>OY728120.1:1453147806-1458147806 GCA_963277665.1 Viscum album
GACTATATAATGGTATAAATAAGAATCATCCAACAATATTTTATGGTGTGGATATTGCGTATTGTAGATATGAAATGGATGGTTATATATTTAACATAAGATTTGATAATTATATGATGTTTCAAAGTGAATAATGAATTATAATGAAAGTTCATATCATTCTTTACTCTCAATGAGTTGGTCAAATTTCTATTCCATTATATGTTTTAGAAAAATATAACACATGACATTCAAATAAATATATATGGTTTGATTTATTCATAAAATACATGTATTGAAACATTAAAGAAGATGGAGATTTCTAATTTCATAATAAATAATTAGGTTGAAAATATAAGGGTAATATTGAGAGAAATATAGCAGGGATTTAATTTTACTTATTATGAGATAAAATTTCAAAAATATATCAATGGTTTACGAATACACTAAATGGTTTAAAACTACTATATATATATATATATTGCAGACAAAAATATGATTATGAAGATTATAGATATTGTTCAAAAAAATGTGAATCTATGATAATATACTTTGAAAAAAAATTATTTTACGAATTTTAATATTTTTGAATTTATCCAAATGTTGATTCAATGAGTGATCCATAAAAAGATTACAATAGAGAAATGGAGGCCTTTTAGAAGATAGTTATATTGAACTTAGTGATAATGAATTTTATCTGATTTAAAACAATTAAATGGGAAAAATATTTTGGAGGTGAGTGCCATAAGAAAATAATGACAAAAACGAAAGAATAGAATGGTATGAAATATCTAGAATGAGTGTAGGGAAAGATATATATTTTCTATTTACCATGAATGTAAAAGTTTGGTACTAATCAAGATAAAATGTAAATAAATCAAAATTAATGAAGAGGTGATTAAAATATTAATGTGGTTTAATTGAATGAAAGTACAAACAAATAGATACTTGGAGTGTCAATGAATATTCCCTCTTATTTAATTGTTTAATTAGTGATACTAATTGGAATATAAAGACATTTCATACAAATATATCTTACAAAAATGATATTTTTTCATCGTTAAAGTAAGTTAATTATTGAATACTAATTCCTTTATTTATTTTTCTCTAATAATTTAATTGAAGAGCCTCATTATATAGATGAGATAAATGATTATGTTGATATAATAAATTATTTTTATAAAATTATTGAAAATACATATTATCATGATATAGAATAGATTTCTATAGATATTAAAAATATTCTATATTTTCCCACAAAATGAAATATTATTTCTATTATTTATATTCTTACAAATAATCCTGATTTTTTTAAACATTGGAAAGAGATTAATATTTTTTAGAAAGTTTTATATATGTTTATTGTTGATAATAAAACTCTTAAAAATGAAGATATTTAAAAATCATCAACTCCTTGAATTCTTCTCATGCTCTACTAACCTATTAAATATTCATGTTTTATTAATTAATTACAGGTTTAAAAAACTAGTTCTTCTTTATTTTATCTCAATAATTCATTTCATATATTTTTATATATTATTAAATTAATATTCTTATCAATGATCATTTTTATATTTTTCAGTTCATGGTTCCAAAACCACCTTGATGTAGCCGAAATGGTTGATATAATTTTTATAGTTGTTCAATGATCTCAAATTACTCACTTGGATAATTTTCATTTCCGACAGGAACTTTTTGGGATGAATAATTTTGTAAAGATTTTCATATTACTAAAATATCCCTATGTAATATTTTTATACTGTTAAAAAGGAAAATAATTCTTCTCAATAAAATTCAATACTAAAATGACTATATCATACATCAAAACCTATAAAATAATAGTATATGAATATTTGATAATATTTAATACTTAAATTAACTATTAATAATATCCATGAATGGAATAAAAGAAAAATAAATCATCATCATTCAAAAAGGTAATGTAAATCAACCATGGGTGAAATTATGTTTATTATAGAGTTTTCAAAATAATATATAATCTAGTAAATATAATAATTTTATTAAAAGATAATGGTGTTTTGAAACTACAGTTTTAAATCTATTTTTATTGATTAATTATATTATCAAATGGTAATAGTATAATAGAAATATAAACATCGGTTTTGAATATATTACATCACACATTGATTTGCATCCCATTTTTTGAGCCTAAATCCATTGGAGGAGGGAATATTCAACCGACCAGGGGATTACGGTTAGGGATAAGAGAAATTAATGTAAAAATCTTGGATCCAAACACAGGTTCCCTAATCTGGTTGGTCATATGACCTTAGTAATTCCTCCACTTAAGCTATTGTTTTCTTACTAGAAGTGATTATTAATATCATTTATGGGGATTCCATAACCACTTTGTCAACATATCACAACAGTTGAATAGTAATAAACAACAACCAAGAGATATAAATAGAACTAGAATAATACCAATATAACATTAGGACCAAAAGATGAAATATAATATCTGAAACTGGACAGTATGAATTTCATGCCAATACATGTCAATTGTCAATATGAAAACCCCAAAATAAAAAAGGTACCGACAACTCCAAAGAGGTTCCCAAACCACGTCTGGTTCGCTCATCCATGCTCAGTCCTGACTCATTCTGCTAACATAGGTCCCTTACCATTAACCTTTCCTGCAACCATGTAATCCTTTTATGTACTGATCATGCAGCCTCATTATGGTCTGAGTACGACTCAGTATGACACCAACAAGAGTGTTCGAAATAAAATAAATTCAAAACATTTTATGTTGTTGTATATATAATAAATAATATACATAATGTAAACAATTTAAATTTATTCAATAACTATTTTCTAAACACATAACCCTAATGTTCTTGAGAACACCCAAACCAACCAATATATTCTTTGGAATGTGCTATATTTTGAACCATATCGCATATTTAATTCACAATTCATTAAAACATATAATATTTCATTATCTATTTCTTCTAAATTCATAATACAGACTATTGGAACTGTTTCCCAATTCTAATGTCATGGGAGTAGAACATCATGTCATGTACACCATGAGTATTTAGAGAATAATCAATATGCCACACTCATGGGTATTTTGAGCGTTAGTCCATTTCTGATTCAAATATTCGCATGAATGAATTCGTGTCTAGAAATCCTCATCTAGAACCCCTCAGGGTATTTGTGGTGTTAGTCCATGTCCCACACCCCATTCTAAATCAGGCACATATATAACATATATCACATCATTCATTGTTATGAAACATTAACCTTCTTATCTTATTTCATAATCAAAACATCCATTAATTAATTCAAAAATTAATTATTCCATTCCAATCAATTTCCTGACCACAAAAATTCCAATTAAATAAACTAATTCAACAATCTCAGTAACAAAATTAAATCAACAATTAATTTTTCCAATATATTAAAAAATATATACATCTCATTAATTAATTAAAAAAACTAATTATTTCAAACCAATTTCACAATATCAACATCTCATTAATTAAATCAATAATTAATTTCATTAATCCCACAATTCAATTTCCCCAATTAACATACCATGTTAACCCATGTAAATGAACACAACACAGTTCAATTACTAATTGAATTTTCCAGTCATGTAAATTAGAGTTATTACAATTACATATATATAATCATATCAAGACTATGGAATTGAAATTTAGACCAACTAGATAAATTCATGGATCGGTGATCACCTAATGGATAATCCCTAATTTAAAATGGTTAGGTCAAACCCACGATGAAGAACATAATCTCGATCTAAAACCTAGATCCAAGATTATACTAATCAAGATCTAACAAACCAAGATCTTAATTTAAATCCAAAAATTGATAAAAATAACTCTTTTATTTGGGATTAGGAGTAGGAGAGAAAGAGGGAGAGATCTATGTAGGAAAAAACCCATTAATAGGGGACGTTCATATCGTCAATCTGCCATTCGATTATCCAAACAATGGAGGTCCGAAGGTCCTGTAATTTTATTAAAAGCCTCAAAAAATGTGAGAGAATGGTTAGGATCAAGATATGGCCCAATTAGGGTTAAAATGTGGGGTTCATGAATTTTTAGAAATGACATGTTAATTAAAAATATATGGAAGGTTTACTAAGAAGGGGCACATAGTTTCTTAAACCATGTCCCTTAATTATGTGCATCTCCAAGTGGGTGCATGGTTTCCCCTAATAGGGCACACAGTTTGACAGAACATGTGCTAGACAGGGGAATCCCCTCTTCCTGGGCTCACACAATTTACTGAACTTGGTGCATGGTTTGGGAAATGTTTGCGCCTATCATTCATTAGACCTCATACTTCAAAAATTCTCAAAATTCAACCAAAAACACCCCAAGGTAAGACCCAATCAAAAAGTACACAAAATATGTCAAAAAGTATACCTATAAAAAATCTTAATATCTCCATTAAATGATCGAATTTATAATCTCCCTTCCCTATAATAGTTCATCCTTGAGCTATACAACCTAGAATCTCTGTGATTATATATCAAAAAATATTGGGATATTTTGCCTTCAAATCTACTTATCTCTCCTACAATTCATCTTACACATGACCATGATGCCATAATCCATTATGTAACAATAGAACCATTCCCTAAAACACTTTACAACTTTGATCTGAAGCATGTATCATATTCTTCTAAGAGGATGCATCTATCTCATTATCAACATCATCCACATAAATCATATGAAAATCTTTGGGGAGGTACCGCTAAATCTACGACACATGAAAAATTTCTTTCATAGAATTGTACCTATATGAAGAGCCACTCAGTACACCACCAACCTTATTGTATCCATAACTTAAAAGGGTCCTACAAACATGGGACCCAACATTTTATGACTTTGTATCCTCTGGTAAACCAATCTAGGAAACACCTGAAGGAATACATGATCATCCCCTCCAATATCTTAGGTTATTCTATGTCTGTTAGTATATGAATACTATCTACATTGAGTTGTAGCATTATTCATTAAAATAAACCAATCCTACTCCAAACAAATTGATGTGATACTCAATCCTAAAAAGTCTTACTACCTTCCTCCATCAAACATAGAGATGAAATTCACGATCCACCATAATGACTGTCGTATGGTTCCATCATTATAGTTTTCTAATACATGTTTCTATATGAGAACTCCATCAATGATATGTGCTTATCCCAAGATCCAAAATTATGTTGGACACATGCCCTTATCATTTTCTCAAACACCTATATAGTACGTTATAGCTTCCCTCCTTTTTGTTGGTGGAAAGACATACTGAATAACACATGTGTATCAAGAACCTTCTGCAAGCCCTTCCAGAAGATTGATGTAAAACATTAGTCTCATTCTAAAACTATGATTTGTGGGGACCTGTGAATACATACTATCTCCTAAACATAATAATCTCCAATTTTTTCCACTGAAAAATTATCCCATATAGTCATGAAATGATCTATCTTTATCAACTGTTCCAAAATCACCAAAATGAGATCATTCTACTGAGGCATTCCCGAGAGATATGGTAACATCATCCAACATGGATTATGTAATGGGAAAATGAATTTAACAAACCACCAGTTCATTAATTCTTAGCATTCACCTATGGACAACTGTTGTGTCTTATAAAAAAAATTAAATCCCATTTTTTCATACACGACAACCAAAACTATCGACATAGGTCATGGAACATTTGGGTCACTCCATGATGGACCTCCCATTTACTGGAATAAAATTACTCCATAAGCTCATCCAATGTCCTCATTCACACAAAAATGATAATTCTTGACATATATGATCCCATCCTCATCTATGGTCCAATCCGAAGGTGACTCCCCAACATAATGGCTTCTCCTCAAAGCCAAACATTCAATATCCTCATACTGACTGTCTCCAATCCATCATAGAAGTGTAGACTATAATATAAGTGATACAAGATTCATCTAATCTATACTCTCTTCTCTATCACATGCATCTCATCTATTAAATTAATCATCTTCAACTCAAAACTTGACTCCTAAACTACCTAAGTATTAATTTAGCAGATAATGAATCAGAAACACTATTTCCCTTCTCAGGTGTATATGATGGATCAAAATAAATCGAAAACATATACTTTATCCATGTAGTATTTTGGATATTTATATATCATTGTGAAAAGATATAATTCATTATCTTTTTATATTTATACATGGTAACCTTCACTTATAATAGATAATGATGCCAACACATCAATGAATAAACCAATGTAGCTAATTCAAGGTTGAACATAGTGTAATTACATTCATGGTTCCTCAACATCCAAGACCTATAAACCCTAGATATATCTCCCTATATCAACAGTTCTCCAATTCCTATTATTGATGTGTTACAAAACACTATATACATCTCACCTGTATTTTTTAGGATCGAGATCATCATTGATTTCAAGCAATTATTCCACTCATTGAAGGCATTCTCACATGCTCTAGACCATTCAAAATTTATCCCCTTGTTGGTAAATCTAGAAAGTGGTGATATAAAATGGTAATAGTCCTATAAGAACCTTCGATAATAGCCCACTAAAACCCGAATTCAATGGATATTAAAAACATTTTTTCCACTCCCAAGAAATGACTTCCTGAGCATTCTATTGGACCACGAACACCTTTTCATCTAATATTATGTGACCTAATAATTATATGTAATCAATAAAAAATTGAAACATAGATATATTTGAATATAGTCAATTATCTCTCATTGTACTCATGATGATGTCGAGATGTTGGGTGTGATCATTATGAGTCATGGATTATACCAAGATGTCATCGAAAAACACAAGAACCAACTAATCTTGGTATGAAGGGAAGACAATTATCATAAAGGGCATAAACAATTCTAGTGTGTGTTTTTTAACTTGAACAAAATCATAATAAACTCATATTGGCCACACATTCTTCTAAAATCAATCATAGGTACATCATATGAGCTACCACTAAATTGATGATACCATGATCCCAAATAGATCATTGAGAAGACACAATCCCTCCTCAACTGGTCAAATATATTATTGATGTATGGAATAAGAGACTAGTTCTCATCATACATGCAGTTCAACATCTGGTAATCAACACACAAATGCAGAGTTTTATCATCCTTCTTTAAAATTAATACAAGACAACCCCATGGTATCATACTCAGATGGATAAATCAATTATCCTCAAACTCCCCCAGTTGAGTATTTATCGCCTACAAATCTATCGGTTCCATTATATATGGTCAAATAGAAATTGTATCAACCCCAAAATGAGTACAATGGTAAATTCCACATCTCTCTTAGGTGGCAGCCTTGAAATTTCTTTAGAAAACACATCAAAAAACTGATACATTGTTTGTTGAATAAAACCATGATTTACACCACCGTCATCAAGCAATAGAAATCCAAACTATGTGGTGAGCTCTCCCTATTTAATGATGAACATTCCCTGCATTACCCACCTTAATGTCCCACTCTCTTCAGTGTGAATAATTTTTACCATTATGAGACAAAAATTTCACTCTCCTATTAGTAACAATCAATGTGGGCACATTATTCCACTAACAATTCCATACCCTTAATTATGTCAAATCTTGGAATATCAAGGGTTTATTGATCCCAATAAAAATGACAATCCCCATCCATGAGAGAAAACCCCTTTTATAAGATATGTCCCTCAACCATGAACCCAATGGTGTATCTATCAGCAACACCCAACTGACAAACTCTACTCTGAGGATCAAACCATTCCCCTTTTGTTTATAAATAAAAGAATGCATCTACTAATATCAAATTATCTATTTTCTAGTATAGAAGCTACACGAATACATTTTATTGTTGATGGTATAGCCTTTCTATCCACGAAAGTAGGATAAATTGTGTGTATCCTTCCTTACCTATTCCCTATAATGCATTCAGAGTCCCCTGAGCTACACCGCCCTACTAATTCGAGCACTCTTTTTGAGATTCTGCACTTCCACTACCTCTTCTTCCAGGACCAGTAGAATTCCAACTTTCAAAAAAATATAGTGATAAATAATCCCTTCACAAATTCGAGTGTTTTCTAGATCCTCTATCACTAACCTTCGGTTATGGGATCTTGCAAAACCTCTGTAAATTTCATATCTTTTCCTAGCCTCTGCATTCTACCTGTGGTCAGGGACAATGGCTACAATAGTGGCCCACCATGCCACACTGTTGGGATATCACTCGGGTTAGATCATGTGTAACTAACCCTTAAAACTAGACACTCTTCTTCCCAATTCAATTTTAAACACTATCATAATACTACTTCCTTCACTTAGTCGATGTACCTACTGACCATCCACTAAAACCACAATTCAACTACTAGAAGACACCTTTAGTTTCCCCAAAAAATTACATCCTAATTCACCACATCCTCAGACAACTTCATCTTGAATTTATTCTCATGGGATATAATTTCACATTTAATAGTATCCTAAAATGATTTTTTCATGGTCTCCACACCCACTAAAAAAGCTAGAATGAGGAACTGAAAATCTTAATAGTGACCAACATAGTCCTTAACAAACACACACACCAGAGTCTATCACAAAAACTCAGCTACTCTCTCCAGCCTGGGTATCTCAGGGTAGAGGTGCTCCAGGAAATTCTCCTAAATTTCCTTCAACTCCATATTCTCTAGTTGTTCATATGAAGTGTAAATATCCCACTATTTCTATGATTGAACATGTAAATTGTAAGGAGTTAACTTGACTATATTATCAACATGAGTCTCCATTTGGTAAAGTCTGGTCTATATAGATTCAATCAAGAACACAGCTGCTTGAAGTCTACCCTCTTTTGTAAATATCATAAGGTGTAGAAATTGAGCCTCCCTTGCCATATCATACATTATTTTCACAACCCTCCATAGGTATCCATCCATGAATTACATAAACTAAGCAAAATTCTCTCAGAACTGCTACACAAAATCCTCACAGGACACTTCGGGTGCCTTGTGTTCCACTACTGGAAGAGAATCTACATCCATGTACTCTTGTCATCCACTAATCAAGTGTATTCATGGAGGAATATCTCTACAATTCCCAATATATTTATTTCGACTCATAACACAAAAATAATAAATTTTTAAAAAATGTATTCGCAGAAGTCTGGAACAAGTAATTTACAAATTCTCTTCCACACGATCAACACCGAGGAACTACCATTACACTTACCCATACCATGACAAGGCCATGGTTAAAAAAAGGATAACCCCATTATAATTATTAAAATATCATTAGACATCCATTCTTATTTAAAATTTTCTCCAATGGAAGCATTTATAATTTTCAATTTCATATTAAGAAACATTTTTAGTCCACATTCCAAAGTAATGAATATAGTTCAATTTTCTACATCTTACCCAAAAACCATTTTCTGTTACATTCCCAAAATTATGCACATCAAAAAATAACCTTTATTACTGAGAATGAGGCATGCATACACAATTCTCATTTTTTATCGGTCCATTAGTCAAATAATAGAAACACTAATCTTTTCAAACAATAAGTGAATCAATAGAGGATAAATAACATCAACTGTAACAATTCACATCAATAATATCAATCCCAGCCTTGGTATAAGGCTTTTAACAATGTAAATGGGATATACATTCCCATAAACAGGATCATAAAAAATGTATTAATCTTCCTAGTCTATTGTCTACCTTTTCCAAATAGTAGAAAAAATGAAAATAAACCAACATATGTTAATAGTTTGTGTATACACGATCGAGTTCCACACATCTATTCCCTGGTCCTACTAGTCCCATGAACTCAGGGGAGGATCCCCATACACCATATGATTCCAAATAAAAGAAATGGTCTATATCATTCAAGGGAAGACTATACCCTCTTTATCAAAGTATCACAATAGTAGAAATTAAATAAAAACAACCAATAGATATAACCAGAAATAGAAAATCTCAAATATCATATGATGATGAAAATATGAAATACAATATTCAGATCAAAATAGTAGATATGAAATTAAAATATGTGTCAAGTGTCAATATAAAAATCTCAAAATAAAAAATAACACTCAGAACTCCCATGTGGGTCCCAAACCATATCTGTTTCCCTCATCTGTGCTCTATCTCAACTTAGCCATCAAACATAGATCCCCAAACATTAACATTTCTTGTAAAAATGAAATATATTCAGGTACCGATCAGGTAGCCTAAGTAGGGGGGTGATTACAACTTCATAGGCCACTACCAACTACCTCTATAACAATATCTAGTCAAAACATTTTATGTAGTTGTATGAAGAATAAAAAAAATAAAGTAAACAATGTACATTTATTCAATAACTCTTTATTTAACAATACCCCTAGGTTCTTGAGGAGACCAAACCAACAAATAACTTCTTCATCTCGTGAAGGATTCGAAATCATATCACATATGCAACTCACAATTCAATATAACCCATGATCATTTCATATGAATTTATTCTCAATTCATAAAATTGCCAACTGGAACCATAGTCCAATCCCAATATCATGGGTGTGGAGCATCAAATCTAACTCCTGGTAGGAATTTGGAGCATGAATATCATCCCACACCTCATGGGTATTTCAAGCACCAGTTCATATCACATATAAATGATCACTTGCATGAATTTGGGTATAGAATTCCATGTTTATAGCCTTAGTCTTTATTTGTAGCATTAGTATGATTCCCACACCCCTGTGTCAATCAAAGACATATATCACAAAAATCAAGGTAGATCAACATTATATTTCTTATCACATTTCACAATCAAAAGATCAATTTTTTAATTCAAAAAATAATTTATACATTTCAATCAATTGTATAATCACAACAATTCCAACTATTTAATTGTACAATTAATTAACCTATTTTGAAAATCTCAATATCTGAATAATTATTTAAACAATTAATTATTCTAATAAATTCAATAATCTCAACATCTCATTTATTATTTCAAAAATTATTTTGACAAAATTATTTTTACATTCTCAACCTCTCATTTATTAATTCCAAAATTAATTAATCAAATCCCACTATCCTATTTCCCAAATTAACCTATGTGATTAACCCATAGAAATAAAAAAAACATATTCAATTATTGATTAAATTTTCCAATAATAGATATTTAAATTCATAAAATCAAATACATGTAATTAAAAAAAGACAATCGGATTGGAATTTATACCACCTGACCCATTCTGTTGATGGTGGATATCTCAAAAGAATTCCAAATTTGAAATAGATCTGTAAAATAAATAATGAAGAATGAAATATCGATCTAAAAACTACATAAAATATTAAAGGAATCAAGATCTAACAATCCTAGGTCAAGATATAAAAAAAAGAGAAAAACATCCCTCTTTTTTCTAGGAAGTGGAGTGGGGGGAGAGAGAGAGAGATCTAAATGAGAAGAAAACACATACACACAAAGGTAAAAATCATCAATCGTACCTTTGAATCACTACGAATAGAGGTTAAGATGGCTTGAAATCCATATATACATCCAATATCCCGAAGGCCTTCATTTTTTATTGATTTTTGATAATCCACATTTCAAGGGGTGAGGTGGAACCCGTACAAGGCCTATAAACGTAAGTATTACATGGCTCATAGGCCTAAGATGAATCCATTTTTTCCTTAGGCTTCAAACATTACACACAATCCAGACTAACTACTTGGAAGTGTTCATCCACCGCATCTCGATCGTGATATCAGCTTTCCACCTTCGCATGGCTGTTTGGCTAGGCATTCACATGCATGCACAGGCTTGTCCCAATGGCTGGTTCCATACCCTCTCATTCTTGCAATCCACATAACTTCTACTGTGGTGAAAGCTATTTACTCCTCCTCTATGTAGAGCTTGTTCCTCGAAGGTCATTTGGTTTTCATCTACACTTAAGGTGGCCCGAACTCCTTGAGGTGGCCTGAAGGCCTTTCTGACCTGAAGGCCTAGGTGGCCCAAAGGCCTTAAAGGACTCAGGGACCAAATCGGTGACCCAAAGGCCCAAACAGGCTCATATTTCCATCTTCTACAGTGCCAAACAATATCTATTATAGTTCCCGATATAGTACCTTCTATAATACTGCTACATTACCCCGAAATAATGTCTCTGTATGGATTTGCTCCCGAGTCTCCTAGATACACTTACAGAGTCCTTACCAACTGGGCTAGGTCTCATGTGCGGCTTGAAATCCATCTAAAGGCCTTGAAAATTCAGAGAGAATGTTCAAGGTCGAGCTAGGGAAAATTTTGTTTTAGAATACTATGTTTGGGAAATGATAAACAAATCTCCATGATAATTAAAAACATACACACCATTTCATGGGTAGGGGAACATGATTTTTCAAACATTTCTCATCTTTTATAGGGACCATGACATCTCTTAACAGGTTACATGGTTTGTAAAATCATGTTCTAGCCATGTGAATCATCTATGTTTGTGTTTGAATAGTTTTTTAGGCTGGGAACATGGTTTGGGAAAAATATGTGCCAACCATGCATTATCCCCCCTCCTTCCAAAATTTTCCAAATTCACCCAAAACTCCCAAAGGTAACACCCAATCATTATGTAACAAAAGTAAGTAAGAATGAGTACCTAAAAACAATCCCCATGCATAATAAAAAATGGTCTAGATCTTATAGAGATTTTAGTAAGGTATGGGGAGGTTTATTTCATGTATTGAGAGGGGTAGAGCAGGAGTTTTCATATTGCCTATGGGATGGGGCATTTGAAAATTAATTAATAATTAATTAATTATTTAGGCCAAAGAATATGAATAGTGCTTATTCATATGATTTTTATTTTTATTTAGAAGAAAATTATGGTTTCATTGATATTTTGACACCCTCAAAACTAAAAATATTCTTATAAATTCCTTATAAAAAATAAATATTTATTTATTTTGATTCGAATAAGATATGACTTATTTTTTGAAATTTTGTTTATCAGTTTTGAAATTATGATTATTTTTTTAAATGAATTATATTACTCATTAAATAGATTTTATGTAATAAAAAATTTCTCTAATTTTGTACTCATATTTAAATCATAATGATTTTAGAAAAATTACAATAGTCACAAAAACTGTATTTTTTACTTTTCACCCAAAATATATTTTTTTATGAAAAAATTAAAACAACCACCCTAATATAATTTAAATATGATGATTTCAGAAATAAATTCCATTTTCTCAGATATAAGTTAAAAATATTTGTAATTAAAATAACATAATTCAAATAACACAATTATATCATGGATATATGCTATTTCTATTACTAATAAATTACATTTGTAATTGTTATCATTCCTAATTATTATATGATTTTTTTTTATTAGATACTTTATTGAAAAATTAATTTTATAATTATAAAATAAAATCCTAAAAAAATTAATATTTTATGAAATATCATATAGACTAAATGAATGAAATTTATTCTTATATTTCTTTTAATTTATATAATTTGAGACATTATTTTCAAAGAAATTATAATATGAATATTTATTTATTTTATTAATTATAAAAATAATTTTGTTCTTATTTCCCTACTCTCATCAGTATGATTACCATTTCAATGATTGGTTATTATCCCCAATAGTTATCTATTACCTAATGGTCAAAGAAATTAGTGTAAATACTTTAAATATCTCATCTTTTCTTCATTATTCTTCCACTCAATTATTTTACTAAAATTAATTGTATTTCATTTAAAAAGGTACAATCATGGTTTAACTTGTTTTTTTATTTTACAGTGTCTTTAACATCTCTGATAATTCAATGGAACTTCTATACTTGATAATTTCAAATTTTAGTTAATCATTTGTATGTACAGGTTTACCCATTTTATTATTTATAATTTAAAATATTGTTTTTATTGGTCTTATGTTATTTTTTATATTGATGAAATACAATATTATCTGTGTTTATTAGGAAATTTGTATAATCTAACAACATGTATAAAAAACATATATTTTGAGAGGTTAATTTTTCATATCCAAAAATATTGGATAATTACATTTTCCTCTATTTAGAAATTTCATCCACGATTTTCAACTAAACCCGAAGGAAAAAATGTTGATGGTACTCTTGTTCAATTACATCTTGAAGTTACCATATTTCCTGTTTATAATTATGATTTACCAATTTTACATTTAAAATATGATGGTTCTTATTTTATTTAACTTTATCTCTATAATCTATGATTTCCATAGGTTGATCCTAATAATATAGAACAAACTCCGAAAATAACCCCTCTAGATTCCTTAAATGTGACATTTTAGGCAAGTACTTTCCCTAGTGGGATACATTATAATGACACATGATTTCCATACATGGATATTACATATTTTTAGATGAATATCAATTACATTACTCAAACACATGCCTGAGGATGATTATAGTTTAGTTCCTTTGTAAAAAAGGGACATAAAACTCAAGTCAGGTTTAAGATATTCAATGATTCCCTCAAATAACATAACATTTAGTACCCAAATATAAAACATTTCAACCCCACATGTAGAAATGAAACATAAGAAAAGGGTGAGCATGGATTCTCAAAATGAGTAAATTTGAAGGATATAAATTTATGATATTTTGTATTAATAAGATATGAATATGGGTATGTGATCATGAGAATAATATACAACATTCATACCCAACCTATCAAATATTATAATCATGAGTAATGACATAAAACATTGACATTTCAAATTAGATGAATTATATGAATGAAAAATCATCATAACTCAATCATGAAACGTAGGTTCATATCATAAATATTTTGGGATCGTAATTAGTTTAGAAAATAGTTTCATATGTCATGGTTAACTACAAAGACTCTAAAATCTTGTATTATAATCTTTTTTACGTAACAAATCAAGCACATCAACTTTGTTCCCGTAATATATCATGCACATTGACTTGTTCCAAATTATAGATGAAGCATCTCAACTTTTGTCTCTTTACTACCTCTTGAGATATAATTCATTACCCAATTAATTTTAGGGAGATATAATTCCCACCCTTCACATAAAAAAAAATATAAAAATGTGTTCTATAAGACCATAAATAATTCACTATCTCATAACTCATGAAAAGAAATGAGTTTCACAAACACTTCATCCTTAAATTACGTATAAAATAGAAATATTTTTCTCACATATCCTGACATCATAAAAAATAAACCATTCAGAGAAATAATAAGAATTTTATAATTGGATAATATCCTCATTATATCATAATTTATAGCAATTAATGACATATTATATAGAAAAGATTTTTTAGATATATAAATGGACATAATTTTTGAATAAATTTATCCCTTCCTTAATTAAAATATTTTTGTTAGAGTCTCACAAATAAACAAGAATAATATTGTTTGAAATGAACCATGTATACATGTAAAGGATTACTCAATAAATTAACGTGACATGAAATTGGGAAAATCCACTAATTAATTATAAGATAAAAAATATTTATTTTGTATTTTTTTAGAGAACACATAGATAGCCTTGAATTGAATATATATATATATTTAAAAATAAAAAAATTAAGATAATATTTAAAAATGAATTAATACATTTATATGATAATATTACAAACCCTTAGGATATAAATTTTACAATGGATGGAGATGGAATAGAAAAATTTTACAACTAATACATAAAATGAAACAATCTAGAATATTGATGAGATTGAGAAACAAACCCTTACCAATTTGAAATCTGTCAAATTCTATCCACATGAAAGAAAATAAAAATATATTTATATGTTAATACCATATTTTTCATGATGAAACTTATAAAATAAATTCTTTGGTAGAATATACACAATAAAAAGAAACGAGTAGTGCATAAGTCATGTGTCCCACATAAAAAATTGGGCCAAAAACACTTACCTATAGACTTGCATTTATTTTTTCTCATTCATACCTCTGGAATAATAAATATTTACTTATTATATATTTATTATTTAATCATATATAAATCATACCATTCATTATATTTATATCATCAAATCACCCATTTATTAATAATTTAATAAAACATTTTTCTAGGTGATATTTTCTTCGTTTTCCATGCATGTTTCAATTCATCAGACCTAATAATTATTCTTTGACCATGGGTAAATCATTTAATGAATAATTATTATTTTATATAATAAATATTTTAAATATATATGTAAAATTATTCACATCGCATCGTGGACATGTTAAGACATACGTACGCACAAGTGACGTTATAATTTCCCAGGAGATTAGGTGGTAAAAATGTATATATGATATCATAATTCTACAAGTATAATTATTCCATAAATATAATATATATAGGTTAAATAAATAATTATTACAATTAATAAATTATGGTGAAGTAATATCAATTGTATCACATCGTGGAGATGTTATCTCACACGTACGCATGAGTGATACATTCACTTCTCGTTCCATCAGAATGAGGTTATATAATGGATTTCCCACAATCATAATAAATATTCATAATATTTAGGATTAATAGTTATTATTTTATAATATATTTCATATATTTAGATTATTAATAGGACAATAGAAAAAGAGAGTGATCGGTTAGATTGATTACATCATCTTCGTAATAGATCATTCAGATCACCTCTAATGAACTCTAGAGTTGGTCCTTAGGGATGACCATCACTTCTAGAATGTGTCTAGGATAGTGTAAAAGATGATTTTTTTTTGTCATGATATAAGACTCAATGTGTTGAAGTGTTATGAGGCATAATGTATCATTTTATAATGAAGATGATGAGAACTTTTGGAGTTTCACAAAATATTAATTTATAATAAATTAAATATAATTCAAAATACATAAAAAGGGATATTGAATTGAATATAATGTGGTATGGGTTTTTAATAAGATAAAAAATTGTTTTAGACATGTTTTTGTGTAATTGAAAACCTTATCATTTTGATTAACCCTTATTTATCCTATTTTAATTTTAACTTTGTTAAAAAAATATTCTATATTAAAAGGTTGAGATTTTTACTGATAAGGCATAAATTGAACCATAAATAGTTAATTTATGATATTTTGGACTTATCCCTGTTTTTCATTATTTATGATTTTTTTATATAAAAATAATTTAATAATATATTATTTTTCTTAAATATCATTAGTATCAATTTTGAAACAATTCATTACACTACCATTAACATCATCAATACTACAAAATAAATTTTATAAATTAGATATAATAACCCCATAATATGTACTATTCAACTATAAAATTTGGGTATCACCTTAATTAATTCATATTAGATTTCTTTTTGTATTTTTAATATCACATAATGGATTTTTTTCATTAATTGAATAATTAATGCATCATCATTGTGTAATTGTTTATGATAATTATTTAATAACTAAAAATTAATGATATAATAACATGATGTTATAAACCATTTTTATTTCATAATAATATTTGTAATATATTATATATATTATTTGAATCCGAAGAAAACATATTATACTTATTTAAAGAAAGAGTGGGACATTTTTCCACTCCCTTTCATTTAAAAAAATATTAAAGTCAATTTCCTGGAAAAATTTCTATTAAATAATTAAATATTAGAACATTTGGTTTTAATGGAATAATTAATATCATATATTAAAATTTGGGTAGGTTTTAGGATCATTTTATTATCATTACCACTATATTTTTAAACAAAATTACCTAATTTACTCTATCTTGGTAACAAAAATTTACCAATGCTACTATTCATATTGGAAAAAATATAGAAGAGATGTATTTAATATATATGTACATTATGATTAAAAATATGGAATTCATTTTTCAAAATTAAAAAACATAAGTGGGTAAAATTAATTTAACATTAATCTCCAAGACAGGGAAAGAAAGTGGGTTTCTAAAATAAAAATGTTTTAAAGATAAAAAGGTTTTCATATCTGAATTCCATATTAAAGATATTAAAATTACATTAATTGGAATAATATATGTATAATTGGTGTAATTTTAGATTAAACTGAATTGAAAATATAATTTATTATTCTATATTATTTAGAGAACATTTCAGTTTTCAATTAAAATGCACTATTTTTCACTGTTCTTTAAAAAACTATATGTACTAAAAAAAATAAAAAAAAGTAAATTATGATATTATTGTTTTAAAGATAAATTTTTTTATTTAAAATATATTTTATAAACATTGAAATTTTATTTTTAAAATAATTGCACCATTAAATGAAATAAAATTACTCTTTAGAATTTTTCAATTTTAAGAATCAAACGGGATTTATTTTTATATAATTTCTAGAAAAAACATTGGAAATTTTTTAAAAACTAGATATAATATATCGAATATATATTTAATTAATATAATCCAAAAATGGTAATTTTTTATTTTTTTGGTATAAAACCAACTTGTCTGCATTGACATAGTTTTTCAAAAAATGATTTCCCATTATTTTCAATAGGGTTTTACTTGCATAAAACATAGTTTTAAAATTTAGTTAATTAAATTAATAACTACCATTCTGACTTTTTGGTTATAATTATATTATTTAAATAATTAGTATAATAATATTTAATTCATAAACACTTAGTTTTGCATGTAATTCAAGAGAACCTGGTGTTGCGTTTAACACATGTTAGTAAAGAAATAAAATTATTCTTAAAAATATATTTCCTAAAAATATCTGGGTGTTACATTTTCCCACATAAAGTGAATTTCACCCATGAATTTTTTCGACTGCATTAGATTTTTTTACATGAATGATACTTTCTTAGAAACCCGTGTTGTAGAAATTAATACAAAAACACCATTAAAAGAAATTTAAAGCATAAAACATAATATTTACCCAATGTATCTCATAAATAGGTTTCCACATGGGAAAATATATGTGGAAAATAAAAATATATTCATATAAGAAATAACTGACTATCATGTTCTGATGGAGATTTATGGAGAACATGTTCGACATTAGGTTAATGACTAGAAAACCATAGAAAAAATAGGTTTGGAAATAGTCATTGATATCATAATTTTATTTTTGATAATAGGATAACCTTTTATTTATAAATCTATTCAGAAGATATACATACTTTATTTCTTCTCATATGTTCAATCTCACTCTATGTTTGTGAATTTATCAATTTATTATTCATTCTCCGACACAAATTAATTATGATGATGAAATTGTAATATCGGAAGAACTAGTAGACCATAAGTTCTATAATGGAATAATAAGTTATTCCTTCTCACTCTAGTTATCATCACTATAAAACTGATATCACATTTCATCCAATACATATAAATCCTCATATTACAAAATATAAATTCCTCTAACCTCAGAAAATGTTCAATGTAAATAATTTCATAAATGGTTACCCTTATGAATCTTCAAAAAGTATAAAATACATGACTTTCGAAAGAAGGCCACAAAATTTTCAAAATAATATTGTCATTGATCCCTTGAAAAACATGATACATCTCTTAATTATCTTATACCAAACATGCCAATACAAGAATCATGTATTTTTTTTTAAACAAGTTAATAACAAAAATTACCTTAAAACATTTGTGAAAGCATACATTCTTTTGAAAATTAACTCTCTACTAATACCATAAATCAAAAAATTCAATAAACTTAATCCAAGATATCATAAACCACCTAGTCATCATATTACTGATTAGTTCCATGGTAATAAATATTATCCCATTTATTTTATCACAAACTAACATATCTTTAACCCATCATGCACGTGTTATGTGTTTTCTTTAAATTAGTCATGTGTTCTCATGAATATCACCATACCTCCTCAATCACTATTCATGGTCACTATAACCATTCTACATTTTCAATTTATCCCTACAATATTAATTTTTTTTATTGCAAACCGGGAATGGCCCAGTACAATGAAAAGTCACAGATTCCTAAAATATTTAAGTCCACGTGAATTTGATCGAATAATGCTATCACATTTACAATGAATAAAACTAAAGCTAAAAAATAAGAACTACATATTATCATGAACCTCCAAAGAAGAAAGGATATGTACAACATTGTTCCCCGCCCTCTTTGTATGATAAAGAGCCACCCTTGAATTAAGAAGCCTTTTCCATTTCTTATTTTTAAAAATAATGGACCGATGAATTTTAATCTTTACTTATAGTGATCCCATAATGATATTATAATTAGTCCCTGTAATCTTAGTCATGATGTTGTGTACTAAGAATATCTCAATTTGTTTCATCGGATTTGTTTCCTCTCCTTCCAAAGAGTCCCCCTGACCAAATCATTCACTGAATGTAAGTACCACAGAAGCCTGAAGGTCCCAAAACAAAAACCCTCCTCAAACGTAGTCATTAGAAAAAAAAGACCACTCCACATTTCGTTTATACCCACTGATTGTAGTCCTCCACAACACCTATCTCCACATGCTAGATGGGTTCAAAAATGGTAATAGCTGATCCTACCAAGATCCCCTTTATTGATGAATATCCCTCCCCCTAGTTACACTGCGTAATAAATTCATCCACTATAATTATATATTTTATCACCATACAATGTCGAGAATCTTGAAATCCTTCATGATAGAGATTGTTTTGAGTATTCCAGATAGTCCTAGAACCCACCTATAGCATCATTTCACACTCCCAGCATTCGAGAATATTATTATCGATCTCCATGAACCATGAACACAAAGAATCCTCATTTTCGGTTCCATAAGACACAACGCCATCTGACTCTCCATGGTTACACCATATATCATCTTCACGTCCGCTCTCAAAAAATATGTGCACCGAACATTCCACATTGTAATTTTTCAACATGAGCACTTTGATGAAATCATGATGCCTCTCCTTAATATTTGGTCATATGTAGGAATAATATTTTTGTAATGATTTCATATTGAGAAATTAAATTCTGTTTGTATTTCATTGCACTATGATTTCGAATTCCACTTCACATGAATACCAGTAATCTGTGTCACCACTGTGAAATTCGTCATCGAGATGTCACCAAATTTACAGCACATAAAAATTATCTTGTATGGCTTATAATTCAGTTCAATATGATTGAAAATTTATAACTAATGAGGATTTAGAACTGCATGGATGATGGATAGAAATATACTATCTTGGAAAAGCTAATATCTAGTGTTTGGAATTTTAGAATGTGGATTTTATTACCTATCTAATTATAAGTTCCAAAATTTATCTAACCTATCCAATACACCTTTAGAATATATCCATAGGGTCGTTATGTAGATATCAATCAAGATCCATGGTTAGGCTGCACTCCCACTATATCATCCTATGGTTTACCCATATATATTTTCAACAATTTGTCCCACATATAGTAACATTCCAAAAAATTCCATGATAGCTTCACTTGTATGCTTTGGATTTCATCGATGACACTCTGGTAGTTGATCCCTCCCTCTCCTACCCCTTGACCCGTCTTGTTCCACACCACCTAGGGATATCTTCTATCAGTATGGGAGTCCAAAATTAAACCTATAAAAATATTTTCAATAATTTTCAATACCATATTTGGAAAATTGGTAATTTATAAAACATTCATGAGAATGGACGAAAGGACACAGTTGACATGGGTGTTGTCTCCCCTAAAAGAGAGAAAGTGGATTTTCTAGTTTTTAATGTGGGCTGTGATTTTATCAATGATCCCATCAAAATGGTGGAAATGTATCCTACCCAGAGAAACTGATGCAACAAGGTAATCCATGGGAATGGATTTCCTGTGCATTCTCAGCCCCTCCTTAGTCTTCTTCTTCCATCTCTCCAAACACCCTTTTGAGAAAAGAACACTACTATTATCATGGTTGATAAATTAGAAACTCCATCTGTAGTACAATTCCACGATTTTGTTGAATTCATGAATTTCCATTGTGTTTCCATTCATAACGAATATCATGTCATCCAGAAAAAGTGATAAATTTCTTCAGTAGCCGCTCTTCTAAAATTTTAATGGATTACTCTGATGTGGATTCTTTTCACCATGTATTTATTTAATGATTCTTAAATTGAGATGAATTGACTGGGGGTAACTGATCTCCCTACCTAAGGGTGTGAGTATATTTGTTGAACCTACCTTTCCTCCCCATAAACAAAATCGACAGCTAAAGGGAGATGAAATCCATATAAAAGATATTAACCACCCAGTTGGAAAATCCAATTGAGATCAAAACATTATTGATGAAGCCCCACTCTATCCAATCAAATGATTACTTCATATCCACATTGACCCCAATGTTAGAGCCGATTGATTTCTTATTAATATCCCAAACCATCTCATGCACCATTGCAATAGAAATTTGAGTTGATCTTCCATTAATGAATCCTTACAGATTATCAAATATCCATTAAGGTAATTAAAGAGTATCCCCATATTCATAAAATTTTCCAATAACATTTACGGTAAATTACACATACTATTTCACATGTAATGATTGAAGGTGGAAGGGTATGTCATCATTGGAAAAAATAATCATTTTATAATCACATGCCACCCAAGGTAATCATCAATCCACTGAAAAAGTCCTTTATGGATGAAAATAGATCTTAATTCACTTGATTCCATAAGGTAACATAGATAGAGCTCTATAGACCATTTGGACCCAAATAACTATCGAGATTTGATGCATGAACTGCATCCCATATGTTATATTTAACACGTATACTTTCAAAAATAATTTTGATATTAGAAGATACCCCTCTAGGAATATCATTGAATAAATGAGTTTTTTCACTAGGATATACCTCTTGCGTGATCAGATTGGAATCATCCATTATATTTATAAAATATTCATTCACCAATCCCCCCACTAAGTCAACATCCCGAGGAAAGGATATATCATCAAGATGAATGTTTGTGAAATTGATCTGATTTTTTGCATGATACTATTCTGAATGAAGGTTATGTTCTTATAGCTTTATCTTTGCCAAGTCACCCTAGACATCTCAAGAGATTTTCATTATTTTTCCAAAATAATTTATACTACATGGTTTTTCTTGGCCATGAGTATATATATTCTTTCCTCATCTCAATTATAATCTTACTCCCTCTCAATTTATTCAATATTTTTTTTTCATATCATCCAAATTGGGAAACTATGAAGGCATTCTAGAAATTCATGAATGTAAATAACCTATGAGTTTCCATATAATATTATGAAGTCATGTCCATAATTTTTAATTCATGGTTTTGAACCATGACTCACGAACCACACAAATGGAGCTAGGGCTTGCTATTCATTGATTGGTGTAATAGAAAACATTTCTATACCCTGATCTATGTTCTAAGTGAATGAACAATCATGATTGGTCTCATAAATCCCGCACTATATGATCAAACACTGCATTGGGAATGGTCGAAATATCCTGATGATTAGAAAAAAATCCATTCGGTACCATGTACGTTGATTTCATTTTTGATTAATAAACAAATTATATTTATCCCATAAAAATCCCAAGTCCATGAGGCCATTAATAGAGGCGTTGTTCCCAAATAGTTGGAAATATCATCATGCATACACCTCACATCCTTTCTTCTCTTTCAGGTAAAGAATAACATTAAAATCCCCCCCCCGTGAGAAACCAAGAAGATTCCCCCAGCTCAATGATATCCAAATCATTCCACAACACCCCACATTCTCTTTCCTCATAATTGGAATACATAAATTAGAATAATAAGTTATAGTTACCTATGTTTATCATCACCCAATATTGTTTACAAGAAACCCCAAAGGTCTACCATCACATTTCATGTCAAAAAAAAATCCATTTAGGAGGGTTCACTGGGTCACCATGAATGAATCCACAGAATCCAAGCATCATAGTAAAAATAATAATCTTACATGCCAGTTGTTTCAGATCAAAAACTACAAAAAATGAGACCTTCAAAGGATTGAAATTAGGAATCATAAAATATGATTTTACTGAGGCACCCATGCCACTATAATTCCTTATTGTCAAGGAAGTCATTTGAGATGAGAGCTTCTTGGCCCCTGATACTAATGATCCATCCAAATAATAAGGTGATATCATGTTATATTTAATAAGAGATCTAGTGTAGACACCCTTGAATAGAAAATATATTAGATGTAATTCCATTTCAGACATGTTTGCAGCATGTGATAAAACACTAAATCCATTCGACAAAACCAGCATAAAATAATATGACCTCTCTAATCCACTACGACTATCCACCACCTCAGATTCAGACATAGTAGAGAAAGACATTTCAAATGGGACATTATTATGATAACATCCTAGAACCTATTGTTGGAACACCCGGGGACATTATTGCTCAACCTCTTTTAGCATCCCATCCAAATCTTATGAAAATAATCCAGCTAAATACACCCAATGAATGGAGGAGAGATTAAATTCCTCCTTATACAATACCAATTGATCCTAAAATATATAGGATCCTTAATTCTTGTAAAGAGGGGGAATTATTTCATGCACACTATGTTTGTATCCCTCAACATATTTTACAACACGATTCCATGGATTGAAGAAAATGAGAGGGTACTGAGGTGGTTTTAAAAACTGATTCTCTGGAAAGAAAACATGAGCATCCAATAAATTAAAACAATAAAATAGTTATCATATGATATTTATAATTTTATTTATATTCAAGAGGTTATTTACATTGTTCATAATCATTAACCCTTTAATTTAGAAACTATATTTAATAATTAAAATTTTATTTATACTTCAATAACTCATGTTTCTGTGGTGATTTAGTTCACATAATTTTTTCATTAATTTCATTAGCTGTCATAATCATCAGCATTAGAAATTAATGATCATTATATATTGGCATTACACTATTAAATAACCTCACAGTTCCATTCAAATACATTCCATGATGTTTCTTCCTACATTTATAGAAATTATATGGCTGGATTTTCATTCCACTTTGTTGTTTATTCACGTTTCTATGAGACTTGATCATTATATTCTTATTAAAATCATTAGAATGGTGGGTATATCTAATTTATATTTATACATTGATTGCACATCAAAAAATTTATTAATTTATTATCACTCATCGGATACTTGGTATAAAGGCACTGAAGAATCTGTAAACCTTAATTTCAAGTTCTATGATAATAATATAAGCATGCCCTGAAAGTCCTATAAAATTTTCCTTAAAATTACAAACAGAATATTAATCCTTTTTCTTTAGTTCAACAAACTCTTTCTCTATTTTCATACAATGAGTATGGGGCATATACATACTAAAAAATTATTTCAAGAACATGTACTATTCTATAATGTCAATTGCATCTCATTTCCATGTATTATTGATAGGATTTCAACATAGATCAACTTCACCTTCGAAATAATAGACATCCAAAATGAATTTATTATGTTTTGTATATTAGAGAACCAATGATATATTTTCAACAGTATTGATCCATTTCTAAGCCATTAATGGATCAGAAGACCCTCTAAAATAAGGTAGATGTTACATCATGAAGGACTTCACAGAATTTTGTTCCCTCATTTTCTCATTTTGAAGTCCCCCATGAGTCATATATTGAGAAATTATTTCAGCAATAGTAACATGATTTTTTATTCCTGCTCCCATAACATTAGTTTTCTTTTGAGGGAAATAATTAAATTCTCCCATCACATTTAGAATTAACGTGGTTTCATTTGGTTCCATATACTGAAGAAAATCTTAAATCATATTATTAGAAAATATAATCATAGTGTTTGAACCACATAATCAAGGGAAATTTATTATAAACATTCAATCTATGAAACCTTATAATTAATACTAGGTTATTCATGATCATTAATATATCTCAATGATTCTAACCTATAATTAGAATTATTCTTATGGATATTATTATGGTTCTCTCATCCTCGTTTATAATGGTTTACTAAACATTTCATCTAATTCCGACTATAACAACACAGTATTTTCAATCATGAATATTACAACTTTTTGGATGAATATTCCATAAATTTAAAAAAAATGCCCAAGAACTACAATAGTTTATTTTTTTTGGAAACATAGTACAAAATAATATATTATTTTGATATATCTTCAATTATTCCCATAAACATATTCCCATTTATTAACACTACCTAAAACCGTTCTTCATAACTTATCTAAATGAAACATAAGAGAAGGGTGTTATTAGATGAATAGTATGAGGGAACATGGAATATATGAATTTATGATCATAAGAAATCATAATAAAAGAAATTGGGTATTTGATCATGGGAATAAATTATTTTTTCACATCGTACCTATCATAGATCATAATCATGATTCATGGAATAAGAAATTAACATTTCAAAAAAAAATCAATCATAAGAAAGAAAATTAATTATAAATCAATCTGGAATCATAATTTGATATAATAAATTTGTGTGGAATAATAATAAGTATATAAAACCATTTCATATTTAATGTTAAACTACCAACACCCTTAGATATGGTCTTGTCACATGTTTCACATAAAAAAATCATTCACATCGACTAGTTTCCTCTAATAGATCAAGCACATTGACTTGTTTCCCATTACAGATCAAGGACATCTACTTGTTTCCCTAAAATATATCATTGGATATAATTCATTAACCAATGTATTTGAGGGATATATTGGCCCACCCATAAATAAATTAAAACTATAATCATGTGTTCCAAAGTACTATAAATAATTCACCATTAAATAAACCTTGTAAAGAAAGGAGTTTCATATACACTTGATCGTAACAAAACTCAGGTAAAAGAAATAAGTTTGATAAATTACACTCTATAATAAACATAAACCATTAAAATAAATAATAATATTGATATAATTATGTCATATAATAATTTAAGAATAGGTAACATCAAATAATTTCATCATACATTGAAAAAATATTTTTATAAATATCCTTGGAAATAATTCATGAGGAAAATATCATTTCCTTTTTGAAAATAGAGTCTTTATGGAGTCTTTCAATTTATAAAGGAAAAATATTTCAATTAAATGAACAATTTTAAATTTTAAATTATTCCTAAAGAATTTAATGTGACATGAACGTTGGATAAAATTCTCATACCATTTACTATAAAAAACATTTCTTTTTGAAAAGTCACAAAGAGCCTTATTTAGAAAATGAAAAATATATTCTACTAAAAAATTAAACAATAAAATATTGTTAAAATTTTAATTAATCAATCATGGAAAAAAATAATTTTTTTTGAAATATTCTTAGAGAACATGTACATAGAAGAGAAATATTCTCCAATGAAAAATTAAATGGAAACAATAACAAATATTGATGAGATCGAGAAATAAACACATACCACCTTTTAATTACTATAATAATATGTCCCATGAATGAATAATATCATATATATATATTTATTAAGATACCATTATTTTTTGAATATGTATCGTAAAATATATTCTTTAGCATTATATACTCCAAAAAAAAGTATTGAAAAGGCATGTGTCCCACAAATATAAAAGTTAGATAAAAATCCATTACATCAAGTCTCAAGTTTCCTTGTTATTTTTCAAACACAATATATAAGAAATATTTATTTATTATCCATGTATTCAATAACCATATATCATTCATATTGTGAAAAATTGTTTTATGACATCATATCACTCATTTATTAATAATTTAAAATCATTTGTCTTGGTGATATCAACTTCATTTTCCAACTATGTTTCAGTTAATCTATCATGGTATTACACATTGATCATAGGGACATTTAATGAATAATAATTATTTTTTATATATCATATATATTCTTAAAATTCATCCTTATTACCAACCTTGTGAAATATTATGAAAAACCAATCGCATCATGTCATTGAGATGGTAAGCCATATGTACTCACGAGTGACATTATCATTTCCCAAAAAACTGTGTGGTAAAAAGGTGGATATGATATTATCATTAATGATTTATATTGATTCCTAAATGTTATATATAATAATTAAACCTATCATAATACCCATTCATTAAATATAGTAATGGAAAATGATTAATATCACTACGTGGAGATAAAAAGTCGTATGTACTCCCGAGTGATACATTCATCTCTTAATCGATGGGGAATGAGAAGTATAATGGTGTGATAATAATCATAAAAAAATCCACATATTTATTATTAATAATTTTTTATTTTTTGATTAATATAATATAATTATAGGATTTATTGGAGTGTCGAAAAATAGAGTGTTCGGTTAGAGTGATTACCTCTTCAACAAAATGGTGCCTTTGTATCTCCTCTAAAACACTCTATAGATGGTACATAGAGAATGAAATTACCTATATAATTTCTATATTCAAGTGGATAATTTAATTTGGTAGACATTGGTCCTGATTGAATAATAAAAGTGGTGAAATTAGATAATGGATGAGGTTTCCTTTTATAATAAGGTGAGGGGAAATTTTTGAATTTTTCAGAAGAATAATTTATAATAAATTAAATATCATTCCAAAATCATCCAAAGGGGATGTTATTTGAAGATAACATGGGATTTGGTGATAATAAAATTTTATAACAATTTTATATAGGTTTTTTGAGTAATTTTAAAACTTATTTTTTTGATTAACCCACAGTTATCCAATTTTTCTTTTGACTACGACAACAATATTTTCAATATTACATGGTTGAGATTTGTACGTATACTGTGTAAATTGAACCATAAATGAAATATTTAAGATATATTATTACATAATTTATCCTTTATTTCTTATTTGTTCTTTTTATGATATTTAAATAAATTAAAAAATAATAATTATCATAAAATATCATGAGTTTCAATTTTGACATATTTCATTACATTTATTTAATGAAGTCAACAATTCAAGATAAAATAGAAAAATTAAATAAAAATTAAATACAAAATAACATGTTGTAGATAATCCATTAATATTTAATAAAAATATTTATAGTTGACTAAATATCATAGCTAACACCATATTAAATTTATTATAGTTATTAAAAGTAAGAGTTTGACATTATGTCTCTTCTTTCGAATTTATTAATATATATGTCATTTTATTTGAAAAGTGTCCAATAAATAATTGAATTGGAACCATAATTATTAACGGTCAAATCCAAATCACACAATAAAATGTGGGATTGTCTTATGATAATTTTATTGTCCTTATCAATTTATTTTTAACCTAAATTACCTAAATTACCCATTACCATGATAACAATAATTTACAAATATTACAGTTCATATT
This sequence comes from Viscum album, assembly GCA_963277665.1. Taxonomy (NCBI): domain Eukaryota; kingdom Viridiplantae; phylum Streptophyta; class Magnoliopsida; order Santalales; family Viscaceae; genus Viscum; species Viscum album. Next base: position 1,453,177,077 of record OY728120.1, read on the forward strand.
GGAAAAAATAAAAGGGACTTATTTAATAAATTTTTAACATTTGATTCCAAATATTTTATCAATTTTTTAAAATTCAAAATTCCAAAGTGGCTGAAAATAATTTAAAATTAATCCCATATATGGGGTGGGAATTTTTTTTTAATGTGAAAATGTTCAATCATTCAAAATGTATTTATTTTGGAATTCAATATGAAACAAGTTTAAAATGAACTTAATTTTATTAATTGTTTTATTATTGGTCTAATTTTCTTTTTTATCCAATTTAATATATAATTTTACATTATAAATAATTTTGATGAAAAGTCAGTTGTCAATTAAAATGTAGTATTTTTCCGAATTAATCAAAATATGAAACACATATAAAAGGTATAAAAAATTAATCAAAATTAAATTTTGTTATTTTTCTTTTAAAAATGCAATTTTTTTAAAATGTAAATCATAAAAGTTTCAAATTTCAGTTTTAAAATAAATTTTCAACTAAAAGGGGATATACGTTAATTTTATAAAATTCGAATTTTTGCGCATAAAACTCAATTAATTGCTATATCATGTCATGAAAAAATAAAGGATAAATCTAAAACATTTTATTGAATATATTATATATATTTCTTTATAATAATCCAACATGTTTTATTTTTTATTTTATTGGTATAAAACACAGTTGTGCACATTTAATTTTATTTTAGAAAAATATTTCTCTTTATTTTCAAAATGGTTTTACATGTATAAACCATACATTCATAAATAGGTTAATCATATTCATTCCTTCCATTAAAATGGTTAAGTTATTATTTTTATAATTAAATAATTACAATAATAAAATATTTTTTAATAGAAACATAGTGTTCAGTGTAACATAATCTAATCAGGTATTACATGTAACAAAAGACCTCAATGAAATTAAATTACATTGAAAAACATATTTCATAAAAATATCAAGGTTTTACATATATTTAAAGCATCTTGAAGTTGAGACATGTATAGTGGAACTGACATTTAATAGGCCATAGCTTCAATGTAACACACTATGATTCTAAAATAATAAAATTGTATTCAATACTTTATTCAAAAAGAAACCTCAAGAATAAATGAAATGTGAAATATATTTCATTAAACATAATCTCTTTGGTAGATTGTGATACACACACACCCGATTCAAAATTAATATTAAGATAATATATCATTATAATGAAGATGTTAAATTAGTGCTTATGAATATGAGTATCTAAATAATAAAAATTTTATATTGTACACATGCATTAAAGAAATTCAATAGTATTTTATTAATTATAAATAAAATAATAATCATTTGACAAAAAAAGAATTTTTTTCTCAAAAACTCTATTTTATTAAATAGCAGTCTCATATCACTTTATGAACATAATTTAAATTTAATTTTAAACACTTTAAAAGAATATTTAATAAACATTTCAAAAAATAATAATGTCTAAAATATCCTATGTTGAATTTTTATAAATTTTTTAAATGTTTAATTTTTCAATATATAAGGGAAAATTATGGTTTTTATTAAACACTTCATTTTCCTTAAAATCAGATAAAAGTTTGATTTTTATTTAAAAATATATTAAAAGTAAAATTAGTAAAATTATATTAAAATAAATACAATTTAGATCATAGGTACCATGTGTGCCATCTCTCATACATACAAAATTCGGCCCCATATACTATACTCTTCACACTCTAAAAGCATTTTTTCCATAACATAGCTACCAAAATCTCTTCTATAAATATCTCCTCTTCTACCAAATGAGATATACAACCATAAATCATTTGTAGAACAAACTACAGCCTCATAAACCAATGCAATTCATTATCTATCATTTCCTCTCTAACCTAGATATAATGATTAATTTTGCATTTTTATATTAATTTTTAAAAATTAATATAATTCTTTATTAATAATATCTAATATACCTTCTTACATCGAATAATTTTGAACAATATAACATCAATCATGTGGATATGTGGACTACCTGTAACACCCCAGGTAAATAAGGAATATTACATTTTCATATTTATTAATATTTTTGAATAAAATATTAATATTACTTTAAAGGTAAATCTATGTTCGATGGCATACCCAATACGCAACAATGAGTTTCTTTGAAATCTTACGTTGCACACTAATAATATAATAATATTATTTTAAATGGTAGATAACGTCTAGTTTTGGAATAGAGGGAATGAACAAAACTATCTAAAATATGATTATATAAGTTTTTTAAATGTTTTTACATTATTCAATAAATGTTAGAGGCTTAAAATGCAAATGAATCCAATTTTAAGAATAAATATTCTCATATTTTTTAAAAGGCCGATTAACCGCCTTTTTGATGGCAAACACTTTTTAAATCTACTTTTTGTCACTTTTATATGTTATATTTGTCAAAATAAAATCCTTCTTTATAATGAAGACATCAAAATTTACTTTGTGTCAATTTTTGTTATTTTCTGATAAAGATCATTCTTAGTGAAAAATGCTGTATTTTAATTCAAAACCTCCTTTTAATCTAATTTATTTATTTTGACAGATTATCTTTTTGATTAGTTTTAAAGTGTAAAAAAATATATTTTTACCATTTAATCTAATGGTGGTCATTTAAATTAAATTCACTTTGAAATTGGTCATAAACAAGTGTCAATATTTTAATAGATATTGTTCCTTAAAAACACGCTATTTGTTTTGACAGCGGGAATTGATTATAAAACTTATTATTGAAACTACTATGTTTTTAATTTGGTAATATTAATATAATTTTTGAATTTGGAATATCAAATATATCTTAGGGTGAATTTTTGGTATTTTTTTGAAAAATGTTCATTATTAATGAATAGTGAAAAATACTGCATTGTAATTCAAAACTACCTTTTCATCCAATTTAATTATATAGTTATATTGTCATTTTAGTTGTTTTGAAGGTGTAATTTAATTATTTATTTATCATTTAATTCAATTTTATTCATTTTATGTAATTTCACTTTTAAATTTGATGTAAAAACAAATAAATATTTTAAAATATTTTACTTCATAAAAACCCACCTTTGGTTCTGAAAACGGGAATCATTTTTAAATAAATTACTGCAATTTATATGTTGGAATTTAGTATAATTTATTCCATATTTGGAATCAGAGGGTCCAAATTATGTAATTAATTCTCTTGTTTTTTGGACAAAATGAATAGTAACGAAGGTAATTATCTTTAATTATTGTGATTAATTAGTAATCGGGTAGTTAAGTGTAATAAAATAATATCATAATAATATAAAATGACCCCAAAATGTGTCCTAATGATGTTGGTTGTGTCATGGCCGACCATGGGATACCTTGTTCCAACTTAGGGACCCCATGAAATCACTTTTGGGTGATAGTGACATTTTATCATTTTATTTTTGATGAAAGGAAAATATAACAAAAGAATGTTACACCTAAGTAAAATAATTTTAATTTTGTCTGCATAAATAATAAATTAGACTACAAATATTCATTGTAAATATAAAAATATTTCCTACATCATGGTATTTTTTATAATTTTTATACAATAAATAAATAAATATATTTATGACACCATGCTGATGCAGTGATTACCTCATTAATGAACGACTTAAATAAAAGGAAAATATAAGGTGAAATCAAGAACTTACCCTTGTCTAAATGCTATTTTATGGGTGGATTTATAACCCTTATCACCTTATCCTCTAAATATATCATTGTGGGACCTTTAAAATCCGAAAATCATTTTTAAAAAAAGTAACATTTTATAACATTCCAAGAGTGCCCTTTCTCCCTCTTATAAAAGGCCACCACCTCTACCCCCTTATACACACCAATAAAGCCTTTGGATTGATCAAACTCTTATAATTGTATCTCTATACATCCCTCTCTTCATCCTAGAAGCCTTACGTTATGCAGAGAGCTCTTCAAGAAACCATTTTGGTTCAAACCAAAGGGAGTTACCCGATTTAAAGGTAATGTCTTCTCTTATGTTCTTTGTTTTATTTTTCTTCTCCAACCCCTAGAACTCCTTTTATTCCATTATTTTTTTAAAAAAATAGTATCTTCAATATACTAGGATGTTTTTATTAGATTTATTCAAGCTACTCTTACAAACAACTCTGAATAATGGTTAAAGAACATACTGTTTCCGTGGATGGAGAATTACTACCTCACAAAACGATGATTGTTCTATATTCTCCTACCACCTCTCATGGTGGCCATTATGATGGAACTATATTTATTTATGATATATATTATATTTATTTCCTCTATATTCTTCTGTATTTTACCGTTAAAACTTACCATTATTCTTTTCATTTTGTGCAAATGCGATAATTTAATTTGAGGAAGTGTGGACTACCGCCCCTCAAGTGACGTGACTCGTTATGCAATACATGGAATGTATAAAGAATGAAATTAATGAACTTTTTTTACCTATATAACATATATATTATACTGTAATTATAAAATATATATATATATATATCTTTTAGTTTAAATTCCATTAATGTGACAAATAAATTAAAGTAGCGTTCATGCGTACGTACGACCTACCATCTCTATGAACGGTGGATTTCATTTTTTATCTCCAAATGTTATGGAATTGTATAAAATGAATATATACTAGATATATATGATATATAATTCAGTAACACTATTCTGGAGATGGTGTACTTATAACTATATGGACAATTCGTTTCAAACAAGTTCATTTTTGACTCAAATACCAAACATCGAAAAAAACGTCTGATATGAACTGACATAATAAACTAATTATTATGAAATTATAATATGTGATATGAATTAAATAATAAAATTTAAATTAGGTCCTTAAGAAATTATAAATTTACCAATGGATATTATTCAGTAATATAAGTAAATGAACAAGACATGTCGGATTTGAGGTAAGGGATCATACCTCTCTTTTTTTTCATGTGTTCTCCTTTATGTTATTTATTTTAAGCTCCATGTTATTATGTTTGGGATGTTCTTTTATATTTATAATTATTTAGTTTTTATGTTCATATGGTGATATACCCCCCTCTTTCCCTCATCAATTCATTTTTAGATGTTTTAAGTGGCGCCGTTAGGCTGCCGAATTTTTGTAAGGGATTTCTTATCTCTCTTTTAATTCTGTGAGATTTCTATTGTTCACCACTTATTTATTGCATGTAGTGTATTGTGTACTACCTTTTTATATATATATTATCTTGTTATTCATGATATTTTGTGATTCATTTGGTTCTTATTATCTTTTGGTCAAACGACTCGATTAATTACAACGATGTAAGGAGTTTTTATCTCACTTTTTGTTTCCGTGAGATTTATGTAACATTTTCCAGTATTTCCTATTGAGTGGTGTTTTTACTGGACATTATTCTACTCTTTGTTTAATATAAACTCATTTATGGGTAATTAAATCAATGTTGTATAGTTCTACTTTCAGTGGGGGTACATTTTGAAAGTTACCAAAGTCGGTAAGGGAACCTTTCACCCTCATATTTTAAAAAGTCTTCTTTTTTATGTCTTTTAATTTACATCTTATTATGATGGGATATGTTATTATATATCCTTATTGCTGTAAATTTTATGTACAAGTGATGAGAGAACATTTATCTCTCTCATCATATATTTTTCTAAAATTTGATGTGACGTCGTTAGGCTATCGAATTTTTGAAAGGGAACTTCTGAACCCAATTTCAATTCTTTGGGTTAAACTTCTAATTCTTGATTATTTCATTCTATGAATATGTATGGATGACCTATTATTTTTTTACACATAATATCCACTTATATTGGGTGTATTTATATTTTCCACACCTGATTATGTAATTGATTAATCCTTAATCTAATGATACCATCTTTGTTGGGGATTTCGTCTCAATATCTTTTCATTGAGGAAAATTTTGTTTTATACAAAACATTCATTTATATGGTGTATAAACCACTTTTACTTTTACTTTTATTAAAAAGGAATCTTTTTGTATTAAGCGTTTTACTAAACGAAAAAAGTAATGTTTTGTCTTACGTATGCTGCGACAACGACATCTCCGGCACCATGACCATTATTTGAGTTTTGACTTCCTCTACAAGCCACAACTTTTTTAAAATGAAAAATAAATACCATGTTTTAATTTTCTTTTATTTTGGTATTTAAAATGGTTTTGATAATGTTTTTATTATATCAATGTCTTGTATTGATATCTTTTGATTGAAATGTGGAAATGTTATGTTTCCTTTATACATGTTTTATGTGATATGATTATGTTATGGTTGTTGTGAATTATTTATGTAGAAGGGTGGTTCCATGATAAACTAAGGGAGGTTGAGCCTGATATAGCTCTCCAATGCATTGGGTAATGCGAAGGAGTAAAATGCTATGGTTTCTTCGAATATCATTCGGGAATATACTATGATGGGTATTCAAAATGTAACCGTGAGGGTTACTGCCTATGTAAGAATGTTATGAATGCCTCAAGTTACCTTTATGTATTATGATTTCTATGAGTTATACATTAATATTATGATTTTAGAAGGTATGTTATGATTGAAAGTTATGGTTTCATTGATTTTTTTATTGGTGGGTTAATTTTTCCTTTCATTATATTATAACCCTTGATGAGCTTTTTTATGATCATCCCATTTTTTTGAAATGTTTTTTACATGACTTAAAGATTAACAGGGTCAAGGATGGGATCATGGAAAGACATGATATCTAAAACATGGAACTAGACATGTTTCTTTTTAAGAGTATTTATGTTCTGAAAAAATGAAAAATGTGTAGGAGTGTCTACTTTGTAATCTTTTTAGATGTAATAGTTATATCCTAATTCTCTAAAACTCTAAACCTGAAAAGATCCTCAATGTGAATTATTCATTTAATTAAAGATTAAGTAATTTTTTAAGGATGGGTCCTTATAGATGGTATAAAAGGTCGGTTTAGATAACTTTAGAGGTTAGGGTATTCATTAAGTATAAGTGACATTACCATAATGGTTAGGATTTCATAAAAAGACATATTTTTTAGATAAAGTGAATGAGTAAGTATATCTTACTGTTTATCTTCCTCATTAGTACATGATTATTTTTTTGATATACACACACTGACATTTTTGTTTTTTGTAAATGTATGGATCAAGTAGGAAGCAAAGTGACAATGGGTTTAAAGGAAACTGTGGTGGTTCTCTGATTAAGAGACTGAATAATATGGGGGATTCAATGAGGAATCTCGTGGTTATTATAAACCAACTATCAAGGAGTCAAGATTAACCACTTGAAACTTGGTGAGTTCTCTGATGCATCTTGTACGAGAGAACAAACAAGATGTGAATGTTCAGGTAATAATTATAATGGTAACCATTAGGGTTTATATGATCCTTACTTTTGAGGTAATTATGGGTTACTATATGATGGAAAATGAAAGGCATGAGATAAATTTGAGGTTAAATTATGTTATGGTTATTTTTGAATATTTTTTTGTCTTTTTTGGGAATGTTATAAGAATTATGTAGTTTTGGAAAAAGGAAAACATGTAGATCATGTGACAACCCATTGTGTCGGACGAAGCTGCGGGTATCGAACCCACAACCAAAGTTCGAATGTGATTTATCGCCTACCACTGGACTACATGAAGTCCCTGGTTAGTATGACTAATTTTTTTTGTTAGATGATCTTATAAATCAAGAATAAGTTTATTTTGGATTATCTATGGAAATGATTATCCTATCATGGAGGATATGTGATTAGGTTAATTAATTTTCAATATGAGACTTTAAGACTAACTGATGTTACATGGAGATAATTGCTAAGATTTATTTTGAAAGACTATGTGATTAAATCCTTCAAGTATTTGGGTTTAAATATTAGTTTGGATTACTTTGATGAATTTTATGGATATCTGTTTATTGAATGGTCTTTCATGAACTTCGGGTAATGTTTGAAAATTTTTGGAGATTAAGAGTTGTTTTTCTTTTTATAAAGGATTATCTTTTTTATGTATTATTTGATCTCATACTAACTATTTTGGATTTTGTTTTGGTCTAAATACATGGGAAATATATAGTTATATTTTTGGGATTAGGTTATTCTCTAGATATTGATTATAGCGCTCTTAATTTGAACAAGTCATCCTAAATACTATTCTTTTGGAGAAAATATGAGTTTGTGTAAGAAATATAGTAAGAGATGAAAGTCTACACGACAAGTAAGTATGTTTCCTTTTTATTTAGTAAAGCTCATAAATAAATTCCTCAATGAAAAGTAACTTAAAAAATGTTTTCTGTAAACTTTTCCTACTGGGGAATCAAATACCGTTTAACCGATCACAAGTTTGTGATTTTCTGGTGGTTAACTTTCTCCTAAACATGTTTTCTATCACTCTCTATCAGAACACGACCCTTTGTTTTTTCTTCCATGTCCATGTTTTCCTACATGTAATCCTAGTATGGGTTAAATCAGGTGACCTTTTTTACTTCTCTTCCATTTTTTAAAGTGATAGTTTTGCTGACTCTTTTTCTGATGTGGGGCTTTCAATGATGTTTCCGAGCCTATTTTTTTTAAAATTGTGAAGATGAAATTCCAAAAAGGGGGGAAAGATGAAACATCCCATGTAAATAAAGAATATTACATTTTTATATTTATTAATATTTGTGAATAAAAAATTAATATTACTTTAAAGGGGATGCTATGATGGATGGCGTACCCAATATGCAACCACGAGTTTCTTTGAAATCTTACGTTGCACACTAATAATATAATAATATTATATTAATTGGTAGATAACATCTAGATATTAGAATAGTGGGAATGAACAGAACCAACTAAAATATGATTATATATGTTTGTTAAATGTTTTTACATTATTCAATAAATGTTAGATTCTTAAAATACAAATGAATCCAATTTTAAGAATAAATATTCTAATATTCATTAAAAGGCTGATTAACTTCCTTTTGATGGAAAACCCTGCTAAATATACATTTTTTCACTTTTATATGTTATATTTTACAAAATAAAATACTTCTTTATAATAAATACATCAAAATTTACTTTGTGTAAAATTTTGTTATTTTCTTATAAAGATCATTCTTAGTGATAAATGTTGTATTTTAATTCAAAAAATCCTTTTAATCTAATTTATTTATATTGTTAGATTTTATTTCTAATTGGGTTTAAAGTGTAATTAAAATAAATTTTTTCCATTTAATACAATGGTGGTCATTTTAATTAATTTCACTTTGAAATTGTACATAAACAAGTGACAATCTTTTAATAGATATTGTTTCCTAAAAACACGCTATTTCTTTTGACCGCAGGAATTGATTATAAAATTAATTAATTCAACTTCTATGTTTTTAATTTGGTAAAATTGATATCATATTTTAATTTGGAATATCAAATATAGCTTAGGTTGAATTTTTGGTATTTTTTCTGACAAATGTACATTTTTAATGAATAGTGAAAAATAATGCATTTTAATTCAAAACTGCCTTTTCATCCAATTTATTTATATAGATATATTGTCATTTTAATTTGTTTTAAGGTGTAATTTAATTATTTTTTTATCATTTAATACATTTTTTTTCATTATATTTTATTTCACTTTTTAATTATATGTAAAAGAAAATGAATCTTTTGATAGATTTTACTTCATAAAAACTCGTCTTTGGTTCTGACAATGAGAATTATTTTTAAATTAATTACTACAATTTCTATGTTTGGAATCTTTTATAATGGATTCCATATTTTTAATCATAAGGCCCAAATTATGTAATTAAGACTCTTTTGTTTTTGGACATTATGAAAAGTAACGACCGTAATTATCTTTAATTATCGTGATTAATTAGTAATCTGGTAGTTAAGGGTAATAAAATAATACCATAATAATAAAAAATGACCACAACATGTGTTCTAATTCTATTGGTTGTGTTATTTCCGACCATGGGATGCCTTGTACTAACTTAGGGACCCCATGGAATCACTTTTGGGTGATAGTGACATTTTATCATTTTATTTTTAAAGAAACAAAAATATAACGAAAGTATGTAACACCTAAGTAAAACAATTTTAATTTTGTCTAAATAAATGATATCTTAGTGTATAAATAGTAATTTTGAATATAAAATGTTTTCCTACATCATGGTAGTTTTTTTATAATGTTTAGACAATATATAAATAAATATATTTATAACACCATGATGATGCAGTGATTACCTCATTAATGAATGATTTAAATAAAATGAAAAGATAAGGTCAAATCAAATATGTAAACTTATCTAAAACCTATTGTATGAGTGGATTTCGTACCCTTGTCACTTTACCCTCGAAATATATCATTGTGGGACCTTTAAAATATGAAACTCATTTTATAATAAAGTAACATTTTATTACATTCCAACAGTGCCCCTCCTCCATCTTATAAAAGGCCCCAACCTCTACCCCCTTACACACACCTCTAAATTCTTCTGATAGACCAAAATCTGCTCAGTTTATCTCTCCACATCTCTATCTTAATCCTAGAATCCTTACCGTAGTCTAAAATCTCTTCAAAAAACCCCTTTGGTTCAAACAAAAGGGAGTTACCCGATTTAAAGGTAATGTCTTCTCTTATGTTCTTTTGTTTTATTTTTCTTTTCCAACCCCTTAAACTCTTTTTATTCATTTATTTTGTAACAAAACAAGTATATTAAATATACTAGGATGTTTTTATGAGAAGTATTCTAGCTACACTTACACACACCTCCGTCTAATGGTTAAAGAACATACTGTTTTCATGGATGGAAAATTACTGCCTCACGAAATGATGATTGTTCTATATTCTCCTACCACCTCACATGGTGGCCATTATGATGGAGATATATTTATTTATGATATATATTATATTTATTTCCTCTCTATGCTTCTGTATTTTACATTTAAAATGTACCTTTATGCTTTTCATGTTGTGCAAATGCGATAATTTCATTTAAGGAAGTGTGGACTACCGCCCCTCAAGTGATGTGACTCATTCATGAAATACATGGAATGTATAAAGAAGGAATTTAATGAACTTATGTTACCTATATAACATATATATTATACTTTATTTATAATATATATATCTAATTTAGTTTTAATTCCATTAATATGACAATGAAATGAATGTAGCATTCATGCATACGTACGGCCTACCGTCTCCATGAACGGTGCATTTCATTTTTTATCTCCAAATGTTATGGATAGTATAAAATGAATATATAATGGATATATATGATATTTTAATCATTATAACTATTCTGGAGATGGTGTACCTATAACTACATGGACAATATTTTTCAAAGAGGTTCATTTTTTTCTCATATACCGAACATCGACAAAAACGTCTGATATGAACTCACATAATAAACTAATTATTATAACATTATAATTTGTGATATGAGTTGAATAATAAAATTTAAATGAGTTCCTTAATCAATTATAAATTGACCAATGTTTATTATTTAGGTATATAAAGAAACGAACAAGACAAGTCGGACTTGAGGTAAGGGATCCTACCTCTCTCTTTCTTTTCATGTATTATCCTTTATGTCATTTATTTTATGATCCATGTTCTTATGTTCGGGATGTTCTCTTATATTCATCATGCATTAATTTTTATTTTCATATGGTTATAGATCCACTCTTTCCCTCATCAATTCATTTTTAGATGTTTGAAGTGGCGTCGTTAGGCTGCCGAATTTTCATAAGGGATTTCTTATCTCACTTTTCATTCCGTGAGATTTCTATTGTTCGCCACATATTTAATGTGTGTGGTGTATTGTGTACTGAAATTTTATATATATCTATATATATTATCATTTTATTCATGGTATTATGGGATTCATTTGGTTCTTATTATCTTTTGGTTATACGACTCGATTGATTACCACGAGGTATGGAGTTTTTATCTCACCTTTTGTTTCCGTGAAATTCATGCTACATTTTCCACTATTTCCTTTTGAGTGGTGTATATATTGCCCATTATAATACTATTTGTGTAATATTCATTCGTTTATGGGTATTTACATCAATGTTTTATAGTCCTTCTTTCATGGGGTGTACATTTTGAAAGTTACCCAAGTCAGTAAGGGAACCTTTCACCCTCATATTTTTGAAAGATTTCTTTTTGTTATGTATTTTAATTTAGATATTCTTATGATGGGATATGTTCTTATATTTCCTTATTGCTGTAAATTTTATGTCCATGTGTTGAGATAACCTTTATCTCTCTCATCAACTCTTTTTTTAAAATTTGCTGTGGCGCTGTTAGGCTGTCGATTATTTTGTAAGGGAACTTCTTAACCCAATTTCGATTCATTGGGTTAACCTTATAATAATTGATTATGTCATCATATGAATATGTGGGGATGAAATATGATTGTTTTATACTTAATATCCACCTATATTGGGTGTATTTATATTTATCACACACAATTAAGTAATTGATTTACCCATAATCTAAGTATATCGTCTTTGTATGGGACTTCGTCTCAATCTACTTTCATTGAAGCATATTTTGTTTTATACACAACATTATTTTATATAGTGTATAAAACCATTTGACTTTTACTTTAATTCAAAATGATTCTTTTTGTATAAAAAATTTTACTAATTGACAAAAGGAATTTTTTGTCATACGTATGAGGCGACGACGACTTCTCCACCATCGTGACCATTATTTGAGTTTCAGCTTGCTCTACAAGCCATAACTTTTTTTAAATGAAAAATAAATACAATGTTTTACTTTTCATTTATTTTGGTATTGAAAATGGTTTTGATAATGTTTTTATTATATAAATGTGTTGTATTGATATCTTTTGATTGAAATGTTTAAATGTTATTTTCCTTTTATGCATGATTTATGTGATTCGATTATGTTATGGTTCTTCAGCATTGTTTATGAAGACGGGTGGTTCCGTGATAAACTAAGGGCAGGTGAGCCTGATATAGCTCTCTAATGCATTGGGTAATGCGAAGGAGTTAAATTCTAAGGTTTCTCCGAAGATATTAAGGGAATATACTGTGATGGGTATTCCAAACGTAACCATGAGGGTTTCTCCCTACATAAGAATGTTATGAATGCCTCAAGTTACCTTTATGTCATATGATTTCTATGAGTTATACATAAATATTATGATTTTAGAAGGTTTGTTATGATTGAAAGTTATGGTTTCATTTATTTGTTTTTATTGGTGGGTTAATGTTTCCTTTCATTATGTTATAGCCCTTACTGATAATTTTTATGCTCATTCAAAGTTTTTAAAATGTTTTATATAGGACTTAAAGATGAATAGGGTCAAGGATGGGATCATGGAAAGACATGCTATCTAAAATAAGGAACTCGACATGTCTCTTTTTAAGAGTTTTTATTTTGGGAATAAATGGAAATTGAGTAGGAGTGTCTACTTTGTAGTCTTTTGAGATGTAATAGTTATGTTCTAATTCTCTAAAACTCTAATCCTGAAAAGATCCTCAATGTGAATTATTCATTTAATTGAAGATTATGTAATGTTTTAAGGCTGGGTCCTTATACTACCACAATAACATAATGATGTGAAATATTTTTCATTTTATTTTGACAAGGTTGGTAATAAGTACATATTTAATGAATATACCTAAAATATTTGAAATAATTATTTTTATTATTTTAGGTTGAAATTTTGTTTCCATTCATAAATTCAAATTTTTTAATAATAGAAACAATATTAATGGGTAAGTATTCCCAACCACCTCTATGAATAGTGTCACTACTTTTGTCATCATGATATTTTATGGAGTATTAAAAAAACATAAAAAATGATTATATATGATATTTATATAACGGATTATGCTTTGGATATAATTTTACCATGATCAATGAAAAATATACCGAAACTATCAGACCAAAACATACATTAAAAACCGAGCAATTATCAACAGAAATTGTGATTTTAACAAAGAATTGTAATTAACTATTCATGAGATATAATAATTAAATGATATAAGGTATAATATATATGATTATTATTATTATGTAATATATTCATAAAAATTATATATCAATTATATAGGAGGTTTGAACACAAACGATTGAAATTAGACCAATGGTAAGTATTTCTCATCTCAATTTTATTTCCATGAGACATATATAATATTCACAAGTTATTTATTTTGTGTAGTGTATACACTACTCCTTTGATATGTTATATCATAAATAGGTTTCACTTTATGGATTTTCAAATTTAATTTTATGTTATTTATTACATGGGGCTTATTATCCTAATGTAACCAAAGTGGTAATAGATTATTTCACAATCCCATTATCATTCACAGTTATATATGTTTAAGTCTCCTTTGGGGTAATTATTTTATATTTATATTTTAAACCTACTCAATTTTTATATCCTCTAGTAATTCAAGAATATTTTTTAATAATGTTACCATTTTCCTCTCTCAGTTAAATAAAAATTTTGAGAAAATATCTTTTAATAAAAACAATATTTCTCTTTTTGATTAAAAATTAATTCGCATGCATGTCTATTATTTCCAAAACAAATTAACATTAAATACGTGATTTATTTAATTAATTTTTACCCATGAATGAGTTTTTATAAAAAAAGTGAAATTATTCTTCTTTTTGCATTACCAATATGGTATAGTTTGGCATATAATAAAAAATTTGAATGGGATATTCGATTTAACATATATAGCAAGTATAGAACATCACAATGTCCTGATCATTATATTTTTTAAGGATTAAACATAAATTTTACAATGTTGTTTTCAAATAACTATTTTTCTTATAATATTTAAATTCATTATTTTTTAGATTTTTTTTCATAATGATAATTATATTTTCCTCAATAATGCTTTTAATGTATTTTTTATTGTTTTAATATTAATCCATGACAAAACATTCATTTTAATTTAGGATCCATTAGGATTATGTTTAAAATATTTTTTCTTGTTAATTATTTATATGGTTTATGATCAGTTTAATAGGGGTGCAATATTTTGATACCACTCTCCAAAAAAACTCAAAATGGTTTTGGATTTTTTTTACTATTTGGGGAATATATTAGTATTTTGTATCATAGTTTTCAATAAAAAAACGTTTAGGTTGATTATGTTACACAACTTTCACACGAGGAATTGATTTAACTTATTATGTGATGGAAGAGGCCCACTATATTCCATTGATTCACTGTTATGTCTCATGTGACAATGTAGATTGGGTTTTTTCCTAGGCCTTCCCATTATAAAAATGTCTTATTACAAGTCTTCAATGGTATTTCATATTTATTGGCATAATTCCTCTACTGTATGATTAAGATTTTATTCATTATTCTTTCTATAATTATGAATTTAGTTACTAACTCAATGATATTACTTTACTTTCTATTATATCCTTGGATGAGTTACTAGATCATGTGATTATTTATATGGAAATTTTTCAACATCATTTATTCCAAGCATTTTATTTTTCAAGATCATGTTATTGTTTAAATGTAATGTGTTTAATTATTTAACTTTCTATATATATTCTATGTTAGGTATTCATGATAGATTCCATTGTATGGATACCCTTGTTGATAATTAGAGCTCGCCCCATTTTTACATTTCCATTACCAATGCTTTTAGGAAATTTTTTATGAAATATATACATGGTAATGATTAATGGAATAACGATAATATAAATGAATTTTTTTTATCTTCTCAAATTTATATAAAATTAAAGTATGTACCTATTTTACCCTGATTGATAATCGATTAAGTCCTTTTGGATGTGATCTCTTTTAAATAAAGACAATGTAATAATGTTACATTTGACTATGTGATTCTATGGTCGGGGTCATTATAGTTGGTGTTAGATCATGTTTAGTAGGGAACTAGATTTTGGAAAACATATATTAGAGAAAAAAACCCTATGATAGATATTGAGGATAAGACTAAGAACAGGATAAAAAAAGTTTTTATTTGGTTGAGATCATGTTTTTTTCTAAAAAACAAATCCCTTTAGGGATACTATAAATAGATTTGAATCTTGAATAGATATACCTAATTGAAATAAATTTGAAAATTGTTCATTTTAATTTAACTCAATTGTCGCCTATTTCACAGTAATGGGCCTCTCTACACAGTTATTTTGACGATATTAGTGTGTTTTATTAATAAAAATTCATGTTTTCATTACAGAGCATTATGATGGATTTGAAAATATTTTCAGAAAATGAAAACATTGCTAATGAATCCATATTTATGGTTATGGGATTATCTATACATTATTTTTTAAATATAAGTTAAATTTTCAACTAGTTTCCTTAATTATACATTATGTTTCATGATGTTATGATCAAATATAGGGTAGTGCACTATTTAGAAGTGTCACCCAGAAGAAGGAAAGAGAACAATATAAATTTATTATTTACATGAAGAAATTTTTCTATTGGGAATTATTATAAAGCTATATCTGGCACAAAGGTTCAAAGGTTTAAAATTATAACTACATTGGTGCATTTTACTCATGTTATATCTAATAACCATTATCGTGTGGATCAACCTATAGATCTATAACATGGTATAAAAATGATAGGACACATCAATGTAGTAATATATCCATTTGTATCACAATAGTGTATATGTTCCTTAGAAAAGATATTTATCATGTTGGGAAGCATTGAGTGGAATTAAATTGACTTATATGTTTATCGTATATATGTGGATGTGAAACAATGATGGAAATTGATTCAAAAAAATAAGGATGAATAAGAATCTTAAAACATGGATTCGAATAATTTTAGGATACACATCTTGGAATAGTATTATCCTCATGTATAATGAGTAGATATAGGGTGAAATGTCATGAGTCTAATAAAAAAGAAAGATGAAATTGTTTCTAAATTTTAAGCAAACTCTGTAAGGTTAGGAAGGTATGTTGTTGACTATGTACAAAATCAAAAGTGTAATATTGACTATTTCATTGATGGAATTACTCCATTCCATTGAATATCACTAATATCTCAATTATTATCAGTATATACTGAAATAGTATCATTTTCAATCAAGATATAAAAATGATTCACCATGTATTAGGTATTTCAAGGGATGATTGTGAAGAATATGATAGTATAGAAAAATGGATATGGGGAAAAAGAGAACAATGGATCTTCTCAAAGTGGATAACTTTGGAAAGAAACAACCCAGTATATGATTATAGGAATGTTAGTTTTATTAATGTTTGGATATAAATTCCATCAAGGCCATTAATTTAAGGATAAAAAACCTCTAATGTTCGATTATTCAATTATAAAGAGATAGGGAACTAGGGAAACAAATTACCCAACCATCAAGGGAATATACCGTATAATAAGATAATGAATTATGTTTATAATTCTATTATTAATATACACACATATGAATGATTAAATTCAGTTTGTATTCAAATTCAATAATAATATTTTGGAAGTATTTTTAGCAATGGTTCTTTGTTTATAATAATCATGAAACTTCTATAGATTGTATAAATTTTGGAAGAATATATTTTTGATATAATATTAAATAAAGAGTTATAGATACTATCAGGGGTTTAAGAGTTTAAGGTTGATCATAAGTTTGATGTCTTAAAACCAAATTTTATGTCATTATAATATGAGATTTTATCACGAGTAAGGATATTTTAGGGAACAATAATGACAATATATCCCATTTTTTTAGTATATATCTTACTGAAAAACATATTTAAGTTATATTGCCTTTAAGTTTTGTGGACATAAGTTTAAATGTATTGTTTACACTCTAGGATTATATTATCAATGACTAGATGTAGTTATGGATTTTTACAATTTTAGGAAGATATAGGAATTATATTAATATTGTTCTATATAATGGTAAACCTATATGTCTGGTGAAAACCTATAACATCCGATGAATCCTAGGGTATTAAACCCAAAACTGAATGGTGATAAGGGTAAACTTCCTACCACTATCCTATATGATGTACTTTTTAGTATGGAATTTCTTTTACCTAAAATATATTTCTAGTAGATACTTGTGGAAGGGATTAAGTAGAACATTCAATGTTAGTATTTAGGTTTAGATATTATTTTAGTATATTGTATTAATCATGCATATTATTTTGGTTTTAGTAAATAATTAGAGACATAAGAAAAGACTTCTACATATTTTATGGATCTTAAGATATATTAAAATATTATATTATTTCTTTTGAAATATATAATTCTTCATCAATATTCAATACATGGAGTGGGAAATAATTTGTAAATTGATCAATGCATAACGAAAGGATATAATTGTCACTGTACTTTTTGGTTTTCTCTATCATGACAATGAAGGACTCTATCAACTACAGGAAAGGGAACATGAAACTATAATTGTATCCCATTACCATAATATAAAAATAATCAATGGTTTTTTTCACACCATGTCAGTTAATGGTTTTTTGTTCATTAACATTATCTTAATAATTCAATTTCTAAGGTCAATGATCTCGAACACCTGCTACAATTATATATTCATTTCTTCCATGTAAAAATCACCACATCCCATTAATTTTATAATACCTGGAAACCTTGTTATTTATTATTCCAGGTGACACTTCTTATATCCCATTCACTCTTCTATGTGTATGTTTATTAACCATTTTATGATTTTTGTTTTCAACAAAGGTGTCTTCATGTGAAAATCCCTTGATTTTTGGGTGCATGATCAAATCCTAAGGAAGGTATTTATTGATTTTAGAGAGAATGTAACACTATAAAATTATAAAATAAGACAACTATGTTTGGAAAAATTTGTGTCAAAAATCTTGGAGCCAAAATTAGCAATGAAAAATATATTTCCTTATATGTAATATCCTCAATAGTTTTCGATACATGCATCCCCATGTATAAAAGAATCGTAAAAAATTTTAATTTTATAAGATTATCCTTAAATTAGATGTTATTAACAAGACTAAAAAAATTATAAATATTATATGGTTTAAAATTTATAAAAAACAAAATAGTTTTCTAATTACTAGAAATAAAATAAGAATTATATGAATAAAAAGGAAATGTTTTCTGTAAAAAAATTAGTTTTCCAAAATATGGTCTAGTTACACTTTGTACTCATACATTAAAAAAATTTAAAAAAAATTAATTTTTTTTAACATTAATTATAATTTTTTAAATCATCACGTAAAAATTTTTTATAATTTTTTTAAGAATATTCCGAAAATAATAATATTTTGTTGAATGGTGAAAAATACTGGTTATTATTGAAAATGGATTTATGAATATAATTATTTAATAGTTCCAATTTAATTTATAATTATTTTAAAAATAAAATTATTAATATTATATTATAATATAAAAAATTTAGTTAAATGGATCAATATTCATTTTGATATTTTATATTTTTTATTTCTACACTCATGATTATTTTTTCTTTTGAAAACTTTTATTCTGTTATGTATGTGGGTTTAATTTTAAATTAAAAATTTACACATATATTAATGTAATTTTAATAAATAAATTATATGTTTTTAATCATGATAATAAATATTATATAATATTTTCAAAATATTTTTTCATCATGAACAGTATGAATAGTAAAAATTAATTATTGTGGTTGAGGTGAAACCGATTTTACTAGGCGGATAAACTAAATAGATAATTTTTATAATGACAAATAATTATTAAAAATTTCCATTTTATGTCCATATTTATTCTATTTATCATCAACTGTTCATTAATTTTCCATCTTTTATCCATCATTCTTGTAAGAAATGTGAGTGTCAAATTTTCTTTTAAAAAATTCTTATTGTGTCCTCTCCCCCACTTATAAAAGGTCATCCACTCATCTCTAAAATTCACACTCCCAATTCCTTTTTGACACAATAAAACTACCAAAATATCATTATTAAAATACCCCACATATATTATATACCTTTATTTATCCAAATCTACTCTAGGAAGTAATTAGTTATAAACCTATAAGGGTTTTCCGAAGAATAGTTAAAGATCTTAACCACGAATTTATATTTTACTTCCTATTATGACACAATAAATATTTTACAAATATGATAAAATAATAACTATATTATATCCTATATAATATAATTTATTGTTTCCATGGAATAAATTATATCCATATCCTCTTCCATCTAGTGGGAAAAGTATCTTTTGATCGTGTGTCGAAGTGATACTGCCTCCAGAACCAATGTTATTAATTTTCTATCACCACCTCTCTAGGATGGATATAATATTTATTTAACATATTAATATGATAAATAGGATATTTAAATACATATTTTTTATAAACTCATTTCTAACTTTTTACCTTCTAATCCATTGGAAAATAATAACGTCTCTCATTTGTACATGTGGACTTCCTCCTCTATATGGCAATGTTAAATGTTTTTAATTTTATGTTCACATGGATTACAATAAGGATATATTTAATCAGTATAAATTATATATTTTATATAATAATGGTTCTAATGATGTTAAATATTTTTTACCATTCTTAAGATCCATCATTTGGAAAAATAGAAGCAATTTTCTCACATATGAATGTCCTACCCTATCCATGAACAATGTCACTCATTTTCAAATGTATAACTTATATGATCAATTATAAAAATCATATAAGTATTATATGTGATATTTATATCATTTTTAACATTATTGAGAAAATTTTAACGTGATTAATATAAAAGGATTGAAACCATTGAACTAAAATATACATGAAAAACTGAGAAATTTTCACCTGAAAACACGATTTTAAAAAATAATTATTAATAAATGGGTAATAATTGAATATAAGTAAATCATATAATATGTGAAATATATTATTATGGTTCTATAATAGATTTATAATAAGTATATATTTGATATGTTGCATTTTTCAACATGAAATAAGGAAATCTGACCTGAGGTAAGGGTTTCTCATCTCACTTTTACATCGGTGATACATATGTCATATTCACCAGTTATTTATTTTTTGTGATGTATATACTTACCCTTTGATATTTTATATCATAAATATATTTATCTTAAATGAAATTAATTTTTTATTGTTTTTATTTTTTCATGGGGATTGTGATCTAGAATATTCCATAGTAGTAATGGTATAATTCACAATCTGATCATAATTCAATATTTTTTATGTTTTAGAATCCATAATGGGAATTATCTGATATTTAATAATAATATAAATTTAATTTCTTATCCTATTGTTAAAAATCATTTTTTCATCTATTATTACCATTTTAGTCACTTTTTTGTAAAAATTATTAAGGTAATTTTTTAAAGAAAATCGAAATTTATTTCTCTTTTCTGTCATTTCTCTTCCAAATGAATATTTTCTAAAAATGTTTTAAAAAATGATTCAAAATTTCCCATATTTATTTATTAAATAATGTTTTACCAATAATTGGATTTTTATTAAAAAATTAAAAGGATTCTTCCTTTTTTCATAAAAATGTACTTCTATAACTTTATTACATAAATTCGAATAAAATATTTATTTCATGGTTCTTGATATGTATATAATTTCTAGTTATCAAGAACACCCATTTCATTGATTCATCTTTTAAAGTTTATAGGTTTATTTTCAATGTAAATTTATTAATTATATTATAAAAATTATATTATAAAATGCAATTCTAAATGTGAAAATGATATTTCATACATAATTATTTAGCTTTAATTTTTGTGGTGTTACTATTCATAAATGAAAACACCCTCATTTTTCATTTTAATCCATTTCTTATATGTTATAATTATACAATTGTAATTATCTATATAGTTATTTATGATTAGATTTACTTGGGTGTTTTATTTTGATACAAACCTCCAAGTTACTATGAATGGGTTATGATTATGGTTATTGATTGGGGAATGAATTATAAATTAATATTATAATTTTTCCATATGAATGTTTAAATAGAAAATTTTTAACCCTTTCATATGAGGAATACCTTAGAATTATTCAGTTCGGCGACGGTCCCAAAATAGCCACATGATGAATCCATAGGTCTCAAGAGACAAACAATATTAGGTTTCGTCTAAGGACATTCCAATTTATATAGATGTCTTCACATAATACCTCTATTCTATTTTATATTTCTTGGAAGAAGGCCTTTAAATTATGTTTTAGATGTCCAAAATTCTAAATTCCATCATTATGATTTTAGTTATTAATGTCTATGTGATTATTTTATTGGTTGTGGTTTAAATGGATGAGTTCCTATCATCTGAGATTATTTATATTACGGTATTTAATAGTAATTTATTCATTCCTTATTCATTTTCATGTTCAAATTATGGCTTAAATTAGATGTGTTTCAGAAAGTTTGGTTTCTATATTGATTATTTGAATTTTATTTAAGATAGATTCAATTTTTTCATACCCTTAATGAGAATTACACCTTCCCCATTTCTTATATTTTCTTTCATTAAGATTCATGGAAATGTTTTATGATTATTTTTTTGTGATATTCAAGAGGGGATAATGTGGATGACAAATAAAATACATTAATTTATTTATATTTTTGAAATGAATGTTAAATTAAAGTATGTATCTATTTTACAATGACTACTTAACTATTTTTTCCTTTGGGATGTGATCACTTGTATCTAGTTTCAGTTTAATAATGTAACCATTGGCACTAGGCTATTGGGGTTAGGGGCTTTCCATACAACAAGTTCAGGAATCCAAAAGGGGATTCATTAACTAGGAATTACATTTTACTTCTTCGTAAACCTCATAAATATTTTCCATTGATATATTCTGAGATTATATTATTTTTTCTATGTGAATGGTGACTTATCAGTTATGTTGTAATATCATTATAGTTTTAATAGATTCATTTCCCCAATTTCATCACAAAATGTCTGAGTTCTAAATTATTTCTCATATATTTCTTTATAAGGATCCATGTAAATGATTGAGTGGAATCTGTTATTGTGTGAGAACATTAACAGAGAAGGCATTGATCAGACCCCCCATTAAAGTCAATAGAGAAATCTTGAAAAATGCCTCATAGATTTTTACTATTCCTTTGACATTGAACATTTACCAAAGGATTATATAATGAATTAAATTTTAAGTAGGTTTTAATTTATATATAATGTCTTCTATAACCCATTAGAGTGGACCTTATATATCGGCCAGTTATAATCAAAAGTGGGCTTCCATGTAACATTACCACTTAACTGATATATAGAGTATAAATTTAATTGAGGGCACATTCTTCATGACTGGAAATGAAGTTGGAATCCATCGTATGTTGAACCACCATATCCCATATATAATTTTATCCCTTTTGATATCATAATAATAACTATGAAAAATTAAATGGCGATGTTCCCTCATTTATATATTAGTATGGGTAATGTATTCTTTATCTCCATAGAGTTTTGTTCTTGTTCATTAACTTAATGGAATTCAAATCAAATAGGTATATATTTTAAAGTCTTTCTATATATATTATCTTACTAGATGTACTCTCAAGGGTCTATATTTTTTTCTTCCGTAGTGTATATATAATGTTGAAGTTTGAGAATCATCTAATAAATCATTCGATCTTTCAATCTCAAATAGTACACATAATTGTGTCCCATAACATGAATCTCCATATTTGACAATAATGAACTATAACAAATTTCCATAATTTATTAATTTCACCATATTTTCAATCACCACATCATCCATTTTACTACCTTAATCTTCTACAGGATGGATGGTGTAGAAATAATATGAGTAATGATAGATTTATACATTTAATTATGATTACTATTTCCACCATTTACATGTCTAATAAGTCTTGAAAGCTTCGAATTCTCACTAGGTAAAGGTTTTTATATCTTTTCTACATAGGTAAACCTCTTATATTTTTTTATAATCTATTATATTAATAGATGGGGAAGTCATAGTGTTTGGTAATCTCTATCCATCTTCATTATCGCAGGTTGATATCCTTTTATGTGAATACATACAATATACATTTGTGGTCAATATATATTTTATGATTTTCAATATAAAGATAATGCCTCTAAATATTCAATCCAAGGATTACTAATTATTAAAAAAAATCTTGATGTGTGTAATTATAATTATTTACTATTAATTTTCTTGAGACATTGACTTTCATTGTTTCATTTTTCATGACTAAATGACCCAATCCATTTTATAAATCATCATTGTAGATCCAAAATTCTTCCCACATAGGGATACTCTTATTTTAGGTTATTTGGATAATCTTTTCTTTAAATCCTTGAAATATCTTAACATTCATCAATCCAGAAAAACATTTGAGTTACATTTTTTAATAGGTTTGATATTCATGGGAAATATTTAACAATCCATAGATATTATCCAGTACTTGAGACTACTTTTTTTGTATTGTATTCATTTTCAATGATTGTTAATAAATTATTAGGATTCACTATTATAAATACAATTATGGTTAAGGAAATAAGAATAATTAAATTTAAAAGGATATAACATTCATGTTATTAAAAAATATGCATCCATTGAAAATTTAAAAAATGATTATATTTCAGATGTTTTCATTTTTAAGATATTCTACTTATCTAGATGACATGATAAAATATTGAAAACTCTTATTACATGAGGAGATTAAATTGGAATAAATGAAGAAGTTACTATCAATTTTTATATGTGTCAAGTAAAATATGTGATAACATCCATCAATCCAAGTAACTTGTTCAACTGCACATTTGGGATATGGGATGAACTACACAAATTCCAAATCATTATGGCCAGCCAAATTGGTTGGTGTGTATAGTGGAATAAAAATAATGTCAGTCTGTATGACATGTAATGGGATCTCATACGAGTGGTAGAGATGAATCCATGTGGTGTGGCACTGCGGCAGATGAAGTGGAATCTTGGAGTGGTCCCAATACGTACATATAGATGAATGATACATGGTCATAAATTTCTAGAGGAAAATAATGTGTGATATTCTAATTTTAGACTATGGTAGCATTTACTACTTCCATGTATAAAAATATTTGAAAATAATTATTATTTTTAAATTTGATCTATTTTCATCATCTAATCACACAATTCGATCCACTTTTTCATCCCACTATAACAATCATGATTCATTGTTTTTCTGTGGAATTGAATTTTTTTGGATGATCACAGACCACCAATTTAAAAATTAATTCACATCTTTCATGATCTAGTATATATCGTTTTCATGGCTATACGAAGATAAAATCACAACTAATGAGTCATGGGAATTTCATGATCATTATTTCATGTGAAAATCGTGGATATTCCATGTGAATAAAGAAATAATATAAATCCTTAATGAGAGGAATATATTCATTATGTACACATGGATATTCTATGAGAATCACACAAACAATTCATAAGTATTGAACGGAATGAACCATCTATTCATTAATATTTATTGACTATATACATGGATAATAGAGATGATCTTGTTCTTTTTTATGGTCATTGGAATGTTTGAAAATTCATTAACATGACTTATACATCATGTAAATTAATGTTTTAGAAGATTCAATATTTGTGTATTTTAGGAATCATCATTCCCAAGAGATGATACACATGATATTAGGATATACAAGCACTTCCATTCATGATAAGATGTTTGCTCTTTAAGAATGGAAAAATTGAATAATTTAGTCTGGTAAACATGAATATTATGGAATTTTCTAGTCTCATATGAGATATCATGCATGTGATATCCATGAATAAGAGTATGGGAAGAAGAATCACAACATATTTAAAATTGAAAATGATGGGAAATTTGAATGAAGACTAGTGAATGATACTGAGTCTTTCAGGTACATAAATTATGATGATACAATATTATGGTGTAATTTTAGGTAAAATTATGATATTTTTTATTATATTTAAATAAGGTATAAATGATAAATAATATATTATAAATGGTAGAAAGTGAATTTTTATCTCTTGGGAATATTTTTCTGGATGAGAATCTATGGTTAATGTTCACACATTTTGAAATTTTTAATGATTAGTGGAACGTTATTATTTATTTAATGATTTAGGGGATTAAATATAGATTATGTCATGTCAGGACCCTTCCTAGTGGGGACCTTGCTATGAATACCCAATTCGCACCTCTAATATCCCAGTGGCTAGCGATTAGCACTGAGTAGGCATATCACACAAATGGGAGGAATTAGACTAAAGTTCCTATATGCACACACACATATCCAAGAAAATTTTTTTGAAATGTAAAAACACTAAGATAAAAGTGAAAGAAAATAACTATATCCCACAACGAGAGTATATAAATGAGGTTTCTAGAAATTAAACTGGGTCCATACAATCCCACCAAAAAGCATCTGTAACCACAAGTCTAACTTATAAGAAAAGTGGTAATGGGATTGTTGTCTAGGCCGTAGGAACACACATTGTATTTCTGGAATCTCTAAGCACCTCTAGGTCCTATTACACCTAAGAATCCCTCAAAGTGTTGATCATATATACAAGACAAAACATGTGTGGTAAAATCCCATGATAGTGTGAGTATAACAATACTTAGTAGGATACCCCAAAACCACAAATGAAATACCAGAAGTGAAATTTCAAAAATGAAATACAAAAAAATAATGCAATGTAGTCTCCACATAGTTATATGACTATAGCACATATAAAAATATTATCTAGACATGCTCCAAACAAAATAACATTTATAGAGTTAAGTCACAACCAAATATCAGCCACATTATTGTTCTCTAAGAATGCTCATTTCGAGATAAATCACTTCTAGATCCATGATATCATCTAAGACACTCATGTAGAGGTCTATCGCATTTGGGAATAGGTCAAATAAGGCTACATTGGTCAAGGAAGATTATGATAAACTGATAGGGGATCCTTCCCAACCCTCTGGAGAATACCATGAAGCCATAGAGGATCAATTCATAATTTAGGGGGCCCTTCCAAAATACAATGGTGAAACAACTAACCATACTAATATAGCCCACTTGATAGAGGACTAAATCCATTCTCTCAAAGGTTACGTTGATTCCACAAAACACCACTACGGGTGATAGAGGATACCTATCTTGTCCAATTAAGTAATATCATAACTCTATCTAGGACTCAACATCTATATTGAACTAAAATCCAGTAATGTAGTTATAATGTTGTACTGAACCATTTGAGAAATAACAAATTGAACACTATCAACCTATTCTGGTCCAAGATAAAAATGCCCCACATTATCTCAAAATGACCTTTTCAATATCAGGGTCTCAACTCCATAGAAGTATTATCAAACAGACATGTCGTCTTATGGTTATAGTTGTTTAATGTTTCAACAGGGGTAACTAGGCCCATGGACCGACCATGGCAGTCGACCATTGTGTTTGATCTGCCACACCATCAACCATGCGGAAAACTGTACCATGGAAGCTTGAGAAATCATGGCTGTTGAATGTGAAACATCCCTAGGTCAACCCGAGGTCTGACCTAGGTCTGAAGAGGATCCTTCCTAGTTCACTGTGTCCAACATGACAAATTGTGTATAACCTGAGCCACATTCTCTAACTTGGTCTGATAGGTTCGACCCAACCCTCTGGGCCCAGCCTATTCACTCGGCCCTGCCCACTAGCATGTTGGCCACTATGGTGGTTGCATGTATCCTTCGCTCCACATGGATACCAGTAATGTTTCATAAGGATTTTAGTATGGTCCACTTCTTTGGCTCGCATGAATCCACCCACCACGCACCACACCACACACGTCATCCTAGCAGCTGCTTCGGTCACTGCCACCCACTACGATCATCACTTCTTCCTCACCTCACCGAACTACCAAATCATCTTATCGAGCTACCATGCTAGACCCATGGTGGTGGTCCCTTCCAATAACCACTGAGCCACCTCTGATTCACAAAATTAAGAATGGTCGCATATCGGATCTCCTCGACTTCAGATCTACACAGAACCATCCTCTGTTGTCGAGTTTCCTCCAATCCAAGCGTCTTATCGCATTTAGAGCCTCTATGAAAGTATATCTATGAGAATGGGGGTCCAATGGTGAAAAATGTGCAGAATGGGGGGATGTAAAATCATAAAGAACACTATAAGGAACAAACCTCATCCTTTTTTTGTGTTGTCCCCAATCTGTTTCAATTAGAAGGATAGATGAAAAGGAATGGAACACACACGAAATAATCCCCACAATAATCTACCATCCAACTATAATTTATCTATAAATAAATATTTTCACAGTTTGACACATTTTCATCATGAAAATCATGTATGAGTAAAAAACAACGAAACAACCACCCTACCTCAATTTTGATCATTCCTTCTCAATCCTTGATTCGTCAAATCCCAGGAGCATCGCGTGATCGATATTTCATTTCCTAAAAGATCTTTCTCTAGATGTTCATCTCCATGTCCCTAGAAAAAATTTATGGATATGATTATAAACCTGAATTTTTTCAAATATTTAATAAAAATAAGATTTTCTTCATCAAAAATAATTTTCATAATTTTTTTTGATTACAGTTATGCCCTATGTCACTTTTTATGCCATCAACCAATGCTGACAATATTTATCTAAAGCCTATGATAAATACACTACTCTAAAATAAACAGTGTATTAAGATTTAGATCCATGAACCCATTTAATAGTTATTCAACTTATTTTGTAGAGTTTCATGTTCTCTCTATTAAATGATTGCAATTTTCCAATCAATTTTTTTGGGAAAACTAGGCCTCAAAAGCACATGTCGTCTCCGTACATGGTCTTGAAATCAATCGATATAATTTATTTAAAAAATACACTATAATATAAGAGAAATTATATATTATAAAATATTTCATATGTATTTATAAGTTAAAAATACATAGGAATTAACTTGGATTATGTGAGAAAATTTTGAAATTGAAGATTGGTTTGTTCAATGAAATTGAAATCATGAATATAAAACTTTTCATGGTTCATACATTCATATTTTTTTTCATTTAAATAAATTAACATTATCATGAAGAAAATGAGAAATTATGATCTAGGATACAACTACCCATACATAAAAATAATTAAATAGAGAGGTACAAGTTCAAAATAAGAAGGATCAATGGTGTAATTGTATATGGTTACGATGCAATTAATGATATAGTTTCTGTGATAAGACGATGAGGAAAGGAAATGTTGATCTATTCAAGGGAAATATTCACTAATGTAGGATAATATTATTTTCCATAATACTTACTAATTAAAATAATTTATTCACATGGTTTTGTAAAAACTGGAATGAAAAATATGGAGTTTAGAAGAAGAATATAATAAATGATGTAGTTATTCTAATCGTTACCTATCTATGTTTTATGTTTTTTTAATAAAATTATTGCTAACAATATGATACTAAAATTTATGGGATTATATTTATAATATTAAATAGTAAATTATTGAAACATGACTATGGTTATTCATATATATCCTAAAGATTCTATGAGTGATAATAGATCCAATAAATTTTTTCATACACTAAAGAAGATAGAAGAAGAAGAATGTTGAAAGATTGGAATATATAGTACAATTCAAGTGCACCAAAGAAAGAAAATAAAAAATGAAAATGTTTTCTTCAAATATATTGCACATAGAGATTACGGTATGAAAATGGGTGAAAATATAGTTGAAATTTTATGGCTATACATATTTTTTCATATTCTAATGATGGAGAAGATTTGGCTGATTTGTAAATGCAGTTTAGAAGAAGAACAGAGCTATGAAATATATGTTTACATAGGATGAAGAAGACTAACTATTAAAAAACAATGTTATAATTCTAGTTTGATGTATTGAAGATTTTATGGAGGTGTGTGTACTGTTTTTCTTAAAGAAGAAGAAAATTAGACTATTTTGATTTCATGTTGTTGTGAATGTACGATAGAAAGAACATGATACGTGAAAGAATGCATTTAATAATTTAATTATTCATGGAGGAATAAAGAAAAATTATAATAATATTGCAGAATCATATGTTTCAAGGATATACCTTCTATTTTTTTTATCTCAAGTGATTACTTCTAAGGGGTTATGAGATTGTGGAATATTACATTGTTTCACCATGGATTGTCCATTATTAATAAAATGATATCCTTGTAATTATTTATTCTACTTTTTGTTGTGCTATAACATAAATGTAATTTAATAGATTAATATAATAAGTATCTTAACTGGACAATGAGTTGAAAGGATCAAAATTGTTAAATTTATTGAGAACTACACGAAAACTGATTTACCCCCATCAACCTATCATTTTCATGTATATCCTCAGTGTTACTTTAACCATCTTACCAAATTATTTTAATTGTTTTGGGTACAAATTTTAGTTCAGGAAATTTTTTAATCACCAATTCCATTAAATAATCCATTTGACATTACTATAATTGCCCATAAGGAACATTAGGATGATCATCTGGTTTTAATGTTTAATTATTCAAAAGGCCATGAACTTTTTTAATATAAAATGATGCAACAAAATAATTAATAAACAATAATGTGATTTTTGAACATTCAGCCCTTCAATGTTTGTTCATTTGGTTATTTTAGGACAAACTCCAAATATAATTATCAGTGAAAAAATTGATATATATTATTATTTATGATTACACATTCAGTACAAAGGTTTCTTTCACATAAAAAAATAAAAAGCATTAAATAAATTGTTTCTTCACTTTTTTAAATTGTGGGAAACTCCTCTTTTAAACCTAATTAATTTTCATCATAGAGGATAATTTTTCAATATTTTGTATAAATATATATTAGTTTAATGGTTATTTAAAATAAATTTTCAATTCCACAAACTCCACAATAAAATATGGTAGTTAAGTGAAGAGTTAAAACTTTTAAGAGATATCACATTTTATATTGTGTGAATAGAAAGTTGTAGAATATTTTAGGGCTAATGTCTTGAATTCATGTTGTTACACTATAATTCCTATATTATATTTATATTTTGAATAAAATACCTCAATAGTAATATAATGTAAAAAAATAAAAAAATTGGTCAATTTAACATTTTTAAATGCGATGTATACATTTTAATTGAAAAAGATAATCATAAAAGTATTGATATAAAATATAATGAAATAAATTTTTTTGGTAATACAAATGTAATTAATTCATCTTTGGTATTGAATAAACGATTGAATACTATGTGAGAAACAATTTATTCTAAATTTAGTGAAACTTTTCCTTATGAAAACACAATTTGAAAACATATTGATGATGAAAATTAGTAGGATTTAGTTTGTAAAAACCCTTTTGTTTTGTAAAATCCAGTGATATAATTATAAATATTGGATTTGAATGAGCCTGATGGTTAAGATACTAGAGAATTAGAATAATCACATGAATGTTCTAGAAACCATACATTGTTAAAGGATTACTATATTAATAATTTTATTTGAAATCATTGTCAACAAATAAAATCAAATTTTTTTGAAAATGAATATAAATATTTTATACTTTTATCCCAATTCTATCCAAAAAAGGTATATTATTCCATAAGTGTTGAAAATTGCATAAAGGCGATGCATGAAAAAATGTATAAGTTCCAATAGAATAATTAAAAGTATTTAGTTAATTTGATTAATGGTTTTTTATATATAGAAACTAAATGGTACTTCTAAAATAAATATTCTCAGATTTTTAAAATAATTTTGAATAAAGATAGACATGTTTCTGGAGGTAATAATTATAAAGAGGTAATTAATTATGAAGAAACATTTGGTTTTTCAACACATTGTGTCAAATATAAATTTAATTTTATTACAACCTTCTTATATTGTTATCTTTTCTAATAATTTTATATTAAATAATATATAGTTTCTGAAAATTATAAACTACCAAATCATGTTTTTAAGTTTACCAATTAAAATTATAGACTATAATAACCTCCATGATCTATTTATGATCATTTATGAACTTGTTATTTCTAAAAATTATTTTTTAATAAATTAGAATATCCAATAAAATTTATCATGAATTTTTTTGTTGATAAGAAAATCATTAAAATTTCTTCCAATGAGTTTTTTCATATTCACTAGAATATCACATGAAAAAAGTTATAAAGAACCAATTCAAAGTGAATTTTAGAATAGTATGATGGGGAAAATATTATCTTTCATAATTTTAAAATTTCTTTAAAAATTGAACAAATTTTTAACCTTAATAATGGTAAATCAGGGAATTATAAAGGAAAAATCATTAGTTTACATTTCCTAACTCTAATTACATAAAATAATACAAATCATGATAAATCCTAGAAATAAATATTTAAAATCATTATTGATTCATTATAATATTTTCACATTACATAACTCCTAGTTGAAAATATATTATTATTTTTATGTCATTGTTATATATTTCAAAACAATTATAATGAAACTAATTTAAAATTTGTTAGATTAATTTT
Source organism: Viscum album (assembly GCA_963277665.1). Lineage (NCBI taxonomy): Eukaryota > Viridiplantae > Streptophyta > Magnoliopsida > Santalales > Viscaceae > Viscum > Viscum album. The sequence goes on from OY728120.1 coordinate 1,453,209,560, forward strand.
TTTTAATTGTATTATAATATAAGGATTATTTTATCAATCCATGATTGATTTTTCAGATAAAAGTTATTTAAATGCTAATTTAATAGTCTATATTATTGATAGAAAATGTATATCTAGAATAAGACATTTCCTAATAGAATATTTTGTTTCATGTTTTATAACAATCAATATTTTGTATAACTCTCTATCATAAATGATAGATGTGTATTAGCTAGTAGTTTTTGTGAAAAAATTAGTGGATGAAGATAAAATTCAATAATTTTGGATTCTATTTTATATTTACACTAATTATGTGTGGAAATACTAATAACATTTCTTTTTTAAAAATATGTCACATCACTCGCATAATCAACACATTGTTTTTCCATTATTTCTTTAAAAATCACATATAAATGGTTGATATATGAATTAAATTTACAAGAATATAAAGGTTTTATAAAGATATTATCACACATACTCTACATTTTAAAATATTTGAGAACAAAATAGGATTAATAATTGAATACCAGTGATCATATTAAATTTTATTATTTAAAACAACGTATTATTGAAATCCCAAAAAAATAGATTCCACGTTGTTTAGTTTATTCGGATTATGTAATTCATATTCATGTTGTGGGATAAATTAATAAACTATAAACCATCATCATTTGTGCCTTTAAAATATTAAACCATTCATAAAATAAAAAAAGACATACATCACTACTAGATAATGAGAAAGGAACATTATTTAATCAAATGATAATGATGAGGATCAATTAAAAGGATCCAGAGGACTCCTTTATCCAAGTGTATGAATAGATTTATGAACCACCCAATTGTATGATCCCCATTTTAAACATAGTATTCTAGTAAGTAGACTGTAGAAGAAGAGGAAGAAGATAACTTCATCAAAAGAAAATTGACAGAATGTTAGACCTCAATTTCGTGGATTTTTGTCTTTATATAGGTATATGGTTTATAAAACATACCAGTAATTACATTAGTTAGAATGGATTTTTTTCTTCTAATATCTGAATGTTTTAATCATTTATGTTAATCTTTTATTTTCCCGTGTTTTTCTTTATCTAAAATAAAAATGATCAAGGAAACATTATGCGAATATTTTTCAATAATTCACATATCATATTCGACATCAAATATCCGTTTTTCTATAAAATTAATACATATTGGAATAAAATAATATATCCATATTATACATTATGATATTGTAAAAGAAGTAATATGGTATCACTATATCTTAAAATATGATATGAAAAACCATGTCATTTGATCTACCATGGTCTTATGTATTTAACACTATATGAAACAACTATACCATGTAATATTATATAGGATAGTTATATATCATATATATTATTAGCTTTACAGCATGACTCCATCACTATTCCCCTTTTAGTAAAACCTCATAGACTTTGTTCCATTTTATCTAAAATTTTAACATAATAGAAAACTTTTGAAACCATATCCAAAACATATTTTGTAAATTTATCAAATAATATTTTAAATATATCATAAATCCCCCCCCCATGTATCAAAACATATCTTATACATTGTAAATATCCTTTAAACTCATTTTGTATAAAATCTTAAACACTATTAAATAACCTCTCAATGTATTGTAAAAAGTAATCCATACCCATTCCCCCATAGTGTGTTGCCTCATAGGACCTTATATCATTGAAAAAAATATGTATTATCAAATATATAAATTTATGAAATGAGTTTCGACATGAAAATAATCTATTTTCTCAAGATATAAATGGAACTGGTGTGATCTTTAATAAACACATAAATCACTTTACTAGTGTCTACAATCATTATCATATAAACATATTCATAATCATATAATACATTTATTCAGGAATTATTGTTACCATATCACATATAGCATGGAAATACTAAATTGTTTATTAGGATTTAATAACTTTTATTACAGAAGTAAAAGTAAATAAAACCAATTGCATTATTATCCATGTAGTTAAAATCATAAAAAATGTATAATCTAAAATGAATAATGCAATATGAACTAAATATGAAAGAGATAACTTTATTAATTAACATGTATAAAAAGATATAATTGAATAAAATAAATTGATAATTTTTTAAAGGGTATCCATTAGTTAAAAAATCAACCAACAAAGGGAAAGATCCTCCTTATAACCATGATATGCTAATAAAACAAGTATTAAGTAAGAGAGAGAAAACATATTCACTATAGGGATATTAAATAGAAATCAATCACACTTTAATCATGGATTTATACTGTATTAAATATTATATTTTTGGTGAACCCTCATGCCTATTCATTTTTAGATAGTGTAGACCTTCTAAAAGGTAATATGTTGTTGAGATATACTAGTCACAAATTATACTAATCATTTGTAAAGAGAGAGGGAGGATGAATCATTACAAATTGGGTCTTAATTCCTATTCTAGAAATCTATATTCTATTTAATAAATACTTTTGATTCCTTCCCATATTTATCTTAATAGTAACTATTGGAATACAAATTATGATCCAACATATCATATGTTCATTTAATTTTTATGATCTCAATCAGACTTCATATATTACTTCTAGTTATTTAAGTGTTTTAATCAATTCTTATCATCTTCTAGGTCATTAAAATATTAAATCTCCATTTTTTGATATTATGCTGAAAATTTTCATAGGAATTGAAAATTAGCTACATAGATAAATTGCTACATCAAGATATTAGCTTTGTCAATTAGCCACTTGAATGAAATACCTATGTGAAATGGATACATCTTGAAGTCGAAAATGTAGAAATCAATGAGTTTGATGAATCACATACATGAGAAATAAGCTATGCAGATCAATAAATTACATAAATTGATTACATATATTTATCGATATTTTAAATCACATATTTTTTGAAAAAGGATATTAGGTTTCATATGGAAACATAATTATTTAACCTATATTAAATTTGGTTACATGATAATTATAATCCTACATGAACCAATATAGGTATATGAAGGAGGCCTACAAAAATTCTACTATATGGAATTTTTTGATATGTGAAAATAAGCTATGTGAATCAAACCCATGATGTGAATAATATTCCATATGTGAATAAATTATAATACATGAATAAAGTCAAATAAATGACTTAAAAACTATTTAATATGGCTATATGGTGATATGAAATCTAACACATTGATCTACAGAAGTTAATTTATTATTTCTGGAGCTCTTTTAGTGGTAATTATTATTTTCATGAAATAATTAAGGGTTTGATTACCACTTTATGGTATAATGGATTATTATTAGATGATTGTACTTATAAGGAAAAAAATTTCAATGATAGTCTTTTGGATAGTACTTGTGATGAGGTATTTCTAGGAAAATGACATGTATAATTTAATTCTAAAACCCATATTTTGTGGATCTGATGCTGTGTAATTAAAAAATATGTTTTCACTATACGTAGAATATATTTTATGTTTTAATATTAGAGAATATAAGATTCATCTCACCAATGCCTAGGAAATCCCTTTTCACATGATTCTCCGGGTGCGCTTCTCTGTTTTACTCTAAAAGAATATGTAACTTCAAGATCAATAGTTTTGTTATCAATTTCATCTTTTTTTCTCTATAAGACACTACATGAGATAAATGTTAATCTTGTAATCTCACATTGGGGTTTCTTCTATTATGTAAATTGTATATTAAAAATTTGAACTCATCTATAAATATTATGTTTATTCTCATTCTCATTTTGATGGTTACTAATAAATTATCCTTCCAATTTGTTACTTGAAAATTGATATTAGATCTTAGATGAAATCTCATTGTATTCTAATAATTTATTACTACATCCACAGAGTAATCTAGTGCATTGGTAAAGAACTATTAGTCCCCAAGAAAAGGACTGGTCACGGTAAAATTAACATGATCTTGGAGTTGATAATTGAGGGAGTGGACTATTATATTTTTTATTCCCCAAACCACTACAAATAATTATATCAATTATAATTTTCATATATTCATATGAAAATAGAGGATGAAAATTATTTATATAATCAATTCAAGATTTAATCTAAGGAAATAAAAATTCAAAATACAATTCACCCCTCCCCCTCCTGAGTAATAGAGTAGTCAGTATCTAAAAAAGTTTGGGAATATAGGCTATGAATTTGGGCATATTATCATTCCATGTTTGATGTCCAGTTATCATCATCAGAATGGACATTGTGACTAAAAACAGAGAAGATATGTACAGGGTAATTGAACCTTAATTTAATGGTGAGAATTATGGATTCCTTAATGTTCAAATGATTATATATTTAAAAACCACAGACTAAAGGATTATCTTAAATCCTTGAACCCTCGTGAAATTCCAAAGACAAAACATAAAACATTATCTGCTGGTAATGATGTTTTTTATGTTATAATCTCTAAATATATGAATTTTTTAATTTATTTATGAGGTCCATATTATTTTAATCGAGATAAAAAATCTAAAAGAACTCATTAAATTTGGACAATTGTTTCATCAACTCTTGAAGGTTAATAAAATATGAGAGATATTAGTCATAATACAAAAAATTTAATATTAAATTCCTTTAAAATGATATAATGATAAAGAATTACTCAGTTATATAGATTACTCACTCAGGATGGGAATGATTTGTTTTTCTTTACAAACACCCATTCCGGAACCAGATCAATATATAAAAATTGTTCTAATACTTCCACAATTATGGATTGTAATCTCATTTACTATTGGGATATATATAAAGGATAATAAATTTAAATAACATACTTTTTGTAACTCTTGAAATGCATGAGGCTGGGGTGGAAGCCGATGTAAAAGTGCATAGATTAGTTAAGATTGATTATAATTCATTGTAATCTTTAACATAAAAACATGATAAGAAATAAAAAGTGATATAAGTGGAAAAGAAAAATGATGAAGATACTTCTAATAGGTCTTCCTCAGATAAGAAACACGATCACTACTCCTAAAAATCAAAATGTTCTATAACAAGAGATTATTTAAAAAAATCCATTAATAAGTTCATTTAAAATAAGGGAAATTGTAAGTAGGTATGACGTTTTCAGGTAATGAAACAATTGAAAATATATATTTACTTCCCCCAGTTTTAAAATAATAAAAATATGAGATAATTTATATCAATAAGGTTGAATATTAGAAGAAATCCAAAATGACTATGAAAACAACATGGAGTGCTTTAAAATAATCAATTTATGATATATCATTAAACATGAACATTAAAATTAATAATAAATATTACAAAATGTTATTTATGTCACATTTAGATAAGGTAAATTCTTATTATTATTATGGTAATTAATCTGAATCAGAAAATAAACATTAATTTAATGAGCAGTGAAATGACTATTGTACAATACTAGAAACAAAACATGAATCATTGAAAAATAATAATAATGTTCTCAAAAAAAATATTTTTTTTTGTAATTGAGAAATAGGAGATAAATAAAGATTTTTAGTGTTTGAAAATGAAGCTATAAATAAATTTTCTTTCATGTTCTAATCATGTTATAAATATAAGAAGGATATAAAAATAAGTTCATTATTTTATAGAAAATATATGTTTTTTTTCACAAAATGGGAAAATGACTAGAATCAAATTATTGGAGTCAATAAATATATTAAATATTTTTTTAAGAAGACAGTATGAGAAAACATGGTTTTACAAATACTATTTTTCCCTAGTTATGTGAACATAACCCTCTCAAAAATTACATTCACTCACTATAGTGAAATAGATAACAATGATATAATTTATAACATGGGAATCCCATATTTTTTTGGATTCAACCTTTCCATTTATTCAAAAAAATTGAAAATAATTTAATTGATTTTCTGGATAAAACAACCATATTTGGGTTTCCGAATCTCAAATTTCTATCATTGCTAGACCCTGGAGAATATGTTTATGAAACATTTTTCTTGTTTAATTTTTCCTTTCTCATTAAAAGATCCAATAGTTCCTATAAGAAATGATATATGTACAATGGATTTTTAAGTCCTTTATGTGTATATTATTCTAATTTCTATTCCATATCATTAATTGAGGGAGGCTACATCACAGTAATTGAAAATATAAAATGAAATATTATGGGTGCTAGATCAGTTACTAATCAATGATCAGCCCTCATAAATAATTTTCCTTGTTTGGAAGTATTTAAGCAGAATTTGGATAAGTATATCACCACATTTTTAGTAATGTTATTTTTCATATTTTCCAAATAATTAAACTTTTTAAATATAAAATGCAAAAATTCAATGAACCTATAATTGATAATGTTTATACTCTAGATCTTAATTACTTGAGTAGAAGAAAAATTAACTGTTTAAATGATTAAAAACTGAATCATGGATTTGGAATAGAAGACACAAAAATTATAATGCTTACTCATTGAAAATATTATATAAAATAACATTAGTTTCACATTTACCTAAATATAAATTGGAAAATAGTAAACTATCTGATTCATGCCAATTAGGAAGGACACATAAGTTATATTTTAAACCATTTAAATATATTCCTTGTCCTATACCACTAGAATATATTCCTATCAATATTTTTTGGTTGTGTGTTATTTTAATAATAAGAGGAACATATTTTGTTTTGTTTTCTATTTAATGAATTTTCTATTTTTACATTGGTTTTGTTTCCCAATGTCTTTAATATATCTCATTCTATTGTTATAATATTTTTAAAATTGGTTAAAAAAGAGAAATATGCCAAAATAATTTAATTACAAAGTGACCATGGATAAGAATTTGAAATTGGTCGGAGTAATTATTACTATTCAAAATAAGGTTTCAGAAAATATTTATTATCCCCCCAGATACCACAATAAAATGTTGTTGTTGAGTGGTGGTGTAGTAAATTGAAATACTTTTGATAAAAATATGTTTCAAATATAAATTTTAACCTTATTTTGTGCTGATTTATTGAATATATCATGGTCTATCATAAATATAGTTCTAATTAGGCCTATTATCCTAAAAACACATTATGATATATGGAATAATAGAAATCCAAATTTTGAATACATTAATGTTTTGGGTGGAAATTTTTATATTTTAAACACCACGTATAATCTAGGTAAATTTAATCAAATTAAATATCATGGGGTCATCCTAAGATATTGAACTTCATCCAAGGAATGTAGTGTTTAAAAAAGAGGACAAATATTATTGATGAATAAAAACATGGAAAATTTTATAAAAGTGATCATTTTGATCAAAAAAGGCTCATGATTATGATTTAATAGTTTCTTCTAAAATCATGAGACTTAAAACACAATTGGAAAATAAAATGGATGATTATTTGCAACTTGATTTTTGTAAAACCAATCCAGAGAGGATGGATACTAGTGAACAAACAAATGTGCTGCCTAGATATCATAGAAACCTTGAGAACCATCACTTAGAAATTGTTTTATGATGGGAATTATATTAATAAAGAGTTTATGAAATTTCATATAATTTTCTATTTTTCTATCTCAACTATAACATAATTCTATTGATGAAGCCTTCTTTTATGAGATTTGGGTTCGAGTAACATGAGAATAATTGAACTAGTTCAAGAGGAACATGGTATGCGAGTTAGTTAATAGATCCTCTGACTATCTTTCCATTGGAAGTTTTTTTACAAATATTTTGGATAATCATGGTGTGGTCACTATGAATAAGGTTAGACTTGTTTCTATTGTTATAACCAATATAAAGGTGTAACTTATTATGATACCTATTCACTTATAGATAAATTATAAGGTACTAGGATTATCTAAGTCTATGTATCTCATATGAATTTCATGTTATATCAAATTGATATAAAATATTCTTTATTAAATTTTTTTCTTCTCTATGATTTCATTATTAAATAAAATCTTGGTTATCTGAATTTTTTTCCCATATTCAATTTTTAAACATTGGAAAATTTATTATAGCCTTACAAATGTACATAGATCTATGTATGAATGTCTAACTTCTTTTCATTTAACAAATTTACCTTTCTGTTCATTATAGATCCCACCCATTTTAAAAAAAATTAATCATTATGTATTTTTTAGTCTAGATATATGTTAACAATTTTATTTTTGGTTTTACCAAAAAGTAATCTAGTTGTTTTTAAAAAATAATTCAAAAATAATTTTAATTGAGCACGATGAGTGAGTCAAATTATTTTTTAGGTTTTAATATTTATAAAAATGAATTTTGGGATGTGTTGAATCCATATAAATACATACCCATCATACAGAAAAGGTTTGGACTCAAAAAAGGTAATGTAAATACAAATCCAAAGAGTACTAATAATGATATTGACTTGGATGAAGCTGGGTAACAGTAAAAAAAACTATACAGGTGAAAAATTTAGAGTCTACTGTATTTTACTACTAATAGACTAGTAATTATATTTGTTGTAAGCATATTTCTTATATTTCAATAAAATCCTTAGGAATCTCATTTAAAATATTCCAATATAATTTTAATGTATTTAAAAAGAACAATTTATATTTCCATGATTTTTCGTAAAGCATATGATTTAAGTCTTCCTTCATAATCAGATGTTGAGTTTAGTGTTTGTTGACTAAATCTAAAGATCACTTCAGAAACATTCAATTTTATAGGAAAATAACATGTGAAATGGTCTAGTAAGAAATAAAACACTATTAAATTATATTCTACTGAAGAATAATTTATTGTTTTTTGTAGTTGTTATGAACAAGTACTATGGATTAAACAGAATTTCATAGATTTTGGATTCAATCAAAATCAAATTTCAATCAAATGTGATAAAAATAGTGCTATAAAAAATAATAGAATTTGTTAAATCATTAAATAATGAATCATATACATGAAAATAATATATTCTTTAGTTATCAAGCTCAAAAAGGTGATATTTATCTTAAATTTATCTATACATAGAACCAATAAGAAGATATTTATTCAAATCCCCCTATTTGTGATTATTTTGATTTTATTAAAAAATAATTAGGTAACTAGAACATAAATGAGTTCAATTCATCTTAAGTTTTTGAAATTAAATTTATGTATTATTTATTAGTTATTTAAGTTGTTGATTTTATGGAAGTTAAAGAATTATTTCTATTTTTTAAAATATTTTGACAATGTTATTATATAATATCTATTTGTGATTAATTTATTTCTTTTTATTTTATTAATTAATAATTTATAATGAACCCAAAAATCTTAATCAACAATAAATCGCTTTATCTAATGGGTTTTATAACCTAAATACCAACCAACTAACAATTCCTTCTTAATTCCACTATTTTCCTTCCTCCAGAAAGAAAACCATCACCCTTCAACTCTCAAACATTAGATGACCTATATCCAACCATTAATATATGGGAAAACCTAAGCATTGAGATTATGGAAGGTCTTATTTATCCATAAAAATAAAAAGTAAGTGGTTATCCATGTAGGGTTATTACTAGAAAATCAATAGATTCTACTTGGTTGATGTCTCTAATGATGCTTCTAAAGAAGGTCCTTTTATTTCATGGTAGGGAATTTTTTTGATTAAAATAAATCTTTGTTCTTGTTTATAGAATAATTTAATGAGTTTATGAGGAAGGGTGAGTTCTAGATTAGAGGAGCAGATGATTTTGTGTCATAAAATATTAACGGAATGGTTTTTCAAGATTTTTCAATGGATCTAGATGAAAAAATTCATTTCTACCATAAGGGAGAGTTAAACATTAGTAAAATGATGTTTAATACAAGTATAATAGGAGTAAAATAGGGTTCTAAATTATTTTTTGGAACTTATACCTTTGACAAGAAACTTGTAAATTATTTAGCAGCAAAATAGAATGTCACATATATTTTATTAGAAACTAGGTTTTCCTATAGAGATAATGAAATAGAGAATGTTTTATTTTTGGATATTTACATTTTATATGTCATGATTAATAACATCAGGATCAATAATCCAGGTTATATTATTTGTTTTACGCATCAATATTATAAAAGGATGAGTAAGATGAATTATTACCCCCAGGGTAGGCTTTTATTAGTAGTTTTAAAGAATAAGAATGTGGATCTAATTAAGAGATAGGACATGAAGTCCCATAAGCCTAATACCCTGAAATTTCTTCTTTTATAGACTATTCTGTACTACTAGAACTCATGTTCACACACATTAATGCTACTTGGATGGGAAAAAATTTCTCTGGGTTAGTGTCCCCAATCCTCACCACCTAAGGATGTCCCACCTACTGAGATGGTGATTTCTTGGGATATGCGAGAGTCAGAAGTGGCTATATAAGAGCCTCAGTTTCCAAAGACCAGTCTTATGGGATAAGTAATTATTTAGAGTGATGATTTTATAGTATCTAAAGTGATTAAATTTCTCATCATGTTGATCTAGTTAATGAGACATGATTTTTTATGCCATGAGGAAAGACTAGTTAAAATTCTCCATAGTGTTTGAATTGGTGAAGGAACAACTGAAAAAGCATTGATTACCAAATAGTGTATCTAATGCTACATTGTATAATTAATATTGATGTGAATCTAGGGATGTGGTTATAGTGAATATTGTCCGTTATCATACACCACATGTTCCATCAGCAGATCTGGTGCATGGGAAGCACCCTTAGGGTGTAAGTCTCGAACAATTTTGATATGAAATTTTTTTTTATTATCTTATTAATTAGTTTGATAATATCAATATACACTATAATGAGTTGAAATAATAGATGAGAACCTCAAAGTATGAGGTCAGCTATCTCCAAGAAAGTTTTATTTCAAAAAATAATTTATATCAATTTGTTTGGATAAGGGAAACCCAAAATAGATCTAATAATGAGACTTCGATTAGTTAAATCTATGTATCCTATATACCTTAAAATAAGTGAAAAATATCACAAAGAGGTAAATAAAAAATGTGGGTAAAGTGAAATATTTTTCTACGATGTCAGAGTTAAATGAATACTGAGTGATAGATTTATCTCAAAGGGAGATGTAATGGGATTCTATGGTCTAATCACACATGTCCCAGGATGAAATGTATGAAATTACATGTTTTCTTTCAATGGTTTAGGATATTTTTAACACTTTAATCAGAATTATGATACTCCATTGTTATTTTATCAAAATTATTCAACCTTCTTATATAGTCACCTATGTTAATTTAGAATCCCAAAAATCTCATACTAGAATTGATAAGATGTTATCTTCTTTGAAATCGTTTTCTACACTGATTCAGTATATTGAGTATAATAGGCTCAAAAAAGTTTTAAGTAAGGAATTATTCAAATATATATTTGGGTAAATCTACGACATAAGAGAGTCTTTTAAAAAAATTAGACATGGAGCTAACATGTCATGGAATAATCCTATGTATTATCATGAATAATCTATTGACCGAACGTTGATGGTGATCTTGAAATTATGTCAAGATGTCCATGGATTATTTTTAGGTCACTAGGTATAGTATTTAAAAAAAAGAAAAACATTTTAAATTTTTTGCGTTATATTTATAAGAATGATGAATGTATTAATAGTAAATATTTAGAAGATGAATATATTTCAGGTTCTGGAGAAGATCCAGTAGTGCTCTCTATATCTATAGTGATGGAATTAAATCTCTACAGACCTCCAGGACTTGTTCAATCAGTGATACCTATTGATACTGTTAGTACTCCAGTGTCATATCCTTAATTAGATCCTTTTACGATGTAGAATAAGATTTAACATATAGGCTAGCTAATGTAGAGAAGTAGATGTAATCTGTAAATGGAAGGCTAATGATTGTGCAAGGATCAATTTACCAGTCTATGCTAAATTTTGTTTTATTTATTCTAGTTGTTTTACCTAGATCATACCCTACTAATGTGACAATTTATCAATAGAACATTTAATCTATTAGTCTTGACTCTTTCAAATGGGTTCTGAGGGATTTCCTCTCCATAGTTTCTCAAATGAATAAACATGAATCTCATGTTATTCTATATAATTTCAAAATATGTATCATTTGGTGAATTAATATTTTTTGAATAATTGTTATAATCTAATTGGAAGATAGAATCATCAACCACATCTACATGATACATTTCTAAGTACTAATCAATAATTCGATTTTATTTATTATCATAGAAAAATCTATAAGAACGTAAAGTCAAAAGTGAATTCATTGATAGATAATCAGAGATCTAGGGAAGGAACCTCATCATTAGGCCCAAAAAATATTATTTAATTTCATTCTACCTGCACTTTTGATTTCAATATGGCTAATGGAAATATTGAAGGTGTTCTTAGGAAACATGTCCTAAGTTAGAATGACAAAATAGTTGTTGTAATTAATGATTATCCTACTATATATCATAGATGAGTTTTAACACCTTCTAGGATAAAACCTCCTACTGCCTCTAGAACATCCCTTAATTCCAAAATTCATCCAATGAACCACCTTATAAGTTTCACCATATCTATAAGCTATGGTAATCTATGGGTATCTTGTATATGTATATTGTGGGTTTGATGTAGATATTTTTTTGTATACAATTTCATAATTAATGAAATTATTCTTTTTTGATTTTTTATATTTTTCATGGAGACTATTTTCATTTAAACTTTTTACAATCATGATTTTGATTACTAAATTCTATTCATTTCATAATTTTAAAATCGATTTCAGCACTATATCTAGTCATTCCATAACACTATGTGCTAAAATAAAATGTTTTCTACTCTACCTGGCCGTCATTTTTATTATAAATAAAATAGGGAATTATCCTTGTTCGTAGAATCATACTCAAGGGGGTTAAATCCTCAAAATTGGATTAAGTGACTAATTAAAGGGATAATAAAAGGATAAAAACAAAATAATATATATATATATATATATTAGTTTTCATTCTAAATAATACTCTAAAATAATTAAAAATATTTATTTTTAAAGTATCATCTATGTCATTTGGTTGGTAAATTTTATTTCATTGACTGGTTAATAAAAAATTTCTTATGTGTGTATATTTAAAACTCTGATGAATATGGATATGTTGAGAAATGGCTATGTGGAGAATTTGGCTATCTCAACTAGCATTGTGGAAGTAATATCTATATGAATCAGCTATGTCATGAAATTAGATACATTGAAATCCCCTAATTCGATGAATCATATATATAATAAATTGTTTATGTCAACCAATCGTTTACTTAAAATGGTAATGTAGAGTAATTGTCTACGTAAAATTGTGATGTGGTGAAAATAGATACATTATTCCATATGGATATATATTTCCTTCAACTATGACAAAATTTTCTACATTAGTAATAGGATTCTATGGGAAGAAATTATTATGTTTGAAAAAGGCCTACGAAAATTTGACTACAATGATATTTTGATTATATGATGATTAGATACATGAATTAAATACGATATGTGAATCAAATTTCATACATGAATAAAATCCACTACATGAATCAATTCATATAAATGATTTATATTTTTTGGATTTCGAAAACATTTTGGATCTGAAATCTATTATATCGATCTAAAACATTCAATTTATTACAAATGGTGTACAATAAATTATAATTAATTATTTCATATATGAATTAAATTTAATAATATCTGTTTCTGAAAAATATCTATTTAATATGAATAAATTACCTAGATCAGATGAATGTTTAAGGATATTTAAATTGTAACTATTATTTTTGAAATATTTCCATGAAAAGTAGGTGTGAAATTTAATTCCCACACCTGAATTTTATATATCTGATGCTAGTAAATGAAAATAGATCCATTTTAATTATTTTTATAATATAGAGTTTAAGGGAATATAAGATAAAAGAATTCCGAAAATCAATAAAAAATCATCTTTCTCTCTGAATGTTCCATGTGCCCTCTTTTACATTAATTGAAAAAAAATTCTTCATGATCTACAATTTTTCTATCATGTTTATATTTATTTTTCTTTATAACAGTCCACTATAGATGTATTTCATTGAAATAATCTCACCATGAGAATTATTCTCTTTTTTCAGTGGTATCTTACAATGGTGATCTCATAAATAAACACATTTTTATTCACATTCTCATTGGGAAGGATCTTAGTAAAATAAACCTGAATGATACTTCTTGTAAATCCTTATTGTATTTGGATTAAATATCATGCTATTTTAGGAAGTATTTAATTATTTAAAATGGTTATGTAGTTTATTAGGATGGAAATGGAATTCCCCAAAAAAATTACTAGTGTAGTTAGAACCCCCGAAATCATGGATTTGAGAGTAGATCGAGTGTACAAAGATATTTTTATTCCCCAAACCACTATAAATCACTATTTATGACCACTTTTCTCTATTATTTTCCATCTTCTAAATGATTTGGTGCTGAAAGTATAACATGTAACTATATCCTTAAAATATGGTTTCTATCTTAAAAAAAAATCAAAGTACTCAATTCACCCCCTCCCCATCTTGAGTGTTAGAGATTTCAGTCTCTAACAAACACTAGGTACCTTAATTTAAGAAATAGATCAAATAATGATTTAAAGTGAACATTTGTTTATATTTGAGACTATAAACATTTATTTTTCAAGGGATTATAATATTGATTAATTCCACATAGATGCATTATCTATAGTTTCTCATTATCTGGGGTGTTAGTAGGTGTGTTCGAGTAGGGATAATGCCCACAAGAGGGGATTCTTGTATATCCTGGTGAAGGGAATCATAAGCCATTTAATTGATGTCCACTTAAAAGCTCATGCAATAATTTTTACGTTTTTGTGGACGAGGATCTATTCCATGTAGTATAATTTAGTGCATAATATATTTCTCATGGTTTCGATTAAATTCATGGATCATGGAATATTAAATGAAATAAACCAAGAAGGGGTTAGAGCATTATGTATTCTTTAGTGGTAGTTTTAATTCATCTAATTATTTAGTATCTAGATTATAGAGGATATTTTTTTTGTAATACACCAATTATGTGGCCCCTATTATATACGTATCACTGGTATAGTTTATGTATGAGATCACCAATGGGGATGTGGTCAAATAAAACACCTATTATAAGGTCGATAAATCGATTTATGCTTCATATCCATCGGTAACTATAAGTGGGCAGAAGAGTTGAATCACGGGGAATATGGTCTGATGAGTAAGGGATGGCTCTTGTATGTTATTAGAGGCCCATATATAGATATTTCCATCACTATATTTAAATATTTTCTCACTATGTAATAGAGATCAAAACATGATTATTATTTCCCAGTTAGAAATATCATCTTGCTCTAAAAGGGGTTTCACCAATTGACTAATGATAAGATACCTCATCATTAAGGTAGTACATAATTCTAAACTCCATGGTAGTCCTATAGGTTTGGGAGGAAAATCAAGAATTATTAAGTATAACGGGAGTTCATAATTTAATTAAAGTACTCTAGTGTTCATAAATTTTATACCAAATAACAAGATATTTTATGATATATTTTCTCTTTAAATAATATGAAGTGTCCAATATCATTCATAACATGAAATGCCTTGTTTTATGCGGCCTACGGTATACTATAAATTTTTTTTTAACATGAATTTTCTAACATAACCATTAAATTGGGGTTACAAATATTAACAACCACATATATTAAAAATATATATTTACAAATAAGTATTCATTTTTTATTAATGTAAAAATATGTTTCGAAAATAAATTTTTACCACAAAAAAGATTTCATTTATTTTTTTTGGGAAAATATTATATTAATCTATAACTATTTTATATTTTATATTTAATAAATTTAACATTAATTTTTTATATAATTTTTTCAAAAATTATAAAATATTGATTTTTTTTAATTTTCAATAAAATTTGAATTTCCAATTAATAATTAAAATGATGATTTTTATTAAAAAAATTGTTTTAATTTCAAAATTGATAAATTAAACATTTTTTTAGAATTTTATCAAAGTAAAATTAAACAATTTATTTTATTAAAAATAAAATTATTATCATTTTATTAAATTTTAGTTTGGAGTCTGTTATTAAACATTTATTACATAAGAAAACTTTTTTTATTGGAAACAACATTTCATCACATCTATAAATTTAATTTTAAATTGAATTCTACTAATTTATTGAATTGGACTTGATAAAAGGGATACATTATTTTTAATTATTATAAATTATATTATAAAATAAGTGAAATTTAATATTTAGTAACAATGAATAGAAAAATATTAAAAACATGTTATGCAATTTTACATTAATATGGGTTTGTTGTGGGGATAAACAACGAGATAAGGGTATATTTTCAGAAGGAAAATATAAAAATACTATTTTATTTCCATATTATTGACCTCAAAATTTCCCAATATCTATCATATGTATATTTTTAACCATTTTTCTTGAATATTAAATTATTAAATTTTAATCCTTTAGGAAATTCATAGTGTTTCCTCTCCCCCGCCTGTAAATTGACACCCTAACATTATCTTCATTACACCAAATTGAAAAATCTAGATAAAAAAATATAGATAATTTCTTCAAATAAGCCCTATCCAAGAATTATCTATGATGGTGTTATTAAAACACCATTCTAAGGAACCTTAATAATGAATCTAAAGGAGGCTATCCGAAGAAAAGTTAATCGACCTACCCAACCAATTTAAATTTATTTCACCTTATACCTCTTTCAAATATGTGGTATTTTTCATAAAATGAAAATTTTATTATCCTAAATACACATAAATGTAATTATAGTTATGGAAGAATCATTTTTTACCCACATTTCAATCAAATGGGAGGTCAATGTTTTCATTTTGCGCACGTTTGGACAACATCTTCTATATAATGATGCAATTAAATCCCTATAACCATAAATCATGGGTTGTTTTAGTATGGTTTAGAATTTTATATATTATATTTTTGTTATAATGATGAATACATAATTATAATATCATATCTACTTTCTTAACTTTCCCTCAATTAGAAAATGATTATGTCGCTCATGCGTACATGTAAAATATCACCACCATGAAGAGATATGATCCATTTTTCATTTATGATTTAAATAGATGTTGATAAAGATATTTTTATGATAATATATGATATATATGATATAATAATAAATTTTTTAAAGTGATGTATTATTTTCCTTTCATTCGTTCCACCTATTGAAAAGTGAAAATAGTGTTCATGCATACATACGTCCAACAGTATCCATGAACGGTGTAATCCACTTTTATATATATATCTCATTAATGAATAATTATAAATATTCATTAAATGAATTTATATTAGATTAATAAAATTATTAGAATTCTGGAGATGATGTATCCCTGAGAATGGTGAAAGGAAGAAAAGTACCGAACTAAAACCAACAAGAAAAACTAGATTGTTAACACATACATATGATGATTTTAAAAAAGAGTCATTAATAAATGTGTATTTATTAATTATAAGTGAAATTTGTATGATATTATAGTTACATTAATTTTAACACATCAATATTAAATAGACAATTTTTCTTCAATTTTTTTTAATTTTTTAGATAGGTTGTGTTACACACGACAATGAGTTTTAATGAACCGTGATATACTATTAATATTGATATTTATACATGACTATTAAATATAGATATTAAATGTTTAGGAATGAATAGGAATAAAAAAATAAATATTATTTATAATGGTTTCAAATATTAAAATAATTCTTCCAAAAGAGTACATGATTTTTTGTAGCCTCAAAATTTGTTTCGAAGATGATATTTTCTCAAACATTAATTTATAATTTTGTGAACAAAAAATAAAAATATATTTTTACATTTATACACAATTTATTTAAAAAATTAAAAATAAACATTGAAAAATAAAATTAAAAATTATACTTTAAAGAATTTTATTATATTTCCCTTAAAAGATTAATGTTTCATTGAATATTAAAAATTAATTCTTTTTTTATCAACAAAATATTAATTAAAATAACATAAATGATCCATTTTATTTTAATTTTTTTAAAAAAGTTTAAATTTTTCAGTTTTATATTTATTAATAAAAATTACACGATTGTTATAAATTGATATTGATTTTTTATATTAATAATTTCTACACTTTTGAAAATTTTCCCTTTTGAAAAATGATTTTTCATCACATCTACGAGTTAATTTTACACTATAATTTTAAAATAGAATTAATGGAATTTATAAAATTGGATTCAATATTATTAATAATAATTATTAATATTTTATAAAAATGTTAAATTAATTTTTAGTCAAAATGAATTGTTAAAATAGTTAAAGTTATAGTCACAATTAATGTTAAAACAGGTTTATCTGGGGTTAAAATAAAAGGATATTGGGTAAAATGACCTATAAACTATTTAAAACCCAAAATTATGGACATATTATCACCTTATATCATATAATGTTAAAAATGAGGTATTTTCGATCCTTTTTGGAATTTTTGAAATATGGGTGCACCTTTTTCTTTTAAAAAATTCCAAGTATGTAATATCTCCCCACATATAAAATCCCACAAACTCTCCTCTATTATTAAAAAATTCAAAAAATTTGGTTCAGAAAAAAACCAATCAAAATAAATTCCTTAATTCCCCCCCCCCCCAAATATTAAAGGCCATAAATTATTTTTAAACCCTCATAGGAATTATTTATGTTTAAACCTAACGGGGTTCTCCGAAGAAGAGGAGCAGTCCTTAACCATGTGAATTCATTTTTTTCATCATCAAAGTACTTGAAATATTATTAAATGATTCATATATAATAACAAAATTATATCCCAAATAATTATATATTATTATTTTACGTTCATGCCCTAAATCTACCTCCTCTACCATAAACTGTGATGTGAAACCATTGATCATATTTACGGATGAATACCACCTCATGAACTAATATAATTTCTTTACCATCCACACCTCTCATAGCAGGATATAATGATGGATTTAGCATATTAATTCTTCAGTAATAATAATATCAAATAAAACTTCTTATATTTTTTTCTATGGGAATACGATAACATCCCTCATTTGTATAGTTGACTAATGTCTCATGATGTGATGTGATCATTATTCCCATACACATAAAATGGATGGTAATAAGTAATGGAATAATTAACATATGGGATATATAGAAATAAAAATTATTATTTCAAGTTAAAATATTATTTCCCATTATTTAATTTCCTCAATCGAGAAAGAGGAAATAGCTTTTCATGTTCCTATGACCAACCATCTCCCTAAATGGTGTACTTAATTTTTTTCCTCATACCATAATAGGGTACTCTAAATACATATATAATGAACATATATGATATTTATTTCATTGTTAATATTATGAAGATGATGGAATCATGAACAAAGTAAGAGAACAAAAAATAAAAAACAAATTCCTAATAAAAGAAGCAGTTATTACATAAAACAGGATTATAAAAATTAATTGTTAATATAAGGGTAATAAAATTTCATAAGTAAACTACTAACAATATTATATGAAAAAAATGAAAAATTACAAAATGAAAAATTATATTTGATAGAGTGTATGATATGTAATACCAAACACATAAGGGAATATAATATGCAAGATATTACATTAAATATAATATTTTAAGGAAATTTAGTCTATGATATATATTGAAAAGTATACAATTCATGTGTTAGCTTATGTCACATGCAATAAAATTTTTCTTTGAAAGCTTACATTACATGAAAGACTGTGCTTTTTCAAACAACATATTAATGAAACATTATTCTTTAATATTATTTGATATTACCTATATTCTAAATTAGTGGTCATGAATAGTATTAACTAAATACTTAAAATTTATGTTCAATAAAAATATAATATTAATTCATTGGTTGCCTATTAATTATAAATGAAAATATAAGCATATTGAATATATGAGATTTTTTTTCCAAAAGGCGTGTTTCCATAAGAAATTAATTTAATTATGATTAGTGAATGATATTCATCAAATATATAATTTTTTTATTCATTAATTTTTTTAAAAATTAATCCAATATATTTTATAGTCATAAGATAAAGAACCCAATTTTATGTGTATAAATATATATTTTTATAATGGTACTTTTACCTCCATTTAATAGAGAACATATTTTAAATCCAATTTTTCACACTTTTATAAATTTTAAATGTAAAAATAAATTAATTTTTTTAAAAGAAATAACAAAATTATTTTAGAGTTAATTTTTGGTATATTTCATTGAGGTTTCATTTTCTGATGAATAAGGGAAAATACTGAATTTTAATTCAAAACATATTTTTCATATAAATAATTTACATTGTTACATTACATTATTTATGGTTTTTATAGATCACATAGATAAATTATATATCAATTAATCTAATATAATTCATTTAAATCAACTTCTCTTTGAAATTGGATATAAAAATATCCAAAACATTTGAACATTTTCTCACTAAAGCCCAATTTGGTTATCCCATCTATATGATTAATTTTAAATTAATTTCTACCACTTACGGGTTTGTAATTTTAAAAAATGTATTTAGTATTTAAAATTATAATAGTATATATTATCTAATATGTTCAATGTAGTTATTGACTAAAATATTATTGACTGTAATTAAAATAAATTACAAAAATAAAGATAAAAATTAGCATAAAAAGGGACTAATACTTAAACATAAGGGCCAAAATAAAAAATAAAAATGTAAAAAACATATTGTATGTTCCTATATAGACATTAAAATCTCTTATACATAATTGGGTCGATTATTTGGACCAATTTACATTAGAAAAATGTTGGGGGTATTCACTTTTTTAATATTTACTAGAATTCCTCACCTCCTCCACTATAAATGGCGCTCACCTCTCCCACATATTCACACCAATCATCCCATTTTTATCAACCAAAATATTCTCCAATATCTCCCAAAAAACACACCCCAAATCCTATAGTCCCCCATTTTTACATAATGAAATCCATGTTGTGCTACAGCTATAAACATAAAGGAGTTACCCAAATATGATGTTACATTCTTCAATGATAATTATAGTTATATTTTTTTATCCAATATTTAATTTATTATTATTACATTATTACATCAAAACATGAGTATACAGTTAATATTGATATTTTTATAGATTTTTTCTACCAACATTTACACACAGTTTGGTCAAATGGGGAATGAACATATTTTCTGTGTGGAAATTGAACAATCTCCTCACAAAATGATGTTGTTCATTTTTTACTTTACCACCTTTAATGTTAAGAAATTTTGATGGAAAAATTGATTATATATGACATACATAATATTCATTATGTCTTTATTCTTTTAAAATTTTTATATAACACATTTCTTTATTCTTTCCCTTTTTTTTAAAATTTAATAACATAGTTTGCGGGCATGTGGAGAACCACCTACTCAAGGCATTGTGATTTGGTCACAATATACATGAATCATATTATGGATGATTTTTAAAACCAATATAATATATATGGATGAAAATATTATACTATAATTATAATATATATATATATATCATTTATTATTCTTTCTTTTAATATGGAAAAAAATGATTGTAGTGTTCATGCGTACGTATAGCCTACCATCTCCATTAATGGTGCATTTCATTTCACATCTCAAAATGTTATTGATTATTATAAACACATTCATAATAGATATATATGATATTTACATATTTTTTACATTATTTATATTGCTAAATAATGATATAAGTAATAAGAACAAAAATAAAAAGATAAAACATACACATCCAACTAGGAAATTAACAGCAAAAATAGTGAAAATAATGAAAGATTATTAACAAATAGGTAATAATATTTTATAAGTATTTAATATATAACATCAATATAATGATTATGGTTGTTTTAAAAAATTTTAAAATCCATAAAACCATTATACATGATGTTAGATGATGTTCACCCAAATGAAAATACAAGGTATGGGATTCTTTTCTCACTTTTCTTTTTGGAGGCCTATGAAATTTTCACCACTTACTTATTTTTTGTCATGTATATACTACCCCATTTGATATATTATATAATTTATTATTTTATATTAATTGTATTTATATATTCATTGGATGTAATCTCTTTCATGGTACTTATGACTCATAAGATAGTACGTATTATGGGACTCCGTCTCAATTTCGGGTTATTATGACACACATTATAATTGTGTAAATAATATCTCATATATGTTGGAAAAACTAACAATTACACATATAACATCATTATTCATTCATTAATGATGGAATTATTAGTTTATAATTGAATTATTTCAGCAAATAATATGTCAATTAAGCATTACCAAGTGGAAAATAATTTCAAACCCTTTTTTTGTTTCATTAGGTTATATTACTTCCTCATTATTGTTATTATTATATGATTATATGTGAAATAACATTTTGAAGTCTAATTTTTTACATAATCATGTTTAATTTGGATTTAAATTTTAATCAAAAAAATATTTATTAATTGAATCTCAAATCAACAATATGACATTTTCAAGGGTTCACTTCACAATCTCATATTGTTTGGTATTATTTACACTTGATTTTCCATTTTAAGAAATTATTTTATCAATTTTTGATAAATACATTCAATTTATCCTCTTTTTTGAATTCATGACCTTTTCACTATAATAGAACTATTTTTTTCACCCTTTGGTACTCAAAATGATTTAGAAAAATATTTTAAGAGAACCCGGTTTTATTTCACCTTTTTAGTTAGAGAATATGATTTCTTCTAAAAAACCTATTTTATAAAAAACGTTTTTGAAATGTTTTTAACACTTTGGGAATGATTTTTTAAATACATTTTAGCCACCTTTTCTTTTTTAAAATTGTTTTAAAACAATATTCTTTTCACCTTCCAAATAAGGAAATTTTCTATCATTTTTCCTTGAAATAAGAATTTTCTTTTTTACCCTTTATATTATGTATGGATTTTCCCACAATAGTTTCTTTGAAGGTACATTTTCCAATTTTTATGCGTAATTTTTTAATAAATTGTTATTAAAATTTTATTTGAAAAGAAAAGTATTTTAAAAATGTTTTTAAAAATAAAAAGTAAATTTTTATTTCCTTATATACTATTTTTATTCA
This sequence comes from Viscum album, assembly GCA_963277665.1. NCBI lineage: Eukaryota > Viridiplantae > Streptophyta > Magnoliopsida > Santalales > Viscaceae > Viscum > Viscum album. The sequence goes on from OY728120.1 coordinate 1,453,232,698, forward strand.
TTAATGATAATAACCATTTATTTTTACTCTTAAATGGATATATTGTATTTTTATATTCTTGATTGTACTTCTGGATGGTTAATTATTTATTTTGAAAAAGGACAGTATTGATATTCAATTCCTTGATTGCTTTGTTATTCCTCTTTAAATAATCAATTTCCTATGACCATTGAACATTGATTTTCCCCTAATTATCTATATAATTAATCATTGTTATCATTACCACCTAAACGATATATCATTTTTATATATGGTGATCACATTGATAGTTATTTGATTATCTAGGGAAATATTGATAATTTTTTTTCTCTATTCAATACATATATTTGATAAGGCATAATGATTATAAATTAAATTTTTTACTGAATATGAAGGATTCTATGGACATTTAGTCATAGGTGGATCCCGTACATATATAGTGCCTTGATGCATTGATAGGTTCTAATGAGAAAATTTAATTTCACAATTTAAATATGGTTCTACCTATAGTTTAAATTTTTCTCAAAGATAAATCGTTATTGTAGATGTTTTCAAGTCGGTGATACATAACATCCAATAATTAAGCAATACTTTCATTTAGATTTAGTTATTATTATCCATGAATGAATCTCATTATCAATTTATTGATTAAATGGATCATGTTTTAGTTAATTCTCATTCCATATCTATAATGCCTTAACTATTCATTTTAATGGAATGTGTTTTTGATTTTACCTTCCATGTTGTTTATCCATTCTGTTTATTGATTTTATGGAATGTGTGTTCAGTTATTTACTATTCCATAACGATTATTATATTTCATTTAGTATTTCAACTACTATTCCATACCCTTACTGAGCATTTTAGCCCAACTTTATTTTTTCACCTTTCCCTAGGAATCCAATATGTATACTAATAATGATATGCATGGATACTCTATATTTAATAAATTAATTATAATAGAAAGAAAAAAATTATTTTTTAATTAGTGTATTTATTTATAATTCAAGACTGATGTATGTATCTTGTCTACCAAGACTTAAAAACTGATGTCATTTGGGCTACATTTCCTTATAATCATGACAGTGTTATGGTATTAGAAATTGTCTCCTGGCTTACTGTGGTTGGTGTGCTATAGTTTGTATCAATGGAATCTTAGTAGTAGCCTTGGGAACTACATTTAGGAAAACATATATTCATAAACAGAATCCTAATTTTGAATTTGATGATATTTTTAAAATAACATCTGAATGTTTCAGTTATATATTTATTATGTTGTTTTCTAATAAATACACCATTTTAGGGATAATAAAAGTGAATGTGGTTCTGGAATATATTTACCTATGGTAATATTTCGAAAAAGATGCCCTTGTATTCACTCGAGTGTAACTTTGTACATGAAAACTTTCCTTACTACACAACTAGTTTGACATACTCGAGGGATATTCTTTGAATAATTCCGATTTCCCACAAAAAGAATTATGAAGGATTTGAATAAATAATGATATGAAATGACCCTATTTATTCCTTATATAAAGGAATGAAATATTTTTTAATAAAACAGACGATGTATTTTTTGGGATTCAGTAATTAAATTGTACATGAATTTTACAAGAGGTATTTTGTTTATAAGAATCATGAAACACCTAATGATAATTATTGATTTCAAAGGCATATGTTTTAGTGTAAAAGTTACCTGAAGAAAAATGGATATAAATTTTATTAACATATGTTTAAATGTATTGACATCCTTTAGGTTACTTTGATTTGTAAATACATCGTAGTAATAGTCAAGTAATATTATTAGACTCTTTGGAGAAAATAAATAACATGTATAGAAAACCTTATTTAAATGGATATATAATTATAAAATATATTTTAATGATATCCGTCATATTTTTTATGGTTTTAGAAAAATGGAGACATGTATTCTAGGTGAAAACACATCAAATCTTTTAAAGGGGTGTGGCTTGAACCCATGACTGAAAGGAAATAATGGTTTTTTTCGTAACACTGGCCTATGTGATTTCCTAGTAAAATTGTCTTTTTTAGTCAATCAATTTCAAAAATAAATATTAATGAAAAACCAGTATTTATACTTTTTTTGATATGTGGATTAATGTGTTAACCATATTGGCTTCACAGAAATGTTATAGACAAATAAAAAGACTTATTACTCTTTTATGGCCCTTATGATCCATTAATAGTATATTTTATTACTTCAAACATCAAAAATATTTTCTTTGATATCCATTTCATTATATAATGGATTAATTAAAATTTAATCGAGGATTAACTAAGAGGATAAATTATTGATAACCAATTGATACATGTCACAAAAGTTAATTCTTGGTCAACAAAATCATTCATCAACATTAGGAATAATGATCTTAAAAGCTAACTTTGGTCTAAATACCATAATTTTTGTCGAACTGGTGGTCTTTTAAATCATTAATTATTTATGTAGTAAATGCCTTTAAATTTCCATTGATCATTAAATTGATTATGATTTATGACCTCAATCACAACCGGTAAGTATTTAAAAATTTCCTCCATTAATATATCTCCACATTCTAGTAATGATATCCTAATAAGAGACCTGGTTATATGTTATTTGATGTGACCTTTTTACATCCCATTCTCTCTATTCAAGAGGGGTTTTTTTAACTCATCTACTTATGTTGGACGTTAACGAAGTAATTTTCAAATTTCAATCCATATATTTCCTAGATCATGTTTAAATTGAGAGGACACAATTTATATAAGGTGGGGATAATTTAACACCCTGAAATTACAAATTAATAAAACTGTATTATATAGTTTGTATGGCAGATGAAACTAAGTTCATAAGGGAATATAATATCTCAATATATTAAAATTCAATAACTATTATAACCTAATTCAATCTCGGATATTTATTTAAATACACACTATACTGATTTAACTAGTGTCACACTCAATAAGTCTCTATGGTAGCTAACATGACTTGAACGAATTTTTTTTACCGAACAACAAAATATTATTACAAAATATTTATTTAATAAAATATGATATAATATTAATGTATCATATTTTCCCATGTATTAATTTAAAATGTTATATGGGATGATTTCGAGACTAGGCACTGAGACGGTGTGTGATTCTGAGGCCCGATGTGCCTTGATCAAATGGTTGAAAAATATTAAAATGTTTAATATCATGCATGAGTGGTTAATATAAAAATGATGAATATCTCCTAAATAGTTGCCTGAATATGAAATCTTAGGGAACCATTGAATTCAAAACAGTGGTTTTACCCTAGTCGTGACTTAACATTTCATAGTACGGGTTATCTATAAAAATCATTCCAAGGAAGTAACAATAAATAAAATAATTTTATAATTTTATAATATTTTTAAATCCAAATAACTCATGAAAAGAAATTTATGAAGGAAATCTAACAGGACTATTGAGTTCATAATGTGGTGTCTTTCCTAGGCACGAGATAATGTCTGTCAGTAGGTTTCATTTGTGAAAAAGTCATTGGGGCCTCGAAATAGACAAAATAAATTTAAATTTAAACTTATTTTCTTTATATTCAACGTAGTGACGTATTTCCTCTTTAATATTATGTCTACGGAAATTGTCTCATGGTTGACCTTTAAATCCTAGAGACCTAGACACCGTAAGAGGATAAAATCCATGGTAGATGATAATAAATTTGGATTAGATCTGGGGTAGTTGCATCAGTGGAGTTGTAGGATCTCGTCAACGGTATCTATGAAACCGTTCCTCATAAATGATAAATACAAACTATAGGTAGGGTGTGTGATTCAATTTTTGGATTCCCTAGTCTTAATTTCTATGATGATCACAAATCAATCAATGAACAGATTGGTTTGTGGATCGATCGCCTTCTAGGATGGGCTTATTACGGGGTAAATTGGAAGATTTATTTCTAAATGACATCATTGATTATCTTATGAAAAATAATCAAGATTGAAACACAAAAAAAAAGATTGTGGGTTTTCCATCTCATTTTTTATGTTCCTTCCTACCATGATTTATCATTCATCACGGGATTCTTCATTTGGCCCATGACTCAACTATTTCCGATCAATAGATCATTGTGCAGCCATTTCATGGTGAAATAATATGATATTGTAGCTATGTGATCAGTACAGAATGAAGATTGTGTGATGATGGAAAAAAGTGAATAAAATGATGGATGATTATGGATTTCTCATTCTTCATCGTTCTTCAATTAGAAATTATGACCAACATTTTAATACAATTCCCATGTTGATTTAGAGATAGAACATATTTTTCTGTGATTTTGTGGCATGGGAAAACATGGATCGTCCATTTCCTGGAAAAATAATCGTCAGATTGAAGGAAGAGCACCATATGGGATATGTGGAGGAAGAATAGAGGTTTTGGAAAACCTCAATGAACATGGAATGTAATCTAGGATCACACGGCGTGTGGGGCCCCCTAGCAGTGTCGCTAGGGTTTGGCGATAGGTTAGTACCACATGGTGTGTTCCCCTGTGACATGGCATGTGACCCTCCTCAGATGACTCGGTGTGTACTCCAGATAGTACACGGACACTAGTATGAGTACACTTCCAAATGGCACATCGTGTACTTAGACACAATCATTGTTTGGCATACACAGACCGGTACATGGAAATGGCTTCGGTATATGGAAATGGCCAGGCAACACGAGTAGAAATCTGTGTGTCTCTACATTCTATAATATCATCCTACATGCTATGAATATAGATACTACATGTCGTGTAAGTTTCATCCACATAGGTATGAATTTGGATAGTAGAACACATTGTGTACCCCCTGGGAAATGATGTGTACTTCCATCAGTAGTGCTTTAGGCTCTTCTTTTTCCCATTTTGGACCAATATAGTTTCAGATCATTCCCTTGATCTATTTCCCATGGGTTCAGTATGATTTTACATCTGCATCACTAGATTGTTACCCCCTCTAGATGTCTTATCTTAGATTGAATTTGGTGTCCCTCCCTCATACTGGAGTGTGATCCTCTATCACCCCTAGTGGAGTCTGTGGAATCATGTAACTCCATGTGTAGGGTGATGATCCTCCCTCTAGCGGGCCACACATATAGGGGTTTTGATATCCACTACTATGTATTTTAGTGATCCCCAATATAGAAGGATGATCCAGATTGGGTGTGTGGTATACGCTGGTTAGATCTCTTCATGATCTGTGGTGTCCCCTAGTCAGTTTTGGGCATGACCCACTCTCTGTCTTTTTTATTTTTCCGTGACCGATATGTTCTCTTTGGGAGGGATCCAAATATGATAGACCATTTTTCGAGTGTCTCTGATGATTATGGGGCTCGAATCGGGGGTTCTCTAGGAATAAAAATCCTATGAGTATAATAATGTGTCTAAAAATTGGGTTATGACTGCCTAATGCCACAGTGTCTCACTTGAGTATATCTGGAAGTTCCTATTATATGTGGTGTAGACATATATTGGTTTTGTGAAATCTATACATTCCATTATGGAATTATATTGTGGTTTTAGGGTTTATTATTTTGTATTATTATACTCACCCATATATGGGTTTTTTCCCATGCATGTCATGTCTTGTGAAGATGATCGATCTTTTAACATAGTCATAGGAGGACAAGGATTAGGTGGTGATTTGTGAGACCATAGATACCAAGATCTGTTCATGCTGCTTTCAAACAATAGTCCAAATACATTTACTTTTAGTTTGGACTTGTGTTATAGACTCTGGGTGGTGAGCTTGTTTTCTCCCTTGTTTACATTCCAGTACTTTTACTACCACACTCTAGAAGTGGGATATAGTGGTTTTCATGAATTGTTTACTCAGTTCTTTGAAATATCAGCATTTTTTGTATTCGATGTGTGTGCATGTGTATAGTTACTTTAGGATAATTCCTCCCATTTGTGAGATATGATGACTCTGTGCAAGTCACCAGCCCTTGGCCTATTAGAAATGGGCTTTGGGTAGTCACGACAAGGGCCCCTCCTGAAGAGGTCATGAAGAAGTGGTATTAGATACTGGTTGGTTCTACTTTAGGACTGGAAGTTAGTGACATTTGTTTGGGTAAAAATGGTTAGGTTTTTTGAGATTTGATTTTAGACTTGGGACTCCTGTGTTGGTATGGAATCTGATGTATTCATACACTAGGACACTGATTTCCCACTTTTTGACATGGTACATCAAAGCACTGGTTGTAGGGAAAACAATGTTATATGAATCTCGTAGGAATGGTTGTGTTTTCCATTTGCTTCTTGAGTCAACTCTAAAGATATTCTCTATTAATATTGGTACATCTTATTTTATTTCAGGATTCCTCAGCATAGATAGATAGCACAAATTCCACTGTTTAATCATGAGGATAATCCACCTAGTAGTGAGGAATCAGTACTGGGGCATGTTATGGTGATATTACCACTTGGTGGTTTAGCAATTGTACCACCACCCATCGAACAACAGCTACTACATGCACTACCAGCTGAGGATTCATGATGGATGAGTCTATTTAATGAGTTTACAAGGAAATGACCTCGTATATTTTAGGGTTATCTGAACCACCAAATGAATAAGGATTGGCTAGAGGCAGTCAACCAGGTTTTTATCCTTATTAGGAAAACTACTGACCAGATGTAAGTCCTTTACTTGAGTATTCTTTTGGGTTCTGAAAGGTGATGGTGGAGCATGGTGAGTCAGTCACAGGATGAGAAAACTATTTCTTATACAGACTATGATCATAACTTCAAGGAGGAATTTTTTCCATCAATGTTACGATTATTACGCATACATGAGCTATTGCGTCTGCAATTGGGCATTATGTCCAGGGAAGAGTATTTAGTGAATTTTACTAATATTTCATGATACACCATGGATATGATTTGATACCAATTCTATATGGATAATTCCATTTATTGGGGATTACATTGGGACATTAGGGCATCCGTGGTATCGGTTAGTATTTCTAATTATGTTGTTTTTGTGGAAATAGATCTCTTATTGGAGAGTTTTCTAGAAAAGTAGATACATATAGAGGGAGATAGAAGTGGGCACTATGTAGATAATACATCGGCAGTAGGTGCCTTATGGATGTCACACAGATCTATGTTTGATTGGTTCTTTAGTGGGAGACCCATTTCTCAGGGTTAGTAGTGGGGGGCTCATAGGCTGGCACGAATCAGCTCAAGGACAGATGGTGTTACTCATGCAGTGGTCAAGGACATCTGGAAGCATATTTCCCAACCCATCATACAACTAATCAAGAGATGATTGTGGGACCTCTGAGATAGAGGAATAGATACGGTATGTGTGTTATGTATAGTGGATAGCATGGAAGTGGTTAAGGTAGGGTAGAAGGATGTGGCTGGAGTTTAGAACTATTACCACCACCACCACTAGGTAGACCATGCCTGGAATAGAGAGCTCATGGGTAGGGAGAAGGCTATTTGCATGTTATTAAGGCTTCTAAACTCGGGGCTCTATGGATGATATGAGGTATGATCTGTGTCTTTTTAACCTTAGCTTCAGTTTTGGTAGAAAAATGGGATATTTATTACTTTCATGACACAAACCTTGTCCAGGACTCAGATATTCTAGATGAACCATTGACTCAACCTTTACTCTTAGAGACTCCCACATGAGGAGACATGATGGTCAAAAACTGGTTTCAAATGTGTGACCAAGCTCTTGGAAGTCAGAGTTTTTGTTGAGATCTCTTGGTAGATGTGTCAAGGACTTACGACATCATTCATGGTATGGACCGGTTATCCCCTATGAATGCTCAGATTGACAATTTTATGTGATGAGAGTGGTGTTTCCCAATTGATGGAACTGTATTTTCCATTTTTTGTGAAAGGGAAACATAGGAAGCATAGGATGTATTCACACATAGGAGGGTTCATCATATTACTCATTAGTTCGCTAGCCTCACCCTTAGTGCAGTGGTGGAGGCGTATGAGGATGTACTTCCTGAATAATTTCTAGGATTACCTCCCCACATGGAGATGGACTTTAATATTTATCTACACCTCATGATGGAACATATATCTACAACTACATATCAGGTAGCTCCTGTAATGCTTCGTGATCTGAGGGTGATGTTGGAGGACTTGCATATGAAGGACTTCGTGGGACCTAGTGTTTATCCTCAGGTAACCCTAGTGTTATTTTACAAGAATTATGATGGGAGATATAGGTTATAAAACGATTTATGGTGCATAAAATAGGTGACTGTGAATAATAATTATCCACTACCCAATATCGGTGACCTATTTGATTAGTTGAAAGGGGTGTGGTGGTTCTAGAAGATTGACCTCTGATCAGACTATCAACAGCTGCGAATATGGGATGAGGATATACCAAAGATGTCCCTAAAATGTATTCATAGTCCCTATTATTACTTGTGATGTTGTTTAGTGTGACGATGACATAACATTGTTGATGGGACTCATGAATCAGATCTTTCCCCTTTACATAGACTAGTTCGGGGTGGTCTTCATTGATGACATCTTGGTGTACTCAGCGTCTGAGGAGGAGCATGAGAGAAACTTAAGTATGATCTTGGACACACTCTGAGAGTACTAAAATTATGAGGGGATCTCCAAGTGAAATTTTTGGAATCTAGAAGTCCATTTTCAAGGATATTCTACCTCATAAGCTAGAGTTTTAGTGGATCCAGTAAAGATTGAGGTAGTTCGTTATTGTGATCTACCCAAGTGTGTGACCGAGGTTTGGATTTTACAATGAATGGTAGGGTAAAATTGGAGGTTTGTACCCAACCTCTCCAGAGTAGGATCAAACTTTACAACATTTACACAAAATATGAATCCTTTCTTGTGAACATAAATATGACAATAGTGCTTTTAGGAGCTGAGGTATTTGTTAATGAGCACTCACATCCTGAATTTTTCGAATGAAGGCATGTAGTATGTGGTGTTCTGTGATGCATCATGGAACGGGCTTGGATGCCTCCCAATGTAGAGGAAAGAGGTTATTTCTATCATTTGTGCTAGCTGAGACCACATGAGTAGAACTATATGATCCATGATCTTGAGTTTGTGGCAGAATTCTTCACATTTAAGATATAGAGACACAACCTAATGCGTGAGTGGTTTATCATCTACAATGATAATAATATTCTCATGTATATCTTCTATCAAAAGGATCTAGTCTTGAGATAGGTGAATTGTCGAGAGTTCCTCCAGGACTATGACTTTGAGGTTGTCTATAGTATTGGAAAGGGGAACACACAGGAATATTCTCTTAGTAGGTGAACTAGTTGGTAGTTGTTGAGTGAGGCATATAATTAGTTTGACTTATTATAGTTATCCTTTGTGGATGTAGATTGATAATGTAACCCAATGTTGATGGTTGTCAACCCTCCACTCATATAGCGAGTCCCGAAGGAACAACTTGGAAAAATCAACTGGGAGACCATTCGTCCGGAGATGACCACATGCCATACTCTGGATAGATATTCTAAATGTGGGTTGAATACTATTATTTTTAGATGTCCCACATTAGTACCAGTGTAATTATGGGACGAGGTTCTAAGGGATTTTTATACATCCCCTTTGAAGGTACATCTGAGTGCTGAAAAGATGTACCAGGACATCTGACATCAGTTTTGGTGGCCAGGGATGAAGAAAGGGGTTGTAGATTTTGTTTTCCGATGCCTTAATTTCCAATAAGAGAAGTAAAAGAACTACGTTCCTAAAAATTTATATCAGCCCCTTGAGGATCCATAATAGAATTGGGAAGTAATATTTATGGACATCATGATGGTTTTTCGACAGACATCCATGAGATATGATTACATCTGGGTGATCATTGACTGACTCACCAAGTCGGCATACATACTAGATATCAAAGAGAATAGTTTATTAAATAGCTTGGGACACCCTTACATGAAATATATTATTCTACTCCATTTTTTTCCATTGATGATTTTTTATCATGATGGTCACATTACATCCTAGTTGTGGAAGGGATTACATGAGTTTTTTGGGACTCATTTACAATTAAGTATGGTGTTTCACCCCCAGATAGATGGACATACTGAGTGGAAGATACATTTCTTGAAGGATATAGGATGATCTTTCATATTAGACTTTGGACATAATAGGGAGGGTTAGCTACCACTAGTGAAGTTTGTGTCAAACAGTAGCTATCATTCTACCATTTTAATGGAACCATTAGAGGCTTTATGTGGGTGAACCTGTAGGTCAACACTTTATTGCAATAGAATAGGAGATTCTGCCCTTATGGACCTATATTTGGTGAGATATACTACAAAGAATGTATAGATCATCCTGGAGAAGATGGAAACTATGCAGATCCTCCATATGTCTTGTGGAAAGAAGAAACTAAGGCAATTGGAATTCAAGGAAAAAGACCACGTGTTCCTTTATGTTTCACCTTTACGAGGATTATTTTTATTCATTGAGGGAGAAATGATGTCTCCAAGGTTCATGATCTCTTTCAAGATATTGTGTAGGGATCGAGAGGTTTCATAACTCCTAACTCTACCATGGTAGTTATATTGGGTACAAAACGTCTTCGACTTGTTACAGCTGAGGCATGTAAATGACCCATCAAATTTAATCAAATGGGGTGATATAGACATCAAGTATGGAGTGAACTTTTTTGACTACCTATTGGCTATCAAGGATTGTCCGGATAGGATCCTTCGTGGGCAATTTATTCCTTTCAATTGTGTGTCCGCTGATAGCATGGGAATCACCAGGAGAGCACAAGGGATATGGAGCCTCAAATTTGTTATTCGTACCCTCATCTATTTTATTAGCCATTGTTTTCGGTTTTTAGAGAAATAAATCCCCATGGTGGGGAAAATGTAACAACCTTTATTTTACCATGGTATATGTTTGGATATTATATGGATTGATTTTGAGACCAGGCACTAGGACTATGTGTTATTTCGAGGTCCGATGTTCCTGGAAAAGATGGTTGAAAAATATTAAAATATTTAATAGCACGTGCATTAGGTTTTCCTAAAAAAGTGGAATAACATCCAAATGGGTTCATAGATCATAAATTTGACAGCGCTGTTGATTTCATTAAAGTGGTTTTACCCTAGGTGTGACATATATTTTATGAGTGTGATTCATATATAGAAAAAGACAAGAAGTACATAAGTATAAAAAAATAATTAAATTATATAATATTATTTGAATATCACCATAACTTATGAAAGGGGACTTAGATTTAAAATATAATACCTCAGTTGAGTTTGTAATGAATTGTTTCCCACGACGAGACATAACATTGGTTAGGGTGGATTTTTTTGGGAATTTTTTTAAGGACAAAATATAGATAAAATAGAAAAAAATAAAAAATTATTTTATTTTCCTTCATTGCAGTGACCTATTTCCTCTCTTTGATTAGGAATAAAGAAATTTCCCCATGTATTACTAATAAACCCTAGAGACCTAGACATTTTTTGTAGAGATTGTACATGGAAGATGTCAACAAATTTGGACCATATCATAGATCATAATGCCATTAGTGTTGGAGGATCTTGTCAATGGTGAGAATGCAATCATTCATCTTGAACGACTGATACAAAATATAGTTAGGTTGTGTGTTTAAATTTTTTGAATAACCATTATTAATTTATTTGATGATCATACATCTATCTATGAACAAATTTTTTTTTGAATTTATTTCTTTTTTGGATGGGTTTATTATGGTTTAAATTTGGAGAATTATTTCTAAATATATTCACTAATTATGTCATGGAAACGAATCAAGATTGGCATGAACATCGATCGAAGTACAATCCTATCATTTTTTATTTCATTTTTCCCCAATTCATCATATTTCATGGGTGTTCTTTATTTGGAATGTGACTCAAATATTCTTGGTTAGTTGATCCTTGCACACACATTTAATGGTGCAACGATTTGATATTGTAGACCAGGGATTAGCACAACATGACAGTGGTGCGAAGATATAGATGGAGTGAATCGAAGGATTTATGATTCTCAGTTTTTCTTTCTTTGGTGTTCATTGGCACCAAATAAAGAACAATGATTTCATATGATTCATAAGAAGATGAAGAGACAAAACCCGTTTTTCAGTGATTGTGAGGCATATTCAACCATGGATCATGGATATTGTGGAAAATACACAATTGGATAAAAGGTGGAGCATCGGCTGGGATGCGTGGATGAAGAACGACAGTTTTGGAAATTCCTAAAGAACATATTGTGCAATCTTCGATTACATAGCGTGTGGCGACCCCTGGTTATGGTGCTAGGGTTTTTCCGGAGTTAACATGCACATCTAATGTGACCACTATAACACATAGTGTGACCCTCCCCATATGACACGGTGTGTACTCCATAGAGTACGCTGACACTGGTAAAAGTAAACAACCATATGACTTGTCATGTACATAGACCCCGACAGGGCTTGGCGTACACACACTAGTACACAGACACAGCTTCGGTACACAGGCATGACCTGGTGATGCGGGCTAAGAACCATGTGCCTCTACACGCAGTGTACTCATCTTACATGTTGTATATATGAACACTACATGTCATGTGAGGTTCTTCCACACATGAAATAATTGGGATAATAGAACACATTGTGTACCACATAGGACACACTATGTAATCCGATCAAGAGTGTTTGAGGATCTTCATTTTCCAAGTTTTTAACAATATAGGATGAGATTATTTCCTTGGTCCTATATTTTAGGGTTCAATATGCAATTATATCCACATAATTGGATTTTAATCCCCTCTAGAGGATGAGTCACAGATAGAGTTTGGTATCCATCCCCAAGACTAGAGTGTGATCCTCTATCACCCATAGTGGATTCTATTGAATCATGTAACCTCCTTGATCATGGAATTAATCCTCCATCTAGAGGGCCACATTTGTAGGGTCAGTATTATCCCTCAGTGCGTCTTGGCGAGATCCCCTACGTAGATGTTGATCCATATTGGGTATGTGGTATCCCACGGTCAGTTCTAGGTGTGATCTATTGTTTCCCCCATCCAGTTCTTGGCTTGACCCCGCCTTTGTATATTATAATCTTCCTTAACCAATATATTCTCTGTGGGAGGGGCCCAAATGAGTTATACCACATCGTCGACTGTCTCTTAGGCTAATGTGTCTTGAGGAATGAGTTCTCCTGGAATGAACATGCTTTGAGCGTAATCCTATAGCTAAAAAATGGTTATGGCCACCTGATTGGATAGTGTATCACTTGATTATATCTTGATGTTGTTGATATATGTTTTCTAGACCTATATCTATACAGATCTAACTATAAATTCATTTTTATTAAAAAAAATTCAGGGTGTCCTACTGAGTATTGTTATACTCACCGTTGTATGATTTTTTCTCATTTGTGTCTTGTATTATGTAGATGATCGACTTTCTTACGGTGTCCTAGGAAAACCACGACTCGGCGGTGCTTAGTGAGACTGCACACACTAATGTGTTTTCCTGTGTCATTTATAAAATAGTCACAGTACCTTTACATTCAGGTTAGACTTGTGTTACAAACTTGTTATGGTGGGTTTTAGTTTTCCCAGTTTACTTTCCAGTACTTTTACCGTCATATTCTACATGTGGGATAGAGTGGTTTTCATGAATTGTTAACATAGGAATTTTACATTTCATAATTTTTTTTCTTGGAGATGTATGTGTGCGTAGAGGTAGTCATGCCAATTCCTCCCATTTGTGGGATATTCCTACTTGGTTCTTGTCACCATCCTCAGGCCTGTTGGAGGAAATCTTGCGGTAGTCATGGCATGGGCCCCTCTGGGATGCATTATGGAAATAACTCTATAATTAAATATTTTATTACTAATATAATAAAATAACATAAGAAAAGATATTCTCTATGAAAATATAATATTATTTCATTAGTTTCCAATTAATTTGAAATGAAAAGATAGACTGATTAAATTTATAGTTAATATTTTTATACTCCCAAAGTTTTGTTGTCATAATAAATTAAATTAATTACAATTATTGTAATATATTAATGAATTATATCTGTTATATATTCAATAAAATATTTTTTCCGTCCAATATATTTTATAGGCATAAGATAAGAACAAATATAATTTTATACATAAAAACCTATATTTAATAATGGTACATTTACCACCTTTTAATGAAGAACATATTTTTAATCCAATTTTCAGATCTATTATTAAATTTATATGTAAAAATGAACTTCATTTTTGAAAAAACAACATCAGAATTGTGTTTGGGAGAATTTTTAGTATTTTTCTGTGATGTTCAATTTTTGATGAATAATGAAAAATGTTAAATTTTAATTCAAAACCATTTTTTAATATAACTAATTTATAAGGATAAAATATATAAATAGTTCTTTTTAAATGATTTTTAGATCAATGATACATAAATTAATCTGATTAAGGTCATTTAAATCAATTTCTATTTGAAATTGGAGATGAAACATCTTAATCTTTGGAAACGTTTAACTTTAAAAACCCTCTATGTCATCCCATATATGATGTTAATTTTAAATTATTTTTTCCTCATCTACGATTGGAATTTAGATAAATGGATTCCATTTTTGTTTTATCAAAATAATTTTTAATGTATAAAATGTCAATAGTTTTTGGAAAAAAAAATATTATTTAATGTAATTAAAATTAATTAAAACAATTAAGAGAAAAAATTTCTTCATAAGGGACTAAACCCTAATCCTAAGAGCAAAAATGGCAAAGAAACTAGTTCAAAATCCATTGGATATTCATATTTAGATACTATACTCACATGGAAATAGTTTTAATACTTATTGATACCAAATTAAATGGGAATAACGAGGGTGGAATTCCATTTTCAATAATTTCCAAGAATACCTCTCCTCCTCAACTAGAAGAAGGAACTCACCCCTCCCACTTATTCGCACCTTTAAAAACCTTTTCTAACCAAAAATTATGAACAAAGAAACTCCAAACACCCATAACCTAATGCTAGAATTATATCAGTGGGCATAATGAAACCAATGAAGGCTTTTTGTAAAAACAAAAAAGGAGTCACCCAAATAAGAGGTAACATTCATCGATGATCAGATTAATTATATTTTTATCTCCACTCTTTAGTTTCTCAATATTATATGAATAAATAATAAACATAGTATCATAAATATATTAATATTATGTTATATTAAAGTTTCAACCTACAATTATACACACTTCTATCAAATGAGTAACGAACCTACCATTCGTGTGTATGGTGAACTACCACCCCATGAAACACCATTGTTCGCATTTCCATAAAAACATTTCATTGTTGGGAATTATGATGGACAAATAAATTATATATGATATATATGATATTTATTATTTATTTATATTGTAGTAATTTTTATATAACAAATATCATTATAGTTCCCATTTTGTTTATATATGATAACATCGTTGGTGGATGTGTGGACTACCGCCTCATCAAAGCAATGTGATTCATTCACACTATACATGGAATTAATTAATGATTATTTTAATAAACCTATGTGACATATATATCAAAAATATGATAGTGGAATTATAATATACACATATAGAAGTTTATTTTTTTGAAATATTTAAACGAAATGAAAGTAACACTTATGAATACGTACGACCCGCCAAATCCATGAATGGTTCATTTCATTTCCTATCTAAAAATGTTATGGAAATTTATTAAAACATTTATACTAGATATATATGACATTTACATCATGTTTTACATTCATCAGATGATGAAATCATGATCTATATAATTGAAAATAAAATAAAAAAAGTTAAAACAGACCCAAACAATTTGGCAATTAACACACGAATTAGTGAAAATAATGAGTGATTATTAACAAATGAATAATAATATATTATAATAAGT
Source organism: Viscum album (assembly GCA_963277665.1). NCBI lineage: Eukaryota > Viridiplantae > Streptophyta > Magnoliopsida > Santalales > Viscaceae > Viscum > Viscum album. The sequence goes on from OY728120.1 coordinate 1,453,248,591, forward strand.
TAATAAATAACATTAAAAATATTAATATTGTTCTTTTATATGATAGTGAAATTATTAAATCCATTATAATGGAAGTAAATTGATGTTAACCATAATTAAAATGCACGGTAAAGGATTCATGTATCACTTTTCTTTCTGTGATCCATACACCATTTTCACCACTTACTTCCGTTATGTGTGTAACAACCCGAGTTTTTGAATCAGGAAAAAAATACAACGGAATTTTAATTTTCATGTTGACTGGATGGGTCATTTTTGAAACATGGATTTGAAAAGTAATTCTGATTGTGGGGACACTGTGATGTGTTTTTTAAAAAGAAATTAATTAAATTAAATTAATGTTAAAATGAATATAAATTAAATGATGTTAAGTGGAAAAAAGAAAAAAATGATGATAATTTTAAATATTAATAAAAAATATGATGACGATGATAATGATGATGATGATTATTATTATTATCAGTTTTAAGAAAAAACATCATGGGAGCCCTCTCCCCATCTTCTCTAGGTGTGCTATAACCCCCCCCCCAATATCCAGGTCTACATGGCCCCCAATAATGGTTCCATCTTTTTTGATGTTTTCATGATGATCGTTCATGATTTATGTTTGAATCCTAAAATTAAGGACATCTGCGCTCTTCTCCTTGCTTGCTTGGACATCTTTTCCTCTTCATGTCACCCAATATGGTTCGTTTGAACCCTAGGTTTGGAATGACCTATATATGATGTTTTTTCATTGATTTTAGGATTTAATTAGGGTCTTTTGGGACTCCCTTTATCATATTTGGGAAACTGCTTTTGAAGGATAAGCAGTTCATATCATTTGGGTCCATCATCGTCAATTTTTTGTATGTTTTCCTCCATTCATAAATGTTGCTAAATTTTATATTGTAGTTTTCATTGTTTTTTAGGTAGTGGTAATGTTCTTTGGGAGTGTTTGAATTTTTTGCAGTGTTTTTGAGTTCATAGTATTGCTTGTAGTGTGTTGGACCATTTTTTAAGCGGTTTCGATTTGTCATGGTTGAATGTGTGTTTCCTCCAATTCATAGGTATGAATATAAATATGGATGTTCCCATGTTATATGTAAATTCACCCCTGGTAGTTAAAATATGTATATAGGTCTAGGTGTTCTTACATGTTTATATGAAAAAAAGAATACGGGTGTATTTGGAAATGGGTGTGTGTGTGTGTGTGTGTGTATAAGATTATACTTAAGGAACCTCTTGTACATATTGAGGGACACATGAATACACTACTGGAAAACTAACATATACAAACTGTTTGGAACTGTTGGTATAGGCCTCCAAACCGTTGTTATAGCCTATACCAATGGTTTTGGAGAACCATTGCTAAGTAAGCCGTTGGGATAGGTCTATACCAATAGTTTTTCAAAAACCGTTGGTATAGACCTATACCAACAGTTTTGGAAACCGTTGGTATAAGTAATATGAAAATCTATACCAACAGTTATTGAACCGTTGGTATATGTATTTCAAAAAAAATCATTCGCTGGGATTTGATCCCATGACCCCTAGTTTATCATTGAACATCTTAACCACTAACCTAACATGACATTTGTGTACATAATTACATAAATATATATATGTATTATCATAATTATTTTAAATTTTGATTTATATAATGTTCTCGGTAAGAAGATATGATAAAAATTTTCAGGACCTATACCAACGGTTGTCAAAACCATTCATATAGACCTATACCAACGGTTTTGACAACCATTGGTATAGTTGTTGATTATGGAATTTATTCTAGACTGAAGGTTGATTTCTAGGGGACCTTTCCCAACAGTTTTGGAAAACTGTTGGGATAGGTATACCCTTTCCCAATGGTTTGGAAAAACCGTTGGGAAAGGGTATACCTATCCCAACGGTTTGGCCAAACCGTTGGGAAATGTGGCCACAAAGTGGACTTTTCCCAACGGTTTGCCAAAACCATTGGGAAAGGTGGCCACAAAGTGGGATTTGCCAACGGTTTGGCCAAACCGTTTGGAAAAAGGACCTATACAAACGGTTTTTACAAACCGTTTGTATAGAAGCGTTGGGAAAAGTTATATTTCCAGTAGTGATATGTACATAGGGGATAGGTTTACTTATGTATATGTGACAGTGCATATACTCAGAGGTGGGAAGGAGCATCTCTGAGTGGTCCCTGATAAAATTTTCAAGTGCCGAATGTTCAGATTCATCTACATCTTATGATATGAACCCAATCCTTGACCCTTTGTATTTATTAATTCATTGAGTGCTTCTTTAAATAAGTTGAAATTATTATTTCCTTTGAAAAAATTAACTACGGCCTAATGATAAAATGATTAAATATGTTATATGATTTGATAGATTAAAAAGTCATGTTTTTATAATAAAACCCCTCCAATGGTGGTGAGTTTTATTCTAAGATAAAATTTAGTGATTATATTTTTATTCTTACTTGGATTATTGCAATGGTGTTTCTTCATGTATTTATGTTATGATTGTTATATTTCATGTTTTCCATGAATATATTTAATTTATTAATTTAAATGGAACTTATTAGGGTGGCATGACCATGCTTCTTATTATAATTATATGTACATAGTGTATGTAAATGTTTCAATGATATGACTTGAATATATTGAACAACATGCATCATGGTGATTTTATTATTTGATAGGAAGTGATTTGGGTGGTCTAAATGAAATCCATTTTTGTGGTATTTAATTAGTTAAATTATGTTCAATATAGTTGATTGCACTAGCATGCCTCACACAACCAAATATATTCAGTAATCCATTTTAAATTATAATTGGTCATTTTAAAACCATACCATAGATCCCTATGGGTCTATAGGAATGGAGTCTTAGATGTTCGTCCACCCGATTGGTGTGATAGCCATGGACATTATTAAGAGTCGGTCTATTTTATATTAAATCCATTAAATAAATTAGATAGTTAGATTGATTAGAAGAATATAATTTCAATTGGAATAATAATAAATTTGTTTGATTGATTATGAAATAGTCACATTTTTTAATTTTGGTTAATTGACATATTAATGGCATTAGGTTCAAATTCTTAATTAAATACATTTGAAGTAATTATGGTGACAGTTAGGAAAAAAGATTAAGAAAATAATTTTTTTGATAGATATAATTTTTTTTTAAATTGATAATTTTTTCTTATGACGATAGAGATTTTATTTTTTATAATAGACTTGTTATTTTTATTGCCTAGCTTTTTAAATTATGGGATATCGATGTCATTGATACCTGATGGTTTGATTCTGATGTCATGTTGATTTTTCTTGGATATAACCCATGTTTAATGTGGATGCTTGAGGGCTTGGTGCATGATCTTCTATACCACATGAGGACAAGTCACACATGCACATGATGCCAAAGGGAAGATTATATGATTTTATGGGATGCCTAATGTCTAATGATTAGTGTTAACACATGGGGGTTTGGTGAACCTTTTTGTACCGCATAAGGTTTAAATTTACTAGTACTAAATGCTTGAGGTAATAGTATATGATAATATAATATTCTTGAGGGATAGATTCTTAGTCACAAAATCCCTAAGGGTGAAAATATAGTTCTTCTTGTGGGATTGATTTGAGGAATGCCTAGGGGAACGATTTCCAATAAACTTAGGGTTGAGGATGCATATTGATGTTATCTTCTAAGTGTCTTATCAATGGAAAAATATCTACCCCCAATTTGGGAGATCCATCCTAATGTAGGAGGATCTTCCAACAATCATAGATACCTAGAAGGGTTTGATGCTAGTAGAGATTCAAGGTGTCCCATATGAACCTAGAATGGTTGTTGTTTATTTATTCATCACTACTTGTTTACTTTTCTTCTTATATATGCCCACTTACTTACATTATATATCAAGAAATGGATTTGGATAGACAATGTGGGTTCCAACAAGCTAATATTTTCTCATTCCCTACCTAGGCCTGCAATGCATTGGAGTACTAGAGTGGACCTTATATTTTCAAGACCTTGGCTGATTTTTTGTGTCATTTTTCATTTACCTAGGAGTCAAGAGCACATGACCAAGTCAGAGCTCGTAATACTGATGGAGCTAGTATATGAGAATTTTTCTTTGGTAACATTTTGTTGTTATTTAAATTCATTCTTATTTAACTTATAGCATCATATTTCATACAATAAATCTTATAAATTGTTTATTTACATTTTTATTTAGATATTATATTGTTCTTATGATGCTTGTCTTCATTATTACTGCTTATGGTGATGTTTTTTATTTAAATATTATTATACTATTGTGAGACTCTGATCTAGACATTATAGTCTCCTTTCCATAGCATCAAAAGACCGCCACTATTATTCTATAGCCTCTGATGTATAGGGAGGTGTTCTTGAGTCCATGTGGTGACTACTCCAGTTACTAGTTTTGTGGAAAGTTAGGCTGAGATGTTTCTAAGTTGTATTAGGGGATAAATTTTCCCTTTTTCTTACTATTTTGGGTTGGTAGACATGATACTATGAATGTGTCGGCACATGGTTAATAATCGTTCTAGGGACTGATCAACCCACATATAGAAAAAAGACTATGTGATCAGGGTTGGGATTGTTGTTCATGATTTTTTCTATTACAGTTCACAAGATTTCACCTAGAGTAACTAGTGTATTATCTATTGCTGATGATTTATTTAATTATATATTATTTTACCCTTGGCCTATAATAGATAGTATAATGCTTTTTATGACAACCCTGCTTTTTATTACAACTTAAACATGATTTATTACATAAAACATAACATGATACAACAAAGAAGATCGAGAGGTTTAGTATATTTGGGGCTTAGGATTATGACATAAAAACATAAAACATGAAATACAACATCTTTATTGAAAACTTCCTTTATGTGACCACTATATTCCCTCGTACTTAGCATTGCATGGGATAACCTGAGGACATGCATAAGAAAAGGGTGAGCTATAAAGCCTAATAAGGGAGTACACATGAAATAACTTGAGGAGTACAATACATGTTAGACAATAGGCATATAAATAGAGCATAAAAGAAACATTACCATAAAGGAATGATAAAGCATGATAATCATAACCAGGAAATGTGGCAACAAAACTTAACATGGAATTAGCATGAGCCAAGGCTCATTGCACATAAAGCATGAGTAAAACCTCATTGCACATGAAGCATGAGTAAACCCTCATTGAACATGAATTATCATGAGTCAACACTCATTGCACATGACGTATCATGATTCTATACTTTACCCAATGCATTGGAGAGCTATATGGGTGAACCCTTCTTAAACATTTCATTTTTGCATAAGTGTGCCACATGGATCATAAAACATGGATTCGTTAAACATAATCATTTATTCCATGATAAAGGAATTTAGAATTTATACATGAAACTTTGTAATCAATAACTAAAGGTTCATAAAGGTGGATACCCTTGATGGAGAAATGGGCATGGTATCCACTACACAATGGCATTGGCTTAGAAAATTTGGTGCGATTTCGGCAACGTAACGGTGTGACATAAGAATTCATAAAAAATGGTTGATGAGAGAGAAAGGGGTTCCTCATCATATTTACATGTAATGGACAGTAAAGAGGTAATATAGATACATTTCCCAACAATCGTAATGGAATTTAGATTCATGATACAAAATTATTGCTTGAATGTAAAAGAAGAGAGAGAAGTTCCTTTAGGAATTTCGGCATAGTAACGGGTGTACATGGGATGAATTTAATGAGAGAGAAAGGGGTCTCCCATCATTCAAACAATAAGAGGGAAATATGGGGGAGGTGCGAAACCATACCCCAAAATTCATAATTGATATTAAAAGGGCAATACAACTTAATGAAAATTGACAAAAATGAGAAAATAAGAAAAAACCCTTACTTGGAAGTGTGCTTCCAAAGGATAGAGAGAGGCTTGTGAGAGGCGTCTTGGGAGCTTGGGGCACCTTGGGAGGATTCTAGAGAGAGTAGGTCATAGGTTGGAAGAACTACAAGGGATTTTATTGAGGAGGAAGTGGGATCTTGGGTTGGTTTATATAAGAAAGATGAGGGAATTCTTTATTATTTAGGTTTGAGTCCCCTTACATTAAATTAATCCAAACCACAAAAAATCCCATGGTTTTCGCCCTTGTTTTTTGGAAAAGGAAAGAAGAAAACAATATTTTATAAGGCCCAAGTCCGAACTTCTTAAAATAATAAGGTTTCTTATGTGGAGGTGAGTCACACTCCCATGGAAATTAATTTTAAAAGGCAAAGTGTTGAATATGTCTTGAGGTGTCCATTAATGCTTTGAAAAGTAAGTCAAACAAACCAAAAATCACATTATTTTAATTATAAAACATATATTGTCCGAACATAAGGATTATGGTATTTTATTACATCACCATTGGGTCATTATGATGTCATAAAACACATTATATATTTAAACGGTATTTAATTTTTACCCAAAAATTTTACTGTCTCAAAAAATTATGAAAAATTCACCGTTGGATAATTTCAACATCCTGATTCCAGAAATGACATTTATTTTATCTAAAAAAAATTATAATTATGTTAATTGTCACTTTTAAAATAAAAACCAAAATTTATCGAAAATTCACTGGTTTTGACAAAAATGGCTTCCAAACCTTAATAAAAATTTGTAATTGCATTAATAAAATTATAAGATCATTTATATTTAATAAAAAATTAATTTAATAATAATAATATTATTTTATTAAAATATTATTTAATTCAAAAATACCTTAATTTAATAAAATATATTTTTTAATTAAATAATAACTAAAAATACCATTTGTACTTTTAAAAACTATATACAATGCATCAAAAATGACTAGAAATTATATTCATTATTATATACAAAAATAATGTAAATGAATATAGTAATACTTATTTGATACATAACCCCTTAAAATAGCCGCATAAGACTTAAGGGTAAGGTGCGCGATTGTGACCGACTCTTGGGGTGGCTCGTATAACATCGCTCGAGTGGTAATCTCTATCAACTTCCAATTTTCCCATAGACGGTCCCATTCTAGCTTGACATGGTGAAGCTCAGCTTGGGCTTGGTCAAGGGTGAAGCCTAAGGATTACACCTCTTTTCTGAGCTTCGACAAATGGGCTTCATATGGGGCAATTCTACTCGATGAGGCCATCACTTCTTTTGTCTGAGTAAATTGGATTTGTTAAGGTCCTATATTTATACTAATCATGTGATCACTATTCAACGGCTATATTAACAATGGTCACAATTCTTAACAGAAAACTAATGAAATTGACATTTTATAAAAACATTTTTCATAAAGATACATTTAACAGCATAAAGAGGGATTTTCCATTAATGAATCTTTGGGTCATTACACTTTTAATGAATCATTATAGGAAAATATGGATTAACATGTCATACATGTTCCATGTCTTGTAGTTGTATATTATTTTTCCTGCATATCTGAATGTGTTCCATGAGTTTTATTCAACGCTATTACTTTCTTTAGCATACTTGTATAGATAGCTGCCAAGGTGTGTAAACATAATTTTTTTTCCAATACATCAGTGTTTATATATTATGTTTCTATCTCATATCATTCTTATATTTTCTTATTATTAGATGACATGCTTGTTTTTTTATACATCTAAATGGCTATAAGTTTTTGTTAAAATGTAAAAGGATGATAAAGTTAAAATTTTAAAGTGGATTGGATGTGATAAATTGGATCTAGTTTTCAATTTTTGAAGTGTTTGGGCACCTCATGAATTTGGAAATGTAAACTAATATTAAATGTAAATAGATGAGGTTTTTAGACTTTTTGTGATATAAAGTATGTTTAGTGTAAATCCGTGTAGAATTGGTTTACTATTTAATTATCAATAGGACCAAAGTAGTTTAGTTTGGGTGTGTTTCTTATGGGATAACCCTATATGGGTGTTATGAATCTTGAATAATTAAGCTACTACTATCGGTTTTCTTTCAGATGAGCACATGTTTGCTTAATGGGTCCCTAGTAGGTTACCTTATCAGTTAAAAGTAATTTATATTAATAAATTTCCTAATATATTATAGGATTTAAATTAATTTAATTTTTATTAAAATTCCATTAAAGGATGCATAATTATTTTTCTTTGATCATATAGAGAAAAATCACATTTTTAGTTTTTGGGTTTAAATTGGCACATGATGTTTTTAATTAAATCATATAGATCAGTAAATATTAAAATTTTAATAGAAGTAATGGGATTAAAATAGAACACTAAGTGATATACTCTTTTTAAAACCCTATGAACGGGTAGCTTGATATTTTCTTTTTGAGTTTCTTTGGAATTAAAATGTGAGTATTTTGAATAGGCCTTTGATATTTTTAGAAATAACATAGATTTTAGGAATTTTACCTAGTTAATTTTCTTTTAGTCTGACCTAGTGATAGGTTCAACTATTGTTTTTCATAAGGGACTGGAATGTGTAAGGAAGACCCCTATAACATTAATTCATATCCAGTTTGGAGAGTTTATCTGAATCTAGGTGTCATTTAGGTGGCGATGTCCCCAGTTGGACTATTGTTTCCTAAATTAATACCTTGTTTGGATAGGTGGTAATATTTATATTTTCCATCCCTATGGGCATGAGCATCAAATAATGATTGGTTTCAACTAGTTAGACATTTCTTGAGAATGGTTGTATGTTTTTCAAGACACTTAACCCTTTTCCATTTTCCATGGGTATCTCTAGAGGTCTCTAGTTGTTTCACAATCATTTGGGAAGTATGAATTTGGTTTAAATAACTTGTATGGACCATCAGATACTTGAATATATAGGGATGACATGCTTATGAATATTATTCTGGGTGTGATGTTTTCTTTTAAAACCATGGGGTAGAATGTGTTCACATACGTGGTACCATCAAGTTTATAATGTTGTAAATAACTCATCGAGTTTGGTAGAATTATTGAGCATTGTGATATTGAGTACAGTCATAGGTCATCATCAAAGTATAGTGACCTAGGTGTAATAAAATCAAGTTCATCCCAATGCTCAAGATTACATTCAAAGGCTCTGCTGTTTTCACACACTGGTCAGTTTGGTTTTGGATTTCGTGCCAATTTTTTAAATGTTTTCATGTATGTAGGTTCTGGCCTAGAACACTTTTGATTGTCTATTTTATCCCCTCTTTTTAATTATTTGGACAATATATGGTGTGGAGTGTCATGTCATTTTTGTTAAATACATTTTCTTCTAGGTGGTTGCAGCAAAACAAAATGGGACTACAGGAGAGTGGCCAATCTATCTTAAATTTTTGTGAGGCTTTTGAACATTAAATCATATTGGTTCTTTTTAGTAGCATAGTTTTGGTGTTTTTTGAGATTTATAATAACTATGAGAAACACTGTTGGTCTTGGAGGATGTCGTTGTGTGAGCTTGAACATTCATGTGATGCCTTGGGTGGTAGAGGATTGGAGATTGGTCAATTTTGGTGTGTTGATAGTTGAATCTGAGTTTCGTCTAAGGAATCGACTAGTATAAGTTCAGTTGTTCTCTTTCAAGAAGTCCTTAAAATGCTATAATTACACTATTCTATCATAGAAAATCATGTCTCCTATATTGACGTCATCCATAATACACTAAGACATCATTTTTCTTACGCCCTGCTATATTTTAAAAGTGGTTGGGTGGTTTAAGTGGACTCCCAATGATTGACACTGAACATATGGTTCTTATGAATGTTTTTTAGTCATGAGTGACCCTTAGATTCTCATGTATGAATGACTTGGACAAAATCTTTTACACCATCCATTTCTTCTAACTTGACCACTGGGAAAATTTCACCTTGCACTCAGTCAATGTTCTGATATTGACTACATGGATTTTTACCAACATCTCACTCATAAAAATTGAGTATAGAATACCTTGGGTTAGTTATGTACACTCAATTTTTTTTTTCTATCTGACGTTATCATGAACTTTTTTGGGCACAAAGAAGATTCATTTAATTAGATAACATCACCAACAATTAGGGATGGGCAACAGTGAGCATATTAGTTGTAAATTCATGATTTATTAGAGGAAATAATATATTTAATTTTGAAATGTGTTTTCTTTCTCATATGTTAACATTTAAGATGAGTCGTTCTATGGGACTTGACTTTATTTCTCTCTTTTTTTCATGCACACAGTCATAAGTAACCAATTTGAGGCACACTTTTGAGTTACAGATAGTCTGGTTTAAAGCTCGTCAGTGCCTTCATGGAAATCTTGTGTGACCAGATCTGTTTGGTCGACCTAGAATTTGATTGTTTCATTATGATGGGTTCCTATTTATTTCCTCAGAAGTAATCACGTTTTTTAAATAAAATCACACTTGGACAATCACTCAAACAATTAAAGGAGTGATTTCTATGGAAATTCCGATATTGGAGATGTTGTGGCATGGAATTAAACCCATTTTAAAGGTTGAGACCTATGGTGGGGTGAATAACTAGTTAGTTATTTTAATATTTGACTATATGGTCATGTCTCTAGGTTAATGCTCTCACATAAGTTTTGGTTCAATGTTTTTGTTAGAAAAATGGGAATTGGATTGGATCTTAATGGCTTATGTGTCACTTTTGTAATCAATTGTTAATATTGTGTTTTGAATTTCAAAATGCAATAATACCATATATGTGATAATTCATGACCCTTTTAGGTTAGGTGATGATTTCATTTTCTTTTTAAGGATTCTCAGGAATCAGAAGAAATATGGTTGGGATGTTGTAATGACCTATGTTTTTGAATCAGACATAAAACAAACGAAATTTTAACATTCGCATTTACTAAACATGTTGTTTTTAAAACTGGGATTCAGAATGTAATTCTGAGATTGGGGACACTACGATGTTTAAAATAAATTAATTAAATTAAAGATACTGTTTATATAATAATAAATTAAATTAAATTAAATGGAAAATTGATGAAATAAAGAGGTTTTTTAATAATAATAATAATAATATTATTATTTTATTATTAGTTTTACCAAACAAATCGTTCCATATACCTTTCATCTCCAAGAGCACAACCCCCCCCCCATTCCTCTACAGGCGCATTCCACCACCTCTCCTGGTTCCCTCTCTGTTTGACATTTTCATGCTGATATTTCAGGATATCTCCTAGATTCCTCATGGTAAGCCCTTATACTATCATCTGCTCACATTATTGTCCATTTTCCATCTCCCAATATCCAAATTATGTTCATCCAAACACTAGTCTTTGGTTTTCCTTTATTTTCATTTTTTCCTCTAATCTTATGTTGTTTGTAGGATTTCTCATGAATCCCTTGTTCATATTCTAGTAACTTCCACCAAAGGAAAAGTGGTTCAGATCATTTCGGTCTTCCATCATCGATTTTAGGAATGTTTTCCTATTTTCTTAAATTCTTTTAAATTTTATTTTAGGGAATTCATTGTTTTGTTGTACTAGTAACTTTCTTTGACTATGTTTGTCTTTGTCCCGGTGTTTTTTAGTTCCTACTGTTGTTTCTGCTGTGTTGGGTCATCCTTGAGGTGGGTTCGGGATGCCATTGTCAATGGTGAGTTACCATGTATTCATAAGCATGAATATAAATATGTATGTTCCCCTGTCATATGTATATTCACCCATGGTGGAGAATATATGTATATTGGGCTAGGTATGCTTACATATTTAAATGAAAAATGTGTATGGGTGTTAGTAGAAATGGGTATATGCATTTAAGAAAATATGTGAGGATCCCTTCATACATAATCATGGCCAATATAATATATACATAGGGTCTTGGAGTCTCAGTGGTGGCAAGGAGAATCATCGAGTGGTCGCTGATAAAATCATTATGTTTTGAGTGTTTTACTTGGTGTACTTCATGAGGTATGATACAAAACATGGAGATTTTAAATTTTAGAATTCATTAAGGTATTCAGTAAATAAGTTTATTTTTTTCCTTTTATAAATTTATCTACTAAACATGAATGAAATTATTAAATATGGTGAATGATTTGTTTGAAAAAAAATGTCATGTTTTAAAAATAAAACCCATTCTGCGTAGTTGTTCACTCTTCTTAGCTGAAAATTAGTTGTCACACGTTTATAATTTCTTGTCTTATTTAATTTGTGTTTCTTTATCCAATGAGGTTATAATTTATATATGTCCTATTTTACGTGAATTTAAAAAATTAATTATTTTAAATAGAACTTATTTTGGTGGAACAACCAAGTACTTTGAGATAATAAAATAAGCATGGTTTATGTTAAATGGTTCAATGATATTTTACGATTGAAAATTTGTATGGAGATACAGAACTACATGAGGGGGTGATTTTTTAGTTTAAAAACATTCATTTTTATCCATTATAAAATCTATATTTAAAAAAGTTATACAATATGGAATCAAAAACCATCTTTAGTTCTTAATAGAGAAGCTAAATTGGTTATGATCTAATAATATGGATATAATAATGAAACTTATGAAAAGTTTACTTAGGTAATGAATCTACCTTAAAGTGTTTAGAATTTTATTTATCAGAGTATTCATGTATATGATAGTACACGAAAGATACACTTTCTTTCATTAATAAAATGTAGCAAAAAAGATACTTGTAAGAAAATAGGATAAGTTTATGAAATCTATTAACCCAATGAAGAGGTTATCAATAGTAGAAAAATTATTTACCACATAGGAATTTTTTACGTTGGTTATTTATAACCAATGTGAAATGCCATAATTTTGATTTATCAGATCATTTATATTATAACCAATGTAAAAACTAAATCAGGATGACTTATCACGTCCGTTATTTTTTAAATGATGTGATAAATCAATTATTTCTCATTATCACATTCGTTATAAAATAACTAACGCGATAAAGCCAAAAAAATTACGTCAATTATTATATAATTGACGTGATAATTAAACTGTCATTGGTTTATCACATTATTTATATAATAACTCACATAAAAATTTTTCTTTATCACATCAGTTATTTTATAACTGCTGTGATAAATGTACAAAATACACATTATCACATAAGTTACTAAATAACCAACAAGATAAATTATTTAAAAAATTTATGAAGCCTCCTATTGAGTTATTTTAGTATTTTTCAATCAATCGAGAGTTACTCTTCTCTCTCACGCAGAAACCCTATAAATGATTATTCAAACCCTTAGTCTCCAACATCATTTTCCAGCATTATTCATCAGCTTTTTTATGACAGCATCTATCTGATCAACTCGTAACACTCGATTAAGTCTCACATGCCTCTATTTCTATTGTTCTTTGTCATGGATTCCCTACATTAATAAATGTCAATTTAATTTTTTAAAATATTGTAATATCTTTTTTTTATTTCTTAATGTTATCGTTATTGGACATGGTTATTTTCATTAAATATTGGGATGATAGTTTCATCTATACTAACAGAAGAAATATTCAATTTAGTTGAAATGGAAAGGTAAAATGAAATACTTAATAAGAATACATTTATTTATATTATGATATTGAGTTTATCTATGTTTATAGTATCAATGAATTCCAGTGGTTTTGTTATCGCCTTTTTTGGTTTTTTAATATGTTATGATCTCCCATGTTGTGTGAGTTATTATTAAACCACCATAAATAGATGGTTAACCATGTATATTTGGTTAATGAAATGTATTTCTTAGGAACATATGACTTTAATATGATTCCCTCAATAAATGTTGTGGAATTTAATGGAATCCCCTATGCATAATATGGAAAAATCTATGGTACGTGTTGTGATGAGTTTTTGTCTAGTTTTTTGTGGGGTGGTTTGGCTGTGAAGATTTTGTTCATGTGGAGTGGAATTATTTTTATGGGTGGGGAAATGGATGTGTTATGTACTATGTATTCGATGGTTGTAGTTGTGTGGTTGTATAGTGGGATTGAGATGGTGGTTAGTTATAATGGTTGCCCAAGTAATAATGAAATTAAATGCATAATAATTAACTGAATTGGGATGCTAAAGACTATTGAATAAATAAATGTATGGGGTTATTTTAAATAGTAATTTATTTATAATATGAAAACTCAAAATTGGAAAGTGTCATTTTAAAATATTAAAGTGGTGTGTGGATTTTGTTTTAATTTTCTTGAATTATATATTTCAAATTTATTGAAGATGTTGACTATCATGTGATTGTTAATATATTTCAATCCTATTAAATATTAGGTTAATATTTTAGACAATTAGGATAAAAAATTATGTCACAAAACTCATGTTGTGATGGGTTAATAATACATCACACTAGTGGATGGTGCTTCATTTTTACATAGTGCTTTTCTATCTTATTCATCAAAAAAAAAATATCATTTTAATTTTCAAATATTCAAATATTTGTTTTTTTATATTTAAAAATTGTCTTATATTCAAATTATGGAATATTTATTATAAATATAAAACTGTCTTATCTAACTACATTTTCAATTTAAAATTATTTTCATTCATATATTTCCAAATACATGTATATTTGTTTTATATTTCAAAATTGTGTTAAATTAAAAGTGTTACTTGTTTTTATAAATAGAAAATCTGTCTATCTTAAAAAGATATATTATTTGGATATTTGTTATCGATAATAATGAGTTGAAGTCGGATAAAGTCATATTGGATGAATGATGAATATGAGGAAGGTGTTGATGATTTTTTGGAATTTGGTAAATGAAATGTTCCAAATAATGACATGATTTTCTTTCTGTGCCTGAAATGTTTAAATATGAAGAAGTTTAAATGTATAGAAATCAAAGGCCATTTAGTTTGATATAATTTTAATCCATGTTATAGCCCGTGGATTTGGCATGGTTAAACTTGGCAGAATTTCAGATCTACTGATGATTATGCTTTGTAAGATGTTATCTTTGATGAAATTGAAGATGTGATTTGGGATATTGAAGATGAAAAAATTGAGAAAGAACCAACAATTGAGCATCTATATAGTGATGATGAAAACATATTGTATCATAGTTGTAAGTATTTTATTGTTTTATCCTTGGTGTTTATATTGACTAACCGGAATGTGAATCTTGGATGGAGTAACAGTGTTTTACTTAGTTACCGCAATTCTTGAAAGACACTCTTCCAGAAAATAATGATCTTCTAGATTTACATTATAAGTCCAAGAAAATATTTTTCCTGATGGGATTGGGATACAAATAAAGTAATATAATTCTGAATTCATCTGTGATATTTAAAAGGGAATATATATTTCAATCAGAGTGTCCAAAATGAAAGACATCAAGGTATAAGTTAAAAGAAAAACAACTGGTTTATGTATAGATTACCGAGATCCCTTCCAAGGTATTTTGGTATCTTCCTATAATTCCTCATTTGATATATTTACATTCTAATTCACAATATTCATAAATTTTAAGATGGAATGTTGATGAGAGGATATGTGATTGAAAAATATGACATTCAGTAGATTTTCAATAGTGGAAGAAAATTGTTGGCAAGTATCCAATGTTCGGAAATGTAGTTAGAAACCTCATACTTGGGATGTGCACTGATGGAATGATTCCATATCAAATCCTCAATAGCACACATATATCATAGCCTATTTTATTGGTAATTTACAATCAATCTCCTGAATTTTGTATGAACCATAAATATGTAATGTCGAGTTTAATGATATCCGGACCACAGTAACCCGAAAATGATATCGATGTTTTCTTATAACCATTAATTGATGATTTGAAACTCTTATAGGAGGATGGTAGTATGGTGTATGATTATTATCAAATGTAATATTTTCAACTACATTTAGGGATTATGTTCAATAATAATGACTTCCCAGCATATGGAAATTTTTCTTCATACAGTGTTAAGGGGTATAATGTCTATCCAACATGCGAACAATAGAACTCATATTGTCAATTAAATCTTGGGATTAAAAGAGTATACATGGGTCATCAAATGTTTTTTTCATATGGATCAATATTATATAAGATTAAAAAAGGAATTCAATTGCTCACAAGATTTTTATATTTCTCTAAAAACTTTAACCAATGATGAGTATTTTGATAGGGTTCAAAACCGTGATGCAAAATTAAGAAAGGAAAATAAATCTGGTAAAGATAGAATTATTTGGAAGAAATAGTCAAATAAAATTGAGCTACCATATTGGATATATCATTAAGTGAAACATAACATTGATTTCAGTCCCGTGGAGAATAATATCTATGATAGTTTGATTTGAACATTATTATATATTAATAAAAAGACTAATGATGGGTTGAATAAATGACTAGACAAACTATAAATGATAATACTTTTGGAGTTAGCTCCCACACCTAATGGAAGAAAAAAAATTTCTACCCCCGACATTCCACACATTATTCAATAGGGATAAAATTATTATTTTCATCTATCTTCATGATATCAAAGTGCCACATGGTTATTCTTAAAATGTAAAAAAATTTGTCTCTCCAAAGGATTTGATGTTGACAGGAATGAAATCTCATGTTTTTCACATCAGGATGCAATAAATTCTACCAGTTTCATTACGTGAAATATTTCACACCAGTTCCGGAAAGACTATAATGAAGGTGTGTTGTTTTTTAAATTTATCTTATAGTTAGTGGATTCATCTATATTCTTTGAGAATTTTGGAAAATGAAGTAATTTCTATACTTTTTCAATTGAATATGTATTTTCCTCCATCATTTTTGATATAATGGTGGATTTAATGGTTCATCTAATTCGAGAAATAAATCTTTATGCGCCATTATATCTATATTGGATGTATCCTTTTGATAGGTATATAATGATATTGAAGGGGTATTTTAAGAATACACATCTACCTGAATACTCCATTGTTGAAAAGATGTATATTTATGACGAGGTTGTAGAGTTTTGAACGAACTACTTATCTATCATAGAATGCATTGGTTGGCCTCCATCTCTCCATGAATGAGTTAATAATGAAGTAAATGGGATTCGTGGACTGATTTTAAATCATTTTCAAGGGAACAGATGAATAATTTACTTTTATACACATTGAATAACATGGTTGACACTCAACCATATATAAAATTTCATATCAATGAGTTAAAAGAATGTCATCCAATGAATGATCTGGAAAACAGAAGTGATGGTCATCATAGTGGTGTATTGTTGTTCTCAAATCCAATGCATATTTTGAGTTAAAAGAAAAAAAACAAAATATTTGAATGGATTTTATATTATGGTGTCATTGAAGAAATATGGGAGGTTGATTACATTAAAATTAGTATTTTTATGTTTTACTTAAAACAGTTTATCAGAAAAAATAGTGTCAGACATAATAAATTTGAAATGACATTTGTTAATATGAATATATCAGAAGACACATCTGATTATTTTATAATGAAAAAACCAGAATTTTTTTTCCCTGATCAATCTGATATGAAGTGTTCTGTTATTTTATAGGGAAAAAACATTATGTTGCTGAAGAGAAACATGTTGAAGATGCTAATTTATGTGAGATACCTACTTCCATGGAATGATTAATAGATAATAATGATGTGAATGATGTAGAAATGGTTTTCTCCATAAGTAACGATCGCATAGAATGAATTTTGGAAAACAATCCATTAATATATTCAAAATATTATAGGTAAAAAATGTTTATTTCTTACTTACTTTTATTAATTTCATAAAATGTTATATTGTGTTTTTTTTCATTAATAAAAAACATATTAAAATGAATCAGTAGAAATGATTGTTTATTTTAGTTTAGTTTTTTTAGTTTACCAGGTTTACCATTACATCACTTATATATTTTTTAATTTTGTTTCATGAAAATTATTTTAAATCTATATGTTAAAAAAATAGTTTTTTTTTTGTAAAAATTGGTTTTATTAGGTTGGTCCATTTTGAATATTCCTATACCAATTTTGGATTATTTTTCATTCATTTACATGAAATTTCATATATCATTACTTCTGTCAGTATTTAATTTAACTATAACAAATATAAATAATAATGAGTTCTGTTTTGTTTTTCATTTTTGTTTCATAATTTTCTTGTCTACATTAGTAATATAATATGTGATTTTTTATATTTTTTTTACTAAATGTTTTTTTTGATATGATGGAAAATAATAGATTATTCAGGTAATCAACCAAAAACTTCTCAAGATGAGCATCATAATCATACCTCTGGAGATGAACACCCACAAGCTTTTCTTGATGTTCCCTAGTCTACATCATGTGCTCCCACAATGGAAAATAAGATTTTAAGGGTTGGTAAACATGGAATAACATGTTTAAAAAAATTATTAGTTGCTCATAGCGGGGACAAGAGGATAGTTATAGAATTTGATTAATTTGATGTTCCAAGAAGTCCTAGTGAAACATAGATCAAGAGATTTGTATCAACATAGGATAAATGAAAAGTCACATTTTAGTTTAATAACTAGAGAAGTGTTGAAAAAACAACATTATCTTAGTTATGGGAGGCTATTTTGGTGTGCCCTTTTCCTATTGTTTGAAAAATAATGAAATGTTTATTGTATAATATGTTTTTCATCTTCTTTAACAGATGAAATTCTATATACATGACACTCTATGAGTCAGGAGGAAATATTTATTGATGGATGCTAGGAGATGGATTGATTTCAAATCAACACTCACATATGATTTCATTTTTTGGGATAGGGAACATGATAGTCCATGTCATATATATATATATATATACATTTATAGATGAAGACAAACTGAAATAATTTGTCTAATGTATAATGCAAGAATCATTTTTGGTAAGGGTAATGTAAAAATTTATAATATTTCATATATTAATGATCTTATTAATGACTTATTAATGATATATTATTCCTCTTATAAAGTAATAAAGGATATCTCATTAAGATATCAAATCCAAAAACATATACCATCATTGTTTATGTCGTGGAGGGTATGCTTTATTTGATGAAAAAATGATTGCTGTAAATTATAGAAATGAATATCTAAGTCTTCCATCTGTGTAGAGGTTTCCCATCTATCCCCTCCATCTAGACCTAAAAAAATGGAATAGGGATCACATGAGCATAATGGGACAATATCTTATAGAATAATTGAGGGTTGTGGTCAAGGGGACTGTAATTTGTTTATTTTATTTATTTATGTAAATTAATTTCTTTATATACTTTGAATCATTAAAATATTTCAAATAATTCATACAAGATTCAATTGAGGAGAAGAGAACATAAGAGGTATTTAAATCTAATGGGAGGTGTGATATTTTATATGCTGTATTGGAAAATCCTAAACAACCAGGATTTTTATTAGGATACCCGCTAGGTGTATCGATAAGAAAAGTGTTACCACGTTCTTATGCTTCTTCCATGGAGGGTATATATCAAAAAATAGTTTCTTTGTAGACTGACATTAAATATATTAATGTGATGATGGAGGAATAGAAGAGAGAGTTAGTACAGTCTATGTTTACAAAAAAAATAAATTTTTTTTACCGCATCTCCCACTACACATATGCCAGTAGCTCTCACTCCCCCACCTCCACATACAAACCTAATTATTAATACTCCACCTATAGACCCCATTTTTTATCCTCAACCTCTATTTTCAGACCCCATTTTTATCCTACTCCAAACCCCCTCCTCCACAGCATCCCAGTTGTTGTGAGTTGTATGTTGATAATCCTCATTGTCATACAGTTTCTAATGGGCTGATATATTATATAATAGATACAATTAATCATAAACAATTAGAGGTAGATTAGAATAGGGTAACTTTATAGGATATTATAGATATATCAGTTAGCGTACAATTACTTATAGATGAGGTGATGATAGTTGGATGAAGTACCAGTCACTTCTCAATTTGGCCAACTAGACTTATGCAACACATTAACATATATGTATGTGTATGTTATATATTTTATTATATTATTATATTAAATTTGAATTAACATTTTAATGTTAAAATATTTTTCTATTTATTTACAAGAAAAATTTAATGGTAAAGAAATACTATATGCCCAACAACAAAGACAAATCGGTATAGCATCAGATTAACATTCTAGTAGCCTTAACATATTGAAAAGAAATTCAAATCTATTGGTAGTTCATTATATGTTTCCAATAAAATCTCATGTTTATGTTTGTTTAATATCTGTGTTGATTCTAATAAAATTATATCATGGATCTTATTACAGGAGATAAGTTGTTCATCAACGAGTTGCATTTTTTTTCCATGTACGTCTAATTAAAAATATTTCATTGTGTAAAATTTAATGAAAATTTATACTTATCTATTTTGTATTAGGTATCATTATAAAATTTGTGAGATTGATGAGTAGATATATTTATTTGGGTTGATGGACCCCCAATTTATTTCACTTGAAGGGTATGAATTGTATAAGGAAAAAAATTTAGTTTATATTGTGGAAATATTTTAACTGAATATAAATACATATTGTTAGATGTTTCCTTTTGTAGAGATGTATGAAATATAAGCCTAATTTTTTTTATATTTTAACATACTAACCACTAACATTAATTTTTATTCTATATTAGTGATTATTAGATGTTACCTTTATTTTTTACAAAGTGAAAATTAATTTATTAGATATGCTCTGTCCATGGTGATGTGCATGGAAATTTGAAGAACATGAAAGAAAAGTACATTTTAATTTATTATTATTTGTTTATATTATAATTAATTTTAAATTTATTTTATTTATATTAATTTTTAACAGGGGATGAGATTTATTTATAAAATCGACAAAGAAAAAGGGTGAAAAGATCAAATATATAAAATAAAGGTGAATATCCATTTATATTTAATACATTTTTTTCCATAAATATGATATTTTGAATTTAAAAACTCATTTGAAAAGAATTTTCATAAACAATAAGGCATCATTGAATGCAGGTATTATATGTTAAGATTTATGTACGAAATAAATAAAACTGCAACAATTAAGAAGTTTGACCATGTTAGATTTCCTTATAAATTATTCACTAATATTTAATTTGTTTTAGTCATTTTACATGTTATATACTTTATATTTTAATTTAATGAAATTTTATCACACTGAACCATATAGTACATAAGAGGTTAAATACTTAAAAGTGGATTGGTCAAATTATTTTAATGGTTTTATTGAATTTAATTATTTTTTTAGTGAATATTGTAATTTTTAATCTTGTAATTATAAATGTGTATTTAGTTACTGTTTTGTGTTGATTTATGTTTTTTAATTAATATTATAATTTTTTAATGTTTTAAATGTTAATGTTTAATTTTTCTATTGGTTTTTCTTGTTTATTGGTTGTTTATCCTTGTTTCTAGTCTGGTTTGGTGTCTAGTTTTGGTTGTTACATGTCTAGTTATTCAGTGGAGAGGAAGGGTTTCATAAATTATTTTCTAAAAAAATTAGTTTTTACATCAGTTATTTATTATCCGATGTAAATACATAAATAAAATGGTTTTCCATGTTGGTTGTTTATGAATTTCATGATATATAGATTTTTACATTGGTTGTTAAATAATAGATGTGAAAAATATATTTTTAATGTCTGTTATTTTCAAACTGATGTGAAAAAGTTTTCGAGATCGTGTTTTTGAATGTTTGTTTTTATATAACCAATGTGGTAGGATATTTTTTACATTAGGTATTTAAATAACCAACTTGAAAAACCTCCAATACAATAGTTTCTAACATCAGTTTCTATATAAAAATGTAAAAAATATTATTTTTTAGGTCGCCTACTACATTTTCTTCGTTAAAATGACGTGGAAAACCTCAAAAACCTGAATAAAAAAATAATTTTGCACTAGTGAATCCAAAAACCATGGATAAAGGTCCCTTGATTTATACATTAAATAAATTCGGTCTTTCCCACATTAGGGTAATACCTCGATATGACTATCAAAATAATTCTTATTATCCATGAAATCCCTTGATCTCTAAGGTGATCACCACCTCTATTTTACTATTCCCAAAAGCCCTCGACTAGTAAACAATAATCGAAATCACACTAGGCAGGATGAAAAAGTTCTTCATAACTAGAAAAGTTTTTCACAACATTACCATTATGTAGGTATGAGTAGAGCTCTCACAGAGAGTCACTTTATTATAGAAATCAACATCTCTCCTCAAAAACATTGGCATGCACATGTTTGTTTGGTTCATTCATATGGATAGGTATTTATAAAGAAAAATACCAATGGTAAGTTCCTCCTCGAATGGTCACATTTCACCTTAAATTTCATATATACCTGTATTGGTGTCAATCAGCCAATGGTTAGTTAAAAATAGATTATATAGAATTATATCATCTATGAAAATATGGAAAACAATTTCATGTGTGAGAGAAAATAAAATGTAGGAAAAATATTAGGTTTGTAAAACTTAAGCATAGTAATATCTGATAAATCAAGATTAATATCTTATGAAATGGATCTACCATTAATAAATTAGAATATTTTAATTCTATGAATAACGGGATATAGATTCAAAATTTTTATACAAATAGAGTCTGGATTATTGAGAACTCAGAGTCTGAAAAAATGAGAATTTAGAGTCCTGAAAAATGAGAATTCAGAGTTTATAAAAATGAGAATTTGGAGTCCAGAAAAGTGAGAATTCGATGTTTAGAAAAATAGTGAGACTCAGATTCTCACAAAAGTTTAAATTAGTATTAAATAATAGTATGGTTTCTAGATTTTACATAAGGATCTTATTATTCATATTAAAATTGGGTCTTAAGAAAAATATGTTTAATCATAAATAAGTATCATTAAACCTAACATAGAAAATCATGTTAAGGAATTTAAAAATAAATCTCTTTAGAGAAAGAAAATAATCATTAAGGAAAAAGTGTTTGTGATTTTAAAAACACATCGGAAAGAAAAATTCATAAGATAACTTATTGACATAACAATCTCCCCTTTTTTAGAAATCACAAACCACTTTTTGAAAAAAACAATATTATGTTTGGAAGTCTTGAAATAAAAACTCATCTCCCTTATATTTTTCGGTTAGTGAATATGACTAACTACCCCCTTAGGTTTTTTCACCATAAGGATCATATTCTATGTCTTTAAAGTTTTTCTATAAAACGACTTTTGTTTTCTTAAGAATTTTTTCATTAAGATTAAGCTCCCCCTTTTTTAAAAAAATTCTTCCTTTGAGTAAACTCTCACATAAAATTATGTTCATTTTATACATTTACCCCCCTTTATGATTTTCAAAAATTAAGGTAGGGAAAAAAATTTGGTACCTAAAATGTTAGAAAAATATGCATCTGAAACAAAGAATAACAATGACATTTCATTAACATTGAATGAATGGTTTTAGTAAAATAAGAGATTGGAGTTTTAAGATAATAAATCTCCATTATTCTTCTCTAGAAGAATCCTCTTAATGATGTCCTTCATCTTCTTTATCACCTTATGATATTCTTGGTACTTCTTTATTAAATCTACTTTCTCTTGTTTCTACTTTTCAAGAGTCTGAATCATTCTTTCTTATGACTTGATAACTTCTTCATGAAATTTGAATTTCTCTATTAACTAATTTGTGGTATCCCTTTATCCCTTTTGTGTAATGGAAAAAATTTAAGCTTTCTATATAGATCATTATCCTCTTGGATTCGGGCATCTTGATCTTGGTCCACCTTCCCAAAAATATTTGTTGAAATTCTCATAGGACTTGTTAACAAAATCTTTGACTGAATCCATATAATCACCAACTACCTTAAGATCATAAACCACTAATATTTACCATCATGAAATCTCTTTAAATACTTTCTATGATAATCATATTTTATAATGATGTTTTTTATATCCATTTCCTTCTTGAAAAAAATTTCCATCAACAAATTTGTAGAATCTGAATTCATGGAGGAATATTGTTGAATAAGCTAATATAATGATTAAATGTTTGGGAAGAATGGTATTGAATCAAAAACATTAATTAATGACTACACCACAAATTCATGTCCCATGGACAATGACGATTCAGAATCTGAATCATTTTTCACTAGAGGAGTAAATTTATATTTCTTATCTTCCCTCTCATCGGATGATCCGGAAACATCACCTTTATGAGGAGTCCTAGGAAGTCCATTATTTCATTTATTATTAACTATATCAACAAAAATAATTTCTTCTTCAACATCTTGTTCTCTAACATTCACATCATTATCATCATCTTTAAAAATTTCATCATTGTCCTCTCTCCATTAAAACAAATGGATTTTATTAACTTCTTGTTCTCCATACTTTTCTTTTACTTTTCTGAAGATATTTTTGTGGATGATTCTTGAGAAATTCTAATTGGAGTCTTTCATAAAGACTCTCATTATCTAGATATTCTTCATCCATTCTGATCACATTTATTATTGAAAACCCATTTTACTCCAATTACATATGCTTCTTTAGGTCTTTGATCCATGGTCTAGACATTGTTTCATTCGAATTAGTTTTGATCATCTTGCATAACTTTAATCCAATCATAGTTACCTAAATCTTCATAACTACATTTAGGTTCTAATTGGGAATGAAATTCTAGATTTTCTACTTCATTTCTTAATGAACATAAATTACTTACACGTTGATTTAAAACTCCATCAATACAATCAGTGTGATGATTTATAAGAGACAACTGATTTTTATTTATTAAAACATGGTCATCAATGTAAGTTAAAAAAATATTATGGGGTAATTACGTCAAAAATATTTTCCTTACTATTTTCCATATTAGAAGAGTCTTCTATCAAAAGTTGATAATTATTTTTTGAAAACATATCCAAAGATGTTGGTTGGTTTTTCAAAAAATAAAGGATTAGTTTCATCAAATTTAACATGTATTGATTCCTCAACAGTTTAAAAACATTTTTTATAAAAGTCTATATGTCATTAAAGTAGTGGAGTAGCTTAAGAAAATTCCTTCATCGGATTTGGGTGTCAATTTAAGTAAGTTATCTTTAGTATTCAAGATGGATAATTTTCATCCAGATATAGTGAAGAATGAATCTTTATGTATTCAGTTAGTCCATAACCCATAACCCATTTTATTAAGAAAAGGCATGATTAAAACTCATTTTATAGTATATCAAGTAGTAACAACAGCTTTATCACAAAAGTTCTTAGAAATATAATATTCAATTAACACGGGTCTTGTAATCTCTTGAAAAATTCAGTTTATTTTTTTAACTACACCATTTTTAGGAGTTCTTACAGCTAATAAGTTTTGAGTAATTCCATTCTTACTACATAATTTTTCAAAATATGAATTTTAAAATTCTCCCCCAAGAACAATATGAATAGTTATCAATGGAAAGTTTTTAACATTTTTAACATTGGATGAAAATATTTAAAATAAGAAAAGGCTTTAGATTTATTTTCTAGGAAATAGTCCCAACTAAGTCTAATGTAATCATCAACTAAATCAAATAAATTGTATTTTCATACAATACATATAGTTTGTGTTGGAACAAAAAGGTCCATTTCCACTAGCTTTAATGAATTAAAAGATGATACTTCATAGATTGATTTAATTCTTGACTTATACTTCATTCCATATAGAAAATGATCAAAAAACTTTGAAAAATCAAATATAATCTCTAGTAGATACTTAACGAATATTTTCATTGAGATTTTTCAGTATTTATTAATATTTTAGTGTCATAGACTTATATTCCATAACCATGATAGGTCTCCAAATTCACTTAAGCAAGGTAGGTCATGGTTCCATTGTCTTGTATGTATGCGTCTCAACTTTCTCATCCCTTTGGGAAAAGAGAATAAACTCATCCATGGAATTTTGTACTAGACATTTATCATTCCTAAAATTCAAAAGGTAACCATCATAACATAATTGAATTAATATCCTAAGGTTTTGATTAAGATCTTTAAGAAATAAAACATTGGAAATTAATGCTTTTCTATGAAGAACAATGTTACATATACTAACAAATTCTCATTTAGAATTGTCTCCAAAAGTTACTTTTACTCCTCTATTCTTGATAATCTTTTCAAAGATGTTTTTTTTACCATTCATATGTCATGAACATCCACAATCCATGTACCATTTATTTTTGTTCGCACTTTCATTATTTTCTTGAAAATAAATTAGTTAGACTTTCAGAATCCAAACATTCATGGATCTTGAATTTTTTGAAATTAAAATCTTAGTTATCTATTTTTTTTAGAAATATGAGTTTTATGAAAACCTATGTATTGGGTTTTATTTAAAGAACAATTTTTCTCCCAATGTTCACCACATTGACACATTGTGGAAAAAAAAGCACTTTGGGGAACAAAATAATTTTTAGTAAATATTATTTTATATTGGGAATAAAAAAATAAAAAACTACTATTAAGATATAGAATATGTGAATACATTTTATCAAAACTGTCCTTTACATTGCGTAAATTTTGAGAAATGTTTCATTATGGAAAATATTTCAGAATTTAGTCTGATGACTAAATTATTATCCTGATAGTCATTAGTATTATATTTTTAGTTAGAATACAAAAAAAATTTCATAGAACTAACATTTTCATTATATTTAGAATGTTTATCCTTACTAGAATTAATTTCTCTACGGTTTTTGGAAACATTTTAAAAAACAAGGATTTATGAACAAGATCTTCAGAAAGATCTAATGATTCTTTTGTTAAAACAAGGATTATGGAATTTTCATTGTTATGATTATTGTTGAGCTTACAGTTTCTGATATGAAGTATCATGGAATGCCAAGATATTTCATGAAAAGAAAGTAAATAATTATCTTCTGAGGAAGAAGATTCTTCATCTGATGATTCCTAAATCACTTGATCAGTATAATTTGCATATAAAGAAATATTCATTAAAGATTCATCATTGTATACCGTTTCCAGGTGCAATTTATTTTCAATAGGAATTATTCTTATAAGGAAAATATTATCTTGTCCAGACAGTTCGATACAAGAATATTCATCAGAATAATCACCACCACATACACTTTAGGTTTTGTTAACTTTTAGAACATTCATAGGCTTAGAATTATAGTACAACATCTTGTTTCATTCTGAATTCATATCCTTCATTTAATTCCTTTTAATCCTAGGACAGTCATGCCTGATATGAAATACTCTATTTCATTCATAACATATTACATCTTAATCTTTGTTTCCCTTTCTGTCATTAATCTTGTATATATATTATAAATATTTCTTTCCCACAACTTTGTTCATCCTTCGAGCAGGATTGGCATGTTCATTCTCATAATTATCACTATCACGTCATTCAGATATAATATTAGCTTTATTATATTTTGATCTAGTAACTCATTCAGGAGTCTTGTATTTCATTTAATTTGATGTAAAAGTGAAACAAATGTTTCCATTACCATTTTTTCTTATTAATCTCCAAATCTCTCTTCAATCTAGTTTCATGCTATTGAAGAGTCCCAAATAACTCATCATGTGTGATGTTTAAACATTATTATTCCCAAAAAAAATTTGTACCTATAGATTCAATCTTATTGTCCAGAATATTTATTATCTTATCCATAAGAACCTCATCATCATGTCCTTTCTCACCCATTGGCTAATGGTTGTTGACGATAGTCATAATCTATTGTTGAACATTGAATACATGTTCTCTATAAGAAAAAATAAAACCATGATATTTATCTCTAATCATAGATCTTCTTGTTTTGATAACCTTAGATGTGCCAAAATGTGTACCATTTAATTTCATCCAAATTATGTTCACAGTTTCCCAAGATTAAATCTTACAAAATATGTTCCTAGTCATAGAACAAAATAAATTATTACATACCTTAAAATTAAGCTAATACTCTTGATTTTCTTGATTGGTGACGGTTCTGATTTCCTTGATAGGAATCTTCTAGTCTCTAGTACACATAACAGTGTAATCCACACATATATTGACAATTATAGTCTCTATTATATCTCTCTTGTATTTATATCCATTACCATCTATGATTGGGGATCTGGTAGGATTTAGATTGCCTATTGAACCTACATTCATTCCTACCATTTCTGTAATAATATAAAAATGATCTTTTCCACAAAGAGGGTTAATAGAAAAAATTATAAAAAAATATAATATATTAAGGAAAATATAAAAAAATGTAATTTTATGAAAAAAAAAATTGATCAAAAAACAAATATTTAAGTATAAGTATTTCAGATACCTTTTCTGATACCAGTTGCAGGATTGAAATTATGATGTAGATTCCCAATTACAAGAGGGTGTTGAATTGTAGGTTTAAAAATAATCTTTTTTATCCTTTAAGAAAATCTATGTTTAATAATGTTAAACAAGATGGATTAAAAAAACCCATTAGTTCATATCAAAGAATCTAATATTTTTAGGATCTGATAATATGAACCTAATAAAGAATCTTATGAAAAGCTTACTTCAGTAAATATTCTACCATTAAGTGTATATAATCGTATTTATTAGAGTATACAAGAATAAGAAACTATAATAAAGTTATACTTTCTTTCTTTAACAAATTTTAACAGAAATAAAACTTTTAACGAAATAAGAAATGTTTATGAAATCTTTTAACCCAAAGAGAATGGTATCCAACAAAATTGGATAAAGGTCCCTTGATTTATACCATCAAGAAAGACTGTCTTACCCACACCCAGGTAATCCCTCATTATGAATATAAGATTCCTTATTTCTATCCCCACATTCCCTAAATCAATAAGGTTATTAGTAACTTTGTCTTCTTATCCCTGAAAGCCCTCAATTGATCTGCAATAATCAGAATTGCACTAGGCAATCTGAAAATGTTATTCACAACTGAACAATTTGTTCACAACATTCATACAAGGCATGTTTGAGCAGATATTTCACAGAGTGTCACTTCATTACAGAAATCAATAGATCTTACCCAAAGGTCTATCATTTACATTTATGTTTGGATCATACAAACGGACGGTTATTTATTGGAAAAAAATCCCAAATGATCTATTCCTCCTCTAACTATCATATTTCTATTTATATTTTGGAGGGACTTGGACATGTGTCACTCAGCCATTAGTCACAAAAATAAAAATTGTAGGACATCGTTTAATGTAATAAAATAAGGAAAATATTATCATGTCTATGAAATAAATAAATGTAAGAAAAAAAATGTAATGTGTGAGAAACATAAGCATACTATGATCTGATCAAGTTGGAACAATATATTAAGGAAGGGATGTAACATTAAAAAATTAGAATAATCGTATTCTAAGTATAATGTGAAAAAGTGTCTCAATATGTATTATAAAGGAGTCTAGATTAATGAGAATTTGGAGTCTGGAATATTTAGAATTCAGATTCTGAAAAAATGAGAATTCAAGAACACGAGTAATGAGATTTCAGAGTCTTAAAAAATAGTGAGTTTAGAATTCTAAAAACAGATGAATTCATTATTAAAGATAAGTATGGTTCTGAGATTTTATAGAATGATCGAATTATTCATAAGTAAATTTGGTCTTAATAAAAATATGGATAGTCTTATGTAAGGACCATTAAGCATAACAAAGAAAAGCATGTTAAGTATTAAGGAAATAAATTACCATAGAGAAAGAAAATAATCTTTAAGGAAAAGGTATTTGTGATATTAAAAACATAAATGAATAGAAAATTCATAAGATAACTTTTTTAATTAACATATATGACGTGAAGATATTCAATGGAATATTTCATGGTGATTGCATGCCTTGAAAGGAATTAACATGGGTGGTTTAAACCTAATCTCTACTTTTATAAATTAATTATTTAATGAATATGAAAAATGTTTGATCACATAAGAACATCGTGCATGACCAAATAAATTTTAATAATCATTATTAAAATATAATTGTTAATTTTAAGAATCATCACTTTGATCCTTTTTGGTCTATAAGCATGGAGACTCAGACCTACGACCACCCGATTAGTGTACCTTCATTGGAAATTATTAAGACATGGCCTATTTTACAATAAATTTCTTCAATAAATTGGATAATTCGATTGATTTATTTGTTAGTAAATTGAATTAGAATAATAATAAAATTTATTGATTTATTGTTGATGAATCACCTTGTATAATTCTATTTAATTTAAATATTAATGACCTTCAGGTCAAATGATTTGTTAAACAGGTTCGATATAATTATGATGATAATTAAGAACATGGATTAATGAAATTATTTGGTATGACATATAGATATTTTTATAAATAGATCAATGTGACTTATTATAATAAATATAGTACGTTTGATACTATATAAGTGATTTTTATTGGTTAGATTATTAGTTTACATTGTATCGATGTGATTGATACCTGAGAGTTTGATGTTGATGTCATGTTCTATTTGTTTGGAAGCATATCTTTTTTAATAGGGATTCCTAAAGGCTTGGATCATGTTCTTCCATACTGCATGAGGGTAAGGTGTCCATGTACTTGATAACTGACTGTAGATTATATGATTATACAGGATGTTTGAGGACTCAGGGTTGGTGTTGATGTATGAGGGCTTAGTGCAGGTTTTTATAACACCTCAAGGATAGGATCACTGGTAATGAATTCTTGAGGGAAGATTATGTGATTATATTATATAAATTAATTCTAGATGCATAGTCACAGAATTCATAAGAATGAGATGGTAGTTATGCCTTAGGGAGAGATTAAAGTTATGAATGGGGGAACTTTTTTGGTTATCATAAGGGAAAGGCTAAATGTTAAAGGTAATTTATGATTGACTCCACCTCGGAAGGAGAATATAGAACCAATTTGAGTGATCCACTCTGATATAGGAGTATAAACCCACAAGCATAGATACCTGGCATGGATTTAGTGGAGGTATGGCTTCCTGGTGACACTTAGTAACCAAGGCATGTTGTTGTTTCTTTATTCAACACCTCATGTTTATTTTTTCCGTATACCTTCACACTAATTTACATTATACACTAAGTAATTGATTATACTAGACACTATGGGTGTGAGACTGATGAGATTATTATATCATACCTTGCTTGGTCCACTATTGCAATGGTGAACCCGAGTAGATGTTATATTTGCTGGCCCTTAGTCGATTTCTTTTTCATTTTACCTTGTATCGGTGAATTAGGATCACAAGACCCAGCCATAGCATGTGATTATCATCTACCTATTTATTGGGTAGTTTTATTCAATTACATTTTATTTATACTTTAATTTATTCTGATTTCACTTGTACCATCATCTGTCATACATGTATTCTTATAAATTAGTGTTGGCCATTTTTATTCATATATTATATTATTATTTTGATACTTGTATTTATTATTAATAATTACAATAATGTTTTTTTATAATATTATTATACCACTGTGTGAATATGATGTAGAGGGTATATTATACCCACTATAAAATCAATAACCCTCACTACTAGTTGGAATACTTTGGTGTGTGGGGAGGTGTGCTTGGGGATATGTGGCGACCAGTCAGGATATCAGATTAGGGGTCATTCATGCTAGAACATTACAAGGTGGTATATCTAATGACAATTTTTATATATTATATAATGAATTTTATAATATTCATGGTATTTAACATTTAATTTGAAGTTATCTCTTTCATGGGTTTTTTGATTCACAATTTACTATGTATTAAGGGACTTCTTCTCAATTTCCTTTCTTTATGACATACTTTATTGTTCTGCACCTAATTCTTTGTATAATGTATACATACTACAAATTTGAAATATAATATCATGATTCAATCTTTCGTGGTATATTTTTTATTTTCAAATTTATTTATTACATTAAATGTGATTTCAATTAAGCTTCACCTAGAGGAAAACAATTTCATAACCAATACTATTTTTATTATGTTATATTACATTTTTCATTTTAGTTGATATTATAAAATTATGTGTTTAATCAATTATTATTATATAATATTATATTTAAAATAATTTTATGTTGATTTAAATGTTACACAAATAATTTATTCATTTATTGATTCTCACATCAATGTTATGGACTTTTCAAGGGATTACTTCACAATCTCATTTTTTGTTGTTTACACTTTAATTTTCCAAAAATGAAATTACTAGTTCATTTTTTTAATAAATCCTTTATTTTTATTCTTTAATAGTAATGCATGAAATTTTCAATGTAATCGTACCATTTTTCACTATTTTGAACTTTTTTTTTGAAAATATTTTTTATAAAACCCGTATTCATTTCACTCTTTAGTCAGAGAAAATGATTCCTTCTTAAATTTTTTTTATAAATATGATTTCAAAAATGATTTTATCCTTTCTTAAATGATATATTAAATAAAATATTACCATTATTATTTTACAAATTTTTTCTAAGGAATATTCTTGTCACTTTCCTACCAAGGAACTTTTCTATCATTTTTACCTTTCAAAAGAAAAATTATTTTTACCTTATATTGTTTGTAATGCATTACCTACCATATTTCCATTTAAGCTTCCTTTGAAATCATAAATGGTTAATTTTGAAAGAGATAATTTTTAAAACTTATTTTCAATGAAAATGAATTTTCAAAAAATGTCAAAAGAAAAAGGATATTTTTATTTCATTTTATGCTATTTCAATTCCTCAATGCAAAAACCCATTATTATAAATCCACTTAGGATATATTTTATTGATACCATCCCTATTATTCTTGTATATGGTTTATGACTGATGTTTCTATGGATAATATTATTATTCAATTGCTCGATTCCATTGTCACTCCCCTTAAAATATTCAATTTCCTATGATCATTGAACATTGAATTTCACCTAATTATCCATATCATTTATCCTACATATATATTTTTATATATGTTTTTCACTTGGGTATTAATTTGATTATATGATGAAATATTGATAAATATATATTCTTTATTTAATACAGATTTTTGATAAGGTGTATTTTTTATTAATTAAATCTATTACTCGATATGATGAAATATTTTTATAAGAAGTGATGATTGGGGGGTTGGACTTAATATATCCCCCTAATGCATCAAAAATTTCTCACGATACAAATTATTTGAGCTAATTAAATAGGTTTCTAACTGTAGATTTAATGTCTATGGAGGATAGATCATGATAGTAGAGGTTTTCGTGTTCCTCATAGATAATGTCAAATAATTACTTATTTCCTTAATTTAGATTTAATTATTATTTCCCAAGATATTTTTGAATTTACATTATATATAGAATCATTTCATTATCATCTTATAGATTAAATGGAATGTGTTTCACTTATTTTCATTTATATATTGATTATGCCTTATCTATTTAGTTGAATGGAATTTTTTCAGTTATTACCTATTCATATTGTTTATATATTTAGTTAATTGATTATATGGATTGTGTGTTCCCTTATTTACCTTTCAATAATTATTTCTCTCATTGATTCATTATTTCTTCAGATATGCTTTACCGTTACTAAGTATTTGAGCTCACACTTATTTTGTTTCCATTCACGAGGAATCCTAAAAGTATACTATTAAATATATGTAGGGATATACAAGATAGAATAAAGTTTTTTTCCATGAAAGAAAATAATGATGTAATTGGTATATTTAATTGTAATTCAATAATAATCTATGTATCTGGTATACCAAGACTAATAAACTAATATGTCATTTGGTATGAATTTCCATGTATTATAACAAATGAAATGGTAGTAGACACTAGCTTTTGGATTATTAGGGTTAGGGAGATACATGATACATATTATTATGGTTCATTAATATTTTTACAATAAATTTTTATTTATTATACTATTCGTTAGAATGTGTATGAAGTAAGTCAAGACTTAAGGTATGTTATTTTTATCTTAGTTTACTATATTTTGGACATATGTTTTTTTATGAACCTATATTAATTTAGGAGGTGTGTATATATTGTCATTAACATGTTATATCATTAATTTATTTATGATCATTATATTTAATGTTTAATTTAAATTTATTTATTCATAGGTCTTACGATTATAAATAATACCAAGGTGGTAAGGGATTTTGGGCTCATTTTTATTTTTGTTGGACAAATGCCTTATCCACCACTTATTTATTTTTATATGGTGTATATATACTACTGAAGAATTTATTTTAAAATTATTATGATGATAATATGGGATATAGATATATATATTTTGTTATTTCTTTAACAGGTATTAAGATTCAAATTTTTCAAAAGTTGTAAAATTATTATGTTAAAATATCATTATTTATTATAATTTTCTATGATTAAGTTTTATATGATGATTTAATATGATATTCCTCTCTAGAGGCCCATTTATTTTATTCTCCATATTTTATTTCTGGGGAATACCTTTTTTCCTTTCATTTTACACTCTTTATGTACTCAACATTTTAATATAATGTTTTTATGGATAAATCTAATTCATTTCTCTCTTAGGTCGAAAATCATTTTACTTCCATGTCCATTGTAAGAACCTGGATCTTCTTTTCAGGTACATTTTTCCTTTTTATGTATTTTTTGAGAAAAATGATTTTTTTTTCGAAATTTTTGAAGTACACTCCATGTACTTTATGAGTACACGCCGTGTACTCCCTCTTTCGCTCGAAGCTGTGTACTGGCCGTGTCCGAGCCACACACATGGTGTGTAAGGGTGAGGTGGAGGCCTGTAAATTCGGAGTACGGAGAAACTGAAGTACACGTCGTGTACTCACGAAGTACACACAATGTAATTTCTTCTTTTTCATTAAACGGACCGGGGTCACGCCTAATCCCTGAATTCATCTTCTTCTCCAGATTTCGTCCGCTCGGGAGAGACCGTACAACCGAATCATACCTGAGCTCCTGCCTCGCCGTTTGTTCTCTGATTTGAGCACGGTCAATTGCGTTGGAAGCGCATCAATGAGTTCTAACTTCTTATTGA
Source organism: Viscum album (assembly GCA_963277665.1). Taxonomy (NCBI): domain Eukaryota; kingdom Viridiplantae; phylum Streptophyta; class Magnoliopsida; order Santalales; family Viscaceae; genus Viscum; species Viscum album. The sequence continues at coordinate 1,453,283,492 of OY728120.1, forward strand.
TCCTTGATTATTGATTCCTCATTGTTTTCAAGATATCGTGGGATGAACATTTTGTGAATTTTCTCAGATCTACATTGTTCTAAGAGGAATCTTTCATCGTGGTTCACATATATAGATCTCCTAGGATCGAGGAAGGTGGTTTGTGCCTTTCTATAGAAAGTTGATGAGTATTATATGCAATTACCACAAACTCCCTTGAACTGGAAATTGTGTGTCCATGTTTTTCCCTTGTTGTATTGCCTGATTTTCTTGATTTCTGTAGTAGAGGTTTATTCTTGTGAGTATAATAAATTGTTTTCTGCTCAGATTGCTTTTCCATGCTTGTTCTACCTGTTTAGCGTTTTTCCAGTTGCTAGGCCTAGTTGTAGGATAGTAGAACTGTTGTTTTTTTATTGCTGTTGAGCCTTATAATGATAGCCAAGTAGTTCTTGAGGTTTACTTGGGCGATACACGCGCACTAAGCATGTTTAGTTTCACTTTGGACTGTGAGAACCTAGAGTAGTAGACCAAAGGGAGAATTGACGGAAGGGCTTCTCTAGAGTGTCTTTTAATTACGATGTTAGACCACAGGGGGAATTGATGTTGATTTCTTTCCCAAAGAGTCTATAGATCCTCGATGCGGGCCGCATGGAAAATTGACATTGAGTGCTTCCCCAGAGATCCTTTAGCATGATACGAGACTATATGGGGGAATTGACGGTGAGTGCTTCCCCAGAGAGTCTTTTAATTTCATAGCTGAAACAGAGGGGTGAGACTGTGTGTGCCCCCCAAGAGGGTTGCTTGTACTTATAGGCTGAACCATAGGGGTTAGGTTGTGAGTTCTACCCAGAGGGTTACCTGTTTTCTTCTAGTTACTAGCTGTTTACTTTTGTAATTTATTTGTTAGAACTGTGGATTGTAGCTGCTTGTGCTTTCCTGTTTACTTCTTCTTATTATATTACTACCATGTACTCATTGACTGTTAGGCACATATCTTTGGTTGATTGCCTACTGGGATTGTGTCTTACACCCTATTTGTGCCATGCTTTTGGGCCCAAGCAGACTACGTGGCTGCTGGTATAGTTAAGGGCAAGCGCCCTTCTACTTCAGGTTCTTGATTTCACTGGAGCTATGGAGCATGGGACCGAGCCATGGCTCGCGATGATGAGGAGATTTCTTTTTTTTATTTTTCACTTGGTTTCATTTTTATTTCAGCACTTTGTTGTGTTTGCTGCTTTTCTTAGATTCATGTACCTGCCGCATCATTTTCATCATTGTTATATATCTACATTACTTCTGATGTATAGTTTCAGTTGCTGCGTATTGAATACTGCTTGTAACACCCGAGACTTTTATGAGAAATATTTTGTTTTTATAAATCATAAAAGGAATATTTCACTACACACAACATTATCCTGGCTTGCTTTACACGCAACCCCGGCCTTCCTTGAGAGCTTGCGTCATACGCAATACCGAGTTTCACTAAACAACGATATGCTATTAAAATATTATTAAGACTAGCCATTATGAATAGTAATAACTACCTTTTTAAATTGTGTAAATTTTATTTTTCAAAATGGACTTCATTTTTGGATTTGGAATATCTAAATTAGCCTAGGGTGAAATTTTGGTATTTTTCTGAAAACTTTCAATTTTTGATGAATAGTGAAACCACTAAGTGGTAGTTAAAAAAAACTGAATTTTTCATGAAACATAATTTTACCGATTCTGTGAGTGGAATTTCGAAAATCCAAGAGACACGGTTGATGTCAGTAAGTAAAATGTGTTTCAATGAGATGAAAATAATTTTTTGGTGAATAGTAACTTTTTACTTTTATTTACAACAGTTAAAAGTAAATAGGGTAGTTAAGGGTAAAAATGATATTATTATTATTACCCTAACAAATGTCCTAATTCTATTGGATAAGTATAATTTGACCAAAAACAATATTAGGAATAAAATATGACCATTTAGGCCCACGTGGATTAGATTAAGACATTTATTATCAATTTACTTAAAGAAGGGTTAAAATAGTTAAAATAATAGTTTAATAAGTAAATCATTTTTAATATGGGGTTATAAATGAGATAAATTTGACTATAAATATTCATTAGAAAGATTAAAATATTTACAACATAATTTTATTTTATTTATAATTTTTAGACATTAAATAATTTAATTTATTTATGACACAATGATGATGTAGTAATTATCTTATTAATGAAATATTGAAATAATTGATGTTATAAATACCCAAATAAATGTAATTTGAGACTTTTTATGAATTACACTAATTTTATAGGTTAATATGACATGTTTTTATTTATTTAATTAATTCTTTTCGAATTAATCATTCTGTTATGATTTTTACAAAAATCAATTACTAAATAGTGTCAAAATTGACATAAAATAGTTTTTTTAAAAAATATTATATTATTAATTTTTATTTTATTCCTAAAAATCTAAGGTTCGGCCAAATGACTTAGATAAGGTTATATATATTAATAATAAACAACTTGGGGTTATTTTTCCTTGTTATAGTATGTTTATTAACCTTATAGTGTAAGAACACAAGAAGACACGGTAAAAGTAAAATTATTTAACTTAATGTTAAATCTAAATGATAAGGTTAAAATAAGAACATAAACTTGTCTAAATTCTATTGTATGAGAGGCTTTTGACCCATCCCCTCCTTAGCTTCGAAATAAATCAATTTGGAGCTATTTAAAACTTAATTTGGCTTTATAATAAAATAATATTTTAGTTATTCCAAAGGTGCCCCTCTCCTCCATTATAAAAGGGCACCTCCTCCCTCTCTTCCTCACACCACTTTGAGCCTTCATGCTCGTCCAAACCCTACCAATTTCTTCTCTCCACTTCCTTAGAGACATCCTAGAGGTCCGGGTATTCTTCAAAGACCAATTTTAGTTCCCTAAAAGGCGGTCTCAAAGAAACACTTCAAAGAAGAGGTAATGTCCGTTACCGATTCTTTCATCTTTATTTCTTTTTCCACTTCTTCTCCTTTAGTTGTTTCATTGTAAAGTAATAAAATAAGTATCACTCATATACTGATATGTTATTATAAGTATGAAACAACCCTATTTCCCCATCTATCCATCCTACGGAAAATTAAATCACCGTGCGTGCGTACGTACGGAATACCGTCTCCACGCCGTGGTGTAATCTATTTTACACCACCACCTTAATTGGATGGGTATAATGGTGTAAAGAATGAATATATATGATTATTGTAAATTGATATTGAATCTGAAATAGTATACATACACTCCAATACAATTCCACGATCATGGGAATGATATCATCGCTCGTGCGTACGTACAGAATATCGTCTCCACGATGTGGTGCGACTCGTTCTACATGATCTTCATTGCATAATGATTATATAAATGCATTTAATGAATTAATAAGATATATATTACACTAATACCATTCTGTAATTGAGTTATCTATAACCTAAAAATAATAATAAGAATTTATTCGACAAAACACGCATAAGAACAAAAAGTAATAAACACCTGAATAACAAGTAGTAATGAAATATTACTAATAATAAGCTAAGAATATGGCCATATATGATATCATAACAATGAGTATGATTCTTTAATAAGTCAATAACATTATTTAAATCATTATACAGGAGGTTCGGTCACTTATGAAGCAAATCAGACCTAAGGTAAGGGAAAATATCACAATCTCATTTTATCTGAGATTGTTTATACTTTGGTATTTACTAGAGTGTATTTTATCATCCACATCAATGTTTCCTCGATATGTAATATTTTTTCCATCCACTTACAATTGTTTAAATCCAATTTTACCCTTCGGTGAGTTTTTAGTAAAAGATATGAAAGGAATCTTTTGTCGTTTTTCGTACGAGGTACTTTTTGACTTTTCCGACAAAAGTACGTGAAGAGTGTTTTATTAACTTATATGGCATGAATGGATTTTTAAAACATTATTTCCAAGAAGATTCCTTTACAATTTTTCATTTTTATTTTTAATCAACTTCTTTTAGTTTAAAATTGTATGACATGTTATGAAAGGAAAATGTTTTTGAAGTAGAAAGGATATTTTCCTCAAGAATGGAGTTCAAGTGTTTTATCAAAATTATTTTCCATATAAGATAATATAGGGTTCTGTTTCTATCCCTATTATTACATTGATTTGATTATGTTGTGATGGAATTATTTTTATGAATTCCTTTATCTTATATGAATTGTTTTATGATGTCATGTTGTTTAAGAATCCCATTTTTATTACATGGGTTATGAAATGATGTATGATTTATGATTTTGTGGCACACATAAGAATGATATAATTATGAGATGGTTGGGACCTATATCTCCCTCCAATGCATTGGGTAAAGATTTTATATCTCATGAGATAGACATGGCCAGAACGGCGGGTTAAACCGGTTCAGTGAAACATGACTGAAATGAGGAGTGAACTCGGTTTAGAAATGGACTTTGTCCGCTAAGATAGTCTTGGCAATGAGTCTTGACTACTAAGAAATGATTCTCCATGATTATGTGTTTATGCCACAAAGTTTCATGTTTTAAGTTATGATTATTGGGATTACATTTCACTACTATGATTTACCCCATGTTATGAATTTATGATCTCTTTTGCAGGTTAAGATTTCAAAAGTTATGTTCTTACAAAAATGATGTAATTGAGATATCTTTTGTTTACCCTTACTGAGCATTTGAGCTCACCCTTTTGTATGTTTTCTTTCCCAGGTCAGGAAGAAGGTTATTATGTAAGATATGACAAAAGGGACTATAGATATGATGAAATAAATGGGAGATAGTGTAGATGCTTTATGAACCAGTTGTTTATGTTTCCCAGTTTCTAAAGACACTATACCTATACGGTCCTTTCCTGGTTTTGTTATATGTTGTAATAAGTGTGCTTCAATTTTAAAGTAATAACAATGTATGTAAAGTATGGGTCACTATAGTTGGTATCAGAGGAAAGGTATAGTCAACCTTTGGAAACTAGGATGTGAAGGCCTTAGTAAGAACCCAAAGGATAAGATTAAGCATAAAACATAATCTTAGTGTTTTAGAAATGACCTTGAATAACCTAGGATAATACCTTAAGTGTGAAATTTAATTCTTGATTATGTGGTTTTCCTATTATAATTATTTTTGATCACACTATTCTTCTTGGTTTTAGTCAATGGATGGAACCCGAAGGAACCGTGTTAATGTGGAATGCGACGGGAAATGCAATGATTGTCCCCCTGAGCAACCAAATGTTTTGGGATATGGAATGAAAAATCTTATAGCCATGATCACACAACTTTCTAAAGCCATGAATCATTATGGACATCCAAACGAGAAAAGGATGGAGGAACATTCAGTTGAATCCTTCATGAGGCAGCGTCCACCTTCATTCATTGGGTCTACTGATCCATTATTTGATGAACAATGGATCAGTACTACTGAAAAGATATTTTTAGTTCTTTAATGTTCTGAACATGATAAAGTCATCCTATCAGTGTATCATTTGGAAGGAGATGTTGATCAATGGTGGAATCTTGTTAAAAATACGAGGCAAAGAGATGAAATTGAGTCCATTGAATGGGAAGAGTTCAAGAACTTATTATTCAATAATTACTTCCCTCGTATTCTCCGAACAATGATGGAGAAAGAGTTTCTTGAACTGAAGCAAAAGGATGATGAATCTGTTGGTACCTATGAAGCAAATTTTACAAGACTTGCAAGGTATGCTTTCTGTATTATTATCCAACATGAGAGTAAGATCGATCGATTCTTTAGTGGCTTAAAACGATGTTTTCGAAGGGCCTTAGCCATAAGGGACTTCAATAGCTACGAGGAAATCGTTCGATGTGATCTCAAAGTTGAGATGGAGATTGGAGTAACCCATCAGTCATATGGGTTTGATAAGAAGAGGAAAATGGAATTCAATGGAAAATCTAAAGAGAACACTGAAAAGAAGATGAGCTTTCCATTATGCTCAAAGTGTGGAAAGTAACATGGAGGGAGTTGTCTTAAAGGGACAAGTAAATGTTAAAAATCTGGAAAGGAAGGTCATCGGGCATTTGAATGCCGCAATGATGGGAAGAAGATGTCTAATGATGAAAACAAAGGAAGGGATACACAGAATGACCCTACTACACTTCAATGTTTCAAGTGCAAGGAGATGGGGCATTATGCCAATAAATGCCCTAATCCAAGGGTTGATGATGATGGTCGACGTCAACAAACTCTTAAGGCTAATGACAAAGGAAAGTCACATGCAATTTCTATCAGTGATGTGGAGTACGATAACGATGTGGTGAAAGGTACACTTACCATCCACTCTAAAATAGCGAATGTTTTATTTGATTCTAGATCCACCCACTCTTTTATTTCTGAAGATTTTTCTAAGGTTATCACCATATTACCTCAACAAGTAGATGTTGAGTTAGCTGTGACAACACCTAATGGCACAACAGTCCCATCAAAAGTTTATAATTCTTCCCCGATTGAAGTTTGTGGGAAAGTGCTTCCTGAAAATTTTGTGATCCTTCCTATAGTGGAATTTGATGTGATTCTTGTCATGGATTGGATTTCTTTATATGGTGCTCATATCAATTTCCAAAGAAGGGAAGTCACATTTCATATTCCAGATCAATTTATGATCGTCCATCGATTCAAGGATGAACATAACCTTCCAGTGGAAATTTCTTCCATCTTATGGGTTTTGATTCCACTAAATGAAGGTTATTTATCTCAAATGGTTGGTGAGAAACTCACGATTAAGAATATTCCCATTGTACGGGAGTTTGATGATGTCTCTCCAGAGGAATTACCGGGTCTTCCACCAAATCGTGAAGTTGTGTTTTCAATAGAACTCATAACGGGTGCTTTGCCTATTTCAAAGAGACCTTATAGAATGGCCCCAATTGAGTTGTAGGAATTGAAGAAGCAACTCCCAGAGAATGTTGATAAGGGGTTCATACGCCCTATTGTGTATCCTTGGGGATCACCTATTCTGTTTGTTAAGAAGATAGATGGATCAATGAGACTCTGCATTGATTATCGAGAACTTAACAAGATCACTATCAAGAACAAATATCCTCTCCCACGCATTGATGATTTATTTGACCAACTACGCAGAGCTCAATACTATTCCAAGATTGATCTTCGTTCAAGGTATCATCAATTAAGGGTCAAAAGGGATGATATACCAAAGACGGTTTTCCGTACAAGGTATGTACACTATGAATTTATAGTGATGCCATTTGGTCTTACTAATGCCCCTGCTATCTTCGTGGATCTAATGAATAGAGTCTTTAGAGACTATCTTGATCAATTTGTGGTAGTCTTTATAGACGATATTCTTGTATATTCAAAGAGAAAGGAAGAACATGAAGATCCCTTGATAATTATGTTAAAGAACCTGAGAAAGGAGAAGCTTTATGCCAAAGTTTACCAAGTGTGAATTTTGGCTTCAAAAAGTTGCATTTTTGGGTCACATAATCTCAAAAGAGGGGATATCTATGGATCCAGCAAAAACAGAGGTTATCAAAAGATGTTCGAGACCAACAACAGTAACTGAGATCCGATGTTTTCTTGGTTTGGCTGGATATTATCGATGTTTTGTGAAATATTTTTCACGATTATCTAATCCACTCACTAGGTTGACTCGAAAAGGAGTTAATTTTGTTTGGATGGAAGAAGGTGAAAAGAATTTCAAGGAGTTGAAAAGAAGTTTATCCAGTGCACCTATGCTCACACTGCCTCGTAGTGGAGAAAGGTTTGTGATCTACAGTGATGCATCCAAGAAGGGATTAGGGTGTGTTCTTATGAAAAATGATACGGTGATAGCTTATGCCTCACGATAGTTGAAAATCCATGAGCAAAATTAACCAACTCATGATTTGGAGTTAGCTGTGGTAATATTTGCATTAATGATTTGGAGGAATTACCTTTATGGTGAAAGGTGTGATATTTATACAGATCATAAAAGTTTAAAGTATATTTTCACACAAAAGGAGCTGAATATGCGCCAAAGAAGATGGTTGGAGATGATTAAGGATTAAAACTGCTCAATCCATTACCAAGAAAACAAGGTGGCATATGCATTAAGTCGACAAGACCATGCCAGTTTATCTATGGTGAGGATCACAAAAGATCTAATATTTATGGATTTACAATGGATAGATCTTGGAATTATAATGGAAAGGGGAAAAACCTATCTTTCTCAAATGAAAGTTCAACCATCTATACATGTGAAGATTAAAGAGGCACAGAAAAAAGATGTCGATTAACAATAGAAGGTGAGAAATGTTCCTGAATTCATCCTTGATTGTGATGGGATAATAAAGTTCAGGAATCGGGTTTGTGTTCCTCCCATCGCCGAATTAAAGGAGCTGCTGGATGAGGCTCATAGTTCTTCATTCTCTATTCATACTGGAAGCACGAAGATGGATAGGGACCTGAAAGAGTACTTCTGGTGGGATGGCATGAAAAGAGATATTGTTGAATATGTCTCTCGAAGCTTGGTTTGTCAGCAAGTTAAAGCTGAGAGACAGAAGTCCAAGGGGACGTTACAACCATTACCCTTACCCGAATGGAAATGAGAAAACAACACTATGGACTTTGTCACAGGACTTCCTAAAACATCCAAAGTCAATAATGCTATCTGGGTCATAGTTGATCATCTTACAAAGTCCGCACACTTCATTTCTATTAGATATGATTTCTCTCTGGATCAGCTTTCTAGGATATATGTGAAGGAAGTGGTAAGATTGCATGGAGTACCACTTTCTATTATATCTGTTCGGGACCCGAGGTTTACCTCAATGTTCTGGCGAAGTCTTCAGCATACTCTGGATACAGAGTTGAGTTTCAGCACTGCTTATAATCCTCAGATAGATGGTTAGTCTGAGAGAACAATTAAAACTCTAGAAGATATGTTGAGAGCTTCCTATATGGATTTCAAAGGTGATTGGGATCAACACCTACCTCTGGTGGAATTTTCTTATAATAATAGATTTCACTCCAGTACTCAGATGGCTCCTTATGAAGGTCTCTATGGAAAGAAATGAAGGACTCCAACTTGCTAGGATGAAGTTGGGGAAAGAAAGCTATTAGGACCTGATCTTGTTGATGAGATGGTAGAAAAGGTCTGATCTATTCAACAACTCATAAGAGCAGCTCAGAGTCGACAAAAAAGTTATGCCGACAACCGAAGAAAAGACCCTGAGTTTGAAGTGGGTGATAAAGTGTTCTTACGAATATCTCCCTATAAGAGGGTCATGAGATTTGGAAAGAAGGGGAAGTTGAGCCCAATATATATCGGTCCTTTCATAATACTAGACTGTGTTGGAAGGGTAGCTTACCGATTGGTGCTTCCACTGAATCTCTCTCAAGTTCACGATGTGTTCCATGTATCTCTCCTGAGAAATTACATACCAGATCCTTCACATGTACTCAGCTCATAAGTTACACCGCTGGAGCAAGATCTTTCTTATGAAGAACAACCGATAGAGATTCAGGATCATTGCGAAAAAGTCCTATGAAACAAGACCACTCTCTTGGTGAAAGTTTTATGGAGGAACCACCAATTAGAAGAAGCTACATGGGAGCTTGAGGATATGATGATGGAGAGGTATCCTCATCTTTTTTTTACAAAGTGACAAATTTCAAGGGAAAAATTCAATTTAAGGGGGGTAGAATGTAACACCCAAGACTTTTTTGAGAAATATTTTGTTTTTATAAATCATAAAAGGAATCTTTCACTACACACAACACAAGCTTGGATTGATTTACACGCAACCACGACCTTCCTCGATAGCTTGCGTCATACGCAATACCAAGTTTCACTAAACAACGATATGCTACTAAAATATTATTAAAAATAGCCGTTATGAATAGTAATAACCACTTTTTGAAATTTCATAAATTTTATTTTTCAAAATGGACTTCATTTTTGGATTCGGAATATCGAAGTTAACCTAGGTTGAAATTTTGGTGTTTTTCTGAAAACTTTCAATTTTTGATGAATAGTGAAACCACTAAGTGGTAGTTAAAAAAAATGAATTTTTCATAAAATGTAATTTTACCGCTTCTGTGAGTGGAATTTTGAAAATATGAGAGACACGGTTGATATCAGTAAGTAAAATTTGGTTCAATGAGATGAAAATAATTTTTTGGTGAATAGTAACTTTTTACTTTTATTTACCACGTTTAAAAGTAAATAGGGTAATTAAGGTTAAAAATGATATTATTATTACCTTAACACATGTCCTAATTCTATTGGACAAGTTTAATTCGACCAAAAACAATCTTAGGAATAAAATATGACCAATTAGGCCCACTTGGATTAGATTGGGACATTTATTATCAATTTACTTAAAGAAGGGTTAAAATAGTTAAAATAACAGTTTAATAAGTAAATAATTTTTAATATGGGGTTATACATAAGATAAATTTGACTATAAATATTCATTAGAAATCTAAAAAGATTCACAACAGAATGTTATTTTATTTATAATTTTTAGACATTAAATAATTTAATTTATTTATGACACAACGATGATGCAGGTATTATCTTATTAATGAAATATTGACATAATTGAGTTTATAAATACCCAAATAAATGTAATTTGAGACTTTTTATGAATTACACTAATTTTATAGGTTAATATGACATGTTATTATCGATTTAATTAACTTTTTTCGAACTAATAACTCTGTTATTATTTTCACAAAAATCAATTACTTAATAGTTTCAAAATTGACATAAAATAGTTTTTAAAACAAATATTATATTATTAATTGTTATTTTATTCCTAAAAATCTATGGTTTTGCCAAATGACTTATATATGGTTATATATATTAATAATAAAAAACTTGGGGTTCGTTTGGCTTGTTATAGTAATTTTATTAACCTTATAGTGTAAGAACACAAGAAGACACAGTAAAAGTAAAATTATTTAACTTAATGTTAAATCTAAATGATAAGGTTAAAATAGGAACGTAAACTTGTCTAAATTCTATTGGAAGAGAGGATTTAGACCCATCCACACCTTAGCTTAGATATAAATCAATTTGGAGCTATTTAAAACCGAATTTGGCTTTATAATAAAATAATATGTTTAGTTATTCCAAAGGTGCCCCTCTACTCCCTTATAAAAGGGAACCTCCTCCCTCTCTTCCTCACACCACTTTGAGCCTTCAATCTCGGCAAAATCCTACCAATTGCTTCTCTCCACTTCCCTAGAGACATCCTAGAGGTCCTGGTCTTCTTCAAAGACCAATTTTAGTGCCCTAAAAGGAGGTCTCAAAGAAACGCTTCAAAGAAGAGGTAATGTTTGTTACCGATTCATTCATCTTTATTTCTTCTTCCACTTATTCTTCTTTAGTTATTTCATTATGAAGTAATAACATCAGTATCACTCATATACTGATATGTTATTATAAGTATTAAACAACCCTATTTCACCATCTATCCATCCTATGGAAAATGAAATCATCGCGCGTGCATACGTACGGAATACCGTCTCCACGCCGTGGTGTAATCTATTTTCCACCACCACCTTACTTGGATGGGTATACTGGTGTAAATAATGAATATATATGATTATTGTAAATTGATATTGATTCTTAAATTGTATACATACACTCTAATACAATTCCACGATCATGGGAACGATATCATCGCTCGTGCGTACGTACGGAATACCATCTCCACGATATGATGCGACTCATTCTACATGATCTTCATTGCATAATGATTATATAAATGAATTTAATGAATTAATATGATATATATTACACTAATAACATTCTTCAAATGAGGTATCTATAACCTAAAAATAAGAATAAGAATTTATTCGACAAAACACACATAAGAACAGAAAGTAATAAACACCCGAATAACAAGTAGCAATGAAATATTACTAATAATAAGCTAAGAATACGACCATATATGATATCATAACAGTGAGTATGATTCTTGAATAAGTCAATAACATTATTTAAATCATTATACAGGAGGTTCAGACACTTACGAAGCAAATCAAACCTAAGGTAAGAGAAAATATCACAATCTAATTTTATCCGAGATTGTTTATACTTTGGTATTTACTGGGGTGTATTTTATCATCCACATCCATGTTTCCTCGATATATAATATTTTTTCCATCCACCTACAATTGTTTAAATCCAATTTTACCCTTCGGTGAGTTTTTAGTAAAATATATGAAAGGAATATTTTGCCATTTTTCGTACGAGGTACTTTTTGACTTTTCCGAAAAAAGTATGAGAAGAATGTTTTTTTAACTTATACGGCATGAATGGATTTTTAAAACATTATTTCCAAGAAGCTTCCTTTACAATTTTTCATGTTTTTTTAATCAACTTCCTTTAGTTTAAAATTGTATGACATGTTACGAAAGGAAAATGTTTTTGAAGTATAAAGGATATTTTCCTCAAGAATGGAGTTCAAGTGTTTTATCAAAATTATTTTCCATCTAAGATAATATAGGGTTCTGTTTCTATCACTATTATTACATTGATTTGATTATGTTGTGATGGAATTATTTTTATGAATTCCTTTATCTTATATGAATTGTTTTATGATGTCATGTTGTTTAAGAATCCCATTTTTATTACATGGGTTACGCAATGATGTATGATTTATGATTTTGTGGCACAAATAAGAATAATATCATTATGAGATGGGTGGGACCTATATCTCCCTCCAATGAATTGGGTAAAGATTTTATATCTCATGAGATAAACATGGCTGGAATGGTGGGTTAAACCAGTTCAGTGAAACAGGACTGAAACGAGGATTGAAATCGGTTCAAAAATGGACTTTGTCCGCTAAGATAGTCTTGGAAATGAGTCTTGACTACTAAGAAATGATTCTCCATGATTATGTGTGTATGCCACAAAGTTTCATGTTTTATGTTTTGATTATTGGGATTACATTTCACTACTATGATTTACTACATGTTATGAATTTATGATCTCTTTTTCAGGTTAAGATTTCCAAAAGTTATGTTCTTATGAAAATGATGTAATTGAGATTTCTTTTGTTTACCCTTACTGAGCATTTGAGATCACCCTTTTGTATGTTTTCCTTCCCAGGTCAGGAAGAAGGTTATTAAGTAAGATATGCCCAAAGGGACTATAGATATGATGAAATAAATGGGAGACAATGTAGACGCTTTATGAACCAGTTGTTTATGCTTCCCAGTTTCTAAAAACACTATACCTATACGGTCCTTTCCTGGTTTTGTTATATGTTGTAATAAGTGTGCTTCAATTTTGAAGTAATAACAATGTATGTAAAGTATGGGTCGCTATACTGCTTCTGCTGTTTATTGTTGTTTTCTTACATTGTATATCTTACCGAATGAGGGAATAGTTTCCCCAATAACTTACCAAGGCCCTCGCTACTAGTCGGCAGCCTCTAGCATTCGGGGAAACGTGCATGAGGTCATGTGGCGAACTGGGTACAGGGCACCAGTGGAGGGGCTCCGGACTTGGGTTGTTACAAAGTGGTATCAGAGGAGTTATTTTCCATTTCTTTACTATTTGGAGAACATAGACAGGGATAGGATGAATTCGGTACTTGGTATTCAGATGTGATTGGGAGTAGCTAACTCGTGTACAGGGAAAAGCCATACTACCTCGTTAATTGCAGTTCCTGGTTTTGAGATTTTATAGTTGATCTGATTTCACCTAGAGTGATTCACATGGCTTGTGCTATTACTGTTTTGATATTGTGGTTCTATTTTTGTCGCAACTCGATGATATGAAGATATGTTGTCTCATGCATCATGTAGACACTTGTAGGAATCACATGCCATGCATTCTTTCCATGCCATATAGGGTGCATTTGCGATTGCATGCTATTGTGATAGACTTTGTGTATATTATGCATGCTGTGGTGATAGTTTCTTGACAGATTCTCTACTATTATGTTAGAAAACTCTTTTTTTTGTTATTTGCTTAAAGTGAACTCCAAATTTTGTTTCATGAGGTGTTATGGGCCCTCACGGATCAGAATTTTTCACTTTTCGCCTTGTTTTAGTGTTTCTTGAATTCTGTGCAGTTTCTGAGCTACTGCCCAGAAAAACCCAGAATACATGGAGTGTACTTTTTGGATACATGGCTTGTAGTTTTTAGGCCATGTCACTGACCGAGTGAGAAAAGCACGGTGTCATGGAAGTAACTTCAGAAACATGCCATGTACGGTAGCTACATGATGTGTATGTACGGAGCCGTGGACCCGGCCATGTCACTAACCACACGGGTTAGGGAAGAATGGGTAGAACACACCATGTCCATTTGGAACACGCCTTGTAGTCCTATCCTGGTACTCACCCGTGTCGGGAACAACACGGGCTGGCGTTACCTTCCTTTCCACACATCGTGTTTGTTCGGAACACGCCGTGTAGTCTTTCCCAGGTACCTGGCCATGTCACGAACAACACATGATAGTTTCGCCTACACCTATACACGTCGTGTTTGTTCAGAGCTTGATGTGTAAGGTACAACTGTGTAGATGGCCGTGTACTCAACAACACGCACCACTGAACCCTTGTCTAGTACATGCCGTGTTTTTTTAGAAAACGTCATGTATTCTCGGGTTATGTCGGACCGTGTGGGTTAGCCCTGTAAAGAGACTTGGGAAGGGGGTAGTTTTCTTGTACGTGTCGTGTGTTAGGGTCAACACGCCGTGCAGTTGAGGTGTTACACGACTTGTAGGGTGAGAGTACACGACCTTTTCAGTGGCTTAAAAAGACACGCCGTGTAGTCGTGTTTTGAAATCTTGTGTGTTCTTCTTCCCCTATTCCCGTTTTGTACTCTTGTGTTCTCTATTCTTGTTTTCCTGATTGAAGGTGTACTTTTGATCTTTTAGAGATATGCCTCTAAGACTTCCTTCGGTCGTACGTCTGTCGTCAAGCAGTGATCAGATGCCATATATGGCTGATCAAGGACTTCTTGTCGATCACCCAGTTGAGCCAGCCTTGGCACAAGTTGTTTTACCAGTTGTGGGCATGGATGAGCCATTCAGGGAAGGTTTCATGAGGATGATGTAGGCCCTCTAGGGAGCACCACCTCCTACCAAATCTATGGAAGACTTGACGCGGGTTTTCTAGAAGTAGCATCCTCCCACGTTCTCGGGGGAAGGAGGACCTCAGGATGCAGAGTCATGGCTAGAAGCCATGCTGACTATCTTCGAGCACCTGGAGATGCCTCCAGAGAGGCAGGTCAAGCTCGACACCTACATGCTCCGAGACTTCGCCAAGAGGTGCTGGGATGTGATCTCACAGGAGGGTCAACAGCAGGCTATGACTTGGGGGGAGTTCCAGCGCGTGTTCTATGACTACTTCTACCCGGAGACCCTGAGGGCCGATCGAGCCCGAGAGTTCATGAGCTTAGAGCAGAGTACACTATCTGTCCTGGAGTATTAATCTTGTTTCACCGAGCTGCAGCGTTTTACACCCCTTCTGGATGGGAGTGGTGTGTTCTTTGTGAGGAAGTTTTAGGATGGACTCAGGAGGAAGATCTGCTCGCAGGTGAACATCTTCCAGTTGACTTCCCTTACTTCCATTTTCAACCAGGCACTGATTGCAGAGCGCAATCTGAGAGACTCCAGAGCTGCGAGCTAGGGCAGTTCTTCTTCCATAGTTAGTTTTCCTCCAGATGACAGTAATAAGCACCGCATGGAGCCTACACGCGGTGATCTGAGGAAGCAATATGCATCGTCAGGAAGCCAGGTGACATGCTACCAGTGTGGCCGGATATGGCACATGATGCCGTAGTGCCAGAGAGACCCCATGGAGTGCCAATATTGTGGCAAGATGGGTCACCTTCAACATTTCTGTTAGGTATTCTCACCAGCAGCTAGTGACCGGGGTTCTTCCATGACTCCTCATTCAGGAACAACCCCACTAGTTTATCACCAGTCGGGAAACTGGATATCTTTCGGTTGTTCGGGCCGAGGTGGAGGTTGAGGCCATGGCTGTCAGCCACCAGTTCCTCAGCACCAGCAGGGAGGTTCAGCTCAGAGTGGTCAACCAGGGAATCAGGGCCGCGGTACAAGCCAATCTTTCACCATGGAGCAGACTTATCAAGAGTAGGATCCTGACCCTTGTAATGTTCGAGGAATGATTTTAGTAGCCTCAATTTTATCTTCATCACTTTTTGATACCGGTGCTATGCATAGATTTATCTCTGTTTCTATTGTGGAGATCCTTGGACTCTGCATCCTTTCTTCTGCTGACTCATTGACACTAGACACACCTTTGGTAATGAGGACATATAGTGTACGCCAGTGTAGAGAGTGCCCTCTCGAGGTTGGAGGGTATCACTTCTTATGGGATCTCTATATCCTAGAGATGACAGGCTATGATGTCATCCTCGGCATGGACTGGTTTATTCCCTTCCAGGTATTCATTTAATGTTATATCCATAGAGTCAGTTTAATTTCACCATAGGGTGAATCTTTCCTTCATAGAGGAAAATGGGATGTTCGAGCGATTAGGGCGGGACTCGAGCATCTTGGTCTAGGAGGAGTGACGGCCAAAATTGCTAGTCTTTATCTAAATGATCAGGGGACTCCACAGTTGTAATTTCCTCCAGTGGTGGGTTTCTTAAGGGATATCTTTCCAGAGGACTTTTCAAGTTTTCCTTCGGAGTGTGAGGTTGACTTCTCTATTGATCTCATTCCAGGAGCAGCACCGGTGTCCATTCCTCCCTATAGGATGGCCACACCTGAGTAGCAGGAGCATAAGAAGAAGTTGGAGGAGCTACATGCTAAGGGTTTCATCTGAACCAGTACTTCTCCTTGGATTTCGCCTATCCTGTTTGCAAAGAAGGAAGATGGTACCCTTTGACTTTGTGTGGATTATCAGAAGCTAAACTAGTTGATGGTCAAGAAACGATATCCTGTGCCATGGATTGATGACCTTTTCGATCAGATTTGAGGAGCCCGGGTCCTCTCATAGATTGACTTGAGGTCTGGTTATCATCAGTTACGGGTTAGACCATCATATATACCTCTGACAGCCTTCAGGAGCAGGTACGGTCTTTACGAGTATATAGTCATGCCTTTCGGACTCACGAACGCACCTGAAGTTTTCATGGAACTGATGAACCGAGTGTTCTATCCTTACATGGATTCTTTCTTCGTGGTCTTCGTGGACGATATCTTGGTGTACTCTCACACACGACACGACCATGATACTCATCTTGAGATCATTCTGAGTACACTGAGAGAGCATCATCATTATGCTAAACTCTCAAAGTTCCACTTCTGGATGGATCAAATTCTCTTCTTGGGTCACGTCATCTCAGAGGTAGGAGTATCTGTGGACCCAGAGAAAGTGAGAGTTTTAGTTTCCTGGGAGCAACCAAAGAACGTCTTTGAGGTACGGAGCTTCCTAGGGCTTGTTGGATACTACCGATGCATCATTCGGGACTTTTCTCACATAGGAGCACCTTTGACGGGTCTGACCAAGAAGCGGGTGAAGTTCTTATGGTCAGAATCTTGTGAGTTATCCATTTAAGAGCTAAAAGGGAGGTTGACGTCAGCACCGATACTAGTCTTGCCAGATCTTGACAAGAGCTACACTGTTTATTGTGATGCTTCACGTATAGGGATAGGAGCTGTGCTTATGCAGGGAGATGGAGTCATTGCGTATAGGTCTCAGTAGTTGATGCCACCTGAGAGGAACTACCCTATGCATGATCTGGATTTGGCATCTATTGTTCATGACTTGCGCTGTTGGAGACACTATCTTCTAGGAGAGCACTTGGTGGTCTTCACTGACCACAAGAGTCTCAAGTATATCTTCACTCAGCGTGATATGAACTTGAGGCAGTGCAGGTGGATCAAGTATCTTCGTTATTTTAATTTGGAGCATGCCTATACGCCGGGAAAGGGCCAGGTCGTGGCAGATGTGTTGAGTAGGAGAACTCGGATTCGGGAAGTTCAGGAGGCTAGTAGTGAGTGGTAGCTGATGGCTCTGTTCTCTGAGATGCATCTAGAGGTGCATGACAGACGGGGACAGACTTTTATATCTTCTGTAGCTGTTACCTCCACGCTACATGATTCGGTAAGGATGAGGCAGCTATCAGACTCAGAAGGCTTAGTCCTGTGGGAGAGTGTGTCATGAGAGGACCCTCTTCCTAGATGGACAGTGGGCAAGGATGAGATATTGTGTTTCCAGGGATGCATATGGGTGCCAGTAGACATACGTGAGGAGATTGTGCGGGATTTCAATTCCTCTGTTTGGATAGTCCATCCTAGCGTAACCAGGATGTATCAGGATCTTCATCGCCAGTACTGGGGGCCTAATATGAAGAAGGATGTTGCTGGTTTCGTCATGCAATGTTTTACTTGTCAGTAGGTGAAAGAAGAACATCAGCGACCAGCGGGGCTTTTACAGAAGTTACCCATTCCGGAGTGGAAGTGGAACGATGTTGTGATGGACTTCATGACCGGGTTCCCGAGATTGCTTCGCGGAAACGATGAAGTTTGGGTTGTCGTTGACAGGACTACGAAGGTTGCTCACTTCTTACCGATCAAGGAGACCTTCAGTGTCAATGATCTAGGATGACTTTACATTCGAGAGATCGTTTATTTGCATGGAGGTCCACGCTCTATTGTTTCAGACAGAGATGCGTGATTTACCTCTCGGTTCTGGTAGGGACTTCAGAAGGCCTTGGGTACACAGGTACTTCTAAGTACAACATACCATCCTCAGAATGATTTCCAATCTGATCACACGATCCAGGTGCTTGAGGATATTCTACGAGCTTGCATTATAGACATTGGTGGTTCTTGGGAGAATCATATTCCTCTGGCAGAGTTCCCCTACGATAACAGTTTTCAAGAGACCATTCAGATGGCACCACACGAGGCTTTTTACGGTAGGCCATGTCGATCACCCTTATGCTGGCTGGAGGAAGGAGAGGCAGCTTTACTGGGACCTCATCTTGTTCAGGAGACTTCAGAGAAGATAGAGCTGATTCGAAAGAGGATGGCTATAGCGCAGTCTCAACAGAAGTCCTATGCTGATCAGTGTAGACGTCCTCTGGAGTTCAAGGTTGGTGATCATTTTTTCCTACATGTCGCACCGAGGTTGGGACACAAAAGGATTCATAGAAAGGGTAAGATTTCACCGTGGAATGTCGGGCTGTTTGAGGTATTAGAGAGAGTGGGTCCAGTCACCTATCGGTTGCAGCTACCTCAGAGGTATCAGGCATGCATGACGTCTTCCATGCCTCCCAGCTCTGATGTTACTTTTCAAACCCGTCTCATGTCATTCAGCTAGAGGAAGTTGACCTTGAAGAGGATGCATCATTCAAGGAGCATCCTATCCAGATTATTGATCGTAGTACAAAGGTTCTCCGTGGGAGGTCTGTTCCTCTGGTACGAGTGCTATGGCAGCACGGGCGAGTACAGGATGAGACCTGGGGGAGGGAAACCGATGTACAATCACAGTGGCTGTATCTGTTCGGGGTTTCTCCTTCTCCGCTTCCTTAGGGAAATTCAGGGATGAATTTCTTTGAGGGGGGAAGTTTGTAAGAACCGGGATCATCTTTTCATGTACGATTTTCCTTTTTCTTGAGTTTTTGAGAAAAATGAATTTTCTGGAAATTTTTGAAGTACAAGCCATGTACTTTATGAGTACACACCATGTACTCCCTTTTTCTCTCGAAGCCGTGTGTTGGCCGTGTCCAGGCCACACACATTGTGTGTAAGGGTGAGGTGGATACCAGTTAATTTGGAGTACAGAAAACTGATGTACACACCGTGTACTCAAGAAGTACACACTGTGAACTTTCTTTTTTTTTCATTAAATGGACCGGGGTCGCGTCTAACCCCTGAATTCATCTTCTTCTCAAGATTGCCTCCACCCGGGAGTGACCGTATGGGAGAATCTTCCCCGAGCTCCCGCCTCGCCATCCGTTCTCCAATTCGAGCACGGTCGATTGCGTTGGAAGCACGGTGGTGAGTTATTCCTTCTGCTTGAGCCTTGTTTCTTGATTCCTCCTAGTTTTCAAGATATCACGGGATGAAATATTTTTTCGGTTTCTTAGATCTAAATTTTTCTAAGAGGAATCTGTCGTCGTGGTTCACAAATATTGATCTCCTAGGATCGAGGTAGGTGGTTTGTGACTTTCCATAGAAAGTTGATGATTATTATTTGCAATTACCACCAATTCCCTTGAACAAGAAATTGCGTGTTCCTGTTTTGCCCTTGTTCTGTTGCCTACTTTGCTTGATTGTTGTAGTAGAGGATTATGCATGTGAGTAGAATAAATTGTTTTGTGCTTAGATTGCTTTGCCATGCTTGTTCTGCCTGTTTTGCATTTTTCCAGTTGCCAGGCCTAGTTGTAGGAGAGTGGAACTATTGTTTTTTTATTTTTTTGAGCCTTAGAATGATAGCAATGTAGTTCTTGAGGTTCAATTGGATGATACATGTGTACTGAGAATGATTAGTTTCACTCAGGACTGTGAGAACCTTGAGTAGTAGGCCAATGGGAGAATTGACGGAAGGGCTTTTCCAGAGTGTCTTTTAATTATGATGCAAGACCACAGGGGGAATTGATGTTGAGTGCTTTCATAGAGAGTCTGTAGATCATCCAGGTGCGCCATAGGGGGAATTGACATTGAGTGCTTCCCCAGAGATCCTTTAGCAAAATAAGGGACTATAGGGGGAATTGACGGTGAGTGCTTCCCCAGAGAGTCTATTAATTTCATTGCTGAACCAGAGGGGTCAGACTGTGTGTGCCCCCCTAGAGGGTTGCTTGTACTTATAGGTTGAACCATAGGGGTTAGGATGTGAGAGCTACCCAGAGGGTTACCTGTTTTCTTCTAGTTACTGGATATTTACTTGTGTACTTGATTTGTTAAACTGTGGATTGTAGCTTCTTGTGATTTCCTATTTACTGCTTCTTGTTATATTATTACTATGTATTCATTGACTATTAGGTAGAGATATTTGGGTGATTTCGTAATGGGATTGTATCTCACACCCTGTTTGGGCCATTCTTTTGGGCCCAAGAAGACTATGTTGATGTAGGTATAGATAGGGGTAAGCACCCTTCTACTTTAGGTTCTTGATTGCACTAGAGCTGGGGAGCATGGGAATGAGCCGTGGCTCGCGATGCTGAAGAGATTTATTTGTTTTCTTTTTCACTTCTTTTCAGTTGTATTTCAGCACGTTGTTGTGTTTTTTTCTTTTCTTAGATACTTGTACCTGCCACATCATTGTCATCATTTTTATATAACTACATTGCTTACACTATTTGGTTTCAGTTATTGCGTATTACTTACTGCTTCCGCTGTTTATTGTTGTTTTCTTACCTTGTATACCTTACTGAATGAGGGAATAGTTTCCCAAATAACTTACCAAGGCCCTCGCAGCTAGTCGGCAGCATCTGGAATTCGGGGAAACACGCTTGAGGTTATGTGGCGAACCAGGTATGGGGTAGCAGTAGAGGGGATCTGGACTCGGGTCTTTACATCCATGTTCTCAACAAATTTTTTAAAAAGGATTTTCCTATTTTTCAATGATTATTTATTAAATACATATATACCAATGTTTAAATTTTAAAAAAAATCATTACAATGAATATTCTTACCATTTTCCAAACAATTTACATTTAAATTTTTACCAAAAATTTTAAGGAATAATTGTTTTAACATGTACGACATATATTTGTTTTTATACAGTCATGTCTACTCAATTATTTTATGCTTACATTTAAATTTTTCATTGTTGTTTCAAATAAAATATTTTAAATAAGATTTGGAAAATTTTCCGATTCAACATGTGATTTCAAATGGAAACGTTTATTTCCCCAATAATGTTTACATAATTATTTTAGGGATTTTATATTCATCAAAAATAATAACACTTTGGATTTCATATGTTTTAATGTGGATGTTCCCTTGTAGTACTATCCTTATTCTTTCTTTGGATTCATTATATTTATGATTATAGTTAAAAGATGTTTATTAAACTTTCTTCTTTTCAATAGGTTATTATCTAATGAATTGATGAATTTTTTTTAACACTATTTAATTTCATCAGTAATCTTATGATTAAATGATTAAAGAGCCTGAATCTTTTTAGGGGATATGATTTTATTAATGTTTTCTGATATTTGGGAACTCAAATGTATGGATTATGTGTAATGTGGGACCTATATATCCCTACAACATAATAAGTATAATTTTTTATCTCATTAGATAATGATGTGAAATAAGAAAATGTTCTTGATCAGATATGGGTTATTGGCCAATGTTCATGATTTGATATGGGAAATAATTGATGATTCCTAATATTTAATAAATTGGGAAATAGAATTTTTTGTCTAATACATTATGATTTGATGATCTCTGTAGAGACCTATAGCCATAAAGTCTAGAGCCAATGTCATGGTACAATTAAATTGGCAATATTATAAGGAATCAAATATTGAAGAACAGAAGAGTTTAGTAGTCCATAGAAACTATAAATATTCATGATCCTTTTATTAAAAATAAATAACCAAATTACAACCTAATTTTTTCTTTTTAGGATAATAACTTTTCCCATCTAGAATATCCTTGCATAACATTCTCATCTTACTTCATGGAATCCGAGGGAAAGGAGAAATATTAGGGGTGAGCTCAAATTCTCAGTATGGGAAAACAATAATGGAATCAATAATGAGTCAAATTATAATTGATATTATGGAAGGGTAATAACAAAACTCACATACCATATTATAGATAAATAGTTAAAAGAGTATATAAACAATATGAAAAGATAAAAAACATTAAATTCATTAAATTCAAATAAATGGTTAAGAAAATATCAATATGGAAATTTAAGAAACTGGAAATAGATTCCATTTAATTAATATAATAAGAATTAAATGAATCCATAGATATGATGACTCAAAATCTTATGGATAAATAATAAAAGAATCAAAATTAAGGAAATGCATAATTATTGGATGTAATGTCTCAAGAACATGAAAAAATATACCATTAAGACCTTTCACATGATTTCTCCAAACAGTTGGTAGAAATCTATTAAATATTTTCAACTTATTTGTCTAAAGAGAAACTGTAGATGCATTAATGGGATATATAATTTTCAAGGCCCACCGATCATTACCTATCCAAAGCATTCCTCATATCAGTTAATCGATTTAATTAAAAGATAAATCGTATCAAATATATTTATTGAATAAATAATATGGATTTATTAATATTTCCCCCGAAATATGAATAACTATAAATATGATGACCGAGTGAAAAATAATATATGATTTAGGAAATAAACATATCAATGATAAATTATATGCATAATTAGGGTAAACTCATTGTCTAATGATCAAAGGAAATTGAATATCTCAGGGTTACTAGTAATGGAATCTAGGAAGGGAATTTGAATACAATCCTTGGCCAAAACATTCATAAAAAACTAGACAAAAAATTAGGTTTCTATCAATACAACATAACCCATGTGCATAATAAATTAAATGTTATTTTCAGTGAGGAATATAAATACTACAAAATATATTTTTAAAATATTCATGAGAAAGAACAACTTTTTATTTTTAATTTTTTAAAATCCTTATCTTTTAAATTTTTTTTAAAAAAAAATTTATTCAAATATTTTGTTTAAACATGAAAATGAAAATTTTATGAAATAACAGTGGGTAAAAAAATAAATAAAATAAGAGGTAAAAGGAATATTCCTTTTATATAGTTATAGTTTATAAAAATTATTTATTCAGAAAGAGAGAACAATATTCCTTTGAAAACATTGTTAAAAGAAAAAAGGGTAAACATTTTCCTTAATAAATCACCATGGAATGGTTGAAAACATTTTGGAAGAACATTTTATAAAACATGGTTTTCAGAAGAACGCAGGTTCTCTGACTAAACAAGGAAATAAAGTTTCATTTTCTTAAAAACATTTTCTAAAACATGTTATGTTACAACAAGTGAGAAAACTTATACTATTATTTGATTAAGGTAATAAATAACCAAAATAGATGAAAATGAAAAGGTTTTTAAAAAATGATCAAATAAATTCTCTGATAGAAATTTATGTGTATACAATCTCATAGAAAATGGGACGGTAAAGTAAACTTTTGAAAAAATTATAATGTTGAAGGGAGAATACATAAATGAGTAGATTATGTATATCAACTGTAAATACACATAAGGAAGTGTAAATAAATAAATATGTATTCAAAGTAATTTTAGAAATAATATTATATTATTAACAGCATTATGGTAGTAGTGTAACACAAATAATATAATTTTTTTTTTGAAATTCTTTTCAACTCGATAACTTTTTAACTCAAATCCCCTTAGGTGAAATAAATCACATTGAAACTCAACATATCATGAAGAATTAATAAATTATGATATTATATGACATAGTGGTAGTATTTTCACCATATATAAGTAATTATTTTCCCAAAAATAAATTGATTGTTTTAATATAAGGGTGACAATAAAAAAAGGAATTAAGATTTCAAATATAATCCTTAAAAAGATCTCAAGGAGAATAATTTTAAATCATTCCATAGTGTCCCATACCACATTCAATTTTTTTTAACATTATATCCATGAAGTAATAAAATTAAATGTAACTTAAAATATAATTATAATAAAAGAATTATGATATAAAATCTCATTGGGATGTATATACACTATATAAAAGAAACTATGTGAATAACAACAAATAAGTCTCAATGGAATGTTAATTGAGAAAAAATAGAATTTACATGATTTTCATTTTTGTGTGAATGGACTTTAACCTCCTTTATAATGGTTCCATGATTGTTACTAACTTATTTTATAACTATATTTCTGTCTATAATATCTTATTACCCATTTTATATTAATCTTTCATTATTATCACTATTTTTAGTGTTAATTGTGTGGTCTTTCAAATAATATACTATTCTTACTACATAGACCATTATTTCATCATCTCTAGGATATAAAACATGATTTATTTATACTAATTCAGTATGTATTTAATTATAAAAATCTATAATATTTTGATATAAGAAATTAAATTCATTGTCCAATGAGACGGTATGTCCTACTAATTCATGAATTCTATGTTGATTTCATTTTAATTTCAAAGTAATGAAAAGAAAATTTTATATAAGTATATTATATTTCCCATATCATATATCTATCATTTATTTTAAATATATTTATTAAAACCATCCTTTATTCCTTCCATGTGTACTGTGAACGAATCACACCACTTTGAGGGGGCAGTAGTCCAGACATCCACAAACGATGTTATCATATTCTTACAGAATAAAGTGAGTAAATGTATGTATTATAAAATGATTAAAAAAGTATATAGGAATTATAAATATCAAATATAAAATATATAAACATATTTTCCCTCATAATCGCCAAACATGAGAGGTGTTAATAATAAAGTTAACAATCATCATTCTGTGATGAGGTAGTTTTTCATACACATTAACGGTAAGTTTGTTACACATTTGATGGAAGTGTTTATAATATTAGGTAAAACCCTTAACATAAAATCATATTAGTATATTTTGGATAATGATGTTTTTATATAATCATGGAATAAGAATTTTCCGCCTCCTAGAGGGTGTGCTTCCGAGTGGTGCGGAAATGGTCCGACGAGGATCATCACCCGTACCTTTTCTATAGATATGGGTTCTCGTAAAATTATTCATTTCTTTTGTTTCAACCCATTTGACATCTTTATCCTTTAATTAAGGCTGGATTAACCCTGTGGGAACTATTTGTCCCAGTGGGCAACTGTGTGGCGATCAAGTACTTGTGAAATGAGACCTTCATGGATATAACATCCACAGATGGTCTCTAGAGGATTTTTTGTGGTTCTAGGAATGGAAAACAGCCATGGTATCCATGATTCATGGGCCTTCTTTACAAAGGCATACACTCGTTCATTGATTATTCATCCAATGACACTTAAGGACTCCATTGGTCAAGAGGATGGGTGGTCAGGATCACCGCACCCTTCTGGGGGAGGATTATTTCCAATTCTAGGACACTCTTATAGATTTATGTTGACTTCATATGTTTCTGAATCTTTCGTTAATTCCTAAAGAGTGTGTCCATGGGCTACCCTTGGTATTCATGATCATCGTAAGCATGCCTATATTCGATCCAACAGAAGTCATGCTTACTCAATCCCTAGGACAAGGTGCTCTAGAGTTTATCATCATCCTGGGGGATGGAAGGTGAAATCATATTGGGATTGGGCTCAAAAGAAGGGATTCCTACGTATCCTCAGGAGAGGAATCAGAACCAGCATATTTTTCATTTGTGGTGGGGCTTATGCATGAAAGTTTTCTGTTGAGGAGACATGATTAGGTTGTCTTTTTATCTGAGGGAACTGTTTTAAGAATGGTCCTTCGAGTAGGAATCCTACATATCCTGATTTGGTTCAGAATTATTGTTCTTGTAGTTTTGATTGTGTGGGGCTTATGTGTGGAAGCTTCCCATTCGAGGGAAACATGATGGGGTGAACCCTTCTGGAAGGACACCCTTTGAGGTTGTGCCTTATAGAAGGCATCCAACGTATCTTGGTTTGATTATGAATTATAGTTCTTTTAGTTTAGAATCAGGTCGATGTCGTATTCATCACAAACCTCTAAGCCCATTTGAGTCATGCTCGGTGTGAGAAACAAGATGATTTGAATGATTCAACAAGGCACATGATTCCTCCCCTATTGGTGGGAGTGGGAGAGCCTGTGGGGGAATAGGTTGGGGAGATCGTGGGTGAGGGTCTAGAGCAATGATCCTTTCAATGTGGAATGATATTGAAGGTCATGTGGCTCAGCCTCAGAATATTGGGGAATTACCTCAGTGGGAGGGCTGCAGAATACATTCTGGGAAGGGGAGGAGTTTCTTCCTCATCAAAGGGGGGAATGAACATAACCACTTCGACTTATCACTATTTCTCATTGAATGGAAAATCAAGTGATCTCCCATAATACCTAGAATGGGGATGATCGTGTTTGCATCCCAAGGATGGACTCCAGCTTACCATGGGAATGATGACCAATGGGAAGTCTTGAAGCCTGAACCATTGTGAGGAGGTCCTTAATGACTCTTCTTACCATGGGTATATGAACTCAAAGGGGAACACTGATGCACTCGAAGGTATGATCATATGGGTCTAGAGGAATTGGAGGAGGCATTGGCCGGATTCTGAAGGACTGGATAATAGTTGAATTATGGAGGACTAGACGGGAATGGAAGGGTGAGGTTGGGAACAGAAGAAAGAATACCTGAAAATACCACATTCCATGTACTGGTTTCTTATATGGGATGGGGGAGTCTCTTCATACTGTAGTGTTATGCGTGTAGAGGGTCCATCCGTGTACCAATGTGGTACACGGGCATGGGTATAAACCTTCGGGTTCCATAGTGGTATGTGGCTCACCATGCCTCTTTGAGTTCCATCCATGTACTGATGTTGTACATGACTTTGGGTTTAGTCCACGTAGTGGTACACTACGCGGAGCACCATATTGAAGGAGGGTCTAGGGGATTTTTATTCTTGATTAGTTCATCTATGAGAAGTATGTGTTTCTCAGTTCACAAATTAGGTTTGTGGTTATCCTTTTATTATTAAATTCAACCGTTTTAAGGTTCGCAGTCGGGTGTACCTATGGAGAGAGTGGTTTGTGATTTGGGATTCGTTGATGAATCGCTACTGAAGCCAGAGTCTTCTCCGAACACTTTTTCCAACATCTGGGATCCCTTCCGGCTTTTATCATCTGTCCCTTGTCATTTCTATAGTTATCCTTTTGATGAGTGTCGAGACAAATGTATCTATTGGGAATGTGACGCCATATGAGGAGGCCAAAGAAGAAATATCCAGACCCGTAGAAGACTCGGTCAACCAGGGATTGCGAAGACTTTTCATCACGATGATGGTTCGCTGAAACCTGATGGTTATCTTTATCCGTGAACTGATGAGTTCGTGGTCTGATATGTAGATTGACTACATGTGCACAATTCCATCAGCAACACGGTTCCCATTATGCCTTGTTTCATTGGCCATCGCTCCACAAGCCTGTGGTTTGCGTATCATCCCAGGTACCTGGTGGTTCAGGATCAAGCTGGTCCACATACCATTCCTCGTGATGCTATTTAGGCCACATGAAATTCCATGGAAACTTGAATTCACTCATTTTTCTTCTAAAAATATATACTCAATTTTTCCATTCACCATGATATACTTTTAAAAGAACTTATTTCTTCTATAAAGTGATTGTGGGGGTATTTTCTTCAATTGGCATAATTTTTAGGACCCTACAAATGCCTCCCATCATAATGTTATCCATTTGAAATGAAAAGGGGACTATTCTCATGTAAGAGCAGTCATGAACTGAAATGGTTTGTGGTAGAACATATGTACATTGTAGGAGGGGACCACACCAATATATAGGGTCCCATATCAATTTCCTTTTACAGTCTTTCACGGCAAAAAGTGCACTCGATTTTGCTGAAGTCTTTTGCTGTCGTGTACCATTCTTCTTACAAAAATAACGTTTGTGAACTGCTTTGTATGTACCGTGAACCGTTTTCCTCATCATTTCTTCGTCCGCATATCATATTTTGGATTTTTTGAATAGTATTGCCGCATTTGAAATTCGGATTCTGCATAGGAGGAAGCAACACGGCTGCGATGTCCACATACCAAACTTGATCCGAGGAACCGAATATTAAGAAATAATAATCCGAATATAATCATTTTTCCACAACTTTTGAACCTGAACATCATCATGTCCTATTTTCACTATATCCATTTTCCATGAACCTTTATGTTCTTTTTCCAATGATCTATTGGAGAACTCCTAGCGGATGATTCGCGTACCATGGTTGTACACGTTGAAATTCATTCGTGTACCATAGGCGTAGATAGGGTTTCTTGCAGGTATATTGAAATGCATGGATTGTGCCTTCCGAACACTTTGCATTATGCGGGATGTGGCTACTCCAAACCATTTCTAGAATCATTATGCATAGCCTTTTGTGCACATATTTTGAGCCCACTAGACATCCTCCCATAACCCTTATCCAACAATTTTTATTGGACTAACTTTTTTTCCATCTGGATCTCCCTGTGCAGGTTACAATGACTGAATCATAGGCTGTGATAAAATCAATGAAGTCAAGGGAAAACATGGAAGGAAATAGTGTGGATCATCTTTGATCCCACATCATTCCACATGATATATTATTAATTTATTTATTAATGCCATAGATTATAGTCTACCTGCTATATGTAAAATTACAACTTCATGGATTTTGTCTCCCGGATGATATTCATCTTCTGTTGGCCGACCACAATACCCCTTTCATCTTCATGGAGGCACCACAAGGACATGATCCAAACAACATTTCCCCTATAGGAGAAGTCATTGCCACTCCCATTTATGATAATGTCTTTATTCTAAGATGCTCTGCATGGAATCAGGGATACGGCGGTTGTCACGATGGCATCCGGAGACTAGACGCTCAAGAATACCCATCCATTATCAGAATGTCCAATGAAAATATCAATAGTTAGTGGAGAATCATGTATTATATGTGGGATGGATGTTGTTTCTCCTATGAGTGGGCCTGGAGATCCGGGTTTGTCAAATCAATTTGGAGTCCCCCAACCAATTGGAGGTGGTGGGATTCTATCAAGCAGCATGGGTTTCTTAGTTTTTAATCACCTCCCCAGGTGAAATCCTTCTGAAATAATTGAGATGTTAGTGTTCATGAACCATCACCTTCCACTTATTGCATGGTGAGGTGGGGATCAACTTATGGGATATCCACCAGCTTGGAGGACTCCCTATCCTTAGAGTAATGTACAACGATTTTCTCCCAACTATTGTTTCATTGAATGACATTTACCATGTGCCCCATTAGACAAGGAGTTTACTAGTCACGGATGTGGGATTAATTGATCATCCCCTCCAGGCCCGGTCGCTCATCCCATTCAAAGCATGGATATAGACATTCTTATATGTGAACGGGCCCAAGCCAATGGATCTCCGCAGTCGAACTCATCCATCCCGTCAGTCCCACCAAAATCCAGGGTCATATTGTGCTACCCTTGAAGTGGGAAAACACACCACTTGGGGATATGAGCTTCTACCAGATGTACCACCTATTCTTTGACTAGCCACATTCTTTTCCATGTTTTTCAGTATATGGATTTTCCCATCCTGTGACGTATATACTAGGGTTTGGGCCTGTACTTTGATGATCGAAGCCATGATGGCAGAGGGTCAACCCATTAATTTGGAACTTCACACTCTCTCTTAGCATTATGAGTTGTTGAAAAAAAAATGTATGCCCCAACACCGTCTCAGTGGACCATTTGAATTTATGTACGGGTGGATGGCAAAACACATCCCCTTTTATGAATACCAGAATACTAAAAAGGTTCCCCATTCTGACTTTCAACCCACCATTCTCAACATTTTTGTGGTTCTTCCTAAAACTATGAGCATTATTGATGTGGTCGGGATTTTGATTGATGCCACTAATTTCTCATTTTCACCGCATCATACTACTCAGGGGTCATTGAGAGGATACAAGGACGGTTCTTTGGAGGAATTCTCGTACCTTATCACACTTCATGAATGTTGGAGTTGGTGGCCTAGAACCAAATACTTTGTACTTTATTCATTAATAAATACCTTATAACATCTTGATTGTTCTTCTACATGACAATGCATGTGATAGTGTCCTAATGATAGTTGTTGCATTAAAGGGTCATAGAGGATCTCGTCTAGGATGAGAACATCAATGTTCTATAACACTTTCCTTGAATATATGTTCTATGGCCGGATGAAGTTATTTGAGGGACACAAATAATACAGGCCATTAGGGGTGAGGACTCCTAAAACATTGGGGCACCTTTTCTTGGTGTGTTCCCTTTGCAATATTGAGGAAGATATTATGAGAATGAGACCAACAAAAAGGAAATCCACATTTCATATTTTCATGGGATGTTCCTATATGCAGATGTTTGTATGGTTCCTTAGACATTATGATATTTATTAATGGGTATTAAAACATGCTCACTTATATGTATTGAAAAAAACTATGACAACACATTGTTCTCAAGGAGGTATGATATGTTGTGTGTGTCATGAGTAATACAACATTAAAAGATAATGAGAGAAAGGATTTTTCCCTTCTATTTCATAACTGGATTAGAGATCTCTGGCCCTTTGATGGAATTGATATATCCTAAATAAATCTATGTCCATTGTATGGAATGGGAGAGTTCACTTCTGGGAAGATAATGATTTAATAGTTGAGCACATGGGTTGATGGAACTAGCATGAAACCCACTTGATTTGAGATATCATGCCAAAGGGATTACATTACATGGTAAGCATTCATAGGGTGTGACATGTTATTACGATGTCAACTTCTTCTCTAAGGGTGCCTTGGCATGTGGCTAGATGATAACCATGGTATTTAGGTAGGCTCTTCATAATTCCATTGAGAAAGATGCCTAGAGGGTCACATACTAATTGTGTCCAAGTATCTCAGTTAAATAATAATTTAACAAGTTGAATAAATAATATTCCTGATTGTGTTTTAATAATTATTCAAGGATGCATGATTGAATTTATTTCGAAATTAGTTATTATAGGGAATATATTGTGGGGGAAATAATATATTTATTAGCAAGTAATTCAATTAAATTCATTTGTGAAATAAATAGATATTATTCAAGGTCTAATAAATGTGGTGGAAAAAATAAAGAGAATAGAAGAACAAAAGTACAAACCATGTATATTAATATACAGGACATGTATTTTTTCTGTTAATTTATGAGAAATAATAATATTATTTTATTATATAATATTAGGTTTAATTCATGGGGCGCATTTCAAGTAATAATAATAGTCAACTATTATTATTAGACATGGGGTATTACTATGAATTAAATGAAATGAATAAATGCATCCAGGTAATTAATTCATTTTATGATTCTAAGTAATTGAAATCCCAATTATATATAATTTTCATTTGCCTAGACATTTTTATGGGTTTTTCACAATGGATATAAATAAAGCTCTCAAGCCAAGATGGAATTCCTTTTCTTCCAACGCTCTCAAACTATGAGGGAGAGAGAGACCCTTCTCCACAGGATCAAGGCGATCGAAGGTAGACATTTCAAGAGAAGGTTATTCTGCGCTAGCACTCGGATATCCCTTCGGTAATGTCCACAGATATATGGAGTACATGTGGATCACTGCTAGAGGGATCCTACTCTTGGATTCCATGATTCAACGGATGATGACATCAGATCCTAGTTGGAAACATCAACGGAGAAATAATTACATCAAGGTAATTCTTGTCTTTTAATTAAATTTATTACAACCAACATGTGATGATCCAGTCTATGGTTCTGGGACACCCTTCATTAATTTAATTCATCATTCAATTTTTAAGTTCTAGCATTTTATTATCATGATGGATATCGAATTAAATGTCGTTAATGGAAAAAATTAATGTTGGGTACACCCACCAATGCGCTTCCGCTACTCCTAGAACCTAGAAGTGGTATTAGAGGGGTCATATTGTTTATTATAATTCTTTAGTTTCCCATTGTTAATTAATTCATTTAATAATTTAGTTTTTTCAATTCATGTTTTTCATTCTTCAAATATGAATCTTGAGATCTGTTCCTCATCTCTTGTTTCTCAATCACCTTATAGAAACGAATTTTTCATTTTATTTTGATTAAAATAAAAAGGAGGATCTCATTTGAAGGTGCCAAATGTTCTTGGCCATACAACACCAGAATACATGGTGAGTATTCATAAGTACACACCACATAGTCTAGGTTCAATGCATCAGACCGGTCCGCAAAATTAGTCTGTGTGTTGGAGTATTTATAAGTATTTAATGAAACCGTGTTTTGACAAGGAACAGGTGGCACATTGTTTCCAGATTACACATCATGTGGTACACTTAACACGATGTGCAGTCCCTTCAAGTTATGGTTGGATAGTGTACCCCATACACTACATGCTTGGATGGAAACCATGTAACACAGATACTACATGGCGTGTGTCCCACTGAACATGTCATGTACTTCGAAAAATTTCTAAAGTACATCCAAACACCATGTCCCTAGGCGTGAACATTGGATGGATGGGGAACAAAAGTACATAGCGTGTAGTCGGAACTACACACAGTGTACTCATCAAAATTACAAAGATTTATTAAAATTTATTATTATATTATACAAACCCTTGAGATAGGTACCTTAGTGCAGGCGTGATGATGAGGCACAACACGTGATAGGTGTTTTATATATGTGTGTTTTATTTAACATCGGTGTAATGTTCATTTCTACTCATTTGGTAGTTATGAATGGGAATTAAATAGGTTTGTTCCAGGGTTGAAGTTACATACAAAGATAATTTTAAATGAATTTATTTGTTAAAAATTATAATGGATAAGAATCTCAAGGAAATTCAAAAAAGTTTTTAAGATAAAAGGATTGATTAATTAAAGATTATTAATTGATTCAAGCATGATTTATCTTCAATAATAAATATTAATGAATTGAAAGCTAGTTTTATTTATTCGTAAATATCCTTTCATGTATGGATGATCATGAGCTATACCAAGACCTTTGTATGGGAATGGTTTCTTTTGATTTATTTATTTTAAATTTGTTGGCATGTGAGCCCTCTCCTCATTAATATATAGGGAATGTGTTCCCAAGGTTTATTTTATGTAAAACCCTATTATAACCCTCACCTACATGAGATATAAAAGCATATATAATGGATGGAGCTCCCAAGATGGTGGAGACAGCTCAATATAGGAGCCAAGGTGAAACCAATCCAAGGAGATAAAAAGGTGAATAGGTGGAAAGCTATAAACATGATCCCAAAAGGTTTAAGGTGTTTCTACACTATGAATTGTGTTAGTTTATTAACCTCTAGATAAAATAACCAATAGAACAAGATAAGGATCATACCATTTAATATATTTCTATCAGTTTCATGGGATATTTATTGTGTGGTTGTTGTCACAATCACACAATTATAGAATTAAACAAGCATGAAAGATGGAACTAAAATGAGATAGAATTATG
Organism: Viscum album; assembly: GCA_963277665.1. Taxonomy (NCBI): domain Eukaryota; kingdom Viridiplantae; phylum Streptophyta; class Magnoliopsida; order Santalales; family Viscaceae; genus Viscum; species Viscum album. Next base: position 1,453,317,662 of record OY728120.1, read on the forward strand.
CCTAAATATTATCATAAACATGGTAAACCCACTAATGTGTATCCAAATTAATATTAACAAGCATGTAATAAAAGATAATAAAATATAAATTTATGTATTTGGATAAAATCCTTCAACTAAAATAGTATGTCTGTATATACTCAATAATCTTGGTTAGAATCGAACCATAGTTTAATGTGCTTGACCAACCCTAGTTGGGGTGCTTTCAATTGTCAGGGAATTATAATTCAAGGTTTTGTGTTGAATTGACTTGGTTTTCATCAAGGGTTGACTGCCACATCAGGACTTGGTTTGACCAAGAGGCAAAGGATGAGAAAATCCAAAATAAAAGGATTTCATGATTGGGGAGTCCACACAGCGGATCAAGGAGCTGCAAATTAATGTATTTGGCATTTGGAATGCCTACCAAAAACCCTTCAAGTTTCTTGTCCAACATTGTTTTGGGTAATGTGAAGGGAAATATGGATCCTTGACATAAGAATATTCAGGAAACTGAATCTTCCAAAGTCAATGGTGAGGGATATTGGATTTCAATATAATAGTTGGAGACTAATAAGTATTAATTTATTTATTTATCTCAATTTTATCATGATAAAGTACTAAACCTTTTCACATCTTAATTTTTAGAAAATGATAAGAAAAATTAATTCCACCCTATCATTACGAACCATATTCGATAAGGAAAAACATCTCAGTGACACCAATTTCCCGGAATGGCAGAGGTGTTTACGCGACATCCTTTTCCGTGAGAGGAAATTGAATGTGCTGGAGAATCCTATTCTAGTTGCTCTGGGAAAAGAGGCCAGTGATGAGAAACTATCTATCTATATGAAACATATAGAAGATTCCATAGATGTCCAATGTTTCATGCTATTGGACATGTCTAATGAGCTCTTGATGGAACATGAAAACATGGACACGTATAGAATTATGTCTCACCTTAAAGATCTCTATCAAAAGAAGGTGATAGAGGAGAAATATGATCTCTCGAATGCATTGTTCACAACTAAGATTAGAGAATTAGTGCTAGCTGGGCCGCATTTAGTCAAGCATACTGGCTACATTGATTTCCTGTACATCTTAGGCATTATGTTCTCAGATGAGCTTCGTACAGACCTCAACATATCATCACTACCCAAAAACTTCTCTAGTTTTATTTTCAACTACAACATGATCAACAATGAGAAGAGTCTTTTGGAAATTCGGACCTTAATTCTCCAGGAAAGGAAGGAAAAGGGGCATGAAAAACCCACAGTTCATATGGTGTATGAGAAAAAAGGACAAGGAAAAGGGGCCAAGGACTCATAAATGGTCTGAAGCCCCTGAGCACCATCCTTCCAAGAAGGGGTTGATCCAATGGTAGGGTAATGAACGAGAGGAGGTATGTTTTTCATGTGGCAAGAAAGGCCAGTAGAAGAGGAACTACACCCAGAAGCATAGGGTTTCTAAAGGATCATTTGTTATCGAGTGTAATATTTTTATTTCTACACATTGGGTATTAGATATTGCTTGTGGGGCTCACATCAGTATTGAAATTCAGGAACCAAGTAGATTTAGAAATACTTCCAGAGGATAGGTGGATCTTCGAGTTTCTAATGGAGCAAGGCTAGATGGGTTGGCCATTGGAGATTCCCTTATCTCATTTCCAACTGAGATAATTTTGGTTTTACATGACTGTTATTATGTTCCTAGTTTTAGAAAAAACATAATATTTTTATCATGTTTGGATATGGATGTATTTATTTTCTGGTTCGGAAATAAGGGTAGATTATTTTATAAGAACAACATATTTTATTGTATGGCACATTTAAATAATGGTTTGTATGTATTAAATTAGGAAAACCAAGTGTTGGAAGTTGATAACGAAGCAAACTCACATGACTCAAACATCACCGAGTTGTGGCCTCACCATCTTGGTCATGTAAATGAGAAGCACTTAACAAATCTCTGCCAAGACGGCAATTTAGACTCTACTGAGCTAAAACCACATGATAGATGTCAAACTTATTTACAAGGTAAAATTACTACGCCACCTTTTGGTGGACAGGGTGAAAGGGCCACTGAGCTTTTAGGATTGGTGCACATGGATGTGTGTGAACCATTTCTAGTAGAAGATAGAGGTGGATATTCGCACTTCATCACTTTTACTACTAATTTGAGTAGATATGGATATTTCTACATAATGAGGTATAAGTCAGTGTCCTTAGAGAAATTTAAGTAATTCATGAATAAAGTAAATAATTATCTTGGTAAGAAGATAAAGAAACATAGATTGGATCAAGTTGGAGAATATCTTAACCAAGAGTTCATATATATTCTATGGGAGTATAGGAGTCTATCTTAGCTCACTCCTCCTTATACACCACAGGGGAATGGTGTTAGTAAAAGGGGGAACCACACCATATTTGACATGGTGAGGTTTATGATAAGTCATGAAGATCTTCTATTATCCTTTTGGGGATATGCATTAAAAACTGCAACATACACATTAAACTGAGTACCAACTACGGTGGAAAATGAAATTCCCTCCGAGTTACGGAATGGAAAGAAACATATTTTTCTGCACACACGTGTATGGGGATGAGAGGCATTTTTTATGTCCTTCTCAGGAAACAAAATAGCACCATGGGGCACGAGGGGTATCTTTAGAGGATATCATAAGGAAATAGAAGTATATTAACTATATAACCATTCCGGAATGAAAGTCATTGTCACCAAACAAGCCATCTTTATTTGGAGGGAAAACATACTCAAAATAATAGTACGAGAATGAATGACTTTGATGAACATGATTCTCAAGATACACAAGAGTTGGAACAAGAACAAGTTCTACAGGTCCTTGTGGAAGTGGTTCTAAAAAACAAAAGTTCTATGTAGGTGCTCAACAGTGGTATGGGAACCCGAGAGATTTGGTTTCCTAGTCACCAAGGATGGTGAATCATTATTTTTGGACAGTGATGATCCTCTCTCCTACAAATAATTAGTAGAAAGTTCATAAGCTACAAGATGGATAGAATATATGAATTTTGAGATAGATTTCATGTATCACAACCAAGTCTAGGATCCGGTCGACGAGCAAGTTGATGTAAATCATGTTGGAGGAAAATTGGTATTCAAGAGAAAACTGGACATGGAAGGTTAAATTAACTCCTATAATGCAAGGCTAGTGGCTCATGGATTTAGGCAGCATCAAGGAATTGACTATGATGAAACCCTCTCGCTAGTTTCCATGTTTAAATACAAAAAAATCATACTTTCCATAGCATCTTACCATGACTATGAGATTTGGAAAAAGGATGTCAAAATAGAAATCCATATCGGGAACCATTAGGATGATGTCTATATGACACAACCAGAAGGGTTTGTGGCACCAGGTGAGGTCAGACCGGGTTGCAAGTTGTAGAAATCCATTTATGGATTAATGCAAGCATCTAGGTTAGGGAAAATTCGATTTGATGAATCCATAAAAGAATTTGGTTACATTAAGAATGAATGTGAGCCATGTGTTTATATGTAGTATAATGGGAATGCATCCATTATCCTTGTAAAATATGTTGACGACATATTATTTATTGGAAACAATGTACCGGTCTTATAGTCAATTAATGAATTGTTGAAGAAGTACTTGTCCATGAAAAACATTAGTTAAGCAACCTACATTGTTGGGATCAAGATATTTTGTGATAGATCCAAGTGGATGCATGGAAAATGTCAGTGTACATACATTGACCAGATACTAAAGAGATTTATTATGGAATAATCCAAGAGGGGATTGGTTCTACTGTCACATGGACTACAACATTCATAGAAAATGTGTCCTCAGACATAGTAGAAAAAATATATAATGAGCAAGATCCAATATGATTCGGCTATAGAATCCATCATGTATGCCATGTTATGTAGCAGGATTGATGTTTCCTATACACTGATCATGGTAGGAAGATATAATGTAGATCTAGGAGAACATCATTTGAGTACTGTTAAGATAATAATTAAGTATCTGGGAAGAACTATGGTTGTGTTCCTGGTGTATGGAGGAGACGAGGAGCTTGTCATTTGAGGGTATGCTGATGTGGGTTTTCTTACAGATCAGAACAATCTAAAGTTACAATCTTGATTTGTTTTCTGTCTTAATGGAAGAGCTATGAGCTGGAAGAGTTCAAAGAAACTAGTTGTCACCGATTCTATAGCGGAGTCTGAATATATAGTTGTTTCTGCTGCATCCAAGGAAGACGTATGGATTCATAACTTTGTCCAAGAGATTGATTTTTTTCCTAGTATTAAAGATCCTATCACATTATATTGTGATAATACTACTGTAGTGGCTCTTTCAAAAGAACCAAAGTCACATCAATGGACAAAGCTCATACACTAGAAGTATCACCTCTTGAGGGACTTCATTCAAAGGGGTGAATTTGTAGTGTTCAGAGTGTCCACAAAAGAGAACATGGTAGACCCCATGAATAAAGGCCAATCTCAGCAGAATCATGAATATCATGTGAGAGTTAGTGGGTTAAAGGTTATTAGAAGTTGGCTCTAGTCCAAGTGTGAGTATGATTGATTTGGTGGACTAGAACCAACTACTTTGTGATTTATTATTTAATAAATACCATATCGCATATTGATTGTTTTTCTGCATGAAAAAGTATTTGATAATGTCCTATGGATATCTATTGCATTAAAGGGTCATAGCAGATCTCTACTATGATGAGAACCCGGATGTGCAATAACACTATTCTTGAATATATCTTCTATAACCGGATGATGTTATTTGAGGGTCACAAATAATATAGGATATTAGGGGCGAGGACTCGTAAAACATTGAGGCACCATTTTATGGTGTGTGCCCTTTGTAATATCTAGGGGGATATTATGAGAACGAGACCCACTAGTAGGAAATCCACATTTCATCGTGTCATTGGATGTTCCTATCTGCAGACGTGTGAATTAGTCCTTAATCATTAATATTATTATTAATGGGTTTTACAACTCACGCACATAGATGTTTTGATGAAAACTGTGATGACCCACTATTTACACCAATATAGGATATGTTAGGTGCATTACGAGTAATACTGTATTAATAGATAATGAGAGAAAGGATTTCTCCCATCTATTTCATAATATAAGTAGATATGTTAGGCCCTTTGATAGAGTTGATATAGCCTAAATAAATCAATGGCCATGGTATGGAATGGGTGACTTTAATTCATGGAACTTCAATAATGAAAAATTGATCACATTGGTTTATGGAACTAGGATTCAACCCACTTGACTCGTGACATCGTGATAAATGGATTACATTACATAGTATGCATTCGTAGGAGACGACACGTCATTGGGGTGTTAACTTCTATCTCTATGGGTGCCCTATCATGTTTCCAGATGCTAAACTTGGAATTTAGGTAGGCATTGCCTAATTCTACTAATAATGTGTCCTAGAGGGCCATACACAATGTGTATCCAAGTCTCTCAGTTAAATATTAATTTTACAAGTTGAATAAATATTATTCCCGATTATGGATTAATAATGACCCACGGATGCCTGATTTCATTTATTTCGACACTAGTTATTCAAGAGAATATATTGTCAGTGAAATAATATATTTATTAGAGAGTAATATAGTGATATTTATTTTAAAAATAAATAGCCATTATTCATGGTCTAATAAATGTGGTGGAGGAAATAAAAAGAATGGAAAAACAAAATTAAACTCCATGTATTTTAATATATATGTTGTGTATTGTTTATGGAAATTTAAGAGAAATAATATAATTTATTTACTAAGTAATATTAAGTGTAATTATCTAGGTGTATGTCAAGTAATAATAATAGTCAACATTTATTATTAGACATTGGGTATTACTAAGAATTTAATGAAATTAATAAATATTTCAGGTAATTGATTTATTTTATTATTCTAAGTAATTAAAATCTCAATTATATATAATTCTCATTAGCCTTTCCATGTTGAGGGGTTTTTTCACAAAAGATTTAGAGAAAGCTCTCAAGCCATGAGAGAATTATATTTCTTCCAAGAATGCTCTCAAGCTACGAGATAGAGATACTTCTCTATCAGATCAAGGTGATTGAAGGCGTACATCACAAAGGAAGGTTCCACCGTGCTAGCACCTGGAGATCCTTTCAGTGACATCGAGAGATATGCGGAGCATGTGTGGATCACCACTAGTGGAATCCTACACATGGATTCTACGACACACCGACCAATCACATCGGATCGTGACCGGAAACATCAACAAAGAGAGAATTCCATCAAGGTAATTCATGTATTTTTTTTGAATTAATTATAACCAACAAATGAAGATCCTATCTATGGATCAGGGACTCACTTCATATATTTCATTCTTCATTCTATTACGATGATCCAGAATTTTATTATCATGACAGATCTCGGATTAAACATCATTAATGGAAAAAAATTATAGTTGGGTACACCCACCAACATGCTTCCATTGTGCCCAGATCCTACAGGGACAGGATGCTCACTGATTGTATAGATCGAGAGTCATTTTTGAGCTATACCTCCCCTACTACTTTAATGGGGAATTCAACTACCTTCAACAATCTGAACATCTTTCAGTTTTTCAATTAAGGGGATAGTTTTACTCGATAGTTCTTCACCAATTATGGCTCATGATGATGCATGAAGGTATTACTATGCAAGTTATCATTCCTAACATGTAGAATCCAATTTCATGTAATTGGATTATGCCCGACTGTGGGTGGATTGTTACCAAAATGGGATGCTAAAAGAACCAATTCAACTGGTGCTGAAAAGGTTAATTATTTCTTTCCCCATCCCTGGCTCAACAATAGTTCCAAAAATTCCTTCTATTGTGAAGAGTGCAACAAATACACCTTATACTTCTATCCCTGTAGCATCCACAATGGATGCAAAAAAAACTTCAAGTCCTCGTGGTAACAAGATGCTCAGTTCGACGTCAAAAATTTCTGGGAGGGGTCTCTTAGGTACAACCTATCTCATTGGGTAGTGATTTATACTTATCCCCTCCCATGGATACCACCCAAGACCTTAATGAGGATGGAACTACCCGAATATCACCGATCATTCCGGATGTCATGGTTAGTCCTCCGCATCCAGCTCTAGTAGTTGGGCCATCTAAGAGAATAGAGAGTCTCCCAAATGAGGTGACCTACCTCATGTCCATCCCCACTCCTATGGTGGCACTTCCTGGTTATAGACATGTGTTTGTAGGGGCGGATCATGGTACTAGGGATGGAGAAAAGACAATATGCGGTGTGAAAAGAAGCTTGGCACCCGTTATGAACTCTTTCCACAGAGAGGCCCATGGAAAATTTAGCTGACAAAGGTGACAATTTTTAGTGGTTATTCACTAAGCTGGGTTCTGGAAACTTTGAATATCAACACATACACCTCCTTATTTACGAATTCATCATTTCCTGTGAATACATTTCCTCCTGTGAGAAAAATCTGGCCATTTTAAATTCTTCCCATCACTAGGTGGTGACCTTACGAGATGTTCTGGAAGAATTTGATTATCTAACGGATGATGAGGTGAAGGCCCGTGATTTGGTGGACATCCATGAAGAAGAGTTATGGGAGTGTGAATTCCATGCAGCATGGGTGAGGGATCAACAAGTCCCTTCACATGACAACTCTAATGTTATCCAAAAGAATGGGAAGGACTTTAAAGTAGTTCTGGGGAAAGTGCGTCTGAAATTCAAAGCCTTAAATAAGGATAGAGCTTCGTTGGAGTGGACCACTGTTGGCTCGTGATAATCACATTCCATTCTCAATGAAATGGTGAACCAATTCTTGTTGTAGTTCTGTCCCAAATTATGTTATTTACTCTTTCCCATTTTTGATAGTTTTTAGAGAATCCAATCTACAGATGCTCATCCATTTTTATCGAACTTAATGAAACTAGTTTACCTTTGAATCCTCTTTCTGTGAATTTTTTCCTATCATGTCAATTTATTAATCAACCATATAAACATCATTTCAATCAAGTATTAATTATAAACCATGATGTGAAAATAGTAAACTGAAATAATTGAATCAATATCTAATTTTTTCCTGAGCCGTAGGACTCAGTGAGTGATGTTAGACTATTACTAGGGTTTCATGGAAATTCCATGATCTTTTATGTACTTTTCATTATAAGCCTAATTTTTCCAAAGTCTTATTGTAATGGGCTTAGCGGGCATAACTTTACTTTTTTATAGGCCACTTATGCATGTTTTTGCCCTAAAAATCATTAATCATTTTTTGATGACTCAATGTGTGATTTTTAATGAACCCATACATGAATATTACCTAGAGGTGCCTTTTTTAGATTTTCCCTGTGTCATGTATGGCGTCTCTTTTGCTGGCAGTTCATAGTCCTGCCAATCAAACTTATTCCCGATATCATAGGTCCAAAAACATTGACCAATATTTAAAGGGCAAGGCCCTAATTTAGTATCTTCAGCCAATAATGTTCTAATATCCTTCATAAATTGATTAGAGATTTTTCATGACCCATAATATGTGAATTCTAGACATGCGTGAGGATCAGGAGCCGTTTTAGGCATACAAAATTTGGAAAGGACTTTCCTGGGGACGAATTTTCCTTTGATTGATGACCATTTCTATAGGAAACATTTGCAAAGCCACCGAGGCATGATGTGCATAGTCAATCAAAGGTGTCTATTGGACACTAGCCTTCCCTTTCCATTGGCCTGGTGGGATTTTCATCATTCTCAGTTTCTTTTGATGTTGGGTTCCATAGTGGGTGGCTGGCTGGAGTAGTGATGTCTGAAAACATTAGGGATATTCGTGTTGGCTTTGAGAGGACAACTATTCCCGTAAGGTTCTTACTTATGTAAGGGAGAGAGGGTGAATAGTATATTCAGTTAGGAGAGGAACATGGAAAGAAGAAGGTACATAAGACGTTATTTAGGTGTTTCCCAAATCCCAAATGTGATAAGACATGAATGTCATTTGAGGGTACATAAGGTGGAAAGGATTCTCCTAGGGAAATTTTTTTCTTATATTGATGGCCATTTATGTGGGAAACATATTCAGAGCCTTCAAGGAATGATGTGAATTGTCAAGAAAACATGTCTTCAAGACACTAGCCTCCCATATAAGATGGATATGAAGGATTATCAAGATTGGGAACATTCTAGATAGGGTATGCGACCTTTGACCATGGGTTCACCTGAATAAGAAAAGGGGAATTTTGACTGAACTTCTTCAGGGAAACCTGAAACGAGTGGGGGAACACTTCTTTTGTATGCTAATAAACTTCATGCATACGGATGGCATGCCATTAGAAACATAAAAATTAACTAGAGATGAATCAACCCATATGATCATATATATCCAAACATGTGTAAGGGGGGAAATGTAAACCATGACTTTGAAGAAGATTTAGTTAGGAGTGATGTAATGAGTCTTGGAATCCATTGGGTGTATTGAGATAGGATAGGATTCTCCTAGGAACAAATTTTCCTTGGATTAACATCCATTTTTTTGTGGGAAACTATGAAATGCCTTTTGGGCATGATATGCATAGTCAATCAAAGGTGTCTTCATGACACTGGCCTTCCATCTCAAATAGCCTTGGAGGATTGTGGGGATTTATGATCGTTCCGAGCACAATGTTTTGGGTTTGGCAGGAGTGTATCTGAAAATATTGGGTACATTTGGGCTGCAATTTACTCATGGAATTAGGTGTCCCTTATATAGATCTAACTCATACGCTGGGTGAGGCATTGATTCCATCATTGGGATTAATAATCATTTAACATGACGTGGCTAGGACATGGGGTTCCTATCGGGGGAGGGAACCACAACATGCCTTTTATGGTCATGTTGCTAGGACCAAATTTTTAGATTGTATTATTGTATGGTCATGGTGTTTCTCTCGCTACGATCCCTAAGATTGTGTGTGCTATGCTTAGTGTGAGAAGCTAGGGATTACAAGGATTCCGAGTCATTTTATAAAAAATGGAAAAATAAAAATTTGGGGGAACTTTAGGCTTAATCCAATGCTCTATAGTTTAACGTTATACAGAAAGGATGATTATCACCTCGTAATATAAGATGTGTCGTGAGGACATGATACCGTGTAGTTTATAGTCATGCTGCGAGGACCTGATACGATGTATTCTAGAGTCATTATGTGATGAAAATCACGTTTTCATAAATATATTTAATAGTTTTTAGTTAATTGCAATCAGGACGTTTTAGTCTTCCATAGATGTGAGTGATGATAAAAGGTGTAAACGATAATCTTGGCAGCAACTTGAATTAGGAGGGATGACATGTGGCTTGGAATCCATTGGGTATACTATGATATGAGAGGACTCTCCTAGGGACTGATTTTTCTTTTGTTGAAAGCCATTTTAGTGGGAAACATATTCAGAGCCTCTAGGCATGATGTGTATAGTCAAGAAAATGTGTCTATAGGACAGTAGACTTCTATCTCAAATGGCCTTGAATGATTATGGGGATCCATGTTTTCCAAGAGAATAGCTTTTAAAAAATGTGTAAGATGTGCTTGGGAATGTAAAGAGTACCCAGACCATGATTTAATATGAACTATTGGGGCTTCCACATAGGTTTGTATCATTTTTATAGGGGAATAATGATCTTTTTTCTTCTCATGACATAGAGGCATGTGTGGAATCCTATAATACTGAGGACTAGCATGAACATAACTCTTAAAGAAATTCACAGATTATTGTTATGCGATTATGAACTTTCATGGGCTCCCCATATAGGTATGACCTACATTTGGGGGAGGAGGGTCATTTTTTTCTGGAGGTTGGGTTGGGATTCCAAATCTGAGTATCACTATATATCCTTCAAGGGAAAGAATCAATACACATGTTGTTCATGACGTTTGTTGTACTGATTTGGCTCGTTCCATCTAAGAGGACATGTGAGGGCATTTTTGATCCATTTGATATGGGTTCCAGGCCTACCAAATTTCCCTATAATTTTTTGTGTGTAAGATAATCCTTACCACTGATCCTAAGATCATGAGATTTATACTCGATGTGAGAAACAATGAGTGGATATAGGGACCCCTTCACAAGTGTGGGGAAGTATAGAATTTGATGGGGGGATTTTTTGTGGGGAGGGCCAATATTGAGGATTGAGACGTCGCTACGTATTCTGTGAGGGTAGGAATCACGTCAAATGTAGTTGTAGGAGAGATCAGGTAGTTAATTGTCATGCGATTAGGAAATTTTTTCATGTAGTTTAACATTATATGATGAGGAAATGAGTTAGAGTTTAATGTCATGTTTCAGGGATGAGTTCTTTATAGTTTAACATAATGTGGAAATGACAGGAATCATTGTTTAAGGTCATTGTGTTTGGAAAATGGATTCACTTTATTGGTACTCATAGTTTAATTTCTTATAGTTTGGACCTAAACATTGGGTTTTTTATTACCCATAGTTTAGGGTTATAGAGCATGGACCACTGGCTTGTGCATTACAATGTGAAATACTTCTTCAAAAACATTGTGTTTGTGTGAGCCGTGATGAGTAGGTTATCCATCGATATCAGGGCGTATGCTCCATTGGAATAGACCCTATATATGAAATATGGTCCTTCCCACTTTGGTTCAATATTTGGGGTATTATTCTTGAGTATCATTGAGGTCATAAGGACAAACACCATTTCTCATTCGAGGAAAGATCGAAGGAAAACCTTTTGTTGAAGGATCGTGTGATCCCATATTGGTAGATTTCCAAATGATGTAAAGTGTGAATAATTTTTCATCTAGCTGATCCAACTCATCAAACTGCCTCTGAGATTTCTCATCGATGGACAATTGATCAAAAATGGCCACACGATGTGATGGAATCTTGGATTTCTAATGGTAACCCTGATCCTGCCCCATATACAAGTGTATTTGGGGTTTCCTGGGTGGCCGTGTGGGTCGTGGTCTGGTAAACCCACAAATAATGAAGGATCTTGTCTGGCCATGATTTCTTATCCTTTTTTACCATCTTTTGGACTATATTAGAAAGGGTCCTGTTGAAATCCTCTATATACCCATTGGTCGACACATGGTAACTAGGAGAATGGTTGGATTTAATTCCATACTCCGTGTATAAGTTGTCTAGCATAACAGAATTTGGTGATGTTGTATGTTAGTATCACATGAGGGATACCAAACCTGGTAATCATGTAGGATTTTAAAAAGCTGACAATTATTTTTCACCCCGGATTCATTAAGGAGTATGGCTTCAACCCATTTAGAAAAGAATTCGGTCGCGTTAGTATGAACTTGAATTGTCTAGCTATGGCAGGAGGATATGGTCCCATAACATCCATCTCCCAGGCAGCAAATGGCCAGGACACTACTACAAACACGGCCTTTATCAGCGCTAAAAATGGCCTTTATCAGCGCTAGAAAAGCACTGATAAAGCCAGCATAGATAAAGGGGGGGGGGGGTCCCCTTTATCAGCGCTTCCATTATCAGCGCTTTCGTTTTAGCGCTGATAAAGGACCCTTTTATCAGCGCTTTTAAAAAAGCGCTGATAAAAGTTAAAAAAAATTAAAAAAAATTAAAAAAAATTAAAAAATACTCCCAATCGGGGGGGGGATTTTATAGCACTTTAACCCCCCCTTTTACAGCGCTTTTCGGCCCCTATACAGCACCCCATGCACCCCACGCACCCCCTCCACCCTTTAACATATATATAGTTATATGAATATATATTTATATAGTTATATGAATATATATTTATATAGTTATATTAATATATATATAGTGATATTAATATATATATTTATGGTGATATTAATATATATATTTATAGTAATACTAATATAAATATATGTAGTTATATTAATAAATATATAGTTATTAGATTAATATATATATAGTTAGATTAATATATATATAGTTAGATTAATATATTTATAGTTAGATTAATATATATATATATAGTTAGATTAATATATATATATAGTTAGATTTATATATAGGTATATAAATATTCATTGTATTTTAAATAAAATGGGTGTTAGTTAATATTTAGATAAAGGTAATATATTTTATATGTAAATATATTTTATTATTTATAATTATAAATAAATTTTTAGGTGTGAATATTTAAAAAATACGAATATATTGTTATATATTTGATTATAAATAGTAGTGCATTATAAAAAATAATGAAATTTCAAAGACATAATATCAATATGAATGTAATACCTTGGAATAAATTCATACCCCACCAAAAAAGTCCAATTAAACCCCCTTAAAAGAGGGTGAAAATCCACAAAATGTTAAAAAATCGGGGTACCCCGACTAAAAAATCAGTTTTGGAGGCCTTCTGGGCCTCTTTTGGCCTCGAAAATCTCTTCACTGGGGCTTCCCCAAGTCATAACGATGTAGAGCTCGTCGCAGGCTTCGATTTGATATGTGGTAGAGTTCAAACGGACACCCGGATCAAAAGTTATGGCCGTTTGTAGTTTGAGTTGCGTTTTCAACATATTTTGGATCTTTTTTTTAATTTTTTTTAATTTTTTTAGTCTTCAAATTGTTATTAAAGGACTATTACTCCATAATTATTAGAAAATTATTAATTAAATATTTTTTTTAAATTTTTAAGAAGCCATTTTCACTAAATATCTTATATATTATGTATAATAAGTGTAAATGTACATTTATAGTTATCTAAAATATATTTAAAAATTATATATTATATTTATATATCAATATAACTATATTTATATATTAATATATTAATATAATTAATTTTTTTTTGAAGCCGACCCTTTATCAGTGCTTTTAAAAAAAGCGCTGATAAAGGCCCCCCCCCCTTTATCAGCGCTACTAAACAAGCACTGATAAAGGGGGCCCTTTATCAGTGCTTTTTCGTTAGCGCTGATAAAGGGGGGGGGGGGCTACGAAAAACTATTTTTGTGGTAGTGGGAGTACTTGTCTACATGAAGTAACTATGGGGGTAGTTTTATTATATTAGCATGAACATTCCTAGAATGTCACTTCTTGGTGAATATGGAACTATCTTGTGTCATAGTGTTCCAGTAATACCCAAGCATTCAGATTTGGTGATAGATCTTTATTTTTTATTAATGTGCTCTACAAGCTCCGGTGTGTACATCATCCATGATGGTAGTAGTATCTTCTCCAGCAGTGCACCTGATAAGGACTCTAGAAAGGCCTCATATTTAGAGAACCTTTTCTTGGATTACCCCATTGTACAAGGAAATGTTGACTGCTCATTTTCAGACCTTCTCCCTACCAACCCTATCTAGCGGGAGTTCCCCATTCCAAAGGTAATTTATAATGGGTGGCATTCAACTAGTGGAATGACCATACGGCTTAGATACATGGCTAATTTCATTGATTTCCTCCATATTTCTCCAAATGAATGCCAAGACCATCCAATAGTGGGAAATGCTAATGAATATTTCATCCCGATCTGGATCATCCAAGGATGTGGCAATATTTACTAAAGCATCGGCTTGGGAATCTTCTGACCACAGGACAAAAGCCAATGTTGGTTCTGATGCAAATTCTGCCATCAGTACTTTAACATGGTTTATCAAGGGGAAAAATACCACATTCATTATTGAATAGTCAACGTTAACCTATTTTATGAATATCTCTAAATCACCCTTTATTTTTAGATTTTTGGCTTGCGCATGATGTGCCAGTTCTAAACCTGCAATGAGGGTTGGTTATTATGCTTCATTATATGAACAACCTTCCGAAAGAATGAATGATTAATGAAAGATTTGTTTTTCAGGGGATATGAGTATAACTCATAGCCCCACATTGTTGATCCTGGGATTCACCATACTTTTCCCTGTTAGGATTCAGAAAGCACTATTGAAGTAAATTTCCCATTTAGGGGGGTCCTCCAGGAGGGATAACACTTCTTCATCCATAAGTTCAACATCTAACTGTGTTGTCTATTCCGATGGGTTCTAGGCCAGAAATTTCTCTAATGTCTGACCTTTTATGTCATTCTAGGGAACGTACTATATGTCTAACTGTTGTAGGATGACCAACCATCATGATAGGTTCCTATTTAACATGGGACAGTTGATGACAAATTTGAGTGGGTTACAGTGGGAGACCTAGTGGACCCCACATTGCTCCAGGTAATGCCTATGATTATGAACCACAAAGACTTGGGTTGGGTAGTTCTTCTTGATTTTTGAATAATGGGTTTTGGCATCGTTCATTGTTCGGCTAAAGTAATTGTGGTTTTTCTCCATGCCGAAATCATTCTTTTATGAATGGAAGGTGCCTCATGACCATCCCAGGGTGGTTATGTACAGAATGAGTGCCCTCCCCTCATCTGGATGCATCAGAACCAGTGGGATTTGGAGATATCTTTTGATATTTTTTAACGCTTCTTGGAAATTGTTGTCCCATTCATACGTAACTACTTTCTTCATGAGACTGGTTAATGGTAAACATTTACCTTCTAGGTTGGCTATAAAGGACCAAATGTAGGTGAAGTACCACGGGAGACCTCTCAACTCAGTGAGGTTTCAAGGTGGAGACATTCCCTGGATGGCTTTTGTCTTCTTGGGATCAACTTCAATTCCATGATGGCGTATGATGACGCATCAGAATTTTCTGGTGGTAACACCAAAGGCACACTTTAGGGGATTAATCTTTAAACTATGATGTCACATATTTTTGAAAAAGTTTTCAAGATCATCTAGGTGGTTCAGGATCTATCGTGATTGAATCACCAGATCATCGACATAACAATTGACAAACATTCCCAATAAAGGCTTGAAGATGTAATGAATGTCGCACTGATATGTGGCGTTGACATTGTTTAGACCAAAGTGAATCACATTGTATTAGAATAATACATTAGGTTCCCAAAAATCATAATATTTTTCATCTCCTCGGGCCATCTGGATTTGATTTTATACTGAATATTCTTCCATGAAATAGGGAGCCTCATATCTGGATGTTTCATCGATCAAGAATTCTTTGATCAGGACTGGGAAATCGTCTTTCGGGAAATGCCGATTAATATCCCTGATTTCAATTAATATTCTAATCACCCCATTCTTCTATTTGAAATTAAATTTGTTTTTCATCTAGATTATATAATAGACCTCCCTTATGAATTTGTCTTTGATCATCATGTCCTCTTTAGCCTCTGTTTTGGCAGCATGTGTCTGGTGGGTCCTTCTGGCTTCCTGCTTATAGCCCTGGTGATCTTCTTGTAATCACAAATGATGAGTAGTGACCTCAGGATTGAGGCATGTCATTTCTGTGTTGTTCTAGGAAAACATCTAGATTATTCATTAGGATGGATATGCACGACACCTGCTCCTCAACAGAAATTGACACTCTAGTTAGAGTGGGTCGCGGGTTGTTTTCGTTTACAAGGATATATTCTGGCTACCTTCCCTGTGGGGGAAGACCTGATATCCTTCTGGGGATGGGTAGAATGGTCCCCCGATCTTGGATTCATTCACTAGGAGAAGTTATTGTGGTATGGGCACCTCTTCATGGAGATCCTTATGATATTCCATAGGGGGGAACACATCCGGCAAGTTAGGTCCCTCGACGCATCTCTCTATTAATTTGTTTGAGCTATTTAATTTCTTCCTCCTGCATGGAGAACCATTCCTCGAGGCTGAGTGATTCACCATCAGGGGGATGAGGAGGCAGTTCATAGAAAACCATGGATTTATCTTCTCCTTGTTGGAGTGTCATGGGTGAGGTAGTGACAGATTAATGGAGGGGGCACCCATATTTAGGATCGCTCTCTGGTTTTGAGTGTGGACACCATCCGTCTTGGTGTGGGATCCCTCATGTAAGGAACCATCTTCCTTCACTTCCTCTACCTCCACTTCATTTCTTGTGAGATATTTGGGGTTTATGTTTACCACATTCACTAAGGCAAACCACATTGGGAGTGGCGTACCCGATGGCGAATGGTAATAATCCTTTCTTTGTCCTTTGTTAGACTTTCTCCTTTCATTCAATGGTATTATTTGGGTTCCTTGGTTTTGATGGACCTAAAGGGATCCCTGGTCTGACCTTGTAATGAGCCTTTGTCTCAGAGGTTGCAAACCATGAGAAAGGGTGGAACGAGTGACTCTTCTACCCATCATTCTTCCTATACGGTGGAAGATGGACATCTGTTGTTCAGGGATTTCAGATGAAAATACCCCCAGCCCTAGGGCCTGGGGTAATTCTCATTCTTCCATTGATGCACTATGACATTTATTTTTTATTCTTATTTGGTAATTTTTATATAAAAATTCCCCTAGCCATGTGGGATAGGGTTGTTCCCATATTGAGGCTCTAGACGCCACTATTTCCACCATTTCAATTTTACATACTCCAACATAAGTGTGAAAAGAGTATGGAATTGGGAATTCATATAGTATATAGACTTTTGAAGGCATGATCACTTCTTAAAGGTTGGATTCCCTTTGGCTAGAAGCCTTTTGTATTTTCCTAGTTTCCTGACATTGAAGCATTTCGATGGCTTGATCCCTTTGGCCCTGACACTTTTGAGACTTAATTTGGAACAACTTTTGTCGAGTATCCCATATTTCCTGAGTAGAGGTTTCAAATTCCTACTACCTCTAGGTGATGAGGCTACATGATGTCATTTACAATGGGGCCTTCATTAAGGGACATGGGGTGAAGTGTAGAACTCCATTTTCTCTTCATTCCCGAATGTGAACTCCGTCTAGGGAATTTCCAATGAGGTGATGTAACTTATGCATTTCATTGATGCAAGTCAGTTCATGTTTTTTATTTCGCCTTTCTGATTGTGGTTGTCTTGCAGATGGGAGGACTTCTAGGCTGATTAGACGTCGATGCTCTCCTATCATGATGAAATAATCCACAAACCCATCATAGGGTAGGAATTTTTATTTCATTTGACAATGTTTCATCCATATAATGAGGAGAATTTCATGAATGCATTACCCCAGAAACTCTCCTGATATATCGAAGGGATAAGTTACTGTAGAACAATATATCACTGTTATTGTATCCCAAGCTAGTTGTCATCTCACAAGCAACATATCCTGCTATTGTTCTTTGAGAGGATCCTCTTGACTAGTTTTTAATATTTTATTTCTAAGAAATCGGGTTAGTGGGAGCCTTATTGATTTGTGGACGGCACAGGGTGGCATAGAAGATTAGTGTAGCCCTAGGCCATCCTCCGGTTGAGAAAGAGTATCAATCATTATAGACAGAGTTCCTGATGTCTATGACTCCATTTTTAGTGGCTCAATGTAGGAGGGATTTCCCATATTTTTTCCGACAAGGGGAGGACCTTCCTACCAGTATTAATTTTGATCAAGGGGAGGACCTTTATAATTGGGGCTACAATGGTTTGGGAAACTATTACAACGCGATTCTCTATTGGGAGAAATTTCATTAAGGTGTATAAACTGGAGAGGACCTTCCAAGTGGTCTATAGTGAACGAAGGACCTTATTTCTACTTTATGTTACTATGGGGTGGACCTTCATAGAAACTGCCCTTTTGAGGAGGGCCTTAACAGTGGATTTTATCAGGGAAAAGACTACCATTATGACTTTATACCTAGCTATTGGAAGATTTTCCATAGTGCACATCCTAGGGAGGGCCTTTAGGATGTACTTCAATAAGGAGAGGAACATCGTGTTGCATAATTTTACTATGGGGAGGACCTTCACAACAACTGTCGTTGTGGGAAGGACCTTAATAATGACGATCATCATGGAGAGGACTACCATAATGACATGATATCTGACTACCAGGAGAATAATATCTTTAGTGTATACCCTGGGGAAGACCATCAGGGTGGACAACAGCAATGGGAGGACCTTCATTCTGTTTGACGTTACTATGGGGAGGACCTTCCTAGCATCTTCCAATGCAAGGAGGGCATTCTCAATGGCTTTCATCGTGATGAGGACTACCATTATAACTTGATACCAGGATGGAGGGAGAATTTTTCCATTATAAATCATGGGGAGGCACTTGAATATGTACTAAAATAAGGGTAGGACCTTCTCATTTCTTAATTTTACTATGGGGAGGACCTTCACAACAACTGTCATTGTAGGGAGGACCATCACAATGACTATAAACATGGCGAGGACTACCACCATGTCCTCATTTTTGACTATAGGGACAAGCATATCCGCAATTTATACCCTTGGGAGGACTATCAGGGCAGGTGATAGTAAGGGGAGGACCTTATTTCTATTTGACATTACTATGGATAGGACCTTCATAACAACTGTTATTGAGGGAGGGGGGGTCTTTGCAGTGGTTGTCATCATGGCGAGGACTACCATTATGTATCAATACCTAGCTACAGTGAGAATTTCTATAGTGTAAACCCTGGGGAGGGCCTTAAGGATATACTAAAATGCGGGGAGGACCTTCTCATTGCTTATTGTTACTATGGGGAGGAAATCACAGCAACTATCATTACATGGAGAACCTTTATAATGATTGTCATCATGGAGAGGACTTCTATCATGACATGATTCCCGACTATAAGGAGGAGCATATCTGTAGCGTATACGATTGGGAGGACCATTATAGATGATGATAGGAAGGGGACGACCTTCTTGATGTCCAATATTCAGGTTGAAGGGAGGACTACCCTGACACACATCAGGAGATAGGCTCTCATAATTGATCATTCCTCTCCCACAAAGTGATCCCCAATGGGTGCTATATGGAGGACCTTCAGAGCTGCTGGTAGCAAAATTGTGCAGAAGGCCATTGCAACTGATATTGCCACATCTATAATTTGGTAATGGAATGATAGGGTCTTAAGCAATTTTTGATATATGTTTGAGGGCATAAAAAACACTAGCTTCTAGCATAGCAGGATCATGAATGTGATCTACATTTTTCAGTTTCCTTCGGAACTTTTCATTTTTGGTTTACTTTTGTGTGTAATAAGGAATATATGATATTGGTAATGGAATTCATATATAGTTCCCTGTCGTTTTTGATCCTATGATTCTTTCGGGATATGCCAACATACGTCATGAGTTTTGGTAGGAATTTATTCCTACCCTATTGTGGCCTCCACATTCGACCGACATCCCCCAGTTTGGAAATGGTATTTGTTCCTAATCTGGCTACCTGTATATCGCAAGATATTGCTGTCAACCATCCAGGACTACAGAAGGGATGCATAACTTCTCTGGAGTGACTAAATCATTTTGTGAGTTAGTCATTTCATTCGATAAAACTGCGTAATGGGCCCATTTTCTCTCATTTTTCGCTGATGCAATGATATCTTGGCATGTTTTGAAGATATGGTCTGGAATCAATGTCTAATCTTACATAATATCCAGGATGTGCTGAGATATATCTTTGGTTGTTACGAGTATGATGGAACATTCTGATATCAGTGTAGGAGTTTTTTCCTACTCCAATCCCCGAAAAGTTTCCATTAGATACTGGGAGATCCCCTGTGTTGGGATCGAGGAGTGAGTAAATCACCGGTTGTCTTCTTCGGTTGCCAATGTATTTTACTGGTGGAATTCATATTCATGATCATGGATTTTCAACTGCTCGCTTTCTACTGTTTATGTCTCATGGTCAGTCTATGAATCTATATTAATTTGACTCTTCTTATATTTGATTTTCTCCTTATTTGTATGGAATGATTGATATGAATCAGTAGATATTTGTTCCTGCGTATATCATATTGCTGCCCGATTTAGATAGAAGGATTGAAATGCATCTGTAGGTATTTGTGCATGTTTTCCGCTGGTTTCCACCCTATTTGGTTGACAAGCTTGTTGTGCATCAGCATATATCTACTTCTTCCTGTAGTTTGCTGCTCTGTCTTTATGGATGGACTGGGGAGCACTAGAATGAATGTGCATGTGTTCATATTATGCCACCCTATATCTGTGGTGGGCTTTAGTGGAGGTGGAAGAGTCAAATGCCTACCCGTTGAATTCCACCGCGTTATTATGGTGGAGTTGCTCTTATGGAATCAGGGTGATATTGTGTTGTTGATTATATATTTTCCACCCTTAGTGGCAAGCTTGAGGGGCCTAGGACTCCTAGACTTTGGATGGTCCCCTCGTCATAGAGTCATCTTTGGCAGGAGGAGGCTTGGTCGCCCGGTTTCGGCGGCAACATTCTTTAGTTGGGGATGGTGGGTAGGACCCCTATGCAGTTGATATGAAGATGTCAACATTGAATTCATCTTCCTTCCTAAGATAAGGGAGGTACTCATTGTCACGTTCTAGGGACAGGCTCCCAAAACAGTTTGATATGACCTCCAGTGTTGCATTGTGCTGGGGTACTGACAGTGGTTGAAGAGACAGATGGAAGACCATTCCAGACTATAGGGCGTTTCATATGGATCATGAATGGGGGGAGTAAAATTTTGGTGGTAATATTTGATCAACGTGTTTGATACCCATCGTTGAAGAAGTTGGGTAAGCGAGGGGGTCCTGCTCTACGTTGGGGCCCTGACCACCTACTGGATTGCTGATGTACGTGTCTACATTGGTTTTCAGGATTTCATAGGATCAAAGGTTTCTCTATGGGAACCTATGACACATATAAATGACATACAGTCCATAAAACGTTGTCAAGGTAGAATTTTTTTAAACATATGCATGTTTGGCCATTTAGCTTGGCCCCCTTTCCCTTTTCTTTTGCATTGGGGTGAAGTGGCTTGAGTGGGTTAAAACCACCACATTGGTTAAGGATTCATGTGGTTTTCACAATTTTTGTTCCAACATCAAGGTGGTGCACTTCTTATATACTGTGGAGAACAAAATGTTTTGATGTGAAGTATACATTTTTCTTTTATCCTTGGGGTGGAACAACCACTTTGGTTATGGATTCTCATTGGGTTCCCATTTGTGTTTCGTCTCCCCGGTGGCACACATCACACGTATTGCAAAGAAAAAAATGCTTTGATGGGGAAAATCATGTTTTCTATTATCCTTAGTATAGAACCACCACATTGGTTATGGATTCATGATGGGTTCACCATATTTGTTCCGCCTCTCAGGTGACGCACTTCCGGGTGGTGCAGAAATGGTTCAACGAGGATCATCACTCGTCCCTTTTTATAGAGATTATTGCTCGTCAAATTATTCATTTCTTTTGTTTCGACCCGTTGAACATCGTTATACTTTAATGAAGGTTAGATTAACCCTATGGGAACGATGGGTCCCATTGGGTGATTGCATGTGGGACAAGTACTTTTTCAACCAGTCCTTCTCAGATAAAACTTCCTCAGATGGTCTCCACCGGGTTTATACATGGAGCCAGGAATTCCAAATGGACTTGGAATACATTATTCATGGACCTTTTTTCCAATGGAAGTCGCTCGTTGATTGAGGATACATCCAACAACACTAAAGGTATCCATTTTTCAAGAGAAAGGGAGGACAAGATCACTGTACCCTTTTAGGGTAGGATTGCTTCCTATTAAGGGACTCACTTATAGATTTAAGTCGTGTTCATATGTTCATGAATCATTCGTTCATTCCTGAAGAGTGTGTCCAAAGGATAATCTTGGTTTGAATGATCATTATAATAGTTCATATATTTGATGTTGTGGATGTTATTTTGACTCAATCCCTAAGATAAGGAACTCTATAGGTTCTCGACATCTAGGGGGGATGGAAGGTGGTTTGTTGTTTGGATTGTTCCAATAAGAAGGGCTTCTAATGTATCCTTGGAGTAGAATCAGAACCCACATAGTTTGGATTTTTTCTAGGACTTACACATGGAAGCTTCCCATTGAGGAGACGTGATAGGGTGGATGCTTTATGGGAGGGATCCTTTTTGAGCTCAGGCCTTGGAGTATGAATCCTAAATATCCTGATTTGGTCAGGAATCAGAGTTCTCATTTTTCATAATGTGTGTGGATTATTATTGGAAGATAACCATTAGAGGGAAACATGATTGGGCAAACCCTTTACGAAGGGAACCATTTTGAGCTCCAGCCTTCTCGCAGGAATCCTACGTATCCTGGTCTGATCCAAAAATAGAGTTCTCAATGTTCAGAATCATGTGGATGCCATAATCATCAAAAACCTATAATCCCATGTGTGTCATGATTGCTGTGAGAAACAAGAGGATTTGGAAGATTCAACAAGGAAAAATCTTCCTCCCCTATTGGTATGTGAGGGAGAGCCTGTGGCGGAAGAGACCGGGGTGATCATGGTTGAAGGAACAGAGCGATGAACCTTTCATTGTGAAATGACATTGATGGTCATGCAGCTTGACCTTGGATGATTGGAGACTTACCTTAGTTGGAGGGCCACATAATATGTTTTAAGAAGGGTAATATTTTCATCCTCGTAAAATGGGTGAGGGAATATAACCCCTTCGACTGATCACTATTCCTGATTTAAGGGAAAATTGATTGATCTCCCTCAATACATAGAATTTTTAGGTTCATGTCGGCATCCCATAGTTGGACTCCGGGTTACCATGGGAATGTAGTCCCATAGGAATTTCCGAAGCCCGGACCGTTTGGGGAGAGCATTCTTGACTCTACATAACATGGGTATGTAGAATGAAAGGGGAACATTGATTCACCATACGGGCTATTAATATGGGTTCAGTGGCTTTGGAGGAGGCTTTGGCCTAATGCTGATGGATTGGTTAGTAGAGGAATTATGGAGGAATAAATGGCAATGGAAGGGTGAAGTTGGGAATAGAGGAAATAATACCCAAAAATACCTCATTCCACAAACTTGTTTTTTATGTGGGATGGGGGAGGATCTTCATATCATAGTTTTATGCATGAAGAGGGGCCATCCACAAACCGATGTGATATGTGGGCATGGGTATAGACATCCGTGTAACATTGTGGTATGCGGATAACCACACTGCTTTGGTTTCCATCCACGTACTGATGCAGTACGTGGTGCTGAGTTCAGTCCGCATATTGGAACACTACATGGAGCACCATAATGGAGGAGGGTCTGTGGGATATTCATTCGCAAGGAGTTCATCTGAGGCATGTCTATGGTAATCAGTTCAACAATTAGGTTAATGGATCTATTTTTATTAATAAATTACCCCATTTTGTGGTACAAGGCTGGTTGTACCTACAAAACGAGCAGTTCGCAATTTGGGCTTCGTCAATGAATCAAGACTGAACCTGGAGTCTTCTCTGACCACTTTCTTCCAACCTCAAGTTCCCTTTAGTCTTTCATCATTCGTCCCTCGCCCTTTCTACTTTTCACCTTTTATAGAGAATCAGGACAACTGTATCTATTAGGTAAGCGACACCAACTACAGAGGCCCAAGACGCAACATCCTGACCCGTGGAAGACTCAGTCTAGTAGGGTTTTCCAAGACATTTGATTTCAATGATGGTTCAAAAACCCTTCTATTTTTCTTTTTCATTGAACAAATGAGTTTTCGGTCCGGTATGCGGATTGACTTCGTGTAAACAATTACTTCAGAGATGTGGTTTGTGATCTTCCTTGCTTCGCTAGCCATCACTCAGTGGACCAGAAGTTCGTAGATTTCCCCACATACATGGTGGTTCGTGATCAAGCTGGTCCATGTACCATTCCCAGTGATGGTACACAGGCCACTTGAAATGCCTTGAAAAGATGAATTCACTCAAGTTTCTACTGAAAATTGCCACTAAATTTGAGTCTATTCACCTTGATAGATGTGTAGAAGTACATAAATCCTTCTACAAAGAGATTTTGGGGGTATTTTTTCCCTTGGAATAATTTTTCGAACCCTACAAAGAATATTTCAAATAATGGAGAAAGATATAAGACTAAAGAGCTTAAGGGATTATTTTTCCACTTAATTGAGTAACTCCATTAGGTTTGAACCATTGGACTTATTAAGAAGGATTTCTGACCAAAATTAGGCTTAATTTATGAGTTTAGGAATTTTTAGGAACTATTTGGTCAAATCATGGTGGATAGAAAGTGGCTTAATATATATGTGTATGTGGGAGGCTTGATTGTCTTTTTATGCTGGAGGAGGAGTCGTGCTCTTGTATGATTTTGGAAAGGGAATTCCACCCACATTTTTTTAATTGTATTTGGATCTTATAATAGACCAAATTATATAAATGGGATTGTATAATTAAAATTTTACCATCCAATGGATATTTTTAATGTTTCTAGGACATTTTGGTACTTATGATAAAGGTTTAGACAATTTTTAAAATTAATTTCACCTTAATAATTGTAATTAATTTTAATCACTTCCAATTTTTTTTTTAAAAAATAATATGAACATATTATACAATTTAAATTATTCTCAATCCAAATATGGAATCCATATTTCAAAAATCCAATCATAAAAGTGGTATAAAATAATTTAATATTTATCCCGTAGAGGTCACGACTATGACCGTTTTTAAAGTAAAAATGTCCAAAAGATTGATAAGTTGTTATATAAAATTTCAAAGAGGAATAAATTACAATGACCGAAATTGGGTTAATTATAGAAAAAATTATATTATTAAACATTGAAATAAATTTAATAATTTATTTATCCTTATAAATAAATTATAATAAAAAGATATTTTGATTTAAAATTAAGTATTTTTCACTATTATTTAAAAAATGATACTTCCCATAAAAATTCCAAAACATCATCCTATCATAATTTATATAATATGATTTTTAATTGTAGGTTTATATCCAAAAATAATATTTATTCATGTGTCAAAATTGTGATTTAAAATAGTTTCTCCATTAAAATGTATTAACAGTTTCTTAATAAATATATGTTTTATGTTTAATATTGGGTTTGTTATTATCTCATTCCTATCAAATCTATTTGATGAATATCTAAATTATATTTTTTAATAATATATATATATAATAATATAACCCATAAATTTATTTTAATTTAATATATTAGGATAAAGCTTCTTTGTGAGCATAAAAATTTGTTTTCTATAAAAACAATCCCACTATATTCAATTGGTTCTTATATTTATTTATAATTAGTTAGTAACAAAAAAATCAATTCATATTTTTGTAGACCATATATTTTTGAAATATATTCAATCATATTCAAAACCACAAATTTAAGAACAAGGTTATATTGTATTATTCTAAATAATAAATTTTAAAAATATGATGTTGTTTGGTAAAACTCAGTCTTGTGTGTAACACAAGTCATTAAAGAATGTAATTTTTACATGTGATGCATCCTAACTATGTATTACATAAATTTCAAGATATATAATAGTTTGAATTTATTTAAAATATTTAATATATTATAATGTTTCGAGATATTAAATTCCCTTACACTCTTGGTGTTGTGTGTCATACACACTACCAAATACAGAGTTCATATTTTAGATTTTTTGGGCATCTCATTCTCCCACCCTTAATTAAATAGTGTCTTTTAAATTTAAAATTGTTCTTAGTGATAGACTGATTGATGTTTTCTATTTTTAGATTCACATCGTGAGACAATTTCATAAGAAATCTTCTAGAAAATAGAGAATTGAATGTACAATGATCTCAAGGAAGAACAAATAACCTGGTCTCTATGTATGAGATCATTAGTGGCATGTAAACCTAAGTACATAGAGGAAAAGTGTAATAATTTATAGGAATTGATTATGATCAATATTCACAAATAATATAATTATCAATAGAAAGTTGAGGGCCTCAAAGCCATAAATATTTGATGATTTAGAATACCATAGGTTCCAAAAAATTATGGTATTTGGACAAAAAAAATTTAAATACTTTTCTTCATGTTAAGAAATTCCATTAGTGCCTATTAATATAAGAAATTTACATACATGATACATTTTATTTTCAAATGAACAATTAGATATTTTGGTACTACATTAGTTAAATTATAATTCATTCCGTACATGATGAAATGGGTATCCAAAAATTAACTTTGATCCCTAATGAAAAAAAATTAATATTTAATGAACAATAAGGCCTATAAATGAGTGAAAATTTCATTACATTTGTATCTAAATATTCTATAATTCTATTATGGATATGATATTAATCACAAAACATACAATAAAAACCTATCAATTTCATCATAAATATTTATTTACAAAAATTTTAACTAAAAAATGAAATATTAACCAAGATATTGTGTAGGTCAGTGGTTGGAATTAAACCCTTATCTTCATTTTGACATGGGTTCATGCCTCACGGCCTTTCCAAACATGATGGGTTTCTACCTCACATACTTGTTTTCCTTTTCTAAAATCAGATTGATATAATTTCCATAATAAATATGATTGACATCCTTGGAATAAGGTTAATCACTAAATTTCCTTTTAATTTAGGTTTTCTATATAACCACAACACATAAATACATCATACATTTTATTTTCTCATATTTACTTCCATTGTCTATTGTTTAGACTAGGTTCATCTTGGTCATTTTCAATTAAAATCCTTCATAATGTTTTGTAAATAAAATGTGAATTATCCTAATCGTATCTCCCAAGAGTGTAAAACTAGGTGTGTAGTAAGTCCCAATGTTGTTTACTAGGTTATAGTGATTCATTATCAATACACATTTTGAAGCCATTACCACAACATACATCTATTCCAAAACTAAATCCACCTATAGTATCTGGATATGGATTTATTAATAAGAGGACCCACGTAATCTCTACCTTACCAGATTTCTAGGATGTTCCTTTATTTTTATCATCAAATTCTATATTAGGGTTATGTTCTCTAATCTATGTCTTCCTAAATCTAGTTCCCACAGTTTCCAAAACAACATCCTCTAATATCAACTATAGAGACCCAACCCTAGAAATCCTGGAGCTAGTGTCATGTTAAAATTACATTAGCATGATTATGAGGAATAAATTATCATAGGAACGAAGTGTTTAATAGTTTTGGTAATCAAGATTTATAAATTAATCTTTTATTAAAAATTTAAAAACTAACAACAACATAAATTCTTTATCTTGAGGACAATACCGTTTTCCCATCTATTTTATCCTTGGATAACTAAGATAAAATACTTCATGGAATCCTAGGTAATGGAAACATAATAATAGTGAGCTAAAATTCTAAATAAGGAAAAAATATAGTGGAAGAAATAATGAATCGATGAGAATTGTCAATATAGAAAGGTAATAACTAATGACACATTTCATGTAATCAATAATCTGAGAAAGGTGTGTGTAAAAATTATATAAACCTAAATAACTAAAAACACATTCCGTTCAGATAAATGGATATTGAAAAAAAAATATATATAATTGTAAGAAAATAAAAGAATATTACATTAAATATATGAATTGACAAATAAATGAATCCATAGTTAAATCAATGAAAAATATTATAGATAAATAATAATGGAATCATAAATAAGTAACTGATTAATTATGGGATTTCATGTCTCAAGCACATGAAAAATCATACCATCAAGACCATTCACAATACAGTTTATCACTACAAGTATAAACCTATTTAATTTGTACAACTAATATGTCTAATGAGAACCTGTCAACGCATCGATGAGCTACATAATTTCTAAACCCCACCCATCATTTCTTGTCCAAATAATTCTTCATATCAATTAATCAATTGAATTAAAAAATATCTCTTATAAGATATCTATATTGAATAAATTATAAATATTTAACAACATTTCCCACAAAAGTTGAATAACTATCAATGTAGGCACTGTTTGACAAATGGTGTATGATTTAGGTAATAAACATATCCATGCTTAATGATATCATTAATAATGGGAAATTCAATGTCTACTAATCATAGAAAATTTCTTATTTCATGGGGACTAAAAATGGAATCAAGGACGTGAATGTGAAAATTATCCTTATCTAAGACAATCAAAACCCATCTAGAGGAATAATAAGGATGGTATAAATACAACATATCCCAAGTGAAGTAGAAATAAATATTTTTTTTCATTTTTGAATTGAAATACTATAAAATATAATTTAAATATATTGTCGAGAAAAATATAAAATTTCATTTCAAATACATTTTAAGTAATTTTACATAAAAACAACATTATTTGTTTTATTAAACATTTTAACTATCAATGGAAGAATCAATGAAATGAATATGGAAAAATATATACATCATGCATGAGGTAAAAATAAAATTCCTTATTCATGGGAAAAGGTAAAAAATATCTTTTCTTATCCCTCCTTTCGATTTGGATAGATTGAAATCCAAATCATTTTGTATCTCTGTTTGGATTGACTTTCTCTCATTCCTCTGCTTTAGTGTTATCTGATGTCTTCCTTGTTGTCTGTTGATGTTGTGTAGAATCATGTCTCTGAGAAGATGAGAAAATTGTATCTAGAAGGAAGCCATAGATGAACCCTAAGGAGTGAATCCTCTAGTGGACCTGAATCTGGTGGAGGAGATTGTGCATACTGCCTATGCTTTGGTACATGAACCACCTTCAAATATTATTTAGGCTATAATTGTGGTACATCAGAGGGAAATTATCTTGATTGTTTCTTAGGAGATCCATCACATGAATCCAGTTTCATTCAATGCCTCAACTGCTCCTCAAGAATCTAAGGATTGTTTGAGAAAAATAGACCATTTTTATGGGTTCGTGGACATACCCGACGAAAGAAAGGAAATGTGTTCCATCATTATGTTAGAATGACCAAGAAGGAGAATTTGGTCCATGAGGGTGATGGAAAATAGACATCAGGTCTTAGAGTGGAAGGAATTCA
Source organism: Viscum album (assembly GCA_963277665.1). Taxonomy (NCBI): domain Eukaryota; kingdom Viridiplantae; phylum Streptophyta; class Magnoliopsida; order Santalales; family Viscaceae; genus Viscum; species Viscum album. The sequence continues at coordinate 1,453,347,351 of OY728120.1, forward strand.
AGGTTTTATCACCAAACATTTCTATCTAGAGTTAATGTTGTTTCCCAAGTCTATATAGTTTTTCAAAATTGAGTAACCTGACAAGACCATTAATGATTATACACGCTGTTTTTCTAAGATTGTACAATTGACACCTTAAATTTTATTGAATGAGAAGATGATAGCTCAAAGACTTGATATGGGACATCATCAAGATATTCACACTTAGTTTTTCATGATGAAACTTCCTTCTTATGATGTTGTCATGGTTAGAGTGTTAATGGCCAAGATGGACCTGGCTGGAATGTCAGGTTTATCATGAGTTTTTTTCTCCCCTAGTGGTATTGTGCATTCATCAAATTGAATGAGGAATACTGATGATTACTATGGGGGTTCTCGAAAGCAGGGTCATTATAGACCTCCAATAGTTCTAGGAAAAGTTCCTTTAGTCTGTAACCAGTGGGGCTAGTTAGGGAATTCAAATTGGGTTTTCTCTAAGAAACCCATGGAAGGTGGCTCCTATAGACGATCAATCCACATGAAGATATTATATCATATTTTTTTGACTCAGTGAAGTGGAATAAGGTCATTTTCACATTCAAAAACAATTACACAATCATATTCCTCACATGAAAAAGGGTTCCATCCACAATCATTGGGAAGGAAGCATCATCACATAGTAGGAGAGTCTCTAGAAGAAGTCGATATGAGTCTAGTAATTGTGAGAGGTACCATTGTTATACCCTCTTCATTAGTGACTAGTCTATTTGATAACAAGCCTTCTCATTTGTTTATTTCAAGCCATGTTGTTAATCTGATAATTCTATCTTTGGATATTTTATCATGTGCAATGGATGTTATTACACCCCTTGGAATGAAGAGAGGGAATAGTCTCTAGACTCCCTATTATGCATTTTTTCTATATGATATTGAGCTTTCATGGAGTTTTATGATACTCAACATGAAACATATTTATTTAATTCTTGGGATGGATTGGATCATTTCTAATAAATCCTGGATTTATTGTTATCATTGATGGGTCTCCTTCACTACACTCGATGGTGCACGACATATCATTCAACTAGAATGGGACCAAATTTTCAGTATAGCCAAACATTATTCTCTAGAGTTTGTGAAAGTAATATTTATTTTTACTTTTGATATGTAGTGGGAATATTTTTCTGGTGATCTCCCTCCATTTTTAATCGAGTTCCTTGATGGGTTTCCTTCTAAATTCACTATTTTTCACTAGTAATGAAGGTAGATTAATACACTGATTTTATTCCTAGTACACAACTTGTAACTATTCAATATTATAATATCAATCCTATTTTAATGAAAGATATTATTTCATAGTTGGAAAATATTATTGAGAAAGGCTTCATACACCCAATGGTGGTACATTGAGTGGTACTGATTCTCTTAGATAAGAAAGGTACTGGTTCACCTTTCCATTGCAATCATTACTGAAAGCTCAATCAATTAATGGTAATGAACATGTATATGTTGTCATAGATTGATGATATATTTGATCAATTAAAGGGCAAAAGTTGTTATCAAAAATTGAACATCGATCATGTTACCATAAGGTGAGGATAAAATAATCTAGCATTCAGAAAACTACCCTTCAGAGAAGGTATGACAACTACGATTACCTTGTTATGCCCTTTTGTCTAACAAATTATCCATTAGTTATTATGTGTTTGATGAAATGTATTTCCCACTTGTATCATGATACCTTCTTGGCAGCCATTTTGGATGGAATCCTCATTTACTCTAAATTTTAGAAGGATCATGTGCTTCATCTATGAACAATTCTGAATCAGATGAGAAATCACCGACTTTAGGAAAAGAATTCAAAATATTTTTTTGGATCATGGAGGTGATTTTCTTTGGAAACACAGTGTTGAAACTTGTAATATCATTAGAACCTTTAACTGTGAATTTTTTATGACTTCAGAGAAACTATTAAATGTCTTTGAGATTTGGATCTTCTTAGGCATTACTAAATATTAACATCATTTTATAAAGGAATTATGAAATATGGCATAACTAAAGACTGGACTAACATGGTAGGGTGTAATATTTACATTGGAATGAATGATGACATAATTCATTTGATGATCTGAACAGTCTTTTGACTACTATGCCAGTGTTAACTCTATCTGGTTCCACAAAGGGCTATGTGGTCTGCAGTGATGCATCGAGTTTAGGTTTGGGATGTGTTCATTGGAAAGGTGATCATGTTGGTTCTTATGGATCTAACTAGCTTAGGAAACACAATAATAATCACTCGACCCATGACCTTGAACATGAGGTTGTGATTTATGTGCTTAAAAGTTAGAGGCATTATCTTTATGTATAATGGCTTACCTAATTTCATACCACAAAAGTTTTCATTGTATCTTCTCTAAAAAAATTTAAATCTCCTCTAGAGGATTTTGGTGAAATATATATAGTCATTATATCTTGATATCGCATATATAATGGGGAAAGGGAATATCATTTAAGATGATTTGAGAAGTAATATTCTGACCCAAGAAGTGAAAGAATCATCAGAAGTGTGGAACTTGATGGATCTCTTTGAACATATGCATATCAGAGTCCAGGAATCTAGGGATAAGGTTTCATAGGCTAGTGTGCAGTTGAAATCCTCTCTTAATGACTTTATTCTTCAGGAAAAATAGCATACTGATGAATGAAGAAGCATTATAGACTCACATAAGGAAGGGAGACCATGCTTGATTGGCCTTTCTCTAGAGAGGTCATTCTTTTCTTTCAGAACTGATTTTGTGCATCTTCATCAGTAAGGAAATATGTGATGGTGGGATTTCTATAGTTCCCAATGGGTAGTGCACCGAGAATATGTGAAGATATTATATGAAATGTGGTGGAAATTATGGTTTTCAAGTATATTATGTTTCATTTTTTATTTTATCTCTCATTTATATACATTCCAACAGGTCATGTTTGATAACCAAAAACATTTTTTTGCTTCATCCACTTTCAGTACATACATGGAATTGGGATGAGATCTCTATGGGCTTTGTTGTTTGATTTTGATGTAACGAAAGAGATAATAATGTGATATGGTTTGTGATTGATTGGTTGACCAAGTTATCTCACATTATACCCCTTCATGATATTACCAAAGATGAGGAGTCAAAAAATATCTATGTGAAAGTGATTGTTAGATTTCCCAAGGGGAACCATGTTTCCCTTCTATTTTTTGTAGAAGCTCTCTGGATAGAATGGGACCTTAGGTTTGTTTGATTACAGCATTCCATCTATAGTTAGATGGTCTTAAAAATAGTACTATATAGATTATCAAGGATATTCTTCGTGCTATTGTACTCGACTTTGGTGGATCATGGGATGAACATTCGGGGATGGTTTAGTTTTCTTATAACAATAGATTCCAGTACATGATCAAAGTTGATCTTTTGATTCCTTGTATGAACCAACTTCTAGATCTTGGTTATTTTGTTCCAAGATTAGTGAATGTTTCTTGGTCGTATCGAGCTTGTTATAAGAGACGAAAATGAAGATTTATTTGACTCATCAAATGGTTTTTAAGTCATATAGTTGGTATAAGTCATAGTATTATCATCATCATATACCATTGGAGTTATCATTTGGTGACATGGTATTCTTGATAGTTTCACCTCGGTTTGGCCATCTATAGTTTCAAAGGAAAGGGAAGATTTATCATCATTTTTTGGGACTTTTTCAGTTTTATTATAGGGTGGGGATAGTTGCATAAAATAAATTTCAATTCTGCCATAGCTATAGTTGATACATTACATGCTCCATGAATTTTATCTTCAAAAGTATCTATCATATCCATCTCATGTTTTAAGATGTGTTGATCTTGTGGTTGAGCCTAATTTATCCTTTACTGAATGGAAGGTGATGATAGTAGATTTTGAAACAATGGTTCATCATGGGAGGTTGATACCATTGTTTTTTCTTCTATGATAGTACATTTCTCATTATCATCATACATGGGAGTCTGAGGTACTGATGTGAGAATAGTTTCCCCACCTTTTTTATATAGAAGATTTCTGATAGGTATTCTAAGGATATGATGTTTTTATGGTGGGGAGGAAGTAACATGTTGTTAATATTTGGGGAGGAAATTTTTTAACATTGTCATGGTTTTCCTTTTCCATTATCTGGGTAGGTTTGATAAAGATTAGGGAGGCTACCTATATTGTGGAAGTCAAAATCAGTTTGATTCTAAGAAAAAACTAGTCATTTCTAGAACATGTTCGACATTTAAATTATTTTTAATATGGTAATGAACTATGTGAATCATTAAATGATAAAAAAAATTATCCATAGGAGATGGGTATTTTGGTGATATGGTAATTTTCAATTACATGTCGTGAAAAAGTGTTAAACATTATGTGAAACACCAAGATTTGTTTTTTAAACAAGAATCCCACTAGATAAATTTGTTTTTTCTTCATCTAGACTTAATTTCTCTCAACCTAAAGGACAAATCCAGTAAATTTTGTGATCCTCAAACCCCTCTATATCATTTCATTTCATGATTGATCATTGTTGCGATAATGGGATGACTATAAAGGTAAGCATTCTCTTTGTCTCATTTTCCTAACCACTTTTCCTCCTATGAGTTGTTGGATCATCGTTTTTCCTGATGAATTTAAAATGTGTGTTGAAATTCATTTTCTAGGTTGAGTTCTCAGATCTCTCACACCATCATCCTTATATTATGGTTTCTTGGTAGGCCTTATGTTTCCATGACAGAGGTAAGTGGTTCCATAATGATGTAGGATTTATAATAACCTTAAATTATGTTATTTAATTTCAATTTATTTTAGAATTTAATCCAATATCCAAGTTTTAGCAGAATTGATTTAAATTTTTTCAGTTGGAAAACCCCAATTCCACTGAAATGGGGATTGAAAATTGGTTTTTAGCATTAAATTGGATAATTTCCAATTCCATTGAAATGGGGTACGTTTATCAAAATTTTTCATATTATAGATATTTTACCTAAAATTATGGATTTGATGGAAAGTATTTCATTTATATTTTTTTAATTTAATTGTCAAAATGGTTTTTGTGGAAAATTTTGAAAAACAATAATTCCATTGAATTATGGGTTTGTTATGAAATTGATGGATTTTGTTTTGAAAATTAAGTTATTGAATTTATTTTTGAAAATGGATTTTGAATTGATTTCAAATCCCTATTTTTGAAAATAGATTAAAATGGTTTTAATAGAAACCTTAGGGTTTTATCATGTTATATAGTTATGTTTTTTATTAAAACTGTTTAATTGTTTCTAAATAAAAATTGTCCTATATGAAATGGAGAATGGGATTAATTTTATTTTAAGTAGTCTTAATATAAATTTCCCATCGTTGTTTTATTATTAGAGAATATGAAATCCAACGGTTTTAAGAGTATTATTTGGAAGGAACATTATGGTTTAAAAAATTTTGAAACATCATATCATAACATCAAATCGCTTAGGTGATGGTGATGATCCATCTATGGCAGGAGTTGAAATAAGTGTATTTTTGTATTTGACGTATCACCTTGAGTGTGGTCTCTCTACAGCCTGGAACAATAAAACCTTCTTATCCATATGACCATGTTTTTCACATAATTTGTATTTCAAATGTTTATGTTACATTATTCTTAAATTTTCAATATATATTCTTATTTATAAAAAAACTTATGTACAAGTGTTTATTTAATCCATTTGTGAGAGGAGCCTTCTATGCAAAGCACATTTCTAATGGTGATTCCATAATCTGAAAAGTATATCCATAAATTGAAATGTGAAGTATGAATTTGTAATGTATTTCCATCATTTGAAATGAAAATTTTTATTTATGTAGATATTCTTTTGATATTAAAAACCTGATTTTCTGAAAATAGAAATCACATTCATGGTCAATTTGATATTGGGATCTTCTGAAGGGATCTTTGAGTGAATTCCAACTTAGATTTGGCTAACACTGTACTTATGCCTTTTAGAATTGGTATATTCTCTCATTCCTAGTTTTATAAGAGGAAACATGATTATATGGAGGGGGTTATACCTATTGATCTATAGACTTGGTAAGTATTTTTAAAGCTGGGACTTTGGAAGTTTTTCCTATTTTCTGGTACTTAGTTGTAGTACTTTGGGATGTTATACCTGTTTTACTAATGATACATTATTCCCATTAGATATTATTGTCTTTGAATTAATTAATTTTATATTTTATTTCCTCAACGTTTGTGGTAAAATCAATCACACATACATTTTTTATGATTCCAGGTGCTAGTCGCTGACCTCTGGGGATTGGGACATCCTTTCAACCATGTCAGGATAGGCTCAGTTATCTGCTTATGATTGTACCTAGACTGTTTCATGACATTATCCTCTATGAAAATTGTTTTAATAGTGTTAATAACTTTTTTTAGAACCATATTCAGGTTTATAATGTTTTATTTCCCATTTCAAAATAACCATTCTTTATTTTCACTATATTAGTTGCTAATTTCCTAGTCTTTGAAGCATGTTTTGACTCGATTCTTGTTGTTCTTCTTACATAGAATAGGATTTCATAATCTATAAGATTTAATCCATTAATTAATTATATTTATTCATTATATATGTATTTATAATAATCTAAAATATTTTTCGATAAGAAAGGATATGCATCATTCATTAAGATGGTAGGTCGTGTGACGCACAAACTCTATATTTATTTTGTTGTCATATAAAATAATCAAAATAAAAGTTTATATATATATATATATGAATGTTTTAATTTTATTATAATACCTATGTCATGTATGTTTGATATTTATATTAAAACCATCCTTTTTACATTCAATGTAGATGGTGAATGAATCTTTTTGCTTTGAGAGGATTGTAGTCCATACTTCCACAAACGATATTATCGTATTCACAAATGATGGAGTAAATAGAGGAATATATAATAAAATAATTAAATAACTATAAATAAATAAAAAATATCATATATAAAAAATTGTGAACATATTTTCCTTCATAATTCCAATCCATGAGATGTGGTAAAGGGAAAATGAATAATCATCGTCATGTGTGGCGGTAGTTCACTGTACACATAAACAATAAATTGGTTGTCCATTAGATGGATCTGTGTATAAATTTAGGTTGGACCCTTTTAATAAAAACATATAAATATATTAATAACACTAGTTTTGATATATAATCAATGGTTAAGAATAATTTAGAGAGTAGATAATGAAATAAATCTATGGAGCTTGGGGAAGGATGCTACTCTTAATCGGGTAACTCCTTTTGGATTGAACTGATGGTATTTCTTTTATGTATTTATGACCAAGGGGAGGTTTATAAGATATGTGTAGGGAATTTTATGATATATTTGGTCTCAAAAGTGGATTGAGAGGTGTGAGTAAGTGGGAGGCCAGACTTCCATTTTATAGTGGGGGAGGCGTGGGACTCTTGTAAGTTTTTCAAAAGGAAATTCCAACCAAGTGTTTCCCATAGAAATGTTCTCTAATAAAGGGAAAAATTGGAGAAAAGGTAGATTAAAGTCTAAATATGAAAATAAAATTTATTTTAGAAATTTTTATTTTTCATTTGGTCCTTATATTAATGGTTCAGTCCCTTGTTAGGCATAATTTCACCTTAATCATTATAAATAATTTTAATAAAATTCACTAAAATTATTTTTCAAAAACTAAGTTAAACATATTAAAAATAATAAATTATTATGATTCCAAATATTGGATAAATTTTTCCAAATTCTAAACACATAAGTTTATGTACTATTTTTAAATTAATCGTACACTTGTGACATCAATAATTTTTATAAAAGTAAAAACATCCAAAAGTTATATATGTTTTTATATCCAATTTCAAACTGAAATTGATCTGAATGAACTAAATTAGATTATATAATGAAAACTTATCTTATTAATCCTTAAAATAAATTTGATATATTTTTCTACCATATAAATAAATTAAAATTAAAATTAGTTAGCAAATAAAATTCACTATATTTCTCTATTCATTATAAAATGAAACTTCACTAAAAAATACCAAACATTAACCCTACCTTTTTTATTATGTAATGATTTCGAAGATTAGGTTTTTTGGACATATAAAAATTATATAATTTCCAAAACTTTTATTCAAAATACATTTTCCATTAAAATACGGTAAAAGTTTCTTGATAGAAATATACATTTTTATGTGTAATATTAGGTTTCCTCTTATCTCATAACTATAAAATATTTTAGATGATTATAATATATATTTTAATGAATAATATTTATATATATATTACATTAATATAACTAATTAATTTTAATTAATTTAGATTATTAGGATAAAACAACATTTTGAGAATAGAAATAGTTTTCAATAAAAACAATCCCTTTATATTCAATTGGATATTATATTCATTTATAATTAATTAGTAAATAATGAATTCATTTTTTATTTTTCTCAAACCATATATCTTCACAAGTTATTTAATCCTATTCATAACTGCTAATTAAAGGTCTGAGTTATGTCTAATCATATTAAATAATAATATTTTGATAATATATTGTTGGTCGGTAAAACTAGGTCTTGCGTGTAGCACAAGTCGTCGAAGAAATTCATCACTACGTTAGAAAAAAGATAACTCATTATTTCATTAATTGGAAGATATATCATTGATTTAATTTATTTATAAAAAAATATTATAAACTCAGAGGATATTATATTCATTATGGGCATGGTGATACAAGTTATACACACTATCAAATACAATGTTCAGTGTTTAGATTTTTTGTGTGTTACTATATAATTTGTTAACCATAACTAATGAAATGGTTTTTATACTTATTATGGTGTAATAGAAATATTACACGAACATTTGGTACATGTTTTATTTATGATTATTTTTCACTTTTACGGTTCATGTAATTTCTAAATTATAGTTTCTTATTCCATGGATCGTGATTATGATCAATGATAGAATGGTTTTGAATGTTCCATGTTATATTGATAATCTTATTCCCTTAGGAATATCATATTATTTTATATGATCATTGATTGATATCTTCCAACTTTACCTGTACTGGGCATCTGATCTCTCCCTTTCTTAAGTTTACATTCCCCATGTTATGGAGAATGTTTTATGTAGGGTATGTCAAAGAATAGTTCTAAATGAGAGGTGCATTATGAATTATATTGAGTATCATTCATGAAATAAGAGTATTGTGTAACGTTTATCTAGTGACACTAAATTTTCATTTTCTTCATGTGTCTATTAGTGAAATATAATAAATATACATCTATTCAGATGTTATATCCTTGTATGAAAATCCAACATTGTTATATATTGTATCAAGTAAAGGTCTAGTTTACCTTTATGATCAGGAATGATTAAAATTTAGTGATAACTATAATGATTTGTCTAACTAAAAGAAAATGTTGTATAATTTTTTTAATGTATCATGTGTGTGGTATCTATGAAATTACATAGATGATTGGATAATACAAGTGGATGTGGATCTACAATATATGTACCTTGGGGTAATAATCATAAAATGGGGAAATTTAGATTTGACTCAATTTCCACTTTTTTCATGAAAAATTGCCTTGTTTCACACTTATTTTGATACTCCTAAGGGATATGATTTATAGATTAACAAAATCAATCAGAACCATCTTGAATGATATGAATAATGACTATGAATGGCGTATGTTAAACCTATACTATCATCTATTGAAACGAAACTTTCATGATTTAGACATCATAAGAATGATTTTAATGTTTGATCACTCATATCAAGAATTCATGAGGGTCATGGAATCCATTTTTGTTTTAAGTAGGTATTGAAGATAGAATAATAAAGTGGGGTTGGTGATAGGTAGGACCATATATTAATATATTTTATTTCATATTAGTTGTATTAATTCGTTTATGTAATGTGATGCCTCTATGAATGTTTATTCATATATTCAATGATTATAAGTTGAATTTAACACTGAAGACTACTAATGGAATGTTGATGTAATATCAAGTCTATTAATATTGTCTAGTTTATTTCGGTTGTAATGTGATTCTTACAAATCTTTTTATTATCCCACTACTTGAATTTTATGTCATCTTAGTCATGGATTGGATTAGTTTATTTAATTTTCAAAATAATTTCCAAGGAAGCGAATTCATGTTTGATATTCTCAACTAAACTATGATCATTTATCGGTGTGATGATAATAATGAAATTCCAATGTAAATTTCCCCTTTCATGGGACTTGATTCTTATTAAAAAGGGATTTTTATCTCAAATGGTAGGGGAGAAACTCAACATCGATGATATGTTTATTTTATATGAGTTTGTTGATATATATACAGTGGATTTTCATTTTATTCTACCAAATTTTTATGTTATGTTCTCAATAGAACTCATTCCTAGTGATAACCCAATTTAAATGACTTTATATAGAATGGACTCAATTCAGTTATAGAAATTGAAGAGGATTCTTGAGTAGAAACATGAAAAGGGATTCATTTTATCAATTATTTCACCTTGAGGTGCACCTATTATATTTTTTAAGAAATCTTGATCCATGTGTCTCTAAATTGATTATTGGGAGATGAAGAAGATTATGATCAAGAAAAAGTACCATTTTCCCATATTGTTGAATTTTTTGATCAAATTTATAAATCTAAATATTTTCCCAATGTTGAACTTTATTCTAGATATCATTAGTTGATGGTCAAGATATAGGATATACCTAAGAAAATTTTATACACAAGGTATGGAGTCATTGAATATATATGGATTCAATTTGGAGTTACTAATTCCACATCAATTTTCATTGATTGTATGAATATACCCTTCAGAAATCATCCTGATCTATTTGTGATAGTATTTATCAATGATATTAATATCTATTCGAATCAAAAGGAAGAGAATCACAATCACATGAGAATTGTTATAAAGGCCCAAAGAATGGATAAACTATAAAAAATGTACATATTATACATTCTGTTTATAAAATTATTCATTTTTTAAGGTCATATAATTTCAATATTGGTTATATCAATGGATCCATCAATGACAGAGGATTTTAAAAATTGGATCTGAACAACCACTGTGACTTAGAATCATAGTTTTCTAGGATTTGATGGATATTCTCAACATTTTTTACATAATTAATCATTACTATAAAATACACTCCCTATGTTAACTCAAAAAAAGTATTATGTTCCTATGGGTTGATGAATGTGAGTAAAATTCCAAAGAAGTGATTAAAAGGTTATTCATTAAACATTTCTTCTAGTAACCTAAAAATGAATAGTGTATGTAGTCTATAGTGATGCATCAAATAATAAATTAGGATTAATTAATATGTATAATGATGTGGTGAAATTTTATGCCTCACAAAAATTGAAGGTTGATGTGAAAAATAAATCAAATCATAATTTGGAATTAGATGTTGTCAATATTGAATTATTGTTATAGAGGCATTATCAATATGATCAAAAAATTATTCTATATATTGATGAAAAATATTTAAAATATATATTAACAAAAGAAAATTTGTTGAATATCTTCCAGATAGAATGGTTGGACCTGATTAATGAATAGGACTCCTTAATACATTACCATCATGGGAAAGTAAGCAAGGTTGATGATTCATTTAGTCAAATGTATCATTCTAGTTTATCCAAGATGTTGATCACATAAGTTCCAATATTTCTATATTTTTATGATGTGGATATTGAAATGTTGATAGAATGGGATAAATCCAATCTTTCTCAGATAATTGTTCAAATATGAACCCGTTAGTAAAATATGTGTACATGGATAATTTAGAGTTACAAAATATAGTGAGGAATGTTCCCGAGTTCATCCATGATTGTGGTTTAATGATAAGGTTTAAGAACTGTGTATGTGATTAATCCATATTTGACTTGAAGAACGAGCTGTTATAATAGGATCATATTTCATTATTCTCTATTAATCATAGAAGTATAAAGTTGTAAAGAGAGTTAAAAGAGTATTTCTAGAGGGATGAAATTAATAGAGATATCGTAGAGTTTGTATCTCGGAGCTTGGAATATCAGAAAGTTAAGGCTGAGAGACTAAAGTATAAGGAGATGTTACAAACATTACCCATATAAAAATCGAAATGGGAAAATATGAACATGGATTTTTTTGATTGGAATCCAAAGAACATATATAGGTAATAATGATAAATGGGTAATAGTCGATCACCTTAAAAAGTTACCACACTTCATTACTAACATGTAATATTTCCCTCTAGATAAACTAGTTAGATATAAATAAAAGATGTGGAATGTTTGAATGGAGTAAAATAATTTGTTGTATATATTTTAGATCTATGGTTTACATTGATGTCCTTTGGATGACTTTTGTCAGCTCTGGATATAGAGTTGGGTTTCAGCATGACATATCAACCATGGAAAAATGGATTGTCTGAGGGGAGAATTCATAACCTGTTGAATATGTTGAGATATTTTTATGGATTAAAAAGGTGGTTGGGTTGAATACTACCCTCTAGTTTGTTATTCCTACACCAATAGGTATCACTCCATTATTTAGATGGTTCCTTATGAATCCATCCTTGCAAATTAATAAATATATCGAATTTACTAGGATGATGTTAGATAATGATACCTATTGGAACCGAAGCTAGCTAAGGAAATAGAAGAGGAGGTTATGGCCATTTAGAAACACATAATGGAAAGAAAAATTTGGTAGACAAATTATGATAACAATCACCTATGTGATTTTGAATTTAAATTTTGGGAATACGTGTTTCTAATAATTTCTCCATGGAAGAAGTTTATGATATTTTGAATGGAGGGTAAACTAATCCCAAGACATATCTGTCACATTGAAATTAATGATCATATTGGGACTGTAGTTTATTACATTGAACATCCACCGATACTCTCTTAGGATGATGATGTGTTCCATGTTTCTATCCTGAGGAGGTAAATATATGACACATCACAAGTACTAAACAAAGAGTTCATATCATTGGAGCATGATCCATCTTATGAGTAACAAATGTTGAAGATTCTATATTGTAGAATTAATGTTCTACGAAACATGACCACTCAAATAGTCAATTTATTGTCTTTAAACAACAATTTTAAGAATAAAAAAATGGTATCTCAAATCCAATGTTTTACATTATCAAATTAGCATCATAAGTTCATGGAATCACGTCCTGAAAGACTGTATTGTTTAGTATTTTAGTAAAATAGAATACATTCATGATTCTCATATTAAATTTGGAAATAAAAAATAAAAAATATTTTTTTTGTAGAATACCATTATTACCTCAAGAATATCCATGAATATAATTCTTAGTATAGTTCTTGGATTACTTATAAATGAAAATATGGTGATTTCAAATTCTTATTAATGATTAAGTATATAGGAATATATATTGAATCAAAAAGAAAAATAATGGAAATGGAAATAACTAAACACACATTCCATTAATGCAATTTTATGAGAAACATAAATTTAGAATGTTAAATAACAGAAAATAGATTTCATTTTATCAATTATATTACTATCATCACCGAATAATGGATAATCAATATTGAAAGGTAAATAACTGAAATCACCTTCCATTTAATCAATAATATATGAATACATTTCATATATAAATAATATAATTTAAAAAAAATTAATAGTTAATAATCACTGAATTATTAATGAAAAAATTGGTTATTTATTAGATGTCATGATATTAGGCATCATGATGCCACTACTATAAAGACCTCTCTATTGACATCTTAAAACTAATGGGTAGTTATACACTAGAAACCAATTTAACTATGGATAACCAATTGATTTATATCCTGAGATTAATGATACATAGAGGGTCTATCTATACCTAGGACCCACATGTATCTACATGTACAAATATTTCCTCATATATAGAATAATTGGTTTCATTCCTTAAAAATACTCTTTATCAGCAAATAACCGTATTTCAAAAAACATATAGATTTATCAATATTTCCCTAGTTATTAAAACAATTTGGAATATAAAACACAATATGTAGAAATGATATATAGTTTAAGAAAAAGATATTTCCAGTTAAGTAATATTTATATTTATTCAAAATTTAATATCTAATAATCATATTAAATTGAATATTTCATGTGAAAGATAATGACTAACATATTAATAATGGAAGTGAATGTCAATAATTTCCTTGGTCAAAATAATCATTAACCATCCATATAATGAGAAAAGGCGGTATCAATAAAACATATCTGGATTGTATTATATAAAAATAGAGGATTTTTTATGAATGGATACACCATAAAAATAACATCCAAAACACTCTTGAGGAAAATATCCATCTAATTTTGAAAATATCCTTTAAAAAAAATGTTAAAAAACTATATACAAAATAATTTTCATTGAAATAATCCTTTAAAATATATAATATAATATTTAAACCATTTAGGGTAATTAATACTTTAAAATCCATTCATTCTATACATGTTAAAAAAATTGTTACTTTAACATTTTCTTTAAAATCCAAATGTGACTTATTTCTAAAATGGAAAAAATATTCCTTTCCCAACATTTTCTAAAAAGTAAAAGACGTGAAAAATGTCTTCAATAAATCATTTCTAGAATTAAAAAATTAAAACATTATTAGAAACATTGATTTGGGAGAAATATTATTATTAACTAAAGAGATAAATGATGTCAAATATTATTAAAAACATTTTCTCAATCACTTTAACTTCTAAATAGTGGGAAAATGTTACTATAGTTGTAACACCCCAAGATATTGATGAAATATTTCATTAAAAATAAATTTAATCTATTTTATTTTTGGGTTACACTCATCACTAATTTTTGTTTTTGTTATATGTGACACTATGTTTGTCTTTCTTTACAGGTAACACTATATTTAAATGAAAAATCACATTATATTAAGATATTATTAATTAATATGACACCTATTACCTAGAGACTGGAATTAAAAGTGTGAATATGATTAAATAAATTATGAAAGTATATATTTTTCACATTTATATAAAATATATTATTTTGTGACCAATTAATTAGATATGTAAATAAAAACTAATTAAAAATTATGCAAATATTTTTATAAAAAACAATGTTTATTGAAACAAACAAACTACACATTAATATTTAAAATAAGATTTTTTGTAAATTATTTTAAGATAATTTTTAATTTTTATATTCAATAAAGTGTGTAAATATTTTTTTTTCTATTTAATAGATAAGTATATATCAAATTTTACACTAAAATATATAATTTTCAAAAAGAAGAGGTGTCCCCTTCTCCACAATTATATTTTAAATTTTATTTAAAAGAAATTATTCTTTTAAAAAAATTATTCTTTTAATTATAATTTGAAATTTTTATTAGGGTTATTTTTTTATAATGTTCTACGATGAAAAGGTTGTGCATAAAAAATTTAAAAAATATGTTTTTATTAAGAATTGTAATTTCATAAAAAAATTAAAAAATATCAAAATTATTTAAGTTTTTTTAAAAGAAAAATTAGTTCATATATATATATATCTAATTTGGATCCTTATAACAATATTCATATTAAAATTTTATATAAATCCTTTTTAAACATTTGAACATTTTCTCTTTGAAAACTGGCTTTATCATCGCATCTATGCGATTAATTTTAAAATTCCTTTGACCTATTATTTGAATGGAATTTGTAAAAATGGAGTATATATTTTTTCTATTAATAATTCATGTTATCTAATAAGTTAAAATTTATTTTTTAAAATAATAAAGAGTGTAAAAAATAAAAACTATTTTCCACAGTTAAGGTAAAATGGGTTTACCAGGTGGATAAACTAACAAGATAAGAGTTAAAATTACTAAAAAATTCCAACACTCATTTTAGGGACATAATTTGACCTTATATGATATATGTTCTATAATTAACCATTTTAGTGCATTTGTTAAAACGGAATATGCGGTTACACCTTCTTCTTTTTAAAAAATACAATTATGACACTGTCCTCATTTATAAATGGAAACCCCATCTCCATCACTCTTCACACTTCCAAACGAAATTATTTAAGAAATAACATAACAAAATCACTTAAATAATTCCATAGTAACATAGTATAAACATTTTTATGGTCATAAATCCAAACTAAGAGGGATTTGGGTTAAAACCTAAGGTGGTATCTTGAAGAAGAGGAAACATTATTCAACATGAATTTTTATTTTATTTCATCCTAAACCTAAATAAATTATTATTAAAACATATTGATATAATATCCTATATGTCATAAATATATTTATATAATATTATGTTAATTTTATTTCGTGAAATCATCTCATCTTCTATCAAATGGGTTACGAAATCATCAATTTTGTGTATGGGGGACTACCACCTCGTGAACCAATGCCATTATTTTTTCTATTTCCACCTCACATGATGAATATAATAGTGGATTTATTTTTTAAAAATTAAAATATGATTTTATTATGCTTTTTTAATCATGATATATAAATTTTTCTTCTTACATTCCTTTCCCTTGAAAATACGATAACGTCGCTTGTGTGTATAGATGACTACTGCCTCGCAAAGGGATGTTATTACTTCATGCTTGACATGGAAGAAAATAAGAATAGTTTTATTGAATATATGTGATATATATAATATAAATTATTATATAACTATAATATATTTTTTATCTTTATTTGTTTCTTTATATCATGAAAATGAAAATAATGCCGATGCATATATAATGTCTACCATCTCGATGAAAGGTGTATTTCATTTTCTATCTCTAACCTTTATGGATCTCTATAAATACTTATATAATTAATATATATGATATTTATATCCTAAATAAAATTATTGAGATGATATATCCAAGATAAATATAATAGGATGAAAAATGTCAAATCCAAACATGCCCAAAAAACACAAAGCAGATATTGCTCGAAACGTGACATTGACATGGAATAGATAATAAATATATAATAAAAGGTAATAATTAAATCATATATGGTATGATATATATGTGTGTGTGTGTGTGTGTTTGTGGGTTCATGTGTGTGGTTCTTTAATATATTTAAAATAATCTTATATTTTTTATATAGGATGATAGAACGTGTATGATGGATAATGACACATATATTAAGGGGTTTGGGTCTCACTTTTTTTGTTCTATAAGACCCAAGTCATATTCACCACCTATTTCATTTATGTGGTTTATATAATTAATATGAATTTAATTTATGATTATTATCCTAAAAATCAAGGGGATTTACATATCCATTTTATGATCTAACTTTAATTGGATTTACAATTATAATTTTACCAAAGCGTTAAGGGGTTTTTGTCTCAAACTGCATTTTTGTAGAAATAAGTTATGTTAAGAACTAATATTATTAAATTAGGTTTATATACTAACAATTTTAAAATATATATAATTAAGATATTTTTCTTAATGAGATAATACTTTTAATTTAATGTTATTTATTGATGGGTGTTTGGATTCAATGTTACTAGATTGGTAACAGTTTTATGTCACCATCTCATTATTTATCAGGATTGTATATAATTATACATCCAATTATGAAATATTATAATCTATCATTCAATAAAAACATGAATTTTATTATGATATAGTTTTCTCTGTATAATATTTTTTCCCTTCATTTTCCTACCATTATATACTCATGGATTAAAAATTATGTTTTTAAGAAAAATAATCTGTATTCTTCTCTTTATTCCAAAATCCATTTTCTTCCAAAACAATTTTTCCAAAAAAAGTTTTCATTTTATTTTTATTAATTTGTTAAAATTTATTATTAAATACACTTTCTACATTATTTAGATTTTATAAAACATTTTAAAGGAATATTCATGTTTTTCTATTAAATACTCGTTTTTATTTTCCTAAAAATGTGACTGAAATATATGTTTTAATGTGAATTCCATGAATAGAGTGTCCCACATTCATGACCATGATTTTCATTGAATATTTCATTATAAGTATTCATGTTTATCTTCAAAGAATATGATTTCTCAAATTTTTTTATAATTTTTTTATTTAAATTTGTTTATTTTCAATGAAAAGATATTTTCTTCAAGAAACATTACGAGTACTTTTTATTTTAAAATAATATTACATATAAGAAAAAATCCTTTAATTTTACTTCTAATTTACTGGGTATATGAACCAAAGATACCATTCCAATTCTTTTTATGGATAATACATGTTTATGATGAAATTATGATTATGAAACAATTTTATATTCTATGGTTTACAACCTAAATAATAATTATGAAACCCACTTATTTTCGTAGGTTATGGTATGATGAAATGATTATGAAACCTATCTCATTTCCATAGGTTATGATATGAGGAATTATTTATGAAACCAATTTTATTTCATTTTTTTGATATGATGAATGTTTTAAGATATTATGGAATACATATATATGGTTTTAGTTATGATGTGGGAGGGACCTATATATCCATCAAATGAATTAGGAACAGATTTAAATATCTTGAAATAATAATGGGAAATATGTTGATGTGATTGATACACTATGGGAAATAGGTGTGTCATGATCCATAATAGGAAATATTTGATATGTCTTGATCCATAATATTTATTGTCCTTATAGTTATGCATGAAATATGAGATGGTTTTCTCTAATTATGATGGTTCAACACATTTTTGGCTTTTGATTATGGTTAATGAAAGATTTATGATGATTTTTCACTCTTATATACCATATTTTATGAAGTGATAATTTTCTATGAAATCAATCATATTTTTTATTAACAACAGGTTGGGTATGAACTTGATAAATTATATTCATGATCAGATACCCTTATTTTTATCTAATTCACTTATATTATAATATATTGATATCTCCTATATTTTTCATTATTGGGATTTTAAGATCACTTTTTCTTATTCTCCTTTACCCAGGTTATGAAGAAATACATCAATAGGGAATGCCTAATAGGAGTAATATTTTTGGGGATATTTTTGTACGATATTTAAGATGATTCATGATATAATAATATTTGGTTTCTTTTCTCTAATAATGAAAAAATATTATTGTCCTTGAGCATGTGTACGTGAAATGTACTAAATATTCATCTAACATGATGTGATACTTATGTATGAAATTACTAGGAAACTATGTTTTAAATCATAGGTTAGGTTTAGATAATATCTGGAAATAAGAATGAGAAAACATTAGAAAGAACTATATGGATATGATTGAGGATTTATCTTAGGAACATTCGAAGTATAGTAAAATGTCATGGAATTTTGTTAAAGGATATAATTAGTGGTTTCCGTGAAATTATATAACCAATTTTATAATATATATGTTTTAACGCTCAAGAATAGAGGTACCTTGTGGTAATACATCCAAAATGGGCATATTGATATGGACTTGATCATCACCTCATGCACGAAAACGTGCCTTAATACACACCTAGCATGATACTACTGGGGGATATGCTTTGGAAATTCACAGGACAATTATGGGACATAATAAAGGTTTTAAATAGATTTTGAATGTGATTTACCTAGGATAAAAAAGGTTTCATTGATTACGATGAATGTTTCATGACTTAAACATCATATAAGTGATTTTTCCTGATTATTTTTCTCCCACTAGTAATATCTTTACTCAGACTATTATTTTTTTGGTTTTAGTCAATGGTGCGGAATAAAAGGAAATGGATTAATAGTGAATGTGACAAACAATTTGTTGATGATATGACCATAAGGGATGATGTATGGAGTTTAGGATATTGTGATAATTCCTAATCAGTTATCACAATATATGATAAACAACATCCACTTTAACCAACACTTAGACTAACAAAATAAGAGAAGGATAATGTTCACTGATATTTTGGGTGGTGGAGACCAAGGAGGAAAAAATATTGTGTTTTATATATTTCCTGAATGTGGGAAAATAACGGAATGGAATATCTTAAGGGGATGAGAAGATGTATTATGTATGGAGAAGAAGGGCACATATAATGTAATTTTAATGAAATATGAAAAGTCAAGTTATCACAATGTATGGGAATATTGGTATCCCTATGTTATTATCAACTAATTAATGTTTTAATTGTTGAATGTATGGGAATGATCAAAATAGATATCAATGGTGGAATCTCAAGAATAAAATTATCAAGGTGCTAAAAGTAATGGTTTTTTCATAATGAGTAGACAAAAAATGACATATAAAAGGAAGGAGTTATTATGGAATAAGATGATGATTCTTATTTAATTGTTTAAAAAGAAGAATAATTATTGACTTGATTATGTATTATTATTCTAGAATTATATTATACTAATAATGAAATATATAAGAAATGTTTTCTGTATAAGTTATTTGTTACGTACATTCAAGATTATTTTTAATGGTTCTAATGACGTAGAGTAGTTATTTAACAGCAAGGTTATATTTCATGGAAAGGACATGATTATGGGAAAGATAAACCTTAATATGTTACTATTATTGAGATATTTATGTTGGTATAAATAGATTGTTGATATGCATAAATTAAATTTGATAGTAATGATTTGTCACAACCCTCATTCTTCCAAATGAGGGTTGGGATGGAAAATTTTCATAACCTTCCTTATTTTACATGAAAAATACATATTTACCCAAGAGTCCCACTTCCAATAGGCCTCAGGGTGGTGACCAGAACTAAGGGTATTTAATCTCAAAAATTTGGATGCATTACCTTTTTTATAGTAACCACGATTGGGGGAAAATATGTATAAATATCAAAACAAATCCTAGACATTAATATATAAAATAATCTAAAATTCCACCCCACATTAATGACTAATGTAAAACATATAGATAAATAATAAAAGAGTCTCCTAAGTAAATACCAAAATAAAAACTATGTAGTGACAAATAAAATATCCCCAATGTTCATGCTAGTAATTCCCAGCACTATCCACATAGTCCATCAGGAATTTTGAATGTAGTTTTATATTCAAAGGGTGAGCATACAAAAATAATTAGTAAGAAAACCCAATGTCACTCATGTACAAGTGGGAGAATCGGTGAAAGGCCCCTGTCAGAAAAAAAAACTGAAACCAATAGCACCTATTGAGGAATACTAACCACCCAACATCACTAAGGCACACTCCCCAAATAAAAAAAATCAAGTAATGTAATATAATATGAACATTGTTATTTGTGTACCCCACACAACTTACCAGTGGATAAATGAGCATCCTTAATGGCGAACGTCCTGACACTACCACACTCTTCCATAAGCCCAACTGTCACAACCTTCTTTCATAGACCTAGTCCACATACAACATTCCACCCGCAAACACCTGGGCCACAACCACATCATATACCTCCCATAGACACGTAGGCCACATCTCAAAGAAATCAGGGAATGAACACCTTACCCACAGACACCTGGGCCTTACAAAAACACCACAACATTATTGAAGAGTCTTGGGTGACCAATTCCTATAATGGGGAGCAGAGAAGAGACAATAACCATCCATACATCCTCCCACCAAAATGTGGGTAATAGATATCATCCCCCATAATAATGGTGGTGTTAAGAATTTTGGTGCTCAGCATAGGTGGATGGATTTAGAAATCACAATGAACTACATGTATATTTATAAGTACCAAACACTCAGCCCAACCTATGGGTTTTCAAATCAAGCAACCATCCAACAAAACTACCTTTGTTGCTACCCCATAATGTATGGATCAGATCAAACGATTTCTACCTCCCAATTTGATAAAATAAATTCCCTTTAGACCCAATTATTTTGATTTCAATATGCATTTTTTTGTTATTCCATCCCTACCAGAAAAACTACCTGACCCAACACACCACAAGTAACATCATAACCCACACACACTTTACAAAAGTCACTGTAAAGTCCAAGTGAAATTATAATGGAAGGTAACACCATCCTTATTCCAAATTATCACCCCTAATCCATCCATTCCTACCCCACTACACATAAATAACCACATCCAGTAAAACAAAAAAATCAACTAGATTGCAGTCCTGCTACATTATTTCCTTTTTTGAACACACATTAAACCACTACCACCATCATTCATCAATATCATGCCACCTTGTCCTTTCTATCAATATGTAAACCCCAATCACACCTCATCACGACCATACTAGGAAGCCCCACTTCATAAAAAGACCACAACCTACACACCTAGTATCTTAAAGATAACATGACCCAAACACAGGGCCTCACTACCCATCCACTACCCAAAATTAGTGCCAACTTCATAACAAGTTCATCCATTCCACAATCGACCAATCTATAGTTTTGAGATTCCATCACACCATCTACACCACCCCATACACATAGCCACACATTCATCCACAACACAATATGATCATAAAAATACACAAATCCAAATATAACCACACACAGTACATAACCACACCAAACACTCAATGTGTATTTAGATCTATGGGAACTTATTCCTTAATTTTAATTTCCTTATTCTTGGGTGATCACAAAAACTATTTCAATCCTAGGGAATCCATTTAATTAACTCGGTGTAAATGGTTAATCAATTTAAAAATTTTATCCATTTGATATGAAAATAAAAACAAATATTCACAAGTCATTTAGGTATGGAAACTAAGTCCACCACTGACCATGATTTTCTAGAAGGCATAAAACCCTTACAAAACATGACATGGATCACTGATAACCTATAAAACAATGTGATCATCATCATCATCTTCCCTTTCCATCATTTATTACTTCTTATTATCTTTGTTAAATTGAATTTAACAACAACCATAAAAACACATTGGTACACCCACCCTGCATGATACACAATTAAAAGATAGATAAAGGAATTCTTAAATGGAACAATTGACAATCTACAATTATTCCATGGGCCAAAATAGGGAGTCTCCTGAGAAGTAGAGAAGAATCTAGGGGAAAACCAAAAAGACTATTATAGCATAGGCACATGACTCCTCGGGGAAGAATGGATTTCAATGCACAAATATAAAATAAAAACACACTATGAAGAAAATATCTCTAATTAGAAAGATTAAGATCCTATATAAATGGGAGGAAGACAGTTTAAAAGGCCATCAATGTGGGTTCGTGGTCATCAACACGTGGTTTGAATATATCTAACCCCGATAGGGATATGATATTAAATATATAATTAAAATACCTTGAATATGGACTACTCTTCATTAAATCCTCCTTTAGAGAATCTCTCTAAAAATAAGATTATGGACAAGAAGATGGAAAATGATTCTAGGCACCTTCAGAGGCCAGGGGAATAGGGTGATGGAGACTTGGTGCTCCATTTAAATTCTGAATAAGTAGTGATGGAGAATGTCCTAATTCTCAATGCAACTGAGGAGGAGGCAGCTAGGTTAATGGTTATGTCTCATGAGGTGTCCCTTAATGTGGAAAAAAATTCATGGATTGACAGACATGACTCAATTCTGGTAAGGGATTTCCATAAAGGGGTAATCCGCATAGAGAAGAATATTCAGATGTGGGATCAACTTGATTATGAGTTTGGGAAGAGGATATTGGAGGTTTCTGACTTATAGGTTTTATCTTTATCGTAGAAACATTTTATAGAGAGGGAATTATGTAATACTAAATTTCTTCTTAAAGGCTCTGATCAAGTCTGTGGTTTTGGCAAATTACATTGAGAGGATTGTTGTGAGAAATGTGAAAACCTTTGGGTTTTTTCTGTTGGTTGCCTTTGTTTGGGTTTTTGGTGCTTATTTCCAACTATTACTTGAACCTGTGCCGGATAAGGATTAGGGAATGAATTCTCCATCGATGGAGGCCTTCTGGATTGAGATTCTTTAGAGGGTATGGCTACGCCATCGGTACTGTGCCTATTCACTTTGCACGAGACTAATTGTCGAAGGGTCTTGTACTAGTGAAGGCTTTCTTTCATGACACAATTACTGGGGTGGGGAAGGTTTGGGGGTTTTATTTTTTTTTTGTTCTCTATTAATCTTCTTGTGTTTTTTTGAGATTTCTTAGTCTGTTTGTGTGGTTTCTCGCCATCTTACTCAAGAGTGGTTTGGTAATAAAAAAGTCATTTTCAGCTAGCAGCCTTCCTTCATGTCAAGATATAATCTGCTTTGGGTGGCACAGACTTGCCTGCACAGGTTTAATTGCATATAAATTAATGCGTATTAATTATGAATATGGTCTCCTCCTTAGAACATGTTAGGACTTAATCACATAATACAGAACAAAAAAGAAACCCATCTTATAACAATCATGGTTCAGGCACTAATTCACAGATCAAAACACACAGGTAAAACAAAAAACAAATTCGATTATTGGGAACACATTTGTGTCTCTCACCCTCATGTAGTATCCTCTAGGACACTATACCTCTACAACCCACAAACCAAAGGAATATTCCATCCATGATGCACCTTCTCCCGATGATCCCAGATATCCACTAGACACTCCACGAATGTTGCCTCAACCTTGATATATATGTCTCCCCATTCAATGATTAGGGAGTCATCATGAGGATACCAATGAAGCTGGGCGACATGAAAGAATTCATGGATCCCCCCCCCCAACTATAGTGGAAACACCAACTGGTATGACATATTTCCAAATCTTCTCAACACCTGAAATGTTTTGATGAACATGGGAGACATTTTTCCCCATCGATGGAACCTGCTCTACCAAAATCGAGGGGAAATCATCAAAAACATGTGGTCCCCAATCTTGAATTTCACGGGTCTTCTCCTGTTATCATAATATGAGTTTATCTAGTTCAATTCTGACTTCATCCTCTCATAGAGAAGCTGCACCATCTCTGACACACTCTACACCACGTCCGAACCAAGAACATCTACATCCCCATCTTCTATCCATCACAAAGGGGAACAGCACGACCTTATTTATAATTAATCTAAGAGATCCATGATAATTGAATAGTGATATCTATTATTGTAATAGAACTATATGAATAGAAATTGTCGTACCCATGATCTAAAAAATTAAACAATACGTTCCAACAATATTTTTTGAATGTTTGGATGGTCCTCTCGGTCTTCCGATCAGTTTGAGGGTGGAAAGCAGTGACTAGGAGTAACTGAGTTCCAAAATAATGATTTAATACCCTCCATAATTTTAAGGTAAAACATGTTTCATGATATGAGATTATGGATATCATAACCCCATGTAGACAAACCACATCATCCATATACCTTTGCACTAGGTCATCCATAGTACTCGATTCCTACATATCTAAGAAGTGATCCAATTTCATCAGTTAAACCACTACTACCTATATTACATAGTGTCCTACCTGATCCCTATGTAATCCTATAATGATGTCGATTGATATTTCATCCCACATCCACACGGTTATATTTAAGGACTGTAAAAAACCACCGGTAACAAGGTGCTCATCCTTCACCTGTTGGCACACTAGGCACTTTTCCACATTCTCAGCCACTTCTCGTTTCTTCTCGGGCCAACAAAACTATTTTATAAAGCCATGGTAAATATGGTAAAATAAGGGGGTGTGCCTTTTGTGTGAGATATGAAACTCATAGTGAACACCCTCGCGCATTTCCATAGAAAAAATAGCTTATCACGGTACAAAATCTAATTCTGACCATCCTTCATCCATCCCTCTAGAGCATCACACAAGTCAATGAGTTCCCACATTACCTCTCCCTCAGATTCTCCCCAAAGACACTCATACACCTAATTTATAAGATATGACTTCCCCATCATCTGAAATAGATAGCCTCTACCACCATCTATTCATGAATCTATGTGAAAGGCAGCTGACTCCTCCATTGACTTCTAAGAATCTACATATTCCCGAACCACATCCTTATGTAGCATCCTATTTAAATCATCTACCAAAACATTCCCCTTTCCTAATTTGTAGGTGAACTAAAAAAAATTGTATTGAATAAAACTCCATCAGCATCCTCTTTCGCAGGTTCATATCTCTCTGGGAAAATATATACATCATGTTCTTGTTATCTGTGAAGACCAAAAAGTGTCCCCAATGAAGTAATTCCACCACAAATTTAGAACAAACAAGACATTTTCTAGATCCAGATAATGGGATTCATAGTTACGTTCATGGAGATATAAATTCCTACACTCATAAATGATTAATTCCCATTGTTGCATCAGCACACACCCCATGTCTAGATAAGAAACACCACAAACACCTAAAACATCATCCAATCCTTTGGAAACCTGAGCACTAGTGCATTGACCAACTTCCCATTCAGATAATCGAATACATCCTGGCACTACTCACACCACAGAAAATCATCTAATTTTCTATTCATAGTCATCAATGGAAGTTCTACTCGAGAGATATTGGGTAATGAATATCTAGTAATAGCCTTTAATACTGAGAATACTACGAACCCCTTCCAATGTCTTGGGTGATTCCCATGAAACAACTTCATTGACCTTTGATGGGTCCACTTTTACATCCTTCTGAGAAACCTCATGTCTATGTATGTGGACCTTCCTTATCCAAAACATCAACTTGGAAAACATACCCTAGACATGGTGGCATCAAAGAACCTCCAAGACAGTTTTGAGATGATGGGTATGCTCTTCATATGACATTGAGTAGATTAGGATTTCATCGATGAACATGAAAATGAATTGTTCTATGAACTCATGGAATATGGAGTTCATAAGTCCCATGAACATAGACTGGGCATTCATAACACTAAACAACATAAAAATGATCTTGATGTCCCCAAACCTACACCTAAAAGTAGTCTTTGGGTTGTCACCCACTGTCACCCTAATCTAATGATACCCAATCGTAGATCAGTCTTAGAAAACAATCATTTCCCACTCATTTTTTTTCGAAAACACCATCTATCCTCAGGTGAGGGAAACCATTCCTAACTATTACTCGATTCAACCCCTGGTAGTCTATGCATAGCCTCAAAACACCAACATTATTCTTCATGAACCTGACCATAGAACCCCACGATGACACACTATGATAGATAATTCCCTTCTTCATCAGATTTTCAATCAGAATCCGTATCTCCCATAACTCGGAAGGCTCCATCTGATAAGGGAACATTGAAATTAGAGAAGCATCAGGCTGCCTGTCTATCATATACACAACATCACATCAAGGGGGTAGTGTCCTAATAACCATGGAAAAAAACATCCAATAACTACCCCAATAACTCTTGGAACCCCCACCATCCCGGTATCCATTAATTCATCTGATATATCGACTAATA
Source organism: Viscum album (assembly GCA_963277665.1). NCBI lineage: Eukaryota > Viridiplantae > Streptophyta > Magnoliopsida > Santalales > Viscaceae > Viscum > Viscum album. The sequence continues at coordinate 1,453,374,661 of OY728120.1, forward strand.
AGGAAACAATAGTCTTCAAATGCCGACATCCCATTAGACAATTCCACTCGCCAAAAAATACTGCATTTTGTACATCCTTGTATGAAAATAGAACTCTTCTATGAAAGTAGTCGATAACAACATGAAAATAGTATAAATAGTAAATTATAAGGAAAACATTTTATGGATGTATTTTTAGAAGAAAGAGACCCCCATAAGACTAATGGTGCCCCAACATAATTCAACACCCCCGACAAACATCAAACAAGCTGGTTTGAACTCCAACTAGTGTACTAAACACTAGGGGCATGGAATGTCTCTCTATGTAGAGTCCCAGAGCATGGGCAATACTAGGTGAAACAAAGGAGAGTGAAGATCCTGAATCAAAATAGGTACAAACAAGAGTACTAAACAAGCTGACCGTAGTTAGAAATATCTGTAGATATGTTATAACTACTACCTATATAGAATGAAACAGATTAATCCTAGATCATATTTTCCACTTCTATTGACCACCACCCTAACCATGACCGAGTTGAGGTCCCTAAGGAACATCGTAAGATCAGCATGTGCCTTCTCCGTCTCCCCTCGGTGGAGCAGGATCCTGCTATCCATGTTTCTAAAATGGAATGGCTGGAAACAAGTGCATAGGAAGGCACTGAACCTATCCACCTCCACCAAATTGAGATTAAATTTTTCATTGACACTAAATGATCATGTTCCCTCCACATAAAAACACCTCGGTCCCAGGCCTATAGGAAATAGACGAGGAACAGAATGTCGAAACTAAAACTGCAAGGTTCGGCTCCCTATCGGCCAAAACCTGGAAGGTCCTAATGTCAGAGAACTTATTCTAGAAACCTTACCCTTTGAAGAACATGGTTATCTACCCTCTTGTGGTAAACCTCCCTATTATATAATCCTTTCCACTGCCTCATCCTTCTTCTGATCTTCTATGAATGTCGGTAAGTTAAAAGGTGTAACTCCAAATCTGAGAGATGGGTTGAGTGCCTCCTCTAAACATCTTGACCAAGACTCCTCATCAAAAAATAGAATGTATGAAAGAAAAAGACATCCTTGAACATGATCCCCAATTCCAATTCCAACATTTTCCCCTAATAGAGGGAGAGTATCTCCATTAACTTCGTAGCCTTCATGGTTAAATAAAGGAATTATGCTCATAACCCCTACTAAAAATCAATCCATAGAACTACACCATCTTTTATATTCCCCAGGTATATCATCCAACACTAAATTGTAGCTCCCCTCATCTTAATAACCACCAATGGAAGCTAGTAATCAGTTGGATCCTGGATCAAGTTCAATTTGATCCCCATCACCTCAATCTAACACACTCTCTCTCAATCTGAAACCCTTCCTTCATACTTCCCCAGAGTCTTACGATTTAAATCATGAAACATATTAATCAACTAATCATCCTCCCACCACTAGTTAAACCCTCAATTGGTCAATAGTATTAGCCTACTGAGCCTCAACTGCTCGTACCACACACGCACGGTGACTGGGTCCCATAGTTGAAAAGTTTATAGGGAACTCTTAAGCTTGATAAGAATGGAATTTATTTAGGATTGATTTAAACACATTGTTTATTTAAATTTCATCAAAACAAAAAAAAACAAAAACATGGTTCATCATGATGCATGTAACATTCCTAGGGTCTCCACCCCAAAAATAGTGTAGCCTCAGCTGGTCTTTTTTTGTTAAGAGTCCTTACATTGGATCATGGTGTGGGGCTAAAATCATGTGTACTAGCTGGTCTTCATTGGATTTTTTCATGCACCAATGTTTTCCAGCTTGGCTTCTCAACCCTACCATGAAATCCTCTCCGTGTCTAACCCTAAATTACATCCTATCTCTCAACCATCACCTCTGATAACATTCTCTCACGACCCGCCATTATCAAGATGAGGGAAGAGATGGAAAACATTATATACCTTCCATCTTCAAGAAGAAAATAGAGACAATGACCCTTAATTCCCACCTCCAATAGGCTACTGGGTGGAAAATAGCCACAAGGGTGTTTAATGTCACAAAATGGGAGGCATTTCCCATTTTTTAGTTACCAAGATGAAGATAATATATTTATAATCCTCAAAACAACTCCATGGTGTGTGAAGGTTGTCATTCCTTGTATGCACACACACAAGGTGTTTGAGGGTAGGGTGTGATTGGATATGTGGTATGAGGAAAATTGTAAACCATATCATGGGGCTTAATGGAGGCAAGACTATTAGTCACAGCTCACATGACATTTAACCCATACATGCCATGTAACAACTCACAAGACATGAAAACCTCCCACGACGTGTAAACCTAATCATGCATGGTGTGTAAGTTAGATACACGGTGTGTAGAGGATTCTAGAAACCCTTCCCGTGTTTGCTGGCCATTGCACTATATTTTTCTATATCATGTACACTGTGATGTGTCCATGTCTGAGTAAACAATGAGCCAATGGTCATGTGATTATTGTCATATTTATGTACCCTATAAGGTACACATTAATTTTTCATGGAGTGGTCACACGGTGTTTGACCATGTTAGATGGTTTGGGATATTTAATTTCAAATGAATCACTAGCATCAAAGCAAGGGGCTCCCAAATGGTGTGCAATTTCAGATTACATTATATTTTAACATGGATTTTCCATGTCCCATCAGATATTCCTATATGTTGTCTCTCACATTGACTGGGCTATCGACCACACTTGAACCTGTTGATCATTGTCCAGCTGAGACATTCCATCATCACTAGAAAGAATATAGGCTTTTATCTTCTTGTAAAATGATCCATCAAGCCCATTTGTCACCACATATCAAATCTAGGAATAATGGGAATAAAAAATCCATATAATATTCCTCTAATCACCCCCCATATCCATCACATCGCTATCACACCACTTATCCTAATCCACACCCATGGTATCGATCTTTTGATCTAGATAAAGTTCATGCAATGATCGAATATCTGGTATTCATCACGCTATATTCCAAAAGATATGTTTATGATGTATTTTTGATGAAATGGGTGTGAAAACCAAAATCCATAACATGTGAGGAAGGTACAATGGACTTTGTTTATTCTTACTTAATTAGTTTTCAGTGAATAAGACAAATGAAGAGTAATAAATAAAAAAAATTATTAAATTAAAACAATGTATATCCACCTATGATGTGTACATAAAATCTTTTCATAGAATTGGACTACATTCATTCAGACTTATTGAACGAGATGGAATACATAGATCAATATCCTACCTAGAGTTTGGATAGATCAATGAGTAATAATGGTTCTATGTTTTCATCATTGATGAGATCCTTGAACTCTATTGGTACGATGATCCATGATCTAGTCCTAATATGTCATCATCCTCCAAAAATTTTCTCTAGTGGTAGTTTGGATATCTAGGTCTTGAGTGACCAAGACTGTGTAAAGTATCATAACAGAATATTTAAACAATATCCATTCTCTAAAATGAATAAAATAAATTAAATAAATTTATTTAACTTATTTTATTAATTATGTGCTCGTGATGAATTTTTCACAGACACCAATCATAGACAATGATAATGTCCCGCATAGGTTTAATCTTTCATTAAAAACTCCATAGTACAACTCTGATTTCAAATTTGGTAACCCATTCAGAATTTGTTCCAAATTTTTATAGAGCCATACAAGATTGTTGTTTAATATGTTTAATATATTTAGAACATTTCCTCTAGGAACATCGGCCCTCCAAATCACACGTTGTCTCACCACCTGGTTTGAAAAATAATCCATATAATACCCATAGATAATTTATGGGAAATTATATTCATTAAATTATCCCCACCTTGGTTATTTTATTCTAGAAAATAGAAAAAATACTAAAAAAGATGAGGGTATTGGGATCGCATTTGGTTCCCCTACTCCTAGGATCTCTCCTAAAGTTATTATGTTTCCCATGAACATACTCTAGGGGAATCAATCACCCCCAAAGGATAACCTCATGAATATCCAAAGTATCTACTATATAATCAACAAAGGTATGTCCATTAATGATTTCAATCTTCCCATAGTTGAAAACATTTGATGGGTTCTGCATGAATCTACCCAACCACGACATGTGGAAGACGTCATTTACCAGGTCCAACAACGGGATGTGATCTAAGTGGTACACCACCTCTCCTTCCCTAAAAAATATATGGAGATGAAAAATTAATATCAATGATATATTTACACCCAAACCAAATATATTCAATCCATATCATGTGAGAACCCAAAAAACACATGGTATCCCTCATAAACTATAGAGGACTATGTCGTAATTCCGTATAAGAATTATGACAGATCTATTTAGTCTTCATCTACTCCATGATGATATGAACCCTCTCTATAGTATCTTGCACAAACTATAGTTCCATGAGAAATCAGTCCAACAATATAGAGCCCTATAATGTCACCGAATAAAATTTCTAAAGGTTCCATACCATTGGTTGAATGGTTTCTATTTTCTATTGAAAACTCAACTAGGGGTAGATGATTCTCCTAACTATGTTCTATTTTTATCATGAAAGATTACTGAATTTCATACATGAACTAAAAGGAATACTCTTTACTGACATTAGTCTTCATGTGAAACATTATTCCCAGGCATAAAAAGGTCCTAAAAGACTCTTTCAATCACCTCCATAGTTGTGATGTGAAGTGAGAATCATGATCTAAAATGATCATTAATGGAAATCCTTGTTGGAAAACTATATCCTCAATGTAGTGGTGACCCAAACCCTTTATGGGATTCTACTCTTGTATAGATTTTAATTGGAGCGACATGCTAAGTTTTTCTAGGGTCACCCAAATGGAATTAGGTCCAATGGATTTACCTAGTAACCCCATCACAATGTCCACGTATATCTCATCCCAATACAACTCTCATAACACAAGGCGTTGAGATAAACCAGCTGGAACCAGGTGCTTATCCTTCCCTTTCTAATAAATGAGACGTCAAGAAATAAAATCTGTACCAAAACTCTTCATGCATGGCCACCCAAACCAACATTGAAGGTCTTAGTACATCATCTCAACACCTACATGTACCTCCAATGTGTATTTATGAAACACTCACTTAACCTCCTCCTACAAAATCAAATGCACCATTGACCACCCTCATAAAATGATAGGGTTCTCCCCACCTTCAAAAAATCCATCAGAAGCACATGTAGTGGATATCTAAGCACATAAGGTCACACAATTTGTATCTCCACACTGATAATCCCTATATCATTTTAAAATCAACAGGGTAACAACCATTGACCGAAGAAATGAATCACCATCATTTTCCCCTAAGGAAAAATGCAATGAGGCTAACTATAGAGATGCCTCATCCAATAAATAAGAACTAGATCATCACGTGAGAGAGTCTAACACCACATTCCCTTACTTTTAGTATATGTAATCATGAAGTCGTAGTCCTAGAGGAACTCCATCTATCACCTATGTCCAATTTTTAGATCCCTATAAGTGAAAATATACTTGAGACTCTTGTGGTCAAATTAAAAGATAAATATATCATCTATCATGTAGCATCCACGGATCTTTAGTGCGAATTCTAACGCTATTAAATAAAATATCATGGGGTTTTCAATTCTTCTCACGTAGTCTCAATGGACATGAACAGTAGGAGATCACTTCATTACTATACATTAGAAAATATCCAAGTCATGTTCTTCATTCACCATACAAATCTACATACATGACATTCTTCTATGGAAATCTCAAGATGGGAGAAGCTATCAACCTTTTCATCAACCCCTAAAAGAACTCTTGGAACATTTCAATCCACATTAATGACGATACCATCTAGTTCACATCTATTAATGGTTCTTCAACAAAAGATAAATTGGGTAAAAACCACAGATTGTACCCTATTAGCCCAAGGAAACTCCACACCGTGGTAACACTCTTGGGTGTCTCCCAAGAAATCACTGCCCCACACTTCTCCGAGTCTAATGCTAATCTTGTATATGAGATGAAGAGTCAAAGGAAGTGTACTTATTGAGTCGAAAACTGACACTTTGAGAGATTCCCATAAAAATTATTCTCTGAGAGTGTTTCTAGGACCATCCTAATGTGTCTCTCTCACTTATCCTTGGATGTTGAATACACCAGCATGTCATCTATGAAGACCGCCACAAACCAATCTAAGAAGGGATTAAAGATCTAGTTTCAGAGTCCCATGAACACTATTATGTTGTTTTTCATGATGAAAAATATCCCCAAGTACTCATACTTACAATGGAGACATATAAATAAAGTATTCAGTATATCCTTACCTCACACTCATAAAGGTTGATAGCCTGATATGAGGCCATAATTCGAGAACCACTGCCCCCCCTAAATAGATCAAAGATGTCATTGAACCTTTATAGTGGATACGTATTCTTTACAGTCACCTAGTTGATGTTATGGTAGTCCACACATAACCTCGTGCTCCTTTCGGCCTTGTTGGAGAATAATACTAGGGTTGTCTAGAGTGAGTCGTTTGGTCTCACAAATCCATTCTCCTACAAGTCCTCCAACGACACCCTGATCTCATGAATCCTTATAAGATCCATCAGATATGTTGATGTAGATATCAGGGTCATATCATGGTGTATGTCAATGAATAAATATTTATATGTATGGGGAGTTAAGCTAGGTATGTTCTTATTAATGACTTCGTCAACCCCCAAAACCACTGTAGGAAAATAATTATTTAAGAAACCATTTCTCCAAGAGTCATGCTAGTCAACAAGGGACAATCGGATACACCCCCCAATTTCTGAGCATGTCCTTCACTTCTAACCATTACTTTACACCGACAAAGGAAAACATTGTTCCAAAACTATGGACACAACACATAAACCACCTAAAAAAGTCAATCATGGAATGAATTGTGGATATCCATTACACACCTGTGATGAATTCATATGGCCTCATCACTGCTACAAATAGATCCACTAAAAAGTCATTCCTCCAAGCATCAGATCACACAGTCTTCTTAAGTTTTAAATTTCTATGTCAGTTCCTTTCAGAGTCTCCAACCACAATAGTGAAGCCACCGTATCAACAAGAATATCTAAATATTGAACTTTTTAGGTGACTGAAACATATTTTTGGTTATTATAATATAACACATTTAATGAAAAAGTGAGAAACCTCATGTTTTACTCTGAACAAGCACTAAATGATAATAAATAATTATTTAAATATAGCATGAGACTATTGGAATTCGTATCCCTAAAAATTGTCCTAGAAATAGAGTTTAACGTTGTTTCTAGATCATTCATTGGTAGGTATTCAAATAGAATTGCTATATTGTCCCACATTTTCCTGTACTCCTCTTGGTTGATATTCCGTCCATTTAAGCTTGAAACTAAATTAATGTTCTTCTTAATACAAGATCATTTTCACTATTAGTATCCATATGAATAGTCATTTTCATCATCCTATGAGTTTATTTTGTTGAGTCATTGATCACAATTAATTCCTCTTACATTTATTATCTGGAATGCATTAGTAGTTCCATCATTTGTACAGCTTCTGCAAATGTCTCATGCTGGTCACCCCTAAGGTTAACTACCCAAAACTCCTCAACCTAAAATCGAATAGAATTTACATTGATCTTGGTTTCACCTTATATCATTATGAATTTCATCTTTTTGGTAGATATTGTCTCAATTTGTGATGTAAAATATGAATAATCCTTTCATACTTTCTTACTGCCATGCCGACCCTTCCTCCTCCATGGACTAAGGATGCCACTACCATTAAATACTAGTTAATTGTATCCTAATGACTAATTAGAGGACACATCATTGGAATCATCTATATGTATCAACCACTCATCAGTAGAGTTATATGCTCGGTATTCCTCCTAGATAGACCCTTCATTCCCCAACCCCTCAATGAATTTACCCAAAATAATATCTAGAAACTCCCTCCTTGGAATTGGCATGTCCACTCAAATTTTCCCATTCACCAGAAAACACTCCCTTATAGGGTTATCGATCCTTAAAAGCAATTCCTCCACATAGAAAAATAATTTCGGGAGTTTGAATCTTCATTAGCTAACATTTGTGTTTCCACATTTGAGTTGATGCCACTAACAATCTCACCTTCCATAACACCTGTAGCAGCAACATTATCCACCTCATATCCATATTGTATCGTAGAACCTTGCACAACAGGGCTCATATTACCTAGTTCATCCCTTAGTCAACTAAACATATTAGATACAGATGGGTTAACCTCCAAAACATCATGTTTCATATCTTTTTCCAAAACTGGATCAGAGCCCACGTCTATAACGCACATCCTAGCTGAACCTTGAACATTCCGTTTTCCCTTTCCACTTTCATCTAAAGTCACTGCCATCATAGGTTCAATTTTCGTGACTCCATGCCTATATGCAGTCACTTCATGACTAATTTTCTAATAGGAAGAACAAAAATCAGCCCATGTCTCAAACTCCAAAAATTGTTTCCAACGAAACACTCCCCCAACAGAAATCCAAATATACTTAGTTGGAAATTTTGAACATCTACATCCCCCCTTATTTTTGGTGAAATAAGGTGGAAAACTAAATATTATTGACAATATTCACACAAATAAAGTCCTGCAAGATTATTTATCATACACTTAATTTCTGGGTTTTGAAATGGTAAAGGATACTCAGGGAAGATCACCCAAATTTCCACAGTTTGGGTGTCCTATTTCATGTGAAAGTCGATATTCCACTAGATAAGGTATAATTCTAGGTCATTTATATTGTGGGGGAGTTGTACAATGCCCCAATCTAGTCTTCCTCTGAATAAAAATGAATCATAAATTTACTTTTGTCGAGAATACCTATTGTGTTATGATCCTACAAGCCCGATGACCCAAAAAATGCATCGAACAAACAAATCCACCGAAGAATGACACTACATAAAGAGATAAACCAATATGATATTTAGGATAGATGAACCCTTAGTAAACATCAAGGATGAAATAAACAAATGAGGAAAACTATCGTATATATATGGGACCTTAGGGTACAAATAATTTTTTTGGAAGGGGGAAGAAAATTAGTGTTAGAGGGGGGGATAAAGAAAAAGATGAAGCTCCTTCATAGGGGGTTGGAGGACTTTTCCCCACCAGTCAGGGAGGGACTGGTGGGTTGGCGTCACTATCACAGACTGGGAGTTATCATTTCAGAAACCCTCTAGAGCTACCCCTTTCCATCAAACCAAATAATTGGAATGAAGGAATGACTTGAACCTATGACAATTAATACATAATATAATGTATTAAATAAAAATATTATACAACATATAATCCCTAAAGCCTCAGGGTCATAATCCACCATAGCATAGAACTATCTTCCTCTCGGGGCACTAGCTCCATAAGCCTGGAAAGGAAAACCTAGGGGTTGTGGTGGTAATAGGATGAACTCTTGACCAACTAATGCTACTCTATAGGCCCCTCTAACTCCTCCACCACCATGAGGACCCACCTTCTCTAGTATCTTCCTCTATCTCAGTTGTCCCTCATCCATTTCTCAATAATTTGTAGGATCAGTTGGAAAATCCTAAGAAAGATGTCACATACCATAATAAGAGAAACATAACCTCTACCTCATCTAATTCAAGCCATCCTAAGAGACATGATCCAATAACCCTATGTCCTAGGATCTACTCATGAAACATCTGACATGAAAGAATCCTAGTTAATACCTCCGGCAAACCACTACTGAGATATAAACCACAGGGTGCCCACTATCAGTAGACAAAGTTAGTTCCTACAGATCAAGGAATATCTCCACCAACTTGGCCCACTCAAACACCCTATCATAGGTGGGGATTCAAAGGGATACTACATAAGCCCAGATGTCCTAGAGTAATCCCTAATCAAAGGATCATGCTAAAATAAATGGATATGAAACCATATACATTGAATATTTTGAGATATTAATAAACCATTATGAGTACTCAAAAATAATCAAACATACCTGCTATAGATATAGAAGCTCATAATTTTGCACTGATTCCAATTTGGCTTGTTATAACTCCTCCCTGATTAGATTCTCGATGTCTAACAAAGAGGGGGATGTCCCATTGTTTGACACTGTCACTATGATCGAACAACACCTAAAATACACCTGAAGATGACTAAAATCAAGTACTGCCATTTGATCTATAGGAATCCTTGTAATGAGGAAAAAATGTGTAATTTACTCTAGCCAATCCTCAGTGAACTAGATGCATGGATCACCCCAAAACCTAGGAGGTCACTACCATTGAAACTCTTGAAGCACACACATTGTGCATGCATCCCCAACTCTCCCAACCCGAACCAGATGAAACTTAATGGGTAGTGGTATAGATGTTAAAACAATTGAGTGTTATATATATGAAAAATTTCCATTTATTGATTCCTCATCAATCAGTAGATCATCCTCATGATAATGTAGTGGAATCTTGGATGGTTGTCTTCCCGGAGGAATCCAGAAGTAATGAAAAATCTACCATGGTCAAAGAGTATATTTGGAGAGCTAACTCAAGAAGGAAATGAAAATTACATCCCCTTAATATATAATTCATCTTCCATTGATTTTCCTATAACTAAATTTTATATATACTGAGTCAAAAGGAAATTTATTAGAGTCTTGGTGTATGAATACATTATCAGTTACGCCAACATTACAGCCCCTAGACTGAAACCTGAATTCCGAACACTAAAAACTATTATCCAAAACCAATATCATAGAATAATGTCTTATGGTGGAACATATAGTCTATATAAAACTCTATTATAACCCATCCCACTGGGCTCGGACCCATGACTACCCCAATCCAATGTCTAATAAAATAGGGGCTGGAAACCAGCATTGATTAGGAAGATCAAAAATATTATAAGAATTATCCTAATGTAAATGTACACATAAACATCTCCAAGAACATACAATGATTTAATATAAAACAGATGAAACCAATGCATGAATACATCTATAATTCTAGAACTATCATTTGATAGTAAGGTACTAAAAGTGAAAAGGATGTAAAATAAAATGCCAAAAAAATTGTAATTCATCCATCCTTGTCTAAGGGTGAGGACTACAATCAACTGTATGCTTATATAAAACAGCTAGATATTTCTAGATCAATTAAATATATAAAAATCTCTACATATTATAAAACACCTAGATATATTCAGGAAGTATATCACACCACCTGGTGGTCAAAACCATTTTCTTGCCTCGGAATTTTGCTTCATGTAATGCTGGTTTTGGTAGAATCCACAAGATGATTCATGCCATCAATGGAGATACTAATTCAATAGTTCATGATCATTAGTCCCCACTCATAAAAACAAACTCATTTTAGTGTATCGTGAATCATAGATAGGTGTTCACACCCAAAACATATAGGGGATACTATAAATGCAATCTGAGTCAACTCGTTTCATAGGGGATCATATTCCAATGATACTATAAATCCTAATGATACTTACTGGTAGATGTAAGATTAACACCCAATTCAAGGAGGCCATGTTGATTCCAAAAACACCGCATATGATATAAATATGATATTGGATCACACACCAGTCTCATAGTGGGACCCCATGATCTCTATCAAAGACTCTCCCTCAAGAGGGGATAACAATCAGTATATGTGGATGTAATACCGCACTCTACCCTCAAGGGAATGTACCAATGGGAAAACCAATCAACCAGAATTGGTCAGAACAGATGTGTTAAAGGGCTCTAACATATCACTAAGGGAGTACATTGCGTATAAGTAGAGTGCATGGCGTGCATAGATCATCCTAGATCTTCCAATGTGGTAAAAACTCACACAAAATGCAAACCTCATCATACATGGTATTTTTGGGAAATACATGACTTGTAGGTGTCACTTAGAAATTATCTATGTCACATGGTCATGGTTGTTTCCATGTACTGTTGGTCTTGTAAGGCACACATAGATGTGTTTGTGTCCAAGAACAAAGCATGCCAATGGTCTGGTACTTTTGGTAGTGTATGTGTACTCTCAAAGGAATATGTCAAGACACCACAAAATGTCCACACTTCATGTGACCAGGTCACACAGTGTGTGATATTTAATTTTAGCTGGAAACCTATGACCACATACAAGGGGTCCCATACAGTGTGTAACACCAAATTAAACACCGTGTAACCCATGATTTTATAGTTCCCCTGATATCTTCCACCATGTTTTACTATAAATCCTTAGAGATGCTTCTCTTATTGAAACATGTTTATTGCAGGTCATCTGAGCATTTCCATCATAGCTAGCCAAAATATGGGCTCAAATCTTCATGTAAAAATATCTATTAAGAAAATCAGTCATTGCACGTCAAAACATGGAAGAATGGGAACCTCTAATCTATCTGATCCACCTCTTACCATCCAAATACATTTATAAATGTCAATTTTACCTTTGATAAAGAACCGCACCATCCGTATCGATCTATTTCACTAAAGAACATTCACTAAATGATTGAATATTGAGTATCCATCGAACCATCTTCAAAAATAAAGTATTGGGAGGAAAATTCAATGAAATGGGGGAGAAAACCCCAATCTATAACACATGACAAATAAACCTAGACATTTATTCATTTATCATTGAATTTTTTTCATAGATGGAGAAAAATGAAGTGGAATAAATAACAATGAACAAATAAAATTCCATCAATTTTAATGTACTGAAAATACATATATAAATTCAATTCTATGAATTGATTCATATTTTTCTAGGATTAATATGATATATGAAAAACAAAAAACAGTATCCTACCTATAGTATTGATCAATTTTTGATGAAGAATGATTCTATGATTTCATCATTAATGAGATCTATAAACTTCATTGGCACAATGATCAACGATATGGTCTCGATCTGTTGCCTTCTAACAAAAATGCTCACCAATGGTCATTTAGATCTCTGGGTCTTGATCATCCAATCCAAAGAAAAGTCTCATAAACATATATTTGAAGGTGAGTCAATTGTTGCATCAAATGAAATAAATTAAATATATTTAGTTAATTTATATTCTTAATTTTTCACCCATGATGAATTTTTCACAAACAACCTGTAGAAATAAAAATATTTCATGCACAGGGTAAAACCCAAAATTATATCCAATGGTGCCCTCAAAGTTTTTATCCGGGCCCCAATATAGGTGTTATTCCACTTTTTATAGAAAATTGTGAATTATTGTTATGTAATATAATTAATATTTTTTGTTCATTTATTCTAGAAAGGCCTAACCTTATAATAACATGTTTTCTCAACACTTAGTCTTGAAAATAATCCATATAATTTCTAAAATAATTCATATAATATCTTATCATTTACAGATCATACATGGAGAATCCTTAAGGTTAACTGTTAATGTAATTGATTTAGTTGAAATTTGGATGTTACTTGATACCCTATGCTTACAATTCTGTTTTTCATAATAACTTGCAAGTAATAGAATTTTTTATTATTATTTTATGAAAATTATCACCAAATAGTGCTTTAGAAATAAAAAAATATAATCACCATTTCATATGTAAGGTATTAATATAAAATTGATCAATATAAAAACAACGGATGAAATTTTCAACAACATATAAATGAAATCACTGACCGGGGAAAATAGTCCCCTTTGATACACTTGATTGTATCCAAACAATAGATTATAATTTTTTCCATCCACTGATCCAGTCTCACATTCATGATCTATTCCATGTATCTCTTCTGAATATGTAAATAACTGATCCATCACTTGTACTAAACTCTAAGACCATACATCTGGAGAATTATCTTAACTATGAGCAACAACTTGTGGAGATTCTTAATCATATGGGGAATGTTATATTAAACAGGACCACTCACCTTGTTAATGTTTTGTGGTTAAACTACAAACATGAATATATTATGTGGTAACTAGGGGATGAAATGAAATATAATTATCCTCACTTTGTTCTACCAATGTGAAAATTTTTTAGGGAATAATCATTTTACGAGGGGAAGAATGTAACTCCCCAAGATTTTGGTGATATTATTTTTTCAAATAAATTTATTCTTTTCTATATGTTCAATTACATGAAATAAATATTTTTTTGTAAATATAAAACACTGAGGTTATCTTTCATTGCAAATAAAATCAATTTTAAAAGAAAATAAAAGTACTAATAAAATATTATTAATTAATATGATATATATCAACCAGCTATTGGAATGAAATGTATAAATAGTATTAACTAAATTATGAAAATATATGGTTTACACATGTATATCCATTAAATTATTTCATGAAAAATTAATTAGAAATGTAAATAAAATAAATTTTAAAATAAAACATTTCATTTTCGAAAAAACTATTTTAATGAAAACCAACACTTTCAACATTAATAAATAAAAAATAAACTTTTGGTGAATTTTTTTTAATGAAATAGATATATTATATATCTAATGAACTTTTTAACATTCATATTATTTCATTTCTAGACCAAATATAGGAATATATCCTGTTTTATTCTTAAAAATTGTATTTTTCTAAAAAAATTATTTTGTTGATTGTGGAATTCTTATTTAACAAATAATTTTATTTTCTCTTTTGAAATCTTTTTGATAAAATAAATATAAATTTTTAAATAATAATTATAAAATTTTCTTAGGTTTAATATTTTTTAATATTATAAGAAATAAAATTTTTAATGAATTGTGAAAAATAATGGTTTTTATTTTGAATTTCCATTTATTCTCAGTTTTTAAAAAAATTACAAATTAATTTTTGATCATTTTAAAATAAATATTAGTTGAATTATATATCTATTAATCTAATTTAATTATTTTGAATTATTTTTATATTTAATTTCAATATAATTGTTTTTAAAAAATTTGAACATTTTTTCTTTGAAAACTGTCTTTCCCATTTCGTATGCAGGGTTAATTATAAATTAACCATTTCCACTAATATGGATTATATATGAAAAAATGGACACAATATTTTTAATCATAGTAATTTATATTTTCTCATAAGGTTTACTTAATTTTCGACTATAATGAATTGTAAAATCTATAAATATTATTTACTTTTAATATAAAAACGGGTTTACCTAGGGGTTTTAATAAAAGGATAAAGATTTAAAATGACAAAATACAAGTAAAAGAGAAATTTTTCCAACATATTTAGACCTTATATCTTATAGGTTTGAGAATGGACCATTTTTAGACTTTTTCATGTGGAAACTTTGTGTACACATTATTCTTTTCAAAACATACAAGTGTGTCACTCACCTCACATAAAAAAGGACACACCCACTCCTCTCATCTTTACACAAAAAAAACCAATTTTCCCTGGAAATTCTAATATTAACTTTATTACTTCAATTTTATCATTCGGGATTCCATATATTGGTCAAAAATCCATCCAAGTAAAGATTTTGGTTTAATCCAAAGGATTTTACTCATCGAAGATGTAACATTTGTCAAAAACCATTTTTATTTTATTTATTATTCAAACTCCATAAATTATTAATAAACCATGATGATATAATACAAAATTATAATAAAAATAAATATATTTGTTTATTTAAAAATAATTATGTAATTTAAATATATTGTTTATTTTCTTTTATTCTTTCATTCAAGAAAGTGTAAACAACATTCATGCATACATAAGGCCTGCCATCTCTGGGAATGGTGTATTTCAATTCCTATCTCAACCATTTATTGATCACTGTAAATATAATTATTTAAAATATATATGGTATTTATATCATTTTTAACACTACATAATTTATGGAACCATGATCTAATTAATATTTCAAAAAATCAAAAATAAAAACACCCACTAAAATAAAATCAATTACTACTTGAAACGTGAGTTTAGAATAGAAAAATTAATAAATGGTAAAAAAGGTCACAATTAAATCATATATAGTTATATATATATATATGTATATATCTCTTTGTGTGTGTGTTTTTTTGTATGCTTATGTAATATATTAATAATAAACATATATTTATTTTAGTGGATCTTTGAATGTGTATGAAGGAATTCGAGACTTACGGTAAGGGATTTCCATCTCACGTTTTAATTCTGTGAGACACTTGTCAAACTCACCACCAATTTATTTTATGTTGTTTATTTTATTAGAAAGATAAATTTTCTAAAAAACAATTAAATTTAAAATAGGACATTACATAGTCTAGTGGTAGTTGTTAAACCAATTTTCTCTTCCATTTTCTGATTCATGCCCCGTAGCCTTGCTAGATGTGATGGGTTTTCACCCAGTATTTAGGTTGTAAATTTTCTACAAAAATATTACTAATATTCCTATAATTTTCCAAAATTATAATGACCCATAATTAGCATATAATAAAATACAAGATAAACCTTAAATTTTACCAATGAATTTAATCTTTGTTCGATAAAATTTATACATATTCATCATCAAATAACACTTTCATAATCAAAACTAGTAGGTTGTGTACACATTAATGTATTTTAAAAATATTCTTAATAATTTGATATATCTACCACATAAATTTTCAAAAGGTATGTTTTTGAATTTGAACTTAATATCGTCTTTATTATCATAATCCCATGATTTCATCTATAACTCTTATGATAATATAGTCATATAAACTTCTGATATTTCATATAATCCTTGGATGTTTCATGATTCTAATAGACAAAATAACATTGGTAAAAATAAATTTATTATTTATTTATTGAATCCAAATACATAAATATTTCATCTATTTTATTTCAACATAGTACATTCCATGAAATTTAGGTTATCTTTTAGAAGATGGAGTTCACTCAGATAATTCCTCAAATCCCCAAATTTATGATAATGAACAATAAATGGATCACTATGATGATATTTACTACCTTCCATCATAATATTAATTCTTACATAACAATTAATTTCATTATTTTCTTTTTCTACATACATAATACATTTTATCATTCATTTTAGAAGAATCCATGGGTTTCTTATACCACATTTTTTTCAAGAAGAAAATCAGTATGTCCTTCCTCCATCACACAAAATATTACCATACTCTATCCTTATCCTCTTTTATGAGTTTAAGAGTTAGATAAATTATATGTTTTTAATCATATATCAAGAAAAATGTTTAGGAATAACCATGATATTTTTCTATCCAATCATCATCCAATTAGGGTTCTTATAGTCACAACATTTTCCTTCATGTTCAATGTTTACCTGATTTTTTCGTGTTTCATCTATTGAATAAAACCCAAAATTGTAGTTTGGAAAAGCATAATCATAGTTGAAAACCCATATAATCATGAGGAATCATTTATAGGATACCAAATTCATGACTCCATTTGTTCAATCAAATATACCTTACATTTATCCTAGGACATTATTTACCATCCACAATTCAAATACATCATAATGGTTTTTATATAAAATGTGAATTTTACTAGGTATAAACCATGGGAGTGTTGAATGAGGTGTGCCCTTATGATTTCTGTTATGTACAAGTGATGAATGGTTCAAGAATAATAAACCCATTTTAGAGTAATTACCCCTAGGTTCAGTTGTACTAGAACCATTTACACCAATATTATCTTAAAAAATATGTATATCATGAAAAACCCACATATTCCCAACCTTAAAAACACATGAGGATGTTCTTGAATAAGAATAATTATTTATTATCAAAGGGTTATGATCTATTATCTATTTCTTCCATAAATTATTCACCCATGGTTTCTAAAAAAATTCCTATAATACCAAATTTAACAACCCTTAATCCAACAACCATGATTTGGTGTTTTACTTTATTACATTGGTATATGCTATAGGGAAACATATATCCTAGGAATGGATAGTATATTAGACTTTGTAAACTAGATATATCCATTATTTTGATATTAAATTTCAAAAAACAAATAAAAAATAATTGTTTTAGGATAATATCATTATTTCTTCTAGAATATCATTTCATTTAATTTTTAGAACACTTCGTGAATACCATGAAAAGGAAAAATAATAATATTGAAATCAAATTCTCTGTTAGGGTTAAGAATAATGGAAGCTATCATGAATCAATAAGCATAATAATGGAATGTTAAATAACTAAACACACATTACATTAAAATAATTTGACTATTATGATTAATATGAAAAGGTAAAAAATTTAAAAAAATCTATTTATTTAATTACCTGAATATCATAGAAAGATAATGAATAATCAATATGAAAAGGTAAATAAGTGAAAACACTTTCCCTTTATTATATGGAAATAGAGAAAAATTCATCCATAGATAATACCACTGAAAAAATACAATTTATCATAATAAATTAATTATTTATGATGGAAATTATTGATTATTATATTTCATGATCTCAACATTCATGATACTAGTATAGTCAAGACCATTCTCAATTCAGTTTAAAACTGATTGGTGGGTACACAATAGAAACCCATTTAACTAAGGCTAGCCAATTGATTCAACTAACTAGATTTTAAATTTATAATATGGATTTCTATAACCTATCCCTAGCCATATATTCATGTCCAAAGTTTCCTTATATATCAAATAATCAATTTAATTCATAAACAATATTCATTTTCATCATATATCCATGTTGAGTAAAGGATACTGATTTATCAATATTTCCATAGTCAATAAAATAAAATTAAAATTAAAACATAAAATGAATAAATGATATATTATTTGATAATTATAATATCCATTTTAAATAATATTGATATTTATATAAAACTTAATGTCTAATTAATCACAGGAATGTGAATATTTTAAAGGAAAGGTAATGAATAAAAATGATTACATGGAATAATGGTCAATACCTTTCTTGTTCAAAATGGTCATAAATGATCCATATAAATTAAAAGGGTGGTATCAATATAAAATATCTCCATTGAATTATATGTCAAATAATGGATTACGATTGTTGATGAATAATAATAAAGAAAATGGTCATTAAATATGGTAATAATTCCTTAAATGGATCATTTTCAAAATACTAAAACTTTTTTGAAATAATTTTTAGAATCATGGATATAAATGAAAATTTATTTTCTTCCAAATATAGAAATGAAGTCAGATTTTATTAAAAATACATTCTAAATCATTTTATGTACAAAAGTGATGAAATTTTATGAGTATTACATAATAAAAAATTAATTTCTTTTGGTTAATAAAATTAAAGAGGTTTATAATCCAATGATCAAATAATTTCCTTAAATTTAAACTCGTGCATAAATATTCTCGATTAAAATTTGATTATGAAGTAAACCCTCAAAATGATAGTAACATTGAAGTGAAAATTGACCAATAAATCTCTAATGTGTATTATATTTTAATGAACATAAAACATGCTCAAATATAACAACATGTAGTCATAATTCATTAAACTCATAATCATAAAATATTTACTATAATGAAGATATAATATAACCTTATAAAAATAAATTGAGTAACAAAATTCATTACAAAAGTTGTCTTTTAAGTCAAAATACATTTGAATAAAATAATTAAAATTGAAACATAAAATTACAAGAATTATTGTTTAATTAGTATATTACTTGTAAAATGGTTATTATAAACACTATATTAACGAAATTTGGATCAAAATAATATAATACTCCTTAGTGAACTTTAATTGATTTGAAATAGCTTACATCACAATTTCTTTTTGTATGAGCATGATTTAACATAATTTATAATGGTTTTAAGAAGGTAATTAATTGTAATCATAAACATGTTCATATTTATAATTTCATATTGCATCCTCTTATAATATTTTACCATCCAATTATTATTAATATTTTATTTTTTTCCTGGTTTCTTATGTTAATTACTTTGGTTTCTCATGTTTGTTTTGTCATGAAAGTTCTTGTTCTACGATATATTATATTGTTTCATAATATATATAATGATATTAATTTAATATATAAAATATTTTCTCACTGTATAAATTTTCACAATCATTCATGAATATTTTTACTTGTAAAATTAATCACATCGCTTCATGTATATTGTTTGTCATACGTGCACCCAAGAAGCAATATAATTCCCTTAAGGAGTGATGTTTAAAGGAAATGAGAGATATATTAATCATAAATAATTGATATAGTGTGATATATATAACTTATATTAATTTAATTTATCCATATTACCTTTTATAAAAATTTTAAGTGAAAAACAAATCACATTGCTTCGCAAGGAAGTAGTCCACAGTTAACACTAGAAATATTATCATATTTTAAAAATAATGTAATGTAAGAATTAATAAGTGATATTATAATTAAATAGGTATAATAATATCATAAATAAAATGTTAGTTTTAAAAGTCCATCAAATATCCATCCTAGATTGGTGGTGAGAGAAAACAAATTAAATATACTCATGTGGTGGTAGTCTATTGTAGACATGATCAATGGTTTCATTTCCAATTTAATGGAAGTGGAGATGGATATAGGTTATTACATTAACATAATAACAAATGTGTATGTGCGAGATAATGGTTTTGTTGTAATGTATTTATTTTTTATCATTTTATGTAAATATAAGAAGTTATAAAATTATAACGGTCATTTAATAATGTTACCTCTTCTTTAGATGACCAGTTTATGTTTATGAGGTGTCTCTATTTTTACATTGTTTTTCCACATCATTTATTTAATTTTCATCAATTTAATTATGTATTGTTACAATTTTTAAAAAATAAAAGAAAATTGGTATTTTTATCACTAAATCTATTAATTAATCATTTTTATAATTAAATTTGTGTCTTTTGTCTTTTAAATAGATAATTTAGTCATTATAATTATTTTAATTATATTAAATTACATTCTAGTATAATAATCATAATTTTGTTTACTTTTATATATTTCTAAATTTTTATTATTTAATTATTTCTCATTTTTGATTATATTAATTTAATTTAGTTTTTAATTTAAGACATCACAATATAATTCTGATTTATTTAAATAAATTAACTTTACTTTTTAACGGGTTCAATTATTATGCTATGTAAATAATTTTAATAATTAAGTTAATAAAATAATGCGTTTTTAAATTTAAAGTTTCATTTTTTCTTTTAACTAATTAAATTACTTTTTAATAATCGGTAGTTAGTTTCAATTATTTTAATTTCATTTCTGCGGTTAATTATTTGTCTGTGTTTTGATTTTATTTAGATATTTAATCAACTAATATTTATATTTATATTCTTCGTTAAAAAAATTTTCTCTTTTATTTATAGTTTTCTGAAACATTTAGTTAGATTTTAGTTACAGTTAATTTATTAGCCTTTAATAATTTAGTTATTTTGAATTTTGTTTTAATTTATTAATGTTTTATTTATTTTATTATTTTCATTAAATTAATTTTTCTGGTAACATCTCTTTTTTTTATATCGGTGAGTTGACTCACCGATGCCGCATCACACCGATTCTTTGTCTCACTAATCTTTTGTCACACCGATCATTTTTCACACAAATCCTTTGTCACACTGAATTTTTTTATAACTATCGGTGTGTCGTGACTCACCGATTACATTGAAACATCATCAATTTCTCACCTTGCACTGATGTTGCAACGCACCGATTATTTTCATCTATTTCGGTTTCTCATTGAATTGTTTTCAGTCTCTTGTTTTTCTTAACTAACAGTGTCGCATTTCCTATTATCGGTGAGTCATTATTTTCTTTCATCGGTGTGTCACACAATGGTACTTTTTTATTTTAACTAACGATTTTTGAAGACGCACCAATGTTATTTGGCGTGGTTGCTATTTGGAACCATTTAATTACTTCTATCGGTGAGTTCGGATTTTATTTTTAACTATCAGTGATTCAATAACACATCAATATTCTAAGTCATCCTCAGTTTCTCATTGAGCCGATTATTTATTATTATTTTTTAATTATCAGTGAGTTGGTTTTCTCATCGGTGTGTCATAGAAAAATTTATTTTTGCATCGGTCTTTTGATGTCTAACTAATCCCCTAATTCAATCCTTATATCAGTGAGTCTTTTACTCACAATTTAATTCTTCTTTAGGTTTCACAACTTCACACTAAAACATTGTTAGTGTCATCTTCTCACACCATCTGACGCATGAGCTTCCATGCTATTGATCCATTTCTTCCATCTTCAGTGTCTCATGACACACCAATGATTCATTCTACTTCTTCATCCACGCTTCACCACAAGCATAGCTTTAAATTTTATTTGAATTTAATCAAACCATAATTTTCACTTTAATCAAAACTAAATATCTAAATCAACCCAAATTCAAACCAGTATTTCTCCCAAATTGAAATCAAACCCTAGAAACTTGGCCTGATGTTGTAATTCTGGAATCTAAGGTCGACCATCAAGATGAGGCTATAGCTACCCAACCCTTTCTTACTTTACTATTACATCATTTTTAAGGTAAACAACATAATATTATTACACATAGAGGATCCAACAGTTTAGTGTCTTGGGGAAACTAGGACCATACATAGCAATTACAACATCAAGCATAAACATTTATTTAATTGCTTCTTCTTTAGCATCTTATTGGAACATGTACTCTACTTAGTACATCTAGCCACCTGAGGATATACATCAAAAGGGGTGAGATAGAAGCCCAATAATGTGATATATAAGAAGAATATAGCATGGGTTGAGCATAATCATGACATAGGAAAAAGATCATGAACATGAGGGGAGCATAAATATAAGACATGAAATGTGGCAATGCCTAAAAAATGACAAATCATGTCTTAGTGGTTAACTACTACAAATACTTGTGAAACAAGCTAGAATCCTGTTCATAAATCATTTCACATTTACTCATGAGATTCATCAATTTACCCAATTCATTGGAGAACAATATAATTCCTGGCACACCCTTCACATTCAAACATTCATATTGCGCTATATAATTCAGGGCACACTCGTCACATCATAAAATTATCATTATCATGATTGACACATAGATCACATAACAAAAATGAACATAACTAACACACAGAAAGGAATGGGTTTCATCGCATAAGAATACATTCATAAGATTTTATTTCCCAAAAGAAATAGGGAACAACATACTTGATACAAGAACCATCAACCATGAATGAGAGGTAAAAGATGAGTTCTTAAAAGAAGTGTTCTTTTGGAAAATATTTGGTTTGACATAAACTACATTATAAAACATGTATATCCTAGAAAAGTTAAGATAATGATGAATAAATTATCTTTAAGTTGTAACCATATAAAAAATGAAGTGAAAGAGGGAGAACCCGAAGGATGAAAGTTGGGTTCGATAATTTCCCCTTACCTTGTATCTGAATGCTTCCTTCTCTTTCATGTCCTGTATAATTACATTATATTCATTAATTAGAAATTCCAGAACATTTTATAAATTAATATGGTTAATTCTGGTTTCATTATGTCATATTATGTTCATTTGTATGACTTATAGAGTTTAAAAACATTGTTTGGGGATGTTTGTTTTTATGGTTTTTCTTGGGTGGTTCAATTGTATTCATAAATTGAAGTTCGGGTAGAACATGGGTAAAAATCAAGAACTAATATTAAATGTTATTAATGAAATTCAAGAATTTAAAATTATCTTATAATTAGTTATATTATATAACATTAGGATGAATCATATGATAAAAATTAAATGAATATTGTTTGGGTAAATTTTGGCGGGATTTCGATCACAATGAACTTGTTCTAATTTATCACTTAGTAATCTGTTCATATGTAAATTCCAGAACATTAAATAGGAAATAATAAATATAAAATATTCTGGTTCAACCATAAAAATGGTTCCATGACCAGATCTGAAGGTAGAAATGGATGAAGAAATCATGTCGTTCTTGAAGGTGATAAATTAACACCTTGCGAACAATGTTCTCTTTAGTAAAACAAAAGGAAGAGGTAAATGGGGTTGGATGATATAATATCCCATTAGAATCATAAAATTATAGTACATGTATTATAATGGAGTTAAAATACCATTTGGATGAAGATAGGTGGGGATAGATCAAGAAATGAACTTGAACTTTAATGGAAATTAAAGGAGAAGGGGGATAGAAATTACCTCTTAAATCCTCCTCTTGAGATCCTCATTAAGGAAGCTAGGTTTGGTCTTCTGATGAGACCAGTAGTACTTGAACGTGGGAGAGGGGATATGGAGTATGTTTGGGCAGAGTTTAGATAAGTCTTGGAGCTTGATATGTGTGAGGAAATGAGGGTGTGAAGTGTGGGTTTTATAGTGGAGGGGAGAGAGGTTTCCTTAATATATAATTCCTTAGTTTGTTAATTTCCCCTAACACAAGTAATAGTGAGTCTTAAAAGACCAAGAATATTAATTTTATCATCTGAAAAAAAAAAATTTTAATGTTCACTTATATCTTAGTAGTTCATTATGTTTTTTTCATGTTATTTTATGACATAAATATAAGAAGGGAATTTTTATTGAAAAACATTGGGTCGTTACATTTTTCCACCCTTAAGAAAATTCTCCCCCCAAATTTCTCTTTACATAAATAGGTGAGGGTGTTTATCCTTCATTTCCTCTTCTAGTTCCCAAGTTGCTTCCTCAAACTTATGGTTCCTCCAAAACACTTTGACAAGATGGGTTGTCTTGTTGTGTAAAACCATATCCCTCCGATCGAGAATCATTACTGGCTACTCCTCAGAGGAGAGATCATCTTCTAGCTGCACCACCTATGATTATAGTACATGTGAGGGTTCTGGTATGTACTTTCTCAGTAGTGATACATGAAACTCATCATGAACATGAGCCATATTCGATGGAAGTGCAAGACGATAGGCGGAGGCTCCTATGAGGTCAAGAATCTCAAAGGGGCTAATATACCTTGGGCTTAGCTTCCCTTTCTTCCCAAATCGCATGACTCTCTTCCATGGAGATATTTGAAGGAAGAATTTATCTCCAAGTCGAACTCCAAGTCCCTTCTACGGTTGTCTTCATAGCTCTTTTTTGAACATTGAGAAGATTTGATTTGTTTTTGGATGACTTGAACTTTCTCTGCCATCTCTTGAACAAGATCCGGTCAACGTAGCTTTCTTTCCCCAACTTTATCCCAACAGGTTGGATTTCTAAAACGATTTCCATAAAGATCTTCATATAGAGACATCTGAATACTCTAGTGGAAGCTATTGTTGTATGAGAACTCAACCAATGGGAGATGATGATCCCAACCACCTTTTAATTCTAGAGAGCCTTCTCTTAGAATATCTTCTAGAATCTGAATAGTCCTTTCAGATTGGCCATCAGTTTGATGGTGATAGGTCTTGCTAAAATTTAATTCAGCACTCAAAACATGTTGAAGGCTCCTCCATAATTTAGATGTGAACCTTGGATCACGGTCAGAGACTATTGAGAGGGAATCACCGTGCAGTCTCACCACTTCCATCGCATATATATTTGCAAGTTGTCCAAGAGAGATATCTTCCCGAATGGAAATAAAATGGGCTTTCTTGGTGATTCGGTCAACCACAACCCATATCACATTATTTCCCTTTGACGTCTTTGGGAGACCCGTGAAAAATTTCATAGTAACATTTTCCCTTTTCCAAATGGGTATAGGCAATGGCTGCATCATACCATTGGACTTTTGTCCCTCAACATTAACATGCTTACATACCAAGCACCTTGATATATATTTGGTAATCTCCTTCTTCATGTTATCCCACCAGAAGTGTTCTCGGAGATCATGGTACATCTTCGTACTCCCAGTTTGGATTGAGAACATTGAGCTATGTGCATTTTCCATTAGCTCCTTCTTCATCCTGAGTGATGAAGGCACACAAAGCCGCGTTCTAAACCGAATCACACCATCATCATTTATATGGAACTCTTTTATCTTCCCTTCATTTAATACATTCACCATATTTTGTATCTCCACATCATCTCTTTGTGATTCCTTAATATTCTCCTTGATTGATGGTTGCGCAATCATTTGGGAAAGGTAATATGTATCCCTTTCCCATATGATTTCCAAATCCATTCATTACATATCTATTAAGATAGGGTCTTTCTCAATCTATACCATGGATAGAGTAGTAGGTTCTTTTCTGCTTAGAGAATCATCTACCTTGTTCTCCTTTCCATGACAATATTGAATAGAGAAATCGTAATCCTTGATTACCTCTAACTATCTCCTTTGACGAATGTTGATCTCCTTTTTTGTGAATATATATATTAGGCACTTGTGGTCAGTATATATGTCACACTTCTCACCATAAATGTAGTGCCCCCATATTTTCAAGGCAAATATCATGGCTTCCAGTACAAGATCATGTTTTGGGTAGTTCTGCTCATTGATCTTCAACTCTCGTGAGGCGTAGGCTATCAAATTGTCATTTTGCATGAGTACACAACCCAAGCCTATCTTTGAAGAATCACTGTATATCACAAAACTCTCTCCACCTTTCGGTAGTGTGAGTACAGGTGCAGTGATCAGCCTGCTCTTTAGCTCCTTGAAGCATCCGTCACATTCTTCTGTCCAGACACACTTTACCACTTTCGTTGTTAACATAGGCAGTGGGCTTGACAATCATGAGATGTTTGTCACAAAAAGTCAATACTACCCATCTCATCCAATAAAACTATGGATTTCTATGACATTAGAGGGCCTGGGACATTCCTCAATTTCCGTTGTCTTTTAAGGATCCATAGAAATTCCCTCACATGGGATCACATGTCCCATGAACATGACTTTCTTCATCCAAAAGTCACACATGCTGAACTTGGCGTAAAACTTCTCCTTTATCAATGTCGTAAAAACATGTCTTATATATTCTTCATGTTCCTCCTATCTCTTGGAGTAGATGATAATATCATCGATAAAAACTACCAAAAATTTGTCGAGGTAATGTCTAAATACTCTATTCATTAAATCCATGAATATTTCTGGGTAATTAGTAAGTCTGTATAGAATCCCCCAAAACTCATAGTGTCCATACCTTGTTCGGAAGGCCGTATTTTGAATATCTTTCCTCTTCACCTTTACCTGATGACATCCAGAACAAAAATCCACCTTTGAGAAGTATTGATCACCTCTTAACTGGTCAAATAGGTCGTCAATTTTTGGAAGTGGATACTTGTTCTTTATGGTGATCTTTTTGACTTCATGATAATCGGTACACAGCTACAGTGTTCCATCCTTCTTCTTTACAAAGGGAACTGGTTCACCCCAAGGTGATGCAGTAGGGCGTATGAAACCTTTGTCCAGATGCTCTTGCAGCTGCTTCTTTAACTCCTCCAGTTCGATAGGAGCTATCCTATAGGTACACGTTGAGATAAGAGTATCTCTATGTATGAGTTCAATTGAGAAATATACCTCAAGATACAGCAGAATTCTGAGTAACTCTTCGAGAAATGCATCACCATATTCCCTCAGGATTGGCATTTCCACAAGGTTGGAGCTTTCCTTCAACTCAACCATTTGGGCAAGGTATGCTTCTTCATAGGGAATCAACTCCCACACCATTGAAGTATTTTTCAAAGAGGATTCATGATCTTCCTTTCATTTTTAGAGAAGCATGGGATGGTTCAGAATATGAAAAGATATTTCCTTTTTTTGAAAGATGATATGTGCTCTATATAACGAGAGACAATCCATTCCCATTATAGCATCAAATTCCACCAAGGGAAGAATTAAGTGATTTTATGGAAGAATCTTCACACATATACCAACTATAGAAGATTCAAACAATTGGGATTTAATGATTACACCACTTGGTGTTTTTACATATATCTCTACTTCAAGGTTTTGGGGCTTCGATTCTACAGTTCTAGAAAACTTGCAAAATATAAATGAATGTGTAGGACCAGAATCAAATAATAATTTTATTTCATTCTTGATTGAATAAGAATTGTACCTTGTACAACTTCATTATCATTCTCCACCTCCATAGTAGTGATGGCATAAGCCTTCCCTTGTTCCTTTGGCTTTGGTGGCTGCTGATGCTGATTACCCTTGAGAACTCAAGGTTTATTGCACTGGTTTGCATAGTTCCCTAGCTCCCTATAGTTGTAGCATTGATCCTTGAGTGGTTCTCTCCTTTCATCGGCTACATTATCCTTCCTTTAATGTCTTTTTGACACTCTTGAGCATGGTGTCCTTCATTCCCACATATGAAGCATTTCCCCGTCCTATTGAGGTTGTTCCCATGGTGCAACGTCCCACATTTTTGGCATGTGGGTCGTTGATTTTTCTTCCCACCATTGTCATTAGATCCACCATCTTAAAACATCGTCATTCCTTTCTTACCACCATAGCCATGGGACCATTCTCCAAACACCATATCCACTTTGAGAGCACATCGAACAACTTCTTCATAACATCCAAAGTATCGAATTGTGAGAGCCTTTCGAAGGTGTGGTTTTAATCCACTAAAGTATCTATCAGTTTTTCTATCATTTTTGATAATAATACCTGAATCTTACCTTGAAAGCCTTGTGAAATTCTCTTCATAGGTTGTGACAGGTTCTCCTTCTTTTTTCTTGAGATCTATGAATTCTTTCTCTATCTTCGTGTGAAGATATCATGGGAAATACTTATTAAGAAACATTATCTTAAAGTCTTCTCATTCAATTTCATCAATTTCCTCCATTGGATTGGAGTTCATAATCAAATGCCACCATTGATCAGCTTCTCCAACTAGACGATAAACATCTAGGGTCACCTTCTCTTTCTCAGAATAGTGATGAATAGAAAAGATCGTCACTATGGAGATGGCCCACTATTCCACAACTAGTAGATCGGAATATCCACTAAATGTCAGTGGTCGTTGCCACATAAAAGATTTTATAGCCAGTTGCTCCCTCTTTGGTGAAAGATGACGTTCCCAATTAGTATGGTTGTTGTTCATAACATGAGATAATTGGGTAAGCATCACCCTGATGTTTGGAAATCCACCTCACAAATCATTGGGGATGTCTTTCGGGAAATCGTTTCATTGTCCCTCGCATGAATTGTTGGCCTGATTTCTCCTGGTTCCCACCATTTTCTAAAATAGAAAAGTTTAGAACAAAAC
Organism: Viscum album; assembly: GCA_963277665.1. Classification (NCBI taxonomy): domain Eukaryota; kingdom Viridiplantae; phylum Streptophyta; class Magnoliopsida; order Santalales; family Viscaceae; genus Viscum; species Viscum album. The sequence continues at coordinate 1,453,403,754 of OY728120.1, forward strand.
ATAAGTAATCAATTCATGAAAAAACTTATTCAATTAAAAAATAATATAACATAAAAAAGATATCATATGGGATCACTATGTAAATATTCTTGTGTGAATATTTGTACTTAGTCTCATGATATAGGTTTTCCCTAGGGTTCACTAATCCTAATTCCCAAATTAACTAACCCTTTCCTATGATACCAACTATAGACACCCAGTCATTTCATACATTACTATTACATAATTTTAAAGGTAAAAATCATAATAGTATTACACATTGAGGATCCAGTGGTTTAGTGTCTTGGGCAAACTAGGACCATAAATAACAATTACAACATCAAGCATAAACATTTATTTAATTTCTTCATCTCTAGCTTCTTATTGGCAGTTGACATTTCCTTAGTACTTGTAGACACCTGAGGATATACATCAAAAGGGGTGAGCTAAAATCCCAGTAATAGGTTAGATAAGAATAATACAGCATGGGGTGAGCATAATCACGACATAGGCAAAAGATCATGAACATGAGAGGAGCATAAATATAAGACTTGAAATGTGGAAATGCCTAAAAAATGAAACATCTTGTCTTAGTGGTTAAGTACAACAAATAATTGTGAACCAAGATAGCATCTTCTTCACTCATCATTTCAAATTTACTCATGATATTCATCACTTTACCCAATGCATTGGAGCACGGTATAATTCTGGGTGCACACGTCACATTAAAACATTCATATTGCACTATATAATTCTGGGTGCACCCGTCACATCATAACATTATCATTATCATGATTGCCACGTAGAACACAAATCAAAAATGAACATAACTAACCAATGGAATGGAATGGATTTCATCTCATAAGAATATATTTTATAATCTTTGAGTTCCAAAAAGAAATAGGGAACAACATACTTGATACAAGAACCATCAACCATGAAAGAGAGGTAAAGGTTGAGTTCTTAAACGAAGAGTTATTTTGGAAAACATTTGGATTGAAATAAATTTAAATTATAAAAAATTTATATCCCAAAAAAGGTAATATAATTGTGAATAAATTATCTTTAAGGTGTAACCATATCAAGAATGAAGTGAAAGAGGGAGAACCCAAAGGATGAAAGTTGGGTTCGAGAATTTCCACTTACCTTGTATCTGAATACTTCATTCTATTTAATGTCATGTATAATGACATTATAATAATTAATTAAAAATTCCAGAACCTTTTATACATTAATAGGGTTCATTATGGTTTCATTATGTCATATTATGTTCCTTTGGATGACTATAGAGTTTTAAAACATTGTTTGGGGATGTTCGTTTTTATGGTTTTTCATAAGTGGTTCACTTGTATTCATAAAATGAAGTTCGGGTAGAACACGGGTAAAAATACATAACTAGTATTAAATGTTATTAATGAAATTACCAAATTTAAAATGATCTTATAATGAGTTATATTAAATACCATGTGGATAGATCATTAGATAAACATTAAATGAAGATTGTTTGGGTTAATTTGGGCGGTTTTTCGATCACAATGAACTTTTTCTAATTTATCACATAGTAATATGTTCATAAGTCAGTTATAGAAATTTAAATAGGACATAATACAAATAATATATTCTTTTTCAACCATAAAAATCATTTCGTGACCAGATATGAAGGTAGAAATGGAAGAAGAAAGCATGTTGTTCTTGAAGGTGATAAATTAACACATCCTGAACAACGTTCTCTTTAATAAAACAAAAGGAAGAGGGAAATGGGGTTCGATGATATAATATTCCATTAGAAACATAAAATTACAGTACATGTATAATACTGAGTTAAAATAACATTTGGATGAAGATAGGTGGGGATAGATCATGAAATGAACTTGAACATGAAAGCAAATTAAAGGAGAAGAGGGAGAGAAATTACCTCTTAAATCCGCATCTTGAGATCCTTCTTAAGGAAGTTAGGTTTGCACATTTGATGTGGCTAGAAGCACTTAAACCAGTGAGAGGGGATAGGTAGGATGTTTGGGAAGACTTTATAGATTGCATTTAGCTTGGGAGGTGTGAGGAAATGAGGGTGTGTAGGGTGGGTTTTATATTTGAGGGGAGAGAGGTTTCCTTAATATAAAATTCATTAGTTTATTGATTTCCCCTAAGACAAGGAATATTGAGTCTTGAATGACAAAGAATAGTAATTTTATCATGTTATCCTGAACCAAGTGGGATTAAATCAGTAGGAAATCACACATGACTCTATAATTAGCTAGTTTAGCTTATTTTTGTAAATTACTGTATTTCACTATTCATCAAAAATTCAAGTATTTCAGAAAATTACCAAAAATTTACCCCAACCATTTTTCAACATGTAGAATACAAAAATAATGTCCATTTTTAAAAAATTAGTTTCTAAATATTATAAATTTAATATTTAATTAAAATCATAATTTACGTAAAAAACAATTTTTAAAAATTAAAACTGATTTTATAGTGCCGTCAAATATTATGTAAGGTCATACATAATTATCTAAAAACTATAATACATTGATTATATAATTTTTGAATACATTTTAGGAAAATAAATTTTCTTTTAAATTAATTAATTAATTATAATTAATTATTTATGACTTATTAAATACCAAAACGTTTTGAAAGGTCAAATTGTCACTTTCAAAGATGTATAAATTTTAATTAATTATTCACGGGTAAGGTTACTCTTATTTTGGATTATTTACTATTCATAATGGTATTTTTCAATTCCCAAGGGTACATTACTATTCACTGAAAATAATTTTTGTTTCATTAGACTCCAAAAATCATCTTGAACACAACTGTGTATGTCAGATTTTTAAAATTCAAAACAGAAAAGTGAAAAACATATCTTTAAATGTCACTTATCACTTACTAGTTCATTATGTTGTGTTTTCATGTTATTTTTTGACATAAATATAAGAAGGGAATTTCTGTTGAAAAACATTGGGTCGTTACAGAGGTGCAGTGTGAAGAAGAGCATGTTGGGGCTGTGACTTTTGAACCGGTGGAGATCGCCACAACAATCTGAAGTCTAATATTTCAACCATATCTAAGAACCATGCTGGAGCCATACCTATTTCGCTAAATAAAGCTTTCTTTTGCCGATGTGGATGCAAATTTCCACCTTTGAAGAAGAACCCAAGCCACCGATCCGGATCTCCATTGCCCACTGTGAAGGAACCCTATTCACAACTCAGTGGAGCTCAAGCCGGTATCCGGATCAGATTTAGTAGTCAAGGTCACACCTTTTTCCTTTGAAGAATCCAGTGTGTTGAGTGTTGGGGTTTGATGACCGAGCTGCTGGAGTCCTTGCCGTAGACTGGAATAAGACCACCCCCACTGTTGCATCATGATTTGGGGGAAGGAATAAGATTAAAAAATTAATCTAATAACAATTAAAAAATATATAAATATAATAATAATAATAATAAAGTTACAAATAAAAATAATGTAAATAAATTAAATTAAGTTTATAAAATTATAAATATTTAACCAATAATTTTTTTTTCTGCTAATTAATAATAACATGAATTATTAAATTAAACCCTTTACTATAAGTTAATGTTTTATCTTAATAAATTTTAAAAAAAAATTCTTTTAATATTTATAAATAATAGCATTGATATTATTTATGTAATGTTATAAAATAATTATAATTAAATAAATGAATTAATGTAACAAATTAAAAATTTTAATCATATTTCTAAATAGAAAAAATATTTAATTTTTAACATTTAACTATTAATCTAAATTAAATTACAGGTTGTCTTAAATTAATTAGGTAGATAATTGTCCATTTATAATAGTTAACACTTTTTCATTAATGTTTAATTATTTATTCTTTTTTTAAGATATGAAGGTTTATTCAAGAGACGGGAGAACATCCAGGTGCATTCAACTAACTTCGTAAAAGTTAGTTACGGGGGAAAAACTAGTGCGACGTGCCATTCACGAAAAAACACACGTGTGCGGTGCAATTGTTAATGATGAATTCATGTTAGTAAAGAGTTCCGGTGACGAGCAGAAAAAGAAAGTGGCTACTTAAGATAGAGCAAGTAGCAGTATTTAAGGAGTGGGGAACATTGAGGAGATGGGGATTGATTAGGGTGACATTTATTTGACAAATTGGAGGAGATAGTGCCGAGATGAGGAGACTGTAGGGTGACTTTGGAACCACTTCTTGGAGTTGGAAGAGTCTAGGAGCATCAATACATGATCAGAGATAGAGTTTTATTCCTTTGTTTTCTTTTAATTCTAATATTTTTTAATATAATGATCTTGATTTACATATTAAAGAGGATGTTCAGCTAAATAATTAGTTAGGGGATAAATTTATGTTCCACTGGTTACCATTAAATGTTACTTTTCACTTCATCTTTAGATGTATTCCTTATTGATCGGTGAGATCAATTCTGAATTCATTCAATTGATTTGTTATATAAAATTATAATTTCAAAATTACACAATCACTTGGCGAGATTGATTGTGGAAACACTTTTCAAAAGAAAATAGACTCTAAAGACTTCAGGACTTATGGTGAGTTCGTCCTGATGTTAAATTTCAAACTGTTCACATTTGATTTATTTTAGGGTGGAGAACTCTAGAATAGATTGGATTATGTGAATTAACTCATGGAGAGGGAGGTAATTCATACTATTATGATTTAATTATGCAATAACCTTTAAGTGAATAGAAAAACCTCTGGAACTAGTATAATGTAGATTATTCCCTGGGCATTTTAATTAATTGTTCTCCTATCAGCGTGCAATATCTTTCTGTCTCGTTGTTACAACTATCTCTAGCTTCAATTCAGTTTTTAAACATGTTTTTCAATGTTTTCTCATTCTACTGCATGTAAAAAAATATATAAAAGTATATAAAAAGTTAAAAATAGATAAATCACTCCACTTCTGACAAAATTGGTGTTTTCTATTATTTTTTAGAAGATTAGTGGCTAAATTTACCTTCCCTGTTTTTTCGACCCTACATGCCACATATACAGTAGTTAGAGGGAATATAAATTTTAAACTTTGACTGACTTCAGTGATAGTTTAATTCATGTTTTTGGGTTTGTTTCTGAAGAAGGAACAAACCATTTTCTATAAAAAAATTAAAAAAACACATATATATAAATCTTAAAAAAAATTAAAAATTAGAAAATTTAAAAAAAAATATGTTTCACTTCTTAGTAAATTGTTACTACAAAGTACAAAATGTTGTTGTTTGTATGAGCACAAGACACTCTGTTGTTAGACTAGTGCCACTGAACATAGAAATAGACAAATATCTCACTGCTCTATGAAAGATGAACAAAATTGAAATGGAATACTTAGATAATATAAATCCTAATAAAAACCTTCAAAATCATCCAGAACTCTTAGATAAAAATTAAAGGCCTAAGATGAGGGAGTTTCAACTTCCTCAAGTTTTAGGAAATCCATCATTAATTAGGTTATCTCCTAGATCAAGAAATAATGAAAATAAAGAATCACACATTTCTCTATTGCCTGCTTTTAATGGACTCTCTAATGAGGACTCCTTTTCTTTCATTAGAGACTTCTATAACACTATGTAGCATTTGCCTCTTCTAGGACTCACAGAGAATGAACATAAATTGAGATTCATTCCCTATTTTCTTAAGGGGATTGTTATAAATTGGTTTCTGAGTCTAGATGAGAACATTTATAAAAATGAGGATCAAGTGTATAACTCATTAATTATAAAATATTCTCCTCAATGACATAAAGGTGAAATTAGAACAAAGATAACTATTTTTTATAAAGATGATAGAGAAGCTTTTCATTATGCTTGGTATAGATTTAGGGATCTGCTTTGGCAGTGTCCCCATCATCAACATCCATCTCACCTTCTCATGGATACCTTCTATGAAGGGTTGTCCTCCTCTAGACAGAATCTAGTTGATCAGGCTACTGGGGGTGATTACAATTACAAAACAGATGAAGAACATTGAATTTTTTTTAATAATATTGCACTGAATTCACATCATAAAAATTCATGATGAAAAAAGAATCAATAGAAATGTTAGCCCAAACACTAGTTCAATAAATGACACTCAATATCAACTTTCTAAAATCACCAACCAACATCAATCCTTAAGGAACCAGAATTCAAAACAATCTCTTAATCAACTTGGATATCAAAATTCAAACCAATTTTAACGGAACAGTGTGTCCATTGTGGTATGTTTGGGCATACAGACATCTTCTGCTCTAATCTTGTTATGCCATCGCAAAAATAAGAAAATTCAAACATTATTAAATACAGTACAAGAATTCCTCGTAAAGATGATCTATTTTCAAACAATTATAATCAAATCTATAGGAACCACCCTAATCAGCCCTGGATTGATCAAGGCTTAATTTAACAATCCACTACCCTAATTACTCTAATCAACCAAGACCAAATTTTCAAAATCAATAGAGGGGTGAGTCTTCTAATGGTCAAGGAAACAATTATAATCACTATATGTGGGCTTAATACACAAACTATTTCCAGAAAAGACCATGAAAATGTCCAAAATGAAAATCCGATTCAATATGAAAATAAAAATATACTTTGCACACATGTTGGAAATTTATAGAAAATTCTTGAAAATGATCTAAATCAGAATTTGTCACCTAAAAGTTAAGCTAAAACTTCTAATAAAAATAAAACGAATAAAGGTAAAGAAAAATATGAGGAAGAGTTGAGGGATATATCTAATGTCCTTAAAAAATTTTCCCCACCCATCCCTTTCCCTGAGAAGTTGAAACCTCAAAGTAACATCGGGGATGAATTTCTTTAGTTCCTTGGTCTACCCTCTAAACTCCAAGTGAAAATTATTTTCATTCATGATTGAATTAAAATCCCATCATACTTGAAATCTATTTTGAAAATTGTTTCAAAAATAAATCTAGATGAATTTTCTACTTACATCCTCACTGAAGAGTGCAGTGTTGTACTTCAAAAGAAAATCCCACCTAAACTAAAAGACCTAGGCAGTTTTGTCATACCTTGAACAGTAGGAAACACTGATCAGCTCAACTATTTGTGTGATTTAAGTGTTAGTATTAATCTGATCCCATACCCACTATTTCAATAGTTGATATTGGGTGACCTTCAACCCACAACAGTTATACTACAGTTAGATGATAGATCTTTCACTCATCATGTGGGTAGGGTAGAGGATATGCTAGTTGGGGTTGGGAAACTATTTTTTCCAATAGACCTTTTAGCCTTAGATATGGAGTTTGATCAAGAGGTTCCCATCATCATGGGTAGACCCTTTTTTTCCATAGGTGGTTCTGTCATTGATGTCTCTAAAGACAATTAATTTTTAGAATTCGAGAACAACAAGAAGAGTTAAATGTGTCTTAAAATTTCAAGGGGCTAATGTTTTCTGAAAATTATTAAATGGTAGAGTCCTTAGAAAATTAGAACTCCACTGAAAATATTGAAAAATATGAAAACCAAAACTCGGTTGAAGAAAATATTTGTGAAGCTGAAAATCCTGTTGATTCTATTTTAGAAATTGAAAATTCTTCTCAAACTCCAAAACAGGAAAAATTTTCAAAACTGGACAACATTATTGTTTCTATTGTATAAGGGTCCTCTGTTATTAAACTTATGATTTTTTAAAGTGAATTTGATGGTATTTCTGTTAACACCAACCTTTCTGAACACTTTGATGATATTGACAGAGAACTTATAAGACATATAAACGATTTTTCTCTAATTAACTAGTTGAAATCTGATCTGGAAAATCTGGACAACATACTGCCCACTTTGGATATTGGAACTGTTACTTCTGAATAGGAGTATGAAATTGAAAATCATTAATCTTTTAATACTCTATAAAAAAGATATGTTGAAGATCTTGGACCTCTCAGGCATAAGATTCTTTCTTCGAGTGTAGAACCACCCACTCTTGAACTGATGCCAATCCATGCCCATCTCAAATATTCATTTCTGGGTGAGGACTCCACTTTTACTGTAATAATTTCTGCGGAGCTAAATGAAAGCCAAGAACAAATATTGTTTTATGTTTTGAAAATGTTTAAATCTTCCATAGGTTGGACAATAGCTAATATCAAGTGTATTAGTACCTCATTTTTTAGGCATAAAATACCTACGCAAACTGACCATAAACGAAGGGTAGAATGTCAGAGAAAATCAAATCATACCATGTAAGAAGTTGTGGGAGAAGAAGTGATTAAACTGCTAGATAATAGAATGATATATCCCATTTCTGATAGTTCATGGGTCAACCTTATCCTGGTTGTCCCCAATATGGGAGGTTTCACAGTTGTAAAAAATGAAAATAATGAAGAAGTCGAAGTTCGGAAATCCACAAAATGGAGAGTTTGTATCGATTATTGGAAACGTAATAGAACCACAAGAAAAGACCTTTCCCCAATGACATTCTTGGATAAAATTCTTGAGACGCTTGTGAGAATTTAATTTTTCTGTTTTCTGGATGGGTATTCAAGTTACAACCATATACCTATTGCTCCAAAGGATTAGGAAAAGGCCACTTTCACATTCCCCTTTGGAACATTTTCATACAGGATGATGCCATTGGGTTGTGTAGAGCTCTAGCCACCCTTCAAAGGTGTATTATGGCTATTTTTTAGATATTATTGAGAGAATTATTGAGGTTTTCATTGATGATTTCTCCATTTTGGGGATTACTTTTGATACTTGTCTTGGAAATCTTGAGTTAGTCTTGGAAAGATGCATTGAAACTAACCTTGTTCTTAATTGGGGAAATGTCAATTCATGGTTATAGAACTTATTGTGCTTGGTTATAAGGTTTTAAAGAGGGGTTTAGAAGTTGATAATGCTAAGATTGATGTTATTCAGAAATTGCCACCACCTTTAAATGTCAATGGTGTTAGAAGTTTCCTAGGGAATTTCAGTTTCATCCAGAGATTCATAAAATATTTTTTTCAAAATAACTAAGCCCTTATGTTCCTTGTTGGTCATGGATTCGCCTTTCATTTTTTATGAAAACTTTTTGAAATCATATAATTTTCATAAATAGAAACTCACTACAGCACCTATCATCACTGCACCTGACTGGAAACTACCTTTTGAACTAAAGTTTGATACTAGTGATATGGCTATCGGTGCTGTCCTTGGGAAGAGGAATGATATGAAACTGCATGTGGTGTATTATGCTAGTAGATTTATAGATGATGCTCAAATAATTATACCACCACTAAAAAGAATTTTTACCTGCTTTTATTTCTCTATTGAAGTTTAGACAGTATTGGTTAGGTTCAAAAGTTATCATTTTCCCTGATCATTCTACTTTAAAGTATTTGTTGTCTAAGATAGAAACTAAACCCAGGATGATTATATTTATTTTGTTGTTTCATGATTTTTATTAAGAAATTATGGATAAGCAGGGAGATGAAAATTTAGTTGCTGACCACCTTTCTAGGATTCCTTTTACTTAATCTGAATTTGAAAATTCTAGGGAGATTAACTCTTATTTTCTTGATGAAATGATACTTACTGTTTCTATCAGGAAATCTACTTGGTTTTCATATTTTTCCAATTTCCTGGCCGCAGGTGTTTTTCCTAAAAATATGTCCAATAACCAAAGAAAGAAATTCATTTCTGAGCTTAAATAATATTTTTTTGGATAATCCCTTGTTGTTTAGGAGGTGTGTTGATGGTATTCTTAGGAGATGTGTACTTGGGGAATAAATGATGCCTTTCTTAGAGAGTTGTCACTCCTCACCTTGGGGAGGTAACCATGGTGGTCAAAGAACTGCACAAAAATTCCTACAATTTGGTTTCAATTGTCCTACTCTTTTTATGGATTATAGGAGCTTTTTAGTTGGTTGTGATAAATGAAAGAGGACAGGCAATGTAGGTAGGAAGGAGTAGTTACCCCAAAAAGGAATTCTGGAAGTTAAAAATTTTGATGTTTGGGGTTTAGATTTCATGGGTGCATTCCCATAATCTCATGTCAATGAATATATTCTTGTTTTGGTAGACTATGTTTCAAAGTTGGTTGACGTAGTGGCACTACCCAACAACCAAGCCAATTCTATAATTAAATTTGTGAAAAAGAATATCTTTACAAGATTTGGAGTCCTAAGATATTTTATCACTGATGATGGAACACATTTTAAGAACTATTAATTTAATTCATTGATGGAAAAATATGGTTGTGTTCATAAAACCTGTACTCCTTATCATCCGCAGTCCAATGGACAGGTGGAAATTTCAAACAGGGAACTAAAACAAATACTTGAGAAAACTATGTCAAACTCTACGAAAGACTGGTCTCTTAAATAGGATGAAGAATTGTGGGAATATAGAACTTCTTTCATGACAACAATAGGTATGTCTCCATACAGGATGTTGTTTGGGAAATATTTTCATTTACCTGTGGAGTTTCAACACAAGTCTTATTGGGAAGTTAAGGCTCTAAACATTGATCATAATAGTTCTGGTGAGAGGATATTACTTGAGCTGAGTGAACTTGATGAGATTAGGAGTGAGAGTTATGATAATTCAAGTATTTATAAAGAGAGGACTAAAATCATTCATGATTCTATCATTCAAACCAAAGAACAAAAACCTGGACAAAAGGTATTCCTATTTATCTCTAGACATAACCTTTTTCTTGGAAAACATATGTCCAAGTGGCCTGGACCTTATACTGTTGTGAGAGTGCTGAAGAATCGATCTGTTGAAATTATAGGTGAAGAAAATAAACCCATGTTGGTTAATGGGAAGAGAGTGAAACATTAAATTAATGGACAACCGAAGGGCTTGGCTGCCTTCACTATGCTTGAAAACTATTCTTGAATGAAGTCTAGCCGGGGACTTTATATCTAGTGCTGCATGGGAGGCATCCCATGGTTCTTTTTTCCTTTATGTTGTACCTTATTAACCCTGAATAAAATGCTTCTTATATGCTCTGTTTTTGTGAAATACATGTTACTAATTGTTCATTGTTTTTTGGTCTTATCTCAGGTTTATGTTGTTTTGTCAATAATGGAGTGGAAGTCCCATGATCATTTTTATACAAGAACATAATCTGGGAAGTACTTAAAATTTCTACATTTATTTATGCTCTTATTTTTACTAATAAAATTTTTTCTTGTATTAGAAAATTCTTCTACATGTGTACTGAAAATTTTGTTGCATGACTTGAATTGTATTAAAATTATTCTACATGTCTTGCTACTGAAATAAAAAATATGCATGTGCCTCTGGCTGAAAATATTAATTTCATTGTTATATTGAAATCTTCCCACTGCTTGAAATTATGTGTGGGGGGGTTACGTGTTTGCTGGTTGTTTTGAATTTTTATTGAATGTGCTTTGTTAATGGGTGTTAGGAATATTTGCCTTATGTGTTATTCAAAATCCATGTAAATCATAGTTTTGAATGTGCTTACACCCTATCCACTGTGCACTCACAAGTTTATGCCTTGTTTGAATTTTAATGTAAACATTAAGTCATTGGACTTAAATGATAATATGTGTTCTTCCTTTTGAACCTGCGGATAAGTTAATTTTTGTGGAAAACAATATTTTTGAACTTCATTGAGAGCCTTAATACATATCTTCAATCTACATAATTGAAAGTCTATTTTGAACTTTAACTGTCAAATTTTTCTTCTCCACTTTATAATTCATCTTCGGGGACAAAGTTGGGTTTTATGTGTGGGGGAGGGGATCAATTCATGACTATGCTAAACTATGCATAATTGAGAGTTCATCAATTCCCACAGAAACATAAATCATTTTTTAAATAAATGGGTTAATTTTTTAAAATTTCTTGCACTATTTTAGGCATTACATAGTTTTTTCAAATGGTTTTTACCTATGGAAAATATTTCATTTGTAGCTAAGTTATGAATTAAATCTAAAATTAATGAGGTTACATGATTGCTGAGTGATATCTACATAGTTTTTGAATGAATATCCTTGTTTAATAACTACTTGTGATAGTGATTTGGGTTGCATGTTTATGTCGTTATGATCATATCCTTGGAACTGGATGTTTGATTATGATTCTAGGGGCCTCATTCATCTTTAATTATTAAAAATAATCATCATAATGAGCCAATATAAATGATCATTTATATTAATCATTCGGAACTGGAGTAGTTTGGGCATCAAGGATCCCACAGTGAGTCTCTAAGACTGTAGATGTTGGGTTCATTTCAGTTAACATTAAGACCTTTGATCACCTTGAATAAGTGCATTTCACAAGTGCTTATCACAATGATACATGGCTTGGGAAAAATAAAATAAAGTTTCTAGGGTCCAAAATGAGTTCATTAAGGTGAGGGGAATGATGAACGTTGGATGAAGAAGGGCAAAATTAGTTTATATGGTATTAATTTAGGTTGTATCATTAAGGTGATTCAAAAAAATATTTATTTTTGGAACATAGAAGAAAAATCAATGTACAAAGTTCCATGGTTAAGGACTTAATTCCATTGATACTTTACCTCTTTCCCCTCTTGGACTTAGAACCTGATCTTGGATTGAAATGAATCATTATGTAGTATCAAATATGAGGCATGACATCTTCATTACCTAATGATTCATAGCTTTCTTGATCAATCTTTGATTATTTGTTCAAGGTAAGACACCATTTAAAACATATTTTTCAAAAATCATACTGACAATTTATGTCCTTTGTTTTTATGTTCTTAACATGTTATAGTGTGATCATAATAATAAAAACATATTACTATTTTTCAAGTAAAATAAGACATGTGATTGTTTATGGACAAACAATGATTAAGTGTGGGGTAATTTGATATGGATCAATTTTTACATAGTTTTTCCACATATTTTATTAAATTTTCATCAATTTAATTATATATTGTCACACTTTTTAATAAATAATGAAACTTTTGTATTATTATAACTAATTCTATTAATTAATCATTTTTATAATAAAATTTGTGTTTTTATTATTTTAAATAGCTAATTTAGTCATTATAATTATTTTAATTATGTTCAATAACTTTCTAGTTTAATAATATTAATTTGGATTACTTTTAAATATTTTTAAATGTTTGTTATTTAATTATTTGTCATTTTCATTTGCATTAATTTAATTCATTTTTTAATTTATGATTTTACCATTAAATTCTTATTTATTTAAACAAATTAACTTTACTTTTTAACGATTTCAATTATTCTGTTATATAAATATGTTTAATAATTATGTTGATAAAATAATGCATTTTTAATTTTAAAGTTTCATTTTCTCTTTTACCTAATTAACATAGTTATTAATAATATGTATTTAATTTTAATTATTTTAATTTCATGTTTGTAGTTAATTACTTGTATGTGTTTTGCGCTTATTTATATATTTAATCAATTAATCTTAATATTTTTATTCCTAGTTAATAATTTAGTCCCTTTTATTTATATTTTGTTGAATAACATAATTAGATATTAGTTAGAGTTACTTAATTACCCTTTATTAATTTAGTTATTTTGACTTTTGTTTTAATTATTTAGTTTTTTTATTATTTTATTATTATCTTTAAATTAATTTTTATTAGTAACATCTCATTTTGTTCTATCGGTGAGTTGACACACCGATGTCGTATCAGAAAGATTCTTTGCCTCATTTATCTTTTGTCTCACCGATATTTGGTCACACTGACCTTTTGTCACACTGATGTTTTTTATAACTATTGGTGATTCATGACTCACCGATTACTTTGAAACTTCATCAGTTTCTCACCTTGAACTGATGTTTCAATGCACCAATTCTTTGCATCAGTTTCGTTTTCTCATTGCATTTCTTACAGTGTGTCGTTTTTCATAACTAATGGTGTCACATTTCCTATTATCGGTGTGTTGTTATTTTCTTTCATCGGTGTTTCACACACCGATACTTTTTGATTTTAACCAACATCTTGCTTAGACATGGTGATGTTATTTGGCGTGGTTGTTATTTGGAAAAATTCAATTACTTCTATTAGTGATTTTGGATTTTATTTTCAACTATCGGATAGTCACTGACTCACCGAAATTCTAAGTCACCATCAGTTTCTCATTATGCCGATTATTTATTATTATTTTTTAATTATCAGTGAATCATTTTTTTAATCGGTGATTCACACACCTATTTATTGTTACATCAGTCTCTTGATGTCTAACTAATCCCCTAATTCAATCCTTCTATCGGTGATTCATTTACTCACCATTCAATTCTTATTTAGGATTCATGACTTCACAGAGAAACACTTCTAGTGTCCTCTTCTCATGCCATCAGATGCGGGAGCTTCCATGATACTGATCCATTTCTTCCATCTTCGGTGTCTCATGACGCACTGATGATTCTTTCCACTTCATCATCCATGCTTCACTGCAAACACAGGTTCTGACAAAATTTTCAAATTTACTCCAACCAAAAGTTTCACTTTCACCAAAAATAAATAATGAAATCAACCCAAATTCAAACCAGTATTTCACGCAAATTGAAATCAACCCCTCAAACTTGGCCTGATGATGTAATTCTGGAATCCAAGGTCGACCATTGAGATGAGGCACAGTGCAGGGAAGAGCATGTCGTGGATGTGACTTTTAAATCGGAGGAGACCGCCGCACCAATGTTGAGCTGAATATTTCAACCAGATCTAAAAACCATACCTGAGCCATATATGCTTCGTTAAATAAATATTCATTTTTCTGCTGTGGTTGGAGATTTCCACTTTCGATGAAGAACTCAATTCGCCGATCCTGATCTCCTCTTTCCACTGTGAAGGAACACTCTTTACTATTTAGTGGAGCTCGAGCCGGCGTCCGCATCAGATCTAGAAGTCATGGTCACACCTTTTTCCGATGAAGAATCCAGTGTGTTTCATGTTGAGGATTGATGACCGAGCTACTGGAGTCCTTGCCATAGAGGATAAGAATACCTCCCCCACTACTGCATCATGATTTAGGGAGATGAAGAAGTTTAAAAAACTTAAACTAATAACCGTACAAATATATATAAATATAATAATAATAATAAATTAACTAATAAAAACAATGTATATAAATTAAATTAAGTTTATAAAATTATAATTATTTAACCAATAATTTTTATTTCTTCTAATTGATAATGACATGAATATTTAAATTATACACTTTACTATAAATTAATGTTTTATCATAATAAATTAAAAAAAATGTTTTTTTAATATTTATAAATAATAACTTTGATTTTATTAAATAATGTTATAAAATAATTAGAATCAATAAAATGAAGAATTGTAACCAATTAAATAATTTAATCATAGTTCTAAATAAAAAAAATATATATTTAATTTTCAACATTTAACTATTAATATAAATTAAATTTCAGGTTGTCTTAAATTAATTATATAGATAATTTTTTATTTATAATATTTAACACTTTTTTATTAACGTTGAATTATTTATTCTTTTTTTTAGATATGAAGGTTTATTCAAGATAAGGGAAAACGTCCAGGTGCATTCAATTAACTCCGTGGATGTTAGTTACGAGGGAAAAACTAGCGCGACCTGCTAGCCGCGAAAAAACAAACGTGTGTGGTACAATAGAGAATGATGAATTCAAGTCATTGAAGAGTTCTGGTGATGAGTAGTAGAAGACTGTGGATACTTAAAACAGAGCACAAAGCAGTATTTTAGGAGATGAGGGCCACTAATGATATGGAGATTGATTAGGGTGACATTCATTAGACACATTAGAGGAGCCAATGCTGAGGAGAGGAGACGAGAGGGTGACTCTGGAACCACTTCTTGGAGCTGGAAGAGTCCAGGAGAAGCTATACATGCTAGCAGAGGGAGTTTTCTTCTTCTGTTTTCTATTAATTATTCTCTTTTTTAATTGAATTATCTTGATTTATATATTAAATAAGATGTTTACCTAAATCATTAGTTTAGGGATAAATTGAAGTTCCACTATTTACCTTTAAATGTTCTTTTTCACTTCATCTTTAGATGTTTTCTATAATGATCGGCGAGATCGATACTAAATTCATTGAATTTCATGGTTCCGTTAAAGTTTAATTTCAGGATTTCACAATCAGTTGGCGAAAATGATCATGGAAATACTTTCCAAAAGATGATAAAATCTAAAGACTTCAGAACTTATGGTGAGTTCATCCTGATGTTTAAATTTCAAACTGTTCACAATTGATTTATTTTAGGGTGGAAAAATTCTAAAATAGATTGGATTGTGTGAATTAACTCCTTGTGAGGGTGGTAATTCATACTATTATGATGGAATTATTCAATAACTATTAAGTGAATTGAAACACCTATGAAACCAGTAGAATGAACATTATTCCCTGGGAATTTTAATAGATTGTTCTCCTTTCAGTGTGGTATATCTCTGTGTCTCTTTGTTACAACTGTCTCTAGCTTCAATTCAGTTTCTAAACATGTTTTCCAATGTTCTTTCATTCATTTGCATATAAAAAAATATAGAAATAATATATAAAAAGTGAAAAATTGAAAAATCACTCCACTACTGACAACAGTGGAGTTTTGTAATGTTTTTTAAAACATTAGTCACCAAATTTACCTTCCCCGTGGGTTCACCCCCGCTTTCCAGATATACAGTAGTTTGTTGGAATATAAATTTTAAACTCTTACTGAATTCAATTTAAGTTTATGTAAGTTTTCACCAAAATCCTTCGTATGATATATTTATAATGAAAAAAATTTCTAGGATGTTTCTATGGGAGTAATTATTTTATTTAGTGAGTTCGTGGCAGATCCAAATGGAATTTAATGTATCAAGATGGGAGGAGATGGGGTGGCATTTTATAATTTAGGGAGAGAACACACATATAATTGTTGAAAAGATACAATTAAGACAACTTATTATCATTCCAAAACCCTAGAAATTTGGTCATTTTTGGACATTAGAGGTTATAAAGTCTACATATGTATATAAAATGATATTTGGACAAGTTTTTTGTTTTTTTTAACCATTATCTTCTTAGTTTAACACATAGTGAATCTAATTTTACCTTCACTATGGTAATTAAATTTTATTATTTCTACTATTAAAAAAGTAAAAATACTATGTTGAACATATTATATAATATAAATTATGAATCTTCCAAAATTAGAATCCATTTTTTCAAATTCAACTCCCAAAAGTGGTAGAATCCAATTTAAAATTCTACCTAGAAACACAATGATAATACGGGTTTCAAAGAGAATATTATCATAAGTATAGAATGTTTTAATATCTAAATATAATTTTAAATTGAATAATATAACTTAAATAGTTTTATTGTGATATAATTAAATTAATTTTACATTAAAAATAATTTAATCTGGATTTAACCATTTGAATTATTTAGAAAAAAATGATGTTTTCAACAAAAATCAATATTCGTCAATATAGTATACTATATTAAGATTCATTTAAACACAATGTTCTATGTAGAATACTTTATCAAATATAATATTATTCTTTTATAACATTTGGGTATTGTATTCTCCCAACATTAAAAAAATTCCTCTTACTAAGATATTGTTCTCCAAATCAATGGCTTTAAATTTGAAAATTCCATTTGTGAAAGCCAACATTATAAAAATTGATAACAAAACATTCACTTAATATGAAAAACTGGAATTATAAAGTTCATTTGGAATAACACATAATTAGGATTCTATATATGATAACATTGTTGCAATGTCAAGAAATAGACATTGAACAAAAGTTTATACAATTATAGAGAATGTTATAGGAAATTGATTAAAATAATTCTAATGATCAATGGAAATTTCAGTACATAAAAAACATACACAATTAAAGATTTAGAAGTCCAACTGTCTCATCAAATACGAAGGTAATATGCTAACATTTTTATTTCAATATATTTTTCTTAAAGTGGATTGATTATATTATTATCTATGAATATAATAAAATATACTTACATGATACATTTCTATTTTATAATAATAATTTCATCATATGGTTCTTCTTCAACCAATTTTCATTTCATCACTTAATCTAAGAAATAAATATCAAAAAAGTGTTCTTTATTCCAAAATCACAATAATTATCTTCAACTAATAATAAGATCCATAGAAGAGTGGCATGTCTTTCCATAAATTTCAACATATTTTCTAAAACTGATGTGGTTAGAAAAAGTTATCTATTATATTAATCTCTAATCCAAATCAATAACACCATTGGTTTATCATTAATATTTATTCATCAAATTATTTTACTAAAAAAGTGGCATGATTAGAAGGAAACATTGTAGGAAAATGGTATGTGGTAAACCATTATTATTCTTCAGTTGTTGGTTGAGGCATGCATCCATCCTATATATAATAGGTTCTCACCCAGTATGAGGGTTGATCTTTTCTAACCCAATATTAATATGATTCCTAAAATTTTCCCAAACTGTGATGACCCATAATTATTGCAACATCGAAGATAAGATAAACCATAATGTTTATCAACACCTTTAATATTATGTCAAAAAAAATTAAAATTCCTTCTTCCTTAAGAAAACATGTTCATATAATAATATAATAGGTTGTTGTCACCGAAATATTTTCGCATAAAATACTTACTCATTTTACATACCTACCATAAATATTTTCAGATGGGGTGGTTAATACTTTAAAATTTTAATCAACATTAAACTCATAAGGATGGTATTTATAACTCATATGTTATTGAATACATATGTTCTTATGAAATTAAATAAAATCCATTATGTTTCATTAGACTTATAACCATAATACCATTAGTAAAAATATCTCTATATGTTAGTTTTTGAATCCAAATACATAAATGAACCATTTGTTTTGTTTAAACATAGGTCCTTTTATGGTCTTGGTGTTTACATTTAGAAGAAGTAATTAACTCAGATAATGAATAGGTTCCCTAAATTTAGGACAATGAATTATAAATGGTTCCCTCAGATGGGATTTATTTCCACCCATTGTACAAATTATATTTCCTTTGCAATTAATTTATCTATTACTTTCAATTTAAAACATAAAAAGAGTTATCATTATTTTTAGATACTTTATAGGGTTCAAATCCCCACAATTATGAAATGAATAAATCAATCATTTTTACCTTCATCACTCATTCAATTATTACACTCCATCCTTCCATTATTTGATGAATTTTACAATTTCTTAAGGTATTAGTTGTTAATCATATTCTAGGATAACAGATTAAGAAAATTCATGATATCTTTCACTCTTATCAACATCATATTTATTATCTTATAGTCACCAAATTTTCATTCATGTTCATTTTTTATAAGAATACTTTCATTTGCATCCATTAAATAATAACTAAAATCATAGTGTGGGTAAAAATAATCAAAGTGTAAAATAATATAATTATAAAGAGTCATTAATAGGATTTTAGTATCATGACAAATTATATTCAGTATTAGAAACCTTATGTTTGACCTATGTCATATATTTTCATCATCTATTCAAATCATCCATAATTTTTTTAAAATAAATTTAGATTTGTCCTAGGAAAATTCCCTAGGATTGTCAAACAAATATGCTTAGTAGGGCCCATTTTAATGCACAGGGTGACGATTAGGTCAACCCTAATGTTACCTTTTTAGAGTAATTACCCCTAGGTAAAACTATACCAAAACTACATCAATATTTAAATTCCAGAAAGGGATAAATTTCTTGGAAGACCATATATTCTCTTCCTTAAAAACATTTTATGTTTTTATTCTATACATATCCTCAATGTTCATCATAGGATTATGATCTATAATCAATGTTTTCCTAAAAGTTGCTCAGAAGTTTTCTACTATGAAAATTATTGTACTAACTATAACAACAATGACTTAGGTAACCCTGGTCTGGTGTTTAACTTTATTACATTTGTATATGTCATCAAGAAACACATTTCGATGAACCGAATAGTTTAGCAGTCTTTGAAATCTAGAGGCATACATGATTCATATATTAAACATGACTACACAAAATATGAATTAATTTTTTTTATAATAACATTATTTATTATATATTATCCATCAATATCACTCTCATTGTACAACCAAGATTCCTAGGAAATGAAAAAAATAATGGTGAACTCAAATGCTCAATAATAGTTAAGTATTGTAGAAACTATTAGAAATCCGTATACAAAATCATAGAGCAATAAATAACTAAATACACATTCCATTTAAATAATTTGACTTTTATAATCAATAATGAATGGTGAATAATTTAAAACAAGACCCATTTAATCAATAACATGAATATTATAACTTGATAAGGATTATTCAATATGGAAAGGTAAATAACTGAAATCACATTTCATTTAATTATTAAAATAATATTATAATGCATACATAGATAATATCATTAAGAAAATATAATTGATAATAAAAAATCTACTTTTAATGATGGAAATGATTAATTTTTGGAGATCCTGAATTTTGGTATCATGATACCTCTACAAAAAAGACATTTCCCAAGAATGCTTCCAACTGATGGGTAGGTATACACCAAAAACCCATTTAATTAATGCTACCAAACTAATTTATCTCATAAGACTACTGATGCATCAATGGTATATCTATAACTAGTAACCTTCCATATCTTCATTTCTAATTAATTCTTAAAATATAAAAACATAGATTTAATTCATGATCAATATACATTATCATCAAATATATGTTTTGAGTAAAGGATAAAAATTTACCAACATTCCCCCTGTCAATGAAATAATATTCAATGTAAAACATTGTATGTTAAAAGTATATATGGATTAAGAAATAATAATATAAATGATAAATAATATGGTTATTTTGGTTAATTATAATGTCCAATGATCATAAGAAGGAGTATATTTCTTCGTAAATCTAATGAATACAGAAATTATTCAACAGAATATGTTAAAAATGATCAAAAACTATTCGTATAAATAATAAATGTGGTATAAATATATCATATCCCCATTAAAGAATATGTAAAATAAAATTTTATTTTAATTAATGAATTGAAATATAAAAAAAATGATCTTAAAAATCATTCTTGTTGGAAATAACATTTTTATTTTTAGAATAAAATTTTAAAACTAAAAATTCACACTATTTTTTAAAAATAGTTATTTTTTAAAATAACCATTGAATATTATAATTTATTCCATAAACAATGACTGATCATGTATTCTTGAAATTCCTTCCATGTCTTCTATGTGGAAAAAATAGATTCCATTAACTGTATTGGAAAAAATCCAAATATACCATGTTTGAAAAATGTGATTAAGATTACTAAAAAAAATTAAAACATGTAAAAAATGGATTTAATAAATCATTTTGAGAATTTTAAAATATTAGGAAATTTTTTTGAGAATCATGAATATTGATAAAATCTGATTTTTTATTTAAGAGGGAAATGAAGTTAGATTTTATTATAAACATTTTATCTATTATTTAAATAGAAAAAAGTTGAAAAAAGTATATTAATTAAAAACATCATGAATAAAATTTGTAGAATAACATTATATAGATTTATTATACAATGACAAAATAATTTTCTTTAATGGATATTCAAGAATAAAAAATCTCGATTAAAATGATATTATGAAATAAACACTTACAAAGATCATAACATTGAAATGAAAAATAACTAACGAATCGATTATGTGTATCAAATTTAAATCCAAATTAATAAAGGTAAAAATAAAATTTTTAATTAAAATTTATTTCACACTTAATCATAAAATTTTATATACAAGGAGGATTTAATATAACCTAATGAAAATAAATTGAGTTATGAAATTCTATATCACTTGGTATCTATTAGGTCAAAATCACTCTGAATGAAATAGTTCAAATTTATACAGAAATTGAAATAATTTGTTAATTAACCATTATATTTAATGTAACATGGGAATTATATACACAATATTAATGAAATTACATATTGACTCATCTTTTCGATGTATTTATTTAAATAAATTAATTGGTAAAATTCTGAGACCAAGCGCTGAGACGACAAGTGATTATGAGGCCCGGTGTTCATAGAAAAATTCGTTAAAATGAGTTATGTTTTTAATAAAGGGTGTAAGAGAAGTTTATTTAAAATAAGAATAAAATCTATATGGGTGACCTAATCAAAAAATTTGTGGTACTCTTGCATTTGGAAGAGCGACATTAACATATGTGGGTTCTATCATCGACCGAAATAGGCCGAACGTGAATGTTTTATTTTCAACATATTTCTAATAAAATATTGAAGAAAAACATTATATTTCAATGAAGAAAGACCCTTTTTCATTATATTAGTGTTTTCTAGGTATCCATGGTTATCACTATAACCCTAGAGTATTTTTGAGACAAAGAGAATGGGGTTCTCTCGATAGAGACGATGGATCATAGTTCATAAATTGGATCAATGATCGAATAATCAACGAACGATGACAATGAAGCCTCACCCTTATTCAAAAACCAATCCAAACTCCATGTAGGGTTTTGTTTCATTGTGATTAATTTATAATTATTACTTAAAATGCTGACCATTGATGAACCCAAAACTAGTTCGATATGTAGTTCAATTGCTAATGGGATGGGTTTATGGTTGAAGGTTTTTAAATGGGAGATAAATCTATTTGTTGCTTCATTCTTCATGATCCTGCTAAAAAGAACGAATCAAGGCTGACATTAACAATGTATAGGATCTATTCTTCGAGTTTTCATGTTCTTTATTTTCTCTCCCACCCCCAATATTTCTCGTGTTCCTCATTCTTCGTGTAATATGAACGAAGGACCATTGCACCTTCGATCTAGGGAACAACGATCTGAGACTAGGGATCCGACAAAACAACAACACCACATAGGTGTGATGGAAAAGGTTTGGAAAACATTAACCAAGGAAGTGTCCTGTGGTGATGCAAGGTGGTGGCGTATAGTGATGACTAGAGAATTTTCTCCATTTTTTTTAGGCGGAGCATGAGTCGGACAGAGGGCTACTGGTAGGGTAGCAAATAGCGGAGTCAGTACACGGCCCGAAGGGGGCCAGACTAGGTGAAACACAAAGTAGAGCATGAGGCAGCATTCTAGGTGGGACTTCATGGGAGCTCGTAGCTAGAGAGTTGTCATGGGGGAGCTTCCATACACAACTGGGGTCTATGAGTATCTCAAAGCGATGGAGCCCACGGTGGAGGCCGGTGGGCACGGTGTCCATCAACATGGACCATGGCGGCGTCGCATTGACCATAAGCACACAACTAGGTCAGCCTCTTGTTGTTAAAGGGGACCAACCCACATGCATTGGGTCGGACTGGATGGACCGGGCTACTCTAGCAGCCCAGCTGACTATGTTCAGCAGTCTAGAGGACTGCAGCACAATGGCCAGGCAGGCTATGCCCAAAATGCCCGGCCGCATCGGGCCCATAGGACCTGGTCGGGTCTGGTTGGCAAGACCATCCCTGGGTCGGGCATTTTCAGTAAAATGGTTGTAACATTCTAATTGAAGGTATTTTTGATGATATTTCTTTGGAATGGGGACCCTTGTGTTGAGGTGGCCCTTTTGATATGTCTTAATAGGTTTTTATCATGGACTAGTATTAATGAAGGGTTTCCCATGGATCCTTCCTCGAGGGTTTAGTACAGTGTTACATAAAAATCAGTGGATAGTATTACCCTCTAAATCCCATGTACTATATAGATTTATGGTATCCATCATTGGATCTTGAGTGATCTTAATCCCCTCTGGTGATGCTTTATAAGAATTTTCATGTCCTCTGAGCATATGGCATTATTCTTCCATCTAGTAAGCCATATCGATAGAGGTATTGGTATTCTTGAAGAAGTATCCCCTGCAATGCAGGTTAATATATATTGCGATGTTGGTATTCTCTACGAAGTATCCCCTCTTTATATGTTATGTTCATTCACTAATTTTTCCACTTGGGATAGGGCCCAAATTTAGAGAACCACGTGGCTGTGATTGGTTGTGACTTACCTCATTAGGTTGTGGCCAATAATGATAATACCTGGATATCCTTGATAAATGTGATGCATACATATACCTTTTTAGGGGAATTCCAATGTGGTTTTAGGGTGTCCTACTGAGTATTGTTTTACACACTCCTCTAAAATATTTCCCCCAATGTGTTGTGTCTTTTACAGATGATTAATGCTTTCATGGAGCCCAAAGTGGACTTAGACCATGTGTTTCGTAGAGAGATCATACATACATGGTGTTCTCTTACAGCTCTAGAAAACTGATCTATACCTACCATTCATGTAGGGTTTTCTTCAGATACGTTTTAGGAACTTGTGCACTCATATTTTCATAATCTTTCTCCTGTTGGGATTGTATTTGGACCTTGTTTACATTCTCATTTCCTACTATCATAATATGTGTTTTTTATCTTTGTGTATGCATTCATTGGATACTTTGTGTTTATTATTTCAACATATTTGTCTTAGATATGTGTGTTTGGAAATGTATATAAGAAAATCCCACCAATTTCTTGAATATGGCTACTCAATGCTAGTCGCCAACCCATTTCCTATAAGAGGAAGGTTTGGGGAAGTTACGTTATGGTCCCCTCTGGTATGGGTCATGAAATAGTGGTATTAGAGGAGGTCACAGTTCTACTTAAGGATTGGTATTCTGTGAGGCTAGTTTGAGGAAATAATGTTATGTGTTTCAAGTTCATCTTTTAGGTGAGGGGCTCTTGTGTTGGTCCAATAGTAGACATGTCCACACACCAGGACTCTAGAAACATTCTTTTTTACTTGATAAATGAAGACACTATTTTCACTGTACAAATGGTGCTAGCATCATATAAGATTTTGAGTGTGTTCACATGTCATTCCTGAGTCAACACACAAGGTATACTCTATTGACTCTGGTACATCCTATTTCATTTTAGAATGCCTCAATAGAAAAAACCCAGCGAGGGTTTCATTATATGTTCACAAGGATTATCCTCATAGAAATGAGGCATAAGTATTGGGACATGTACCACAGATACTCCATGTAATTGATATATCACCTCCGAGTAGTTTACAGACGATATCACCACCCATTGTGAAATAGTTACTCCCAGTGCTATCGGTTGAGGATGAATGCAGGTTGAGTGAATTGCATGAGTTCTAGAGGAAGCGACCTCCTAGGTTTTACTGTGAGATATATCCCCATGTAGGTGGGGATTGTATTGAGGTAGTTACACGAGTCGTCCGTCTTATGAGGACACTATCCAACTAGATGTCACTACTGGTCACGAGTCATCAACAGGGCTCAGCAGGGTGATGGTGGAGCTTAGTGACCCAAAAAAATGATGAGGTGACTCACTCTTGGGTTGACATTGAGAATATCTTTAGGGAGGAGTTATTTACATCTACATTGCGATCAATGTGTATCAAGGATCTCTTATATCTACGATAGGGTAGTCAGGCTGTGGCATAGTACTTAATTATATTTACAGATCATTATCACTACTCCACGAATATTGTGCACGGTCGGTTCATATGGACTCTAGAAACTCAGAAGGTACTATGTCGAGATATCAGGGTTTCCATGAAATACCGTAGCATTCTTACATATGCAGGTGTACTAGAGAAGGCTTCACTATTTGAGAGTTTTCTAAGTGAGCAGACACCAGATGTGGGACCTACCAGCAAGCACCAGGTAGTTGAGTCTTCAGAAGTAGGGAGTCTACAGTTGTCGCAGGGACCCATGAAGGCCAGGAACATTATGAGATGACCCAAGGATTCAAGTAGAATAGTGTAGGGCTCCTAGGAAGACTTGAGTCAGCCCAGAGATAGGTCGTGTAATGTATGTGGAAGTCATGGGAATTTATCCTGAAATTTCCCAACTCGACCCACGGATGATCAGGGGATGGACGAGGGATCGTAGAGGTAGAGTTAGAGACATGAGTAGAATCATATATATCATGGAAGATGTGGAATAGGAGCTGTTAGAGCAGAAGGATGTGGTATTAGGTTCGGCATGTTACCAACACCAACCCGATGTGGTCCACAAGAAGCTCAGGGAGATGGTGGATAGGGATGGGGACAGCTACAGGTGATGCAGTATTATGAAACTGATTCTACGTGGATGATTATTGGTATAGTCTATATATTTTACAACCTAGATGCAGTTATGTTAGATGGAGGTTTCAGTCATTATTTTCATTCCAAGGACATTATTCAGGTCTATGAAATTCTAGTTAAACCATTAACTCAACCCTTAGATTTAGAGACTCCTACAGGAGTGGATTTGATAATCACACACTGGTGCGGACACTGCAAGATTACACATTGAGGTGTGAGTTTTGGTTAGTATCTATTGGTAGAAACGTTGACTCCTTATGAAATCATTCTCGGTATAGAGTAGTTATCAACAGTCCATACATAGATTAATTTTTTTAGGTGTAGTGTATAGTGTTTTCTTGGTTATGGGACTTGTTTTCCTTTTGGGAAAAAATTAAACACATTCAGTACATGATGTACTTACTCATAGGATGGAGAATCTAATTACTCACCAGGTTTCTAGACACACCCTCTATGGAGTGTATGATTGGAGTCCTCAACATCCTATATTGGTGGCAAAGTATGCCGAAAGCATTCATGAGGATGACCAAGGATTCCCTCTCCATAGGAAGTTAGACTTATATATTGATCTATACCCTAATATATCACCCATATCATTCCCTGTATATTGGATGGCTCCCATATAGCTTTATGAGCAAAGGGTACTATTAGAGGACCTATAGAGAGTGGGCTCAATGAGACTCAGTGTTCCACCCGGGGAGGCCATAGTTTTTTTCAAGAAGGTAGATTGGAGTTGGAGGTTATGTTTGGAAATTAAGTGTAATAATTAGGTGACTGTGAATAACAATTATCCACTACCAAGGATCAATATCCTCTTCAATTAACATCAAGGTGTGAGATGCTTCTCGAAGATTGTCCTCAAATCTAGTTATCACCAGCTTCGTGTACTAGATGATGATGTATCAAAGACAGCCTTCAGATGTCTATACAGCCACTACAAGTACATTGATATTTCATTTGGTATAAAATACACCTCCAACACTTTTCATTAACGACATAAATAATAACTTCTAGCCTTACATAGATCATTTTTTGGTGGTATTAATTAAGGACATCTTAGTGTACTTGGTTTTTGAGGAGGAGAATGTGATACCCTAGAGGACGGTACTAGGCACACATTTTGAGATCAATATTTATGGGAAGGTATCAAAGTGTATGTTTTGGATTTGAGAGGTCCACATTCTAGGACACATAATTTTTGAGGTTTTAGTTTCATTGGATCCAGCGCAGATTGAGGTTGTGATTGCTTGGGAACCACCCAAGAGTGTTACCAAGGTGTGGACTGGGTTTGGTTGGGTACTATCAAAGGTTTCTACATGACTTTTATAGAGTATAATCACACTTGAAGACTTTTTCATGGATGTGGAATCCATTTATATGGAAAGATAAGTGATAATAGTTTTTTCTGGAGTTGAGGAAGATACTGAAAAGTGCTCCCTTATTGAGACTATCTGAGGAGGGCGTCAAGTACGTAGTGTTCTACGGTGCATCCAAGACTAGGATTGGTTGTTTTCTGATGAAGGGGAATGTATTTATATCCTATTCTTTATTCCATTCGAGATAGCATGAGTTGAACTACATGATCCATGATTTTGATCAAGTGGTAGTAGTCTTCACATAAAATATGCAGAGACACTACCTGATGGGAGAGCAATTTATCATCTGCTATAAAAATAAGAGTCTCAAGTATATATTCGTCAAAATTATCTTAACATGATCTAGAGTGGATGGATATAGTTCCCCTTTTAAGACTATCTATACTCCTTGGAAGGGGGTGTGGTGGAATATTCTCTCAGCATGAGATCTATCTTGCAATTGCTGAGTGAGGCGTCGAAGCAGTTGGAGGCATTACATATATCATTTATGGATGGAGATGGAGAATCTTACCTACTGTATGTTTTTTTCACCCATCCACTCCAAGAGAGAGTTAGGGAGGCACATATTTGGGATAATGACTGTTAGACCCGATGTGATCAGCTCTCCATAGGGCATTCCCCTAATGGATATTCGATAGGTGGGGAGAATATAATTCATTTTAGATGGAACACATTTCTACCTATGGTGTTGTGGGAGGAGGTTCTGAGGGAGTTCCACACATCCCCCTTGGTGGTACATCTGAGTGTGGAAAAGATGTACCAGGACCTCCAACGTCATTTCTAATGTCCATGGATGAAGAAGGTAGTTGTAGAGTTTGTTTCTCAAGGCCTCACTTGTCAACAATTTAAGTATGAACACTAGGTTCCATAAGGATTGACCCAACCCCTTCAGGTTCTAGAGTACTGGTGGGATGAAATATTGATAGACAATGTGACGATTTTACCATGTACGTCCATGGGACACAATACCATCTTTGTGATCATTGACTGACTCACCTTGTCATCCCACTTCCTACCTATTTGGGAGTAGTGTTTAGTAGAGAGCATGGGACTCCTCTACATTTAGGAGAGAGTTTGAATCTATGGAGTTCCATCGATGATCATTTCATATCATGATGGTAGTTTCGCAATTGTTTTTGGAAGGGATTGTAGGACACATTTGGGACCTAGTTATGCTTGAGCATGGAATTCCATCCCCAGAAAAATGGCTCGATAGAAAGGAACATTAATGTTCTATATGTTATGTTGTGGGACTGCATATTGGACTTCGGTCATAGCTGGGAGGATCACCTACCACTGGTGGAGTCTATGTACAACAATAGCTACCACTCCACCATTGGTATGGCATCGTTCGAGGCCTTTATTGGTGTCTACGAAGGTTGCCACTTTGCAAGACTTACCCAAGAGAGTCATCCATCATGGATCTGATGTTGGGGAAGTATATCACTGAGAAGGTATAGATCATCCAATAGTGGATGGGGACTACACAAAGTTGGTAGAATCTTTAAACTTATAGGATACAAAGGCCTATAGAATCACTAAGGGATACAATGTTTTTATTTAGATCTCTCCTCAATGTGGATAATTGAGATTTGGTCATGATGGAAAGTTATCACCAAGCTATATCATAGCTTTTCAGATTCTGTTATTATTCATATAGGTGGAGTACCACCTAGATCAACCCCCACAATTGCATCGGGTGCACAACATCTTCCATGTGTCGTGGATGCAGAGGTATGTTCATGATCCATCACAAGTCATCAACAAGGGGTGAGTTGTACATTGATGATGGGGTGAATTTTGTGGAGTACCCAGTGGAGATAGATGATGGTCATGATAGTATCCTTCATAGGTGGTTGATTCTTCTGGCTCATGTTTGATAGAAGCATGGGAATCTCCAGGATAGCACATTTCAATGGGGGGCTAGGATTCATGATCTCCACCCTCATCATTTTGTAGAGTATCCCATTTTTCCTTTTGAGGATGTGAAGCCCAAAGGTAGAGAGAATTTAAAGTCTCAGATTTTCTCCAGTTTCATTTTTATAAATAAATTTGGAAAATTCCAAGACAAGGTGTATATAAGGTGTGTGATTCCATGGTTTGATGTGCCCAGAACAATTTTTTGACATGATTTATGTTTTTAATAAAGTGTTCAGGTGTATTTTCTTCAAAATAAGTATAAATTCTAAATTTTTTCCCAAAATAGAAATGGGAAGGCACCATTGAGGGTGAAATAGTGACTTTACCATTGGTAGGCACAAATATCAGCTAGTACGGGCTTGACGTGAATTTTAGATTTTAGACATATCAATAATAAAATATTTAATAAAAAATATATCATATGGTGGTGAATCCATCACGTGGCCGGAGTGGTTTCACGGGTGAGCTGACGTAAAAGTACAAATTCCATATGGATCCCATAGTAGTATAGGTCGTTGGGGAAGCTAGCGGATAGGTTTTCTGTCTTCATTGACCATTGTAGTGCCATGTTGACCGGTAGCATGTGGCTGGGTCGGCCGCATGTGGGAGAAGGGGATCGAGTTATATGTAGTCACCCGATGGGTAGGGTCCATTGTTACGACAGACCATGGCGGAGCGGCCTAGCACACCAGGTCCAATAGGCCTAGTCGGACTGGTTTCATTAGTTCGGGCTGGTCTGGTCGGTCGGACTGGGTAGGTCATGTTGATTGGGTTGGGTCTTGTTTGGGGGTCAGGCCAGATCAGATCCAAACCAGACCTGGGTCATACTTTTTCATTAAAATGGTTGTAAAATTTAAACAAAAGGCCTATTTGACAAGATATCTATTGCATAGGGACCCTTGCAATGAGGCGATCCTTTTGACATGCATTATTGGGTTTTATCTTGGACCAGTATAGGTGGAGAGTTTCCCTTGGTTCATTCTTAGGGGTTCTGTTTTGTATTACATCCACATCATTGGATAGATGACCCCTCTAAAGTCCATGTCCCATATAGAGTTATGGAATCCCTCCTTGGGACTAGAGATATCTTATATCACCCTTGATGAAGTATTGTTGTACTTGAAGTGACCTAATAGTGCAAGGAGTTAGTCCTATATCTAGTGGGTTGTATGGATATGGTTGTTGGTATTCTCAAAAAAGGATCCCCTACAATGTGGGTTAATCCATATTGGGTTATTAGTATTCTAGTGGAAGGATCACCTATCTATATGTTATGTTCTTTGACCAGTGTTTTCCCTTTGGGGCGGGTCCCAAATGTGCCAAACCATGTGATGGTGATTCTTTGTTACTTACCTCTTTAAATTGTGGTTGTATTTGAGTATAAATGTATATCCATGACATATGTTCTACATAAATATAACAAGTTAGATCACACCATATTTCATTATTTTCCTTTTTGGTATACTTTTTTTATTTTTTAGTGGTATTCCTTTGTGGTTTGGGGTTTCCTATTGAGTATTGTTTGACTCACCACTACATAATCTTTTCTGACACATGTCATGTCTTATGGAGATGATCGGTGCTTTGATGGAGCCCTAGGTGTGGCAAGAACATGTGTAGCTTATAAAGATCATACAAATGTGGTGTTTTCCTATAGTTTCAGAGATATGACCTATGATAACCAATTAATTAGGGTTTTCTTTGGATGAGTTTCAAGATCTTTTTCATTCACTTTTGAAGAATCTTTATTTTTGGGGGCTTATAATCCGGCCACATATAATTTCCTGTATCATACTATCTCATTTTTTATGTATCTTTGTTTATGCATTCATTGTTTAATTGGTGTTTTTCTATATCATTATTTTTGTCTTTGGGATTCGTTCTTGTGTATAGGTACATAAGAAAATGTCTCCCATTTGTGGAATATGCCTACTCGGTGCTAGTTGATATCACCTAGCCTATCGAAGGTGGGCATGGTGTAGTCAAAACATAGGCCCCTCTAGGAGGGGTCATGAAAAATTAGGTTCATAACATTATTATATTCCTTAATGAAATGAAATTGAGATGAAATTCCATACCAATCTCTTCATTTTAATCAACATTACTTAACATGTTGTATAATATATTTATGAATTTAATTAAATTATATTCTATTGATATACATATTTATAATATCATATTTTATCCTATTACAATATTTTAGAACCCTTTTGTCAAAAACATTTTCTTATTTTCATTGTATTGGGTGTTAATTACCATGTTTTCTCATGTGTGTTTTGTCATGAATGTTCATGTTATAGGTTATATAATATAGATCCATCATTTCCATAATAATATTATTTTTTTAAATAAAATATATACTCATTAAATAAAAATTTATAATCGTTTATGATGGCTGGACAAGGAAAATTAATCGCACAGCTTCAAGGATTTGGTAGGTCATACATGTGCATAAAAGCCAATATAATTCCCTTAATGAGTGAAAGGTAAATGAGTTTTGTAATATATTAATTTTATATAATTGATATAATTATATATATATAATATATATTCCTTAAAATTACCCTTATTACCTTCCATGAATGTTATGAGTGGAGAAAGAATCACATCTCCTCACAAGGTAGTAGTTTTTTACACACACAATAAACGATATCGTGTTTGAAAAACTATGGAATTTATGAAGGTAAATGGGATATTATAATACCAAAAGTATTAGAATGTATTTAATTTCATATAAATTTTTTATATAAATCATATATCCATCCTTCTAAGGTGGTTATAGAATACAAATTATTCTGGTTTGTGAGATTGTAGTCTGCCATACACACGATCAATGGTTTCAATTTCTATTTGATAGAAGTGGATTTGGATATAAGTTAATTCATTAAGGTAAAAAAAATATTTATATGATATTTACTATTGTTATTATAGAAGAGATATTTAATAATATTTCATATAGGTGGATGTAGAAATAAAATGAAAAATATCATTTAAGAACATTACATCCTCTTCGGACAACCTCTTTTGGTTTTCACCAAAATCCATCCTATGATAGAATTATGATAAAAGAAAAGATATATAGGGTGTTATATAGGATTAATTAATTTATTCAGTTATATATAGACTTATAAAAACGGATTTGGTTGTGTGAAGATAGGAGGATTGGAGTGGCCTTTTATAAGTGGGGGGACGCACATAGAATTTTTTAAAATATTCAATTACACACACACTGGTATCATGAAAAAAAATCCAAAAAAAAGTATCATTTTAAACCATTATTGGTTATAATGTATAAATATGTATATAAAATTGTTCTTTCACATGTATTTTGGTTATTTTTAACTATTATCTTCATAGTTAAATGCCCTAATAAATCAGTTTTTATAGCAACTATGGTAATTAATTTTTAAAGTGATTACTATTCACAATGGTGGATAAAATATGATGCATAATATAAATTATTTGGATTAAAAATATATATTCCTTTTTTACGAATTCATTTCATGGAATTTTTTGAATCTATTTAAATATTATAACTGTATATGCTATGAAAAAGTGGGTTTCATAAAAAATATCCCAGAATTATAGAATGTCTTTATATAAAAATTCATTATGAAAATGATTAAAATGACCTAAAATAGTTAAATTACAATAATATTGAACTAATTTCACATTAAAAATAATTTGAAATTTAATTTAACCTAATTTAAAATTTAAATGAAAATTCAGATTACAAAAATTAATATTTTTCAGTATTCATTGAAAAATTAAACATTTCAAAAAAATTCCAAAAAAATTCACCTTAAGATAATTTGGATGATATGATTCAAAAATAATGTTCATGTTATAAAATAAATTTTTTAATATTAAGAAAATTGATTTTAAATTATGTGTTCATAGTAAAACTAAATCGCCTTTTAGAAAAATATTTTTTTCCAAAAATATTTTGTTTTATTTTTAATGATTATTGTTTTATATATAATAAACATATAAAAATAATTTTCCAAATCTATTTTTTATTATTAATTAATTCAAATCTAATATCTAGGTTTATTAGTATACTATATTATGGTTTATTTAGATTAGGGTTTCTGTGTTGCTTATGATTTTGAATACAATGTCCTTTATTTATAATTTAATGTTTTTATATTATTTGCTACTTAAAAAAATTATGCCCTCAAAATATGATATTCTTATTTGAAATAAATGGTTATTTATTTGAATCATGCTTTGTTGAAACCCCACATTATTAAATGGATTAGCAAAAAATATTTTTAATAAGAGAGAAAGGGAAGAAAAATGGTAATATGGAATGACAAACCACTATGTTTCTATGTAGGATAAAACTCGTTGAATGTTAAGATATAGACATTGATTTTTTTTAATAATTATAGAGATCTAATGAGGCAATTGATCAAAATGAAATTAATAATAAATAGAATTTTATAGACCGAAATACCATAACTCAGTGATCATTTTAAAGACAACTTGTTTCCTCAGATATAAATGTAACATGATAACATTTTTTCTTCAACATAATTTTCCTAAAGTTGAGGAAATATATTATTATCTTAGAATATATGTAAATGTAGTTACATGATATGTTTCTATTTCATAATCCGAATTTAATACTTTGGTTGTGCTTTGATCAATTTTTATCTCATTACGTACTCTAAGAAATGAATATCCAAAAATTATTTTTTTAGGATGAAATCACTCAAATTAATATTTAAAAGATCATAAGAACTATAAAATTGTGAAATGTATTTCCATATATTTATAAATATTTTGAAAAAATAATATAGTTATCACAAGTTATCCAATAAATTAATCTCTCAATCACAATAGTATGACTACTAGATCATTATTAATATTTATTCATCAAATCATTCAAATAAAAACCGTAAAATATTAAATTGGACATCATGTAAGCCAGTTGTAGGTGTTAAAGCCTTATCATACTTTAGTTGTTGGTATATGCTTTGTGGCCTTACCAGATGTGATGGTTTGACACATTGTATTCAAGTAAAACTTTTTATAAATAATATTAACATAATTCTTATAATATTTCCATGTTTTAGTGATGCATAATTATTACTAAATAAAATATATAGTAAACCGTAAAAGATTCCAATAATATAAATCTTATGTCCAAAAAATGTGATATAAATCTTCCAAAAATTATTATTTCTTATATTAAACAAATTGATTATATTCTGATAAATTTTTTCCAAAAATATCATTAATAATTGGAAATACCTAAAACACAAATGTCCAAAATGGGTGTTTAAGAATTTGAATTTATGATCAACTTTAAACTAATAAACCAATGATGTTATCCATAACAGTTATATTAATTAAGGCATATATTCTTTTGAAATTTAACATAATCCTTTGATGATTCATGATTCTTATATCCAAATACTATTCGTAAAAATACTTATAAGATTTAATTCTTTTATCCCAATTTAAAAAATACTTCATCTACTTTATTTTAACATAAGTTTTTTCCATTGTATTGGGGATAAAAATGATAAGTGGGAATTGACTCAGATAATTCCATGGTTTCCCATATTTAATACAATGAACAATAAATGGATCCATAAGATGAGATTTATTTCCATCCAATATACACTTTATTTTTCCTCCATAATTCAATTCTTTAGGCCCTTATTTTTCATACATAAATTATTTTCCCATTCATTTTAGGGATATTTTATAGGATTATCTTCACAAATTTATAACAAGAAAGAAATTGATCATTATTTCCCCCATAACTCAAGATATTATGAAACTCCATTATTCTCTTATTTTCTGATTCATAGAGTTGGTTAAAATATATGTTTTTAATCATATTTGAATATAACTAATTTTAAATAATGATGATATTTTTCTCTCCTATCATCAGGCCATTTAGTTTCTCATAGTCACTGAATTTTCCTACAGGTTCATTTTTTACATGATTATTTTGAATATCATACATTGACTAAAACAAAAACATCATTATTTGAGAAACAATATTCATTATTTTAAAACCATATCATCTTACGGAATCATTTATAAAATTTAAAAATCTAGACACCTTCTTTTCATTCTAAGACACAATTTTTTTAACCTCTGCCATTCATTGTCATACTCTATTCAACTCCAACATAGTTTTTTGTAAATACAATGTGAATTATCCTAATAATATCCCCATGGATTCTAAAATGAGTTTTATAGTAAGGATAATTGTCATATACCTGGTGAAGATAGGTTAAATCTAAAAGCACCCTTTTTAGAGTTATTTTCATTGGGTATAACTATACCAACACCATGCTCTCATGTACTATCAATGCATTGATGTATTAATTGAAAAAATGACATCCTTGTTTAGTTACCAACACTTTATGATGTTCTTATATACCTATCTTCCTTTTTTTATCATAGTTTTATGAATATAAATATGTGTTTTCCTAAATTTAGCTCTAAATGTTTCTACAAAAACATTTTTAATACCATATATAACAACCCTGACACCAATATCCAAAAAAATTGAATTAATTTATTACATTTTCCTAAATATAGGAAAACCCATACCAAATGATTGAATATTTTAATATTATTTGTAAACTAAAACTTTCAATATTCCCATATTATATTAGAAAAATATCCCTTTTTGAGAATATCATTATTTTATCTTGAATACAATTACATATCATTCTTAGTATACTTCCAAGATTTCTAGGAATGAAAAAAATAATGGTGAACTCAAATGGTCAGAAAGGAGTACATACAAAGAAATATATCATAAATCAATTATCATAATCATGGAAAGGTAAATAACTAAACAAACATGTAATTTATATAATTTTTCCAGTATAATAAATAGGGAAAGGTAAATAATTTAAAAGAAATTCCATTTAATCAATAACATGAATATCATAACCGTATATAGCATAATCAATATGGAAAGCTAATAAATTAAAAAAACATTCCATTTAATCAATAAATTGACAATGGAATGGATCTATAGATAATATAATTGATAAAATATCATGGATAATTACAATAGAATTATTGTTAAAGTGAATGATTAATTATTTTTCCTCATGATCATTGGAAGCATGATACCTCTACCATCATGAAAATTCTCAAGACAATTTAAAACTTATGGGTATGTATACACCATAAAACCATTTATCTATGTCTATATAACTTATTTGACTCATTATACTACTGATGAATCAAGGGGATATAAATGACTATGCCATACCAGTATCTTCATGTCAAAGTAATTCCTCATATATCGAATAATTGATTTGTTCCATGAACAATATGGCTTATAATCAAATATCTATGTTGAGTCAAGGGTATGGATTAATCAATATTTCCCTAATCAATGAAATTATATTAAATGTAAAACATAATATATGTAAATGATATAAGTTTTAAGTAACAATTATATCAATGATATAGAGTCTGGAAAATTAGGGGAAATTAAATTTCTATTGAACATGAGAAGGTGAATATTTCAATGGAATGTTAGTAATAAAAAAAATGAATCATGGAACTGAATATAAGTAATTAACTTGATTAAAATGATTATAATGATTCCAAATAAGTAATAATTTCAGTATCAATACAAAATATCAATAGTGAATTTTAATTAAAATAAATTTCCTCTCGCATTGATAAATAAAAATACCAAAATAATATCTTTGAAAAACATTTAAGTAAAATATCTATTTCATTTTCAAAATATAATTTTAAATAAGAAAATTTCACAAAATATTTTGATAAAAAAGGTCTTTGAAAATAAAATTTTATTCTTAAAAGGTGATATTGAACAAATTCATTGGTCATGATGTCTGGAAATTCTATTCTTCCAATAAACGTTAAAAAATGATTCCTTTAAATTTTCCGAGATATCCAAATGGAAATTATTTCAAATATGACATAAACATTCCTTTTAAAAATTTATACAATTAAAAAATGGGTCAAAATATCTTTAATAAATCATTTGGAATATTTTATTTATGATTTAAAAACATTTTTAGAGACATGGATATAGAAAAATATTTATTATCAACCGAAGTTATAAGTGAAGTTGGATTTTATTATAAACATTTTCACAATCACATTATGTACCAAAGTTTGGAATAATATCAATACTAACTAAAAAATCATTAACAACAATATTATAATATATTTATTGGGTTTTACAAGAATACTATAAAATAATTTTCTTCAATGGAAATTTAAGCATAAAAAATCTCACTTTAAATGAGATTAATAAATAAACCCTTACAAATATCATAACATTGATGTGAGAATTAAGAGAAAAATTGATTATGTGTATCAAATTTAAACACACATAAATTCAATGAATATATATGAATTGATTTTAAAAATTTAACACTGTCATGATAAAAAAATAGTAAAGATAGTTAGGTAGTAATATAACCTAATGAAAAAAATTTGAGTTATGAAATTCTCTACCACTTGGTATCATTTATGTAAAAATACCTTTAAATGAAATAATTCAAATTGAAACGTATAATTATATTATTTTTATTAATTAATAATTATATTAAATGTAAAAAGGTGTTAATATAATCAATATAAAATAAATTAACTGCATAATATTATAATATTTTTTATTGAAATGAAATTGAGACCACATCCCTTACATCACTCTTCCTTTAAATTAACATTATTTAACTAATTTAAATTTTTTTCACAAAGTAATTAATTTACGAACAAAACATATTACTATTTATAATATCATATAGTATCCTCTTATAACATTTTACTATCTGTTTGTTAAAAATATTTCATTATTTTTATTCATTTGGGTGTTAATCTTATTGTTTTCTCATCCATGTTTTTCATGAAATTTTTCATTATTGTGTATATAATATAGATCCCTCATCTCAAGAATTATATTAATTTTATTAATAATATATCAATTCATTATATGAATTTTAATAATCATTATTTATGTTTGTACAATGAAAAATAATCTCATTACTTTGTGGAGACGGTAAGTCAAACAAGCACGTGAGAGAAAATATCATTCCCTTAATAAGTGAAAGGGAAAATTATTAAGTTTCAAATTAATAAAAAAATATTTTATATAATTTAATAATATATATATATATATATTAAATTTATCTTTATTACCATCCCTGTAATGTGTATGTCAAAAATGAAACACATCACCTCGTAAAGAAATAGTATGTCGCACACAGGAGCTACATAATCGTCTTTAATACATAATAGAATGTAAAAATTTATAAGAGATATTTTAATTAAATAAGAATACTAATATAAAAAATATCATATAAATATTTTAAATCCATCATTATATGTAGCCCTGAAATATGGTGATGGAAAATCAATTATATCGGTTCATGAGGCGGTAGTCTGTCGTACAAATGACCAATGTTTTTCTTTCCAATTTAATGGAAGTTATTTGGATATAGGATATGACATTAAAATAATAAAATATAATTATATGTGAGATTTTTTTATTATACAATAATTATTAAATAATATTTCAAATGGTAGATGAATAAATAAAATGAAAATGCTCGTTTAAGAAAGTTACCTATTCTTCAGACGACCTAATTATGATTTCACTAAATGCCTTCCAAGGATTGTATTAATATCAATACAAGGGATCTAGGATGTCTTTAAAGGAGAAATTATGTGATATGGGATTGTATATTTTGATACAAATGGTTTTGAATGTGTGAATAGTGGAGGAGAGCGGTGACAATTCAGAAGTGAGGGAGAGGACACACATGGAATTTTTTAAAATATTCAATTACTACAACGTTTTTATCTTTCCAAAAGTGTCATAAATGGTTCTTTATCAACATTAATAGGTGATATTGTAAAAATATTTCAATAGAAATATTTTTTAAAAGTTTGTAGGCCATTTTTAACCCTTATATTCTTAGATTAACATGCATGTAAATCAATTTTAACTTTAACCACTACAATTAATTTTCACTATTTTTACTATTAAAAATTATAAAAATTTAATTTAAAAATATATGATAAAATAAATTTTTAATATCAAATAATTGACCCTTATATTAATTTTAAATTAATAGAAGTTTTATAATCCATTTTAAAATTATACATGCAAACGTAAAGAAATTCAGCTTTTCAAAGAGAAAAATCTCTTAAGTATACAATATTTTAATATAAAACATCAATATGAAATTGATTCCAGTTAAATAAAGTAGTCAAATTTTAATATAATTTATCAAATTTTATTATAAAACAAATTTAATATTTTATTTCACCTTTTAAATTATTAAAATGAAATTGAATTTTTAATATAAATATAAACTTTT
Source organism: Viscum album (assembly GCA_963277665.1). Classification (NCBI taxonomy): domain Eukaryota; kingdom Viridiplantae; phylum Streptophyta; class Magnoliopsida; order Santalales; family Viscaceae; genus Viscum; species Viscum album. The sequence continues at coordinate 1,453,443,467 of OY728120.1, forward strand.
CATTATTCATCAAAGAATTAAACATTTCAAGAATAAAAATAAACCTATGATAATTTTGATAGTCTGATTTAAAAAATTATATTTATTTCATTAAATAAATTTACAAAAATTGGTAAAAATAAATTATTAATTATTCTTACAAAGCACAAAAAATATACCTTTTAAAAAACACAGTTTTTTAAAACTTTACTCTATCTTTTAAATGATTATTATATTATTTGTAACAAATAGATGACAACAATATTCCTAATTTCTTTTCTAATATTCATACCCACTAATTTAATGTCTATATTATAATGTTATACTATATTGTGGTTCATTTATATGCAGTTTTTTTGTCACATATTCAATCGAATACAATGTTCTTATTTTTGAATTTTAGAGTGTTTCAACAATCTTGTGGAAGCTACGTGGGAACCTATGGATGTAATGAGGTATAAATTTCCACAGTTTTATTACCAAGTTTTTTGGAATTTATTGGGTGAAATTTATATTAAGGGGTATAAAATCTAACAAAATGTTATTTATTTAAAATTTTTTGGAAAAATTTAAGTTCCCTATGAGCTTGGTTTGAACGAAACACTATGTTTTAATGAAAATATATATAACATTGATATTAATATTAAAAAATTTACATAATAACCTAACCATTAAACTTGTAGGTATTAATAGGAATAACTATACATTAAATATTAAGTAAAATTAACTAATATAAATAAATAATTTTGATAATACAGTTTATAATTTTATATAATGTATTCATGTATATCTAAAATTAAATTTCCTTTCAAAAAATTGATTCATTTTGTAAAAAAATTTAGGTTAAAAAATTTAAAGAAAATTTGAAAATCTGAAATTTAAAATTATCAATGTGTTATTTTTGGAGAATATGATGAAAAGATAAATTTTTCGATGAATAGTAAAAAATACAAATTTTTATTAAAACGACCTCTGATAAAAGAATTTGAAAGATAAATTTTACTTTCATGTAATATTAAAATTAAAATTAGTTAAATTATATATTTATTATTCCAATTCAGTTTATCAGAATCAATATTTTATTGAGTTCAGATTTTCAATCATTCTATATTTATGGGAATTTTTATTTTGGGAAAACCAATTATTAATCGCATCTATGTGTTTAAATTTAAATTTAAATTTTCAATTATATTAATATAATTTATATAAATGGATTAAATATTTAAAATAATAACTGTTAATATCATATAATAAATTCAATATAATGTTTTGAAAAAATCAATACTAAAAACAGTACAAATTAAAAAACATAGTTAAGGATAAAACATGTTTACCAAGGGTTGAAGTCAAAACAATAAGGTGTAAAATGTCATATATAATTGTAAAAATCTAATATAGGATTATCTTTGTATCTAAAATAATATAATTTTTCAGAATATGTTTTTTTCAATTTTTCCTGTTTAAAATGTGGGTATAGTTTTTTCTATTCAAAAATTAAATGTCTGTCCTCTCTCTCAGTTATAAAAAACCACACCCTCTCCTCCCCTATGAACACATAAAAACAAATTTCAGCCAATAAATTATCAAATAAATTCCTTTCCTCACATCTCAAATCCTATATGTATTATTTTGAATAGAAAACCCTCCTGAGAAGGATTTACTGGTAAACCTCAAGGGGTTCTCAGAGGAAGATATATACTTATTAACCATTCAACATCATTTTATTCAATTCTTCAAGTCATTAAAATATCATTAAAACATTATTATATAATAATATATTTATTTTAAATATAACGATATTTTATTATTTTATTGGGGTGACCAACATCTATCTCATCTTCGATCAACTGGGAAACGAAATTGTTGTTTGTATGTACAACATACTACCACCTTTCAAACCAATGAAATTCATTTTCTATAACCACATATAATTAAATAATATAACTATGGATTTAACATTTTAATATGATATTTATTTCTTAATGAAACCTCTATATTTATAATATAATATACACCTTATTAAATACCATTTCGTGGGAATATGTTAACATCGCCTGGGTGTACGGTAGATATCGCCTTGTGAAGCAATGTGATTTCTTGTTCACATATGCTTTTAATGGAAGGTAATAAGGATTGGATAATTGAAAATATTTGTTATATATGACATAATAATAATTATTTTAGGGAAATATCTTATTTTAATTTATTTAATTTCATCCATCAAGAAAATGGAATTATTATTCATCGGTATGTACGACCTACCATATCCATGAGAGGTGTAATTAATTTTCAATATCTATCATTAATGGATTAATATAATTACCTATATAAGTAACATATGTCATATTTACATAATGGAAACAATTCTCGATATTATGGAACCATAATAAAATTAAAATTTTCAAAAATACCAAACCCATACATACATGAAAAACAAAACAATTATTACCTAAACCCGATTTTAGAAAGGAATTGTTAATAAATATGTAATAAAATATAGAAAGTAAAAAATATATGTCATAAAACAAATTATTATGGTTTTATTATAGATTTATAATAATCTTATACTTAATATACTATAATTTGAAACATTTATGAAGTAAATTGTGACATAATGTTAAAGAAATTTTTCTCAAATTGTATTCTTTGGGGCACTTGTTATGTTATGTGCCCATATTATTTTATGTTATGTATATACATCCCCTATTAAATTTTATATCATGAATTTATTTATTCTAATAATATTTGATGTTTCATTTATTTTTAATCTTTCATGGGTCTTATGATTCAAAAGGTTACCAAAGCAGTAAGGGATTTTCTCCTAACATTTATTTATGTGGGAAACATGCCTTATATGAAAATTGTTTCATTAGTGTGTTTTTATATAATACACATAAATTAATGTAATTATTTTTATTAGGAACATTATGAGATATATATATTGATATAATTTTTTTTCTTCAGCGGGGATTACAATTTTGAATTTATCAACGTAATAAAAGATTTATGATACAATCTCATTGTTTATCATGATTATTTATGATTAAGTTTAGAATGATTAAATATTATGATATACCACTATATAAACTCATTTATATTATTCTTTTATGATTATTTTTTTATAATACAAGTCTTTTTCATTTAAATATCTTTATGTACTCAGGATTCAAAAAGTATATTTTTAATGAATAATTGATTTTATTTCTCTCTTCGACCGAAACCCCATTTTCATCCTTGTCCACATTTTCCAGAAAAGTATGAGTTAATGTTTTCAATATTCTAAAATTATTGTTTAAATAAATTTTATCCTTTATTTATTTTATTCAAAAAAATTATAGGAATCTACTTGTCCTTTAATGAAAAATGATCTTTTGACTTTTTAGCGAAAATGTGAAAGGAATATTTGTTTTAATCAATAGGAAATGAAAAAACATTCCCCATTATAACCACAAAATTAAATGAATATTGAATTTAAAAATTTGAAGGTTATTTTCAATAAAAAATTTTCCTATAATATATGATAAATTTTTTAATATAAAAAAGTTATTTTAAATAAAATGGATATTTACCTCATGAATGATTTAATGTTTTTATTCAATTTTTATTCCTAAACCACAACAACCTTTGGTGTGTCGTATGTTTTAATAATGATATATACCAATATTACCATAATTATTATTTATATTGAGGGTTTATTTATATGATTAAAATTAATTATTTCTTATGAAACATGTTCCTTTTGAACAGGATATGATTTGATGAATTGATGAAATTATGATGAACCAGATTTCCTTCTAGGGGTTATACAATGATGAAATGTTTATGAAGCCCGCTTCATCGCATGGGTTATTTAATGTTAAATGTTTTTTGATATTTTGTAAGCCTAATGTATGAATATTTTTATGAGTGGGGTATATATAATCCTCCAATTCATGGGCTATAGTTTTATATCTTATGAGATAATGATGTCAAATAAAATAATATTCTTAATCTTCTGTGGGAAACATGTCGATGTTATTGATCTACTATATGAAGAAATTGGTGATTCATGATAATTTATGAATTGGGAAACATCATTTGGTGCATAATATGTTATTAGTTTATGGTATCAGTTGGTAACCTTGACATATATAATGGTTTCTATACTTATGATGGCACCACAATTATATGACACAAACTTATAGATTGGGGTTTCTCTTTGATTATTTGTTACTCTTGTGGTACATGATAGTTGAATTGTTGATTTTTATTCTATATATCATTCTTATGATCCAATATATATTTTTTAATAACCTTTTATATTATATTTATAATCTCATACGATTATTCATATATTTTGATCTCATATGATCATCAATTTATATCTTCCATGATTTCCCTTACTGAGAATCTGAGCACAGCATTTCATATGTTTCCTTTCCCCTTGTAAGGAATAAATTGTTAACTAGGGTATGTCTATGAAGTGTAATAAATGGCAAGATCATTATGGGAGATGTTTATTATATTTCATTAAATTTGAATATTTTGTAACAAGTCTTGAATGACATTAAACATTAACGAACCGCAGGTGTGCTTTTGTGAAATATACTTATTATTATCTTATTGAGATGTAATATCTATGTCTGAAAAGATTTTTTCTATATATATATATGGTTCTATAATTTAAGTATATTGAGTTTAATGTTTTTATAAAGGTGACTAAATCACTTACAAAGAAATTCTCACTTGAGGTAAGGGTTCATTTGATAATCCCGTCCTTATACATGATTTTTTATGTGTTATAATTCCATTGAAGTAATTATATGATCATTATATACTTACCCCCATTTATATTATCATCATATATTTATTTCATGAAATTATAATTTTTCCTTTAATTTTTGTCTCTTTGAGTACTAAAATGATAGAAAGAATTCTTTCAAGGAAAGATGACATTGTCTTCTATTCAGTCGGTAATAGATTTTCATTTATTTACTAATTTTATATAAAATTTTTTCAATATTTTTTTAATATTCTACTGAAATTTTTTAAATTAATTTTTAACCATTTTTTAATTTTTATAAAATAAATCTAAGGAATCATGTTGTTTTCTGAATGAGGTACTTTTACTATTTACTACAAATGTGAATGGAATCATTATTTCAAAGTATATGGAAATAATGTAATTTCCCACCATGTTGATTGCCCTGTACTATGACGATTTATTTTATATTTTACATGATTCATTCAAAAAAAATATTTTTTAAAATAATTTGGAAAATTTTAAATTTTAAATAATTTATTTTGCCATGAAAAGGTTATTTCCCTCAAAGATATCATCATGTGATAATTTAAATGTATTTTCATCAATATAATCCCAGTTTGATGAATATTATGACTTGAGGCTTTTTTAATAAAATGATATCATCCAAATTATTTATCTGGATGGTTAAATATCACTTTGACTACAGAAAGTATTCATACTCCATATTCTTGTTCTTCCATTATGGAAAATTCCATATTATTGAAGAATAATGATTATGTTTTGTTTTTTTATTTATATGATGAATTCATTATGATTATTGTGTTATTAGTGGTCCTAAAATTACATATCCCCTTGATGCATCAGTAGGTCTCATGAGACAAAACATGTTGGGTATTTAGATGATGTCTCACCCATTTATATAAAATATCTTGGGATGAGCACAGGATGGTATGTTTATAATGTATTTTAATAAGGACACAAAGGTAAATTTATTTTGTATGAAATTGCACATTCCATAATTATGAATTCAATTATTGATTTACGTGAGATTATTATAATATTTATTTCATCCATCAAAATGTTTCAAGATCATTTAATTCTTTATATGACATTATTTGATCAATATTTATTCTTTTTATATTATTTGGGCCATGTTTATTACATGAAAACTTCGAACGTATAAATTTCCTTACTGAGCATTTGGGATCGCCCTATTATAATGTTTCCATTACCCAAGATGCTAGAATGTGTATTATGGATGATATTTTATATAATTATAGAGAGAGTAATGATGTTATAAATGAAAATACTATTTTTTTTATTATTTTTCTTTAAAATTTAATGTTATATCCAGGTATGTATCTAATTTACTTATAATTATAAACAATTTGGTCCTTTGGGATTTGAGCTCTTGTACCTATGAATAAAATAATAATGTAACCACTAATTCCATGCTACTATGGTCTATAAATTTATAATAAACACAGTTACATACCTCAAGAGGTCATTGGGGAGGGATGAGTATATTAAAACACAAGAAGGGGAACTGGGTGAATGAGTACCCTTGTATGGGGACTAGTTGAATATGTTACCAATATAATTGGTTGGGAAAATATAACACCCAATAATGGGAAATGGGAGAATGTGGTTCATATGTTTGAGTCTTAGGAAAATATGGCCCCATGTATGGGACTGGGGAGAATATGGAACCCATGTATGGTAGGTTGGAGAATATAGTACCCACTGATAAGACATTGGAAAATATGGAAACATAGTAAGGGAATTAGAAAACATTTAATCTTGTTAATAGTGTTTGGTGATTAAAGAACCCCATCATAGACCTAAATTGATTATGGAGCCCAAATATAGAGGACTTGGGTGAATATGACACCCAATTATATAACTTATGAGGATATTTCTCCAATGAATGGAGGCCATGTGACCCGACATGATTTTTTGAAATATGTTTTCAAAATAAATTTAATCATTTTCATATTTTTAATTATAAACAACCCTAACTTTAGATTATATTTAATGTTACAGTAAGATTAAAAAAAATGTGGAATAATATTTAAAATGATATTTATTATCATTCTAATGGATTGGAGGGTATGAATAGGATTAAATAAATTATGAAAATTCATTGCTTTCACATAGATTTAAAAATAACTCTCTGGTGACCAATTAATTATAAATGAAAATATTGACTATTTAAAAATAAAGTAAATCTTTTTATGAAAAATAATTTTCCACAAAAAAATTGGTCTTAAATTTAATAGTTAAATTAATAAATTTTGGTGAATGACTTTAAGAAAATTTCTATGTTATATATTCAATAAATATTTTAAAATTCATCTTTTATTTTTTATAGACAATGTATTAGAATAAAACAAAATTTACACTTAAAAATAATTTTTTTTATAAAAAGTGGTTTTTTCCTTTTGTACACTTATTTTTAAAATTAATTTTATCCAATTGTAGAAAAAAATGAAAATAGTAAAAATATTTTTTAATTTAGAATATCGTAATTATCCTAGGGAGGGTTTTTTGGATTTTTCTGAATAGATTGATTTTTCTAGGAATTGTGAGAAATAAAATGGTTTTTATTCAAAATAACCTTTTTGATTAAATAATAAATATGGGTTATTTTTTTATAAAAAAATATTTTTAAATTCACAATAAATAAATTATTTATAAATTAATAAAATTTAGATCTTTAAAATAATTTTTTTATTTAGATTTTTTTAAAACGTTTTTTACCTTTGAATATTTTTCTCTTTGAAAACTTTTTTCCTCATCACATAGGCTGGAATAATTTTAAATAAATTTTTTACAATTTTATGAATTTAATTTGTTAAAATTTATTAAATATCATAAATAATTATAATTTTCATCATTTAATTAGGTCAACATAATTTTTTACCAAAATTAGTAGTAAAGACACTATAAAATATTTACCATGGTTATGGTAAAAATTGTTTTATCAGGGTTTAAACTAAAATCATAATGTTTAAAAATAAACATAAAATTGTCCAATACTCATTTGAAAAAAATATCATGACCTTTTACCTTCTAAAATCGATATTTTTTTTTCATTTTAAATCCTTCTTAAATTTTTAAAACATTGGTACACCTTTGTTATTTCGAAAATTAAATGTGTTCCACTCACCTCACTTATAAAAGTCAACCCCTCTCCTCTCCACTTCAAAATTTACAAACCCATTGTTTTTTAATATTATTAACCAAATAATCTTCTTACCTCCAAAATATAGTCCCTTAAGCCTTGTTTGGGGCATAAAACCAACCAATGAGGTATTTTGGTGAAAATATAAGGATGTTACCTGAAGAATAGGTAAACTTTTTTAACGAGCATTTTTATTTTATTCATTCCTCCACATTATTTAATTATTATTAAAACATAATGATATGATAAACTCATTATATTACATATAAATATATTTTTTATTTTAATATCATGTCATAAAACCATATTCACTTATATAAAATTGGTTACGAAATCATCATTTGTGTGTATGGAAGACTACAACCTCACGAACCGACATGAACCATTATTCCATTACCAACACTCAAGGATAGTAATAATGGTGTATTAAATATTTCAATATGATATTTATGACATTATTATACATTTATATGTATTATATCATATACACATTCTTACATTCCATTATTTTGAAATATCATAATTTCGATTGTATGCATGGCGAACAACCACCTCACGAAGCGATGTAATTTGTTCATGCATTACATGGAAGGTAATAAAGATGGGTTTAAAGAAAAATTGGTGACATATATGACATAAATTTCTTTCTAGAATACTAATTTATTATTTTCCTTCCTTTCAATATTTACATTGATAAAATGGAAACATTAATCATGCATACATATGTTCTATCATCACCATGAACGGTCTATTTCAAACCATCTTCATTACCAACGAATTTCATATTACACCACTAATTTTTGTGATTAGTATAGATCAATACATTATGAATATATATTATATTTATATAATGTAAATAATTATACATTTTATTTAACCATGATCAAATTAATAGTACCAAAAATACCAAATCAAAACATACATGAAAAACAATGTGGATATTACCCGAAACATTACATTAATGTGGAAGTGTTAATAAATGGATTCTGAAATGTATTAAGTAAATAATATATTGTTTGATATGTATATTTATTTTTTTGTGATATATATATAATAAAATTTTATTTATTATAAATTATTCATCCATTTGTATGGTGGAATTCGAAAATTATTGTACAATATTTCTATCTCACTTTTATTTTTCTCTGAGACTTATCTCATATTCACAATGTGTTTCTTTTATGTGATGTATATAATACACATGAATTTGTTTTTTGATTCTTGTCCTTAATATTTTTCAGATTTAAATATCTATGTTATAATCTCTCTTTCATGGTTTTTATAGTTTAAAATTTACCAAAATGGCAAAGGATATATGTCTCACTTTTAACTTTTGTGAGACATATTTTATATTCACCACCTATTTCATTTCTGTTTTGTATATACAACAATGATTTTATTTTATTATTATTCACCTAAAATTTATTTTTATTTACATATTCATTTGAGTAACTCTATTTCATGGGAATTATGATTCAATACTGACAACGTTATAGGTGTTTTATAATAAAAACTCATTATTAGTCCAAATTATTTCTACTTATTCTTCCAATGAAGAAGTTTTATAAAAAATCTATCAATAAAAGAACATATTTTATATTTCACTATTTATTACATTATATTACATTTTTTCCATTAAATTTACTCTATTAATTTACCTAATTTTTCAAAATAATTTTTTTCACAAAAATATATTTTATATCTCTCTTTGGCCGAAAATACATTTTTCATACAAAACCATATTTACTTAAAATATTTTCAAAATAGTTTTCAAAATTCCTAAAATTATATATTAAATAAAATTTTACCCATGTATTAATTTTTATAAAAAATTAATTTAATCATTATTCCATTTTCTAAATAATTCATTTTGGGATTTTACTAAAACTATTATCGAAATAATTGTTTTAATATTTACAGTGTGAATAGATTTTTCAATTTCATGACCATTATTTTAATTCAAGATTCCTTTATTTGTTTTCCAGGATATTTTCAAAAAAAATGATTGAAAAAATGTTTTATGTTTTAAAAAAATAATAGCCAAAGGTATTTTTTCCTCAAGAAATTTTATAAATGTTTTTTAGATCATTCTTCATAAATTTTCAAAGGTATTTTAATGAAACTGATTTTAATAATATTTTATATTTTAAAAGGTTTTTTTATACTAAAGAGAAAATTTTATCTAACAAATGATTGAAATTATTTTTAATTATTCATTTATATGATTCAAATATTATTTTCAATGCAATGGATTTCAAAATTGATTATGACTTTTTAGTATTAATAAGAGCTTTTTAAGTAAATTTTATTTTCATCAAGAAATGTTACAACAATATTTTCAAAATCAGGTTCCATCTAAGATGGAATCCATTGATGTTAATAATTCTTTAATAGGGATATAATCTAAGGATATTATTCTTATTATTTCATTAAATGGTACAAGTTTTTGATTCTAGGATTGTTATGAAAAAAGATTCTCTTCCACATGTTATAGCATGATAAAATGATTTTGAAACTCACTTCATTCCATAGATGTTTCTATGGTAAAATGATAAAGTTATTATGAAACCATTATACTTTATAAAGGATATAATATGATAATCATTTTATGAAACAAATTCCATTTCATTATTTGTGATATAATTAATGTTTTGTGATTTTTTGAACACATACATATGATTTCCATTATGTGAGGGGAGAGACATATATCACTATAAAACTAATTGTGTAAAGATTAAATTATCATGAGATGAAAATTTGAAACAAGTCTATCGGATTGATCCAATATGGGAAACATGTGAGGCATGATCCACTATTGGAAATAGGTGCATACTAATCCACTTTGTGAAATAAGTGTATCATAAACTGTACTAGGAAATAAGTGATAATTCCTGATCTAAATTTTTGATGTTCTTAGTAGTTCCCCTTGACATATAAAATAGTTTTCTATATTAATGATGGTGGAAGTATTTTATGACAACATATTATGGTCCATGATTGATCTGTGATGATTTCTCACTCAATGGACCATGTTTTTGGAAATGATAATGTTTTATTCCATGAATCATGTTTATGATCTATGAAAAGTTGTGTATGAACATTATATTTTTTGTTCATGTTCAAATAAACATATTCTTATCTTATGATTTTATATGATCAGAGATCTATATACCCTATGTTTACCCTTATATAGCATATGATCTCACCCTATTTTTTGTCACTTTCCCCATGTTTTGAAGAATGGTATTGGTTAGGTATTCAAAATAGGAGTACTATGTGAGATGATTATTATGGGATATGTTAAAGGTATTTCTTAAAGTATGAATATTTACTTTCTAATATCAAAATACACTAAACTATTAAGGTCTTCATGCATGCATTTATGAAATGTATTGAATATTCATCCAAAAGTGTACGATATTCAGGTATGAAAAGAATTCATCTCTCTATTTGGTATATAGAGAAAGGATTATTTAACGTTTATAAACTATGATGAAAATGTTTTTGTGACACCCCTAAGGAAATGTCTATGGATAATTATAAGGATGAATAAAAATATAGGAAAATGTACTAGAATTTTGGAAAAGGATGGAGCGAGTGGTTTCTATAAAGTTAGATCACCATAAGGATATTATAAGTGTATATGTCTCTAGAATAGATGTACCTATGGGTAATAAATTCAGAATCGGTTTATTGACATGAATTCGACCATCACCAAGTTCTTGGAAATGGGCCTTGATGTACACCTAGTTCAACACTCTTGAGGGATATTCTTGGGAAAATAACAAACTCATTATAAACTATCGAGGAATGATATATGTAGACGAAGAATATGAATGGACTAGAAGAAACATAAGGTGTAATAGATTAAAAATATGGTTTCTTGATTTAAAATTAAAATAAGTTATTTTTCATGATTAGGTGGTTCCCCACTATGATTATTATTTCTCAAATTATGCTTTTTGGTTTTAGTCAATGGAGGGAACCATAAAGAACTATATTAAAATTTAATGTTATAGAAAATATTTCTATGATCACACAAATGGAATGATGACTAGAATGAAGTATATTTTGATTATTCCTAATTAGTTATGACCGAATTTTATTAAAAATTAAACCTTAACCGACTATTAGACTAAAACAATAAGATAAGTATATAGTTTATTGTGAGTTTTTGTAGTGGACACCATGGAGGAATAAAGATTATGTTTTCTATATGTTTAGAATGTCGAATGAATAACTCAAGAGTTTTTTAGAGGGATAAGACTATTTTTTTAGCTGAGTATAATAAGGTCATAAATTTAGTAATCTAAAAGGAAAAATGAACACTTTGGTTAATGAAATGGATGTGAATATTGGTTTCCCTAAGGTATAATTGACTGTTGAATGTTTTAAATTTAAAATTATAAATGTTCGGAAAATTGATTTCCTAAGATTAAAGATTAGGACTATAATCTGAAAATTTGTACGTGTAATGATTTTTTTGTTCATTCTGAATAGACTGTGAATGAAATATGAACGAGTAGAGGTATTAAGGAATAAGATGACAAATCATGGTTAATGTATTAAGGATTATGTGGAATAATAGATGTGTTTTTTATTTCCAATATAAAAAAAGTTTTTATGAATCATAATATATATAATGATTTTTTGTAGAATTTCTTCCTTAAGGATTTTAAATAATATGTTCAATGATAATAATGACCTAGAAAATTGATTTAACAACAAGGTGATATATTACAGAAAAGAAGTGATTAAAGAAATATAACCCTTAATTTGTTCCTACTGTAAAAAATGGTGTTTACTTTTCATAAATATAATATTGATATGGATAAATTAAATTGGATAATAGTAATTACCTATGAATATTGTAATTATTTGTTAAAAAATGGATTAATTCTATCCTTCATGGTGTTTACATCTATTATGGATTTATTTAATATATCCAAAAAATATTTTTTTTATGTAAAACTGAATCATGTATGTTTCTAATTATGATTTATGTGATTTTATGTTATTATGTTGATTCAATAGAATTAATTTTGGAAGTATTCACATGTTTGGTAAATGAAAATTAAGATATACTTCATGCTTTTTTAGGGATTATTGATAAGTTCATTGTGAAAATTTATTGAACATTATATGGTTTTAGATTTTAATCATTTGAAAGGTTCATAAGGGTTTAAATATATGAAAGAGTTTAATTTTAAATTTCGATGAGGTTTTATATATTAATATGTTACTTCACCATATAAATATTTATCTATATTGGAAAACCAATGATAACCATTTTGTATAACTATATGTAGATGGATGAATTTTTATTCATTTTTGGATCATGTGATCCACCAATTCATAAAGAATATAAAAAGTTAATATTCATTTCTATGAGTGATATATTAAGTGGAAATCGATCAAAGCATGAATAATGAATGAAATTGTTCTTATGAAAAAAATAAATGCTTATAACATTGAAATTCGTGATCATGTCGGGGTGGATTCCAATTGATCAAAACTCCCAATCAACATTTCTATGGTTAATATGTGTTCCACGTATCTCTATAGAGGATGTAAATTCATAAATCATCCCATGTACAAAAATAAAATTTATACTACTTGGAAATGATATTTCATATGAGGAATAGCGAGTAGAGATTCTAGATCAAATTGAGAAAATATTGTGAAACAATACCACTTTCCAGTAAAATGAGTTGTGGTCAACCCACCCGCTTTAGGAAGATACAAGGTGACCTAAGGATTTAATGAAAAATAATTTTCTTCACCAGTGTGGTGAATTTGATATAGAAACTCATTTTTAGGGGGGTAGAATGTAACACTCCATGATTCTGTTAAATATTTTTTTAAATAAATTTATTCTTCTTAGTATTTTTCACTACACACATTACTAACATTATCATGCATTACACACATAACTGAGTTTATCTTGTGTTATATTCAAGACTGAGTTCAAATAAAATGTAAACTGCTATTAAAATATTTTTATTTAACATGATAGTTAACCATTTAATTATAAATGAGTATAAAAACTATTATAAAATATATGAAATCCTTTTCTGAAAAGTTATTTTCTGCACACAAGCGTGTTTTACGACAAAAAATAATTAAAATAACTTTTGGTGAATTGTGTTACTAAAATTTATTCATTATATATCAAATAAAATTTTTAAAATTATTCTATTTTTTTAGACAAGGGATAAAAATAATTCTAATTTAACAATTAAAACTATATTTTCTTTCGAAAACCAGTCTTGTCATGTTTTCAAACCTTTTTGAAAATTAATTTATTTCCAATTTTAGAATGAAAAATAAAACAAATAATCTTATTTTAAAATTAATAATATCAAAATTATCATGGGGTGAATATTATGGTTTTTTCTGAAAATATTAATTTCTGGATGAATAGTGAAAAATATTAGTTTTCATGAAAATGACTTTTCATTTCAAGAATTTATAATGTTGATTTTTGTCTTTAAATAGAATTAATATAAAAAATAAATAAATTATATAATAATTATTCAAATTTAGTTCATTGGAATCATTTTCATGTAGATATCTGTTATAAAATATTTTAAAATTTTTACCATTTTTCCTTTTGAAAACCAAATTTCTCATCACATTTTTGAGATTAATTTTAAATTATTTTCTTTTACTTATGTGAATAAAATTTGGAAAAATGGATTAATTATTTTTTATGAGAATAGTATATATTTTATAATTAGTTAAAATTATTTTTTAACAAAATAATTAATAAAAAATTTAAAAAAATATTCATCGTGGTTAGAGTTAAAATGGGTTTACTGAGAGATAATATTAAAAGATAAGTGTTAAAAATATACAATGATATGTAAAATATCCATTTTATGGACATATTTAGATCAAATATTTTCTATTATCTATAATGTTAAATTTTGGGATCCTTTGGACATATTAAAAACATGGTTATATCTTTTCCTTTTCAAAATTTATAATTGTGCCACTCACCTCACTTATAAAAGGCCACACCATGTCCTCTCTTCTTCACACATTTAAAACCCAATGATTAATCCATTTAATTTTAAATAACTTCCTACATTGCCTCTTATAATCCTATAATCCTTATTTTTGTCATAATGATAACCTAAGAACTATTTTTGGGAAAGCCTAAGGAGGTTTCTTGAAGAAGAGTTAATATTCCTTAACGAGTGTTTTTGTATTTTTTCTTCCCCCAACTCCCTAAATAATTATTAAGAAATGATGAAATAATAAAATATTAATATTATATATAATTATACGTTGTTATTTCAATTTCATGGCCAATAACCATCTCCACTTCCATAAAATTGGTTACCAAATTAGTGCTCATGTGTACGGAGGACTACCACCTCGCTAACAGATGTCATTCGTTTTTTCCAAAGCCGCATATCACATTTAGATATTATGATGGAATAATTTTTTATATATTATATTAATGATATGGTTCAAATTTTTTAATTATTATATCACATATAAATTCTTAATCTCTATTATATGGGAATACGATAACATCTCATGTGCGTACGGCGGACTACTGCCATGCGAAACAATGTGATTCATTCATGCCTTACATTGAAGGTAACAAGGATGGGTTTAGTGAAAATATGTGAAATATAACACATAAAAATTAATATTTAATGGAAATATATTATTTACCTTAATTTTTTTTATTTTCATTAGAAATATGGAAATAACATTCATGAGTATGAATGTCCTATCGTCTTAATGAACGACTTATTTCATTTTTTTTCTCTATATTTTTTGGGATTTATCCTAATACATATATAATAAATATATATTATGGTAATATCATGTTTAAAGAATTTCATATTATATATCCATTATCAATGTAAGATGACTGAAAAAAATAAATTAAAACATACATGAAAAATTAAGTTCTTATAACCCGAAACAAGAGTTTAACATGGAATAGTTAATAAATGGGTAATAAAAGAACACAAATAAATAATATATTTTTTGATATATATATATATATATATGGATATATAATATAGTTATAATAATTATTTATTTATTATAAATGAGGTTAAAACATGTACAAAGGAATTCAAGGCTTTTGGTATGAGATTTTCATCTCACTATTATTTTTTGTGATACAAATGCCATATTCACCACATTGTTCTTTTATGTGGTGTATTTACTTCCAATGTATTTTTTTTATAATCCCTAATATTTTGTTTATTTACATATCTATTTTATAATATCTCTTTCATGGGGTTTATGGATTAAAATTTACCATAGTAAAAAGGGATTTTTTCGTACATTTTAGTTTTGTGAGATACATTCCATATTAACAACCTATTTATTTTATATGGTTTAAATATGGTTATTAAATGTATTTTTTTATTCTTAACCTATTAATTATTTGGATTTACATATCCATTTTCATATCACTATTTCATGGGTTTTGTGATTAAAATTTAACATATGGTTACAGTTTTAAAAATAAAATATCATCCTTTATCGAGATTGTGTATTTTTATATATATTATAGTGAAATATTTGGAAAATTATCTCAATAAACTCATTAATTTTATTATACTATGGTTATTTGTTGAAAATAAATTTCTTTCATTCATTTTCTAGTATTCAAGTACTCAATAATTCAAAATATATTTTTATGAAATAACATCTTTATTTCTCTCTTCAGTCAAAAACCCCATTCTCAACCAAACCATGTTTTCTAAAAACGTTTTCATGGATTTTTTTAATATTATTCAGATGATTTATTAAATACATAATTATAGAGGATTTAATTTTTTTAACAAAAATTAATGGAATATTCATTGCATTTTATAAACAATATATGTTTTCCAATTCAAAAAATGTGCAAGGAATCAATGTTTTAACATGTACAACATGGATAAAATTTCACGCTATAGTGACCATTCTTTTCCTTGAAGATTATTATATAATTTTTCAAGGTCATTTTTTAAATAAAAGTTCTTTCCAAATATTTTATTTTTTAAAATTTATTTTTCAAATAAGAAAAGTTATTTTCCTCAAATATATTAAATGATTTTAAAATATTCCTCTATTTGTTTTCAAGAATGTTTTAAAATAAATGGATTCTCCCAAAGTGTTATCTTTGAAAATGTTTTTAAAAAATTGGAATGTTTTTTCCTGAAAATATATTATTAATGGTTTTTAAATCGTCATTTATATGTTTCAATTTTCATTTTTAAAAAAAGGATTTCCATAAAATTTTATGAATTTTTAATTTTAAAATTTATTTTCAGTGAAAAGTTATTAACCTCAAGAAATGTTCCTATTATCTTTTAAAAAAATTCAATCTATGATGACATCTATTTATGTTATCGATACCTTACTATGATATGATGCAAGGATACCTTTCTTAATAATTCCCTAAATGGTTTATTTTTATGATGGAATGATTTATATGAACCATGTTTCTCTTACATGGGTTATACCATGGAAAATGCTTCAAAAAACCACTTATTTTCATCATCTATACAATTTTTAAATGATGATATGAATTTGATACATATATCATTTCTACAATTTACAATTTAATGAAATGTTTTTGAAAACCATTTCATTTCACTGGTTACAATTTGGTGAATGTATTATGATCTTATAGAACACATTTGTATGATTTTTTTAATGTGATGAGTGGGACCTATATCTCCTATTAATGCATTGTTTTAATATTTATACATCATGAGATAATAATAGAAAACAAGATGATTTACTTCATCCACTATGGTAAATAGTCGAGTCTAAATCTACTTAGGGAAACTTGTGTTTGTGGATCCGTTATGAGAAATAGGTTTATTTTGAGCAGTAATGGCAAAACGGTGATAAGTATGAATCCAAATATTGATGTTTATGGTAGTTGACCTAGGAATATTAAATGGTTTTATAAAATTATGATGGTCTCACACTATTATAACATGGTCTTATGGTTAATTATTACTTTAAGATTATTTCTCAACCTTATGGTCCTTGTTTTCTGAATTGATAATGTTTTATTCCATGAATCATGTTTATGATGTTTTATTGGTTGAGTATGAACTTCATCAGTTATGTTTATCATCGCATACCCTTATTCTTATCTTATTATTTCGTATAATCATATATTGATATCTCTCATGTTTACCCCTAATAACATTATAATCTCACCCTTTCTTTAATTTCCATCCACTGGTTGTGAATAAAAGATTATCTAGTGTATTAGTAGGAGGAGTACTATGTGATAAGATCCTTATGGGAGATGTTTAGGATTTTTCATGAAATAATAATAAAACAATTCTAGACTATGAATACACTAAAATATTATGGTCCATAGATATGTGTTTCTGAAATGAATTGAATATTAATATAAAAATATGTAATATGTTTTTATGAGAAGCCTGGGTTTATAAATAACTAGGTGAATAGGGAACCCTAGTATATGAATTTAGAATGAATATAACTTAGGAGACCAAGGTGTGACTTTATTTAGAAGAAATAAGTGATGGTATAGTGGACCCGGTTCACTTGAGTGTGCCTATTAAGGATTTTCATTCACCCCTATCTTTTTAACGACCATAATGATGGGGTATTTCAATGATCACAATAATACCCATCATGATACCCATTAATCCTTTTGTTAGATTTAAAACTCACCTAAAGCATACCATAGAGGATTTGGTCATAGATTTCACACCCTCATGATGAAATTTTTTGCACTTATTTACACTTCCATTACAGATATTGGGATTATATGGGTCATTATGAATACATTATGATATGGTTTCCAAGGTATCATCTAAAAACTACTCAGGGTTCCAAGTTCCACTAAGTATAGAATCTGATGGGAACATGGAGAGGGCTATAAATTTTGAAATGACAAGAATAATTGGTATATAGAGCACGTAGTTTTCATGATTGATCTAGTATGGTACACATTATTTATGGTTGGGCATGTGAAACTGAGAAATAAACCATATTCTTATCCCTTCAATTGAAATTTCCCTATGTATGGATAGAACTCATCCTTCACTATATTATGAGTAAAAAAACTCCCTAATTCCTAACTGAATTAAATAACCTTGTAAAAGATAAAATTATAAGATTGATAAAAATTGTTCATGAGTGTGGATCACAATGTGCATTAATATAGGGTGTGGTCACACAATTACACTATCTATAGAACGTTCTTAATTTGTGGAAATGTGTAAAAAAATCCATTCCATACCCATAGTGAGATGGGGTATTAACCTATAAGAATAAATTTAACACCTCACCAAATAACAATTGAATGCCAATTGAAAAAAATAGGGTATGCACATTTGACAAAAGTTATATGTTAATCCTTCGGTGAGTCCAGAGCGCCAACATAATTATGATGATGGGTGTTATAGAAGGGTGTGGTATAAAGGTTAAAATTAATGATATCTATCATAGAAAATCAGTCACAGATGTTTGGGTGTGATTCCCTAGTTTTATTCTTCTTGGTGTGAGAAACTAGATGCTACTTGCAGGGGGTTTTCATAGAATTGTAATGAACTAGGAGTAAATTCTATATTAGGGAAATTTTTACCAACTGAAAACATATATCTTGTCTTATAATCCTTCTCTATCATAGTTTTTCAAAAAAAATTACCACATTAAAATGGAATTATTCTTTTTGACTTGTCTTACATGAGATGGTTGGACCATCGAAAAGACATATTGATGATGTTTTAGATGCATGAAAAAATATATGACTAAGGGAATTTAGTTTGGATAGATTAAAGAAATAAAATCATTCATGTTTTAACCCACTCAAACTATACTGATGAATCACTGGAACATTTAATTATCTGATTTCATACACCAAACTTGATAACTGACATTTCGGTGATGCTTATTTCATTAATCTAGACTACAAAATTTCGTCATTATATTTTACCTAATTCTCAATTCCGAAGTGGTAAAATATTTTTGATGAATGATGTATTAATCTAATAGGTGTGAGTAGATGCATCTTATATTTTATATAATAAAAATACCTCAACTAGAAACTGAAAACCTCATCGATACCATCAAATGCATTATTACCCATGGATCCACTATTAGGAATTTTCCACAAAATCATAGTGTATAATGAAGCATGGTACCATCACCTCTATACTGGATTCATGTTTGAGTTGATATGGTCTTACTGGGTATGAAATAACTTCATGGGGTTATGGAATTAAATTTCAGTTGCGGTAATATATGAAGATATCTCTGTATTACGATTTTTTAAATAATAATTTTGACATCATTCAAAAGATTCTTAGGTGATTGATCCATAAAAAGTACACATTTAATTTATAATATTGTGACATAGGGATTAGTTAGTTTTACAACTGAAATCTTTTAACGAACAAATTCTCTGATATACATATGAAGAATTTTTCCCACCCAAGGAATCATTGAGGGTACAAAGAAGATTCCAAATGTGGATTAGAATAGAAAAAATAATATGAGAGAATATTTAGGAAGGATAATCACCCTCACACTAATATCAAATTAAATGATGGGATGATAATATTATTATTTAAGAATTATAACTATTATATCCCCACACACATGTTATTTCTTGATTTTTAGCGTAAAATATCATAAAATGGAAACCAAGGACATATATTTCTAGTCTATATAGAATATTAAACACATGAATAAATAAAAATAAACATAAATTACATATTAATTAAATCGATGAACAATTGGGGTGCATAAATCCCAATGGTCTTATAATACTATACATGATAACCTATGGATATACATAAGGAAATGGGTGAGCTATAAGGGACAGAATGTGAATAATCAATGAAAACATGGTACATATGAAACAAAAGGAATGTTATGAAAACAGAAAAGATAATATTAACAAGTAATCATTACTTAAAAAAATAATTTATCATGAGATCATATCATTAAATTAATGTGGTAAAAACATAAAATATGACAACATAAGGATAAGTCAAGTCTCACTATAAATACATAATATCATAGTACACTGGGCTAACCACCCACAAACTTTATGTGGTATATTATGAGATGGAAATTAAATCCATTACATTAGAGTGATATCTTGTTGTAACTATCACATATATAAATTCATGTGTTCCAAATAGATATTTATTTATGAATTTCTAAATATTGGCCAATGAAAACTAAGTTGTGGGAAAAGGAATGCAATTGGATACTCATGGATTTAGTTTATGTTTTCAGACATTTAAGGAATGGTGTTTAAATTTTATTCACAAGGGATCAAAAATTAAATTTCTAATATTACTTTGGGTATGTGAATATAATTTTGCTAAAAAATATTATTTGTAAAAACCATAATTTCTATTTTAAAATTGGATTGTAATTTATAGGTTTTAAAAATAAATTGAATTCTTTGAAATATGTTATATTATAAAATAACTTATTTTAGGTTTTGGATTAAATTATATTATTATTAAATTGTTATTACATATTTATGAAGTCATAAAACAAATCGAAAATGAAAAAATATATTTTTTAAAATTCACTAAAATAAGTATTATAGAAAATTCAAAAACATTTACCCTAACATAATTTTTAAACTAGGATTTAAATTATTATTTTTATTTAATAAAAATAAATTTCTATTTATAAAAAATATTTCTTCAAAATATATATTTAATAATTTTTAGAAAATAAAATTTTTAATAAAAATTACAGTATATATGCACATTAAAGAATTCTAATTTTTTATAATATTGAATGTATTGACTCATAAATAATTTATTTATAATTTATTTATACTATATTATAAATTTTAATTTACTTTTAAAATGGTATTTTACTATTCTCTTTGGTATTATTACTATTCCAACAGTCATATGACAAACACATTACTACATTTAGTTAATAGTCATATAACAGTCAGATCATAATGGCCATATTTCCCTTTACTTCTAATTTATAATCTTGTATTCTCATTCCTTTCCATTCACCTCTTCTCATACAATGTTTTTTCACTTCTATTCATAATTTCTACCATATTCATAATGATCCTCTTCATTATTATCATCCTTATAGAATATGTGATCATCATGTGGGAATTAGGGACAATGGAATTTTCCTTAGTGTTTTCACTATTATTTGTATTTATCCCCATATAAAATTTTTTTATATTTGATAAAATATTATTACATTATTTTTAATGTTCCAATGAAATTTAGTTGTCATTATATGTTCTTTAATTACAACCCAAATTAAAACAACTATAGGGAAATATGTGTTCATTTTCTAATAGAATGATTTTCTAGGCCATTATATTCTTCCCTATTTAAGAATTTTCAAACTCAAAATTTAATTCTCCACACAAGGGTGAAAAAATAGTTTAATTTTTCTTTATCTATTCTCTTTGTTCCTCATATTTATGGTTCCTTAAATGAATATTGACCATCTGGGTTGTCAAGTTGCATAGAAAATTTTCTCTATGGTCAAATATATTCAATATCCTCTCCTATTATGAAATATCACTCTAAAACTCTTACACTTCCGGATTCAGAACATTTAAGGCATCCAATATTTAATTCTTCAAAAAGAATACATGGAACAAATCATGTATTTGAGAAATTTTTTTTGGTGTTGTTGTTGATAGTCCACAACATTAATGTGATCAAGAATATCAATGGGGCCAATATAACTTGGAATTTTCTTTCCCTTATTCCGAAACCTCATGAATTTATTCCATGGATATGTTAAATGTAACAATTTATTTACATCCACAAACATCACATCTCATTTATGGTCATCATCATATCACTTCTATCAAATGTGGGAAATAATGATGTATTATTGAATAGTCTTGACATTTTCAATAATTTATTCTCCCACTTTGGGTAATAGTAGCTTATATTCTCAATCATCTTCCCAAAATATAAGAGTTATGGATTACTTACCATATAAGAATTCATAAGGATCCATATGAATAATCAAGTGAAAAATATTATGTTATGATAACTATACAAGATGAAGTTACTGATCAAAGACACTGTTTACGTCCCTAAAGAAACCTATAAACATATCCTCAAGGGTTTGAACAATTCTTTTATATTGTCCATGATCCTAGGGTTGATTGATCAAACTAAAGTTCAATTTTTTTAATAAATCATGTTGAATATTTTTGTATAATTTTTATTTGAATCTTGGATCTCAATCAGATACAATAGATAGTGGTGTTCCAAACAGATTAACCACATATCTAATAAATATATTTCCTTGATGATGGGTTAGTAAGTCCTACATAAAGGAAATGAAATTAACAATCTTTATAAGATGATCTACCATAACCCATATTGAAATATTTCCTTTGATTTTCATCTGAACAATCATGAAAAAATATACGGTGATGTTATCCCATTTAAATTAAGGTATGGGTAATGGTTTCGTATTCCACTTGTAATTTTTCATTTCTACCTTCAAATGATAGAATACTAGCCAACTTGATGTATATTCTGCAAACTCATTTATTTTATTTTCCCAAAAATAGTTTTATCATAGATCATTGTTTAAATTTTACTCTCGTGGTGGATGGAGAATGATAAGATATGAACATCAATCAGTATATCCTTTTTTATATTAGGTTCTTATGGTAAACATATTCATGATCCAAATTTCACTATTAATTTTTCATCAATATAAAACTATGAACATTGAACTATCTTTTTTACAACCCAATTTTTTCTGTTTCACGAAATCAACCCTCTATGTTTAATTATTCTTCTAGAGAATGGAAAATTGATAAATAATTTGACTAATATAGGATCTAGTTCCTTTTTATTATGATTTTTGTGTTAATCATTTTTATCTCTTGGTATATTAGATCTTACTCAATCCTCATCAAGGCTAAGGTTGTAGGGTCATTCCTACATAAAGTATTTTCCACCTTATTCTCCTTCCTAATATTGTAGTGGACTAAGAAATCATAATAACTAATAAGATCTAACCATATTAATTAGCTCATATTGATATCCTTATATGAGAATATATAATTGAGGCTCCAATAATCCATATATATCTCACTCATCTCTCCATGGAGATAATTTTGTAGAATATTATATATTAATTTTATTATAGCATACTCCATATCATTAAAAAACATTTCATGAGGACACAACCAAGGTTCTTCTTTAAAGAAACATTATAAACCACAAATCCTTATTCACAGGTGGGTATTGAGAGTACAAGTTCATTAATACACCTCTTATTTTACTCCTTGAAAATATCTTCACATTCATTAGTCCAAAAAAACAATACAACTATCCTTGTAAGATTGGTTATAAATTATGACAATTGTTAAATGTTTCGAAAAAATCTTTGATAGTGCCAAACTAATCCAAGGAAACTATAATTCACTACTACTGATTCTGGTTTGTTCCATTTTATGATCACTATTTATTTAGGATCTAAAGTTATACCATCAATTTTTGTTCCATAACACTAGATATATATATTTTATAAACTAAACACATATTTGTTGAACATTTTATATAATTTCACCAATTTTAATGTTGTCAACACAATACTCGAATTCTCCTAATTTCCCACCTTAGTTTTGGGGCATATGTTAATATAATTGATAAATAAAACCAAAAAATTCACATGTTATTCGCTAAATAATTTATTATTCAATCCTATAAATATTTTTGAAGAACTAGTGCATCTTAAAGGAATTATTATAAACTCTTAGTTTCTATAAATTTCATGAAATGAGATAATGGTTATATCCATCTTCATCACCTTTGTTTAATGATACCATGACTGAATCTCTAGTTTAGAGAAGTATTGGCATTCATATAACTAATAAAAAAAGTCATAAATCCATGAAAAATGAAATTTGTTCTTTATCCTAATCTTTTTGAGTTCTTGATAACTAATTTAGAGATTCATAGACCCATCCTTAGTCATAAAAAATATTACTAGTGCACCACAAGGTGAAGAACTATAATTAATGATTCCATTACTAAGATTATCATTTAGATTCTCCTTTAGTTATCTTGGTTCTACTATGGACATTATATAGGAAGTTTGGTACATCAACAGGGATACTGGTACAAGTTATATTGATAACTCAACTTCAGAGTCAAGTGAAATACAATGAAATTATTATTAGAAGACATTAGTATATTTCATTATAACAAAATTTCATTAAGAGTGATCATAATTTTTCTCTAATTTATTTTATTTAGAAATTAATTTTCATAATTAAATAATATCTATGTATTAGAAATTTTTCAAATGGATATTTATCCCCCCTCCTTACACTTTTAGAAAACTGAAAGATGTTTCGTTATATAGAATGTGATTTCCTTTTCCTAGTAGTCAATATGCACTCTATATATGGAAAACCGATATATTCCCAATATAGTATTGAATTCCTCTAAAGGGAGTACAAAAATATAATAATATATTCATAAAAAAATATTGATATGGGAGAACTTATATGCTTTATATTTAATAATATCTTTATTTTATCTATCGATAACTCAACCCCTTTGTTTTATGGTGGTGTGGTAATAGTTTTACTCTACTTTTAGGATATTAAATAATTGGAATATTCGTAATCAAATAAAACATATGTTATTCCTGAATGAATAATTGACATACATTTCACGACATCAGTATCAGGATCCTCATTATAAGTAGTTATATCATAATTCCACCCTTTATGTTTTGGATTATGACATTTTTGTCATCAGGTATCATTGAAAACCCCATCATTATGTAATTAGATTGTATAGTTTCTATATTACTTATAGATGAATCATTGGACTATGGAATGAAGATTTTTAATGACCTTATATTCCTCCATCTCATTATTTGGATTCGTCATCTCATTCCAATATTAATTAGTTTGATTTACTTCCCCTCAACACTTGAAATGCTTCAATGACCCCTTAAGAAACCTCACATGATACTATTTAACAACCATATGGCATGAGGGAAGTTATATTCACTTTTCACTACGTTTATTATCCAATGATCATCCATTATTGAATTTATTTCTTTTATTATTATATCTAGTCTCGTTCAACCATGATGAATCATATATATATCGAACTCAAGATTTATGGGACGTAATAAAATTCTCATAGATATTGAAGTCTTCAATCACTAATTTATTCAAAAACTCTACATTAGTCCACTACTAAACTGTTCAACCATACTTTAGGCATCCATGACATTGTCGAAGGCATATCATGAATGAATTATAATGTTTTATTCATACTCTATAATAGATTCATTCACCTTTTTATTTATCCTAATTAATCACCCCTCCATTTTAAGATGGACAGTGAAGGGTGGATATTTATTAAAAAAACTTAATCAACCCACCACATAACATGGATTCAGTTTATTCATTATGATTTTTATTCTTAATCTATATCCACCGTTGATACGATTCTCCCCCTAGTCTATACATTACCAAAGTCAATTTCTCGTAGTTTCACATTGTAGGACATAGAATATTTTCTCAACAAATTTAATCTATATCTATGAAATTATAGGATTATAGTATATTCTAAAATTACTAGTATTTTTTCACATAATGGATTAAACTTTAATTTTTTTTATATTAAGAGAATAAATGTGTTAAATAGAATTTATGTTATTACTCATTACATAACTCAATTGATTTATTACATTCATGAATTTAATGACTCTTACTGCTAACATATTAGGCATTTCTTTATGAAAACCATCACATATCCCATTTCATATATTGTTGATCCAATTCCTTCTATTTCAATACATTTTATAAAAAAAGTAATCTTTTGGAAGAGAATTATAATATTAAATAGAATGAAAAGTGAAAATAATGAAATTTGTTTGAATGAATTATAAATAAAATATATACCCAAGAATATAAATTTCATTGTCCCAATCCATGTTATTCATGGTAATTTTACAATTAGGTTCTCTAACCCAACTATATATTTATTATATCTTCAACTTTCATACAAATATATTCAATCCTTAAAAGTGGTTTGAAAATAAAATGTGATAAACCAAACCAAATCCCGTAAGAGTGTCAATTATTTTGTGAAATTAGGCATCTTCATCCTTCAATAGGTGAAGATAATGTTAATACCCAACCATAATTTTTAGAGTTACTACACCTTGGTTAATCTATTCTAGATTCAATATCAATATGTTTGTATCCAGATATGAATTTCATTGTTATGAAACCACCAACCCTATAATTTATAATAATTAAGTGGTTTTTAAAATTTAGAAATATACCATGTTTTTTTACTAATGTTATTTAATTCCAATCCCCATAAGTTACCCAACAATTCTATGATAACAACTATAGAATACCAAGACTCGTATATATTTTTTCTATTATTCATGACATAAAATTGTATAAAATACAAACCAATGACCTATAGGTATAGTTACATTGGATGACGAAAAACATGAATACAAAAACAAAAACATAATATAAATCTTCATTATTTTCACCTCCAATGGTTATCATAAATAAAAAATGATATTCCAATACTACATAGGATTATATGGGGAGATATATAAAGGGAGCGGTAAGATGAAATCCAAGTATGGGAAAAATTATAGTAAACATGATACATCTAAGTAAAAAATAATATCATGAAAATGGAAACTATAGTATTAAAATAGAATAATTTCATAAAAATATGATATCGTACGTTCAAAGTATCAAATTAATGTGGAAAAAACAAAAAAATGAAAACAAAAGTACAAGCCGAGGCTTGTTGTCAATACATCATAACATAGTGTGATAGGATAACAATATGAGCATCATAAATGGTATCTCAATTGATGAAAACATTACATAATGAATTTCCCCCTACTAGGTCACAACTTTAATTTGTAAACATTTATTCGTTCTATATACATGATATATTAAAAAAAACTTTTCATTAATAACTTACAAAGATAATGATTTACTTATTTATAGAATATTAAAAATTATAAAAAAATAATATAAATTCATTAGATAAATATTTATAATAATCTATAAAATTTTTAATAAGAAATGGAATACACCATTCATGGAGACGATAGGTCGTAGATACACGTGAACATTTTTCAATTTTTATTTTTTTTTTGAATAAAATAAAGTAAATGAAATATATGTATATATATTATTATTATAGTAGAATTTTTATTTGATACATATCATAAACATTTACTAATCCCATATTTAATACATTCCATTCAATTTTTGAATGAATCTCATCGCTTTGATGTGGTGGCAGTCCACACGTCCACATACAGAGTTATCATATTTAAACAAATAAGATTGCATGATGGCATGTTTTATATAATAATTCCATAATCATAATGACATGATAAATATAATATATATCATATAAAAACAGTATGTACATAATAATTTCCAACCCTGATCGGTGGTAAAGGAAAACCAAATAAAACTGTTTCACGAGGCGGTAGTCTGTTGTACACAGAAATGGTTTGTTCGTTACCAATTTGAAGAAAGTGTATATAGGTGTAAGTATAAAAAAAGAATAAAAAAATAAGTATATTTAGATTACATATATTTTTATATAGTCATGGAATTATTATAAATAAATGGGAGGATAACGAAATAAAACAAAAAAACATGTTGAAGAACATTTCTTCTTTTGTTATGGAAACTCCTTTTTATTTGCATGAATGGGATTCCATAGTTGGATTTATGCCAAAGTGAGGATTATATGTTTCATGGAGGGAATTTTGGATCTTATTGGGGATTTGTTTGGATGAACCAATGTAGCATGAGAGGTTTGAGGAAGTTTGGGGTGAGTACTTTTTTATAGTGAGGGAGGAGTGGCATTCATGCAAATATATAAAGGTAAACACTATTGAGGGGTTTTCCTTAAAAAAAGTGTCTCCAATAAAGGTTAATTTAACATAAAACATAGTGTATGGTTTAAATATTTCCATCCAATGTATTTCTTATGGGTGTCTAGGTTATTTTGCGGCATTATTTTATGTTTAAAAACTAAGTAAACTCATTTTACATTAATCGATCTGACTTATTTTAATTAAATTCATTAATATTTTTGTTAAATAACTAATTTAACATTCTTAAAAACGTATAAATTATTTTCATTAAAAATATGGAAACCATTTATCCAAATTCTAGTCATATAACTGTGATAAATTAATTTAAAATTAATCCCAAAGATGTGTTGAAAAGCTGGTTTTTATTGTCGAATGTTCAAAAAATTTGAATGTTTTTTTAACCAATTTCAATCTGAAATTTGTTAAAATGACATAAATTAGATTTATAGGTGTATAATTAATCTAAATATAATTTCAAAAATAATTTAAATTTAATTTAACTACATCTATTATTTATTCAAAAAGGTAGTTTTTAATTAAAATTCAATGTTTTTCCCTATTCATAAAAATATGAAATTTCTCTGAAAAATACAAAAAAATACACCCAAAGTAAATTTTTATATATTATTTAAAAAATAAAGATTATTTTTGAAAAATAAAAATTAAAATATTTTGAAAAATAATAATTCAAATAGATTCTCCTATAAAATATAGCTAAATTACCGTTTAGAAAAATAAAACTTTTTATTCATATAACTGGATTTGTTATTATCTTATTCCAATAAATTTTTTATATGATTATCATAAATATTTATTGAATATATTGTATATAAATTTTATTTATAACATTCATTTAAATTGGTTAGTTTAATTTGTTGAGATAAAATTTTATTTGTAAATTGAATAATATTTTTCTTAGAAAAGTAATCTCATTATATACAAATAGTTCTTACTTTCACTTATTACCAAGAGATAACTAAAGGATTCAATTTATATTCATCATTAAATAATATTTTTACAATTTATTTCATATTATTCATAACATCCATTCTAATGGATAGGTGGGAACTATAATAATAATTTAATAAAAATATTTTTATTATCTTTTAGTATAGTACAACTGAACCTTGACTATAATGAAAGCTATAAAAAACATAACATTATATGTAACATAATCCCCAGATAGTGTTTTTTGTACCTTACAGTAATCTATGTGTTGTTTTTTGTTCAATCATAACTATTTTACATGAAATGGAAGCCAAAGATAGTGATTTCATATAACACAAGCTATTTTTAGTGTTTTGTGAAATGAAAAATATCAAAACGATTAAATTAATTCAAAAAAATCCCAAAAATTAGAATGTTATAGTTAAAAAATTATAAATTTTACATCCCACACCACTGTATTCGACCCCCAAGGGGGGACTATGTATTATATGGTAATAACATGTAATCCATACATTGTTCTGTGAAAATATATATCATCCTCGCATAGAGAATAATATAGAAACACCCAATGTGAATAAGAAAACCCACTTCTTTGAGGGATATATTTAAACTGATGTAAATTTTCCACTAAACATGATATGATAGATACATTCATTAATACATTTTATTATATAACATTATTCAATCATGATTTAACCCTTTGATATGGATATTTTAAAAATCTAGAATATGGTCAAACCCATAGGTGATCCCTATAATAATACCCAAATATGATATATATGTATTATTGTATATTATCATAGTGTATTTTTGGTAAAAATAACCTGACATAAATGTGATGTTTCTATACATAAGGGACTTAGATGAAGGTATAATTTTTTGGTTGGAGAAAAGTAATCTAAGACCCATGGAATATCATTAAATAAGAGGATTGAAGACTCATTTAGTTATTGGGGAAAAAATGTCTACATATAGAAGATTCATATACATGGGATTGTAATTTTCATTCCATTAACAAGTCGATCCATTGAAGGGAACATATCAATGAATATAATAGAAACCTAAACTCTAGTATATACATCTTCAAACAGGTTAATTTTATCCTTGAATAGACTTATGAGTAAGGAACATTATTCCAAATACCCTCGAACAGATCCGGAACCCATTTTAGGAAATTATCTCATAAAAAATAGAATGATCTGTATAGTTTGACGTTATTCTGGAGTGGACAATATGTCATGTAATTTAATTTCATATAACTTTGAATTAGGTTTTCTGCAATACATGAGTATATGATGAGGACTGAGATAAAGATTTATGCACAAAATTAAATGGACTATTCTTAATTAAATGATATTGGGGGGACCCTATGTATATAATAAATAATAAAATCTAATAAATATTAAGAGTTTGGTAGTTGTGAAATTTATGATTGAGTCCAAAAAATACAATTTGGACTTCACTATATATCTATTGGGAAAATTTGACTATCAACATTCTTTCCAGGGGATGAATCAATGTGTTAACATGTTTAAAACATATCTATTTATTGATTCTCTTAGATTATGGATCTTTTTAACTTATTAGATTAACACATTCAACATATTTCTCTCATACTCTAATTTTATCAACAATAAAACAAATATTGAAATTAGAGCTCGTACATACATGTATTTTACTTTTTTCACTACTAAATTCTACATCAAGGAGTATACAAACATTTTTGTGCTTATGTACTAGGAAATCCACTATAACTCGGTATTTATTTGGTAGATGTTCTGAAAAAGAACACTAGTGATCCAAGAGAATTGGCACTAATTATCTAAATGTGAATATCTTGAAGACAAGGATGGGAACCATTATACCTCCAAATCCATTTTTTCATTTTCAAAATACCACTTTTTGGATGAGTGGGAACCTCAAAAAAACCCAGAAATTTGTTCCAAACATCTCCTACATAAATCATTACATAGAAAACCACATCCCAAAATCCACATTCAAAATTTAAAATTCAAATTCAATCCATGGAAAAATAAAAATCCTTGTCAAGCGAGCAGCTCAAGAAATTAACCACTGTGGAGGCACCTCATCACCATCATCACCAGGCCATCCTATCCTCTCATCACTGTTACCACCTTCACATCATCACATCACCTTACACATCATCATCATTATCTCTTCACCATCGGCAACTTATCTTACCACCACCGCCTAAAATATTATAGATAGTATAGTCTTCCCCAATGGTTTATATACATGCAGGTTTCTCTTTGGTCATCAGAGGTCACTAAGAAACCTTACGTAATATTTTTTTAGATTGATACATTGTTATGAACCAAAAATTTATGATCTCCTTCTTTGAAATCATATCAGATCAACTCTATGTTGTAAGGATTGAATATTTTATATGCTAAAAATCTTCAAGCATTTACTCTCTTTTTAAAATGGATGATCATTCCAAAATATAAATTATCTTATTACCTTATTTTTCATTAAGATAGATATTTCAGTGCATCCCATATTCTTATCCATCATTCCTTCATTATTGAATTAAAAAACATGTTATAATATAATTATTTAGGATCTCTTCGTCTCCTTTTTTTAAATTTGAATATATAAAAAAATATCATATCAAAAAAAATTATAGAACAACCATAAGATGTTTTATTGAATTCCAACATCCAACCCTTTTGATCCATGGGTTGTGATCACTCCAACATATCCTTATTATCTCCAATCATGTCATGATTCCACATGATTTTAGTGTGGTCATTAAATTACATTTAAAACAAATTAATACTCTATATCCAAATTCATTATTCGATTCTAATTTTTAGTTTCAATATATGGGGAAATTGAAAACCAATTTTCCATGGAAATTATTGCTTATATGTTGTGTCTCCTTCAAAATGTCAACTCTTCTACAGGTAATAAATTTTCACTAATACATGTTAAAATAAATACATACATAAAAAATTTTAGTCCAAGTAACATAAATATTAACTATATGAAATAATGTAACTTGTCCTTTTTATATTCTCTAACTTCAGACACAGTGTGCCATATTCTATCACTCAATAGCACTGATGCTTAAAAAATCATATTAAATCATTTTAGCAGCTCTGAAAAAACACCTCCAATGTGTATAAAATAATATGTTGTAGTTTGGTCCTTATCTTTCTCTTAATAGGTTAAGGAATATCCATTATTCATGGTTTAGAGGTCTCTAAATCACTATATTATCTAAAACACTCTTGGAATCCATTTTTAGAATAGCCATCATCTTAGTGGTGTAGTTTTTCAATCTTATTCTATGATATGTTAAATTTTTATGTGATAATTTCATCACAGTATAGGAACCCTCAAAAATTTAATTTGACTAAAATCTAACTCAACATCTACTACACCGAGATATCCTCTATTTTAGTGTGGTTCCACATATTGAATAGTATCCCAGATATTTGAATCCAATAATTATGTTTCCATCCTTAAGACACCACTTTTTCAAATAGTATGGAGTATCCATAGATCAATCAAATATCATGGTGTTGTTACACACTAAAGAATCTAAGAAAACATCTTACCCACAGTGTCACCTGATGCTTCCTATACTCCACTCAACATAGTACTAACATAAATTGGTTATACATACTTTCTTTACCATGCCAATCAATTCAGGTACCAATTTTGAAAACACCTAGTTTATTAGTTTTATGGATTCTAAAGTTGTGTTAGATAAGTTTAACCATAATTGTTTATCATTTTATTCAAAAAACAAGTACAACCACTATGTGTTCAATAAGCTACCATCATGTTTTCAACCTTTATTCAAGCCTCTAATCAAAGCTTTTAAATCCCCATGTAATTAAGAACTTATCTTTTTAACTTTACCAATTCATAGAAATAGACCTTTTTATACATAAATATTAAGGATCATATTTGTATTTATCCTCTAGTGTATCAATGTACCCCAACTCTCCACTTCTTCTCCAAATATTTTATACACATATAACACCATTAATTATTTAATATGAGTGGCCCATTTAGTACAATATAAGAAATATAACACCATCATTTGGTACCAATATCAAAATATTTTTTTGATAAAAAACCCAACACTAAAAATATGTTTAGTTCAATCAATCACTCCCATTTTATAATCATGTCTATATAGTCATAAATAAATCCTTAAAGTTATATATAATGTTCCTCTAACTATATGGATTTCATTATCCATCTATTTACTCCCCCTTAGACATTAAAATTCAATTATACTCCCAACTTGATTTATTCCCCTTTTAGAATTAAAATACACAAGGTCCTCCCAACAGGTTTTGCACTCCCACTTTGATAATAAGAATTTAATGGGTCTTTTATCAATATTTTAATCTTCATTTACATATATATTTTTATCCATAATTTATCCCAAAAATAAATCATAGGGTATAATATATAAACATTTACTACCCCTTTATCCATATCTTTAAAAATCTCCATCACCTGATACAATTTCATCAAAACATATCCAAATTATCATAAAATATTTTATAAAGGGATTTAACCTCTATAAATTTACTTTTTCAACAAATACTCTAAACCTACATAGTTGAAAATTAGTTTGAGAAAAAATTAAACTAAATAAAAAATCCAAAATCATTCCATGGCACTCTCATAATTTCAATAATCACACAACTTCTTGTGCTCTTACTTTATTCAACACATTATACGATCTCAATTACACTAACTCCAAAATATTATAAAAAATAAATAATTAAAAAGGGTATTATGCATAACATTTATTTAATCAATTAATGGAAATTGTTTTGAAAAACTCCTTATATGACTTAATATTCATATATCATTCTCTTATAATTGGGAAAATACTTTCTTAGATAAGGCTAAAATGTCTTTGAGTCCCCATCACCAACTTCCGTTGAATGTATTCAACTCTTGACAACATATCCTAAGAAAACATATATCATAGGATACAACATGTTGGTAATTATAGTTTCTTATATAAGCTTATTGGTATAAAAAAAGTCGTATGATATTAATTTTTAATAAATAAAAAATATTCTTGAAATACATGATAGTTGTTTCTTATCCTCTAGAAGTGTATTCTTCTTCTCAAGGAATAAATTCTACATTAACAATGGAATGTTGTAACCTTTTTATATTTAATAGTTGATTGAGAGCACTAAAACATTAAAACATAGATTTGAAACCTCCAAAACATCAAATAATTCTATTTTTCATGTGAACTTATTTAATTTCAATATAAAACTTCCAATATTTATCTTGGTAAAAAATGTAATTTCTGGTCACCACTTGTTGATTTATGTTAACAACCTGATACCATTTCTAGTTTTTGTTAAGGAATGATGAAAATTAGGAAATTTAACTATTTGGGATCAAATTTTTAAATTTATATTCATTGAGAACAGTCAAATTCATATTTAGTAACCATTTCCTTTGAATGAATATTTTAGGTGTATACTACTTCACAAAAAAATATTAAAAATAGTTAAAAACATATGGATGGAGACACCACTAACATCCTTAGGCTGAGTATTATGTTTGGTAATGATGAATCAAACCTTTAGTTTCAAACATCTTCCAATCCAAGTTAGTGGTTATTCTTGAAATACAACATGTAAAATCATCACACTAGATTCTCTCTGTTAGTTTCAATATATTCCTTGGATTGAGTTCCTTCATTTTTTATACTAGTCTTAGTTATTTATGTTTCTCCTTTTGATAATCACTTTTGTATATTTATTCATGACTCCACTATTTGAGTTCTCTTCTACCTCCCGTCACCTATTTCCTTAAGGAATGGATTGTGAAACCACTATGTCCTCTTTCGTTCTTTTCATATTAAATAACCACTGGGACCACTTCTGAAATTATTTTACATAGTGAATATTTTTTTCCAGTTTCCTTAAACATACTCACAACTATAGCATGTTATTCCTTTTTCATCCATAATTATAATTTTTCCTCCTAGAAGGTTTTTTTGGGTGCATCATCATTGATGTATGGTGAACCTTTTGTCGAGATCTTTTTTTCCCATCAAGATTGTTAAATATTATTCCAAACATAATAAATTTTCTTCCAATGTAAATCATTTTCTTATTCATCATAGTAATTGTTGAATTCGTATTGACTTCATTGTTTATATTCCTACTTCATTGTTTTAAAAAATTTCTATTCATTAAACATAAAAAGAGACTCGTAAAAATGATTCATGATAAAATCAGTTGTTTTGTGATATGATGAAATAATAGGTTTTATTCCTTCACAATTAATCCTTAAGGATTCTTGAGATATGGTCATGGTGTTTCCCAATATTATATAGAAGTATTTTTTAATTTCTACCTTATCCTGGGATCCATATCTACCAGATTTATCTTAATCATTCCTTCCACTATCTTTTTAAAGGTCACTAAACCATTTTCCCTCACTTGATGAGCATATAATGGAGGGAAGTTCCACCACTAACTTTTCCTCAATGGATATGATATTTGATTCAAAATCATTAATTTTCTCATATTTCTCTTTTAACTATGAAACAATCACTTTCAACCTTCATCTTTCTTCATGTTTTGATATTATTTAGTCGCCAAGTTCAGTCTTGAAAGATATTTTGTTTTGGTTTATTTTTCTATCAATGTTTATCTGTTTTCCAATCTCATAACAATATTCTAAAAGAAAATGTCCTCATCCATTCAACTTTTCACCCATATTCAATATATAATATTTCATTGCCACTTCAAAAATAATAAATATTTTATTCTCCATAGACTGATCTCTAATTAATTCAAGATACACATGAAGAATGGTATCTTACTGATCCACCTATTCATATAGGGATTGGTTATTTTATTAATCATGGCATGAGCATTCATCAGACTGGCCTCATAATTTCATCTTCATATCATCACCAAAATCCATATTTCTATCTATCTATAAGGGAAAATATAAATTTATAAATTTTATAATATCCACCAAACCATTTCAAGAGTCAAATAAATAAATACAATTGTACATCATAACTCAATTTGAGTTTGTATCTTCCCAAAGAAATTATTCATATTCATCTTCTTCTTTCATTTTTTCATGTAGACTTATTCACTAGTTTTCGAGGATGATACCTCATTATATATATCTTTCACTAAATTCACATAAATTATCTCTAGATCCTTCCACATATCTAATGTTATATAATATTGATTGGATCTCCAGTAAACTTCATTGGAAATATATTTAATGAATAAATGTTTTCTAGAGTAACCAATTATTTTAACTTCATAGTCAGATCAATATCTTAGAAATCATAATCCAATACCTCCTTTCCATAATACTATAGTAACATAATCAATTATTTATGTCAAACATAATAATTAATTCCTCTAAAAAATAGTGGCATTATCATATATTCCATGTTAATAAAATATCCAAATATATATATATGGAACTAAATTTCAAAACCATTAGCTTCTAGTACCACTTTCCATGAACAAATTAACCTGAAATAGCATGAGGTGAGGGTGAATCAGGGTTTTGAAATATTTCAAATATATTTTTTCCGGTCCTCTTAGTAATGTGTTCTTTTTACCCTATTATAAGAACACATTCAATTTCAAGTTCTCTTTTCCATCCCACCATAAATATAATATAAATACATAATTTAAATAATTCACATATATAACTTTAATGTATTTTATCATTAATGGATATTATAAGAAGTATACACATGGTGATGTAATAGTGTATCATGATACTAACTATAAATCAATTTTTCTGGGGATATAACATATTTAAAAGTATAATATTGATCTTGGGAAACTCCACTATCCTGTCTAAATGCTAACAACATGGATGCAATGATAGAATATATTATACCCTTTTGGACTTCTTGAACAATTTATAGATATGAGGGTATATCTTAGGTTAGCATAGGTCATTAAGAAAACTAGAATCATATTCTGAAAAATTAATGCTCTATTATGCCTCACATTTATGCATTCACTTTTTTATATTAAATGATATTAACGCCCTTGTAAAGACCCATAAATTTCAAGGAATTTTTTTTTCTTAATTTTCTTTGGAATTTTACAAGAATGCAGTTTATGACGGCACCTGATTCCGAGGACCGGTGTGCCCGGAATCATTTTTCAAAGTTTGTCTCGGGTACGTTCAGTGAACGAACGAGAGGGTTTTTCTAACTTTTGAACCGGTGCTCGGAATCGAATTCTGAGGGCACCGATGGAATTGCAACGCCGGTATTTTCTTAGAAACGCCTCTTCTGGAGTTGCATTTTCTCGGGTGTGGTTTTTAATTTTTGGGCTTTAAGTTAAAAATAAAATAACGTGGTACGACAAACTTTATTTTATTTCACTTAAATCCGCTTAAAGCCACTTAAAGCTGCTTAAGCTGAGTTAAAGAGGATTGGGTATAATTCAAAATATCCTACCCTCTTGGTAGGATATTTGTGAGGTGGGGCCCGCACGAGCCCCACCGTTTCTTTTCCGCTAAGTAACGCACCCGCGAAAACCCTTTTTAATGAAAGTCAACTGGGGCGTTTTCTTAAACAATTAAACGCTCCTATTAATTGGGTGGTTAATTCAATGAAATTAATTCTGTGAATTAATTTGTTCGTTTCTTAACCTGTTTTTCAACTGTTGGCATCTTAATAAAATAAGACCAACATACCTTTCTTCATTGGTGCAATTTTTTGAGAGGATTTGGAGATTCTGTGCCTTCATCCTCCTTCGTGAAGAACACGAAGAACACGAAGAATGCGAAGAACACCGTCACCCTCGGGGATCGACGACGCAACGCCGTGTTCCCCGATACCGACGATTCCCCTTCCGCGACGCTTTTTCCGCGACGTTCTTCCTCGCGACAAATCTTCGATCAACTGCTTGAGGTAAGAGTTTTAGAATCGTTAATTACTTTGTGGATTTTATCCTTAACATGGATTTAATTCATGAAATTAAATCCATGTGTTTTCTTTAAACCTCGGAGATCCATGACACGACGCCCTTCCGCGACGATGCGATGCCCTTCTGCGATGCGACGATCCTCTTCTTCTACGATGGTCAATTCCGCGAAGAACTCTCGTCCGACGATAGATACGAGGTAGGGGTCATTTTGAAAATGATTTTTACCCATGTGTGTTTTCCTCCAAGGAATGAAAGCGGACCAACCAATTAACAAGTTGGTTCGAGGATTATTAATGTGGGTCATCGTTCATCAATTGTTGGGATTTTATGGTGTTGTTTCAAACCGCTAACGCGGTGGGTGTAGACCAACGAACCAGTCTGAACCCACCGCACTTTGTTCTCGGTGTGCGGAACGGTGGACGATGAAAAAACAGGTCACAGAGAAGATTTGTTGATTCCGCAGTGAAGAATGGTACCCGGGAGGAGCTACGGTGCAGACAGAAATGGAATCGGACCACCGGAGCAACTCCGGTGGCCCGCAGACTACACCGGCGGCGCGGGTCGCCGGCGCGGCGGCGCCCCGGCGGCGGTGGCCAGCAGACCCGTGACCGCGCGGGTCCGGCAAGACACGGGACGCGGCCTTGCCGCGTCCGCTGACCAGGGGCGGCCCCCCGCGGGGGCCGCGGTGTTCTCACGCGGGGGCAGCACGCCCCCCCGCCGCTCGGCCATAACCGGTCGAGCCGCGCCCACACTGGTTTGGTCTGGGTCGCGCCCGGGCCGGGCCGGGTCGGGTCGGACCCGGACCCGGGGGGGTTGGGCCGGGTCGGTCCGGGCCCAGACACCCCGTTTCCGTACCTTTTTGGTCTTTTCTCATATATTGAGCTAAGGGCCTCTGAACGATAGGCCGTCTGCGGTGATGTGATCCTTGGATCAAGACGGTCGTTTCGGTATGCTACACTCAAGGTTTTGGAATATATTGGGTTCGGCCAGGTTGGTTCGTACACGAAATCAACCGGGCCCCTGGAGCCGAAACACTCATATCATGAGCTCCGGACGTCCGATTGACGTACCGTCAACTTCTATGGATTCCTCTTAGTGAGACGGATCTTTTGGATTACTCCGCCCGAGGTTTGGACGCAGGTGGAGTACGATCGGGTTGGTTTTGCCTTAAAAACCAACCGGGCCCCTGGGACAAAAAAGACAATAACTCTCAGACCGGGCGTTCGATTGACGCGTCGTCTGCGACGTTGAGTTCCTATTGAAAATACGGAACTTTTGGATACATCAACTCTGGACTATGTGTCAGTTGATGTATCAGCCTCTCGGCTCGTGGAGCGGATCCTCCCGAACGAGCTTGCTGTGTGCGGGAACCCTAGAGCTGGCTCCGACTGCTACTGTGACGACGACGACTGTACAGAGATCCTCAGTGGATTCGACGGCGATGATTATAGTACTCATCGATCCTACGTGGGCCAGTGCTACAGATCCTGTGTGGGTCTGATCCTATTTGGGTCAGCGCTCAGCGGTCCTATGTGGGCCAGCGCCTACAGATCATGTGTGGGTCTGATCCTGTGTGGGTCTTTGCGGGGGTTAGTTACCTATGGATCCTTTGTGGGTCATTGCGGGGGTTAGTTACCTATCGATCCTTTGTGGGTCATTGCGGGGGTTAGTTACCTATCGATCCTTTGTGGGTCAGATCCTTTGTGGGTCATTGCGGGGGTCAGTACCTATCGATCCTTTGTGGGTCCGGCGACTTAGATGAATCAGTGGCGATACCTGATCATCTTTATCGTCATTCAAAAAAGTATACCTATATGAGCTGCAATCCTGTTTTTCTTTCCTTTGTGGATTTTGTTGTTCTATCCTGTGTGGACTTACGTTTTGCTTCGTGTGTGGACTGGGTTGTACTTGAGCTCGGATGTTGGAGCCGAGAGAGAATTGATGACTTAGGTATATGTATGAGCATATACCTAAGCAGTGTCGGATGTAACTTCGTGATTATATCTTTACATTGTGGATTATCCTTTTGGGATTCTGGGAGACCTTCAGGGGTCTCGGGGTCCCTACTGAATAGCTTATACTCACCCCTGCACAGGCTATGCCCGCACTACATTGTGTTGGTTGCAGACGACGGACAACGCTGATCGTGGTGGAACATTGCAGAGCAGGACGGTACTTGGAGGTGGACCACTGGGCGGGACGTACTCGGAGCGGTCGGCTGGACCTAAGGAGCAGTAGAGGCTATATGTACCCACCCTTCATGTGGGACTTCCAGTGGATGGCTCAACGTTGCGGCTTTAATTTTCAGTTTTTATTTTCCCTTTTGAGTTGTACTTTACTTTCAGTTGGGTTTGTATTCTGGCCCACTTACTTTCCGCACTTACTGTTGTACCAGTTTTTACTTAGTGTTTACTTCTTCCTGCTTACTCTGTGGTGTTTGTTGTTTACTTTACAAAGTCACTACCTTCAATTTACCTAGATTTACGCCTTGGTGCTAGTCGCCAGCCCCTGGCCTATGGAAGGCGGGCTTGGGGTAGTCACGGCACGGGCCCCTAGGACGGGTTGTGACAAATTGGTATCAGTGGAGTTCGGTTCTACCACAGACTCTGATCATTCTTCTATGTGAAGAAATAGTGTTAAGCGTATTGAGTGTGGTAATCAGTCCAGGGAGCCCGGTGTTGGTGCAGCGGCCAACGTATCCGTACACCAGGACCCTGACTTCTGATTGTCGACTTAATGCACGAAAACATTGATTGCATGTGTGTTTCAAGTTTTCTTTGTGATTACTTGTATCAGAGCACCAGGTATACTGTTTCGACCGTGGAACACCTGTTTCTATTCAGGATGGCCCCACGACGGCAGCCAGCTAGGGTTCCGAGGGTTGTACGTGACGACAGCCCGCCGAGCGACGTGTCCTCGGTACAGGGCCCTTTGACAGCTGAGGTACCCGCCGTACCTCTACCCGCCGAGCCACCGATGCTTCCTGCCCAAGCCGCTAATGATGCATGTCGCCTTAGTGCACTACATGAGTTCCAGCGCCAGCGACCGCCCAGGTTCCACGGGGAGAAGGACCCCCTGGCAGCCGAGGACTGGCTGGAGGCAATGGTAAGAGTTTTCAGTCTAGTGAGGACACCAACAGACCTCATGGTGATCCTCGCAGCGAGCCTACTGCACACAGCAGCGGGCCGATGGTGGAGCTTGATGCTCCAAGTGAACAATGAGGCATCTCTCATCTGGATAGACTTTGAGGGCCTCTTCCACTCAGAGTTTGTCCCGGCCACCCTCCGTGCGGTGCGCATCTAGGAGCTTCTTCAGCTGCGGCAGGGCAGCTTGACGGTCGCCCAGTACTTGGCAAGATTTACCGATCTCTCGCGCTACTCGACCAACATGGTACATGACCCATTCTTTCGGGACTGGTCCTCTGAGCAGGGATTGAGACATGAGATCAGGGCATCGCTGATCTCCCTCAGCATTCCGACTCAGGCAGGAGTACTGGAGCGAGCCCTTTTGATCGAGAGCTTTCTTGCTGAGACTTATCCAGCGGCAAGACCTACTGCAGGGCGGCACGTAGTAGAGTCTTCCACAGCAGGCAGTCGACAGATGACTCAGGGGTCTAGGTAGACCAGACCCTCACGCAGACGACCTCAGGACACTGGCTCAGCAGTGCGGGGCACACAGCGTGGAGCCAGTCTTTTGAGAGGCAGGCAGTGCTACACATGCGGCGGGCAGGGCCACATGGCTCATGACTGCCCGACACACCGTGCTGAGGAGCAGTAGACAGTTGAGGGGCTACCCAGGTAAGGGAAGAGGGTCGACCGTGGCAGTCCGTAGGGAGGAGGCGGATGAGGCAGTGGAGCTGGCCGAGCAGCAGGTGGTGGGCAACGCTTTGCGGCTCTACCACCACCACCACCAGGAGGTCCACCCCGACCATAGGGAGCTAGAAGGTAGAGACAAGCACAGCTCCAGGCAGCGGAGCCCAGTGACCACGACGCGCCCGAGATGATTCGAGGTACTATCTGTGTCTATTCCAGCCTTTCCGCAGTTCTTATAGACTCAGGAGCGAGTCAATCTTTCATAGTCGCTTCCCTTGTTCGGAGCTCGGAGATTTCGACAGAGCCGTTGGATCGATCCTTACGGCTAGAGACTCCTACGAGAGCAGACTCAATGATTTCACACTAGTGCCGGCAGTGTGAGCTTACTCTATGAGGTGAGAGCTTCGGCTGGGATCTTCTTGTAGCGGCGTCGAGGCCTTATGATGTCATCTTGGGCATGGATTGGTTATCTACAGTTTGTGCTCAGATCAACTGTATTAGGCACAAGGTGTGATGTGTATGCACCGACGGGAGCAGGTTCACCTTCACTGGTGAGAAGGGATCCTTCATAGCATAGGATGGAATTCCTCAGAGGAGAGGACATCCCATCACTAATCAGTTGGCTAGCCTCATCCTAGTAGCAGTTGACGTGCGGAGTCCTAGTTTTCCTGTAGTGGTGGGTCAGTATGCGGACGTCTTTCCCAACGACGTTCCAGGGCTACCTCCTCGCAGAGAGGTAGAATTTATGTTGAATTATACCCTGGGACAGCCCCAATATTGACTCCAGCGTATCGGATGTCCCCCGCTGAGCTTCGAGATCTACGAGTACATTTGGAGGACTTGCATGGCAAAGGATTCATCCAACCCAGTGTTTCACCCTGGGCTTCCCCGATATTGTTCGCCAAGAATGAGAATGGGAGCATGCGACTATGTGTTGACTATTGTCACCTGAACCAAGTGACAGTGAAGAACAAGTATCCGCTACCGAGGATTGATGACCTCTTCGATCATCTCAAGGGAGCACAGTGGTTCTCGAAGATATATCTTAGGTCAGGCTATCATCAGCTCCGAGTTCGGGATGAGGACGTGCAGAAGACGGCCTTCAGATGTCGGTATGGCCACTATGAGTTCTTGGTTATGCCATTCAGTGTAACCAATGCTCTAGCGGTGTTCATGGGCCTCATGAATAGGATCTTTTAGCCATTCCTCGATCGATTTGTCGTAGTCTTCATCGACGAAATTTTGATATACTCAACGACTGAGGAGGAGCACGCCTACCACTTACGGGTTGTACTAGACACACTCCGAGAGCACCAGCTTTATGGAAATCTCTTGAAGTGTCAGTTCTGGATATTTGAGGTCCACTTCTTGGGACACGTCATCTCTGAGCCATGAGTTTCCATGGATCCTGTGAAGATTGAGGGTGTGCTAGCATGGGAGCCACCCAAGAGCGTGACGGAGGTGCAGAGTTTCTTTGGACTTGCTGGATACTATCGGAGATTTGTTCTAGACATATCCAGAGTTGTGGCACGACTCTCAGCTTTGACGAAGAAGGGGAGACCCTTTCTGTCGTCAGATAGATGTCAGCAGAGCTTCCAGGAGCTGAGACAGAGATTGACCAACACCCCTATCTTGAGGTTGCTTGAGGAGGGAGTGGGGTACGTAGTATACTGCGATGCATCAGGGACCGGACTCGGATGTGTCCTGATGCAGGAGAGGGAAGTGAT
The DNA here is from genome assembly GCA_963277665.1 of Viscum album. Taxonomy (NCBI): domain Eukaryota; kingdom Viridiplantae; phylum Streptophyta; class Magnoliopsida; order Santalales; family Viscaceae; genus Viscum; species Viscum album. Next base: position 1,453,487,707 of record OY728120.1, read on the forward strand.
CGCCTATGGATCACGTCAGTTGAGGCCGCATGAGCAGATCTACGCTACCCATGACCTGGAGTTAGCAGTAGTGGTTTTCGATCTGAAGACATGGTGACACTATCTGATGAGTGAGCACTTTACAGTCTTTTCTGACCACTAGAGTCTCAGGTACATCTTCCCACAGAAGGACCTGAACCTGAGACAGTGGCGATGGCTCGAGTTCCTCCAGGACTATGACTTTGAGATAGTCTATACTCCTGGGAAGGGAAACGTAGTAGTCGATGCTCTCAGCAGGAGGACGAGCATTCAACTACTTAAGGAGGCGACAGAGCAGCTAGCTGCATTGCAGATATCCATCGTGGATAAAGATGGAGCAGCCTTCCTTTAGTCTCTCACAGTCACTCCTCCACTACTGCAGTGGGTCAGAGAGGCACAACGTGGGGATGCTGACTGTAAAACGCAGCGTGCGCAGTTATCCTCAGGACAGACACCTGATGGCTTCTCCTTCGAGGCAGAGCATGACATCCTTTTGAGAGGAAGTACCTTAGTACCAGTCGCTTTACTAGACGAGGTGCTGAGAGAGTTTCACACTTCTCCATTGGCGGTACACCCTGGAGTGGTGAAGATGTACCAGGACCTTAGAAGATAGAACTGGTGGTCGGGCATGATGAAGGCTGTGGAAGAGTTTGTTTCTCGATGCCTCACCTCCCAGTAGGTAAAGGCAGAGCATCAGGTACCAGAAGGCTTGGTACAGCCCTTGGAGGTCCCTGAGTGGAAGTGGGACGGGATATCTATGGACTTCATCACTGGACTTCCAAGCACTTCCAGAGGTCACGACTCCATCTGGGTGATGTCGACCGACTCACCAAGTCGGCTCACTTCTTACCCATCAGAGTGTTGGGCTCAGTGGAGAGCATGGAGGGTCTCTACTTTCAGGTGATTGTACGGCTTCACGGTGTGCCATCATCTATCGTCTCTGATCGAGATGCTCTCTTTACTTCTCGGCTTTGGAAGGGGTTGCAGGAGGCGTTCGGGACGCAGCTACGTCTGAGCACCACCTTTCACCCTTAGACGGATGATCAGACGGAGAGGACCATTCAGACACTCGAGGACATGCTCCGCGCATGTGTCCTCGACTTTGGTCGCAGCTAGGAGGACCACCTACCCTTGGTGGAGTTGGCGTACAACAACAATTACCACTCCACCATTGGGATGGCACCATACGAGGCATTGTATGGCAGTCCTTACAGATCTCCTTTGTGCCGGACAGACCCTGGGGAGTCAGCACTTGTGGGACCAGAGATGGTCCGTGCCACGACAGAGAAGGTCCAGGTCATCCAGGAGCAGATGAGGACAGCTTAGAGCCGGCAGAAGTCTTACGCTGATAGGAGGCGGAGGCCACTAGAGTTCGAGGATGGCGACCACCTCTTCTTGCGTGTCTCACCTCGACATGGATTACGGAGATTTGGTCGAGGCGGCAAGTTGTCTCCATGCTTCATCGAACCATTCTAGGTCCTCAGCAGGATTGGAGAGGTGGCTAATCGCCTGGCTCTACCACCTTAGTTGCACCGGGTGCACGACATCTTCCACGTATCTCAGCTGAGGAGATATGTGCACGACCCAACGCATATCATTGACCATGGGGAGCTAGATGTTGATGATGGGGCGACATTTGCAGAGGTCCCGGTGGAGATCGAGGATCAAAAGGAGCAAGTCCTATGTGGATGGTCGATTTCTCTAGTGCGCATCAAAATGCAGCACGGGAACCTCTAGGAGAGCACTTGGGAGCGGGAGGCTCAGATGCGTGCTCAGTACCCGCGTTTGTTTCCCTAGCTTATGATGTATCTTTACGGGGACGTAAATCCCTAAGGTGGGAGTGATGTATTGACCCATAAATTTCAAGGAAATTTTTTTTCCTAATTTTCTTTGGAATTTTACTGGAACGCAGTTTCTGACGACACCTGATTCTGAGGCCCGGTGTTCCCAGAATCATTTTTTGAAGTTTGGCTCGGGTACGTTCAGTGAACGAACGAGCGGGTTTTTCTAACTTTTGAACTGGTGCTCAGAATCGAATTCTAAGGCCACCGATGGAATCACAATGCTGGTATTTGCTTAGAAACGCCTCTTCTGGAGTTGCATTTGCTCGGGTGTGGTTTTTAATTTTTGGTCTTTAAGTTAAGAAATAAAATAACGTGGTACGACAAACATTATTTTAATTAACTTAAAGCCGCTTAAAGCCACTTAAAGCTGCTTAAGCTGAGTTAAAGCGGATTGGGTACAATTCAAAATATCCTACCCTCTTGGTAGGATATTTGTGAGGTGGGTCCCACAAGATCCCTGCCGTTTCTTTTCCGTTAAGTAATGCACCCGCGAAAACCCTTTTTAATGAAAGTCAACTGGGGCATTTTCTTAAACAATTAAATACTCCTATTAATTGGGCGGTTAATTCGTTGAGATTAATTCTATGAATTAATTTGTTCACTTCTTAACCTGTTTTTCAAATGGTGGCATATTAATAAAATAAGACCAACATACCTTTCTTCTTGGGTGAAATTTTTTGGGAGGATTTGGAGATTCTGTGCCTTTATCCTCCTTCGTGAAGACCGCGAAGAATGCGAAGAACGCTGTCACCATCAGGGATCGACGACGTGATGCCATGTTCGGTGTCGCCGAAAATTCCCCTTCCGCGATTCTTTTTCCACGACGTTCTTCCTCGCGACAAATCTTCGATCAACTGCTTGAGGTAGGAGGTTTTTAATCTTTAATTCCTTTATGGATTTTATCCTTAACATGGATTTAATTCATGAAATTAAATCCGTGTGTTTTCTTTAAACCTCAGAGATCGAAAACGTGGCGCCCTTCCACGAGGCGATGATCCTCTTCTTCGACGACGGTCAATTCCGCGAAGAACTCTCGTCTGACAACAGCTACGAGGTAGGGGTTGTTTTTAAAATGATTTTTACCCATGTTTGTTTTCCTCCAAGGCAAGAACGCGGACCAACCAATTAACAAGTTGGTCCGCGGATTATTATTGTGGGTTGTCGTTCATCAATTGCTGGGATTTTATGGTGTTGTTTCAAACCGCTAACTCGGTGGGTGCGGACCAACAAACAAGTCCAAACCCACCGCCCTTTGTTCTTGGTGTGTGGAACGGTGGACGACGACAAAACAGGTCACAGAGACGATTTGTTGATTCCGCATTGAGGAATGGGACCCGGGAGGAGCTACGGCACAGACGGAAATGGAATCGGACCACCGGAGCAACTCCGGTGGCCCACGGACTCCACCAGTGGCGATGGCGGCCGGAGGCGGTGTCCAGCAGACCCGCGACCACGCGGGTCCGGCGAGACACGGGATGTGGCGTTTCCATGTCCGCTAACCAGGGGCGGCCCCCCGCGGGGGCCGTGGTGTTCTCACGTGGGGGCAGCACGCCCCCTCGCCGCTCAGCCGTAACCGGCCGAGCCGATTCTGGCGGTCAGGCCGCGCCCGCGCCGGTTTGGTCCTGGTCGCACCTGGTTCAGGTCGACCTGGGGGGGGGGGGGGGTTGGGCCGGGTCGGTCCTGGCCCTGACCCCCCATTTCAGGACCTTTTCGGTCTTTTGCTCATATCTTGAGGTACGAGCCTCCGAACGACGCGCCGTCAGTGGTGATGCAATCCTTGGATCGAGACGGTCGTTTCGGTATGCTACACTCAAGGTTTCGGAATACTTTGTGTTCTTCTAGGTTGGTTCGTACACGAAACCAACCGGGCCCTCGGAGCGGAAACACTCATATCTTGAGTTCTGGACGTCTGATTGACGTACCGTCGACTTTAATGGATTCCTCTTAGTGAGACATATCATTTGGCTTACTCCGCCAAAGGTTTGGACGCATGTGGAGTACGGTCGGGTTGGTTTAGTCTTAAAAACCAATTGGGCCCCTAGAATGAAAAGGCCAATAACTCTCAGACCGGGCGTCCGATTGACGCGCCGTCTGTGATGTTGAGTTCATGTCGACGATACGGAGCTTTTAGATACATCAACTATGGACTATGTGTTAGTTGATGTATCAGCCTCTTGGCTTGTGGAGCGGACCCTCCCGAACGAGCTTGCTGGGTGCGGGAACCCTTGAGCTGGCTGCGACTGCTACTATGACGATGACGATGACTGTACAGCGATCCTTAGTGGATTCGACGGCGATGACTACAGCTTTCAGCGATCCTACGTGGGTCAGTGCTACATATCATGTGTGGGTCTGATCCTGTGTGGGTCAGCGCTCAGCGGTCCTGTATGGGCCAGCGCCTACAGATACTGTGTGGGTTCGATCCTGTGTGGGTCTTTTTAGGGGTTATTTACCTATCGATCCTTTGTGGGTCAGATCCTTTGTGGGTCATTACGGGGGTTAGTTACATATCGATCCTTTGGGGGTCAGATCCTTTGTGGGTCATTGCGAGGGTTAGTTACCTATCGATCCTTTGTGGGTCAGATCCTTTGTGGGTCATTGCAGGGGTTAGTACCTATCGATCCATTGTGGGTCCGATGACTTAGATGAATCAGTGGCGAAACCTGATCATCTGTATCGTCATTCAATGAAGTATACCTGTGTGGGATGAAGTCCTATTTTTCTTTCCTTTGTGGATTGTGTTGTGCTATCCTGTGTGGACTTACGTTTTTCTTCATGTGTCGACTGGGTTGTACTTGAGCTCGGATGTTGGAGCCGAGCGAGAATTGATGACTTAGGTATATGTATGGGCATATACCTAAGCAGTGTTGGATGTTACTTCTTGATTGTATCATTCCTTTGTGGATTATCCTTTGTGGATTCTGGGAGACCTTCGGGGGTCTCGGGGTCCCTACTGAGTAGCTTATACTCACCCCTGCACGGGCAATGCCCGTACTACGTTGTGTTGGTTACAGATGACGGACATCGCTGATCGTGGGGGAAGCTTGCGGAGCAGGACGGTACCATGAGGTGGACTACTGGGCGGGACGTACTCGGAGTGGTCGGCTGGACCCGAGGAGCAGTGGAGGCTATCTGTACCCACCCTTCAGGGGGGACTTCCAGTGGATGGCTCGACGTTGCGGCTTTACTTTTCAGTTGTTGTTTTCCCTTTCGAGTTGTACTTTACTTTCAGTTGGGTTTTTATTCTATCCCACTTACCTTCCGCACTTACTATTGTACCAGTTTTTACTTAGTGTTTACTTCTTTCTGCTTACTATGTGGTGTTTTTTGTTCACTTTACATATGAAATGGCTTCCCTTTACCAGGATTTACGCCTTGGGGCTATTCGTCAGCCCCTGGCCTATGCAAGTCGGGCATGGGGTAGTCACAGCACGGGCCCCGAGGATGGGTCGTGACATCCCTGATAATTTTTTTTAATTTTATATCTACTATAAATTTAAATATTAGAAATCCCTTCTTCTAGATGATGGTAATTCCAATACATGAATTACGTTTTTTCGTTGTTCTTCATCAAACTAGATATCATATTGATTTTCTTATTCTTCTACCTCAATCATTCACTAATGAATTAAAATGTATATGAAAATAGAAATATATGGGTTCTATTCATATTCTCCTCTAAATTTTGAATATGTTTTATTCTTTCTATCCTCTACATTTTTTCCAGATTTTATATAAGAATTTTTACAGAATTTTAGTATGAATCGCCTTTCATCTAAACATTGAGATAAAATTATCTCCTATTTATTGATTAAAATCATTATATATGTCCATAAATCTTTATTTTGGTCATTAAATTAAATATAAAATGATTTAATACCTAAAATACTAATCCATAAATCCATATTTAAGTTTCATTTGGAATCTACTAGATTGTTTGAAATTGATTGACCACATTGTTGTTCTCTTTTTATAGCATCGTCTTCAGAATTCCATCCATTATAAGGCATATCCATTTTCAATATGATGGGGAAAATGTTAATAAATAGGTCCACAGTTTTAATCTAGACAACTTATTTCTTAAGACATTAATATTACTGTGCATATTCCATATATTTTCAAAAACCAACCAATCTTATTCCCAAAAGGACACCCAAACCTATTGTGGTTGGTCCCAAATGGTATTCCTGATCCCCATAGGCTAGACACAAGCACTTAGTCCTTAAAATAAGTAAATTTGTTATGATTTCTCCTTAAAAAAATTAATCAATAGAAGAATCAATAAACGAGATGCAGATTAGGAACTAGAATATAATAAATATACCAAATTTAGTATTTGATGTTAGGATACAGGACTAATGGCCCACAAAACTGACCAAAAGGGAAAAAATAATACAATCCATCAATACCAATTCTGTATGTTCTAGTGAGGTAGTTCCACACACACCCTAATCATATAACCTAAACAAAGAGATATGGGGATATCCAATATAGAAGATCAATCAACTGAAACTATAATATATATAGTCATCAGTTAAAAATAATAGTATTTCACCACCCACTGATTGATAGAAAAACACAATAAAAAAATCAACTTCAAAAAATATTGAAAATAAGGATATAAAAATAGGTTTTCACAATTTATTTCTCTTAATATAAGTGTCAAATAGTTTTACATGAAAACAGACCATTTTCTAAAAATGAAGGATCATTATAAATAGAAAAATAATTTATATTTTTTAAAAAACATCATAAAAATCATTTAAAACAATTTTAATGTAATAGTTGAATGAAAATAGATAACCTTCATATAAAAATTCCAGATAACAATACATTGGAAATTATATAGGCTATCTATATGGAATCATAATTACTCAAACAGAAATATATAGTATATTGAAATATGGTCAACAATGAAGAAATTTTTGTGAAAAAAAAATTTACAAAACATTAATTGACCATATCCTAATACCCGGTCTTTCCCTTCCCAACATAATTGGGGGGAAACATCATATAGGTTAATCAATGTTCCACCTAGGACCATTATCCAGAGAATATTTCTTAACTATTACACATGTGTATCTAAACTCCCCGTGTATTTAATCTTGTCTTCCCATGATATAAAAAAAAATTAGTATTTAAAAGTAATATTTATACCATATAATCATATCATATATCATATATTAATTTATTTTTCTTCCTCACACCAACGAACACCCACATAGTAATGTCCCTTTTATGCATGTAAGATAATATAATATGCTCCCCTCTCAGGGGACTGTTGTCCTATGAAATATAAAAAATACATGAGTTTCAATATTTAAAAACAAATATACCATTATGGGGGGTCTTTATACCATGTAATCTAAAACAACCATGAGTTTCCATTTAAAACAATATCACCACCACTACAGGGTTGGTCATCACTTAGAAATAAAAAACCATGATCTTCTATTAAATATAAAGGGATATTTATTATGGGTTTTCATTTCTAAATAATCATCTAAAAGTGTTAATCAAACCATAGGGAATGTCTTTAAAAAGGTATCCAATGAAAATCCCTTCATTATACAAACCACATATTTTTTATTTAATCACATCAATAAATTAAAAGATTCAAATAATTTCATAAAATTTCCTACCCACATGATCTTTATAAAATAACATCATCCTTATCATTTCAAAAATAAATAACCTAAAAAATTTTATGAACAATTATAAATTGGAAATCAGTCACTAATATTTATAAAACTATGGATAATTTCATTAAAACTTATTTAAAGAACAATTGATGTGACAAGTACCTTTTCCACTTTTATCAAGATCCTACGAAAACATTATTATTTGATATAGCTTTTATAAATAATATGAAATAATAAAATCAAATCAAATAACCATGATTAAATAGTAAGAAATCATAGATTTAATTTTAAATGGAGATGAATGGAACACCTATCACAAACACATGGAATTTCAATGAGCCAAATGGGACATGAAAACTAAAGAGAGTGAAGGAACCATGCATATAATGAATATCCAAAATACCTACAACCCATATTGTAAAATATGAATTCAAAAACAACTAGATAAATATATAAAATGGAAATCACCTACCACAAAAAAAAACTCAAATGTGCACCCAAAGATAATGGTGGATCTTAGATCCTCTTCTACTCCCTTTAAAAAATCTATATGAAATATCATTAGATCATGCTATAAGATATAGTTCTATAAATAATAGACCTAAAATATGGTTCATTTTTAGAAGAATAGAGGTGATCAATAAGAATTATTATGAACAATGAAGAATAGACCTATTCCATTAATTTCTATGATCCAGCACCACAATATCCAAAATAATTTCACTATAGATTGAAGGGAATGGAAAAAACCAATAAAATAAAGTCTTTAAGAAGTGTTAATAATATGTATTAGTAATAATTGGGTAAATTATAAGTGTTTTGGGTTTTCAGAAAATTATATACTAATTAAATTCCATCGTAATATTTGGTTGCACGGTTGGATAAATTGTGTGCCAACTATGCTCCAAGTTTTATACAATATAGGAGACAGATAGTTTTGATAAAATTGTTCTAAACATGTGAATTTTTTTAAAGAAAACATAATTATCAAAATAAATTACTAGTAATATTTCATGTTTTGGTGAAACCATGTCCAAATTGTGAATGTTCCCAAAAAAAGTAATATCTATCAAAGATCACCCAAAATGACACTAGATCTATTAAAAACAATAGATGAAAAACATGACCATTCAAACCTAAAACTAAAAGAAGGATGTGAATAATATCCACAATATATCACTTTCATCCCCAAGAAATACTCATGGAAAATTTCGATCAAGAGGAAGAACAAATAAACAGTCCAAGGGGAAAATCCAACCGTGGATGCAGTTTTCCACCAAACCATTGATCCAAAACCCAATCCACTAAAAATATTCTACTCTCATGATGAAAAACTATATGTTAAAACTATTAAATGTGATAATCTAAAAAAATTTGGTCTCCTCACAATGTTTTACAGACATTTAATAACTAGTCCTCAAAAAACCACTAGGATCTCCAGAGAAACCCACAAAGGAATAACCCAAAAATTAAGAAAAGTCACCAATGGAAATTCACTAACTGATATTCACTCAAAAACTAGATAACAGATGTCAACTACTCAATCATTAACAAACTCCACCATTAAAATTTTGATGAAACCTCAAAATCCCCACACTCGAATAAACCTCATGCATCACGTCGTAATAAGAGGCCTGAAAATATTACTAATTGAATAAAAGAAATTGAAAAACATTGCACAAGAGATTGGTGAATAATAATTTTAATTTCTTAATAGGGGATAATTCCTCAATAAGGATTATATAGTCTTTCATAAGGTCATGTGAGGATAACCTAGGGCCATAATTCTATAGAACAATCACTCCGTGAATATAATGAAACATAAGAGTGTGGTGAATACTAACCCCCAGTAACACCAACATCAAACCAAGCATTCCATCGTGTGATAATTAAAAGTAAATGGTCCAAAACAATTCCAAAATCACACCATGTGATGATTAGTATATTAATATCTTATAAATCATCATTACTAATAAAACTAACATCCAACAATGGATATTCAATTGTATTGTAAGAAAATATACCTCACAAAACTCACCTTAAATGTTTTTGGAATCCCAAAACCCCCAACTATTCCATGTTCACGAATTGGATAATAAAACCCACACTTATTCAAGGGGATACATACTTTCATTATAGAAAACTAATAGAAATGGTTTTTCCCAATTATATAAGAATTCCCCTCATATTGAATCACTTTTAACTCAGCTCATCAGATGCTAGAGCTTCAATATGTGTTGATGACTATAAAATAATCCGTATAAGATAAATTATCATATCACCAAGACAGAATTAAAAAATGACACAAAAAGTTTCAAAACACCAAAAATGAAAATAAAAAAACAATGTTAACATGACTCAAGACATAACAAGTTCAATAATGGAAAATAGATTACGTCAAATGAAAACTAAAACATCCTTTACTCGGACATAAAAAGCAATGAGTTGAATCAGATGATCTTTAAATGGGGTAGATATCACTCCATCTTTCTTACGAGTAGAGCCACTTTAGAAAATTTAAAAATAAAAAAATTTCCAAAATCATTAGAGGTGTTAAGATCCCCCATAAAAGAAAAATCTTATATACCTTTCTTTTTACACATATAGTAATCAATGTTCTTTTTTTCCAAAAGAAACCAACATGATGAAACAAGATGTCCTTTTGTTACAAATATTTTCAAGGTCTTAAAAGTAACCCTTCCTCAATCAATTTCTATAGCTTCCTCCATGAACCCCAAGAATAAGAGAAATTTCAAAAACCACTAGTTCTCCCACAATTTTTGCTTAAACATTGATAGCATGTGTCTCCACCACTTAATATGAGCGGAAGACAAGATAAGACACAATATGTGGCATATCTAGTTGAATTTCTTCCACAAAACACAAATCCATTAATGAATAATCAAAATCTAGATCTGTATGATGTGAATTCAAATCGATAAAATCCAATGTATATGCCAAGAATATTTTGTCTAATTACATGGTTCCATGAAATTCGTTACCATTCAATACCATCATGGTATTAGAAATGAATTGTTAATTGAATCTCCCCTTCAAAGATACCCATGACTGGTCCTTCTATATCTTAGTCTGGTACACCAATTTCCACCACATCCAAGTTAGATCATCTAGTATAAAGGCCACAAACATAACCTTAAATGATTCTAGAAGTTTGAGCTGAATGAAAATTACTTCAATCGTAAGTAGCCAAACCACTACTTATTTAGAATGATTTTTCCCAAATAAATAAATAGGATTCATGTTTTGTAACTCTTCAATGAAATAAACCTACTAGGGAAAGAGATAAAGAACACTAAGCTCAGATACTAGAATAGATGAAACAATTATTAGAGGAAAATATTGATAAACAAAAGAGTTCATTTAAGTTCAAATGTGTTGATAATTTTTTAAAAAATATAAACGTTTTGAAGATAAACAGTACATGTTAATCCTCATGAGACAAATCATAGATCAATAAAATATATAAAAAACACCATTTAAATAAATTTCTAATTGAACAGTAAAAAATTCTAAACCACAAAACCCAAATAATTATTTCATTGAACAATAGAAATATTTTCATTTTTTTAACCCTAGAGGGTTTTATCAAAACACATCTAAAAAAGAACATTCCATTTTTATACAAATATTTAATGATTCTTTAAACGTTTCAATAAAAAGGCCATATCATAAAAATGATTCAAAACCACCCATTTTAAAATATTTCAAACTTAAACTCCCTAAAATATTTCGATTAAAAATTTATATTATTTTTTAATGAAAAAAATTTACACAATATATTTTCACAAAGAAACTGACTGTTTTACAAAAATCATACCACCTATTTTTATCCAAATCATCCAAGAAATATTTTTGAAACCATATATCATTTCAAATTTATTCATGATTTTTCTTCTATAAAAAACACATATTAAAAAAATTTCTAAACATCCAATTTAAAATGTAAATTTCAATTTTTGTCCGACAACACAAAAAATCATAAAAATAAATTCACTATAATTCAATGTAAAAAAAATATAAGTTCCTCAAACTCTAAAAATAATAAAAAAAATACAAATCTATTGAAATTTACTACAATGAAATTATTATCCACACAATTTAAAAAACTATACACTAACATCATAAATTACTATGAAACTCACATACATAACAGAGTTTTCAAAAAACAATATAGATACATCATTGTACTAAGTCCCTGTATATTTATATTATAACTCACAAATCACAAGAAATTTAAATACCAAAATTCTAATGACAATAAGAAACCAATATTTGAAAAAAAATCATATCTATAAAAACCCTATGATGTCATATATCATCATAAAGGGTGGTGATCAAGTATATACTCATAATTTACATCATATTTTTTGATAATCATAGTTATTTTCTACCAAACATCACAAAGTAACAAAAAAACCCTACCCTTTGATAACTTAATTTCCTGAACCAAAATACATCATCCCAGAATAAGACCATCAAAACAGACATGGAAAGTCCCAATGGAAATTCCCAAACACCGTGAGCTAGTGATAGAAACCTCGAAATTAACAAAAATAAATTGGGTAAAATTTCACAAATAATAATAATAAATAAGCAGTAGGTGAATAAATCAACATGACAGAATATTTGAATTAAAATATTAAAAATTAACCAACTTGAGTACATGATACCATTATATACAACCACTGTCTCACAAAACTGACCGTAATGAATAAAATAATTCTATTCAATGATACAATGTCTTAATGTGTATGTAATGAAGTTATGTACATACCTCTATCATATAACCTGAAGTAATAGATATGGGTAAATCCTATATAACAGCGAACCTAGCTAAACCAGTATATATATATACATGAGATAAAAATCCCAACATGTTACCACCATCCAACCCATTGCAAAACACTTTAGAAGAAAAGCTATTCCATGAAAATTTGAAAATAATTATATAAAAATATGTTCTCTTAATTTCTATTCATTTAAATAATTTTCAAAACATTTTCATTTAAAACCCCCATTTTCAAAAATTCATTGTTCTTTAGGAAAAAGTGTTCTTATTCTTTTAGAAAATATCCTAAATGGAATTGAAAACAATTTTAGGGGAAATACATAATTAAAAACAACAAAATGTTTTTATAATAACTACAGATATCCATACTTTGTAACATATATATATATATATATCATTTCCATATAATCACAGGTTCTCATGGGGAATAATCAATTATAGAGAAACACAATTACGAATGAAGAAAACACCACACACTAGAAAATAAATACACATTAATCGACACTTCCATAACAATGGTTTTACGCTTCCTCGCCTACCAAAGGGAAAACATCCAATAGGTTGACCTATTTCACACCTAGAAACACTAAAAAGAGATTAATTCTAAAATATTGCACATGTGTTTATAGTTATCTCACCTATCCATCTTGGTCATCCCATTACATACAAAAATGTAGGTGATCATTAAAATAAAATAGACCTACCATATAAATATATCATAAAACATAGATTTTTTATTTATATCACTCATACCTCTAGGCATACACATAGGAACATCCTCTTTATCAATGTATGATAATATAATATAATAAAAACTACAAGGATATATATCTCATGGAATCCAAAACACCATTATTTTCTATTTGATATAACCTAACTACCATTATAGAAGTCATTATTCTATTCCATAGAAAACCCCATGAGTATCTCATTAAATAAATATAATCACCACTATAGGTATAGCTATCCCATTTCATCCAATATAAATATGATTAATCATTAAATATAATTGGGGATGTCATATGAGTTTTCATTTCCAATTAAATGGTTAAAAAAAGTGGGGCCTTTAGGTTATTCATTAAAAATTAAATCATTGATAATAATTTCAGTAAAGAAACTATATATTCATCATTTAATCACCTAAAAAATTCATAATTGTAAGACATTTCAAAAAAATTTCAACCAAAACTATCGTTACAAATTAATTTTCCCACCACCCATCATTTTGGAAATCGACATCGTAAACAAGTTAATGAAAAATTGTCTAGATCCAACTGGGAAATATAATTTCTAAAAAAAGTGATTATTTCTTTAAAAACATATTTAAAGAACAATTAATTTGAAACACTAATTTATAAAATCTAAAAAGCTCAATAAAACACCAATACATGATATATCTACATTATATAAGGGTAAACATAGAACAAAATCATATCTCAATGTTGAAAGCACGATAAATAAAAGATTCAATTTTATAGAGATCTGAATTGGGAACATACCTCAAAATCACGGAATTTGCAACAATTGAAAACTATCCACAAATGGTAGATAAATTTGGATCCTATGAATCCATAAATAAAACTAATACATGAATCCCAAGTCATGAAACATGAATTTAATTAACCAGGCATCAATTTAAATAAGGGAAATCACTTACCATGAAAACCCATGAATACACAAACAAAGATAATGGTAGATTTGGGTTACTGATCTTATCCATTAAAAAAATATAGAAGAAATATCCTTAGATAAATCTATAACCCATATATTTAGTCATAACAGATTCAATATATGATTATTTCTATGAATAAGAGAGGTTATATAGAACAATAAAATATAATAAGGATGAAAATATCCATACTAGTAATTAAATTATGATTCATCAAAATCACACTATAGAGGGATGAGAATAATAGTAAATCTCAAAATGAATTCCCTAAGTCATGATCCTCAGATTGAGGAGGAATAATGGGGTCAATTGGGACATTTAAATTTTTAAAATAAATTTTTCGATTTATTAATTTATGTTACATGGATTTTTCACATGATTTATTCACATTGTTTGGATATCTATGAACTAAAAGTGTGAAACAATACTAACCCAAAAAACCTTATGCCACATGGTTTCCTAAGAAGTCCAAATAGTTTTTTCTAACCATGAAAAAACAATTCACATGCTAAGAAAATAGAAAAATCTCTCAAAAACTACTATGAACAACTAGGGAACTATTCAAAATAAAATATTGAAAAAAAATTAACATTAATACCTAAAAGTGAAATTGGTGGTTTGACACACATATTATCCATATATACCTATTTTTATGTTGTATATCACTCTAGAGCCTGGAATCATATAATCCATAAATAATTCACTTTATCTTCTCTATTAAAAACACATCCTTAATGTTTAAAATAATATATTAGGTTGTGGTATTTCTATTATACTTCATAGGTTATTGGGTAACCATTATACATAGAACAAAGGAATCTAAATAACTTATGACTATGAAGCTGAAATTTACTCCCTTTATAGTGATGATGGTGTCGTTGTGCTACAGTAGTTCGATCGTGTCCTATGATATTTTTTACTGTAACATGGGACTCTCTCCACTTTGAAGGAAACCTTAAGAAAGTAGTGTGACATTAATCAATCTCAAAATAATTCATTTCATGGTATATTGTTTTTTTTCATGGTTACACTTATTAAAAAATATTCCTCATCAATCTTTTTCTCCTATAACCTCCACTTTTTCAATCGAAATATAGAATCCATGGCTCAAACAACTCTCATGTCACCACCATGCATTATAAATATCTACCCTAAAATGCATCCCCAAACTTTTTTACACACTTGGCTTGACACTGAATTATGTTATCTATGTGTCCTTTCTCCCCTATTCCACTCCATATAGGAACCACTGTTGATCACGGTCTCAACCCTAGGTGACTTGCTCCTTCATTAGTTCTTTTAGGGGTTGGCCCCATTCTTTTCCTCCTTTATTTCAAACATCTTGTACAACCAGAACATGGTAAGTAAGATTTCATCATGGTTTTATAATTAATATATCCTTTAATTAATTTCATATTCTCCTCTGGCAACTACTTACTCATTTTAACATCACCATTTCATAGACCCTAACTATGATATATAGATATGTGAAGGGGTTTCCTTACATTTTTCCTTTGATGAATCTGTGTGAACCAAAGCTCCCATTACACTCCAAATTTAATATACACATCCAGTGTCATGACTTAATCAATGTGAGCACTCCTTCAGTGATATACAATAAATTCAACACTAACATTTTTCTCCAACATGAAATTGATTTATTTAACAAAAAATCCATCCCCCAACATATGTCTGGTCCCAACAGTATCATATGACAATATGATTCATGACACACATTTTTTCAGGTGAAAATGAACCCCTTTTAATGTAATGTCATTAATGGATCTGACATGAATATGAATGCCCAAAATCATGGATAAAGGGGTAATTAAGGTTCATGGGTTCTTTCGTTGGACCCTGTTCAAGACCTCTAGGTATCACTAGGAACCTTTTCATAAAAAGAATAAATCTACATTTTGTTCTAAAACGGATCATCTATATAGATAACAGTCAGGTTCTAGGAGATAATGATAATGGATTTAACTACGAATCATGATGTTTTGATCAACCGGACATGCTTTAGTTGATGTCTGAGCATTAGATTTAAAACATGTATGATTTTGTGGTATGATATGGGTAATATATCTTAGTATCACTGTATATCATAAAATAAAAGGAATCAAGAAACGCAATGTTCTAAAATGTGTAATTTTTTTGTTATGGGATTAGAATCATATGAATCTCCATAGTTATACCCATTACAATTGTACTTATAAAATAGGTTCTATATAGATCTATCTCATGTACAAGATAAATGGTAATGAAATTCATGTCTATATTAATGTAATAAGGGAGACAAAACTAATGTGAATAGTGTCTCAACACAAAGACAACCTAAAATGGTCACAATGTATTTCATTTATATAGGATGGCCTATCACGAGCAACCATAGTTATCTTCTCATAGGTGAGGCCTAAAATAAATGTGGAATGTGTGGTAGGTCCCGACATCATAGATCCTGATGTAACTATGTTTCCTAAGATAACAGATCTCATGCTGCACATAGTTAATGAAAGAAATCATTTCTGCATAAGCTGGGTGAACCCTAACAGTATGGGTGAATGGTGTAGACATAAACTCCTCAAGGAACAAAACCCCTCAGGAAGATTGGGATCTTATATAGAGGTGGAATTTAAGACATGAGGTAACATAAAACAAACCTCCCTATAAATTTTGAGTTCATGAAGGGTGGACCACTCTAATTGGTTTAAATTCATGTGGGATGGACTATTATTACATACAGTTTAACATCATGAAATGGAGACTATATGTTATGTATATTATATTCAAGGAACTAGGACTTTTATTTCATTTAGTTTAATGTCATGCAAAAGGACATTGTATTATGAATTTTATAGTCATGAATCAAGGATATCCTGAACCCATTATGAAATTTTCAAAATTATTTCCTAAAAATCATTTCCTTAAAAGAAGAAATGAGGTGTTATCCATAAATTGTAATAATTTAATAATATCCATTTGAATAGACCTTAAATATGGCATAAAGACATTATTATATTGGTACCAGTATCAGAGGTTTCTTCCAAGGTCTCATTGGATTTCTCAGGGCCAACACTAGTTTACAGTGGATGAATGAGTGTTCGTGAACCTCTTGTTGAATGGTCAGGTGTTTAGATTTTTGTGTATTTCTTTATTTTACAGTATGCATAAAATTTTCTCATTGAGTCATTAGATTTCATGATTTCTTATCCAGTATAGTTTATATTCATAGAGTAGTTTTCATATTGAAATAAAAATTAAAGGCAGTTAGACCATAATTGGTAGGTTGTCATCTATCATATATACATGTTAATAGAGGATTTCATGTGGTTTTTAGGGGTTGTGGCTCAATAATAACTTAGAATATATAGAAACTTCCCCAGCCAATATTTTTTTTTCATTTTTCCACTATCATCTAAAGGACATTTGATATGGTTTTATTAACATTCTCTATCTATATATTATCAACTATATGATATTGAGATGATCGTTATAACAAATATAAAACTATTGATATAGGATTTTCAATTTAAAATCATTGGAGTTAGTGAAAATTTCTGATAATATTATTTTAGGGGCACCAAATATAGGGATGATATTTGATTTCATGTAATTGAAAAAAACCTGTGTGGGGACTAGCTTGATGGATATAGCATTGATCCAATTAAAGAAAATTATGTTGGTACAAATAATCATCAAATGTTGGTAATTAGCTGGGGTATCACAGTATACAAATTACTCCCCATATATACAAAATCCATAATTATTTAGTGGTGTGAAATAGTTTTTAGTGTTGTGGAATATTTATTGATTTTTTTAATAGTAATGAGATTTCAACATGAACTCCTTGAAGTCTTACATCATTTATATCCCGAAGTATCCCTAACTCTTGATTATTATGGTATATCATAGTTCTCAACTGATGGGTTTGATGAGAACCTACATTGACCTATTTTATAATTGTGAGGGTCTCTCCTCCTTTAATATTCCTGAGAAGAACCCCATCAAAGAATCATTTTTAAAGGACCCTTTAAATATTCTGGTCATTGTAAATGATGAATTTTGTTTCCAATAAATGGATATAATCCTTTTATAGATATTGTGTAGAGGTTCTATTTTGGAGTTAACTTGTTATGGGATGCATCCATATAATTTTGGAATAAATCAGTGAAGATATAGGTTCTCCCTTATTTTTAGCAACATGGATCTCATTAATTTAATCAATGTTACTATTGACGAATATTATATCCACCCTACAATTTTTGATGAGGATTACTATATAATCCTTGTCCAGACACTATATGGTTATATGTACATTGTCCTTTCTATCTATTTTGGAATTCCCCAAATGTGAGACATTAGGAAACATTGGATCTAATGGGAATTCATTCTTCCATCATCATAACTAATCAATAAATTGAATTATCACATTAACCTAATGGGATAGATTCAATTTATTTTCATTATTAATAATTATATATCACCCTTAATACTTTGTCAAACCATTGTTATATATATGGACTACTCCAAGACTCTAATGAATGCTTGCTAATCCATATAATTTTTAGTGCATCCCAACAATAGATTAAACAATGAAGGAAGATCTACTTTCACTAGAGAAATGAATAGAATCGATAAAACAACCTTGTTAATATTTTTATTTTCCATCCTTCTAAGAGATGGACTTTTAAAGGCACCATCAATATACATTTCCCATTCCTTGTAATCTTCTTGAATAGAGAATAGTTCTTCAATAATAAGTTTCATGTTCTATATTGACTTGTCTTAAAAATGTTGTGCCATTGGGAATACTAGTAATGTTTTAACCTTAATGGCCTTCTAAAACATAATTTAGAAAAACATACTAATATGTAATGAAAAACCATCATGAAAAAACCCATGTTATCATTATATGACTATGGATATACATGAGAGGATTAATATGAGAGATTAGATATACCTCACAGTGTTATAAATAATATATTAATTTTTTGATTATAATAATCATTGTAGGATATCCCTTCTCAAGGTTTTAATATCAAGTCTCAACATATACCAATTTTCATTTAAGAGATTATAAGATATTTTCCTTTCCTGTGTCATTTTTATGAGTGATTATGATGAAAATAGATCTCTCCATATTGGCTACATATAAGATAACCAACATCCCCTCTACCAATGATATCAAGACTAGTAGGTGTATAATGTAGCACTTTATATAATTGAATTCCTTTTGAGAAAATTCATTCCACTGATAAATGACCTCATTCTATTTTCAAAATGTGTAGGTAAATCACATACCATTGTGGTTGGGTATGAAATTTTTGATATAAGAAAGTTGTCTATGAAGTCTACTCAACATTATAAGGTTTCAATGAGGAGATATGTTGAGTATCGCCTAGGTATTTTCATTGTTGAATTCAATTATATGATGGAATACCACTAAGCTGTGTATTTTTTGTAATGTTACCCTAAAACCAAATTTTAGGTGGTTCATCATCAAACTATTTTTCTATAGTTTTATGAAAACTACTTCATGATCAGAATACTGATCAAAGCATTATTGAGACTTGATTACCAGAGCACACTCATATCCCTCCAACTTTTTACCCAAAAAGGAAAAGCTGATATGACACAAGGAATATTTGTAGGTGGAACCATTATTCTTCTGCAGAAAGGAAATTAGATATCATATGTATACCCATTCAGTACCCCTAAATAGTGCAGCCTTATAATATTTAGGAGAATTAAAGATCTACATATAGTCATAAAATCAATCAATGAATGAGTGGAATTAAAATTTGTCTATTTCCACAATCTATGTTTCTATGACAAACGCTAGTAATTAATCCTTTAGGGAATATAGATTTATACCTATAAAATCAATGAACACTCTAATTTTTGAATTATTTTTCTTAATGGAGATGATGGTCGAAGGACATGTAATGTTCTATGCCTTCCAGGCCTATCACATTTCCATTTTGGGAACTCATAGGTGTCTGTAGGAGGCCATGATGTGGTTTCATGGAGTTTTTTGATATATTATTGCTATAGAATGTGGTTTACAACGTAAACCTAATTTAGGTCATGATTTTATTATTCATGGATTGTATATCTGATGAATTCAGGACCAGTGTTTCGTTGAGGGAAGAAGCATGAAATGGATTTACATTATGAAAGTTTAATTAATTTTTTTATTAATTTAGGTTGAGGTGACATGATTTTTAGGGAAGTAAAAATCATGATAGATTAAGGTGGTAAATGAGATTTATTGTTTATAATCAATGGGCATTTGAAATTAAATATATGAAAGGGGAATTTCCCATGTTGTAAAAAAACTTCTTCATCCATTCCTCCCCCATATGGTAGTCTCTTCTTTCTCTCATTTTTTTGAAAACCCCAATGTGATTATTGGAGACTTTTTAACCCATCTTACTTCACCTCGATCATCATGTATCAACTGTGGCATTTCAGTGATCATTGGTAAGTTATCATCCTTTATTATCATTAATTCTTCCACTATTCTTTGGCCCCCATTATAGTGATATTTCTTTGGGTTAAGGTTGTGTTTTGGGAGATATTTTTATAATAATTTTCTATTTTTTTGGTTCATATGGGGGTTCCTTATGTGGTTGTTCTTTTTGGTAGTTTGTTCTATATTCTTCAAGGTGCAATGAGATTGGAATTCTTATTTGATTTAGGGGGTCTTTATTCAATCTATTATTTGTGATATTTGTAGGATCTTCATAAATTTTCATAACTTTTGGGTGGATATTAAGGGTCATCGAAATTAGAAATGACATTATAAAATTTATATTTGATGTCTAGGAGGGAGATATTTGATGCTTTAATGATTGAGTTGTGTTATTTATGATATTATGCATTGTTTCTAATAATGAAAATGAAGGCCATTAGTGTCCTTAATTGTGATTTATTTGATAGTTTGTGATGAAGCTTTCTATTTTGTTGGGTGATATCACACTGGATAAAAGGTTAATGAACATATGTTTTCCTAAAAACTAGTTTCCCATGTAAATATGACTTGTGTGTAAATACACATGCTACATTAAATAATTAAGGTCAAAAATCCCTTAAATAATTATTGAAGATAAAATGTGGGTTTTTGATGTGTTTATATGTTATTTGTTTCCATGTGTGGATCATTCTATTTTTATGGGGGAGATGACCAAGATTTAAATTGTTATCTTTAGTTGGAGTTTCTATTGTGTCACTACTATATAATTTTCTTTTGTTATATTCGGTTACTTTAATATGTATAATTTTAATTTATTCATACATTATGGGATGTTTTTTTTCTTTATCTAATCTATTATATTTTCATGGTGCACATATAACCCATCTCCCAGGATAATTTTATATCATTGCAGGTAATTCCTCCCTTTTGTGATATTTTATACACTCAGTTTTTGTCACCAACCAATTGCCTACATGTGGTGGGACTTGAGGGACATTATCTTTATCCCTTCATTAGGAAATATTTGGTGGGGCATTGTGATATAGTGGTATCAGATATTTTGGTTGAGAAATATGATGGCGTTTAGAGGTAGAAACAGTGAATATTGAATGGGTTGAAATGGAAATGGTTGAAGTGTATCTTAGTATGTGTTATTGTACATAGATAATGACTAGTAAATAGGGTTTTATGGTCCCTGTGATTAAGTGTACATAATCTCATCTTAATAAATTGCCATGTGAGGTAGACTAGTCTATAGTGTAAAGACATTATATAGGTACATGAATTATTATGGTTGTTTTCATGACTAAAATATTGTTTTTATAGTAAAATAAATGAATTAGTTTAATAATATTTGATAAATTTACATGCTATTAGGATTAGTTTTTTCTCATTTCCTTTTAGGAATTATTCCTATTCATCATCCATGAGTGTATCAAGAAGTTGACGTTTAGAAAACCGGCCTGGTTGATTATAGGAGGGTTGATCTGGAAGAGTAGGATAAGGCATGGTTGTTGGAATTTCATTCCTTTCAGATGAATCTTTTTGGAAAGTATGAAGAGATATTCTCAAATTTGGAGATGGATCATATGCTGGAGAAGATTTAGATTACTATTGGTTTGATCCCAAAATAATCTGAGTTTTGGGTATTGTTGGAAGTTTGTAATATGATTAAAGATACACATCAATGGTGGAAGATATTCCTTGGTGACTGCAAGAAGGAAGAAGTGCTAGGGAAATACTATAATAGGGACCTTTGGGTGGTGTTGACATCATCAATAATAAAGGAAGCTAATAGAAAGGATATTATCTACCATAAGTAGGCGATCATGAGTATGATCTATCTTGGGATTAGGTTCAAAGAACATCTACACTTTTCTCTATATTTTTTTGTAGATGAGGAGTCCAAATTACGGTGTTTAGAGGAGTATTTGTTCAAAGTGATCTGGTATGTTGTCACCCATTCATTATTTCATTGTATTTGAAAGTATATAATATGGTATAGGAGGTTGAGAAATTTTTTATCAAGGATTTGAGCCATTGGAGTGTGGAAATCATGGAATTTCAAGGAGTAGATATTCAGGCATTTGGTTGCATGTGATATGGTAGTCAGGGTTCCATTAAGTAGGGAATGATATGTTGCAGTTTCTTCCCCATCTATCAGGGATAGGTGTCTTTCGTGCATCTATAATTGGATTCTAATGATATTTTTTATGTTTTTAGGACATGGTAACATCCAGGAACAATTCCTGACTGCTCAATGAGGCTAATTTCATATGGGTGTTAAGGACCCTTTTCGGTAGAAACAGTGCTATCCATAGAGGAACATTCATTGGTATGGGATACCAAATCTTGTACAATAGCTAATATGAGACAATGTTGGAAGATTAAATCCACACTATGGGCCCCATCTATAGGGACCTAAGCTAGATCATTGTCTTGGGGGTTGATAGCAGATTGTAATATCCAGTATCAGGGTGCCGACCAAAGGTTCCCCGAACCCAGTTGGTCACCCAACCTCATGAAAATTTCCCCAAATTCCAGAGGCTTTTGACTAGTAGCAAGGGCCATGGTATGATAAGGGGGAAACTCTTCCCCCATTGGCAGAGTATACACTTTAGAATAACCAATAGTAAGCAGCAGTGGATGCAGCAATACCATCAAACATGCTTAAATTACAAGAGTATGATAGTATAAAAAAATTGAATCATACATAAATAAATTATGCATGCCACATGTATCTAGGAAATTAGACAAACAAGTCAAAATTCAAGAAATACAGTATTGAAACCAATGTATAGAAAAAAAATAATGTCCAATAGCATCGTAAGCCTCAACTTAGTCCCATGCTCTCCAGCTCCAACAACTATCAAGTACCTAATAAAGAAGGGTGCTTTACCTTATCTATTCCTATAACTATATAATCTTTTTTCTCCCAAAATCCTGAACCAAACAGGGTGTGATACAAATCCGAGTTGGAAACCACCAAAAGATCTGTGCCTAACATTCAGTGAATGTATATAGCAGGCAATATGCATAAATAAATAAATAAACTAGGATGTGATCAAAGTAAACAATCCAACAATTTTTCAAATACATTCCTTTTCATTTATAAATTATTCAAACTGTTTAATAATGTATCCTTTTGATCTATAATAATATTTTTATTTCCTATATAATTGTAACCACAATTGTCTTACAAGACTATATAAACAAAAAAGTAAGACCATGTCCAAGCCTGTGCTTTGGCTTGGAAGACTCGTCACAATTATTCATTTCCTCACAACCGACCCTAAGGGAAAGCCCTCATGGTCTAACCTCTATAGTATCACATATCATGTATTAAGTATAATGACCTATTATGTAGCTCTCATGGTCAATACACCAAGTCTACATAGCATTAATAATTTATACAAGACCTATGGGTAGATCTCATGGTCAACACCCCTGGGTCAATGTAGTATAAATAATCATAAAAGACCTACTGGTAGATCTCATAGTCAATAAACCTTGGTTAAAAATCTACAACAAGGTTTTAATGGCCCTGTGTAAATATACAAGGTAACCCCTATAATTTTTTTGGTCCAAGGATATCACGGTCCTTGGAAGATTAGTGCACGTACAACATTCATCAAAGTTTCTACATGCAATTCCACTATTACATGTTTCATATTTGATCAAGCATAGGAATAGAGATCAGTTATAACCAATCAAATACATTCTAAACAACTCAACACATGGAAAACAAGGTATTTTTCCTAGGAAACATGGGAAAAATTTCCCTAAATTGACAAACTTGGGAAACACACCCATTAAGTGTCCCATAAACAAGGTGAAAAAATATTCTGCATAAAAAATCCTTAATCTACAACCAAACCATAGTAGGTATTAAACATGGTCAAAATACAAAATAATAAATACCCCAACATGGGTATTTGGCACTTTAATCATATATAATCCAAATAAAATCGATGAAAGGCACAAACCACCTACCTTGATGTTGTGTGATGAACCCTCAGAACGTCGTCCACTGAATCGCCCTAGAACAACGTAGATCTACAAAAAGGTCAAAATCATTCATCCTTAAAAAACTCAAGAGAGTGGATAAATTAGGAATTGAGGATCAAGATGAAGAATGAAATCATCTTTTGGATCCAACGCACCCGTTGGAGATCGAATCCAACCTTGGACGGAGAAACGGTACCTCAAGACTTTGATTGTTGCTCTCGATCGATCCCAGATGAACCTAGGTTAGAATAAGGTATTTCCTGAGATTAGACATGACCCCTCTCCGATTAAAGAATTAAAAAAATACACAACATAATCATATAATGTACACACCGTGTGCTATCTGTAACCAACTCCCCCTTTAGGGGGTCTGCTAGGTCACCTACATGGCCATGTACTTGACTGTTACAGGGCTAGTACACAGCTACCTAGAGAAACCTATTGCACAACATGTAATTAAAAAAATCCAAAATATCATTTTTCCTAAAACACAACCCAAAACAAAGATCCATAACTAAAATAAAGATCAGGTTTCTTAGAAACATCCCTCCTTAAATCAATTCATCCATGAATTTCCCTTCTAGGGGTGGTGCTGAAGAAACTTTAAACAACTCTGGCCACTGTGATCATACGTCGGGCTCCCTCTCCCAAGTCTCGTCATGTACTCACCCAAGTGTCCATAACACCCATACTAGTGGAACATAATAACCATAGATAAACTTATTGCTACGATCCATAGTCCATATAGCATTCTCCTCGAAGGATTCATCCACCTATAACTCAATATTCTCAAGTCATAAAACCTATGATGGGTCCAAGAAGTATCATCATAGCTGGGAAACATGCATGACGTTGTGCATAGCCCAATACCTCTGAGGTTACTGTAACAAATTGGTCACCATCCTAACCTTCTCTAATACCTCAGAAGTCCTGATGTATCTCGGTGAAAGATTCCCCTATCTTATAATCATTCTGTGTCCCAACCTCAATGTGACAAAAAAGAAAACCAGATATCTTACCTCGAACTACAGAGTTCATCTCTGTCTATCCGCATATGATTTATGCCAACACTATGTCGTATCCACCATCTTCTGAATCAAATCCACCTTCTCTATAGTCTCTTGGAGAAGACCAGGTCCCAACATAACTACCTCTCCTACCTCCAGATAATATAGGGATGATTCCCATGGACTACCATAAAAAACCTCATAATGTGCATTCTGAATCGTCGCCTAAAAACTGTTATTGTAGCCAAACTCCACTAGGGGTATATGTCTCTCCCAAGAACCAAAAAAATCTTGGATGCATGCTCCAATCATGTATTCCAACACCTGAATCATGCACTCGGACTGTCCATCTTCCTGGGGATGGAAAGATTTACTAAGAAGTACCTATGTACCCAAATTCAAATGTAGTCCCTTCCAGTCACCAGAAGTAAACCGGGCACCCCTGTCTAAGACGATGGAGTGTGGGACCCCATGCTAATGTACAATCCCTTATATGTAAAACTTTACATGATCATCAACAATGATGTTTTCCTTGATCAATAAGAAATGTGCAACCTTTGTGATACTATCAACAACAACCCATACAACATCATTTCTTTAGGGTGACCTTGGTAAACCAATCACAAAATCCATCACGACATCATTCCACATCCACTCAAGAATGGGTAACTATTGTAAATTCCATTCCAACCACCAATTCTCTACATTCACCTACTGATAGGTGGAATATCTCATAACAAAACCCGCAACCTGCCTCTTCATACCTAGCCACCAATACTGACATTGTAGATCATGATAAATCTTGGTGACAACAAGATGTGCTTCCCAAACTGGGGAATGAAAATCTCACATCATCTCCTCATGTATGTCTACTTACACCTATAGGCGTCCATGAAAATGAAAGATCTCATCGTCACTTACGGTCCACTGAGGAGTTGGGTCCTCTCTTGACACACTCTCGCATAGCACTAGGCCTTCAAAAAATAATAGTTGCCTCATTCACATTCAGTCCAGAAAAGTAGAGGTAAAAAATATTGAAGATAGAAACATCTTCTCTTATTAGTCATGCACCTACAAATGCATCTCAGAGAACAGAGCCATAAGCTTCCAGTCAGTCCTGGCCTCCCAAACTGCATGTATCTGATTCCTCCTTCTCAATGCATCATTCGTTGCATTACCTTTCTCAGGAGTGTAGTAAAGATCAAAGTCAAACTATGGAAGGTACTAAAGCCTCATTTTCTCTCTCAAATACAAATCATGATGAGTAAATATATTCATGAGAATTTTGTGGTTAGTGAATGCCAAAAAATTATCTCCCAAATAATAAATTCTCCAACAGCATAAAGTGTATACAACTGCAGCTAACTCGAGAATGTGTGATGGGTAATTCCGCTCATGTGGCCTCAACTGCCGATACCCATATGCAATGAATTCTTTACCCTTCATAAGAATTAATCCAAACCCGATACCTGAAGTATCGTAACAGATGGTGTAACTCATTCTCGAATCATGAAAAATTAGTATTGCTGCTGAAGCCCATATCTATTTCAAATCCTGAAAGGATGAACCACAAGAATCTATTCACAAGTACTTTTCACCCTTCATAGTTTTCCTCATTTGAAGCACTACTAAGAGTGAAAATTACTCTATAAAGGGTATGTAGTATCAATCCATCCCCAAAAAACTCTGTACCTCAATGATGTTCTTCGGCTTCTCCTAGGAAAATATAGTTCTCTCTTTCTCTGGGACTGTTGATACTCCTGTATCTGAGATAACTTGACCCAAAAATTGAATTTGATCCATCCAAAAGTGGCATTTGATAGCTTAACATATAAATGATGCGCTCTCAGTTTACTCAAAATGATCTCAAGATTGATGGAATGCTAGTGTTGACTATGAGAGTACACCAAGATATCATCCATGAAGACCTCCATAAAAGAATCCATGTAAGGATAGAACACACGGTTCATCAGTTCCATAAAAACAGCTGGTGCATTTTCAAGACTGAACATCATAACCACATACTTGAATATACCATACCTACTCTGAAAGGATTTAAGAGGTATATCAGATGGTCTAATGTGAAAATAATGATAACTGGATCTCATGTCAAGATTTGAGAACACCTGACTCCACAAAGCTGATCAATGAGATCATCAGCCCTCATTATGGGATATCGGTTCTTAACCATAAACTAGTTCATCTTCTAATAATACTCACAATGTCTGAGGTTACCATCCGCCTTCTTTTCAAAATGGAGAGACGAACCCCAAGGATATGTATTGGTTCAGATGAAACCCTTTGCCTATAACTCCAATAACTAATTCTTGAGCTCTTGTATCTCTTGTTTAGAGATCCCATAAGGAGGAATGGACACTGGTGCTGCTCCTAGAACAAGCTCAATAGGGAAATCTACCTCTCGCTCCCTAGAGGTAAACCTGAAAAATTCATAGAAAAATACATCCCTTAAATGATCCACCGCTGGAGGAAAGTCCATCTGTGAAGTCCCCTGGTCATCCACATATAAACTATCAAAATGGGAAGTAATTCCTTAAAACCCCTGATGATTGGGTCCAGTTCTACTTTCCCAGAAATCCCATTCACCAATGTGTAGGAATGATCAACCCTCTAGAGATGTGAAACTCACCCTACAACGATAGATGTCAAAAAAGGTCTAAAAGAAGACCAACTAGTACATTATGAGAATGACATCGAATCCTATCATCTCCAAGAACTAGAGGTCCCATAATAAGTGACACCAACCAACCTCAAGAGGGAACTTCTTGCAACGATTTAGACTAGCCTTCCTAATCCCCAACAGAGTGTCTAGAATCATAACATCCCCGTAAATAAAAATACAAATCCCATAGCTCTCCACAATTGGAAAAAATATAAAACTATGGGAATCCCCAATATTGAAAAGAGAAGAAACTAAAAATGATGATGCTAGAATTGTGCCTCTAACAATAGGGGGTCCGGGATCCTGCTTCTACTGGGTCTTCTCCACACACAAAAAGAATGACCGGTACAACATCCCTGTGAACCTATAAGACTAACCAGAGTTGGTCCACCCTGCTGTCTCTAGAATCCTACTGACTGGATACCACATCCACGACCTCTTCAACCTAAATGGCATGATGAACTCCAGTTCCCTAACTAAGGAGAACTGGTGGTCCTGCTCTTGAACATGAAGTCAAAAGTAATCCCCTCTCACTATTTTTTAGTGGGAAACCCATAAAAAACACTTAAGATGACCCATCTTTCCACAAGTTCAACACCCAACTAGGTCCCTTTGGTACTGAGGTCTCATGTGCCTACTCTTCTTACACTGGTAGCACCTCACCTGGATACCTGTAGATACATCCCTTATACTAGAATCACCATGTGAAGGCTCCCTACAGTGCTTCTAGCTGTAAAATGTAGGAGTACCGTCCCTGGATATTGAACCGCCCTGTCTCGCAGCTCTTAAATATCTCATATTACGCTTGGTAATCATCATCTAGTTCACTATAGCTATTACTAAAGTTAGCCTGAAGGAATTCACCTACTTTTAGATGTCATACCTAATACCACCCTCAAATCACCTAGCCACAGATAACTCTTCACCTCCTAGAGTATGTGTGAATTGTCGAAGCTCTGTGAATTGAGAAGAATAATCCATCACTGAAAGAGAGCCTTGCTCCAAATGCCTGAACTCTCAGGATTGATCATACCTCAATGTATCAGGGTAGAAGTAGTCATAGAAGGTCCTCTGAAACTCTTCCCAAAATATATCTCGATTACATCACACTGGTGTGACAACATCCCACCATCTCTTTGCAGAATCACACAACGCGAACATAGCGAGATTTACCACCCTCTCTAGGGGAGTCTCCAAATTCTCAAAGATAACATGTATGGATTCCAACCATGACTCTACAGCCCATGGCCCTCCTTCACTTGAAAAGGTTGGAAGATGCTACTGCTGGAACACCCGCGTCAACTCTTCCATAGTCGGGAAATGATGTGGTGTTCCATGGAAAGACTACATCTTTCTCGTAAATCCTTTATGGAACTATGAATCAGAACCGTTGTTCAGTATAATAGTTGTTTACAATATAAGCATGATGAGAGGATCTACTAGTGGTCCCTGAAATACCCTTTCTGGTGTCGTGTCATCACCATGAACCTGGAGTACAACTGGAGGACATCTTGGTGGCATGAATCTGTAAGGTCAATTGCACACCTCAGATTATGATTATCACGGACAAAAACATTGAAGTAAAAGAATGGAATAGGAGAAGAATGCATTCATGTTTTTCAAAACAGGGTTACACGATGTGTATAAACCCTATATAGTGTGTTCCCTTAAGATTTTAAGATGGCATGTACCTCTTTCAAAGCTAGTCATGTAACACTAATACACAAGACGTATTCCTCCAAAGACATGGAGTATACTTGATCTTTCCCCCCCTTCCTAAGTACTTCTACAAGGCTAAACCACCTAGTTATCTCCTAGGTAACACTACACGGCGTGTTCACCCTAGACATGGCATGTAATATATTAGTTCCTTCAACCCATGTCATTGGTCACATTGTGGGATAAACAGTTGATAACTGCATGTCGTGTACAATCTAGAAACAACATGTACAACCAGTGTTTCATACTACTGTTTCGTTGGTCAAATGGCCAAATACATGGTTCTCTACGCACAACGTGTACACTATAGGCATTGCGTGTTCTACCAAAATATTCCCAACCCCTTTTCTCATCTCACACAGTTAGTCACATAGTAAATCTCTACATGGGGTGTAAATACTATACACATCGTGTACTTAAGAAAAAATCATTCTTCCAGAACAGAAGAACACATGGTGTGCGTTCATAGCATGACACACCATGTTGTCTGGATTTCTGGATAGTAGTCCTACGAAACTTCTCTATAACCCTTAAAAACATAATTGTTTTTCTAAGACATGAAAAATTCTGACTCGTTAAATCCCATACCCCTGCTAATCAATTATCAGCATCCTTATTCATCTCAAAACATGACAAAATTTAATTAATGTTCAACTATGATCCACAAAATTCCAATCCATTAGGGTCCATAACACCTCCGGGATCAATGTCGAGCATCCATCTAAATGGAAATTTACATATTCCAATACCCTATAAAAATAGTAGGTATTATATCATGGAATCTAGCAAAAAATCTCCCACAACAACATGCAATCAGTAATGAACCCTAAATGGCATGACAATAATTCATGAAATGTGATCTCTAACAAGTTCTAATATGATACTTGGGATGGCATACCCTTATCTCATTGGTTTTAAATGGAATTATAACCTCAATAATATTAACAATAACAACACAAAATAAGTGATTTGCCCAATGGTGAAATCAAATCATTTCTAATAATTACAAAAATAGGAAAAAATGTAATATTGGAGGTAACATGTCTTTTCCCAGCACATGGGTTAGCTACTCCTCTGAATAGATTATTACCAACTACACATTCCTTCATATCCCTATCTATAAGCACCAAATAGTAAAACCATGTAGAAAAGAAACTCCTATGATACCACTTTGTAACGTCTCGGATCCAGGTGTCGAACAAAGGCACCCCAAACACGGTTGGTCACATGAGCTCAAGTGAATTTCCACAAATGCTAGTGGCTGCTGACTTGAAGAGAGGTCCAAGGTCTAATAATGGGAAAACTATGCCCTCATTGGAAGAGTATACATAGCATAACAACAAATAGATAGCAGTATTGGATGCAGCAACACTATGCAATAGAAGTAAATAGTAGAAGACTGATAGTATAAATAACTGAACATATATAAATAAATGACACATGTCACATGTATCTAAGAAAGTATCCAAACAAATCACAATTCTATAAATTCAATACTAAAACTAGAGTATAGAAAATAGTAAACTCCAACAACATCTCAATACTCATCTTAGTTACATTCTCTTTAGCTCCAATTGTAATCTAGCACCTGATGAAGAATGACACTTTCCCTTATCTATACATGCAACAATATAATATTTTTGGGCCCAAAAGCATGACCCAAATATGGTGTGAGATGAATCCCAGTAGTTAACCACCAAAATATCTATTCCTTATAGTCAATGAATTTATATAGGAGGGAATATGCAGAAATGAAGTAATAAACTAGGAATTACTCAAAGTAAACAATCCTACAGTTTTTCAATTTCATTCATTTCCATTTATAAATTATTCAAACCATTGAATAATGTAACCTCGGGATCTAGACTATGCTAT
The DNA here is from genome assembly GCA_963277665.1 of Viscum album. Taxonomy (NCBI): domain Eukaryota; kingdom Viridiplantae; phylum Streptophyta; class Magnoliopsida; order Santalales; family Viscaceae; genus Viscum; species Viscum album. Next base: position 1,453,519,454 of record OY728120.1, read on the forward strand.
GTATCCCCCTATATAATAGTTACAATAGATGTCTTAGAAAACCATCTAAAAAACCAAGTAAGACCGAGTCTAAGATTGTGCTTTGGCTTGGTAGACTCATCACAATTATCCATTTATTCACAACCGACCCTCGGGGAATGATCTCACAGTCTAGCCCCTATAGTCCCACATATCACAGAGTAAAGATAATGAACACCTGGGTATCTCTGACATTCAATACCCCCGGTCTACATAGAATTAATAATTTACACACAACCTCCATGTAGCTCTCACAGTCAACACCCTTATTCCAGTGTAGTATAAATAATCCTAAATGACTTTCGGGTATCCCTCATAGTCAATACCCCCAAGGTTGAAATATAAACCATGGATCTCATGGTCCTATGCCAAAAAATATAGAAACCCTCACTTTTTTTCCTTTTCCAATGCTCTCACACTCACTAGAAGATCACCACACATACAACATTCATTAAAGGCTCTACAGGCAATTAAAATATTACATGGATCAACTTTGATCATGAATAATAACATGAATCAAATATAACCAATAAACCCCATCCTAAACAACTCAACGCATGGGAAAAAAGGTATGCCTCATAGTAAAACTAGGCTAAATGGCCCTAAATAGTCAAACTCAGGAAACGCACCCTTGGGGTGTCCCATAAACAAGGGTATACAATCATACGCATAGACAAAAACCCTTAATCAACAACCAAACAATAGTTGTTATTAAACAAGGTCCAAATCCAAAATACTCAATACCGCAACATAGGTATTCAGCACTTTAAGAATATATAATCCAAATTCAATAGACAAAAGCCACAAACCACCTATATTTTTGTTATACGATGAACCCTCAAGAATGTCAATCGTTGGATCAGTCTAGAACATTGTAGATCTACAAAAAGGTCAATATCATTCATTATTGAATAACACATGAGAGATGAGAAATCTAGAAGTGATGATCAAGAAGAAGGAAGAGCTCACCAGTGGGATTCCAACGCACCCACCAGAGTTTGAATTGGACCTTGGATTGTTAAATGGTGGCTCGAACATTGATCATCACTCTCAGTCACTCCTGGATGAACTTGGGATAGAAAAAGGTCTTCATAGAGATTAGACCTGACCCTCTCCGATTATAATATTAAAAAGAAAAATTATACTGCGTGCTCATTTACTGTACATGCCATGTACTAGCCTCAATAAAATCCCACTTTAGGTGGTCTTCTAGGTCACCTACATAGCCTTGTACTTTTCTATTACATGGCCAGTACACTTCCACCCATGAAAATTAGGTACACCGCGTGTACTAAAAAAATTCCAGAACTTCCTTTTTCATCAAAGACAACCTGAATCAAAGGTTTATACCTTAAATGAAGATATGGGTTCTTACATAGAGATTGTGATGAGCTGGTCATGGTTAGGTGCATGCTTTAGAGGATTAATTATTAGAAAATCCAATATTGTTTAAAGGTATGATTAGTTCATCATCTACCCTTGTGTTTAATTTGATTTATTCAAGACATTCACATTCATTTGTTAATAACACTTTGGTGCCTTATTTATTACTAGATATGTAGAGGATTCCATTTCCCTTGGTGATATCAATGTTATTTGGAGGTCAAATTTTTGTTTTTCTTGTGTGCTGGGGATGTAGACCATTGATGGGGTAGCACCAATATATGGGGGATATCTTCTTTTTGAAGAAATATTCATATTATGTTATCCTTGTAATGTATTGTTTTTATTACATGAATGAAATCATTGTTTTCTCCCATAATAGAGTTTTATTTTCCAATTTCTAGGGTTCGCGAGTTAGTTTTATTAGTGATATAGGTTATCAGATGGGTTATGTGTAAGTGGATTGTCTTTTTCCATGGTTGGTGGAAATTTGGGTAGAATTTTAGGTTTTAGGTGTTCCTATGTTATTGGAGGAATTACTGGATGTTTTTCTAGTGGTTTTTATTACTCCTCCACCATGACATGATTTCATGTTTGGGATTGAAATGAAAGTAAGTGGCTCTATAATTTTTATGGATCCTAATTGAATGGAAGCTATTGAATTTGATGAGTTGAAGTGAGTTGATGTTTCAACTCCAATTTTAGTAGATGTTTTCCCAGTAGAGGTTTCAACTAACCTAGGATGTTTCCATGGGGTTCTACCATTTTATTATATATCAAGAAATATGCTAGATTGTGGTTCAATATAGTCTATAATATGCTGAATTAGGTAATGGTCTAGAATTCTTACCCAATTCCCAGGATCAGTGTTGTGTTCAACCAGTTGATAGGATAAAGTTTGTTCTCAATGATTAATCTTATGTGAATATTCAGTATTTGGGGGAAAAGGATTAGGATATCCTTAAGACTACATTCTTGTGTAGGTATGGGAAATTCAATTTTTTGATGTATTTCAGTGTTACAAACTCACCATCCATTTTCATTGGGATTAAAAACTCTGTGTTTTGTGAGTTCCTATACTGCTACATTTTTTATTCATCGATGATATCTTGATTTTATCAATGTCAAGGAAGGAGTAGTTCGAGAAAATCCTAGCTATTTTTTAGGCCTTTATACACAACAATATATATATAAAGCTGTCTAAATGATGGTTTGAGATATGTGTGGTTCATTTTTTGGGCATGTGTTGTCTTTGAAGGGTGCGGTAGTAGACACATCAAAGGTCAAGGAGGTTGTTTCTTGGGTATCACCCATGAATGTTGTATAGGTTCATATTTACCTTTTTTCACAGGTTATTATTATAGGACTGTAATTGATTTGTCTCATGTTTCATCCTCAAAGAATGTTTTTCCGAATAAGGACCCAAATTTTGTATGGAATGATCAATGCCAGGATGTTTTTTGTTGTTTGAGAGGTATGTTTATCAGTTATTTATTTATTTAATTTACAAAGGATGATTTGTTTTTTGAGGTTTTATATAATGAATTATATTTGGTATTGTGGGTTGGATGAATGAAATAGAGGGAAGTGATATCATATTATTCCAGGAAGTTACTCCACAATGAACATAACTATTCCACCCTTAAGCAAGATTTAGAAGTATTTGTGTTTTCTAAAATGCTTTTGTGACACTATCTCATTGGTGAGATATTTTTGGTTTTCACATACCTTGAGAGCCTAAAATATGGTTTATCCCATTGAGATCTAAATATACCCCATTGGATGTGGATATAGAATCCTTATAATTATGATTTTAGGGTCTCCTATTCCTCAAGGATGGGTAATGTGGTTTCTGATGAGCTGAGTTGGATGTCTTAAGGGGATGTTGTTTGTGATTCTATAGATTTTTGGAAATGGATATAGAATATTATAGTAATTCAAATTATTCTTAAGGAGAATAATGGATTAATGTTTCTTTATAAAATGAATTCATAGTCATATTTGATTATGTAGGTAGAAAATTATTAATGGGGAGACTCAGATATATGGTTAATGTGTGATCATGATGTTCACGGTGACACTCCTTAGGATTGGATAGAAGATGGTTGGAATCATCTTTTATTCCATTGGAGTTTTTTCATTCCATTGTGGATTCATGAGGGAGTTCTCCCTGATATTCATATCTCACCTTTACTAGTATATAACTGTGGTAAAAAGAGATATTGTGGCTTGAGGAGGTAGCTTGTGTGGCTTGGGTTGGAACTCATAGTGGAAGATTTTTTGGATATGTGTCTCGCTTGTCATCTCGTGAAAGAAAAGAAGCATGTTCCAAATGGTATGTTATAGTCCATATATGTTTTGGAGTATAAAGGGGATGAAATCTAAATGGAGTTCTTCATAGGATTACCCTGAGCTCAGGGAGTTTTTGATGTTGTTTGGGTAATAGTGGATCAATTGACAAAGTCATATCATTTAATGGTGGTATGTCAGTCGAGTAACATGGATTTTTTCATGATGTGGTATATAAATAATGTAGTTTGGATTCATGGGATACAAAGGGACTTCATCTTTGATTGGTAACCTAATATTACCTCAAGAGTATATATGGTATTATAACATAATTTTGGCTACTAGTTTCAGGTTTTCACTTCTTTCCACCCTCAAAAAAATTCGCAGAAAGAGTGGACCATCCAGATGTTGGATGATATATTGTGAGATTGTTTATTAGACACTAAGGGAACATGGGTATGACACCAACTATTGGGAAATTTTTCATACAAAAACATGTATCACTCATTTATTGGTAAGGCTCTTTTTAAGGCCTTGTGTGGGTGGCCATGTAATTCTCTATTATTCTAGATGGAGGTCTAGGAGTCATTGTTTCATGGTCTTCATGTGGTGTAGATAATGGCAGAGAAAATCTTGTCTATTTAAGAGAGAATGGTGTCTTTGTAGGACTATTAGAATGATTATGATAATTTTAGGGGGCTCCCCCTACCTTTTAAGGCTAGATACCTTATGTTATTGAGAGTCTACCTTTGACGTGGGAGTATATTTTTAGTATTGGGAGTATGATTTCTCCCATATGGGGTGGGCCCATTAAGGTATTAGGGTGATTTAATGAGATGGTGTATTAGTTTTTGTCTCCACTGAATCTAGATAGGATCCAAGATTGCATCCATATATCACATCTTTGTTGGTATATTCCTGATTACTCCCATGTTATTGATACTAGAGTTTCATGTTAAGAACCAAACAATGTTCATCCAGTATCCATTACTGGTCCATGATCGATGAGGGAAAGTGTTCCATGGATAAAAGATTCAATTGGTTTTCATGTTGTGGGTGTATGCTGCCATATGGGAGATTACTTGGTAGTGAGATATATAGATGAATTAACAATACCCATATCTATTTTGAGTTCTATTGTGATATATTTTAATATTTTATGTGATGATGGATTCCGTTACTTTATGAGATATATTTTTTCTTTTATGCGTGATGTGGGATAAAGCCCCCTGAAATGTGAAAAGGGGATTAACTGAATCGTAATCATGATTCCATATAATTTAACATTATTAAAACCATTTTGTTGAGTCAGTGCCTCCAAAAGTAGATTATATCATTACCTGGAATATGGTGTTCCTTTATTCTATGCTCAGGGTAGTTTTGTGTGTCTGTTTGTGCTAGTGGAGGCATGTGGCTACTGCCATATGATGTGGTGTTGTTCCCCATGATATTCTATAATGTGGTTCATAGTGATATAGTCATCTGGTATTTTTTTTGGGTTCCCCTAATGGGTGTTGTTGGTATGTGGTAAAAATAGAGGTATGATGAGATCCTAGAGTGGTATCTCATGAGCTGGTTGTTCAGACCACTTTCATTTCATCTGGTATTATTTTGATTCTTGAGGAGGAGAATCATTTGATAGGTATCTGATGTAACAATCCTTGACTTCCCAACCTATTACATTTCTTGTTGGGGTTTTCTTATGTGTTCATAGGAGGACTTAAAGAGCTTTTTTTGGAGGGTAGAGCTACAACAGGACTGTATAAGGTAGTTTATCATGTGAAAATGATTCATGTCATGAGTTTATCATTCATATATTATACAGCTAGTGAATTATTGTCATGATTTTTTCAATGGGGATAAATTTATAATGGAACAACATTATGAAAGTTGAATTCACAATGTATATTAAATCAATCTGAGGAGAATTTATTTTTAGCATAAATACAAAATACAAGAAACTCATATTGTATAGGGGAATCAGGGATTTTAATCCTTGGGGATCCTGGAATTTACATCATGATTATGGATTTCATGATATTAAAATAGAATTTTCAAGGATTAAAATTCACTAGAATCACTTTCAATTTGGTTGTTTCCTCTTCCTCTCATTTTTTGTTGATCCCTTGGTGATTTGGAAATGCATTATAACCCATATTCCCATACATCAATACTTTTTTTCAGTGGTGTGGTTTCAGGGATCAGTGGTGATTTTTTCTTTTTTATCCCCATGATTTTTTTGGTTCTTCCCCGTGAACCATTGTGATGATGTTGATTTGTGTCTGGGGTCTTTTTTGGGTCAGGTTTTGATAATACATTATTGGGGTGTTGGATGATCTATATGTTCCTTGTGTGGTTATAGTATGCAAATTGGTTCTTCTTCTCCATGATGTGGGTAATGAGATTATAAAGATTCTTTGAGGAAGGTTATCCTCGTTCTCATTTTTTGACATGCTATGTGTGATATATTCATGATTATTCTTACCTTCGGGTCGATAGTAAGGTTCAACATAATCCAATAATAAATTGAAAAATAAAAAATTGATGGGTATGGGAGAGATATCTCATGAATTACAACTTTTTATGTTGTTGATGAAATTACACATTCTTTATGTTAAAATTGAAAATAATAACTATTGGGATCCATGGTTAGGTTATAGTTGGAATTTTGTGATGTACCATTTTATGTTGTTGTGTGATCATACCCTAAATAGAAGGATATGTGATATATATTTGGAAAATAACTAGCTTCACATGGAAATTTGTTTGATGTGATAACACCCATGTAAATTTAAGGAAGTAATGTGACAATTACCTTTAATAAATGTTGAATTCTAAATGTGTGATTGGGATTTGTGCTTATGTAATGTGTTACCTTATGTGGGTCGGACTGTTGTGCATGGTGGACATTGAAAAAATGGACATTGGTCAATTTTGTTTGCGTTGTTATTGGGTTTATTAAATAGATTTTTATTTTGAAATATTTAGATGCATTTATATGTATTGGATTACATTATTCATTCATTATTTGGTGGTTTTTCGTTTCCATTTATTTTATTAGCTATATTTTTATAGTGGTTTTTTATCCTAAAACTCGATCCTATTTTATTTTATATTGGGTAATGACTCCCATTTGTGATATTTATATACCCTTAGTTTTATTTTCCAAACCTAGGAAAAGTGGGGGTTAGGCATTAGTAATTATTATGTATGTCCCTTCATTAAGGTGTCTTTTTTGGTATGGTGTTGTGACCAGAAATATTGAATATTGATCTTCCTGAACAAAGTTGTTCATGATTAGTTTATCAAATAAATTTTTCACATTAGTTATATATGTGAGATACATTCCCCATGGAGCATGTTTGTAACCATAATGGTCATTTACTATGCCAAAATTCTGGGTTGCTACATGTGTAAAGACCCGCAAATTTCAAGGAAATTTTTTTTCTCTTAATTTTCTTTGGAATTTTACAAGAGCGCAGCTTCAGACGGCACCTGATTCCGAGGCCCTGTGTGCCCGGAATCAATTTCCGAAGTTTGGCTCGGGTACGTTCAGTGAACGGACGAGTGGGTTTTTCTATCTTTTGAACCGGTGCCCGGAATCAAATTCTGAGGGCACCGATGAAATCGCAGCGCCGGTATTTGCTTAGAAACGCCTCTTCCGGAGTTGCGTTTGCTCAGACGTGGTTTTTAAATTTTGGGGCTTAAGACAGAAATAAAATAAAATTTGTGCGACAACTTTATTTTATTTCACTTAAGCTGCTTGGAAGCCACTTGAACTAAGTTAAAGCGGATAGGGTGCTATCCGGAAATATCCTACCCTCTTGATAGGATATTTGTGAGGCAGGGCCCGCACGAGCCCCGCCGTTTCTTTCGCTAAGTAACGCACCCGCGAAAACCCGTCAAAGTAACTGAAAAGTCAACCGACGCGTTTTCTTTAATTTCTTAACAGACAATTTAATTGGGCGGTTTATTTTGTGAATTAAATGGGCTGTTTCATTCGTTGAATTAATTCAACGAATTTAATGGGTCGTTACTTACGCGTTTTGCGTTTGTCGGCAAAATAATAAAATAGACAAACTTGTCTATTTTGGAGGATCCTCCTGTTGTGCGAGATCCTCTAAACCTCCACCCTCCCCGCGAAGAACGCGAAGAACGCGAAGAACGCGAAGAACGCGAAGAACGCCGGAACCGGAATTCGACGACGCACGATCCGCGACGTCAACAAACTTTTCCGCGACCTTCTCCTTCTTCTTCTACGGCGCCTCTTCTTCCGCGGCGGACCTACGATCAGCGGTTAAAGGTGAGAATCGAATCTTCTAATTCTCCCCTTTTTATAATTCGATATCAACGGATTTAAATTAATTAAATCCGTTTGATCTTGATCCGGAGATCGTCGGCGCGACGTTTTTCCCGCGGTGCGACGAACGTCTCCTCCGCAACGACGCGACGATCCCCTCCTTCCGCGACGAGCGATTCCGCGACGACCTCACGTCCGACGACGACAAGGTAAGGGTTGTTGGAGTATTTTATTCCCCGTGTTTATTCTTTTAAAATAAAGAACCTGATCTCCAAACAATTTTAATTTAATTAAAATTGTTGTTGATTATTTTCTTTTCCTCCCGTTGTTTATGACTAACGCGGAGGGTGCGGATCTAAAGAACAAGACCCGGCAACCCTCCGCCGATCTTTTGTTGTGCGGATTTGGAGGACGACGACGAACCGTGCGGAAAGGGCGATCCGTTGATCCCGCAGTGAAGATCGGCCCCCGGGAGGAGCAACGGCGCAGATGGGAGGCAAAACGGGCCACCGGAGCAACTCCGGCGGCCCGCGGAAGGCGGCAGCGGCGCGGGTCGCTGGCGCGCCGGCGCCGGCGGCCGGGGGCGGCGGCGCCCGGCGCGCCGCCGCGGAGGAGATCCGCCGCGGCTGAAGCTGCGGCGGCGGCGGCCGGTTCCGCGGCCGCGCGGAACCGGGGGGGGACGCGGCGGCCCGGCCGCGTCCGCGTGACAGGCGGCCCCCCGCGGGGCCGCGTTCCACCTAAGCCGCGGGTCAAACCCGCGGCGCCCCTTCGGCCGCTCGGCCGAAGCCGAGCCGGGCGGTCCGGTCGGCCGGGCCGCGCCTAGGCCAGACCGGACCCGGCCTCGCCGGGTCGGGCCGGGTCGGGCCGACCCAGGGGTGGTTCGGGCTGGGTCGCCCCGGGCCCAGAACCCCCGTTTTCAGGCCTTCTTCGGTCTTTTGCCCATATCTTGGGCCTGAGACCTCCGATTGACGAACCGTCAGCGGCTACCCGATCCTTGGATCGATACGGTCGTTTCGGTATATTATACTCAAGGTTTCGGAAGACTTTGGGTTCGGCCGGGTTGGTTCGTACACGAAACCAACAGGGCCCTCGGAGCGGAAACGCTCATAACTTGAGCTACGGACGTCTGATCGACGTACCGTCAGCTGTGGTAGTTTCCTCTAAGTGAGATGGAACTTTTGGCATACTCCGCCCGAGGATCGGATACAGGCGGAGTATGGTCGGGTTGGTTTTTCCCTAAAAACCAACCGGGCCCCTGGGACGAAAATGCCAATAACTCTCAGACCGGGCGTCCGATTGGCGCGCCGTCTGTTGCGTTGAGATCCTGTTGTCGATACGGAACTTTTGGATACATCAACTTCGGACTACGTGTCAGATGATGTATCAGCCTCTCGGCTCGTGGAGCGGACCCTCCTAAACGAGCTCGCTGTGTGCGGGAACCCTAGCGCTGGCTGTGACTTCGACGACAGAGCAGAGATCCTCTGTGGACTGCGACGACGGCAGAGCAGAGATCCTCAGTGGACTGCGATGACGGCAGAGCAGAGATCCTTCGTGGACTGCGGCGACGACTGTGCAGAGATCCTCAGTGGACTGCGTCGACTACTGCACTCAGCGATCCTACGTGGATCAGTGCTACAGGTCCTGTGTGGGCCCGATCCTGTGTGGGTCCTTACTACCGGTTCTGTGTGAGCCACTGCCTACAGGTTCTGTGTGAGCCCGATCCTATGTGGGTCTTTTGCGGGGGTTAGTACCTATCGATCCTTCGTGAGTCCGATGACTTAGATGGATCAGTGATCATCTTTGACGTCATCTGAAAAAGTATACCTGGTTGAGCTGAATCTTATGTTACTCTCCTTTGTGGATTGTGTTGAACTATCCTATGTGGATTTACTGTTTACTCTCCTTTGTGGATTTGAGTCTTGCTTTCCTATGTGGATTCAGTTGTTCTTGAGCTCGTGAGCAGAGCTAGAAGTGGGGACTTAGGTATATGTATGGGCATATACCTAAGTCGAGTCAGATGTTACTTCGTGATTGCATCTTTCTTTTGTGCTATATCCTTTGTGGATTTCGGGAGACCTTCGGGGGTCTCGGGGTCCTTACTGAGTAGCTTATACTCACCCCTGCACGGGCTATGCCCGCACCTTGTTGTGTTGGATGCAGATGACGGACAGCGCTGATCTCGGTTGGGGCGTGGAGTAGGACGGTACCTGGAGGTGGACCACTGGGCGGGACGTGCTCGGAGCGGACGTGGGACCCGAGGAGCCTGGAAGCTATCTGTACCCACCCTTCAGGTGGGATTGCCAGTGGACGACACGAGGCCGCCGTCTTTTCTTCAGTTGCTGTTCTTTACTTTTCCAGTTGTACTTTCAGTTGGGCTTGTATTCCGGCCCCCTTTACTTTTCTGCACTTGTAGTTACTTTCCGCTTGCTGACTCTGTGGTGGTTGTTACTTATAAAGGCAAAGCCTTCCCTGTTTACCGGGATTTTACGCCTTGGTGCTAGTCGCCAGCCCCTGGCCTATGGAAGGCGGGCTTGGGGTAGTCACGGCATGGGCCCCGAGGTCGGGTCGTGACAAATTGGTATCAGAGGTGGTCGGTTCTACCGCAGACTCTGATCGTCTTTTCTTTCTATATGAAGCAATAGTGTTTAGTGTATTGAGTGTGGTTATCAGTTCAGGGAGCCCAGTGTTGGTGCGGCGGCCGACGTATCCGTACACCAGGACCCTGACTCCTGATTTCCGACTTAATGCATGAAAACGTTGATTGCGTGTGTGTTTCAAGTTTTCTTCGTGATTACTTGTGTCAGCTCACCGGGTATACTGATCTGCTTTATGAAAGTCTCAGGTTTTCCTTGTGATTACTTGTGCCAGCTCACCAGGTATACTGTTCTGACTGTGGTTCTCTTGTTCTCCTTTTCAGGATGGCCCCGCGACGACAGCCAGCTAGGTTTCCGAGTGTAGGGCGCGACGGCAGCCCACCGAGCGACGAGGCCTCGGTGCAGGGCCCTTTGCCAGCAGTGGCACCGGCGGTAGCTTTACCCGCCGAGCCACCGATGCTGCTAGTACCAGACGCTGACGATGCACGTCGCCTCAGGGCACTGCATGAGTTTCAGAGCCAGCGACCACACAGGTTTCGCGGTGAGGCAGACCCCCAGGCCGCCGAGGACTGGCTAGAGGCGGTGGTACGGATCTTTAGGCTAGTGAGGACACCAGCGGATCTCATGGTGATTCTCGCGGCGAGCCTCCTGCAGGCGGCGGCAGGACGATGGTGGAGCTTGATGCTCCAGGTTCACGATGAGGCATCCTTGCTCTGGACGGACTTCGAGAGCCTCTTCCGCTCTGAGTTCGTCCCGGCCACCCTCCGAGCGGTGCGCATCCAGGAGCTTCTCCAGCTGCGCCAGGGCAGCATGACGGTCGCTCAGTACGCGGCGAGGTTCACTGACCTATCTCGTTACTCGACCGACATGGTACGGGACCCCTTCTTCCGGGCCCAGACCTTCGAGCAGGGCTTGAGACAGGAGATTCGGGCGTCGTTGATCTCCCTCAGCATTCCGACCCAGGCGGGAGTGCTGGAGCGAGCCCTCCTGATCGAGAGCTTCCTGGCAGAGCCTTCTTCAGCGGCGAGACCTAGCGCAGGGCGGCAGGTAGCTGAGTCTTCGGCAGCAGGTAGCCGACGGATGACTCTCGGGTCCAGGAAGACCATACCCCCACGCAGACGGCCTCAGGACACCGGCTCAGCAGTGCGGGGCACACAGCGGAGTGCCAGCCTTCCGAGAGGCAGGCTGTGCTACTCCTGCGGCGGGCAGGGTCACATGGCTCGTGACTGCCCGACTCGCCGATCAGAGGAGCAGCAGACGGTGGAGGGGCCACCCAGGCAGAGGCAGAGGGTCGACCATGGCGGTCCGCAGGGAGGAGGCCGACGAGGCAGAGGAGCTGGCCGAGCAGCGGGTGGTGGGCGACGCTTCCATGCTCTACCCCCACCACCACCAGGAGGACCACCTCGACCACAGGAAGCTGGCGGGCAGGGACAGGCCCAGCTCCAGGCAGTGGAGGCCTACGACCCCGACTTGCCAGAGATGATTCGAGGTACGATCTGTGTCTATTCCACCCTTGCTGCAGTACTTATAGACATAGGAGCGAGTCACTCTTTCATAGCCTCTGCCCTTGTTCGGAGCTCGGAGATTCCGACTGAGCCGTTGGCTCGATCCTTACGGCTTGAGACTCCTACGGGAGCAGACTCGACGATTACGCACTGGTGCCGGCAGTGTGAGCTTACTCTAGGAGGTGAGAGCTTCGGCTGGGATCTCCTTGTAGCGGCGTCGAGGCCTTACGACGTCATCTTGGGCATGGATTGGCTATCCACGGTTCATGCCCAGATCGACTGTTTTAGGCGCAAGGTGCGATGTGTTCGCACCGACGGGAGCAGGTTTACCTTCACCGGCGAGAAGGGAACCTTTGCAGCACAGGATGGACTTCCGCAGAGGAGAGTGCAGCCCATCTCTCATCAGTTGGCTAGCCTCATCCTAGGAGCAGTGGACGTGCGGAGTCCAGCTTTTCCTGCAGTGGTGGACCAGTACGTGGACGTCTTTCCCGAAGACGTTCCAGGGCTACCTCCTCGTAGAGAGGTAGACTTTTACATCGACTTGTACCCCGGGACAGCCCCGATATCTACTCCAGCATATCGGATGGCCCCCGCCGAGCTTCGGGAGCTGCGGGTACAGTTGGAGGACTTGGAGAGAAAGGGGTTTATCCGACCCAGTGTTTCACCCTGGGCTTCCCCGATTTTGTTCGCCAAGAAGGCGGACGGGAGCTTGCGACTATGTGTCGACTATCGTCGCCTGAACCAGGTGACAGTGAGGAACAAGTATCCGCTGCCACGGATTGATGACCTCTTCGATCAGCTCAAGGGAGAGCGGTGGTTCTCGAAGATAGACCTCCGGTCAGGCTATCATCAGCTCAGAGTTCGAGACGAGGACGTGCAGAAGACGGCCTTCAGGTGTCGGTATGGCCATTATGAGTTCTTGGTTATGCCGTTCGGTGTAACCAATGCTCCAGCAGTGTTCATGAGCCTCATGAACAGGATCTTCCAGCCATACCTCGACCGATTTGTCGTGGTCTTCATTGACGACATTTTGGTATACTCGACGACTGAGGAGGAGCATGCCTACCACCTGCGAGTTGTGCTAGACACGCTCCGAGAGCACCAGCTTTATGGCAAGCTCTCAAAGTGCTAGTTCTGGTTACGTGAGGTCCACTTCTTGGGCCACGTCATCTCTGAGGTGGGAGTTGCAGTGGATCCCGCGAAGATCGAGGCAGTGCTAGCTTGGGAGCCACCCAGGAGCGTGACGGAGGTGCGGAGCTTCTTGGGCCTAGCCGGATACTATCGGAGATTCGTGCCAGACTTCTCCAGAGTTGCGGCACCACTCTCAGCGTTGAAAAAGAAGGGGAAACCCTTCGTATGGTCAGACAGATGTTAGCAGAGCTTCCAGGAGCTGAGGCAGAGGTTGACCAGCGCACCTATCTTGAGGTTGCCTGAGGAGGGAGTTGGATACGTAGTTTACTGCGATGCGTCAGGGACTGGACTCGGATGCGTCCTGATGCAGGAGCGGGCCGTGATCGCCTACGGATTACGTCAGTTGAGGCCGCATGATCAGAACTACGCCACTCATGACCTAGAGTTAGCAGCAGTGGTCTTCGCTCTGAAGACTTGGCGGCACTATCTGATGGGCGAGCGCTTCACAGTCTTTTCTGACCACCAGAGTCTCAGGTATATCTTCTCTCAGAAGGACCTGAACCTGAGACAGCGGAGATGGCTTGAGTTCCTCCAGGACTATGACTTTGAGATAGTCTATACTCCTGGGAAGGGGAACGTGGTAGCCGATGCCCTCAGCAGGAGGACGGGCATTCAGCTACTTGAGGAGGCGACGGAGCAGCTAGCCTCCTTACAGATATCCTTCGTGGATAGAGACGGAGCAGCCTTTCTTCAGTCTCTCACAGTCTCTCCTCCACTTCTACAGCGGGTCAGAGAGGCTCAGCGTGGGGACGCTGACTGTGAGACCCGACGTGCACTAATATCCTCAGGTCAGGCGCCTGATGGTTTCTCCCTTGGAGCAGAGCACGACATCCTTTTCAGAGGACGTAACTTCGTACCAGTCGCTTTACGGGAGGAGGTGCTGAGAGAGTTTCACACTTCTCCCTTGGCAGTACATCCCGGAGTGGCGAAGATGTACCAGGATCTCAGACGACAGCACTGGTGGCCGGGCATGAAGAAAGCTGTGGCAGAGTTCGTTTCACGATGCCTCACCTGCTAGTAGGTGAAGGCAGAGCATCAGGTACCAGCAGGCTTGGTACAGCCCTTGGAGGTCCCGGAGTGGAAGTGGGACGACATATCTATGGACTTCGTGACTGGACTTCCACGCACTTCCAGAGGTCACGACTCCATTTGGGTGATTGTCGACCGACTCACCAAGTCGGCACACTTCTTACCCATCAGAGAGCAGGGCTCAGTGGAGAGCTTGGGACGTCTTTACGTCCAGGAGATCGTACGGCTTCACGGTGTGCCATCGTCTATCGTCTCCGATCGAGATGCTCGTTTCACTTCCCGGCTTTGGAAGGGGTTGCAGGAGGCGTTCGGGACGCGGCTCCATCTGAGCACAGCCTTCCACCCTCAGACGGATGGTCAGACGGAGAGGACCATACAGACACTCGAGGACATGCTCCATGCATGTGTTCTCGACTTTGGTCGCAGCTGGGAGGACCACCTACCCTTGGTGGAGTTCGCGTACAACAACAGCTACCACTCCACCATCGGGATGGCACCATATGAGGCGTTGTACGGCAGACCCTGCAGATCACCGTTGTGCTGGACAGACCCTGGGGAGTCAGCACTCGTGGGACCAGAGATGGTCCGAGCCACGACAGAGAAGGTCCAGATCATCTAGGAGAGGATGAGGACAGCTCAGAGCCAGCAGAAGTCATATGCTGACCGGAGGCGGAGGCTACTAGAGTTCGAGGATGGCGACCACGTCTTTTTGCGTGTCTCACCTCGACGTGGTTTACGGAGATTTGGCCGAGGCGGCAAGTTGTCTCCACGCTTCATCGGGCCTTTCCAGGTCCTTAGCAGGATAGGAGAGGTGGCTTATCGCCTGGCTCTACCACCTCAGTTGCACCGGGTGCACGATTTCTTTCACGTGTCTCAGCTGAGGAGATACGTGCACGACCCGACGCACATCATCGACTTTGGGGAGCTGGATGTGGACGATGGGGAGACTTTTGCGGAGGTCCCAGTGGAGATCGAGGATCGACAGGAGCGGGTCCTACGTGGGCGGTCGATTCCTCTTGTGCGCGTCAGATGGCAGCATGGGATCCTCCAGGAGAGCACTTGGGAGCGGGAGGCTCAGATGCGTGCTCAGTACCCCCATTTGTTCCCCTAGTTTTTGATGTATCTTTACGGGGACGTAAAGACCTGAGGTGGGAGTAATGTAAAGACCCGCAAATTTCAAGGAAATTTTTTTTTCTTAATTTTCTTTGGAATTTTACAAGAGCGCAGCTTCAGACGGCACATGATTCCGAGGCCCGGTGTGCCCGGAATCAATTTCCGAAGTTTGGCTCGGGTACGTTCAGTGAACGGATGAGTGGGTTTTTCTATCTTTTGAACCGGTGCCCGGAATCAAATTCTGAGGGCACCGATGAAATCGCAGCGCCGGTATTTTCTTAGAAACGCCTCTTCCGGAGTTGCGTTTGCTCAGACGTGGTTTTTAAATTTTGGGGCTTAAGACAGAAATAAAATAAAATTTGTGCGACAACTTTATTTTATTTCACTTAAGCTGCTTGGAAGCCACTTGAACTGAGTTAAAACGGATAGGGTGCTATCCGGAAATATCCTACCCTCTTGATAGGATATTTGTGAGGCAGGGCCCGCACGAGCCCCGCCGTTTCTTTCGCTAAGTAACGCACCCGCGAAAACCCGTCAAAGTAACTGAAAAGTCAACCGACGCGTTTTCTTTAATTTCTTAACAGACCATTTAATTGGGCGGTTTATTTCGTGAATTAAATGGGCTGTTTCATTCGTTGAATTAATTCAACGAATTTAATGGGTCGTTACTTACGCGTTTTGCGTTTGTTGGCAAAATAATAAAATAGACAAACTTGTCTATTTTGGAGGATCCTCCTGTTGTGCGAGATCCTCTAAACCTCCACCCTCCCCGCGAAGAACGCGAAGAACGCGAAGAACGCGAAGAATGCCGGAACCGGAATTCGACGACGCACGATCCGCGACGTCAACAAACTTTTCCGCGACCTTCTCCTTCTTCTTCTACGGCGCCTCTTCTTCCGCGGCGGACCTACGATCAGCGGTTAAAGGTGAGAATCGAATCTTCTAATTCTCCCCTTTTTATAATTCGATATCAACGGATTTAAATTAATTAAATCTGTTTGATCTTGATCCGGAGATCGTCGGCGTGACGTTTTTCCCGCGGTGCGACGAACGTCTCCTCCACAACGACGCGACGATCCCCTCCTTCCGCGACGAGCGATTCCGCGATGACCTCACGTCCGACGACGACAAGGTAAGGGTTGTTGGAGTATTTTATTCCCCGTGTTTATTCTTTTAAAATAAAGAACCTGATCTCCGAACAATTTTAATTTAATTAAAATTGTTGTTGATTATTTTCTTTTCCTCCCATTGTTTATGACTAACGCGGAGGGTGCAGATCTAACGAACAAGACCCGGCAACCCTCCGCCGATCTTTTATTGTGCAGATTTGGCAGATGACGACGAACCGTGCGGCAAGGGCGATCCGTTGATCCTGCAGTGAAGATCGGCCCCCGGGAGGAGCAACGGCGCAGACGGGAGGCAAAACGGGCCACCGGAGCAACTCCGGCGGCCCGCGGAAGGCGGCGGCGGCGCGCCGCCGTGGAGGAGATCCGCCGCGGCTGAAGCCGCGGCGGCGGTGGCCGGTTCCGCGGCCGCGCGGAACCGGGGAGGGACGCGGTGGCCCGGCCGCGTCCGCGTGACAGGCGGCCCCCCGCGGGGCCGCGTTCCACCTAAGCCGCGGGTCAAACCCGCGGCGCCCCTTCGGCCGCTCGGCCGAAGCCGAGCCGGCCGGTCCGGTCGGCCGGGCCGCGCCCAGGCCGGACCGGACCCGGCCTAGCCGGGTCGGGCCGGGTCGGGCCGACCCGGTTCGGGTCGACCCGGTTCGGCCGACCCAGGGGTGGTTCTGGCCGGGTCGCCCCGGGCCCAGAACCCCCGTTTTCAGGCCTTCTTCGGTCTTTTGCCCATATCTTGGGCCTGAGACCTCCGATTGACGAACCGTCAGCGGCTACGCGATCCTTGGATCGATATGGTCGTTTCGGTATATTATACTCAAGGTTTCGGAAAACTTTGGGTTCGGCCAGGTTGGTTCGTACACGAAACCAACAGGGCCCTCGGAGCGGAAACGCTCATAACTTGAGCTACGGACGTCCGATCGACGTACCGTCAGCTGTGGTAGTTTCCTCTAAGTGAGACGGAACTTTTGGCATACTCCGCCCGAGGATCGGATACAGGCGGAGTACGGTCGGGTTGGTTTTTCCCTAAAAACCAACCGGGCCCCTGGGACGAAAATGCCAATAACTCTCAGACCGGGCGTCCGATTGACGCGCCGTTTGTTGCGTTGAGATCCTGTTGTCGATACGGAACTTTTGGA
The DNA here is from genome assembly GCA_963277665.1 of Viscum album. Lineage (NCBI taxonomy): Eukaryota > Viridiplantae > Streptophyta > Magnoliopsida > Santalales > Viscaceae > Viscum > Viscum album. The sequence continues at coordinate 1,453,537,127 of OY728120.1, forward strand.
TACATCAACTTCGGACTACGTGTCAGTTGATGTATCAGCCTCTCGGCTCGTGGAGCGGACCCTCCTAAACGAGCTCGCTGTGTGCGGGAACCCTAGCGCTGGCTGTGACTTCGACGACAGAGCAGAGATCCTCCGTGGACTGTGACGACGGCAGAGCAGAGATCCTCAGTGGACTGCGACGACGACAGAGCATAGATCCTTCGTGGACTACGGCGACGACTGTGCAGAGATCCTCAGTGGACTGCGTCGACTACTGCACTCAGCGATCCTACGTGGATCAGTGCTACAGGTCCTGTGTGGGCCCGATCCTGTGTGGGTCCTTACTACCGGTTCTGTGTGAGCCACTGCCTACAGGTTCTGTGTGAGCCCGATCCTATGTGGGTCTTTTGCGGGGGTTAGTACCTATCGATCCTTCGTGGGTCCGACGACTTAGATGGATCAGTGATCATCTTTGACGTCATCTGAAAAAGTATACCTGGTTGAGCTGAATTTTATTTTACTCTCCTTTGTGGATTGTGTTGAACTATCCTATGTGGATTTACTGTTTACTCTCCTTTGTGGATTTGAGTCTTGCTTTCCTATGTGGATTGAGTTGTTCTTGAGCTCGTGAGCAGAGCTAGAAGTGGGGACTTAGGTATATGTATGGGCATATACCTAAGTCGAGTCAGATGTTACTTCGTGATTGCATCTTTCTTTTGTGCTATATCCTTTGTGGATTTCGGGAGACCTTCGGGGGTCTCGGGGTCCTTACTGAGTAGCTTATACTCACCCCTGCACGGGCTATGCCCGCACCATGTTGTGTTGGATGCAGACGACGGACAGCGCTGATCTCGGTTGGGGCGTGGAGTAGGACGGTACCTGGAGGTGGACCACTGGGCGGGACGTGCTCAGAGCGGACGTGGGACCCGAGGAGCCTGGAGGCTATCTGTACCCACCCTTCAGGTGGGATTTCCAGTGGACGACACGAGGCCGCCGTCTTTTCTTCAGTTGCTGTTCTTTACTTTTCCAGTTGTACTTTCAGTTGGGCTTGTATTCCGGCCCCCTTTACTTTTCTGCACTTGTAGTTACTTTCCGCTTGCTGACTCTGTGGTGGTTGTTACTTATAAAGGCAATGCCTTCCCTGTTTACCGGGATTTTACGCCTTGGTGCTAGTCGCCAGCCCCTGGCCTATGGAAGGCGGGCTTGGGGTAGTCACGGCACGGGCCCCGAGGTCGGGTCGTGACAACATGGGGTTAAATCCAAGTAGTTATTTAAATTTCCATGTCAATACATCTTGATGTTTCCTGATAATGGAGATCCACTGATCTTATTACTCTAAGTTCATTATTGCACTAATAAATATTGGTTTAATGTCCCAGTTCCGGAAGCTGCACAGAGTTGCCCCATACCCAGTTGGTCACATGGCTTCAAGCATAAATGCTTCCAATGCATAGTAATTAACCTTATTCACATTTAATTAACCTCTATTCTAGCAGACAAGCATATCAGGAAATTAACAGGGCTAAAATAGTGAACACACAATACCCCGTTCAAGGGTATGGGAAATATTGAAAAGATAACTCAAATACTTTCTACAGAAAGTCAAAAACCACCTACCTCGGTTTCAAGAGATCAATATACTTGAGTCTCAGGCCTTGAATCACCATAGAATTTCGTATATCTACAAAAACGTCTAAAATGATCAACCCACAAAATTGTAGGAGAGAGGAGAAATCAGAATAAGGTGCTCAAGGAGATGAGAGAGCTCACTGATGGGATTCCAATGCAACTGACGGAGTAAGATTCGGTGAACAGATGCCCGATCGAGGGAACGGAAAAATTCCATGCTGCACGGATGCTCTCGGTCAAGCTAGGTCGATAAGGAGATGGTTTTGTCTGTTAGACGTGACCCTGACACGTTTAATGAAAAAAAGTACGTTCTGTGTACTTTTGAGTTACATGGGATGTACATTCCCCTACCGATCCCCACATTGGGCGGCCTCTAGGTCACCACACAAGGCCGTGTGCATAGCCGTTACATGGCCAGCACACATCTTCCAACAGTAACCAAGTACATGACGTGTTCTCATAAAGTACACAGCTTGTACTTCAAAAATTTCCAGAAACTCATATTTACCTCAAATACACCAGAAAAAGAAAAACATACTAGAAAAGAAGATCCGGGTTATTATAAACTTCCCCCCTTAAATAAATTCTTCCCCGGATTTCCTTAGCAATGTGGCGTAGAAGAAAATTCAATGAACAGCTCCGGACACTACGATCGTACATCTGCCTCCCTCTCCCAAGTCTCATCTTGTACTTTCCCATGTTGCCATAGCACTCGACCCAGAGGAACAGACTAACAATAGAGAACCTTCATGCTTCGACCAACAATTTGGATAGGATGCTCCTCAAAAGATGCATCCACCTCTAGCTTAACTTCCTCGGGTTGAAAAACATGAGACTGGTCTGAGAAGTAATGTCACAGCTGAGAAACATAGAAGACATCACACATATCCTGGTACCTCTGAGGTAACCACAATTGATAGGAAATTGGACCAACTCTCTCCAACACCTAAAATGGCTTGACATACCTCGGTGAAATCTTACCATGTCTCCTAATCCTCCTATGTCCCAACCTCAGTATGACATGCATTAAAACCTAATCCTCGACCTCAAACTCCATAGGTCATCTCCATCTATCAGCATAACAATTCTATCATGACTTTGCAGCATCCATCCTCTTCTGAATCAACTCGATCTACTCTATGGTCTCCTGGACAAGATGAGGTCCCAGCATAGCTGCCTCTCCTACGTCCATCCAATATTAGGGTGATCGGCATGGCCTACCATACAAAGCCTCACAAGGTGCCATCTAAATAGTTTCTCGAAAAATATTATTGTAGGTAAACTCCACAAGAGGTATGTGCTTCTTCCAAGAACCACCAAAATTCAGGATTCATGCTCGAAGCATGTCCTCATGCACCGGAATTGTACGTTCGGACTGGCTATCTGTCTATGGATGATATGTTGTACTAAAATGTACCTGTGTGCCCAACGCCTTCTGTTGCCCCTACCAACCCGAGAAGTAAAACGTGTGTCCCTATCTAAAACAATGGTGTGTATAACTCCATTTAAATCTACAATCACTCAGATGTAAAAACCTTCCTAGCTCATCCATAGTAAAGGACTCTTTGATAAGCAAGAAGTGAGCATCATTCAAGAGTCTGTCAATGACAACCCATACTGCATCATTCCCCAGAGGCGACCTTGGAAATCCTTTCCCAAAATCCATCATGAAGTCATTCCACTTCCACTCAGGAATGGGTTCTACTGCAAAAACCCTACTGGTCACTAATTCTCTGCCTTCACATGTTGACAGGTGGAACATCTCCTAAAAAACCCAGAAACATCTCTATTCATACATGCCCACAAATACTGTCATTGTAGATCACGATACATGCTTGTGATACTAGGATGAACTACCCAAACTGAGGAATGAAAGTCTTACATCATCTCCTTGTGTATGTCTGCTGAAACCAATACGTGCCCATGAAAATTCATGATCTCATCCTCACCTATTGTATTTCCAGGAATATGATCCTTTCTTAACACACTCTCCTGCCGAACTAGGCCTTCTAAATCTCATAGATTCCTCATTCTCACTCGATCAATAAGAGTAGATTTAATAGCTAAAGAAGAAAGAAACATCTACCCCTATCTTTCATGCACCTCCAAATACATCTTAGAGAATATATCCATAGGCTTCAACTCACTGGTGGCCCCCTGAACTACCTGTATCTGAGCCCTCATACTCAGCATGTTAGTCATTGCATTGCCTTTCCCAAGAGTATAGGCAAGCCCAAAGTCAAAGGGCTGAGCTACTCAACCCACATTCTCTGTCTCAAATTCAGATATGTAGAGTGAAGATATACATGAGACTTTTTTGGTTGGTGAAAACCAAACAATGATCTCCCAGAAGATAATGTCCCCCATAGTATAAAGAATGAACAACTACTTCTAACTCGAGGTCATGCGTCTATAGTTGCTCTCATTTGGCCTTAACTGCTGTGACCCGTACTCAAAAACTCCTTCTCCCTACATAAGCACAGCTCCCAACGAAATACATGATTCATCACAATACATATTATAGCTCTTACCCAGCTCTGAAAATACTAGTATCGGTGCTGAAGTCAACCTCTCTTTCAGCTCCTCAAAGGCTGACTCACAATATTCTGACTACAAGAACTTTTCACCCTTCTTAGACATGCCCATCAGTGGCACTGCTAAATGTCAAAATTTCTGTATGAAACATCTGTAATAACTAGCCAGCCCTAGAAAACACCTTACCTATATGAAGTTCTTCTACTGCTCCCAGGAAACTTCTTCCTTCACTTTATCTGGATCTACTGATACTCATGTCTCTAAAATAACATGACCTAACAAGCGATTCTGGTCCATCCAAAAGTTGAATTTTTAGATCTTAGTATATAACTGATGCTCCCTCAGTGTACTCAAAACGATCTCAAGATGGGTAGAACAGTCAGGTTTAGTGCGAGAGTACATAAAGATTTCATCCACTAAGGGAACCACGAAAGAATCCAAGTATGGATGGAACACTAGGTTAATTAGTTCCCTAAAAACTACAGGCATGTTCGTCAGACTGAACAACATAACCACATACTCGTATAGACCATACCTTCTCTGGGAGGATGTAAAGGTATATCCTATGGTCTAACGTGAAACTGATGGTAACAAAATCTCATGTCAATCTTTGAAAAAACCCTGGATCCTCAAAGTTGATCAAAGAGATCACCAATCCACAACAAGGGATATCGATTCATAATCACCAACTCGGTCAACTTCTAATAATCCACACAATGTCTGAGGGTACCTTATGCCTTCATTGAAAACAGGATATGAGAACCCCAAGGAGATATACTAGGTTGGATGAAACCCTTTGTATGTAACTCCTCAAACTACTTCTTGAGCTCCTGCAACTCTGGTGTAGCCATCCAATAAGGAGGAATGGACACCGGTGCCGCTCTTGGAAAGAGCTCAAAAGAAAAGTACACCTCTTGATCCAAAGGCAAAACTGAAAAATCATATCGAAAGAAATCCCTAAAATGATCCACCACTGGAGGAAGGTCCTTCTGTGAAATCCCTAGACATCCAGATATAGACTAGAAATCTTGGAAATAACTCCTCCCATCCCATGATTCTCAGGTCCCGCCCTACTCGCCTGGACATCCCATTCACCCTTATGTAGAAATGATTCGCCCTTTGTTGATGTGAAACTAACTCTACAACAATATCACTCCACAACAACCTAGAAGGGAACTAAACAATCCATTCTGAGAATGACATCATAGCCCTTCATCTCTATGAATTAAATGTCCCATAAAAAGTGACACCCACCAACCATGAGGGGGCACTCCTTGAACTATCGTACACTATCCGTTCTTGTCCCCAAAGGTGTGTTAAACATCAAGATATCATGAGAATAAAGGATACTGAGATCAGGGATTTCCACAAAAATAATAGATATAAAGCTATGGGAAGCCCCCATATCGAAAAGTGCAGAAGCTACAACTGAGGAAACTATGATCGTACCTCAAACTGTAGAGGTTCTGGGATCCTACTCCTACTGGGTCTGCTCCACTGAAAAATTCTGGCCTGTATAGCGGCCCTACGACCCTGCCTGACCACTATGAGATGATCCTACCAGCTGTCATTGAAATCCTAGAGACTGGATTCCACGACCACGACCTCCTCCTTGGCTTGACCAGACGGATGAACTCATGTTCCCTGACTGGTGAGAAACTTGTGGTGCTACTCTTGGGTGTGGAGTCATAGAAGAACCCATGTCACCAGCATCCGTTGAGAAAAACTGACAGAAATGTTGAAGAAGGGACATATTTCCACATGATCAGCACTCCACTAGGTCTCTCGGGAAATGTGGCCTCACATGACCACTCTTTCCACACTATTAGCACACCACATTGCTACCAGAATAAGTTTACCACCTCCTCAGATCTCCACGCGACGACTCCCTACAGAGCTTCATGATGTCAGTAGGTGGGATACCAACTCTAGATGTCGAGCCACCCAGGCTCACAACACCAGAATCCCTCAGATTTCACTCCATGATCATCTCTTGGTTGATGATAGAAGTGATGGAAGTCAGCCTGAATATGTTCACCTGAGATCAAACTTCATGCCAGAGACCATACTCAAACTTCCTTATCAGGAATAAATCATCACCTCCTGGGATGGGAATGAAGCACTGTTGCTATGTTGAGAAAGAAGAGTACTCCATAATAGAAAGAGTACCCTACTCCAGAATCATGAACTCTAGGGCTCAATTGGCCCTCATGGTCTCCGGGAATAAGTAGTTATTGAAGGAATGCTGAAACTCATCCCATGCCACAACCTGCTAGCGTCCATCCTGTGAGATCACATCCCACCATATCATAGAGAAATCACGAATCATGTACATAGCAAGCTTCACCCTCCTCTCTGGAGGCATATCCATGTGCTCGAAGATATAAAGCATAGCTTTTAACCATGACTCTGCAGCTTGAGGTACTCCATACCATGTGAAGGTGGGAGGATGTTGCTGCTGGAAAACATGTGTTAACTCTACCATAGAAGGGGCAGGATGTTGTACTCCTTGAATGGTCTGCATGAACCTTATAAATCCCTCTCCGAACTGTACATCAGCACCTATGTTTGGAATGATGGATGGTGCAAAGACTGGCACAACTAGAGGATCTATAGGTAGTCCCTGATCAGCCATATCTTATGTTTGATCACTGCCCTGTAACTAGCCGACAACTGGCAGACGTCTCAGTGGCATGACTCTGCAACGTCAAGTGCACACCATAGATCAAGATTAACCAGGACTGAAACAAATAAGTATAATAAGGGAACAAAATAAAGAAAACATCCATGTTTTTCAAAACAAGGATACATGGCGTGTATAATTCTTACACGACATGTTCCCTTAAGCCTTTCACATGGGCGTGTACTCCTACCACAACTGGTCGTGCAACACCCCAAACACATGGCGTGTTGTCCTAACACATGACGTGTACTTGAATCCTCTTCCCCTGCCCGAGTTAATCTACACGACTAATCCACATGGTTCTCCTAAAACAAGACTACACGGCGAGTTCCTGCCAGACGGGGTGTGTACTAGACGAGCTTCACCACCCCGTGTTGTTACTGGCACGACTGGTTACAAGGCTGACTCTACACGGCGTGTTTGGGCCAGACACGGCATGTACTAGGAGATTTTTCTGACCCGTGTTGTTCATTACACGGATGGGTACTCGGGTTACACTACATGGTGTGTTCCAGATAGACATGGTGTGTATTAGAAAAGACTCAACTGACCCATGTTGTTAGTTGACATAGCCAGTTACATGGTTCTACAACACGGCGTGTACATCCAGTACATGGCATATCCTACCAAAGATTCCAAACCCCATGTCCCTACCCACACAGTCAGAGACATAGTTAGAGACTATAGGGCGTGAACATATAGTACACTACGTGTACTTAAGAAAAATAGTTTCATCCCGAATAAAAGAACACATAGCATGTATTCATCATTAAATGGCATGATTTCTCGATTTCTCCAAACAGTATGCCTCAAAAACTACTCTGTAACCCAGAAATTCACTGAAATGAACATTAAATTGCCAAATTCTGATCTATGAGGGTGCATACTCCCCGCGAATCAATGAATGACATCTTATACATGTCATATACAAGGAAAAAAGGGAATGATCCACCACATTCCGTTCCATGAGTACACATAACCCCTCAAGAACCAAAGTTTGGGGTTCATTAAAATAATAACTTACCGGAATCAATACCCCATCAAAAGAAGGTATTCTATCAAGGCATCTATCACAACAGCATGCATTTCTAGCACAAAATCTATCACAATAACATGCAATCGCTAATGCAACCTAAATGGCATAGAAAGAATGCATGACATGTGATTTCTATCATGTTCATGTACGATGCATGAGATGACATGCCATCATCTTATCAGGTTGCAACAGAAATAGAACCTCAATAACTTCATCAATAACATCACAAAACATGTGAATCACACAGCAGTGAAAATCAAATCAACTGTAAAATTGCAAAACCAGAAAAATTGTTGTAAATGAGGTAGATTGTCTTTTCCCTATACACAGGTTAGCTAATCCAGAGCACAACTTAATACTAAGTATCTATTCCATCCAATATCTAACTATAGGCTCCAAAAAGTTAGTCAAGAAGAAAAACATTCCTCTGATACCACTTTGTAATGTCCCAATTCCGGAAGCCGCCCGGAGGTGTCCCATATTCTGTTGGTCACATGGCCTCAAGCGCATTTCACTGAACACCAGAGGCTACCGACTTGCACTGAGGGCCTTGGGTGTGATAGTGGGGAAAATATGCCCTCATTGGTAGAGTAACACAGTGGAAGTAAAATAGATATACCCTAGAGGAAGAAGTAGTAATACTATGCGACAGTAAATAGTGGAAGTCTAAAAGTAAGAACAACTAGAGGACATATAGAAATGATGCATGATACATATGTCTAGGAAAAAATCCAAACATGTTACAACGCTAGAATACAGTACTAAACCACATAAAAAAGAAAAAATGAATAACCTCCTCACCAGCGTAAGCCTCAGCTTGGTCCCATGCTCTCTAACTCCAAAGCAGTAAAGTACCTGAAGTAGAAGGGTGTTTTCCCTTATCTATTCCTACAAAAATATAATCTGTTTGGGAAACAAATCATGACCCAAACAGGATGTGAGAATATTCCCAGTAGGCAACCACCAAAATATCTATGCCTAATAGTTTGTTAATATATATGCCTGGAAAAAAGTAAATGGAATCAGTTAACAAGGAAGTAATCAGTAGTAAACAATCCTACAGTTAAAAGCATTCTAACACCACATATCAAGTATGTAGATAATCACAAATAGGTAACCCTCTAGGATGTTCTCATAGTCTAATACCCTCTAGTCTACCCTAGCACACAGAAGAAACCCTTTGGGACGTAGACACAGTCTAACCCCTCTAGTTCAAATTTTTCATAGACTCTCTAAGGATGCACTCACCATCAATTCCCACTATAGTCTTGTATCAGTAACTAAAAGGTTCTATTGGGAAGCACTTACATCGCATCCCCCCTATGGCCCACGTCGAGGAACTATATACACTCTTAGGAAACACTTTCTTCAATTCCCCCTATGTTCTCACATCATAATAGTAAAAACAAACACTCTGGAGAAGCCCTTACATCCATTCCCCCTATGGTATAATACACCAGGTTCTCACGGGCCAGTGTATGTCAAACAAGCACAACAATGAAAATCGGACGAAGTAAACCTCAAGAACAACATGGATAACAGTATACATCATAACATCATGTCAGATGAACATACCTCCATCCTACAGTACTATGCATGGGAAACAATAAGGCAGCCTAATAGGCTATGTAGGACCAAACAATCATAAACAAAAAATGCTTGGGAAAATGATTTCAATGCATAAAAATTAACCCTATTCACATTCAATTAACCTCTATTCCTGCATACAAGAATTGTAGGAAATTAACAGGGCCATAACAGTAAACACGCTATATCCAATTCATGGGTATTGGGAAATTTTCCACATACAACTCAAAGAAATTTTATTGAAAGGCACAAACCACCTACCACAATGTCGGGAGATCAATATACTTGAGTATCATGCCTTGAATCACCTTAGATCATCATTTATCAATAAAAATGTCTAAAATTTTCAACCCACAATATCTCATAAAAGAGAAGGAATTATATGAAGGTGCTCAAGAAGAAGAGAGAACTCACTGATGTGATTCTATTGCAACCGACGACATTTGATTCGGAGAACGAATGCTCGATCGAGGGATTGGCAAAGATCTGCGCCATACGGACGCTCTAGGTCGAGCTTGGTTGAGAAGGAGACAGTTCCGTCTGTCAGACGCAACCCTGGCACGTTTCATGAAAAAAATAAAGTATATTGCGTGTACTTTTTGTGGTACACGGTGTGTACTTTCTCTTACGAAGCCCCGCTTTAGGTGGCATCAAGGTCACCACCCACTTCCATGAGCACAACCGTTACATGGCTACCTGAGGTAACGGAGTACACGGTGTGTACTCATAAAGTATATGACATGTACTTCAAAAATTTCCATAAACTCCTATTTTCCCCAAAAACACCAGAAAAAGGAAAACATACCTGAAAAAATATTTGGGTTCTTACAATTGGAATAAAATCTTCCATTATACACATTTTCACCTATCTGTGTTCATCAATGATTGTACATCCCCTTGCTAAAATATCAGGGAAAATCCATAATATCTTCCACTTATTTTAACCCATATATTGGGATAGAATACAGAACGACATATTTAGAACTGGAAGATAATGTGTAGGAATTTTTATTTCTATTGGAATGGAATCTTAAAGCTTAATGGATATTCTCTTTCAATTAAATTGATACCATTATAAAATGATTTAATACATCTAAACCCCATGATATTCTTACTTTGGGATCCATATATATTTTATCAAAGATCCATTGTTGTGTTTTCAAAATATTATTCATACATGAAATTTTGTACACATACCAATGGGAAAGGTTAGTAAGAATATAATATAGTGGTTTTCTCCTTTTTAGAAGATGGATTCTAGATGGAAATTTACACCTTGGTATAATTAGAATTTAAATATATTGGATGGTTAGTATTATTAAAAAATGTGGCCTCTGTGGAAAAATGAATCCCTAGTACTAGAGTTTCCAGTTATGTTGGGTTAATGGAAAACATTTACTCTTCATTGTTTCTCTTGATAGACTGATAGGGATGACTTCCATGCCATTTGGGGAAATAGTCTAAATTGTATTATTTACCAATTGATGTTTCGGCACCCATTTATATAACACTTCCCATATATAGTGATATTCAAAGGATTCAAAGGGGGATTTGTCACTATTATATACCCCAATATTCCCCTATGATAAAATATTTCATTTAATGATTATATGATGGGGGTACTGCAATACGAATATGGAGTTGTGGCCTTCCCATTAATTAATTGTACATCATGTGTTAGAAAAAACCATGAATTCAAAGTTAGAAATAAGATTACTAAATTTGGTTCTCAATATTATTTTTCTAATTGTTATCTTCTCACTCTTGTCATACCCATGAATTTATAGGATTATATGAGATAAATAAACCTCACTATGATTGAGATGTTGTATGGTTCATATTAAAATAATGACAATCACATAACCATTATTGACAAGTCCCAATGAATTTCTATACTGTCTTGTTTTTTAGATACATATAAGGGTTTGATATTTCTTTGTATAATATTTTTTTAGACTTTTTGGTGAATGAAATAACCATATAGAATTTGATAATGATAATCTCTATGATATATGGTTGACATATATTGATTTCATCCACAAAATTTTACTGGATTAAAATCGAATCAATAAAGATTTCACTGATCTCTACTGATTGGTGAAGGGAATAAAATATTTATACCCTAGCTAGGATGAAGGATGGATTCATTAAGATGAAATGCATCGGGACTAAGAGTTGATGCTACCAAATATAAGGCCTCCCTATAGCATAATTACTAGGGGATAAAGCTAACTATATAGATAAATTCTTCCATTCACCAAAATTTGGGGATATATATTTGATCTGTGAGTTTAATATAATAATGCATCCCACACCATGACGTTATCTAAAAAAATAAATTTATTCTTTCTAATATTCTTGTATGATCATATCCAAATTGGACTTGGTGGATTTAAGCCCATATTAGTGGTCTTATTGAGCCTCTAGAGTACATGTATTTAGTTTTTAGATATATATATATATTTATTCAGCAGAAACTGTGTCTTTCCATAGTGGGTGATTATTTCATCTACCCCAACCCCCTTGGCCTCTTTGACTATTTACATGATTACTATAAAGGATTTCAATTATATTTATTTCATCATCAGAAAAACATCTTTTAATTTAATGCTACTGATGGAGTCATATTGAGAATTTTCCCCAAATGAAATTTCCATTTGGTGTGGTGGTACCCCCCATCACAATAATGGGGTTAAGAAAACCTAGAGTGTATATACCTGCATGTGTATGAGATGGAGATTTTATTTATGGATAATTTTCTAAATTTTCCAGTTGGGATGAATCTTATAATATTATGATTATAATTATTTCATCTCAAAATTTTCAAATGAAACTGGGGTCATAATTGACTATCTTAGTTGTGACATATGTATAGTATGTTCCTAGATAATAGATTTCATGGACATATGACCATCATATTTTTTTTACATTCTTGTTTAAGACTTCCTACTAGCCTCCTTATTCGTCTTATGAATATAAAAAACATAGTTCAACTACACAATGTGTTTTTTCTATGTTTACCTATATAGAGAAAACCATGTCTGTGAGTACATTCTTAAATATTACGTAGTCATGAATGTTGCACCAAAACATTTAGTGGTAGGGATGGTAGTTCACGTGGTTATTTAGATCAACCTTTTAGGGTTTACTTCTCTCTAGAAATCTGATCAAGTACTTATATAGGGATTCTATAAAGAACCTCAGAGCAACATATTTTTATAATCGAATACCCATATTCTTGTTATCCTAAAACATGGTATGACATTATACCTTCTTCCGAATGTGATTATAGTTCTTCATCCACAATTGTTGCTAAATATGAGATACTAGATGATAATGAGTGATCCTAGGTAATGGAACTATTTTCAATTTTGGATTGATTGTGATGGTAAAATTCTTAGTTAAACCAGGATTCATCCATTGTTATGAATGCTTCATATTAGACATGATATTTGAGCGCTAAAAATAATATTCCATTCATTTTATGACTACCATAAAATCCTTCAAATTTACTAGGCACCTAAAGGGGATAAAATGTTGGTTTAACACATTTCAATTATTTTCTTTTCACATCTCTAATAGGTTATTAGGCTTAATATTTATATTAAATGATTAGGATAGGCATTTATACTGGTTGAGAAATCCTTAAACCCTCATATTTTCATATTTCTTCAAATTTGAGATATCGTGGATATTTTTTTATCTCATCATGAAGTTAAATTACTAATGAAAATATACTCAAAGATATTCCCAATTGAATAAAATAACAAACCTTATGTTTATAATAAAAGATGATTATTTACACACTATGTTTTTGAAAAAACATCTAATCGTTATTACCTCTTATTTATTTGGAGTTTCCCTCATGAGGATTCATAGATAGATGAAGTGTGTGAGATGTTACTCCAAATCATCAATCCCATTTAATATCAAAATTTTGGATTCCCAAAGTTGGGTGGAGGAGGATTCTAGTTCACCCATTACAGATATTTCCAAATATCCAATTTCACCAGTTCATGTTTCCCTTCCATGCCTTCCATTTGAGCAGAAAAAGACTAAATGGAGTTTTGGAGTTCTTATCTATAATTCCATTGAGTTATTATTACTAAATGAATTGGAATCATTTAATATTTTCTACTTACTCATTTGGTAGACCATGTATCATAAAATTCATGGGGTCATAGAAAATTTTAATAGTCATAAGCCATGTTTTGTAAAGCTTTGTTCTCAAAATAGTGTTTTTTCCCTAAAGAAAGAAAACACACTATAGAGGAGTCAGATTTAATGACGTAAAATTCGATTTTCCGTAGAGTGTTTTGGATTTGTGAATATGTTGTAGAAGATAGGGACGGGTAGTGGCATAAATATTCAAAGGGGGTTGGTCCATAACTTTTGGTGATTCAAGGAGGATTCACCATGGAGTTTGGGACAACACCATATAATTTTTTTCTACATGTCATTTATATATTGTTGTCCTAGCTTGTAGTGTTTTGGGGATTAAAGACTCTTAATAGGATGTAATGATTTTAATTCATGAAAATAAGTTGAATTTATTTGATCATCCATTTGGAAATTAAAGAGGTTGTTCTTATGAGGCTTATTAAAGGTTTCCTTAAGGTCTACAGAGAGAAAACAAGAAAAATCCCTCGATCCTATGCCACAACGGGCTGAGGTTCTGATACCTTCGCACCACAGTTGGCTCTCCTTTCATTGTAGTGGTTATTTTCTATAGTGTTTACACACCATATTCATAGATCCTAGACCATGGATTTCAACGCTAGTGTCATAGTGGATCCTCCCAACTCACCCTTTCATCGTAGGACCTTCCTGCACCATGGTGGTTGTTTCTATCATAACACCTTCTCACACACCTTATCTTACAACATGAAGACCCAAGATTTTATAGTAGCACACCTTCCCCTTCCTCAATAGAATATGTGGATCATTTTTCATGAAAATGGAAACCATGTTAGTTTGGTCTTACCCCCATTGAATTATTCCTCATTGCCCTGGTCCAGAACCCATAACATGTCAAATTGGAACCAAATTTAGTATCCCTTGGTGTGTGATCCTATTCACATTGTGGTTTAAGAAATATTTTAGTAGATATAATCTTCAATGAACCTTGATTATAACTTTCTAAAACGTAAGGTTGGAATTTCCACACCTTCATAGGTTCTAATTTACATTTTTTACACGTTATGATTTATGTGTTGTCATAATTGATATTTATTCTCAGATTACGAGTGCATATGGGTATGTGTGTAGACCCTGAGACCTGTTATAATTTTTTTCCATGATATATGTTAGAATTTCTGGATTCCATGTTTTATCATGACTAATATTTTGACATGGCTCAATTATTTTCCTCACAATGTCATTATATATTGTTATCATATCATAACTTGTGGTGTATCTTCCATCCCATAGATGGTTTACGCATGGTACACATGAAAAGTGAAAACAGTTGTATGTTTATCCCTTATATGGGAAATTTAATTTATGTGAAATTATAATTATGGGGTGAATGATATCATTATTGTCGGATTCACTCAACTCCCCAAGTATTACAAGGAACGTACTGAAACTCAATGCCTTGTGGATTTGGAAATAGCTCATTGACTCAATTCCTTATGGACACCATGTAGTATTAACACATGATTCTTATTTTTTAATGAGTGTCATGAATACACCCTTGTGGATAGATTATGATACTTGTAAAAGGCTCATGATTATTATTCTAGAATTGAGTTGAAGGAGGTACGACTGGGGATTTTTTGGCGGCATCGTTAGTGCACAACTACTCGGTTTTTTACTGTGTCTTCTGCTCATTACAAGTTTATTATTATTATGGAATAAAAATGTTTTACTTGATCACACATGGTTTCTATTTCATTGGTGGTATCCTTCTGATTCTTGTACTAAGAGTCTACTCTAGAATTTTTGTATGCATGTATATTTCATAACTACAGATCTTACGAAGGGAAGGGCCTTATGGTGTATTGTTAAGAAATGGATAATAGAATTGATTTGGACTAAGATAGAATCATGAAGACCCTACTAATGATTATTTTTTTTCTATATATTTTTCTATTTCTTATACTATTGGTAGATATAAAACTTTCAGAGCTAGTTTTACTTGTGACTTGTATATCAACCTTTCAATTTCTGCCTGATTGCTCTGATATTTATTTATTATAGTCATCATCATTTTATTATTTTTATATGATCAATGAAATGATATTGTTCATATAATAACTGGACCTATGGACTTATACCCACACTTTTAGGGGTAAAACTCTTTATTATGGGGAGGCACACATGAGGTCATGTGGCACACTCCCTCAAACACGACGGTTCAGGTCATGATGTTGAAATTAGAATCAGAGAACTCAGAAACAATAAATTATTTCTTCTAGTTTCTTTGATTTGTGATAGGGTATATAGTATATAGGAAAAATAGGACCCATGATAGGTAAATATGATGGTTCTTGGCTAGCACAGTGTAGTGGACCTTTGAGTTTCAATAATGTTGGGGAATATTTGTTTTTCTATTACCAATTCTTAAATTAACCTCAGGTGATGCACATGATACCAATTTTTCATTTATGATATCTGGAGTATGTTCATTCATTATTAAAAGGAATTTAGGTTACCATTCTATGTATAAATACTTTTTTCTGTTTTTTATAGTGGCTCATTAATTAAATTCAATGGTTTGAGTTTTCTATTCTGTATAGTTTCTCTGATTTTAAAATATATCTTTTTCCATGATATTGGGACTTAACTTTATTGGATTAAATTATTATAACTAAAAATACTTTTAGATTATTATATATATGACCATTGTGACCAATATTCAAGGACGGAGACTAGGATTGGTGCTAGGAGGGTTATACTATGGTTGAGCATAGACTCAAGGAAAAGTTTTTGTGTGATCCCAAACACATATTAGGACTTGTTTTGTTCCTAATGTTACATCTGTAGTAGAATATTCAACCTCATGGACATTTTATAGGAATATTGGATGTGAAGGGTGATCTAGAGAAAGTTCATGCACATGTCCCAATAGTGTCGGCAATTTACCTATTCTATTCAATACTAACCCTCATGGTTGAATATGCTTGGAATTTCTTTCTCTAGAATTTTCTATCCTTTCAAGTAACTGGTGTATTATATTATGTGGAGTATTGGATGTACATAAAACAGGGAAAATTTTCCCTCCTCGGGACACTGATGGATAGGAAGGTGAAGCTGGCTTCATTCATCCTATAAAGACCTTTGAGAGATTGGGGGAGTTGTGGATCTAGCTAGATGATGTAAGGGTCTCATCTGGGAGGCCTTAAAGGATTATTTTCAGTGAATTATTCCACAAAACACTAAAGATAAACTAAGTGAAATAGTAAATGGAGATCTAATAAGGCTCTATGAAATTTTATGACTAATCTGAGTGTTTTATTCATTTTATTCGATTGATTATACTATATGTCAGAAATGATGCTCATACGGAAAAAAAGTTCACCATAGGACTATGAATTGATATTATATAGAAGTCCTGGTTCTTCAACATGGCTTCATACCCTGAGTTGATATAAAATACATGGAAATTAAGAAGATTATAGAGGAATGGAGGGTATTCATTCTGAACATACCCTTTAACACTCAGTTTGGTGGACATCCTACAACATCGATGTGTACCTCTTTAGATAACATGGAGAGGGAGAATAAAGATATGTGAAAGAGAAACAATATGCAAGTGGAAGAGTTTCTAGCTTCTTCAAAACCTCCTATAGAAGACCAAAAGCACATACACTATGTGAATTTTATAAATTAATGTATATTATGTTCAATAATTATCACAAATTACCAAAATTTCATTAGGATAGGGAATCTTCAATTGTTTTGAGTGATATATTTGGGTAGGAAGTTAAAGGAGGAATAACCAAAGATTCTAACAACCTTCCCAGTAGTGGAATCAAACTGGAAATGTACCTCAAGGACAAGGCTATTGATCACAGATAGTCCACGTGTACATTGTGAAGTAGGTATCATCATATGATAAAGAAGGTCCATCTACCATTCGATGTATTGTTTTTATCACTCCCACCGTATTTATTTCTGTGTTCAATAAATTTTCATCCAGTTCATTCATATCATCATAACATATTCCCTCATGAGTTACTTATCTTTACCCAATGAATTGGAGGGAGATATAGATCCCACCCATCACAAAATAAAATAATACTTTTTTTCTCCACAAGATCATAAAACATTAATCATATCAAAACAATGAAATTAAATGAGTTTCATAAACATTTCATTAGATCATAACCTGTAGGAAAATGATTGGTTCCATAATAATTTCATCATTTTCTCATAGAATATTCCATGGAAATATTAGAGGGTTTCATAAGAATTTTTTAATGGTATAAATCATGGAAGATAAATGGGATTCATAAAAATATTGTCTTGATAAACCATTTACAGAATGAATCTAAATTGTATTCTCACTCTATATCCCCATAAAAGCATAAGTTACATCAAGAATATAATGTTAGATGCAAAATTATTTTGAAAGAAACTTCACTTGTAAAATTTCTTAAAAAAATATCACTACTCTAATTTTTTTTTAAAAACATTAAAGAGTTTTAACATCCACTTCTTTGAAAATAACCTTGAAAACTAATATTCTAATATATAAAAATATTTTTAAAAATTCCTTGAGGAAAATATATTTTAGAAATTGAAAAACTATTTATAAAACATAAAAATTTTTGGAAATCATATTGACAATGTTAAAACATTTTTTTAAACACCTTATTTTTGTTCTAAAAAAGGGTTTTGAATGAATTGTTTCTTTAGACCGAGGTGATAAATAAAGTCCAATTTTCTTATAAACATTTTCCTACTTATTTTCAGTACCAAAGAGTGGAAATTTTTACTATAACTATTAAATATAATGAACAAACATAGGAGAAGAAAATTAAAAAAAATTGAGATATAGATCATAATATTTTACCATCATAAACATATTTATAAACAATCTCAATATGTAATAAGATTGTAATATACAATATTTATCACTTTGGTAATATCAAAACGTGATCCCCATAAAAGAATATAATTAAAAGAGACACAAAATATAATGAAGATAAATAAATTCATGATATTAAATGTCAATGTATCTGTATATACTCCTCATAAATGAATATAGGTGTACAACATAACTGTATGTCACAATGAATGTTAATTGAGATAAAACTACCTTATAGATTTGGTATCTTTTGAAGTACAATTCCCATAAAATAGAGATCATAAAATGGATATTTAAGTACCAGTAATATTAATCATAGGAATCATAAAATAAATTCATTGGAATTATGTAACCCACATAAAAAACATGTGGTGAGTATGGAATTTGTCTAACATGAAATAAAAGTGAAATAGAAATCCCTCATCATAAGTCTCCACATCCTTCGCACTCATTCAAAAATCATGTATAATAAATATTTCTTTATTACACTATTATTAAAAACACATTATATCATAGAAGATATTATTTAATTATGTGATTTTATTACTTTATTATAAAAAATTCTATTTTAATGTCACATTTTCAGAAATAATAGCATTGTTTTCTTATGAGTTTTAATTTTTTTAATTTTCGGTACTCTTAAATTGATAAATGTTCAATATTTTATTAAATAAATATGATGAAATAATTATCAAAGATATAAATAAATTTTAATTTTAAAACCAATCGTGGAAGATGAATCTTAGAAACGATGTAAATTAGAAACATGGATATGGTATATCATACATATTCTTGAGTAACATTTAAATTTTTCAAGGATCACTATGGAAGGGAGGTAATTAATATATTATCTTTAAAAAATTATCATTATATCGTAAATACCATTTTTTTAATATATAATTATAAATTTCATCAATGTAGTGTGGTGATGAAGTGATAGTCACATCTCTTCATGAAGTTGGTAGTCCACATATACATTAATGTTGTTATCATCCTACTGTGAGTGAAATGTTAAGAAATAAAATTATACGATATCATTTCAAAATGATAAATATGTTATTAATGTCATAATTATTTCATGTATATCTCAAATATTTATTTTTATTATCTTTAATTTAAAGAGTTAGTGAAAATAAGTCATGTTTCTTCACGATGCAGTAGTCCTCTATATAAACAAGCCATATTATCATATACCCAAAGGAATGGTAATAAAAAGTGGTATATATGATATAATTATTATAATGTTATAATTATGTTTTAAATGTATTCTATATACTTTAGATCCATCATAATACATAACCATGAGAGGTGGTAGTGGAACTAATGACATTGGTTCCTGAAGTGATAGTCTTCCATACATGTGAGTAGTGATTTCATAAACCATTTCATGGAAGTGAATGTAACATGCTGAGATTTTGAGAATTTTTTTGCAAATTAATTTAACATTCCAATATTTTTGATTTCACGTGAAACTAGAAATAGTTTATATATATATATATTAAAACCCTAAGTCAAGTATTCCTTTCACATTCAATACCAACTTGGTGTGTGCTACATGCAATACCAACTTGTATTGTACAATAAGCAGCACCGACATAGAGTATGATGCACACAACACTAAGTATCTATGAAACAACTATTTTTATTGTTTAAATTATTTAAATAAGATAATTATAATCAAGTCATTAAACTTATTAATAACAAATTTTCAAATATTTTAGTTTTATATAAATAAAACATATTGATAATTAAAGATAATATTTTTGGTAAAGTCCTTTTACTAAAGAAATAATGTTCTGTTGAATGAATAATTTTTAATCAAGAAAGTAATTTTACAAAAATTTATAAATAGAATTAGAAAAAAATAAACTTTATTATTGAATTTAGTATTTCAAAATTATCTAAGGCTGAATTTTTGGGGCTTTTCTGAAAAACATCATTTCTTTATGAATAATGAAAAATATAGATTTTTATTTAAAAAACTACCTTTTGTCTAATTAATAGTTAATTATAATTATATAATAAAGTTTCTTAAGATAAAATTATATGAATACTACATAAATTAAAACAGATTAATTCAGTTGAATAAATTTCACATTGAAACTAAAAATAAAATCTTAACAAACTTTTGAACTTTTTCCTACATTAAAACCCTGTTATTTCGCCCCATCTGTGGGATTGGCACTAATCTTAATTTTTCTAATTCTATGATTGGAATTACAAAAATCTAAAATATAACATTTTATTCAGTCTAATATTAAGATTCTAGTATGATCATGTTAATTTTTTGACAAAAGTATTAGTAAAAGTGGTTAAAATTAATTACAATGGAATAGGCCAAATTAAGCTTAATTATCGACTAAACCTTAATATTAATGGCCCAAAAGACCTAGAAACTTGACCAAAAATCATTGGATGTCCTTATATCATCCATAAACCTTCCATTATTTAGTTTGGATGGTTTGGTATGACTTATTTTGGTATGAACTTGTGCACAACATATTTGTTTCTAAAAATTCAATGTGAGTCATTTTCCTTCCTGATAAAAGGCCACCATCTGTACCCATTCCTCATATATCTCAAACCATTTAGGTTCTTCCAAGATCTAACCATGTAGCCTCCCAAAATTCCTCTGTTAAACCATGAATACTCTCATTGGGTATAAATGGTTATAACCGAATGTTTTATCAATTGAAATTCCTTTCCTGTTATTATGTCATATAATCACATGAAATAAAAACACAATGAACTAATAAGTACTATGTGACCTTCAAACATAATATTTTCACTTATATGATTTGAATTTTTAAAATGTGACATATAATATTGGGATTAGTAAGATGTTTGGAGTTCAATAAGGAAATTTTAATTTTTGGGGAATAGTAATTGACCCTAATGAATAGTAATTTTACCCTTATGAATTGTAATATTACCCTTATGAATAGTAAAGCACCCAAAAGAATAGTAACCTCACCCATGCATGTATAAATAAATTTTATGCATCTTGTTAGTGATAATATGACCATAATGAAAGTACTGGTATTTTCATAAGTCAAAAATAATTAATTAAAAATTATTAATTAATTTAAACAAAAATATATTTTCCAAAAATGTGTTTATAAATTATCAATTTTATGTTTTGAATATAATTTTATAAGATCTTATGCAATTTTTGGAAACATTATAAAATCAGTTATTGTTTTAAAATCGGTATTTTTTTTGTAAATTATGATTTCAATTAAAAATTAAATAAATTATAATTATAAATTTATTTTTGAAATATGGAGTTCATTTTTGGATTCTACATATTGAAAAATTGGTAGGGTGAATTTTTGGGATATTCTAAAATACATGAATTTCTTATGAATGGTAAAATAAGATAATTCATGATAAATGTGAAAATCTTAATTTTGATATCATTCTAAAGTCATGGATGATGTAAATGGCCATTGGTTCGAACACACATGTACATATTACTATTTTTGGTCACAAGAATCATTATTATTTCTTGTATTAGTGAAAAATAGTAAACTAATGATTAAAATATTGAGAGAACCTCCTCGCCCACATCCATCAGCCCTTGGTATCCTGAAAAGACAAAATCCTCTCCAATTAAGAAGCACTCAAATGAGATAAGCACAAGAGGTAAATTCATCTTTCTGATTATTTTAAATTCCTTCATGTTCTTTTATTTTATTTTTTATTTCCTCACCTCCATTCACCTAAATGATATGATGAATCCAATAAAATAATTATTCTAGAATTCTATTATTATAATGGTACATTTTATCAAAATCTCTATGTACCCTTCCATTTATACTATAAATGAAAACCCCATCCTAGATGTGTGGATTTATCACATTCACTGATAACGGGTTTTCAATTTTCATTACCATCTTCAAATCTGGACATGAAACCATTTTTTTTGTTGAAACAGACTATTAAATATTTATTTTATCATATGTGTTGTTCTGGAATCATTTTTTCCACAATATGTAAAAGGATAATACCAAATAAGTTAATTGTGAGGAAAATCACCATGTTAATCCATGCATTTATCATTAATGTTTTATATAATGATTCACCTTCACTAAAAATAAACAAATGAATTTTACAAACATGTAACGATAAATATGTTAAATAATAAAATAAAACATCCATTATGGACAACCACTCTCATCATATATGTGTATCCAAACATGAATATAAGTGAACCGATCATTAAAACCAAGGAAACAAATGGAACCGAACAATGAAATTAAACCTCATAACCAATCAAAAATGTTATGAATGAACTCAAAAAGGTTATACTAAATAAATTACATGTAATAGAGGTTCAAAAATTATTAATTAATGAAGCTAATTTGATTATTTATGTTATTATGATCACGTGAAGATCACCATCGGACTTAAGGTAATGGATCCTCTCTACTTCACTTTTATTGAAGAATATACTCTAAGTTATTCCCATTTATGAGTAATACCAAATGATGGGGTATGATTTAGAACCTCCACCAAACTTCCCTCATGATGTATAAGTGATAAGAAAATACACTCTCTCTCATTTATCCCTCTTAAGTAAACCTAATAGCATGTTGATAATCTGTAAGGGATTCTACCCGAATCTCATTTATTCCTTCAGGTTTCCTTATCATAATTTTACCAAAAAGATGTTCTATTATATTTTTATTTTTATCTTATAAATTTTTTACATGTACCAAATTCATTTATCAAGTCCCTTTCATCTTTCTCTTTTGGGGATATACATGTTTTTATGTGATTCCCTCCTCAATATTTCCCGATAAGCAAACCTATTTTGAGGAAACATCCCAAATTCTTACCATATTTCAAGTGAACTATATCTTCTATTATAATAACCCATTATATTTATCAAATAAGACTTTTTATTGTCAAAACTTTATTTGTTCACTTCTTGTTTTATATAAATAATTGTTCCCCTTTCTATTTTAAAGGATCTATAGTATTTTTTCTTAAAACAACACAAAAATGTTTTAATTCAAAAATTTCTTAAATACTTTTCTTTCATGTTGTAACATATAAATTACATAACATACCATTATACATGCCTATTTTTCCTTATTAATGTCCATGTATATTTTAGTTCCATTTATTCATAGACACTTTTATGATATTCCCATTTTCTATGCTTTATGACATGTTTATGGTACCCAATTATATCCATGGGTAACCCTAATGTATATGTAAGTTTGGTTTTTTTATGATTATTTATGTGGAAAAAATAATAAAAATTTAATATGGGTGTGCCTATATAGCACTCCAATGAATTGGGAAATGTTGAGTCTCGTTAGACGTTATGTGCGACGGTCTTGGCGGTTAGCCTTGGCTTGTGCTACTATATGTGATGATCTTGGCAGTTAGTCTTAGATTGTGATACAATGTGGAACGGTCTTGGAGGTTAGAATTGACTCATGATAAATTCTTTTTTAATGTTTCTTCCACATTATTATGAATCCATGTTTATTTGATTCCATGTCTATATGTTATGATTCCATATCTACATGCCTTTTTATATAATCATGTCATTCCTTTTATCCCTTGTGTTAATGCTTTGTTCTTATGGTTATTACCTTACTATGATATTTAGATAATACCATTATTCATGTGTTACCTAGGGTACCCTATGTTGTTGTTTATGAAAATGCAATTTAGGATCTCAATTTTAAGATTAAATAAATAAATATTTTATTTAGTTCCGTGTTTTCGATTTTATGTACCTAGTCTTCCAAGACATTTGACATTACGATCCATGGCTTGTACTCTGAGGTATAATTATTTGAAAAATCATGTAATGTTATAAGTAAAAGGATAGGGTATCTATATAAACCCTCTCAAGGAATCCTTTTTCAAAAAACCAAAAGGAGTTACCTGATTTAGAGCTAACGTCTTTTCTGAAGCTCCTTTCAGTTATTTTCTTTCTCCACCCATCCACTTTTTGTATTCCTTTCATGGGTGAAAACACCAGTATCCTACATATAATATGATGTTTTTAGGAAACTTTTCTGACTTACAATTACACAAACCTCCATCTAATGTATGTGGAACATATTGTTTCTTTGTATGGTGAATTACTACCTCGCGAAATGATGATTGTTCATTTCTCCTTTACCACCAACCATGGAGGCCATTTTGACAGACACTCTATTTATATTTGTAATATATTGAATTTGTTATGTCATTAATATTATATATTAATTTTACAATACACATATTTTTACCTCCAATTTTTTGTTAATATGATAATCTCGTTTGAGGAAGTGTGGATGATTTCCCCCTCAAAGTCATGAGATCAGTTCACACACAACATAGAATGTATTAATGATGGGTTAAATGAAACTATATTGTATATATTAAATATTAATTAAAAATTAATAATGATATATATATAAACATACATATATATATATATAAATATGTCATTTACATACTTTCTTTCAATATGATAATAAAAATGGAAAACAACATTCATATATACGTACGGCTAACCGTCTCCATTAACGGTGTATTCCATTATGTACTCCATTATGATTTAGATTATTATATTATAAATATAATAAATTTCTAGATATCTATATCATATTCTAATTTTTCAATCATTACTTAAGTATAAGGATCAATTTTATAACAAATTAAGACACATTTTAAGAACAAAGAAAATATTACCCAAAGTGAAACCTTGATATAGGACTGTCCACAAGCGGGTAATACAAAGTCATAATAAAATAATATATGGTAATATAAATAAAAATATGATTCTATAAAAGAGTTATAATAAACTTATATTTATTATACAGGAATCCAGTATGAGTATGTATAGAATCAAGACACAAGGTATGGGGATTTTCATCTCACTACTAATTTCTATGAGATAAAAGCTATGTATTCCACTCATTCCTTTTGTGTCGTGTTTGTACTGAAACTTATTGTATTATATGTATATTTGGATTAAATTTATTAATATTCACTTATCTATTCTATTATTATTCATTCATGGGGTTTAACTTTCAAAATTTACCAAATTCATAAAACAGTTTTGTCTCAATTTTCCATCTTTGAGACTCATGTTTTTTATGCACCAAAACTATTTTTAGGGTGAATATACTTTTATTTTTCATTCCATATCATCAATATTATTATGTTAATTATATTATATTCTTCCATTAATTTCTCTTCCTTACATGGAGATAATGATCCCATGATACCATGTTATAAGAGTATATTGCGACATTCTTATTTCTTTTTGAGATTGTTTATGTCTATTCTTACATTGATGAAATATTACGATCCATATCTCTAGTATATTCATGAGTTTACTTCTCCTATTATATTTTATTATATATGCATGTATAGGAAGTATTTCCTACACTTTTTTATGTAAGATAGTTAAGAAACTGTTTTTATAAAATCCTGACTTTACCCTCTCTTTGGTCAGAAATATATTTCATATAAAAAGAATTTACAAGAATATTATACCAATATACAATTAGATATTAAATAAATTTAACCCTTTTTGACCTTTTACCATTATCTTTAAGGGAATATTCTTTTCAATTTTCAAACAAAGAACTTGTCTATCCTTTTTATCATGTAAAAGGAATGTTCTTTTGACCAAGTAAGAAATGCATGGATTTACCTGTCGTCGTTTATCTAAAAATTCTATTACATTTTTTTAAAAGGTGATTCGGTAGTAAAATGTTTTTTTAATTGGGTTTTTAAGAAATTTTATTCCCAACCTTTTCCAACTTTTTTAACATGTTTTTAAGGAAAACTTTTTTTCAAAATGTTTTCATGAATTATTTAAATGTTATCATTGTTATTTCAAAATGACCTATAGATTACATTAATATCTATTCAATGAATGATTTATTAATAATGATAATATCTTTTTGAAACCCATTTAATATTCTTGGGTAATATGTTTTTGAAACTAGTTTCCCTTTCATGGGTTTTATTCTTTTGAAACCGACTTCTTTTCACGGGTTTTGCTTTTGATTAAATGATTATGAAACCTATATATTTCCAAAGGTTATGATAATTTCACAATTTTATGATACCAATTTTTTCCAATTTTTTATGATATGTTTATTTATGATATTGTGGCACATGTATGTATGGTTTCATTATGTAATGGGTGGGACCTATATCTCCTTCTAATGAATTGGGTAATGTTTTCTATCTCATGAGATTGGCAGGGCAGGAACAAGCGTTTACATTGTTCAGAAATACAGGGCTTGAATAAGGGTTTACTCAGTTCAGTAATATAGGGATGGATCATGGGTTTATATGGTTCTGTAATACTGGTCTTGAATGAAGTTTTTCTCGATTCAGTAATATGGTGTTGTAATGAGGGTTTACTTAGTTCAGTAATATAGGGCAGGAACATGGGTTTACTCAGTTTTGTAATACAGGGTTGAAATGGGGGTTCACCCAATTCAGCATAGGACTTTCTCTACTAATATAGTCTTCGAATTGATTCATTTTCTACTATATAAATTAGTATATGATTATGTGTTTCCACAATTGAATGCCTTATTTATATGTCAGGCTTTAATGGCTTATGTTCTTTATTTCCTTATGATTCAGGTCTTATAATATATCAGGAATTATTCCATGATTCTTATTTATGATGTTTGATATGCAGGGTATGATCCACTATTTTCATGATCACATTTTCCCACCCTTATTGTTATGTTTATTCTTACACGTATCTCATGTTTACCCTTAATAATAATTTCAGATCAATGATTTCTCATTTTTATATTATCTAGGTTATGAAGAATAGTTTTAGGTAGAAGTACTAAAGGTGGACATCATTATAGGTGATGTGGAAGATCTTTCACCAGGATAGAACATTTTTATTTCATGTTTCCAAAGACACTAAACCATTATGGTCCTCTAGCATTTATTTTTGTAATGTAATAAATATTCACCTAAAATGATGTAATATACATGTATATTAAGCCTGTGTCGCTATAGTTGGTATCAAAAGATATTTTTAGTCATCCTTTGGAAACTAGGATGATAAAACCTTATTGAGATCCCTAAGATTATTTCTAATGATATGTCTAGGGATATCCTTGATGATAAGTATAGGGATGAGTTAACATTTAAGAAAATTTCCTAGAATTTTGGTAAAGTATTGAGTTAGTTGTTTCCTAGAAATACAACCATGTATTACTATTACAAGTGGATGTGGCTCTGGAACAGATCTACATAGGGATAAAAACTCCAAAAAGATGTTTTGTGCTTATCTCAGGGTAATCTGCTTCATGACAAAGGGCCTTGCTGGAAACCTGGTTTGACACTCCAAGAGGGTATGCTTTGGGAATTCAAAAAATCTTCATAAACCATCAGAATAGATTTAGATATATATTTTCTATGAATAACCTAGGATAAACCCATGGTGTGATATATTATGGAAGGTGTCATGATTTAGACATCCTATATGTAATTATTTTCATAACTATATAGTTTTATGCTATGATTAGTAATAGTCGCACAATACTTCTGGTTTTAGTCAATGGTGGGAACCAAAAGGAACTGTATTAGTGTTGAATGTGATGGAATACTTTTTGATTAAAAGTAATGTGGTATGATCAATGGAGTGAAAGATTTCAGGATCATGCCTAACTAGTTTTCACGAAACAAGATTAACAATGTTTCCCTTAACCAACTCTCAGACTCACCAAGGAAGAGAAAGAAGGCGTTTACTGAGTGTTTGGGTAATGGATACCATGTAGAAAAGAAGATTTTGTTTCTTTTGTGTCAGGAATTTGGAATGAATTGAATAAGTGAATTTATTATAGGAACACGAAAGTGAATTTACTATGCAAAAGAAGCACACAATGAATGTGACTTCAACGGGAAAATAAAGTGTTCGATTAATGAAATGGAATGAAATTTTGGCCTCCCTAATTTGTCTCAACGGTAATGTGTTTTAAGTGTGGAAGAAATGATAATTATGAAACTCAATGTACCATGTAAAATGTTCCTTCAGAGAATCAAAATGGTTTTTTGAGTATTGGTTACATTACTCATGATGAAGAGACTTCATAAGAAATGTGAAAGAAAAAGTTTATTGTGTAATAGGAATAAGTAAAATTGTTTGTTTATTAAGGATGAAGTAAATTATGTATTTATGTATTTGGATTCCAGAATAAAAAATTTTGAATTATGTATAGATTGTTCAGTTTATATTTTCCTTTGGATTTACATGAATATTTTGAATGGCCAGATTGGACTATAATGGATATCTCATGAATGCTAACAATTTGACTAAGGGAAGTTAACAATTAACATATTCTTTATGTTATGATAATGTTGTATGGAAGAAGATACATGGGCTTTGAATAAGTATATCGAACAGTACTGGTTACCATTAAACAAAATAAGTACCTTTTTATAGGTGGTTTATGATATCACTATTGAAGTTTACAACATATTTTGATATAAGGAGTAGAATCAATATACTATGGAATGAGGAAGATTTCATGTTTTCAAAAATGATTAATGGTAATTAATGTTGTTACCATGTTTCAATGAGAATATATAATTAGGTTATTCACATGATTGGAACATGAAAAACAAGAGCTACATTGAGTTATACAGAGGAATCAATGTTAATCTGATTTCATGACTCTTTTTCTAAGGTTTTTTATTTTCTTCTTTCTGAATGGTTATAATGTTATCATTTGATGAAAAAATTAAGTTAAAAATCAGAGGAAGTATTTTTTCACTGAGTTGTTGTTCAAAACCATGGTCAAAATGATAATCAGTGATTAACCTTACTTTATGGATTCCCATCTAATATATTATATTAGCGTGGTTTTAAAAAAAGGGCATCATGTATTTTAGTTGACAACCAATCATGTGTGGCAAGGTCGTGGGTCTTGAACCCACATCTGAAGGATGATAAGGCTTTCACTCTTCCACTGGTCTATGTGATTTCATGGTTAATGTGTATTCATTTTTAATGAATAAATATTTATCATTAACTATTAGTGTTAATTTTTTTAGATTAATTCATGTTGTTTTTAAAGAGACAAATAGTAAGCCTTTATATTCTTCTATGGGCCTTAATATCCATTGAAATAATATTTTAGAGCTTTATGAATCACATTTAACTTCTATACATTCATTACATGAGGAAATGGATGTATTTGAAATTTTCCAAATCACAAAAAATGAATTAATTTTTTTTAATTATCAAAAATTACTCAACATTCTGAAAGTGATAAAAAATGTTCTCCTAATACGTTAAATTAGATTGAAGCAATGGATTCTAGAATCATCATTGATTTATTATATTAAGGCCCAAAATATTCCTTTGATCATTCACTTGTATGTGATTGACTTACTTAATCACTCCCTATAAATATTTATGCTTTTCCTCTATGTCCAATCTTCACTTCAAACCTATGTTCTCCAATGTGAAAATCCAGTTATATGTTACCTTTGGTAATCATTATGGTTCTAAATTTCAATTTTTAAGGGATGTTTTAGAATACATATTTACAATGTAGTTATCTATGAATTAAATATTCAATTAGTAATCACTTGATAACCAAGAAGAATTTTTAGGGATAAATTCATTTTTTGGGGAGTAGAGTGTAACACCCCGAGAATTTGAGGATTATTTTTTTCAAATTAATTTAACTTTTCAATATTATTCATTTCACATTAAATTGAAAATAGTAATTATATATATATAATAAAACACTATGTAAAATACTCCTTTCACACACAAAAAAAAACTTTTCATGCACTACATGCAATTCCATCTTGGCTTGCGCTTCAAGCAACAGTGACTTTGCATACAATGCATGAAAAATTGACTTTCTATGAAACATCTCTTTTTTATTTTAATTATATAAAAAATTTAATTATAACCTATCCATTATACTTAGTAATATCTAATTTTAAAATATATTTTTTATATAAATAAAACTTATTGATAATGAAAGATAATATTTTTGGAAAAGTCCTATTATGTGAAAAATATTATTTTCTTGAATAAATAGCTTTTAATAATAATATTAATTTGAGAAAAAAAAACTTAAATTAAATTTGATAAAATAAACATAATTTTTTAATTCAAAATTTTGAAATTATTCTATGAAGAATCTTTAGGATTATTCTGTGAATCATCATTTTTCATAAATAGTGAAAAATATAGCTTTTTAGTTAAAAACTGCCTTTTGTCTAATTAATTATTAATGATAAATGATATTATAAATAATATTTAAGGTAAAATTATGTTAATATTAAACATATTAATAATATTTATATTATTAGAAAAAAAATTACTTCGAAATTGAATATAATATCTTAATATAATTTTTAACTTTTTTCTACTTTAAAACCCTGTTATTTCGTCTCGTCGGCAGGATTATGAGATATTTAAAATTTCATTCATAGGTGATTAGAATTTAAAAAATAAAACATAAACCATTGTATTAAGTCTATGATTTATAGTCTAATAAGACCTTGTTAATTTTTGACCAAAATTAGTTGTAAAAGTGATTAAAATTAATCACAGCGATTAAGGCAAATTAAGCTTAATTAGGGGAAAACCCTTAAAACGAAGGCCGCAAAAGACCTTGACACTTGAAAAACACCCATGTTATTTCAATATTCCCCCCATAAACGTTAAATTATTGATTTTTTTGGGGTTTTTATGTCTTTTTTTAGGTGATAACATGTGAAGGCCGAATTTGTTTCTAAAACATCCATGTGAGTCATTTTCATTCAATATAAAATGCCACCACCTCTACCCATTCCTCACACCTATAAATCCTTTTTAGTTCGTCCAATATCTTCCCCAGTAGTCTCAAAACAATCATAACTTCGACATTTAAGACTCCCTTTTCAATGAAACCCTCTCAACGAAGCCTTTTGGATCAAACCAAAAGGAGTTACCCGATTAAGAGGTAAAATCTTCCCTCAAGACCCTTCATTTTATTTTTTTTCTCCACCCCTGCACTATCTTTATTACCTTATTTTGTGACAAAACCAGTTTAATACATATACTAGGATGTTTTTTTCAAAAGGTTATGACATATACTTACACAAACCTCCATCAGATGGATGTTGAACATAATGTTTCTATGTACGACGAACTACTTCCTCACAAAATGATTATTGTTCATTTCTCCTTTACCACTAACCAGTGTGTAAATTTTGATCAATGATTTATTTATATATTTAATATATTATACTTTTTATTTCATTAATCTTATTTATTCGTTTTAAACAGAACATATTTTTACCATCCATTTGGTGTTAATACGATAATCCTGTTTGGGGAAGTGTGGACTACCACCCCCTCAATGCGACGTGATTCGTTCATACACAACAGAGCATGTATTAAGGATTGGTTTAGTAAAAATATATGACATATATGATATATTAATTATACTACAATAATTATATATATACATACATATTTCATTTACATACATTCTTTCAGTACGATAATAAAAATTAAAAACATCGTTGATGCGTACGCACAACTTACCATATCCCTGAACGGTGTATTACATCACGTACGAAATTTTATATAGATTATTAAAAAATAATTTTAATGATTATACCTCATATTTATATCATGTTCTACATTCTAGAATCATGATATTACTATAAGGATCAAGAATATAACAAATTAAGACACATGTGAAGAACAAAGCGAATATTACCCAAAGTGAAACCTTTAAATAGGATCGTTTACAAGTGGGTAATATAAAGTAATAATTATAACACCAGGATTTTTTTATTAAATATTTTATTCAAATAATTATTATTCTTAATTAGATTGATTTTCACACAGTATTGAGTTTAACGTAATTGTGGGATGCCCTAAATATAAAATTATTGTTATAGCCTAGCCGTTAGGTTTGCAGGAATAATTATACTAACTTTTTAAAATGCATTATGAATTCATTGACTATTAATTATTTATCAAAAATATAAATCAATTATATATTTTAATTTTTTAGTGAATTACATTTGGTAATGAAATTAATGATACATGTTTTTTAAATACTTAATAAAATATTTTTTATATTCATATAATGGATATTTTAGTGTTAGGGTATTAATAAAACCCTATTTTATGTATAAGAATCTATTTTTTAAAGGTTAACTTTAAACCATTGAATTGAAAACCCATTTTAAATTAATATTTTCACACATTCATAATTTATATATTAGAACACAAACATTATATTTTGATGTAGGATATAAAAAATTACTTTGGATAAATTTCTTATATTTTTCTAATAACATTAACGTTTTGATGAATTGTAAAAATACTAAAAATTTAAATTAAAAACAACTTTTCTCCACAAGACACATTATACGGTAAAATTATAAAATTAAATATTTTTAAAGTATAAATATAATATATTTTTACCATTTATTTTAGTGTATGTTTTTAATTTTACATTTAATTCATAGGTAAAAACATTTCAATTGTTTGTAATGTTTTAACTTTTAAAACACATTTTCTCATTTCATAAATGGGAATAATATTCAATTAATTACTACAACTTCTGTGTTTTTAATTTGGAAAAATGGATTCCATATTTTTAGTTATATATTCCAAATTGTGGGAATAAGTACCTTTTATTTTTGGACATTATGAATAGTAACTTCAGTAATTATTTTATTTGTCATGGTAAAAATGTAAATCCATTAAATAAGGGTAAAATAATAACAATATAATAATAAAAACTACCCTAAAATGTGTCTTAATCCTATTGGATAAGATATTTCTGGCCATGGTAATCCTTGGGTAGGCTTTGGGAACCCATGGATTCAC
Source organism: Viscum album (assembly GCA_963277665.1). Taxonomy (NCBI): domain Eukaryota; kingdom Viridiplantae; phylum Streptophyta; class Magnoliopsida; order Santalales; family Viscaceae; genus Viscum; species Viscum album. The sequence continues at coordinate 1,453,570,467 of OY728120.1, forward strand.
TTGGATGTGAAAATTACATTTTATAAGAATTAATTTCAAGTAAAGATAATTATACCCTAAACACAAATATTTTACTAAATCAATTTTAATATAGAGATATATAACTAATATCCATTTTATAAATATTAAATCGAAATGAAAAAATATTTCCTATATTATCGTATTTTATTTATAATTTTTATACATTAGATAAAAATATTTATTTATGGCATAATTATGATGTGGTGAGTACCTCATTAATGAAAGATTCAAATAAATGAATTTATAAATATTTAAAAAAATGTAACTTGGTTATTTTTATGTCATCCACAAATTTTTTAGATGATATTGACATATTATATTTGTATTAATGCATTACTTTTAATGGAATCGGGTTGTTATTAATTTTTTAAAAAGTGATGTATGAATTGTGTCCAAAATTGAAAAAATTCCCAAATTACAACATAAAATGGGTTATTCAATTATATTAAATTCCTAAAAATATAATATTTTACAAAATTGTTAATATATGTCCAAATATATCATAAATATCTTTTTTTGGGTTGTTTGACATGATATGCAATTACACTAACCCACAAGGTATAAATAACATGATATAACAGTAAGATTAAAAAGGGTAACATAATGGTTCATCCAAAATGAGAAGGATAAAAAAATATTCAAGACTTTTCTAAAAAATATTGGATTATTGGTATTCAAACCAAAATCATCTTATCTTTTTATTATATAATTTTTGGACCATTTTTTGTTGAAATTAAATTTATTATAAATTAATATTTTGAGAGTTTTTAAAGTGCACATGTTCACTCTTATAAAAGGTAACCTCCTCCCTCTCCACTTAAATCCATTTTGAGAATTCATGCTTGTCAAACCCCTACCCATTTCTCTTTTAAACAACCATAGTTACATTTTAGAGGTTCTGATATTCTGAAAATACAAACTCTAGTTCCCTATGAGAAACATTAAAGAAGGAACGTTGAGGAAGAGATAATCTCTTCTACCGATTATTTCATATTTATTTCTTCTTATACATCCTATTATTTAGTAGTTTCATTATAACATAATTAAAAAAGTATCACTAATATAATGATATGTAATTATAAATATTAAATAACCCTATTTCACCTTTTATATATCCTACGAAATATGAAATCACCGCATGTGCATGCGCATGGCTTACTGTGTCCCCGCTATGGTGTAATCTATTTTTCACCACCACCTCACATGGATTGGTATAGTGGTGGAAATAATAACTATATATAATTTTTATAACATGATACTAATTCTGAGATACTATACACAATCCACTTCAATACCATTCAACAATTATGGGAACGATATCATCGGTCGTGCGTACATAAGGCTTACCGTCTCCGCGGTGATATGTGATTCTTTATACATAATCATTATTAAACTATGATTATATAAATGAATTTAATGAATAAATATGAAATATATTATAATAATACAATGCTTTAAATGATATAACTATAACTTAAAAATAGGAATAATAACTTATCTGACAAAACATATATAAGTACATAAAGTAGTTAATACACAAAAAATGAGTAACAATGAAATGTTATTAACAAACAGATGAAAATATGATCATAAATGTGATCATAAAAATGATTGTGAATCTGTAATAAATTAGTAACATTATTTAAATCATTATATAGGAGGTTTTGATGTATATTAATCATATCAAACCTAAGGTATGGGATAATTTTTAAATCTCATTTTTAACAATGACTGTTTATACGTCAGTATTTACTGATGATATATTTATCATCCATGTCCATGTTTTCAAATAATGTTATCATAAAATTATTATTATTATTCTATGTATGTTTAAAGTCATTTTTGACCATTTTTTGACATTTAATATGTGGTATGGAAGGTATCTTTTTTTGGTTTACCATACGAGGTACTTTTTAACTTTTCCAGCTAAACGATGAGGGGAATGTTTTTTCAACAAATACAACATGAATGGATTTATAAAATTTCATAATTCATGATTTCCATGAATCTTCCTTTAAATTATTTCAAGATTATTTTCAATTAAATTCTTTTCTTCTAAAATTTCATGACAATTTGAGAAAAGAAAATGTTTTTTAAGAAGAAAGGATATTTTCCTCAGGAATTATGTTCCATTGTTTTATCAAAATTATTTTCCATATAAGATGACATAGGGTTATCTTTCTATCCCTATTATTACATTTATTTGATTTTTTTTATGATGGAATTATTTTTATGAAGGACATTTATCTTATGTGGATTATGTTATGACAAAATGATTTTTATGAATCCTATTTTATTTTTAGGTTCTGCTATGATGAAATTTTTATGTTTTTGTGGAACATGTAATAATTATTTCATTATCATATGGGTGGGAACTATTTCCCCCTCCAATTCATTAGGTAAATATTTATATCTCATGATATAGACATGGTTGGAATATAATGTTAATCCGGTTTGGTGATACAGGGCTAGAATGAGGAGAGAAATCGGTTCAGTAATGGAATTTTTCTATTATAATGGTCTTGAAAATGATCCTTGAATAATTTGAAATGATTTTATATGATTATGTGTGTATGCCACAAAATTTCATGACTTCTGTTATGACTATTGGGATTACATTTCACTTTTATGATTTATCCCATGACATGATGTTGGGATCTTTTATATAGAGGATAATATTTTCCTATGTTGTGTTCTTATGAATAAGATATGATTCTAATTTAATTTATTTCCCCATACTGGGCATTTTATCACACCATTTTACATGTTTCTTTCCCTAGGACATGAATAAGATTATTAAGTATGATATTCCAAAAAGGAGTCTAGTTATGATGAAATAAACGGGAGATGATGTTGATGTTTTATGAAACATTTGTTTATGTTTCCTAGTTTCTAAAGACATTATACCTACACATTCCTATCATGGTTTTGTTATGTGTTGTAATAAATATTCATAAATTTTGAAGAGATATCAATTTACATAAGGAGTGGGTCTCAATAGTTGGTTTCATAGGAATGGTGTTGATCTTTGGAAACTAGGTTGAGAAACCCTTAAGGATATGTCTATGTATAAGATATAATTCATGGGATTTATAAATGACCATGAATAACCAATGATAAAACCTAATGTTTCCTAAATTGAAATTTTATTCTTGATTTTGTGGATTTCCTATTATGATTAGTGTTTCTCACACTATGCTTCTTGGTTTTATTCAATGGTTGTAACCCAAAAGAACCACATTAATGTTGAATGCGATGGGAAATGCAATTGATTGGCCCCCTAAGAAACCAAATGTTATGGGAAATAGAATAAAAAATCATGTAAAAATGCTCACACAACTTTCTCAAAGAATGAACTATTACAGACATACAAACGAGCAAAAAGATGGAACAACATTATGTTGAATCCATCATAATGTAGCGTCAACATTCATTTAGTGGGTCTTATGATCCATTAGTGGATGAAAAATGGATCCGTACAACTGAAAAGATATTTTTAGTTCTATAATGTTCTGAACATGAAAAAGTCATCTTTGTAGTATATTGTTTGTAAGGGGAAGCTGATCAATGGTGGAATCTTATCAATAATACAAGGCAAAGAGATGAAATTGAGTCCATGAAATGGGAAAATTTAAAGATCTTATTTTTCAATAAGTACTTTCCTCGTATTCTCCAAAACAAATATTGAGGAGTTCCATGATCTTAAGAAAAAGGATGATCAATTAGTTTGTACCTATGAAGAAAATTTTACCAGACTCACAAGTTACACTTCTGGAGTTATTATCCAACTTGAGATTAAGATTCATCGATACTTTAGGGTCTTAAAACCAAGTCCCCAAAGGGAATTACCCATAAAAGACTTTAATAGATTCGAAGAAATTTTTGAGGTGCTCTCAAGGTTGAGATGGAGATTGGAGTAACCCATCAGTCATATGGGTTTGATTAGAAGCTAAGAATGGAATTCAAAGGAAAATATAATGACCACATAGAAAATAAGATGAGTTTTTCCTTATGCTCATAGTGTGAAAAAAAACCATGGATGGAATTCTCTTAAAGGGACTAGTAAATGTTTTATGTTTGGAAAAGAAGGTATTCAGACAATTAAAGGCAGATGTGATGGGAAAAATATGTCTAATTACGCAATCAAAGAAAAGGCTACATAGAATTCACCTCAAACACTTCAATGTTACATGTGAAAGTAAACGGGGAATTATACTAATCAATCCTCGAATCTGTGGGTTATCGATGATGATCGACATCAATAAACTCTTAAGTCCAAATAAAAAGGAAAGTCACGTGCAATTACTATCAGAGATGTACAGTGTGATAATGAAGTGGAGAAAGGCACACTTACCATCCAATGTAAAGAAGAAAATGTTTTATTTTATTCTGGTTCCACCCACTCCTTTATTTATAAATAATTTTCTAAGGGTATCGCCATATTACCTCAACAATTAGATGTCGATTTAGCTATTACAACTCTTAATAGAACAATGGTTGCATAAAAAGTTTACAATTCTTCTCCAATTGAATATTATTGGAATGTACTTCCAAAGAATATTTTGATCCTTCATATAGTGGAATTTTATGTGATTATTTTCTTGGACTGTCACTCTTAATATAGAGCACAAATAAATTTTCATAGAATGGATGTCACATTTCATATTCCATATCAATCTATGATCATCTATAGATGCAAGGATAAATACAACCTTCCAGTAGAAATTTCATACATATTATGGGTCTTGATTCCAATAAATTAAGGTTATTTATCTCAAATTGTTGGGGAGAAACTCATGATTAATATTATGCCTATTGTATGGGAGTTTGATGATTTCTTTTCTGGAGGAATTTATATTTCTTCTACCAAATTGTGATTGTGAGTTTTCAATAGAACTCAAACATGTTGCAATGACAATTTCAAAGACACCTTATAGAATGCCCCCAATTGAGTTTTAGGAATTAAAGAGGAAAATCTAAGGGAATCATGATATTGGATTCATACTCCCTAGTGAGTCACCATGGGGAGCACTTGTTATGTTTGTTAAGAAAAAAAGATGTATCAATGAGACTCTTCATTGATTATCGAGAACCTAAAAGGATCACTATCAAGAAAAAATATCATCTCCTGTGCATTGATGACTTATTTGACCAACTATGCAGAGTCAATAGTTTTCCAAGATTGATCTTTGTTCAGGGAATCATAAATTTGGGGTAAAAAGGAGGGTATACCAAAGACAGCATTCCAAACAAGGTATGGACACTATGAATTTATAGTAATTCCTTTTGTCTTATTAATTCCCTTACTATCCTTATGGATCTATTGAATAAAGTATTTAGAGACTACCTTGATCAGTTTTTGATAGTCTTTATAAATTATATTCATGTCTATTTAAAGAGAAAGGAAGAACATAATATCACAAGAGAATTGTACTGAAGACCCTGAGAAAGGAGAATATTTATGCCAAAATACCAAGTTTAAATATTTGTTTCAAAAAGTTTCATTTTTGTGTTAAATAATCTCAAGATAAAGGATATCTATAGATCCATAAAAAATAGAGGTTATTGAAAGATGGTCGAGACCAACAATCATAATTGAAATTTGACGTTTTCTTGGTTTGGTTGGATATTATTGACATTTTGTGGATGATTTTTCACGATTATCTAATTCACTCGCCAATTTTACTCATAAATGAGTTTTGTTTTTTTGGATGAGGGAATGTGAAGATAATTTCAAAAGGCTAAAAAGAAGGTTAGCCAATGAACCTATGCTCACACCAACTAGTTGTGGAGACAGGTGTCTGATCTATATTTATGCTTCCCAAAAGGGGTTCGGGTGTGTTTTCATGAAAAATGATATAGTGATAGATTATTCCTCAAGACAGTTGAAAATCAATAAGCAAAATTACCGAACTCATGATTAGGAGGTAGTTATGGTATTATTTTCAATAAAAAATATAGGGATTATCTTTATGGTGAAATTTGTGATATTTATACTGATAATAAAAAGAAAAATTGAATTTCCAGAAAAAAGGATCTGAATATGCACCAAATAAGATCATTAGATTTGATTAAAAATTATGACTGCTCAATATGCTACCACACTGGGAAAGCGAAGAAGGTGGCAGATTCTTCGAGTCTAAATTACCATGCTATCTTATACATGATGAGGATAACAAAAGATCCAATATTTATTGATTTTCAAAGGATGGATCGTGAAATTTTAATGGATGGGGAGATATCATATCTTTCTCAAATGAATGTTCAACCAACTACAAAAATGAATATTATAGAGGAACACAAGGAAGATGTAGAGTTACAAAAAAAGGTGATAAATGTTCCAGAATTCAACCGTGATTGTGATGAAAAAATAAGGCTCAGGAACTGGGATTGTATTCCTCCCATACCAGAATTAAATAAGTATCTATCGGATGTGGCTCATAGTTTTTCATTCTCTATTCACCCTGGAAGAAAAATGATGTATAGGGACCTAAAAGGGTGCTTCTATTGGGGTGGCATGAAAATAGATCTTTCCAAATATGTCCCTCGATGCTTGGTTTGTCAGTAAGTTGATATTAAGATACAGAAGTCGATAGGGATGTCTCAACCATTACACATACCATAATTGAAATGGGAAAATATCACTATGGTCTTTGTCATCGTACATCCCAAAACATCCAATGCTAATAATTATATCTAGATTATAGTTTACTGTCTTACAAAGTCAGCACACTTCATTGCTATTAAGAGAGGATTTATCTCTTGATTATCTTTCCAGGATATATGTAAATGAAGTGGTAAGATTTCATGGTGTACCAATTTCCATTATATTTGAATGGTATCCAAGGTTTACCTTGATGTTCTGGTGAAGTCCTCAGTATTCTCCAGATATAATGTTATGTTTTAGCACTGCTTGTCATCCTCAGAGAGGTGGTCAGTCTGATAGGACAATTCAATCTTTGAAGACATGTTGAGAGCATTCTATATGGATTACAGTGGTGGTTGGGATCAACACATACCATTGCTAGAATTTTATTACAATAATATCATTCACCCCACTATTTAGATGGATCCTTATGAAGACCTCTATGTAACGAAGCGAATAACTCCAACTTGTTGGGATAATGTTTGGGAAATAAAGCTATTAGTACATGATCTTATTGATAAAATTGGAGAAAAGGTCAGATCTATTCAACAACACATAAGAGCATCTCAGAGTCGAAAAAATGGTTATACTGGAAACTGAATAAAATACCAAGAGTTTGAGGTTCGTGAAAAGGTGTTCTTACGAATATCTCCCTAGACGAGAGTAATGAGATTTAGAAAGAAGGGAAAGCTGATCCCTAAGAATATCGGTCTTTTTGAAATAATGGATCATTTTGAGAAGGTAGCTTACTGATTGGATCCCCCACTAAATCTCTCTCATGTTCATGATTTCTTCCATGTATCTCTCCCGAAAAAAGTACATGCCTGATCCTTCACATGTACTAAGTTCAAAATTAGTACCACTAGAGCAATATCTTTGTTATGAAGAAAAACCGATAGAGATTCTAGATTGTAGAAAAAAGAGTTCTATAAAATAAGACCACTCACTTGGTTTATGTTTTATGGAGGAACCACCAATTAGAAGAAGCTACATGGGAACCTGAGTATATGATGAGAGAGAGGTACCCTCATCTTCTTATTTCCAAGGGACAAATTTTTTGGAAAAAAATCTGTTTAAGGGGGGTAGAATGTGACACCCATATGTTTTATTAAATATTTTCGTTAAATAATTTTTATTCACCAGTAGATTTATTTGCATGATATCATTACATTAAACGAAACGCAAGATTCCCTTAATATATAATTACCAGTATAACCTAGCTGTTTGGTTTGCAGGAATATTTATAACTAACTTAGGAAAAAACATTACGAATTCATTGGCTATTAATAATTTATGAAAAATATAAATCAACTGGATATTCTTATTTATGAGTGAATTAAATTTAGTAATTAAATTAATGATATATTTGTGTTATATACTTAATTAAATATTTTCTATAGTCAACCAGTGGATATTTTAGTAATAGGGTTTCAATAAAACCCTATTTTATGTATAAAAACCTATTTTTTAAAGGTTTATTGTGCACCTTTGAATTGAGAACCCGTTTTAAATTTTGATTTTGGAACATTAATACTTTCTATATGAAAAAATAGACATATTTTCTTGAAGCTGGATATAAAAATTTAATTTGGATAAACTTTTTATATTTTTCTGATAAATTTCATGTTTTTCAGAAGAGTAAAAATATGAAAAATTTTATTTTAAAACAACTTTTTTCATCGAGATAATTTAAATGGTTAAATTATAATATTTAATGGTTTGAATGTATAAATAGAATATATTTTTACCATTTAATATAATTTTTGTCATTAATTTTACAATGAATTTATAGGTAAAAATATTTTAATCTTTGCAAGTGTTTTAACTTTTAAAACCAATTTTTTCATTTCAACAGTGGGAATAATTTTAAATTAATTACTGCATTTTATGTGTATTGAATTTCGAAAAATGTATTCATAATTTTAAAATTGTGTGAATAGGTACCTTTTATTTTTGGACATTATGAATAGTAACTTTAGTATTTATTTTATTAACCCTGGTTAAAGAGTAAATTTGGAAATTAAGGGTAAAAATAATACTTTAATCATATAAAACTATCCTAAAACATGTCCTAATCTTATTGGATGAGATATTTCCAACAATGGTCATCCTTGGGTATATTTTGGGACCCCATGGATTCAACTTTATGTTAAAATGACATTTTATTAGAATTAATTTAATGTAAAGATAATTAAAACCTAAACACATATCTTTTACTAAATGGATTTTAATATTGGGTTATATAATAGATCACCATGTATATAAATATCCATTAGAAATATAAAAATATTTCCTAAATCATGGTATTTTATATATAATATTTGGACATTAGATATATATATATATATTTATGACACAATTATAGTGTAATGAGTACCTCATTAAAGAAAAATTGAATTAAATGAATTTAAAATTATTAAAACAAAAGTAATTTCGTTATTTTGAGATTATCCGAGAATTTTATAGATGATATAACCAAATTATATTTGATTTAATGCCTTAGTTTTGAAGGAATCGTGTTTTTATGAATTTTTTTAAAAAATCAAGTATGAATAGTTTCCAAAATTGATGTAATACATAACATAAAACAAAAAATAGATTATTAAATGAAATTAAATTCTTAAAAATCTAATATTCGACAAAATGGTTAATATATGTCCAAATACATCATAAATAACTTTTTTTTGTTTTTATACATGATATGGTAATTTCACTAACCCTCAAGTTGTAAAAAACATGATATCACGGTAAGATTAAAAAGTGTAAAATAAGGGTTAAACCAAAATGATAAGGATAAAAAAATATTAAAACCTTGTCTCCAAATTATTGGATGATGGGTATTATAACTATAATCATCCTATTATCGAATTAAATAACTTTTGGACTATTTTTAGTCGAAATTGAATTTATAATAAATTAATATATTGAGAGTTTCTTAAAGTGTCCCTCTCCTCTCTTATAAAAGAGAACATCGTCCCACTCATATTCACACTATTTTGAGCCTTAAATATCATCCAAAACCTATCCATTTCTCTTCTCAACTTCCCTAGTAATATCCTTGAGGTACTGGTGTTCTCAAAAGACCATCTCTAGTTCCCTAAGAGTAAATTTAAAGGAGGCACATCGGGGAAGAGATAATCTCTTTTACCGATTCTTTCAAATTTATTTATTCTTCTACATAATATTATTTAGTTGTTTCATTATAAAGTAATAAGATAATTATCACTAGTATACTGATATGTTATTATAAAAATGAAACAACACTATTTCACCTTCTATCCATGCTATGAAAAATGAAATCATTGAGGGTGCATACGTACGACATACCATCACCATGCCATGGTGTAATCTATTTTTCACCCCCACCTTTTTTGGATGGGTATAATGGTGTAAATAAAAAATATATATGATTATTATAGCATGATACTAATTCTGAGATACTATACTCCATCCACATCAATACCATTAAACAATTATGCGAATGATATCATCACTCATGCGTACGTACGACTCACCGTTTCCACCGTGCGATGTGATTTGTTCTATATAAACATCACTAAATCGTGATTATATAAATGAATTGAATGAATAAATATGATATATATTATAATAATACCATTAATTAAATTATATAATTATAACCTAAAAATCTGAATAAGAACTTATGCGACAAAACATACATAAGAACATAAAGTAGTTAAAACTCGAATAACAAGTAACAATAAAATGTTACTAAAAAACGGATGAAATTTTGATCATAAATGTTACCATAAAGTGTTTATGATTCCATAATAAATTAGTAACATTATTTAAATAATTATACAGGTGGTTTGGATACATACAAATCATATAGGATCACAAGGTATGGGATAATTTTTCAATCTCATATTTTTTTGAGATTGTTTATACGTAAGTATTTGCTCGGGATATATTAATCATCTTTGTCCATGTTTACTAATAATGATATAATAAAATATTTATTAATTTTCTTTGTATGTTTAATGTCATTTTTACCCATTTTTTAATTTTACTACATGGTATGGAATGAATATTTCTTTTGATTACCATACGAGGTACTTTTTATCTTTTCTAGAAAAAGTACGAGGAGAATGTTTTTTCAACTTATACAGCATGAACAGATTTTTAATATTTCATAACTCATTATTTCCTTGAAAATTACTTTACATGATTACTTTTTTATTTTCAATTAAAATATTTTCTTTTAAAATTTCATTTATTTTGAAAAAATAAAAAAATAGAATAAAGGCTATTTTCCTCAGAAATTAACTATCCGTGTTTTATCAAAATTATTTTCCATCTAAGATGACATAGGGTAATGTTTCTATCCCGTTTATTAATATTTTCTTATTGTTTTTATGATTTAATTAGTTTTATGAAGTCCATTTATTTTCTATGGATTATGTTTTGATGAAATTACGTTTAAGAAACCCATTTTATTTCTTCGGTTATACTATGATGAAGTGTTCATGTTTTTGTGGCACATGTAAGGGTTATTTCATTATGAGATGGGTGGGACCAATATATCACTCCAATGCATTGGGTAAATATTTATATCTCATGACATAGACATGGATGGAATGGAAAGTTAATTTGGTTCAATGATATATGACTTGAACTAGGAGAGAACTCAGTTCAGGAATAGACTTTGTCTGCTGTTATAGTCTTGGAAATGAGTCTTGACTAATATAAAATTATTTTTTATGATTATGTGTGTATGCCACTATATTTTATGTCTTATGTTATAACCACTGGGAATACATTTCACTTTTAGGATTTATCCCATGACATGAAATTGTGATCTTTTATAAGCAGGATAAGATTTTAAAATGTTGTGTTCTTATGAATATGATATGATTGTTATTTCATTTGTTTACCCTTACTGAGCATTTGAGCTCACCATTATATATGTTTCTTTTCGCCAAAACATTAATAAAATAATTATTTATGATATACCAAAATGTATTCTAGTTATGATGAAATAAATGGGAGATAATGTAGATGTTTTATGAACTAGTTGTTCATGTTTCTCATTTTATAAAGACACTAAACCTATATTGTCCTGTTATGGTTTTTTATGTGTTGTAATATATATACTTCAATTATTAAGAGATGTTAATGTATGTAATGAATGGATCACTATGATAATAAAAAAAATTATGTTAATGGATATAATAATATTCTTCTATAATAGATTTATGAAAAATTTATATTTATTATACAAGAATATTGTACGAGTACAGAGAGAGTCAAGTCATGAGGTAAGGGGATTTTAATCTCACGATCAATTTCTGTGAGTTACAAGCTATGTTCACCACTCATTCCTTTTTTGTGGTGTATTTACTGAATATTATTTTTTTATATGTACATTTTAATTAATTTTATGCATATTTACATATCCATTCTATGATTCTTCTTTCATGGGGATTAACATTCAAAAGTCACCAAATCAGTAACACAGTTTTGTCTCAATTTTCCTTCATTGAGACTCATGTTTTTTATGGACATAAAATCATTTTCGGGGTCTATATACTTCCATTTTACATGACATATCATGAATATATATTTTTTAATGATATTATAAGATTCATGTAAATTATTTTCCTTACATGGAGAGAATGTGTAAGAACCCTGATCTTCTTTTCCGGTATGGATCTTGATTTCTGGTGTTTTGAGGGAAAAGAATGATTTTGGAAATTTTATTAGTACACATTGTGTGCTCGCCATGTGGACCACCTAAATTGGGGTTTAGTTGAGAAATGTACCCGACATGCACATTAAATGAACATGATGGGTACTTTTCTTTTTATTTGATAAATTGCACTAGGATCACGTCTCCTATCCAGAACGATCTTATTCTAACCTTTATTCGACCAAGCGAGACCAGGATCGATGAATATTATCCAAGCCATTGACCCATCATCATTTCTATAAATCAAACATCATCAGTTGCGTTAGAATTTCCTTAGTGATTTCTTTATTCTTCTGGAATCTCACTTCCAAATTTCTCCTCTCTCTTGAGTTATTCAACGTTGAATGATTTTGTCCTTTTTATAAATCTATGACATTTTAGATTGATTCAAGGGATGACATTGAGTGTTCATCAAATGACATCGAGGAGGGTGATTTGGTGCCTTTCGGAGTTTGTCTATGTGTTATTTATGACTAAGTGGAAATTACACATGATTTTTATATTTCATGTAGATTAATTGAACCATGTTATCATCTGTGTTGGTTTTCATGGAAGATTTATGATTTTTTATGTTATATAATAATAGATTCCATGTTTACAGGACACCCTGTGGGTGTGTTCCTTGTTTCAATGTTTATGAACTTTTGGTCCAGGTTACTTATGAGGAAAACATTGTTTTCCTTACCATGCATGTTGGGTTGGAATATATTTCTTATTTGTTTCTTGTTAAATGCTTGTGTTTTTTATTATAACTTCCTATCCTTGTAGTAGATGAGATTTCTTTGGGATACTTCATATATTTTGTGCACAATTGTATTACACAGGGTTGTGAGAACATTGTGTAATTAGACCATAGGAGGAATTGACATTGAGGGACTCCCCAGAGTGTTTGTTATGATAACATACTAAGTCCATAGGGGGTATTGATGGAGATTTCTCACTCCGAGTGTCTATAGTATACCATTATGAAAAAAACAGGGGGAATTGACGTTGAGTGGTTCCTTAGAGTGTCTGTAGATTATCGTTAAAAGACCATAGGGGGAGTGGAGGGTGAGTGCTTCTTCAAAGAGTATATATTTTTGTGGGACAAAAGGGTTCAGATTGGGTGTGACTTCCCAGAGGGTCGTTATATATTTATTAAATTGATGATATGTCTAAACCGAGGGGTTAGATTATGAGAACATTCCATGATGGATGCTTTTGAATGTTTGATTGATTGTGATGAGTATTCCAGTCCATAGAACAAGCTTAGACCCAGTCATACTTGAGTGTTAGATGGTCTCCTGAGACTACTATTTTTCATTTACACATGGGATACAAAGAGTAGGACAGATCCTTCGATTTCATTATTCAACGGTTTGAATAATTTAAAAATGTAAATGAATGTAATTGGAAACTATTGGATTGTTTACTTTTGAGTATTTTATAGTTTATTGCATCATTTTTCATATTGCCTACTATATATAATCACTAAGAGTTAGGCATAAATCTTTTGGGGGTTACCTACTAGGATTCGTATCATACCCTATTTGGGTCATGATTTTTGACCCAAACCGATTATATGGTTTCAGGTATAGATAATGAAAAGCTCTCTTCTATATCTGGTACTTGATTGTTGTGGTGCTGGAGAGCATGGGGCCAAGATGAGGCTTTCTATGTTGTAGTAGTTTAATTGTTTTCTTTTGTACATTGTGTAGTACTATATTAAATCATTGTTACTTGTTTGGCTTCTTTCATAGACATATGTGTCACTAATCATTTTTATACGAGCTCTAGTTGTTTATTTACTATCAATATTTCGTTGTTACTTCATTGTATGGTATTACTATTTCCACTATTGTTTATTATTATAATTCTATTGTGTTGATCTGATAAAGAGGGAAATGTTTCCCCACTATCACAAACAAGGCCCTCGCTTCTAGTCTGCATCCTCTGGCATTTGGGTAAATGCTCTTGAGGTTATGTGACCAACCTGGTACAAGGAACCTTTGGGCGGAAACTGGTTCTGGGATGATACAATGTGGTATCAAATGAGTTTCATTTCTTCTTTGACATACTATTTGGAGCCATTGACATGGATAAAAAGGAATGGGTAGTTGGTAATCTGTTTTGACTGGGAGTAGCTAACCCATGTACCAGAAAAATCCACGTTACCTCAAATATTACAATTTTTCTATTTTTTCAATTGTTACAGTTGATTTGATTTCACCGTTGGTTGATTGACATGTTTTTTTTCTATTTTCATTGATATTACTGAGGTTATACTTCTATTACAACCGTATGATATGAGGGTATGTCATCTCATGCATCATTAAGTCACTTTTTAGTGATCGCATGTCATGCATTCTTGTCAAGCCATTTACGGTGGATTTATGATTTCTTGTTGTTTCAGAAGATGTTGTGCAAGATATGCATGTTGTTGTGATATATTCCATGATATAATTCCTTCTATTTGATAGTGTATTCATATTATGTAATGTTTCTCTTGGATGGAAGCCAAACATTGGTCCTTGGGGTGTTATGGGCCCTCTTGGATCGGAATTTGGTTTACCATATTTGATCTTTAATAAAAAAATTTCAAGTTGTGATATAAATACGAATTCCAAACATTGATTCATGGGAGTATGGGCTGTTAAAAGGTAGAATTTTTCATTCTTGGGAAAAAAATAAGTTTTTAAGTTTTTCGGAGGATTTTCAGAGACCTACTGTGGAAAAACCCAGACAACACGGCGTGTGGTGTTTTGAACACATGACATATGTTCATATGCTCTAGAATAAACAACTTTTCATAATTACATACCATGTACTGCATGTAAATGACATGTAGTCTTTAACCGTGTGACTGACATTGAGAGCAGAGACATGGGTTTGGGAAACTTCTATAGAAAATGTCATGAGTACATGCCATTTAGAAGAGTCCATATATCTGACTGTGTGATTAACGCCACAGGTGGATAAAACATTCGTTGTACATGATGTGTCCCGTTCCTACATGCTATACAGAGTCAACCATGTCTCCGACCATGTGACTAATGACACAAACGGTTGGAACATAACTGGTACATGCCTTTTCTAGGGTGAACATGTCGTGTAGTGTTACCTAGTAGGGAATCATGTGCTTCAGCCATACATAAGAACTCGAGATGGAGGGAAAATTCAAGTACATACTATATCACAGGAGGAACGCACCATGTATAGTGGTGTAAAATAACCAGTTTTGGCATAGGTATAGACCCATGATGAAACCTAAAGGTTCCCATTGTGTGGAGGGTATACACACCGTGAAACCCAATTGTTAAAAACATGAATGTTTTTTTCTCTTTTTTCCTTTATTTAACATCTATGTTTTAGTCCTCGATAATATTTAAGTGAGGTGTGCGCTTGACCTTGCAGAGTTATGCCACTGAGACGTCCTCCAGTTGTACGCCAGATATAGGGCATTGATCAGACACCAGAAATGGTAGATCAGGGACTACCTGCAGATCCGCCCATCATTTTGTCTTGTAACTAGCTATTATACTGGACATAGGTGCTGATGTATAGTTCAAAGAAGGCTTCATGAGGTTTATTCAAACCTTCAAGGGAGCGCCACATCTGGCCCCGTCTATGGAAGAGCTGACGCATGTGTTCAAATAACATTGTCCTTCCACTTCCTCTAGGTATTAAGGACATTAGGCTATAGAGTCATGTGTGGAAGCCATGCATTCAATCTTCTAGCATCTAGAGACACCACTTGAGAGGAGGGTTAAGATCGTAACCTACATGATTAGAGATTCCACCAAGAGATGGTGGGACGTGATATCACAGGTGGGATGCCAATGAATTATGGCTTGGGATGATTTCCAGAAGACCTTTTATGACTATTTCTACCTAAAGACCTTGAGGGCCGACCGAGCCCGAGAGTTCATTGGCCCAGAACAGGGTACTCTTTTATCCATGGAGTATTCTTCTCATTTCATAGAGATGCAGTTCTTCACACCCTTTTTGGGGGTGGATGACTTATTTATGGATAAGAAGTTTGAGTATTGTCTCAGAAATAACATTTGATCCAAGGTGATCATCTTCAGGTTGAATTCAATATCTTCTATAGTGAACATGGTGCTGATCACTGAGCGTAATCTAAGGGAGTCTGGAGCTTTGAACCAAGGTGGTTCAGCATCCAGATTTGGTACTTCTCCGAATGATAGTTGGAAGCACCGTAGAGAGTCTACATGTGGGGATCCAATAAGATATGATATTCCTTCAGGTAGAAAAGTGGCATGACACCAATGTGGTTTGAGTAGGCATACGAGACCTCAGTGCCTGAGAAACCAAGTCGAGTTTCAATCATGTAGCAAGATAGGCCATCATTACCATTTTCCCAGATCTTCTTCCAAGCAGCTAGTGACAGAGGTTCTACTCGGACTCCACATTTAGGAGTAGGACCACTAGTCTCTCATCAGTCTGGGAATGATATTTCATATAGTCATTCATACCGAGGAGGAGGTCTTGGTTGTGGTAGCTAGTTAGCAGGCTTCTTAGCGATAGTAGGGAGGATAATCTTGGGGTAGTCAGGCAGTGTTCTAGGGCCACAATATAGGTTAAACCATAGTAGTGGAGTAGACCCATCAAGAGAAGGATCCCGGACCCTCTTGTATTAGAGGTATGATTCTAGTTGCCTCAGTTTTAGATTCAACTATTTTTGATACATGGGAATCCCTTAGTTTCTTATATGTTGTCATTGTGGAGAGCCTTGTTCTCTATATCTTATCTTCTGAGGATATTATGATTTAAGATACTTCGTTGCAGATTTGAACTACTAGTGTACGTCTGTGCAAGGAGGTCCGTCTTGAGGATGGTGGGTGTCACTTATCATGATACCTCTATTTCTTAGAGATTATAGACTTCAATGTCTTTATCGAAATGGAAAGGTTAGTCTCCTTTTAGGAATTTTTTGATTGCTATTGTCATATGGTGAGTTTAATATCACCAGAGGGTGGGTCATTTCTACACAAGGGTGAATAAGATGTTCAGGCGAGAAGAGCTGGACTCGAGCATCTTGGGGTGGGAGGAATTTTATCATAGATTGATAGTTCAAGTTTGGATGAGCAAGGGAAATCACAAAGGGACTTTCCTCTAGTGGTGGATCATTTTAGAGATGTCTTTCCATATGACTTTTCTGCTATACCTCCACATTGAGTGGTAGATTTATCTATTCATCTTATTCCAGGTGCGATAATGGTGTCTATTCGTCCTTATAGGATTGCTCCACTAGAGTTACAGGATCTCAAGAAGCTGTTAGAGGAGTTATATGAAATGGGTTTCATCCGACCTAGCACTTCTCTCTGGGGTACTCCTGTCCTTTTTGGAAAAAGAAGAAGGACAGTATACTCTGAGTTTGTGTTTATTATTAGAATCTGAACAAGTTGAAAGTCAAGAAACAATATCCTTTGTTGAGAATTGATGATATGTTTGATAATCTTAGAGGATTCAGAGTGTTTTATTAGATTAAATTGAGAACCGTTCAACATCAGTTGTATGTTAGACCATCATATATTCCTCTAACATCCTCTCGGAGTAGGTATGTTCTATACGAGTATGTGGTTATGCCGTTCAGTCTCACAAACCCACCAGTAGTTTTCATGGCACTGATGAACCAAGTGTTCCATCCTTACATGGATTATTTTTTGGTTGTTTTCATGGAAGATATCTTGTCGTACTCTGACACTCAACACAACCATGCCACCCATCTTAATATCGTATAGGGTACATTGAGAGAAATTAAGTTATATGCTATGCTCTCAAATTGTGACTTTAGGATGGACAATATTCACTTATTAGGACATTTCTTATCATAAATAGGAGTATCAGTAGACCCAGAGAAAGTGATGGTAGTAGTTTCCTGGGAGTATCCGAAGATCATATTTGAGGTATGTATTTTTTTTGGGCCTGGATGGATACTGCATATGCTATATACAAGACTTTTCACATTTAGCATCACCACTGATGGGCCTGACTATGAATAGTGAAAAGTACTTGTGGATAGATTCTTGTTATTCTTCCTTTCAAGAGCTAAAGGGGAGGTTGAATTTAGCACTGATTCAGATTTTTCCAGAGTCAAGAAAGAGTTACACTGTTTATTGCGATGCATTAGGTCTCGGGCAGGGGACAATAATTATGCAGGGGGAAGGAGTCATTGCATACTGGTCACATTAGTTAAGGCCGCATAAGAGGAAGTACCCGACACACAATCACAAGTTAGTTACAGGGATGAATGCATTATATTTTTGGAGACATTATCTTTTGGGTAAGCATTTTTTGGTGTTTAATATCCAGAAAAGTATCAAGTATATCTTTTCTATGATTGATGTGAAATTGAGACAGAAAATGTGGGTTGAGTACCTTAAGACTTTAGACTTTGAGATTGCCTATAAAACTGGGAAAGGCAACACAATGGCTGATGCATTGAGCAGGGGGACTTAGATATAGGTGGTTCAAGAGGATAGCAGTGGGTGGAATCTTATGGATCTATTATCTAAGAATCATTTTGAGGTTCCTGATAGAAAGTGCATACTTTTGTTTGTTTTATAGTTGTTACCTCTACTCTTATGGATCGTGTTCAAATGAGGTAGCTATTATATTCTGATGGCCTAGTCCTATTGGAGATTGTGTCAGGATAGGACCCTACGCCTGGGTGGACTGTAGGAGAGGATGAGAAATTTCATTTTCATGGGTGCGTATGGGTATCAGCAGACATCCGCAAGGAGTTGTTGTGGTATTTTCATTACACAGTTTGGGAAGTATATCCTGGGGTCACCAAGATGTATTGAGATCTACACCATCATTATTATTGGACAGGTACAAAGAGAGATATTTCTTGTTTTGTGGTGAGATTTTCCACCTGTCAGTAGGTGAAGGTGGAGCATCAGCGACCAGAAGGGATTTTACAACAGTTACCAATTCCCAAGTAGAAGTGGAATTTTGTCGTGATGGGATTCATGCTTCGGTTGCAGAGGACACCTCCAGGGAACGATACAGTGTGGGATATCATTGGCATACTCAGGAAGGTTTCTCACTTCTTACCGATCAGGGATACCTCTAGTGTTGATGAGCTGGGAAGGTTGAACTTCTGAGAGATTGTATGATTTCATGGGGTTATTCACTCTATCATGTAATAGAGGGATGACTGGTTTACTTCTCATGTCTTGAAGGGACTACATAGGTCTTTTGGTACACAGGTACTTCTGAGTATAGTTTACCATCCCTAGGCATATGTCCAGTCCAATCGCATTATTCAAGAGTTGCAGGATATGCTTCGAGCATGCATCCTAGAACTCATGGGTTCTTTGGAGAGACACATACCCTTATTTTATTATTCCTACAATATCTTTTTTGGGCATAAATTCAGATGGAACCTTATAAGGCACTGTATGGTAGTCCATGTCGATCACCCCTATGTTGGATGGATGAAGGAGAGGCAGTGATGCAGGGACCTCGTCTTGTCCAAGAGACCACTGAGTGGGAGGAGTTGATCCGAAAGAGGATGGGTATCGAACAGTCTCTCCAGAAATCTTATGTTGATCGACGGAGATAACCTTTAGAGTTCGAGATCAGAAATCTTCTTTTCATAAATGTCACACCAAGGTTGCGACATAGGAGGATTGGGACATAGGGGCATCTTTCACCAAGATACCTCGGGTTTTTTGAGGTTTTGGATAGAGTTGGGATAGTTTCCTATCAGATGCAGTAACCTCATAGGTACTGGGCTATGAACGATGTCTTCCATGTTTCCCAGCTACGACATTACCTTTCAGACCTGTCTCACATTTTCAATTCTAGGAGGATGAGTTTGAGGTGCATACATCCTTCTTGGAGCACCCGATTTGGATTTTGGATGGAATAATGATGGTTCTCCACGGTCGGTCTCTTCCTCTAGTATGGGTTTTATGGAAGCACGAGTGAGTATTGGATGAGACCTGGAAGAGGGGGGCGATAAACGATCACAGTGGCCAGATTTCTTTGATGTTCCTTCTTTTCCACCTTTGGAAGGGTAATTTAGGGATGAATTTATTTAAGGGGGGATGTTTGTAAGAAACCAGGTCCAATTTTTTGGTATGGATATTAATTTCTGCTATTTTTTAGTAAAAAGGAAGATTTTGGAATGTTTCGGAGTGAACGTCAGGTACTTTTGAGTACACGCCATGTACACGGTGTCTGTGGGTAGCCATGTATTGGATGTGTAATAGCTGAATACATGGCCATGTGGAACAACTAATGTGGGGGCCAGTTGAGGAATGTACATAGCGTGTACATTAAATGAACACGTCATGTACTTTTCTTTTTTATTTGATAAATCATACCGGGGTCGCATCTCATATCTAGAACGATCTTCTTCTGACCTCATTTCATCCAGGAGTGACCAGGAGTGACAAATCTTTTCCAAGCCACCAAACCATCTTTTGTTCTCCGAATCAAACACCATTAGTTTCTTTGGAATCACCTCGGTGTGTTCATGATTCTTATTGAATCTCACTTTCGGATTTCTCCCCTCTATCGAGTTATTCATGGTTGATAGATTTTTGTGTTTTTAAAGATATACATGGTTTTAGGACGATTCAAGGGCCGATTTTCAAGAGAGTTCATCATATGACGTCGAGGTAGGTGGTCTGTTTCCTTTAGAAGATTTTGTTTGAGTTATATATGCCTAAGTGCTGATTACCCATGAATTGGGTATTTCTTGTTAAGGAATTGAAACATGTTATCATCTTCCATTGTTGGATTGATTGATTTAGGGTTTTCATTATTATATTATACTATATTTCATTCTTAGAGGACACCATGTGTGTGAGTTCCTTTTTGAATGTTTATTAACATTTGGTCCAAGTTGCATATGTGGCATACCTTGTTTTCCGTAACCATCTTGTTTGGTTGGAATTGATTAAATAATTACTGCATGTTAAATGATTGTGTTATTCATTTTAACTGCTTTTCCTTATAGTATTTGAGATGACATTGGGCTACAAGATATCTTTTGTGCGTGATTTTATTATATATGGATGTGAGAACATAGTGTAGTTAGACCATAGTGGGAATTCAAGTTGAGGTCTTCCCAAGAGTGTCAGTTATGTTGACATTGCAAAACCATAAGGGTATTGACTGTGAGTTCTCCCATTGAGTGTCTATAGAATATTGTTATAAGACCACAGTAGAACTTGGCATTGAGTGCTTCCTTAGAGAGTCTATAGTTTATCATTAAAAGACCACAGTATTAGTTGACAGAGATTTCTTTTTTAGAGAGTCTTTAAGTTTGTGGGACTAAATGGGTTACACTATGTGAGACTTTCTAGAGGGTCATTATATCTTTATTTAATTGATGATATGTTGAAATAGAGGGCTTAGACTTTGAGAACATTCATAGATGGATTCTTGTGAATGTTTGACTGATTGTGATGAGTCTTCCAAGCCATAGCACAAGCTTGGACTATGTCTTAAATGACTGTTAGATAGTCTTTTAATTCATCTGTTTTTCTTTTACACAAGGGATATAGAGTATAGTCTTGATCCCTATATTTCATTATTCAACGGTTTTAATAATTAACAAATTTAAATTAATGTAATTGGAAACTATATGGTTGTTTAATTTTGAATACTTATTGGTTTATTGCTTCATTTTTTATATTTTCTCCTATATGTATTCACTAACAGTTAGGCACAAATATTTTTTTGTTCTCCTAATGGGATTTTCCTCACACCCTATTTGGGTCATGATATTTGGCCCAAAAAAATTATATGGTTGCAGGTATAGATAAGAGAAAGTTCCCATATACATCAGGTACTTAAGTATTGTGGAGCTAGAGGGCATGAGACCAATCTGAGGCTCGCAATGCGGCAAAAGTTTACTTGTTTTCTTTTTTACATGGTTTTAGTATTGTATTTTATCATTGTGACTTGTTTGGATGTTTTTTTAGACATATGTGATATGCATCAATTTTATATGTTCTCTAGTTGTTTATTTACTACCAGTCTTCCACTGTTATTTCATTTTATGGTATTACTATTTTCATTTTACTTTATTATTTTTATTCAACGTTATTGCTTCTCCAATGAGGGAATAGTTCCCCACTATCACAACCAAGGCCCTCACTGCTAGTCAGCAGCCTCTACTATTCGAGGAAATGTACTAGAGGACCTGTGACCAATCGGGTACAGGGCACATGTAACATCATGGTTCTGGAAGCCACCCAGAGGCGCCCCGTACCCAGTTGGTGACATGGCCTCAAGTGCATTTCCCTAAATGCTACAGGCTACCGACTAATAGCGGGGGAATTGGGTGTGATTGTGGGGAAACTATGCCCTCACTGGCAGAGTACACAGTGGAAGAAACAATTAGACAAAAGTAGAAACTGTAACCATCCATACAAGAGTAAACGATAAACAGTGGAAGACTAATAGTAAAAAACTGGAGCACACACACATGTATATAAAATTATGCATAATACATATGTCTAGGAATGCAACCAAACAAGTCACAATGCTGAATACAATACTAAACCAAAGTGCAAAAGGAAACAGGTAAACTCCTCAGCATCTCAAGCCATGCCTTGTTCCCATGCTCTCCAGCTCCACAGCAAGTCAAGTACCTGATGTAGAAGGGTGCTTGCCCTTATCTATATCTACAACAACATAATCATTTAGGGCCCAAAATCATGGCCCAAACAGGGTGTGAGACACGGTCCGAGTAGGCATCCAATCAAAGATCTGTTCCTAGTAGTCTGGGAATACATTGCAGTAAAAAAATACTGGAAGCAGTAAACAAGAAAACAGATAGCAGCTACAATCCACAGTTTCTAGCATATAAAGTACATAAGTAATGACCAATCAACAAGTAGAACAACAGGTAACCCCCTGGGTAGTTCTCACAACCTAACCCTTATGGTTCAACCTACAAGTACTAGAAACCCTCGGGGAGGCACACAGAGTCTCACCCCTCTTGTTTAGATAAAGAATATACACTCCGAGGAAGCACTCACTGTCAATTCCCCATATAGTCTCATATCATACTAAAGGCTCTCTGGGGAAGAACTCAATGTCTCATTCCCCCTGTGGCTTGCATTATGGAACTAAAAACTCTCCGAGGATTCACTCAATGTCAATTCCACTTGTGGTCTCGCATCATAAATTAAAGACACTCTGGAGAAGACCTTACGTCCATTCTCCCTATGGTCCACTACACTACGTTCTCTCAGCCCTATGTAAAACAAAAATGCATAGATCATGTATCACCCCAAGTAAACCTGAAGAACTACTTGGATATCATTTTAAGGAATAGTAGCATAACAGTACAACAGTTCCACTATCCTACATCTAGGCATGGCAATGGAAAAAACGGCTAATAAGAAAAACATGCAATGAAAAACTTCCAGAGAACAGTAAAATTTACCCAATTCACAATCAATGACCTATACTCAATAAATCAAGCAAAGAAGGAAAACAATAGGGGAAAATGGGAAAACACACAATACCCTGCTCAAGGGAATTGGTGAAATTGCACAAAATATTCAAAGACTTCCTACAGAAAGGCACAAAACACCTACCTCGATGGTAAGAGAACTATATACTTGGACCACGATGATTGATTCTCCTTAGAACGTTAAAGATCTTAGAAAACATCCAAAAAGCTCAACCCATGATATCATGAGAAAGAGAAGAAGTTGTAAAACAAGGCTCTAGGAGAAGGAATAGCTTACCATTGCGGTTCCAACGCAATCAACGGTGGTCAATTCAGAGAAAGGACAGAGGCCCGGGGGCTCAGAGATGATTTGCGGCCGTACAGGTCTCTCTCAGACGAAGAACCTAAAGAAGAAGAATCTATTTATGTCAGTCAGGCATGACCCCAGTACATTTAATGAAAAACAAAGAAAATACACTACGTGTACTTCTAGGGTACACAGCGTGTACTCGGTTTTTCCGTTCTCCTCTTTAAGTGGCCTCCACATCACCCCTACACACTGTGTGTGTGGCGCAGACACGACCAACACACGGATTCGAGCGGCAAAAGAGTACATGGCGTGTACTCATAATGTAAATGGCGTGTACTTAAAAAATTTCCAGAAACTCCCCTTTTCACCAAAATTCCTAGAAAAGTAAGGACATACCTGAAACAAAGATCTGGGTTCTTACAAATTTCCCACCTTAAAGAAATTTGTCCCCAAATTTTCCTAACGATTCGTAGAAGATGAAACCCTGAACAGCTCTTGGACTGTGATCATACATCAGCCTCCCTCTCCCAGGTCTTGTCCTCTACTCGCCTGTGATGTCATAGCACATGTACTATGGAAAAGACCGCCCATAGAGAACCTTTTTACTGTGATCGACAATCCGAATAAGATGCTCCTAAAATGATGCATCCGCTTCGAGCTCAACCTCCTAGGGCTGAAAGACATGAGACGGGTCTGAAAAGTAACATCGGAGTTGAGAGACATGGAAAACGTCATGCATAGCCCGGTACCTCTGAGGTAACTACAACTGATAGGCAACCGACCCAACTCTCTCCAATACCTCAAACGGCCCGACGTACCGCAGTGAAAGCTTACCCTTTCTCTAAATCCTCTTTGTCCCAATATTGCTGCAACACACAGGAAAACCTGATCCCCAACCTCGAACACTTGAGGTCGTCTCTGCTGATCAGCATAAGACTTCTGTCAGGAATTTGCTGTAGCCATCCTCTTCCAAATCAACTCTATCTGCTCTGAGGTCTCTTGAACAAGACGAGGTCCCAGTAAAGCTACCTCTCCTGCCTCCAGCCAGCATAAAGGAGATCGGCATGGCCTACCGTACAAAGCCTCGTAAGGTTCCATCTGAATAGTCGCCTGAAAACTGTTGTTGTGGGAAAACTCCACCAGAGGTATATGCTTCTCCCAAGATCCGCCAAAGTCTAGAATGAATGCTCAGAGCATAAACTCAAGCACCTTGATTATATGCTCGGACTGGCCATCTTTCTTGGGATGGTATGCTATACTCAAAAGTACCTGTATACCCAAAGAACTCTGAAGCCCCTTCTAGAACCGAGATATAAAGTGTGCATCCCTTTATGAAACAATGGAGTGTGGAACTCTATGTAGACGTACAATCTCTCAGATGTATTGTCGTCTGAGATCATCAACACAGAAGGTCTCCTTGATCGGTAAGAATTGAGCAACCTTCGTACGTCTGTCGATGAAAACCCAAAAAGCCTTGTTTCCTAGAGGTGACCTTGGCAATCCAGTCATGAGTTCCATTGAGACATCGTTCCACTTCCACTCTGTAATGGGTAACAACTGTAAAAGGCATGATGGTCGTTGATGCTCTGCCTTCACCTGCTGACAGGTAGAACACCTCAAGATGAAACCAACAAAATATCACTTCATACCTGGCCACCAGTACTGGAGACGAAGATCCTGACACATCTTGGTGAT
The DNA here is from genome assembly GCA_963277665.1 of Viscum album. Classification (NCBI taxonomy): domain Eukaryota; kingdom Viridiplantae; phylum Streptophyta; class Magnoliopsida; order Santalales; family Viscaceae; genus Viscum; species Viscum album. Next base: position 1,453,596,277 of record OY728120.1, read on the forward strand.
GCTGGGATGAACTGCCCAAACTAAGGAATGAAAATCCCACATCATCTCCTCGCGTATGTCTGCTGGCACCCATATGCGTCCCTGGAAACGCAAGTTCTCAACCTCGCCCACTATCCATCCAGGAGGAGGGTCCTCTCCTGACACACTCTCCCATAGTAGTAATCCTTCTGATTCTCATAGCTGCCTCATCTGTACTCGATCATGAATTGTAGAGGTAACAGATACAGAAGATAGGAACGTCTGTCCCTATTTATCATGCACCTCTAGATGCATCTCAGAGAATAGATCCATAAGCTGCCACTCCCTACTGGCCTCCTGAACTCCCTTAATCGGAGTTCTCTTGCTCAACACATCTGCCACTGCGTTGCCCTCTCCCGGCGTATAGGCAAGCTTGAAATCAAAAGATTGAAGATACTCAACCCACCTGCACTATCTCAGATTCAGATCATGCTGAGTGAAGATGTAATTGAGACTCTTGTGTTCGGTGAAAACCATAAAGTGATCTCCCAGAAGGTAATGTCTCCAACAGCATAAGGCATGAACAATAACTACCAACTCCAGATCATGTGTTGGGTAGTTCTTCTCATGTGGCCTCAACTACCGAGATCCGTACACGACAACTCCATCTCCTTGCATAATCACAACGCCCAGTCTGATACCTGAAGCATCCCAATAAATAGTATAGCTCTTTCCTGGCTCTGGCAAGACTAGTATCGGTGCAGACGTAAACCTTCCCTTCAGCTCCTGAAATGCTGACTCACAAGAATCTGACCAAAAGAACTTCACCCCCTTCTTGGTTAGACATGTCAATGGTGCTGCTTGGAGTGAAAAGTCCTGAATGAAGCGTCTGTAGTATCCAACCCGCCCTAGGAAACTCCGTACCACAAAAATGTTCATCAGTTGCTCCCAGGAAACTACAACTCTCACTTTCTCTGGGTCCACAGATACCCCTTCCTCTAAGATGATGTGACCCAAGAAGTTAATCTGATCTATCCAAAAGTGGATCATCGAGAGTTTAGAATAAATCCAATGCTCTCTCACTGTACTCAAAACGATCTCAAGGTGGGTAGCATGGTCATGTGGAGTGTGAGAGTACACCAAGATATCATCCACGAAGACCACGGTGAAAGAATCCATGTATGGATGGAAAACTCGGTTCATCAGTTCAATGGAAACTGCTGGCGCATTCGTGAGACCGAACGGCATAACCATATACTCGTAGACACCATACCTGCTCCTCAAGGCTATCAGAGGTATATCTGATGGTCTAACGTGCAACTGATGATAACTGGACCTCAAATCGATCTTTGAGAACACCCTGTCACCTTGAAGCTGGTTGAAAAGATCATAAATTTTTGGCAAGGGATATCGGTTCTTGACTGTCAACTGGTTCAGCTTCTGATAATCCACACAATGCCTAATGGTACCGTCTGCCTTCATCACAAACATGACAGGCGATCCCCAAAGAGAAGTACTACATCATATGAATCCCTTTTCCTGCAACTCCTCCAACTACTTCTTGAGCTCCTGCAACTCAGGTGTAGCCATCCTATAGGGGGGAATGGACAATAGTGCCACTCCTGGCACGAGCTCAATTGAGAAGACTACCTCATGCTCCAAAGGAAAACCTGAAAATTCCTCTTGAAAGACATCCTTGAAATGATCCACCACAGGAGGAAAGTCTAATAGTGATGTCCCCTGGTCATCCGGATAAAGACTACCAATCTGGGTCGTCACCCCGCCTAGCCCATGATGGTTGAGTCTTGCTCGACTCGCCCGAACATCCCATTCGCCTCTATGAAGAAAATATTCACCCTCTAGTGAAATGAAACTCACCCTGCGGTGATAACAGTCAACGACTTCCTAGAAGGGAACCAACCAGTCCATCCCAAGAATGACATCATAGCATGTCATCTCTAGGACATAGAGGTCCCATACGAAACGATACCCTATAACCTTAAGAGGGAACTCTCTACACTGACGTACACTATATGTACTCGTCCCCAAAGGTGTGTCTAGTGTCAACAAGATGGAAGAAGAAAAAATATTGAGCCCAAGGCTCTCTACAAAAGCAACAGAGATAAAGCTATGCGTAGAACCTGTATCGAAAAGAGCTGAAGATAAAACAGAGGATACTAAAATCATCCCTCGAACTTTAGAAGGTCTGGGATCTTTCTCCTGATAGGTCTGCTCCACCACAAATGTGTAGCCTGCTCGGCGGCCCTGTGACCCCGCCTGACCACTCTAAGAAGATTCTCCCTGTTGACATTGAAGGACTACTGACTGACTGCCACGACCTCGACCTCCACCTCGGCCCGAACGGCCGGAAGAACTCCAGTTCCGTGATTGTTGACAATCTGGTGGTGCTTCTCCTGAATGAGAAGTCATGGATGAACCCCCATCACCATCTACTAGTGGGAAAACCTAGCAGAAACGCTGAAGGTGAACCATATTGCCGCAAGATCGGCACTCCAATGGGTCTCTCTGGCATTGCGGCCTCGTGTGCCCTGCCCTTCTACACTAGTAGCATACTACCTGGCTACCAGTAGATGTATCTCGCCTCCTCATATCACTGCACATAGACTCCCTACGGTGATTCCTACTGTCAACTGGAGGAACACTAGCTCTGGAAGCAGAAATCCCTGGCTTGCTGCTCCAGAGTCTCTCAGATTGCATTCCACAATCAGTGCCTGGTTGATGATGGAAGTGATGGAAGTCAACTGAAAGATATTCACCTGTGAGCAGATCTCCCGCCTGAGACCATCCTCAAACATCCTTTCTAAGAACACCCCATCTCAACCCCGGATGAGTGTGAAATGCTAGATCTCAGTGAAACAGAAGGAGTACTTCATAAAAGAAAGAGTACACTGCACTAGACTCATGAACTCTTGGGCTTGATCGGCCCTCAGGGTCTCCGGGTAGAAGTAGTCATAAAACATGCACTGGAACTCATCCCAAGCCATAACCTGCTGATGACCCGCCTATGAGATCATGTCCCACCACCTCATGTCAGAGTCTTGTAGAATATAGGTAGCAATCTAGACCCAACTCTCTGGAGGTGTTTCTAGATTCTCAATGATAGTCAGCATGGATTCCATCCATGACTCTTCAGCCTGTGTTCCTCTTTACCTTGAGAAAGTTGGAGGATGATGCTACTGGAAACCCCACGTCAAGTCTTCCATAGTCATGGAAAGAGTCGGTTCTTTCTAAAAGGTCTACATCATCCTCATAAATCTTTCCCCGAACTGCGCATCAGCACCTGCAACTTGTTTTACAGCTGGTGCCAAGGCTGGCCCGACTGGCAGATCGGCAGGAAGTCCCTGATCAGCCATATCTAGTGTCTGATCACTGTCTGGAAACTGACGTACTGCCGGAGGATGTCTCGGAGGAATAACTCTGGAAGATCAAAAGCATACCTTAGATCAGGAATATCAAGTAATGAGAACACAAGAGTAAAAAATGGGAACAAAATAATGAAACATTAATGTTTACAAAACACAGCTACATGGTGTGTATAAAAACTACACAGCTTGTTCACTTAAACCATACACATGGGCATGTACTCCTACCACCCTTGGTCGTGTAACACCCCAAACTACATGGCGTGTTGTCCCCACACACGACATATACTTGAACTCTATTCCCGATCCCAAGTCTCTTTACACGGCTAACCCACACGGTCCTCTTAAACTGAGACTACATGGCGTGTTCCCTATGGACTCGACGTGTAGTAGACAAGGTTTCAACGACCCGTGTTGTTAGTTACATGGCCGGTTACACGGATGAGACTACACGACGTGTTCCGAACAATCACGACATGTACTTGAAGATTTTTTCTTGACCCGTGTTGTTGGCGACATGGCCAAGTACATGGCTAACCCTTACACTGCGTTTTCCGAACAAACACGACGTGTACGGGAGGAGAGAACACCGTCCCATGTTGTCCGCGACACGTCCGGGTACTAAGGACAAGGATACATGGTGTGTTCATAAAAAACACAGTGTGTATGACACGAGCTTCCCCAACCCGTGTTGTTAGTGACACGGACGGGTACACGGCTCACAACGACATAGAATGTACCTACCATACACGGCGTGTTCCTGGAGATTTTTCACAACCCGTGTTTCTGATCACACAGTCAGTGACATGGTTTAAAACTACACGACAAGTATATTTATAGTACACACCATGTAATCTGGGTTTTTCTGGGCAGTAGCTCTGAAACTTCACCGAAGGCCAGAAAACACTGAAAAACGAGCATGAAGGTGCCAAATTCCAGTTCGTGAGGGCCCATACTCCCCACGAATCAAATCTTTTCATCCAATATTGTCATATTTATGAAAAGAACATGTCAATGATTCACCAATTTCTGATTCAAGAGGGCCCATAACATCTCAAGAACCAAAATTTGGCATTCATTTAAGCAATGTACAATACAAATAACCCCTCTATCGAACTGCGGGGATTCTATCAAAGAATCTATCACAACAATATACATAATCTATACAACATCTATCATAACAACATGAAATTTCTAATGCACCCTCGATGGATTGGCAAGAATGCATAGCATGTGATTTCTAACAAGTGCCTATATGATGAATTAGATAGCATACCCTCGTCTCATTGGGTTGCGACAGAAATAGAACCACAATATCAACATCAATAACAACACAAGGAATGTGAATCACTCTAGGTGAAATCAGATCAACTCTAACATAGAAAAACCGGAAACTGCAATAAGTGAGCTAGATTGGATTTTCCCTGTACACGGGTTAGCTACTCCCAAAAAATAGAGGAAAAATGGGAAACACACAATACCTCATTGAAGGGAATTAGTGAAATTGAACAAAATTTTCAAAGACATCCTACGGAAAGGCACAAACCACCTACCTTGATGCTAATAGAATGACATACTTGGACCATGATAATTTATTCTTATTAGAACATCGAAGATCTGAGAAAACGTCCAAAACTCTCAACCCACGATATCTTGAGAAAGAGGAGAAATTGGAAAACAAGGCTCTAGGGGAAGGAATAGCTTACCGCTGCGGTTCCAACACATTCTACGGTGGTCGATTCGAAGAACGGATAGAGGAACGGGAGCTTGGAGAATATTTACAGTCGTACGGGTTGCTCCCGGATAATGAACCTGAAGAAGAAGCGAGTTCTATCTGTCAGGCCTGAACCTGGTAAGTTTAATGAAAAAAATAAAATACATGGCATATACATCTGGGGTACACAGCCTGTAGTCGATTTTTCCATACTCTTTTTTAATCGGCCTCCACATCACCCATACACACTGTGTGTGTGACCCAGACACGGCCGATACACGGCTTCGAGCAGCAAAGGAGTACACGACATGTACTCATAAATTACAATACGTGTACTTCACAAATTTCCAGAAACCTCCATTTTCTCAAAAATTCCATGAAAAGGAAGGACATACATGAAACGAAGTCTCTGGTTCTTACAGCACCTTTAGGGGGTACCTAGATTTGAGATGTTAAAGTGTGATCCCAAGATACCATGTTAAAAGATTTTAGTGAGACAAATCATTGATTCTTGAGATTGTTTATGTTTATGCCTCATTTGATGAAATAGTATGATCCATATCTCAAAAATATTAATGAGTTTACTTATCCCATGTTAGTTCATGATATAATCATGTATTGGTACCATTTTCTACTCTATAGTAAATAATGTAGTTAAGAAATTTTTTAGGAAATACCATCATTACCCTATCTTGGGTCAGAAATCAATGTCTTCTAAAAAGAGTTTTCAGGAATATTACACCATTCCCATATAAGACATTAACGTAATTTTTACCATTTTTTAATTTACCAATATATTGATGGGAATATATTTTTCTTTTGAAAAAAGACAATTTTCTATCCTTTTTACAGTGAAAAAGAATATAATTTTGACCTCGTACGACATGTACATATTTACTTCTCATCATTTCTCTGAAGTTCCCTTTTAATTTTTTTAAGGATAATCTATAGGAAATTTTTATTTGGAAAAATATTTTTCTCAAGAAAATTGTGTTCAAATTGTTTTCAAACATCTTTTAATAGTTTTCAAGGGATTTTTTTTCAAAATTCTTTCAGGCCTTTTTTAAATTTTTTCTAAGTTCTTTTAAAGTAAGGGTTTTAAAAGAAATTATGTTTTAAAGGAAAATTAATTTAAAATAGTTTTTAAAGACTTCTTTAAATTATTTAAAAATATTTTCAATGAAATGGTTTTCCAAACATTTTCATGTTTTGATTAAAAAATTTCATGTGTTTTTAACAAAAAATGTTTAAAATGTTTTGAATCTTATTTTAATTGTTTTCAAGGAAAAAGATTTTCAAAATGATTTCATATCTTCCTTATATGTTTTCAAGGTATTTTCTATGAAAATGATTTTCAAATGGTTTTATGATTTAAAAATCCTTTTTCAAATTAAAAGGTTATTTTACTCAAGAATTTTTTTAGAGGATATTTCAGAATTGTTTTCCATCTAAGATGACATCATTGGATGTTACTCATACCTTATAGAAAATGATCTATGGATTCCATTTAGATATTTTCTTTGAATAAGTTCTGCTTCATGTAATGATCATTATGAAACCCATTTATTCTTAATGGGTAAAATGTTTATGAAACCCATTTCTCATTCATGGGATATATTCATTTGAAACCTTCTTCTTTTCATAGGTTATGTTAATGATGAAATGATTATAAAACCTATCTGTTTCCAAAAGTTAGGATATGTTTATATGTTTATGATACCCATTTCATTTAATGGGTTATTATATTTTTAATTATGATATTTTGGAAAATGTATGTATGATTTAATTATACTATGGGTGGAACCGATATCTTAATCCAATTCATTGGGTAAAATTTATATTTAATGAGATAGACTAGACTGGAATGAGGGACTACATAGTTAAGAAATACAGGGCTGGAACGAGGGTTTACTCAGTTCAGTAATACATGGCTAGAATACGGGAATACTCATTCAATAATACAGGGCTGGAATGAGTGCGTACATAGTTCAGTAATATTGGGTTGGAATGAGGGTTTACTCAGTTCAGTAATAAGGGGCTTGAATGGGGGGTCACCTGATTCAGTAAAGGACTTTTTCCACTAAAATTTTCTTGGAATTTCTGCCTTGGATACTATAGAAATCAGTATATGATTATGTGTTTCCACAATTTCATGTCTTATTCTAATATTATTATTTCATTGCTAATGTTATTTATTTGCTTATGATTAACTTCTTATAAACTTCCAAGCATTACGATATGATTCATCCTTATAAACTTTGATATTCAGGGTATGATCTTCTATTTTCATAATAACATTCACATTCCCTTATTATGATGTTTATGCTTACATGTCTCTATTGTTTACACTTACTGAGCATTAGATCTCACACCGTTCTTATGTTTCCTTGCAAAAGGTTATGGAGAATGGTTTTAGGTTGAATTAATAATGGTGGAGATCTTTATGGGAGATGATGAAGATCTTTCACTGGGATATAAGATTTTGTTTCCATGTTTCCAAAGACACTAAACTATTACAGTCATCTTTCATGTAATTTTTTAAAGTATATAATATTAATCTTAAATGATGTAATATCATTGTATGTTAATCCTATGTCGCTATAGTTGAGATGGTTTCAATTCATGAAAATAAAAAAAAACATCTATGTATATTGAATAAATTTAGCTTATTATATCAGCATGGAATAATAAGAATTAATGAAGGTGCAGTAAATACAACAATAACGCTCATTGATGAATGTTTCTTCTTCTTCTTCAGGTACCCCTCTTATGTTTGCATAGAAAGGATTCATAGGTTTTATTTATGTCAAAAATAAGTTTATAGGGTGAGATTATGGACTATTGGAATTAATTAGTGAATTTATTTTCTAAAAAAAAGTGTTTAAAGTGTGAAGATAGAGGATAAGGGGTGGACTTTTAAAGGTGAGGTGATTGGTATACTTGTAATTTTCTTAAAATAAAATATTCCACAAATTTATTCATTTAAAAAGGACACAAAAATAAATTCTACTAGATCCTAGAAGGTTAAAATAAAAATATTTCTATCCATTAGTTTTTTGAGGATTTTTTCATCATTTTGGGCCCTTATATTTCTATTTTAACCCTATGTAAATCCATTTTTACAATAACCATGATATTTAGTTTTTATATTTTAACTATTCACATTGGAATAAAATTATGTTAAACTTATTAGATAACCTAAAATATTAATATTAAAAATATGGAATGAATTTTTACAAATTATATTCACGTAATTGGAAAATTTGTATTTAAAATTAATTTTGCAGACATCATGGGAAAGAAGGTTTTTAAAGGAAAAATGTTTAAAAGATTACAATTATTTTATTGAAAAATAAATAACTAAACTTAATCCAATGAAATAATTTATATTAATGGATGTATAATTGAACTAGTTTTACATTGAAACCAGTTTAAAATTTTATTTTACTTTATAAAAAAATTAAATGAAAATGTAGTTTCCAATTAGAATCAGTATTTTTTTGCATTCATAAATAAATCAATCCTTTAAAAAAATAAAAAAAACATCACGCTAATACATTTTTTACATTATGATTTGAAAAATGAATTTAATTTTTTTATTTTATTTTTTAAAAGTGAAAAAATAATAGTTTTAAAATAAATTCATTATAAAAGGTGACAAAAGTTCATTTTTAAAAAAATTCAGTTTTCAGTATAAAATTTAATTTATTTCTATATAATTGCTTGAAAACACATAATAATAACATTGAATATTTTATTGGCTATATATACTATATAGATTTAATTTAATTCAGTCACAAAAAGTGGTTAGTTTAATTTATTTATGTGAAACACGTTTGTTTATAAAAATAGTTTCTCAAAAATGATTTCATTTATTTTAATTTTTAAATAAATGTTCAACCAAGAATTCATTTTATTTAAATGTGTGAACCATAAATTTATAATTTCATTAATCAAATTAATACCATCCATTAAAATGGAAACTTTGATGACTATTAATTTGAATAATAATATTTTAATAATAATTAAAATTTCCTTTAAACACAGTGTTGTGTTTAAAGTGAGCCATGACCATTGTTACATGTTTTACAAGCCCAAATCAGTGTTACATGTAAAAAAATATAAAAAATATTAAATTAATTTTAAAAGTTATTTCTGAAGATCAAGGGGTGTTATATTATATACCTTTAAAGAATAATTTCAACATTTAAATTCCCCTCAGTCATCAAAATTTCAGTATTTGAATATTACTTCATAGGTTCCCACGTTGTACAAATGAATTATAAAGCTACCCCTGAAAGGGAAAATCAAAAACATAATGGTTTCCAAAATTTACTTGTAACTAGGCCTTCATATAGGAGAACATAAGTGGGAATTTAAGATTAGGACATGAAAGAAAATAGTAAATAATTTTAGATTGTGATTTAGATCAATTATCATAAGAAAGTTGGTGACCCAGATAAGGGTAACAACCAAAAAAACCATATCCCAAATAGGCATACAAAAACTCCTTAATATCATAAAAAATATTATAATAGGAAAAAAAATATTTCAATATACATTTCCTAACGTTTAATAATATTCACAAGAATATATAATTATTTTATTTCATTCTATTTCATAAGAACAATATCAAAAATTATTTTTTCCTTGATCAATTTATGCTTCACCTTAGACTCCAAGAAGTGAAGGTGAATTTGTTTTTCTAGAACCATTAATGTATCATACGATCCATAAATATAAAGATAATTAATTATATATAGGTTTATTTATCATCCAAAAATGTTTAAAATAGGTTATCCATTATTAATAAATCTTCATATTTGAAGCAATATATTAATATCTAAAACCTCATCTTATGTTCAACATAAACCATTCAATAAACTATTTACCATATAACCCTTCCAAAATTCAAAAAATTATAAATAATGACACTAAATTTCTCAAAATCAACTAAACATTAATCCCCCATATATTATAAAGTAGCTCTATATTGTCACATACGAAACATGTGAATACCTTCATCATGCATTCTGTTGAAATATGATAATAACCTGAATTAAAATAAAACCATATTGAAAACACACATTCTTCCTCATTACTTGAATAAAAAAAATATTAGATATATTACTCAAATCCAAAATTGTGTTAAATTCCACCAATTATATCATATTCTACTTTTTCAACAAATCAATTATCATTACTGAGGTCATAAATACTATACAATTTACGTTATAAATTACAATCATCTCTTTATCTAGGATAAAAACCATTTTATCAATATTAATAAAATATTTAGGGTTTACTTTCCTTTATTAAAACATCATGTTCCATTAAAAAAAAGTTTCTAATTCATCATAACCATTCAATATATTTCGGAAAATTGTTAATAAAAAACATATAATTAAAAATTTCATCATTCAGATAACATAATTATTGAATTCTAAATAATGAACACTTCAACAATTCCCCAACTTTAACAACACATTAAATAGGATTCATCATCTTATTACATAATACTGCATTCCTAAAATATGAATGTTGGATCATGTTTTAAAATTCAACAAACTCAATTTAATCCTGATTATAAAAAATATTATTAGCATAGGCCATACATTTCATATGTTTTCCATAGTATCTTCATCATTAGATACAAGATCATTACTCATAAAACCTTTTTTATTTCCTTCATGTGATTTTCCCTGCTAAATTCATTTCAAAATTCACATAAATTGCAAATCTAAAACATTCATCTACTGATAAAAATTTGGTATACAAACATTCCCATCCATTTCATTAACTGAACATTTTATTTTTACATAGAAATCACATTCCTTGTGTCCTTATTTTACACACTCAAAAAATATTCCCATTCCTCTGATACATTCCCTTGTGTGATTCTTCCCACATTCTCAACATATAGGAAGTTGAATCTTCTTTTATCTAGGGCATCAACAACCTGAAATCTTGGTGAACTTTATCCTTCACTTCCTTTGTGATTCTAAGAGTTGGTTAAGATGCACATTGAAAATCATGTTCTAGGATAACTAATTTTTAATTATTGAAATATCCTTCAGTCTATTCTTAACCCTATTTTTTGTTCTCATTAGAAAATTTTTCATCACATTAAATGTTACCACATTTATTTATTGTTAATTCTATTAACTAAAACCAATGTAATTGTGTGAGAAACACTAACCATAGTGTGGAACCTCATGATCATGAAAAATCACTTATATAATGTCTCAATCCTGACACATTTTTAATCTTTGAAACATTCGGTTTATGGAATTTCATTGATAGTAAACATCTATTTAGATCTTTAATGATGGTTTGAAAATTGATTGTGAATTTATAAGGCATATCCTCAGGGGGTTTCAAATAAAGTGTGAACCATGGCTGGTTCTTATGCACAAGGTGAAGACCAAGTTCAAATCAGTTCTCCCTTTACAGGTTATTACCCCTAGGTAACTATATTCCAGAAATACATCCACATAAAGTACCTAGATAAGGATATAATCTTTTGAAAACCATTATCTCTTTCTTATACCAACATTCATAGTATTGTTCATATACTTTAATTAATTCATTGATATAACCATAAATACATCCCTAGACATTAAAATATAAACATCTTTAGGGCTATCACTAATGTTTTCTCACCCACGTTTTTAATCGTTAAATAACCCTACAGTTCATACCCACTATTGAGACCTAGGATTCACATATATGGATATTACCTTTATTAAGATAAATAGTCTTTTCTTTATATCAAAACACACATTAGGACCATAATATTTTTAGTGAATTTGGAAATATAGTACACAATATTCTAAATTACTAAAAGATCTTCAATGACTCTCATAAATATATTCCCATTAAGTACTCTTGATAGACATACCCTACATAAAACCTTACCTCATAACCTATGGAAAGGAAACATAAGGGATGGTGATCTCATATTCTCATGATGGGTAATCAAGGAAGATAGGTAATCATAACGTGAAAATAAGTACATGAGAACATGATCATGACATTTGAAAACCATACATTGTACATCATTGATTGTATTCTTGATTCATAGTACAAATATTGGTAGTTTATAATACATTAATCATAAGTAAATCAAATAACATTATTCATGAGAAAATAACATTAGAATCAGATTTGGATTTATAGCATACAAATCATATTATAAATTTGTGAAAATATACAAATAAAAACATGTTTACTGATTATGTATAGGGAAGATATTAGTCCCTTTCATGAACATACATACATGAAACCTAGTCCACGCATAACAATATCAACATGAACTCTTTGTCCATGCATAACATTGTGAACATGTAATTAGGTTCAATCAAAATATTGTGATCTTGTAATCATGTTCAAGTATAAAATTGTGACCTTCTAATCAGGTTCAAGCATAACATTTTGAATGTGTAGTTCACACATAACATTGTGAAAAAGTAATTAGGTTCACCATAACATTTTAAATTTTTAATTAGGTTTATTTATAAGATTTTGAACATGTAATCTGGTTCATTCATAACATTGTGAAACTAAAATCTAGATCACGAATAATTTATTTACTCATGATTTAACCATTTTTTCTAATGCCTTAGAGGTAGATATAGGTCCCAACCATTATAAAATAAAAAATATACATATGAGTGCTAGAAGATCATAAAAAATTCATTATAGCATATACCAAAAAATGAAATGTGATTCATATACATTTAATTATATCATAACCCGTGTAAAATAAATAGGATTCATAATCATTTAACAATTTATTTAAAACATAACCGATAGAAAAAATATTTGGTTTAATATTAATATTAATGTTGTATAACCCATTGAATAGAAATAGGTTTGATAAACATATTATCCTGATCAACCATTCAAATAAAGAATAAGAATGGTATCCATGGTCCATATACCTATGAAATCCTACGTCATATCCACATATATCATATTATATAGAAAATAATTTTAAAAAAACACTTGGATAATTTCTTGAAGAAAATATCAATTCATTGAAAATCATTTTTTAAAACATAAAATATTTTTAAAATGATTTTATTTGTAATTAACAGAGACAATTTATAATTGACGATTTAAAAATAATTTAACACATTTATTAATGAAAATATGATTTAGTATTTGAAAAAAAATTAAATCATGAAATATTTTGATAATATTTTTTATAATATTAAAAAATAAATCACATTGTTTCTCTTAGAAAATTTTGTTTTGTGGGAAAAAGATAATTTCGACCAAGGTGATAAATAAATTCATATTTTCATAAAAACAATTTTGGACATATTTTAAGAACCAAATAGTGGGAAAATGGTAATATTAATATTAAATATAATTAATAAATAGAGTAAAATAATAATCATTATTTTCTTGAATGTTGGATCACAAGATTTTATCATCGAAAACAAATACATAATGAATCTTGATATGTAATGAGATTTTAACATAAAATCATTAACAATTCAATAAAATTGAAATGTAAGAACCACTGTAATGACCTAGAAATTTAATGGAAGTTTTTTTTAAATACTTTGTAATTTTAGGAGTCTGTTCCTTCTGAAGACACTTGATTGCTAGGCCTGGTGTGCCCGGGATCAATTTCCGATGTTTAGCTCGGGTACGTTCAGTGAACGAATGAGCAGATTTTTTTATCTTTTTAACCGGTGCTCGGAATTGAAATCAGAGGGAACCGATGAACTCGCAGTGCCAGTAATTTCTTAAATGGACCTTTACCATAGTTGTGTTTTATGCAGGTTCTAAATTAAAAATTGGGGTTTAGTTAAGATGTTAAATAAAATTGTTGGAACAATTTTATGTCATTGGAATTTAATCCCTCCCATGGGAAGATATTGGTGGGACCACACCCACCAAACTTACCATGTGTGGATATTTGAGAGGTGGGTCCCACATGAGCCCCAACATTTCACCTCCCCCTAAACTCCCTTAAACTCCCTTCAATATTTAGCATCTCCCTTAATTAAGTGATCACTTCACCTCCTCTCCCTCCCTTTATTAATTTTAAACACATTTATTTAATGAATTCAACCACTTCAATTAATTAATGAAGTGGTTTGAATTTTGAAATTTTTTTAAGTTACATGTGTTAATAAAATAATAGCTTAGTCTTGTTATTTTATTTTTGGGGCAAACGTTGTGTAAATGAGAGTGGGGGAGAGCACTTTTGAGAAGGGAGAAAGTTATTCCTATCCACAACGAAGAATCTCCGATGAAGAAGATTCACCTTCAACGAAGACCGACTCGGTGAAGAACGCTCCACGTTTCTCCAATCTTATACTTCTTTTGCATCAAGGGAGGAAATAAAACTGTGGGAAACTAACCAATGATGACGGTTCTTACCCAGCGTTGACGGAATGACATCATTTTCCGCATCTACGACGAACAAACCTTTTTCGAGGTAGGGGTTTATTTCGAGTATGTTTATATTCCCATGTTCTTCCCTTCTAAAACAAAGAACAAGGATCAAATCATTATCAAGTTGATCCATGAATGTTTTCGTTTGTGGGTTGGGAATAGTTATTTGTGGGGGAACTGTAGAGTAGATTGTTTCAATTTTATTTGAATAAAATTGTAATTCATTCTATGTGAAACCATGTTTAACATGGACAATTGATAACGCCTAACGTGGAGGGCATGGGCCAATCAAAAATGGCCTGAAGACCCTCCACTGGTTGTTCGTTTGTGCGTGGATTTCGTGGAGATGGATGAACTGAAGGGAGGTGACGTTTTGAGGCCATCTCATTGGAGTTCGGGTCCCAGGAGAGCCACAGGCGTAGACGGTGGGCGAAACGGACCACCTTTGCACATCTGGTGGTCAGCGGAAGGTGGATATGGTGGAGGCGCACTGCCGGAACAAACCTTCACGACTGAGCCATGATGGCGGAGTAAACTGGAACGACTTTGACATTCCAGAAGTTGGGGAGGCACGGCTTAGTGGCGTGCCAGCTAGGGAGAGGCCGCACCCTCCCCGCTCGGCCAGCTGGCCGAGCCAGCGCCCCCCGGCTGAGCATGGGTGGGCCACGTGGTCCGTGTCGCGCCCTACCATGCCGGACACAGACCCAAGTTGGGTCGACCCGGTTCGGTCCGACCCAGGGCGGGTTGGGTCGGGTCGGACCGGGCCCAAACCCCATTTTTTCAGACTAGATTCGTTTAAACGGCCCTAACTTGACCTACTGACCTCCAATCGATTCACTGTCAGTTGTGTAGGAATACATGGATCTAGATGGTCATTTCGGTGAATTACACTAATGGTTTTGGCGAATTTTGGGTATGGCCGGGTTGGTTCAAACCCAAAACCAACCGGGCCCTTGGAGCGGAAACGCATATAACATAAGGACCAGACGTCCGATTGACATGTCGTCAATTGCATTGGATTCATTATAATGAGACGGTTATTTTGGCATATTCCACTTGAGGTCTGGATGCAGTTGGAATATGGCTAGATTGGTTTTATCTTAAAAACCAACCGGGCCCCTGGAAGGGAAAAGTCAATAACTCTCAGACTGGACGTCCGTTTGACGAACCATCACCAGCGTTGGTAATCTCGTTGAGAAAAGGGTCCTTAAAGTATACCCCATGGGAGTTCAGGGTACAGTTGAGATACGGGTTGGTTGGTTCGTACAAGAAACCAACCGGGCCCTAGGGACAAAAAGGCTAATAACTCACAGACCGGGCGTTTGATTGACGTGTCGTCTGTTGCGTTGAGATCCCTATGACGTGACAGATATTTGTGATACTTCTTCGTGGGAATTTGTGACACATGGAGTGACGACCAGTAGCTTGTGGTGCGGATCCTCCCAAAGACGAGCATACGGTGTATTGTGACCTTGTAGTTGGTTGAGACCTGATGACTGCTTGTCCAATTCGATTCGGAGTGACTTGACTAGCCCAATGGGGATCGCTACAGTGTCGGGGCAGGAGACCCATGGTGGAGGAGCGCTTCTGTGTTGGGGCGGCAGACCCACGGTAATCGATAGGAGGAGTACCTCTGTAGGATATTAGGGGGAGTGCTACTGTGTTGGGGTGGCTGACCCATGGCGGGAGCACTACTATGTTGGGGTGGCAGACTCATGGTACTCGACAGAGGAGGAGTACCTCATCAGTCTAAGGTTAGAGAGTAGCACCTCAGAGTCATGACAGGACTACTACGCTCAACAGAGGAGGAGTTCTCTAGCATCCGTGGTTTCGACATCATGAATAAAATCCAGGTTTGAGCTGAGTCAATGACCTTTGTCTTTACCTCATCATTGAGATGTGTTATTTGATAACTTAGGTATATGTATGGGAATATACCTAAGTAATGGTTATCTGTTGAGATCTTTCTTTCTGGTTTATCCTTGTTGGATTTAGTGATACCTTCAGGGTCTCGGGGTCCCTACTGAGTATCATTATACTCACCCCTGCACGGGCTATGCCCGCACCTCATTGTGTTGGATGCAGACGACGAACAGCACTGACCGAGACATAGTGTACGAGGACTGGACGGTACTCGGAGGTGGATACTCGGCGTGACAGCACATGGAGCAGAACGATTGACAGAGAGTACTGAGGAATACATCTATACCTACCCTACAGTTAGGAACCCAGAGGAAGATCCATGACCTGCTTCCATCTTCCAGCAGTTTGTCTTTCAGTTGTACTTTCTTTCAGTTGTAGTTGTACCTTTCTATTGGACTTGTATTTTCGGCCCCTTTGTACTTTCGCCACACTTGTTATTCTGCTTTACTTAGTGTTTGCTTCCGCTTGTACTCTGGTTTTGTGTTTTTACGTTTCATAAAGGAAATGCCTTCCCTCCCTTTTATCGGGATTTACACCTTTGATACCAATTTGTCACAACCCGTCCTCGAGGCCTTACGACATCATCCATGGAATGAATGTATCATATATGTGAGGATTGACTGTATTAGCCAAAGAACATTGTTTATCCAGGGGATGAGACCAGATTTTTCATTTCGGTAGAGGAGAAATCTCAGCATCTCTTGTAGAATGTAGACGAAGATGGGTGGAGATGAGTTCTTACAATTGGCTAGTCACACCCATTGTTCGTTGAGTGAACAATTTACGGTTTACTCTAAACTCAATAGTCTCAAGTGTGTCTTATCACAGAAGGACCTGAACCTAAGATAGCAGCAATGGATTGAATTCCTCCAGGACTATGACTTTGAGATAGTTTATACTCCTGGGAAGGGGAACGTTGTAGCAGATGCTCTTAGTAGGAGATCGGGCTTTCAGCTATTAGGAGTGGCAAGAAAGCAGCGGGCCATGTTTCAGATATCATTTGTGGATAGTGATGGAGTCAGCACGTGTAGAACCAGAGATGGTTCAGGCTACGATAGAGAAGGTGCAGATCATCCAGGAGCGGATGAAGACTGCATATAGCAGACAGAAGTCCTATGCTGATAGGATATGAGATCACTAGACTTTGAGGATGGCGACCACATCTTCCAAGGGTCTCACCTCGACGAGGTAAATGGAGATTTGGATGGGGCGGAAAGTTATCACCGTGTTTCATCGGACCTGTCCAAGTCCTCAGTAGAGTATGCGAGGTGGCTTACCGCCTGGCCCTTCCACCTAAAATGTACCGGGTGCACGACGTCATCCACGTATCTTAGCTGAGCAGATACGTGCAAGACTTGACCCACATCATCGATCACGGGATGCTGGACATCAATGATGGGGCGACGATTGTGAAAATCGTGGTGGAGATTGTGGATCGACAGTAGCAGGTCCTACGTGGATGGTCGACTCGTCTGGTGTGCTTTCACTGGAAGCATGGGAACCCCCAGGAGAGCACAAGGGAGTGGGAGACTTAAATGCATTCTCAGTACCCCTTTAGTTTCCCAAGTGTGTGTTGAAGCTTTACGGGGACGTAAATCCCTGAGGTGGAAGTAATGTAAAGACCCGTAAATTTCAAGGAAATTTTTTTCTTAAATACTTTGTAATTTTACGAGTTTTTTGGATTCTAACGACACTTGATTTCAAGTCCCAGTGTTCCCAGAATCAGTCTCAGATGCTTATCTCAAGTACTTTTAGTGAACGAACGGGAAGGTTTTTCTATCTTTTTAACTGGTGCTCGGAATTGAAATCTGAGGGCACCGATGAACTCGTAGTGCTGTTTATTGCTTAAGGGGAACTTTACAGCAGTTTCATTTTATGTGGGTTGTAAATTAAAAATTGGGGTTTAGTTAAGAAGTTAAATAAAATTTTTGGAACAATTTTATGTCTTTGGAAGTTAATCCCTCCCATGGGAAGTAATTGGTGGACCCACACCCACCCAACATCTCATGTGTGGATATTTGAGAGGTGGTGCCCACACGAGCCCCAACCTTTCACCTCCCCCTAAACTCCCTTAAACTCCCTTCAATAAATTGGAATCCCCCTTAATTAAGAGATCACTTCTCCTCCTCTCCCTCTATTTATTAATTGTCAACACATTTATTTAATGAATTAAACCTCTTCAATTAATTAATGAAGTGGTTTGAATTTTGAATTTTTTTAAGTTGAACGTGTTAATAATATAATAGCTTAGGCTTGTTATTTAATTTTTGGGGCTAACGTTGTGTTAAGGAGAGTGGGGTAGAGAGCTTTTGAGAAGGTAGAAAGGTATTCCTCTCCGCAACGAAGAATGGTGTTCTTCTCCGACAAAGAACACTCAACTTCAAAGAAGAAGGACTCGGTGAAGAACGCTCAACGTTTCTCCAATCTTATACTTCCTCCGCATCAAGGGAGGAAATACAACCACGGGAAACATTCCAATGATGACGGTTCTTACCCAGAGTTAACGGAGCGACATCTCTTTTCGCGTCTAAGAAGAATGAACCTTTTTCTAGGTAGGGGTTTATTTTGAGTATGTTTATATTCCCATGTTCTTCCCATCTAAAACAAATAACGCGGATCAACTCATTATCTAGTTGATCCGCGGATGTTTTCTTTTGCGGGTTGGGAATAGTTATTTGCGGGGGAATTTTAGAGTGGATTGTTTCAATTTTATTTGAATAAAATTGTTATTTTTTCTACATGAAACCATGTTTAACTTGTCCAATTGTTAACGCCTAACGTGGAGGGCACGGGCTGAACAAACATGGCCCAACCACCCTCTGCAGGTTGTTATTTTGTGTGCAGATTTCGTTGAGATAGGTTAACGGAAGGGCAGTGACGTTTTAAGGCCATCGCAGTGGAGTTTGGGTCCCAGGAGAGCCGCAGGAGAAAACGATGGGCGAAACAGACCACCGAAGTGCGACCGGTGGTCCACGGAATGCAGCGGCGGCGTGCCTCCAGAGCATACCGCCGCGGCGGTGGAGTAAACTGGAATGGATTTTCCATTCCGGAAGTTGGGGAGGCGCAACATAATGTCGTGCCATCTGGGGAGAGGCCGCGCCCTCCCTGCTCGGCCAGCTGGCTGAGCTCGCGCCCCCCGGTCAGGCCGGGGCGGGCCACGCGGGTCAGGCCACACCCTCCCGGGCTGGACCCAGGTCGGGTCATCCCAGGTCGGGTAGACCTAGGGTGGGTAGGGCCGGGTCGCACCGGGCCCAAACCCCCCCTTTTTCGGACCAGATTCATTTAAACAGCCCTAACATTAGCTATGGACCTCCGAACGATGCACTGTCAGTTGAATAGGTATTCAAGGATCGAGATAGTCGTTTCGGTATATTACAGTCTAGGTTTGGGTGATGTTTGGGTACGGCTGGGTTGGTTCGAACCCAGTAACAACCAGGTCCTTGAAGCAAAAACACATATAACATAAGGACCGAACGTCTGATTGACATGCTGTCAATTGCGTTGGATTCCTTATGATGAGAGGGTTTTCTTGGAATACCCCAATTGAGGATTGGATGAAATTGGAGTATTTTCGTGTTGGTTTTAGCTTAAAAACCAACCGGGCCCCTAAAACGGAAAAGCCAATAACTCTCTGACCAGACATCTGTTTGACGAACCTTCAGCGGCATTGGTAATATCATTGAGAAACGGTTCCTTTGAGTATACCCCATGTGAGTTTGGGGTACAGTTGAGATACGGTCGGGTTGGTTCATACACGAAACCAATCGGTCCCCTCCTGGACAAAAAGGCTAATAACTCACAGATCGGGCGTCCAATTGACGCGTCGTCTGTTGCGTTGAGATCCATATGACTTGAAATATCATTGTGATACTTCTTCATGGGAATTCATGGAACATGGAGTGTCGGACAGTAGCTAGTGGAGAGGATCCTCCTAGAGATGAGCATACGGAGTACAGTGACATTGTTGCTGGATGAGACCTCATGAATGCTTGTCCGATTCGATTCGGAGTGACTTGACTAGCCCTCTGGAGATCGCTACTATGTTGTGGCGAAAAACCCATGGCAGGAAAGCACTACTTTGTTGGGGTGGAAGTCCTGCGGTACATGACAGGAGGAGTACCTCAGTAGGCTATTAGGTGGGGAGCTACTATGTTGGGGTGGCAGACCCATGGCGGGGAGCACTACTGTGTTGGGGTGGCAGACCCACGGTACTCAACAGAGGAGGAGTACCTCAGCAGTATAAGGTTAGTGATTAGCACCTCGGAATCCTGATAGGACTAATGCGCTCGATAGAGGAGGAGTTCTCCAGTAGTCGTGGTTTAGACATCATGAATAAAATACTGTTTTGAGCTGAGTCAATGACCTTTGTGTTTACCTCATGATTCAGATGGGTTACATGATAACTTAGGTATATGTATGGGCATATACCTATGTAAAGGTTATCTATTGAGATATTTCTATGCGGTTTATCCTGTTGTATTAAGTGAGACCTTAAGGGTCTCAGGGTCCCTAATGAGAATCGTTATACTCACCCATGCATGGGCTATGCCCGCACCTCATTGTGTTCGATGCAGACGACATAAAATGCTGACCGAGGCAGAGTGTACATGGACTGGACGGTACCCGGAGGTGGATACTCGGCGTGACGGCACACAGAGTGGACCGATTTATGTGGAGTGCTGAGGAGGAAATCTATACATACCCTTCTACTAGGAACCTAGAGGACGCTCCAGGACCTGCTTCCATCTTCCAGCTGTTTGTCTTTCAGTTGTACTTTCTTTCATTTGTAGTTATACCTTTCTATTGGGCTTGTATTTCTAGACCCTTTATACTTTCTTCACACTTGTTATTCTACTTTACTTAGTGTTTTATTCTTCTTGTACTCTGGTTTTGTGTTTTTTCATTTCATAAAGGGAATGCCTTCCCTTTTTATCGGGATTTATGCCTGTGGTGCTAGTCTCCAGCCCCTGGCCTATGGAAGGTGGGATTGGGGTAGTCACGGCACGGGCCCCGAGGATGGATCGTGACAACCATGATTTGATATAAATAATAGAAACATAAAATATAAATTTAATAAATAAATTCATGATATTATATTTCAATGGGGATTTATATACACCTTATAAAAGAAGATAGGTTCATAACAAAACCATATATCTCAAATAAGGAAAATAGTGAAAAAATTACTTACCAATCTGGTAAAATTTGAACCTAAACCCCATGATTGTGAGAGCCTAAAATGGATATTAAAAACCACTAATTTTAAGAATAATCATCATAACATAAATTCATTAGGATTATATGAACCACGTATAACAAACATGTGGTTAATATGGAATTTTTCTCATAGAAAAAAATAGTGAGACAAAAATCCCTTACCATATATATTGACTTCAGTCAAAGTCATTTGAACCGCTTGAATAATAAATATAATTTAATTATTCGTATATTATATAACCATGTATGTCATACCATATATATTTTTTACTTATGTCTTTGTATTACTTGTTTATTATCAATTCCATGTTAAAGAGACATTTTGGGTAATGACCTCTTTATTTTTTGTATATGTTTGGATATGTTATTTTTGGTCCTCTTAAATTATTCATGGTTACATCATCATCATAATAATAATAAAAATATAATTATAATATTTATATCTCAATCATATTATTATAAAAAATCTTATAAAGTGGTTTTGATAGATGAACTATGTTTCGGTCATAGAGACAGGGGGTTCTACGTACACCTGAGTAATGTTTCCATTTTTCACTAATTACTATGGAAATAAGGTACGAAATATTTTATATTTAAATAATGGTAATAATATAATAATGAAATATAGTTTATTTTATTATTCTTATACACATCATCCATGTGGTTTCGTGATGAACATATAGTCATGTTGCTTTGTGAAGGTGGTAGTCCACACGTATATGAATGAAAATATCATCTTTCCATGAGTGAAAAGATATGAAATATAATGATATATTTTGTTTTAAAAATAATAAATTTTTAATTAATATAATTTATATGTCATGTATATCATGTATATTTACCTTTATTATCCTTTATGTAAAGAGTTAGTAAAAACATATTACATCGCTTTGTGAGGTACTAGTCTGTCGTACCCATGAGTAACGGTTTCGTATCAAATAAAAAAAGGAAATTAAAATTTTATATATTAAATAATGATTATATAGGCATAATTATTTCTAAAATATTATATGTATACTTTATATCCATCATTATACCCAACTGTGATAGATAGTAATGGAAGAAATAATGGCATCAATTCGTGAGGTGAAAGTCTGTTGTACACAAAAATGATGATTTCATAATCCATTTGATGAAAGTGGATAAGGTTTGTGTCCCAAAAATAACATAAAAAATATAGTTATATGGAAGATACTAATATTATTATATCTTCATGGTATAATAATAAATGAAGGAGGTGCAGGATGAAACAAAACAAAAAACGCTCATTGATGAACGTTACCAATTCTTCAGTTATCCTACTTAGGATATCACCAAAATTATTCCAAGGTCTGATTTTTTCCAAAAATAGTGAATATATGATGAGATTAGGGTATTTGGTAAGTGACTATATATGGTATTTTCCAGGACAATAGGGTTTTAATATATTATGAAGTGGGGATAATGGGTTGCCTTTATAAGTGAGGTGACTGGAACATTTGTGATTTTTTTAAAATAATTACACACATATTTTTTCATTTAACAAGGCTGAAAAATAGATTCATCAAGATAATATAATGGTTAATGTCAAAATAATTCCCTAAAATTGTTTATTTACATGTTTTGGTTCATTTTTTACTATTATCATTTTAGTTTAACCCACAGAAATCTATTTTTAACTTAACAATGATAGATAATTTTTACTATTTTCACTATTTTTTTTGGTTGAAATTTTATTTAACCTCATTAAATAAAATTAATTATTAATATATATATATATATTAAATCCAATTTTCAAAATTAAATTCAAATTAGTGTCAAATTTTAATTTAAATTTAATCCCACAAATGCGACGACTAAGCCGGTTTTCAAAGAGAAAATGATCAAAAGATAAATATGTTTTTATATCGAAAATACATGTAAAAATGATTCTACTAACCTAAAATGCATTAATATATTTATACATTACATAATTATACTTTAAAACCATTTTAAATATAATTAAACATCGAAAATAATTTAAATAGAAAATGAATTTTTCAATAAAAATCCAGTACATTTCACTATTCATTAAAAATACATCTTTTTATTAAAAAAAGTTCACCCAAGATAATTATTGATATTATTATTTTGAAAAGAATGTATATTTTATCAAATTAATTTAATATATATGTTCAGATTTATTTGTTAAATATGTTCAACAAAAATAATGAAAAAACAACATTTTAAGAAAATACAATTTTTAAGCATAAAATTGGATTATTCCTTTATCATTCCCAGAAAACAAATACAAGTAATGTTAAATAGTTTATAGAAAATATAAATTATATAAATTTCAATAAGATATTTTAACAAAAAAAATATTTAATTAACTTATGTTGAACTTTTTTTCATGAAAATAGTTTCACAAAAAAAAATTTACTTTATTTTCATTTTTAAATAAATGGTCAGAACAGAATTCATTTTATTTACATATGTAAACCATATTTCAATAATTTACTTATTCTTTTTCATACCATCCATTAAAATATCCAGTTGATAACTATCGTATTACATAATTATATTTTCATAATATTTATCATTTTAAAAAAAAATCATTGTAGCATGTAAGGAATGTTATAAACAATGCAGCATGTAGCACAAGCTAAAATCAATGTTACGGGTAAATTAAAAGTATAGAAAATATTACATTCATTTGAGAAATATATATTTCAAAAACTATTATGGTGTAACATATCACATTACTAGGATTGATGATCTTTTTTCAGTTATAGGGACATGCATGGTTCTCGAAGGTAGATCTTCAATCGGGATATCACCAGTTGAGAGTTGGAGAGAAGGAATTTCAGTAAACAGTGTTTTAGAGTAGGTGTGGATTGAATGAGAACATAATGATTCTATTATGCATCATCAAATCACTAGCAGAGTTCATGTCTCTTATGAACAGGATTAGTCACTCGTACCTTGACTCATTTCACATAATATCCATCAATCACATCCTCATCTATTCACTGCCACCAGAGCAGCTATAGAGACACCTCAAGATATTCATGTGTATAATTAAGGAACATTTTCTTTTTTCCAATCTATCAATATGTGACTGGTGGATATAGTAGGTGATATTCTTGGGGAATGTGGTTTCTACGAGAGGAAAACACATTTACCTAATAAATGTAGAGGTAGTGAAGGCTAGGACACATCCATAAAACAAGTTTGAGATCTAGAACACTCTAGGAATATCAATATATAATGGATAGTTTATCCAGTACATATCTCATTTATCATTATCCAATACCATTCTAACAATTAATGGAGTGGATTTAAAATGTTTATAACGTTATAAAGAATTTTTCCTTAAGATTAATGGAAGGTTGAATATAAATCTAGTATTGATGCTCCTCAAGACTAGGATTGGTTATAAATTGAAATATGACACATTAGGTATTGATATATGAGTGTTACTAATGTATATAGAGAGTGTAGTATCCTTTCAATATCCTCATTTATTAACCCATGAGCGGAACTTCCCTACACATGATCTATAGCTTTCAGAAGTCATCCATGCTCTAATGTTTTGCTGACATTACCTCTTTTGTCAGAGATTTGTTTTGTACCCATACCCTAAGAGACATTATTGAATCAGTACACACATAGACCCGAATTTCAGAGAGATATTGGGCTTATTATCTATTTATATTAAAATTTGATATATTTTATGAACTAGGAAAGCCTAACATCATCATGTATGATCTCATCCAAAAGACCCAAGATGAGAAAGAACATGGTGAGAGCCCATTCGAGAAGTATTGGAAATTGAAGATATTATTCTTTGATTGGTGGACATATACATTAGGGTAAAAGGGATCTATGAATTGTTTGGCCTTTGTGGCCACATATTCTCTTTTGTACTAGGTGATGACGTTAAAGGATTTGGACTCATAGTTTGTTGTAATTTGGTAACAACTAGTGGGTGGAAATCCAATATTTGTGTGGTATTTCATAAATGAAGATGTGATCATGGTACATGGGTATTAGTAGTCTCTAATTACATTGCATAAGATATTATTAGGGACTAACATTCCTTTATACGGAAAATACATTTTAGAGTAAGTATGATATACCAGGGTGTTAATTGATTATTCTAGGGGCCAAGGATTAAGAGAGAAATTGTAGGGATTATCTATTGATGTCTTACATATCAAAAGGTGATGGCCTAGCCCCAAAATCTAATTTTGTTACACCAAAAACTTCTAGAACCCATGTGGAAGTGGTAGGAAATCACAATGTACATTTTAATGAGGTTACCAAGGACATAAATGATCCTTGATGGTATATGGTTTATTGTAAATGTTTTCCACTTTTTTCTGATCCCAGAGACTCACACAGTGGATGAAAAGGGAAAGACATGTGGTTGTGAGATTGTTATATTTAATAGGGTTCCCTTGATATTTTTTAGGAAAATGACACATTTTTTACATCATAGTCATGGAAGGTATTATAAAAGGCCCCATGGACTCGGCTAACATTGATAATTGTGTTCAATATTTTAATAGAAATACATTTAATGCAAACTATATCCATATTAGAGGATACAATAAGAGCTTTCGTCCTAGGCTTCGTTGGGGCATGGGATGGCCATATTTCCTTGGTTAATATCTCATAAAACAATAATTATTAATATTTTATTAAGGTTTCTCCTTATGATTTTTTGTACAGGTGGTCATGTTGGTCACTAAATTATTAGCATTGGGTTAGTGAGGTTGTAATTGTGGGGTATAGTTTGGTTCATGGGACCTCTTAGATAGTGTAGCTGATTTATAAGTGGTTTATTACTATTTAGATAAAGAAGAGATCATATTAATGGTAAAATAAAGTTAACTCTATACTTTATTATGGTTTGTCATTTTTTCTTGAGACAAACTCCTCTTCTAGGTCACAAACAATTTAGGATGAATGTTAAGATAGAACTATATTTTGTGGTACCATTTATTATCACTGAGTGAGTTGGGACAATGAAATACTATCAAGATATTACTTCTAATTACCAAGGGTTGTATGATGTGTTTCATATTTCAAAACAATATATGTCCACACCCTACCCTAATAATGATATTGATTGTAAGGATATTGATCTATATCTTGATGAATAGTATGAGGAGTTCCTATTGCAGATTATAGATAGGATTATGGATGTAATTTGAGGGAAGATGGTACCACATTATTTTATTTAAGGGTACAATGGGTGGATACAAGATGATAGTTTTGATTAAGGGGCCAAAGTTGGAGCTTAGTGTATTGATTTTTTTGGGAATGATCCCATGGGATGCATTACAAGGGGGAGAGGTCCTTATAGGGTGAGAATTATAATTCCATGTGGCTCTTATTCCTCAATAAAAATACTAATTTCTTATTTTACCTTATTTTTAGGATGGGAATTGTTTTGGAAAATACTGTTGTGGATTATATATATTTTTTGAGACATAAGGGGTGTTTTCGAAAACAATCTTTAAAAACTAGGATAGATTCTTAGTAGCGCACGTGACCTTTCCATAGAGGATGTGGATACTTTGTGGTTCTACAGACTACACCATAGAGTATTGCGGAGTTGAGGATAATTTGTAACAAAAAGGGATGTGTTCTTTTATGTCTGTTTAAAGGGGTTTGTGACATTTCCCATGTCGGTTTGAGGAGGCTATTTCATGGAGTCTAGAAGAAAAAAAATATTTTATTATCTACATTAATTATAGATTCCTAGACTAATATTATTTCTTTAGGATTTAAATCCTTGTAATAGGATGTTATGATTTTAATTTTTGGAATCAATTTGAATTGATTGGATTCTATATTATAGAATTAAATATGCAGTTTTGATGTGGCTTAATGAATGATTCTCATAGGGATTGAACCTTATAATGAACCTCCAACATAAAAATATAGATTCATCCTCCCCATTTCACATTTTTCTAGTTTTGTAATGGTATGTATAGAGAAACTAATAAGTAAACATCAACCCTATGTTATAGTGGAACGAGGTGCAGTGCCACTATACAACATTGTTCCAACTCCTTGCACCAATGTGGATGTCATTCATGGTGTTGTTGTGGATCCTCCAAGTTCACTATTTCACAATAGAACCCTGACTGCATTTTGGTGGTTTTTTCATCATACCAGCTTGTTTGATCACTTGATGTATGCAATGGATAACCCATATATCTTAGTAGAACTTTTCATCCATTCCCCAACAAAACTTGTGGATCCTTACGGTGAAAATGGACACAAATTGAGTTTGGTTTTACCACCATTGATTCATTCCTCTCCAATTTGATTTATATCCTATAACATGTTGTACTGGAACTAGTTCTAGGAGCCCTTAGTGTGTGATCATATTCCGATTGGTGTGTGAGAATGTTTCATGTGACAACATCTTTGATGGAAAATAATGCTAACATTGAAAACTATGATGTTAGACGTTCCACACCATTATAGGCTCTCATTAACACATGTTTCCTTTTGTATGATTTATGGGTTTTCATAATTGGTATAGGCTATTCACTTCTAATTATATGTGTGTGTATGCAGCTCATGAGACCAACAATGATATTGTTTCCCTGAGATATGTTACAATAGCTAGATTTCGTGTTTTAGGTTGATTGAAATATTGAACTTGTGCTATTATTTATCTTATAATGTCATTGTATGTTGTTATAAGGAAATTAATTATTTTTTATCATCATTCCCATAGTGTTTTTTTGGTATATATGATAGGTGACCATCTTGGTAAGGTTATACTATATAGGGGAAGTGTGCTTAATTTACGATAATGATGATGATAGGGGAGCATGATATACTTATGTTCGGAGATAACTCAATTCTCAGGGGATTCCCAATAATGTTCCAAAACTCAATGCCATGTGGATTTAGGGTATACTATTTAATTAATGTCGTGTGGACTCCATGTAGTATGCTCACTGGATACCTTGTTGATACAAAGTGGAAAATCGACAAGCTTGGTTGTAGATTATATTCCTTTCCTATAAATTATGGTCATCATTCTAGAATGGTGCCAAAGCATATATAGAATGGGTTTTGTGCCATCTCAGTTAGAAAATGACCAATCAGTTCTGGATTATGTGTTATAATCATTATGAACTCATTATAATTATGGAATAAACTTGTTATATATGATCATACTAGTTTGAGGACGAATTGGTCAGGTCCAACTGAGTCCTGTATGGAATAGTTAATTAATAATTTTAGTATTCTTTTATATTTTATAACCCTAGATATAGTAAAGTGAATGGTCTCTATGGTGGATAGTTGAGTAATGGAGGACGAAGCTAGAGTGCATCATAATAGACTCCAATGAACCTCATCAATGTTTATTTATTTTTTATTATTATACTAATTATACACCATAAAATCTCATCACATTGGGATATATTTTTATTTATGACAACAATGGAATCCATTAAATTTACACATGATTACTCTGATATATCATTGTAATTTCTATAATCATTTTTTTATTATAACTACTTGGTGACATGATACTGATTTTATAGTCAAACTATTGATAGACTTAGACCCTCATTTCTAGTTGGAAGCCTTATGATTACAAGGAGGCACAATTGAGGCCATTTGGATGTTTTTATCAGACCCTATGGTTTAGACTGGGATGTTACATGGTGGGACCATTTTCTATGATGATTCTAGAGAAGAGGTAGTAGAAGGATCCTGATTGTTTCATCTCACTTGAGCCTACTATCGATATAATACATGATTTATACTTCGGTAACATTCTTGAAATGGATTTTTTTTCCATAAGGGGAGGATATTCATAATATTCCATGTTCATAGGGGTTAGATAGAGTTGTTTTCTAGACCCTAAGTTGGACAGATGACTAGACACAACTCTTAATGATTCAGGATTTTACTCTTATTGAGGGGTATTCACTAGAGGAGGTATATTGGCCTTAGTCTCAGAGTTATAATTAATAATAATATTCCCTCTAGGTAATTTATTATTAATTATCTTTGGCTTCTCTATCAAAATTTCATTTTTGAGAAATAATTTCCTCGATAGAGGGATAATGAGCTTATTAAAGTGGTGGATAGAATATATCCATTCATTTTTATTCATCATTACCTCAATATCACTGAGTATTTGGTATATGGATGTTTGAAGGATATCCTAGGTAATGATTCTACCACTAATATTTTGTATACACACCTTCCTCACACATTTTGGGGTGTATTATTTCTCAGTATCAAGAATCCTCAATTTTAACCTCTATAGTATTTCCATAATCTATGAAATCTACAGGGATGATGATAATTTCATTCACCAATGTGATTTATGAAAAGTGTATCATATCCTCACTTTTATAATTTTATTACGGGGGTCATTCATCCTCTAAATATCCCTTAATGGAAATATCATGATCCCCTATAACATAAACATTCATGGTGGTTATTTCTTTCTAACGTACCAAACCAAATTCCAAATGATCACCAGGTTTCTTCCCTAGAAGTGTATTATATATTGTTATCATGAGATAATCACTAATGGAGTTCACTGATAATTCCATTAATGAATGATACAGATCATGTTGAAGGAAGAACCATGAAGGTGATTCCAATGAAGTGAATCATAGTTTAGAGAAAATTCAATTCCATATAGAAATAGATTTAAAAATACCCCCATCCCTATTTGATGGGGTATATTTTCTCTACTACAATCACATCCAATATTTGATATAGATTTGATGATATCAGGGGAGGCATTGGTGGTAAAAATGCCTCCATCATTATGGGTTGTGGTTATTCCAATAATTCATCAGATTCATCTATTATAGTCTCCATTTTTAATTTATAGAAACTATTCATTCATGACCTAGATGAAACACCTTTTCAAGGAGTGAAATTTTCACCATCGAGTGTTTCTCAGTTATTTTAAGATTCACTTTTTCAATATTTGATGACAGTTTGACCTTATTCAAATATTCATGTAGGATTTTTTAAAGGTTTCATTCTCATTGATATTTTCACTCATGAGCTCTATGAATGTAAGTATATTAATGGATAGAACAATTGGTATGTATATAACATAAACCTGATATTTTTCTTGAAGCATTGATATTACAATTTGATTCCCCTAATTCATCATTTTGGACTATGAGAGGGGGGAAATATAAGTGTCACTTTTACCCATCCTTTAATATTCATGTCATATATAGTGTCAAATACTATCTATAATTATTCTCTCATACTACTGAGGTATCCAATTTAAAGGAACTCATGTTTATTAAATGATTTTGGGTTATAGAAAAATAAAAAGGAAGATAGGTGGAAATTATGGAAAATATCATCAAGGTTCCTCAAATGTTTATAGTACTCCTTTTTATTCGGGAATCTTAAATTGAGGTAACAGTTATTTCCCAAAAGATATGTCCCAGATAAGGCATAAAAACCTTTTTTAATTCATAGATAATTTCATTTTGGGGAGTTGCGATGGGCCAAAACATGGATGGTATTCTATACTCTACGAATTTATTCCATAGAACCATCAATTTCTCCTCCTCCTAGGTAGGGGATTATTCGACCTGATTTATAATTAGGGTCACATGACTATATATTTTTCATTAGGATAAGGATCATTCATAAAATCCTCAATATAATTTTTTGTAAAAAGGTGTGATGGAGTAATAGAAAATTATTATCAGCTTTAATTTCACCATTAATTTAAATTTATTTTGGATGGGATGTATATAGTTTGTGATGAGGAACTTGCACAAGAACTTCAACCCAGCTATTGAGGACTCAGAAAGTGCATCTAAGAGACCCAAGTTCAAAACCAGGTGGAGACATATTTCTAGGTACTATAGCATTATTGTAGAAGACAATGTTCGGTACTGTTGCAGCTGAAACTATTCATCTGTTTGGGCTTTCGGGCCACCGGTTTGGGCCACGGTTCCTTTGAGGCCTTAGGGCCACCCAAGGACTTCAGGAAAGAAAGAATTTATAGCCACCTCAAGGCCTTAGGGCCACCTAAAATTTAGGCTTAATGATCAGACTGATTCTACGAGAAGCAGACTCCAGAAGGGGATCAAAGGAGGTGCATTCCCCAGAGCGGAAGCTATGAGGATTATCAAAAATAGATGCTATGACATTTCCTTTGGGACCAGCCTGTCCTTGGATGGGAAGCATAACCGAACAACAATGTGAAGGGTGGAGAGATGATATAATGATAAAGAAGCTATGAGGTGGAGTTCCCAATATAGTTTGTATAATTTCTAAGGCCTACGGGTCATTTAATATCTATGCCTACGAGCCTTGTAAGGGTTCCCCCTCATCCCTTGAAAGGTGGGTTATAAAAATCAACAAAAAAATAAGGCCTTCGGGCCATTCGGTTTGATGAGGAACCTTAGGAATCTAGCCTTTATTTCTCAACTACCTCTCCATATCAGGCCAATATCATAGAATCTTCAATATTTGGATGACCTTCATGTTAAAAAATGAATCATTATGTCGAGGTACATCACATAGATCAATATGGGTTGAACCTTCCTGGATATTGATTTAATATTTTCCATTACTGGTAGGACCTCCACATTAGTGGTTTAATTTTTATAAGGGAGGATGTATAATACATATAACCATCGTAGGACCTAAAATGTTCTTGGATTGGTTCTAATGCGGAGAGAATTACTTTTTACCAGTTGCTTATTAGAGTTAAAACAGATGATCTCTTTTACTATTAATCATCATACTATAGGAAGGAACCACTCCAAGCTTCATAAAGATGACCTTCCATAAGTATCTTCATATTGTAGTTAAGAGGACCTTTTTAGTGGTTATTCTGGGGAGGAACATTATATTTTATGATCATAGTTTCAAAAGGATAAAATTCATATCCATAGTTTTCTTATCCTATTGATTAAGAGTTGGATGATTCTTGTACCACTATAAAAAAAATGAATGGACTCAAGGATTTTATTATATAAAGGGGAATTGAAATTTTCTTGAATTTTATATTTTCTTTTATGATAATTCCATCTTGAAATTCTCTATCATGGAATTAGGTTTGGAACCTTGGTCATATTCAAGGTCGTGTAGTATGGATAGATACCCACTTGAGTGGAAGTCCTCCAAAGACACCCATCAATCATCCTTGAGATATACTGATGATATTTATAGATGTAATAAAGGATACAATACCACTATAGTGTTGACATTAAAGTATTTTAGTGACCTCCTTGAATTGGAGTAGTGATATAATCATTCTTATATATTCCCATCAGAATATGTTGATGACCTTCAAGTAAGGGAGAATATATATAAGGCTACAGGTGTGTTCCCATAAGAATATTCCAATGGACTATATGAATGGGATATAGAAAATGATCCCACACTTGAGTTTCCCCTATAATAGGAATATTATGTTTATGAATGAGAGAATTAATATAAGAATTCTATTTTTTGTTTTTGGAATATACTGAATACTTATCTGAATGGGAGTACAAATATAAGTCTACTCTTGTGTTGTCTCGAAAATATAATGATGACCTTCATTGATGAGAGCATTAATAAGATCATAATACTATATTTATTTTGGGAATATGTTAGTAGACATTATATATATGAACATGAATATGATCCCACTCCTAGGATAGTATCAAAATTTAATAGGGGCCCTCATGAATGGTATGAAAAATATATTTTTTCTTTATTTTTTCCCCTTGATTATGTCAATGACCTATCCAAATGGGAGAAAAAATATGGGCTCACTCCTAAGCCACCATTAAAATAGTACAATGATGTTATTGTATGGTATAAGGGACATAATACCTTTCCTATACTTCTATAATAATATTTTATCACACCGCCTTAGTGTCAATAGGAATAGGGATATGATCTTACTTCTATGTTGATATCAAAATATATCGACACAGTTCATGTGTTTGATTAAGCATATGAGCCTACTCCTTGGTCATCGACTAGATATTATAGTATGGATTTTAATTGTGTGAAGGGATGTTATCTTTCTCCCATTTATCATTGTGATATTCTAGTGGGCTCCATGAGTTTAGAAAAATATATAGGTATAATGTTCATCCTCATTTAATGTAAGAATATTCCAATAGAATTCATAGTTATACAAGAGAATTGAGATATGAGACTATCATAAAGATTAAATGTCTCATCTCTCTCAGAGAGACCTAATCCATGGTACCTTATATAGGAAAACTAGATATAATGTATCTATAGTAGACTCCTTATCATATTCATGAGAGTTCACGGATGTATAGTGTTAGTGATGGTGACATCTGGTAGGATCCCTCATTGGAAGAAATTATTAACTCAAAGGTACTTAGTCAAAGTACATATCAATATTCTCAATATAGTAAAGTCTTGTGTTTTATCACTCTATTGAGTGTCTCCGAATGTGTCTAAAGGTAGAAAAAAGAGGCCACTTATTTCTCTATGGCCTCATTGTAGATTGGAAAGTCTATAAGGATTATTCTCTTGAAGGAACTTTTGATGCGCCTCTCATGTCAAGATATAGATATTTATATTTTATTCTCAGATCAAATATATCACCAAATATAATTGGAGTCATTGTGATAGTGACATCATATGTTGGGGATTTGATTCCATGAACTTCCTGAAAGTTGAGTCATTTGTTTTTTTGTTGAATGGTTTTCTATAGTGAATAAGGATCCCTATTACTACTACTAACAGTTCCATGGACCCTAGAATTTTTCATTTCCATATTTTATTCCATTTGGATTTATGTAGTTATTAATGGGGAAAACAAAAAAACTAGAAACAAATTAATAAAAAATAAAAAATAAATGAATGTTCAATATATCCCTTTTATAGGTAAGGGATCCATATCAGGTTCACCATTTTATCTCTAACATTACCCTATGCCAACATGTTTTTGAGTTAGTGTAGACCTAATTTCTAAAGGTAGGAAGTTATTGGGATATTAAATTGACACTTTGGGTTGGGAATTGGTCAGGATCATGGTAGGTTGGCTCATCACTAAAGGGGTATTGATGTCCTATCCAATACTCCATTATAGATTTAATACATGTTTTTAAATTGTTCCTAATAACAACATTTCTACTATTTCCCAACACATTAGCGATTGGTCAAAACCAATCATTAATTTAAACATATGTATATATCAATGGTTCTTCATCTTTCTCTTTCTAGTGATTACAAAATGGTTTAAAGCCACATGGATATGTGATCTAGAATTAATCAATATATAGGGATGTGGTAGGTGTTTGGAGTTAGGATCAATCTGATGAGAAGGGATTTCTATATATCTCTATAAGGTGAATCATAACATGTGTAGTTCAATGTTATGAATCGGGACTCGTCATTCTTATTATGTTCATGTGATAAAGAAAATTATGGTCCTTTTTAACATTGTTAAACCATGATCAGGTGAAGTTCCTTTTGTGTTGAAAATTTCGTGACATATTTCAAGTTGTTTAAAATTGTGTTTAATGGATTTTAGGTTTTGTAGTTTAATATTTAATATCAAGGATTGTTATGAGAAATAAACATAGAAATGTTTTTGTGGGACTTATACATGAGTGATCCTTTCTGGTTTATCTGGTCTATTAGTAACTTGATATGAGAGGGTATGGTTGTGGATTACACAATGTAAGAGGCCCATAATAAATATGTCTCTCTAATAGGGTATGAGAATGATATAATCAATGAGGATTTTTTCTTCAATGACATCCTGTATGAGTCTCATACGTGAATGTAAAAATCATGTATATTGGTAATTAGAAGAGGGGGGTAGACTTGACTCACGTATAATATGGATCAATGAGTAAGGTTTGTGGATTTTACCAAATCGAAGGCCCATATTTATATAGATCCCTATATAGAATAAATAGGACCACATAATTGTGGGACTGGAAACATTTTTGATATGGGTTACTCATAATGGGAATCTTGAGGACAGAGGGGTTTTAATATAGGCCAAACGATATAGAACCTCGTTATCATGGGAATACATGATTATAAAAACCCTGATTGCACTTTCAATTAGATATGAAAATAGGGAAGGATCCATTATCAATATAATATTTTTTTAATGGGAGAACTCTAGTGTCTATAATCCTAATTTCATATCTATGGAGGCATGGGGGTGGCCTATGTAGATAGGCACCCTGGTAGGTGACTTTGGGGAATGAAATCCTGAGTGTGGAACCTGGGTTATTATGGAACTCAGGTATGGGATTGGGTGAATATAAAACCCAATCAAGGTACAAAGAAATTTATATCACCCAAATATTATAATTGGTTGAATAATTAACCTTTTTATGGGACATAGTTGAATGTGGAGACCAGGTAAGCGATATATATGAATATGGTTCCCAATAATAGGACTTGGGTGGATAGGGTTCCACAGTATCGATCATAGGTAAATATGGCCCACATATATGAGATATGGGTAAATATGGAACAATGGTAAGGGATATAGGTGAATATGGTTCCCAGTCATAGAACATGGGTTAATATGGAGCCCTAGTATGGAGGTCTTAGGTGAATATGGGTTTTTATTATAGAAATTGGGTGAATATACAACCTATGTATAGAGTCATGGGAAAATAGGGCACTCGTGTATATGTCCTCGGTACAGAGCCACTTTGAAAGTCTAGAGAATAACCTTCTTTAGAAGGCTTTGGAGTAAGTGTGGTTCTCCTTAGTCACTTGAGTGTGCCTCCATAGGAGATTTATTTCCTCTAGTCTTGGTAATGACTTAGAAAAATGGCCATTCAATGATGTTAATCATCAAAATAAAAAAAATATGCACGCCTTCAATCCTTTTCCCATTTGTTTACTTTCATAAATTACCCAAAGGATATCATGAAGGAGGTGAGTGTGAATTTAACATGCTCATGTTCTATTTGGGCTTCTCTATTGTGCACTTCTCACACATAGTGGAACTTCGTGTCACAATAATTTTTTTTTAAATTGGAATTCAGTAGATCCTCATATAGACCTATAGATATAAGAACCCAAGTAAATGTGGGATACTCCTCTGGTCATGATATCAATGGAGTAGTAAAATCGATGTGGCCATAGAGAGGGTTTGGCATATGTGTGCCACATGATTATTTGGTAAGATGAGAATGTTGGTTGTGCAATTATGTTGGGCGTAAGTATGATATCTAGGGTTGGGTGCTTGGAATTGGTACCCGACTATCCTCTATGCCTATTGGCCTCAAATTTTCCAAATTATGGAATGAATACTTTCTTTAATATAATTATAACACTAATGAAATCCATACGGAAAACATGAGTCTTAATATAACTTATTAAAATATTAGGATATACTCAAGTAATTAATTCATTTAAATTCTTTTGTAACCCTCTATCATGTACCTCTTCCTCATACCCCTCACTAGTTCCCAGACCAGTGGATTCCATCATTTCTCAGGAAAACTTCACTATATGCCAAAGGATTTCAACTAGAAACAACAGTCAATTGTGGTATATTGGGGAGAATAAATCATCAAATAAAAGTATATATACTAAGAAAATAACATCAGTTACATACAATGTTCAGATTTAGTACCATATAGACTTCCATGAAAGTACTGATAAATAATTAAAAATAACCCTTGTCACTTAAGAATGAGAATCTTTAATGATTATTACATAATTATACATCAGTTGATGGTCATATAAATAAAAACCTAAAATAATTAAGGAAAAACAAATTTACGCTCTATAAAAATAGTCTTGAGTCTTATCACAATCCAAAACTCACATTCTCTATCCTCTCATCCTAAAAAAATCATCAACCATAGGGTTCTTCCCTTTATCCTATCTTGAAATGAATGAATCCTGCTTGGGTACCAACTAGTATCCCAAGAATTGTGTGAGTACATATTAATAGGACCCCACAAATAGCATCTATATTAATATTTAGTCTGATAAATAAAGTCTCTAATAATTTGAATATTAATCAAAGTCACAATTTAAATAAAATAGACCACCATTAATCCTTGAGTTCCTAGTATCACCTGGGATCAACCATACCATGTTTTTTAAGATGGTTGTATATGTCCTTAATATGTCATCTAGTGTAAACAAAAACCTCTCAAGGATAATCCTAAGCGATCAATGTAGTGAGGAAATACTATAGAACCCAAGGGGGTCATCCTAGGTGTTCTACGTATCAAACATCACCATTGAACCCAAGAATGAATCACTAGCAAGTAGTTATGAAATATCATGTGTCATCATTGAACACAAGGGGTATCATCCTTGGAATTCCATTGAATCTTGCATAACTGCAAAACCCTTGGGGTATCTCCCCCAAAATTCCAATGTATCAGGCATCATTGTTGAACCCAAGGAGTATCTCCCATGGAATTGAAATATATAATACATCATCTTAAACCCCATGGGTTATCACCCATGGTGTTCCAAATATAATCAATCATAGTCAAACTGAAGGGGATTGAAACTTTGGTATTCAAAACATTTATCATTATTAAATCACATAGTCATATAATCATTAATTTCTTTTATCTATTACACATCAGGTATCACTCCATGGTACCCCTAGAGTCACCCCTATAATTTCCCAATTAATTTACCCAATTCAATCCCCATAGTTGTAGCACTCATACATTCACTATAATGATCATATATAATCTCACAAAATAATATAGACGTTGGATCTAATAGCTTGTCATAAGAATCCTTGATCACTGAAACTGGGTCATTAAATTATGTCAGGGTTTACCAAGTGTTTTCCATTTAAATTACCAAAAAATATTTCCAAATTCAAGGACACGCAATGGATGACTAAATTACAATTCTCACTCACACTATCACATCTCAAGTCTATGGCATCCCTAGGTTTACCTCTTTAATTAACCATTTAGTTATCAAAAGTTAAGGTACACCCCATGGGTGGAAAAGGTTCTGGTATACTCCCCATAGGGTTATCCGGGTCACGTGGAGAAGATCCATTTTTTGTTTTAGTTTTAATTTTGTTTAATTTATTACTTTTATGATGAATGTGTTGGAATGGTAGTGTGTCCACACAACACATAAATCAAAAAAAAGTGCAAAAAACTAACATATAACTCAGAATACACCTAAAATATACTCATAGACATCAACTAATATAGTGCCAAAATTTTATTCAGGATAATGTAGTATAAATTCAAAAAGCACAAGACAAAAATACAAGTATAATGAAATGCATATAAATAATAAGATAACACTTGAAAGATAATGAAACTGAAAAATAATAAAGTAGGACTGATAGGATTACTTCCATATCTCAAACACAACTATTGAAATTTGTTTTCAAATAGAAATGGTGTAGATCTATATAGAAGGGTGGTAAAACAAAAGGAGGAGGGGAATCACATGCTATAGGGTGAGAAGGTGACCATCTTCATATTTTAAAACATATCTACCTTAATTAAAATTAATAATTTTTTTTAAAAATCAAATATATGGATTTCATGGAATGAACAAAAGGCTAACTGCATGACCATTCAACAAAGTAGGGCCCTCCAATATATTTATCTTGTTGATTGTGTGAAATAATGATTCACGTTGTGAGGGGAAATAGCCTATAGATTTTAAATATATGATTTCCCAATCTTCTCAAAAGTGGTATTGAGTGACTCAAAACCCACTAAAACTTTTTACCAAATTAAAATACCCATGATATAAGTAAATTTAATATATTTCATTCCTCATAGAAGGGTTAAGGTTTTAATACCACTAGTCCCTAATACAGTTCATCCTTGAGATTCTCTCTAAAATAAAAAATGAGCCTCAGTGGTGACCAACAAATGTCCTTGATCCCATGACCTAATATTTATCTGATGTATCATATTGAATATGTCTTTACTACCATTGTAGGTGAACCATAATAAATATCTTACCATAGAGATCCCTTTCACTGATATAAAAATATACAAATCAGATGCTCCACGAAGGATGCTTTAGCCTCAAACATAACACCTAACTAACAATACCACAAGAATGGTTCCTATTATAAACATGAGATACAAAATAAAATAACTTTTCATCCCATACCTTGATTTCCCTAACAACACCTCTATTATGTTTCATCGCATCTCTACCTCCTTTAATCATGTGAAAAAAATACGTACCCTCGGAATTAAGTGAAAAAATGGGTTAACACTCTGAATCAACTGATAAAGCATTCTAAATTACAACATGAAATGCCCATTCTCTAAAATAAAGTTAACATATGACCTCTGCTAATTTGGGTAGACATCATCCATTTTAAGGTCAACTAGGAACACCCTAATGTCTCCATTAAAATACTCTACATGACCATCACTAAGTCAAAATACTATAACAAACACAATGGAAAACAATATTAAATCCATATGTTTTCCTGAAGAACAATCAATGTCAAGGAAACATGATCTTTATATGTCCTCTATGATCTGAAAATTCCTATATGACTATTACTATCTATTAGCCTAGTGTATAAACCAAACTATATGCCTCCTAATATTAGGGTCATACCACACTATACACAAAACGAATAGAATGCTCAAAACCTAATTGGCGCATGCATTGTTGCATTGATTCCTTTCAACCAACTCCCTCACAATACCGCAGAATTTGTGGCTTTCATGAATTTAGAAAATTACTAACATCATACCTCACTAGTTAATGAAACTACTATAAATTAGTCCATTTCTCACCAAACCATCTCATCAAAACCCACATTCTCACTCCTAATACAATTTATAACAGATTTCATTGCCTCATTTGTCTTGTTGGTAGGTCATCCATGAGATCTAAAGTCACAAAAAACTATCATTACCAACCAAAATCTATATTAACATGATTGGTTATACCAATCGACTTTTATTCTGTATTTATCAGTAATCACAGATTGATCATATTATCTCCACAATGTTTTATCAACTGATACTCGTATATGGTTGTGTTCACCCTTCTATATCAAACTTGGCCACTTTTATCCATAGTGGTTCCAAAAAATTGCAACAACATTCAGGATGGGCTAATATAAATTCCACTCCCAATTCAAAGTAAAAACATCTCATACTGGTCTCCATGAACAGAAATTTGTCATGGTGTGATCCCCACCATATAACCACCTTGCGACCGATCTACAAGAATGAACCTACCTGAAATCCCCCCTCTGAAAAACATTGGCATCCTAAATCCCCTCTCTTGTTACATGAATAAGTCCTCAACATTATACATGATCATGAAATTATTAATAGTGAAACCACCCCCCCCCCTCAAATCCCCTCTCCTTCCAAATAAACAAACTGGTATCATACACCATGTCATGATAAATCGAACTCAATTATCATGACTATCTTCCTCATCATATGATACTCGCATTTCTAATTTGATGGGGCCTAACTAGACCCACAAGAAGCTCACATTTGTGTCATTTATGAACTCATTATAGTTGAGGCACTCTCTAATCCTTTCTAAGTCAATCCAATCCAATTATAGTTTCACAAAATTAAACTATAATCACACCACAACTAAAACATTTCTCAAAGGTCACAACTTAATCCTCGAATGAGCTAACCATATTCATATCAATAATGTCTTGAAGACCCCATGATAATTCAATCCTATCACCTCATCTCACACATCAGTCAAACCCTCATGCATCCACTCCCTTGAATAATCCACCCCTATTCACACTCAAAATCAACTTTTCTATTGACCAGTATACATCATAACATCTAGGGTCTAAACCCTCCTTATTTTCTCACACAAAAGGCTTGTCAACCCTTTATACTATCATTTTATAACATATTATCCTTTTATTCTATTAGTAACCCACAACATAAATTCATATAGTCTAGGGCACTAATTATTCCTGGACCCCACTAAAACATACTAGCACATCATAATGTCTTAACACCAATAGGTCTATAGATACTTAACACATTATTTAATGAATGGTCAAACCGCAAAAAAATATTATTAAATAAAAACACTATGACTTTTCATCCATTATCATCAAATCGCATCAAGAGTCAGGTTACATTCCCAGCTTAGACAATATAAGCCATATATTTCTCCAAAACAACCCACAAACATATCTCAAATGATATCCAAATTATGACACATAATTTAACAAATTTAGAATACCTTTTTAAGGAATTTATTTTGATTCACACAATCCAGTTACCATATATCTAGGAAAAAATACACTCACGTTATACATAGTAAAGTTTTATCTCATTCATCATTTTGTAATGGTTTTCAACAACAAAAAATTTTAATCAGGTATACCCATCATGTTTATATCGCATCATTACCCTACAATACCACCTAAATCAACTACCTCAAGTCATAATCCATGAACACCAACCTCGCATGCCTAATAACCCACAAAAACATACTCACTACATGTAAACTAATCTTTCCAAAATAATATCAATCAATGCTTCTGTTATAATAACCTCAAGGCACCTGTAAATTCTTGGATTTTTCCTAATCTATGGATAGTTATGTTTTGAATTTTAATTCCATTAAAGTGACTAAATAAATATTAATAGTAATGGAAAGGATATTCCAAGTGTATCCGGGGCTCGTAGAAAGCTGAGAGCCCCAAATTTGGAAGAAAAGACTAGGCCTCTAGGTTAAAATAAACTATGCAGCCCAGGCCCTATGGTTTCTCAGAAACTGTGCGGTTGTAGATAGTGGGAACCTAAGGGCCGCATGGTTTTTATGCTACCATGAGTCCTGAGGATCATGGGAATGATTTATTTCATAGGTTTTGGACAGATATATTTTTCACAACTTTTTCACAGTTAGTCAAACCATTCACCTAAATGTGTTATGTGATCCTTTGAAGTAGATAAGGACACACATTTGGCACACGGTTTAGAAACCATGTAGCCAAGCTATGCGCAATGGATTTTTGGTGTTAAATTACCTTTTTGACACTATTTAATTATTTAATCATGTCTCTTCTCCCCCTCCCTTTTCCCCAGAAGTTGAGTCCTCCAACCATATGTATAAATCCCTCTCCTTCTCCAAGATAGAAATTCATGAAACTCATCCATCTGATCTATGATTAATTCCACATGAAATCCAACATGAAGTTTTAGGTATGATATATAATCCTCTAAAATACAATTCAAGGTTCTTCCTCCATCCATTTCACAGTTTAGATGCAATATCATTTTCCCAATTTTCAAGGCATTTGAGGGATTTGTTGAATTTTTCCAACCTATCTCAAATATAAGGTCGATAATTGATGAGGGAAGCACTATGAGGAAAATATAGGTTGTTAAGGTCTTTTTTCGTCACTTAGTCTCATTCCATAATTTGTGTCATTATGCTGCTCGCTGAGCCATTATGCCGATGCCTCCAAAATACTAATTAAATTATTACATGTGGTTTCACATGAGTATTATAATCCTACCTAGAAGATAATCATCCTTGTGTTCAATCACCTAGAGTTTTTTCATCTAATTGCGTGTGTTATACCTGTGATACTTAATTGTATATTTTTTCTTGTATTGTGGAGTATCCCAAATGGGTCTTGATTAATATAAGATACCTTTATCATTGTATTGAATTGACAAGGGTGATGAACCTAGTGACTGGCCTTTCCACCATGCCAGTTGTGGATGGTTATAATTAAATAGATTTGGAAAAGTGATTATGCCTATTCCTTATGCCAAATGATTTAATTGGAATTTCCAAATAGAATTCCATGAACAATATGCATAATATAATAAAATTACTCGAGTTTAATGAAATAGACAATATATTAAACATAGTATATATACACTTGTCTATTTTATGCTTCCAAAATAGTTCCAAGGGTGAAATTGGAGTTCCAATTTAAGAAACCCACAGATGCACTCTCCTACCTTAGTTATCTTCGGTTAATGCTTTGTGAACACAGAGGATTTGATATCATATTTTTCTGAGTTGGGTTCATTGTGCATAATCTATTTATACCTCCAGATGAGTGATACCAGTTTTCTAGGGGATACCCCATGGATGGGATCAATGTCACTATTGGTTGTACCATTCCTTGAGCAAGACTCGGGCACCGATGTGTGATACTATGTATAGACTCAGAAGTCTATTAGACGTAATTATTTTTACATCATGTGAGTGTGATACATGGGAAATATAACTTATTTCACCTTGGATGGACTCCTTATAATTTGATTTATACCAAGCTCCTCGAACGATACTTTGAAAGGATCCTAGTATTTACAAGGATGGGATAATGTTTACTTTGTATGATTTAATAAGATTTTTTAAAATGATTTCCCATGTAAATAAAAGTTTTCAAATGAGAAGTTATTAGTTGTAATATGAAGACATACAGATGTATCCTCAAATAATAATCATAATATTAGGGATAGTATATACTATGGCACATTACTCTACTAACATTACCATTGTAGGATCTCTCAGTTCAGATATATCATCTTTGACCAAAGAAGGTAGATTAGATGAGTCCCCAACATGAACCTAGTATAATGGGATTTATTTAATTATATCCATATTTCATTTAAATTATTATGGAACACTATTTATTTTATATGGAATGGAATGGAAGGTCATAGACATCGTGGGTTCCAGACTTTTGAGATTGTATCTCACACCCTAATCAGGCACATTTGGTACCTGAGTAGAATATATGGTCATAGATATAGAAAAAGGGAAGAATGAATATTCCAATTTTTGGTTTTTGTTATTGGGATAGAGTTTTTGGGACGAGGACCGAGACTATGCACAAGATTCTAGCTATAATAGTTTTTTTTGATGTTATTTGTTTTTTTCATCATGTTTTATATTCTTAT
The DNA here is from genome assembly GCA_963277665.1 of Viscum album. NCBI lineage: Eukaryota > Viridiplantae > Streptophyta > Magnoliopsida > Santalales > Viscaceae > Viscum > Viscum album. The sequence goes on from OY728120.1 coordinate 1,453,640,739, forward strand.
ATCCCCTATAACTACTTGTTAATTTCTGTATGGACACATGTCATACTAAAATCATTATCTACTTCTATTTATTTATTCATATTTCATTAGTTTCATCATATATCTTGTATGATTATGGACTTGGTTTTTGGAGCTATGTGGATGTTATATTTGTTTATGGTGTTTATTATATATATATATTGTTGTGATCTACTCTGATCAATGATATAATAGTCTCCCCATAGACATACCAAATTCTCTCACTGCTATTTGGTATCAAATGGCACTTGGGGAGGTGTGCTTGAGTTCTCGTGTCTAACCATCTCAGGGAATTGGTGACTGGAATCTGGCGTGGGGTGCTACAATATGGTATCAAAGGAGGTTTTTTCTTTTTTTATTGATGTTTGGGTTTACACAAGAGACTGGGATATATTAATTTCATTATGAAACTACACCTGGGAGTATCTACCCCACATTTAGTGGAAAAAAATTCATGGAATGGGTAATTGAGGTTCTATCATGAGCTTGTTATGGTTTTATTTGATTTCCCAATAGGGTGAAACACTTTATTTACATTGCTATTATTTTTCTAAGATGTCAATTACATATCCTGAAGATAACATGGCATATTAAAACATGCATCATACAAGGAAAGAATGATTTAAAATTCCATTAATTATGTCATTCCATGTCTACCTGACTATGTGAATTATTTGTTTTCCCTGTGATTTTTTTGTTCTTTGTTTTCTATTCTTTTTAGTGTGATAGTGCTCTCAATGATGGAAAAATTAGTTCAATTGACTGATAATTACACATTTTTTGGTTTTATTGGTGAGTTCTAATGGTAGCTATTTTAATAAAAACATACATGTTGGCATGTTACACATGTTTTCTTGTATAATTTTTAGGTTGTCGTTATTTGATGTCCTAATTTAAATTCAAATGGTGTATGATCCATTTTGAATTATAATTGGTGAAATGATTAAATGGATTAGGTTCCTAATAATTAATTAAATTACAATGAATCCAAATAAATTAAAATTTAATGGTTACTTTACAAGAAAAATGTGATACCTTAGCCTGACCCGACCATAGTAGTGAGTTGTTGGACATATCTAATGTATTTTCTTTTATTTCTCATTCTTATCACCCAGAATTGGATCATGGAGTAGTCTGAGGATTTTTCTTCCATAGTAAAATAGCTTTCTGCATGTCCTTTCTTACTTCATTCCCTATACATTATAAAACTATTCTGAGGCATAAGCTTGTAATTTTTAGTTCTATTCCACTGTAACACCCTCGTATTGTATGTTAGGTAAGTGGAAATGATCATACCCTTGAGGTGATGGTCACTAAGCCACCCATATTAACTCCTACAGTGCTAATTAGGTAACCACCTCCCGACCCTCTACTAGGGTTGATTCCTAGTTCTACGGTAGCTTCTTTTTCTTTATGAAATCAGTTCAGGGAGCACCTTGACCTTCCCCTTTAGTGGTAGAGCTGACCCACATGTTCTATTAGTATAATCCTCCCACATTATCAGGGGATGGTTGACCACATATTGATGAATCATGGATGGAGGCTATGGAGTCAATCTTCAATAAAATTTAGATACCTCCAGAGTGTAGATTCATGCTCGTAACCTATTTGTTAAATGATTCTACCCAGCATTGCTAGGATGTTCTGACTCAGGTAGGTTGACATCTATGTATGGTCTGGGGAAACTTCTTCGAAAAGATTCTTCAACTCTTTATTTCAAAAAAACCATGATAACAGACTAGGTTATGTATTTTTTTTCACCATTAGTAAGGTGAAATATCATTGATGGAATATTTAGCTAACTTCACCAAAACGGAGCGCTTTTCACTAACCTTAATCGGTGATGAGTTGAATATTGTGAGGTGCATTGAGGATGGTATTGTTTATGAAATCATATTATCGGTGCATTTATTTCAGTTGACCACTATTTTAGAGATAGTCAACCAGGAACATATCACTAAGAGGAACCTGGGGGAGTTAGGTGATGTGAAGCATGGCAATTCAGCTTCTAGGAAAAGTAGTGGATTATCCAGCTGTAAGAAGCGACACTTTAGGGGAACAAGAAAGGGTAGTACCAGCAAGGTGACACATACTGATATCTTTGTGGTGCGTCAACAATGTGCTAGGCTAGGTCAAAAAAATACCCATTATATTAAGAACTCAATCGAGTGATGGGTGTACAACTATATGGGTAACACCAAGTGTTTCTTCTAGTCTTTTCATCTAGTTCCAAGTGAATGGGGTTCTATGAAACAACCTCCTTCAAGATTAGGATCAGAGTCACCTCGTCATGAAGAAATATTGTATTCTATAGGACATTATGGATGAATAGTTGACCATGGTCAAGGCAGTCAATATTTAGTGTTCCATCGTCAATAGTGTGGGCACGTTCACGCTACTTAGGAATCATCTCAGGGCCGCGATTCAGGCCATATCTGTGTTGTTCAGTATATACCAGAGGAGAAGAGTCCAAATCCTTCTACAATGGGTGGTACTATTCCATTCACCTCTACTATAGCATTTTCATTATCAGATATAGGTGCATCACACTCTTTTATATATTGATCAACTATGAGAATTATGGGATTTTTTTAGAGTACTCCAGTGGTTTTATGACCATTGAAATGTTGTTAGGTGTTCGAGAATATGGTATACTCTAGTGCAAGGAGAACCCCTCAAAATATATGGGTACCATTTACAATGGAGTTTATTTCTACTCGAGATTACTAGAATAAACATCATTCTTAGTATGGACTATATTGTCCCATATATATCCTAGGTAGATTATAATCATCGTCGGGCATCTTTCACATCACCTGTGGGAAACACGTATATCCAAAAGGGAACATGGGATCTCCAGGCTAGCTAAGCTGGACTCAAGTATACTGGGATGAGTGAAATGATAGATCAGTCGGACAGTCACTTTATTATTGAGTATGGAATTCAGTTAGTATAATTTCCTCTTATTATGGATAACATTAGGCCCATATTTAATAATGACTTATCCATCTCACCTCACATGATATACACTAAGTTCACCATTGATCATGTTCCATGTGCGGCACCAGTGTTTATTTCTCAACATAAGATTGCACCTACTAATCACCAGGAACTCAATAATAAGCTTAATGAATTAAAGGATAAGGTTTTTATCTGACCCAACACATTACCATTGGGTTTACCCATCCTTTTAACCAAAATGGTGTATAGTACCCTTCGATTGATCATGGATTACAACTATTTGAACAAGATTATGGTGAAAAATAGATATCCACTTCCTTGTATAGATGTCCTCTTCAACTAGCTCTAGGGAGCAAATCATTTCCCCATGAATTATTATAATTCATTCTAACATAAAGTTCACATGAAGCCATTGGATATACCATGTGTGGCGTTCCAAATAAGGTACAAATTGTATGAGGAATTGATTATATTGTCTTGTCTAATGAATGTTCCAATAGTTTTCATGACTCTAATGAATTGGTTGTTCCACCCATATCTTTATTTCTTTATCATAGTCCTTTTAGATGAAATATTACTGTTTCCGCACTCCATACATGACCATGCCAATCATCTTTCGATCAGGCTGAGAATATTTGGAGAGATCCAACTTTATACAAATCTCAATAAGTGACGCTTTTTCATCATCACAGTTCACTTATTTGGTAATATCATATCTAAGGTAGGCATATCATTTGACCTAGATAAGGTGAGAATCGTCATTTCCTTGGAACATTCCATGAATGTGTTTGATATGCGCAACTTATTAGGGATGACTGGCTATAATATTTCATTCAACTAGGAATTCTCAAGATTATAAGTGTCGATTACCAACCTAACCAAGAAGGGTGTGATATTAGATAGGATGGAATATTGGGAGATAAATTTTCTAGAGTTATTGTGATGACTCACTTCATTTCATATTCTCAATCTTCCTTGTTTTGGAAGAACTTATACTATTTATAGTGATGCTTCAAGAATCTAGATGGGTGTAATTCAGAGGCAAAGTGATCGAGTCATAGAAAATGGATCCCTCTAGATGATATGTCATGAGAGGAACTATCTTATGCATGAGATTGAAATTGAATTAGTGGTTCATGATCTTCTATGCTGGAGGAACTACTTGTTGGGTGAGTGGTTCATCATTTTCATTGACCATAAAATTATCAAATACATCTCCACTTAGTATGACATGAATCTGAGGTAGTGCAGGTGGGTAGAATACTGAATATCATTTGAATATGAGATTGTGTTCATCCTAGGAAAGGGTAATACAAAGTCTACTACCATAAACTAAAAGACTCAAATTCAAGATTTCTTGGAGGCTAGTAGTGAGTGAAAATTAATGTATTTGTTCTCTGAGATACATCTATAGGATCATGAATAGAATATGTTTCCAGTTATAGACGTTCTATTAGAGACATCATCTCATCAAGAATGGGTTCATATGGGGCAATTATCAGAATCTAAAGTCCTTATTCTAAAGGAGAGAATTATTTGAATGAATCCACCTTTTGGTTGGGGTGTTCATGGTAGTGATACCTTGCTCTTCTATTGATGAGTATATAAGACTTCATATATACAAGAAGAGATGATAAGGGAATCTCATGCCTCCTGTTGGACAGTTAATCTTGGGCATACTAAGATGTAACAAGAAATGCATCATTGGTACCGGTGGCTAGGTGTAAAGAGGTAGATAGTATGATTTAGAACTCAGTTCTCCACCTTTTAGTATGTGAAGTCCTAGCACAAGCAACATTCTATACTTCTAAAAATCTTTTCAATTCATGAGTGTAAATTGGATAATGTCACTATGTATTTCATGATAGGATATCTGAGATCCACCCACGGCAGTGACGCGATACGGATGATCATAGACAAGAAGACCAAGGTTGGGAACTTCCTACTGATATGGTAGAACATCTCTATTGTTGCGTTAGGAAGGCTTTACATCAAGAAGATAGTATGACTTCATGGTGTACCATGTTCTATCATTTCAGACATAGTATCTTGCTTTACATTATGGTACTATCAAGGGATGGAGAAGGAATTTGGTTCAAAGGTTATCTTGAGTACATAATAGCATCCTAAGACTGATGGGCAGTCCAAGTGGACAATTAAAGAATTATAGTATATGTACTAGACTTGTATTATCAATTTTCTAGTTTCATGGGAAAGGAATGTTCTGATGGTTGAATTTTCCTACAAAAATAGTTTCTTGGAAACATTTCAAATTTCTCTTTATAAGACCACTTATGATAGAAATTTTTGTTTTTATCTATTCTATCTTGATGCAAGGGAGGTATCTCTACTTGGTCTACATATTATACATGAGACATCAGAGAATGTCAAGTTGATTCAGAAGCATATGAATAGAGCTCAATCATAGAAGTAGTCCTATATCGATCTGCGGTTTAGACCCCTAGAGTTCTAGTTCAGACATCGAGTCTTTTTTCATGTGTCACCAAGATTGGGTCATAAATGAATCAAGAGAGAGGGAAAACTGTCACCTCGATATGTTATCCCTTTCATGATAGAAGAGAGAGTATGGAAGATATCCTATCATTTGACATTACCACAAAGTTACCATACCATTCATGACATCTTCCACGTATCTCAGCTTTGACATTATCATAATGAACCATCCCATTCGTTTGACCCCAAGGATATCAAGTTGGAGATAGATGCATTATTTTATGGGAATCTAATGTGTATCATCAATCACTACATGAAGGCTCTTTGAGGTAGGTCATTTCCTCTGGTATAAGTTCTATGGAAGCACAGACATGTATAGGATTATACATGGGAGTGAGACGCCAATGTGCATGTGTTGTGCCCAAAACTCTTCTTAGTTGGCTTTCTACAAACCTCTAAATAAAAACATGGGGATGAGTTGTCATAAGGATGGGAGGTTGTAACATCATAGATTTTATCTAAGGTACAAACCATTAATTGTGTAATTATATTTCTTTCAAATGAACCTAATAATGATGCCTAGTAAATTTAAGTGGGAATCGGGTGCATCTGGGAATCTTTTGAAGATCGAAAACCTAAATTGGGAGGAAAATCATGTGATTCATGGTTAAAATAAACTATGAATCCTAGCCCGAATGGTTTCTCTAATACCCTAAAGCTATAGACAATGATTCCTGGTAGCTTCATAGTATGTCTACAACCATGCAACCTAAGGATCACATCCTTGTGGGATTTCATATTTTTTTGCCAGAGATCTATTTCACAGTTTGTGTACGGTTAGTCAAATCATTCACATAACCATGAAATGTGCCCCTATGAAGCAGATAAGGGTACACGATTGGTGTGTGGTTATGAAAACATGTGGCCAAACCATGTGGAGAGTTTTTTGGGGTGAAATTAAATTTTTTAACATCTTTAATGATTTAATCCTTTTCTATTCTCCCTCCCTATTTTCTCATGCGGCTGATTCATCCTCCCATGCATATGAAGCCCTATCCTCCTCCAAGCAAGGAATTAATGAAACTCCTATGTTGAATCTTTGATTCATGTTACGTCAAGTCCATTGGGAAGCTATATGTATGATCTATATTCCTCTCCAATATTTTTAATGTTTTCCCCTCCATCCATTGCACTATTTAGGTATAAGATCATTTTCCCTTTTTTGAAGGCATTTGATGGGTTTCTTGATTTCTTCCAACTTAGGTAGAATCAAAGTTAGATACTGGATGAGGGATGCATTATGAGGCTAAGGTGGTTGGTTTAGGTATATTACCATAATTCTATTATGTTCTATAATTTGTTTCATTTTTTCGCACACTGGGACTTTCCAGTGATTATTCCAAACTAATAATTAAATTGTTCAATGTTGTTTCACAAAGGTATTGCGATCCTAACTTGTAGTCAATCCCCCATGTGGTTGATCACAAGGACTTTCTCTATCCAATTGAGTATTATATAACTGTTTTCCATAATTGTCTCTTTGGACTTGTCTGGTAGAGCAGTCCAAATTGGTATTTCTTTATATATAATACCATGAGATATGTTTTGAATTGACTAGGGTGATGAACCAAGTGACTATAATTTCCCCCATTCCACTTATGGATTGTTCAACATAAATATAGTTGTCCAAGTTCTCATTCATACTCCTTATTCTAAATGATTTAAATGGAATTTCCCAATAGAAATTCTTGACCAATATGCCTAATATAATCCAATTTCCCAATTTTAATGAAATGGACCCATTTTTAAACATGGGATATATATATATATATATAACAATTTTTTGATGCTTCAACTTTAGTGTTGGGGGAGAAATCAGGGGTTTTGACTTTATGACCCCTTCGATGAATTGTTTTACCTTTTTTATCTTTTTTTAATTCTTTGTAAACACATCAAGGGAGACATAAGATATGAATGAGACAGTCTCATCATAAGTTATATGTATATATCTCCATAATAGTGATACACTTTCCATGGGGGAGACCCCTTGGATGGTCTTTATGGCATGATTGGTTGTACCATCCCATGAGAGAGACTCTTTCCTCTATGTATGATATTGTGTATAGTATCAGAGGTCTTATAGATTGACTATTTTCACCTCATGCCAAAGTGATACATGAGACTTCTTAATTGGGTCACCTAGTATCAGATCCTTGTGGTTGGACTTATACTGAGACCCTCGATTTGTACTTTGAATGCATCCCAGGATTACCAAGTATCAGAAAAGGGTGAAACCTAATAATATAATAATATGTTTTTAAATGGTTTATAATGTAAATAAATGTTGTCAAATGAGACATTATTTATTTGTATAGGTAAATTTATGGGCATATCCTACAAGCCCAATCACTGGCTTTGGGATAGTCTAGCCTATGGGACATTACCCTACTCACAATACCATTGAAGGATCTCTCAGTTCAGATACACCAACTTAGGCTAAATAAGGTAGATTGGATGGGTATTCATGTGGAACCTATTCCAATGGGATTTATTTGGTTATTTCCATTTTTCATTCAAATTATTATGGAACACTATTTATTTTATATGGAATAAAGTAGAAAGGCCTACACATCATGGGTGTTGGCCTACTGAGAATATATCTCACATACTTCTTGGGTGCCTTTGGGACCCGAGTAGATTTTATGGTCGAATGTAGGTAAAAAGGAAAGTATCCATCTTCCAATGTTTTATTTCCGTCATTAGGATGGAGTTTGGGGCACATTTCTAAGCATATGCTCAAGATTCTAGTTTTACATTTTTATGGATTCTTTTTGTTTTATAAGCGTGTTTTATATACATGTATCTCTTTCCCATTATTATTCATTTTTAATAGCCACATTTCATTCTACCAAAATCATATTATTCAATTTATTTATTCATATTCTGATACTTTCTTTCATTATCTTGCATGATTTTTTATTTGGTTTGCACTAATATATAGATTTTTTTCTTTGTTTCTAATGTTTCTTATATATATTTATTGTTTTTATCTACTCTGATTAGTGAGGGAACAATCTACCAACATACATACCTAAGGCTCTACCTTCTAGTCAGAAGCCTACGACATTTGAGGTGGTTCACTCCAGTTCATGTGGCCAACCATCTCAGAGCATCAGTGAGTGGCATATGGTGTGGGATGCTACAACACCTCTCTCATGATAAGGCCAATTATGTTTTCTCCATCCACCTCAACAACGACACAAAAATATAATTTTCTACCCCACTCCACCTATTCTAAATCCAATCATCAAGAATATAAATAAAAGGGTTTGGGATACAAATGATCATACCCCTTTGGGAACCTAACAAAACCCAGAACATCAAGGTTGGGAATCTACACCCACAATGCCTAAGGAACATTCACACCTATCCCAGTATTTTTCCACACTTCATGTGAAAAAATCTCCACATAAATTGTTTCTCATTATTTTAATTTATTAGGAATCAACATACGTATGTTAACCCCACCCTTAGGATACTGTCATACAATACTACTCATCTCCAACGATCGGAGTTAAATGCCTAGTTACATCGTCCATAGTGCTCAACTCCCCAATATCATGATCCATATCTCAAAACCATAATGAAACTCACACATAGTAAAACACCCTCATGGGTTCTCATAAACAAGTGTATAAATCAAAATACCTTTCTAAAGAAAACTCTCCACTCCATGATAGTACTCAACTCTTTTTCCTACTCATATCAGGAAGGGTATAGGAATACAACACATCATGTCACTCTGTTCAATCACAATAAAATAAGGGTTTAACATATAGTTTCAAATCTAGATTGTCCTTATAACTATTGAGTTAGGAAAAAATCACAAGGATCACTAACAGTCATTCCATGAAATAATAATCATTATGATAATTAAAAATTAAAGATGCAATAAGAAAAACACATCACCATCTTATACAACCACACCATAAATGTGTCACAACCTTTTCCCTTTATCTGGACCCATTTACATATTCCAATTTTTATTTCATGCACACTATCATGCAGATCATTTTTTTTGAAAAAGTATTTTCTCCGAATTTAATTTCATGGAAACCGATAATAGGCATAGTGCCCCCACTATTCCCTATATCACATATCCCATGGATCACATAACTGGAGAACTCTAAATATCCCCAACTACTCATACATAGGATAAAAATAAAATACACATATATTATACATTATATTCATAAGATTCACAATATCGAACTCTTCATTTTTTATTTAACCATAATATTTATAAACAATGACTCATTTAAATTAAATTCCAATTAGATGTTATAAAGGATAACACATTATAAAATTTAGTTTTAAATTTATTTAACTGATTCTATATAATAATAAATACTAGTTATCATTTAGCACACTTTGTAATAAATTTAATTTAGCCATAAATTTTCATAATTGTGGATTGGTTAAATGAAGTTTCAACTACATGTTATAGAGATAAAAACATTAAATGTTATAATTGAAATTTTATTTAGAGGATTCCTCAAAATAATCATGGAATAAAATCACTTAATATGAATTATTTCATTTATAAGAGTGTTTTGGTAACATAACACAACAAAATTATTTTGGATAACACCATATAAATGGATTTCTATAAGATAAATAATTGACACATGTTGTAGTTTGAGTAAAAAACCACATGTTTTCATTAATATGACATCTGAATCCTGTTTGCTAGATATGATTTATGAAAACATGATCATAAATTACTAGACAAGATATAAAATCAAATAAATCAAAAAACTTATAGTCATCGGTATCACTCAAAGAGGAATAACTCAACAGTAAAATAGAAAATAATGAAAATCATTCACATCCCTTGAAACATTAACTTCCCTCATAAGTGGGGTGGTCAATCCGAGAAACAAACTCCATAACATATTATATAGACACCCTTCCTCTTGTATACATTCCCTAAATAGGAAAAAAATGAAAGGGGATCTAATAACAATTTTTCATGTCCTTCTTCAATACACCACTCACCAATTCTTGGATCGGTGGTCACTAATGTACCTCAGGTGTCCATCCTCATATTCCACGGTCTAATGACTAGTAATGGGTTTCTAAGGTGGTGTGGAGGGGAAATTATTCCACCATACCAGAGTATAAATATAGTTGAAAAAACATCAATCATGTACAATATATAGTTTTATTAGTAAATAGATATCTATTAAATTTTCAATAAATAATGAAACATAACTCATTGCATATTAAAATGAGACTATCCAATTTATTTAAGTAAATCATACATTAGTAGATGGTAATATAAATCAAAAACCCAAGTAGTAAAGGAAGAAGACAAGAGACTAAACCAAAATTCTTCAGAGTCCAAGACCATTATAGAACTCACATTCTCCTACAATCAAATTAACCTCATCTACATCCATAGGGTTCGTAACCTTTTTATATCCAATAAATAATGATGTAAACATAGGAACCAACTGGAAGCTTGAGAAGGGTATGAGTACAGCTTAGTATGCAACCAACAATGTGATTATATACTTATCCATTCTAAGAAATGAAGTGAGTGGATATGTGTGTAATAAATAATGGTACTACATTAGTAAAAAAACCCAGTCACAGGTCCTTGGGTTCTAGGTGACACTCAAAATCATCCATACCTTCTTTAGCCTAAGATATATGTTTCTATCAATGACATGTCAAATGGATATAATGTATACCCTTCATGTTCAATCCCATTTAGTCAAAGTAATCTATAAATACTATAAACACCAAGGGGATAACCATATGTATTCAACATAGTAGGCGTCACATTCAAACCCAAGCAGGAATCACCAAAACTCATTATTATGTATCAGGCATCATTTCCAAACCCAAAGGGATATCACCCATGGAATTCAAAGGTATCAAGAATCATCATTGAATCCAAGTGGTATCACCCTTATCACTTCATAGTATCAGGCATCATCACTTAACCTAAGGGGTGGGAATTTGAAAGTATCAGGAATCATCACCAAACCCAAAGAGTATCACCAATAGTATTCCAAAGTATCTATTATTATCGCTAAACCCTAAGGGACTCACCCCAAGGCCTTCCAATCACTTATCATCATTATAGAATAAAATCATATCATTAATAAATTTATTCAACACATTAAAAATCATGTCTCATTTTATATTACCCCTAGGGTTAGTCCATTCATTTCCAATTTAATATACCAAAGTTCATCTTCATGGGAGAAGCACTCATACATCCATTAAATCAATCTTATCTGGTCTCAAAAAATAAATATAGACACCAAAACTAAGATCTTATCCAACACTTCCCTTGATAGTCTCCCATAGTCATTAATTTAATTCATGACACCCCTAGGAAATCTCCATTAAGTTACCAAACATTATTTCTATTGTGTATCCCACCCCATAGGTGGATAAAGTCTTTTCCACTCTCACACGGTCAAAAATAAAGAATATGGTATCCCTAAGGCCACCGATTTATTCATCTTTTTTTCAAGGTTAAGTATAACCCTTGTGTAGAAAAGTCTATGTGTTCTCACCATTGGGAAATTAGCACCCACAAAAATCTTCCATTTTATAATTTTGGGATAAAACTATTAAATTTATAATTTTTAAGTCTAACACATGGTAATTTTGCTCCAAACATACACAAAATACATCAAAAGTCAATGAAAAACATGAAGTATATATCATAAAAAATCTAGCATATACTTGTATACATCCTCTCATCAAGTACCATTTTTTTATTTGATCTAATTCTATAGAAAATGGAAAAAATTAGAAAACTCCAAAATTTATTAAAAATACACATAAATGGTGAGTGAATTATTAACTATCAAGGAAACTGTAAAAAATGAATGAGGACTAATTAGGTTTCCCCAATATTTTAAACACATCCTTCAGCACTTGATTTAGAGGAAACATAGAGGATATATTAATGGAAGATGAATGAAAACCCATGGAGGATGGGTGTCACGTGCTACTTACCAAGAAGGGTAGCTCCCTCTATATATATTAAAAGCCCCTCCCATTATTAAAAAATAACATAAAATTTTAAAAAATATTCATGTGGAAATCAATTAATTACTAAAAGATTTAATCTGTGTGTTTTTTTATTTGGGGATCCCCACCTCTATCTAACCCATTTATAATGTGAAGCAATCTTTCAAACAAGGATGGCTCCAACCTAGAATTTTTCAATTGAAATCCCACCTGAACATCTAGAAAGTGGCCATGGTCCAATCCTATCCCCTAAAACATTCTAAGATGATTAAAATACAGAAGATCCAAAAAATATAACAGATTACAAACCTCAAACAAGTGTCAAGGTTTTACACCCTTCTCCCAATATGCATGCATTCTATATTTATATGAATCCAAGTAATTAATCAATACCTTTCATCATATTAATCACAATTTATTAATGATATCCAACATGGAAGAATACCCTAATTTTTTGGTATAATATTCAACATTTTTTTAATCATACCATATGATTAATCCATCTCTATACATTACAATATGGACATATCATACATTATTATTTGTCAAAGGTAGTGCAGTATGATATAAGTGTATCAAAACCAAAAATATGTAGAAAATAGTTTATAATCTGCCATTAAATCCTGAATTTCATATAGGATGAAATCCGTATATAATCTCACACAATATATACCAATTATACATCATAATTACTTTTTCATTTCTGGAATATGTTTATAGATCATCAACAAACATTAGATCCTCATAGAATTTATGTTATTCCACAATATCTAGTATCATATTTAATTATTTTGAAACACTCTAAAAATTGTTTTTGGATATTTGAAAAATAACATTTCAAATTCATCATAAATTCCCTATGTGTCACCTCATATGTAATATCTTATGAATATATGATAGACCGCAGGGCGTTGTTAATTCCTTCATGGCTAAACAAATTAAATTTTTCATTAAACATAGGAAACTTAAAAAAATATTTTAAACTTAGTAAGTCTAAGTATCAAACCATCATGGAAAATTCGTATGTTTTAAATTAATTAATCAAAACAAAATTGAATTGTTTTGAAATTTTTGGAAAAGGAAAAACCAATAGCTAGATTGAATGGGTTAAATATCCATATGGGAGGCATTCTAGCTTCGGTGACTTTTAGGTTTGTGTGGTAGGTATTTAATTGATATGAATTTATTCAATTTTGTTATTGAAATTGGGTTACTGAGGATCCTTTTTCTTGGTATCCTACACTAATCTTGTGATTTCACCATTTTAATGGTCATATGCTAAGTTTAAATTAAAAACTAGTTGACCTAAAACATTATTTTATAATAACAGAGTTGGATTTCATAATGGTCATATGAAAACTATGGTTGTTTTTTATGCAATAAAATGGAACACCTAGATTCACATGCAATGGTAATGAAATGTGAAAAAAATGAATTGGAGTTGAATAAACAATTTGAAAAAATCCAATACATGAATAATAAATGGAAAAAAATCCCTAAGAAGCACACCCCCTTATAATCACATCACCTAACACTAATGAAACCTAGTTCATCATAATGAGAATCACATGCATGGGTACCCAAATAATGACTTAGAATAGTCACTTTGTGTGTGCGCCTCCTCCTTGTGCTGTTTCTCCACTCCTCTGGTCCCAGAATATATTGGAAGAGCATCTGAGGCTGGAATTTATTGGATTTTTCCATCAAACATTCAACCGGATTCGTATCTATTTTTCTATTCTCTGACAATGTTATGACATTTAATTTCTCTCCACCATGTGAAATATCATCACATATTGTCCAACAAGGAAAATTCATTTTGAAAAATTATCGATGTTTAACTGAATTTCTTGGGGTTTCATCATTCTGCTTCCATTTTTTCAACTTCATTTTTCATTAAAAATCTAGTTTCACAACACTTCACTTCACTCACGTCTTGAAGTGTCTATTATCTCATATTTTCATCCCTTTTGGATCCATGTAAAAATATATTTTGAATCATTCCATTTAACATAAACCAACTAAAATGTTATAATTATTGGAAATATTTTTATTTTAAATACAGAATTCAATACATTAAAAACTATGAAATGTATGAATGAAATATACTTATCAATGTCTATCAAAACAACATTTTTGATTAACTATAAAAAAATATTTATAAAAGATAACTAAATTTCATAAAAATAAATCATAATTCTGGCAACCAAAATTTTTTTACCATCAGCCTTTGTAGAATAGATAATTATTATCAACAATTCAATCAAAAAATATAATAAACTAGCAGCCTCCAGAAATGAATCTGCATTACTCAAACTACAATGGGATCAGGAGTGATCTTAGATGAACACAAGTATGACTTTACCTATGACCACCAGTTGTATCATAATCAATTATGAGTATCATAAAATGAATTTTATAAAGAGATTAATTAACCACAGGATGCAGAGTATTTCCATCCAATATAACAAGTCATACAATTTTTATTCTCCAAGTATTTACTAGTTAGGTGGGTGAACACATCATATGCCTTTCACCCTAATTTATGAGAACATCACATACCCCTCACACAATATATAAACCCTTCAAATGTAACTTATATAGGTTAGACCGTGCACTTCCTTAGTATATCTCAATTTATGTCCCAGATTTCATACATATCATATGAGAGGAAAAAAATTAAATCTTGGTAAAACCTCAAATGATGACTTTATTAGTAACATACCAAACCACAACATATTTGGCTCAGCCTTAAGGATAGTTTATGTATGGAATCAATGTATAAAGGTTCTCAAATAAGTTATCTTGTCTAACCTTGAGTATCTATATTTAATATGAAACATACATCCCAATAATAACAAATACAATGTCAATGAAACACCATGTCAAAAACATGGAGGTTCATCCCAGTAAGGTCCCTTGTTTTCATACCATGGACTTTCTAAAGGAATTTTGAACATTAAAATTTGGGGGTGGGAAAATATTTAAACCAATATATATAATGTATATAAAAATGTTGGAAGACATAAAATTTTAGTATTTATATAGATTTTAAGGCCTGTGAGGTGTCTCAAGTGTTCCGTTGAGTTTTTTGGAATTCTGGGATTCATAAGATAGGGTTTTCTATAGGTTATAGGTGTTGCATGGTTTGAACATTGTTACTAACCACATTGTACGAAACATAAAATTGATTTTTTAATTTTTATTTATTTTATATTGAATACCCAGAGATCTCTATCAAAGAGAAATAGTTGTTTAGTGTGTGTATTTTTAATAAAGAATACAAAAATAGGGAGGAGGTTTTGAAAAAAAAATTAAAAACAAGATGATTTAATTAAATTGTTTAGTATTTGACAAATAAATGTTGTGTTTTAAGAATTATGGGAGAATGATATAATTTAAATTTCCCTTCACATATTGGATAATTCATTGTTTTTAAATGTTCACATGTCTCAATGGAATTCTTTGGTGGAGTTTTTTCAAGTTATTAATTCCCCTATTACCTCTTAAAATGTTGCACAAAGTAACGGCCCTTCACACTGCAATCATGTTGTCAAGGTTTTTAACTCAATAATAGAGGTAATACTACCAGAAATACTAATATCTTATGTATGTGTGATAGAATTGTGATTCTTGCGTTTCCCAATCGGAACAACCCAAGTGTCCCACTTGAAATTTGAACCCAAACGGTGTTGAAATGAAAAGTTCTTTAATTAATTAAACCAATGAAATTAATTCGTAGGCTAATTATTTTAAGATAAAACATAAGTGAAATAATTCACACATATATTACACAAAACCATTATATTATCATGTTTCATAAATCCCTCCAATGTATGTGTAGCTCCATCAAAATGATCATCCAACATTTAGCTTTCCATTGAGAGGAGGGAAAGGCTCAGGTGGAACTTCACCTTCATCCTTGACCCCCCCAATGAAGATAGAAGAATCTAAAACATCGTGGATGGGTATAGGAATCCTTTAGTAATCCAAAATGGTAGATATTTTTTCTGGTTTGAACATAAAAATTGTACTCCCATGGTTCCATTTTATAGGCAAGGTGGAAGTTGGTTTCGAGCACATCAATTTATTAAAACCACTTGGCCAATGGTTTTATTCATTAATAAGGTATTATAATTCTTTTTATAAAACCAAAATGTTCATTTCCATCATCTTTAAATTCTAAATATTTATTTTAGCATCATTTGGTGGCATACATATCGAGTTAGGGCTGAAAAATAGCACTCCACTTTTGACTACGTGCAAATTCAGTGGGCTCAATGGATCAGTTCATTTGGGAAATTAGATGACTGAATTGGGCTTCAGTTCATTTAAAAAATTTGTATCCCGATAAATATCATATCATCCCACAAAATATAAGCTCAATTTAATTAATGTATTTGTAGAATTTGGTGGTTGATTCCACTCCGGTGTAAGGAATCTTGAGCAGTTTGGCCCATTTTTTCTTCAACTTCATCATGGACCCTCCAAATCACATCCATCCATATGATAACAATGTGATCAAATAAAAATTAACACAGTGATGTAAGGGTAAAAATGACTAGTGAATCGCTACACGATCACAACCCCACTCTTAAAAATTTTCACTCTTTGGAAAAGTAACATTTCTCAATATTATGCATGTATATATTCAAAACATCATGATTATTTAACATTGAATTAAATTTCAGAATATGATAACAATGTGATCAAATAAAAAATAACACCAAGGTGTTATTCTCTGAAATAGTTGAAAATAGTGTCTCATAAATTTTATCAGGACAAAATTATAAGGGGTGTATGATACCAATCTATGAAAATAATTCAAAAGTTAAACATGTTACTAATTGACCTTGTGTCGGTGTGAGACTACAATTTCATTATATTCTTTCCACTTTTTATCTAGTAAATATTGGTAATTTTTTAAAAATCATCTAAAATGATTTTTCCACAAAAACCTAGCCTACATACATTCTAATAAACATTCAAGACCCACTAAATTATGTATTCATGTAAATAAAACAATAATATGCTCACCTATATATCCCCATATGTTTCAAATTTCATCACTCCCATCATTTATTATTATTATTATTATTATTACTATTATTTAAAAGTTTCACTTGGAACAAATCTCACACTCTTCTCTCAAAAAATGTTTGATCTCCTCATGAAACTAATAATAGTAGTTATAATAAGATCAAAGGTCAAGGATGTGTGGTTTTTGACCTTTCCAAGACACAACCCAAATTGTCGTGTTTTTAATTAAATTTTTTCATTTTTTTTATTTTTATGTTCTAAAAAAGTCATATAGTAGGTACACACGCATAGGAAAATTCAGTAAAATAATGAAACAGATTGGATAAGGAATGAATGCATGGAAAAATAATTTTGGTAAGTAGATAAATGTTAACCTAACTTATATTCACCTTTTATTGAGTAATAAAAATTTACACTTCAAGGTTGTGTGAAAAGAAGTGTATAGAAATTAAGTGACAAAATTTTTACCTGAAATACTCACACAATAGGTACCAATCCTCTCAAATATTTCAAAGTGATATAACCATTTATATCATCAAGAAAACCAAAATCATATAAGTTCACACCTCAGTGATAGATTAATTCTAAAAAAACATTTAATCATTAAAGAAATTTTTAAAATTTATAAAAACATGTAATAAGGAAATTACCAATGCATTTTCAATAACTTCAATGATTAAGTGGACATCATTTTCCATGATAAAGTG
This sequence comes from Viscum album, assembly GCA_963277665.1. Lineage (NCBI taxonomy): Eukaryota > Viridiplantae > Streptophyta > Magnoliopsida > Santalales > Viscaceae > Viscum > Viscum album. Next base: position 1,453,658,975 of record OY728120.1, read on the forward strand.
GGTATAAAAATTAACACTTTAGAAAAAAGTGAGGAGGTTGTGGGGGAAATAATAATACTATGTTGCAAGGAAAAATATAAGAATGAAAAAAGATTATGAAAATCCTAATAAACATAATAAGGTCAAGGAAAGTAATAATACTATTCAGTAAGTGAAAAGAAGAATATATAGAATCCTTGAAATGATCTTCCACAATTTAGATCACCATTTATAGAATGAGAAGGATCAATTGGAACGTCGCCTTCATCGTTGGACCCACTATCGGGATAAAGGACACTAGAACTTCTTGGATGAGTATAGGACTCTTTTGGGAATCCAAAATAGTGGGCTTTTCAAATGGTTTGAACTTACTATTGGGATGGCCATGGTTCCATTTTATATTTGAGGTGGAAGATGGTTTTGGGCACACAAATTTATTTAAATGAATTAGCCCCTGGTTTTTGAACTATAAAATGTATTATAATTATTTCTAGAAAACAAAAAAGTTCCTTCCCCATATATTGACTAACTCCACTGAAAGATTTACATAATTTGTTGTCCTATATATTGAGTTATGTCCAAAACACCACACACAACTTTTGACTTCATGTAGATTTTAATTACATGGACAGATCAGTTCATTTGGGATATCATATGAAATAATTGGGATTTGGGTCCTTTAAAAAAGTATTTTCCCACTAAATTTTTGATCCACCAAAAAAATATCATCCAAATGGATGCATGGATGAGTATTATAACCTCTCAAGTATGTGACCAGGGTTTGTTCCATAACAATAGCACCAAAATTTGACCATGTTGTCATGAAAATTCAAATAAAATTTGTTTTTAGAGTTCATTAATAGTATATATAATACCCAAAGTCACCTTTCAAGGAGTTTTAGATGCATAATGTTTTTATTATTAATAAAAATTAATAAAATAGGGGGTTGTATTGAAAATGATTATAAAATCAAAATGAATTAATTAAAGAATTTAATAGATGATAAATAAAGGTGATTATTTCATAATAATGAGATAATGAAGTCATTACAGGTTTACTACACATATTTTATTGTTTATTTTTGTAAGGTTTTCTCATGGTTTAATTGAATTATTTGGTAGAGGGTTTCCAAGATCTTATTTCCCCTCTTGCCTCCTAAAACACTGCACAAAGTACTAACCCTTGACACAAAAATCCTTTTTTCATGGTTCGGACCTCATAAATGGAGTGAAGGCATCCAAATATTACTAATATCATATGTATGTGTGAGATAAATAGGTTCTTGTCTTTAACAATTAGAACAACCATTGATTCCCACTTCAAATTTTAACCCAATCAGTGTTCAAATTAAATGTGGTTCACATAATTAAACCCATGAAATGAATTTAGGGAAGAATATTGTTAAGATAAAACATAAGTGAAATAATTCACACAAAAAATAGAAAAAACTATTATATTATGAAGTTCCATAACTCCTGCCCAAGAATGTGTTCCTCCCTCGAAATGACTTCCTGTTGTTTAGTTTTCCATCAAGAGGATGAGAATGATCAGGTGGAACATCATCTTCATCCTTGAAACCCCTGCAAGGATAGGGGACTCTAGAACTTCTTGTATGAGAAGAGGAATCCTTTGGGAATCTATAATTTAGATGTTTTTCTTCTAGTTCGGTCATAGAAAATTGTTTCCCAAGGTTCCATTTTATAGGCAAAGTGGATGGTGGAATTGGGAACACATTTTTCTTAAAACCACTTGGCACATGATTTTAGACATCTTGGTATTATTATATTTATTTTTAGAAAACTAAACAGTTTTTTCTAGACCTCTTTAATATCTCCACTGAATTTTTGGAATCATTTGGTGGCCTACCGCTCATGTTATGGCTGAAAAATAGCACACCACTTTTCACTTCATGCAGATTCGATGGCTTGGGAAGATCAGTTCATTTGGGACATCAGATTATATAATTGGGCCTGGGTTCCTATATAAAAGTTGCAAACCACTAAATTTTGGATCATCCCAAAAAAACTCATCCCTGTTGGATGCATGGATTTGTATAAGTTGGTGGCTGAGTCCATTGTGGTGATTGGAAGCTTGGGCAATTTGGCTCATTTTTTCTTCAACATCATAATTGGCCCTCTAAATCACCTTCGACTACAATAAAAACAAAAAAAAACTATTGAATTTCATTTTATAATAGTGATAAAAATTAAATTATTCAAACAAACCTGATGGTTAATTTATTATAACAATTCTAATTTATAATACAAAATCTATTTAACGTAGTAATGTATGGGTGAAAATGAATAGTGAATCGCTACACAATCACACCCCCACACCTAAATAATTTCACTATTCGGAAAAATTTACAAAAATTTTGCATTGATATATTACAAACATCATGAATAATTAACATTGAACTAAAATCTAATCCATTATAGCAATTTCATTAATGAAAAAATCACACCAAGGAGTATTCTCAGTGATCCTAGAAAAAGGTGTCTCATAAATTGTATCAGAATGAAATCCTAAGAGATGCATTATCACAATCTATGAAAATAATTAAAAAGTTAAAAATGTACCCATTTCTACACGTGTGTTTGTGTGAAAACCATTTCATTCTATTATTTCCACTTTATATCCAGTAAATATTGGTTATTTAAAAAATTTAAGCTTAAGTGATTCTTTCCACGGAATATTCCCTACATACTTTGCAATCAAATTTCAAGACCCACTCAATTAGGCATTATGTGAAGTCAAATATTTATCTCCTGACCTAGATATAACCATATTTCTCAAATTTCACCACTCCCCTCATTTACCTTTATTTTCTTAAGTTTCATTTTTAACAAATCTCACACTCTTATCTCATCTATTGTTTGATCTCCTCATGACACTAATTGTATTAGCTATAACAAGATCAAAGGTGAGGGAATGGTTTTTTTTACATTTCCAAGAACACACCACAAATTATTATGTTTTTTTACTAATGTTTTTTTAATTTTTATTTTCTTAGGATGTAAAACAATCAGATAAAAGGTACACATGAATAGGTTAATCAGGTAAAGTAATGAAACATATCAGATAAGGAACAAATGTATGGAAAAATAATTTTTCTGAGAAGATAAATAGTAACCTAACATATATTCCACTTATATTGAGTAAGAGAAATTCAGGAATCATGGTTGGGTGAAAAGATGTGTGTAGAAATTAAGTGACTCAATAGTCCCATTAACTACTCACAAAAATGGTAGCATTATTATCGATGGTTTCAAAGTGATACAACCATTTATATCATCAAAAAACAACCAATTTTAAATAATGTCACAACTCAATATTAAATTCATGTTAACACACATTTCATCATTGAATCAATTTTTAAAATGTTATAAAAAAATTAAATAGAGAAATGTGTCATGCATTTTCAATAACATCCCTGATTAAGTGGACATCATTATACATGATATAGTGCATATCAAAAATTAACATTACATCACTAAAGCGAGGGGTTGGGGTAATTAATAATACTCTGCATCACACAAAAAAAATAAATGAATTGAAAATACTAATGAACTCAATAAGGTCAATAAAAGTAATAAATTCCATTCTCTAAGAGAAAAATATGGTGTATAGCTCCCTCGAAATATTCATCCACTTTTTTGCTCACCCTCAAGAGGAGGAAAGGATCTGGTGGATCGTCACCTTAATCCTTGACCCCCCACCCCCACCCCTTGAAGATATAGGCATCTAGAACTTCTGGGATGAGGATAGGGATCATTTAGGACACCAAAATGGTAGATCTTTACTTCTGGTTCAGACGTACAAATAGGGAGCCCAAGGTTACATTTATAGGTAATGTTAATGGTGGTTTTGGTCACACCAATTTCTAAAAACCAATTATACCATCGTTTTTGACATGAATATAGTATTATATTTATTTGGATAAAACTAAAAAGTTGTTTACATACCTCTTTAATATCTCCACCTAATGTTTGGAATCATTTGGTAGCTGACAACTCCAGTTACGAACGAAACACAACACACTACTTTGGACTTTTTGTGGATTCAGTGGCTTGGACAGATCAGTTCATTTGGGCTATCAGATGACATAGCTGGGATTGGGGTCCTTAAGAGAAGTCATATCCCACTGAATTGTTGATTAGCCTACAAAATATCAACCCAAATGAATGCACATATGAGTATTACCGTCTATCCACAGGTAAACCATGTTCATTCCATAGAAACAGTTCCAGAATTTGATCGTGTTGTCATAATACATCAAATTTATTATACTTTTGAAGATTATGTATTGTATAATGAAGGCCCAAAGTAATATCTCGAGGATTCTTGGATGTTTAATGTGTGTATTTTAATAAATATTACTAAAAAGGGGTGGTTTTGAAACTAGTATTAAAAAAATGGCTTAATTAAAGATTTTAATAGTTGATAAATAAATATTATTTTTGAAAAATTATTATATAAGGCGGTAATTTCACATTCACTATACATATTGGAAATCTCATTGTTCTAAAATGTGCAGAAGATTTAATTTAATTCTTTTGTTGAGTGTTTTTAGGGTCTTGATTCAACTCTTCCTCCTTAAAATGTAGCACAATATACCAACCATGGACACAATAATTTTTTTCATGGTTTGGAAATAAAGAATAGTGTGAAGGATACCAAAAATACTAGTATTATATTTTTGTGTGAGAAAAAGAGGATGCATATGTTTCTCTATAGGAAAAACCCAAGATTCCCACTTAATGGTTCCACCCAATCAATGTTGAAATGAAAAGTGGTTCACATAATTAAACCCAATAAATGAATTCAGGGAAGATTCATATTAAGATAAACCATAAGTGAAATAATCCACAGAAAAATTACACAAAACCAGTAGATAATCAGGTACTGGAACTACTTCCCAATTATGTTTTTCTTCCTCAAAATGGCATCCCACCCTTTAGCTAACTATAGAGAGGAGGAGAAGGCTCAGGTGTAACTTCATCTTCATCCCTGATCCCCTATGAGGATAGGGGCATCTAGATCTTCATGGATAAGGATAGGAATCCTTTGGGACCCCAAAATGTATGATTTTTTCTTTTGTATTTTTCTTAGAAATCGGGTGTCCAAGGTTCCATTTTATAGGCAAAGTGGAAGGTGGTTTTGGGCACAACGGTTTCTTAAAACCATTTGATCCCATTTTTTTGACATCCAGAAAGTATTTTATTTATTTGGAGACACTAAATAGATCTTTACCCTCCTCTTTACTATCTTCACTAAATGTTTGGCATCATTTCGTGGAGGAAACCTCAAATTATGGATGAAAAATAGCACACCACTTTTGATATTCGGTGGCTTTGACACATCAATTCATTTGGGCCATCTGATGACAGAATTAGGCTTCGGTTCCTTTAGAAAAGTTGAATCCCACTGAATATTAGATCAGAGAAAAATATCATCCCAATTGGAAGAATGGATTGGTAGCATTGGGTGGTTCAGTCCACTAGGTTACTTGGAATCTTGACCAGTTTGGCCTATTTTTTCTTCAAATTCATCATTGGCCCTCCAAATCACCTCCTACTACAATGATAACATAACAGTAAGTAAAAATACCTTTTCTAAAGTGAAAAAAATTAAATAACATAATTAAATATGAAGTGATATTTTTTATAATAATTAGAATTTAAAATACAAAATAAGTTTAACACATTGATATAAGTGTGAAAATGAATAGTGAATCGCTGCATGATCACACCTCCACACCTAAACATGTTCACATCTAATCAAAGTAACTTTTCCAAAAATAATGTGTGGAGATATACCAAACATCATGAATATTTATCATTAAATTAATATTTAATCCATGATAACTATTTGATCAAAGAAAAAATCACACTCAGGAGTTATTCTCAATGATCATGGGAAAAGGTGTCTCATAATTTTTATCTTAATGAAATTATAATAGATGCATGATACGAAACTAAGAAAATAATTCCAAAGTTAACTATGTCTCTAATTCTACACATGTTTGTGACATCCATTACATGTTATTCATTCCACATTATATCCAGTAAATATAGGTTATTTTCAAAAAAGTTAGTTGATTATTTCCCTCGAAACATCCCCACATCCTTTGCAAACAAATTTAAAGACCCACTCAATTAAGAATTTCAGGAATTCAAACCATATTCTTATAATCTAGATATCCTTATATGTTTTAAATTTCATCTCTCCTCTCATTTAATATTCTTATTTTGAAAAGTTTCACTTGGAACAAATCTCATACACTTCTCTCACCAATTGTTTTATCTCCTCGAAACCCTAATTGTAAAAGTTATAACAAGAACAAAGGTCTAGGAAGGGTGGTTTTTTTTCCATTCAAATACATTACCCAATTTTTTGGTATTTTTATTTTATTTTTTTTTCATTTTTTGTTTTTTTAGGGAATACAATAGTCAGATTACAGGAACACAAGAATAGGTCAATCCAATACGGTAATGAAATAGATCAGCTAACAAACGAACTTATAGAAAAATATTTTTGGTAATAATATAAATATTAGCTTAACTAATATTCACCATCTTTTGAGTAAAAAAATACACACTTCATGGATGGGTGCAAGGATGTGTGTAGAAATTATGTGACAACATTTTCCCATAAACAGCTCACATAAAGGCTATCATTCTTCTCAATGGTTTCAAGGTTATACAACCATTTATATCATCTTTAAACAAAATCTTTTTAATAAATTCGTGCCTAAATGTTAAATTAATGAAAAAACAAACTTTTCAATAACATCCATGATTAAGAGGTCATCATTTTCCATGATATGTTGGGTATCTAAAATTAACACATCATCCAAAAATTGAGGGGGGAATGGGGGAAGTAACAATACATTGTATCATGAAAAGAAAGAATATATAATATAGACAATGAAAATCTTAATGAACATAATAAGGTAGGAAAAAGTAAAAATACCATTCTTCCAGTGAAGAGGTAAAGAAAAAAATATGAGGAAAATTACTAACTAATCCTAGAATATACACATACACCCACAGCTAGAGTGTGCATGTGTCCTCGCTATAACATAAAATAATGTGGGAAGGAAGGATAAATCCAAGTGGTATTTACTGGTATGTTTCTTCCTGGATATGGGGTTTCTCTATCAAGGACTCTATAATAGCTTAATGAAAGTGATTCAGCAGATTTCCCTTAATAGTCAAGTTTTTTTCTACATTTTTAACCTGAACAACACCAAAAGGATAGACAATAGTAATAGTGTGTGGTCTAAACTGGAAGGAATGAATCTTTCCTAGATCTAGCTTTAGCCGTCCATTATATAGGAGGACCTTATTACCAATTTGTAATTGATGATTAATGATGGGGTGGTCATGGTTAGCCTTGGTTTTATAAATATAAATCTATTAATTTTCATTTGAGTCTCTTTGAATTTACCCTAGCTCCTAAATTTGAAATGTCCTATGCTCACATACAACTGAAAGGTTCATATTACATTGTTTTATAGCCTAATAAGCATGGTCATATACCTCTACAAGGAGGTTACTGGAGCTTTCAAAACCAATTGGATATGGTGAAATTCCGATTGGGGTTTTAAAAGTTGTATGGTATGCCCAAAGTGCTTCATCTAAGAGTAAATTCCAATCTTTCATATTGGTCTATACCACTTTTTCTAGGATTTTCAAAACTTCCCTATAACAACCCATACTTTATATACATTATTATTACATCAGAATTGAAGCACACTTATTACAACATATAACAAAACCAGCAATGGACCGTATAGGTATAGTGTCTTTAGAAACTGGGAAACATAAACAACTGGTTCATAAAGCGGCTACACTGTCTCCCATTTATTTCATCATATCTATAGTCCCTTTTGGCATATCTTACTTAATAACCTTCTTTCTAACCTGGGGAAAGAAAACATACAAAAGGGTGAGCTCAAATGCTCATTAAGGGTAAACAAAAGAAATATCAATCACTTCATATTCATAAGAACATAACTTTTGGAAATCTTAACCTACAAAAGAGATCATAAGTTCATAACATGGGATAAATCATAGTAGTGAAATGTAATCACAATAATCATAACATAAAACATGAAGCTTTGTGGCATACACACATAATCATAGATAATCATTTCTTATTAGTCAAGACTCATGGCCAAGACTATCTTAGTGGACAAAGTCCATTTCTGAACCGAGTTCACTTCTCGTTTCAGTCATGTTTCATTGAACCTGCTTAATCTGTCATTCTAGCCATGTCTATCTCATGAGATATAAAATATTTACCCAATGAATTGGAGGGAGATATAGGTCCCACCCATGTCATAATGATACCATTCTTATGTGTGCCACAAAATAATAAACCATACATCATAGCATAACCCATGTAATAAAAATGGGATTCTTAAACAACATGACTTCATAAAACAATTCATATAAGATAAAGGAATTCGTAAAAATAATTACATCACAACATAATCAAATCAATGTAATAATAGGGATATAAACAAAACCCTATATTATATTAGATGGGAAATAATTTTGAAAAAAAATACTTGAACTCCATTCATGAGGAAAATATCCTTTCTACATCAAAAAATTTTCCTTTCTTAACATGTCATATAATTTTAAACTAATAGAAGTTGATTAAAAATAAACTTTAAAAATTTTAAAGGAAGCTTCTTGGAAATAATGTTTTAAAAATCCATTCATGTCATATAAGTTAGAAAAAACATTCTTCTCATACTTTTTTTGGAAAAGTCAAAATTTACATCGTACGAAAAACGACAAAAGATTCCTTTCATATCTTTTACTAAAAACTCACCGAAGGGTAAAATTGGATTAAAAAAATTGTAGGTCGATGGAAACAATATTACATATTGAGGAAACATGTATGTGGATGATAAAATACACCCTAGTAAATTTCAAAGTATAAACAATCTCGGATAAAATTGAGATTGTGATATTTCCCTTACCCTCGGTCCAATTTGCTTTGTAAGTGTCCAACCCACCTGTATATTTATTTAAATAACTTTATTGACTTATTTTAGAATCATATGTATTTTTATGATATCATATATGGTCATATTCTTAGCTTCTTATTAGTAATATTACATTACTACTTGTTATTCAGGTGTTTATTACTTTTTGTTCTTATGCGTGTTTTGTCGAAAAAATTCTTATTTTTCTTTTTAGGTTTTAGATACCTCATTTCAATAATGGTATTAGTGTAATATATATCATATTCATTCATTAAATTCATTTATATAATCATTATGTAATGAAGATCATGTAGAACGAGTTGCATCACATCGTGGAGACGGTATTCCGTACGTACGCATGAGCGATGATATCATTCCCATGATTGTGGAATTGTATTGGAGTGTATATATACTATTTAAGAATAAATATCACTTTATAATAATCATATATAGTCATTATTTACACCATTATACCCATCCAAGTAAGGTGGTGTTGGAAAATAGATTACACCACAGCGTGGAGATGGTATTTCGTACGTACGCACGCGCGGAGATTTTATTTTCCGTAGGATGGATAGATGGTGAAATAGGGTTGTTTCATAATTATAATAACATATCAGTATATGAGTGATACTGATGTTATTACTTCATAATGAAACACCTAAAAAAGAAGAAGTGGAAGAAGAAATAAAGATGAAAGAATCGGTAACGGACATTACCTCTTCTATGAAGCACTTCTTTGAGACCTCCTTTTAGGGCACTAAAATTGGTCTTTGAAGAAGACCAGGACCTCTACGATGTCTCTAGGGAAGTGGAGAGAAGAAATTTTCCGGGGTAGGACGAGCTTGAAGGCTCAAAGTGGTGTGGGGAAGAGAGGGAGGAGGTTCCCTATTATAAGGGATGAGAGGGGCACCTTTGGAATAACTAAAACTATTATTTTATTATATAGTCAAATTCGGTTTTTAATAGCTCAAAATTGATATAATTCAAAGATAAGGTTGGTATGGGTCGAAATACCCTCATCCAATAGAATATATAAAAGTTTAGGTATCAATTTTAACCTTATCATTTAGATTTAACTTTATGTTAGATAATTTAACTTTTACCATGTCTTCTTGTTTGCTTACACTATATGGTTAATAAACTTACTATATCAAGACAAAAGAACCCCAAGTTGTTTATTATTAATATATATAACCTTATATAAGTCATTTTTTCGAACCTTATATTTTTAGAAATAAAATAACAATTAATAATATAATATATTTTTTAAAAGCTATTTTATGTCAGTTTTGACACTATTTAGTAATTGATTTTTGTGAAAATCATAACAGAATGATTAGTTCGAACCCAGTTAATTAAATAAATACTAACATGTCATGTTAACCTTTAAAAGTATTGTAATTCATAAAAAGTCTCAAATTACATTTATTTGGGTATTAATAACATCAATTATGTCAATATTTAATTAATAAGATAATTATTGCATCATCTTTGCGTCATAAATAAATTAAATTATTTAATGTCTAAAAATTACAAATATAATACCATTATGTAGGAAATTGTTTTAGATTTCTAATGAATATTTATAGCCTAATTTATCTTATGTATAAACGCATATTAAAAATGATTTACTTATTAATCTTTGATTTAACTATTTTAACCATTTTTTAAATAAATTAATAATAATTGTCCTAATCTAATCCATGTGGGCCTAAATGGTCATATTTTATTTCTAAGGTTGTTTTTGGTCGAATTAAAATTATTAAATAGAATTAGTACATGTGTTAGGGTAATAATAATAACACTTTTACCCTTAATTACCCTATTTACTTTTAACCGTGGTAAAAAAAGTAAAAAGTTACTATTAAGAAAAAATTATTTTCATCTCATTGAACCAAATTTTAGTCCTTGATATTAACCGTGTCTCTCAGATTTTCGAAATTCCACTCACAGAAGCGGTAAAATTATGTTTTATGAAAAATTAACTTTTTTTAACTACCACTTAGTGGTTTCACTATTCATCAAAAATTGAAAGTTTTTAGAAAAATACCAAAATTTCACCCTAGGCTAATTTCGATATTCTGAATCCAAAAATGAAGTCCATTTTGAAAAATAATAATTATAAAATTTCAAAAAGTTCTTATTACTATTCATAACGGCTAGTTTTAATAATATTTTAATAGCATATCATTGTTTAGTGAAACTCGGTATTGCGTACGATGCAAGCTATTGAGGAAGGACGCGGTTGCATGTAAATAAATACAATCTAGTGTTGTGTGTTGTGAAATATTCATTTGATAAAAACAAAATATTTCCCATAAAAGTCTCGGGCGTTACATTCTACCCCCGTTAAAATAAATTTCGCATTCAAAATTTGTCACTTTGTAACAAAAAGATGAGGATAACTCTCCCTCATCATATCCTCAAGCTCCCATGTTGCTTCATCTAATTGGTGGTTCCTCCATAAAAAGTTCACCAATTTAGTGGTCTTATTTCATAGGACTTTTTCACTACGATCCAGAATCTCTATCGGCTGTTCTTCATAAGAAAGATCTTGCTCCAGCGGTACAACTTCTGAGCTGAGTACATGTGAAGGATCAGGTATGTACTTTCTCAGGAGAGATACATGGAACACATCGTGAACTTGAGAGAGATTCAATGGAAGCGCCAATCTGTAAGCAACCTTTCCAACACGATCCAGTATTTCGAAAGGACCGATATATCTAGGGCTCAACATCCCCTTCTTTCCAAATCTTATGACCCTCTTCCAGGGAGAAATTCGTAAGAAAACTTTATCACCCACTTCAAACTCTATGTCTTTTCTTCATTTTTCGGCATAACTTTTCTATCAACTCTGAGCTGCTCTTATGAGTTGTTGAATAGATCAGACCTTTTCTGCCATCTCATCAACAAGATCAGGTCCTAATAGATTTCATTCCCCAACTTCATCCCAGCAAGTTGGAGCCCTGCATTTCTTTCCATAGAGAGCTTCATAATGAGCCATATGAATACTGGAGTGAAAGGTATTATTATAAGAAAATTACACCAAAGGCTGGTGTTGATCTCAACCACCATTGAAATCCATAGAGAAAGCTCTCAACATATCTTCTAGAGTTTGAATTGTTCTCTCAGATTGGCCATCTGTCTGTGGATGATAAGCAGTGCTGAAACTCAACTTTGTATCCAGAGTATGCTGAAGACTTCACCAGAACTTCGAGGTAAATCTCGGATCCCGATCAGATATAATAGAAATTGGTACTCCATACAATCTTACCACTTCCTTTACATATATCCTGGCAAGATGATCCAGAGAGAAATCCTCTCTAATAGAAATGAAGTGTGAAGACTTTGTAAGACGATCAACTATGACCCGGATAGCATTATTGCCTTTGGATGTTTTAGGAAGTCCTATGACAAAGTCCATAGTGATGTTTTCCCATTTCCATTCGGGTATGGGTAATGGGTGTAACATCCCCTTAGACTTCTGTCTCTCAGCTTTAACTTGCTGAAAAACCAAGCATCTAGAGACATATTCGGCAACATGTCTTTTCATGCCATCCCACTAGAAGTACTCTTTCAGGTCCCTATACATCTTCTTGCTTCTAGGATGAATAGAGAATGAAGAACTATTAGCCTCATCCGACAGCTCCTTCTTTAATTCAGGGATGGGAGGAACACAAACCCGATTCCTGAACTTTATTATCCCATCACAATAAAGGTTGAATTCAGGAATATTTCTCACCTTCTTTTGTAACGCTACATCTTCTTTCTGCGCCTCTTTAATCTTCACATGTATAGATGGTTGGACATTCATTTGAGAAAGATATGATTTTCCCCCTTCCATTATAATTCCAAGATCCATCCTTTGTAAATCCATAAATATTGGATCTTTTGTGATCCTCATCATCGATAAATAGGCATGGTCTTGTCGACTTAATGAATCTTCCACCTTGTTTGCTTTCCTAGGGTGGTAATGAATTGAGCAGTCGTAATCCTTAATCAGCTCTAACCATCTTCTTTGGTGCATATTCAGCTCCTTTTGTGTGAAAATATACTTTAAACATTTATGATCAGTATAAATGTCACACCTTTCTCCATGAAGATAATTCCTCCAAATCTTTAATTCAAAGATTACCGTAGCTAACTCCAAATCATGTGTAGGGTAATTTTGCTCATGGATTTTCAACTGTCATGAGGCATAAGCTATCACCATATCAGTTTGCATAAGAACACACCCCAACCCCTTCTTGGATGCATCACTGTAGATCACAAACCTTTCTCCACTACAAGGCAGTGTGAGCACAGGTGCACTGGATAACCTTCTTTTCAACTCCTTGAAATTCTATTCACATTCCTTCGTCCAAACAAATATAGCTCCTTTTCGAGTCAACCTGGTGAGTGGATTAGATAATCGTGAAAAATATTTCACAAAACGTCGATAATATCCATCCAAACCAAGAAAACTTCGGATCTCAGTTACTGTTGTTGGTCTTGACCATCTTTCGATAACCTATGTTTTTGCTAGGTCCATAGATATCCCCTCTTTTGAGAGAATGTGACCCAAAAATGAAACTCTTTGAAGCCAAAATTCACACTTGGTAAATTTGGAATAAAGCTTCTCCTTTCTCAGGGTCTTCAATATAATTCTCAAGTGATCTTCATGTTCTTCCTTGCTCTTTGAATATACCAGAATATCATCTATAAAGACTACCACAAACTGATCAAGATAGTCTCTAAAGACTCTATTAATCAGATCCATGAAGATAGCAGGGGAATTAGTATGACCAAATGGCATCACTATAAATTCATAGAGTCCATACCTTGTACAGAAAGCCGTCTTTGGTATATCCTCCCTTTTGACCCTTAATTGATGATACCCTGAATGAAGATCAATCTTGGAAAAGTATTGATCTCCACGTAGTTAGTCAAATAAGTCATCAATGCATGGGAGAGGATATTTGTTCTTGATAGTGGTCTTGATAAGTTCTCGATAACCAATTTATAGTCTCATTGATCCATCTTTCTTCTTAACAAACAGAACAAGTGCTCCACAAGGTGACGCACTTGGGCGTATGAGTCCCTTATCAAAATTATCTTGGAGTTTCTTCTTCAATTCTTACAACTCAATTGGGGTCATTCTATAAGGTGTCTTTGAAATAGGGAAAGCACCTGGTATGAGTTCTATTGAAAACTCAACTTCACGATTTGGTGGAAGACCCAGCAATTCCTCCGGAAAGACATCATCAAACTCTCGTACAATGGGAATATTATTAATCGTGAGTTTCTCACCAACCATTTGAGATAAATAACCCTCATTTAGTGGAATCAAGACCCATAAGATGGAAGAAATTTCCACAGGAAGGTTATGTTCATCCTTGTATCGATAGACGATCATAGATTGATCTGGAATATGAAATGTGACTTCCCTTCTTTGGCAATTGATATGAGCTCTATATAAAGAAAGCCAATCCATGCCAAGAATCACATCAAATTCCACTATAGGAATGATCACATGATTTGCGGGAAGCACTTTCCCACAAACTTCAATCGGGGAAGAATTATAAACTTTTGATGCGACTGTTGTGCCATTAGGTGTTGTCACAGCTAACTCAACATCTAATTGTTGAGGTAATATGGTGATACCCTTAGAAAAATCTTCAGAAATAAAAGTGTGGGTGGATCCGGAATAAAATAAAACATTTTCTACTTTAGATTGGATGGTAAGTGTACCTTTCACCACATCGTTATCGTACTCCACATCACTGATAGAAATTGCATGTGACTTTCCTTTGTCTTTATCCTTAAGAGTTTTTTGACGTCGACCGTCATCATCAACCATTGGATTTGGGCATTGATTGGCATAATTTCCTATCTCCTTGCACTTGAAAATTTTATGTGTAATAGGTTTATTATGTGTGTCCCTTCCTTTGTTTGCATCATTATACATCTTCTTCCCATCATTGCGGCATTCAAATACCCGATGACCTTCTTTTCCACATTTGAAACATTTGGTTGTCCCTTTAAGACAACTCCCTCCATGTTTCTTTCCAAACTTTTAGCATAAGGGATATCTCATCTTCTTTTCTATGTGCTCTTTAGTTTTTCCTTTGAATTCCATTTTTCTCTTCTTATCAAACACATATGACTGATGGGTTACTCCAATCTCCATCTCAACTTTGAGAGAACATCGAACGATTTCCTCATAGGTATTGAAGTCCCTTATGGCTAAGGCCCTTCGAAGACTTGGTTTCAAGCCACTAAAGAATCGATCGATCTTACTCTCAGGTTGGATAATAATACCAGAAGCGTACCTTCAAAGTCTCGAAAAATTTGCTTCATAAGTACCAACAGATTCATCATCCTTTTGCTTTAGTTCAAGAAACTCTTTCTCCATCTTTGTTCGGAGAATATGAGGGAAGTACTTATTGAAAAATAAGTTCTTGAAAGCGTCCCATTCCATGGACTCAATTTCATCTCACTGCCTCGTATTCTTGACAAGATTCCACCATTGATCAGCATCACCTTCCAAACGATACACTGCTAAGATGAATTTATCAAGTTTAGAACATTGAAGAACTGAAAATATCTTTTCAGTAGTACTAATCCATTGTTCACCAACTAATGGATCAGTAGACCCGCTGAATGAGGTTGGACGCTGCCTCATGAAGGATTCAACAGAATGTTGCTCCTTCCTTTTCTCGTTTGGAAGTCCAACATGATTCATAGATTGAGAAAGTTGTGTGAGCATGGCTATAATATTTTTCATTCCATCTTCCAAAACATTTGGTTGCTCAGGGGGAAAATCATTGCATTGCCCATCGCATTCCGCATTAACACGGTTCCTTCGGGTTCCAGCCATTGACTAAAACCAAGAAGAATAGTGTGATCAACACTAATTATAATAGGAAAAACACATAATCAAGAATAAAATTTCACACTTAAGGTCTTATCCTAGGTTATTCATGGCCATTTCTAAAACACTAAGATTGTGTTCTATGCTTAGACCAATCCTTAGTGTTCTCACTAAGGCTTTCACATCCTAGTTTCTAAAGGTTGACTATACCTTTCCTCTGATACCAACTATAACGGTTTGGAATTACTTCCAGTGGACTATAATTGATACCTATCAGGGCACTCCTTATGCGGCTACACCCCCTGGGCGGGACACACCACCATCCCCAGTGGCAGCCATTTCCTCATGAAGCCCTTGGACGGAGAGCCATGCTTCGTCCAACGCTCACATGTGAGTGTTCCCAAGGATCGGTTACATTCCTACCTCCTTTGCCTATGATACCAACTATAACAACCCATACATTACACACATTGTTATTACATCAGAATTGAAGCACACTTATTACAACATATAAAAAAACCAGTAAAGTAATGTATAGGTATAGTGTCTTTAGAAACTGGGAAACATAAAAAACTGGTTCACAAAGCATCTACACTGTCTCCCATTTATTTCATCATATCTATAGTCCCTTTTGGAATATCTTACTTAATAACTTTCTTCCTGACCTGGGAAAAGAAAACATACAAAAGGGTGAGCTAAAATTCTTAGTAAGGGTAAACAAAAGAAATATCAATCACATCATATTCATAAGAACGTAACTTTTGGAAATCTTAACCTGCAAAGGAGATCATATTTTCATAACATGGGATAAATCATAGTAGTGAAATGTAATCACAATAATCATATCATAAAACATTAAGATTTGTGGCATACACACATAATCATATAGAATCATTTCTTATTATTCAAGACTCATGGCCAAGACTATCTTAGTGGACAAAGTCCATTTCTGAACCGAGTTCACTCCTCGTTTCAGTCCTGTTTCACTGAACCGGTTTAATCTGCCGTTCCAGCCATGTCTATCTCATGAGACATAAAATCTTTACCCAATGAATTGGAGGGAGATATAGGTCCCACCCATCTCATAATGATATCATTCTTATGTGTTTCACAAAGTCATAAACCATACATCATAGCATAACCCATGTAATAAAAATGGTATTCTTAAGCAACATGAAATCATAAAAAATTTCATATAAGATAAAGGAATTCATAAAAATAATTTCGTCACAACATAATAAAACCAATTTAATAATAGGGATAGAAACAGAACCCTATATTATCTTAGATGGAAAATAATTTTGAAAAAAAAACACTTGAACTCCATTCTTGAGGAAAATATCCTTTCTACTTCAAAAACATTTTCCTCTCATAACATGTCATACAATTTTAAACTAAAAGAAGTTGATTAAAAATAAACTTGAAAACTTGTAAAGGAAGCTTCTTGGAAATAATTTTTTAAAAATCCATTCACGCCGTATAATTTAAAAAAACATTCTTCTCGTACTTTTTTCGGAAAAGTCAAAAAGTACATCGTACGAAAAACGACAAAAGATTCCTTTCATATATTTTACTAAAAACTCACCGAAGGGTAAAATTGGATTTAAAAAATTGTAGGTTGATGGAAGCAATATTACATATTGAGGAAACATGGATGTGGATGATAAAATACACCCCAGTAAATTTCAAAGTATAAACAATCTCAGATAAAAATGAGATTGTGATATTTCCCTTACCTTAGGTCCAATTTGCTTCATCAGTGTCTGAAACTCCTGTATAATGATTTAAATAAAGTTATTGACTTATTCCGGAATCATACTTATTTTTATGATATCATATATTGTCATATTCTTAGCTTCTTATTAGTAATATTTCATTACTACTTGTTATTCGGGTGTTTATTACTTTTTGTTCTTATGCGTTTTTTTTCGAATAAATTCTTATTTTTATTTTTAGTTTATAGATACCTCATTTCAAGAATGGTATTAGTGTAATATATATCATATTCATTCATTAAATTCATTTGTATAATCATTATGAAATGAAGATCATGTAGAACGAGTCGCATCACATCGTGGAGACGATATTCCGTACGTACGCACGAGCGAGGATATCGTTCCCATGATTGTGGAATTATATTGGAGTGTATATATACGATTTTAGAATCAATATCACTTACAATAATCATATATAGTAATTATTTACACCATTATACCCATCCAAGTATGGTGATGGTGGAAAATAGATTACACCACGGTGTGGAGACGGTATTCTGTACGTACGCACGCGCGGTGATTTCATTTTCCGTAGGATGGATAGATAGTGAAATAGAGTTGTTTCATACTTATAATAACATATCAGTATATTAGTGATACTGATGTTATTACTTCATATTGAAACAACTAAAGAAGAAGAACTGGAAGAAGAAATAAAGATGAATGAATCGGTAACTGACATTACCTCTTCTTTGAAGCGCTTCTTTGAGACCTCCTATTAGGGCACTAAAATTTGTCTTTGAAGAATACTAAGACCTCTAGGATGTCTCTAGGGAAGTGGAGAAAAGAAATTGGCAGGGTTTGGCTGAGCTTGAAGGCTCAATGTGGTGTGAGGAAGAGAGGGAGGAGGTTCCCTTTTATAATGGCGGAGAGGGGAACCTTTGGAATAACTAAAAATATTATTTTATTATAAAGTAAAATTAGGGTTTTAATAGCTCCAAATTGATATATTTTGAAGATAAGGTGTGTATGGGTCGAAATCCTCTCATCCAATATAATTTAGAAATGTTTAGGTATCAATGTTAACCTTATCATTTATATTTATCTTTAAGTTAGATAATTTAACTTTTACAGTTTCTTCTTGTTTTCTTACACTATAAGGTTAATAAACATACTATATCAAGCCAAACGAACCCCAAGTTGGTTATTATTAATATATATAACCTTATATAATTCATTTGGGCGAACCTTAGATTTTTAGTAATAAAATAACAATTAATAATATAATATTTGTTTTAAAAACTATTTTATGTCAATTTTGACACTATTTAATAATTGATTTTTTTGAAAATCATAAAAGAATGATTAGTTCGCAAAACTTTAATTAAATCAATACTAACATGTCATATTAACCTATAAAATTAATTTAATTCATAAAAAGTCTCAAATTACCTTTATTTGGGTATTTATAACATCAATTATGTCAATATTTCATTAATAAGATAATTACTGCATCATCGTTGTGTCATAAATAAATTAAATTATTTAAGGTCTAAAAATTACAAATAAAATACCATTATATAGGAAATGTCTTTAACATTATAATGAATATTTATAGTTGAATTTATCTTATGTATAACCCCATATTAAAAATGATTTTCTTATTAAACATTGATTTTAACTATTTTAACCCTTCTTTAAATAAATTAATAATTAATGTCCTAATCTAATCCAAGTGGGCCTAAATGGTCATATTTTATTCCTAAGGTTGTTTGTGGTCGAATTACACTTATCCAATATAATTAGGACATGTTTTGGGGTAATAATAATAACACTTTTACCCTTAATTACCCTATTTACTTTTAATCGTGGTAAAAAAAGTAAAACATTACTATTCACCAAAAATTATTTTCATCTGATTGAACCAAATTTTAGTCCCTGATATTAACCGTGTCTCTCGGATTTTCGAAATTCCACTCACAGAAGCAGTAAAATTATGTTTTATGAAAAATTCAATTTTTTTAACTACCACTTAGTGGTTTCACTATTCATAAAAAATTGAATGTTTTCAGAAAAATACCAAAATTTCACCCTATGCTAATTTCGATATTCCGAATCCAAAAATGAAGTCCATTTTGAAAAACAAAAATTATAAAATTTCAAAAAGTGGTTATTACTCTTCATAACGGCTAGTTTTAATAATATTTTTATAACATCTCGTTGTTTAGTGAAACTCGGTATTGCATACGACGAAAGCTATTGAGGAAGGCCGCAGTTGCGTGTAAAGCAAGCCAAGCTAGTGTTGTGTGTAGTGAAATATTCCTTTGATAAAAACAAAATATTTCTCATAAAAGTCTCGGGCGTAACATTCCCAATTTGAGATTTCATCTTGTCTTTTAGTTGGGTGATGATAATTAGTGGAAACTTTATGTACAACCCCACACTTAGAGAGCATGTTTTTCATGTCATGATTACAAAAATGTGAACCTTGTTCACCAATGATGAATCTACAGAAACCAATCCTACTGAAAATTTAGGACCTCACAAAATCAACAACCACTTGAGAGTCATCATCCCTTGTTGATTTTTCCTCCACCCATTTAGAAAGATAGTAAATATCCAAAAAGATGTAAACAAAGCCATATAAATTTTTAAAAGGGCCCATGAGGTCAATTCCCCATGCATCAAAAGATCTCAAGAAATAACATGGGTTTTTGGGGCATTTCAATCCTAATTTAGATATTCCAAATGAATTTAAATCTTCTGCATGATTTACTAAATTGACAAGAATCCCTGAAAATTGTTGGCCAATAAAGTCCATTGTCCAAGAACATTCAAGTTGTACATTGAAAACCAATGTGGCCCCCACATACCAATGTGTGGAAAACCCATAAGGACATACTAATACTCATGGTCAGGGACACACCTTCAAACAATTAGATCACTAAAAATTCTCCACACGCATTGATCATCCCAAGTTTACCATCATGACACATGAAATTTTTTTGGGGACTTTTAAGTGCTAAAATATGTGGGGACCCTAGATGCTACAAAAAATAAACAATTTCTACATACTACAGAGTATGTTCGCCTACATCAAAAATGTTATCGTGAAGAAATTATTCTCAAAAGGGGGTATTAGTCAATATGGTGGTCCAATAGTAGAGAAATCCTTCTAATGTGGTTAGCAACCACGTTTTACCCTCCTCTCTTGTCCCGAATATCAAGGTCAAACTCTTACTGGAGTAAAATCCACCAAATGAGGCGAGTCATTGCATCATAAGTTTTTATGTGAAATATAAGGGCATCATGATGTGAAAATATGATTATTTTTTAGCCAATAAAATATTAATTTATTTTTTCCAAGGAAATAACAATTGAAAGAAGTTATTTTTCAGTGGTCGTGTAGTTTTTGTGGGCATGGTCATGGGTACATGAGGCATACGCAATGAAATAAAGAGCCTTCTCAAACCTTTATGATAAAACTTCCCCAACAAAAAAGTTAGAGGAGTCACACATAATTTTGAATGGTAGATCCCACCTTGGTTGTTGGATGATGGGAGGTGATGTGAGACACATTTTTAGAGAATTGGAATAATTCTCAAAATGTTTATCAAAAACAAATTCAAAATCCTATTTTAAAAATAGATTCAAGGGAAGTGTGATCATAATAAAGTATTTAATGAATCAGCAGTAAAAGCCACCATAAACCAAGAAATAGCTCACTACATGAACACATTTTGGATATGGAATGGTGGAAATTAATACAATTTTTGACTTATCCACTTGAATTCTGTCATTTGAAATAGTATACCCAAGAACTGTCCCCCTCTCAACTATGGAATGGAATTTATCTTAATTTAATATGAGATATTTTTTGATATAATAACGGAGGATAGATAATATTCTTACCAAACGGTCATCAATGTAAGATTCATAAATCGTGAAGTCTTATGTAAAGACATCCATACAATTCTCAAGGTACTTAAAAAAACACTCAAAATATGTCGATGAAAAGTACCAGGAGCATTAGATAGACTGAAAGGCATCCATATATATGAAAATGTGTCGAATGGATTAGTAAATTTTATATTTTTTTGATCCTCTGTGACTATATTTTTTTTAAATAACCTGAATAGCTGTCAAAGAAAAAAAATGGGACTTATCAGCCAATATTTCTTAAATTTGTTTAATAAAAGGTAGAAGAAAGTGGTCCTTTCACCTGGCTTGATTCAGTGGATAATATTCATTACAGAATTTCCAGCTATTTTTCAAATGTGTTGGAACCAATTCATTATGTTCATTGGACACAACAATTATTCCAATTTTTTAGGCACACTTTTAACCGGGCTAGCCCATTTACTATCATATATAGGATAAATGATCCCAAGAGCAAGTAGTTTACTAACTACTATTTTACCACCTCAAGGAGAATTCAATTTAACCAGAGACGATCTTCCCTTATGGTCTTATCCATATAATATAAAATTATATGATTCATACAAATATATGTGCTTATCCTAAGAATATCGGCAAATATTCATCCAATCACTTTTTTAAACTCTCTCAATAGGTCGAGTAGTTTTGATTCCTGCTGTAGAGGGTGGTTATTAATGATAATTATGGGAAATTGGTAAATACCCTCAAGATAGGAATATTTTAAATTATATTGAGGTTGTTTTAATTCCAAAACTGGGGGTTTTGGATTAAGGGAGGGGATTTATTGGGAGTGAGTTCTATGAAACAACTTATCTACCCATGTTTATTCAATAAGGAAATAGAATCAATGGAAATGAAGTTTTCATTATAATATATAGTCAATGGGTACCTCATAATGGAAAAAATCATAAATTAAACCCCAAAATTTACCCTTTTTTGACAAACCCAACACTCGGAACATGAATCAAAAATCAAATCATCCAAGGGTGAAGAAGAAAAAAAATGAATCCGAGTATGGGTGGAGGAGATAATTGTGTGTTTGTGTGTGTCATTAGAGATAATTTCCATCAAATTTATTATAATAGTGGACTTCTCTTCAATGGGGTGTTTCATAACAACAAGGTTGTTAAAAATTTCCTTTTCTCCACTGACCTCTAGGAAAAGCGTGCCATTGTGGACATTGATGAGCTTCATTGTAGATTTCAAGAATGGACTTCCATGAATGAGAGGGGTGTAATGACCCAAAACACTACCAATAAAATTTCCCATCATATGATTATTTCATATAGTATAGATAACATAAAATCACTTATAGAATACAATAAAAACATCATAAATTACAAATGAATGAAGTAAGAGGTATTTATAGATGTTAAGAAACTTATATAGATGAGATAGTAACTTGACCATAGGAACAGTGATATGAACCTTAGGTATAGTAAATTGGAATAATTAATAGTAAAGTCACCCTTTAATGTATAAATAAAATTTAGGCACCTTACAAATGAAAGTACCATGTAATTATATAGTAGTATAAGTAAATGAATATTTTAAAAATTGTAAAATTAAGTGTTGGTATTTTTGTTAGTCATAAATATTTTATTACAATTTTATAATTAATAAAATAATCTAAAAGAAAATAGTTTCACATTAAATTTATTCATAATTAACATTTTTTTTGTCTTATGATTTTTGGATAATTTTATGAGACCTTAGTTTATTTTTGAAACTGCTATAAAATCAATTTTAGATTTAAAATATGTATTTGTCAAGTAAATGATGATTTTAAATAAAAATTAAATTTCTCATATTTAGAAAATTATTTTCCTAAATTGGAGTTCATTTTTTAATTCTACACATTGAAAAATTGTTATGGTGAATTTTTTGTATTTTCTTAAAATACATGAATTTTTTGTGAATAGTAAAATATGGTAATTTATGATGAATGATAAATACATGATTCGTTGGATCATAGGTGATGTTTGGGTGATTTAAAACCCTTGGTTCAAAATAAAATGAACATATTACTATATTTCTTCATAATAATCCACACTATTTGTTGTCTCGAGAAAAATAATAAAATAATGAAAAATCACCCCTCTTCTCCACTATAAATACACAGCTTCTCCTCACACCTTCCAACCATTGAGATATGTCAAATTTCCACCCAATAATCTTCCCAATAACCTCCCCCACATCTTGGATCTCTTTGTATCATCATAAGTTGAAAAAAAATCCACTTAAGGAGGTTCTCAAGGTGGTGTATACAAGAGGTAAAATCCTCTTCCTTTTCCTTTGAGTTTCTTTTCAAGTTCTTTTTTTATTATTATTTCCTCACATCCTCTATAAAAATAAGAATGAAAAATCTAGTATCATATATATACTACAATTATATCATATTATTCTAATATCCTTACACAATATCCATTCTCCACCACTTTTAGTTTAAAAATGAAATCATCATCCGAGAGGGGTCGATTTACACCATTCTTGAATGATGAATTTTTGTTCTTCATTTTCTTCTAAAAGGCTTGTAATGAAACCATTTTTACGGTTAAACCAGAATATAATATATGTATTAAAACCTATGTTATGTTATAGTGGAATAATATTTATATAATTGTAAACGATAATTAAATGAGTTTGTTATAATCAATAATCATCATAATAATGTGAACGATTATCACTAAACATCATATCTATAGATTCATCCTCATGACATATATTCAAATGATATATATAACTATTTACAATTATATATGTTCATTAATATCATATAAATTAATTATGGAGAACTATACTCATTCCCCATGAACTTTCATACTCATATACAAGTACACCAATCATCAAAACCAGGGAAACAAATTCTCCCAGGAAAAAACATTGTATCTTATAACTCATCAAAAAGGTCATAAAGGAACTTAATAATATTATAATAAATAAAACACATCAATATAAGGTTACTAATTAATTAATTAGTTTATTTTATTTTATAATCTAGGATGTTATGGTCATGTGCAGAACACATTCAGACATAATATAAGGGTTTTCTCTTCCCGAACCTCTATTTTCATTCAGGGTTTTCATTTCTTCCTCCATACACCAATTTAGTTTTTCATTCATTTTATGTAATTATTCTAACATGGATGTTTACATTACAAAATCTTATTTCTAGATAATTAGAACATTATTTTATAATAAATACATGTTCTTTTTCAAGGTTCTCTTTTCAATTTTTTAGGATCTGCATGCCCTATTAAACGGAACATCTTGATTTCTTGCCCATTTTCAGGTACCATTGATAATCAGTTTTAAGGATACATTATTTTACTAAAATCACAAGTTTTTTCATGAAAAATATTATTTATTAATTACTTGTTTTATACAAACAATTTTGAAAAATAAAAAAGAATTTTCCAAAATAACTCTTCTTTGCAATGAAAAATTCATATTTCTCTCAAGAATTTCTCGATGAGTTTTTAGAGTCTTTTCATCTCTTCCATAACATCCATTTAATGATATGATTTATTGAGTTTGAAATATTATTATTTCCATCTACCATATGTTTTTTAAATTTTTTATTGGTTTTACTATGGGTGTGCTATCTTGATACCATTCACTAGGCAACTCAGATTGGTTAGTGGTGATAATTACATGTTGGGGAAAGGTATTTAAATTTCATATCTTCATTTTTTTATGTTATGACCTATTCATATAACTAATTAATTAGACATAGTATGGGATTTGTGGGGCCTTATATAGCCTCTTGATGCATCAGTATGTCTTATGAGACAAAACAGTATTGGGTTTTGGTCGCGGTCTTACACTAGTATTTTTAGATGTCTTGGCCGAGGTCAGGAAAATATGTTTCAGATGTCCAAATTTATGCATTCCCTTATTATGATAATAAAAATTGATAAACCATGTGATTACTATAATATTATAACATCTATGTTTATGTTTCATTATTTTATGATCATTTATAGGAATTTATGTAATCATATTTCATTCCTTCTATATTATTCTTATGTTTATTTTTAAGGAAATGTGTTTTTAGTTATTTTCCATGCCTAATGTTTATGTTTATGATAAATTCCACGGTATTACATACCCTTACTGATCATCTGATCTCACCCCTTTCTTATGTTTTATTTTTCCCCTAGATGCAAAGATGAATATTATTATGAATGACTGGCATGAATAATATAAGGGTTTATGGGTGTTTCTAATAGATTTGAAATATTGTTTTCTCTTTCAAGTTGTAATGTAAATATGTTTGTTTCTAGCTATCCAAAACTAAGAAACCATTTAGTCCTTGAGGTTGTAATTTCCTTCTAAACATATAAATGTATTAATATAAGGCACAAATTATTATCAACTAGGTCTGGGGTCCGTATGGTTAGGGTTAGTGGAAGTTTAGTAGAAACCATGGAAGTTAGATTTAGAAAACATAGATTAGGGAACATAGAACAAATATAGACTTTGTGGATAAGAATACAAGAAACATCCTATAATTTTGTTTAGGTGGTTATTTTTTGGATCTTCCTAGAAAATATATCTTTGTCTGGATACTACAAGTGGGTGTGGTTCTGGAATAGATGTACCTAATAGTAACAACTCTGAAAATGTGTTTTGGTCCTGACTCTAGGAAATCCAGTACATGAAAATGGGCCTTAATATATACATGGAGTGACACCAACATGGGATATTCAGAGGATAATTCAAGTTTTCATTAAAAACCATTATGATGGATTTAACTGTAAATATTTCCAAAAATAAACCATTCTTATGATTAGGATATTAGACATGCATAAAATTACAATTTATATTAGGTGCTTTTATAGATTGACATTATATATTATGATTCATAGCTTAATTTTTTGTACGTAATTATTTATAAACGGATCCTAGTTGAAGAAATGGAAACTTCATGTAAGCTCATATACAATGTATGGATTTCCCTACCTTGAAAAATAATAATGTCGGTATTGAACTACAAATAATCCTGAGAAACATACAACAATAAAGGGAGAGATAACTCAGGATATGAACAATAGCATTAACTCTATGAGGCATCCTAATCCACAATGTGGAAAATCAATGTTAGACCACTTTATTCAACAACAACATCGATTATCCAAGGGGACTAGAAGCCCATTTGTAGCTGATTAGTGGATATGTTACATATCGAATACATTTCTCTCTTTGGGTAGTAACAAAAGGGAGAAGGTTTTCATGGTATTTTGGTATATATCAAGATAAGTGTATCAATTTTTTTTCACTAATTTGAATCATAGATGAGGGAGAAGAAATTAAAAATATGGAATATATGTATTTTAGGGATATTTTTCCAGAAAAATATTTTCCTTGTGAACAACGAGTAGATATGGAAAGGAAATTCTTAAATTTATGAAATAATTGGGAAGAAGATTTTATCAATTATGAAGAAATTTTTAGAAGGATAGAAAGGAATGTCATATACTACCTACATATTCCAAGGATTATGATTTATCGATTCTATGATGGTTTAGAACCATTCCTCTAAAGGGAACTAGTCTCTCAAAATTTCTCATCATATGAACAAATAGTCTCATGTGCTATCAATGTAGGAATGGAATTATCTATGTCTTATGAATTTATGCGAAAGAAAGGGAAGTAGACAGTGGTGGAGGAAATAATGCATAATGTAAAGAATAAAAAATGGTGTTTTCAAACATGTGTTACCTGTGGAAGGAAACACCCCTGAGCCTACTAAAAAGTAAAATGAGTCTGATGAATGTGTAGATAAAATGGCCACCAAACCTGTTATTTGAGGGAAAGAAAGATTCTACCAATGTAAATTGTTATAATTTTATAGATATGGTAAACTATGCAAATAATTTTCCAAAGTTTCAAGGATACATTCCTTATAAAATTCCATGAGATAAAGGACAAGTTTATGTGATCACAAATACTAAGGATGATGTTACTAATGATGTGTTGGAAGGTACTTTAATCATTTCCTCAGACATATCCAATGATTTATTTGGTTCTATATCATTTGATTCCTTTATATCATTCCATTTTTCATTAAAAATCAATATTTCAATTTCTCCTTGATAAGGTAGTTGTCAATAAAAACCCCTAAGGGAAGTCTCATTGTAAAAAATATATGGCAGGAAGTTCCCATTATGGAATATAAACGTTCCTTATCTACCTATTGTATCAACATAATTATGGTAAACTATGAAATAATCCTTGGTATGTATTGGATTTCAATATATCGTGAGAAAGTATATTGAAATAAGAAATAAATTATGATTTGTGAGGAAGGTCTAAAATCCCTTATCTTTATAGCAGAAACATCTACATATGATTATAATTTTGATCCACCACCAGTATTGCTACTAAATGAAATTATTGGGGTGGAAGAGAATGCAATATCTAAGGGGGGATAAAGAAATATTAGAAATGGGGATGCACCTATTATGAAATAATATATTGATGTATTTCCATAGGATTTACCTGGACATCCTCTAGAGAAGGATATTGAGTTATCTATTTACTTAATTCCTAGTTCAAGACCAATATCAATGACTCCTTATAGAATACTAAAGTGGAATTATTAGAATATAAGAAAAAACTAGAGGAATTAAGTGATAATGGATTTATCCCCCCTAGTGTTTCTCTACGGGGATCCCCTTTTCTCTTCATTCAGAAGACATATGGATCCATGAGGCTATGCAATGACTACAAAGAAATAAATTCTATTATAATAAAGAATAAATATCCCCTACCTCAAAAAAAATTCAATCAACTTCATTGAGCTCAATATTTTTTGAAGGATGAACTTCGATCTGAATATCATAAGTTCTGTTTGAGGAAGGAAGATATTCCAAAGACAATATTTCAAACCAGGTATGGGTATTACAAGTTTATAGTAATTCCAATAGTAAGGACTAGTGTAGCCTCATTTTTCAAAGATATAATGAGAGGAGTCTTCAAGGAATATCTTCATGAGTGTGTTGTTGAATTTATTGATGATATCATAGTATAATATAAAAGTTATGAAGACCATGATAATCACCTATAGATTATTTTGAAAAATATTTCAAGAAATTAATTATATTGGATATTTAACAAGTGTGAATTATGGCTTTAGTTAGTTTCTTTTCAATGGAATATTGCCTCAAAGGATGGAAGCTGAGTTGATCCTTTGAAGACAAAGTAATTTCATGAATGAACTACACCAATGAACATAACCGAGGTGCGTAAATTTATTAATTTAGTAGGTTATTATCAGTGTTTAGTTCATAACAACACCCGATTAGCTAACCCATTAATCAAGCTTACTCATAAAGGGGTCAAGTCCATATGGATAAAATAAGGTGAAGAATTTTTTGAAGAATTGAAGAAGAGGTTAGTGAATGATCCAATCTTCACTGAACCCTCACGAAATAGTGGATTTTTTTATAGGGATGAATCAATGAAAGGAATTGGTTGTGTCCTTATACATAAAGATAGAGTTACTGAATATGCATCAAGATAGTTAAAAAATCTTGAACAGATCTATCCAACTCATGATCTTGATTTAGTATATGTAATATTTTCTCTGAAGATATGAAGACACTATCTCTATGCTTAATGATGTGAGATATATACAGATCAAAATAAGTTGAAATATATCTTCTCATAGAAATAAATCAACATGAGGAAATAGTGATGAATCAAGCTACTCAAAGACTATGATTTTTTAATACACTACCACCCTAATAAGGTGAATAAGTTAGAAGATGCATTGATCTGGAATGATTATGGAGTTCTAAACAAAATTAGGATTGATAAGGACCTTGTGTAAATGAATTTAACAAATATGGACATGTGAATTATCAAGTAATATGAAACACCATTACTTTTTCAACAGGTTTCCCAACCATCTTTATTAAAAAAATTAAATGTTATCAATGTTATGATGAGAATCTTAAAAAGAAAATTGTAGCTGTGAATGATGGGAAGCTTCCAAAAACTGTGTGTGAGGATGAAATTATGAAATTTGGGAGAAGGTTGTGTGTTCCCTCTATACCTGTGAAAAAATGGAGTTTTTCGATGATTCCCATAGATCAAATTTATCTATACACCCTGGTAGCACTAAGATATATAGAGATCTAAAGAAACATTTCTATTTGGATAATAAAAAGTGGTAAATTTCTAATTGTATATCAAGATGTATAGTCTATCAATAAGTTGAAGGCTGAAAGATAACATCATATAGGTGTCATGAAACCCCTACCTATTTTTACATGGAAATGGGATGCTATCACTATGGATTTTGTTACTATATGACCAAGAACTCCCATAATTAATGATGGAATATGGGTGAATGTTCATCGACATACCAAATATGAACATTTCCTCTATATAAGAGAGGATTTTAAACTATATATATTTTCCCGAAATTATATTAATGAAGATGTAAAATTTCATGAAGCATCTATTTATATAGTTTCTAACCGTGATCCACAATTTTCCTCAAAATTATGGAAAATTCTTCAAAAATATTTGGATACTGAGATTTTTTTGAGTTCTTCATATCACCCTCAAATAGATAGGCAGTCTGAAAAGACCATTCAAACATTAGAAGACATTTCAGGATCATAGACCCTTTACATTCAAGGTATGTGGGATCAGAATTTTCCTTTATTATTTTTTTCTATAATAATAGTTACCATTCAAGTATTCAAATGGTACTATATAAAGAATTTTATGGAAAGATATTTCATGCCCCATCATGTTGGGATGATGTTTGTGAAAGGAAGATTGTATAACTATAGCTTATAAAGGAAACAATAGCAAGGGATTCAATCCCAAATCAAATCACCTCAAATTAGGAAAAATAGGTATACCAGTAATCAAAGGAAGGATTTGGAATTTAAAATGGGTGATCATGTTTTATTGAAAGTATATCCATGGAATATTGTTAAAAGCATTAAGAGGAAAGGGAAAATGAGCCCCAAGAACATTGGTCCTTTTTAATTTCTAGATACACTCGGAGCTGTGGATTATCATGGTGAAATTATGCCTAGCCTTTCTAAGGTTCAAAATGTGATCAACATCTTCTTGTTATAATGTAAATTCCATAACCAATGCATTTCGAAACATCTAGAGGAATATAATTGGATCCTGACATTTCTTACTTTGAATAACCTATCCGTATTCTGGAAACTAGAGAATTGGTGTTGAGTTATTGTATGACTCATCTCAAAAAGGTACTTTTAAAAAATCATAAAATTAAAGAGGTGATGTAGGAGCATGAGGAGATTATGATGAAGAACTACACAAATCTTTTTGTGGGAGACAAATTGAATATTTTGAGGATGAAATTTTTGTAGGTGGGGGGAATTTAACGACCCATAACTCTACCAATTAAATCTCACTTCTTATGTTTAATTCATATAGTATAGATCACATAAAATCACTTATAGAACATAGTACCGACATCATAAAGGAAAAATGAATAAAAAATAGGTATTACTAGATGTTAAGGAACCTATGCCGATGAAATAGTAACCTGAACATTGGAATAGTAATATAACCCATATGAATAGTAAATTGGACTCATGAATAGTAAAATCTCCTAAGAAAGTATACAAAAATTAGCCACCTTATAAATGAAAGTATCATGTAATTATATCATAGTATAAGTAAATGAATTTAAAAATTGTTAAATTTAGTGTTAATTTTTTTCGTAATTCATAAATATTTAATTAAAACATCATAATTATGAAAAAAAAATTAAAAGAAATTATATTCATATAAAATTTATTCACAATTAAAATTTTGTTTTCTAATGATTTTTGGATAATTTTATGAAACCATAGTTAATTTTTAAAAGTGTTATAAAATCAGTTATAGATTTAAAATCCGTACTTTTTGAGTAAATGATGATTTTAATTAAAAATTAAATATATCATATTTAGAAAATTATTTTCATAAAATATAGTTCCTTTTTTAATTTTACACATTGAAAATGGTTAGGGTGAATTTTTGGGATTTTTCTAAAATACTTAAATTTTTTGAATAGTTAAATTCGATAAATTGTGATAAATGATAAATAAAAGATTTATTGAGTCATAGGTGATTTTTTCATTATGTAATAACCCTTGATTAGAAATCACATGCACTTATTACTTTATATATTCATAATATTCAACTCTATCAGTTGTCTTGAGAAAAATAATAAAATAATGATTAAAATAATAAGAAATCACCCCTTATCTCCACTACAAATACCATCCCTCGCCACCACATCCCCTCACACCTTCCAAGATTTTATCCTCGAAAAATATCTACCCAATAATCTACCCAATACTCTCCCCCAAGTATAGTATCTCTTGGTATAATCAATATACCAAAACCAATCCCCTTAACGATGTTCACAAGGGGGTGTATTAAAGAGGTAAAATCCTCATCCTTTTCCTTTTAGTTTCTTTTCTAGTTATTTTATTTTTTTATTATATACTCACATATTCCATCCAAATGATAATGATAACTATATTATCATCTAAACAATTAAATTAAATCATGTTAATTTAATATCCTTACTCAAACTCCTTTCTCACTATGTTTTATTTCAAAAATGAAAACTTCATCTGAGAGGTGACGATTTACAACCTTTGTGGACAACGGATTTTAGTTCATCATTTTCTCCATCAACGAAGGTAATAGAACCATTTTTATGGTTAAAAAAATAATATATGTACTAAAAACTT
Source organism: Viscum album (assembly GCA_963277665.1). Taxonomy (NCBI): domain Eukaryota; kingdom Viridiplantae; phylum Streptophyta; class Magnoliopsida; order Santalales; family Viscaceae; genus Viscum; species Viscum album. The sequence continues at coordinate 1,453,691,217 of OY728120.1, forward strand.
TCTTATTTTATATAAGTAACATATTTACATATTACTAAATAATAAAACAAAATAAATTTGTTATGATCATTAATTGTTGTAATAATATAAAAGATTATCACTAAATGAATTATCTAATGGTTCATCCTCATACCATTTAATAAAATTGTATATATAACCATTTTAACTCTTTTAATTTCATAAATATCATAATAATTTAATTCCAGAGAATTATATCCATTCTACATGAACTTTTATACTCATATACAGGTATACCAATCCTAAAAACCAAGGAAATGAACACTCCTGAGAAAAAGAATTTTAATTTATAACTCCTCAAAAATCCATAAATTAACATAATAAAATTATAATAAATCACATAAATATATAGAAGGTTTTGAATTAATTGATTAATGTATTTAATTTTATTATCAAGGATGTTAAGTTTAAGTACAGAACACATTCCGACATAAGGTAAGGGTTTTCTTCCCGAACCTCCATTTTCATTCGGGTTATCATTTCCTCCTCTATACACCAGTTTAATTCTTAAATATTTCAATATAATAATTCTAAATTATTTTTCTAAATTCCAAAATCCTCTTTCTAGATGATTAAAACATTATTTTATAAGAAATTCATGTTTTTTTCAAGCTTTTCTTTTCAATTATACACGATGTGCATTCCCGATTAAAGAGAGCATCTTGATTTCTTACCAATTCTCAAGTACCAACCATAATCAATTTTAAGACAAGATTATATTTCTAAATTAAAAAATTTTGTAAGAAATACTATATTGGTTCATTACTGGTTTTATACAAAACATTATGACAAAAAATTGATTTTACCAAAATGAACTCTTCTTTACAAAGTAAAAGAGGTATTACTCTCAAGAATTCCTCGATTATTTTGTTAGATATTTTTATCTATTTCAACCCCAATTTGAATTTTATTCTTTATATATATTGATATATTATTATTTCCATATATCATATGATATTAGATGGTTTTAGACAATTTTGATTGTGGATGTTCTATCTTGATATCGTTCACCATGCTAGTCAGAGTCGTTAATGATTATAATTACATATTGGGGGAAGTTATTTTCATTTTAGATATTCATGTTTTTTATATTTAGATCTATTCATATGAAGAATGAGTTGGAATTACTATTTTATTGTTGGGGCCTGTTATAGCCTCTCGTTTCATCAGTAGGCCTCATGATAAAAAATAGTGTTGGGTTTTTGTTGAGGCATTACCCTTGTAGTTTCAGACATCTTGGTTGTGGACTTGAAAATTTGTTTTAAATGTCCAAATTTTTGAATTACCACGTTATGGTAATAAAAATTGATAAAACATTTGATTATTCTACTATTATAATATCCATGGATAATTTTCATTCTCTTATAATCATTTATATGGATTTATGTAATCAACTTATATTCCATCCATATTATGAACATGTTTATATTTAAATCCATGTGTTTTTAGTTATTAAAACCCCCAAATGTTTATGTTTATGATAACAGCTACTATATTACTTTCCCTTACTAAGAATCTTAGATCACCCATTCCTTATGCTTTATTTTTCCCTTGGATTTGATGATGAATATTATTATGAATGACTTGCAAAAATAATCTGTAATTTTATGGGTGTTTCCAGTGGAGTTTCAATTTTGATTATTCTTTCAAGTTGAATTGTAAATCTTATATTTGTATCTGGTTTTCCAAAACTACTAAAATATTTGGTTCTTTGGGATGATATGTATTTATAAACATACTAATTTATTAATATAACGTAATGGCTATGGGAAATTGGGGTGGGGTCCTTAAAGGGTCATGACCTTGGGTTTAGGTATCTTCCATCGTGAGAATATAGAATTCTATGATGAAGATGAGATTATTCACATTAATAAGGAAAAATTTGATCCCTCTGGATGGGTGTGTGGTGATGTGGTTTGCAAGGTGCATTACAATGCCCATAAATTGAAGCTCTCCAACCTACAAATAATTACACACTGATTAAGGCATTACATTAATTGAAGGAAACAATTTTAGAATTGAATATGAAAAAAGGTGTCCCATATAGTGCAAGGTATAGTGAAGGTTCTAAGATCCTTGAATTTGGGTGGCATTGATGGTTTGATCAATGATGAGACATTTATTTCTGGTTTTACACTCTAATACCCCTTTAGTCTTCATCTGTGCCAAAAAATATCATTATGAAATTTAGTGTTGAGAGGTATTTGTTTAACTGAATCCAATAATGGAATGTTGACTTTCACTTTTTTTAATGTTTCCATTATTTCATTATCGAGATCATTATCAAAAACATTCATATGATTTTAGGGTCTTTGAGGAAAGGAAGAGGAATAAATTGATCATGGGAATCCTAAATAATAACTTTTTTCCATTTTTTTATTTTCTTCATTAGAATAATTTTTAGGTGGATAAAAATGGTTTTCAAGTGGGGGACTTACCTATTGTATATCTTCAGTAGAGAAAGAAACATATTTAGCAATACAAAGTGTTATTACAAAAACATTACCTTTTCTTTTTGGATTATAAATAGCGTAGGATGACAGTTGTCTCTAACCTTTAATATTTATCTCACCAATGGTGTTTTCCAATTTTCCCAATTGAGTTCTTAGGTCTTGAATAACTGATTGTGTGGTCTGTTAGAACTAGAGGTTCTAGGATTCCATTTATTTCACCATATCATCATGGCTTAGTTTAGACTTCGTAGGAGGAGGATTTTTTCAAGATCGTAAAGGATAAAAAGGTTGAATGCTATTCCATTATTGATTCTAGTTTTGTTTAGGGTATGTCGGGTTTCCTCCTTGTTGGTATTATGGATTTCCTTGCCACCCGTGGTTTTGAATTTTCCTAAATGGTTCTTGATTGAAGGGAGATTCTTGTTGGAATTCATTTTGAAACAATATTGCAACACAAGTCTTAGATGAATCCTAATGTTTAGATCCCTAGTTAGAAAAATTAGTGCTATTAGAAAAAATTCCACAAAACAATGGAATGGGGGAGAGTGTAAATTACATTTTTGATGAGCTAATTGCCTTAGAATAGTATGAATATAATAAATTTTGTTACCAAAGTTTTGTTATGTGGATGATTGAATTTCCTCATGAACTCCTCAAGTGGGTGTAATTTATCGTGTACTAAATTGTTGGGAATTTTCAGCTATGTTGGTTATTAAGTCATGAGAAGCGACATGAGTTTTTTCAACATGGGGACCACCAGCTACAACATATCTCACACCAAAATCCATGGAAATGTTTCCCTCAAATAGGTATTGAATTAGAAATTTTTAACTAATCTGGTGGTGGGTGCAACTTGAGAAAATCCTTTTGAATCTCCCCGAATATTCACAAAGGCTATATCTCCGGGATTTCCTAATGCCAAAAATTTATTTTCTAATTTAAGTAGTTAGGGGGCATGAAAAAAATCATTAGAAAGAGTTTTTATGGTTATTCTAGCACCCAATTGTTGTAGGTAGAGAGTATGGACTTTCATTGGCTACACCAACATGGGAGAGAGGGAAGACCCTAAACAAAATGAGGACCTCACTCATATTTTGGGGTTTCATGGTAGATCAAGCTATATGAAATTTATTGAGAAGTTTGTGAGGGTCCTCATTAGGAAGACCATGGAATTTAGGATGGTGGTAGATAAGTCCCAATCTCTATAACATCCCGCCTTTTTAAAACATTAACATTCATTACATTAAACAATATTGAGGATCTTTAAGGTTTTGTGTCTTGGAATCCAGGAACTTAATACATGAAAACATAAAACATTCTTCTTAAAAATTTGAAAATAATTTCATTATGTTCATCCTAGGTTCATTACTGAATCTCATAACCTGGGGACATACATCAAAAGAAAGGGTGAGCATAAGGCCCAATAAGGGAAACAAGGGGAAACATTTAACATGTCAACTTGAGATATATCAAAAAGTCCTGAAAAAGAACTTTGAGGCATGAGAAAAAGTTCATGAGGCATATCATAATAAAAATAACGTGTTTCATAAAATGAAGATGTGGCTACAACATTTAACATAAAAAATCATGGACATATCCCCAAGGTCTATCCCCAAGGTGTTATTTGAAAATTACCATGGTTCTTCACTTAGATATCGTTAAAATTGTAATCTCTAGTGGTTACATCATTACCCAATGCATTGAAGCGCTATCAGGGCGCACCCTTAAATTTTCCTTTATTATCATGTGAGCCACATATATAATAATCAATAGTTTCATAAACAACCCATATAGTATAAAATAAATGTGTTTCATTTCATAGTCATCTCATTTTAAAAACTGCTTTAAAGACGTGATCTTTATGTCACTTTAAACCCACAAAAAAAGGAAAGCGGGTCTCATGTATGTAAATCCCAGATTTAAAATAGAAAATTTTGATATATATGTGAATTCCCCTGTAGGAAAAATATTTTTGAGTATTCACTTAATAAAATACAAGAATTTGAGAAAATAGAGAGACATTTTGATACAAAAATTCTACAGCATAACGGGTATGTTAAAAGTTTTTAGAAAATATTGAAAAGAGAGAGGACATGGATCACCCACTCATAGATGATACATAGAACAGTAGAGGGGCAGAATATAAAGGATATAAGAACATGTTAATGAAATTTGAAGGACCAACCATATGAAATGAAAGACTTTAATGGAAGACAAAAATAAGATTTTTCTTATGAAAATTTGACAGCCTAACGATGTCACTTAAAACTTCAAAAAAAATTGACGAGATCAAATAGGGTCTCTCATCATATGAACATAAAAGATCAGTATGATATTTATAGAGATCATAACCACACATAATAAAAAATAACTTGAAAGACTTGACATGAAAATAGAACTCGAAAATGAGAAGGTGAAACAATCCCTTAAAAATTCGGCAGCCTAACGGTGCCACATAAACTTGAAAAAAAAAATGAATTGATGAGATAAAATAGGGTCTATCATCATATGAACATAAAATATCAGTATGATATATATATATATCATACCCCAACATAATAAAATGTAACTTGAAATACTTGACATGAAAATAGAACTTGAAAATGAGAAGGGTGAAAGAATCTCTTAAAAATTCGGCAGCCTAACGGCGCCACTTAAACATTCTTAAAATGAATTGATGAGAGAAAGAGGGGGTATCTCATCATATGAAAATGAAATCTATAGTAGGAAGAATATAAAATAACATACCCAACATAAGAACATGGAGAATACAAGAAATGAAATAAAAGGAAGTACTTGGAAAGAGAGTGGCAGGATCCCTTACCTTAAAACGTAACTCTTAAAACTCAAAGGTTGAGACCTTGAGGGCTTGGGGGCACCTTGGGAGGACTCTTTGGGAGTAAATGAGACCAGAGAAGTTTTGGGGGAGAGTTTGGAGTGAAAAATAAAGGGGGAAATGGTGGGTATTTATAGGGAAGGGGAGGTGATACTTTAATAATTTTAAGGGACACCTCACAAGTGGTTTTCTCAAAACCATGGGCTCTCCCATGGTATTTCCCATGTAGTTAGGCCACATGGGGCCCCACATACAATAATTAATCACCTTTGGTCGGAAAACCCTTAAAATATCTCATGAAATCATCATGACACGGTTATGATGTCATTAAACATACTAAAACCCTAAAAGTGTATTTTTACTATTCACTGAAAATTCAACTTTCTCAGAAAAATCCCAAAATTTCACCTGAACCAAATATCGATGCTCTAATTAAAAAAATGAACTCCATTTTATGAAAATAATTTTCTAAATATTTTTAATTTAATTTTTAAATAAATACACTATTCACTAAAAATTCATTTTTTTCAGAAAAATCCCCAAAAATTACCTTAACATTATATCGATGTTCTGAATTCAAAAATAAAGCCCATTTTATAAAGATTATTTTCTAAATATTTTTAATTTAATTTTTAATTAAAAAACACTATTCACCCAAAAAAAACTAATACTTGACTAATAATATCTGAAACAGTTATTTTCTTATTTTATTGAATCACATTACTTAATCAAGGTACCTATATTATATTAATACTTTCTTTAAGTGATATTACTAATCCATTTGGTCACATTACTAATCCTAAGCATAAAATCACTATTCATAATTTATTATTCATCACAAATTAAGTTGATCTTATTAGACTCTAAATTTCTTACTGAACACATTTGCAGAAGACCATTTTTTGAAAACCATTACACATAATTAATTATTTATGTTTTAAATAATTATTTTAAAATATCCTTTTTTCAAAATTCATCAATAAAATACTTCCTATATTTATCTGGACACTTTGAAAATTCACAAACATCACCATAAGAAGAAATCACAATTTTTATTTATCAAAGGATTACACAAAGCTGTTATAGTCTTCTTACATAGCCCCTTATAACCCTAGCATTGGACCTAAGTGTAAGGTGTGCTAAGGTGAGAGAATCTAAGGGTGGCTCGGCCAACGTTGCCCGAGTAGTAATCTCTATTAGTTTTAACTTCTCATGAAGGCGATTCCGTTCTAGCTTCACACGATGAAGTTTGTCTTGGGTTTGGTCTAGAGCAAAGCCCAGTGGTGCTACCTCCTTCCCAAGTTCTGTTAGATGGGCTTCGATTGCCCCAGACTACTGGATGAGGCCATCAAATCTTCTTTCTATATTAATTAACCAAGATCACTTGTATTTAGAGACAATAATCGCAAAATTTAGTTTCAAGAGGCCATACTGACTAATGGTCATAGAATAGTCAAATCAAAACCGTCTCATTTTACTTATACTCATTTTATTAAATGAAAAAGTTTTATTGAGTATGAAATAAAATAACACAAAAAATTTAGGAAACAAGATTTATTCAATATTTTGGGTCATTACAATCTTTCCCCCTTAAGAAATTGCATCCTCGCAATTTTTAAAATTGGGTTTGGAAATTTCATTGAAAGTCCCACATTGGAAAAAGAGTCAGTAACACTATTACTTTAAAAGAAAGAAATGGAACTACAAAGGTCACCCGAGTTAACCCATTCTAGGATTCCATGTAGGAAAACAAGGATATGGAGGAGAAAACAAAGGGTCATGTTCTAAGGGAGAGTGATAGAAAACATGATTAGGATAAAGTTAACAACAAGAAAATCACAAACTTATGATGTGTGTAAACGGTCTTTGATTACCCAGTAGGAAACATAAACCAACAACATTTTTGTTTTACGTTCCTTTTAAAAAATTTGAGGAATTCATTTACTACATAGAATAAAAACACAAGGAAATATATTTACCTTCAAGTAATGATTCATCCCTTAATAAGTTTCACCAAGACTAATCTTTTCTCCAAAAAAAGAGCATTCAAAACTACTTGGCCTCATCAAAGAACAAGAATCAGCTTCTAGAGAATCACATAATCCACAAAAGAATAACTATCTATCTTTAAACATTTATCCCCAAAACAGAAAGGGTAAGATAAAACAACTCTTCAAAAAGAAAGAACCCCATAAGAAGGGAAACTACTTTAAATCTTCAAAGTTCCACGGTACTACCCAAATTTTATCACAGACCATTCCATAAATAAATGTCCTTAATATTACACAAAATAGATCTAACTAAGATTGAAACCCAAATATAAGAAGGATTTGATAACATAGTCTTCCAAGATAAACTTTATCTTTCATCTCCAAACAACATCAATCACTCATAACATCTTATAACAAAAGTAACTAACCTAAACATATTTTCCCCAAGATAGGTTAATCATTTCCATAAGTAACATAAATTACCATAAGTTTTCCTTAAATTCATCTATTCTTAAAAATATATGTCAGCCTTTATTCCTCAAAGAAAATATCGTAGTAATCTATTTACCTCGATTTTATAGGGTTACCAAAATAGCAAACATCTTCCAAAATAATATTCATCTTTTAATCCCCTAATCATCCTTTTTTTCAATAAGAACAGCTTCATAACATCAACATGTGATACACAATAATAAATGTTTTCCTTAATGATGTAAAATCATCTTAGGTAGTGACTCGATGTTCTTAGAAAACATTAAAGCTATGCTCAAAGAGCACAAACTAAAATACAACATGACATAGACAATTATTGCGAATAAGTTACATGTACTGCAGTCATCATGATCCATCTCATCATAGGACTTGCATTGTTCCCTTGTCCTTGAAGATTGTTGATGCTCATCATGCTTCTCATCCCTTCCAAGAGAGCATTGCCTTGGATAATGTCCAACTTCCCCACATTTATGACATTGAAAATTATAAGTCACATTAGATCAAACTTTATCTCTATTCTTCACATTATCCATTTTTTTAATGAAATTTCATACTTTATGCCCTATCACCCCACACATAAAACATCTCCTGGTTCCTTTGTGACATTATCCTTGGTGCCTCTTTTCACACGTTTTTCATAAAGGAAATTGGATCTTCCTTCCCTTATCAACTTTATCAGATGAACATCTTTGAGACTTCTCCTTCTTCTTCCTTAATGAATTTGGGCATTCAACTAGGTACCAATTATTAATTGTGATTTTTGATATCTGGTTTGGCATAATCACAATATGTTCAACTTGATATCTAATCATCTCTTTCACATTAACAAAGAAATCTTCACATTTCCTATCACATTGTTTGTTGGGACATGTTCTTCTATTTACCGCCATTAACTAAAAAAAGAAAGTATAATTAGGGGATTAAATACTTAGCCAATAATCATTTAAAGAAAACTTTAATCATAGAAGGATAAACTTGTAGAAGAAAAGTATTTCCTAACTTGTGATCCCCTAGGTTCCATTCTTGGTTATCCATGATCATATATTCTAATGTGAGTCTTTATTTTATTTTATCTTTGTTCCTTTAATAATGGTTCATAGTAAGATTATCAATTTACCAAAGCATATCCACCAGGATTTTCCTAACCAAGAGTGCAGCAAGGTGCGTTGTCGTGTACCAGTTCCCATTCGAGTCTAGATCAAAGCGGTGTTTTCAGGTTTTACCCCTATGTACATCTGTGCCAGAGCCACCTCTACCTGCTCGTATCCAGACAGGGATGCATTTTCTTGATAAACCACTTACTTAATACTCACCAAAATACCAGGAAGATTTCCTAAATTTAAAATTTTATATAGGGTTCTTCCTAATGTTTTTATATCCTAATTTCTAAAAATAACTAAACCATCCTTTGATACCAACTATAACATCCCTCCTTTTTAAAACATTAACTTTCATTACATTATACAAAACTGAGGATCTTTAAGGTTTAGTGTCTTGGAAACTAGGAACTTAATACATGAAAACATAAAACATTCTTCTTAAACACATATAAGGCTTTTCCTTATATTCATCCTAGGTTCATTACTGCATCTCATAACCTGGGGACATACATCAAAAGAAAGGGTGAGCAGAAGGCCCATTAATGGAAACAAGGGTAAACATTTAACATGTGAACTTGAGATATATCAAAAAGTCATGAAAAAGAACTTTAAGGCATGGGAAAGAGTTCATGAGGCATATCATAATAAAAATAATGTGTTTCATAACTTGAAGACAAGGATACAACATTTAACATATAAAATCAGGAACATATCACCAAGGTCCATCGCCAAGGTGTCATTTGAAAATTACCAAGGTTCTTCACCAAGATATCGTTAAAATTGTAATCTCTTGTGGTTACATCATTACCCAATGCATTGGAGAGCTATCAGGGCGCACCCTTAAATTTGAATTTATTATCATGTGATCCACATATATCATAATCAATAGTTTCATAAACAACCCATATAGAATAAAAGAAATGGGTTTCATTTCATAGTCATCACATTTTAAAAACTGCTTTAAAGACGTGATCTTCATGTCACTTTAAACCCACGAAAAAAGGAAAGAGGGTCTCATGTATGTAAATACCAAAATTAAAATAAAACATTTAGATATATATGTGAATACCCCTATAGGATAAAGAGTTTTGAGTATTCACTTAATTAAATACAAGAATTTGAGAAAAGAGAGAGAATTTTTGAAATGAAGATTCTACAGCAAAACGGTTATGTTATAAGGTTTTAGAAAATATTGAAAAGAGAGAGGACATGGGTCACCCACTCATAAATGATCCATAGAATAGTATAGGGACAGAATATAAATGATATAAGAACATGGTAATAAAATTTGAAGGACATACCATATGAAATGAAAGATTTGAAAGAAATTAAAAAATAATATTTTTTTATGAAAATTCGTCAGCCTAAGAGTGTCAATTAAAACATCAAAAAAAATTTATGAGATAAAATAGGGTCTCTCATCATATGAAAATAAAAGATCAATATGATAGATATATAGATCATACCCCAAATTAATAAAAAGTAACTTGAAAGACTTGACATGAAAATAGAACTCAAAAATGAGAAGGGTGAAAGAATCCTTTAAAAATTCGGCATCCTAACGACGTCACTTAAACTTAAAAAAAATGAATTTAAGAGATAAAATAGGGTCTCTCATCATATGAACATATAATATCAGTATGATAGATATAGATATCGTACCCCAACATAATAAAAAAGAACTTGAAGGACTTGACATGAAAATAGAACTTGAAAATTAGAAGGGTGAAAGAATCTCTTAAAAATTTGGCAGCCTAATGGCGCCAATTAAACATTCTTAAAATGAATTAATGAGAGAAAGAGTGGGTCTCTAATAATATGAACATGAAAATTACAGTAGGAGGAATATAAAAGATCATCTCCCACCTAAGAACATGGATCGTACAAGAAATGACATAAAAGGGAGTACTTGGAAAGAAAGAGAGTGGTAAGATCCCTTACCTTAAAACGTAACTCTTAAAACTCAAAGGTTGGAACCTTGAGGGCTTGGGGGCACCTCAAGAGGACTCTTTGGGATGTAATGAGACCAGATCTTTGTTGGGGGAGATTTGGGAGTGAAAACTAAAGGAGAAAATGGTGGGTATTTATAGGTAAGGGGAGGTGATACTTTAATAATTTCAAGGGACACCTCACAAGTGGTTTTCTCAAAACCATGGGCTCTCCCATGATATTTCCCATGGAGTTAGGCCACATGGGGCCCCCATACAATAATTCATAACCTTTAGTCTGCCAACCCTTATAATACCTCATGACATCATCATGACACAGTTATGATGTCATTAAACATACTGAAACCCTAAAACTGTATTTTTACTATTCACTGAAAATTGCACTTTCTCAGAAAAATCCTGAAATTTCCCCTTTACCAAATATCGATGCTCTGATTAGAAAAATGAACTCCATTTTATAAAAATAATTTTTCAAATATTTTTAATTTAATTTTTAATTAAATACACTATTCATCCAAAATTCATTTTTTTCAGAAAAATCCACAAAAATTACCTTAAAATAATATCGATGTTCTGAATTCAAAAATAAAGTCCATTTTATAAAAATAATTTTCTAAATATTTTTAATTTAATTTTTAATTAAAAAACAATATTCACCCAAAAAACTAATACTTGGCTAATAATATCTAAAACTGTTATTTACCTATTTTATTGAATCACATTACTTAATCAAGGTGCCTAGATTATATTAATACTTTCTTTAAGTGAGATTACTAATCCATTTGGTCACATTACTAATCATATGCATAAAATCACTATTCATAATTTACTATTCATCAAAAAATAAGTTGGTCTCATTAGACTCTAAATTTTTTACTGAACACATTTTCAAAAGACCATTTTTTGAAAATCATTACACATCATTAATTATTTAAGGTTTATATAAGTATTTTAAAATATTGTTTTTTCAAAATTAATCAATAAAATACATCCTATATTTATCTGGAAACTTTGAAAATTCATAAACTTTACCATAAGAAGAAGTAATAATTTTTATTTATCAAAGGATTACACAAAGCAGTTACGGTCTCCTTACATAGCCCCTTATAACCCCAGCATAGGACCTAACTGTAAGGTGTGCTAAGGTGATAGAATGTGAGGGTGGCTCGGCCAACATTGCCTGAGTAGTAATCTCTATTAGTTTAAACTTCTCGCAAAGGAGATTCTATTCTAGCTTCACATGATGATGTTCGGCTTGGGTTTGGTCCAAAGCAAAGTCTAGTGGTGCTAACTCCTTCCCAAGTTCTTTTAGATGGGCTTCGATTGGCCCAAGACTACTGGATGAGGCCATCAAATCTTCTTTCAATATTAATTAACCAAGATCACTTGTATTTAGAGAAAATGATCGCAACATTTAGTTTCCAAAGTTCATACTGACTGATGGTCATATAATAGTGAACACTCAACAGTCACATTTTAATTATACTCATTTTATTAAATGAAATTTTTTTGTTGAGTATGAAATAAAATAACAAACAAAATTTAGGAAGAAAGATTTATTCAAAATTTTGGGTCGTTACAATCTCAACTAAATGTTCACTACTTCCAAAGGATATTGGATATATGCATGTTTGTACTCCACATATGGGGTGGGTAGTTTTTTAAGGTTGTTTGTGTTATATCATCTTATACAGGGTAATTTCAGTTCAAATTTTACTTCTAGAAAAAGAGGATTCAAGAAGAGTCTTAAAGTGTAGTGTGTCCTCCTTCAATATATTGATCAGTGTGTCTCAGTTTCATTGATGTAGTATCCTCTATGGTTCTGGATTCAAAGAAGTTTGTTCACTCAGATTAGAACACATCATACACAACTCCTAGAAATAAGAAGACATTAATTCCCCAATTGTATACAAAATTCGAAGAGAGAAATAAAAAATAGTTAGAAATTAAAAATAGTTAAAAACAATTCAAAATAAAAAAACTCCCTTGAAATTTTTAAAAAACTTTATCGGGTTATCATGACACATAAAATTGATTATGTTTTTAAATTTTAATTGTTGTGTAGTGTAGACCCAAATTCATCTCTCATGGATCATTGTGTAAGGACATTATGTTCTATCAAGATGTTAAGGAATGTATACTAATTAAATAGAAAAATGACCATTAGATTAGTAATATGGCCCTTATAAATAGAAAATTATCCAATTGAATACTAACCTAACTAATTAATGTATAAATAAAATTTATCCATATTCTAACTGACAATACGATATAAATATATCATATTATAAGTATTTAAATAATTTAAAAATTATTAATTAGGTGTTGGTATTTCTGTAAGTCATGTATATTTAATAACAATTTTATGATTAATTTAATAATTTAGAATAAAATTTATTTTCATAAAAAGTATTCATATATAATTATTTTGGTGACTTATGATTATAAAATAATTTTAATAGAACTTAATTAATTTTTCAAAGTGTTAGAAAAGCTGTTTTAATTTCAAAACTGGTATTTTCTTAGTAAAATATGAGTTATAATTAAAAATTAAATTTCTCATATTTAGAATATTATTTTAATAAAATGGAGTTTATTTTTCAATTCTACCAGCCAATAAATGGTTGGCGTGTGTTTTTTGAATATTATAAAATACATGAATTTTTTGTGAATAGAAAAATACGATAATTTACCATAAAGGCTAAATAAATGAAAATCAACATCATTCTTGAAACATGGATGATGTAAATTGCCATTTTATCGAAATCACATGATCTATTTACTATATTTTTGTCTCATGAATTAATATTATTCATATTCTTGAGAATAAATATAAAACCAATGGTTAAAATATTGGGAAACCCCTCCTCTCCTGCATTATAAATACCGCCCCTCTTTACCTCCTCTCCTCACACCTCTAAGGCCTTCTGTCAAATCCAAATTCATCTCAAATCTCTCCATAAGCCCCTCCCCCACGTCCAGGAGAACTTGGTCTCATAAAAAGGTGAAAATTTATCCCCTAAAGAGGCTCGCAAGGAAGATATATTCAAGAGGTAAATTCCTATTTTCTTTTCTTTTATTTTCTTTCATGTTCCTTTGTTTCCATTTGTATCCTAAACTCTATGAATTTAAATGGTGTGATAACTTCAGTACCTTATACGTATTGTAATTCTTTTTTTCTAATGGAATAATTCACCATCATATCTCATTTCCCCTCCATTTATTCTAGAAATGAAAACACCATCTAAGATGTATTAATTCATCACATTCACGTATGACAGGTTTTCAATTTATTTTAAAGTCTTCAATTATTGCCATGAAACCATTTTTTTGGTTGGAACAGACTATGATATATTTTTTTTCTAATTTATGGTTCTGTAATATTTTGTAGAGATGATATTAATTTATAAATCAAAATGTGTTTGTTGTGATAAAAAACTCCAATTAACCAAAACAGTTATCCTTAATGTTTTATATAGTGATTCATCTTCACTCCAAATAACCAAATGAATTTTATAGCCAATTAATCATCTATTTTTTCAATAATAAAATATAACTCCAACTCAGTACAACCATTCCCTCCTTAATTTTTTATCCTTACATGTATATAAGTAACCCAATCATGAAAACCAAGGAAACAAATGCTCCTAAAACAATGACATTCAACATCTTAAACAACAAAAAAGATCATGAAAGAACTAACTATGGTTATAATAATTAAATTAAATGTATAATATGTTATATAAATATTAATTAAATAATTTAATTTGGTAGTTCAATACATTTATATCTAGTGGAAAACACAATCGTACTTAATGTAAGGGATTCTAGCCGAACCTTCGTTATTCCTTCGGGTTGTTCTATCATTATTTTTATCGAAATGAAGTTATATATTATTTTTATTGACATATTATAAATTCATTTTATATTATCCAATCTCATTTATCATGATCCATTCCATATTCTTTATCGGGGTTATACATGTTTTTAAATGATTCCCTCCTCAATTATTCCTAATAAGAAAGCCAGTTTTAAGAGAACTTTATGAATTCCTACCCATTCTCAAGTACATAATATATTTTTTTTAGGACACCATTGTTTTTATAAAACTACAATTTTTATTATTAAATGATTCTCAGTTAATTTGTGGTTTTATATAAAAGATTATTCCCTTTAATTTTTTAAATGACCACTGATATTTTCCTTTAACCGCACTAAAATGTTTTAATTATAATGCTTCATAGGTACTATTTATACATGTTATTACATAAATTTGAAATAGATTTTCATGATATATTCTGATTATACCCTATGATTTTCCATGAATGATATAATTCCTTTCCTTCATGGACATTCTTATGATACTCTGATTTTTTATTCTTTGTGACATGATTATAATAGCCAATTCATACCATGGGTAACCCATATGTTTATATATGATTGATTTGTATGATTATATATGTGGAAAGCATATTCCTAAAAAGGTTATGATGGGTGTTCTAAGATAGATCTCAAATGCATTAGGTAATTTTGAGTCTCATGAGATGTTATCTGCAACGGTCTTGGTGGTTATCCTTGACTCTTGCTACCATGTGAAATGGTCTTGGTGGTTAACCATGATTTGTGATCCTCTATGTGAAAAGAGTCTTGACTCATGCTAAAGTCAATTTATCTATTGATTCCACATTATTATGAATCCATTTTTATGGGATCCCATCTTTATATGTTATGAAACTGTGTGTTCCATGCATTTTTATATCATTATGTCGTACCTTTTAACCCATCTCATTATGCTTCATTATTATGTTTATTCCCTTACTAGGATTTTTAGATCATCCATTATTGTCATGTTATCCTTAGGTTATCCTACGAAGATGTATGATCATAATAGAAGTTTGGATCTCTTTATGGAAGTCAAATAATGAAATTTATTATTTAGTCCCATGTTTTCAGTTTTATGTACCTAGTCTTCCAATATACCAGACATTACAATCTTTGGAATGTAATATGATGCTTTATAATGCTTAAAATGATGTAAATATTTGTATAAAAGAATTTGGTATCTATAGCTCATATCATAGGCATAGTCTAGTTATTTTTATAGATTAGTAACATGTCACTTTAACAACCATGGGGAAGAGACTGTGTATAAGAAACCATCCCTAACTTTTTTTAAGTAAATAGTATGTGGTTTATCAATAAAATAAATCCATGTCTGGAAACAAACTAGTGGATTTGAAACTAGAATAATTTTTTCTGGGGGTAAAACACAAAAACACTGCTTTGAGATAGACTTAAATGATAACTGGTGCATGACAATGGGCCTTGCTTCACTCCTATTTTGACACACCCAAGGGATATACTTTGGTATATTCATAAGCTTAGTAAAAACCATAACTATGGGAAAAAATGATTCCCATAACAATAAATGTGAGGGAACAGATCATGGGTATCCAAGATTGAAACCTTGAGAATCATGAGTTAGTATATACTTTTCCTTTATGTTTCTATCATTTAATGTTTATAGTTTCCTTTTTTATCCTTATTATCTAATTATTAAATCCCTATAATTGAATGTTCCTTTTTCTTAGATAATGGATATAAATGGAAGAACACCTCTAAATAATCAATGTGATATGCAATGTGATGATGTACCTAAGGTTATGTTTGATATGATGAGAATGGTTTATCAAAACATTATGATAGAACTTTCTAAACATGCTGAATTTATGAATAATATCT
The DNA here is from genome assembly GCA_963277665.1 of Viscum album. Lineage (NCBI taxonomy): Eukaryota > Viridiplantae > Streptophyta > Magnoliopsida > Santalales > Viscaceae > Viscum > Viscum album. Next base: position 1,453,707,798 of record OY728120.1, read on the forward strand.
TGAATCATGTGGAATTTCATCCTCCTCCATGGAAAGATAATGTTTTCTTTGAATCTTTTATGCACTAATGGCCTCCCATGTATAGTGTATCTTCTAATCCCCTCCTTGTAGAATAGTGGATTAACTCTATTGAAATGATATTATCTTTACTCTAGTTCTCATTATAATAGAAAGTTGTACTAGATTTCTATCATTTTGATGGGGAAACATATTAGTGGTGGAAACTGATCAATAATACGAAGTCCCATGAAGAAATTGATTCCAAGGAATCTGAGGAATTCAAGAAAAACAATTCAGCAAATATTTTCCCTAAACCCTCCAAATCAAGATGGAAAGGGTGTTTCTCATACATTATAAGAAAATAATACAATTCCATCAATGCGTATGAAGAAAACATCACAAGTATTTAAATATATGCCTTCAGATTTGTCCTAAACACTAAAATCAAGGTTGATCGCTTATTTATCTGACTATATCTAAATATACTAAAATTTTTGGTGATTCAAGACTTCAACAGTTATGAAGATAGTGTTCATTGTGACCTCAATTTTTAAATGGAGATCGGAGACTCTCAATAGTCTCATGGGCCTAGTGAAAAAAATGTGAAAAAAGGAGTATAATATGAGAGTTTTTTAAAATAAATCCCATGATGGAAATAAGATCGAGCATCCCACATATAAAAATAGTGGAATGAAGCATCCTAGGAACTATCTAATAGGAACCAGAAATTGCTTCAAATGTAGAAGAATGTGACATCTAGCTAAGAACATCTGTATGCATATGATGAATCCCACTAAAGTGGAAGAAAAAGGGAAAGTTTAGATCAACACTCAATCTATAGATCAGTGTTACAACTAAAATGGGCATGGGCATTATGTGAACAATTTCCCAGAGCCAAGGGTTTTCGGTGGAAATCAACAACAACCTCCAAGGAAATAACAGGCTTATGCTATCACTACTACTGAGGTGGAGCTGGAAAATGATGTTGTGATAAGTTCCCAAATGATTCATCGATAATAGTGAACATACTATTTGATTCTAGTTTTACACATTCTTTCACATCTTTCATGATTAGCTGAAGTATTCAAACACCACCTCAAAATTTGGAGGTTGAGTTATATATGAGAATAGAGAATGGGGAAATTATTGTATTCATGGCTTATAACTATTCCCTAGTAAATTTTTATAGACTAAAACTCCATGATAATTTTTTCATAATTCCTCTATTGAAGTAAAATGTTATTTTGGGCGTGGATTGGCTATCTTTATACAAAGTCAACATTTATGTCCAGGAAAGGGAGATAAATATTCACCTCATATAGTATCCTCCAATCATGTATAAGTGTAAGGAGGAAGATGAATCTCCAACATAATAATCATCTCATTTGTGAATAATGTTTCCTTTTGACCAAGAATATCTTTCTCAACTGATTGAAACAAAGGAGATGATAATTCTCAAATATATTACCATCAGGAGGGATTACACAAATGTATTCCCTAAAGAATTGTTTTTCCTTCCTCATGGACGATAGGTTGAGTACTCAATTTGACATATTTTTTGATCCCTACCTATATCAATGACACTATATATAATTTCCACTATTGATCTGGAAGATAAAAAGAAGAAATTACAAGAGAATCTAGAGAAGGGATTTATATGATTGTGTGCTTCACCATGGGGTGCACTGGTCCTCCTTGTTAAGAAGAAGTGTTAGGTCCACTAGGATAGAAACCTAGAGAGGGGGGGGGGGTGAATCATGGTATGAAATATTAAAACAACTGTCCCTTTTGATCTTGTTTTGATATTCATAAAGACCCTCTTCTCTCTCCTTCCCGATGCTGAGTATGAATAAAACATAAAGAATGCATAGGACACAACGAATTTTTACTTGGTTTACCCTCACTGGGCTACGTGCAAATAGCATACACCGGAAATGTGCCGATGAACCAATTCCACTATAAGCGCACCGCTGTTTACAAGTTTGAAGTGGACTCACTATACCTCCTGGTTTACAACCACTCACAATTTGAGAAATCGATGCTCTCTCAACTGAAGTGAGATCACTGCTTTTTCATAAGATCCACTCATAGTTTATAGACCTGTAGGTATCTTCATTTGCAAGAAATAATGCATTCTCAATTGTTGATAGATGGTCTATTGAAGTTTAAAGTTCATCCACTGATGAATACCACATTACCACAGATGTTCTGGTCAATTTCTAACTTTCACAAAACCCTAGGGTGAATTTTGTACCCCTTTAACTAGTGCGCAACCTCTGCCTTCGTTGCGGAAAAACCAACTTGCGTGCCACACTAGCACACCAAACTTGTGCTCCACACTACTTGCACGGTGCACCTGCGCGGTATGCTTGCGCGATACACTTGCATGTTACACATGCGCGGTAAACATGCCCCGCACACTTGCGCACCCCACTTGCGTGCACACTGAACTTGCACGTCACTTCCACATGCACGCCCATAGCTCGGATTTTGTCTATGTGTTGAGATAGTTAATAAATGAGAAGAGTATCTGTCTATTTAAAGGAATTTTGAGGACTTGCGTGCCACACATGTGCGCCACACTTGCACACCTCTTTCTTTCCGTTGTCATATTTTGATATGATGATCTTGGAAATATGACTTGCGCACCACACTTGCGTTCCATACATGCACGTCATACTTGCGCCCCACTTTAGGACTTGGGCGCCACTTTTGGACTTGCATGCCACTTTTCCATTGCCAAATTTTTTATGTTCTGAATTCAAAAAAATCCTAGCGTACAACATTAGAAACCTCCTTAACACAAGAGAACAACTCCCTTTGCCAAAAACACTTTTCACCATTCTCCAAGAAACCCCCTTTTTTCAACAGTTTGAGTCATTGAGAAACGCTTTGTCAACAAACACAACATGGAGTCCTACATTTTCATCAAACACAATCATCTAAAAATTGATTCAATAATACCTTGAGGTATTTTTGCCCAAAAATCTCCCCCTTTGGGTTTGTTGACAACTCTGCTTGAAACAATTCTCCATTCCTTGATACCTCAATAAGGATTCATTCATCTTCAGCTACCATTCGCCTCCTACGATACAGATACTGATAAATGATTTAATAAACACATAATCTAATCCCACATGAGCAATTCTCAGTGTGAGAAATAAGAGTATAATGAAAAGATCATCTACGACTAACATTGTTTCTGACACCACTGTTGATACCAACTTGACACCAATTGAAATTTGTATACCAACCTGATACCAACCATACTTCTACTTTTATTACGATCCTCAGCAGTTGTGATATCTATTATTTGACCGATCAAGTATACCATCGTCTGGTTTAAAAATTCTCCCCCTATCTCATTTCTCTCCCCCTATCTCGTTGCTCCACTTGTTAGCTTCACCTCATGTCTTTGATAAAGACATTTTCTCCCATAATTAGCCATAGTTTCTCCCCCATGAGGAGTCACTATCTCTCCACCTTTGTCAACGAACCCAATGGTCACTCCTCTGTGGTCTGAAACATCAGAAAGAACACTTGTGAGTATAGTAGAGAAAAACACACCACACCTCGAGGAGAGGGCGTTCCACACCCACACTTTTTCATGTTTGGGGAGGAAACTAGACTCTTAGATCCAGTCGATGCCTCTCAAAAGCTACCTTGGTTAAGGCCTTCATCATAATGTCTGCAACCTGGAATTCTGTAGGCACAAACTCCAACTTCACGATTCCCTACTCAACTTTCTCCTTGATAAAATGATACTTTATATCAATGTGCTTTTTCCTTGAGTGATGGAATAGATTTTTTGCGGAGATTTATAGCACATGATTTATCTCACTAGATTCTGATTGGAGATTTCACTTCAATGCCCATATCATCAAGCTACTGCTTCATCCAGAATAACCATGTGCAAGCTTGAGTGGCGGCAATATATTCAGCTTCTGTGGTGCTCAATGAAATGCAATATTGATTTCTCTAGCCAGGAAATACACAATCAACCAAGATAGAAATCACCACCTGACGTAGATTTTCTATCATCCACTGAACATGCCCAATCCGCATCAATATATCCCAGTAACTCTGACTGAGATTTACCACTATATATCAAGCTGAAATCAATTGTTCCCTTGATATACTGAAGTATTCTTTTCACTGCAATCATGTGGCTTTCCTTGGGATGGATTTGATGTCGTGCTGCTTGGTAAGAGGTGAAAACAATATCAGGTCTCGCTACTGTCAGGTACAGTAAACTCCCAATAACCTGCCGATAGTATGTGATATTAACTTCCTTGACATTATCATCTTTTGACAATTTCATTCGGGTTGCAATTGTAGGCTTCATCTCCTTGGAATTTTCTATTCCAAATCATTTTAGATCCTACTTGGTATATTTGGGTTGAGAAATAAATGTTCCATTCCTTCCTTGTGTCACCTCTAGACCAAGGAAAAATGTTAGATCTCCAATCATTGACATTTCGAAATCACTTTTCATGAATTCGGAGAACTATCTGCACTGAGCTTCATCTAATCCTCCAAATATTATGTCATCGACATAAACCAAGACCATCATCCTTTAAATATTGTTGTTTTATAAATATAGATAATAATCAACATCCCCACGCTAGAAACCAATCTCTTTCAAGTACGGATCGAGCATTGATTACCATGCTCTTGGTGCTTGTTTTAGCCCATACAACGCCTTCTTCAGTATGCAAACCATGTTCTCATCCTAATGAATGAGAAACCCATCTAGCTGCTCAATATAAACCTCTTCCTCTAGATCCGCATTCAAAAATGCAGACTTGACATCCATATGAGATCTTCAAACTTCTATTGAACTTTAATGTCTAGAAATAATCAGATTGTCTCTAGTTTCCCAACCAGTGAAAATGTCTCATCCACATCTAGTCCCTCTATTTGGGAGTATCCCGTTCACACTAGTCATGCTTTGTTCTGAATCACTGTGCCATCTTCATTCATCTTGTTGCGATAGACCCTTTTAGTCCCAAAGACATTCTTGTCTGGTAACCTCAAAACAATCTCTCATGTCTGATTCTTCTCAATCTGATCTAGCTCTTCATTCATGGCTTGAACCCAATTTTCTTCTTCAGCTGCATCAACAAAGAATTTAGGCTCTACCTGAGATAAGAATGATATCTGCTATAGTAAATTCATTCTTCTCATCTGAACTGGAGCTGATTGATCGCCAAGGATATTTTTTTATCAATCTCAACTCGACTCCTTGGCTTCTATGCAGATACAAATTTTTATTCTTCAGGCTCTTCATCAGTATCTTTTTCTAAATCAGCATCAGCTACTTCTACTCCTCCTGTGTTACTTTCCTCCTCATCTCTTTCATCTGGAAATTTCACATTGTGCTATTGAATATTCTCTTCATTCTCTACAACAGTGACATCATTACTCTCAACTACTTTTCCCAACCATTTATTAAATCATTTATATGCTTTTCTATTTCATGAGGAGCCAAAGAATATTCCCTATCTCTGCGTGACTCAAAGTTCATATGTTTTTCTTTGTTGAGTATGAAGAACTTACTTCCAAAGATTTGAATATACTTCACCATTGGATTCTTCCCATACAACATCTCATACAGAGTTTTTCCTTCCTTCTAACATAACTGTGCCCTATTAGAAATATAAACCGATGTGAATACTGCTTCCTTCCAAAATTTCTCTGGTATATCTTTTCTATGAGCATCGTTCTTTCCATGTTGTTGATGATCCGATAACTTCTTTCAACCACTCCATTCTATTGGGGAGTTCTTACTGAAGAAACTTGAGGCCTTATCCCATGTTTCTCGAGATAGTATTCCACCGAACTGTTTGTGAATTCTCTACCATTGTTATTATGGAACATCAGAATTTTCTATCCAACCATCCTTTCACACTCCCTTTCGTACTATTTTACGTAGCTAAACCCATTGGACTTATGGGAAATAACAAATACCCATGACATTCTATTGTAGTCATCAATGAAAATAATATAGTACCTTTTCCATCAATTTCTCTTGGTGTGATAGGACCACAAACATCAGCATGCACCAATTAGAGCACTCTTGTTGACTTATTTTTCATTGCCTTATACGTATTTTTGATAAGCTTCCCTTTTTGGAATGAATATCACGTTTGAGTATGAACACGTGATAGCTTAGAGATGTCTCTTTCTGCATCACACATCACCAGATCTTCCAAGGATGGTTGGTAAAGATGACCACATTGTTTATGCCACAACATGTTTTCTTCCTCTCTAGAAAGAAAACACATATCTTCTTTCTACTTACCAAGTAGAGATTTCCCTTTGTTATTTTTCCATGTAGAACTACTTCCCGGTATTTTCCTTTAAAGACACATATATTCTTAGTAAACCTTATAGAATTTCCTGAGAATCATAATTTACAAATTCTGAGAAAATTGTGACTGAGGCCTTCTACTATTAAGACATCAGCACGTCTTATCTCTTTTCCCCCAAACTTGGCATTTCCTATGCCTATAATCTTCAAGCCTTCAACATTTCCATACTTGAAAACTCCTTATTTACCATATTTTATGCCTATAACAACATCCTTATTACCTATCATCTGAGATGTGTTACCACTATCAAGGATCCATACACCAGAGAAATCTGATGCTTTAAGGGAAATTTCTTCCACCACGGCCTTCTCATCATTCTTCTTTTTGGTCCATAGTTTTTCCTTCACACTCGGCATGGATTGAGACTTCTTTTACTTCTCAGAGTATGAAAAACTAGCTTCATCTTGAAAAGATGCAAATCTATTTTTCATTTTTAACTCAAATGTTGGTTTATTGATATATTGCTTCCTAACATTTTGACTCCTCTTTAGAACATTGCTCTGTATGGTCGAAGTGCAGTACCTAGCCATTTTCATGAATCCTCCGCACCAAAAACAATGTCCTTTGAAATATGTTCTGGAGAACCATTACCTATTTGGATGCCACCTTTGTTCTTGTTCCCTTCGATATCTCTTGGCTATGGAACACACATACTGTGAATGTCTCATCTTTACATAACAATAACACCTGATATAAGGTGCATTCCTTCATGTTACTTCTGCACTATGAGTTTCCCCTTGGGATCTCTGAATATTATGATTCTTGTTCCCAAATCAACCTTCAATCTCGGGATGGGTGCTAGCAGTCTGACTTCAATTTTCATATATTTTTGTTTCTTTGAAGCCCTGAATCAACCTTAACGTCTGAACTCAATTGCTGCTTCTTTACTACTAAACTACTAGGCTCATATTTCATCTTTTCAATGTTTATAATGACTTGTTTTCCCAAGAATGTGTTGGGAATAAAAGTTTTTTCCTAGTCTTTAACTTTTCTTTGTAGACCGACAACTTCCTCTTCAAACTCTTTAATACGCTTGACGTGATATTTCCTTGTGTTTTTTAAGACATCAATCTCCCTTTTCTTTTCTTCAATCTTTATTTCATAATCACTGACTGATTTTGAGTTCTATGGTGTTGATGACTTGAGTTTCTCAATTTCATCCATCAACTCAGACTTCACTTCTTCCTACTGCTGCATATAGATTGTGGCGTCATGAAAAACATTATTATATTTCTTTGTTTTGGCTCTCCTGAAATCTATCTCATCAAGATGAGCCTCTAACTCAGCTTTCATATCTATTCATCCTTCAACTTCTTCTTCTTCATCACCTTTGGTTTTATTCTTCTCTTGAGAACTACTGACCACTACCACCATAGGATTTTCTCTGCAATCTTTACAGTTATCTATATCTTCAACCTCCTTAGCCTCAGACTCATCTGAACGGTTGCATTCTTTTGAAAGGTGATTATTCTTCTTAATGAAATTTATCTTGAAATTTATCTTTCTTTTCCCATAGGCTGAGGATTTCTTCTTTGTAATTTTTACTTCTTCGACATCAACATCTTCTTGGAACATTTTGGGACACCTTACTGCAAGATTACGAACCTTTCCACATCAAAAATAGGCCAGTGGAAGTTTCCCTTTATACTTTCCTTTTCCTATTTGAAGGTTTGAGGAGAGGAATGACATCACATCATATGTCTCTTCTTATTCTTGATAATCTTCAATGGTGAGCTTATTCATGGCCTTGAATGCCACTTCATTAGATTTCCCCTTTTCTACAGCCTGATTATCATCATTTTGTATTTCATATGCAACCAAGTTACTCTAAAAATTGTTCAATGTTATCTCTTTTAGATCATTATCTTCTATTACTGAAACCTTCAGATTGAACCGTGGTGGAAGATTCCTCAAGATGTGATTTATGATCATTATGTCTTCAATGACTTATCGCAGACCTTCCATATCTTCCACAACAACATTTACCCTATCAAATAATCCATCAACTGACTCATTAGGGTTCATTTTTAGATCTTCATACTAGTTCCATAATACTTGAAACTTCACTTCCCTATCCTTTGTATCTCCTTCATATATGTTCAACAACTTTTCCCACATAGCATGTGATGTTTTGCATGACCTCACCTTGGTATATATAGTATTGGATATGGATCCTCCCAAAGCATTGATTCCCTTTGCGTCATCATCCAATTCTCTTCACTCAGCTACTGATAATGCACTCTTATTAATATCAGTTGTGATACCATGCATTGCTGCTGTAAACACATCCATTCCCAAAGATCAGAAGTATTGTTTCATCCGATTATTCCATAGCTAAAAATTGTTCCCAAATAAGATTGGAATCCCTTTATGATTAGTGACCTCTATTTGAGAGAGAAATACTGATATCAACCTTTCCCTCTGATACTAATTGTTAGGTCCACTAGCTAGATACCCTGAGAGGGGGGGTGAATCAGGGTATGACAGATTAATACAATTTCCCTTTTTTATCTAGTTTTTCTGTTAGTCAAAACCCCCTTATCTCTTCTTCCTGATACAGAGTATGAATAAAACTTAAAGCATGCACAAGACACAATGAATTTTTACTTTGTTCACCCTCACTGGGAAACGTCAATGGAGCATACACCGACAATGTGCTGATGTACCAATTCCACTATAAGCGCACTTCTGATTACAAGTTCGAAGTGGACTCACTATCCCTCCTGATTTATAACCACTCACAATTTGAGAACTCACTGCTATCTCAACAGAAGTGAGCTCACTGCTTCTTCAGAAGATCCACTCCCAGTTTATAAACCTACAAGTCTCTTCATTTTCATGAAATAATACATCCTCAACTTTTGATAAATGCTCTATTCAAGTTCAATGATCATCCACTGGTGAATACCTCTTTAACACAGACGTTCTGGGAAATTTCTAAATTTCACGCAATCATAGGGTGACCTGTGTGCACCTTTAACTAGTGAACAGCCTCTTCCTTCGTTGCAGAAAAACCAACTTGCACGCCACACTTGTGTGCCACACGATCGCGCCAAACTTGCACTCCACACTGCTTGCATGACACACTTGTGCAGTACACTTGTGTGGTGAACTTGAATGGTACACTTTTCCCGCACACTTGGACGCCCCACTTTCGCACACACTGAACATGAACGTCACTTCCACTTGTGCGCTCAGAGCTCAGATTTTCTCTAAGTGTTGAGCTCATTAATAAATGAAAAGATTATCCGTCTATTTATAGGAATTTTGAGGACTTTCACTCCACACTTGTGTGCCACAATTTCATGCCTCTTTATTTCCTTTGTCATATTTTGATATGATGATCTTTGAAATCTGACTTGCACGCCACACTTGCACGCCACTTTTGGACTTGCGCGCCACTTTTCCTTTACCAAATTTTTTACGTTCTGAATTTAAAAAATTCCTGGAATACAACATTAGAAACCTCCTTCACAAAATAGCACAACTCCCCTTGCCAAAAAAACTTTTCCCCATTCTCCAGGAAAAACCCTTTTGTCAATAGTTTGAGTCATTGAGACTCGCTTTGTCCACAAACACAACATGGAGTCCTATATTCTCAACAAACCCAATCATCTAAAAAATGCATCAATGATACCTTGAGGGATTTTGGTCTAATAAGAAGGATGGATCAACATGCCTCTTCATTTATTATCATGAGAACAATAAAATCACGATAAAGAACAAGTATCCCCTATCTCAGATAAATGACTTGTTTTATTTGCTACATGGGGACAATTATTTCTATAAGGTGGACCTTCGGTCAGGATATCCCCAATTAATGGTGAGGAAGAAAGATATTCCCAAAACCACCATTCAAATTAGGTAGGGAAACTATGAGTTCATATTGATTACCTTCAGACTCACTAATTCTCTATCAATATTCATGGATTTAATGAATAGACTCTTTAGAGATTACCTCTACAAATTTTTGGTAGTAAATACCAATGATATTATGATTTACTCCAATAGGAAGAAGGAACATGGGGAGCACATGAATACATTGTTGGTGATATTGAGAAGAGTGAAAAAAATTCTGATTACAATAAATTTGAGTTCTAGATGTAAGAAGTATCATTATCAAGGAATGTCATCACTAGAAAAGGAATATCTTTCGACCCTTCTAATGACAACACAAATAAAGAGTGGCCCAGGACAACATCTGTAATAGAGATCTGCATCGTTCTTGGCCTAGCTGGGTATTATCGATGATTTGTGAAGAATTTGTCACCATTTTCAACCACAATGACATAGCTGAAATTGAAGGGAGTAATGTTTTTATACAATAAAGAATATGAGGAATGATTTAAGGATCTTTAAACGAGGCTAATCAGTGCAATAGTACTCACACTTCTGATAAGTGGAGAAATCATTGTGGTGTATAGTGATGCTTCAAATAATGGATTTGGTTCTATGCTAAAGAAAAATCATATAGTGATAGCATATGTATCAAGGAAGATGAAAATACATTAGAAAAACTATGCCATGCATGATTTGGACTTGGTGGCTATGATCATTACATTGAAAATCTAGTGGTATTATCTATATGGGGAGAATTTTGAGATATATACTGATCACAAGATTCTAAAATATATATTCACACGTAATTATCTTAATATTCACCAATGAATATGGTTATAGCTCCTCAAGGATTATGAATTCTCAATCCACTACCATCTTGGTATATAAAATAAGGTGGTGGATTTGCAATGTAGAAATGGTCGTGTATCTTTATCAATTATGTGAATTGAAAATGATCTAATCTTTATAGATTTGCAGAGTATTGTCAAGGGAATAATTAAGAGAGGGACATCATCAATCCGTTCTCAAATAATTTCTCCAACATCCCTCAGGGAGAAATTAATGGATGCTCAAATAAATGATGTGGAAATTTAGAAAATGCTGGAAGCTATCAAAAATATGAAATACTCTATGTTTAATATTAATAAGGATGGAGTCGAAATATATGGGTCATGACTATGTGAACCGTCTAGTCTTGGGAATAAGAAGCTTCTGAATGACGCACATGGATTACGTTTCTCTATTAACTTAGGGATCACACATATGTATCAATGTCTCAAGGAAATTATTTGTTTCAAGATGTGAAGAAGAAGATTTCTAATTATACAACAAATTTCCTGGTATATCAGCAAGTTAAGGATGAAAGTAAAAAAGTATAAGTGGATGATTCCCCCACTACCCATACCAACATGGAAGTGGAAGAGCATCGCCATTGACTTTTTCAGTATAATTTTTAGAACATCCAGAGGAAAAACTCTATATGGGTCACTATGGATCATCTTATAAAGGCAAATCACATTAGCCCAATTCTAAAGCACTTCTAACTAGATCAACATGCACATATATATATCAAAGAGGTGGTAAGTCTACTTAGACTACCACTATCTATTGTATCTAATAGAGATTTTAGATTCACCAAGATGTTATAGTAATGTCTCCAACATTCTCTATGCACTGAACAAAACTTTAGTAAAGAATATTATCCTCAAATTGAGGGAAAATCTAAGAAAACTATTTAGATTCAGGAAGATATGTTGATAGGGTGTTCTATGGAATTTAAAGGAGGATGAGACCAACATCTACCACTGGTCAAATTATCATTCAATAATAACTTCCATTCAAGAATCAAAATTCCACCATAAGAATCACTTTATGGGAAAAGTTGAAGAACACTAGCATGCTGGGTTGAAGTCGGTGAGCATAAGATATTTGGACCATAAATGGTAGTTGAAATGGTGGGGAAGGTAAAAACCATATAACAACACATCACAATAGCCCAAAGTAGACAAAAGAGAAATGATAACAATTTTAGATGATACCTTGAACTTAATTTTGGAGTCATGGTATTCCTCTACATATATCCAAGTAAGAATGTCATGATATTTGGGAAGAACGGAAAGCTCTGTCCAAGGTACATCATCCCCTTTGAGATTCTTGCTCATCTAATAGATATGGCATATAGACTAGCACATTCAACTACAATGTATAAAGTGAACAATGTCTTATACATATCCCTCTTAACGAAATACATACTAGATGCTTCACATGTACTTTCTTCAAAGGTGGTACGGTAGGAGAATGATCATTCTTATGAGTAGAATCCAGTAATTATCGTGGATCATAGAGATAATGTTCAACATAACAAGACTACTCACATGGTCTATGTAGTATGGAAGAACCATAAGTATGAAGAGGTAACATGGGAACTGGAGGAAGAAATGAAGGACAAGTACCCACTCTTGTTTTCAGCTTAGAATATAAAATGAAATTTCATGAGTGAATTTCTTAAAAGGGGAAAAATGTAACGACCCAATGTTTTATCAATAAAAATACCTTATTATAATTCTGTATTATAGTATAATAGTATAAGATTACAAATAGAACACAAAAAAATAATACAAATAAATAATGAGTAATATAAAAGATATCTCTATATGTTAAGGTGTGTATTATGATGAAATAGTAAAAGACCATTGAAATAGTAATGTGGCCCTTATGAATATTAAATCATCCAATTGAATATTAAACTAACTAATGAAAGTATAAATAAAATTTATATGTGCTATAAGTGAAAATATGGTTTAAATATATCATATTATATGTTAGTAAAAATTTTAAAAAATATTAATTAAGTGTTGGTATATTTGTATATCATGTATATTTAATTGAAATTTTATAATTAATTTAATAATTTATAGGGAAATTTATTTTCCTAAAATGTATTCATAAATATTTATTTTTATGACTTGTGATTCTAAGATAATTTTAAGAGACTTTGGTTAATTTTTCAAAGTGTTATAAAAAGCAGTTTTAATTTTAAAATTTGTAATTTTAAGGTAAATAATGATTTTAAGTAAAAAATAAATTTCTCATATTTAGAAAAACAATCATAAAATGGAGATCAGTATTGAATTACACATGCCCAAAAATGTTTGGGAGAATTTTTTGGATTTTTCTAGAATACTGTAATATTTGGTGAATAGTAAAATACGAAAATTTCTGATTAATGCTAAATAATTGAAATTTTGAATCATACTTGTGTCTTGGATGATGTAAAGGGAAATTGGATCAAAATAAAATGATTAATTTACTATTTTCTATTACAAGAATCAAGAATATTTATAGAATTGAGAAATGATATTAAACTAGAGATTAAAATGATGGGAAACCCCTCCACTCCTCCAAAATAAATACCACCCTCTTCACCTCCTCTCCTAAAACCTCTCAAGCCATTAACCCAGTCCAAATTATACTCAAATATCTCCCAAATCACCTATCCCCCATCCAGGAGATCTTTTCCTCATAAAATAAAAAAACCTCTCCCCTAAAGATTCTTTCAAAGAATATATATTCAAGATGTAAATTCCACTTTTATTTTCGTTTATTGTCTTTTCAGGTTAATTTATTTCCATTTCAATCCTCATATATCTAATAAAAATGGTGATATTAGGATAGTACCTTAAAATAACATTAATTTGGTTATTATAAAGTAATAATTCATCAGCATAACTCATTTCCACTCCTTTTATAATAGAACTGAAAACATCATCTGAGATGTGTTAATTCAACACATTCAAGGATAACGAGATTTCAATTTCTTTTATCGTCTTAAATTCTGGTCTTGAAAACATTTTTATGGTTTAACCAAACTAGAATATATATATATATATATAGTTTAATGTATGGTTTTTCAATCTTTTTACCAATTATATTAATTTATAAAAAAATGTGTTCGTCGTGATCAAAAACCGCCAATTAACCAAAATGGTTATCACTAATTTTTTATATAATGATTCATCTTCACTAAAAATAATAATTTGAATTTTATAACCATGTCATATTATGGAGGTTCACCAACAATATATAACTCCTATTATGGACAACCATTCTCACTATACATGTTTGTCTTTACATGTATACAAGTAAACCGATCATGAGAACTAATGAAACAAATTCTCCCAAAACAATGAAATTGAACCTATTATCCCACAAAAATGTTCCTGAATGAAAATAAAAAGTTTATAATAAATAAATTAAATGTATAATAGGTTCTGTAAATATTAATTAATTAATGTAATTTGGTTATCCTTGAAATTAAGATCAAGTGAAGGAAACCATTGTACTTATGGTAAGGGATTCTACCCAAACCTCCATTATTCCTTCGGGTTGTTATATCTTCATTTTTACAAAAATAAATTTATATATTATTTTTAAGAACATTTTATAAATTATTTTTATATTATAAAAACTCATTTATCAGTATCCATTCATCTTTCTCTTTTGATTATATACATGTTTTTAAATGATTCTCTCCTCAATTATTCTTGATAATAAAACCCGTTTTAAGGGAACTTTCCAAATTCTTATCCATAATCAAGTACACCATATAATATATTGTAAAGCCACCATTATTTTTATAAGACCAATATTTTTGATAGTATGACCTTTTTTGTTAACATATGATTTTATTTAAAATACTATTCCTTTTAATTTTTTAAATATCCTTTGATATGTTCCTTTAACCACACTAAAATGTTTTAATTCTAAATTTACTTCAGTACTCTTTTTACATGTTATTAATTAAATTTGACATCACATTTACTGATATATGCCTATTATCCACTATAATTGTACATTCATGATCTAATTACTTTCCTTCATTGACATTTTTATGATACTTCCATTGGTTATGTTTTATGACATGATTATGATACCCAATTCTACCCATAGGTAACCCTTATATTTTTGTATGATTGATTTGGTATGATAATATATGTGGAAAAAATATTCGTGAACTTGTCAAGATGGGTTCACCCATATATCAATCCAATGAATTGGTTAAATTTGAGTCTCACAAGATGTTATGTGCAACTATCTTGGCGGATGGCCTTTACTCCTGCTACCATGTGCAACAGTCTTGGTGATTAACCTTGACTTGTGCTCATCTATGTAAAATAATCCTTGAATTGTGCTAAATTCATGTTTTATGTTTCTTACATAGTACTGTTAATCCATTTTTATATGATCCCATCTTTATACGTTATGAATCCACAAGTTCCATGCCTTTTTATATCGTTATGTCATGCCTTCTAACCCAAGTTATAAAGCATCATTATTATGTTTATTACCTCACTAGGATTATTAGATCATACCTTTGTACATTTTATAGTAAGTTTATCCTTTGAAAATATATGAGAATAATAGAAGTTAAAATATATTTATATGATTAAATAAATAAATTTTTTATTTAGACCCATGTTTTCTATTTTATGTACCTAGACATCAAAGACACTAGACTTTACAATCCTTTTTTGTAAATATGGTTCTTGTTGTGATAAAAATATTTTAATTATATGTGTGAAATTCTAGGGTATCTATACATTGGATATTATAAGTATATAATTTTAATAAAGATTATTAAAACAGTTGTGGTTTTGAAAACAGTTTTTAAAAAAATGACTTAATGAAAGAGTTTAATGGTTGATAAATAATGGTGGTGTTTAATGAATTATGAGAGAAAGAGGTCAACTAAATTTCTCTAAAAATCATGGATATTTCATTGTTCTGAAATGTGTTCATAGTATAGTGGAATTATTTTGTTGAGGGTTATCATGATGGTCATTCCCCTCTTGCCTTTTAAAACGTTGCATAAAGTACCAACCCTTGACACCACATACTTGTTGTCAAGTTTTGGACCACAAGAATAGAGTTCATGCTACCAAATTAGAAAAATATATTATGTATGTGTGGGATAAAGTGGATTATTGTGTTTCCCAATCAGAAGAACCCATGATTCCCACCTTAAATTTTAACCAAATCAGTGTTGTAATGAAAAGTGGTTTACATAATTAAACTGATGAAATGAATTCAATGGACAATAATATGAAGATAAAACATAATAGAAATAATTCACACACAAATCACTCAAAACAATTATATTATAAAGGGCTATAACTCCCTCCCAAGTATGTGTAGCTACCTCGAAATGACCGTCCACCATTTTGCTCGCAGTCGAGAGGAAGAGAAGGCTGTGGTGGAACTTCACCTTCATCCATGACCCCCCTATGGGGATAGGGGCCTCCAGAACCTCTTGGATGAGGATATTAATTCTTTGAGACTCCAAAATGGAAGATATATTCTTCTAGTTCGAATTTAAAAATAGGGTACCCAAGGATCCATTTTATAGGAAAAGTGGAAGGTTGTTTTGGGCACACAGATTTTTTAAAACAAATTGGCCCATGGTATTCGACATCCAGATAGTCATATTGTTCCTGGAGAAATATAAAAAGTGTTTTCCCCACCTCTTTAATATAACCAGGGAATGTTTCTCATCAATTAGTGTCCTAATTATCAAGTTATGTCCGAAACATATCACACCACTTTTAACTTCATACAGATTCATTGGTTTGGTTAGATCAGTTCATTTATGCCATCAGATGACTAAATTGGGCTTGGGTTCCTTGCTAAAACATGTATCTTACTAAAAAAATTTATCATCCCAAAAAATATCATCCTAATTCGATGCACTAATTATTATAAGTGGTCATTTGAGTCACCTAGGGTGCTTGAAATCTTGAGCAGTTTAACCCATTTTCTCTTCAACTTCATCATGGGCCATCCAAATCACCTATGGATACAATGAAAACATCAAAACAATTGACATTTCCATTTATAAAAATGATTAAAATTAAATTGTTGAGGCAAAAATGAATGTAAATTTCATATAATAATTTGAATTTACAATACAAAATCAATTTTACATAGTGATGTAAGGGTGAAAATTAATAGTGAACTGCTACACAATCAGTTACTAGAAATCATGCACTAAAAAATGTGGATCATTTGTGGGGAAATTAGTTTGTAATAACCACAAAAGAGAAGGAACATGTCCATGTAAGGGGTTTTGAAGAAAATTTTGGAGACAGAAACATGGGTTGTGCATGGTTAGACAGACTATGCACCTAGTAATGCGAGGGGATGCTCAACATGAATAGTAGAATCATAAGAGATATGCAGGGTTTTTCTAAAACATTTACTAGTAATTCAAGTAAAATTACCTTAAGATAGTTAGTGTGCATAGTTGGAGTAGGGTCTACCAAACTATGCAACCTAATTTTGTGCCTCATTAAAGAGATAAAATTTTTATTTTCCCCTTCCTCCTTATTTATTTCATCCCCACATTCTTCTCGGCATTCGTTAATAAAAACATCCCAATATGTTGATATATCCATTAGCCTCTCCTAGAAAATTATGATCTATCTTTATATGATGTTTCATTCAACCACCATCTATTACATTTGTTCTCCCTTGGTAAGACAACAACTCTAATTTCTTCTTTTCAGAGATTCCCTTTTCATATTGGGCGATATGTCAATGATATCTAATATTCCCTATTTTTAGGGGTTTTTATCTTCTTTTGAGTTCACTCATTTTTTATTGAATAAAATCTTGATAATGGATGTATGAATAATCCAAATAGTGAGTTAATTGGTCTATGTAATTCCCTTATAAATCACATTATTATAATCTATTCCCTTATTTATTACTGTGTACTTTATATGTGTCACTTCATAAAGATAACTTCAATTATATTCAATATGTATAAAATTATGTTGATTCCCTTAGAAACCCCCTTTACAATGTTTTAGGTCAACAAATTCAAAAAAACCACAATGTGGGTGAGTTCTTAAAATTATTAGGTATGTTTATAAATGACTAAATGAGTTAAATTATTTATATAAACTTCTTTTTCCATGAATTCATACTATACACTTTACATTGAAATTTTTTAAATCAACTTAATTGAATTGAATTGGAATATATTTTATCAAAAACCATCTATTTATTATACATAATGTCAAGATTTATTACATAATATTACACATATTACAACCCATAAGATCAAGAAGTATAATGTATTTAGGAATTAGATACAATACATAACAACTTAAAACATGAAATACATCATCATTTTTGAAAACTTCCTTAACATGCTCGTATTTAAAACAGCTTAGGATAACTTGGGGACACACTTGAGAAAGGTGTGTGCTATAAATCCCAGAAAGGTAATAAACATGGAATAACACGAAGAAGTTAATACATGTTAGAATATAGGCATATAAATGGGTAATAAAAGTAGTGATAATCATATACATTAATAATTTGGCATGATATCACATTATAATCATAAATCCAACATTGGAAGTGTGAAAACAACATTAAACATTCCATAATAACCATAGATCATGGGTAACTACCACACAATCCTGATATAAAAAGTATCATGATGGATTAGGTTTACTACATAATCCATTTAATTATGTCTCATGAGACTAAAACATTACCCAACACATTGGAGTTCTATATAATTCTGGGCACACCCAATACGTTCATTTCGTTCTGATTCTTATGTGTGACCCATATATCATACAACATGGATTCATTCATCATGATATTTTATTCCATGATCAAGATTTATGAAATACAAACATGTAATTCCCATGTAAAATAGTTATAATGGAATAAAGTTTAACACCATTGGTATGAAATGGTTATGGGTATTCACCACACATTTGTTTGGAATGGAAATTCGTAATGAAAATTCTGTAGCATAACGACAACAATTAAAGATTCCTAAAATAGGTTTGTGAGGGAAAATAGGTCTATCATTATTTTGAAATCAAATCTAAATTAATAGGTATATAGAAAAACATATCCCAAAAATTGTAATTTGAAATTTAAGGCTTAAGATAATGAATAAACATGAATAAAGAGGATATGGAGAGGATCCCTTACCTTGAGAGTGTGACTCCAAATGCTTGTGAGGAGCTTCTTGAGAGATTTGGGGTACCTTGGGAGGAATCTATAGAGAGTAATATAGAGAAAAGAATATTTTCCAAGGAATTTGAGTAAAGATAAGAGGGATCTTGGGTTGTTTTATATAGGAAATTAGTGGGGGATTCCTTATCATTTCTCAAACATAAGTTTCAGACTCTATATAATAAAATAACAAATACCAAAACCTCACTAATATTTTCTCCCATGGTTTTATACAAAGGGGGTCATTTTAATTATTTTATAATTCCATGGCCTGAACGTAATAAAATAATACCACTGATGATGTGGCACTGAGTTATAATCTTAAAGAAATGAATTAAAAAACATAAAATATATTAATGGTTTCAGAGGATTGATGAATGATTTATAAAATGAATCAATAAAACATGTAATTAGTTTATTTTAAAGGGGGGAAATATATTTGATCATTTATACCATTTATAGAATTTATTAAATCACTTTTTGCGTTATTATGATGTCATAATACACACCGTATATTTATAAAGTATTTAATTTTCACCAAAAAATTTGACTGCCTAAGAAAACTAAAATATCAACATTGGATAATTTCAAAATTATGATTAAAAAATATTAATCATATTATCTGAATAATTTTCTAAATATGTGAATTTTCCCTTTTAAAATATGAATTATCATTTATTGAGAAATAATTTGTTTTTAAAATAATAGTTTTGAACACATAAAAGATTACATTTGACCTTATAAAAATTATATGAACATTTATATTGAATAAAAATAATATAAAAATAATATTTTATTAATATATAATTTATTTAAAAAATACATTAATTCATTAATATAATCTTCTTCATTTAAATTGAATATTAAAAATACAAAATATTCTTTATTATATCAAAAAAATCATTTACAAAGTAGAATTAAATATAACCATTAATATACGGGAAATATAATATTCATATTTATATTATTAGTTTCTTGATACATATAAATGTAATACACCAGAAAAATCACTAAGGGTAAGGTGCACAATGTGAGACTTTCACGGGGTGGTTCGGTGTACATTATTTGCATTGTGACCTTGCTAAGATTGAAAACCTCTCATAAATGGTTTCCCTCATGCATCGACCATC
This sequence comes from Viscum album, assembly GCA_963277665.1. Classification (NCBI taxonomy): domain Eukaryota; kingdom Viridiplantae; phylum Streptophyta; class Magnoliopsida; order Santalales; family Viscaceae; genus Viscum; species Viscum album. The sequence goes on from OY728120.1 coordinate 1,453,728,181, forward strand.
ATATCTAATTTTAGGATTTCTCATGGGAAAATCCTAGTGATGCGAGCACCCTCAGAAACTCTGAATAAATGGGATTCGTTTGGTATTTTTCAACTGGTTGAGGCCAACACTTCCTTTGTCTATATTTATCAAAACCCCAAATTTATAATAATCATACGATCATTGTTAAATGAAAATATTATCAATGGTAATGATACATAATGGTATTTTAAATATTATATGATATAATGAAACCAAATAATTTTATGTTCTTTCTATATCCAAAAATTATAAGGATTCATATAATTAAATTGCATTGGGAATTTGGTTTATAAAAGATCTGTTCATTACAATATACCCCCTTTAGAAATTTCACCCTCAAAATTTTCATGTCCCACGCTAAAAAAGATGATGTTAATTGTATATCATCACCTCCCCTAGTTCCCACGTCTCTTTAACAATATTTTTTCTTCTCCACAACACTTTGACCCGATGCATTATATTATTTCATAAAACATTTCCATTGTGATCTAAGGTCTTCACTGGATTTTCCCCATAAGATAGATCATTCTCCATTATTACAATCATTGGATAGAGCACATGTGAGGGGTATGATATTTACTTACTAAAGACGTATGCATAGAATACATCATGTACATGAGATAGGTTAGGTGGGAGTTCCATTGGATAGGCCACTGCTCCAATGAGATCATGGATCTCAAAGGGACCGATTTATCTTGGTCTATAATTTACTATCTTCCAAAATTCCATGATTTTCTTCCATGGAGATATGAAGGGTAATATCATGTCTTCAACATGAATCTCTAGGTGTTGTTTAAGATTTTGAGAATACCTCTTCTATGATCTTTGATTATCCTTGATTTTATACTGAATGGTCATAACATTTTCTACCATTTCCTTGACCATTTTAGTACCTAGAAGTTTTCATTCCCCAACATCATCCTAGTATAAATCTGTTCTTCACCTCATCAAATAATTATCTTCATAGGGTGAATTTGGATGCTTGATTGGGAACTATTATTTTATGAGAACTCAAATATAGGAATATGTTTATCTCATTATACTTTAATGTCAATTGAGTATGATCTCAACATGTCCTCAAATTTCTAGATTGTCCACTCAGATTGGCCATCTATTTGGTGGTGATAAGTCATGATAAATTTCCAATCAGTATTTGGATCATGTTGGAGACTCTTCTAGAACATGGTGGTAAATCATGGATCTCGATTAGATATAATAGATAGTGGTGTTCCATATAGACTCATCACATATCTAATATATCTCCTTACAGTTTGACTGATAGAGAATTCCTCTCAAATTGAAATATAGAGTGGAGTCATTTAAAGATGATCCAAAAAAACATGGAAAGATATATTTTCACATGGTGTCTTTAGAAAACCATTGAAAAATTCCATGCTGTTTGTTTCCCAATTCCATGTAGGTATATGTAATGGTTGTATCAACCAATTGGATTTTTTACTATCATCCTTCAGTTGCTGACATACAATACATCTTTATGTATGTCCCACAATATCCTTCTTCATATTGCCCCACCAATATTTCTCTCATATAACTTGATAAATCTTTATTCTTACTAGATTGATGAAGAAGGTTGATCATTGTGTATCATCCAACAAATCCTTCATTAAATTAGGATTAGATGGAACACATAGTCGATACACAAATATTACAGCACAGTCTTCATTAAAACTGAACTCTAGGGATTTCACTTTTCATAGAGATTCCACATTATTATGAATACCCACATCATCTTTTGAGAATCCTTTAACCTCTCTATAAGTGATGTTTTAGAAATCACTTGTGAAAGGATTGATGGTGTTCCTTACATTATTATTCCATTGTCTATCCTTTTCAAATATCAAAATATCAAATCATTTTCAATTCTCATAAATGATAAAAATTTTGGATCCTTTCTACATAAAGTGTCTTCCACTTTATTTAGTTTCTCATGATGGAGGTGTATTGAGCATTCATAGTCCTTGATCAACTTTATCAATCTTTATCGATATAAATTCATCTCTTTTTATGTGAATATATACAAGAGGATTTTTTTTATCCATATATGTTTCACACTTTTCCCCAAAGAGATAATTTCTCCATATTTTCAAAGCGAATATCACTGTAGCTAAATCCAGATCATGTTTTGGGTAGTTCTATTCATGAAATTTCTACTGGCTTGATGCAAAGGCTATCACATTATCATTTTTATTTAATACACAACCCAATCCCTTCTTCAAAGCATCATTGTACACCATGAAAATTTATCCACTTATGGGAATTGTGAGTACAGGTACAGTGATAAAACTATTTTTCATATCCTCTTAGCTCTCTTCAAATTCAACATTCCAAGAAAATGTGACCCCCTTATAAGTGAGATTGGTTAGAGGGTTTGAGAATCATGATAAATTTCTCACAATTCAATTATAATGCCTAGATAATCCAAGGAAACTATAGATATCTATAACAGATGTTGAAATTATCCATTATTCAATTTTTTCCCACAATTAAGGGTCTATAAATAACCCATTACTTGTGATAAATATCACTATTGATGTTACATAGACCTGGTATAAGTTTTTTTGTGAACTCAATGACTCATTTATGTGGGATACTAGGAAATTATAATAGGAAATAAATTAGTGTATTCCCTTACAATGGGAAGGTAGTAAAAGATAGTACTTTCCATGGACTAAATCATTTGTTATGGATGCTCTTTCTTATAGTGAAATAATATCCATGATTTCAATGATGGTGCTAAAGAGGATTCATCCTACTCTTTTCACATGTATAGAATCATGGGTCATTCATTGTACAGAGGGTGAATTCCTTATCCAAGAAATTTATGTCATCTTTATAAAATTAAAACCATTCCATAACTATAATAACAACAAATTAAAATATATTTATATTTATTATATTTTTATGAAGAACATTTCCACAACCATCAACATGTGATACAATAATCATTCATTTTTCCCCAACGATATAAAATCATTTCAGGCTATGACATGATGTACTTAGAAAATATTCATTATTTTATAATAGGGCATGAATTGAAATAAAACGTTACATACACAAATTTGGAGTAGAGTTTATATGTAAATCATTAATAATGATCCACCTCATCATAGGATATTCCATGATTCCTAGATCTTAGAGATTGCTGCTTCTCATCAAGTTCGTCAGATTTTGGCATAGATCATTATCTTGGATAATGAATAAATTCCCCACATTTAAGACATATAACTATATACATTACCTTATATTGAACATTATTTCCATCCATCACATTATTTATCTTTTCATGTCAATTGGATACTTTGTTCCCTATATTTCCACACTAGAAACATCTCAAAGTTCCTTTGTATCATTTCCCTTAATGGCTATTTCCACACTTATTGCATAAATGGAATTGAGTCTTAATTACCTTATAACCATTATTAGATGAAATTATTTGAGATTCCATCTTCCTCTTCCTTGAACTCTTTAAGCATTAAAAAAATTCCATTTTTTTATTGATATTTTTGATAACTAGTTTTGAATAACTACAATGTTTCCTACTTCATCTCTCATAATGTTAGGAATATCATTTGGGCGGCCATCACATTTAAATTCACATTGGTTGATTACTCGGTTACTCCTATTTTCATATATTGGATAGAATAATGGGAAATTTATGAATGGGTATTTTTTACTATTAAACACATAAATGGGAATTCAATGACATTAAAGAGATAACTTTGAAATTTCAAGGCGTTATACAATGTTATCCAGGATCAATTTTCTAACATATACTCTTATGGTAATTTTTTATTTCCTTAATACTTGTTTGAAATGATCATGTTAATTTACCAAAGAATGTCAGCTGGACGTGTCAAACCAGGTGTTTAGCAATGTCCACTGTTTCCATGAGTTCGAGGAGAAGTCTAGTTTAACATGGTGTTTTTGAGTTTTACCATAATGTACATAAATTCCAGATCCACATCCACTAGTAATATCTTTCTAAGGATTCATTTTTTGATAATACACATACATTATACATTAAAAAAATTAGGGTTATTTTATTAGACTTATTTTTATCCTTATGTTATTCACTAGTGTTTTTTAATCCTAATCCCTGAATTAACCAAACCTTTCCTTCGATACCAACTTGGAATACCTCACTCTTTATTATATATTAATTCGTGATTTATTACACAATATTAATCATATTAATACCTAGAATATTTATAATTATAGTGTAATTGGTATTTTTGTACATTACATAACAACATAAAAATATGAAATACATCATCTTTATTGAAAACATCCTTAACATGCTCGTACATAAAAATTCACGGGATAACATGGGGACATACATAGGAATGGTGTAAAGACCTGACCCCAGTTTCTCAGAGCTGGTGCCTTATTACATTGCAGTGGAATTATTATAATAAGGTCATATCCTAAAGGAACGAATAGTTTAGAAGATTTTGAAATCTAGATACATACAAAAGATCAGCATTACAGCATGAAATTAGAAACAACATATAGGTTCCATTAGGATCATCTAGTACTCTAAGATTCTCCCTGCAAGTCAATCATAATATACCACTTCATGTCCTCGGAAAAATGAAACATAAGAAGGGGTGAGCTCAGATGCTCAGTAAGGTAAATAATTACAATGGAAGATTAAAAAACATTAGGCATAGTGAATAATTGAAAACACGTGTATTTAAAAATAAACATGAACATAATATGACCGGAATATGAGCGGAGTAAATGTTTACATAAAAAAATAATCATAGGTATTCTACTAGTCGAGTAACATCATGAACATTAAATTTATAACTCTAGAATGAGTTAAATTCATATACCAATCGACTGAAATATATCATTAAGGTGTCAACTAAGACTTCATAAAATCATGAATCCCTCATCCAAAACCATATCTAAAAATGGGAAAGGCCACATCCAATTCCATACCTATTTTTCTCTTTAGACCTATAGATGCATCGAGGGGATATAAATGTCCCCACTCATCACATAATAAGTCCAATGAATTCCTCATATGAATGAAAATTAACATATACAATATATACTGTAACATCCCAAGTATGTAATGAATAATAGATATATTTATCTATGTATATTAATGAATTAGAAAGTGTTTTAGAGGCTTAAAATGAAAATAAATCCAATCTTAAGCATCGAATACACTAATATTTTTAAAAGATTGTTTTACTGCCTTTTGATGGCAAACCATTTTTAGATTTATCTTTTGACAATTTTATAAGATGTGTTTGTCAAAATAAACTTATTATTTATGATTGGGACATCAAAATTTACTTTGTGTGAATTTTTGATACTTTTCTGACAATGTTCATTTTTAATGAATAGTGAAAAATACTGCATTTTACATCAAAACTGCTTTTTAATATAATTTATTTATATGATTAGATTATCTTTTTAATTGGTTTTAAAGTTAAATTAGAATATATTTTTACCATTTCATCCAATAGTGGTCATTGGAATCAATTTCACTTTGAAATTGGACTTCAACCGGTGTCAATCTTTTGATACTTATTGTTTCATAAAAACACGCTATTTGTCATGACAGCGGGAATTAATTATTAAATTAATTAATGTAACTTATATGATTTGAATATTGTAAAATAGAAATAATTTTTGAATTCATAATATCAAATATAGCTTAGGGTGATGTTTTGGTATCTCTCTGAAAAACATCAATTTTTGATGAATAGTGAAACCACTAAGTGGTAGTTAAAGAAACTGATTTTTCGTTTAAATTAAATTTTACCACATCTGTGATTTGATTTTCAAAAATCCGACATACATGGTTGTCATTAAGAATTAAAATGTGGTTCAATGAGATTAAAATAATTTTTTTGGTGAATAGTAACTTTTATGTTTTTAATCGCGATTAGTGGTAATTAGTGTAGTTTAAGGTAAAAATAATGTTTTAATAGTATGAAATAAGCTTGACACATGTCCTACCCTCATTGGATGTTTCATGGCCGTCCAAGACAATCCATGGGTCATCTTGGGGACCCCATGGAGCCACTTTTGTTGGGAAATGACATAAGTAACTTTTTATTCAATGAAAAAGTAAAAATGACACAAACATAATATGTTTTATGAAAACAATTTTTAAATGGGGATATACAAGTCAGATTTTTGACTATAAATATTCATTGGAAATCTAAAACGATTTCCTACATCATAGTATTTTGTTTATAATTTGTTTACTTTAAATAAATTAAATTATTTATGACATCATGATGATGTAGCGATTACCACATTACTAAAGGATTTAAATAAAATGAGAAGATAATGTAAAATCTATGACATACACATGTCCAACACATATTGGGTGGGTATATTTCGAACTCTTATCACCTTAGCCTCGAATTATATCAATTTGGGACCTTTTAAATCTGAAACTCATTTTCAAATAAAGTAATATTTCTTTACATTCCAAGAGTGCCCCTCCTCTCCTCTTATAAAAGGCCCCCACCTCTACCTCCTTACCCACACTTCCAAAGCCTTTGGCTCGGCCAAACCCCGCCCATTTTGTCTCTAGACTTCCCTCTATTACTCCTTGAAGCCTCACATTGGGCAGAAGTCTTCCCAAGGAAGCCTTTGAGCTCAAACCAAAGGGAGTTACCCGATTTTAAGGTAATGTCTTCACTTGAGTCCTTTTGTATTATTTTGCTTCTCCAACCCGCTAAACTCTTTTTATTTATTTCTTTTGTAAAAACTCCAGTATCTTAAATATAATAGGATGTTGTTATAAGAAGGATTCAAGCTACACTTACACACACCTACATCTAATGGTTAAAGAACATACTGTTTCGGTGGATGGTGAATTTATGCCTCCCGAAACGATGATTGTTCAACATTCCATTAACACCTTCAAAGGTGGACATTAAGATGTCACTATATTTATATATGATATATAATATGTTTATGTTTCCTTAAGCTTCTGTATTTTTCATTTTGGGCATACCTTTATGGTTTCCATTATGGGTAAACACGATATCTTCATTTAAGGAAGTGCGGACTACCACACCCTCAAAGTGATTTGATTTCGTTAATGCCATATTTGGGACGTATAAAGTATTTAATTAATGGTATTATACTTTAATTATAATATATCTTTATATAATTATGATTCCATTCCATAAAAAAAATACTAAATATAAATGAAAGTACCGTTCATGCGTACGTACGGCTTACCATCTCCATGAACAGTGCATTTCATTTCATACCTATAAATGATTATGTAATATTATAAATGCACGTATATACTGGATATATATGATATATATGATATATACATCATGATTATAATTCTGTATATAATGGATACATGAACAACTTGTAATTATAAATGGTTTATTTTGACTCAAGTACCAATGATCGTTAAAACGACCGTTATTAACTTAAATAATTACATAGTGTTCATGACATGGCAATAAGTGATATAAAAGGAATAATGAACATGAAAAAGGTTCTTAAGAAAGTATAAATTAACTCAAGTTTATTATTCAGGACATTAAAGAACGATCGAGTCAAGTCGGACCCGAGGTATGGGACTTCATCTCAATCTCCTTTCATTGAGGCATATTTTATTTTATACACAACTTTCTTTTATACAGTGTATAAACCCCTTTGACTTTTACGTTTATCCAAAAGGAATCTTTTTTATACGAAGCGTTTTATAGAACGACAAAAGGGAATGTTTTTGTCATACGTATGCGGCGACAATGACTTCTCTGCCGCCATGACCATTATTTGAGTTTCGGCTTCCACTACAAGCCATATTTTTTTTAAAAGAAAAATAAATACCATGTTTTACTTTTCTTTTATTTTGGTATTGAAAATGGTTTTCATAATGTTTTTATATCAATGTGTATTATTGATATCTTGTGATTGAAAGGTAGAAATGTTATGTTTCCATTATGCATGTTTTATGTGATACGATTATGTTGAGGTTCTTGGGCATTATTATGAAGACGGGTCGTTCCGTGATAAACTAAGGGCGGGTGAGCCCGATATAGCTCTCCAATGCATTGGGTAACGCGAAGGATTTACACAGTAAGGTTTCTCCGAAGATATTTAGGGAATATACTGTGATGGGTATTCCAAACGTAACCAAGAGGGTTACTCCCTATGTAAGAATGTTATGAATGCCTCAAGTTACCTTTATGTCTTATGATTTCTATGATTTATTAATGATTTTATGAGGTATGTTAAAGTGATTATGTTTTATGGGTAAAGTATGATCTCATTATTATGAATATATGTACCCATGTTTCCTTTCCATATTTTTATATCCCTTACTGAGCTTTTTATGCTCATCCCAAGTTTTTTTTAAATGTTTTTCACAGGTCAATAGAAAGGTACATGATATGATGATAGTGTCAAGGAAGTGTCAAGAAAGAATCCATGTTTTATTTTAAATATGTTTCCATTGATGGGAATGAAAAATACTATCTTTATGTAACCACTTTGTTTATATGTGGAATGTAATGCAAGTTTTATGATCTAATTCTCTAAAACTCTAAACCTGAAAAGATCCTCAATGTGTAATCTTGTAATAACTCAATATTAAGTAAGGTCTAAGGTTGGGGCCTTATAATTGGTATCAAAGGTCGGTTTAGATAACTTTAGGAGTTAGAATTATATTAAATGATTATCCAAAAATATTTTTTTTGGTCAAATTGAAGTGACATAGTATTTGAATATTACCATGTTTCTTCATCTAAGACATGTTTTTTCAGAATGGTTTTTCGCAGAGGAAACAGGGAAGCAGTGCTCAGAAGGCATGCAGAAGGAAATAACCTTCCGAGTCAGCATCCCGAGATGGTCGGAATTGGAACTAAACAGTTTGTTATAGTAATGGCGCAGTTGAATCAAGCAATAAATGGTGGTGGTATCCATGCATGAGATCAGGTAGATCAACCATAGAGGAACATGTCAGTGGTGGAACATTTCATGAGGAAACATCCCCCATCATTCAGAGGATCATCTTACCCTGTGTTAGCTGGAGGGTGGATTAAAGCACTGGAGAAAATTTTCAATGACATGGGGTGTTCAGACAATCAAAAGGTTAGTCTGGCTATTTACCGTTTAGAGGGTGAGGCAGATCAGTGGTGGTCTATGGTTAAAAATATCAGGGACGCTGATGAGATTGATGCTCTTGACTAGGATGAATTCAAATGTATGTTTCTTGAGAAGTATTTTCCTAAGGCTATTTGACTTAGGATGGAAAAACAATTCTTGGAATTGAGGCAAGAGGAAGACTCAGTGGCTACCTATGAAGAAAGGTTCACTTGATTGTCAAGGTATGCTCCAAATTTTATCTAAGACCTTGATAGCAAAATCAATCGTTTTTACTCTGTATTAAAGCCAAAATATCGAAGGGCATTAGCTTCTCGTGAGTTTAAAGATATTAAAAGCTTGTTTGATGTGCTGAGAAGGTGGAAATGGAGTTTGCTGATGATTAAGTGTTCTATAACAACCAACAGAAGAAGAGACCGAGGTGGCAGGAGAAAGGTAAGAATTCTTCAAAAAAGTCTGATGGTAAGAAATCTAAGATTCCATTTTGTGATAAATGTTGGAAAATGCATGCTAGGGAATGTCTTTTGAATTCTCAAAATTGCTACCGATGTGGTAAGATGGGACATAAGGCTCATGATTGCACTGAAAAAGATCAGGGTGATGGTAAGACCAAATTTGATTTATAGTTAGTGAAATGTTATAAGTGCAATGTGATGGGTCACTATGCAAACGAGGGTCTGACAAAGAGCTTGAGTGATGGGAAGCAGTTAGACTACAAGCATAAAGGGGTGGTGAAATCTTTTGAAACTACTTTAGCAGATGTCGGGCCATCAAATTAAGTTGTATTAGGTACTTTGTTTGTTTTTTCAGATTATGCCAGTGTGTTGTTTGATTCGGGGTCTACACATTCTTTCATCTCTGAAACCTTTTCTAGTAAAATGGGAATACCATCTCAAGAAATGACTCCTGAACTTGTGGTAAAAACACCTGGGGGAAATGTTGAGGCAAAAAGAATCTATAAGAATCTTCCTATCCTTATCTGTGGAAAGAACCTACTTGAAAACCTTATTGTTCTACCTCTAGTAGAGTTTGATGTTATCCTGGGTATGGATTGGCTCTCTATTTACCATGCTAAGATTGACTGTAGAGATAAAGAAGTTTCTTTTCAGAAAGGCTTTCAGTTTGTGTACAAGAATGAACCCTTACTATTGATAACATATCAAGAGGCCGAGAAACTTGTAAAAGATGGAAATGAATGTTACCTTGCACACATTGTTGAAAACAAGGGAACTGTTCAAGTTAATGATGTGCCAGTGGTAAATGAGTATCCTGATGTATTTCCAGATGAGTTGCCTAGAATAATACCAGATCGGGAAGTTGAATTTACTGTTGACTTACTTCCTGATGCTAAGACAATTTCGAAACCCCCTTATCGAATGGCTCAGATTGAACTTTTAGAGTTGAAGGATTTATTGCATGATTTATTAGAGAAAGTTTTCATTCGACCTAGCACGTCACCATGGGGTGCTCCTGTTTTATTTGTTAAAAAGAAATCTGGTTCTATGAGACTTTGCATTGATTATAGATCCTTGAATAACATCACTATTAAGAACAAATATCCTTTCCCTCATATAGATGATTTGTTTGATCACCTCCAGGGAGCTCAGTTTTTTTCAAAGATTGACTTGAGATCAGGGTACCATCAGCTAAAGTTAAAGGAAGAAGATGTTCCGAATAATGCGCTTCGTACAAGATATGACCATTATGAATTTGTAGTAATGCCTTTTGGGCTAACCAATGCACCTGCTGTATTCATGGACATAATGAATAGAATTTTCCATGAGTTCTTGGATAAGTTTGTGGTGGTTTTCATTGATGATATTTTGGTGTTTTCTAAAAGTAAAGAAGAGCAAGAAAGACATTTAAGGGTTATTTTGCAAACCTTGAATGAAAAGAAACGGTATGGAAAATTCAGCAAGTGTGAGTTTTGGTTGCAACAAATTTCATTCCTTGGTCACATTTTTTCTAAAGATGGGATAACCGTTGATCCTGCAAAAACAAAGGTTGTTGAAGAATGGCCAAGACCCACAAATGTAACAGAGATTCATAGTTTCCTTTGTTTGGCAGGCTATTAATGATGGTTTGTTAGATATTTTTCACGGTTATCTAGTCCAATGACTAAGCTAACTCAAAAGGGTGTTAAGTTTATCTGGACAAAAGAATGTGATGATTTTTTTCAGAAATTGAAAAGAAGACTGGTGAAAGCTCCAGTTTTGGCACTACCTTCCAGGAATGGTGAGTTTGTTATATACAGTGATTCTTCATTGAAAGGACTTGGTTGTGTCCTAATGCAGAATGATCAGGTAATTGCTTATGCTTCACGTTAGTTGAAAACTCATGAGGTAAATTACCCTACACATGATTTGGAATTAGCTGCCATTGTTTTTTCTTTAAAAATTTGGAGGCAACATTTTTATGGAGTAAAGTGTGAAATATATACTGATCACAAAAGTTTAAAGTATATATTCAATCAAAAAGGGTTAAAAATGAGACAGAGGAGATGGTTGGAATTAGTCAAGGATTATGATTGTACAATTCATTACCATCCGGGAAAAGAAAATAAAGTGGCCGATGCTTTGAGTCAAATAAGTAATGCTTCATTAGCAATGTTGCGTTTGGAATGTGATCCTTTGGTTATGTATTTGATGAAATTTGGCATAAAATTTTTTGGTGCAGGATGTTATTCTGTTTTGTTTCAGGTATCAGTGAAATATTCTCTATCAGACAGAATCAATCAAGCACAGAAGAAAGATAGTGAGTTGCAGAAAAAGGTAGGGCTGGTTCAGGAAGGTAAGTTGCCTGAATTCAACATTGATAATGATTGCGTTTTGAGATTTGGGAAGAAATTGTGTGTGCCTTGTGATTCACAGTTGAAGAGAGAGTTGTTATGTGAAGCTCATAGTTATCCGTTTTCAATTCATCCTGGCAGTACTAAAATGTACAGAGATATGCAGGAGTATTACTGGTGGAATGGAAGGAAAAGAGATATTGCTGATTTTACTATGAAGTGTTTGACTTGTCGGCAGGTTAAAGAAGAGTGGCAGTTACCGAAAGGGATACTTCAGCCTTTACCAGTACGAGAGTGGAAATGGGAGAATATATCCGTGGACTTCTTTGTGGGATTGTCGAAGACCCCTCAAGGTAATAATGCAATATGGGTTATTATTGATTGCTTGACTAAATCTTCTCATTTCCTTACTATACGAGATACTTTTTCCCTATATCAAATTTCTTGTTTGTATCTTAAAGAGATAGTCAGGTTACATGGAGTTCCTCTCTCCATTTTATCTGACCGTGATCCCAGGTTCACTTCTAACTTTTGGAAAGGCCTTCAGAAGTCGTTGGGTACTGAATTAAATTTTAGTACATCTTTTCATCCTCAATCAGATGGGCAGTCAGAACGAACAATTCAGACCTTGGAGGATATGCTACAAGCTTGTTCGATGGATTATCAGGGAAGTTGGGACCAACATCTTTCTTTGGTTGAATTTTCATATAATAACAGTTTTCATTCCAGTATACAGAGTGCACCATTTGAGGTGTTATATGGGAAGCGGTGTTGAACTCCAGATTTATGGGATGAAGTGGGTGAAAGGAAGTTGATGGGACCAGAATTGTTAGAAGAGATGGCAGAAAAAGTTCAGCTGATTAAGAAACACATGAGAACAGCTAAGAGCAGGCAGAAGAGTTATGCAGACAACAGGAGGAAGGATCTATCTTTTGAGGTTGGTGATCATGTTTTTCTCAAAGTCTCACCATGGAAAAGTGTGATGCGATTTGGTAAGAAAGGAAAGCTGAGTCCAAGGTTCATTGGAACATATGAAATTCTGGAGAGAGTTGGATCAGTTGCTTACCGAGTGGCTTTACCTCTGTGTTTATCTCAGGTACACAATGTTTTTCATGTTTCGATGCTGAGAAAGTACATGCTAGATCCATCTCATGTTTTGAGTCCAGAGGTAGTTCAGCTAGAAGAAAACCTATCTTATGAAGAACAACCGGTCCAGATTCTTGACCACAGGGAGCAAGTGTTACGTAATAAGGTGATTAATCAGGTAAAGGTTTTGTGGAAAAACCAGATGATGGAAGAGGCAACATGGGAATCTGAAAATGCAATGAGGGATAAATAACCCCACTTATTCGATAAGTAAATAAATTGCGGGGACGCAATTTTCTAAAGGGGGAAGGATGTAACATCCCAAGTAAGTAATGAATAATATATATTTTTATCTATGTCTATTAATGAATTAGATAGTGTTTTAGAGGCTTAAAATGAAAATAAATCCAATCTTAAGCATGGAATACACTAATATTTTTAAAAGATTGTTTTACTTCCTTTTGATGGAAAACCATTTTTAAATCTATCTTTTGAAAATTTTATAAGCTATGTTTGTCAAAATAAAATTATTCTTTATGATTGGGACATCAAAATTTACTTTGTGTGAATTTTTGATATTTTTCTAACAATGTTCATTTTTTAATGAATAGTGAAAAATACCGCGTTTTACATCAAAACTGCTTTTTAATCTAATTTATTTATATGATTATATTATCTTTTGAATTGGTTTTAAAGTGAAATTAGAATATATTTATACCATTTAATCCAATATTGGTCATTGTATTCAATTTTACTTTGAAATTGGACTTAAACTGGTGTCAATCTTTTGATACTTATTGTTTCATAAAAACACGCTATTTGTCATGACAACGGGAATTAATTATTAAATAAATTAATGTAACTTATATGATTATAATTTTTTAAAATATACATCATTTTTGAATTCATAATATCAAATATAGCTTTGGGTGATGTTTTGGTATCTCTCTGAAAAACTTCAATTTTTGATGAATAGTGAAACCACTAAGTGGTGGTTAAAGAAACTGATTTTTTGTTTAAATTAAATTTTACCACCTCTGTGATTTGATTTTCAAAAATCCTACATACATGGTTGTCATTTAGAATTAAAATTTGGTTCAATGTGATTAAAATAATTTTTTGGTGAATAGTAACTTTTATGTTTTTAATCGCGATTAGTGTTAATTAGTGTAGTTTAATGTAAAAATAATGTTTTAATAGTATGAGATGAGCTTGACACATGTCCTACCCTCATTGGATGTGTCATGGACGACCAAGACAATCCATGGGTCAACTTGGGGACCCCATGGAGCCACTTCTGTTGGGAGATGACATAAATAACTTTTTATTCAATGAAAAAGTAAAAATGACACAAACATAATATGTTTTACGAAAACAATTTTTAAATGGGGTTGTACAAGTCGGATTTTTGACTATAAATATTCATAGGAAAGATAAAAAGATTTCCTACATCATAGTATTTTTTTTATAATTTTAATACTTTAAATAAATTAAATTATTTATGACATCATGATGATGCAGCGATTACCTCATTACTAAAGGATTTAAATAAAATGAGAAGATAATGTACAATCTATGACATAGACATGTAAAAACCCTATTTGGTGGGTATATTTAGAACCCTTATCACCTTAACCTAGAATTATATCAATGTGGGACCCTTTAAATCCGAAAATCATTTTCAAATAAAGTAATATTTCTTTAATTTCCAAGAGTGCCCCTCCTCTCCTCTTATAAAAGGCCCCCACCTCTACCTCCATACCCACACTTCCAAAGCCTTTGGCTCGGCCAAACCCTGCCCATTTTGTCTCTCCACTTCCCTATCGTACTCCTTGAAGCCTCACTTTGGGCAGAAGTCTTCCCAAGGATGCCTTTGAGCTCAAACCAAAGGCAATTACCCGATTTTAAGGTAATGTCTTCACTTGAGTGCTTTTGTTTTATTTTGCTTCTCCAACCTCCTAAACTCTTTTTATTTATTTTTTTGTAACAACTCCAGTATCTTCAATATACTAGGATGTTTTTATAATAAGGATTCAAGCTACACTTACACACACCTACATATAATGGTTAAAGAACATACTGTTTCCGTGGATGATGAATTTATGCCTCCCGAAAAAATGATTGTTCAACATTCCTTTAACACCTTCAAAGGTGGCCATTAAGATGTCACTATATTTATATATGATATATAATATGTTTATTTTCTCCTTAATCTTCTGTATTTTTCATTTTGGGAATACCTTTATGGTTTCCATAATGGGTAAACGCGATATCTTCATTTAAGGAAGTGCGGACTACCGCCCCCTCAAAGTGATTTGATTTCGTTAATGCCATATATGGGACGTATAAAGTATTTAATTAATAGTATTATACTGGAATTATAATATATCTTTATATAATTATGATTCCATTCCATAAAAAATATGAAATAGAAATGAAAGTAGCGTTCATGCGTACATACGGCTTACCTTCTCCATGAACGATGCATTTCATTTCTTACCTCTAAATGATTATGTAATATTATAAATGAATGTATATAATGGATATATATTATATATATGATATATACATAATGATTATAATTCTAGATATAATGGATACATGAACAACTTGTAATTATAAAGCGTTTATTTTGACTCAAGTACCAATGATCGTTAAAACGACCGTTATTAACTTAAATAATTACATAGTGTTCATGACATGACAATAAGTGATATAAAAGGAATAATGAACTTGAAAAAGGTTCTTAAGAATATATAAATTAACTCAAGTTTATTATTCAGGTCGTTAAAGAACAATCGAGTCATGTCGGACCCGAGGTACGGGACTTCGTCTCAATCTCCTTTCATTGAGGCATATTTTATTTTATACACAACTTTCTTTTATACGGTGTATAAACCCCTTTGAATTTTACGTTTATCCAAAAAGAATCTTCTTTATAAGAAGCGTTTTACAAAACGACAAAAGGGAATGTTTTTGTCGTACGTATGCGGCGACAACGACTTCTCCGCCACCGTGACCATTATTTGAGTTTCGGCTTCCTCTACAAGCCATAATTTTTTTAAAAGAAAAATAAATACCATGTTTTACTTTTCTGTTATTTTGGTATTAAAAATGGTTTTCATAATGTTTTTATATCAATGAGTTGTATTGATATCTTGTTATTGAAAGGTGGAAATGTTATGTTTCCTTTATGCATGTTTTATGTGATACGATTATGTTGAGGTTCTTGGGAATTATTATGAAGACGGGTGGTTCTGTGATAAAATAAGGGCGGGTGAGCCTAATATAGCTCTCCAATCATTGGGTAATGCAAAGGAGTGAAACGTTAAGGTTTCTCCGAAGATGTTTAGGGAATATACTGTGATGGGTATTCCAAAAGTAACCAAGAGGGTTACTCCCTACGTAAGAATGTTATGAATGCCTCAAGTTACCTTTATGTCTTATGATTTCTATGATTTATTCATGATTTGATGAGGTATATTAATGTGCTTATGTTTTATGGGTAAAGTATGATCTCATTATTATGTATATATGTACCCATGTTTCCTTTCCATATTTTTATATCCCTTACTGAGCTTTTTATGCTCATCCAGAGTTTTTTTTGTTTTTCATAGATCAAGGGAAAGGTACATGATATGATGATAGTGTCAAGGAAGTGTCAAGAAAGAATCCATGTTTTATTTTAAATATGTTTCAATTGATGGGAATGAAGAATATTATCTTTATGTAACCACTTTGTTTATATGTGGAATGTAATGAAAGTTTTATGATCTAATTCTCTAAAACTCTAAACCTGAAAAGATCCCCAATGTGTAATCTTGTAATAACTCAAGATTAAGTAAGGACTAAGGCTGGGGCCTTATATATACATTCATATTGAAACTAACTTATGAGACTTAAATAGCATTCTCCAAACATCAAGCATAAACATTAACCATTCAAAGTAAATTGGGGAAGGGTTTTAAAATAGCACATCCTCATTAAAAATATTCATAAAACATTCAATTAAATATTGTATCTGATATCATAAATATTTATCCCAATAATACATAATAATCAATAATAGTGTTGAAACAGATGAAGTTACTCTTATAAAATGATTGAGTAATTCTTGAGATAAATACTCTTTTACATTAAAAAGAAGAGTTCTTTTGGAAAAGAGTTTGTATAAAACTAGAAATGAACAAAGTTAGTATTTTTTTTTAAAAAAAGTACTTATTTTAGTAAAATACTGGTTTCTTAAAATATATTATATAGTTCCCTTGAAAATAGGAAAGTATTTGTGAAATTCCCTTGAGTCGGGCATGTATTTCAAGACAAATTTTTGAAAGATCCTTTTAAAACATATTACCCCCTATAAATGATGGTAGGATTCAGGTTGGTACAAAAAATATATAACATTCACATAGAATTTATGAGGATTATTTATTAATTAAATTAATTGAGTTAAGTAGTAAATAAATGTAACCCGAATGAAAATGGAGGTTCGGGTGAAAAACCCATACCACTTTATAATCAATCGATTCATATGCCCCAAAATTACTAATCATAAAATGATAAATTTAATACCATGAAAATAAATAGATTTATGATATTTTACATCAATGGGCAGTATATATACACCATACAGATGTAATGGTAGTGAATAAGGAATATCTCACAAAAATGGAAGTGAGATGAGGAAACACCTTACCTTAAGTCTGAAGGTATTCCTCACATGATATTAATAACATGAATAATAAATTTTAGGTTCGTTAAAAATTAATTCTATAAACTCCTCTACATGTAATTGAATCATTATAACCTCTTATGGTTCATTTATGGCCTTTTTATGGGTTAAGATAATCCATTTCCCTGTTTGGGAGCGTTTTCTTCATTGGTTTTCATGATCAGTTTGCTTATATTCATGGGAGGATAAACATGTAGAATGAGAGTGGTTGTATAGAATAGAAGTTATATGATATTATTTAACAACCATAATATTACATGTTTATAAAATTATTTTGGTTATTGGGGGTTAATATGAATCATTATATAAAACATTAATGACAATGGTTTGGGTTAGTTGTCAGTTTTTGATTACAATGAACACATTTTGATTTATAAATTAATATTATGTGTACAAAACGATTGAAGAACATAATATAAGTTATAATAAATATATTATAGTCTGGTTCCACCAATGAAAAGGTTTCATGACCATAATTAAAGACAATAATAGAAATTGAAAACATGTCGTCCTAGAATGTGATAAATTAATACATCTCAGATGGTGTTTCCATTTCTCATATAAAAGAAGGTGAAAGGAGAGATAATGAAGAATTATTCCTTTATCATAACAAAATTAAAGTACATGTAATGTACTAGAGTCATCACAACATTTGGATTAAAGGTTTTGGGTAATGAAAAAGAAAAGAAAGGAACTTGAAATAATATAAATGAAAAGAGGAATTTACCTCTTGAAGTAATCTTCTTTGAGAGCATCTTTAGGGGAGAGGTTCTAGTTGTTTTATGAGACCAAGGGATGGTGGAATTAGAGGTGGATATTGGTAATATATTTGATTAGAATTTAGAAATGTCACATGGATTGAGAGGAGTGATGATAAGAGGGAGTTAGGGGGTTTTATAGTGGAGGAGGGGACAGTTTCCCATTATTTTACTCATTATTTTATTATTTTTCCAAAGACAACCAATCATATTAACTCTTATGACCAATAATATTAATATGTTCATTTGATTTTGAACAAAATTTTCATACATCATCAATGATTCCAGGAATTGTGAATTCAATTGATAATGTATATATACGGTAAATTGCCATATTTTATTATTCATCCAAAATTTGAGTATTTCAAAAAAATCCCAAAAATTCAACCAAACCATTTTTCTAAATGTAGAATTAAAAATTGAAGTCCATTTTTTGAAAAGAAGTTTCTAAATATTATTACATTAATTTTTAAATAAAATCATAATTTATTTGAAAATTAACCAATTTTAAAATTATAATTCGTTTTATAACACCTTGAAAAATTAATCAACATATCATTATCTTATAACTTTAATAAGATAAAATAATAATATGATTTAGTATTCATAAGTGTCATATTACTGTTAATAAGGGTATGTTACTATTAACCAAAAAGTATGTTTGTCTTATCAGACTCTAAATATCTTACTGAATGCAATGGTGTATGTCAGTTTTTTGAAATTTAAATCACATAGGTGGAAAGATTCTGTTTACTGGATGGGTTATAACAAAGTGGTTTTTTGTAGAGAATCAGGGTTTCATGAATTCAATATTAAATTTCTTTTCAAGATATTGGGGTGTTACATTATTCACTACTTACAAAAATTTCATCCTCAAAATTACCAGAATGTTTCCTCAAAAAAAGATTTGGGTAGTTCTTTATCATATGCTCCTCAGGATCCCATATTACCTCTTTGATTTTATGATTTTTCCAAAGTATCATTACCGGTCGAGCCATTCGATTCCTCAACACATGGTCTTTAGTGTCCATAATCAGGATAGGCTCTTCACTGTAAGATAATTCATGTTCCAATTCTATACCATCAGAAGTGAGGATATGTGGTGGGTTTGGCAAGTACTTTCTTTGCAATGAGACATGGAACACATTGTGTACTTTAGACGTGCTAGGTGGAATAGCCCAATGATATGAAAGATCCCCAATTATCTCCATAATTTCAAAAGGGTCTATGTACCTAGGGCTCAATTTCCCTTTCTTCCCAAATCATACAACACCCTTCTATGGAGATACATTTAAGAAAACACGATATTCCACTTGAAACTCCAAATCCTTCCTTCGATTATCAGCATAGCTTTTTTCTGCTATGAGAATATTTGATATGTCCTTGAATAGTCTTTACCTTCGTTTTGCTTCCTCCACAATATCTGGACCCACAATCTTCTTTTCTCCAACTTCATCACAACATGTTGGTGTACAACATCTCTTTTTGTACCATGCTTCATATAGTTCCATTTGAATACTTGAATGGAAAATACTATTTTGGTCAAACTCCACCAAGGGTCAATACTGATCCCACATACCTAAAAAGTCAAGAGTGCATGATCTTATCATGTCTTCCAATGTTTGGATCGTCCTTTCTGATTACCCATCTGTTTGAGAATAATAAGCATTACCCAAAAGAAGCTCAGTATCCAAATCATTCTAAAGAAACTTCTAGAATTTAGAAATAAATTAGGGATTTCGATTATACATAATTGATATAGGTGCTCAATGAAGTCTCACAACTTTATTAATATAGAGTTATGAAAGGTGCTCTAGTGGATAATCATCCCTTATAGCAAGGAATTGTGAATATTTCATAAGTCAATCAACAATTACCCCAATTGCATCATTATTATTTGGTGTTTTGGGTAATCTAGTGACAAAATCCATGGTGATGTCATCCTATTTCAATGTATGAATAGGTTGAGGTTTCATGGATCCTCTAGGATGTTGTGATTTGGAAGTCACTTGTTGACGGACTAGACATCTTGATACATAATCAGCAATTTCCTACTTCATGTTATCTCACCAGAAATATTAATTCAAATATATATACATTTTAGTACTACCATGGTGTAAAGAGAAATTAGAGCTATGAGAATCATCCAATAACTCCCTTTTTAGATCAGGTATAGATGGAACAAAAAGCCTCTTCTGAAATTTGATAATTCCATCTTCACACACAAAGTCAACCAGCTTCCCATCATTAACACCTACAAATTTATTTTGAAAATTTTCATCATCAGACTGAGAAACTTTAATCCTTTCTGACAGGGAAGGTTGGGTAACCAAATGAAAAAGTATTGTTGTTTCACCTGCTTTGATAATTTCCAAATTAATCTTTACTAGATCCAAAAACATAGGATCCCTTTCAAACCTCATTTTGTTTAGAACTCCATGATCCTTCTGACTCAATGCATCAGATACCTTATTATCCATTCTTAGGTGGTAGTGTAAGGAAAAATCAAAATCCTTGATATGTTCTTACCATCAGCTTTTCCACATGTTGAGATATTTTTATAAGAATATATACTTCAGACTCTTATGATCTGTATATATCTCACATATTTCACCATAGAGATAGTGTCTCCATATTTTTAGAGAAATACAAATTGGAGCTAACTGAAAATCATTAGTAGGGTAGTTTTTTTCATGAATTTTTGACAACCCTGAAGCATAGGTAATGACTCAATCATTATGCATAAAGATACAACCATTTCCTTTCATTAATGAATCACTATATATCAATATCCCATAATTCCATGATGGTAAAATTAAGATCAGATAATTCACTAATATCCTTTTCAATTCATTAAAAAAGTCCTCACATTCTTTTTTCCATAAGAACATAATCCATTTACAATGTATGTTTTGTCATTGGGTTCACTAAATCGTAAAAGTTATGAATGAAATGATGATAATAACCTGCTAAACCAATGAAAGTACGTACCTCAGTTATGTTCATTGGAGTAGTCCATTCTTGCACCACCATTTTCATCAAAAGATCAATAGATATTCCATCCTTATAGAAAATTTATCCAAGAATGGAAACTTATTGAAGCCAAAATTCACACTTTCTGCACTTCCATTATAATTCATTTCATCTATGAGTCTTCAGAATAAAGCACAACTAATTTAAATTATCTTTGTATCTTTAGGAATATACCAAGATATCATTAACAAATACCACCACAAATTCATCAGGATATTCCATGAAAAATCTATGTATAAGAACCATGAAAATAGAGGTTTCATTAGTTAGTCCAAAAAGCATTACTGTAAACTCAAAATGCCCATACCTAGTTCTAAAGGCATTCTTTGAAATTCCTTCCTTATTTACTAGCAAATAATGTCATCTAGATCCAAGGTCAATATTTGAAAAATATTGGGCTCCATGAAGTGGATCATATAATTCATCAATGCATTTTAGGGGTTACTTGTTCTTTTTTGTCATAGCATTGATCTCCCTATAGTCAATGTACAACCTCATAGATTCATCTTTATTCTTAATGAAAAGAATAGGGGCTCCCCATGGAGAGACACTAGGGAGAATGAATCCATTTTCACAAAAGTACTCTAGTTTTTTATTCATTTATACTAATTCTATAGTATCCATTCTATAAGGATTATTTGATATATGCCTTGAACTAGGTATTAAGTCAATGGAAAACTCAATTTTCCCACTCTGAAGGATGTACAGGTAAATAATTGAGAAACACATCAAATATTCGTGAAAAATAGGTATGTAATATATTTGAACATTCATTTCCTCACCCATAAGTATTGAATTCCCTTCCTCCCCAGTAATTTAATTAAGTACGGCTACTGGGGGTGGATCCAAATACAAATAAGTTGGCGAAGTTTATGCACTAAATATATAGGATTCCACACCATTCTCAAAAATGGTATCTTCCCTCTTCTTGCAACAGACATTCACATCATAACGTGAAATCCAACTCATACCAAGGATTATACCAATTTCAAACATGGGTATGATGATAAGGTTAGCAAATAAAGCACGTTTATTTGTCATGAGGGGAACTGGTTGACACTTTTTTGTTGCAATGATACATCCCCTTGGATTTTTTACTAAAGACTCTTTTATTAAATCATATTGTACATATCTATTTTTCATGTAAAAGTGGGAAGATATAAATAAATTAAATGATCTAGAATCAAATAATCCATTGGCTAAATTCTAAGAAATGATTAAAGTTCCTGCAACCACATAATTATGAATTTCGACCTCAGTATTTGTGATCGCATAAGATTGGCCCTTCTCCCTTTTCCTTTTATGAGGCATGTTTACCAAACACTTTGTACAATCACAATCATAGTGTCCCATATCCCTAAAATTATAGAATTGAACATTAGTAGCTTATTTCATTCCATTTCAGTCACCAGGAATATGTCATTTCTTTCTATACTTATTTCACACCCCTTTTCAATTTAAGTAGGCACCTGGGTGTGTCCTTCCATAATTATCATAGGGTGGAAAGTCAAATCTGTCCTTCCTCCCCATTTCCTTATTTCCTATTCTAGAGTTTTAATCATCCCTCTTATTCTCTTTCATTCCTTTAAAGTTATAAGACTTATATAACTCTTTTTCTGTCTTGATAGTGAATGAGACTATGTCTTCATATGATGAGAAAGTTTGGAAGAGTAGTGCTCGAAAGAGGAATGGATTTAGGCCTTCAAATAATCAATCAATATTTATGATAGGATTTCGTATATATTCCACAACATTATTTGTTGACCATGTGAAGTTAGATTAAGACAATGTAACATTCCCATCTTCCTTTTGCGTCAAATTCAGAAAATTCCTTTCCATATAAGCTTGATGTTCATGAGGAAATTATTTATCTATGAAAAGGTCTTTAAATTAACTCAATTCCATGTTTTATATATCTTTATACTCCTTTTTGTTTTGAATTACTGACCACCATTGATCAACATCTCCCGACATATGATAAACTACCATGAAACCATTTTCCCTTTCATTACATTCCTAAGGCCAGAAATATCTTATCTAATGAACTTACCTAATTCTCCACTATGAATGAGTTTGTAGTCCCATTAAATGATTTAGGCAGTTGTCACAAAAAGCGGTCAAACATAGCTCCTCTACATTGTGGATTTTTATTCTCCATGTGGGTAAGGTTATTTTTTATAACCTGAGTATGTTTTCCCAGTATAGTTATATGTTTCTTTTCACTAGTCATAACTATAGATCCAACATAATTATCTTGCATAGGAGAGAAATCCCTACATGGGATACTTGAGTTCATGAGGTTTTCATTCCTTCCACTAGGCTCCATTTCTCAATAATGGCATACACTAGATTAGGTTATAAATCATGATTTACTATCTCAACATAGAAAAAATACTTAACATAAATTGAAATCCTATACAAGGATATTCCTGGATTCATAAACATGGTTTCTTTAAGGAAAAATATACATTTAAATCCTTCATGATGGATTGTATAGAAAATTGTAATTATACTTATAATATCCCCCAAGATTGTCAAACCAGGTGCGCAGTTAGGTATGTTGTCATGTACCTGGATATCTCGGGTCATGCCCAAAACGCCTTGCCATAGTTTTCACTCCTAGATATATATATATATATATGCCATAGCCACACCCATTACTAATATCTAAATAGGGATTTATTTTCTAGAAAGATCCACATAATATATTCCCTACCGAAATTCCATGATGTTCTTGTATTTTTATCCTCAAATGCTATCTTAGGGGTTTTTTCCCTAATCTATGTTTTCTAAATCTTGTTTCTATGTTTTCTACTAAACTTCCTCTGATACCAACTATAATGTCCCAACACCAGTTTCTCGGAGTCAGTACCTTATTACATTACATTGGAATGATTGCATGAAATACGCATCTTAAAGGAACAAATGGTTTAGTAGATTTTAAAAGATAGATAAATAAATAATTTCAACATTACAACTTGAAATGAAAAACAACATAAAGGTTCTGTTGGGAACATCTTGTACTCTATGATTATCCTAACAAGTAAATCATAATATATCTATTAATGTCCTGGGAAAAAGGAAGCATATGAAGGGGTGAGCTCAGATGCTCAGTAAGGGTAGACATTACAGTGGAAGATAACCAAAACATTAGAAATTGTGAATAATTTAAAACACATTCCGATAAAAATAATCATTAATATAATATCGTTGGAATATGAGATGAGTAAATATTTCCAAAATGAAACATAATCACGAGTATTATAATAGTTGAATAACCTCATTAACAGTGAATTTATATCATCATAATGATGGAAATGCATATGCAAAAAATTATGAAATATACAATCAAGTCCCCGGCTATGATATCTAAAAATGATTAAGGCCTTAGCCAAAACCATATCTATAAATGGGAAAACCTCTTCCAAGTCCATATATATTTGTCACATGAGACCTACCGATGCATTGAGTGGCTATAGAGGGGCCCACCCATCACATAATAAGTTCAATTCATTCCTCATATGATTGGTTATAAACATTAACAACATATACATTAAAATTGAAACTATCATATGAAACATAAAAACCATTCCGTAAACATTAAGAATAAACACTAACCATTCAGAGTAAATTGATGAATGGTTTTAAGATTGCACATCCAAAGTAAAACTAAACATAAAACATTCAATTAAATATGGTAGAATATATCATAAATATTAATCCCAATAGTACTTAATAATCAATGGGAGTGTTGAACCAAATGAATACACTCTTATAAAATCATCGAGTAATTATTGATATAAATACTGTTATACTTTGAAAAGAATAGTTCTTTTGTAAAAGTGTTTGCGTAAAACCAGAAATTAATTATGATAGTATTTTCATAATAAAATAATTTATTTTATAAAGATAATTTTTTATAGAAATATATTATATATTAAACTTAAAAATAGGTTAGAATTTGAGAAATACCCTTGGGTCGGGCTTGTATTTTGGGATGAATATTTTAAGGATCCTTTTAAAATATATAATTCCCCATAAATGAAGGTAGTATTATGGTTGGTGAACATATGTAGAACATTCACAGATAATTTATGAGTATTAAATATTAATGATTGTAATTGAGGTAATTAGTTAGTAAAACTAACCTGAATGAAAAAGGAGGTTTGGGTGGAAAACCTGTACCACTTTATAATCAATCGATTCATATTCCCCAAAATTAGTAATATTCAAAAGATACATTAAATACCATGAAAATAAATGGATTTATGATATGATACATCAATGAGTTGTATACATACACTATACACAAGTAATTGTAGTGAATAAGGAATATCTCACAAAAATGGAAGTTAGATGAGAAACCCCTTACCTTAAGTCTGAAGGTGTTCCTAACTTGATCTTAATGAAATGAATAATAAAATTTTGGTTCAAACATTATTAATTAAATAACATCCTTTACATTTAATTGAATCATTATAACCTTCTTAGGTTCATTCATGGCCTTTTTAAAGGTTAAGAAACTCAATTTCATTGTTCAGGATCCTTTTCTTCCTTGGTTTTCCTGATCTGTTTACTTATATTTATGTAAGGATGAACATGTATAATGGGAGTGGTTATCCAGAATAAAATTTTTATTCTATTGGTATAAAACAATATGATTACATACTTATAAAATTCATTTGGTTATTTGGATTGAAGATGAATCATTATACAAAACATTAATGACAGTTTTTTGGGTTAATTGGTTGTTTTTTATTACGATAAACTCATTTTAATTTATAAATTAATATCATGTGTAAAAAAGTATTCCAGAACCATAAATAAGTTATAATACATATATTATTATTTTTTGAACCATAAAAATGGTTCCACTAACATAATTGAAGATGGTGATGGAAATTTAAAACCCATCACCCTTGAATGTAATAAATTAACACATCTATAATGGTGTTTTCATTTCTAGTATAAAAATATGGGAAAGGGGAGATGATGAAGAATTATTCATTAATCATAAAATCATTCCATTACAAGTAAGGAACATGAGTCATGACAACATTTGGATTAAATTAGGCAAGGAAAGAAAAAGAAAAAGAAATTAACTGGAAATAAAATAATTGAAAGTAGGAATTTACCTCTTGAAGTAATCTTTCTTGAGAGCCTATTTAGGGGATATTTTTTGGTCGTTTTATTAGACCAAGTCCTACTAGACATGGGGGAGGAGCTTGGGACAATATTTTAGAATAATTCAGAAATTTCATAAGGCTTGAGAGGAATGAAGAGAATAGGTAGTGAGGGTGGGGAAGGGGGGTTATAGTGGAGGAGAGGAGGGTTTCCCCATTATAAGATTCATTATTTTATTATTTTTCTAAAGACAGCCAATATTATTGATTCTTATGACCAAGAATAGTAATATGTGTATGTGAGTTCGAACCAAGTGTGCTTACATCATCCATGATTCTTGGAATATTGAATTTAACTGATAATGTATATATATGATAAATTACCATATTTTACTATTCATAAAAAAAATTACCATTTCACAAAAATCCCAAAAATTCACCCAAACCATTTTTCTACTTGTAGATTTAAAAAATGAACTCCTTTTTTTGAAATAAATTTTTTAAATATTATTAATTTAATTTTTATATAAAATCATAATTTATTCGAAACATAATAATTTTAAAACTATAAATCATTTTATATCACCTTAAAAAATTAATAAGGATATCAATATAGTATAACCTTAATACAATAAAATAATAATATGATTTTCTATTCATAAGGTTCATATTACTATTCATTATCATATGTTACTATTCAACGAAAATTATGTTTTTTTTATCAGACTCTAAATATCTTAATGAACAAATCCGTGTATGTATGTTTTTTGAAATTAAATTCTCAATGAAGGAATGGTTATATTTAATAAATAGGTTATAATAAAGTTTTCTTTTGTATATACTCGGTGTTTCATTCATTCATTATTAAAATTATTTTCAAAATCTTTGGGTGTTACAAAAGGGGTGAGATATAAATCCCATTATGTGAGTAAACATGGAATAATTTGAAGAATTTAATATATATGGGAAAATATGCATATCCATGAAGAATAAATGGAGTGATGATCATAAAAATGAAAATGGGGCATGATATAACATGATAATCATATTGGAAACATGGGAAATGTGTAAACAACTTAAAACACTAAATCATAAACATAGGTGAAGGATAACATACAAGAAATAATGATGGAAAAAGTACCGTGATGGATTAGGTAAAATCCCCAATCCCTTTCATGATGTCTCATGAGACTAAAACAATACTCAATGCATTGGAGATCAACATAATTCTGGTAGAACCCATCATTTTCATTTCATTCTCTTGGTTAAGTATCCCACATAGATCATACAACATGGATTCATTAATTGTCATATTAAATTCCATGATGATGCAGTTTGGAATACATACATGTAAATCCAAAATCAAATAGTAAAAATTGAATAATGTTGAACACCCTTGATAAGAAATGTGTATAGGTATTCACTACACATTTTTTGGAATGGAAAATCATAGGGAAATTTCGACAGCATGAAAACGTCAATTAAAAATTCATAAAATGGGTTGAAGTGAAATAAATGGGTATATCAACATTTTGGAACAAATTTTTCAGTAATAGGGACATTTGAAAACCAATCCCAATAATATGAATTAGAAATATAAGGTATAAGATAATGAATAAACCTGAATAAAGAGAAGAATGAGAGGATCCCTTACCTTGATAGTGTGACTCCAAATTCTTGGGAGGTGAATCTTGAGATATTGGGGGAACCATTAGAGGAATATAGAGAGGTTATGGATTATTAATTAGACGATAATTATTTTTTAGTGATGATAAATAGGATATAGTGTGGGATTATATTGGAAATTAATGGGGAATTCTTTTTCGTTTCTAAAAAAATCGGTTTTGGACACTATATAATAAAATTACCAAAACCACAAAAATTACACTACATTTTTCCCATTTGTTCAGAAAAGTGGGAGTGATTTTCATACTTTTAAAATACCAAGGGCCTAACATAATAATATAATACCCTTGATGGTGTTTAAGTGGCTCATACTCCTAAAGAAATGATTTTAAAACCATAAAATGTATTAATGGTTTTATAGGATTCATATAGGCTTTATAAAATAAAACAAATATACATAAAATCAAATTATTTTAAAGGTTTTATATTTATTTGGTAATTTACACAACTTATTTTTTATATTACAACTCATTTGGGTTGTTATGATGTGATAATACCACCGTATATTTCTACCATATTTAATTTTTACCTGAAAATTCAACTGGCTTAGAAAATTATGAAAAACTAACCATTGGATAATTTATAAATTCTGATTCAAAATTTAAAATCTAATATATATAAATAGTTTTCTAAATTTTTGAATTTTCAGTTTTAAAATAATAATTGGTATTTATTAAGTAATTCTTAGTTTTTTGAAAATAATAGTTTTTAAACCCTTATAAAAATTACTTGCGTCTTCATAAAAAATATGTGATCATTTATATTCAATAAAAATTATTTAATAATAATATTTTACTAATATATTATTCATTTAAAATATCCATTAATTCATTAAAATTAACATCTTATTTTAAATTTAATTTTAAAAATACAATTTTTTATTGATTGTAAAAATTAAAAATAATTTATAAAGTAGAAGTAAATTTAACTGTTATTATATTGAAAATATAATATGCATATTTATAGTATTGGTGTAAAGATATATATACCTTTAATAAAATGGAAAACTTTTTATAATTAAGGTGTTAGATTATAAGAATTTCATGGGGTTGTACGGAATACATGTTTTTTGTTGTGATCTGGATGAGCTTGAACTTATTCTGTAAATGGTTTAGCTAATGCTTAAGTTGTTGGATCTCGGTTTGGGATTGGTCAAGGAAAAATCCTAGTGAATCTATCTTCCCCATAAGCTATGATAATTTGACTTCTTTGAGTATGATCCTATTGGTTTAGCCCATCACTTCCTTTTTATGGATTTAACAAAAGCAAATATTTATACTTATCATACGATCATTGTTTAACAACTATATTGTCATTGGTAGTAACACGTAATGGTCCTTTAAATCTGATATGGTATAATAATTTCAAATAAGTAAATATGTTTCCTATATCCATAGTATAAAATAATTCATTTACCTAAATTTCATGGGGAATTTTATTTATAAAATTTCGGGCCAATATAGATTTAATGGGATGTATTATGATGAATTATATTATGAAATGGATGTTTCTCATTTCACTCATGTTGTTATACTTAGAATGGATAAAGGCATAGTTTAATTGACAATGTTATGTATAGTACCCCTTAACCCTATTTTGTAATAAAACCACCTATGATTTATGTTTCTTTATTTAATAAAAATGTGTAGTTAAATGGATTTATTTGAAATATTATATTACATGGACCTTTCATTTGTAAAAGCCAAGTGTTTATTAGTAAACAAATTCTTGAATAAACATGTGTCATAAAATATTATTGACCACACTGTCATGACACGTCAAATTGGTTAGGATTAGAAGATAAATTTATAGTCTAGGGAACAACCTAGGTCATCTCTCAAGGATCATTTATAGTTTTAAAGAATGTATTTTTAATAAGACGTACTAAAAGGGGGATGGTTTTGAAAATAGATTTATGTAAATTACTTAACTAAAGAGTTAAATAGTTGATAAATAATGGTGTTTTATTAATAATTATGAGAGAATAAGATCATTTCGAGTCACTAGACATCATGTATGGTTCATTTTTCATAAAATTTAACTCGTTTTTTTTAATTCTTTGGTTGATGGTTGTCAAGATATTGACTCCCCTATTGCCTCTTCAAATGATTCTTAAAGAACCACCCATTGACACAATAATCATATTTCCAAGATTTGGTTATCAATCATAGAATAAAAGTTCTACCAAATAATACTTAAATATTATGTATGTGTGATATATGTAGGATTATTGTGTAGACCAATCGGAACAACACAAGATTCACACTTGAAATCTTAACCCAACCGGTGCTGAAAGAAAAAGTGTTCCACTTAATTATATTAATTGAAATGTAATAAGGGGAGAAGTATGTCAAGATACAAAATAAGTGAAATGTTAAAAACCAAAATTATACAAAACCAGTAGAAGAACATTTGTTGTAACTTCCTCCCAAGTTTGTGTATCTCCCTCAAAATGATTGTCCACCATTTAGGTCGCCCTCGAGAGGAGGAGGAGGCTCGGGTGGAGCTCTGTCTTCATCCTTGATACCCCTTTGACGATAGGGGCCTCAAAAACTTCTAGTTTGATGAAGATAATCCTTTAGGACTCCAAAATGGTAGAGCATGTCTCCTGGTTTGAACTCCCCAAATGAGGTACACATACTACTCTTTTATAGAAAAAATTGGAAGTGGTTTTGGGCACACAGATTGTGTAAAACCAATAGTCACTTCTTTTAGGCCTCTAGAAAGTCTTAAATAGTTGTTGAAAAAACCATAAAGTTGTTTCCACACATCGTTTCTATCTCCAACGAAATTTTTACTTCTTTTGGACAAGATAAACAATAGATATGGACAGCACATAACTTTTGACTTCATGCAGATTCGGTAGCCTAGACAGATCACTTAAGTTGGGCCACATCATGGATGAATGGGGCTTGATTATCATCATAACGGTTGTAGAAAATTTCATTTCAGACCATCCCACAAATTATCATCCCATTTGAATTCCTAGAGATTTCATACTCTACCCAATAGTGGACAGGTGTTCATGGAACCCATGGAATTTTGCCCCATTTTTCTTCTAGATCATCTATGGGGCCTCCAAATCACCTCCTCCTACGATGGAATCATAAAATAAGTAACATTGACGCTTTAAATAATGATAAACATAAAATAAATGATTCAAACATGGAATGAAGTTTTTTATTAATTTTATAATTTTCAATAAAAGACAATTTTGGCATAGTGGTGTAAGGGTGAAAATGAAATTGTGAATCGGGGTGCGATAACACCCCCACATTAAAACATTTTCACTCATTAGATATCCAAAAAAACGATGCATGTATAAATTACCAAAATCATGAAGATTTAACATTTGAGGAAATTTTAATTCGTTATAGTAATGGGATCAATGCACGAACCACACCAAGAAGTTCTTCCTAGTGAAAATGGAAAAAGATGTCTCATAAATCATATCACAATGAAATTTAAATAGATTTATGACACTAAATTGAACAAATAATTAAAAATTAAACCATTACCCTAACTCTCCCTATGTGTGATAGAAAACCATTCCATGGTATTCTTTCAACTTTCTATCTAATAAATATAGGTTATTTTAAAATTATTCATCTTTAAATGAATTTTCACTGAACCTGACCTACATCCTTTGAATCATATTTCAAGACCCACTCACTTAAGAAATCTTAGAAGTCAAACCATAAGCTCCCGACCTAGATATCTCCATATGTTGTACATTTCATAACTCCCCTCATTCATTTTTTTTAGAAATTTCATTTGGAGAAAATCTCACACTCATCTCTCAACCCTTGTTTGACCTCCTCATGACACTAATCGCAATAATTATAACAAGATCAAAGGTTGGGTAGGAGTGGTTTTTTACCTACTGAAGACACAGCACAAATTTTTTTTTAGGGCGTGCCACAGTCAGATATCAGGAACACATGCATAGGTCAATTCGGAAGAGTAATGAAACAGATCAGATAAGGAACATATGTAAATATCATTTTATGATCAAAAATAATAACCCAACATATATTTAACTTCTATTAAGTAAAAAATATTCACACTTTGAGTTTTGGTGAAAAAATGTGCTGAGATATTAGTGACACAGTTTTTCCAAAAACTAATCACACAAGCGGCATCAATCATCTCAAAGGATTCACATAGATACAACAATCTATATCATTGACATAAATCCAATTCACTAAAAATCACTCCCCAGTGTTAAATTCATACAAATATTATTTTTCGCCTTCTTTATGGTATTTTTACTTTCCCCACCTTATGGTTACCCAATCATGGAACATTGAAATTTTTGGTTGAGAAAAGATTAAAATACCATAAAGAAGTAGAAAAAGAGAAGAAAGAAGAAAGTCAATGGAAATACTAATGAACTCAACAAGATGGGGAAAAGTGAAAATACCATAAAGAAGGCGAAAAAGAGATGAAAGAAAAATGACAATTAAAATTCCTATCTAACCCAAGAATCTACCAATCCCCCCCCCCACACACCTAGAACGTGCAGTGTCCTCACTATAATAATTGAGAAGGTGAGAATGAAGGATAAAACCTGGTTTGTTTCACTGGTATGTTGCTTCGTGAACATGGAGTTCCTCCATCAGAAACTCTGAAAGGGCTTCTTGGAAGTGCTTCAGTTGCTACCCATTGACAGTGAAGGTTTTCTTGGGTTCTTTATTTTTCACCTGGATGAAACTTCAGACTTTCATTATAAAGGACAACCTTCTGCCTAATGTAGAACTGGTGATGAAGTATGTGATGGTCATGGGAAGCCTTGGTTTTCTCCTTATAATTCATGGATTTTTCATATGCATCTCTTCTCATTTCCTCCAACTCCTGAATCAGCAACTTCCTTTGATAACCTGCACCAGAAAGATTAGATTTTCATTTTTTTGATGGCCCAGTAGGCCCGTTTCTCAATCTCAATAGGAAGGTGAAATATCATTCCAAACACAATACGATATGGTGACATTACAATGGGAGTTTTGAAAGCAGTATGGTAGGCCCATAATGAATAATCAAGTCGAAGACTCCAATCCTTGCTATGGGGTTGAACCATTTTTTCAAGAATCTATTTTACCTCTCTATTTAACACCTCATCTTGACCATTGGTTGTGGATGATATGCAGTAGAAAATCTATGATTGACCCCATACCAATGCAAAAGTGATTTCATTGTTCGGTTGCATAAATGAGAATCTTGGTCAATGATGATGATCCTAGGTAAGCCAAAATTACAGAATATTTGGGTTCTCAAAAATTCTAAGACTACATTAGAATCATCAGTCATTGTAGCTAATGCCTCTACCCATTTTGACACGTAATCAACTGCCAGAAGAATATACAAGTAGCCAACGGAATTGGGAAATTAACCCATAAAGTCAATTCCCCAAACATAAAAAATGTCATGAAAGAGAAATGGTTTTTGTGGAATTTCATCTCTTTTAGAGACATTCCCCATTCATTGAAAACGAGGACAAGATTTTAAAAAATCAGGGGAATCCAAAAAAAGTGTTGGCCAAAAAAGTTTAGAATCAAGGACATTGCGAGCAGTCCGTTGGGGACCAAAGTGGCCCCCACAAGCAAGAGTGTGACAGAATCTAAGGATAGACTGAAACTCACTATCGAGAGCACAACATCTAAGTACTTGATCACTACATGTGTACCAGAGGTAGGGTTTATCGCAAATGTACCAATGAGACTCATCTTTATACAACTAACTTGGTTTTTATTGAAATATGTAGGAATGATAGATGCTACCAAATAATTAAAAAAATTTATACCAAGGAATTTCATCATGCACTCAGTACAATTTCTCGTCAAGAAACATTTCATTTATAGGAATACATGGGGATGATTCAATGTCCAAGGATTGTGGAATCCTACTGATATGGTCAGCCACTACATTCTCTGCTCCTTTTCATCTCTAATTTCTAGATTAAATTCTTGAAGGAGGAGCATCCAGCGAATGAGACGTGGCTTGGATTCTAGTTTCTTATTGAGATACCGTAGGGATACATGGTCTACGAACACAATGACATTAGACCTCAAAAGTTATGACCTGAATGTTTCAAAGGAAAATACAATGGAAAGGAACTATTTTTCAGTTGTGGTGTAGATTTCATGGGTATGTCCAAAGTACGTGATTCATAGGCAATGACATGTGGAGCTCGATTGACCCTTCATGATAAGACTATCCAAAATACATTGTTAGAGGCACCACACATGAGCTCAAATGGTAAATCCCATTTAGGAGGTTAGATTATCGGGGGGACGTGAGACTCCATTTTATCTTTTTAAAATCATACTCGAATTCTTTATCAAAAACAAATTCCTTCTCTTTTTGGAGTAATCGGGAGAGGGGAGTGCAATTTTACAAAATTCATGAATGAAATGATGGTAAAATTCTACATGACCTAGGAAAGTATGCACATCCCATAAATATTTGGAGGAATGGTAAGGAAGAAATGGAATCCAATTTTGATGTATCTAAATTGATACCATCCCTAGAAATGATATTCCCCAAAACTATTACTTTTCGCATCATGAAATTGCATTTCTCATAATTTAATACGAGATTCTATTAAATACAGTGACGTAGGACTGAAGCAAGACTACTCAAACATTCATCAAAATTGGGTCCATAAATAGTGAAATCATTCATGAATACTTCCATGCAATTCTCTAGGCAATCCTAAAAAATACTGACCATGCATCGTTGGAAAGTACCCAGAGCTTTGCACAGACCAAATGACATCCTTCTATAGGAAAAGTGCCAAAGGGGCAAGTGAAGGTTATCCTTTCCTGATTCTAGGGGGAATTATGGATCTAAAAGTATCCAGAATACCCATCAAGGAAACAATAGTGGGACTTACCCACTAGACCCTCTAGAATTTGGTCAATGTATGGAAAATGGAAATGGTCCTTCATAGTGTGTTGTTTTAGTCGGTGATAGTCTATACAGACACGCCCACTATTCTGCACACGAATTGGAACCAATTCATTATTTTCATTTTGTATTACTGTAAGGCCAATTTTTATAGGAACTACTTGAATAGGACTGAACCATTGGTTGTTTAAGAATGGGTAAATGATTTCAGTATCCAATAACTTTGTTAACTCCTTTTTCAAAACTTCTAGGAGGTTTGGTTTCAGTCAACGGTGTGCCTGCCTTACTGGTTTATCCTCATCATTTGAGAAAATATGATGTGTAAAAATTGATGGGATAATACCAGGAATTAATGCAAGTTTCCATCTCAAAGCTTGTTTATACTCCCTCAATAGTTCAAGCAGTCGCAAAACATGCTCAGGAGGTAGTGAACTAGCAATGATGATGGGAAAATAGCTTCCATTCTCAATATATGAATATTTTAAATCTTAATATAGTTGTTTTAGTTCCAATTCAGGTGGATTTTGGATAGATGGGTGTGTGTGTGAAAGTGAGAGGTCACTGATCTCATTTAACTTCTCAATGGTATCATCCTCAAATGAAGAATTATATTATACAAGATTAGCAATATCATCAATGGTCATCAAATCATTGGTGTTCATGAAATTATCATTAATAAAAATACAAGAAACTTTTCTAGACCACTACAAAAATCAATGAATGATTCATTACCTAGAATTTCAATCAATGACGAAAACTCAGAAAGGATATGAGGGGAATGTTATGTTGTTTTTCAGTGTAATTAAGTACATTAATTGAATTAATAGAGAGTGAAGAATATTCTTCTGAGGGGTGCTTCATGGAATCAAGGATGTTGATGTGGAAAATGTCACCACCAAAATCCATAGATAATGTAAAATTATATACATTAATTATTGTTTTAGCGGTTTTCATGAAGGGTCTCCCTAATATAATCGGGGCATATCCATTCATTCTATCATCATCCATTTTAAGCACATAAAAGTCAGCATGAAAAATTAAATTTTTTACCTTCACAAGAACATCCTCTGACACACCAGAGGGGTGGGTGTTACTCCAGTTGGCTAGTTGAACAACAATTCTAGTGGGCTTCAGATCCCTGACCTGCAATGTAGGGTAAATGGGGTGAGGCATTACATTTATAAAGGCACCTAAATCAATAATCACATTAGAAAAAGATTACTCCCCTATGGTGCACAGAATTGATAATGTTCCAGGATCTTTAAATTTGGTAGGAAGTGATGGATCTATCAAAGCCAAAACATTCATCCCCAAGATCACTTTCTTGACACCTCTATGTCTCCTTATGTGTGTACACATCTCCTTTATAAATAGGGTGTACCATGGAATTTTCTTCACAACATTAATCAACGGGATGTTAACCTACACTTTCGTAAAATATTTCAATAATTCCTTATCAAGTTCAGTTTCCTTTTGTTTTCTTATTTGGGTATCCCATTGAGGAAATAGAAGAGGAATGGTTGGGCTAGGTGACTCATCAATATACACACTCTTTCCATTGGAAGGGCTTCTCTCAGGACAAGGTTCTTCAACATTTGGAACATTTTTATGGTTGGGATGTAGGTTTCTTTAGGAGGGGATGTCTCTAATGGAGGATTCATTTTAATTTCTTGTTGTTTTAACTTATATGGGTGATAGAACTAACATTTACTTTATCACTAGGGTTAACTATTGGTTGAAAAGGGATGTTTACCTAATCCACGACTTTGAATTTCACCCACTGACTTATATAGTTGGCCTAATTCAGTTTTGAGGTCTTGTATGGCTGCCTGAGTGGTTTGTTGGAATTGGATATAGTTTCCAGTCATTTGTTTCATCATATCTTATAGGCTAGTCTCTGGTTTTCGAAGGATTTGTTGGAAAGGCCTTTGGGGTGGTTAAGGATTTTTGGGCGGTGGTGGGGGATGACTACTATACCCCAGTTGGTTCCATTATTGTTGAGTTTGGTTTGAATACCCCCCCCCTCCTTCCTATAAGATTGGTTCTCCTTCCACACAGGCTTGGATAGATAGTAAGGGTCTTTCCTAAAGGGTTGGTTATAGGGGCGGCCTGGAAATATTTTATCCCAACTCTCAGATGTTTCCCTCAATTGAGGACACTAGTCTGAGTATTAGGTTTCAGAAGAACATATACCACAATGGATGGGAGGAGGAGATTGGTATTTACCTTGGGAAAGGGAATGTTTTCGAAGAAGTGTACATACCGCTATGAACTTTGTCTCCACCTTCTTCTCGAATTCCATACTTTTCACCTCATGGACACCTCAAATCGGTACATTAGACCTTGAACCAAATTGTTGTGTGTTTTGCACCATATTCTCAATCAAGGTTCTTGCAGTAATTGGATTCTTATAAA
Organism: Viscum album; assembly: GCA_963277665.1. Classification (NCBI taxonomy): domain Eukaryota; kingdom Viridiplantae; phylum Streptophyta; class Magnoliopsida; order Santalales; family Viscaceae; genus Viscum; species Viscum album. The sequence goes on from OY728120.1 coordinate 1,453,765,855, forward strand.
CTAGTTCACCTCCTGCATCAACATTGATATTATTTCGATCAATAGGGATTAAACCTTCATAAAAAATTGAATTAAAAGTTGATCATTTATTTGGTGTTGTGGGTAACTTGAACAAAACCTTTTAAAGCATTCCCAATATTCATTTAATTTCCCCCCTTGAAATTGTCTTATCCCACAAATTTATTTCCTTATTGTTTTTGTTTTGGAGGTTGGGAAATATTATTCTAGGAAAAGGGATTTCATGTCCTCCCAAACTCTTATATGGGTAATTAACATAATATAACCAATATTTTTTCGTATCTTCTAATGAAATGGGGAATACTAAAAGGTTTACTTGTTCTTCATCCATATTTGTAAGTTTTAATGTAGAAGACATAGTATGAAATTCTTTTAAATGCTTGTTTTAATCCTCTCCAGGAAGTGCATGGAATCTTTGTAATAGATGAATTAAACCAGATTTTATTTCAAAATTGGGTTCCTTGCTTTGTAATTGAATATCGGTGGGTTGGATATTGACATCAGGCAAGGTTAGTTCTTTTAGTGTTCAATTGTTTTCATCCTTTTCATTCATGTCAATTTCAGTTTTAATGTCGGTTCCTGAAGAAGAATAAGAATAACGATCGAGATGAGTGTTTATGTTTTGTGTGTCCTCCTTCATAGGTTCCTCTTGTGAATCATAGGGTCGCTGATTTAGTATTCTTTCTAGTTCGGGTTTGAATGTTTGTAAGTCTCCTATAGTTGAACGGATACAAAGAACCTACATAATAAATAAATTAAGATACAAAAAGAAATGTATATTTAGATGATAAAACAAAAAAACATTAACAAAAATTTACAAAAACAATTATAAAAAACACGCACTAAAACCAAAGAACTCCATGGAAACATCACCAAAATTTTACCGCGTTTTCATGACACGTCAAATTGGTTATGATATGAAGATAAATTTATAGTCTAGGGAGGAACATAGGTAATCTCTAAAGGAGCATTTAATGTCTTAGGGAATGAATTTTTAATAAGAAGTTCTAAAAGAGGGGTATGGTTTGGAAAATAGATTTAAGTAAATTACTTAATTAAAGAGTTAAATAGTTGATATATGAAGGTGGTGTATTAATAATTATGAGATAAGAAGATCATTTAAACTTCATTACACATATTGGATGGTTCATTGTTCTGAAAATTTGACATGACTTTGTTTAATTCTCTAGTTGCAGGTTGTCAAGATCTTGACTCCCCTCTTGCCTCATCAAATGATGCTTAAAGAACCACCCCTTGAAACAACAATAGTGTTGTCATGATTTTGTTATCAATCATGGAATAATATATCTACCAAATAATACTTAAATATTATGAATGTGTGAGAAAAATAGGATTATTGTGTTGTCCAATCAGAACAACCCAAGATTCCCACTTGAAATCTCTACCCAATCAGTGTTGAAATAAAAAGTGTTCCACTTAATTATATCAAATAAAATTTATTCATGGGAGAATCATGTCAAGATAAAAATAATTTAAATATTAAACACACAAATTATAAAAAAACCAGTAGAAGAACATGTTCTGGAACTCCCCCCCAAGTTTTTGTTGCTCCCTCGAAATGTTTGTCCACCGTTTAGCTCGCCATCGAGAGGAGGAGGAGGCTCGGGTAGAACTCCTTGAAACATGATCATCATATGAGGATTGGGGCCTAGAGAACTTATAGTATGATTAATAGAATCCTTTAGGACTCCCAAATGGAATATCTTTGCTCCTAGTTCTAACTCCCTAAATGAGGTACCCATGGTGCTCTTTTATAGAAAAAATGGGAAGTGGTTTTCGGCACACAGATTTTGTAAAACAACTTTTAACATTGTTTTTGGCTTCCAAAAAGTCTTATATTTCTTTTGAAAAAACTAGAAAGTTGTTTCCACGCATCTTTTCTATCTTCATCGATTGTTTGGATTCTTTTGGACATGTAAAACTACATATATGGACAGCACACAACACACAACTTTTGACTCTGTGCAGATTCCGTGGCCTAGAAATATCACTTCGGTTGGGAACCTTCATTGCCGAATGTGGCTTGGTTCTCTTCATAAGAGTAGTAGAAAATTGATTTTTTGACCATCCCACAAACTCTCAGCCCATATGGATGAACATAATTTTCATACTCTACCCAATAGTGGATAGGTGTTCATGGAACCCATGCAGTTTTGGCCCATTTTCCTTCTGGATCATCTCCAGGGCCTCCAAATCACCTCCACCTACAATGGAATTATTAAAACAAGTAACATTGACCCTTTAAACAGTGATAAACATAAAATAAATGATTCTATGATGGAATGAAATTTTTAATTATTTTTATAATTTTCAATAAAAAACAAGTTTAACATAGTAGTGTAAGGGTGAAAATGAAAGAGTGAATCGTGGTGCGATCACACCCCCACACCTAAACATTTGAACTCCTGGGAAAAGTAACATATCCAAAACAAATGATGCATGTATATATTCCCAACATCATGAATATTTTTTGAGGAAATTTTAATTCATTAATTTAATGTGAACAATTCACGAACCACACCAAGAAGTTCTTCCTATTGAAAATTGAAAATGAGGTCTCATAAATCATATCACAATGAAATTCAAAGAGATTTATGACACAAAATTGAGAAAATAATTCAAAAGTCAACCATTCCACTAACTCTCCATGTGTGTGATTGAAAACAATTCCATGCTATTCTTTCCTCTTTCTATCCAATAAATATAGGTTATTTTAAAATTATTCACCTTTAAATGAATTTTCACCAAACCTTCCCAACATCCTTTGAAATCATATTTAATGACACACTAACTTAAGCATTCCCAGAAGTCAAACCATATGATCCTGACCAAGATATCCCCATATGTTGTACATTTTATCACTCCACCCATTCATTATTATTTTTTTTCAGAAGTTGCATTTGGAGAAAATCTCAGACTCATCTCTAAACCCCTGTTTGATCTCCTCGTGAAACTAATTTTAATTGTTATAACAAGATCAAAGGTTGAGTAGGAGTAGTTTTTGACTTACCCAAGACACAACCCAAAATTGTTTTTTAGTGTGTGCAACATTCAGAGATCAGGTACACACACATAGGTAAATCAAGTACCGTAATGAAATAGATCGTGTAAGGAACGTATGTAAATATCATTTTAAGCTGAAAAATATTAACATAACTTATATTTACCTTCTATTAAGTAAAAAATATTCACACTTTTTGGTTTGGTGAAAAAATGTGTTCAGATATTAGTGACACGATTTTTCCAAAAACTACTCACACAAGGGGCATCAATCATCACAAAGGTTTCACATAGATACAACCATTTATATCATTGACAGAAAACCAATTCACTAAAAATCACTCCCAGATGTTAAATTCATACAAATATTCTTTTTCACCTTCTTTATGGTATTTCTACTTTCCCCCATTATGATTAGAAAATCATGGAACCTTGATATTTTTGATGGGGAAAAATGAAAATACCATAAAATAAGGAATAAAAGAGAAGAAAGAAGAAAGAAAATGGAAATCCTAATAAACACAGCAAGATGGGAAATAGTGAACATGCCATTAAGAAGGAGAAAAAGAGAAGAAAGAAAAAATACAATGAAAAATTCTAAATACCCTAGGAATGTACCCTTCCCCCCCCCCCCCCAACACCTAGAATGTGTAGTGTACTTACTGTAATAATTGAGAAGGTGAGATCAAAGGATAAAACTAGGTGTGTTTCACTGGTATGTTGCCTCTTGAATATGGAGTTCCTCCATCAGGAATTCCGAAAGCACTTCATGGAAGTGCATCAGCCACTGCCCATTGACAGTGAAGGTTTGCTTGGTTTCTTCATTTTGAACCAGGATGCAACATCAGCCTTGCATTATAAAGGAGGACCTTCTTCCAAATGTGGAATTGACGATGAAGTATAAGACGGTCGTGGTCAGTCTTGGTTCTCTCCTTACAAATCCCGGAGTTTTCATACGAATCTCTTCTCATTTCCTTCATCTCTTAAATCTATAACTTCCTTTGAGAGCCTGCACCCAAAATATTAGAATTGCATTGTTTGATGGCCTAGTATGCCCAGTTCTCAATCTCAACAGTTAGGTGACAACTCTTTCCAAACACAAGATGATATGGTGACATTCTAGTGGGACTTTGGAAAGCAGTATGGTTGGACCATAATGAATCATCAAGTTGAAGACTCCATTCCGTTCTATTGGGATGAACCATTTTTTCAAGAATCTATTTTACCTCTCTATTTGACACCTCAACTTGACCATTGGTCTGTGGATGATATGCAGTAGAAACTCTATGACTGACCCCATACCGATGCAAAAGTGATTACATTGTTTGATTGAAGAAATGAGAACCCTGGTCACTGATGATGAACCTAGGTAATCCAAACCTACAAAAGATTTGCATTCTCAAAAATTCTTCAACTACCTTAGAATCATCAGTCCTTGTAGCTCGTGCCTCTGCCCATTTTGAAACACAATCAACTATTAGAAGAATTTACAATTTGCCAATGGAATTGGGAAGTGGACCAATAAACTCAATGACCGGAAAATCAAATTTGTCATAAAAGAGCGATGGTTGTTTTGGAATTTCATTTATTTTAGAGACATTCCACATTCATTGACAATGAGGAAAATATTTTCCAAAATCATGGGAATCCCCAAAAATTGTTGTCCAAAAAAGGCCAGAATCAAGGACCTTGTGAGTAGTCTGTTGGGGACCAAAGTGGCACTTAGAAGCAAGAGTGTGAAAGAATCTAAGGACAGAATGAAACACACTATTGAGAACACAACTCCTAAGGACTTTATCACTACATATCCCCCAGAGGTAGGGGTCATCCTAAATATACCAACAAGACTCATGTTTTAGATGACTGGCTTGGTTTTTATTGAAATCTGTAGGAATGTAAGATGCTACCAAATAATTTACAATTTTATCATATTGAGGAATAGAATCCTTCAATCAGTACAATTGATCATCAAGAAACATATCATTTATAGGAATACAGGGGGATGCATCAATGTCTGAGGATGGTGGAATCCTATGGATATGGTCATCCACCACATTCTCTGCTATTTTTTATCCCTAATTTCTAGATTAAATTCTGGAAGGAGGATCATCCAGCGAATGAGACGTAGTTTGGCTTCCGGTTTCATAAAGAGATACTAAAGGGATACATGGTCTAAGAACACAATGACTCTAAACCCCATAAGTTATGACCAGAATTTTTCCATTGAAAATACAATGGAAAGGAATTATTTTTCAGTTGTGGTGTAGTTTTCTAGGGAATAGTCAAAAGTATGTGAGGTATAGGCCATGACATGTGGAGCTCGATCAACCCTTTGTGACAAGACTTCCACAAATGCATAGTTAGAGGCATCACAAATGAGCGCACACGGTAAATCCCACTGAGGTGGGTGGATTACCGAGGGTGACATGAGAGTCAATTTTAACTTTTTAAAATCTTCCTAACATTATTTATCAAAAACAAATTCCTTTTCTTTTTTGGAGTAATCTCATAAGGGGGAGTTCAATTTTTCTAAAGTCACGAATGAAACGATGGTACAGTCTAGAATGACATAGGAAAGACCGCACATCCTGTACATTTTTTGGGAATGGTAAGGAATAAATTGCATCCACTTTTGATTTATCTACCTGGATACCATCCCAAGAAATGAAATTCCCCAAAACTATACCTTGTCACCCAATGAAATGGAATTTCTCATAATTTAATACGAGATTCCGTTGAATAAAATAAAGTAGGATTGAAGCAAGACTACTCAAACATTCATCAATAGAGGATCCATAAACAGTGAAATTATACATGAATACTTCCATCCCATTCTTTAGGAAATCCGAAAAAATACTAACCATGCATCATTAGAAAGTACCCTAAGCATTTCACAGACTAAATGGCATCCTTCCATAGGAAAATGTGCCAATGGGGTAAGTGAAGGTTGTCATTTTCTGATCCTCGGTGGAAATAAGGATCTGAAAGTATCCAGAATACCCAACAAGGAAATAGTAGTGGGACATACCCACTAGCCTCTATTTCATTTGGTTAATTAATGGAAAAGGGAAATGTTCATTCCCAGTGTATTGGTTTATTCGGCGATAGTCTATATAGACACGCCAACAATTATGCACATTTGTTGGAACCAATTCATTGTTTTCATTTTTTATTATTGTAAGGATAGATGTTTTTGGAACTACATGAACAGGACTAACCAATTGGCTATCAGAGATTGGGTAAATGATTCCAACAGCCAATAATTTTGTTACCCCCTTTTTCACAACTTCTTGGAGGTTTGGGTTCAGTTGACTTTGTCCCTGCCTCACTGGTTTTGCCTCATCCTTTAACAAAATATGATGTGTACAAATTGATGGGCTATTACTAGAAATTTCAACAAGTGTCCATCCCAAATCTTGCCTATACTCCCTAAATAGTTCAATCAGTGGAAATTCATGCTCTGGAGGGTGTAATCTTGCAATGATGATGGGAAACTTGTTTCCATTCTCAAGATATGAATATTTTAAATCTTGAGGAAGTTGTTTGAGTTAAAATTCTGCTGGATTTTAGATTGATGGGAGTTTGTGTGAAAGTGAGAGGTAACTAATCTCATCTAACTGCTCAATGATATCATCCTTATATGAGGAATGAGATTTTACAAGTTTACAAATATCATTGATTGTCATTGGATCCTCGGTGTTCAAGAAATTATCAATTAATAAACATGCATGGCACGTTTCGAGACCACTACAATAATAAATGCATGATTCATTATCTAGAATTTAAATCAAGGAAGAAAACTCGAAAAGGGGATTGGGGGAAAGAAATGTTGTTTTTTCAGGGGAAGGAAGTATATAAATTGAATTAATAGAGGGAGAAGAATGTTCTTTTGAGAGGTGCTTCATGGCATCAAGGATGTTGAATTGGAAAATTTCACCACCAAACTCCATAGATAATGTACCATTATTGACATTAATTATGGTTTTGGTGGTTTTCAAGAAGGTACTCCCCAAATAATTGGGTCATGTCCATTCATCATATCATCCCCCATTTTAAGCACCTAAAAGACAGCAGGAAAAATTAAATTTTAAACCCTCACAAGAACATCCTCTAACACACGAGAGGGGTGTACAATACTCTGGATGCCCAATTAAACAACAATTCTAGTGGTCTTCAGTTCCCAAACCTGAAATGTTGTGTAAATGGAGTGATGCATCACATTTATCGACGCACCTAAATGAAGTATAGCATTATAAAACGAATACCCCCCTATGGTGCATGGAATTGAGAATGTTCAAGGATCATTGCACTTAGTGGGAAGTGATGGATCTATCAATGCTGAAACATTCCTCCCCATGCTCACATTCTGATCACCTTGAAGTCGCCTTCTATGTGTACACATCTCCTTTAAAAACATGGCATACCATAGAATTTTCTTCACAGTATCAATCAATGGGATGTTAAACTGTACTATATTGAAAATTTCCAATATTTTCTTATCATGATCAATTTCCTTTTGTTTTCCTGGTTTGTTGACCCTTTGAGGAAATGGAAGATGAATGGTTGGGTTAGGTGACGCATCAATATACACACTCATTCCTTTGGAAGGGATTCTCTTAGGATAAGGTTCTTCAATATTTGGAACATTTTTAATGGTTGGGATGTAGGTTTCCTCAGGAGGGGATGAATCTAATGGAAGATTCATTTTACTTTCTAATTGTTTTCCACTCCTAAGGGTGATGGAACTAACATTTCCTTCATCCTATGGATAACTACATGTTGAGATGGTTGTTTACCTAACCCATGACTTTGAATTTCACCCACTGAGATAGCTAGTTGGCCTAATTCGGTTTTCAGGGCTTGTGTGGCTGCCTGAGTGGTTTGTTAGAATTGGATATTGTTTGCATCCATTTGTTTCATCATATCTTCTAGGATAGTCTCAGGTTTTGGAGGGGTTTGTTGGAAAGGACTTTGGGTGGTTAAGGATTTATGGGTGGTGGTGGTGGATGAATACTCTTCCCCGGTTGGATCCATTGTTTTTTAGGTTGGTTTGAATACCCCCCTTTCCTATAGGCTCGGTTCTCCTTCCACCCATGGTTAGATGGATAGTAAGGTTCTTGATTGAAGGGTTAGTTATAGGGGTGGCCTGGAAATATTGCCTCACAACTCTCAGATGTTTCCCTTAATTGAGGACACTGCTCAAAGTAGTGGGTGTTGGAAGAACATATACCTCAATGGATGGGAGATGGATATTGGTATTTACCTTGGGAAAGAGCAAGTTTTCAATGAATGGTACATACCTTTTCGAACATTGTGTCCACCTCTTCTTGAATTCATAAATTTTTACCTCATGGACACCTCGAACCGGTACATTAGACCTTGAACAAATTGTTGTGTGTTTTGAACCATGTTCTCAATCAGGGCTCTTGCAACATTTCGGTTCTTATCAACTTGCGCACCACCTGTAGCAACATCGATCATATTTCGATCAATAGGGATTAAACCTTTATAAAAATATTGAATTAAAAGTTGATCACTTATTTGGTAGTGTGGACAACTTGAACATAACCTTTTAAAGTGTTCGAAATATTCATGTAATTTTTCCCCTTGATATTATCTTATCCCACAAATTGCATTCATTATTGTTGTAGTTCAAGAGGCTAGGAAATATTTTTCAAGAAAAAGTAGTTTCATGTCCGCCCAACCTCTTATTGGGTAATTAACATAATATAATTAATATTTTGTTGTATCTTCTAATGAAAAGGTGAATTCTCTATGCTTTACTTGTTCTTAATCCAAATTTGTAGGTATTAATGTATAAGACATAGTATGAAATTCACTTAAATACTTGTGTGGATCCTCTCCAATAAGTCCATGGAATCTTGGTAATAGATGAATTAGACCAGATTTTAGTTCAAAATTGGGCGGCTCCCCTTATAATTGAATATAGGTGGGTTGGATATCAACATCATGTGAGGTCAGTTCCTTTAGTGTTTGATTGTTTTCAGACATGTTATTTATATTAATTTCAGTTTTAATGTGGGTACCCAAAGAAGAAGAATAAGGATCAAGATGAGTGTTGATGTTTTGTGTGTCCTCTTCCATAGGTTCCTCTTGTATATCATGGGGTCACTAATGTAGGATCCTCTATGGTTAGGGTTTGGAAGGTTATAAGTCTCCTAGAGTAGAATGCATCATACACAAATCCTAAACAAGAAATAAATTAGAACACAAAAATAAAAGTAAAGGTATAAGATAAAACACACAAACATTCACAAAATTTTCAAAACAAATTATAAAAAACACGCACTAAAAACAAAGCGCTCCCCAGCAATGGCACAAAACGTTGACCGAGTTGCCATGACACATCAAATTGGTATGATTGGAAGATAAATTTATAGTATAGGGAATAACCTAGGTCATCTCTCAAAGAGCATTTATTGTTTTAGAGGATGTATTTTTGATAAGAAGTACTAAAATATTGGGGTGGTTTTGAAAACAGATTTAAGTAAATTACATAATTAAAAGAGTTAAATAGTTGATAAATAAAGGTGGTGTATTAATAATAATGAGAGTATAATATCATTTCAAGTTCACTACACATCTTTGATAGTTCATTGTTCTGAAATTTTATCATGGTTTTGTTTAATTCTTGGGTTGAATGTGGTCAAGATCTTCATTCCCCTCTTGTCTCTTCAAATGATGCTTAAAGAACCACCCCTTGACACAAAAAATTGTGTTGCCAAGATTTGGTTATAAATAATAGAATAAAAAGTCTACCAAAGCATACTTAAATCTTATATATGTGTGAGATAAATAGGATTATTTTGTTGTCCAATCATAGTAACCCAAGATTCTCACTTGAAATCTCAACCCAATGGGTGTTGAAATAAAAAGTGTTCCACTTAATTATATCAAATGAAATTTAATCAAGGGAGAAGCATGTCAATATAAAAAAAAGATAAATATTCAACAAAAAAATTATACAAAACCAGCAGAAGAACATGTCCTTGAACTCCCTCCCATGTTTGTGTAGCTCCTTCGAAATGATCTTCCACCATTTAGCTCGCCATCAAGAGGAGGAGGAGGCTCGGGTGGAAATCCTTCTTCAACCTTGATCCCCCTATGAGGATAGGGGCATCCATAACTTCTTGGATGACGAATAGACTCCTTTAAGACTCTGAAATGGTTCATATTTTCACCTAGTTCGAACTCCCCAAATGCGGTACCCATAATGCTCGTGTATAGGAAAATTGGGAAGTGGTTTTGGGCATACAGATTGTGTAAAACCAATTGTTAAATTTTTTTCCTCATCCAGACAGTCCTCAATAGATTTTTAAAAAACTATAATGTTGTTTCCACACGTCTTTTATATCTCCACCGAAATTTTGGATTCTTTTGGAAACATAAAACTCTAGATATGGACAAAATAATGCACACAACCTTTGACTCTCTGTAGATATGGTGGCCTCGATAGATCACTTCGGTTGGGCCCCTTCATGGCCGAATGGGGCTTTATTGAATTCTTATGAGTTGTAGAAAATTGTGTTTTGGATCAGTCTACAAAATATAATACCATTTGGATTCACTTAGTTTCCAAAATCTACCCAATAGTGGACAGGTGTTCATCGAACCCATGCTTTTTTGGCCCATTTTCCTCCTAGATCATCTCCAGGGCCTACAAATCACCTCCTCCTGTAATGGAATCATAAAAAAAATTAAAATTGACCCTTTATGCAGTGATAAACATAAAATAATTGATTCAAACATTGAATGAAATTTTTAATTATTTTAAAATTTTCAATATAAAACAAGTTTAACATAGTGGTGTAATGGTGAAAATGAAACAGTGAATCATGGTGTGATCAATTATACACATAAAAATATATATAAACAAATAAAGACTTCGAAACCAATGAAAATTAAACACATTATAACTAGACTAAAAAATATAATTGAAAATCTAAAATGGGAAACTATGGATCGCCCTAATCTATTAAAATCACCGTCCGCACTACAAACACTATAGAGAAGAAGAAAAATATTAGTAAACCTAGAAAAATTATTGAAAACGAAAATATACAATATTGATAAGAATTTAATTTAATAAATTAATGATGGGATGTAGAGTTATTTATAAGAGATAATATGACTGTTGGAATAGCACTGTGATTGTTGGAATAGTAATATGACCAATAGGAATAGTAACATGACCATTGAAATGGTAATTTCGCATAAAAACATTAAATTATTATATAAATAATATTTATCATGATTAAATTATGTAAATATATATTTATAATATCCTAAAATATATATAATGATTAAAAATGAAAAAAAATATAATCACATTTTTAATAAAATGTATTTTAAAGTATTTTGTAAAAAATCATTATTTTTATATTAAAATTACAATTAACAATTTTAGAAATTTGTTTTGATTAAATGAATTTAATTTTTGTAATCAGGACTTCTAAATTATCCAAAGGTGGTTTTTTGGTAATTTTCTATGATAATTGAATTTTGGGGTGAATAGTGAAAATATAGCTTCTCACATAATTGCTGTATCTCAGATTACATCAATATTGATGTAATAATGAAATAATCATTTATATAACATTATTTTCAGTAATTTTTAATTTTATTTCGTAAATGGATAATTATAATACATTAAACTCTATTTTCATAACTAAAATTAACTTTCCAAAACCTAAAGTCAAAAGTAATTCCTTAAAATGTCAATTTTCCACTTTTATTTTTAATAAATTAATGAATTCTAAGTATAAAAGGGAATTAAAGTCTTAAACTTGTTATATTATATTAATATATGATTTATACTGCCAAAAACACTACTACTAGTTTTACCTTTGATATATTATTTTATTTAATATTTTAATCTAAAAATACCCCTCTCCTCGCGTAAAAATAACCTCTATCTCTTCCCTTGGAAAAAAACTCCTTCCACCCATTCCAAATCCAATTCTTTAAAAAATCCCAATTAAGCCTCTTATAATCTATAGGGACATTCTTGATCAATAAAACTCCAATCACCAAGGAGTTATAGAGTCGCGCAAGAGAATGTACACTAAGGATTAAGTAAGTTTCTATCCATTTCCTTGACTTTATAATTAGTATTCCTCTTTTATTTCTTTTTACAATTACCCTTTAATGACAAAAATTTAATGGAACTAATTAGTAATTAATTTAATATTTTATTAACGATTTCGTCCTACTCTACATATCATACTACTAAAAATTTTAAAACGTATTCTTCCCTCTCTCCTGTGAATGTCATGTTAAAGGACAGTTAACCACCTAGGGAGACATTTCCATGTCAAGACATATAACCATCATCAATGATGGATATTATAAAAAAATATAAATATAATATAATCATGTATCTATATTAATTATAAGATTCTATAATTAATTATACTAATGTACATATTAAAATTAATAAAATAGACAAATCAAAGAGAACTGGGATATTTTCAAAAAAAGACATCAAAACGCTTCATTTTCATAAAAAAAAAGTATGAAATATAATCAACCAATTCTAATTTTTTATAAATGAATATAATAAAATTCTACATCAATGATTTAATAAATCCATGATTATTATTCATGAGGCACAAACACAATAAAATAAAGTGGGAATTAAGTTAAGGTGATTCTCAGACACAATTGCCTTATTTGTGTTATTATTTCTTCCATGGTATAAATGTTCATAACATATTATTCAAATTTCCTTTACCTTTTCCTTTGGGGATATACATGATACAACCATGTCAAACAAAATTCTGACAAAATAATTCTTTTTCAATGTGACTTAAATTTCCAAATCAATGTATTTTACTCCTCTTTAAATAATTCTTGTCTACTCAAGAATAATGATGTATTGTGTCCAAGAATTATTTCCTTTATTAATTTGGGAAATGAAAATATTATTCATAAATTTATTCTTTATTTAATGCTTATGAAACCCATTCCCTTCATTTGGTTTACATCATGACATTGATTGATATATCTTCTTTGTGGCATGCTGGATTTTGTTAATGTTATGATATGATATGTGAGCATGGAATTATATAACACTCTAATTCATTAGGTAATGTGATGTATCTTGTGAGATAATGTGAAATATTCCAGAATATGAAGATAAATTTTTACATTATAATTATGTTATGATTATTCACATATGTTATGCATGAAAATGATTATATATTTCTTCACAACTATGTGTGGTTTTGACCACTAAGACTTGATGTTTAATTTTAATGCATTGCCACATTTCATGCCTTTATTGCATGTTTCCTAGATGTTGTTGTTGGTGATCCTATTCTCATGATATGATTATTATTGTTATTCTCACCCATGTATTATTGATTCATGTACCTTATTCATCCTATTAATAGTATTTTAGCTCACACCTTTCAATGATGTATATCTTAAGGTGATTAAGTCTATTATTAAGAATGTAAGGGGCACTAAGAACATAGGGAAGAAGAATTAAATATTTTTTATATTTTATTATGTAAATGTTATGCATAAGACTAATTTTCCCAAGACACTAAACCATTTGATCAAATATTTTTAATACAGTATGATGATTATTTTTTAAATGATATAATATTCATGTAAGAAAAATTGGGGTTGCTATATCAATGTCCTTCTCAAATACTTATAAATTCAATATCCCAGATCGTATATTTGAGTTTTCATGTGAAATGATAATGGGAATGACCATCTTATCTATTATTGGTTAAATTTTAATATGTATTTTTTGTAATCCCAGCCTTATACATTACATAAATTGAAATGGTAAGATGAACTATATTTCCACATGAGACATACTTGTGTTCCTATTATGGTATTCCTTTGAAGGGGTCAAATGTTGGATTAATTATGAATAATTTGAGAGATACATGGGTTCCTTCCATGGAATTTCTTGGACAAGCTCATAATATTATTAATATTATATATACCATGGCTGATACTAGTGTAATTTATATATAATTCCTTGGATGGGCTTAGAGGTTACATGAATTATGTTGTAGCATGGGTGATACATGGGTTTATAATATGGATTTTTTGGACAAACCCATTGGTTTCATGATTTTTAACATACCATAGAGTGATACATATGTTCATTATATGGAATTCCTTGTATGATCTCATTGGTTAAATATCTTATATTATTCCATGTACAATACATGGATTTAAAAAGTTGTAATATCGTGAATGGGAACATAGGGAAAATGAGTTTTATTACTTCTTTTATAACCTTTATAATTGTATTATTTCTACTTTCCCTAGATATTATATTCATGACATACTTGTTTGACCTTGGCTCTATTTATTGTTTGTAATTTGTTTATGGTGCAATAATTTAATAAGTAATAGTTATGATTATTCATGGATGTCTGAGTTGTGACTTGGTTCATAGCTAGTACTTCATATCTATTTATATGTATATATATTTTAACAAGTTTATAGTATATTTATTTATTTGTACATATTTATTTATAGATATATTTATACATTTATATATATGTGTGTGTGTGTGATTTAAAACATTTGTAGGTATTCTAGAATAGACCAAAGCAGGTATTATCAGCTGGGATTCCAAGTGAATCTCAAGCCTGAATGGTTTATATTTATTTATTTACACTTTTTTTATTATTCTTTCATGTTTATATATTTTATATTCACAGAATGGATAGCATTAGACTCCATTGGCGGTGGTATACTGATTTTTTCTCACACCCTGCCCAGGAAACCATTTCGTACCTGAAAAGACCTCATGGTTTTAGGTTAAAGATCATAGATTTATGCTTGTTCTATTACTCTTCTACATGGGATCCTAGAATCAAAATATTGAGTCGAAGATCAAAATACTCATGGAGATGCACTATATGATTTTTTTTCCTTTCATTGTACATGTTTTTATATTTACCTATTGTACATCATCTGCCTATAGATTGTTGCATCAAATGGAAAAGCATGGTTGTATCATTTAGAACTATCTAATTTATCAGTTATTGTTAATATTATCTATTTGGGATTTACATTTATATGAATTTCATTTATTTTATAATTCAACTGATTTTAATTATTTATTATTCTTCTCTTGTGCATTTTACTGAGCCAGAGGGTATAGTCTCACCATTGTACAATCATGGAACCCTTACTGCTAGTGGGTAGTCTCTAAGGTATGGGGATTCGAGTTTTTGGGAATGTTTCCAACTGTCTTGGGGAACCTACTTAGTGGCTCCAAGTTCTAGACATAGCAAATCGGTATCAAAGGATTTATTTTCCATTGTATTACTATTTTGGGCTGGTATACATGACATGAAGAATGTGTTCACACTTGGTAAATAGTCATGTCTCAGAGTGATAAACCCACACACGAGGACAAGACTAACCATTCATGGATGGGATTATTGTTTGTCATGTTTGTTATTGCAATTGATTATTATTTCACCATGGGTGATTGATATACATTTTACTACTTACTAATTTATTAGACCTGTTGTATTTTACCCTTGGCTAGATATAGAAAGGAAGTGTTCTTACATGAATCATTATAGGAATAATGAGATTTACATTCCATGCATATTCCATACCATGTAGGTTGAATTTATTAACATTTCGATACTTGTTATATGTGCCTTGTGTAATTTATCATCATGCTTATCTATATACCACAATTACTTGATTATTTAAAATGATTTCATATATACAATGAATCGGTGGTTTTTGTTTTATTCATTAATTCATTAAAACTTCTTGATAGATTTCCTTATTATAATTATGATATAAGATTTGTTATTAAAGTTTGTGCATTAACCAAAACGGTGGTATTCTAAATAGATTGATGGTGGAACCTTAACTAACCAATCAAGATATGATTGAGACATGAATCATTGGTTTCATGAGATGAAACATTTATAATTGTGAATTAATGGAATCTGATCACAATTTTTAAATTTAATGGACCTTTTATATTATGAAACCAAAAGTGACAATTTTGTTGAAGGGACATGAATGCCAATTATGAATTGTGAAGTTTTGTACTAGTACTGTTTGAAAAGGGTAATGAATCCAAATGAACCATCATATGTTCCAAATTGAAATCCTCACTAGAAATGATTTCCATTATAGAAGCTAGTAACTATATAACCTGGGCATGATTCCTTGTATGAATGAATTCCCAAATCTATAACTAGACCCAAGTAGGATAGGGGGAATGTTGATTTTTAGATAAACCCATTATGGGTGTCTTAAATCTTGACCAAATTAATTGTTATTGGTTTCATTTAAATGGAATACCAATTTTAACTTATAGATAATTGAATCCATAAATATGGTATAGAAACTCATTTAATTGAACCCATATTGGCTCAATGATACCCTCAAAGGTATCCTTTTTTTATATTCCTTAGTACTTAACCCCATGGGGATATAATTATTCTGCATAAGAATGGTTATTTAAAGTGTCATAACAAAATATATAGTTTGGGGTATAAATTTATGGTCACATCATACTAAACCAAATCCCTTAAAATGATAAATACCGTGTATTATGTTTAAACATTTATAATTACGAGGCTGAGGTTAATAAAAATGTGAACTGCAGCCTAAGGGGGGTGTGAATGTTTCTTGTAGGACTCTGTGACTTCTTCTTAGTTTTCACTGAACCTAAATGATAGAAAGTAGAGCCTAGTGACCTTATTTGTGTGACGTAGTTATATTTTCAATGATTAATTTTCATGTAAGGGGATATCCTGATTGAGGTAGCTCACTTTAGGGAAAAAATTCTAGAAAAGGTTCCTTTTAGTTATCAGATGTGAGGTGCTTTTTGGGTGTCATTTGTTCTGTGTGTAACTCTTAGTTATGAGACTATGACTTTAATTAATGTGTGTTTATTCATTAAATGTGACTTTTTAAGAATGTGAGCATCATGTAATGCTTGGATTCCATAGGTTAGATATCCCAAGGGCATGGTCATCTGCTAAGTAGGTCAGGTGACCCTTCTTTTTATTCTTCCATAGTGTTAAATGACTTGGGATTTCATCATCCATATTAACAGTTCTATCATATAATATTTCTCTTGGATAAACCTTTGGTACAGTTTAGTAGATATAGGTATGCATATGGAAGATAGTAATTTGGATAGTATCAAATGATGTACCATTGTGTTGAAGAAATATTGGGGTATTATGCCTCACACAAGCGCTACCAATCAAGTTGCTAAAATAATACAGTGAACTGTATGAGTTCAGTTGAAATAATTAAATCCACAAGCCATTATGCTATCTTTGTGGATTATTTATCAATTAGGATGACATGGACTTACATATATGTTTTATTTATTGAGGTTTTGATGGATAACATTGCAAAAGGATCATGTGGTGTAACACTACCAATTGTCTTGGTTTGGGATTTTTTATGCCTAATACTAATGATGTTCATGAGTAAGGATTATGATAGTTTGAAACATAAAACTAGAGAAAATCATATCTAGAATGATTTTAAGAAGATTTTTGTCCTCTTTGTTCTAAATGTTACTTAGTAAAAGTGTGTTGGACACATTTTTTTACAATTTTCAGTGGGGGATATAGTGTATTCCATTCGATGAGTTCCTATTTTTAATAAATGCAGCCTAAGGAACTCTTAGTGTTTGGAGTATGGAATCGATCATAGAAAATTGTTAACTTCCATAATGGGGGAATTCTATCATACATACCATTTGAGAATTTCTAGAATTGTTATTTCAAGCCCATGAGGCTAGTAATTTCTAGATTTATAGCCCTGGATAAAATGACCACTACATAATCTTGTTTATGTGTTTCAGTCAAATATAGATCCTAGATTATTTATTAGGGAGCATGAGTGACCCAGAGAGAATAATACTTCTGAGGGGTGTCAGTTATGGTAAGGAAACATGATAATGAAATGGTTGGTTTTGTTTACAAACTTTAAAAGAAATAATTAATTCATTTGGACATCACTGGTTATGCTTGAATGATCACATGATTCCTTAGTAGTGAAGGTTGTGTGTTTCATTAGTGATGATGAATCGAAAACTACAGCTGATATATTTCTAAAGGATTTGATGATAGATGGTTTGACTATTTATCCCATGAGTAGTTGGACATTGTTTTTTGGAAACCATACGAGTCACTTCATGCAACATTTTATGGGAGTTTCTTGGGTTTAAATGGTAATTGGGATATCCAATTAGTGTATTATTGGCTTAATGATGACCGTTCCACTTATCTTGACATCATCCAAGGTATACTGAGAGAGCGTCAGTTATGCATGGAGTTAATGAGAGAATTAAATTCCTTGTTTGTTCAATAAATTGCCTCCTTTTGATTTGTGCTCTGAGATCATGGATGCTTTCAAATGCTTGGGTTTTCCTAAGTTATACATAGATTCATATATATTAAGGCTCTAGAAGGACTCATGGATGTTAGTTGATTCTCAAAATAAACCTCCAAGAAAGATACCATTGTTGGGATCAGATGGTGTTCTTGATACATGGACATTTTATCTAATTACCATCATCTCACTTATAAACACCTAAAGATAGAATACCATGGATACGATCCTTGTAATCCATTATTCTATTCCAAGGTTACCCTTGACTTACAATTGGTCTTGGTTGACGGTTAGTTTATGATGAGTCCTAGATGATAGGACAGTCTTACTCCTACGTTTGTGTTATGGCATGAAAACATAAATGATTGGTTGGGATGGAGATAACACCATATGTTTTATTATAGGTTTTAATGAGAATTATCCAAAATAAATATGTATTCTTTAGATTTTATGGAATGTAATCAGGTTTTTGACACATTAGCTTCTAAATCTGATCATTTTCAGAGATAGTCAGAATATAGTGGATTGAATTTCTATTCTTATTGTTAGATGAATGTGGTCAGTGTAGAACTACTTCATGAATTTCATCAGGGTGAGTTGAGTATAAATAATGGTCAGAAAAGAGTATTATTGGAAAATTCAGAATAACCATCTTAAATATAGTCAATTGATAATCTATTTTTAGATCAAATTATTAATTGTGTTGGGGAAATATTTAGAACTCTAGGGGACTATTTTTCTTGGAAATTATGATAGTGGATACACCATGACTCAAAATTGATCACTCAAACTAAAACCTATGATTGGAGCACCATAAGTCAGGTGATGAAAGAGATGGTGTCATGATAATGTCTCAGATTTGATGAGAATAGGTAAGAGCCATCTCAATGTTTCGGTTTTTGAGGTGCGTATTGTCTCTATATTCAATAGCTTATGTATTGTGTGCTTAAGTGAATCCTTTGATGAAAGTTTTGTATTTAGAACACAAGAAAATTGTTTCAGTGAGAATACCATGACTTCATTAACATGGGTGATGTTTCATTATTCCCCAAAGATTATAGATAATGAGAACTTCTAAGGTGGGGATATTGTAAGGTCCCTTGTTTATTTACTATGGGAATTCAAATGAAAATTTGAATTTTTCCATTTAGTGGAGGGACCAAATGTTAAAAAAAGCTTCAGAATTTATATAAAAACATTTTAATTATTTATTTTTTTGTGTTTAGATAGATTTTAAGGCCTGATAGGTGTATAAAGTCTTCCAGGGTGTTTTGATAACGTTGGGTTTTGAAAGCCATGTATTTAGAAAGGGTTAAGGGTGTGAATGGTATTCACATTATTAGTGAAAACTGGGCGCCCAAACTGTGTGTCCCATATATGGGGGGACCGTCATTGGTACTAACCTATGAGAGTAATAACATGTTCATTAGAGGGGTTTTATAGAGAATTGTAGAGGATGATGCATGGGTTGCGTAAGGGTAAAATAATTATTTGATTATCCATGCTATGGGAGGTTCTAGATGGAGGATATCCATGCATGGTAGGCGCAAGATTTTTATAACTATGCTCTTTGTCATTTGAGGCCATGTCTTTTTGGATAATAGATGCACATAGTTGGGGTATAGTAATCTGAATAATGTGGCATAACCATTCCCCTCATTAAAGGGGTGAAATTATAATTTTCCCCAACCTCATTATTGATTCCCCCCCCCCTTTATTCTCCTCACTTGTGCATAGTATCCACTCCATACATGGAGCTCTCCCTTAGCCTCTACTAGTAAATAATGTTTCAATTTCATCCAACATCTGATTCACGAACTATTGGTCACATTTATCACCCTTGATATGTCTAAAAATCCCCTTCCATATTTTCTCACTTTCCCTTTCTCTGTGGAATGTTATCTCAATTTAAAATCATTTTCCATATTTTTAGGGTGATGCCTATTATTCTAATTTCACTCATTCCAAATCGAATACAATACAAATATTGGAAATGTGAATCTTTCTAAGTCTGATATAAGTGGTCTATATTACTTACCTAAATAGTATCATTACTTATAACATGCGATGTTGTGCTGCTCACCATACATTCCATGTGTCATTTCTTAAACATGAAATTAGTTGTATTAAATATTTAGACCATGACAATGATTCCCTTGGTCACCCCATTTACACAGATGGAGGTTGACAACATCAAACTGAGCCACCCCTAGGTGGAGTTATTCAAAATCATAGGTACGTTTATAAATACTAAAATTATTTATAAGATTTAGATGGACCTCTTATTCCCTGATAGCTTACAATATGCATGATGATGTAAATTTGAAAATCATATTAATTTGCTAGAAATTGAATATATTTAATTAGATACATCTGCATTAACTATATAAGTGAATGTATGTCTCTCATGTCCTTCATATTGTTATAATGTGCACTACAAGAAAACAGTTCTTTAGATGCAGTTTTTTCACGATGATTTTTAAAACCGCCATGAAAAATATACTAATAATGTTTTTTTAAAATATTTTTAATTTTTTAAAATTTATCTTCTAAAAAATTCATTTTTCAAAATGCGGGTTTAAAAAAATGCACTGAAATAGAGGTGGTTTTTTGAAAATCAGAGCAAAATTTAAGAAAAAATAATTAACAAAATTTATAAAAATTATTTATTATTTATTATTGATTATTTTTTTTTATTATTTATAATATAATAAGTTTATTATTTATAATTTTATATATTTTTAATTTGTGAATTAATTAATATTTATCATTAATTGTTAATAATATTTTTAAACAAAAAAAATCTTCAATAAGTAGAAGAACAAACTTCAGCATCAAATGACCATATCATCTGATCTAAGATTCCATTTCAACTTCAAAACAAGTCAAATTGAAGTATATCAAATGAAATAAAAACAAAGTGAGATTTAAATCATGTTTTAATCAATGGAAAATAAATATATTCAAAATTCAAAAGTTGAAAATCGAACTTGAACTTCAAACGACCATAACTATTAATCCGGATGTCCATTTGGGATCTACCAAATATCAAATCAAAGTCTGTGATGGGCTCTATGCCGCGTAGGTTTGGAACCAACTCCTTGAGTGTTGTACCAATTTTTATTCTTCCAGAAAGGCCTAGAAGGCCTCCGAAATAGAGGTTTTAGTTGCACATACCGATTTCTTAAAATTCAAACAGTTATAACTTTCGATCAAGAAGTATGTTCGGCATGTACCACATATCTTATCGAAGCTCATTTCACGATCATCAATTTTTCTGGTTGTGGCACTGAAAAATGAGTCCTGGATCATATTTTATGGCCATTTTAGTGTTTTTTGGGTTTTTAGAGGTTCTTATTGTTTTATGATTTATTTAACAAATTTTTAATTTTTTTATTTATTTATAAATTATTTATTTATTTATTTAGTCAGTTATTATTAAATAATTAATTATTATTGTTTTAGTTATTATTTCATTTATTTATTTATTGATTTATTGATTGATTGATTGATTGATTGATTTATTTATTATTTAGTTATTATGTACACATTAATTATTTATTTATTTATTAATTATTTATTTATTATCTATTATTCGTTTATTCTTCATTTTAGATTTATTTATTTATTATTTATTCATTTATTCATTATTCCCTATTTATTAATTATTAATTATTTATTTATTATTTATTAATTAAAAATTAAAAATTATTGGTTATTATTAATTATATATTATTAATTATTTTTTATTTATTTATCTATTTATTTATTTATGAATTATGTATTTATTATTCATTATTTGTTATTTACTTTCTATTATTTATTCTTTATTCTTTATTCTTTATTCTTTATTCTTTATTATTTATTTTTAATTTACTAAATATTAATTTATTATTAGTTTATTATTAATTTATTATTTATTTTTTCATTTTTATTTATTGATAATTTATTAATTAAATATTAATTAATTAATTATTATTTATTAAATATTGAATATTGAATATTTCTAATTAAGTATTAAAATTAAAATATTAATTATTAATTAAGAATTATTAATTTTATAATTATCAATTATAAATTATTAATTATTATTAATTATTATTTATAATTTATTTATTATTCATTTATCTACTAATTTATGTATTTATTTATTTATTTTTTATTTGTTTATTCTTTATTATTTATTATTTATTAATTTTTAATTATTATTTATTATTTATTATTTTAATTTTAATTTTTTTATTTATGATTTATTAATTTATATTCAATTTACTAAATATTAATTTATTATTATTTTATTATTCATTTATTATTTATTTCTTCATTTAGTCAATATTCAGAATTTATTAATTATTAATTATTTATAAATTTTTAGATATAAATTATTAATTATTATTTATTATTTATTAATGAAAAAATTTAATTATTAATTCTAAATGCTCAATTTTTAATTATTAGTTATTATTAATTATTTATTATTTATTATTTATTATTTACTAATTATTATTTACTATTTATTATTTATTATTTATTATTTATTATTTATTATTTATTATTTATTATTTATTATTTATTTATTTATTTATCTATTATTTATTAATTTGTTATTAATTTGTTATTTGTTTACCACATATTAATTTATTTTTTAATTAATTTATTATTAATACATAACTTATATATATTATATGTTACATATTATCTATTATCTATTGTCAATTGTCAATTATATATTACGTATTATGTATTAGATAATATATAATATATATTTTTTATTTTTTATTATTTATTTTTTATTTTTTATTTTTTATTTTTTATTTTTTATTTTTTATTTTTTATTTTTTATTTTTTATTTTTTATTAGGTATTTTATATTAGGTATTGTTTATTATGTCTTATATATTATATGTTATATATTATATGTACTATATTATATATTATATATTAATAATTATTGATTAATGATAAATAATTATTGATTCATCATTATTGATTAATAATTATTTAGTTTGGATTTATTTGCTATGTATTACTTATTTTTCCAATTAATATATATGTGTGTGTGTGTGTGTGTGTGTGTGTGTGTGTGTGTGTGTGTGTGTGTGTGTGTGTGTGTGTGTATAAGTATATTAAATTCGATTTATTTA
The DNA here is from genome assembly GCA_963277665.1 of Viscum album. NCBI lineage: Eukaryota > Viridiplantae > Streptophyta > Magnoliopsida > Santalales > Viscaceae > Viscum > Viscum album. The sequence continues at coordinate 1,453,789,424 of OY728120.1, forward strand.
CAACATGAAGAGTCTGCTGGAGTGGTATTGTCTTTGGAGAATAAGCAAAAAATAAAGAATTAAAAAAATTAAAAAAAATTAAAAAAATTAAAAAAACAGCTGATAAAACATCAAAATTAAAAAAAAATTAAAAAAGAATAATCAACTCTTTAGACCGCCACTAGAAAACTACAACTAATTATTTCCCAGCACATGATTTAGAGGCGGTTTTCCAAAACCATCGCTGAACGATTTTTCGGTGGTTTAAACTGCCGATAAATGAAAAAAACCACCGTAGAATACAAATTTGGCATAATGATGAATGGCTAAATGCATAGTCAAATTAAAAATGATTTGGATAGTACCACATTCCCCTTTTTTATAAAGCCATCTATATGGGCCACTATATTAATTAATATTAAGGGGTTGTTTAATTGGGTTATTTGAAAGGATAGATTCCATGGACCTTCCCATGGACTTTTCAATTACGTAGATGTTCAATTTCCAAAGTCATATATTTGAGTTATGATATGAAAATATTATGAAAGTGGCCTTCTTAGATATTATTAGTTAAATTTAAATATGGAATGTTTTTATACATAGCCTCATCTGTTATATAATTTTAAATAGTTAGTCAAATTGAATTACCCCTTGACTGATACTTGGGTTCCTTCTATGGAATGACTTAGAAGTGCTCGTAGGTTGAATGAATTATAGATATTTTGAGAGATACTCATGTTCCTTCCAAGGAACTCCATGGATATGCTCATATGGTTTTTATTATTATATATACCATTGGTGATACTTGGGTTCCTTACATGGAACACCTTTGACGAGCTTAGAGGTTACATGAATTATGTTAAACCATGGGTGATACTTGGGTTTGTTATACAGACCAACCAAGATGGATTCATTGGTTTCATGATTTGTAATAGACCACATAGTGATTCTTGGGTTCCTTATACAGAATTCCATGGAAGGACCCATTGGTTAAATGAATTACATTATTCCTTATGCAATACAAGGATTTTCCAAGTTAGAATACCATGCACAAGAACATATGAAATATTTGATTTATAACATTCCTGATCACCTTTATGCACGGACACCATGAATTTAACATTGGTCCTATACCAATTTCATACATTAATTACCTTGGATATATTTCCTATTTTAGATATTTTAGCTAGTGCCTTAGTTAAATAATCAATACTTATGATTATACATGTAAATTTGACTTATGCCTTGTTTCATGGATAATACATTGTATCAATTTTTAAGTCAACACATGTTACCCCTTATCTTGTACATATATATATATATATATTGATAGAATTATCAATATATAAATTTAAACTTATATATATGTTTTCATTACACCTCCAGTGGTATTCTAATTAAAGATGATGTATGTATTGTCGGTAGGGTGCCCCTATGGAACTCGAGCCCGAATGGTTTATATTTATTTTATTACTGCATATTTGTAATACTACAAACTACTGTATTTTATATTAAAATACTAGATAACCCTCTAAATTGTTGGTGGTATCCTGCCAAGATTATCTCAGACACTGTTTGGACCCCATTTGGTACCCGAACAGTTACCATGGATGCAGGTTCAAAATCAGGAATATATGGGTTTTTTGTTACTCTGGTATATTAAAGCACAGGGGAACATGAATAAGTTAGTGCTCAAGATGCTCATGGATATGTCCTATGGTAATTTTTTTCTTTTCATTATCCACATCTATTTATTAACCTATTTTTCATCATTTTTTTACCTTATAACATCACTTGGACATGTATAGTTATATCACTTGGAATTGGCCAATTTATCAGTTATTATTTTTATTTTTTTGGGATTTAAATATACTTACATTGTATTTAATATATATTTTACCTTTTTTTGAATATTTATTATGCTTCATATTTTTTTATTATATATCTAGAGGTTGTAGTCTCCCCACCATACCATCATTGGACCCTCACTACTTGTCGGCGGCCTCAAGTGTAAGGAGAGGTGAACTTGGGTCTATGTGACTGATCAGCTCAGGGCACCATTTCAGTGGCTCCCTAATGGGATGTTGAAATCAATCAAAAACAACTTTATTTATGTCTCATGAGAATAATCAATTTCTTTATAAAAAAATCATACCAATGTTATACTTAACATTTCATCATAACTAATAATACTACATAAGAAACATCTATTAGTGATAAATCAAATTCATATTTTGAGAGTTTATTTAATAATTCACATGTGTATATATATAGTCAACTTAAAATAATGATAAAATATATAATTCCTTTTTTATAAAATGATACATTTTATATCCTTAAACTCATTCATTAAAGTTAACAAAACCATACATAAGCACTTGTTTAATCATATAATATATTAAATTGTGCTATAAAAGCCATATGTTTTCTTAACATATAGGTTTTTATTAAAATTAGTTTATTATTAAGTAATTCCAACAATATCTATATGTAACACCACCCACTAAACATATTTATTGATTAATATCAATGAAGAAAGTGCCTTTCAATAATGGGGATACTAGGGATCATATTACATATGTTCAACTATAGGAAAATGTATTCAAATTAATTAAATTGACACATCATATGTTATGAAGTTAACAACAAATATTTTCTACATAGAACTATTTCTAATTTTCTCATCATCATATTTTAGTTTTTTATTCAATCATTACTTTGATATCATTTTGTAAACAAAATGTAACTGTTTTCATTATCTTTATTTTCCAATATATCTTAAAAACTTTTAGAGCATAAAGTTACATTAAATTTAAACCTAAACACTTTAATATTTTATTTAATACCTCAAAATTATCAATGTCCAAAAATACTCCTAAAATCTTCTTAGAGACAATATTTTATTTAAAATATCATTTTATGATCCAAAAATTCCTTTGTCTTAGAAAATAACACTTACTTCCAAATGTGGGAATATTTTAAAAATAAACAATAAAGAACTATATATTATATGATAATATATATGTTTGAAAAAATTTATAAAAAAGAATATTTTATACATTAAAATACTCCATTGTTTGGTGGTGGGGTCAAATTCCTTATATTTTAAAAAATATATTCGATAAAATATTTTATATTGGACAAAAATCCATATATAATTATTTTAATTTGAAGAATGTTGCATAATTTGATCAATCATAACTATGAATATAAAAAAACAGCATCTCATAAATTTTTGAAATCAATACTTTTAAATTACCCCACTTATCCAATTAGAAGAAAATAAATTTAAAAGTAACACTATTTTTTATGATCTACTTGAGCTTTAATGTAAGAAACAAATTTTTTTCTTTAGGTATGAATCCTTTTAATGTTTGATTAAACCCTTAATTATACTCCTATTTTTGAAAAAATCCAAAATCATGATTTTAGTATGGTTTGTTTTTTTAGAAGATGGAAATAGGGGACTGAAGGAATCTATTAGGCTAAATACAAGACATTTATTTGGAATACATGACATGTATTTGGAATACAGGATGTTTATTAAATACAAATCATGTAATGGCCTTGGCAAGTCAATTCACTGTATATAAAGGGTTTTTATCAAGGGGAGGTCACCAAGAATTATAGGAAATATAAATCATTTACATGTTATTTAAATTCCTGAGGTTGGTTTTTAAAATAAGAGGTTGGTCTCCCTTATTTCAACAGAACCTCACCCACAACCTTCTCCTATGTAGGAGCTCCCCATTGAGCATAAACCTTGGATTTCATCTTGTTTTTTTCTTCTGGAATATGATATCGGATCCATATATTAGGTTATAAGTGTGTAGGTAAGTGCTTCAGACCTTTATCCTCATTCATCATTCTTTTTTTTATCAGTTTCATTATTTACAGTCTAGATCATATGCCCTATTTTTGGATCATTTATCCATTATTTTTTTCTAATCCTGGAATAAAACAGGGTTGATACTACATGAGGAGAGTATTATAGGCTTAAGGGAGGGGGTCAATGAAATTTCCCTAAAATTATATTCATTTATAATCTATCATTATTGTGTTCATAGTGGTTCCACTAGGAATTACCTATTAAATTCATATTCAATTCTTGTAATCCTTGTAATTGTATTCTAGAGAACCTTTAATATATGATCATCACATCATTGGAAGTTTTGACCTCAATACTAATAACACCAAGTAGTTTGTTTCTTATATTATTCCTAGAGTTGATTGTTATTACTATCTACGGTGTCGTTTGGGCGAGCTATAGTTGGACATATTAAAGGTATGTGTTTTAATCAGATAAATGAATTGTTAATGTCTAATACATTTATAGAATCACTTGACCCTTATAAGTTAAGTTATTAATATTAATCAATGAAAATTTTAATTAGTAAATGTAATGTATGTATTAATATATATAAGTTGTTGTTGTTATATTTAATTTAATAACATTTGTTTCATGTCCTTATCCCACTATATCATTTTTATGAAAGGTAAAGGAATGAACCTTCTAATTGGACATAGAATGAAAGTAATGAATGGATGCATGTCCCATTTATCATGGTCACCTAGTATGAAATGGAATCTAATAAATTCTCTAAATTATTAACCGGAATGATTATTACATTACCTAATTAGATAATGATATACTTATAATGTTTCTATTGCATATCGATCTTCTTTTCTATATAGGAGTGGTTAGAGTTCATCCAGTCTTGGATTCCTGAGTGAATTCCGTGATCAATCAGAGGATTCCATTCTGATTTGAGGAGCCTATTCCAATGGTTGATACCCACCTTATAACATGGTCCTGGTCTAATAGTGGATGGAAATCATGATTCTATAGGATCTCTTCATTATCTTTTAGATATTATGATTCCTTGGATACAATCCTTAGATCCAACTTGAGGGATTTGGAAACATGGTTCCATGGATACACCACATTTCCCAAGTAATACCTAGCATTTTCTTACCACATATGAGATCTTTAGACTCAATTAGAATCAATTATTGTGAAATTACTTGGGTGATTCCCCTTGGAATACTCTAAGAACCAATTTTCAGACTTCATGTTATTACTATGTTCGATCAAACCCCAAGGTTGAGGATGCTTTGGTTATACCTTGGATCCTTTTACATTAACTATACCATATACATTATGGTTGATACTTATTATAAACTATAATGTAATTAATTAAATGACACATCATGAGACACCAGCTGGGGATGAATTAGGTATGGTATTTTTTCATGACTTTACTATATTTACTTTTATATATACATGCACAGTGATTCATTTTATATTTATAAACTAGATTGTATAGATTTCATTTTTGGTGTCCTACTAATATTTATCTAACACTCTATTTGGGCCACCAATGATACTAAGGAAGATTATATATATAAAGGTGTTGATAGGGGGAGTTTCCTACTTTCGACACATGATCATGTTTTATAAATTTAGGATAGTTCTTCGTAGAAGATGTTCGAGCTAGTTCTCTGGTTGATGGATTGTTTTTTACTTCATTTTGTATTATTTTGTATAAATTTTATTTCCTTATTCCATGAATACATATTTTCTAGTTTGGTAGAGACATGACATATATCATCAACATTTTGTTTATAATCATGTTTCTAGTTTTTTATTACTATTTAGTTATGGGACGTTTATCCTTATTTCTATTTCTAGTGTTATCTATTTACACTGATTACTCTATTTATATAATTTTATGTAGCCATTGTTATCCCCTATTACATGGTGGAATAGTCTACCCAAAGACACACACTAGGTCCCCACTGCTATTTGTAAGCCCTTAGTATAACACTTGAGTCCATATGGCCCACCGACTTAGGGAACCATTGAGTGGAACCCAGGTCAGGACATCACATTTAATGCAACCAACTACACCCCTCATCTTGATGCAATAACCCCATCCTCAACCACATGAATGAACACAATAATCTCCAATAATTAATCCATTATCAAATTTTAACTCTTTTACATATAGTTTGGTATCATATACCCTTTAAAATTGAATAATAGATTTATAACTCTTTAATTCCTAATACAAACTCTATAGAGTGTTTCTTACACCCATTAAATTATTTGGTGTAGTTACTCATCCAGTAAGAAATATTACTATAATGGAATCACTATCCCTCTTTTCTAACTCCTCCATTAGGCTTCAAAAACTTCAAATAGATATTGGAATATGCAATATGGTATATTTAAAAAAGTATTTTTCATCTTAGGGTGTAAACTTTTACCCACATATTCTTTTAATACAAAACATTAAATTGGACCTCCCATATACATATTATATATCCTCATCAATTTGAAGATATTGGGAAAAAAATTAAACTCATTCATGTTTTATTTTATAAATATACAATAAAAACATTTTGGTAAAGATTTTATAATGGAATCAATATCTTCATAAAGCCTTAAAAAAGACCCCTAACTCTCCTAACCATTTATGTACCCAATAATATTGAGTAAATGAGTAAAAACTAAATTTCATTTAAATATATTGTCTTTAAAATAATTCAATAAAGACTCATCCCTCTCATGCCTATCTTGTTCTCGATAAAGCCTTTTCATTTTTTATTGTCATCTTGAGTGCATCCATGTTATCAAGTTTTTAAAAAAATCTAGGCATAATGTATATAATAATGAGAGTAGAGACATAAAAACATATTTCAAGAACATATCATATGTATCTTGATTACTTTTCTTAACAACTTATCCAATACAATTTTAGGATGGGGTTGCTCTAACACATAGAACCTTCCTTTATATATTAGAACAATTATTATGTTTTCATAATAGTCTCGGAGTTTTCTTCTATTTGGAACTAATTTTATATGATTTACCTAAAATTCGTATTTAATGATGATGATTCCATCTTATTGGTAACATATTCTTTTATTTTATGACTATCATGTTTCATATACATTTAATACGGAATTCTATGAAATATTCTCTTATTAAATTGATGACTCAATTTTGAATTAGATTATATCCATTAGTTGTCCATGATCTATATTTTATTATGTAATGAGTTCTATTTTAAATTCCTCCCACCATTTAGCTCTTTAGATATATTGTCATTTCTCCCATATAGAATACTACTCTTGGATAGTTTAGTAGATAAATCCTTATCCAATCCATAATCTGTATATTCTCATATTTATTCCACTAGTACCCAAACTATTAATGATTCCCATATAATTTTAACCCAAAACATATAGTGGGATTTGGTTACCTAAGTTAATCCATTTCCATCATTCATTACCCAATATAAAATATGGGAACCCTGTTTTGGTAGAGCATACATTGTTGAACCATTGAGGTCTTGATAAGTGTCTACAATGGAAGGAATTGAACACTTATAATTTTTGAAGAGGTTTAAAATTTATCACCATATTATTTCATGAATTAAATTTACATGTATGAATGATTGTAGTTATTTTTTATTGAATATGTATTCCCTTTACCAAATGAATATGATCAAACTATATTGTTATGTGACTCTTTACATAGACCATAACTTATATTACTGTCCTAAATTAAAATACAATTATATTTACACATATCCAAATTCATCATACAAAAAAGATAAATAAAAAATTTCATGTAAAGTCTTATAATCACATGAGATCAAAATTCCCATAAGAGGAAGTGTCGTGTGATTAGTAGACAACCCCCCCAATTTTCATAAACATTGAATAAACCCCAAAGCCAATGATCATTCCATCCCAATGTCCCACTATCCATGGTTCAAATCAATTAAGTCTTCAATGAAATCAAAATTATAGCCCCAAATATACAAAAAAATATAATTAACCTTTACATTCAAGCTTATTACTCATGAATAATCCAATGTAATGGCAGAAAAAAACTAAATCAATTATTATTCGTAGAATGTAACTCCTTAAATTCATTTCATATAAATTAAATACTAAATTTAAACACATTTAAACTAAATCATAAATAAAAATTCATAATATAGACTATTTATATTTATAAATAGTTATTAGAATAAACTAAATAAATGAATATTTCACCAATTTACATATGAAAAAAACTTTTACGAACATTTCATGAATAAATAAATTTGAAAATATTATATTTAAGAAATACTTTATCCATAATTAGAAATATATATATATATATGTTATTTGGATTTCTAATATGAACTATTTCACAATATCATTTTATATAGAATTTAATTAAATATATGATATTTAATTAAGGAATAACCTTTATATATTTCAAATGAATAATCCATATATATTATGTAAACCTTTTACAAAATTAATATATCACTTATTCAATATTACATGAACCTTGGACATATCAATTATATAAACTCCTTTTAATTTGGTCAATATAATATCCCAAAAATTTCCTTTATTTTATTCCTTTTGATTTAATAATTATGAATAATTCATAATTTTATATAAAAAAAATTATATTTATATTTTATTTTTTAATTTATAAATACTATATTTATTACTTTATAATTTATATATATAACTTTTATTTAAAAATTATAGTTCATTCCATATAGATTAAACCTACTTAATATTAATGATTCATATTGAAGATATCTATTTATTAAATGATTCAAAAATATATAATAGTCAATTATAAATAATTTATTATTAATTTATTTATAAACACATTATAAATTAAATATATATCCTAAAATAATTTTAACTGTAATTTATAAACAATTTATCAATTATCTAAATCAATTTATAATTGAAATATAGAAAAATCAAACTTTCCCTCTATATCATATTTTACAATTAAATTATGAATTGTAATTTTTGATATAATTCAAAAAATATACTGCAGATTTTGATAAGAACATTGTTTATGGATATATTTTCATTTCCCTAATTTACAATATATTATATTCTATTTATATTTTTTTCCTCAAGTTTTGAGTTGGGGGAATTTTAAGCCTGATAAGGAGGGGTTAATTGAAGTTTTGACACACTTATTCTTGACCTTGATTCATTCTAAATTGATATCTTTAATCTAAAATTTCTTTGATTATAAGTAGAGGTGATTTAGAGACATTTTTTTGGGAATAATAAGTGTGAAAAAATCAGTAGAGGTGCATCAAGTGCACTATGTACCCAGTGTTCTTGGACTATATACCCATTGGGGGTCTGGTGGGTGTAGGTGGTTCGGTTAACTCCATCTGGAACTTGATGGCCTATTACTATATATGATATAGATTCTAAGGAGAAGTACCATAATAAAAGGGTAATTTTATCAATATAACATCCTTATATATAACCTAATAAACCCATTATCTTTGGGAAAACCCTTATTCCAACAATTGAGAGTTTTCAATATCCTATCCATCTCCTTGAGGATCCTACTCATCAATCCTGTTCCGGATCACTTATAAGATATTTTGAAAGATCATCTATGACTACGGGTTGGTTTTCAATTTCTAAAATATCCTATTTTTCTCTATTTATTCATAGAACCAAAGTTATTCTCAAGTTAGGAAAATATAGGGATGTTGAGACCTTTCAATTCCTTATGTTTCCTTTTCACCTAATTGTGGGTGGTGGAATTTATTATTAACTGAATCGAAGTTATTTATATTTTAGTTATTTTGGATCCATTATCCTATGATATAAGTGGCTTAAGGACTCTTGATTAATTTTGTTAGGATGAACTTTTTATTTGATATATCTAGCTTCTTTAGGCTTAAGGATTTTCATATATATATGTTTGTGGGTGTGATATCATATCATTATTAAATAATAGTGCAGTGTTGAAATTATAATCACATATGGTAGAATGTTTTCTGATAATATAATTGTATTATATTTATAAAATAACTAATAATAATGGTTTTTTATGACTCAGATACAATTATTTATACCATTTATTCTTGAATAATTATGAATTGATAATCCTTCCCTACTTGGGATCATGTCTTCTAGTGAAAATTATTCTATGATATGAGTTTTTACACATGTTTTATATTGATATAAAACATGTTTAATAGCTATTGAATTTCAATTATTTATTTTTGTTATTTTTGATATATGTATTTGGTACTAATACGCTCAAGCTTGTTCCTTTAGTTCATATCATGTCCCATAATGAAATTACTTCCATATTCCATGAATGTATATATGTAGAGGACCATTAAACCATGTTTTTCATAGCCTTTTGGAATCATAGATTTTACATTATGTCAAGGATACCAAATTTTATAAACGTTGAATTTAATTCTTGGCAATGATTCTTTTCTCTGTTTTGGATTATTAATTGATTTGGGAAAACTATATTTTGGATACCATGTTTTATTATTGACATTACCATGATGTTTAGAGGTTCCATGGGTGATATTTTTTTTGGCAAATAATTTTTCTTCTATTTATTGTATCTATTGGTATTATGATTTTGTTTTATAGGTTCCAATTTAATAATTTTGTTTTGAATGCAAATGAGAATGTATATACATATATATATGGTATGTTCCTCCCTATGAGGGGTATAACTTCATATAGAGGAGGGATATGTATATGTATATGATTATAAATATTTATTTATTTATTTATTTATATGTGTTTTAATCCATCCTATTTGAAGATGATTGGACCCCTATGTGAGGATGAATCACACACACATGCATTATTCTTCTATATGAGGTGATAAATGACCTCTTGGGTGAGGATGACATAGATCACTACTAGAAATTGAGTTATTTTCCATGGGACATTTTTTAGGGGATCCCATCACAAAAGGTCATTTGTGATGCGGTCCCATTGTAAATGCTCCCTTACAGAAAATGGGGTCCCAAACAGTTTTTCTGTGATAGTCGGTTGCATATATTTTCATAGAGTTTATTTATAAAAAAATTTCGAGATGGGCCCGTCACATAAAACATTATAAAATAACAAAATATTCATATTAATAAAATTTAGTATAATAATAATAATACAACAATTTTAATATTAATAATATTAAATAATAATATTATTAAATAATAATAATAAAAATAAAATATTATTAATGAAATATTATTAATAATAATAATATTAATAATAAAATAAATAATATTATTATAATAACAATATTATTATTATAAATAATACTATTAATAAAATAATATTAATAAAATAATATTAATAAAATAATAATAATAATAATAATAGATTTTAGAATAATAAAATCCTCAATATCTACAAAAATATTAAAATTAAAAATAATAACAAAATATAATTAAATATATAAAAATTTTAATAAAATAATTAAATAATTAAATTAATAATAAAATAATAAAATAATAATAAATAAAGAAATAAAAAAATAAACAAACTATATTGGAAACAATATAAAAAACACACTATATAGAAATGTAAATATATAATATTACAATAAAAAAATTCTAATATTTTTCACAAAATGTAAATATATCACTGAGGGGGAATGTCTTCTGGAGGACTTGGAGGACCTAAATGAGATGGTGGATGGAATTTCTTCCCTAAACCATGAGTCAGATTTCATATGTACTACATTGTCTACTTTTTCTCATGCTCCCACCATAGACACATCTCCTCCTCCTCCTGCTGTTATCGATAGAGCTTTCTCACTCCCTATACATACTATCTAAAAGCTCACCCTGAGCTCGCAGATACACTTGATATTGTGAAGAAAATGAAAATGACTCTCTATGTTCTCCTCTCAAAATGCATTCCAACATCGCAGTGGTATCATACAAACTCTCAAGCATCAATCGAGAGTTGATACCAACAACTCAACCTTGCTCAAAGGCATACCTGGTCACCTATATCCATACTGCCTCTTCAAATCATGCTATACTGGTCTGATCCTTGATCTTGTCCTAATACTCAGTCTATGTCTAAGATTTTGCAGCCTCATATAACTCCTTCAATTGCAATTGAAAATGTTAATAGTTCAAATATTAATTGCAGTTAATTTTAAAACTGAAAAAAAATTATAATGACCACAATCTGACACTGGCGATCACCTCTAATATCCCCAGTGATAAGATTGATGTACGTTCTTCTATAAATGTCTAACTCTTTAATGTAGGTCTTTTTAACTTCCTGTATGAATATAAAATAAACATTTTACATTTAAAATTATCTATATTAATTAATAATTGTACATACCATATGTTCCCTATGCCTAATGAATGTATGACTACTATATTGATGTGTCACCTCTGGTATCCCTTGGTTTTTGATGACCTACTGATGATCTCCTCTAAAAAAGACAATCCATCCAGTGTGAACATAATCCATCATAAACCAAGGATGAAATACAATTAGGTCAGTGGGCATAAAAAGACTAATCAAACTTGATTACTCATATATTCCTCATTGCCTTCCTTCTCAAATTATGCAAAAACTGATGTAAACGGTCATTCATACAGCCCTCCCATTCCTCTGAGATAGAGTCACGCATGAACTCATAGACGGGATAAAATAAACCCTAGAAATAAATATTAATATCAAGTTCATAATTAAATTATTTTAAACATAATTTTTCTTATTTACATACCAGCCAATGATCGAACATGTTGTATTGAACATAAATGGTAATTTTATCACATGAAACCCTTTCTCTAGAATATTTTTTGCAATATAGCACTCCCTTATCTAATAAATATATGAAAAAATATGTAAAAAAATAAAAAATTATCAAACAATTAGTATATAATTAAATAAATGATAATTAATGAAAAGGAACTAAAATACATATGTAAACATACCTCTTCAAGCATGGATTGAAACCAATATGTGGAATCTCTGAGGAATAGGGTCAGGAATAATCAATCTTGTAAGACCACAACCCCTCTGAGTCATCGTTAAACCACCAACATTCTGAGGGTCAGATGATCTAACATCATGCTCGTCATTGGGTTGATCAGCCTCCTGCAACTCACGAAACATATATGCGTCCATCAGAACCAATAAATGATTATTTTAGAAAACAATTGAAAAAAACTAATATATATATATATATATTAAATGTGAAAATAACCGTCATTTAACTATGTAAATCTTTATCTCCATCCTCATCTTCATATCTGATGGTGTAAATATCTTCACATTCCTTAGAGTTTCAGTTTCATCATCTATGTCATTTAAAATTCATTTTTCACATCAAATAACATTATCATCACCATCAACTCTTAACCGTGGGGTTCCTTCACTGATATTCATGTATCTCCATGGAAATGATGGATTTGGAGTAGTCTCTTAAAAAATTTTAATTCCTTCCACTTTAGTGTAACCACATTCATTCTGAATAAACCGATTTTACAGAGATTTTATCTTTATTATGATCCACCAATATCCTAACTCTCTTGAATTAGCACAATAATTTTCATAATTAATTTGATGTGCCTAATGAGATAATAAAAATGTTCAATTTCCTACAAGAATGATTTTATATTTAATATCAATGATTCCATGGCATGGATGAACACGCAAGACTCTCTCAGTATCTAACCACTAACATTTAAATATCATTGTATAACTCTATCTCGGATAACAGAGTTAAATAATTTCATCCATCATGTTAAAAATGTCATCTTCGCTTTCTCTATGATGAGATCCTCTCGAGAAAACACAATTATTCATTGTTTTTTTATTCCCCATATGATCTTTTATAAAATCAAAAACCATTCTACACATATACATTATAAAATTTAACACCTTTTGATGGTGGGTTGGTCAATACACACAATCTATTATCAATTTTATTAGTATACTGATATACCAAAAAAAATTTGAAACAATTATCAATATAACAAGTAAAAAAATATATTTTATAATTTAAACCATAAATAGTTTTTTTCCAGTTTTTAAAACCAGTAGGAAAAATTATTTTGATGACGTACTTCAAAAGTAGCTGCTTTAATTTGTGGAAACTGTTTATTCGTATGGTTATCATAAAATGTTCAAATAAAATAACATTAATTTACTATAAATATTATATAATAAGTGATAGGATCACTCATAATACAAATGGTTTCATTTATTCACAGTTGAGGAGAACATATGTTTCAGCCCTGTGATATTCATCAACTGATATCCATCGTTCATGAACTCCACAAAATCCAGATTGAGGCTGATTAAAAATTGATAATTTATTCCTCATTTTATTTTCAATATTTCCTCTAGTACGTCCCATGTGGGTTTTTTTCTTGGGATATTCATATTGAAAATAATGGTAGAAAATAAAAATTCCTTCTACAAATAAGCATTGTAATTGATCCTTCAACCGATGCCTTGTTAGTACATTTTTCTTCAATTTCATCATACATCTCTCGAATGAGTATATCCATCGAAACTATATCATATCTCCTCATTTTTCTTCATTATGAAAATATAATATCAAATGTTCCATTAAATCAATGAAAGTTTTCAAGAAGAGGTTTTTGTTTTATATAAAATTAAAAATAAAACTTCTTTTAGTCTACTTTATGTATCATGGTTGTTTTTTCGGTATGAGTGTCCTAGAAAAAATATTTAATTTTTTAGGTCATCCCAATTCATAAAATTAAACAATACTCTAAATACAATTGGTAGAATTATTTCCATTATAAAATGACATTCAAGACATTTTAATCTGTTAATTTGACCATTTTTGACACATCATGGAAACATCGAGACATAACCTTCTAGAAGCCTCAAATATTCAATGCACTGAAAAAATATTATACAATTTTCTTTGGAAACTTTATGATCCACTTTTGGCTTAATTAACTTCTATGATATTTTATTTTCAAAGAGTTCAAGTTCTAGTTTCCTTGAAATTTGTGCAAGATCCAATTGTGGCTTTACATTATCTTTGGTCTTACCTGGTGTGCCCAAAACTATATAAAATATATTAGAAAAATAGTTCTTCTCAATATGAATGACATACAACATGTAATGAACCTACAAATCAAACCAATATAGAAAATCCGTAAAAATTATATGTTTCATCCAATTCAGTTCTCCCCCGAAGATATCAACTTTTTGTTGTTTTATTGTCGATCCAAATGTAATGGGAGGTAATGAAGAGATAATGGATTTTAAATAAATACTTGAGAACATTTTTTGAGGTTCATCTCAATCAATTGTGCCTTTTTTGAAATGATATATGTTCCTCCTAGAAGGATGGTCATTCAGAAGAAATCTTCAATGAAAGTCGAAGAAAGAAGGTTTTCTTCCATTAAAAACATTAAAACATTTCTGTTTCTCATAGTGTAAAGACATTTTTTTAGGCCATGTGTACTCTAACCAGATAACAAGCCATATTCTAGGAAATCCATAATTGTCCACATCAATTTATCTTTCAATGGGAAATTTTGTTTCGCAACAACATCATATGTGTTGACACCATTACTCCACAATTAATTTATATCATTAATCAATTGATTCAAATAAGGATCTATAATATTTCTCAGATGTCATGGAATTAATAAGGTCGAAAATATATATGGCTCAATTATCAAAATCAAAGGATGTAAATTATATGGAGTTTAAAAATAGACCAACAAGAGTAATGACCACTGTAAGAACCAAATGGATAGAAACCATTAATAGATAGACCCAACCATACATTTCAATCTTCTAAAGAGAAATATTGATGTACATGGTCAAAATGATTCCATGAATTGCCATCAGTAGGATGGTTTAAGTATTTACTAGTTGAAATATTGGTTTTGTGAAATGGCATCAATGACATTGTGATCTAAGACATAAATAAACGATGCAATCTTGGTGTAATCAAAAAGTGCCTCAACTGATTTATAGGAATCAATCCAGACTTCCCTTGTTGAGCCTCTTGGTATATCAATTCTCCCTATGCAGGATAACTAATGAATCAATCAATTTCAATATAATATTAGATGTAATCATTTGAACTTGGAAGTATCTTATGATAACCAAGATCCAAATAACAAACAAGCTACATTCTCTCCTAGAAATTTATAGGCAACACATTTCCTTGATGTAAAAATCCTTTAACAAAAGATAATATCTAATAAAAACTAGAAATTGAAATTATGTTGTCTGATTTAATAGCCATAAATTTTGCAACAACTTTATATATTCTTATCTTACCACTAGGTTATAAGGATTCCTCAGTAGACTTCAACAAATCAAAAAATATGGATGATTCCAACATTGGAGTTGAATCAGTATTATTCTATATTTCAGTTTTTTGGAAATATGGACCTACTACATCATGTAAAAAAATTTTAATCTGTGATGGATCTATAACCAAATTATTAGTATCTTCTCTGGAACTGAGTTCACTATATTGATACCAAAAAACATAATCATTTTGAAAACCAAATCGCAATAGATAAGCCCCAATATTTTCAAATATTTCAATCCTCCTCAGATCACATTTCTTGCATGGACACTAAAATTTCCCTTCTAAAACAATATCAACGTTTGATGATGCAAATGATAAAAATGCTTCATCACCCTCAATATATATAATATTTACACCAAAACTATTTGGATTCCTATGATGCTTTATCAAATCCTGATCATGTAATAAATATTTCTGACAAGATCCTTGCTACATATTACTCTAAAAAATAAAAAATATATAATTTTTAATGATTAATTTGATATAAGAAAAACATAATCCAAAAAATATTAAAAATTACAATAATCATAATTTACATGAAAATATTTTCAATTGAATATATTTCCCACTAATTTTTACTAATGACGATTAATTTTTACTAATAATGTTGATATAATGTTCATTTCTATTAATTATTACTAATTGCCGCTAATTTTTAATAAATTTTTTGTACTAATTATCTCTAATATTAACATATTTTTTAAAAAACTGATAAAAAAATTATAAATTACTATAAAATAATAAAATATATAATAAATTGTGAAAAAGGTGCAAATCATAGAATTTAAAATATTCAAGCAATGAGAAATCACTTATTTGTGTCAACCATGTATTTAATATTTTTTACTGATCATAGACTGAAAATTTCCGACCTATTTCATTTTTATCTTTTTAGTCATTTATAATAATTTCTATTATTTCATAGTGATTTATAATAAATTGTTGAAAATTTATACTAATCTATAATAATTCATAATAATTTTACTAATTACGACAAATTATTATAAATTACTACTTTTTATTACTAAATATGACTCTTTATTGCTAATTTCATCAAATTAGCACTAATTATCACTAATTTTTATTAATTTATAACACTTTTTTACAAAATATTTCATATTTTTAATAATTATATTGATTTTTTTTAATTTTTACTATTTATCACAAATTTTTACTATTTACCACTAATTATTACAAATTACCACCAATTATTACTAATTATCGCTAATTATTTCTAATTATTACCAATTATTACTAATTATTACTAAATATTACTTATTATTAATATCTATTACTATTTAGTACTATTTATTACTAATTAGCACTACTTGCCGCTAATTATTACTAATTACCGCAAATTATTACTATTTATTACTATTTACTCTTAATTACCACTATTTATTCCTAATTACAGCTAATTTTCCAAATCGTTGCAAATTATTACGAATTATCACTAATTATTTCTAATTGCTATTATTTATTTCTAATTATTATTAATTTTTACGAATTATTAATATTGTTTACTAATTATTACTAATAATGACTAATTATTAATATTTATTACTAATTATTAATATTTATTAATAATTGTTACTAATAATTACAAATTATTACTAATAATTACTGATTATTACTAATTATTACTAATTATTACTATTTATTACTATTTATTAGTATTTATTACTAATTATTACTAATTGTAAATAATTATTACTAATTATTTCAATTTATTACTAATTGATAATAATTATTTATAATTATTAATATTTATTAATATTTATAAATATTTATTACTATTTATTTCAAATTACTGCTAATTATCATTGAATATTACTAATTACATCAAATTATTACTAATTCTTACTAATTCTTGGTAATTATAACTAATTAATACTAATTATTAGTAATTATTACTAATTGTTACGATTTACTGCAATTTGTTACTATTTGCCGCAATTTATTACAATTTATCACTAATTATTAATCTTTAGGGCTAATTATTACTAATTATCTCAAATTGTAACTATTTGTTACTATTTTTTTACTATATAATAATAATTAATACAAATTATTTTTATTTATTAATATTAATTACTATTTATTACCATTAATTAAAATTTATTATTAATTACAACAAATTACCACTAATTACTTATATTTACCACTAATTATTTCTATTTATTACTATTTATTATTATTTATTACTATATATTGTTATTTGTTTCTATTTATTTCTATTTATTTCTATTTATTTCTATTTATTTCTATTTATTTCTATTTATTTCTATTTATTTCTATTTATTTCTATTTATTACTATTTATTTCTACTTATTACTATTTATTACTAATTACTACTAATTATTATTATTTATTACTAATTATTACTAATTATTACTAATTATTACTATTTTTTACAATTTTTTACTATTTTTTTCTATTTCTTACTATTGATTAATATTTATTTCTATTTATTACTCTTTATTACTGTTTATTACTAATTATTACTTATTATTACTAATTATTACTAATTGTAAATAATTATTAATAAATACTAATATTTATTACTATTTATTAATAATTATGGATAATTACATCTAATTATTACTAATTACCACGCATTATAACTAATTACCACTAATTATTAATAATTATTACTAATTACCATTAATTATTAATAATCAGTATAAATTATTACTATTTATTACTAATTATTTCTAATTATTACTAATTATAACTAATTATTTCTAATTATCACTATTTATTATTATTTATTTCTAATTATTACTATTTGTTACTATTTACCGCTAATTATTTTTAATTATCACTAATTACTACTAATTATCGCTAATTAGTACTATTTATTACAATTTATTAATTATTATTACTATTTATTAGGATTTATTTCTAATTATTACTAATTATTACTAATTATTAATATTTATTAATATTTATTACTATTTATTACTATTTATTGCTACTTACTGCTAATTAGTGCTAATTACCGCTAATTATTACTAATTACCGCTAATTATTACTATTTATCACTATTTATTAATATTTATTAATGATTATTACTATTTATTTCTAATTATTAGAATTTATTACAATTTATTAATATTTATAAATATATTTTACAATTTTTTACTTACTACCGCTAATTATTTCTAACTAATTCTAATTAATACTAATTACTGCTAATTACTACTAATTCATACTAATTTCTACCAATTAATAATAATTACAACTAATTACTACTAATTACTACTAATTACTACTAATTACACATAATTATTATTAATTAATGATAGTTGAATCGAATTATTAAAAATTAATACTATTTACTTTTAAATTTAAAAAATTAAATCTTAATGAGATAAAGTATTTGTAATAATATATAATGCAGAATAAAACTATCTAATTCTAATTTGATTTGATTACTACTTATTAACAATAATTATAACTAATATAAAACAAAATGAATTAACTGAAAAATACAAGTAATTGATAAATACCTTAAATTTCTATTTTTCGTAGGAT
This sequence comes from Viscum album, assembly GCA_963277665.1. Lineage (NCBI taxonomy): Eukaryota > Viridiplantae > Streptophyta > Magnoliopsida > Santalales > Viscaceae > Viscum > Viscum album. The sequence goes on from OY728120.1 coordinate 1,453,809,105, forward strand.
GCGAGGCCTGAAAAGTACTCTGATGTATAAATTTAAATTTTGAAAAAAAAAGAATAATATTAGGGTAAAGGGGGACAGAGGAGTTGAGAGAGTTGTGAAGTGGAGAAAAATCAGATGGGGCTATATATAGGTTATTATTTTTATGTCGGGTCCCTTCGCAAATGTTAACCCCCTATTAATTTGGAGCAACGGTTAAAAAGGTATTCGCAATAGGACCCATCGCAAATACCTACATAATGACATTGTATCTACGACTAGAGAGTAATCTCATTGTAAATACAAAAAACCGCTAAAGAGTATTCACGATAGGTTACCGATTCTTGTCGCAAATAATTGTTTTTCCCATAGTTGATGACCATATATGGTTTCTCTCTATGAAGTGATGAGTTTCCTCCCATAGAGGCTGATTATGGATATATATATATATATACACACACACACACACTCTAATACATGCATATATGCGTGTTTTTGTCTGTGTGTGTACATTTCCTCCTATAGATGATGGATTTCAATGGACATCCCCAACCAATATGCATCTTTTGGTGGATAGGTACAACATATGGATTCCAATGTTGATTTTTTGGAGGGGGGACATAGCTCATGTGCTAATGCTACGACACATGAAGCAGAAATGCAGGGCCTGAATAGAGCAGTTGAGTTTACTCAGCAAAGAAGCTGGAATCATGTTTGGTTTCAATGTGAATCAACCACAACTGTTCAAGCGGTGAGGCTTGGACAACTACATCTTGCCTGGAAGCTCACTAGTAAATGGAATAGATGCCTGACTTCACTAGCTTCAATGAGCTATATTATTACGCATATCTGTCGTGAGGAAAATCAACTTGTTGATTCTCCTGCTTATAAAGGAGCTTTGGAAGGGACCTGCAAACACTACTTCAACATTCCAGGTGATCTGATGAACATTTTTCAACTTGATAAATGTAAATTTCCTTCCTACTAACTTCTGTATATTTGTCGTTGTAATTATATTAACCCGTTTGGTTTGATTTAAAAAATTAACTTTTTTTAAAAGAAATGCATGCTTAAAAGTTTATCTAGCACTTTTATTGATATAATTCCATCGTTTTACTACCTTGTTTGCCTATTTTTTACCACTTCATTGCACACATATTTTTATGAGAGACTAACTCAGGTTTGGTGGTGACTTCAATGGGGTATGATGTACCCACAACCTTAACATGTTCCTTTTAAATACATGAAAACCTTAAGTTTCCATTTTTTCTTCTTGTGGATTGTTTAGTTGAAATTTATTTTTGTATTTGGTTTTTAATCTATTTACATTGTTTTATGAAATTTATGGATGTTTAGGACTTCATTTTCATAGTTCTTCATTCCATATTGATTTTTTATTTTAAACTATCACAGTATCCCGGGTGGAGAGGTGCCTTTGTGACAAAAGGATTTGGTTTTTTCAATTCTCTATGTACCCCAAGGTCATGAAAAAAGATTGATGGTATTCCTTTAGGTTCTTATGAAACTCAAATGATGATAAATCCTATAACACTCATATTCTGTTTATCCTTTGGAATTTATTCAACCCACTAGTGATCAATTGGTGTTTTTAATGTCTTGTGGGAAACTGTATCGACACCACATTGGTATCTGGGTTTAGTCACTAAAAATGGTCTCTAAGAAATACTAAGGGCACTTGGGAATTGGATTTGAGAGTATCCAAATGAAAGGATTGTTGGGACTTATGAATTGACCCATAAATGTGTCTATCTAGCATACTTATGGTGGAATATTGAGTTACCAAGGGTATTGTGATACCTCATCTCCATTCTTCCTTGGGTTTTCTAAGACATTCAAGTCTCATGCATCATACTTTATCGCAATAGGTATGCATGGGTATTATTTCGTACCACATTGCATGCATGTATATGTTTTATTACTTTTTTTTTATAAAACCAATTAATGATTCCAATTAATGAAAACGTTAAAAGAAATAAATAATTTTTTCCCATATATTTATAGTAATTTAAAGTTTAGTATAGACCAAAAAATTTCCAAGTTAATTAAGAAAGCATTACTTCATTTTTATCAATAGATAGTTGGTTTTTCCCTTCACCCGACTCACCAAAATAAACCATACATACTGGCTAAGTACAAAGTGGTAAGGGTCGATCCGATAAGGAGGTAGGTATGTGAATGTTTGATTAATTTTTAAAAATTAAATTATATTGAAAGGGAAATTTTAATGTTGTGATAATGAGGATTACAGTTCTATAAATTATATGAAAATATAATAACACTTGTCAAGTTGTTTGATTATGAAGTAGGGAAGTTCCAGTGATTTCTCTTGAACAATACTCTCTTGTTATATAATTTTTAATTTTTTTTCTAAACAAATACAACTCAAATATTACTGTGTTAAAACTATAGGTTGTTAATTTGATGTGTTTATAATTACTATTGGATATGTTAAAATTTATGAGGGTGATGGAAGGCTATGAATGGGAAGAATACATCATGATAAGGATTTGGGAAGAGGGTGATTACCATACATATAGGAAAACAATTCAAGTTGTTGGAATTGTTTAGAAATGGAATAAATTGAATTTTTAAATAAAAGATTATGATTATGAAATTAGTGGAATATATATAATGGATGGATATCATTTGATGAATACATTATACCATGCCACAATATAGTTTCCCAGGAAACAAAGGATATCATGTCAAATTCATTCAAGATTTTTATCAATTGTGTGATATTAATGTGATTCTACATTAAATAATGAATATTGAGCTAAAATTATATTTCATTGTGAAGGAAGGAACCATGACACAATAGGAGTTTTGAATGAATAATTTTACTACTACATATGGTTTCTGAATCATGGAAGTACATGCTGTAAAATAACAGGATACACCATAAGGGGACCTAAATAATGGAGGACCCTAGACCACCCTGAGAGGGGGGTGAATCAGAGTGTGAACTTTTTCCCTACTTAATTGGATCTTGTTCCCATGTTGGTGGGAACATGTTTAAACCCGAATGATTGGTATGTGTAGTAATTAAATCATTACCATGCAAAAGGTTATCACAACACTTTTTTACGTGGTTCACCAATATGGGCTGCGTCCAAGAAGCATATGTCGACTGGTTGTCTGTTGTACCTAATTCAACTATTTTTCACTAGTTGTTGATTACAAAGGTTCAGGCATAGTCACTCTATCCCAGGATCGCTACCTAAATGTTCAGGAATAGCTCACTGCTTCCCTCGTGTCACTTCCATTAACTACCCCTAGCTCATTGCCCTGGCTGAAGTCTCACTCAATTTATATATGTAATGCTCTATTCAAAATATTTGCATTGAAATCTTCGTCTCAGTGTAGCACGAGACACTGCTTGCATCAGAGTCTGGAATTGATGCTCTTTTGTATTCAATCCTCTTCTTTTGTGAAATAAATGAATGCACTAAATCTCCTCCTTCTCTACTAGGAAAAAATCACCAAATCCAATGTGATTGTTCTAGAAATGAAGATCATCTCAACAAAGCATCATTAAAATTGTACTTCCCTGAATAATTCACAATCTTCAGTTTTGAACACTATGTTCTTCTTCTTCTTTTCTTCCCTTAATTCCCAATACAAACACCTAAGTGTATCGGTATACTTCTTTCTTCCAGGGCAGATCTGAGTTTAGTGGCGCATATTGTTCTTCTTTTCTTCAAAAAGTATAACGAGGGTGTTCAACACCAGTAGTGTGTGTATGGTACAACTTGTCTTCATAAAACAGAATGCTTAACGGTAAATCCTTTTTTGCGAAGCCACTTTGAGTGTGCTAAACACCTGTCAAAGGCCTGTAGGACCCCTGAATTTTTTGCGCGCCCTTCTAGATGTCTTGTGCGTAAAATTCAAACCTTTAGCATGAAAAAACCTTTTGCAGTGAAAATGTATTTTTGTGCAACTCTTCTTTTTCGTGCAGAACATCACTTTTTCACACAACAATTTCTTTTTCATGGAATGCTTATTTTTTTTGCACACTACTGTATGCATCAATTTTTCTTCATGTCAGAGCTTTGGATTTTTCTAATTTTTAGGAATCTCCAAATATGGGGGGTCACCTCCTATTTATAAGAATTTTCTACCCTATACGGAAAACACTAATCCTCATGGAAAACATTCTTCATGTGCGTAAAAACACATTCATTCAACAGCAAATTTTGCGCACTTTATTGAGTTTTTCACGTGCTTCATACATTTTCTATTTTCCTTCATTCTGATCTCAAAACACCCCTCGCACACATAATTGTAAACAGCGTTCTGTATTGTACGCAAAATGAATCATCCATATATCCTAATTGTTTTTACACTTTGCCCAATTTTCCTTCCACTTCATACCTTTTCCAAATTTTGATGTTCTGATACAGAAACATTGATTGTGCATAACTATTCAAAAACCCCTTGAATTTATCATATAACTTTCTCTACCACATTCAATATATGCTTCGTCCAAAACCTTCATGCTTATTTTTTTGGATTTTTCTTCTTCAAAAACTATTTTTCTTTAATCACAAACACTGTTATAGTGATATACATCATTCTATAAATCATCTTTAGCATAGTTAGAGTTTCCATAGAAAGTACTATAACTTCCCTATCTTCAACCAGTATCTTTCCTTCCAATATAAAATCTATATGACTGTTAGCACCTTTACTCCCCCTTTCCTTCATAAGGATTTCATTATATGTTCTCCTGACTTATGATATTTGTGAAATACAAATTAGTAAAGCATCTTCAAATTTAGATACAATCTGAAATGCATGGCCATCGTATAATGCCAAGCCCTTCCACTCTCTCTCTCTTTTCCTTCAACTATCATTATCTACCTCATGCAAATCATATGATTTTATTCTTCATGTAAGATCATTCATGGTTATCATGCAATAATGAAGAATTGCATGTTCTTATTCAAATCTTAATTATTATTCAATCATCCTTTGATGGACGATTCCTTATTATTCTTCATTGTTGTAAAAAAAATTCACCTTTGACACAAGTTCTTTGAACATATGATAAGTTCAACAATCTTATGAATTTTCATTCCGCAATTTCATTGTTTTTCTTCTTGATCTCCTTCATTTTTATCTTCATTGACAACTATTGAAAACAAATACAACCTTATACACAAAGTAGTCCCAACAATCTCCCCCTTTCTATGTTGTTTTTTGTACCTTAAAAATATCCTGAAATGAATACGTCAATGTCAAAATTAGAATCTTCTCCATTGCCCTTACGTTTCCCACATATTTACTTTTCAAATATTCGTTTCACTTTATCTCCCCCTTATTACCATGAAATACAATGTTCATGGTAGAGAGATTATCAGTTCACACATTAGAAATGTGTCATCAATAATTTCACTCTAAATTTACATGAGCAATGGTTGGTGTAGAAAACAAGACAATTTGGTTTAGACAACAGAGCTTTCCATTATCAACTGATCACAATACCTCATAAGATGAGAACTCATATACTTTCCTTCAATGGATTTATAGATTCATTCTAGGATGAGGACTATAATTGTGATATGATATTATCAACGTCAAACACATGTACTAAATTCGACAAATATATCAAAAACATTTAAGTGCAATTGGTAGGATAAGAGGCCTTGGGGAACATCCATTCTTCTATTTTGACTGATTAAATATGTTACTCCACCTTTTTAAAATAATTTTTATTTTGAGTAACCAAGGTTGAGATATGATATACCATTTCCAATGACATGATCCTCGCACAAACTTTAGAGTAGTTAAAATAAATACCAACTGATGATGATACTTATGGAGATAATAACTCTGTCAGCTTCTTCATGTGACTCCCCCTCAAGGGAAACACTCCTCATCATCTTCAACAAGGGTGATCCTTCATAATTTTAATCGTTTAATATCAATTGAAGAATCTTCCAAAGATGGAAACATCTTCATCTTAGCTATCAAGATTTGAAAACATTCATTACATCTTAGGTTCTCTCCCAGAGAGCATTCTTCACCTTCAATTCCATGCACTATCAACACAAATACAATACAAAAATTATTGAGGGAATAAGGGGTTCCTCCTTGCTTCGTCAATTTGAGAAGAAAGGCTGAGATGTTTTTCTCAACCACGATGTTCCATTTTATCCAGTCTTAATTCTTTCACATCGGAACATATGTTCTTATTTGTGTTGATGTGGAATGGTTTTATTAACATTCTCCTCTACATTTTATGGAGATTTTTCCTTCTTATCATTCATCAGGAATGATACTTTCTTACTCATCGTAAGGACTTCTTCTTTACCTGGTATTAAGGCTATAAAACCCTGTGCAATGTGACTAGGTTTTAAACATCTCTCACACATAAATTCATTAACACATTTGTTTTTCTTGGTATGCAATATCTCATGCACTTTATCTTCATCATGTGAATGTTTTCCTTTTCCTTTAGCACCAACCATGGCCTTTCTATCTTCATGTTTCCTCATTCTTTTCAAATATTCAGGCCAGATGACCAACATGTCATTTGGAACTATTGCAGCAGGTTTTGATCTTCCACATGGGTTTATCTGAGTGTCATCCCTATTAGTTGTTCTTTTGGATGAATTACCATTCAATTTCATGGATCTGAAAACTAGGGTCTTCTCATTTTCCTACATGAGATCTTCATGGGGAAATGTGTGTTCACAAAATTCTTTTTATTTATTCCCAGGGTAGATGCTTTATACTTATCTAGAATCCGAGGTATTTTTTATTATCAGTAGTGACTTCATTTTGAAATGGGAATGTACCTACATTGTGACCAATTTTATTTCATACATCACAAGATGTTATCTTGCATTGCAAATATGTTTTCGGTAAACAGATGCTTCTAGACCTGTAGATGTTTCTTCTTATTATATAGATTTCTTCCATTTCATATAGGCTTTCTTTGTGCTTTTTCATTTAAGGGATTGTACCAATAATCCATTGCATAATTCCCAAATCTATTGTATCACCAACATTAACCCACAACTCTTTTCTTCTTTATATATTTAGTATAATGTTTTTGGCCCATCTTCTAAATGTGTTGTGATCTATTTGCGGAACTATCTTCCATATTTTTCTTCATATCCACCCTATCTATGGTGATAGGTTTCTTCTCCTCACATTTCCTCTTCGATATATGTTTATACTTTTTCATCCAACCTGCACTTTTTGCATAAATATATTTAGAAACAATAGTACAAGTTGGTAAGGAGGGAACTTTTAATTTCTCAGTTTATTTTGATAGAGTAGTGAGTGAAGTTATGATCTTCTTATCAAATATTTAAGGTATTTTGATAGTAGAATACTCTAGTGATAATTGAGTACAAGTAGCAACTGATTCATTCTTTTATGAAGTCTCAATATGTGTCTTCTCAAGATTGGTCAACTGAGTATCCAATTGTAGACATTTCCTATTGAAAATGACCTTTTGACCGTCAATCAAAGTAATCTTCTCTTAACAAGCCTTCTTTATTCTAAATAATTATTCCTTATGCAACATCATTTTATTATGAATCCAAGATTCATGTTCCTTGATCTTCTTGGATGTTTCTACAAAATATAATCTTTTGACTTTAGTGCTCTTCTTCAAATCTGCTTCAAGTCTATGGATCTTTTAATCTAGAGTCTTATTGAATCCTTCTTTTTCTTCAAAGGATTTAATATGTTTGGTGAGATTTAAACAATCAAGAATTTTTTCACACAATACCTTTTCCACATTATCATCTTCTCTTTCCAATCGGTTGATCTCATCCTAAATGCATTGAAATATTCTACAAACAACATCAACTCTTTCTTCAGGAATAACACACAGATAGGTTCCTAATTTCCTTTGATCGCTTGAAATTGAAGTGTCTTCCTTTATAATGGTATAAACCTGAGCCACTTGATCTTTACTTTCCAAGCCTAATATTTCTTCATTATTTGAAGGTCATAGGGAACTAGATACTACATCTTCTTTGGACATGAGGGACTTCTTCGACTACTTCTTCTCTTTCTTTGTCCTATTTTTCATGGTCTAACAAGATGTAGACTTTTTCTTAGAAATGGCTGATTTTTCATCAAGAATGCACTTCATTGTTGACTTTGGAAAGAAAATAAAATCCTCTTCTGAATATAATTACTGTAGAGTATCCAACATACATGAACCACTGCCTATGATACCAATTTTAAGACCCTAGACCACCTTTAGAGGGGGGGTGAATCAGGGAGTAAACTTTTTCTCTAATTTATTGGATCTTGTTCTCACATTGGTAGTAACTTTTTTAAACTTATGGGATGGATATGTGTAGTAATCAAAACATTCACATGAAAAGGATAGAATAACAATTTTTTACTTGGTTCACCACTAAGGGCTGCATCCAAGGAGCATACACCAACAGGTTGTCGGTCTTACCTAATTCCGCTATTCTTCAAAAGTTGTGGATTACCAAGGTTTGGGAACAATCACTCTATCCTAGTTTCACTGCCAAAATGTTCATAGATAGCTCACTGCTTCCCTCGGGTCACTCCCATTGACTCCCCCTGGCTGACTGTCTTGGGTGAAGTCCCACTCAGTTTATAGACGTGAAGGTCTATTAAAAAGATTTTCATTGACGTCTTTGTCTCAATCCAGCATGAGACACTACTTGTATCAGAGTCATGAGTTGAAGCTCTTTTTTATTCAATATTTTCCTTTAGTGAAATAACTAAATGCACTAAATATAATTATTCTCTACTTGTCTAGAATCAAAAAATCCTATATGATTTTTCAAACAATGAAGATTATATTAGTAAAGCATCATCACAATTGTACTGCCCAGAATAATTCACAATATTCTATTAGGAACACTCTATTCTTGTTCTTCTTCTCTTCCCTTAATTTCCAATACCAACACATAAGTGTATCGGTATAAATCCTTCTCCCTATGAAGATATGAGTTTAGTTTCAAGTATTTTTCTTCTTCTCTTTGAAAAACACAATGAGGGTGTTCAACACTAGTCATGTGTGATTGGTTCTACTTCTCTTCGTAAAACCGAATTCTTCATTGTACTTCCTTCTTCACAAAGCCGCTTCAAGAGTGCTAAGAACCTGTCAAAGGCCTGTGGGCCACCCAAATTTTTCTTCCCACCCTTCAAGATGTCTTTCACTTCAAATTAAAACCTTGTGTGTAAAAACACATTTTCGCATAAAAAAGTATTTTCACACAACTCTTCTTTTTCACGCAGAACTTATCTTTTTCACACAACACTTTCTTTTTTAGGAAACAAATATTCTTTTATTCACCACTCTATACTTTAATTTTTTTGCGTGTTAGAGCTCAGGATTTTTCTATGTTTTGAGAATCTCTAAATGAGAGAGTTCACCTTATATTAATTGGTGTTATGACCCTATGTGTAAAACTCTAATCTGTCCGGAAAACCATCTTCATGCGCATAAAAACTCTTTCCCGCAACATCATATTGCCTGGAATTTCTTGTTTTTTTCACTTGCTTCATGCCTTTTCCAATTTTCTCCATTATGATCTTAAAACACCCCTTGTGCACAAAATTTTAAACAATGTTCCATATTGCACGCAAAACCAATCTTTCATGGATGCTCATTTTTCGTGCACTTTGCCCAATTTTCCGTGAAGTTTATGCCTTTGAAAAATTTTGATGTTCTAATCCTGAAACATCTATTATGTGTAACTATTAAAACCCAACATTCCCTACCAAAAACACATGTCTTTAACATCCAATTTTTAGGCCCAAAAATTTGGCAAACACTGGAGAACAGTTCCACCTTCAATATATTCTTCGGCCATAACCTTCATGCTTCTTTTCAATTATTTGGATTCTTCAACAACTCTTCTTCTTTCATCACAAACTAAACAATCCTCATATGTAACCTTTGAAAGATCAACTTTATCATCACTTGAGTTTCCATGGAAATTATTATTACTTCCTTGTCTTACACTAGTATATTTCCTTCCAATCAAAACTTTAGATGACTGGAAGAGCCTTTACTCCCCCTTTCCTTCATAAGGCATGCATCATGAGTTCTCTTGACTTATGATATTTGTGAAATACAAATTAGAAGAGCATCATCTGCTTTAGATACAATGTGAAATGTGTGGCCATCTCATAATGCCAAGCCCTTCACTCTCTCTCTTTTTCTTCAACCATCATTTTCTACTTTATGCAAATAATATGATTTTATTTTTTAAAGTATGATCTTGCAAGGTTCTCATACAATCTTGAAAAACTGAATTGTCTTCTTCAAATCCTCCTTCTTTAGTCATCCTCAGATGGATGATACCTCCCAATTCATCAATGTTGTAAACAATGTTTCACCTTTGACACATGTTCTTTCAACATATGATCAGTTCAACAATTGTATGAATTTTCATTTCTCTATTTCATTGGTGTTCTTCTTGATCTCATTTCTTTTATCTTAATTGAAAAATATTTACAAAAAATACAACCTTATCCACCAAGTGGTTCCAACATATAAGAATGATTCTAAATTGATGAAATCTAGTTGAGAGTATCTTGGATGAGCTCTATTGAATTAAATAAAATAGAATATAAAATATTTGTACCATTAAGTTGAAGATAAAACAATAGTGATTTAAAATGAATATTAAGAAGAATGGTGAAGTAAAGGTTCTAAGGAGAAACCAATCCATTGTGAGAGGCCTTAAAAATTTATTTTCAGCCATGAATATGATTAATTTAAGTTCCACGAAATAGTTAACTTATAATTCCATAAATGATTGAATGTTTTAAATGACCATGTTCTGTCATAGTGGTTACACCATGAATGAAATGATTTTAGAAGAATATTTCAATTAAAAATTCGTTGAGTAAGTGAGTATTCATATCACAATGTTGGGTATCACAGTATAATGGGTTTGAGATCCAAGGACATTCAGGAGAACAAGTTATGGTACTCAAAGGATTTTTATTAAAGATATTATATAGATTTTTTGGATCATTATATTGATTAAAAACCATGGTGTAGATGAATAGATATTATTACAATATTACTATAGTTAAAGGGGATCAAACAATAGTTAATGGTATTATTCCATAATTAGAAGATTTCTAGATTGTACTAAAGGTTTGGTTTGAATTTAAAAAGGAGAATATAAGGCTTGGTTTTCAAAATATATCACAGAATTAATTGAATAAATTTGACCACATTTAAAAATACAAACCCAATTATTATTCATGAATGTTTATGGGAAGATTTAATTAATCTCAATATTTAGATTAATGTTTGGAATCATTGAAAATTTTAATAAAATAACTTATAGAATTTTTAAAAAAAAATTGAGTTCAAATATCCATATTTCCCACAACTGATATAACATGAATGATACACCAAGATTTATTATATAGGAATATATGAGAGACAAAAATATAGTTTCATTAATATATCATATTAATTTAAGAGATAAGTCTTGAAGAATATAAAGAATAAATAAGTCCATTTCTACATGTTACTATTGAAGGAGTGTAACAAGAATAATTATTCTATGTCTGGAATAATTTATATGGTTCGGTTCAAGTGTGGATGAAGAAGATATATCTATATCATCTTTAATAATATCTAAAATGCCCATATATGATTGGAATAGAATCAAAGTGGACATCAACATTGGGTTAAATCTAGACATGAAAATGAAAACAAATTCGACACCATATACTGATATGGGAGAGACCTCCATAACATTAAAATTCCAATAGATCCTCATATTTATATATTGAATTTACTTTAAGATAAGTACTTCATGGATGAGAAGAATATGGATTTCCCCTTTCAATTGACAATGATTATTTCCTAAAAAATTTAAGATTAATACACCTTGGCACGTAGTTATCATGACCTAAACATTATATCAATTGAATATTTCATGATATAATACTCAGATACACTAAAAAATCACCATTTATATTGATTGGATTAAAACTTAATTGTTAACAAAGTAAAATAATTATGTTTTATATCTTTACATTCCTATAATTCTGATTGATATTTGGTATGATAGATGTCGATAGAAAGTGATATTGAACATGTTCCTTATGATAACTAAGAAATATCAAAAATTGAAAGGGTGTTTCAAAAGGAAATCATTTAATTTTTTATACCCTAGTTCACCCCCAATACACACACACACTCAGCATGCTTATATTCAATAAAATCCCATTAAATCATATCATAGTTTAAGGTTCTAAATTTTGGTTCAATTCCAAAATCTATTTTCAATTTTTTGTGTAATTTATTCAATGATGATGCAACCCTTTTTAGTGGAAATATTTTTTATTTTTGAAAAAATGAGATGTATTTGTTTCTATAGACATTTGGTGAGGTGATCAATGATTATATTTGTGGAGATACCAATTTAAGAATATATAATAAATGATATTGTGATTTAGAGGCACAAAATATTCTAAATATAGGTTTCTTCAAAGAGTAGGTTAAGAAAACTATTCATTGTGATGGTGCTTTTGAAATTTGTATGGTTTGAAAAGATATATACTAAAAAAATAAAAAAAAATTGTTATGTGACCTACCTTAAGAGATGAATATAAATCTGGTTGTGATGAGAAACCAGTGAAAAAAAATCTGGTGAAGACTTCCTAATGTTAATGGTAATAAAGAAGAGGATCACGAAGTAACATCCTGAGAAGAAGAACAAACAAGATGAGGTAAGAGTGAATTTTTTATGATTAATCTATTATTGAAATTATTTTTGAAGAGACTTAAAATTATATAAATTTATATTCCCCCTTTATTTTTTATTTTTATGATGATTAAATGGAAAAATTATAAAATATATCAATTAATCCATATAGAGAATACACATGCATCAAAAAAATATGAAATCCAAACCCTATATAAGAATTTGTCTAAACTGAGGATTATGCATAGAGGAAGTTATGATTTCATAGAATAATTGTCCTTGGAGAAAAAATACTATTTAAAAAATATCTACCCTTAAATTAATTCTTTTAAAAAATGGATTTAAAGGTGAAAGGGTGAATTGACCTACTCTGACAACTCAACCATTTGTTAGGAAAACAATTTTCTGTGGATAAGGAATTGAAAGTGAGAATTATCCCTCTAAAACCCCATATTAAATATTGGATAAAATTAATTCAACAATATGGTTCAAGGATAGTAAATTTGGATTCATCATTAAAAACAATAATTAAAGGTTTGGTGAGTTTTGAGGTAGATTAAAAATTATTTAATGAGAATTTAAAATCCCTCCCATTAAAACATAAACAAGTGAAGTTTATAAAAATAAAACTCTGAAATCAGTGATAATGTGGAATATTATATATAAATATTGATGTAAAGGATCTCAAAAAATTTTTAATTAAAATGCTTCCACTATAAAAGAATGAGACATAATGTGTATGTGTGTGGAGAATCTAAAGGGATCATTGTATGAAAAAAAATATGTTATAATAATATCTCATCTAAAGCATGATATATGAGGTATAAATTTACAAATATTTTTTAATAGTTTCTAACCATGTACCTTTTTTGATTAATTACAGTAGGATAAGAATTAAAAATTACATAAGAAAATCATTAATTTCTATGTAAAAACTAGATAATTGTTTGTATTGAAAGAAAATAAGTTCTGTTAAAAAATAGTTTTACCATATTTTAGGAGAATAATGATGGAGCTCAAAAAAAGCTTCACCAAGTACCAAAAATGATATACTCAAAATAGAATTCACAAATATAATTAAGGATGACATGGGTGTGAAAGAAGGAATCTAATCTAGTAGTGAGAAAGGTATATAAATATTTCAAGAAAAACTAACAAAGGAAAAATAAAACCAAAGTGATTCCAATTGAAGTTGAAAAGGAGAAGTAAAAATAACTCATATGACATTTAATAAAATGATCTATAAGGAAATAGGTGAGTATCGGTGGAAGAACTATCTTACTATGGAGAAATATTGATGAAATATATAGTGGCGAATAATTAAAGGAAAAACATGCATAGGTAAGATTATTATCACAATGTATGTGAATCATAAGATAAATAATATTAATAAATAAAAATAAAATATTTGAAAGGAAATGAGTAAAAGTGGTATTGTGAGAATAACCACTAAGATAAATCAAATTTTACTGGGATGTAAAAGTGCAGTTCATCAATACCATCCACATTACATTACAAGAGAATGATCGGGAAGAAAACATAACCCTATGTGATTATCCATTTTAATCTATTTATTTGTAGTGATGTAGATTTAAATGATAGATACGATCCATGAGGTGTATATATATAGAAAATAAAACACATTAAAAAAATTGAATCAGAGAATTCACCATTGGTATTAGTGCTAAATAAAATATCAAATAGTATCAGGGTTAAATGTAAATCAATAAGTGGTGTTGCGTAACAACTTTGAATTTCAAAGCTGAATCGATAATTACATGTCGTGACGAAAAGATAAAAATTATATAGATCAGGTTATAGAATTAAAGTTATTTTAAATACATATTTTAGATATAAAATGGAATTAAAAACATATGGTCATCAAAATGTGATGTCAGGTTAGATTTCACAATGATTAAAAACACAAAGAATGAAAGAAGATAGATTAAAGGATAATTAAAGACATTATTGGAAGAATAATGGTTTTATTTCATTATGAGCTAAAAATGGTATAATAATCTTGTCTATTTTAGGATACTAAATAATTCTAAAATTAAGGTGTTATAACCAATGATTGGTATCCCCATGATAAATTGTATCTCAATATTTAGTCTTCAAAGATGAGGAAATAATTGGGAGTTATTGATAAGGATTCAAATAATGACTAGAGTCATTTGAGAATCCATATTAAGAAATAACAAATATATATATCAAGTGGTTCTATGATTTTATCTTATCTAGTGGTATCAATTGATTCAACATATGGTATGACTCACACACTTGATTCTTTACTATTTATCCAATAGAATTCCAGTGTATGTTTGATTTAGATAACATGATTCACTATTGATAATGTTAAAATATCATGTAGGATTTTTTTTATATAATTAAGTGTGTGTCAGGGCTAACATTAATGATATTTAATTAGGCTCTTGTTTTTAACACCGAGTTCTAGCACAATACACATAAATTATTTTTTAATAACTCATTAATAATAAGTACATTCACTCACTGAAAATATATGGCATAAATGAAGTAGAAGATGGAAATGGTTTGATGATTCAATGGTGAAAATTTTAATGTTTAAACAGTTGTAAATGGAGATAAATCTTTGATCTATTTGTGGTTGGGATATCATCAAGGTTATATGGTGGTATGTTGAGACAAAATTTTAAGAGATGAAGTTTTTCATAGAAGATAAAAGGGACTAATATCAAATGGGTTGTAATGGAAATACATTAACAGTAGGAGAAACAAATCTCTTTAACTATTGTATGAAATATCCCAATAAGGTGAAGAATCCATTTATAAGACAATGATGTTCATATCAGAGACAAAGGTAGAGAAAACTAATGAAAAATATCTAGAGGGAATACCATTTAATTTTAATATCAAAGGGGGTGAAGAATACAATATGAATTCATACATGTTTTTAGAATATTTGGTGTTGTATGATATAAAGTAACCTAGGCCTTTCATATATATATAAACTGTTTTTTTAGATGAATATACAATACATTCAAAAAATACACACCTAAGCCCCATAATAGTTTAGTGCATTTTTTAACTTGGAAAAAAATCTTCATAACACATGAAATATCTCCATTGTCTCCCATAAAGGTCTTACCCATTAATACTCTTAAAAAACATAAAATACTTAAACCTTTCTTCATATCATCAGGAATGTAAACATATTAATGGCTGAGCTCAAAAGCTCAGTAAGGGTACAAAAGGGAGATACATAATCATAACATGATCAAAAGACTTTTATAACATGCACAGGACATTTCAAAACCACACATTGAATATTACATATAATAATATTGAGTCAAGGAATAAACATTGGTAGTTCAAAATACATGAATCATAAGTGAGTCAAAGAACATGAGCCATGATAGCATAAAATTAGGATAAACAGGTTTCCGAATTAATTTAGGGACATGAAATCAAGTCCCTGCAGAAACATACGGACATATAACTAGGTCCACCAATAAGATTATGGAAAAGAAATATAGGACCACGCATAACATTTTGAACATAAAATCAGGTCCATGCATAAAATTTTGAACATGTAATCAGGTTTATCCTTAACATTGTGAACATTTAATTAGGTTCACACATAACTTATTTAATCATAAGTTTTTCATCTTTACCCAATACATTAGGGGGAGATATATAACCCACACATATCATAATTAAAACCAAATTTATGTGGCCCAAAAGATAACAGATAATTCATCATAACATAAACCACAAAATGAAATGAGTTTCATAAAAATTTAATCATATCATAACCTATGAAAAGTGATAGGTTTTATAATCCTTTAGTCATCTCATCAAATCATAACCAATGGAAAAAAGGACTGGGATTCATAATCGTTTAATCATAATATAACCAATGGAATAGAAATTTGTTTAAAAAATATATTTCCATCATAAAACATTCAAATAAATAATAAGAATGATATTCTTGGATCATTTATTAGTAAATCATATGTAACATCAACGGTTGTCATCTTAGATGAGAAATAATTTTGAAATATCGTATAAAACATTTCTTGAGGAAATATCTTTTCCACATTGAAAAAAATTAAAAATTAAAAATTTCAGAAAATACAATTATATTTAAATAAACATAAAAAATTATAAATTAATCCGCAAATATGATATTTTCCAGGATGAATGGATTTTTTTCACATTTCATATACGTTAAAAGAGATATTCCTTTCACATTTTCAGTAAAATCCGCATGGCCATTGTTTTTTGAGAATAACCAGAAAATTAATTTTGAATTTTATTTAAAAATAAATTCAATCATGGGAAAATATTTATTTTAAAAATAATGTGATGATAGTAAGACAAATATTTAAAACATTTCTAGAAAACATAGTTTTTAAAGAAAATGTATTTCCAACTAAAGAGAGAAATAAAGTTACATTTTCTTAAAACAATTCTAAATTATTTTCGATACCAATGAGGGTAAAAATGGTAATTTTACCTGAAAATATCATGAATAACCAATTTATAATAAAATTTAATAGTCTATTTAGATATGTAAAATAATATTTTATCACTTGAAACATAATAATTAATAATCTCAATAAACCCTGAGAATATAACTTAAAATCTTTACCACTTTGGTAACATTGTATCGTAATGCCCATGAAGTAACAATTGTAAATGAAACATAAAATATCATGAGGGAAAATTAATTCATGATACTATATGTCAATGTTTTTTTATATACACCTCAGAAAATAATATATCTTCATAACATAACATATATCTCAATGAAGTAAAATTGAGAAAATAAACCCTTACCGCATTAGTATCGTTTTAACCATAAACCCCATGAAATAGACATAATAAAATGGATAAATAAATCCCAATAATAATCATTATAATAATAAAAAAATACTCATGGTAATTATACACACCACATAAATAAAATTAGTGGACAACATGGCATGTGTCCCGTTTAAGTAAAATAGTGAGACGAAAATCCATTACCTTATGTCTAGAAATCCATCAACACATTTGAAACTCTTTTAAAATAAATATATGTTTATTATATGTATATTATAGAACCATACTTATATATATCATACCATATATGATTTACTTATTCCATCTTATAACCTGTTTATTATCAATTTCATGTTGAAGTCATTATTCGGGTAGTAACTGCGCTATTTTTCATATAGATTTTGATTTGTTATTTATGACCCTCTTGATAATGGTTACATTATATTCAAAATAATAGTAATGAAATATTTAGAATATTTATACATAATTTATACTATTAAGACCAATCATGAAAGTATTTTTTTCATCAATTAAGTATGTTACGATCATAGAATGTTAGGCTACATGTACCCATGAGTGACATTACTTTTTCTTGACGATAATTATACAAATAGGATAAGATATATTTTTTATTTATAGAATTATAATAATATCATAACTAATTTTTTTTTAAATTAATTATACATATACATATCATCCTTGTAGTTTGGTGACTAAAAGTGAGAGTCACATCACTTTGTGAAGCCAATTGTCTACATGTACAAAAATAATGTTATCATATTTCTGTTACTGAAAAGGTAAGAAGGAATGTGATATATTATACTTTTAAGAAATATTAATATGTAATTAATATATTAATTATTTCATGCACATCAAATATTTTTTTCTTTATTATCTTCTATGTAAAACATTAATGAAAACAAATCACATTGCTTTCTGGGGCGGAAGTTCGTCGCACACACAAACGACATTATCACATCCCTTATGTAAAAGAAAGTCAAATGAGTTTTATATGATAAAATGATTCCATATGTGTAATAATTTTATAAATAAATTATATATATCTATATTCTTTATATCCATATTCATACCCAATCGAGAGAGGTGGTAATGAGAAAATGAATGACATCAGTTCATAAGGAGGTAGACCGCTGCACACAAATACGATGATTTCATAACCCATTTGATATAATTGGATATGTTTGTAGGTCATTACATTAACACTTAAAAATATAAGTGTATTTAATATATTTATTTACTTATATCAGCATATTATAATAAGAATTTATGGATCTTGAGGAAGAAATAAAAAACAGTCATTGATGAATGTTACCTTTTCTTTGGGTATCCTCCTTAGGTTTGCCACAAAATCCATTCCTGGTTGGATTTATGTCCAAAATTAGAATTATAGGATAAAAGAGGAAATATTTTATGTTATTTATGTATTTACTTTCCAAAATAATTTCATATGGTTTGAAGAAGAGAGTATAGGGGAGGCAATTTATATGTGAGATGAGTGGTACACTTGTCATTGTTTTAAAAAAGAATCAATCCAACCCACATTTGTATCATCACATTGGCCCCAAAAATAGTCCACTATAGTAAATATAATAGATAAGGTGGAATTATTTCTAGGAAATGGGAACTATACAATTTGGAAGATAATTTTTAACCCTTATCATCTTAGTTTAACCCCTCAGTAAATCAGTTTTTACCATAATCACGGTAATTAATTTTTATTATTTTCACTATTCATTTTGGTCAAAAATTAAGTTGAATTTATTATAAATTATAAATTATTCTGATTTAAAATATGGAATCCATTTTTAAAAATTATATAAGTGGTAATATTTAATTTCAATTTAATAATGTGGATGCAACGATAAATAAGGGCTTTAAAGAGAAAATATTCAAAAGTTTTCAAAGCTTTTATATCGAATTTTAAAATGAAAATTATTCCAATAGCCTAAATTGGAATAAATAATATATAATTTTACTAATTTTACTTTAATTATAACTCAAAATATAATTTAACATTATAAACAATTTAAACAAAAAATCAGTTTTCAATTAAAATTTAGTATTTTTCACTATTCAACAAAAAATTAATATATTTAGATATTTCTCAAAAATTCACCCAAAGATAATTTTGATATGAATATTTTAAAAATTATATTCATTTTATAAAACTAATTTCATATGAGTTTCAAAATATAATTTTAAAATTCATGTGTACAATACAACAAAACTGTTTTTTTAGAAAAATTTTGTTTCCAATCATAAAATTGGATTGATTATTTTTTTATAGAAAACACGTAAGATAAATTTTAAACATTTTATTGGATATATATTATATAATTTTTAAAAAAATTTAAAAAAGCAATTTTTTTTTATTGACTTAAAATGTGTGTGCATAGAAAAAAAAAATTTCAGAAAAAGAATTTCATTATTTTTTAGTGGTTATTTTTTTCATTTCTAATTAATTAGTCACCAAATAACTCGTATTGTATACATATGTAAAACATATTTAAATAATTTATTCAATATTATTCACACCCACGATTCCAACGGCTAGCTTATGACTATCATATTAAATAATAATATTTTAAAAATAGGATATATTTCGTTTAAACTCAATGTTTCAAGTAATGCAAGATAAGATCATTGTTTCATGTAATGAAATATTTCAAAAAAATTTAATTAATTTGAAAACAAATCATAAAATATTGAGATGCTAACTTCTACTCCCCTGAATATTAATTTTCCCTTTAAATTGGTTACATTAGTACCAACAATAGCAGATACTTATGCCTCTTTATATCCTCAAGTTCCGATGTAGCATTATCTAGATTGTTCTTTTTTCATCAAAAAAAGGTTTACCTGGTTAGTGGTATTATTTCATTGAAATTTCTATGTTCGATCCATAATTCACACCAGTTGATCCTCATATGAAGGATCATTCCCTGGTATTACTACCTCTAATTTTGATACATATGATGGATCATGTTTGTACTTCCCTGGGAGAGATACATGGAACACGACATGAACCTGAGAGTGGTTTAGTGGAATCCCCAAGGGATAATCTATGATCCTGATATGACCAATAATTTCAAATGGATAGATAAACCTAGGGATTTTTTCCCCTATTTATCCCATGGATAAATTCATAGAACACCCTTTCTACAATAGAAAATTCTAGACTACAACAACAGTTTTAGCATAAAAATTAAGTATACTTCATGTTTTTGATATGCCTAAAGGGCATCATTACTTCCCTATGAGACTATGAAAAACTATATTTATAAAAAATAAACTACACTACTCCATTAATTAAAATATTCTAATGTAGTAGTTCAATATCGATCCACATGAATGGAGAAATTATTTTTATTAGAATTTCAAATGATATAATTTTATTAATTTTATGAAATATGTGAGAAAGGTATATTCTTGATATGATTTAAGAAATAAAATGGCAAAGGGAAAGTAGATTGATTGATTGGTTTGAAAACATTTATAAAATCACGCTATGGTTTTTTAATTTTGGGGTTCCGGTGAAATTGGATTTTATAAAATAGAGTGATTCATAATTGGTGTCGGAGTCGAGATAAGTAAGATGAAATGGTCATTGTATCTCCTCCTTAACGTGGTAATACACTATTTCTCTTGGTTCGATAATTTATGTTGTTGTCAAATCTAGTTTTTCCCAATACCATGTTTAAACATGATTTCCCCTAAATTTTACAATGGTCATTCATTTTTTATGGTTATTAGTTGTGCACTTTTAATATTCCTTTTCAATTCAATTATCAATGATGATGATAAAATTAAATTAAAGGGTTTTGAGGATAAAGAATAAATTGCATAAAAGCAAACACATGAATAAAATAAATCAATACAATGACAAATTCCCCCTCTTATTAAATTACCCATGTATTATAAGTGCTTCCCCCCTCATCTTAGTGATGATAGAATAAGATGGAAGGAAAAAAGAAAAGTAATTCAAAAAAAAGGAAGAAAAAACTCAGGGAGGGTGAAATGTCTTGATCTGAGCTTTCGTCTCCGGTGAATATGGATCTAAATGCCCCCAATATCAGTAGCATATACCTCATTTTATAGGCTCAATATGTGCTTTTTAATTACTTAATTACATTATGGGATGGTCTAATGATGATTTGGGGTGCATCCCACCTCAAATATTTGGTCAAAAAATGAATATTTGGTGAATCTCGGTGAAAAATTCCCATCTAGGAAATTACACCACATGCAATTGAGTTACACCTCATGTAATTTCCATAAATTCTTTTATTTTCTTTATTTTGTGTCCTTCCATTCACCACATTCTCTAGTACACATCGTGTAATGATTAAACAATGTTTCATTTCATTTTCATTCTCTAAAAGACTCTTTTTCCATCAGCTCTTCAATTTTTGTCCCTTGAATTGGTGAATGATTATCCTTACAAATATAGTGTCATGCCACTTCACTTTTCTCAGGTATAAAACTATCTTTTAGCTTCATAATTCAACACTTTGTTTTCTTTTTTCCAATAATCATTGTATCCTTCCATAAAAACATAAAACAATTAAAAATTTTCAACTTTGGAAATAATTAACAATTAAATACATAAACTAATACATTAAAATATAATAAAATACATCCATTAAATAATTATATCAAATACCCCCACACAAGAATTCATAATTGTCCTCAAGAATGGAATCTCAACACACTAAAGATAATGTTCACCTTACCATAATTCTAATTCAATTTCAATAAAATCAATTGATCAAATGTAAAATTAAATGTTAGAGCATCACATGCTAAAATTCATTAACTAATCACGTTTGAAAGAAATAATTCAACAATTTATTTTACTTTTCTCTTTTTGAAATAACCAAGCCCTTCCATTCACCCTTTTAATTTCTCAATCCATTATTAATATGATTCCCACTTTTAATTAACCTCACAGGAAAATTTACACTTATAATCAAAGTATAAATGAATATATAGTTCAACACATACCTTAAGAACACTGAAAATACAATAGGCATTCAAGGAATATATCATCTCCATCGTGTAAAGGAAAAATGAAAAATAATCATGACGGCTTTACTATTTAGGATCAAATGACTGTGGGGATTATGTCATGTAGTTAAATATTGTAAATCATGTACATCTTGAAAAGAAGGTTCAACTCTAAATTATATTTCAAAATAATCAAAAATATCTCAATGAATGTCTTTTATTCCCTCAGTATCTCATCATAGGCAAATAATGAGATAAAAAGAAATAAATGAAACACCATCTTTTATTTTTCTTATTTTCCCTTTTTCTTTTCTTTAATTTTCCAAAAGTTGTGGTAGGGAAAATTCTCAAATCAACCACCCAACCCATAAGTATCTACTCATGAAACTATTTTTAATAGTTATAATAAAATCACTGGTCAATTAAATTGTGATTTTAAAATTTTTCTAGACACAACCTGTTTTTTTCTTTTTCTTTTTCTTTTTCTTTTTCTTTTTTTTCAAGAGGGTGTTCAATAAATACAAAGAATGTTCCTTGCACAAATAACGTGAAGTTTTCCCCACACATATTCATTACAAAATTCCCATCCCTTCATCTATTTTCCACTTTTACCACTCTTTTGATAAACATGCAAAATATTTAAAGGATGATAGGAATGGATAAAATCAGCTTGTAACACAGCTCATTTCCTAACAAGGCTATTGATGGATTCTAAATGCTTAAAAAGGATTAATTTAAGGTGTGTGTCTAGATAAGGGCTATCTAATGTAATTAAAAAATCATTTTAAAACTGATTTGGTTTATTTATAGCTTTGATAAGATACAATTGAATTTATAAAAGAAAACATGCATGAGTATTTCATTAAATATTCAAAAGAAAGAATGAAAAATATTGTGATAGTGGAGGTCTCAAGAATGAGAAAAATGGATAGTAAAAATACTCATAGAAATGAATATAAATAATAAAATTAATGAATAAAAGCATTGGAAATTCAAAAAATGGAAAATTCTAAAAAATCATTTGCAATGATCAAAATTCACCTCAAATCATGATTTTTCAAATCTTAATCCACATGTTTACCTATAATAATTATTTTTTAAATTTTTCTCATTCAAATTTATTGAAAAATAAATATAAATTTCTTGGAATGGAATGGTAATTATTCTTGGTAGTTTATGTCTCCATGTTCAATTGATTTAAAAAACAATCAATTTTGGTTCATGCAATTGGAAGTTAAAAACTCTAGTTAAATTTGGTGAATAAAGTAGAAAATGTATAGAATTGAAACTCTTACTCCCCATGAAATTTTTTTCTTTAATTTTTGGGAGTCTCTTCATTTGATTCATGTTTCTTTCTTCCTCCATGGGTCTTTATAGTCCTAAAAATTATATTTAAATAGGTGAAAGAATAGGATATTATCAAAATAATTTGAAATATTTGGAGTGATATAATGTATTCCTGTAAAAACAGAAAATTAATAAAATAAATAAAAAATCTTGGTTTTCTTCTAAGAAGCTCTTTTGCTTACCATTGTTGGATCAACATTTTCTCCTTTATCTTGAGTTCACCTGATAGATGGTTGCAAATTTTTTATCCTTCTAGGGTAAAAAATGGTCTCAACTATGTCCTATCCACAGAGGTTATCCCCTATCCTTCTTCTCTAAAAATATTTATTATCCCGTATGGTAGTACTTTCTTGATCTCTATTAGACCACCCCACTATTTTTCCCTCAAACCTGATGAACTAAATAGATGATCATATACTATCCATACATGTTTTCATTTCTCAAATATATTGGATTTGGTCTCTCCTATGGTGTTAGAGGTATTGTTTTTAAACTTTTCTTTATTTTATAGTTGTTAATCCTCTTTCAAAACAGCATTTGACTCATGTACCTCTTTAATTTCAGCAACATCCTCAACATCCAAAATATTTTCTTCTCAAAACTCATTTTCCACCTTCACATCATAGATCTTCATTTCTCGGTGGATTTTGAAACATACCTGATCACTACCTACTATCAGACAGAGTTCTTCACTTTGAACATCAATCAGTTCATGCCCTATGGATAAAATGGTCTTCTTATAATGAGTGTATTTCTTTCTTCTTCCATATCTAGCACCAGTAAGTCGACAAGAAAGGTGACCATTTCAACTTTGATTACGATATATTTGATTACTCCTCTTGGGTATTTAATTTTTGAGTCCTCTAATTGAATAAGTACTCTTATAGGATTTAATCATTCGAGTCCCATACTCTTGAATGTTGTGTATGAAATGATATTGGAACTTTCACCTAAGCCACAAAAATTGTTTTCACATTTGTTATCTCCGATTAAGATTGAAATAGAAAATATACCAAAATATATTTTCTTCATAGGTTTGTTATTTGACAACACTGTCGAACACTACCGTGTGAGTGGAATGGTGCCAATCTCTTTTATCTTTTTCTTGTTACCAGCTCTCTCAACAATTTCCCATTTGTCTAGATGTTTGCAAGATCCTCTGAAAAAAGTTGTAATAATTTTGATTTTTTTAAAATGATCCAAAAAATTATCTTCCTTTACATTATTCTTTACTTTCTCGATTAATCTTGGAGAATTTAGTCTTGTCTAGTACTGAGGTGGTTCTTATTCTTCTTTAGAAAACTTTTCCTTGATTTTTTTAGTTTTTTCTTCTCCTTCATTCACCATTTGTTTCTTGGAAAATTCTATACCAGTACCTTTTATTTTCTTACCATATATGAGTTTTATAATATTCCAATCTTCACATTGGTGTACTTTAGGGAATCTTGGTAGTGATCCTCTTGGTCTCTCTCTAAGATGATCATCAAGTTGGTCAACTTGGTGTTCTAAATTTCAAAATGTGGCCTTATCATTTGATAATTGTTCTTTTATTTGATTGATTTCAGCCCAAGAAGTTTTCATGAATGTTTCTAGTGTCTCTTCCAATGTATGGGCCTAGCCTGTTAGTGTGGTCCCATAGAGTTCTTGATTTTAATACCCTTGTTGTCTTTGTTGATATCATTTCCCCTGTTATTGTGGTCTCTAACACTTAAATTGACTACCCCAATTGTAATCATTATAATGTACATCTTTTATTTTGATACCTTGGGGGATTTTCTGATGTCCAATCATTATTTCTATCTTATTATTCAATGAATCCATATATTACCCAATTATTTCATTATTTTTTACTATATGAATTCCTTTTGGTTGTGATTCTTCTTCTTTCCATCAGAATCTATTTTATACCATCTCATCTACGAATTTTTAGCTCACTTCTGGAAACTTCTTAATTAATGACTCTCTAATTGAAGCATAGATAATCGATCTATTTCCATGTGATAAACCCTTATATAATGTTTTTTATTAGCATATATATCACAATTCCATAGTGATGGAATTTTTGAGTCATTTCGTTGTAACCATCCCATGAAAAGTATCATGACACATCTTCAAATTATCAGAAATTTGGAATGTTTCTTGTATATCAAGTGACATAGAAGGTGTAAAAAAGTGGGTTATGAAGTTACATGGAATCTCATCTCATATAGTGAAGGAATTCACATTTAGAATTTGAATCCAATCTTAAAATAGATCACATAATGAAAATTTGAGAAGACAGTTTCATACCGCATCGCTTAAGACATTTTGGAATTCAAACATGTCACAAAGCTCAAGGAAGTTTCTTATAGGGTTTATTGAATATTCATGTGGAATTATAGTGAATTTAACATTTCTATTTCTTATTATAATGATTCCAGGATGGATCTCGAATTGGTTCACTGCAATAGGGGTGCTAGGATTATTTGTTGTAATCTTGTGTTTGATGGCCACCCATAGTCCATGAGTGTCTGCAACCCCTGATCTCTTTAAAGATATCCAATAGGATGATATTTTTCTATGCACATCATGGATGAATTTACTTTGAACTAGGGGCTTTTTTATAATTGTGTCTTGAATTAATGATGGTGTCTTTTCACTTTTCCCAAGTGTTTTAATTGTGCACTAAATATTAAAAATATAAAATTCATAGTACGAACACACCCAGTGTAAAAAAGCGGAATTGAAATAAAAAATAAAAATAAAATTTAAAAAAACCAAAATGAATCATTCCCTAGAAATGGTTCTAATTTGATAGGCTTGTGGGGCGTCGTTACTTCCAAACTGTACTATTCAAAACAAAATTTATAAATCTAAACTATACTACTCAATTAATTTAACTGTACTAAATAAGTACATTGAGGTTGATCCATAGGGAAAGAGAAATTCTTTTTTTTTATAATTTCAAAATATTTAATTTTATTAATTTTAAGAAAAATGTGAGAAAAGGATGGTTTTGATTTGAGTGAAGAAATGTAATGATGAAGGAAAAGCATGTTGATTGATTAATTTTAAAACAATTTTAAAAAGAATTCTAGGGTTTTATAATTTTAGTGTTCAGGTGAAATTGGATTTTAAAAAATATGATGACTCATAATTGGCGTCAGAGTTGAGACTAGGAAGATCCACTGGTGTTGGTATCTTCTCCTTAATGGGGAAATACAATATTTCCCATGGTGTGATAATTTAGGGTGTTGTGGAATCAAGTTTTTCTCAAAACCATGTTTAAACCTAATTTCCTATAATGTTGATAATGTTCATTCCTTCTTTTGGTTTATCAATTGTGAAATTTTAAATTTCCTTTCTAATTCAATTATCAATGGTCATGCTAAATGTATAAGATAGGGATTGCAAGAGAAAGAAAAAATTGTAGAAAACCAAAACCATGAATAAAATAAATCAGTCTTATAACACATTACTCCTCTAATTAAATTACCCTAGAAAAATGCAGGTTCACCCATTAATCCTAGTGATTATATAATAATATTTAAATAGAAAAGAAAAATAATTCATTAAGGAAATTAAAGAACAAACTTGGGGAGGGTGCAATGTCTTGTTTCGAGATTTGGTCTCTCGTGAATATGTATATGAATTCCCCCATCAGCAGTAAACTAGACCTCCTTTCATAGAAACCATATGGGCTCTGGATTTAAGTAGTTATATTTTGGAATGGTCCAATGGTGATCTATTTCATGTCCCATGCCAATGATTTTGTTAAAAAATAAATATTTAGTGAATCTATGTGAACAATTGTTTTCTGGTAAATTAAACCATGTGTAGTTTTTCATAATGATTTTATTTTCTTCACCTCATGTTCTTCCATTCACCACATGATCTGGTACAAATTCTGTAATGATTACACAATGTGTAATTCCATTTTAATGCTCTGGAAGCCTCATTTCCTTAGTTCTTCAGTTTTTTGCCACAAAAGTGCACCATGATCATCCTTACAAATCTGATGTCGCACCACATTGATTCACTAGTGGATAAAATTATATTTTATCTCTATAATTCCCATATTTTTTTATCCACTTTCCAAGAATCATTGTATCCTTCCATGAAAACATAAAAAACATTTCCCACATTGCAAATAATTATCAATTAAATACATAAATTAATACATTAAAATTCCATAAATTATACACATGAAATACAGATATCAGTTTCTCTTATGTTTTACTAAATAGATCTAACCTTCTCTCCTATCTCATCTTCTTACTCAGGTCCCAATAGATTTGTTTTCAAATTTATTCCATCATATGGGAGTTCTACAATTATTTTCTTAAAGGGAATCATAATGATCCATTTGAATGCTCGTGAAAAAATTATAATTGTAGTAAAACTCATCTCAGAGGAATGTGTTGATCCAAAACACTTTTTCAATACATAGAATAATATCTCAGCTTGTCCTATAGGGTTATAAATTTTCCCTTAGATTGAACATATATATGACGATGATATGATGTTCTTATAATCAAATCTATAACAAGATATTGGTAAATACTTTTCTTGAGCATTAAGGTAAAATACATATCCCTATTAGATATAATAGAATATGGTAATCCATGTATCCTTATAACTTCTTTAATGTATATTATAGATAGAGTATCTTGAGGGAAATATTCTCTGATAGTGAAAAAGTCTGTTGACATTTTAATTTTATCGAATATAACCCTCACTTATCACAATATCATGGATAAGTTAAACCCTAATGTTTACCAGTGCCTATAATCATATGTCCAAAAAAGTGAAATAACTTTATCACAAAAACATATACAAAACTAAATGGTTTATCCCTTATATAATCACTTATCTTATACCCAAAAAAATCATTGGATTCTTGGGTTCATCCTTATACCGATATAATATTAAATTACATTTCATTATTATAGGATCAAATTTTATGGAGATACAAATTTAAAAATGAAATTATAAACTAATGATTGGTGGATAATTATGGCTTTTATTATCATGATTCAATTAATCCATTATGATTTGATAATATTTCCCTTTATCTTTTTTCTTTAGAGGTTTTAGTGGACTATCATCCACATTATCCATTGGATTGGGGAATTAATTCACATAATTCCCAAAATACATACACATGAAACACTAGAGTGTGGGTGTTTTATTCTATTAATTTATCTCTAATCATTTCAGTTACATTACACTTCACTTCACTTATATAGTATTTTTCATTATGGCTATGCTTCCCACACTTGGAACATATTCATGGTACTTTTAGGTACTCACCTAAGTGATCCTTCCCACAGTTTTATCCTGTAGTATATTGAATATTTTTCTTCCCTCTATGTGATATGTAATTGGAATTTCAATGGAACCACGTATTCATTTTTATATCACCAGAACAAAGAGGGTTTGAATATTTAATTTACACTTTTAGTGCACATATAATGATTTATTTACTACATCCAAAGTCCATTATGGTTTACATCCTTAATAGATATTGGTTTAATACACTAATGATTCGGTCAACCATTCTTTCAGGATGAATAATAAAACCTAAAGACTTCCTCATATGTCTTGTAAAATTTTCTCCATATGTCCCAACAGATTCATCATCCTTATTCTTAAGGTAATGGAATTCCTTCTCCTTTTTTTAATGAATATGGGGAAAATAATTATTGAAAAATAATATTTAAAACTCATCCCACTTCATACAGTCAATTTATTCTCACTGAATCATATTATTAATAAGATTCTACTATTGATCTGCCTCATCATTCTAAATGTTAGGCAACCAAAATGATTTTTTCATTCTCTGAACATTGGATAAAAATATATATTTTTAGTAGTGTTGATCCATTACTCAGAAACTAGTGGATTAGTGAACCCTTGAAACAAGTCAACAATTTTCTTATGAAAGACTCAATAGAATGTTGATCTCTTCTTTTTCTTATTAAGAATTTCAGTATTATTCTTAGCTAGATAAATTCATTTGATCAAAGTTATGAGGTTTTTCTTTTAACTCCCATAACATTCAGTTTCACAAGAAGAAACTCATTTAATTATCCTTTGTATTCATCATTAACATGGTTATATAGAGTTCCATCCATTGACTAATTTGACAAATAATATTTTATGAAAAAATAATCAAATTAATAAAAAATATAATAATGGAAAATAAGTTATAGGTTTTTAAAATTAGGACACCTTATTTTTAATCTTTGACACCTGAGTTTTATCCTAGGCCATTCACTTTCATCATCTATTTTAATCCTTTTTTAGGGTTCATAAATATTTAATGAATTTATAAGTCATATCCCTTAGGAGTGTCAAACCAATTGTAAATTGAGTCTCGTTGTCATGTATTAGGCGACAATCGAGTCTATATCAATGTATCCTTTTCAACGGTATAACCCCTAGGAAACGTTGTACCATATCCACATCTGGTTTTAGAGTCTATACCTGTATTTAATTTCATGGATTCTGTGCCCTCTTTCCTTTAACAAAATTCATGAAAATTTTTCTATTCAATGAATCATCAATAGACTTTTCCGTAGTCAAATCCTTAGATATATCCTTATAAATATCCCTATGTTCCTCACTAAATTTTTGTCACCCTAGTTTCCAAAGGTTAACTAAACCTTTCCTCTAATAACAACTATAGTGACCTAGTATTTTCCTACATCGACATTATTTATTTTAGATGAATATTAAATACATTAAAAAACATATGACTAAGAACAATAATAGATTAGTTCCTCTATAAAATGGATCATTATCTTCTTAACTTATGAAATATCTTCAATTTCTATCATAAATATTTTCTCCTTTATTACTCTTCACAAACATAACCTAATTAGACCTTTCTTCATAACCCAAGGAAAGGTAACATATGAAGGGGTGATATAATATGCTCATTAAGGGAAAAAAGGGACATATGTAATCATAACATAAGAAAAAGTTTGTGATAACATGAGCATATCATTTGAAAACCACACCACTTATACCAAAGAAAATAATCTTGTGTCTTGTCATAATGATTGGTAGTACATAATACATAAATCCTAGGGGAACTAAAGAACATGAGCCTTGAAATTAGGACATTTGAATAAGATATATATTTTTCACATAAACATCATATTATAACATTTTGAACATGTGTAAATAGAAATAGGTTCACCCATTAAGTTAATGACATCAAATTAGGCCCTCACATAAACTTATGGACATGATACTAGGTCAATGCATAACATTATGGACATGAAATACATGTCCATGCATAACACTATGAACATCTAATCTGGTTCATGTATAACATTGGTAACATGTAATCAGGTTCACTGACATAGTTGTGAGCTTGTACTCAGGTCCATGCATAACATATTTTCTCATGAGATGTTCTTCGTCACCCAACGCATTAGAGGGAGATATAAGTCACACCCATATCATAATTAAAAACAAATTTTTCTTGTTCCACAAGATCATTAATCATTCATCATATCATAACCCATTAAATAAAAATAGTTTCTTAAACATGTCATCATATCATAACCTTTGTAAGAGAGACAAGTTTTATAATAATTTCCTCATATTATAAAACCATAACCCATGGAAAAATAAACGAATTTCATAAGAATTTTTTCATGATATAACATTTGGAATTGAAACGGGTTTAATAGAAATATATTCATCACAAAACATTCAAGGAATAAATAAGGTTGGTTTTCTCTGATCATATCTAATAAATCATAGGTATCATTAATTTATGTCATCTTAGATGGAAAATAATTTTGAAATATCATATCAAACATTTCATGAGAAAAATATCCTTACCAAATTGAAATACACTTTTATAAACATAGAATTTATAAATATTCCTTTATTTTAAAATCACATTGAAAAAATATATAGTAAGCCTCAAATGAACTAATGATCATGATGATAGGAAGTTTCACTCATGTCCTAAAATTTAAAATAATGATTCCTTTCACATTTTTAGTAAAATCCAAAAGAGCATTATTTTTTAAAATGTCGTGAATATTACTTTCAAAAAATTTAGTACAAGAAATTCAATCATGGGAAAAAAATTTAAAATAAATTCACAGGAGAATAGTTAAACATTTTTTGAAAACTATTTTTGAAAAAATTGTTTTAAAAGAAAACAAATTTTTGATCGAAAAGGGAAATAATATCATATTTTATTAAAAACATTTTCTAAATAATTTTAAATACCAAGGAGAATGAAATGGTAATTTTACTTGAAAATATATTTAATATCAATATTATAATAAATTTCTCATGTTTATATAGAGATCGATCATATATTTTTATCATCATATACATAATAATAAACAATCCTAATAAACTATGAGATTGTAATGTTAAATATTTACCACTTTGGTAACATTAAATTATTATACCTGTGAAAGAATAACATTAAATGAAAATTAAAATATCAATATGATAAATAAATTCATAAAATTACATGTAAAATGGGTTTTGTATATTCCTCATATAAGAAGATAAGTTTATAACAAAACATATGTCTCAAAGAAAGAAAATTGAGAGAAAAATATCTTACTATTTAGGTAACGTTCTAACTCTAAACCCCATGAAAGAGAGATCCTCAAATCGATAAGTAAATCAAAATAATTATCAGTTTTATAATCATAAGATAAATTCAGGGTTATTATACGTTCCACATTAAATAAATTGGATGTGAACATTGAATTTTTCTCATGGAAGTAAAAAGAGAGACAGAAATAACTTACCTTATGCCTTGGCTTCCTTCATACACATTTGAACCTAATTTATCATAAATATTAGTTTCTTAAAAATATATTCCATAACCATAATTATATATATATATATCATACCATATATGATATATTTATTCCCAATTATTACCTATTTATTAACAATTTCATGTTAATGTCAGGTTTCAGGTTGTAACAGCATTTTTTCTTATATATTTTGATTTATTATTTTTAGTCCTCTTAATAATGGTAAAATTATCTACAGAATAATTATCAAGAAATAATTATTATATTTATATATAAATTATACTTTTAATATGAATCATTAACAATGGTTTTAAGAAATGAAGTATGTGAAGTTCTTGGAGACAGTAATTGTATGTACGAATGAGTAATGTTTCTGTTTCCCAGCGATCATTGTGGAAAGATGGTTTATAAAATTTTATCATTTAATAATGACTATAATATCATAAATAAATTATTATTTCATTAAATATAATTATAAATATTATCCATTTGGTGTGGTTTAGAAAGGATATAGACACATTGCTTCGTTAAGGCAGTAGTCCACATGTACACGAATAATGTTATCATCTTTCAGTGAGTGAAAAGGTAAGAAATAAAATGATATATTATCCATAAATAATGATTAATATATAATTAATATCAAAATTATTTAATATTTATCTTATTTATTTATCCTTATTATCTTCCATGTAAAGCGTTAATGAAAATGAATCACTTCGCTCCAGGAAGGGGTAGTCTGTCGTACACACGAACGATATTATAGTATCCCATATATAATAGAAAGTAAAAAAGGTATATATAATAAAACCACTAAAAAGTTGTAATAATTTTATAAAACTCATATATATATATATATACTTTATATCCATCATCATAACCAACTGTGAGAGGTGGTAATGAAAAAAATGGCATTAGTTCATGAGGCGGTAGTCCATCAAACACACGAATGATTATTTCGTAAAACATTGGATAGAAGTAGAGATGGTTGTAGGTAATTTACATAATATAAAAACATATCATCATATTAAATAAAATGAGGTTATTATATCGTCATGGTTTAATAATAATTGAAATAGTTAGAGGTAGAAACAAAACAAAAAACGCTCATTGTCAAATGTTACCTCTTCTTCGAGTATCCTCTTTAACTTTGCACCAAAATCCTTACTTAGTAATATTTATATAAAAAGGATTCTAGAATTATATTATGGAATTATTTAAGTGATTTGGGAAGGTCTTGGTCGAACCAAATTTGTTTTATGGTGTGATGAATATATGATATTGGGTGGCCCTTTATAAGTGAGGTGAGTGGCACATTTGTAATTTTTTGAAAAGATTCAATCATACCCACATTTTTATCATGTCACAGGCCTACAAAATTGGCCATTATTGAATATTGAATAAATATGGTCATAATATAAGTATAAAATGGTTTTTGGAAAAACAATTTAGGTAATTTTTAACCATTATATGTTTAGTTAAACCCCTGGGTAAATGAGTTTTTACTTTAACAATGCTAATTAATTTGTGATGTTTTAACTATTTATTTTGGTCAAAAATTAAGATGTTCTTATTATAAAACGTAAATCATTAAAATTATAAATATGTTATCTATTTTTATAAATTTTATAAGCATAATCTGAATATTTTAATTTAAAATAAATTCAAGTTATCCATAAAAAGGATAGTTTTTAAAGAGAAGATGTTCAAAAGATTACAATGTTTTAATATCAAAATTTAATATTAAAATTATTATAATGTCCTAAATTGAATTAATTTATATAAAATATATCTAATTTAAATTTAAAAACAATATAAACTATTACATAAAATTATAAATAATTTAAATGAAATGATAGTTTTAAATTAAAATTCAATATTTTTCACTATTCATCAAAAAATTAATCTTTTCAGAAAATTCCAAAAAATTATACCTAAAATAATTTTTATATTTTGGTTTAAAAAAATATTTTTATTTTATAAAATTTATGTTATATAATTTTTAAAAATTACTTTTAAATTTAGTACACCAAAAATAATAACACTATTTTTTAGAAAAATACAGTTTTTAAGCATAAAATTTGATTGATTATTATTATTTTCCTAGAAAACACATAAGATGAATATTAAACATTTTATGGAATATATAAATCATAAATTTCAATAAAATAATTACCCATTTTTCTTAAAAAAAATTATGTAAAACATGTTTTTTCACTGAAACATAATTTTTTAGAAAATGAATTTCTTTATTACCAAATGTTCTTATTTTCATTTATAATTAATTTGTCACCAAATAATTTATATTATAAACATATGGAAACCATATTTCCATGTATTATTAAATATTATTCATAAACACCATTTTTCTAGGTGATCACTATCATGTTATATAATAATATTTAAATAATATGTCATGTTTTGTTTAAACATAGTGTTGTGTGTAACACAAGATAACTATATGTTTCTATTAATGTAAGATATCTAGAAATTTAAATTATTTTTTTAAAAAAATCATAAAATATGAGGATGTTACATGATATACAATGATTTATGGTCGAATTGATTAAAAAATCAAAAGGGATAGAATGTTGCAACTCGAGGATGTATATTGGATTTATTACTTCTGGATATTGGAGATATTTTCAATTTATGATATTGATTGAATGATATGAGATTAAAGATGTCATGGTGGTATTTACTATGGAAGATAAGGATTATCATACAAATTGTATCAACATTCATGTTTTTTATGATGTATAATAAGGACATACATGGAATTTAAGTTTGAGGATATTGAGTCTATAATAAAAGGAATAATAGGAATAGTTTGAATACATCTGACGAATAAATGAAAACACACTATGAAATAGTTTTTCATTCTATAAAGGTTTTTGAGCCAAAATATTTAACAAAATTTAAAGGCTCTATGAAATTAATTTGATTATATGTGTGGTTAAAATTAAAATATTTAATTATATAGTATTATTATGAAAGAAATCATTCCATAAGAAGAGTAACCTAATAATAATATTAATTCTATTTAAGGTTATATAAAAAAAATTATAGGACAATAAGAGAATGAAACATGATTAAATGGATCCCACATAATAATTATTTTTAATGGTTGAAAGTAATATGAGTTTAACCATTATGATCTATATATGATTAATCAGAAGAGAATTAAGAAGTGTTCCACTATAAATCTCAAGAACACACCTCAATGTATGTCATGAAATATTAAAAAAATGTGATGAAAATATTTTGAGAGAATCCATTCCATAGTACAATGCCAGGAAAATTTTATGTTGGATGGATTGTAATGAATTTAAGGTTCACACAGAAATTTGTGTTTTTTTCAACAACTGGTCAGATGTGGTGGAGGACTATGCCACATCATAGTGGTTGCATTGTGGATAGCGTGATTTTTATTAAATTATTAAAATATTTATTGGATAATGTATATTTTATTTAGACTAAGAAGTAAGAGATCATGTCGCGATAGATTTGACATACAGAAGGATCTAGAAAAACAAACCATGATCCTCATAAGAGTATTCAAATATATATTTTTATGA
This sequence comes from Viscum album, assembly GCA_963277665.1. Lineage (NCBI taxonomy): Eukaryota > Viridiplantae > Streptophyta > Magnoliopsida > Santalales > Viscaceae > Viscum > Viscum album. Next base: position 1,453,845,336 of record OY728120.1, read on the forward strand.
TTCTGTGGATGTGGATATTGAATGAAAACCACACCACAGTTGAATATATCTAACCATAATCTATCTTATATCAATGGGGATAACTCTACAGTGAAAATATCACATCCTGATAAAAAGATTTAATGAATATACTGATGATTCGGTTTGAATTTGAAAATAATAACAAGTGTCTTAGAACTTGTGAGGCCCTTCTTTTACTCTATTTTTTATTGATTATTATGTTCTAAAATGGTTTTGTTTCTTTGGAGGGTATATGATGTGAGATGAGAATTAAAACTTATGTGATAGGATTGATTCATGCGATGGTCTTATGGTTTTTTGTATTTTTATCACCTCCATTGAGTTATATCATGGGAACCTTAGCAACTAAGTATAATATCAATATGATTTGTCTTCTTGAAAAGAATATGCACTAGAAATTACTCTACTTATGATTTTTTTATACAAAGGTTTTCCTCCTAATGACACAATGATGATAATTTGAGTGTTAGTATTGTTGAGTTCAACTATTTTTAACCAATTCCATATTATGTGTTCCATTTTTTAGGTCTGGTGCCATTTCATATTGGAACGTAGGGAGTTTTCGAGGAGGTTTAGTTTTTTTGGATGATATTTTTAGGGTATTCCAACTCTATACCTTGATTTTTTTCTACTTATTTTTTTATCAGAACCTTTTATAGTACTATGTTTATTTCATGATTCATTGAACTATGGCTGCCCAATATGCATGATTTATATCCTATTGTTTGATTCAATTTTCAAAATTATTTTGATATGGGTATTGTTTATAGCTTTCAAACTAAGGGAAATTGTTTTGGTTTTATTTCATAAACATATATGTCTATTTTTTTATTTTTTTAAAATTTTTTTCTCCATTTATATAATGGTGTATTATATGATTTTTCTAAGAATATTTTTTGAATGGTGTATATCCCACATTTTAAATAGAATGGTTTTAAATGATAGAATCGTGTTATTGGGTTTTCATAAAAGATAAAATCTTATATTTTTATTTTTATTTCAAATTATCATAAAATGGATTTATTTATAAAGGATGTGAATGGGGTGTGGGGATGACACCTTTTTGGGAATTTTTTATCATTCCTATCATATTATAGAATCATGGTAGGTTTTGGTTGAACTCTATATTTATATTTTTTATTTTGGTTTTGGTATATTGAAGCGACAAGTGAGGGTGATTCAACTGGCATATAGAAATGGGTTGTTCTAGTTTGTTTTATTTTAGATTTATTTTTGTGACCTAATTTACCATTCCAGGACGACACCCTACTTCTAACCATTCTTTTGGTTAATATTGGAATGTTAATTAAATTATATTTACAATAAAATTTCATGACGTATTTGATATGATAAATATATAATTTATTGTTTTTTGGTTGTGATTGTTTATTTTTTCTAGTTTGTCTATTCTTCTTATGTTTTTCTATTTATTGTGTTTGTAGTTATTCTTTCATTGATTGGTCGTCATATTTTTCTAGGTTTAACACCTTTAATGTATATATATTTATTGGAAACAATCCATCCCATGTGAGATTCCATGATTCACAAGAAATAGTTACTAGCCTAAAGGGATTATGAACACCAATTGAGCCTTGTGGTGGGCCTATTGGGGAACCTAGATGAGGGGGTGCCTGAGTTTGTTTGTTACCAATGGTATCATATATTAGTTGTTATTTGGAGGTTTCTAGAAATATGGAGTTAGGAATTCCATAATTAAATTGGTTAGTCGTGAGTAGGTGGTTAATCTCCACCATTCAAGATGAAACTTTAGTTACGATAGGATGTTTGGGATTTGTGAGTCTCTAATTCCATCTTTTTTATTACTTAATTTTGAGATGTTTTATTTTTCTTCCATTATTTCTATTTTCCAACTGATTTAGAGGTATTTTAAGAAAATCCATGTTTTATATTGGATTTCGGAATAATCCATGGTGTTTGTTTACCTGCATAATTGGAAAAATCATGAGAATACCATGCATCCAGGACTGGATAGTATTTTACTAGGACTTGTAGGGTTATCCCATAGTTTTTTAGACCATGCATCCAAAACACGAATAGTTTTAAATTTTATAGAATTTTAAAATTTTAGTATTTTAGTAATTTTTATGTTTATTAAACTTATTTATTGGTTACTTGTGATGGATTTAGTTACCTCATATGTGTTATAAAAAAATTGGTTAACTTATAATTTCAAAATGAAAATTTTTTCAGGGGTTTATGAAAAAGGGGTATATGGATTTCATAATCTCAAATGGCCTAATCACATAGTTTTGATTCCGACAAATATATTTTCTCTATGAAATATGTATAAATATTTTTAATAAAATTAATTAAATTTTTTATAAAACAATCTATCTTTATTTAATGCTTATATTTTCAAATTTCCTCAAAAATTGTTTTTAAATGATTTAATTTAAATAAGTTTTATACCCATAAAGGGTTTATTTTGATAAATAGGGGAACAGGAAAATTTTATTAAAGTATCATTATGGTTTTTTGGAAATATAATTTTATTTTTTCTTAAGGGTTTTGATTAATTAATATTCATTCATAGTGTTTTCAAAAGTTGATGATTCCAAAATGAACTCTAAGGGGGTATTTTAGCAGGAAAGTGACTCTTTATAAATAGTTTTAAATTCCCTAGGTGGGGAAGTGGGATTTTATTTTTGTGATGGGATTTAAAGATAATTTTATTGGTTTTATAAAAGAGATAAAAAAATTTTGAAGTGGTACAGATTTCATTTTTATGTTTTGAAGTTCCATGTGAAAATATATTTTTATCCTCTTATGGATAGTCTTAGAAGTTATTATTTTTTTATGAAAACAATTAGGAAGAATGTTCTAAAATGTGAATATTTATTGTGGTGTGTCCCTTTTAGTGGATTTATGAATTTCAATTTTTTCGATGGTTTACACAAGGACTGATATAATAAATTAATAATTATGAATTTGAATGGTTTCTTGTTCTGTATTGTTAAAATTTGCCTCCAAAAATGCCTTAGTGAAAGGTGGAACCTTTGTCTATAGGGATGAAATAAAGGGTGTTTCCATTCTTTGTCTATGTGTGACACTTTAAAGGTTTCATAAATTTTATTATTTTAATATGAAAGAACACTTCAATGAATTTTGGTTTCAGAATGGTTATGGTTTCCTGTTTCGAGGTTTAATCGGGTTCGATTTAGTGTAGTTGGAGATTTTTAGATAATATAATTGGTTGATGCTCATGCCTCAGTGTTTGGATGTGCCTTCTGGGATTTGATGTGATATTATCCTTGTGATGATTTTTTTGGAGGGGTTATACATGGGTTACCTAGGGAATGTGTTAGGGTATCTAGGATGGGTGCTACACCCAACATAGATTATACTTTGGCTAGTTTTATATTTGTCTTTAGAGGTTCACTAGAAGTCTCTATTCCAGAAGCATGGTTCCCTGTGACTCTCTATTGTCCCATGAATTGATCAATGTTGTAATTATTTTGGAATTTTATTATTTAATATGCATATAATGATATCGTGACCCCTTTTTTTGATCCAATTTTTTTTATTTTAGGTATTATTTTTATGATATTTTTACCATGATTAAATTTTTATAGAATGTTATAGATAGTTTTTTCTTTGGATGTTCTTAAATTATTTGGTAACTTCCTTCTTCATCTTTTATACTTGGTTAGCCTATTATTTCATTAAATTATTAATATATTAGATATTTTAGGTTGATAAGTTTCCCTTTATTATTTTTGTGTTTATAGGAATTCATAAATTTTAGGGATTCTATTATGGTTATTTCCTTTAATCGATATTATACATATTATCATATAGTGGTAGTTAAATGAGACTACTCTATAAGGTATTCAGTTTTCAAAAACATGACCTTTTCTTTGATAGTGTGTTTCTACATTAGCTCTTAGTAACTATTTAGAGATTTAATTTATAGTGTTTTGTGGATACTCATCCATAGTGAAGGTCAGATTTGTGGTATACTCAACTTTCATTTTTATAATGGATTACTAAGAAATGGTTATGGTATTAGAGGTTCTCTGGGAGATGTGTATACCTTGGTAGTCTAATTTTTATTGATTATATTGCTATCGTGGTGTCATTGGTTTCATTAAATAAAATTTTATAAGGTAGTTAACACCCATCCTATCTTTTGATAAAATTTTCAACTAAAAAATTTATGGGGGAGAATGAATTATGGTGGGGAGAATTATGATACCACATCTTTGAAATTATTATTTAATTTAATTCTTTATTTTCTTCATTTCTCTTGAGTTTTGATCACTTCCTTTTCATAATTTTTAAAAATAATTATGAATTTACCTATAAAAATGTTTGTGAAACTCATTCAATAACATTACAGGAGAACATTCAACCTTTAACTTGTCTATTTTCATAATAGGTTCATGGTTTTCCAAAATATAAATCTAAAATTGATAGTGTACGTATATAACAACCCTTCTCTTTATTTCATATTTAAATATGATTTATTACATAAATATCAACTTAATAAAAATCATAATATCAAGTGGTATATTGTCTTTGAGGCTTAGAAACATTATATAACAACATAGAACATGAAATAAAACATCTTTATTGAAAACTTGTTTTATATGACGACAACAATCCTTCGTACTTAACAATGCATAGGATACCCTGAGGAAATAAATAATAAAGGGATGATCTATAAATCATAGTAAGATATTAGAGTAGGAATACCATGAATAATACGAAACATTATATTTAATATCCATAACAATGGATAATAATAGAAACATGAACATAAAGGCATGATATTGCATGATTATCATAACATGGAAATGTGGCAACAACTTAAAATGTTACTTCATTAACAGAAATGGGTCAGGTTAAACCTTGTCCCAACATGGTGGGAAAAAGTCCTATAATGGAATCAGGTAAACCATTATCCCAACATGAGGTATCATGATACTAAACATTACCCCATGCAATGGAGCGCTATCAGGGTGCACACTTCATAATCATCTTAATCTCATGCTTTAGTGTGCCACATTGATCATATAAAATGGATTCATTCAATTTCATTATTTACTAAATTTTCAAGGAATGTGGAATACATAAATATAATTACCTAATAATGGATTATATTATCATAAAAGTGAATAACCTTGGTAGAAAATGGCCTTGGTATTCACTACATGATGGAAAATCATAGTACAATTTTGGCAGCATAATAACATCAAATAGAAATTCATAAAAGGGGTTGATGAGAGTGAAATTGGTATATAATTATTTATATATGAAATGGATAGAAATTTAATCATTAAAAATTATACCCCAACACATAAAATGTAATTTAATATGCATAATATAAAAGAAGTTCTTGAATGGGAATGGGGAAAGAGAAATCCCTTACAGAATTTCAGCATGGTAATAGGTGTATATAAAGGAACATTGATGGTATAATGAGAGTGTAAAGGAATCTATCATTATTTATAAATAATATGGACAGTAAAGAGAGTATTTATGAACATATCCCAATATTTTAAAATTGAAATTTAAAGACATTTTATAAAAGGAGTGCTTGATAAAAGAGGAGTGTGGAAGATCCCTTATCGAATTTCAACATAGTAATGGGTAGGCTTAAAGGATCATAGTGGAGATTAATGGGATTGAAGGGACTATCCCAAAATTTATACATAAAATGGAAAGTATGTAGTTGTGGATGAACATATCCCAAATCAAGAAATTGGAAATTAAGAGGCATGACAAAGAAGATGTTCTTGAAGAAAAAGGATAGGGGGAGATCCCTTACTTGGACTTCTGACTCCAAAGTATTGGGAGATTCTTCTTAAGAGATTTATGGTGCCTTGGGAGGACTCTTGTGAGTAATAAGAAGAGCTTCTACAAGCTCAAAATAGCTTGAGTGAAGATAAATAGTATCTGGGTTGGATTATATAGGAAACATTGGGGAATTTTTTATTATTTTGGTTTTAGACATTACACGCTAAAATAATGGAAACCACAAAACATACCATGGTTTTTTCCCATGGTTTCTAAAAATGGGGAATGGTATAAATTATTTTATAAGGCTAAGGTCCTCAAATATTAAAATATTACCCTTTCATATGGGGAAGTGAGTCACACTTTGAAGGAAAAGATTTTAAAAACCATAAAATATTTTATATGTCTTGGAGGATTCATTAAGGCTTTATAAATTAAATCAAATAAACCTAAAATTACAATATTTTAAATTAAAAACATATATTTTGCATAATATACCTTTTATAGTATTTTATTACATCAACATTGGGTCATGATGACGTCTTAAAAACATGATATATTTAAACGATTTTTAATTTTTACCCAATAATTAGATTCTCTCAAAATATTATTAACCTCTCACAATTGTATAATTTTGAAATCATGATTCCAAATATAATATTTATTTTATCTAAATAATTTTATAAATATTTGAATTGTTACTTTTAAACAAAAAACCAACATTTTTTAAAATGGATGGGTTTAGGAAAATATAGTTTTCAAAACATAATAAAAACAAAATTTTACTTTATAAAAAGTATATTATCATTTTTATTAAATAAATTAAATTTAATAATAATATTTTATTAAAATATCATTTAATCAAAAAATGCATTAATTCATCAAAATATATTTCTTAATTGAATGTTAATATTAACCAAAAAATTTATTTGTTCTTTAAAAATCATTTACAAAGTAACGATAATAGGATGACAGTATATTATTTATTCTATAAAAATATTATGTTCATAATCATAATGTTAGGGTCTTGTTAGATATAACTTTATTTCACCGGAATATTCCCTAAGAGTTAGGTGTGTGATGTGGGGCTTTCATGGGGGCATTCGGTGAATAAGGATTGGGTCATGATCTTGGTGAACTTGAACATCTCTTATAAATAGTTTTTCTCATGATTATGTTATTGGATCTAATCTTGGTCTTAGAAAACTCCAGTAAATGGGCTTCAAAGGGTAAATTCCTACTAGTGGAGGACACCACTTCCTTTGTCTATGAAAAAAAGGATATGATAAAAACATATATTTATACTAGTCATATGATCATTATTCAACTAATATTTTATCAACATTAAGGATACTTAATGGTAATTTAAATCCAATTGGATATAAAAAACAAAAGGAGTTAATGATTCTTCTTTATGCATCAAACATTTAATTAAAAGAAAGTGAATTTTATTCATAACCATTTGGGACATTACATCCTTTCACTAATAAAAAATTTCACCCATGAAATTTCCTTTGCCCACACTAAAATAGATGGGGGTAACATTGATTCATCACTTCCTCTAGATCCCATGTTGCTTCTTCAAACTTGTGGTTTCTCCACAACACCTTCATAAGGGGCATTGTATTATTTTCTATAAATTTATCTCTTTGATATATGAATTTCACCAGATTCTCCTCATATGAGAGGTCATTATAAAATGGTACCACTTTTGGATTGAGTAAATGTGATGGGTCAGGTATGTACTTCTTCAAGATTGATACATGGAATACATCATGTAGTTGAGAAAGGTTCGGTCAGAGTGCTAGTTAATAGCCCACCACTCTAATGTGATCAGGAATATCAAAAGGGCCTATGTACCTTAGACCAATCATTCCCTTCTTACCAAATCTAATAACTCTCTTACATGGAGATTTGTGAAGGAATACCATGTCTCCAACATCAAACTCTAGGTCTTGTCAATAATTGTCAGTGTTTCTTTTTTGTTGACTCTAAATAGACTTCATGTGTTGTTGAATGTTCTTAACCTTCCCCTCTATTTCCCCGACCATTTCTCGACCTAGAAATTTCATTCCCCAACTTCAACCCAACATGTCAGGGTTCTACACCTCCTCCCAGGAGGGATTTATAAGGATCCATTTGGATTCTTGAGTGGAAACTGTTATTGTAAAAGAAATCCACCAAAGGAAGATGTTAGTTGAATCTACATTTACTGTCTTCTTAGAAAGATCTAAACATGTTCTCAAGTGTCTAGATAGTCCACTAAGATTTTACATCAGCTTGAGGGTGCTAATTAGTAATTAAGTTCAGCTCTATGATTAGATCATGTTAGAGACTTCTCCAAAACATATAGGTGAATCTCGAATCGTGTTCTGAGATAATGGATAGTGGTACTCCATGAAGCCTTACACTTCTTTTATTTATATAAATTCTAGTTGATCCAGTGATAAATCCTCTCAAATTTTAATGAAGTGTGCAGTCTTTGTAAGATGATCTTCAATAACTCAGATAACATTATTTCCTTTGGATGTCTTCGGACGTCCCGTGACAAAGTCCATGGTGGTGTTTTCCCATTTTCATGTTTGTATGGGTAATGGTTTATTCATCCCCTTAGACGTCTACCTCTTAAATTTAACTTGCTGATATACCAGACACATTGATTTATATTTAGTGATCTCCTTATTCATGTTATCCCACAAATAGGTCTCCCAGAGATCTTGATACAACTTCATGTTTCCTGGTTGAGTGGAGAAATTCGAGTTATATGTATCATCTAAATGTTCTTTTTTTAACTCTAGATATTATGGATCACATTGTCCTCACCCAAATCTCACAATTCCTTCTTCGTTAACATTTAACTATGAGTATTTTCTTCTTCAGATAGTTTCCACCTTCTTCTGAACTCCCACATCATCGTTTTGAACATCCTATAACCTTTCCAAAAGAGGCTATTGAGAAATAATTTGTGAAAGAATTTATTATGTTCCATTATTTATGATTTACATGTCCATATTCATAAAATACAAGAATATTTGATCCTTTTCAATTCCCATCAATGATAGAACTGTTGGGTCCTTTCTACTTAGAGTATCTTCCACCTTGTTTAATTTCCGAGGGTGGTAATTGATTGTGTAGTCGTAATCCTGGATAAGTTCTAACCATATTCGTTGGTTCATATTCATATCTTTCTATGTGAATATATATTTGAGACATTTTTTATTCATATATATTTCACACTTCTCCCCAAATAGATAATTCTGCCAGAATTTCAATGCAAAGATCATAGATGCCAACTCCAGATCATGTGTGGGATAGTTTTGCTCATGAATTTTCAACTAACATGAGGCATAGTCAATGAATTTTTCATATTTCATCAAAACAAAGCCTGATTCCTTCTTCAAAGAATCAAATAAGTATACAAAAATCTCCCCACATGTGGATAGTTTGACCACAGGGGTATTGAAAATCCTCTTCTTCAACTCCATGAATATTTTTTCACATTTATCATTCCATGAAAACATACCTTCTTTCTGAGTTATATTAGTAAGAGGGTTTGAAAATGATGAGAAATTTCTCACAAATCAGCGACAATATCAAGTTAACCCTAGGAAGCTATGGATATCCATCACAGATGTCATCCTGATCTATACCATAATTCCTTTCTTTTTTGGAAGGATCTACAGATATCTCATTGCTTGTGATGATATTCCCCAAGAATGAGACTTCCTTCAACCAAAAATCATAATTTTTTTTACTTTTCATAGAGATTATTCTTTCACAAGGTCTCTACCATAGTGATAAAATGATCCTAATTCTCTCCCTTGGTTTTGGAGTATATAAGAATGTTGTCTATAAAGACTACCAGAAATTTGTTGGGGTAATATCTATAGACTCTATTCCTCAAGTCCATGAATATTTTTGGAGAATTAGTGAGTCTAAAAGGCAATACTATGGTTTTATAGTGCCCATACCTTGTATAAAAGGTATCCTTGGGCATATCCTCCTTCTTCACCTTTACATGGTAATATCCTGACCACAGATTCACATAGGAGATGTATTGTTCTTCACATAGATGATCAAACAAATCATCCATTCAGGGAAAAGGATAGTTGTTCTTTATTATAATTTTGTTTAGCTCATGATAATTGATGAAAAGGTGCATTGACCCATCCCTCTTCTTTATTAAGAGGACTTGTGCACCTCATGGTGAAGCACTTGGGCATATAAACCCTTTATCTAGATTATCCTTTTGTTTTTTTATCTATCTCCTCAAGCTGCACAATAGCCGTTCTATAAAGAGTCTTGGATATCTACAATTCCCCATGTATAAGATCAATCAAGAATTCAACATCTCTTCTAGGAGGAATACCATACAATTCCTTGGGAAACACATCCGCAAATTCCCTCACAATAGGCATGTCTTTGAGGATGGTTCTTTCTTTAGATATAATCAACTCATAATGATATGCCTGCTCATAGGTCAATAATATTTGTGCTTGGGATGATGGTTATAAAGAATATTCCTCCTCCTCCATGCACTTGTATAGAATTGGAGTTTGATTTTCTATATAGAGAGTGATTTCCATCTTGTGGAAATTAATCTTGGCTCTATATAGGGAAATCTAATCCATTTAAATAATTGCATTATATTCCACCAAGGGATGTATGATGAGGTTCTCCAAGATGTTCACTCCCCAAATTGTGATCAGGGAGGAGTCATATGCATGAGATTATATAATTTCCCTGTTTTCTATTTTCACCAAAATCTCTACTTCCATGATTTGTTGTGGGGTTTGGATTGTTATAATAATCTATTGAGATATAATATAATGTGTAGAACCAGAATCAAAAAGTACATTCACTATTATTGAATAAATAACTATTGTACATGTCACCACTTTGTTGTCGGGATTCACTTCAGTAGTAGTATTAGAAAAAGCTCTCTCTTGCTACCTCTTAGGTTGTTGGTTTTCTCTAAAAACCCTAGGCTTAGGGAATTGGTTCACAGAGTTCACTGGTTCCTTGTATTTATAGCAATGAACAAAGCATTGATCTTCAAACCAAGTATTCCTTTCATCTTTCATAGTAGTGGGTTTTTCTTGCCGGTAATTTCTGGAAAGTCTCCATTCCTTCCAGCACCTAAAGCATTTCCTCATCCCCTTCAACAAATTTCAGGTGTTCTTCTTTCGGTACTTTTGACAAGTAGGATGATGGATTTTTTTAGTACTATTTTATTTATCAATCGAATCTTCAGAATTAAAGTCCAATTTACACTTCTTATCCCAATGATACCCCTAGGATTTGTTGATCTCTATCTCAACCATTAGTGAACATCAGAAAATTTCTCATTGCTATAAAAGTCATTGATTTCAAAGGCTTTTCATAGACTAGGCTTTAGCCCACCAAAGAAGTGGTCAACCTTTCATTCAAGGGTGGCGACAAAACCGGAGGTGTACTGTGTAAGTCAAGTGATGTTATCCTCATATGCTCAGTTGGATTCAATGTCTTTTTTTCTTGAGGGAAAGGAAGTCCCTTTCCATCTTATGTTAGAGGGTGGGAGGAAAATATTTATCAAAAAAAATTCTGGAAAACTCCTTCCATTACATCACCTCGATCTCTTCCTAAAGCTTTTTATTTTATTTATCAAAGTTCACTATTTATCATCTTCACCCTCCATATGTTCAGCATCCATAATAACCATCTATTGTTTGGAACATTGAAGGATGTAGAAGATCTTCTCAATGTATTTGATTAATTGTTTGGTGATTAAGGGATCAGATGATTCATTTAATGTAGGGGGCCTTTGTCTCATGAAGCTCTCGATTATGAGTTTTTCTTTATTAGGGGTGGTTGGATTCCCCTCCTGATCTCGGTTTCTATTCAAACCATGAGTTAACAAAGATAGTATTGTGATAATGTTTTTCACTCCAACATCCATCAGACTGGGTATCACATTAGAGCAGTCATCACGTTGATCTTCACATCATTTTTTACCTAGATTCCTCATATTACTGGACATTGGCTATAATAAAGGTAAAATCATGGGTAATTATTTTCAAATATTAAACACATAATGGGTAATCCAATGAAAAAATGGATAACTTATAAATTACTTTTATCTCCTTAACATATGAATATCTAGGCTTGAATCTAAGTTATCCATGATATACTTCCTAAAATATATTGTTACGGTCTTTTTTTGTTCCCTTGATAATGGTTCATACTGTGATTATAAATTTACCAAAGCATATCCCTTGACAGTTTCAAACCAAGAGTGATACAAGTCCTATTTTGTTGCACCAGTTCTTATTTATGTCTAGATAAAAGTGGTGTTTTCGGGTTATACCCCTAGATACATTTGTACCAGAGCCACCTCTACTTATCTGTATCTAGATAAGGATGTATTTTCATAATAAAACACTTAATTATAAAACCAAAAATTTAGGGATTATTTTATTATGATAAGTATTATACCTAAGGCTTTTATTAGAGTTTTTGAATCCTTATCATGAAAATAACTAAACCTATCCTCTGATACCAAATATAACAAACCTTCTCTTTATTTCATATTTAAATAGGATTTATTAAATAAAATTTTACATATTAAAACATATAAGATCAAGAGTTATAGTTTCTTTGGGGATTAAGACATTACATAACAATATAAAACATAAAATACAACATCTTTATTGAAAACTTCTCTTACATGGCCATAATATTCTTTAATACGTAACACTGCATGGGATATCCTAAGGAAATACATAAGAAAGGGGTGAGATATAAAGACCAGTAAGGGAGTAAACAAGGATTAAAATGAAAAGTAAAATACATGATAGGGAATAGGAATATCAATGGAGCATAAAAGAATCTTGAACATAAAGGAATGATATAACAGGATTATCATAACATGGAAATGTGGAAACAACTTAAATCACTACATCATTAACATAAAGGAATCTGGTAAACACATGCCCCAACATGGTGGAAAAAATTCCTATGAAGGAATTAGGTAAAACATTCTCCCAACATGATGTATCAATATAATAAACTTTTCATGATGCATTGGAGTGCTATCATGGCGCACCCTTCATAATCATTTCAATCTCATGTTTAAGTTTTCCACATTGATCATATAACATATATTCATTCAACATCATCGTTTATTCTAAAATAAAGGAATGCGGAATACATAAATGTATTTCCCTGATCAAGGAGTATATTATTATGAAGGTGAATACCCTTTGTAGAGAAATGGGTTTGGTATTCACTACATGATGGAAAATCATAGTGCAATTTTGGCAGTATAATGGTGTCATATAGAAATTTATAAAATGGGTTGATGAGAGAAAAATGGGTATCTCATAATTTATACATGAAATGGAAAGTAAGGGGATAATTAAACATTATATCCTAATAAATGAAATGGAATTTAAGATGTATAATATAAAATAAGGTCATGAATAGGAATGAGGATAGAGAAATCCCTTATGGAATTTCCATATGGTAATGGGCCTATATAAAGGATTATGGATAGATTAATGAGAGTGTAAAGGAAGATATCATTATTTATAAGTTAAATATATATTAAGTGGAGTATTTATGAACATATCCCAACATATAAATTGAAATTTAATGACATTTCATAAAAGGAGTTCTTGATAGAAGAGGAGAGTGGAAGATCCAATACGAAATTTCAGTATAGTAAAGGGTGGGCTTAAAGGATCATGGGGGGGATTACTGGAAGTTAATGGAAGATCCCATAATGTATACATAAAATTGGAAGTAATTAGTTATGGAATAACATATCCCAATTCAATAAAATGAAAATTACAAGGCATGACATAAAGGAGGTTCTTAAAGAAAAAGGAGAGAGAGAGATCCCCCTACTTAAATGCTCGACTCCAACGGTCTTAGAGAGGCTTCATGGGAGATTTTGGGAACCTTTAGAGGACTATAGGGAGTAATATTCCGAGGTTTTACGAGCATAAAAGGGTTTGAGTGAAGAGAAATGGGATCATTGATTGGTTTATATAGGAACAGTGGGGGGAGTTCTTTATTATTTTGGTTTTGGACACTACACACAAAAATATTCAAAACCACAATCCATAAAATGGTTTTTACCCATGGTTTCTAGGAGTAGATAGTGGTATGAATTATTTTATAAGGCTAAGTTCCAAATATATTAAAATATTTCCCTTTCTTAGGTGGTTGTGAGTCATACTTTCTTGGAATTTATTATAAAAATCATAAAATATTTTTTATGTCTTGGAGGATTCACTAAGGTATTATAAAATAAATCAAATTAACCTAAAATTCCATTATTTTAAATAAAAAAATATAATTTTCCTAGTATAAAATATATTTTATTTTATTACATCACAATTTTGTCATTATGATGTCATAAATAACATTATATATTTATACTGTATATAATTTTTACCCAAAAATTCGACAGTCTCAGAAAATTTTGAAAAACTCAACATTGGATAATTTCAAAATCCTGATTCAAAAAATAATATTCATTTTATCTATATAATTTTTTAAATATATGAATTTTCACTTTTAATATAAAAAGCGACATTTATTGAAAATTGATGGGTTTTTTAAGAAACATTTTTCAAAATTTAATAAAAACAACATTTGAATTCATAAAAATTATTTGATCATTTATATTTAACAAATTTAATTTAATAATTATATTTTATTAGAATATTATTTTATTCAAAAATCCAATAATTCATCAAAATATATTTCTTAATTGAATTTTATTATTAACCAAAAATACTATTTTTTCATTACCAACATTAACAAATAACAATAATAGAATTGGAATATATTAATTTTTCTATAAAAATAATAATACACAAAATGATAATTCTAGTTTATTGTAACATATCACATTATTACACTAGAATAAGCCCTAATAGTAAGTATTGTGATGTTGGGGCTTTCATGGGGATGTTTGGTGAACATGGTTTGGGTCATGATCTTGATGAGATTGATCTTCTTCAGTAAATGGTTTTTCTCATGCTTAAGTTGTTGGATCTCGGCATGGGCTTGGTATAGGTCAAATCCTAGAAATTATATCTCCCTAGGAAGCTCTAACAAATGGGCTTCATAGGGTACAATCCAACTGGTTGAGGCCATCACATCCTTTGTATGTGCCAAAAGGATTTGTTAAAACACTATATTAATACTAGTCATGTGATCACTGTTCAATGGTTATATTATCAATGGTAAGGATACTTAAAGGTCATTTAAATATAGATATTTATAATACAAAAAGGAGTGCATGTGTCATTTATATTCATAAGACAATTTAGTAAATTAAATAGAATTGTATTCATAATAGTTTGGGTCATTACTATATAGGTTTGGATAGGTCCATCTATAACATTGGTTCATGGTTTGGAAAACCATGTAGTCAAACTGTGCCGCCTCCCCAATTTTTGTTTAATAAATATATAATTTATATACATTAACCTCTATGTTTTTTACTTTTATCATCACTTCTTCCTCAAAATTAAACTCATATAGACCCAACTCACCTCCTTGTTCATTTTCCTCTTTTCATTGTCTATTTCTTGGGTTATCTAAATGATTTGTGGCGGTTTATTTAGGGTAAACTCAGAATAACCTTCACCTATCCATTTTTACTTCTTATTCCATCTTCTTCATATGTTTATTTTTACATATAAGTCTATTACTTGATGTTGTAATGATATTTAATTGGGGGTTTTTTTGTTTAATGATTCATTATAGTCTTCTAAGAAATCATAATGATTTTTGTTGCAATTTTATACAGTTATTTATAGATGTGAAATGATTACGGTAATTTGATCCATGATTGAGATTTTAATATTAAGACCATAAATTATTTTGTTTTATATATTATTTTTAAATGTTTAATGAACCTTATTGTGTATGTTTTATTATTCTTTCCAAAATAATCTGGTTTTATCTTAGATTTTAGTGGATGAGAATGGGGTTTTTATTCAATTTTATAACTGAAATACAATTTTTAATTCCATGAAAATAAATTATATCATTTATTAATAGTTTTTCTATTTTTAATGATTTTCCTCATTCTATGAGGTCTTTTTATTTAAATATATCTTCTATTAAAGTTTTATTTTAAATTTAAGTGTGTTTTTTTCTTTAAAAGGGTATTTTGAGTTCCCATGAAGGACTAAAATATTTTTATGATGTATGTGTGGTTTGATATTATAAGAATACATTATAACTCTATTTTTTATATTATTCTCCATAATGCATGGTTGTTAATATAGAAAATATGTTTTCTTGATTTTAAGGAATACTTATTATGTGTCTTTATTTTATGTTACTTTTTATCGATGCTTACGATATGAAATAGGGTTGTTTCTTAAGAGGGTTCTAGAGTTGAGATGATATTTACTTATTTTATATTATTAAGAATTCATATGATGGTTGTGTAGATAGTTTATTTATTTTTTATCACCTCCATTGAGTAATAGTATAGGGACCCAAGCTACTAACTAGAATATCTAGATCAATTCTTCACTAACATAGACTACGCATTGCCTAGTTCCATATGTAGCACATTTTCCTAATAGGGAATTCCAACCGATGATAGAATAAGGTTATGTTGTAGTTAAGTGTGGTTTATTTCACCTAGGGTTGTTCAATTACACAATAGGTGTTCTGTTCTCTAGGTCAGGTGTCATTTTTTGTTATAAACTAATGAGTTTCTCATGAGGCTTAGTTGTTTCCAATGATTTTTTGGGAGATTACTACTCCATACCTTGATTGTATAACCATATTCTGTATTGGTTTAGTGGGACCATATACATTTCCATATTTAATTTATTCATAATTGATCTATGGGTACTCAACATCCATGTTTTTTGTCCTATAGTTTGGTTTACTTTTCAAATGTATTTTGAAAATGGGTATTTGTGAAAGGTTTTAAAAATGTGATATTGTTTTCATTTTGTTTCATAAACATAGAAGTACACAATTTTATGGTTGTAAAGTGTTTTCCATTTTTATTAAATGGAGGATTCAAAAAAATAGAGAATAGATTTTTAAAATGTTTATTTCCCATGTTCAAAATGAAATGGTTTGTAATGATGGAATCACATTAATAGGTTCTAATGAAATAGAAATACATATATTTTTTTTAATTTCAAACTACTATAAAGTGGATTTCTTTTAAAATGTTATGTATTAGTGTGGTGAGGATACCTACTAGAAATTTTTATTTATACCTACCATATTACATGTTCTATATAGGTTCTTGTTGGAAACCACATTTTTTGTGTTAGTTTGGGTTTGGGCATGTACGTGGAGATAAATTATAGTGATCTAGTTCTAACTTGGAGAATTGTTATTATGGTTTATTTAATTTTCTTTTTCTTTTTCCTAACTGTCATATCTTTCCAAGTCCTAACCCTAGTTCTAAAAATTATTTTAGTTTATGTTGGAATGGTAACTAATGTATGGGTGTAATTATATTTTTTGATGTATTGGATTTGAGTAATATGTCATTTAATTTTAAATATTATGATTATTTACATAGTCTTTGTTTGTCATTGGTTATTAGGTTTCTTCTTATTTCTAGTGTGCGTGATTGTTAAACTTGTGTATTGTTCAGGTTGGATTTTGAGTGGAACTCATGAGTTTATTACCAGTTTACCAGTTGAGATTATTCCCAAGTATGATATCTTGATACCCATGAACTAGTATCTAGCCAATCGAAATAGGAAATAAATTTCAGACCTAGTGGTAGGACGAATCCTTGAATCATATGAGGGGGTATAAAGTTGGTTAATTACAAGTATTCATGAAGGTCAAATAACTATAGCCAAATTAACTCTTGGTGTAATTGAAAAAAATCCCAATATTTTAGAAACACGCGAATAAAATTTTAGATACAATAAAGTTTCCAATTGAATTTAATTGGATAATTACAAATATGGTTTCAAGTGATAAATATTTTTAAAAAAAATCAATTTATCTCATTTTCCATAAATCTCGTTAAATAATCCAATTTCAAAAAATATATTATCAAAAAAATTAATAGGTGGGATTTAAATACAATTTAACATATATAAAATTTGGTCACATAAACTCTCACACACTTTTAATTTATCGTAGGATCAAGAAAGCACCACAATTGATTTTTGAAACATTTAATTTATGGTTTAAAGAATCATATTTTCACATGAATATAATTGATTCTCAAGTATGAATTAATTTCCATCTTTTTAATCAACAAGAATAACTGAATTATAACACTCTAAATAATGGTTTGCAAGTTTATCCCATGATATAAAATAAAATTATAACTTTCAAACACATAAAAATTTACAAGAATTGTTTTTATAAATAAATTATATTTGCTTTAGGAGTCATCTCCTTCTTATATTTGGGAACACACAAACATGCTAGTGGTCATAGTAAATTGTTACCCCACACTCATAATACAGATTTTCTATTTATTTATCTTTGAATTTTCTTTATTCATATAAAGTAAGACAAACCAAAAACCATAATACAACCATTATTTATCTCCGATGAAAATTTAATATATTCAAGACACATGTTAGAATGGTATAATAGTCTTTATTCCAACCAATTCAATCTAGGAAGTCAACCCAATCAAAACCTTAATGCCCCACTATCAATCACCACTTATGAAATTTTTTTATAGTTAGGCCATAATGATGGAACGTGTATCAATTATTGGAGTAGCCAGGATTTATTATTATTATTTATTTTTTAATACACATGTTTCAACATGCCCAATGTGTATTTGAATAATTCAACCTCAAAAGATTCTTAATTTATAAAATTCTTCTTGAAATTTTTTATAAAATTTCATTCATTGAACTAAAATTTTTCAAAAAACACATGATATTTTATTAAAAAATATAAGTTAAATCATTAAATAAAATGAAAATAATTATAAACAAATAATTAAATAATATTGTTACTCATTTTTTATCATCTAATACTAACACTAAACTCATCCCTTAGAATATAATTTAACAAAACATATCTACATGGTATTGAAAACAATTGAAATTTTAAATATGGATCAAAACTCCACTTCAATCACATTTAGAATCAAATATTTTCCCCAAATTTTAATATTAAGGTGTATATTCATGTTAAGAAAAGTTAATTCTAGATTATTCACTCACATATATGACCAATATGGAAAACAAAAAATAAAATATTCCCCTCGTGATGCTCAGATTTGTTTTTATAAGTTTTATGGTTAAGTTTCCCTTTTTTATATTCTTCAAAATAAATAAATTTAGACCCAAAACATAATTATTATAAAAAAATATTGGGATTTTAATAACATAATACAATAAAGAAAGAGAAAAAATGAATGTCTACAAAAATTAAAAAAACTCTCATCAAACATGGGTTTCCACCCAATAAGAGTTAAATTCCACTGAATGACCATATTTCCATCAATAAATAATTTATATATAAGTAAAATAATCATGTGTATTCCCAACCATATAAACCACACATTGTCCTTTAACTAATAAAGATGACTTTTCTGGCATAATAATTTTCACTACTCCACGTGTAAACACAATATTGAAGTTGAATAGTTAAAACCTCATCTCGTGATCTGATAACACATGTAAAATAATTTAAAATTTATATCCATTCAATATATAAGAAATAATAATATATAAAATTCAACCCTTTCTAATAAAAATATATTTTAGATGAGTCGGTCACATTTTGTGAACATATTTGGAAAGTTCCATCATTGATGGTAAAACCCTTAGTTAGGAGGAACCAATCCATTTATAATATAAAAATCATATATCGAGACATATCAAGATCTTTTACAGGTACTATATTAATTTTTTTGAGTATATATTTTTTGGGTATCACTTGAGGATATTTTGGGTGTAATTGGAGAATTTTATGAACAAGAGGGGAATTGAACTGTTGGCACATGGTTTGCTCAAAACCGTGCACCCATCATAGAAGACTATGTGAACCCAAATAGAGGGTATTTTAATAGTGGTGGAATTGTTTTTCAAATCATTCACCCTTTCATTAATAATTCTATGATACCCCTAGGTTAGGTGCATGGTTACAACACATTGTTAGCGAAAATCGTGCACCCCATATAAGAAATGGTGTTCTTGGAAATTAAACCCATGAAAATTAGTTTTAAATTCCCCCCCCTCGAACATCACCTTACTTTGAACCTATAAGACCCTAAATGATTTATTTAATTTTTAGAGGTTCCATGATGGATTCATAGCCCTTCTAGCCTCCTTTCTTATTGATTTGAATCCCGGATTGAAGATCTACACCTCTTCCAATAAGTGATTATCATCCAATATTTTCTTCGCTCTATCATAATGATCTACTATATTTTAAATGGATATTTTCCTCTACTGGTGATAGATATAGATTTCGGTTTTGTTATATCTAATAATTTTGATCTTGGATCTTGGTTTTGGATCTAGACCTCATACTTCTTTGTACAATTTAATGTTCTACTACAATTTTTGGTATTCTATTGGTGAGAATTTATTATTTTGAGGTTGGTGGTATAAATTATAAATCCCATAGTCTTAATTTCATTATGTGTATGTAATTTTGAAATATCAATTTCCATTATTTTGAAATTTAATTGATAATTTATTTTATTTAATTTAATTTCCATGTGAGTTGATTTCGGTTAAATTGGGGAAATGAAATTGGTCCAATTAGATTAATTAATTTGTCAATTAATTAATGAAATATTCTAATTATGGAATTAATGGGAAATTGAGAATTATGTAGTTGGTAAATTAATGTGATATTATTTAATTGAAATATGGTATTATGAGATGGTTGACATAACATTAATTGGTTAATGGGTTGTAATAATTGAATATTGTTAAATGATTTAATAGTAAATTTATTATATTATTTTATGTGGTTAAAGTATTGAACCATTAATTGTTTTGGTAAATTTTAATGGTATACCAATATGTGAAATGTTGATAAATGGGATAATGATGATTAAATGGGATAAATGTTATTAATGTGATATATATGATAAATATGATTAAATTATATATGTGTATGGGACACAAAAGGATTCTTATAAATCTAGCTTGTCTGAATGATTGATAAACCAGTGTGGTACACAAAATGCTACTTCAAAATCTCTCATGTGTGATTTATCGAAAAGCCTGTGTGGGACATGGAATGTTGCTTCAAAATCCCATATTTGATTGAATTATATACATGTGTAGGAAATTGACTAATCCTTAAAAAGCGTATATTGAAAATCTAGTTGTGGGACATATACTAGTACTTCAAATACACATAGGGTACAAGACATGGAATTTTAGTCCCAAAATGATAGCATTGGACTATGCTTCCAATTGGTCGTAATAAGAATTGAAATGAAATGATAAATGATAACCATTTTATTGTGATATATTATATCCCTTACAGAGAGTTCAAACATTGTCATGGTCCAAAGAAAGTATTGATGGGTCTGGTATCCTTAGGAACCTAAGGGTTTGTATGATTAATTAATGAATAATTTAAAATGTGATTACTTTTTATTAATTAATTGAGGTTTAGTCTTTATAAAACTAAAAACACTATTATATTATTGGGTATTTTTTTAGAGACCATTGGTGGTGAGATATTGAGTTTTACTCACACCCTACTCAGGATTCCTGATCGGTACCTGAATTGACTTTGTAGTTATAGGGAACCAAACATGGTATCTGGGACCTCGGGGAGCTGTCAATGTATTATTTTTGGGTTTTTCATTTGACACATGGAACGTACATGGCATTGCATATCTACTATTTTGGTTTTAATGTCATATTCCTATTTTAGTCATCATGTCCTATTTGTTTGGTTTGTTTATT
The DNA here is from genome assembly GCA_963277665.1 of Viscum album. Taxonomy (NCBI): domain Eukaryota; kingdom Viridiplantae; phylum Streptophyta; class Magnoliopsida; order Santalales; family Viscaceae; genus Viscum; species Viscum album. The sequence continues at coordinate 1,453,867,019 of OY728120.1, forward strand.
AGTTATAAACTTTTCCTATTTTTTATTCAATTTTGTTGTTGTGTTACTTTTATAAATAGGTTATTATCCTTTCATGATTGATATTAGTACCTCATTACTAGTCAGGAGACTCTAGAGTATGGGGAGGCGCACCTAAGGTCTTATGTTCAACCAGCATGGGGAACCGGTGTGTGGAACCTGGGTTAGGACACTACAAAGAGGTATCAAATGTTTTTTCATTTCTTTTATATTTTACTAATATTTGGGAATGGTTGAAATGATATTAGGATGAGTCATGACTTTTTTAATATATTTTTCATGGGTGTATCTAACCCATGTATGAAGGTAAACGCCATATTCCCATGGTGGGATTGTTTTTATTGATGTGTTTCATTATAGTTTGATGTTATTTCACATTGATTTAAGCACTTGTTTTATGATGTGATTAATGTTTATATGATTTTCTATGATTTGACTTATGGATTAGAATAAAATAAGAGTTGAGTCTATGTGAATCCTTATAGGTGCTCAGTATTATTTTGTGACATGCATCATTTTAGGAATGTCTGGGTACACAAGTTATGGGTAAGTTACGGAAATTGAAATGATTTCCCTTACATTTGTAACCAAACTAAAAATGGTGCCATATATGAAAATAAAATTTGTAATAATAAAATATATAAATAAATTGGTGGCTTATGAGACTTGAATAATAAGAATGAGCATACCCTTATTAACCATTAATTAGATATATTAGGGTTAAGGGTAGTGATAGTGCCTCGGTTTTAACCGTGTGGTGTGATTTGGGGGGGATTACTTGTTTTTGATTATTTTGAATCCCTATTATATAAATTTTTTAATTTTGTTTTATGATTCCTAAAATGTGTGTTTGGAATTATAGTGATGTTCCTCTATGAAGATGTTTTTTGATCAGAAAATAAGAGGTTGTGGATGGACATGATCCACCAGTAGTGGAACCCGAGGAATGTATATTACTAGTTGAGGAAGTTAGAGAGATGTTGTGAATGAAATTTTCTTATGTCATTCATTTTCTGGAAAGAGACTCAGGGTGGGTTGTGAAGAGTATATATGACCAGACAAGGGATTTTCAGTTACAGCACCCTCCAAAGTTTATCAGAGAGGGGGGCCATGTGGAAGTTGAGTGCTAGATGGAATCTATACAGACAATACATGTCCATATAAAGAATCCTTCTGAGAAATAAGTCATGATGAAAAATTATAAGTTATGTGGTCAGGAAAATTTTTGGTGGGACATCCATACATGGGATGGATAGCTTGAGGTTAGGGAGTCCCAGGACATTCAGGGGAAGTTATTGGAGCACTTTAACCCTGAGACAATCAAGTAGGAGAGAGATACTAATTTTATGAGGTTTGAATCATGGGACTATGTCTGTTATGAGATATGTTGGTCATCTAAAAAAATGATGAAGTTTTCTATAGTGTTAATAAGATATGAGGATACGGTGAAGAAACTATGTTATGGTGGGATTATATTTCAAATTATGTCCTAGGATAATATCTTAAGGAAGAATGATTTTTCAAAAGTGATGAGTTGGGCTCTCATTTTTTAGGGGAACCTAAAGGAGGATTCTTGTTTACGATAGGTGGTTTCTACTAGACTATTAGAAGGTATGAATTTTGAGTGCAAGAATCCTCGTTATGATATTGTTAACAAAATCAGTGGAAAGAGGAGTGGCCATGGGGAATGATTTGTTATATATGATCTTACGTAAGTGATCTATCGTCAATGTGGTATGTCAGGTCACTTTCATATATAGTTCCCCTGACACCTGATAGAGTGTTGATCAAGTGGTAGGATAGGACAACTATAGAGGTTATTTAGGAACCTGTTAAAGATAGGTAATGATGGGGAATCTAGGAAGAACTATAGTAAAAAAGGGATTCTTCTATGTCATATTAATCTATAAACTACAGTTCTACTAGCCATGGTAGTAGCGATAGTGGGTATGGAGCTTCTAAAAATGAGACCTCCTATTAGGTGAGTGGTGCTGATTAGGGGATTTTGACGGCGTCACAAGGAAGATGGGAAGGACGGTTTCATGTAGTTTAGCCTATGATAGTGGAGAGTGGGGCTAGAGAATCCACAGTTAAAGGTACTACTCTTGTAGATTATAAGCTAACTAGTGATTTATATGAAACTCATGTTTCACATTCTTGTATATATTCATAATTAGTGAATGGTTTAAGTCTGATAGTGTAGTTTTTGTGTAGGATTATAATGATCGATACACAATTGGGAGTATGGTCTAGTGATATCTGTTTGTGCAAGGGGTGTTCTCTCTAGGTTGGGGAGTATGGATATCTATGGGGTATTTATATTCTAGACATGTCTGGCATTGACCTAATTATGGGTAGGGTCTTCTTAGTATCTTACTGATCCCATATAGATTGATACCATAGGAGATTGTTGTTTACATCTCCTGAGGGTGGCAATTACATTCACCATGGTGAATGGGATATCCAAGAATGTTGTGCAGGGCCAGTTCCTCAGCAACTAGGGAAGCTCACTACCTAGGTTCCTAGTCTATTTTTGGATGATGGAGGAGTGAAGTAGAATGTCTTGCCACCCATAGTTGAGAGGTTCTAGGACATTTTCCCAAGTACTTCTCAGGAATCCCACCTGAGAGATGTGGAGTTTAAAATTGAGCTCATGCCTATGGTTGATCCAATTTCTATTCTACCATACATAATGGAACTGATAGAGCATCAAGATATCAACACTCAGCTAGACGATTTTGTGGATACAGGGTTTATCCATCCAAGTACATCTCCATGGGGATCCCTAGTTTTGTTTGAAAGAAAGGATGATGGTAGTTTGTACTTGCGTGTCTATTACAGGGTGTTGATCTATATGACAGGGAGAAAAGAGTATCTTCTTCAATGTATCGGTGATATTTTGGACCATTTGAGAGGATCTTGAATTTTTTCCAAGATAGACATGAGATCATGGTATCATCAGTTGAGAGTTATAGATTCTGATTTACCATGGATTTCTTTCAGAAGAAGGTATGGGCGTTATATGTTCTTTGTGATGTCGTTTGTGTTGATGAACACCTTGGAAGTGATTATGTCCTTGATGAACAAAATCCTCCACCTGAACTTGTATCTGATTTTTGTAGTGTTTGTCGATGAAATCTTCATGTACTCCAAGACTCATGCTTATCATATCTGATATCTTAACATCACCCTGATTAAACTGAGAGAGAATCTATTGTAAACCAAGAAATCTAAGTGTCAGTTTTGGATTGATTAGTTCCACTTATTGGGCCAAATCATCAAGGACGATGGAGTTTTGTGGACCTACAAAAGGTGTACGAAGTCGTCTCATGGGATAATCCCAAGAAATTTTTTGATATCTTCTATTCTTTGGGGCTATAATGGTATTATAATTGGTTCTTCCAACACATTTATTGAGTTTTATAACCTCTTTATAACTTGAAAAAAAAGGTATTGAAGTTTTATTGGTCTAGATGACATGAAAATTCCTTTAAAGTGTTGAAGAAGTGATTGGAAATAACACCAATCTTGTTCCTACCTGAGCCAAGGGAGGAGTATATAGTGATATTTGATGCTTATGAGGTGGTTCATAGAGAATTTTTGATGTAGGGAGATTGATTTTTGAGGTATGGTTCACGTCAGTTGAGTCCACATGAACGAAACTACCGTACGCATGACCTCGAATTAGCTGTAGTGTTTAATGACTGGAAGTGTTGGTGGAATTATCTATTCGGGGAAAATTTTACTATTTATAAAAATCAAAACATATTCAAGTATATATCTTCAAAATGAGATCTGAATCTCTAGAAGTGGATATGGGTAGAGTTTATGTAGTCATTTGATTTATCATATATGGCTAGGATGGGAAACAGTGTTTCTAACACATTAAGAAGGAAAATATAGACTCAGGTAGTTCAAGAGTCTTGTGATGAGTGGATAATGATGAATTTTTGGTTGAGATATATATTTTAGCTTACTAGGGTAAGGATTAGATGACTCTCAAATTATTTTTAGTGCATTCTGCAATTTTGAGCTCAATTAGAGATAGACATCATGATGATCGGGAATGTTTGGCATTGAGGGAAATCCTGGAAGGTGAGGAGTCACCTTCCTATTGGACTACAGATGAGGACAATATCATCTATCTCATGAATCTTGTTGTTGATACTACATGCATACAAGAGGTGTGGATGCATGAATCTCATGCACCGAAATTGGTGGTGCATCCAGGTGCGACCAAAAATTTACCATGACCTATGACTAATATTTTTTGTATTTGGGTATGAAAAAGGAGATAGTATGTCTCATAACCTAATCCCACACCTTTTAAAAGATGAAGTCTAAGAACAAATAACCTAGAGGTTTACTACAACCATTTCCTATTACATATCGAAAGTGGGATGATGTTAGTATGGACTTTGTGGTCGGTCTCTTAGGGACACCTTGGAAGAATGACACTATTTGGGTGGTTGTGGGTCGACTGATAAAATTAGGACATTTCTTCCCTATATGGGATATGTTATTAGGGGACCAATTGGGAGATATGTATGTTTGGGAGATAGTCCTTATGAACGTGGTGCCACATAGTATATTTTCATATATTGACTCGTGTTTTACTTCGTTCATCTGGTGTGGATTACATAAGGTGCATGATACGCAGGTTTTAATGAGTACTTCTTTCTACCCACAAACAAATGGGTAGTCAAATTTGCCTATACATATTTTAGAGGATATTTTGTGAATTTTTATCTTAACATCAGTGGGCCTTGGTAGAATCACATAGAACTCATTGAGTTCATCTATAACAACAAATATCATGTTAACATATTGAGGTAACCATATGAAGCTCTTTATTGTTGGCCATTCATATCACATCTATATTGGATAGGGGAAGGTGATTCGTAGTTTTTAGGATCATGTCGCATCTAGAAGACATAATAGTTGGCTCAACTAATTCAAAATCATATGGCTATAACTCGAATTAGGTAAGTGTCATATTCCAATAGATGTCGACAACCCCTAGAGTTTGGAGATGGTGATCATGTATTCCTTTAGGTGTATCCTAGATTGGATCACTATCAAATTTAGAGATATGGAATTTTAGATCCTAGTTTCATAAGAATGTTTGAGGCTATGGAATGAATCATATTGGTGGTGTACTAATTGGATCTTCCATTGAGGTATTGTTTTATTAACATTTTATTTATGTGTCACAACACTAACAGTATCACCTAGACCTTTAAGAAGTGATCTATGTGGATGGTGTTGAGTTTGAGAATAATCCTTCCTTTGAGGAACATTTTTTATGTGTATCGGATCATAGTGAGAAAGTGTTGTGGGGAAATTCCATGCTAATATTTCATGTATTTTGGCAACGTGGTCGTGTTCAGGAGGAAACATGGGAGAGGGAAGAAGAAATGTGAGATTAGTGGCCTTGTTTTTTTACATCAAAATCTTATAGATTCTTGGGAGTAAAGATTGGGGATGATCTATTATATGGTGGGGAGATTTTAATATCTCAACTTTTTGTGGATAATTATTGAACTCATTTATCAATACTCTTTTGGATTTTTTTGAATATGACATGTTTGGGTTTTACCATGGGTATTTTTTGGTGGAATTAGAGAATCATTGGATGAATAGGGGAAGTGCATGGTTGGTGCATAGTTTTCTCAAACCATAAACCCGGACCAACAAACTATGAGAACCTAAATTGAGGGGATTCACATGGATGGTGCATGGTTTTTTGAACCATGTTTCCTTTTAGTAGTAATAGTGCAACACCCCTAGGTGAGGCACATGGTTAGGGTGCACAATTATGAAAAACTGCGCAACTCATACAGCAAATCATGCGCATGGAATTTAAACCCCTAAAATTTATTTTTAAAATTCACAAACCCCCTAAACATCACACTAACTCAACCCTATTTGACCCTAAATGATTTCTCTCATTTTTTGAGGTTCTGGAATGGATTCCAAGAACATAAAACCTCCATTCTTGTTGATTCAAAACCTAGATTGTAGATATTCACCTCTACTGTTATGATATTCTCATCCAGTATGGATTCATCCCTCTCTCTAGTCCTACTATTTTATTTTTATGGTATGTTTTCCTCTATTGGTGAAGGATCTAGATCTAGATTTCAGTACCTCAAATCTATTTGATCATGGGTCTAGGTTTTGGATCTTGATCTTAATTATGAAGTTGAATTTTCGACTTCAATTTGGGGTTTTCTATTAGTGATCATTTTTCATAAATATTTAGCTATGTGGCCTAATTTAAAAATATCATAGTCTTGATTTCATTACATGTATATATTGTGTATTAAAATTTACGGGATTGGGAAATTTCATGGATGATTTAATTTATTTAATTTAATTTCCATGTGATAAAAATTTATAGCTAAATTTGGGAAATTGAAATTAGTGGAATGGGATTCATTAATTGGTCAATTTATTAATGGATAATTGTAATTTTAGAATTGATGAGAAATTGGTAATTGTGTAATTGGTCAATTAATGTGATTTGAATTAATTGAAAATGGGTATTATGAGATTTTTGACTTAACATTAATGGGTTAATGGGATATATAAATTTAATATTGCAACATGCTTTTACGGTGAATTGATTATATTATTTCATGTGTTTAATGTATTGAACCACGAAATGTTGTGCTAAATTGTAATGGTATACCATGACGTGAAATATTGATTAATGGGGTAATTATGATTAACTGGGATAAATGTGATAATGTGATGTAAGTCATATATGTGTTTAATTGATATATGAGTATGGGACACATGATTCTATTTAAAAATAATACTTGTATGATTTATTGATATATGATTTTGGTACATATAATGTTTCTTCAAAATACCACATAAGTAATTGATAGATAATCATGTGTGGGACATGGATTGCTACTTATAAATACCATAATTGATTCATTGATATAGGTGTGTTAGACATAGACTGGTCCTTCAAAATACCATGGTGATAAATGAGTTATGGAACATAGACTACTACTTCATGTACCCAGGGGGTTCTAGACATGGAATTCTAGGACCAAAACGTTTTCACTGGACTATGGTTCCAATTCACCATAATAATATTGAAATGAAATGATAAATGATGAAAATGGTATTTTGATATATTATATCCCTTGGGTATAGTTCAGAATCCAGTATGGGATGAAGTAGGTATTGATGGTTCGAGTGTCCTAGAGAACCGATGGGTTTATGTTATTAATTAAAGAATATCAGAAAATTTCATAAATATTTATTTATGCATTTTAATTTACTCGTTATAAAACTGCATACACTATTATTTAACTGAATATTATTTTAGTCTCCACTGTTGAAAGCCTAATGAGTTTTACTCACACCCTACCTGGGCTTCCATTTTGGTACCTGTATAGACATCATGGGAAATGGACTCATGTTAGATGGATTACTAGGCATGGATCATCAATGATGGAACTGAAAATGGTGTTGATACCAACATACAGATTTCATTGTCTTATTTTTTTGGTTTTTTTCATTTGATGCATAGAAGTTACTTGGTATGGTATATCTACTATTTTGGTTTGAATGTCATATTCTTGCTTTAGTCATCATGTGATATTGGTTTTGTCTAGATATTGGTAATATCATTTGGATATTGCTTATTTAATTATTCTATTATTCTAATTTGATAAAGATTTTATATTCTACTCATTTTCAATTTTAGACCATTGCTACTAGTCTGTAGCCTATGGCATACAGGGAGGAGCACCTGAGATCTTATGGCCAACCAACTCAGTGAACTAGTTTATGGCACCCAGGTTAAGAAATCAAACAATTAATTTGTAGTGTATAATTCCACATTAATTTTTTTTCATATAAAGAAGAAATAAACTACATTATATCAATATTTTAATTCTCATCAATATGGATATCTATCATAAGACACATATTCAATGAATCAGAAAAATAATTTCTCATTGATGATTTCATGATTTCTTTTTCCACCACATAAACTCTGAAGAATTCATACACCCTGGATGGTTTTATAAATTCATTGTATTCTATAAACACCTAATTTGCATCTCCCAAAAGTAAAATGAATTATTCCTTCTCTATATCAATTAGAACACCACCGGTTTCCAAAAAGGGTCTTCCCAAAATAATCATCCCATCCCATTCACATTCCATGTTTTATATAAAAAAAATTAGAGTTAAAATGAATTTACCAATAAGAACCAGTTGGTATTCAACTACACCAATTGGATATTTAATATAATGATCCACATGATTATGTAACACCATAGTGTGTTTCAATTCATTGACCTCATTCTTCTAGAACAATGATAATGGGGATGGATTCATGCACACACTAATATCACACAAGCATATTTGAACTTTATATTTTACAATATGAAGAGGGATAATATGACTTCTTGAATACTTTAATTTGGGAGGTTTTTTATTCTATAACATTTCACTACATTTTTAAATAATCACAATTGTGTATAACTCCTACAACCTCTTCTTAATGATGATAATACCCATAAAAAGACTTTTCAAACTTGGTCACTTCTATAAAGCCTTAAATTAATGTATTGTACACTTTCATATTTTTAATCATCTAAAGAAACTTTTTAAATACTTTTCATTAACCCTCATCTTTATTATTTTATGTTTTGTATTTTCGTGAATGTGCACCATTATTTTTTGAATTCCTAAAGTCAATTATACTCACGTTTTCCAACTAGTTTCTTACTTCCATGTGGGAGTCTATAATTATTTAAACATTATCTTCATGTTCTGGGGTTGTATAATCATTTATAAAAACCCATTAAGTGCTTTTGGGGACCCTTTAAGTAATTTTATCATTTGATCCATTATAGGTTGTCACTCACATGATTTTTTCCCATGGATTTAATTTTTTTCAATTGGATGTTTTGATTTATCCCTTTATAACATAATTACTAAAAGTTATACCACTTGAAATTCATTGATATGTATGATTTTTTAATTATTTCATGTCTATTTAGAATACATTTACATCACCTTCTGTGATATCCTTAACCCCGATTCCACTCAGATGTACCCCAATCCTAATGGGTCACTAGGCGTCAAGAGAATCTACATAAACTCCAAAGGATACTGACTAGAATTGAGGGCCTATGGTGTATCTATGGAGAGAATATTACGCCAATACAAGTGTGTAGCATAATAAAAAAATTAGATAAAAGTTAAATTGTGGAATCGGTATAGTAAACGGGAGTCACAATAGTAGAGTTCATGAATAATAAATAATTGAATCAACTAATAATAATACTCAAAATATGATGATAATTTTTGAAATGTTTCTATAATGTAGGAAAATAGATATACAAGATAGCCAAGAACCCATGATATAAAAAGGTATCAAAGTGGAATCCAAAAACTATCCATGCATCCTGAGCTCCCACTCGGTCATCTTCAACCCACCTCCATCCTGATACAAGAAAGAAATCAAGAATCCAAAGCGATATTCTTACCTTTTTCAAAACCTATGTACATGAAATTTTAACGTGTTCCAATATAGGCTCTAATAGGGTGTGATGTAAATTGTTGTAGGCTACAACCTACTATATCGATAACTTCTAGTCCATGTTATATAAACTGAAAAATTGTGCAAAAATACATAAATAAATTTAAATTAGTATAGTAAGGTAAATACCCAAGTACCTGCTTCATCATTAGCTGGGGTCTGAACATGTATCAATTTCATTAATTAATTACTTTCCAGTTTATATAAAAAGTCATGTAAGTTATAACCATCACTGACATCCTGACATGATAATAATATTGAAGGATCCATGATATGACAAGGCATCCTATAATGATGATAATAATGAAATGGATACAAGGTAAAAACCAAGGCATCCTTGACCTCAAGGATCAATCCAACTCAATAATAATATATGGCCTGGCTATAGGGTTAAGAGTGTACTACAAGGGGAATCACTAGAGGCATTCTATAAAAGTGATTCTAACTGAGTCCAAGGAAGTCATCCAAGGTAAACTGGATAAGAAATAACTACGAACAAGGGTGTATCGAAGGAAACTCATATTTTTAGAAGTCATGTTAGATATTGGGTGTGTATCTAAGTCATCCTATAATAATAAATTAGAGATCATATGGTTTCATATCGAGCATCCAGTAGTAGAGAAATGCTGGGTTCAAATGTGGGTATCAACCTTCAAAATAGGAATGTCTAAATAAGAATATAATTGATGACAACCCAAGGAATTCCCTCGGTAATCAAAGTATAAATTTAGTTTTACCACTATTATAAGAATTTCATGGTCCTTATACAATAGTAACCTTATAAACAATTCATTTGATAAGTTGTTCCATGTTATAATCATGCCATTTGATAAGTCGTATAGTTCAATCCCTTTCCATTCATTATTGGGATAAAGCTAACAAGGCGTGTAACCTATTATTATCTCATTTATGTCATAATAATTTTATATGGTTCACTCTTCTACTGTCCATTAAACATGGTAAGGGGTGTTATAGACATGAAACCAGGCCATTCAATTACATTCACTTAGTCCAAGTAACATATATAATACAATTTCCAAATCCTTTTAATATTGATTTATCAAAATTAATCACGTACCTTTGGAGGTTAAGTGATAATAATACACATTATATCAACTAAACATTAATTCATTTCTTTAAGAACTTTCCCTTATCATGATTATTTAAATGTGTACCCAAATAGTGTAACAGATAGGCTTAAGAATTTACTAAAAGTATCATTATGGAAGACATCATACATGGGATAGTTGAAATTGAGGACATACCCTCCAACGGTGGATAACATATTTAAAAAGAGTACGATAATATGGTTATTACTATTATAATAAATGAATATGAATTTAATAAAACACACCTAATAAAATCGGTGTACACACATGGAAATTTTAAAAATCAAGAAACATCAGGGATGAGTTATAGAAAACCTACCTTATACTCATATGACGCTCCTCAACTAGTATCAACCTAATGTTTGGCATAGATTAAAAGTGATACGGTGAACTAATCAATTCCCTAAAAATATGGCATATGATCCTACATCTAAATTTCATCATCGATAGGAAGAAAATGATGAATGAATAAAAAGGAATTAATATCTTATCGATGTTGATCTAATGATACAAATGGTGATCCAATCAGACATTGGATGGATGAATAGGATTTAATAAAATAAAAGGAGGTAAAAATAGATAAAAAAGTGATGAGGGAGATCCTTTTGTCTACTATAGAGAAAATTAGAGGGGAGGTTTGTTTAAATACTTAAATTTAAGGCCTTTTTCATAAAAGCATTCAAAATAGGCATTGCACAGTTTTGGTAGCAGAGTTAGGCAAACCATGTTCCAACCTTGTGTCATCTGTTGAAGGGAGGGGAATTTCCCATAGTTAGGTTACACAGTTAGGGAAACTATACACCAACTATGAAAAAAACAACTACAACAATACTATAGTTTTTCCCATGGTCATGTGTCCCCTAGCACATAGTTAGGTAAAACCATGTGCCCTACTCCATCCCACATTTGATCCCCACATGGTTAGAAGTAACCTTGGGGCCTACCCCACATGGTTTCTAAAAACCATGTAGCCAGCCTATGTATCCTAAAAATCTGGTTTCTGGGCTTTGAAAAAGATCCAAATTCCCTCAATACAACCTTCAACTCATTAGGAATCTTTATTCGGTCCAAAATAAATAATTAGAAATAAGTTAAAAATATTAATAACTTAGTGAAAATTGGTTTCTCATGGTCTTCCCCCCTTAAGGGAACTCATCATCGATTTCACTTTCCAAGGGTGGAGAAACACTAACTGAGAATAGCTTTGTCAACTAGGAATGAATGTCGGCCTTCCACACCCAAGTCTCATCCTATAAATGACCACTCTTCCATAACAATCATACTTGAGGGATGGACCTACCCTAGAGATACTTCATGCTTTGGTTGATTATGAGTATAGGATACACCTCAAATGAAGCGTCAACATTTAACTCAACATCCATGGGATCAAAGTTATGAGATGGGTCATAAAGATAACAGTGAAGTTGTGAAACATAGAACATGTCATGCATTGAATGGTACCTCCGAGGTAGTAGAAACTGATAAGCTACTGGCCCAAATCTATCTGGAATCTCAAAAGACCCAACATTATATGGTGAAAGATTTCATTTCCCCTCTTTCCATCTATGCCCATTCCAGGGTGATACCCGTAAGAAAGCATGCTCCCCAGCCTCAAAATCCATTTGCCGTCTATGGTGATCGACATGTGATTTATTTCTATATTGAGTAGTAGGAATACAATTTCTAATCATTTAGACCTACTCTGATTTCTCTTAAATGAGACGATGACCAAGTAGCATTTCCTCAGAAGCCTCTAGCCATAAAAGGGTTGAATAGGATGGCCTGCTATACAAGAACTCAAATGGATCCATATAAATTTTCTTCTGAAAGCTATTGTTGTAGGTAAACTTGATGAGAGGTATATTCTTCTCCCATGAACTTCTGAAATCAAGGACACGTGCTCGTAGCATGTCCTCTAATTTCAATACTATCCAATCTGACTAACCTCTGGTCTGAGGGTGAAAGGATGTTCTTAGAAGAACCTATGTAACCAATTCCTTCTACAACCCTTTTCAAAATAGTGATGTTAAGTGAGAAACCATGTCAAAAATTAAATTACAAGGGACCTCACGTAGACTTATGAACTCATGGACATAAAATATTCCTAGATCATCAACTGAGAAAGTCTCGTGGATAGGAAAGAAGTGGGATAGTTTCTTCAGTCGGTTAATAACTACCCATATAGTTTCACTTCCTCTATATGACATTAAAAAAGCCAACTAAATATTCTATGGAAACATCTTCCCATTTCCATTCAAATATTAGAAGCGACTGTAAAATCTACAATGCTGATGGTTATCTAACCTCACCTGCTAACAAGTGGAACACCTATTGATAAAGATTCATATTTGAATATTCATCCATGGACACCAAAACTAGTGTTGTATATCTTGATAAATCATAGAGATACCTCGATGAAAATCCCACTGAGAATCATGGGACACTGGAATCATTTCCTCTATCATATCAATAGGAACCCAGATATATCCATGTATACATAAGATGTTTTATATTCCCACACATCAATCCAAAGGTGGGTCATCTCTAAGAATTATCTCATAAAAAACCAAGCCTTCGGGATCTAAAAATTTCCAACAATTCACCTTCCCAAGGAGAGAAGTGGTAACTATCAAGGATGGGAGATAGGACTGCTCATGACTATCATAAAACATCAAATATGGCTTTAAGAATTGGGTCATTAATTTACATTCATCCATGGATTCCCATAAAACTTGTGCCTGGTTTTTCTGACTCAGTGCATGCACTATTACATTGTCTTTTGTAGGTGTATTATTATTGTCAAAATTAAATGAATAAAGATATTTGACCCATGTTCACTTTTTAAGGTTCAATTAACTTGGGCTAAATATATATTTGAGCCTCTTGTGGTCTGTATACACCATAATGTGATCACCCATCAGATAGTGTCTCCAATAATGTAAGGAATGAGAAACTACATCCTATTCAAGGTTATGTGTTGGGTAATTTCTCTAATGAGGCCTCAACTACTAAGATGTGTATGAAATGAATTTTTACTGCTGTATCAGCACAACTCTTAGCCTACTGTTGGATGCATCACAGATTATTTTATAATCTCTGCATGGATCTTGAAGAATCAGTATAGGTGTAGAGACAATCCTCCCTTTCACTACCTTAAAGGCATTCTCACACACTTATTAATACATGAACATAGAACCATTGTTTTTAAGACAATTAGGAGTTATAGAAAGGAATGATAAATCTAGTATGGAATGCTAGTAATATATATCCAACACTAAGAAACTTTGTATATCAAATTGGTTCTTGGGACTCTCCTATAAAATTAAATCCCTCACCTTCTCCGTATCAATAGAGACTCTGGATTCCTAGATAATATAACCTAAGAGGTGAACCTTTTCGATACATAATAGGAATATAAAAATATTTGTATAAATGTAATTCTCTTTCTACAAACTCATAATGATCTCAAAGTGCTTAGCATGGTCTCTATGAGTGTGTAAATACACTAATATATTGTTCATAATGGTCATGAAAAAAGAATTCAGAAAGGTGTGGAACACCCTATTCATTAGAGGCATTAAAATTTTGGGAACATCTATATTACCGAATGAAAAAATGAGATACTCATACAGACCATACAATTTACGGAATGTCGTACGATGCATGTATGATGTCCAGACTCGTAGCTGATAATATCCTGATCTCAGGACGATTTTAGAAAACACCCTAGATCCTCAGAGATGGTCAAATAGATCATCTATCTAAAGTAGTGGATACTATTTATTGACCGTATTTTATTTCATATATCTTTAATACACTCATAGAAAAAGGGTATCATCCTCCTACTTGTTGAAAAGCATGGGTGAACCCTAAGAGGATGTTTTGGGCCACATAAAACCTTTGGCCTCTAAATCTTATAATTTCCTCATGATCTCCTAAAGATTAGTAGGTTCCATCCTATATATAGGAATGGACACATGAGAGACTCCTAGAATTTCCCGAATTGTAAAATCATCATCTATCAAACAAGTAATTTAGAAAAACAATCTTCATTAAATACATCCCTAAACTTATCTACTATTAGATAGAATTCAACCTAATGTAAACCTTGATCCTCTACAATGATATTAGCAGTTTGGGCGGTCACCCACCTATCCTAGGATACTCTGGTCCAACTCTACCATCCTAAACATACCCCTCACCCTTATGTAGATAACTAATTCCCTATGTTGATGTAAATGATACCCTTTAGAGATAGCAGTCCAAAGAAGTGTGATAAGGAACCATCCAATCCATCCCAATAATGTCATTAAATCCCACCATCTCAAGAAAAAATTGGTTACATAATAATGGATAACAACCTATCTCAATGGGGCGGTCTCTTCATTGGTGTATTCCCAATGATTATACCCCAATGGTGTATCTAGTATCATTAAACTACAATAATATTATATTTCTAGCTTGAGAATTTCCATGATAGATAATGATATTAACGAGTATGAAGAACTTCAATAAAATGAAGCATACACTATAGTGGGTGATACTAGAATCATACCTCGTACTATTGATGGTCATTAACTCTGATCATTCGGTATCAATTGTAGAGCATGAAGCTGGATTGATCCACAACCCTATTCTATAGTTGGACTACCTCGATCAAGGTAGCTCTGCTAGTGCTTCTGGTAATTTTCATTTTGGCTACTACAACCATAACCTCCTCCTCATCCATTCCTTCTAGTGATACTTCAACTCCCTACCTAACAAAGTGGAAAAGAAAATACACCTAAGGGTGGAGTTGGTGTGGAGCCCCATCAATTGGAAGAATATGTAAATGTCTAAAACAATATCTAAAGGTGCTCCATAAGGCCACAATCCTAGAACTCTAGAGGGTCTCTATCACATCAAGGCTTTAGATTCACATTTTTTTCACAATGGTGGAACACCATAGAGCTACTGGTATGGGTACTCTGGCTTCCACTACCCTAATAAGAAACCTCAAGGGATCTCCTTCTACTACCATAAGAACTATTTCCCTACCTTATCCTTAAATATCTATGCCTGGTACAATCGCCATACCTTAGGTTTATTTTATTGATAAGATCCCTATTGATGATCTCATAGAATGTAGGTAGTTGAAAGACATTCAGCTAATTATGAATAGTGTACTGGATCATATTCTCAAAGCTTGTGTCACGAGAAATCTCCTCACTAGCTAGAAGCTATGTAAGGTGTTGTAACTCAGTAAAATGCACTGAATACACCATTAATGGAATTCACCCTACTCTAGATTCATGAACTATCTGAATCGATTAGCTCTCTGTGTCTGAGGAAAGAAGTACTCATAGAAAGTATTCTGGAATTCTGCCCATACCATGCCCAAATAGTGACCTTCATGGGTAATCACATCCCCCCAATGCTTTGCCAAATCACATAGAAAGTACGTAGAAAAATTGACCCTCCACTATGGATTTTTTCCACAGGATCAATGATATATAAGATAGAATATGTCCAAGACATAACATATTGTGGACTTCCATCCCCCAAGAAGGTAGGAGGAAGCTCCTACTAGGAATAACAGGTCAAATCATCCATTATAAGTGTGGGTTATAGAGCACCTTATATGGATTGTACCAGACATAGGAAACTATCATGAAGCTAAACATCAATGCCCAGATCTGGTATAGAAGGTGATGCCTAAAGTGGAAGTTATGGCAGTTATAATGAAGACTTAAGGCCCACCAGTGTTGGTTCATGGTCTCTCCACCTTCTTGGAGCATGAAACAAGTATTTCATGGTGGGATTGGCCTAAAAATTCCAATCACATGCCTTAGAATAAGATTTTTATGTAGATATATTTCAATAGAAGAAGATGAGAAAACATAAAGGGCCCACTACCAATGGCATACTACCCCAACTACCCACTAAGAATAACATGTATTGGTAAGTGCTCAAGTATAAATTACAGATGGAAAATAGAAGAAAGGTCAACATTATCTTGCTTATTCATTTATTGGAAACCATTTCTCTTTATAAGTCAAGTTTCACTTTTACCATTTGTATTTTCTTATTTTCTTATATCAAAGTTCATTTCAAATGGAACACCATTCCTAGTGAATCAGGGCTCATAAACCATATCAGTGATATTAATAAACATTTAATTTCATTCTAATTGAATGATTCTATAAATTACCCATTCCAACCCATGAGGGAACATACACCTCATGTGTTGAAACTAAAAATCCCTTGATTGTTGCCAAAAGCAGCACATACATATACATAAATAAGGATTACTCAGCAATCATAGGATACCGGAAAATGAAATCCATGAAATTAACCTATATGGAATGGCATATACATAGAATTTCAATTCTAGGTGCCTATAATGATGCACGTAATGATGATCATTTCCATCATATCATCAGTCCAAATATGAAATGAAATTCTCAATTATAACAATAATTATAATCAGAACACTATATGTGCACCACCCAATGGTGTAATTATATCAACTATAATAGGAAAAAATAGAACAACCATTATAATTTAAGAAACATGGAATTTACCCCGAACATGGGTTAGTTATGCCCAATCATGACTTATAACCACGTTCTAAAGCATTCTTAATATCTTGTTAATTTTCTCTAAATTGTAAAGTATGAATGGTATTGCAATGATGCCACTTTGTGACATCCTGGTCCAAGGTTCCACTTAGATGTGCCCAGAGCTCGGTGGGCCACCAGGAATCAAGCTTATCTCCCCAAATGCCAATGTCTTTTGACTAGCATAAAGGGCCTAGGGTGCATCTATGCGGAGACTATTACCTCACTACTAGAGTGTAGCATAGTGGATAAATGAGATGGAAGGTAAGAATGAAAACATAGTATCGAAAATATGTGGAGTGGAAAAAGAATACATGAATAATAAAATACATAAAAACTGATAATAATACTCCAAATCTATTGATTATTTATGTCATGTATCTATAATGAAGTAAAATAGGTATACAAGGTAGAAGATAATAAATTCTATATAAAATTAGGGAAAATTAATTCAAAAACTATCCAAGAATCCCAAGATCATGCGTGGTCATCTACTGCCCACCTCCATCCTAAGTATAGTAACATAAATACCCAAGTGCCTAATTCATTATCCACTAGTGTCTAAATAGGTAACGATTTCATTAATTAATTATGTTTCAGTTTATATAATAATTCATGTTATTTATAACCAACACTAACATCCTGACATGATAATAATAGTAAAGGATACAAGATATAACAAGTCATCATGTGATGATGATAATAATGAAAGGGATCCAAGGTAATAAACACAGAATCCTTGACCTCTGGGGTTGATCCTACTCAATAATAATCTATATCCTGACTATAGGGGAAAAATTGTAATCAAAGGGTCATCACCCAAGGAATTCCACAATAGTGATTATAACCGAGTCTAAGGAAGTCGTCTAATGTAAAATGAGATAAGCAATGACTATTCCCAAGGGTGTATCTAAATATCCTGATGTCCAAAAAAATCATGTTTGATCCAATGAATATATCCAAGGAATCCTATTATAATATAGGAGGGACCCTATGATTTCATATAGGGAATCCACTAGTAGAAAAATATTGGGTTCCGCAGTTGGTATCAACCTAGGAAACTGATATCTCTGAATCAGAATGGCATCCATGAGTGATCAAGGAATTCCCTCAGGAATACAAGGATGAATTAGGTATGGCTATTGCTGTAATAATTTCATGGTTGATATACAGTATTCCCCTTGTAAATGATTCATTTAACAAGTAATTCAATGTATTAATCATTCCATTTAATAAGTTATTTGGTTCAATTCATTTCCTTTCATTAGTATGAAAAGTCTAACTAGGCATGAAACCATTTATTTTCTTATTTAGTGCTTAATAGTTTTATGAGGTTCACTTTTCTACATTCCATTAAACATGAAAAGGGGTGTTGCAGACATGAAACCATTCCATTCAATTACATTCATTTAGTCAATGTCACATATATAATATACTTTCCAAATCCATTTAAGACTGATTTCTTCAAGGTAAAGCACTAATCTTAGGAGGTCAAGTAAAAAGAAAACATGCTCTATAAATTAACAATTCATCAATTTAATTAAACACTTAACCTTATCAAGGTAATGTAAAGGAGTGCCTGAATGGTGGTTCAAATAGGATTAACAAGCTACTAAAATAATAATTATGAAAACACCGTACATGGGGTGACTGACATTGAGGATGTGACCTCGAATGGCATATGCCCTATTTAAAAAGAGTTTTATAATATGGTTATAGTGAAAATAACCAAGGAAAATGAATTTAATGAAACATGTATGATTAAATTGGTGCATACACATGGTTATATATAAGATTATGAAACTTGAGTGGTGGGTTATAGACCGCTTACCTCATACTCGTATGACTCCCCTCATGCAAAACCTGCTACAAGTTTTCCCTAGATCGGAAGAGATATGAAAAAATGATATATTCATTGAAAATAATGAATATGAAGCTATATCCAAATAGTATCATCGATAGAAATAAGAATAACTAATGGATAAAAAGGAATTAATTTCTTACCGACATAGATCCAAAAAGAAGAAGGGTTCTTTAATCAAACATCAAATGGATGAATGAGATCAAATACTATGAAAGGAGATCAATGTTAAAAAAAGGAAAAGGTAGATCCTTCAATCCATTGTGGTGAACATGATAGGACACAATTGTTTAAAACATTTCATTTAATGGAACTTTCATAAAATCACCCAAAAATAGGAATCGCATGGTTTGGTCACACGGTTAGCCATACTGTTTTCCAACTGTATGATATCTGCTGTATGGGGGGAAATTTCACATGGTTAGGCCACACAGTTAGAGAAACTGTGCTCCAACCATACAAAACACCTCTGCAACAAGTCTCATTTTTTTCACATGGTTCTGTGACCCATAGTGTGGGGTTAGGGAAAATTGTACGCCCTAATCCATCCTAACATCCATCCACACATGATTAGGAATAATTGTTTGGCCTACCTCACATGGTTTCAACTAACCATTCATCTATCCTATTTTTTCCAAAAAAGATTGTTTTTGGGCTCCGAACAAACCCAAAACACCACCAAGACACCCGTGAACTCATTTAACATCCATATTAGGTCCAAAATAAAAAATTATACCAAAATTAGAAGGATACATACCTAATTGAAGGAAAAGGTTCTTACAAATTACAATAAAACCATTCGAATACTTCTACTCATGCCAATGGAATTACCCCTCTATAAGAAGACACCCAGATAATGTTTAGTGGAACCTGGTTGTTCAAACGGAATCCTTTCACTAAGTGTACCGAATGTAGGAATTTCATGCACGCTAATCACCAAAAATATTTTGACCATTATATACATTAAATAAAATTTGCAGGCACACAATAAAATAATATGAAATATATAAAATCGGAAAGAATAAAACATGAAAAGGGAATAATAAATTATTATGCTTCATAAAATGAATCCCACAAATATATGGGAAATGGAACCGATAACATTATATTAATCAAAAGGAGAAAAATAGTAATTTCAAATAAGATTATTAAGGATACATAAACTTCATTATGCAATAAACTTCTAACAGTTAATACACCACTTCAACTAATTATAAATGAACATTGTCCCAAATCACATTTATAGTATTTATCATATGGTTATCCTATTAAACCCAATCCTCTAAAAATATCAGTTAACCTAATATGACTGCATCATCTGGGATACCAAACTAGTGATTTCCTACTTATTTATCTTACATGATTTTTTTCTTGACAATAGTTCCATTAGAAAATGTGGATGTCCCGTGTAAATGCTACCACTCAGAGATGATCTTGTTTGAATTTTCTATACATCAGACCAAATCAAAATTTGGTGAAATTCATCCTATGAATTTAATATGGTGACCAAAATCTATTTAATAGAAATATGTTTCACCTCAAAAAAATATCTCACATGAACGCTCTTCTAGGGAACCATCAATAACTCTCCAACACTATTGAAAAAATTATTTATAGTATAGAGTGTTATCTATCATCCTTCCAATTACACATGTACTGCTGAGGCATGATATTTAATTATCCATTCATGAAACATCTCTTAGAGAATATTTCCATCATATTTTGGATTCTAGATATCCTTTGGAGATCTAACACTTTCCCCTCCAACAAGTTTTGAATGATGTGGTACATCAAGTCTATATGATATGTCTTTTAATGGAACAATAGATTTCAAGGAAATTGAATCGCATGCTATTTATCTCTAAATAATATTCCTCTTTTCTGAATTCTTCCTTTTTTTCAAAAAAGGATTCAACCAGTCCAACTCATTCCTCGATTCTATTATGGCTATATACTCTACTTATTTTGTACATATATAGAAAATTCATAGTAATTATGACATCCAACTTATCATTGTTCCTCTATATGTAAACCCCAATCATTTTTTTCTCTTATGGGTATCTATATCACTAGTGAAGTCATCATAAACATATCTTCTCAAAGGTTTGTCTATTATAATGAATAAGTTTATATCTTCTATTCCATTTGATTAGTAGATGATCCATTTCACCACCTCCAAGTTTTCATTTCCCAGATGCAACACTAATAAACATATAAATCACATTACAAATAAAATATATAACTATGTATAAATAATTTCATCCATAAAAAATATTTATACTAATGAAGATATAATTTTCTTCATATGTCAACTCTCTTCATCCATTTTTGGTTCCTTCACCTTGTGTAACACCCCATCATGGATAGTTGAAACGACGCTCTAATGGTGGTCTCTACTTAACCTCTGACATGCCTACCTATACTCGATATTTTTCTAACTATTGGTGATGGATGGGATTATTTTTTGGGGGTAATATTCCCTCTATTGTAAAGATTTAATGTCATTTCCAATTTAAACTAGAAATTTGTAATGATCGGTTCATATATAAGACATCCAAAAAATACCGGTACACATAAATAGGGAACCTTATTGGTTCCCACAATTCTGAATAAAAATTAGTAAATAAAACTATATGAATAATCAACCATAGAAACACACCAGTAATAAATAAGTATGTAATATAAGGCATCATTTATATAAATAAAGGAACATTGAACGTACATGTTAATCCATAATTAAAAATAGATACATTGGAATCAGGCCCAAATGACAAAATATTCAAGTCAAATATTTGGCCTCCACAACAAGATAAACTTAAATATGTATATATCTTGATATAATACCTATAAAAAGAATAAAAATTGAAAATTAAACATACATGAAAACCCATGTTGTGTACGTGGGTAGGGGTGAGCCCAATGTCCCGGTAGGAAATATTCAATGCATCGACAATAATTAGTGCTTTGATGATCAAGTGTATGTCAATTAAATAAAAATAAATAGGTAAAATTATGTTTTTGAGACACACCCACCCAAAAATATAACATATAAGAGTATAAAATATATATTTTTGGGTGTCATGCTTCAGAGAAACCACCTCAAACATCAACCATAGCTTCTTCATCAAGTGTTGGATGCCTCTATCCATAAGTAATGAAACATGGGGACTGTTTACTATCTCAAAGTAAGTAAATACATTATTTCTATAGTGTTTGAGTGTCTCTAATAAGGTCAAAAGGATTGTTCCATACAAATACTAGGCCCATTTCCATTCTTTTAGTCTCACGCTCAATAGTGGATTCATAGGAGCATGTACTGGGAAATCCAAAACACACAAGTAAGCTATAGTAATGGTTTAAATCCATTATATTGACTCCAATAAACTCATCTAAGGAAATCTAAACCATTTATTTTTTTAAATCCGACAAATTCATCTAAGGCATTCCAAAACTCACCTGTGGACCACATGGAATTGTTTTATACCCAATATAGACTCTAAGGAGTTCATCCATGGATGTCCAAACCAGTATTAGGCATGAAATATGGATACAATGAGTAATTCCTAGGAAACCCATGTATCACATATCTATCCCGGTGGGTATATTATCCCACTAGAATTATCTCACTAGTATTTACTGGATGAGTTCATACATGTACCAAAAACACATACCATATAATAGAGGTTATCCTCTCATGTGAATGATATATCATTATCTCAAAAATGATAGGGTCAAACATCAGATTTGAGTCCTAAGGTGGAACCATTAATCAATAATAGTCCTATCTCACACACACTCTCCCTTGAGACCACAATAAAACTAGGATACCCACTACGGTCCCCTAGGTCACATCAAACATAGAAACCATACTTGGGGTCCTCAATAAAATTTTCATCTCTTGATCCAAACTCATCCTACTAATCATAATATCTCTAAAAATTGTTAGGGTCCTTTATATATGTCTCTACCCTCTATGTTTCCGTCACATCTATAGGGATCAACCTTATACTTTGACACCATAATAAGTTCTTATAAAGTCACATGCAAAACATTCATCATTATTCACTAGAATCTACCATAAACTAGTAATCAATATGGACACAATATTTGGAGAACTGGAATCACCCACAGAAGTTTAAATATCCAAAATACATCAAGCCCATCCCTTTTGGATTTCTTTAATAAATAAAACAAAAATTGGATTTTTTTTGGATCATTTAAAATTTGAATCACCTATCATTTTTTCACATAAGTCACTTGGATAAAATCCCACTCAAGTATTCCTTAAATCCTATAATTCATCTTAAAATCTAATTTATAAGTCCCATTTCAAAAATCTCCATTTTTCGTTAAATTCCATTATATGAAAATCAATATTTTAAAATAACTTCTAAAAAAGGAAACCATTTTCTATTTAGAACCTGAGAAATGCCAAAAAAAATAAAACATAAGGAGGTTCAGTGGAACCCATTTGACCATGGTGCCACCATTAAACTGTTTAGGATTTTTTATGTCCATGTTAACTGTTAGGATGATGTGAGCTCTGCCCAACCTTATTAGGAACAGATCATATAAGTCATATAGATATGTAGACATATATAATAATGGGGAACATGAACATAAATTGATAAATTAACAAGATACTCTGAAATTTAAAGTCCACCCACCTCAAACTAAGAGTTATCATCCATGGAAGTGAATTATAGCCATCAATTCCCAAGATGACCCAAGTCCTAAGAATATATGTATAACCATAAAGCCATAATTAATGAATTATAACAATCTATAATTAATTTTCAAATTAAAATTAATTAATTATTCAAATTTCAACTAATTTTATAATTTAAAAAAAAATTAATATAGCCTAAAACCTCACTTAGGGGCCACTCCAAATAGAAACCTAAACTAAACATATGTTAAAACATAGAAAAAAGCTCCCAAAATAATCTAGAAAATATACCTAACAACAAACACCAATTCCATAAGTGATTTAGTTTATTTTATGTGAAACCCTTAAATAAAAGTATAGTGTAACTTACCTCAAGTGAAGTAATGATTGGTGGATTGATTATGTCATCTCAAGACCTCCTCTATATATTTCCCAAAAAACCTCCATGAAGGGGCATAATTTTTACTATGATTTTTTGTAAATCATTATAAATCTTAAACTACGGAAGGATGAACATAGAATAAAATGATAGATTGTGGAATGTAGGACAATAGTTGAATCTTCTCCCCTTGAATAAAAAAAATAATCACCCAAGAATTCCAAAAATAAATGTGGACTGAAGGAGAATGGGAGGGGGAGGTCGGGTGAAAGTTTTGCGAAGGAGGGGGAATGAGAAAATGGGTTTTGGGGTTAAAAGTATAGAGGGGTAAAATAATAAATGTCTAATTTTAATTGGTTTCATTAATTTTCAGCATGGTTTTCCAAATAATGCTTCATCCATGTGGTAGGAACTATCTATGAAAACACATCTATCACAGTTTTTCCTCACAGTTGTTAAACAATGTGATAACTATGAAAAATTCGTTGAAAAATGTAACACATCCTACACAATTGGGCTAAAAAATATACCAGATGATGTTTCAACCATAAAAAATACCTCTATAATTGAAATTGTAGGTACTACATGATTTTTATGCTACTATATTGAAACTATAGGTCTAGAACTATTTTAATTCTGCAATACGGTGATTGTGTGCCAACCCATAGAGAAATACAAAGACACACAATTACCCATAAAATATAAAAAGATTCCACTAATCTAGTCTCTAACCATTTACATCAACCATGTTCTTTAGAAAATAAACTAAAATATCTAAAACGTAATGGTAACTACACAGTTTTCCCAAAATATTGTGAGCCAAATCATACACCATATAAAAATCCTACAAAACACCTAAAATTCATCCCAAATATCCTGAGACTCACCTGATCTATTGAGGAACATACTGAAACTAAAATCTTATCTACAAAAATCAACATGTGGTTCTACAATTCTTTGAATTTAAATTCCAATCTCAATTCAAAAAAATGAACCCTACTTCAAAATTCCCAAAAATTCAAATTTACCCTAAAGTTCCTAACTCTAGACGAGATGGGTTTTACAACCTCCATCCCATAACACTTCCCATCCCTGAGAATCCACATTAAACATCCAATCATATTTCATGACCTATCTTAATTTTAAATTTATTGTAATATAGTTGTGTTCCCTCTCTGAATTTAGAATGTTCATCCACTGTATATCTCTGAACACTAAACCAAAAAAAATTGAAATTAATAAAAAAATACATATTGTGCCCTCAAACCACCTCAAATATATCCTAACTGATGTTCTTTATATGGTTTCTGAATCACCACATCATGAAAAACACTAGCACTTCCATATCTATTCGACTTTCCTCAAAACACTCAATTTCACCACTGACGAACCACCCAAATTAAAAACATGATTACTTATCACTAGAAGGAATTATAGATCCATTAAAACAATCATACATTATTTATATGTTGACTCCTAATGTAATCCCATGACTCTGATCCTGAACAAACCCATCCAACTATCCTGATATAATCACAAGAATCGATAAGCCACTAATCTGACACAACTTCAAATCACCATACCTCTATCTTGAGTCTGTTTTCATCACATTGACTTAATCCAACATCCAACTCAAATCTGCATATCAGTTTTACCACCTCACAAACATCCTTCTTCAATCTCAACTATCTAGTATCTGTTTTTACATCAATCATGACCGTTCTGACATAAGTTTTATACACCCATGATTTACAAGATGCCAAAAAATATGGGATATTCTTATTATAACCACTATCAAAGAATCATATAATCAGTAACTAATAATATGGTTCTCAATAACACCCATCAATCCAAAAACAATGAAATATAGTTATCAATTTATCCTGAGGAATATGGTGATGCCCACCATAAGACTCTACTAACAATGACTAGTTCTGTAGAGATCCAAAGCATGACGTATATAGATATTACATTACATTTTCGGAATACATAATACATAACAAAAACAGACACAAAAGGACTATAATAGTTTAGTGTCTTTGGAAACTTGGAACGTAATATTCAAATCATGGTGAAAGATCTTCAACATCTCCCATAAAAATATTCAACTTTTTGTTTCCTTACTTAAAACCTTTCTTTTAATCTTGGGGGAAAATAAAACATAAAAATGGTGAGCTCAAATGCACAGTAAGGGTAATCACGGATAACATAAAACATACCATATACATTTGAACTTAAAAACATGAACATAATGTTTAAACATCAAAATCTTGAGCAACGACATAAAGCATGAGGTACATAAGGCATAGATCTTAATGGAACATAAATCATAATAAAATAGCATGGGAATAAACCATGTAATTGTGGCATCCAATAATCACATTTAATGATTTCCATAGTATCCAAGGAATTGTTACCAAGACCATCTTAGTGGACAAAGTCCCTTTCTGAATCGAGTTCACTCCCCGTTCCAGTCCTATAATTCTGAACCAGATTATCTTACCATTACAACCATGTCTATCTCATGAGATATAAATATTTACCCAATGCATTGGAGGTAGATATAGGTCCCAACCATCTCATATTGAAATCATTCTTACGTGTGCCGCAAAACAATCATAAATCATTCATCATAACCCAAAGAATAAATTGGGTTTCCTAAACATCATTCCATCATAACATAATCCATATACAAAAAATGGATATCATTTCATCAAAAGAAAAGTGAAACCATATAAATCATAAATACATTATACTTGAAACATACACATATGAAATAATGTCATCTTAGATGGAAAATGGTTTTGATAAAGCACTTGAAATGAATTCCTGAGGAAAATATCCCTTATTCTTGAAAATCATTTTCTTTTCAAAAAATGCCATTCAATTTTAAAAAAAAATTATTCTGTTGAAAATAGTCATGAAATCTTGTAGATGATACTTCATGAAAATTAGGCTTTATGAAAACATAAAAATCCTTTCAAGCCGCATAAGTTAAAAAAATATTATCCTCGTACTTTTGCCGGAAAAGTCAAAAAAATGCCTTGTAGGGTAAACAAAAAAAAGATTCCTTCCATACCATGGGGTAAAAGTGAAAATGGGTAAAAGGGACTTTAAACATACATGAAAACACTTTTATAAAACATGGACATGGATGATAACAATAACCCCAATAAATACTTATGAATAAGCAATCTTGGATAAAAATGAGATTTGCAAAATTATCTCTCTCCTTAGGTCTGATATGCTTCGTATGGATCCAAACCTCCTATATAATGATTTAAATAATGACATTGAATTATTACATAATCATATTCATTGTTATGATATCATATATGTTTCACTTATGACTTTATATTACCCGTTCATTTGTAAATTCTATGTTAAAGCAGCGTTTTGGGTAAAATCATTTCATTTATTGTATGTGTTTTGACTTGTCGTTCTTGATATTATTACTTATATCTGGATTTACATAATTCCAGAATGTAAAACATTATTTATATATAAGATATATTCATCATATACATATATATTATAGATCGATAAAAGGAATGAAATACACCGTTCATGGAGACGGTAGGCTGTGCGTACGCATGAATGTTGTTTTTGTTTCCTTATTGAATTGAAAGAAACTAAATAGATGACATACATATATATATATATACATAAATCCAGTAGCATTATTATTTCATATATTTCATTATTATTCATTATATAAACTTTATGATCATTCATGTATGGGTAACATGGAGAATGAATCTCATCGCGTCGTGGAGACGATAGTCCGTACGTACGCACGGGTGATGATATCATTCCCATAATTATTCAATAGAATTGGAGTGGATGGTATAATATATCAGAATCATTATTATTTTATAAAAAACATATAATGTTATTATTTACACCATTATACCTATCCATGTAATGTGTTGGTGGAAAAATAGATTGAACCGCGGCGTGGAGACGGTATTCCTTACGTACACACGCGCGATGATTTTGTTTTCCGTAGGATGGATAGAAGGTGAAATAGGGTTGTTTCATATTTATAATAACATATCATTATATGAGGGATAATTATGTTATTACTTCATAATGAAAAAACTAAAGAAGAGGGAGTAGAAGAAGAATGTAACTTGAAGAAAACGGTAGAAGGTATTACCTCTTTCTCAATGTGCCTCCATTAAACTTTCTCTTAGGGCACTAGAGTTGGTATTTTGAGAAGACCAGTACCTCTAGTAGGTTTCTAAGGAAGTGGGGAAGTTATATGGGCAGGGGTTGGCCAAGATTTAAGGCTCAACATGGTGTGAGGAGGAGAGGGAGGAGGTTCCCTTTTATAAGGGAGGAGAGGGGCCCCTTTGGAATCCTTAAAAATATTAGTTTAATATAAATTCAAGCCCCACATAAAAAACTCAAAAAATGACTCAATTAGAATATTAGATGAGATAGGGATGTAATATCATCAACGAAACAAATTTAGACATGTTTTGATCTTATTTTAATCCTTATCATTTTGATTTGTCCTTATTTAATCTATTTAAGTTTATTTGTGGTAATAAAATTCTAAATTTTAAATGGTTATAAATAATCACTTATGTATTGTTAATTTCCAATAATTGGATACTTTATGACATTTTAGACAATATAAATTTTCATTTATAATTTTTAAATATTTTTGTGATTTTTATACAATTTAAAAATATGTTATTTTTATAAAATAACATTAGTGTCAATTTTGACACTATTCATTTTTCTGAAATTAAATAAAATCTACACAGAGTATATATTAGAAATAAAATATTTAATAGATTCCTAACATGTCAAATGTGTCTAGAAAATTCGTGGAGTACATTAAACAGTTCATATAATATTCATTTTAAAATTTTTAAAACCACTTATTTGGTATATCTCTTAATAAAATAATTAGTACAACATTTTTGTATAATTATTTAATATACTTATTTATTGCATAAAAATTAAAAATAAAATCCTTTTATGAAGATAAATATCAAATATTTTATAATAATAATTTTACTCTAATTTATCATCTTAAAATAACAACATGTAAATTGTTGTCTTTACTAAATTATGAAAGTGACAACTTTGGAATCATTTAAAATAAAATATTATAAGTGTCATAATCACCTTAATAAGGATCCAAATGGTCAAAAATTCGGCTAGTGGATGATTAGGGTGTATTTATACACTAATAATAAGTTTTGTGAAGATTTTTGGGCCTTTTGATATGTATTACTATTTCAATAAAAACTATATTATTGATTTTTCACTAAATAAATAATTTCTGCATCATTAATGTATAAGATAATAAGGTAATTAAATAACTCTTAAAAATTACAAATAAATTTACATGATAAAGAAAAACATTATATATTTCAAATGAGTATGTATAACCAAATTTATATTCTCTATAAATTTATATTAAAAATACTTTAATTATTAATGTTGAGTGAGACATATTTCACTTTCCTTTAAATAATATAAACTAAAGGTCTTAATCACCTCCTAGTGGGTTCCAATGAATTCCATTTAGACCGAAATATGCCGTAGGAAAAAATATAAGAATCCAATTATATTAAGACAAGTGTTAGTGTAATTTTATAATATTATATTTACCCTTAATTTCCCGATTTACCTTTTACTATGGTAAATAAGATTTACCATAGTTACTATTCATAATGCCCAAATATAAAAAGTAGATTATTAACACAATTAATACCCAATTATTCTAAATATGGAATCCATTTTTCTAAATTCAATACACCAAAGTTTCAGAAATTATTTTAAAATTAATACCGTTGTTAAGAAAATGTGTTATAAAAGTTATAACATTGCAAAAGATTGAAATGTTTTTACCTATGAATTCAATGTAAAATTAATGTTAATGACATAAATTATATTAAATGGTAAAAATATATTATATTATTACTTTAAAACAATTCAATATTATAATTTAACCATATAAATTATTGTGATGAAAAAAGTTGTTTTTTATTAAAATATAGCGTGTTTTTTCTATTCATCAAAATATGAAAGTTACCAGAATAATATGAAAATTTTATCCAAAGTAAATTTTTATTTCTTGATTCCAAAGAAGAATTTTATTTTGAAAAATTGAACTTAAAAACATTTCAAAAACTGCATTTAAAGTGGGTGCGCCATCAAAAGGCGGCAAAACTGCATTTTTTGAAAAATATTATTTTACCCAAAAAATTTATTTTTTTCTTATACCATGTTCTAGAAAATGTGTAAGATGAATAATAATGTTATAAAATTCAAAAGATAGTTAATACTATTTATAACAGCTAGTTCATAATAATATTATAATATTATATCGTTGTTTAGTAAAACCTGGTATTGCGTACAACACATGTTATCGAGGAAGGTCATGATTGCGTGTAATGCAAGCCAATTCAGGGTTGCGTTTAGTGCACGGCTCCTTTGTTGTTTCGTATAACAAACTCAAACAATATTTCATTAATACATTGAATATACATATATACTCAATGTTGCATAGAATAACTACTATCAAACAAACTTGAAATTGTGTGTAACACTGTCCAAGATTAGTGTTGCATATATTGCAAGCTAATACGGTGTCACGTATAGCGCAAGATAATCTTGGTGTAGCATACAGTATAAGATATGAAAGAGATTAAAAAGAATATATCTTATAAAATCTCAGGTTGTTACATTCTACCCCCCT
Source organism: Viscum album (assembly GCA_963277665.1). Lineage (NCBI taxonomy): Eukaryota > Viridiplantae > Streptophyta > Magnoliopsida > Santalales > Viscaceae > Viscum > Viscum album. The sequence goes on from OY728120.1 coordinate 1,453,897,952, forward strand.
TATAAGAAATTTCTCCATCGAAATTCGTCGGGGTTATAAATCGTTTACTATTCATAGAAACCCACATCGTAAAAAGGAATACTAAAACTTAATTTTAAAAACTAAAGTATGAAACGTAATGATTACCCAAAGTAACTCATCACTGGGTTTCTATATATGAGAACATAGGTTAAAATATGGATATGGAAGAAAAATCAAACCATCAAGTTCTGATGGAGAGTGGTAGAGAACATGGCTATGAAGAAGCCATCAATCACAAAGCCATAAATTTGTGATGATCTAAGGTGCCACCTGATTCATCAGATATAAGAGCACTAGGACAACATTTTTGGTTTTCAATATCATTTCCCAAAAGATGAAAATTTTGAATTAGAATAAATACTTACTTGATTTTGGTACAATCTCACTGTTGTTCGTGCTTTGAACAATTTCCACTTCATCTCTTAAAGAAATGAAGTTGAATTTTTTATTCGTGAAGTGTTAACAGATCATGTGATAGAATGATGGTTCATTCCATTTGTTTCAAACAAAAGGATAGCAAAAGTTATCAAATATACATAAGTCCATCTATGGAGGTTAATCGTATACGATTCCAAAAATGAACTTATACTTCATCTATCACGCCGATTAATAAAATAAATCTAGTTTCTACTAACCAGAGACTTCCTGTAGGCCATTGGTATGCGATAAACGCCAGTCACACTTTAGTTGTGGGTTTGATTCCCACAGCCTTGTCTGACGTGATGGGCTGTCGCCCATCCTGCAGGTTGTCCTTTTTCTAAAACTACATTACTATAACATCCCATCAATAATATCGAAAAGATTTATATTCTTAAACAATACTAACTTATGTCCAACATAAGCCATTCCAATCTTTAGGCTTATCTAAAATACTTCGATCCAAGCTCACAGTATAAAGAAAACAATTACTAGAAAGGCTATCTACCAAGAATGTGAATACATGCATTTATCCCACATATATCATAAGATATATCTTGTTGGTTGTATTCCAAACACATGAATACCTTAGTCATATATTCTCTTGACACATAAATTACCATAGAACCTTAGTGGAAACATGAATACTGTCAAAAGGTAACTCTTTCCATATACGAAAATCCCAAAACAAATCTATATAATCAAACCATAATATCACTTAGTCCTTATATCATTCATGAGCTCATGAATACAATCAAACATCTCATTATCATCTTATCCCTTCATTATGCACATATCATCTACTTTATAAAAATATCTGAATAACCTTCCATGGTTACCGGTAACATTCAACATATAATTTCAAATACTTTAGGAAAAACAATAGTGTAACAATCCTTAGATGATTCTTTATTCCATAGTACCATACATTATTCTTTAGAAACATACAATCATTCCACTAACTTCTTAAACCACTGACTGAGCATTATCATTTCTTTCATCTCATATTTCATTTTTAGTCTCTTCATCATCATCCACATAAATACTACTCATAAGACCATGCTGATTCTCTTAATGAGATTTTCCCTTAGGGAATTGGTTTGCATAATGCCCATACATTCCACATTTAAAACATCTAATCATTATTGATATCGTAGAAATACCATTATCCTTGTCCATGGTGTTAACTCAACCTTTTCATTTGCACTTATTGGATTTGTGTCCCTCTTTTCCACACCCAAAGCATCTTCCAGTTCCTTTGAAACAATCTCCATGATGCCTCTTCCCACATGATTTACATGAGGTAAATTGAACTTTCTTTCATCTATGATCATCATGAAACTCCATCTTTCTCTTATTATTTGAGTCGGGAAACTTACCAAAGTTGAGATTATTGATCATATTATGAGATTGATGATTAGGCATAATAACGATGTTTGGACTTCCAAATCCTGTTTCATTTGGTTGCTCATTAATAATATCATTCCATTGTCCATTATATCCTCCATTAACGTGAATCTTCCTGTTTCTAGTCATTTTCTAAAACCCAAAAAGAATAGTGTGAGAGGAAAAAATAATGATAGGGAAAACAACATAGTAAATGGTGAGTACCATCAATATCTAATATCTTGTGTTAAATTCTAAGATCATTACCCTAGTTCTAGGACTATTTCCTATACTTATACTTATCCTTTGGGACATCCCTAGACATACCTTAGAAATATTTCTAGGGATCTCACTAATGTTTTCGCATCCTAGTTTCCAAAGGATGACTAAACCTTTCCTCTGATACCAACTGTAGAGACCCGAAGCTTGACGTACATAGATATTACATTACTTTTGTTGAATACTTAATACATAACTAAAACAGACACACAAGGACCATAATAGTTTAGTGTCTTTGGAAACATGGAACGTAATCTTCTAATCGTGGTGAAAGATCTTCAAAATCTCCCATAATGATATTAAAATTTTTGTTTACTTACCTAAAACCTTTCTTTTAATCCTGGGGGAAAATAAAACATAAAAAGGGTGAGCTAAAATGGTTAGTAAGGGTAATCAGGGATAAAATAAAACATACCATATACATTTGAACTTAAAAACATGAACATAATGTTTAAAGAACAAAATCTTGAGCAACGACATAAAACATGGAAGTACATAAGGCATATATCATAATGGAACATAAATCAAGATAAAATAGCATGGGAATAAAAAATGTAATTGTGGCATCCATTAAGCACATGTAATGATTTTCATAGTATCCAAGGCATTGCTTCCAAAACCATCTTAGTGGACAAAGTCCCTTTTTGAATCGAGTTCACTCCTCGTTCCAGTCCTGTAATACTAAACCGGATTAACTTGCCATTCTAGCCATGTATATCTCAGGAGATATAAATCTTTACCCAATTCATTGGAGGGGGATATAGGTCCCACCCATCTCATATTGAAATCATTCTTACGTGTGCCACAAAACAATCATAAATCATTCATCATAACCAAAAGAATAAATTGGGTTTCATAAACATCATTCCATCATAACATAATCTATATAAAACAAATAGATATAATTTCATCATAAGAAAAGTGAAACCATATAAATCATAGAGATATTATACTTGAAACATACACATATTAAATAATGTCATCTTAGATGGAAAATGGTTTTGATAAAGCACTTGAAATGAATTCCTGAGGAAAATATCCTTTATTTATGAAAATCATTTTCTTTTCACAAAATGCCATTAAATTTTAAAAGAAATTTATTTTGTTGAAAATAGTCATGAAATATTGTAGAGGAATCTCCATGAAAATCAGGCATTATGAAAAGGTAAAAATCTGTTCATTCCGTATAAATTAAAAAAACATTCTCCTCATACTTTTGCCGGAAAAGTAAAAAAAGTACCTTGTCGGGTAAACAAAAGAATGATTCCTTCCATACCCTCGGGTAACAATGAAAATGGGTAAAAAGACTTTTAAAATACATGAAAACACTTTTATAAAACATGGAAATGTATGATAACAATAACACTAGTAAATACTTACGAATAAGCAAACTCGGATAAAAATGAGATTTGCAAAATTATCCCTTACCTTAGGTCTGATATGCTTCGTATGGACCCGAACCTTATGTATAATGATTTAAATAATGTCATTGACTTATTAAATAATCATTTTCATTGTTATGATATCATATATGTTTCACTTATGACTTTATATTACCTTTTCTTTTGTAAATTCCATGTTAAAGCAGCATTTTGGGTAAAATCATTTCATTTATCATATGTGTTTTGACATGTCGTTCCTGATATTATTACCTATATCCTGATTTAAATAATTCCAGAATGTAAAAAATTATTTATATATAATATATATTCATCGTATACATATATATTATAGATCGATAAAAGGAATGAAATACACCGTTCATGGAGACGGTAGGTCGTACGTACGCATGAACGTTGTTTTCATTTCCTTATGGAATTGAAAGAAACTAAATAGATGACATAAATATTTATATACATAAATCCAATAGCATTATTATTTTATATATTTCATTATTATTAATTATATAAACTTTATGATCATTCATGTATGGTTAACATGGAGAATGAATCTCATCGCGTCATGGAGACGGTAGTCCGTACATACGCACGAGCGATGATATCGTTCCCATAATTATTGAAGAGAATTGGAGTGGATGGTATAAAATATCAGAATCATTATGATTTTATAATAACCATATACAGTTATTCTTTACTCCATTATACCCATCCATGTAAGGTGTTGGTGGAAAAACAGATTACACCACGTCGTGGAGACGGTATTTCGTATGTACATACACGTGGTGGTTTTGTTTTCCATAGGATGGATAGAAGGTGAAATAGGGTTGTTTCATATTTATAATAACATATCAGTATATAAGGGATACTAATGTTATTACTTCATAATTAAACAACTAAATAAGAGGGAGTAGAAGAAGAATGGAACGTGAAGAAAACAGTAGAAGGTATTACCTCTTTCTCAAAGTGCCTCCTTTAAACTTTCTCTTAGGGCACTAGAGTTGGTATTATGAGAAGACCAGTACCTCTAGTAGGTTTCTAAGGAAGTGGGGAAGTGAAATGGGTAGGGGTTGGCCGATCTTGAAGGCTCAAATTGGTGTGAGGAGGAGAGGGAGGAGGTGCCCTTTTATAAGGGAGGAGAGGGGCACCTTTGGAATTCCAAAAAATATTAGTTTAATATAAATTCAAACCCCACATAAAATCCTCCAAAAATCACTCAATTCGAATATTAGATGAGATAGAGTTTTAATCCCATCAACCAATCAAATTTAGACATGTTTTGATCATATTTTAATCCTTATAATTTTGATTTATCCATATTTAATCTATTTATGTTTATTTGTGGTAATAAAATTATAAATTTTAAATGGTTATAAATAATCACTTATGTGTTGTTAATTTTACATAATTGGATACTTTATGCCATTTTCAACTATATAAATTTCAATTAATAATTTTTAAATATTTTTGTGATTTTAAAACAATTTAATAATGTGTTATTTTTATAAAATTACAATAGAGTCAATTTTTACACTATTCATTTATTTGAATTTAAATAAAATCTACACAGAGGATATATTCGAACTAAAATATTTAATAGATTCCGAACATGTCAAATATTTCTAGAAAATTTTTGGATCACATTAAACAATTCATATAATATTTATGTCAATATTTTTAATACCATTTATTTGGTATATCTCTTAATAAAATAATTAGTACAACATTTTTGTATAACTATTTAATATACTTATTTGTTGCATAAAAATTAAAAATAAAATCCTTTGATGAATATAAATATAAAATATTTTATAATAATAATTTTACTTGAATTTATCATCTTAAAATAACATCATGTAAATTTTTATCTTCAATAAATTATGAATGTGACAACTTTGGAATCATTTAAAACAAAATATTATAAGTTTCATAATCGCCATAATAAGGATAAAAATGGTCAAAAATTCGGCCAATGGATGATTAAGGTTTATATATACACTAATAATAAGTTTTTTATAGATTTCTGGTCCTTTTGAGATATATTACTATTTCAATAAAAACTATATTATTGATTTTTCACTAAATAAATAATTTTTGCATCATTAATGTATAAGATAATAAGGTAATTAAATAACTCTTAAAAATTACAAATAAATTTCCAGGACGAAGAAAAAAATTTTATCTTTCAAATGAGTGTTTATAACCGAATTTATATTCTGTATAAATTTATATTAAAAATACTTTAACTATTATAGTCGAGTGAGACAAATTACACTTTCCTTTAAATAAAATAAACTAAAGGTCTTAATCACCACCAAGTGGGTTTCAATGGATTCCATTTCGACCCAAATATGCCTTAGGAAAAAATATAATCATCCAATTATATTAAGACAAGTGTTAGGGTAATTTTATAATATTATATTTACCCTTAATTTCTGGATTTACCTTTTACTATGGTAAATAAAAGTTACCGTAGTTACTATTCATAATGCCCAAAAATAAAAAGTAGCTTATTAACAAAATTTTGACCCACTGATTCGAAATATGGAATCCATTTTTCTAAATTCAATACACAATATTTTCATAAGTTAATTTAAAATTAATCCCGTTGTTAAGAAAACGTGTTTTAAAAGTTATAACATTACAAAAGATTGAAATGTTTTTACCTATGAAGTCAATGTAAAATTAATGTTAATGACATACATTATATGAAATGGTAAAAATATATTCTATTTATACTTTAAAACCATTCAATATTATAATTTAACCATATAAATTATTACGATGAAAAAAGATGTTTTTAATTAAAATATAGCTTGTTTCTACTATTCATCAAAATATAAAAGTTACCAGAATAATATGAAAATTGTATCCAAAGTAAATTTTTATTTCTTGATTCCAAAGAAGAATTTTATTTTGTCAAATTTAACTTATAAACATTTAAAAAACTAGATTTAAAGTGGGTGTGCCATCAAAAGGTGGAAAAACTGCATATTTTGAAATATACTTATTTTACCCGAAAAATTTATTTTGTTCTTATACCACGTTCTAGAAAATGTGTAAGATGAATAATAATGTTATAAAATTAAAAAGATAGTTAATACTATTGATAATTACTAGTTCATAATAATATTATAACAATATATTGTTGTTTAGTAAAACCAGGTATTGCATACAACACAAGCTATCGAGAAATGTCGGGATTGCGTGTAATGCAAGCCAAGTCAGGGTTGCATTTAGTGCACGACTCATTTGTTGTTGCGTATAACAAAATCAAACAATATGTCATTAATACATTGAATATATATATATATATACACAATGTTGCGTAGAATAACTACTATCAAACAAACTTGAAATTTTGTGTAACACGATCCAAGATTAGTGTTGCATATACTGCAAACTAATACGGTGTCGCGTATAGAGCAAGATAATCTTGATGTAACGTACAGTAGAAGATATGAAAGAGATTAAAAAGAATATATCTTATAAAATAGCGGGTTGTTACAAGTTCCAACTAAGTGATCTCCCCACCATAGGAATCTCCCACCCAAATCATAATCAAATTTTCCAACACCATAAATAAATCAAAACACATATTAAGGATCCCGATCACTAAACCCACAAAAAACATTTGGCTTCTAGATCCCACCAACAACATCCATCCACCTCACAATATCTCTATACATGACACTCTCCAAAAAATCATGTAATAACTTTTAAACATGAATCAAACACTCGGGACACTTACAATCAATCATAGAAAACATAAAAAACCATTCTATATAGGTACATATTTCTCTATACACACCAGATCAATCAATTCAAAAACACCCACCAACTCCACTTGTAATTTTTTATGAAATCATGACATGTAAGACAAATACACAAATTAAGCACCTGCTTCACCACTGGTTGAGCATTAAGAAAATAAAATGTCCCTTCATCCCAAGTTAAGCATAATGAAATTAAATAAACTATTTCAAAATATAATGGGGACAAGGAAACCAACATAATGGATCACCCCAAGTCAAGCATACAAAATCCCAGTGAATTAGGATATATGACCATTAGTCATCAACTTCAAAACCCTTTCAAGAACATTTTCAAATATACCAAATAACACTTGAGTTTTCAAAACACCACTTGGAATCTATGTTTCTCACTAAAAACAAAATCAAAAAAATCTCCATCCTGTATGTCTTGTTTCCCAAAACAATTATTTCATTCCCATTATTCCCTTTCAAATTTATTTCTGCAACCCATGTGAAATTAAATTTCTAAAACCCACATTCCTTACATTTCTCTAAATATGAATGCCCAATCCATTTAAAAATCATCTTATATGAGATCCATCGCAAATATAACCTAGTTTCAAAACTATTTTAAAATCTTGTCTCCCTCCACTATATGATTTTTTCTTTTCAAAACCACGGTTTTCTCAAAAATCAAAATATTCCAAAATCCATTAACCTATAGATGCCAAAAAATCATATCAAAAACAGAGTAAATCAATTAAAAAAACAAGTATGCTAGACTAATCAATTATTAATAAAATAACCCCTTATATTATATTTTAGAAAACACAGATTATGTTAGAATTTGGTTATATTAATATGGATTCTAAAAAGGTATCTTATAAAATAATACTACCCATAGGAATGTGTATGAGGACCTAAAAATTTCACTATCATGAAGCATGTACAAATCACTGGATCCTTATAGATCCCTATGTCCCATCTAAAGTCTAATCCATCTCATGTTGAGAAACATGGTCAAACCATTACCTCACTCAACCTATATTGCCTAATCCCAAAATAGAAAATCCTCTGGAATTTTTTTTAAATAATGTCATGTTGGCTAGAAATGAATTTGATCTTCCAATCATGTCCTAAAATATATATATTAATTTCCAACTAATAGTATACCATCCTAGAATAGTTTTGATACCACTTTTTAATTCCCTAGAGGATATTTTCAAATGGTTCCCAAGTCATGGTCACTAATTTATATCAACCATAAATTCACGTATAACATTGGATTCCGACTTACAGCGAGGGCCTAGAATTATATCAGGGATATTATTCCATCTAATGTAAATATTGAAGGATATTACAAAATTCTATTGAAAATTCATCATTACCCATCTACATATTTTACATCCCAAAAATACCTATAGACATAAACAGCGGTCACCAGGGGCCCCAAGGTCTAGAATATAAAGTCGTTAGTATACCTCTAGGATAAACTAAAAATTATATAATCATGGAATGCTAGTAATCATATATATTAACAATGGAAAACTATCTATTATATACAAAGCCATTATTGATAATTGATACACTGGCCTCTGATGCAACTCGCATAATTTTCCTACCGAATCCTCAACCTCCACAACCTGATAAACTAAACAATGTGTCTAGAACCAAATAGTACCTATGTCACAAGATAAAATGTGAATATATGTAAAGGTATATTGGAAATCAATTTGTGTATATGTTTATGGGAGTACAAAAATCTAGTAAGAAATCAACAATTTGAATTATCCCACAGGGCTCATCTTAATGGGTTCAACCATCTAACTAAACTCATCCCATACTATTTAGGATGGCTAATTGATTATATAAAAAATCACTATTTCACCCATTATAGACTCACATATCATGTGCAGGTCCTAATACTATACCTAAAATAACCAATACTCTAATCTCACACAAAATCTCTATATGGTCAACATAACACTGGGGCACTAACCAGCGTCACCTAGGTCACATTTTAAAATAGACACCCAACTTCAGTTCCCTAGTCAACATTATATCTCTCAATCCCAACTCATCCTTATAAGAATAATTTCTCTCAAAAAATGTTAGGGTCTATCAAACCCATCTGTACACTATAAATGTGTGTTGTGTCTATAGATATCAACCACTGAGATTGACTCCACGGAAATTTTCTCAGAAGGCTTAAAATACACATCATTAAGCACTTTCATGCACACCAAGAAACTATATTAAAAATATAAAAAATAATTCAAAAACTATTAAAATACCACACAAGGTCAAACATACCAAAAAATATCATTCAATTCCCTTTTGGATTTCAATTAAAAATAAAAACACCCCAATTTTAAAACTATTAAAAAGAGGAATCACCAGTCATTTTACCCATAAGATATCCTTGGAAAATATCTCACTCAAAGGTTCCTTAAAACATCATTTCCATCTTAAAATACCATTTCCGAGTCCCATTTCAAAAATCACCAATTTCATTTAAATTTATTTTTGATCAAATCCTTATTTTTAAAGGAAAGAATTTTCACTTTGGAACCCAACACATGTAGCTTAGAAACTATATGTAGGGCCACCAACACTCATTGAACCACGCTTCCACCACCAAACCATTTAGGAAATTATATGGTCCATGTTGACTATTAAGACGATGCAACCCCATCCCACCCTTATGGGGAACATATCACATAGTTTATGAAGATATGAAAATAGATATACTAATGGTGACATAAACATAAAATTAAAAATGATCAAGATACATTGTAATATAAAGGAAACCCACATCATAGTCAGAGTTATCGTCCTTGGAAATGATGTTATTAAATTAATGATAAATCACACCTATGTCCCCTGCATATATCTCTAACCATAGAAACATAATTTATTTACTATAATTTATAATTAATTATACAATTAAACTTAATTAGTTATTCCAATTAAAATTATTTTTACAATTTAGAAAATGGTATAAATCCTAAAACATTACCCAATGAACTCATCGCACTAAAATTAAAACTAACATTACATAGAAGATCATTGATATACTCTTAAAATTAATTTGAGGAATATATATAAAAAAACTCATAATTAAGAGTAAATTTAATTTACTTTAATCCAAAAACCTTTAATTAACCACTAGAATAACATAAATCAAGAGAAATTATGATTTGTGGCTTGATTAAATCCTCTTGAGAACTACTCTATGATACACACACAAAATACCTAAAAAATAGGATTATTTCCACCATGATCTAATGTAAAAAATCAAAAACCTTAAACTATATATGACTAAAATCAAATGAAAATGAAGTTTTAGTGAAAAAGTGGACAATAGATGAAGAATATCACCTTGAATTCATGGAAGAATCACCCAATAATACCAAAAATAAAAGGGTTTAAAGGGGAAGTAGATGGGTATGATGTTTCTGCATGAACATGAAAGATGTGGGATGAAATGGGTGTTTTTTTAAAAGGACAGACAATAAAAATCATATATATCCTCCTTTAATGAGCAACATAGATTGGCTGTAGGGGATTATAAACCGTGTGCCAACTGTGTGGTAGGAACTGTCTAGGAAAACCCATCTTGCATGTTTTGGCCACATAGTTTACAAACCATTTCCTAAATATGTTTCCTCCACTTTACATGAAAACCATCCTTCCATGGTTAAACTGTATCATTTAAAGAACCATGTGATAATGATGAAAATTTCCTTTGTAATTAAAATTAAAGTTCCATGATGGGTTCACTTCAACTGTGTAGTCAGAATGTTCCAATCCCTAAAACAAGACCAATCCAAATATTTTCCCTCGTAATCTAAATTTTTTTCCAAAAAAAATTACTAATCATATGCATCAATAATGTGGTTTAGAAAATGATCAAGAAAACTGGATACATAAGGTTGCTTGCACAGTTTTCCCAAAACTATCTGACCCAAACCATTCACCCTATATATAGTGACCCAAAACACCTAATATTCAACAAGATTCCTCCAATAATTACTCAATAACCCAATGTTCCACTCGATCCTCAAGCCAGATCCAAAAAAAATCTAAATAGGGCACTACAACTACTGAAATTGAAATCTAAATCTCAATTTAAAAAATGAACTCTCCTACAAAATTCCCAAAAATTAAAATTTCCCCTTAAGTTCATAACTTGTGAAGGAGTGGGGTATTACACCTTAGAAAACAAAAAGTGTCTCGTGGGAGGAGATTAGATGAATTATATCTATCCATTCCAAAATTTTACATGATGTTTAGGATATAGAACATATAATATAACACTAATATTCACAATTTCATATCCCTCTCAATTATCATACCAAATATCTTCTTGGAATGTTAAATATTATTCTTTTTGAATCATCTATAAAACATTAACATTACCTTCTTAAACTATGAAACTTGTAAATCCACCAGAAACTTTTCATCAATATATAAAAGTAGTATGTTATATTCCACATCATCTTGTTGTTTCTCGTTACAATAATGATCTACATTGAACCTTTAGAATAATTATTCATACATAAAATAGGCATGTATCTAGTTCCATTTAATAGTGATTTATTTATCATATAAATATATTTTTTTTAAAATTTATAAAGAAAATTATGGTTCCTATATTCTATGAAACCTACATGCATCTCCATTTCAATTACTTCCTCCAAATTTCTATGAAGGAAAGTCATATTTTCAACCATCTATGTTAGGTGTAGACCTTATGATTCCACCGTACTTAACATTATCTCCAAAGTTTCATATTTAACTACTGGTGAATATTTATCTAAGAAATAAACACCTTACTTTTATCGAAATCCCTTCCCCACTAGTCATGCTTTATTAAGATTATTTATATAATACTTTTCCTTAAACCAATAAACCCAATTATTCTAACTGCTTGTTTCTCTTATGGTAAGCCAGTTAGGTCCCAAGTTCCATTGTATTGCAATGAAGACATCTCCTCATCCACTTATTATTTCTACTATTTCATGTTAGAAAGTGACAATACTTTGTCTAGGAATTCATGTTACCCTACATACATTAAAAGAAGTAAATTCATATCAACCCCACATTTGAACTAGCCTAATAACTCTAGTTGATCTCTTCAACTATGTTTTGTTCTCAATAATTATCAAATATTATCCATCTTCTTAAGAATTAACATTTTTTTCTCTCACTCGAGCTTCAATATCTCTTCAAGTTTATAAAAAAAACTCAATTGGTATTACATATGGACTTCTTCTACATTCAGTATTTTCATCTATGTTGTTAGAATTTGTGATCTTCAATAATTTTTACTAAATATAATTGGACATAGATAGTTGAATTTTTACCATATTCCTCTTTCTCCATAATATTATAATTCTTACATAAAACCCTTTTATTGAGGATACAAATTTAAATTCTAATTTATTTCTTGTTTTCATCGTCCCACAGCTAAAAACTGAAGTTATCATCACCATACCCAATGAACAAAAACACTATAGATTTATTTTCAGGAACTTGTATCAATTACTAGCATAAGAATCAACATATATTATTATTTTTAAGATATTAAGATTGATATATTTCAGAATTTTACTAGACTATATCTCTTGTAGAAGTTCCTTCCCAACAACCAAAACTAGACTTCTCTTGACATGGTATCCAAGAATGTTCCGTGCCTATACCAAACTTTCCTTCATTATTCAAGATTGAAAACATATTAATTGATCATAATCCATAAATTTATGATTCATGCCTTATGACACAACATTTTTTGGGGTATTTTGGGAACCTTATTTTTATTTCTTATCTCTCTCTTCAAGAATAATATTGTGAATTGGTATCCTCTGTATTCACCACAATTGTCAAAACATAGGCATTTCAATATCCAACCACATTCCCTTTCCACCATGGATTTCCATTGAATGATAACATTAAAATATTAAACTTATGATTTATAAATTAAACCCATGATGTTCTAGTAGAATTATATATAAAAGACACAACGTAAAGAGAACCATTGAGGGAAAAATAGGGGTGAGTCTCCAAAAATACTAATCGATTGATTCCAAATTCCATGCTATGGGATTAAATTTATCTATGTTTAATGTTTCCTTATTTATTTCCATAGAACATAACATTTACACATTAATATGTCCATGTGATCATTCTTTTAAATTACATTATTTGTAAGAACATTCGTATTGTTCTCTCTAACATGACCAATCCTATACTTCCAATGCTTCAGATCTTTTAACAAAGTTTCTCAATATATTTCAATCCCATCTATGCCACTATTCTAATAAAAAATGACACTCATTAATTATTTTTCAACAACCATCGATCTAGGATTTATTTTATTAACTCCATTTAATAAGATCATTCCCTAATCTTTTTCATCAAGTTCTCCAATAGAAATATGATTTTTTTTCATACCCATGGGATGTTCCTAACTACTTTATGTCTCTTGGTATATATTTGAATATTCAAATCAACATTTATAATGAAAACCAATGATTCTTCATATTCTAGATGAATGTTTCCAAAACATCAAGACACATAATTCATTATGCACCCATTTTCTATCATTGAAATGAATGATTCACTAAATTCAACCACCCATGATTCTATCAGAATGTTGACACTGAATAACACTTGGTTCCTCCATTTTTTTATACTATTAGAATTTGATATTATGGTTGTAGATTTTCTTGGAGATCCCTCAATGTGAGTCTTTCAATCATTATTAATGTGTCCTCCGTTTTTGTGTCTCTAATATGTAAAACTAGGACAACTAAATTTCATTGGATCTTTTCACATAACATAATTCTGGATTTTTTTTCATATGATTGATCTTCGTTGGAGGTGAATCTCATCATCCATTAATATTAAGAACACATTAAAATTGTATTTGTACTTGTATATTATTTATCACTTCATTAAATATCAGGTTCCACATACTCTCAAACACCAAACCATTATTTCACCTAGAATTACTTATAGTATTCACCACTAAAACCTCTATTTTAAGGAGTGAATATAACTGAAGTAAAAGCAATAAATCATCTTTGAATGTCACTTTTACTAATTTGACCTATTTTTGGATCATATTAAAATCTGTTACATGACCTTTCACAAGTCTCCATTCCATAAACCTTAATCTAAAAAACATAAGTGTCATCAAAATATTGTTTAGTGTTATAGGCTTGTAATAAATATTGGCCAATTCTTTCCTCACTAATGTTGTTGTTGTATTTTCTTGGATATTTAAGGCCATGTTTTGTGCTAATAACATCCCCACTGGTGTTAATTAATTCCTATAAAACCATTCCCATTCATCCTTCCCGATTTTCTTTTGATGAATTTCAGTAAGTGGAACATCTATGACCTTTTTAGTCAGATGATCGGCTATTTACATTTTCTAAAGTCCAAATTTAGTCCCATAAAACTTATCTACCCAGACCTTGTCTTAATTTAACTCCATAACAATATTAGATATTGAACTCCCACTAAAACATGAATTTCATCAAGGAAATAGTGTGAGAAAAAAATATGATACCTGAACTATGATGATCTGATACCACGTTTTCAGAATCCATTGGTCTCACCTACCAATAAAACCATCGAATGAAGTATACCCATGACTATAAAAGTATTATGATAAAAATCATAGAATATATCTAATATTACCAATAGATGTTCCCCATTTAAATAAGATCATGAAATTATTCATAATGGAACTAGTTCACGTGAAAGGGATCCATTGACTGGGTGTACTGAAATTAGGAAGACTGCACACTCTACTCACTACAAAAAAACAACCTGCATAAGTATGGTAGAAAACTCACTGGAATAAAATCAAAGCAGTGGAAATTCATAAAAAATAAGAACATAAAAAAACTAAAGGACACAAAATTTTAACATTATTTGAATATTTAGTCCTATATAAATGATAGAAAAACTATTAACGCCTATTTATTCACCACGAGTACAAGAATTTCTAATCAGATTATTAAGGACAAGTAATCATTAATAATCACATATATTCATGAAATTAATTCACCACTTAATAACATCATAGATATGTAGGGTATTTTTTAATTATATATTAAGTATCATATGGTCAACTAGTTAAACATAATCCTCATGAAATTTTAGTTAACAAAATATAATCATCTAAAATTTGATACCAACCCAGAGACCCCCTACTTACTGAGCATATAGACATTTATTACTCTATCATTACTACATCATAAGATTTAATATTTTGATGGAACTGATACATCTTGAGGATGATCCTAGTTTCAATATCTTCACATCAGGTCGACTCAAACTCCAGTAACCTTTTCCTAATGAAAAAAAATCTTGTAACCTAAATCTACTGAATAGAAATTGGTTTCACATACCAACACAACATCTTATTGATTTTATTGTGCCACTTTCCCAATTTTTTCCTATATTTTTTCTCATGAATTATTTATTCTTCACCTCCATTTAATTTACATTATTTTATGGTGGAACACTGGACTAATATTGAGGGTCCATTTGTGGTATAAATCTTGAAACTTTATGTGGTTTATAAACCCTATTGTTTTTAACAAGATAATTTATGATTTTTTTCACTATAGAGTATAGTTACAGGGAAAAGGATCAAGTTTCATCATTTTCATTCCATCAGAACCCAAATCATTTAAATATTTCATATTTTGAGTTTTCATGTAAAAATTATTATGGCGAAAATAATTACGTCCATATATTCCACAAAAATATTATTTCTTCAAGTTAGGTTGGTTCTTACCTATTAATTGGTAAATGTTCCTTTGAATAGTATCTACTTAAGATAACTTGTATTATTGATATTAAATCTAATTTGATAAAGTTATTATTCCACAAACTAATTTTTTTAATCACATTATTTGGTTTATAAACCCTTTTGATCCTACTAAGATAAGTTATTATTATTTTTCCACTCTAGTGTATATGTATTGAAAAAAGGATCATGTTTTATTAGTTTTATTCCATTATAACCCAAGTAATTTAAATATTTTATATCTTGAGTTGGCATGTACAAATTATTATAGGGAGAAGAATTGTGTCTATACATTCAAAAAAAATATCATTTATTCTAGTTAGGTTGGTTTTTACCCATCAAATATTAAACATTCCTTTGAATAATATCCACTTAAGATAACATGTCATGTTGAGAATAAATCTAATTCACTAGATTTATTATTCCTCAAACCACCTTTTTTTGAATTTATTTCATGGATATAATATATTTCCTTAAGAACCTAGTCATTTATTTTAGTATATATTCCACTTGAGAATATATCTCAAAGAATTTTATAAGAAGGTGTGACTATTTTGTAAAAAAGAAGCATCAATTAATATAGTGGGTTTTGATGCTATGAGAATTAACTCAAAATATTATAAAATATCTCTAGTGATTCATGAAATGGTTAACCTTCTAGAGCTTAATAGATATCTATTTTAGATAAAATAAATAAATTTAATCATGCATGGGATAAAAATTAATTAAGAATAAACTATAAATCTGGTCTCATGATTCCCATGAGTTTTCTAGGAGTTACAATAACCAATTTCATGCTGGATTCTTCTTTAATTTTAAAAAACTCCTCATCCTCAAATCAACCTATTTCAAATTTGTTAATGGATTTATTTTTTGATATTATAAATGACTTGAATCAAGGATATATAATATTTTCTCATCCTGGCATTGTGGGTAGGAAATATCATCAAATGGATATGTTTGAGATCATGATTTCATTCCTCATCTACAAACTATTTATGTTATGGATTAACAACAACAAAATAAATATTAAAGTCTCTCAAACATGTCCATACTAGAACAATATTCCTGGTTTTTTTAAATTAAGGCTTCAATACCATTTGAATATCATTTTTTAATCGATTTGCATCAACTTCATTTTACCCTTCAACTTCTACAATTATTCTTATGTTTATTTGAAAAAAAAACTATATTTCAATATATATATTTAGTTTTATAAAGTCAATTTTTAATGTGCATCCCACTCTCATAAACTACCTATTATGGTGGAGAGATAATAATAGAACAATTCCAAATAATTTAAATAATATAAAAACAACTCCAATATATTTATAATTTGTGTTATTATTTTTTGTAATCCTTTTCATTTATCTATTTTTTGTATTATATTTTTATTTTCTAATTCATAAATATAATATAAACTAAATATTCAAAATATCCCATGCAACATTCCATGTTTTGGACACTCCCATCACTTGTTGTGAAAAATAATCATTACACGCTATCTATGTGGAAATCGGTGATGGTATAATCCCACAAAAGATATAGGTATGTGTATTTGTGACTGATTTCCATAAATTTGATTATTAAAAAATTTAAATTTATTTATTTGATTAATTAGAGTAATCTTATAAAATTTTGAAGTAAATATAAGAATATAAGTGAAGTATTTTGATTATAAAGTTGGAGAATTCAAGTTACTTCACTTGAAAACTACCCTTTTTGTTATTTTACTTTATAAATGATTTACATAAAAAATTAAAATAATATATCACATAAAAACTTCATAAAACATTGAAAATACATCCATAAAATAATTCCTTGGCCTTAATGTCTTATGTTTATCCAATATTTGCGTTGTTGTCCCAGTGATTAAATTATATCATTGAGATCTTGGGTAACATCATCATTTGAGGTTTTTTGTTTGTATTACTATTTCACAAAGAGTTTTTATTCTATCAATACTTCATACCACTCCCTAATTTAAATTTTAGTGTCGTACAGAGATTTAAATTTATTTTATTAATGAAAATAATAAGATGATAATTAAAATAAAAAACATTAAGGGTAATAATTCAAGATATATTCCTTGCTACCATATTGATTTTATATAATAATTCTAAAAAAATACAAAATGTAGATAATAAGATACTCAAAAAAACTAAAAAATATAATCATAAAAAAAATGTTTAGAATTATAAAGAAAATACAATGAGTTCCTCCACCTTCTTCCCAAAATGTTCCTTATTCTCCATTTTTCGTTGATCTCTCCTTCACCATAAGTTTAGACCTTCTCTCTTAAGACTATTTCTTTTTTATTGATTATTATATAATCTTCCTAGTTTTATACCCCCATTTTCTTAAAAATAATTTAATTTAAAAAACATTCAATGTGGAGATGTATAGAGTATGAATTATCAATGGTATGATTTGAGGTAAGTGAACATAATTAACTAAATGAATCCTCCATATCCGTAACATTTTTATTAGACCCAATGAATGGATTTACCCTTGAATTTTTTATATTATAATTTAAATATAATTATCTTTCATGAAAAAATGAATGATATCCAAATATTTTTTTTATGCATGTGTTATGTCCCAAACAGTGTATCAAGGTCCACTCATGTTTTCTCAATATATTAATCTTCATGAAGGCTTCATATAATCTTAATAATAACAAAATAATCTATTTGTACAATAAAAAAAATTATATCCCAATTGTATAGGAACATATATAAAAAAATCAAAATTATTGGAAGAAACAATTTAATTTGATCAATGAATCAGTATGATGGTTTCAAGAGAAACATAATTTAAAAAAAACTCACACTAGAAAATTTTTGGAAAGCTCATTTAATAGTACAATTTAATCAAATATATGACTAAAAAATTATAAAATGAAATTTAAACATTAGTAAACATGTATACAAAATTTGGGAGCATCTCTAGTCTTTTCATGACTATATTCAAGCTATACCATAAATTATATTCAAAAAATGTTTTGAGTCATGTTTAAATGTTTTTATATATGGTTATATGACTTATATATTAAACCATTAAAGATTAAGTTAAAAATATTTTTATAGTTTTTAAATTGTGTTTTAATTTTTAGATCATCTTGATATATTAAAATATAGATAATGAATATGTGATAATACTCACTAGTGTAAATATCTAATTCAATTTCTATTCTTTAGATCCATACAAACCTTAGTAATATATTTATTAATGTTTAATTTGACCTTAAAGGTCATGTTCTGGAATCTAGAGTTCAACGATGATTGTTGGGAATTATGTTTCATAGGTTTTTAGGGGTTGTTTATGTCGCATTTGATCACTTGATAACCCCTCATCATTGTATTGAAAACCCACATTATTTGAGGAATCAAAGTTGGTATTTTTTTGTGTTCTTTATAAATCTTTACTACATAATAATTGAGATATTGTTTGTCATTAATTAACTAAAAAATTTAAATTTGAGTATGGTTGTAAATGATTTAAATATTGATCATTCCTTATAAATAAATGATTGAGTAATGGTTTCAATGGTTTAAATTAATGCTAAAATAAAAATAAATTTAATTTAATTGATGAACATAAACTATATTTTAAAAGGAATTTGTGTTTGAATTTGACTGGTATGGTCACCAAGTTGAATTTATGTTAGAATACTAATTCTAAAAAATATGTTGAATTGGATTTTTAAATGGTTTTCATTTCTCAAAGTGATGTTTTAGAAAAATAATGAAGAAAAGTGTTTTTGAATTAAATAAGATTGATCTTAATTTCTCCATATTTAATTGATATTTTTGGGGATCGTTAGAAATTATTATAAATTATTTCATTAATAATGTAAGGGTAAGATAAATGGTTTCCTAATTTATATATAGTTTACAAATATTTTGATTATATTTGAATGTGAATTTGAATATTCGAGTGTATATCTTATAAGTTACGTTCGGTAGAAGGGAATGTAAGGTGTGCCTTGGAGTTGGGGGTGGGAACAATTTGGGGTAATGGAAGAAAGTATCCATTCGGTACCCACTAGACACACCAATAGGTATGTTCCCATAGGGACACTACCAAATGGATGGTGTAGTCTTTCTCGTTCGCTCAAAAAGGAAGTGTATAAATTCTTTTTTACTTTCCTTTGATGGGATTACTTAGGAATTTATACAAACCTAAATTTTATATCCATAATTAAAAGGGGAAAGATTCTCCTTTCCTCATTCTTCACCTTTTATATTATTTCTCAATCATGGTTCCCCAAATGGTTTTCAACTATTGGAGCTAAGATATACCTACTTCTATCATCTCATCCCTCTGCAATAGTAATTTTCAAAAAAAATTCATTATGGATAAGATATTTTTTGTTGTAATTCATCCATGGTGTGGTGAAACCCTATCATATCTTGGGTATTTCATCATCTTTTATTTAAATGATACTTCCATGATTTCAATGAAACCTCTATAGTTTATATTTTATGGACTGATTTTAAAAAACATTATATGAATGACTTAGTTATAATTATTTCTTATGAGAATTTCAGTTCTCATGAATGGTATTTTGGAATTATTTTATTTAGTAAGGGACTTAATGTTTCCAAATTTATTAAAAAATGATCTAGAATAATTTTTATGGGATATTGGAGCATTACTAGGGAATATTCATCCTTTTATATTGATTTAGAATTTCTCAAACTCTATTTTATTGGATATGTTTTTCAAAAAATATATATGATAATTTAAATCATATTCACTTAAGAATACTTTTATCAATTTGTTAAATGTAAAATTTCACCGGGTTGAAAATAGTTTTATTGGTAATAATTACCATATATCTATTTTCAAAAAATGTAAATTTTATTTTTTCTATTACTAATTGTATTTTTATAACTTATTTTTTAATGATTATGAGAAAATGTGTGTGGTATTGGTTAAAACATGAAATGTATTTACTAGGTACATTTATTAGAATCCTATTCTAGGAATTAATTTTTTTTCTTCCAAGAGCATTGTTTTATAATTAAAAGAATGGATTTCTTTATTACTTTTTAATGGAAGAAAATTAATTGGTTGTACTCATTAAAAAATAAGTGGGTTGTATAACCATGGTTTTTTTATTATAACCATCTTATATATTTATATTTTTGGATAGTTTGGAAGCTTTAAATCAGTTAATATGCGGGATATTTAATGAATTTTCTAGATTTAGATTAAAAAAAGTTTTAAATTATTTGGGATTTAATTATAACTATTATTTTAATGTGATTTTAAAATAGAGTTGGGTTGAAAATGTTTCAAATTGTTATTTTTTTGAAAATAATAGTTATTTTTTTTAGAAATGATGGATAAAAAGGAGATGAAATTTTTGTTTATAAGAATGAATTGATATATGAATACTCTAATGATATTTGTAACCATTACATTATCTTTGGTTGAGGTTTCATACTTTTATAAGTAGTTATTATTTATGGTTTTTACCATTCATTTCAGGTTTTACATTTGGGTTATGATGAACCCAATTATACAAATTTCTTCTAAAATAATGAATACTAATGAAGGTTATTATTTTTCCCTAATCATTTAGTAAATATATATTTATTTTTATTTTAAAATACTGATAAGTGTAACACAAAACCATTATAATCATTTAATGTCTTTAGAAAACTACTTATATATCAAACACCTTAAAATCTTTTATCTTATTGTTTTTTGTGTTGTAATTTCTACCAATACATGTTTTAGTTAAAGTAATAGTGTTTCTTAAACTAAAATTGATGATTTTAACATGAATATTATCTAATAAGTAGGTAGTTGTAGAATTATTCAACTTAATAAATTGTAATCCTTGATTCCCCTGTTGGTGATATGATCACTATAGTTTATGAGTGTGCACATTTACTATTAACTTGATAATATTTATTTTAAGTTTATATTAACCCTTTAAAAAACCTAACAAACAGAAGATACACTATATATTATATTACTGGAAAGTAAGTTGAATTATTACATATCTTTTCATTTATTTTAATTTAAATTATAATTCTTATTTTAATAACATTTTTCCCCATAAAATATGATTTATACATAGAAATAAATTTCATTGAATTATAGAGTTGATTGTTTCATGTTTTTCAATTTCATTGTCTTCATATGTTCTCCCCTCTATAATATATCTTGAATGAATTATAAATCACTGAAGAACATTTAACTAGTTGTTAAAATTTTAACCATTTGTGAAATGTAAAATCGGTTATACGGTTGTATATTACTAATGATTTTTTCATGTTTCTATAAAAGTATTTCAATAGATGTTGAGGATGGTAGTATTGTAATATTTTAATTTAAGGTTATCTTGAAAGTGATTTTTTGTATCACTTACTTATTTATGTTTCTCCCTTAGGAGACTGGTGATTTTCTATTTTTTGTTTCATATCAAGGAATTTTTAATAGTGGGAAGTCACCAAAACCTTTAGCCTTAAATATGGTACCCCTTGACTTGGTTTTGAAGGATATCTTTAGGTTATTGGTATTTTTTATGCTAAATGTCTTGATATGCTTCTTGAGGATGAGAATCCTAACATTGGGTTTGTTGTAGTGACCCACATTTTGGAGTCAATATTTTCCGTATATTTTTGGTTCATCAAGTGTTTTTTTGTGAATATTTAACTATTTGATTGAAGGGACGTAAGTTTATATATTGAACCTTATATTCTCAATTTATTTCACTCAAAAATTCAGATCTTTAATCATATATTGGTGTGATTTTCACTTAAAGAGAGTTGGATGGATTTTCAGAATAATTTGAATAGGGAATTAAATGTGTAAGAGGTCTATGAAGTGTACAAATAACCCAGAGCAATTGGACTGCATATGTGTTGGGGGTTTGGTGGGTGTTGGGGGTTCTATTTGAGAGATAGGGTACTTTATTCCCTTGAACGTGGTACTCTGTATATTCCTATGAGAATTCCATTATAATAAGGTTAATTTAACCATTTTATATCTCAAATAATATCCCTAAACCCCCTTTTCCTTATGGAACATCCTCATTCTAATTGTTCCATATTCCCTTGAGAGCCCTCAACCTCCTCTCTTTCTCTTTCTCTACTAAAACAATGAATTTAACAGTGATGGTAATTATCATCACTATAACAAAACATTGAATAATGGAATATTTATCAGCACTAAATAAAGCACTGATAAATTTAACCTTTTATCAGCATGCCTTTTTTAGTTGTGATAAAGAAAACCTTTATCAGTGCTTTATTTTTAGCGCTGACAAAGGTATTATTTATAAGGGAATTATTTTTACCACTGGTAAAGGGTATCCTTTATCGGCACTATATTTTTAGCACTTATACAGGGTACCTTTATAAGTGCTTTAATTTTAGCACTAATACAAGGCATCCTTTATCAGGTCTTTATTTTAAGTGTCGACTAATATTTATTTAAATAAAATTAAAAAATTTAATAAATTAAAAATAGAAAAAAGCGTCTTTTAAAAAAATATTATAAAATTTATAATTAAAAAATTATTCATAAAATTGAATAGATTTATTACACATTATTAATTATTAAACATTTTATTAATTAGACAGTCGTGATAATTAGTGCTATTAATTTGTATATATTAAATATATAGATATATGTTAATTTATATAAATATGATTTATATATTAAAAAATATTGATACGCTTTATATTAAATAGTTATATATTTTTTAAATAATGGTTTTAATTAAAAATTAATATCAATTAAAAATATTGACTATAATTGTATAGTACTCGATATATAATTGAATGCTATTTGATTTTTCAATTTAACATAGATCAAATATGTGTTATATTGATTTTACATGTCACGACCCGTCCTTGGGGCCCATGTCGTGACTACCCCAAGCCCGCCTTCCATAGGCCAGGGGCTGGCGACTAGCACCAAAGGCGTAAATTCCGATAACTGGGAAGCCACTGCCTTTACAAAAGTAAACAAAACACCACAGAGTACAAGCAGAAGTAAAACACTAAGTACAAAGAGAAGTGCTGAAAGGTAAATGGGCCAGAATACAAACCCAAATTAAATTACAACTACAACTGAACAAAGTACAACAGAAAAAGACAACAGCTAGAAGAACGGAAACGGCTCCTGGGTCGTCCTCCTCGGATCCTACCTGAAAGGTAGGTATAGATGATGCAGCTCCTGGATCGTCCACCACGGATCCTACTTGAAGGGTAGGTAGAGATAGCCTCCACAACGCTCTTGCCCGTCAACCTCCTACGTGTGTCATATCATCGCAAAGTCCAGCTCTGGATACTGAATCGCCGTGTAGTCCACCTCCGGGTACCATCCAGTCCTCGAACACTCGGCCTCCGTCAGCAATGCCCATCATCTGCAACCAACACAACGAGGTGCGGGCATAGCCCGTACTGGGGTGAGTATAACGATACTCAGTAGGGACCCCGAGACCCTCAAGGTCTCACTAAAATCCAACACAGATAACCACAAAGAAGATCTCAACAGATAACCACTACTTAGGTATATGACCATGCATATACCTAAGTTATCAAGTAACTCATCTCAATCATGAGGAAAACACCAAGATCATGAAATCAACGGATAACCACTACACAGGTATATTCCCATACATATACCTAAGTTATCAAGTGACCCATCTCAATCATGAGGTAAACAAAAAGGTCAAAAGTCTCATCTCAAACCAGGATTTTCATTATCGAAACCGTAACTGCTGAAGAGCTCTGTCTCTGGAGTGTACAGTGGTCCTATCACGACTCCGAAGTACTGCTCACTAACCTAAGACTTCTGAGGTACTCCTCCTGTCGAGTACTGCGGGTCAGCCACCCAAACACAGTAGTGCTTCCCATCGAGGTATGTCACCCAAACACAGTAGTGCACACCCCCAAGTAGCCTGCTGAGGTACTCTTCGGACGAGTACCGCGGGTCTACACTGTCACACAGGTAGTGCTCCGTCCTCCATGGGTCTGCACCTCACAAAGTAGTGCTCCGTCCACTGGGCTAGTCAACTCACTCCAAGTCGAGTCGGTCAAGCAGTTGTCAGGTCTCAGTCGGATACACGGTCTACGTACTCCGCACGCTCATCTCTGGGAGGGTCAGCTCCATGAGCTACAGGTCGATACTCCAAGTATCTCAAAGTCCCACGAAGATGTATCTCTACAGCCCGCCTCGTCATAGGGGTCTCAACGCAACAGTTGGCGCATCAATCGGACGCCCGGTCTGTGAGTTATTAGCCTTTTCATCCTAGGGGGCCGGTTGGTTTCATGAGCGAACCAACCCGGCCGTATCTCAATTGTACCCTGAACTCTCATGGGGTAAACTCATAGGGACCGTTTCTCAACGTGATCACCAACGCCGCTGACGGTTCGTCAAACGGACGTCCAGTCTGAAAGATATCAGCTTTTCTGTTCCAAGGGCCCGGTTGGATTTCCGGTACAATCCAACTCGGCCACTATCCAATAGCAACAAAAACTCGGGCGAAGTATGCCAAAAGTTCTGTCTCATCAAGAGGAATTCAACGAAATAGACGACGCGTCAATCGGACGTCCGGTCTGTGAGTTATTGGCTTTTTCGACCTAGGGACCCGGTTGGTTTCGTGGGCGAACCAACCCGACCGCACTCCGACGGCATCCAATCCTCGAGCGGAGTAAGCCAAAATATCCTTCTCACTTAGAGGAATCCATCAAAGTTGATGGTATGTCAATCGGACGTCCGGAGCTCAAGATATGAGCGTTTCTGCTCCGAGGGCCCGGTTGGTTTCGTATCCGAACCAACCCGGCCAAACCCAAAGTATTCTAAAACCTTGAGTATAATATACCGAAACGACCGTCTCGTTCCAAGGATCGCTACGCAACTGGAGGTGCGTCAATCGAAGGTCCATAGCCCAAGATATGGGCAAAGGACCAAAGAGAGTCTAAAAATGGCGGGTCTGGGCCTGGCCCGACCCCCCCCCCCCCCCCCCCTGGGTCGGCCCGTACCGGGTCGACCCAAACCGGGTCGGCCTGACCCGGGTCTTCCCCTGCTGGGCCCAGCTCGGTCCAGCTCAACCGGCCAGCTGCGGCTCGGCCAGCGTGGCCGAGCCGAAGTAGCGGAGCGGGGGGTGGGGGTGCGCGGCCCGCACTCGCTGTTGATTGAGGCCGGCAGCAACCACCGCCGCCAGCCTTCCGGCGGCGCGCTGCCACCGCCTTCTACAGACAACTAGACGCGCTTTGGTGGTCCTTTTCTCATGTCGTCTTCGCCAACGGTCCTCCTGATACCGAACTTCACTGCGGAGGCCTCAAAATTACCTTGCAGCCTCGTTTGTTGCCGCCCGTCAATCCGCACGTCAAAAACAAATCGTTTCGTATTTGTGGTTTTCTCGACGCGGCGCGTCGGCACCGCGCCCCTTCGCCACGGCACGACTCCGACTGTGGATTCGTTCAGCCCCAAAGGTGCGGCGCAACAGCGCAGCTCTCCTTCGTCGTGATTTTATAAAATTCCCGCACGGTCT
Organism: Viscum album; assembly: GCA_963277665.1. Taxonomy (NCBI): domain Eukaryota; kingdom Viridiplantae; phylum Streptophyta; class Magnoliopsida; order Santalales; family Viscaceae; genus Viscum; species Viscum album. The sequence goes on from OY728120.1 coordinate 1,453,924,562, forward strand.
TGCGCGGTGCGATGGTTTTGCGCCATCTCTGTGCCAAACAACAACAGGGACAACAACAAGATAAGGGAGGAGGGTCGGTCATGTTTGTGAGGTACGGCCCCCTTCCGTTAATCGATAGCAAGCGGTCCAAATTTTTAAATGGAGAACGGTGACAGTATTAATCACGAACGAAACAAAATAATCCCCTGCTGTTCTCCCCGTAATCAAGATTTCAGAACCTGTAACATAATCTTTGCGGATCAACATAATATTTTGTTGATCTGCGTTCTTATATTTAGAGGGGAGTAAATGAGGGTTTACAAATAAGTTCCCTACCTTGACAAAAGTTGATGAACGACGGTGTTGCGGAAAACGGCATCGCAGGGTGAGGTTTCGTATATACCGATGGAGAATTTCCGAGGAGGATGCAGCGTCTCCCATCCTTGCACGTGGAGAGAAATTTGAAAGGCGGATTGTCGATGGCGAGCTCCCACGTCGGTGCCTCCTCCTTTTCCGAGGAAGAAGAAGATGGAAGAAGAAGAAGAAGTTCTTTTAAAACTTCCATGCTCTCTTCCCTTACCCTCAACACCACAAAAGCCAACCCATAACAAATAATGGTTCCACATTATTTAATCAACCCAAGCCAAAATTTTACAAAATGAATTCAAAAGTTGAATTCACTTAATTAATGTGTGCGTTGTCTAGAGTTAATGAGGGAGAGGGTGAGGAAAAGAAAGGTTACTCAAATAAAGATAGGTATATAAAATTTAAGAGGGAGTTAGGGAGTTTAAGAAGAATGTGAAGGGGTGGGGTTCATGTGGGCCCAACCTCACCTTAAATCCTCCCATGGGTGGTTAACTCCAAGTGGGTCCCACCCCTAACTCCCTTACATAGATTAAAACCACTTAAGAGAGGGTCAAGTGTTGTAACACAACACTTAATCTACTTAACAAGAAAATAAAAATTGTAGATAATTTGTAAATTAAACTTTCTCAATTTTTATCATCTTCTCTCGGGTAAACGCAACTCCGGAAATGGCATTCCTAAGCAATTACCGGCGCTACGGTTCCATCGGTGCCCTCGGAATTCGATTCCGAGCACCGGTTCAAAAGATAAAAATTCCCGCTCATTCGTTCACTGAAGGTACCCGAGCCAAACTTCGGAAAATGATTCCGGGCACACCGGGCCTCGGAATCAGGCGTTGTCAGAAACTGCGTTCTTGTAAAATTCCAAAGAAAATTAAGAAAAAAATTTCCTTGATATTTTCAGGTCTTTACATTACATATAAGTAATTAATTCAATTTTATATACAATGAATAGACACTAAACTTGTTCATTTTTTCAATATTTTCTAACAGTACATATTCTTGATTTATTCAATTTTTCTCAATTTTAATATAGATGCATGCTCTTAAAAGAAGATATTCATTAGTAATGTTAAAAAAATATTTGTAAAAAAATATTTATAAATAAATATATTAATAAATGTACAGTCTTTGTATTTATACAATTATATATTTATAATTATAAATGAATAAATATTTTTTAAAAATTATTTATATAATTATAAATAAATAATTATGTTTATTTAAATAATCATTGAATTTATAATAAATTTACATAAATAATGAATATATTTACTATATTTAAATTTATATATATTTATTAGATATATATATATATATAATCATATAATTATATATATATAATTATATACATAATTTTTAAAAAAAAATCTATAATTAGAAATAAATATTTAAAAAGTTATAATAAATATATTTAAAAAGGAATATATTTAATATATTGATATTTTTAGCTCAAATTTTAGTGCTACTAAATATTAATTTTATCAGTGCTAAAAAAGTGTTGATAAAAGTGTCCTGATCTATTTTAAAACCCCTAACCATTTGCGAACTCGTCGTGATATTCGTAGATTTCCACGAAATCCAGCTGCTACTGGAGCTCCTCCTTAGTGAATTGAAGCCTGAATCACACCACTCAATAGTTGTTAGTGTTCAAATTGCATGAACATCAAATCTGACATCCGGTTTTCAATTGAGGTTGTGATGAGGGTGAGGTTTCGCATCACATTCTGGTAATTTCTCCGCCCGAGGTAGGTGGTTCCATGCCCTAACAATTTTAGATAATTTAAGTTTCTTTCATGGTTAATTTTTCCATGCTCTATTGTTTATTTTGGTGGTGCGAACATGTTTTGGAAATACATTGACATGAATTTTTGTTGGAAATAAATTTTCTAAAGAAAAATTGTTATGTTTCTATATAGTCATTTTTGTGAAAAACCAGTGGTAGTGTTCAATTAATTGTTTGAGTTTTGAGAAATGTGTCTTTTTGGGGTTTTAAGGTGTTTTTCTGTTGAAAAAAGAATTTTTAATTGGAAATGGATCATTTTGGGCAAGTTAGTCTTGTTGTGCGCTTTTCAGTATGAGTTGTGAAGGGTTTAAATAATGACGGATTTGTTTTAGAAATTAAATTTGAGATGTGTAAATGGATTATTAAACGGTGTGAGTTATGAAAATGTGTTTTCAAAGGGTTTGGCATTCTTTATGTTGGGTTTGGGTTTTTTAATGGAAAATAGATATGTTGTGTGTGTGTGTATTTTAGTGTCGTGTTTCGTGGAAGGGTTTTATGGGTTGTTTGAAAGTTTCAAATCATTTTTTCAAAGGTTTATAAATTTGGATAGGTTTTTAAGTATGTTCTTAATGGAAATTGACATACTTTTCTATATTGAACATGTTGTGCAATTTTTTATAATGTAAATTTTAAATTTTTTAAAGGGATGGAAGACATGTTTTGAAAATGATTTCAGGATGTGTAAAAAATGTAATAAAAGGGACTTGGTGTGGAATTTTTTGTGAACTGGTGTAAACTCTAGTTTTGTAAATTGGGTGGTTTTTATAAATTATTTAATAGATTTACTAAATTATATATGTGTTGAAAATTATGTTTGATGCGGTTATGTGGTGTTTTTGATTTAAAAAGTATCATTTTCATGTGAACATGGGTGTGTTTTTTATGTAATGCCTTGCGGTGCCTCCAGGGTTTATTTTAGAAAACTTTCTAAATTAATTATTAACATACATAATAGGTATGATCCATGTTTGTGAAATGATTTCGTCTGTGTATGTTTTAAAATGGGGTATGGGTGTGTACTTAGTGGCACAATATGTGTATATTGTTAGGCATGACTTGTGTTTGTAACTATGTTATGTTAGTGACATGTGAATGTGAAGCTCTATTGACAACAAATAAAAGGGAATCTTGGGTAACTGGGTAAGATTATTTTTTTGTGTTAGGGAATCTTGATGTTTTCACAGTAAAATTATTATCCATAAAATTAAAGTACTGTTTCATATTTATTTTAATTCAATTATATTTAGAACTACTCACATAATAATTGTTTTCTTATAACGGTAGATTCTTCTGTTCAAGTTGGGGTGCTCTATCCAACATTAATGATTCTTCTCCCTTAAAATATATTCACCCATTTTGTGGTGCATTTATCACATTCCTTCAACTTACCTCCACTCCCTTTGAATGAAGAGAAACTATGCTGCCTCTACTCAATCACAGAGGTAATCTTGATGTTTTCACAGAAAAATAATTATCCACAGAATTTATGTATTGTTTCATATTTATGTTTAATTAATTTATTTTTAGTATTACTCACATAATAATTGTTTTCTTATACAGGTGGATTCTTTTGTTTGAGTTGTGGTGCTCTATCCAATTTCCATGCTCCTTATCCATTAAAATCTATACACCCATGTAGTGGTTCATTTATCACATTATTTAAATTTACCTTCATTGCCTTTACAAGAAGAGAAATAACATTTAATCTTCTCAATCATAGAGGTAATATTGATTATTACACAGTAAAATCATTATCCATAGAATTAATTTATTATTTCATATTTATCATTAATTCATTTATTTTCAGTATTACCCACACAAAAATCTTTTCCTTATACAGTTTGATTCATTTCTTCGAGTTGGTGTGCTCTGTCAAACATTCATGCTTCTTATCCCTTATAATATTTTCACTCATACAATGGTTCATTTATCACTTTCTTTTCAATTAACACCACTTCCATTTTAGAAAGTGCAAGGATGTTGTCTATGCTCAATCACGTAGGTAATCTTAATGTTTATACTGTAAATATATTTTCCATATAATTAATGTATTGTTTGATTTATTTTTTATTTATTTATTCTTAGTATTACTCACATAATAATTATTTTCCTATAGAGGTGGATTCTTTTGTTCGATTTGATGTGGTTTGTTCAAAGCTGCTCGTCCATTATTGGATGTTAGACAAAGAAGGTCAATGGAAATCATGGTAACATTGATAGTTAGGACTATTTTTAATTGTATGAAATAATTTGTATTTATGTAATTTTATAAAATAATTTTTTATATTTCTATAATATAATGTTTTTTCTGGAATTTTTGGTGTAAATTTCATTTCATTTAAATTATGTACTAAGGCGTGTTTGGTTGATATATTCGGTGTTTTTATGGTGCCTCTGGTGTTGTGGTGTGTTATAAAGCACACTACAGTGGTTTTGTAGTGTTCTAGTACAACATTCGTAAGTATATCATTATATCTCTTCTTTTAAAAGTGTAGATAAAGAACTCATTTAGCAGCGCTTCTTCAGTGCTGATAAAAAATTATTTTAGAGGTGCTTTAAGAAGCACTAATAAATGTGTTTTTTATCAGTGGTTTTATTAGATTTGATAAATGTTCCATTTATCAATGCCTTTTCAGTACTGGTAAAATTCCTTGTATTTTAACGTCACTCATGTCGTCAGCACTTTTCTAGTGCTGATAAAGGCCATTTCTAGAGATATTAAAGTTCTGTTTTGTTTTAGTGTTTAAGTATCCATCTCATTAATCTATGTCTGGATCACTTCAATGATGTTGTGTAATATCCTCTATGGCTTGGGGTTGGTTGTTACTCCCTAAAATCTTATTTTATTCAATATTACTTCATTTCAATGAGAGTATTATCATGTTTCGTTAATCTATGTATTTTTAGAACTTTTAGATCTATTTCTTTTTCTCACCAATCTATTATAGGATTCATACTGAAGTGAATTAAATCTAATTCCAAATTTTTTTCCTAGATTCATTATTTATAATGGAAGAGTCAAAAGGCCTCATGATTTCTTTTGTTATGTTATTCTGAGTGTTTTTTGGGGGAATATTTAACTTCCACTGCCTTAGGGATTTTTCTCTATATAATATTGGGTGATAAAATTATTATTTTTAAATTATACTAGTACAGTGTTGAAATTTTAGAGTCATGGTCTAGAGTAAGTGGATACCAAATAATTATCTTTAATTAAAAACATCTCAAAGAAAAATATTTATTATAAAACCATCAAAAATTAGTTATCACTTTTGATTCATGAAGAATTATTCCTAGAGTATGCTTCCTTGATAATGTTCATCTATGCTAGTGGAAATTATTCCTTGATATGTGTTGCTTCCCATGTTTATAATAATATAAAACATTTTGAAGGGCTTCCACATTATAATTATTTATTTGTGGCATTTTTAAAGTATGGATTTGATCTTGTTATGTAATTTCCATGAAATTACATGTAGTATGTTTAATTATATGGGATTATTTCAAGACCAAGCGCTCATATGATACAAGATTTTAAGGCCCAGTGAGCCCAAAATAAGTGTTTGAACATTTTTATGTTTATTTAAAATAATGCATGTATGTGGTTTTGGAAACTTCAAAATGGATTTTTGAATTAAAATTAAAAGTTAATTGTTACTTGTGGAACAATAACTTTTCCTACAGAAAGACTAGTCCTCGAATGACACAGGTTGAGGGAAAAAGTTATTTTTTGTAATTTTTGTGAAAAAAAATAATAATAAATTCGTACGGAAAAATAAAATAATATTTTATTTTATTTTATTCAAATTTCAAATTTCATTGTAACGTAAAGACCTTGCCACATGAGTGTAACAGTAACGTTGTTTCATAAATGAAACAATGCAACGCCGCTGCAACTCAGTGTAACAGAAACAATGAAATGTGTTTTCTCTATTTAATGGGTTAAGCAACTACAGGATCATTGGAATGATCCAATATTGATCTAAACCCTTGGGGATTAGGCATTGGCGAGCGATGATCAACGAAACTCCCCCAATATAATATTTAGGAACAACAAACAACAGTGGTGTGATTTTCTCCAATGAATGATCCAACCTCAAGGTAGGGGTTTGATTCTTGGTGAATTTCCTTTTTTCCTCATTCATGGATTTTACTGAGAAATGTTGTTCAACCCACCAATAGGTGACCCATGGATCGATCACTTATGCGATAAGGTTTCTAATATTGGGGTTTTAATGGGAGTTATCCATGTTAAATTCTTAAATCTTCTCCCAACTTGTTTTTAAATTTTAACATAGAGGGATCGGGCCGGCTTTGACAGGGCATGGATCCCTCCATTGGGGGAGTTCTTGTGTTCTTCATGACCAGAACTCCAGATCAACGGTGAGATAACTTGGCATAGGTAGCAGTGACGGTGACGACCTAAGGATCCCGAAGGCACTCACGGATCATAAAATGAACCATTAGAGTGGGTCCGGTGGCTCGTGGAAGGAAGGGTCAGCAACGATGATGTTCCGGTGGTGACTATTTGTAGTAGGTGGTGTGCGCTGGAGGCACACTACAGTGGCGGATGAGACCCACATCAACGACTAGAGGAGGTGGATTGGAGCTACTGGAAATGGTCGGCAATGGCACGAGTGAACGCAGTGAGCCACACCGCTTCACGATACTAGAGGGTCGTTGTCTAGATAGACCATGACAGAATACTATGTGGTGACATGTGGGGTGGAGGTCGAAGTGGAGGGAATCATGTATCAGGCAGAGCAAGTCGGGCCACTCCCAGGAGGGGGTGGAAAAGGTGGGACGTACCCGGAGCCCAATGGGCCGAACCCGCGGCCCAGTGGGCAGGGTCGGGCCCAGTGGGCCAGGTCAAACGAAGATAGGGTAGGATCTTGGTTGGGCCAGACCCGAGTTGGGTTAGTAAACACGATTTGGGTTGGTGGACCCCGAGCCGGGTGGGGTCGGGTCAGTCCTTCCAGGTCTGACCGAACCTAGACCCCACCGACCCTTTTTCAGTAAAACGGGCATAACTTCCAAACTGTACATCTGATTGATGATCCGTTTATTTATTTGGGATCCTCTCGATGGGGAAGTCCTTTGGAAATACTCCAAGTTGTTTTTACTGGTAGTTGGTATATGACTGTTGGCTTGAAGTGTAGATTCACCCGAAATCAAATGCGTTGCAAGCAGGAATCTTGTGGCTTGCTGTGACAAGAAGTAAGTGGACCAGTATACCCCAACAGATGAGAGGAAATCAATGCCCTAGTAGATGAGTGGATCATAGTGTCCCAGTAGACCTAAGTAGGCCATCATAGCTCATTGACGAGCGGACTTTAGTGGCCCAACAGGCTTTAGTGATGAGTGGACCTTAGTGGCCCAGCAAGTCAAAGTGACCCATCAGGGATGAGTCCCTCAACAGTAAAAAATGTTCAACATTTGGACTGATATCCCTGCTTTCTATACTTTAGTTTATTGCTATGTTATTTATCCATTACATTTTCTATACTTATACTTGTGGTATTTTCTTTGTGGATTGGGGTCCCTACTGAGTATTGTGTTACTCAACCCTGCATCAGCTCTACATGCATGTATCTTGTCTTGTGCAGATGACTGACATTTTGAAATAGACCTATGTGGCTCAGGACTAGTCCATTCCCATTGAGGATAGACAGTAAAGGCATACTCCTACAACTCCAGGAAGTTACTCTTCACCTACTCATCAGGTAGGGTTTTCTATGGACAGATTTCTAGAGACTTTTGTATCCTATTTTTTACATCATGTCCTTTGTTTTTTTTTTTGTATTATGGCCCCCTTTACTACCACTTTTATACTATATACTCTCATTGGTTATCTTATTACCATGCATGTTCTCCCATTTTAGCATTGTGGGTTGGGGTTGTGAGTGTACGTGTGTATAGGTACTCGTCAAATGCCTCCCACTTGTAGGATAATGCCTCCAGCGCTAGTCGCCAGCCCCTAGACATTGGAAAGTAGGCTTAGGGTAGTCGCAGCACAGGCCCTGGGTGATGGGTCATGAAAAATTGGTAACAAAGGAGGTAGGTTCTACCTTAAGGACCCATATTCTATGGCTTTGTTTTGGGGAAACAGTGTTCAGTGTTGTGAGTTTGACTTTCAGTCTTGGGTAGTCCATTATTGGTGAAGGGGTCGATGTATCCATACACAAGGACCCTGAATCCTTCTTTTCAACTCGGTACATCAAAACATTGGTTGCATGCATCATATTGGAAATCTACGGTGTTCTATTTCCTTCTAGATTAAAACTCAGGTCACCAGGTATAATCTATTGATTATGGTTAATTTTGATCTTTTTTAGGATGCCTCTACAAAGAGAGCCAGCCAAGATCCTGGTGCATGACCACGATGATGGTATGCCTATGGATGACACGTCAATGCAGGGACCAGCACTAGAGATGCACCCACCGGGAGGTTCCCCTGTTTTTCCACCACCCGTGGATCAGCTGTTTCTACCAGCTCTACTGGTTGAAGATTCACACAAGCTCAGGGCCCTACATGAGTTACAAAGGTAGAGGCCCCCCAGGTTCAGGGATGATACCAACCCCCGGGTGGCTAAAGATTGTCTCTATGTGGTTACATGAGACTTATGTCTTGGGAGGATTCCTCTTGACGAGATTTCAATCTTAGTCATGAGCCTTCTTTAGGGCCCGATGGGGAGGTGGTGGAGCTTGACGATCCAGACGCACAATGAGGCGACCCTCACTTGGACAGAATTTTAGAACCTCTTCAGGGAGGAGTGATATTCAGAGACATTTCGTTCAGTATCCATATAGGAGATGTTGAACAAAAAGCAGGGTAGCATGATAGTAGTGGTGTACTCAGCAAATATTCTTCAAGAATTATCGTTACTCCACAGACATGTTGCGAGACATGTTATTCAAGTTTCAGGATTTTGATAAGGGACCATACTGGGAGATCAGGTCATCCATGGTATCAATTAACATCCCTACTCAGGCTAGGTTGTTGTAGAAATCTCTACTCATAGAGATATTCTTAGTGGAGCAGGAACTAGCAGCAAGAGCTATCGATAGACAATGGGCGGCGGAGTCTTTAGTCATTGGAAGTTAGTAGCAGAAACGAGGACACAAGAGGGTCAAGAATTTTGGGGGATGACCCCAACACGTAGGATCAATTGTAAAATGCTCAAAAGGTAGAGGGAATCATCAGATGAGTATGGAGTGCTACTTATGCGGTGGGCCCAGACACATGGCTCATGATTTCCCGACTCACCGCCCAGACGACTGCCAGACGTTCAAGGGACCACAGAGGTAGAGGATTGAGTAGGGTGGTCGGCATTGTAGGGGGCATGGCAGGGGGTGGGCGGATCATAAGGTGGTGGGTGGAGGTTTGAGGTGCTACTAGCACCACCCCCAGGTGGTCCACCACGAGCTCCAAGAGCTAGTGGGCAGGGGAGTGGCCAGCTTCAGGTGATAGAGGCATATGACCATAGTTATTCAGAGATGACTATAGGTAATATCTTTGTTTTCTCCAACTTAGCTATAGTTGTTATAAACATAGGTTCTAGTCACTCTTTCCTTGCCACAGACTTTGTTCATAGCTCGGAGGTTCTAGTGAAGTTTTGGATCGATTCTTATAATTAGAGACTACTGTGGAAGGGGATTAGATGATTACACACTGGTGCCAGCACTGTGAGATTACTCTTGGAGGAAAGAGCTTCAACTGGGATCCCCTAGTAGAGACTTTGATTCCATATGATGTTATCTTGGGTATATACTAGTTATCCACACTTTGTGCTCAAATTGATTGTATTAGGCGCAAAGTGCATTGTGTCTATGGAGATGGGACTAGGTTTACCTTCACTAGTGAGAAGGTAATACTTGTATCATAGGACAAACATTCTTAGATAAGGGTGCATGTGATCACTCACAATTTTTCTAGCCTCACCCTCAGTGCGTTAGACGAGAATATTCCTCACTTTCCTATAGTGGTGGACGAGTATGAAGACATCTTTCCTAAGGATGTTCTAGGATTACCCCTTTCAAGGGAGGTTGACTTATACATTGATCTGTACCCTTGGATGACATCAATATCCACACCATTATATCATATGGCTCCTGTAGAGCTTCATGAGTTGAGGGTACATCTGGAGGATCTGCAGAGGAAGGGCTTTGTGAGGCACGGTGTTTCACCATGGGCATCCCCAGTATTGTTTTTCCAATAAGAAAAACATGAGTTTGAGAATTTGTGTGGGCTTCCAGTTCCCGAATCAGGTGAATTTAAAGAACATGTATCCACATCCAAGGATTGATGACATCTTAAATTTTCTGAAGGGGGTGAGATGGTTCTCAAAGATATACCTCATATCAGGTTATCACGAGCTTCATGTACGGGATAAGGACATACCATAGACAGCCTTCTGGTGTTGGAATAGCCATTATGAGTTCCTGGTGATTCATTTCAGAATGAAAATTTCCCCAAAATTGTTCATGGGACTCGTGAACAGGATCTTCCAACCTTACCTTTACTAATTCATCATTGTCTTCATTGATGACATCCTGGTGTACTTGGCATATGAGGAAGAGTAGCAGACGTACCTATAGATAGTTCTAGATTAACTCTGAGAGCAAAAACATTATAGGAATATCTTGAAGTGTCAGTTCAGGATTCAAGAGGTCTAATTTATAGGACACATCATTTCAGGGGTTGGAGTTGTAGTGGATCTGGAAAAGATAAAGGTGGTTCATCCGTGGGAGCCACCCTGGAGAGTGACTGAGGTGTCGAGTTTTATGGGTTTGGGGGGATACTACCATAGGTTCATGCCTGAAGTTTCAAAGGTAGAATCACCCATATCATCTTTGATAGGGATGGGACAACCCTTCATGTGGATATATAAGTATCAGATGAGTTTTCAAGAGCTGAGGTAGAGACTGACGAGTGCCCCCATCTTGAGACTACCAAAGGAGGGAATTGTGTATGCAGTATTCTATGACACATTAGGCACTGAAATGGGGTTTTCCTTGATTCAATAGTAGGTAGTAATAACTTATGTTTCATGGTCTTTGAGGTAGCATGAGAAGAATTATGAGACTCGTGACTTAGATCTAGCAGAATTGGTCTTTTCTTTGAATATGTGGTTGCACTATTTGATGGTAGAGCGGTTTAGCTTCTACTTCGAACACAAAATTATTAGTTATATTTTCTCCCATAAGTACACAGAAATGAGGAAATGGTGGTGGCTAGAGATAATACAGGACTATAAATTTGAGGTATTACAAACTCCAGGAAGTGAAACATGGTGGTGGATGCGCTCATTCGGTGATTCAGTTTTCAGTTGCTAAGTGAAGCATTACAGTAGTTAACAATGATACAGATATCCTTCATAGATGGTGATAGAGTATCTTATCGTCAGTCGATGGATACCACTCCCCCACTATTATAGAAATTTAGGAAGATAAATCTTGTGGATGTTGACTATGAGTCCTGACCTGCTCAATTATCCTCAGAAAAATCTCTTGAGGGATATTTGGTAGGTTGGGGAATGTCATCATTTTTAGAGGGAGAACCATTGTACCAGTGGAATCACGTGAGGAGGTTCCAAGGTAGTTCCACACCTCCCCTTAGGCGGTACATCCAAGAGTGACAATGATGTCCCAGGATCTCTGACATCAGTACCGGTGGCTAAAGATGAAGAAGGTAGTGGTAGAGTTCATTTCACAGTGCATAAATTTTCAACAATTGAAGGTGGAGTATCAGGTTCTAGTAGGCTTTACAAATCCACTCAAGGCATCGAAGTGGAAGTGGGATGGTGTCTCAATGTAATTTAGGATGGGTTTACCCCACACATCTAGGCATCACAATACCATCTGGGTAATTATTAACTAACTAATATATATGTTGGTAGTAATTATAAATAATGTTTAGAAAAGGTTATAGATATAAATAATTTCCTAAAATTAGTATCTAAGCTAATTATGTTTTTTATACAAAAGATTCAATCAATTTAGTGGAAATCGGGAACTGAGGTAATGGTCTATTCTTCTCAAATTCCTTTTCCAAGGAGATATTTTTTATTATGCACCTAATTTCAATTATATGGTGTATATAATACACATTTTAATTGTTAAATAATTAATTTTATTTAATTAATATTATCTCAAGTTCAATTACAAGATCTAAATTTCAATTTATTTTGATTAAAATGTTACCTAAGTCATCGTAGTACCTAAAAATCAAAAAATTAAAAAAAAATAAGTGGGTGTGATATTCATATAAATTACATCCATATCAATATACTAGAGAGTGGATGTGGCTATAAAAATATGAACCTTGGGGTATTCCCCTTAAAAAACACTGGTTGTGTATAAAATTAATCTTCGATATATGTAAAATGAGTGGGACTATGACTACACACATGTAAAGACACTCTCAAGGGATATGCTTTAGAAAATTGAAATGATCTTTATGAACCATGGATATGGGTTTTCCTTCCATTTATTTGGTATCCTACTATTTCAAACTACTAAACTCAATTACAATCTTCTATTGATAACCCAACACTTTTAAAACACCCAACCAACCACCTTATATTAATTTCATTTAAAATGGTGCTTCATATTACAATGTGATTACAACATAGTCACTAAGTTCATTTTCGTGACATTCTCCTACATGTCCTCATTTTTTAATAGAATGGGGAAATATTTTTTCTATATTTAAATCATAGGGATAGCCATTTTTTCTTTTCCATGATTAAGAAATGATTTCCTTTGGATATGTTATGAAATTTATTGTTTACTCATATGATTAATTCTTTGGAATTAATTAAGGACCGGTGGGTAATCTCTATATATCCCCTAAATGAATCGGTAGGTCTCAAGAGAAAACATATCTAGGGTATTGGCATATACCTTACCTTTATATATTTGATTAATTATCATAGGGCCTTAATGGTATGTTTATGATTTCAGTCATTATGAATTCCATCAATCTGAGATCAAAAATTATTATCAATGTTTTTATTTATTATCATGGATATAGTATTACCTCTGGTATATATGATTACAACATTATTTTGATCATTTATTTTACCTTTTCATACTATTAATGACATATTTATGTTATTATTTCTTCTTATGTATCCCTCACCTTACTGGGAATTAGAGATCACCCTTATTTTTTTCCTTTCCCCAAGAAAACTAGAAGAGAACTGTGTTTAATTTTCATAGATATAATTGAATGGAAAATAATGTTCTCATTGAGTTTTAATGTGGTATTTTATGTTCTCAAGTTTAATTTGAACATATCTATGCATATATTCTTCCATGAGTACTAATTTATTGGATCCTTTTGGAACTCTTACATTCAATACTAATAATATAACATAAATACCAGATATGGGTTACTAGATGTTAAGTTGTTTCATGATATACAAATAATTGGAATATAATATTCCTTTATTTCATTAATTTCATACCATTAGACATCCCTATTTAATCCCATATTATATAGACCAATTATATATCATATGTACATTTTGATTTAGTGTATATATCCATTGAATCACATATAGTTACTCATATATTATAAATTCTCCTATTATAATAAGTCTAGACGGATGAACCCATCACATTATTTTCACCCTTAAGCATGATTACATCACATGGACCACACAGAATAGATAAGTGCATCACATGTTAGATATCTAAGTGTGACCCTATTCTACTTTTTTTACCTCAAGGTAGGTCCTAAATATCAAAAAAATTATATGATAGGAGAACTCATATATTAGTTAAACCTAAATTAAAGACATGATCAACAACATACAAAACAACCTCTTTAATATCTCTTCTTTAAGGATAAAATTAGTATGGTACCAAAGTATAAAGGTTTCTATGATAGTTAGTTTTTCTAATCTCGGATATTGGGATTCGAATATAAAACATGTACCCCTGTTAATCCAAATTAATATTGTTTGATGAACAATATGTGTATACTTAGTGGATTATCCAAAAAAAACTCTTTTTGCATCTCATGAGAGTATTAAATATCTCTATGTGAAATCCTAGCCTTGTTAACAAGAACCATTAATCAAAAACTATATTACTCCATGAAAAAAATTAGTTTGGGGTAACTGAAAGTCATAAATTGAGAAGTTAACTGTTGTTTAACTTTATGTTCACATGCACACGACACAAAAGAATGATGAAGTAGAGATTACCTTTCTGTAACATGATATTTTTCATATTCTAAACACTTTATAAATACTAAAAAACCATATATAAGTTTTCTTTTATTCATATTCCACAGGATATAACATCATATATGACTTGTAATTTATACAATTACAGGTTTTTCTTAAAGTTATTAAATCTCCATGTAATTATTTCCACATCTCTATGTAAAAATATAATAAAATCTCCATATATACACTTTTAGTGAGTAACATATACTAAGAAAACTTGTTTTAATAATGGTGAGTCTAATAATTATATTCTAAATTTTTAACACTTTTAACAAATAATTAAACTTCTTTAATTCACAACATCTAATATTACGATGTTAATAACTTTTCTTGATAACTTAGAAATATATCTATGTTCATTATTGTCTTCATTTTTTGAACATTTCCATTTCTCTGAGATCATTTTTGTAACAATATATAACTCTTCTCTCACAAAAATCCCCTAAATTATTTTCAGATATAAAATTAAATTCACATTTAACTATTTTATATGAGGTTTTATATGTTACCCTTTTTACATAACTAAGATCAATTATACTCCCATTAAACGCTTAGAAAATTTATTTTCTATATAACAATATACTAAGAAACACAAAATCTTTTGTATTTAGGAAATAATAATTTTTTATTTAGTGAACATTTTAATAAATAAACAAAAAACCATATTATATATTGTATTCTTCGTGTTTTTAGTAATTTTATAAAAATATTTTTTATTCTATAAATTTTTTTATTTTTACGTAGTGGAACCATATTCGTCATATTTTAGTAAATAATATAGATTAACAATTTTACCTTAGATTAAATGTTTTTTTATTTAAAATCTTTTTAAACCAGGTTATGGAATCAATGAATCATAAAATATTCATAGAATCTCATTTATTTATAATAATAAATTCTTAAATCATCTCCTCTTAGCCCATAAAATAATAAAAAATTAAAACAAATCCTATTATCCCATAACCCAAAAAAATATGAAAATTAATAGCCTTTATTATGAATTATTATAGGATTTGAGGTAGTTTAATTAATTCACCCCTTGATGTTGTAACCATTTTATTCATCACTTGAATTCATACTTTAATATTTAATCATCAATCATTCATTAGTTTTGAAGTTCCCTATTTGTTGAAGTTTTATTTTTTTCAATTAACTTTAATTTCAAGAATATTTGTAATGTAATAATGTAAAGGTTAAGTGATGTGTGGTTGAGTGAATGTCCACCAAATGGATAAAGTGAAGGCTATCAAAACAGTTTACCATTAAATTTGAAGAAGCATCTTTAATGACGAATACATGGAAAACAAAATAAAATCTATTGATCTTAAAGCTGGTCCTCATGTCAAATACATGTGCTAATTTGTTAGAAGACTTTTCCTTGTGATATTGGATGAATGATATAGAAATAGAATCTATCTAAGCTAGACAGCACTGAATGACATCTATTGATATCAGTAAAATTATTCAAATAAGTTCAATGTGTGGAAGAAGATAGATGAATTTTTTGAGAATACATCATTAATTTATCTTCTATAAAGGCTGTGGAATGTATTTTCTAATATCTCTTGGATAATTTTTTGAGAATATTGGATATGGATTGAATTCATTTTATGTACATCTAAATTTATTTTAAGTCTTCCATAATATCAAAGTTATCACTAAAAATTGGTTAAGTTTGGAAATCAGGGTATGATACATTCCATTCTACATCTGAATAATTTTATAGGAAAAGGAATATATATGAGAGTGATTATAATTTTTTCTATAAATAATTTGAGACACAAATATATGTCATTTCATATCTACATAAGTTTCATTTCATTCTATGTATAGTCCATTCCATCTCTATATAGAAATCCAGAAATGGGAAGTGTTTTGTAAGATTCATTTGAATATAAGTAACCATTAATAATATCTTAATATAAGTCATTCTAACCAGAATAATTTAAATTATCCAAACATTTATAAATGGTATTCTATTTTAAACTAACAAATTCTTCCTTAAGAAATGTAGTTATAAAAAACACATATACAACATTTCATTTTTGTTGTTTTAGACCATTATAAAATATAGAATATCAGACTGAAAATAATGTTACGCATCATAACTATAAATATTATAGTCATTATACAGTCACCATTAAAATTAGTTTATATTAAGGGTTATTAAAAAGTCTAATTGACACAAATTGAAGAATAAATGGCATCAACCAGTGGGATTTTACCCTATGAATCCCATTTATCAGAGATTCCAAGGGATATAGAATCACTGAGCTTTTCCTATAAGGAATCCCAAAACTAGATTCAATAACTAAAAGTCGTGCGAACTCACTTATGGGATAAGTTTAAGAATATCGAGATCACAACCTAAACAGAATTCAACAAACCACCCCAAGAAAGTACTATCATCACCCACCTTACCCACAGGGTGTGGAATAGTTTAATAAGGGGATATGTGTCTGGACCTTTGTGGTATGGATTTTTATATTTTATTTCTAAAAAATTATTTATTATATTTTTCCCCTTTTAATTATTTCTTCATATATATGTATGATTAAAAAATTATTTTGATAAAAATTATTTTTTCATACAGAGAAACAAAAAAATTTACTTTTAAAAAATATATAGTTTCAGTTAATAGACTATCTTTTTTAAATTAATGAATTTTAAAAGAAAATAATTTTAATGAAATAGTATTATTAAAAAATATTTATTTAAAAATAAACTATAATTTAATTGAAAGAAGTATAATATAATTTTTATAAGGTTTAAAAGTGCAAAGTGTCATAGAAAATAATATTTTCTAGAAAATAAGTATTTTTAATTAAAAGTGTAAATTCACATATTTAAAAAAATGGAAAAATAAAAATTATTTTTGAAATTAGAATGTAGAAATTATCCAATATTAAATTTCTCCTAATATTTGGAAACAGTTGAGATTTTAAGTAGAAAAATTAAATATTGTATAAATATACATTATATATTATGACATTCTTATAAAGAAAGTGATGTAATAAATTCTATAAATGGAATTCATGACCAAAAATAGATTTCCCCATTAAAATAAAATTGTTTATGATATTTGATTAATTTCACAATCCATAAATTAATCCTACAAAATCTATATTTTTTATGTTTTAAAATCAATACTTTATGAACACAACTCACTTACAAATCAAGAATGGTATTATTTTAATTAGTTCGGTTCATAACATAATAAAATTTTAAAAACCAATCCTATTTTGTAAAAAAACGTGGGAAAACAAGGGGAAAAATGGGAAGGATTATGGTTTTAATTATTTTATTACATAGAGTTCAAAACCCATGTTTAGATATAAACAAATAATTCCCCTATCTTTGTATATAAATACCAACCCAACCTCTCATTACTCATAACTAAAAACTAATTTATAATTAAATTACTCTCTCTATAATTCTTTTATCCCTCACAATGTGTTCCCAATCACTTAATAATACCCATCCAAGATTTGAGAAGCACCATCTCAAGGTAATATATTCTCTCATCATCCTATATATTCAAGTAATTTCATTGTAGTAAGACTTTTAATTTACAATTTATCATGTTTTAATTTGTTTTTACACAAACCTTTATTATCCCTATGTTTCTCAAGTGATTATAGACGACCTTTCACTCCCATTAAAACCTTCATTGGACATTTATATACTCTCATTATGCTGATAAAATATATCCATGATTTCCCATTCCAAAATTTATTGTTCTAAATATCCATCCACATTTCTAATCAATGGAATTCTCCTAGATGTACCTATATTTCACTAATTTTGTACATACAATTATGCAAACTGCACTCAGTAATCATGGAATTAAAAGAAATGAAAAAATTTATTATGTTGTATGATATATGTGGCACACAAATTCTAGTATATTAAATGAATGTGATGGGTGGGCATAGAATTATATATCCCTATAAATAATTGGTTATTTTTTTATTACGAGACCCTTTTATGGTTTATCGGTGGTTAGCATGAGCACACTATTCAATAATGTCTTGATTTTCAGCCTATAATTTTCCTTATGATGTCATGTATTAATTTTTCTCAATATTATATTTCATTTATTTCATCATCCTATTTCATGATTTGATGTTCACATTTATGATTCTCACACTTTTAAGTCACCTTTATATGCCTCTTGAATTTTTTGTTTTACTTTCATCATGTCATTCTTTGATTATTACCTTACATAGATTTTTTTATGACACCATTCTTATATATATTCATAGGTGATCCAATATAGTATTAGAAAATCAATGTATTTTAATAGAATTATATGGACTTCAAAATAATTTTATTGTATCCTTGTTTCAAGTTATTCGGATATTTATCAAATTACCCAAATACACTAGGACTCTATATTTTTTTATTGTGTTATTTGTATATTTATGTAATAAATCATGATTTAAGGATTAAAAAATTTAATGATTTCCCTAGTTTTCGTCATTTTAAGGTCTATTTATTTTTCAGTGTTATGATTATAAATCCTTAGTGAAAGCCTTAGATAATATATTAAACATTGTAAAACATCCTTAAATTTGGGTTAATTTTATAAATGTGGGTTTCATACAAAACAATTCATGTCTAGATACTATAAGTAAATCTGGCGATGACATATTTTTACCTAGGGGTAATAACCCTGAAAAGGGAGCATTAGGTATTAACCAGATCCTCACAAGGTTAATGAAAAATAGACCTTACCGCACACCTATTTTGATACCCCCAAGGTATGTATATTTGTAAATTCCCTAGCTCTTTGTACGAATTTAAAGAAAAATGTTCCTATAGATTTTAATTTTTTGGAAATAATACATTGATAACATATATTTAAATCTATAAATTCATAGGTTATGTAATATAGGTCATATAAGAGTTATCCCTTAAATTATCATGGTTTCCCATTCATGCGATAAATTTTTTTAAAATTATCATCCCAAATTTTCACTTTATTTTAGTCAATGGTTGTAATTAGGAGAAACCGAGTCAAAAATTAGTATAGTGGGAAGTTTGATGACTAAAAAAATGTACCCAACCTAGTGGGAGTGGGAGTAAATAACTTTATAAAACTACATACTCAAATAAATAATGTTTTGAACAAAAACATAAACCCAGGGGAAGACCAATATTCCTTAAGAAAGAGAATGTTTTGGTTGAGACCTTGATGTGACAAAGGCCTATGACCTTCAGTGTATCTTCAGAACCCTTAATCCTAGATCAATCAATAAAATCAGTTAAATTGATCTTATTTGTCCATAAATAATTTGTGAAAGAGAAGGTCATGTTGATTATTTTTCAAATAGAGGAAGAAGCAGATCAATTGTGGATATTGGTCATGATTGTGAATCCCAAGTAAGAGATTAAATTGATGGAGTGAGAATACTTTAGGAAAATGTTTTGTGACAAATATTTTCCTTATAATCTCCAGCTTAAAAGAGATAGGGAGTTCCTTGGACTCTTGAAAAATGAAAATGAATCCATTAGGGTGTTTCAGGAAAACTTCAAAAGGCTTGTGAGATATGTCTCTAACTTTTTTATTGAACCTAAAAGTAAATTTTAGAACTTCATTAGTGCGATAAATCAAAATCTACAAAAATCATTATGAATTTAATACTCTAATAACTATAAGAAAATTGTTTGATATTCCCTAAAAGTTGAAATAGAGACTGATGTATCTTAAGGGTTTCATGTGTTGGGAGATAATAAGTACATAATGGATTGAAGTTTTCATGTAGTTATGGAGAAATATCATAGTGGTATGAAATTCAAACATCCCACTTGTCAAAAGTGAGGGAATAATCATCACATAAACTTCCTGAAGGGGCTAAGAAAATTATTAATGTTCAGAATATAGGTGATCCAAGCTGTAAAATAATCACTTGAGAAACCCAAAAATGTGATAAAATAACATAATTCTCTAGTGAACCCTCATCCAATTTTTTAATGCTACTATTGTAAGTATCACATACACTATGTGTACCAATGAACTATGATAATGGTTTTTTAAGATAACCAGGGAAAACACATCTATGTCATAGAGTGAATTGGTGAGCATATTCCATCAAAACTTCTAAGTTGGATCCGGATAATGATGTGTTGAAAATTAGAAGGGTTATTAATTCAAGGATAGTGAATGTACTCATTGATTCTCTAACTATAAATTCTTTTATATGAATCAATTTTATTGGAATTATTCAAATACCACCTCAAAACATAGAATTCAATATATTAGAAAAAATGGGAAATGGGGAAATTATTTCATGATAACTATATAACTCTCCCTATAAATATTTTCATGATTAATTTCCCAAAAAATCTAATGACACCCTCTTTAGTGTAATTTATAGCTATTATGGGAATATATTACTTTTCCTTGTATAGAGAAAATATAAATTTTTAGGAGGAGAAAATCACCCTCTGTATCAAGAATCTCCATCTTATTATATAATATTGTAGGGGGTAGGATGGATCTCCTTTTAATTTATCATATCAAGGACAAATATTATTTCCTTTTGATAAATTTTATCTAGATCAAGTGATTAATACTAAAGAAAGGATCATCCTTGTTGAAATTTCCATTGTAAGGGAATATACTGATGTGTTCCCCTAAGAATATTCTAGTCTTCATCTTAGCAGATAGGTTATGTTCTCAATCAAACATATACCCAGGGATTTCTGAATATCTAATACATTATATATAATTTCCAAATTTGAAATTGAAGAGTTAAATAAAAAACTACAAAACAATATTTATGATGGATTTATACACCCAAGTGCTTCATTGTAGGGTGTGTTGGTCCTCTTTGTCAAGAATAAAGATGGGTCAATGAACCTATTCATTGATTATTGTGGACTCATTTAGATAACAATAAAGAATAAGTATCCTCTACTATTAATTTATAACTTATTCTATCAGCTATGTGTGGACCGATACTTTCCTAAAATGGACAATCAAAAAGGATATTATCATGTAAAGGTGAATAAGGAGGATATCACCAAGACTACTTTTTGACATGGTATGAGCACTAAAAGTTAATTGTGATGCCATTTGAACTCACTAACACTCTTTATATCTTCATTTAATTAATGATTAACATCTTTATGTATTACAATGATAAATTTTTGGTAGTCTTTGTAGATGATATTCTTATCTGCTCTAAAATCAAAGAGAAATATTAAGGGAATTTGAAAATTGTACAAAAGACCTAGAAAAAGGGGGAAAATATATCAAAAGTATAGTAAATGTGAGTTCTGGAGAGATAAAGAAACATTATTGTTGACTTTTATTAAAATAAAATGGATTTATGTGGTTCCCTTTAAAATATAGGTAATTGAAGGATTGCATGTATGAACATCTATGACAGATATCCATTGTTTACATGGATTAATTGGGTACAATCAATGATTTTTAAGAAACTCCTCAAGATTTTAAGTCTCACTAACCAAGATAAATCAAAAGGGAGTGAATTATTTTTGGTCATATTAATTTCAGGAGGGAATTAAATTGTTAAATAAGAGTCTAATCACATCAACTATACTCACATTATCGACCATTAGGGAAGTATTTAATATCTAAAATGATAGGTACAAAAAGAGGAATGGGTTTTGTACTCTTGAAAGATGATAAAATGATATCAAATTCCTACTAATAATAAAATATCCATGAGTATAACTATCCAAATTGTGATCTAGATTTGGCTGAAGTGATCTTTGCATTGAAGATCTAAGGAAAATATCTATACACATATATGTGTGAAATATATATGGATAATAAATTCATTGAGTATTAATTCACACAAAAGGATAAAAATATGCACAAATGAATGTAGTTATAACTGACCAATTATTATGACTATTCAATCCATTACCATCTAGGAAAGGAAAACACAGTGGTAGATACTCTAAGAAGAAAGGATCCTCCAACCCTATCCATGATGAGTATTAAAACGGATCCAATATTCTTATTCATGAAAAGGACATACATGGGAATCATTAAAGGAAAACAATAATACTTTAATCAAATAAATTCTCAACCATCAATTCTAGATAGGATCAAGGAGGCCCAAAAATATGATGAATATTATAGATAAAGGTAAATATTCTGGAGTTCAACTTTTTTATGCATGGAGTTATAATGTATGGAACCCAGATATGTGTCCCAATAAAACCAGAATTAAAGAGGGAACTTTTGGATGATGAAATTATGTTGTAAACACCAAAAACCTAGAATCCTAGAGGTAGTAGTTACTTAATTACATTGTAACATCATACAAGTGATTTCATCCCAATGGTTCAAAAAGTTTAGTAGGCTTGGAAAACTAGACACACACTTGAATCTCATATTACATTTAGAAACATAAAATAAAACATAATATTTTATTTTATAAAACTGTTATTACCTTTAAAAAATCCATGCTTATCAATCTTAATACACTTCATGGAATCTTGGGGAAGGAAAACACAATAATGGGGTGAGCTTAGATGTTTACTAACAGCAATCATATAATGAAATCTAATAAGGAATAAATAACATGGAAAAAAAATGAGAAATAAATAATTTCATATGAATAATAACATGAGATAGAAACAAATCCATGGATATCATAACAAGTCAAAGAAATCTCATGGACATAAATAACAGATTTCATAATAAAGGAATGCATAATGTTGGACTTCTAGAACTTTCCATCTAGTACTAATTCAATGATATATTATATAAATGGGTAAGGCCTCGTCCAAATAACCAATATATTTTGTCTCATGAGGCCAAAAACTACATCATGTGGATAGGTAATTTGAATCCCCATCCATCAATTAATAATCTCAATTCATTTATCATATGAATAAATAGTACAATCTAATCAACACAACTTATAGTTAATAACTATTTGTATTGGAATATTTTGGGAAAAAATCCCTCAAGGTAACATTGCAGCATTTTTGGATTGATTGTGTTTGTTGAAAAAGCTGGTTTCCATGAGGAATTGTCGAGTTCCAGAGAATTGTTTGACAATCCATGTTGACAAAAAATGATGACAAGGGAACGGACGAATGTTGATGGTGTTCTTTGCGATTACATCAAGCTTTGCGAGCGGAAGAGGTTTAAGCGCTTTGTGGTGGTGAAGGGCTTTGTGAGGGAGCTTCATGGATAAGGTGTGAAGGGATTGACGGTGATTCTCTGCGATTACGTCAAGGTCCGCGATTGGAAAATTGTCGTGGTGCTTCGCGATTCTCAAAGAATTTTGGCAGAAACTTCAGAGCTTCGTGATTTCTGATGACATGGAATTGACTTCACGCAAAAAGTTTGAGGATAGGTGGAATTGCCTATAAATAGAGGTCGACCCCATCGAGATAAGCAGAGAGAATTTTTATAAAAAATACTTTGCTCTCAGTTCATGAAAGTAGTTTCCGAAGGCAGTGTGCTTCGCGAAATAAGAGCTTCATGGCGGCTAATCTAGATCCACAAAAGTTGCGAGCTCCGTATTGGCTCAGTGATCTTCAGGAGTGAAGTCACCCTACGATGAATTGTGCTTCGTGAGTGTGCTTCACAAAATGGAAAGAGCTTCACGATGGCTTGTTTGAGCTTTGCGAAATTGGAGCTTCGCGAAGTAGGGTTCTTTGCGAAGGTATTTACAAAGGAATTGACCAGTGTTTAAGGAGAAACAAGGTATTAATCAGTGGATGAAAGTTTTACTTTAATAGAGAATCTACATATAGTGTATGATGCATTCATTAGTGATAAGGAAGATACCTACAGGACTATAAACTGTGAGTGGATCCCATCCAAGTGCAATGAGAAAAGGAAGAGGAAGAGGGTAATCCTTACTACCGGTAGTGAGCCAGTGAAAGAAAAATAGGGAGTGACCCTTTAGAAAGAAGTGATCTGACCCTAAACTTTGAAAAGGCAGTGATCTTGGGCATAGAAGTGATCTAGCCCAAACATTATTGGGAGTGAGCCTTAGTGGATTTGGTACAGCGGCACATCGTCATTGTATGCTCCTTGGACGTAACACAGTGAAGGTGAACCAAGTAAAAATCTATGTGTCTAGCTGCTTGCTTCCCTTCATTGCATTCAAAGCATCATCATTAGATAAAGAAAAAAAGAAGGGGTCATAATAAACACACAAGTGTAAACAAAGTGACCCTTGTAATAAAGAGTTCAAGATCCAGTGGGGCAGGAAGAATTTAGAATAGAATATCCATACCCTGATTCACTCCCCCCCCCCCTCTAAGGGTATATAGGCCCCTATTGGTTCTAACAAAATATGGAATATTAAATCTTTCCTCTTTCAAACTAATCAAAAACATTAAAATTAAATATGTTATATGTTATCATTAGTGTATATCCTTATATAATATTCAAAAAATTACATTTAGATAGATGAAAATACTATAAAAAGATCACTAGGGAATTTTTATTAGTGAAATACACTTTTCACGTAGAAAACAAATATATAAAGTATAAGATATTTCCAAAATATTAATTAAATTTTTTTATTTTAAATAAAAACTGTTAAATTATAAATGGGGTTTCAAAATAATGACTATTAATAATGATGGAAAACTTTGTTCATGATTTATATTTAAACAACTTTCCCTTCACACGTTAGTAAAAAGATCAAAAAGTACATTGTACAGAAATTGAAAAAAAGATTCCTTTTAAAACATTTTGTAAAAATTAAAACATGGGAAAAAATTATTTAATAAATCATCAGATGATGATAAATCATTATTTAAGAAATTTTATGGAAAATATGGATATGGAAGGAAAATATTCCCTATATAGCATAAAAACAAAGTATGT
Source organism: Viscum album (assembly GCA_963277665.1). Classification (NCBI taxonomy): domain Eukaryota; kingdom Viridiplantae; phylum Streptophyta; class Magnoliopsida; order Santalales; family Viscaceae; genus Viscum; species Viscum album. The sequence goes on from OY728120.1 coordinate 1,453,949,768, forward strand.
TTCACTTTAAAGAATTATCTCAATATATTGAGTATTTAAAGAGAGTTAAATGGAATGAAAACATGAAATTTCAATAAATAACTAGAGGAGAATAATATATATATGTTTAAAGATATAAGTATAAAATAATTCCCCCAAAGGATTCTTAAACATAAACAATATCAAATAAAGATGTGATTGTGAAATAAAATCTTACCAATTAGGTAATTTATGTACCATAATCCCCATGAAGGAAATCAACTTACAATGATATTTAAATACCCATTATTTCTATAATAATAATCATAAAATACATTCATTGGTAGTATATACCCCACATAAAAAAACAAGCAGTGAATATGGCATGTGTCTAATAAAAATAAAAGTGATACAAAAATATATTACCCCAGATCCGAAATCCTTTGTACATGGTCACATCTTGGTTATAATAAAAATATATTCATTATAAATATATTCAAAAAAATACTCATATATATCATACAATATATAATTTACTTATTACATTTTATCACAATTTTATTAACAATTATTTATTAAAATCATTTTTCCTGGTGAATACTACTTTTTTTAAATTCATGTCTTTGTTTAGTACTTTTGATTATTGTACTATTCTCATTATTTATAGCCATGAGAGGCAGTGATGTAAAATTAATTACATCATTCTATGAGGTGGTAGTCCTCCACACCCAAGATCAACATTTTTGTTTCCAATTTGATGGAAGATGGGATGGATATAGGTTACGTAATTAATATAACAATATCTCGTTATATATACGATGTTTGTGATATTATTTCAGCATGATTGTAGAATAGTTTAAGGTGTTACAAGGGGAAATAAAATGAAAATTCACAGCTAAGAACTATACCTCTTCTTCAGACAACCTTTATAGGTTTATATCTATATAGTTCCTAGGATTTTATTTTGATCAAACCATGGACTCTATTTAATTAATAGGTTTTTAAGGAACGGATTTGGGTAAGTATTTTTTATATAAAAGGCTCCTGAATTTTGTAAAGGATAAGAAATGGGTGTCTTTTTATATTTGGGGGTGGGGACCCAAGTGGAAAATTTCCTAAAAGAATAATAAATGACAATTTAATTCTCAATAAAAATTATTCAAAAAGTTCATTTAGTAAAAAAATTATATTATATGGAATAAATATGGCTATCCAATAGGATTTAAAATATTTTAATTTGAAAAAATACTATTGTATTTTGGTTTAACTACACTATAAACTCATTTTAACCATAACTATGGAAATTTAATTTCCAGTGTTTTTATTGTTCATTATGAACAAAAATTATGTTAAACATATTAAATAATATTAATTATTTTAATTCGAAATATGAAATCCATTTTAAAAAAATAAACTCACATATTTGACTTAATTTGATTTAAAATTAAACCCACAAGCGTGATAAAAATGTGGTTTTCAAAAAAAAGTGTTCTTAATTAGAAAAAAAATTATATCAAAAGTCAATATTAAATTGAAAGAATTGAAAAAATGGATTAATAATAATATAACTGAAATAATTTTACTTCTAAAACAATTTAAAATGAGATGTAACTTTTTCAAATTCTTTAAAGGAAAAGACACTTTTTAATAAAAATTTGTATTTTTCACTATTCATTGAAAATTATTCAATTCTACAAATTCTCAAAAATTAACTCTAAGATATTTTTGAAATAATGACTTAAAAAATAATTTTTATTTTTCAAAAAAAATATTTTCTAAAAGTGGAAAAATTAATTTTAAAAATACTGAATAGAATAAGATGAAACCGCTTTTAAAAAATATTATTTTGGGAATAAAACTGCATTTATTATTATCCCATTCCTAGAAGAAATGTTAGATGAATGATAAAATCTTTTATTTGAATATAGAGTATATAAATTTCATTAAAATAATTCATCAGTTTTGATAATTTTTATATATTTAAAAATTACAATGAATGCATAAAAATAGGTTTCCATAAATATATTTGTTATACTTTCAAATGTCTTTTATTTTAATTTATAATCAATTAATAACCATTGAATTTATTTCATACAAATTTAAACCATATAATTTTCATAATTTAGTTATAAGTACCTATATCCCCAATTTAATGGCTTGGTTATAACAATATAAAATATTATAGTTCATTTAGACTCGGTCTTTCTTGTATCATGAGATATCGAAATGATTAAATTTATTTCAAAATAAATGTTCCATAAAATCATTGCGTGTTACATTATACCCACATAAAATGAATTTTTCCCTTCAAATAACATTACACTGATATGAAAAAATTAGGATACTTCTTCATCATCGTATCCTCATGTTCCAACATAACATCTTCAAATTTTTAATTCCTTCAGAGAACTTTAACTAGATGATTAGTCTTATTATGTAGCACTTTATCTCCATAATAAAAGTTTTCTAATAGTTTTTATTCATATAAAATATCTTTCTCTTGTAGTATGAATTATAATTTAGTACATTTAAGGACCATATATATACTTCCTTAGGATAGATATATGGAACAAATAATTCACCTGAGAGATATTCGGTGGATGTTCCATGGGATAAGCTACCATCCCAACTCAATAAAGAAGATTAAAGGAGAAGATGTACCTAGGGATCAACATTCCTTTATTCATAAATCTCATAAACTTATTCCATGGGTAAATTCATAGAAACTCTTTGTCATCAACTTTGAACTATAGATATTTTCAACAATATTCATCATCACATTTCTATCAACATTTTTTATCCTTATGTGTTTCTGAATGGCTCTAACCATTTATGTCATTTCTTAAGCTATCTCAGATCCTAATAACATTGTTTCTCAGACTTTATCTCACTATGAAATAGTTCCACACTTCATTCCTTATAGGTTATCATATAGAGCCATTTAAATTCTCAAGTGAAATCTATTATTATAAAAAAAACATGATTAGAGGAAGGTGTTAATATTGAAACCATTAAAATCCATAAAATAAGATCTTAGAATATCCTATTGGGTTTTAATGGTCCTCTTAGAATGAACATAGGTATGAGGAAGATAAGTAGTGCCAAAACATAACTCTGTATCCATAGCTTGTTGAAGACTTCACAAAAACATCTAGGAAATCCTTTCATCCCCATTAGATATAATAGAATATAGTTCTCCATGAAACCTTACCACTAAATGTATATTTTTTCAATCGGATTAAGATAAAGATCTTATCTGATAATAATGAAGTGTGATGAGTTTATATGGAGATTTACAATAACCCAAATAGCATTATGGAATTTAGGTTTTTTGGGGAGTTTGATGAAAAATCCATGGTGATATTTTCTCAATTACGTTATTGTGTAGATAATTATTGTAACATCATGTTAGACTTTGGTATCTAATACTAAACTTACTAACATAACAAGCACATAGATACATATTCTACAATATCTCTCTTCATGTTTTCCCAATGAAAATACTATTTCAAAACTCTAAACATCTTTGTACTCCCAGGATGAATAGATAATGATGAACTATAGGCCTCATCCAACATCTCCATATTAAAATCTAGTATGGATGGAATACTTACATAGTCCTTGAACCTTATCATTACATAATAATCAAAGTTAAACCCATAAAAATTTCTAATTGTCTTCAATATCTCTACATCTCCTTTTATGCCTCGTTAATTTTTACATAGATGGATAGTTGAATGCTCATTTGAGAAAGATATAATTTATCCCCTTCCGTCATGATTTTAGGATCCGTCCTTTTAAAATATAGAAATATCGGATCTTTTTTTATCCTCATCATAGATAATCAAGAATGGTATTTCCAACATAGATCATAATCCACCTTGTTCATATTCCCATGGTGGTAATTTATTGAGAAGTTATAATATTTTTTCAATTTCATATTTATTATTTAGAACATATTCAAATAATTTTTTGTAAATATATACTTCAACTTTTTTTATTAGTATATATGTGACACCTTTCTCCATACATATAATGCCTTCATATCTTAAATGAAAAAATCCCCACTGCTAACTCAAAATTTTGAGTTAGTTAATTTTACTCATGAATTATCATTTGTCATGAGGCATAAGCTATCACCATATCATTCTTCATGAGGATTAATCCTAGTAAATTATATGATGCATCACTATAAATAAAAATCCATTCTCTAATATAGGGTATCATAAGCACAAATGCAGTGACCAACCTTCTCTTCAATTATTTAAACATTCTTCACTTTTCTCCTCAGTTGTGAGAAATTAGCCACAAAGTGTTGATAATATCTATCCAAAACAACAAAACTATGGATCTAAATCATAGAGTTTAGTCTCATAAATTTCTTAATAACATATATCTTTTAAGGATCCACTAATATACCCTTAATTCAGATTATATGACCCAATAATGTAACATTATGAATCCAAAAGTCACACTCGATAAATTTAGTATACAACTTCTCCTTCCTCGGGTTCTTTAGAATAATTCTCAAATGATCTTAATCCATAACGTTATATTTTAATATATAATAATATCCTCTATAAAGACTACCATAAATTTATCAAGATAACATTTAAAAACTATATTTATTAAATCCATGAAAATAATGGGTTTATTAGTAAAACCAGACCGAATCATTATGTATTAATTCTATTCGTAACATCTATAGAATGTTTTTGGTATATATTACTTCTTGAACCTCTATTAATGATATCTAAAACAAATTTTAATCATGGAAATGAAGTGATCTTTGTGCAGTTGATCAAAAAATTCACCAATATGAGATAGAGGAGACGTATTCTTGTCTTCTATTTTTTCAATTTCTGATAATCAGTACATACCTGCATTGATCCATCCTTCTTCTCGACAAAAAGAATGGGTTCAAACTAATATGACACACACGGATAAATAGTTTCCATATCTAGTTTATCCTAGTTTTTATTCTTTAATTCCAACAAATCAATTGGATCCATTATATATTTAGTCTTTGAAATAGTCATAGTACCAGGTATGAGTTCTATTGAAAACTGAACATCACAATTTGAGGTAATACTTGAAAATTCCTTGATAAAAACGTCAGTATATTCCAGAAAAATAGTCACATTTTCAATGTTGAGTTTATACCCAAAAATTTGATATAATTATCCCTAAAAATAGATTGAAAATCTCATAAGATAGAACTATTATACATTGGGTTTTCATGTCTATCTTCACACTAATATACAATTAATGGTTGATTCAAAATATTTAATATAATTTCCCTTCCCAAATAATTGATATGGGAACTATAATGGGAGAGATAATCCATATACAAAATTAAATCAAATTCAACTTGAGAAATAATAATAGGATTTATAGGTAGTGTAATCCTATAAACCTTTATCAGAGAGGAGTTATATAATTGAGATATGTACATCATATCATTATGAGTTTTCACCTCAATTGCAATATCTAATCACTAATGATATGAATTAAACATTCCAAGATAAATTTCCTGATATAATTAAATTCATATGATTAATAAAAAATAATATAATTCAATATTTGTGTGTGCCTTTCACCACCTAAAATTCATCCTTTTATCTTTCTTTATTTACTAAAACAAAAATGGTTATCATGGCCATCAAGAATCATTAATCAATGTGTTCAATCATGAAAATTGTTCAAATGATTTCTAAATCATAACACCTTCTTTTCAATATATTAAACCTTGGGTTTAATATATGTCATACATGGTACTAATATAATTAAATCCTTTATAATGGATCATAAAAAATGCTAATTATCTCATGAATATCTGTAGGATGTGTCAAACCATCTGCGAAGAAAGGTAATAGTCACTGTGAACCAGTATGATGGTCAAGATATACTCTAACCAACTATTTTTGGGGTAATGAAACCTGGATTAATCTACAGAAAAACCACATCCACTTATACAATTTAGAGAGATATTTATTTGTAAGGAAAGCATATAAAATCATCTTTACCAAAACATTATTATGTTGTCCTATACTTTTATTTATCCTCAAATTAATTCATTTCGATATATTCCCTAATCTATGTTTTCCTAAATATAGTTCTCAATTTTTAAAATAAACATACCCTAATACCAACTCCAAATAACCTTCCATAGTATCCAAGAGTTATTGGTTACTTTATTACATTGGGACAAGATACAAGTGATCGCATCCCAAAAGATTTATTAGTTTAGTAGCCTTTTAAAACTGGATAAATTTGTGAATATCACATTATATTTGAAAACATAAAATAAAAAACATTATTTTATTTTATAAAACCATTATTCCCCTTATAATATCCATTATTATGAATCATAATGCACTTCCTAGCATCATGGGGAAATGAAACATAAGAAATGGATAATCCCATATGCTTGGTCTAGGTATGTGTACAATAGAATTTAATGAGGCATGAATAATATGGAAGGAAACAATGATGAATAAATAATGTCATATAAATAATCACATGTGAACAAACATATTCAGGGATATATAAACTATTAAAATAATCACATTGACATCATCAACTGATTTTAAATTTATGTAATGCATAATTTTGGAAATCTAAAACCTACCATCGAGGCATTATGCTAATAAAATTTACCTAAATGGGAAAGGCCTTTAATAAATACCCAATCTAGTTTGTCTAAATATACCTAATAATTCATAAAGGTGTTATGTAATAACAGGCCCCATGCATCACATAATAAGTCCAATTAATTCATTATATGATTAAATATTAAAACATAATCATCATGCCTTAAAAATCAAAAAATGTCTCTATTGGAATAACTATCATATGAAATATCAATATTTTCCTCAGTCAAATTGATCACAAATCCCTCAGATAAATGTGGAGGATGGTATCAATGTAATATATCTTTAGTATGAAATTAAATCAAGGATGTTGACATAGATAAAAATACTATAAAAATAATATATGAAACTTTCTTTAGAAAAATACCCTTTCACTTGGAAATAAATTATATAAAGACTAGGATATTGCCAAAATATTAATGAAAAAAATTTATATGAAATTATCCTTCTAATATTTTAAAGGAATCGTCAAAATAATGAGTGGTCATGATGGTGGCAATATATGTTCAGATGTATAAGTAAAAAAACATTCCTTTCACACTTTTTCTAAAAATTCAAAAAGTAACTCATTCAGAAAATGAAAAGAATATTAATTTTAAACCATTTTTTTAAAATTCAAACATGGGGAAAAATTTCATTAATAAATCATAATATATTTTTAAAACAGTCAACTATAAATTTTAAGGAAAATATGGACATGGAAGAAAAATATTCCCAACCATGTGGAAAAACAAATTTGGTTTTCAATGAAATAATTATTTTGGTATCTTTAGTACATAAATAGAAGAAAATAAAACAAAAATATGAAATTTAAGGAAATAACCAGTATAGAAGTAATTATATTGGGTTTACAATTGAAATATAAAATAATTCCCCCAAATGAGACGTAAACATAAAAAATCTTGAATAATGATGAGATTATGTAATAAATCGTTTCCACTTTGGAAAATTTTTAATCTTAATCCCCATAAAGGAAATCAACTTAGATGGATATTTTTTTCATCAATGTTTCTTGGAGTTGGTGGCCCAGAACCAACTACATTATACTTTGGATTACATTTATATTTTAATAAGTTGATATTAATTTAAATATCGTATTATATATTAATTATTCTTTGTTATAACTTTGATGTGATAATTTCCTAGAATATCCCTCATAATGATAAGGTCACATGAGTTCCCCTTTATGATCAGAACCGTTATATTCTATAATAATATCTCATAAATGTAGTTCTATAGCTAGATAAAATATTATAACAAGGAAAAAAGAACATATATTGTTAGGTGAAGGTATTCCTAGGAAGATGAGGCTTATTTTCATGAAGTTCCCATTTTCTAATCTCCAAGATGAGAGATTATAATAATAGACCCACCAGAAGCAATTTCACATGTTTTTGTGTCATTGGATATTCATATCAATGAGAATTTGTATTGGTCCTTAGACTTTAAGATTATTATTAATTCATGTTATGACCCACACACTTAAATTTTCTTTCTAAACTATGGTTATAATAGTTCATAGTGAAGTTGGATATGTTGGGTATGTCACGAATGAAATTTTATTAATTAATAAGTCAATGAAGGATTTTTCTATTATATATTTATGGAATTTGATATATCGGCCCTTTGGTTGAAATATATTAGTCGTATTAAATTCAATTTCCATGGTGTAATGGTGTTAACTTTAGATAATAAAAGAATGATGTATCATGAACATAGTTTGAGTACACGAATGTGAAACATGCTTGATGAGATATTGTGAAAAAAGGATTATATTACATAGTGATCATTTTTTGTGGTTTCTATCATTGCAACATTATGTTCTTTATCTTGGGTTCCTTGACCTGTTGCGACATAGTAATATCAGACATTAGGCATACCTGTCTAATACCAATGAGAAAGAATATTAGAGGGTCACACATTGTGTTTCCGTTGATCTCGATTAAATTAAATTTTAATTTAATCAATGGAATAAATATTATTCTCAAGACTGCGGAATAATTTTATTTTTGTTTTATCGATCTCATAAATTAATGAAATATTTATTCACTGGATTGTGGATGAAATATATTTATTTAGTTTGATTAATATTAAATAACTATTTTTTAATTAAATTATGAAAAAATAATTTATTTATGAGAATAAAATATTTTTATTCTGAAATTCAACAAATTGTAAAGAGTTTAATTGGACCACATCTGGTGATGAATATTTATTCTCCTGCCCCTAAATAATATAAAACACTACACATGTCATCGTAGGACATAGAATGTTATTATTTTTATTTTTATTGAATAAGTTTTTTATGGTTATTATATTATTTAAAGGTTGATACAAAATTCAATAATATTTTAACCTAAACACTAGCTCTATAAATAGACGGTTTTGTCTCTTATATAAGTTAATTAAGATATAGAGAACTATTGCACACAATGAATTCTCTTATGAATTTAGTTTCATCTCACCCTCTCAAGAATAAGAAATTGAAAAGACATTCCTTTAATATTGAATGATGATCCATCAACATGAATGATTCAAGATAGTTGATTCATTACTCTATACCTGGAAGTCAATTGGTGTTTCTCGAAGATCAAAGGAGCACTTGTGTATCACTACTAGAGGGATTCTAAAATTGTATAATCACATCGCAAAGAATGTAATCCAAAAAGTTTCTTTTGTAAGATCAACTATGTCATTGAAGAAAGTGTCCTAATACAAGGTATTTATTTTCTTCATATATAAATAAGTTAATTATAAATTTAATGTGAAAGTTACTCGCTCATGGTTTCAAACAACTAAATATTAAATGAAATTTTAATATATCACCCACCATTGCAAGCCTCTTCTATTCCTAGAACCATCAAGTGGTATCAGTGTGGTCATGTTTTAAAATTATAATTATTTATTGGATTGTTAATCCATACATGATCATGGTTAAATTTTTTATTACGTATTATTTTTTCTTTAATCTAATATTAATTAACATTTTATATACGTAATAATCATGTTCATTTAGGGTTTCATTTTCTTAAATCTCTAAGAGTAGAAAAAGAATAACTAGTTATTCTATTAGGAATTGCCAAATTTTTCACTGGTAAAATTTGGTTACATGATGTGTAGCCAAAGTAAACATCGATTAGCTATGCAAAATGCACTTGAATGTGTTGTATGATAAAATAAAAGTTGAGAAGTTAATCATATGTAGTGCATTTATTGGACACTATAAGAAAATCGGGTCAACCTAGCACAAGCTATGTAGAATTACATGGATTGTAGCTGGAATAAATTTTTTGTAGTCAACATAGGTTAGTGAATTTTTCGAAATGATTAATTTTTCTATGGATTTGATTTATATAAAAATCAGTATTTTCACTATTCATAGAAAAATTAATCATTTCAAAGAATTCTAAAAAATTTTCTATAAGATAATTTTGAAATAATTATTTCAAAAATAATTTTTATTTGAAAAAAATATAAATGTGGAGAAATTAATTTTAAAATTATTGCACAAAACATGATGAAACCACTTTTAAAAAATTATTCTTTTCGGAATAAAACTGGATTTATTATTATCCCATTCCTTGAGGAAATATTATATGAATGAAAAAAGGTTTGATTTTAATATATACTATATAAATTTCATTAAAATAATTCAAAAGTTGTGATTATTATTATTTATTTAGAAACACAATCCACACACAAAAATAGTGTTCCATAAAAATATTTCTTTTATTTTCAAAAAACTTTTATTTTCATTTTTAATAAATTAATAACCATTGAATTTTTTTTATATAAGTTTAAACCACATACTTTTCATAATTTAGTTATTACTATTCATATCCACCAATTCGATGACTTGGTTATAACAAAATACAATATTATAGTTCATTTAGACTCGAGATTTCATTTACCATGGGATATCATAGTGATTAAATATATTTAAAAAGAAATATTTCATAAAATCATTATGTGTTACATTCTACCCCATTTAAAATGAATTTTTTCCATTTAAATTCCATTACTATGATATGAAAAAATTAGGATACTTCTATCTCATCACATCCTTATGTTCCCACATAGCTTCATTGAATTTCCAATTCCTTCATTGAACTTTAACTAGATGTGTAGTCTTATTATGCATCACATTATCTCTACAATGGAAGATTTATACTGGTTTTTATTCATATAAAAGATCATACTCTAGTATTAGGAACTTATACTTTAGAACATGTGAAGGGTCATGTATATAATTCCTCAAGAAAGATATATGGAACAAATAATTAACTTGAGAGAGGTTCGGTGGAAGTTCAAAGCGATAAGCTACCATCCAAACTCAATAAAAAATATTAAAGTAGAAAATATACCTAGGGATCAACATTCCTTTCTTCCTGAATCTCATAAACATATTCTATGTATAAATTCATTGAAACACCTTGTCATCAACATAGAACTATATATATTTTCAAATATTTCCATCACTACAATTCTATCAACTTTTTTAGCCTTATGTGTTTTGAATGGATTTGACCTTCTATTTCATTTCATCCTATATCTCAGGTCCTAATGGATTTATTTCTCAAACATCAACTCAAAACATTAGAGTTCCACACTTCTTTCAACAATTCTTCATAAATAGCCATTTGAATGCTCAAGAGAAATCTATTATTGTATGAAAACATGACTATAGGAAAGTGTTAATTTAAAATTTTTTGAAATCTATAAAATAAGATCTATGTATATCCTCCTGGGTTTGAATGTTCCTCTCAGACTGACCATATATATAAGTAAGATAATTAGTGGTGAAACATAACTCTTTATCCATATCTTGTTTAAGACTTCCCCAAAACATCTAGGTAAGCCTTAGATCCAGATTAGATACAATAGAATGTGGCGCTCTATTAAACCATACCACTTGCTTAATATATATTATGTAAATCTAATTAAGCTAGAGATCTTATCTGATAATAATGAAGTGTAATGACTTCATAAGAGGATTTAGAATAACCCAAATAGCATTATGGAATTTATATTTTTTGGGGGATTTTGATGAAAAAATACATGGTGTTATTTTCTCAATTCCATTATTGTATAGATAATGGTTTTAACTTCATGATAAGCTTTGGTATCTTATAATAAATGTACTAACATACAACGAACAAAGATACATATTCTACAATATCCCTATTCATGTTTTCCCATTGCAAATACTCTTTCATATCTCTATACATCTTTGTAGTTCTAGGATGAATACATTATGATGAACTATGAGCCTCATCCAACAGCTCCATATTCAAATATATTATCGATGGAATACATACACAGTTCTTGAACCTTAACATTCCATCACAAACAAAGTTAAACCCATGAACATTTATAAACATCTTCTATATCTATACATCTTCCTTTTATGCGTCATTAATTTTTGCATTGATGGATAGTTGAACACACATTTGAGAAATATATAATTTATCACCTTCAGTAATGATTTTAGGATCTATCCTTTTCAAATCTAGAAATATTAGATCTTTTGTGATCCGCGTCATAGAAAAGCAAGAATGGTCTATCCAACATAGATCATCAGTCACCTTGTTCATATTCCCAAGGTGGTAATGTATTGAGTAGTCACAATATTTGTTCAATGTCATCTATATTCTTTAGAACATATTCAAATACTTTTTTTAAATATATACTTCATGATATATTTATTAGTATATATAACACACCTTTCACCATATAAATAATGCCTCTATATCCTCAATGAAAAAAACACCACTACTAACTCCAAATCATGAGTTAAGTAATTTTACTCATAAATATTCATTTTTCAGGAGGCATAATCTATCACCATATCATTCTTTAGGAGGATAAATCCCAGAAAATTCTTCAATGCATCAATATAAATCAAAATCTCTTCTCCGTTATAGGTTAGTGTAAGGATAAACGCACTCATCTACTTTCTCTTCAGTTATTTCAAACATTCTTCACTTTTCTTCACAGTTGTGAGAGATTATCCACAAAGTGTCGATAATATACATACAAAAAAATAAAATAATAGATCTAAATTATAGATTTTGGTCTCATATATTTCTCAATAATGTATATATTTTAAGGATCCACTAATATTCTCTCAATTTATGTTATATGACCCATGAATGTAACTTTCTAAAGCCAAAAATTCAAACTCAATAAATTTAGTATACCACTTCTCCTTCCTCGGGTAATTTAGAACAATTCTAAAATGATCTTAATCCATAACATTATATTTAAATATATAATAATATCCACTATAAAGACTACCAAAATTAGATCAAGGAAACCTCTAAAAACTATATTCATTAAATTCATGAATATAGTGGGTTTATTAGTAAGACCAAATAGAATAACTATGAATTAATTCAATTAATAACTTGTATATAATGTTTTTTTGGGTATAACCAACTTCTTGAACCTCTAATGATGTTATTTTTAATAAAGTTTAATGTTGTAAATGAATTGAACACCATGCAGTTGATCAAATAATTAATCAATACGAGATAGAGGACTTGTATTCTTGACTTTTATTTTTTCAATTTCTTATAATCAATACATCTCTACATTGATCCATATTTCTACTCGACAAAAATAATGGGTGCACCACAATGTGATACACATGGTCGAATAGTTCCCTTATCTAGTTTATCCTAGTGTTTATTATTTAATTCCAAAAACTCAAGTGGATTCATTCTATATATAGTCTTTGAAATAGGCATATCACCTTGTATGACTTCTATTGAAAACGAAACTTCACAATTAGAGGTAATACTTGAAAATTAATTATGAAAAACATTAGTATATTCTGGAAAAATAATCACATTTGAATTTTGATTCCATACCCATACATTTGAGATAATTATCCCTCATACATATATAGAAAACCCATATGATAAAAGTAATTTACATTGGGTTTTCATGTCCATCCTAACATTAATATATGATTTATGTTTGATTCAAAATATTGATAATAACTTCCCTTCCCAAATAATTGAGATGGGATCTACACTGAGAGAGATAATCGATAACTAAAATTTAATGAAATTCAACTTGTCAAATAATAATAGGATTTATTGTAAGAATAATCCTATAAACTTCTATCGGAGAGGAGTTATAGACATGAGATACAATCACCATACCATTGAGATTTTTCACCACAAAATCAATATCAAATCATGGGGGATATGACTTAAACATTCCTAGATACATTTCATGATATAATATAATTCATATGAATAATCTAAAATAATATACATCAATATTTGAGTGTACCTTTCACCACCTAAAATTCATTATTTTATCTTCATTTAATTACTAAATCAAAAATGGTTATCATGACCATCAGGAATCATTAATTAGAGTGTTCAATCATGGAAAATAGTTCAAATAATGTCTAAATAATAACACCTAATTTTCAATATACGACACCTTGGTTGTAATATATGTCATTAATGGTCATAATAAAATTAAATCCTTTATAATAGATCATAAAAAATGTGAATTAACTCATGAATATCCATAGGAAGTTTCTAACCAGCTTCAAAGAAAGGTAACAGTCACCATGAACCAGAATGATGGTCAAGATATACTCTAACCAACTATTCTGGGAATATCTCACCGAGATTCATCTATGGAAAAACAAAATCCACTTATATAATTTATAGATATATTTATTTGTAGGAAAACCACATAATATCATCCTTACCAAAACAATATTAAGTTTTCCTAAACTTATACTTACCCTCAAAGTCATTCATATGGATATATTCCCTAATCCATGTTTTCCTAAATCTAGTTCTCAATGTTTCTAATAAAATTACCCTAATAATAACTCTAAATAAAATTATTATAGTATCCAAGAGTCAGTGGTTCAATTTTTTTCATTGGAACAAGATATAAGTGATCGCATCCCAAAGGATTTAATAGTTTAGTAGCCTTTTAAAACTGGATAAATATGTGAATCCCACATTATATTTGAAAACATAAAAAACAGTATTTTATTTGAGAAAATAATTATTCTCATTATAATATATATTCTTATGAATCATTATACACTTCCTATCATCATGGGGAATTGAAACATAAGAAAAGGATGATCTCAGAAGCTTGGTAGGGGTATGTGTACAACTGAATTTAATGAGTCTTTAATAATATGGAAGGAAACAATTATGACCAAATAATGTCATACCAATAATCAAATATGCTAAAAACATATTCATAGATATCATAGCTATTAAAATAATGACATGGACATCAATAACTGATTTTATATTTAGGTAATGCGTAATTTCAGAAATCCAAAACTTATAATCGAGGCATCGTGCGTAGAAATTTTACCTTAATGGGTAAGGCCTTAATAAAATACCCAATCTAGTTCGTCTCATGAAACCTACTCATGCATACTAGGGTTATGTAATTCCATGTTCCAAATATCACTTAATAAGTCCAATGAATTCACTATGTTATTAAATAGTACAACGTAATCATCAAGCCATAAAATTTAATAAATGTATCTGTTGGATGAACTATCATATGAAATATCAATATTTTCCTCAGTCAAATTGATCATAAACCCTCCAGATAAATTTGGATGATGGTATCAATATAATATATCTTCAGTATGAAATTCAATGAAGGATGTTCACATAGATAAAAATACTATGAAAAGACCACTTGAAAGTCAATTTATAAAAATATCATTTTCACTTGGAAGTCAATTATTTTTAGACTAATATATTTCCCAAATATTAACTAAAACATTTTATTTGAAATGAACCTTGTAAAATTTTAAAGGAACATTCAAAATAACAGGTGGTCATGATAGTGTCAATCTATGTTCATTGTGTATAATTAAAACACATTCCTTTCACACTTTTCCAAAAAGTCAAAAAATACATTGTACAAAAATAAAAAAAATATTACTTTTAAACTATTTTGTCAAAATTAAAACATGATAAAAATTTTCATTAATAAATCATCAGAGAATTTTAAAACATTCATTTATAAATTTTATGGAAAATTTGGACATGGAAGAAAAATATTCCCAACCGAGTAGAAAAACAAATTTAGTTTTGAATGAAATAATTATTTTGGTATCATTAGTACATAAATAGAAGAAAGTAAAATAAAAATATGAAATTTGAACAAATAACCAATAGAGAAGAAAATATATAGGGTTTAAGATATAAATATAAAATAATTCATCTAAATGAGACGTAAACATAAATAATCTCAAATAAGGAAGACATTATGAAATAAACCATTGATACATGATGTGAATTTATTAGATGTTGCATAAAAACTGGGTTAACCAAGCACAAGCTATATAGAATTACCTGGTGTGTTGTTGGCATACATGTTTTGTAGTCATCAAATGTTAATAACATAAATTGCGCAATCTATGTGGTCATTATATAGGGTCAAACTATGTGAGGATATCATCCTATAGAATTTATGATATGTATGATGTGTATGTGTTATACATGCAATTTAGTTCACAATTTCATGCTTTGATAACAAACATTGATCCATACAGTGTAACAGCGAACTCGTGGAATGAGGGTACGCTTGTACACACCATGTAGTCCATATGAGATACACACCTCATCCTAGATGTTTATTATTGGAACATTGAAATAAGATATATAATGTGTAGACGGAATGTAAGTGTTGTGATGTCCATCTGAGTTAACTGGCCGAAGTCATAGGCATGTATCCTGGATACCGGACAACTGAGGTACATAGTGTGTAGCTAGATAGTACACACCCCGTTGTCTCTAATTAATATCAGTATTAAATTACATTAATTTTTCAATTACATCATTAAAACCTTATTTTATTGATTGGAACATGTTGTGTTTGACAATTCAGAAATAGTTCTAAATAATTTTGAATTTTAATTAATTTATTATAACAATATGTAATATTTGTTTCAAATTCTTATTTCACATTAATGCATTAATAAAGGTTATCTATAAGATGATTTAGATATCCATTAAGATGAATTTTAATTATTAATTTAATTTATTAATTAATGCAAGCACGTTTATCTTAATAAAAAATAATGGATAAGAAATGAATGTTAATTGATTTACTTTTGCATATGTGTTTTTTGTAAGATCGTTCATGAGCTAGAAGATATAAGAACCAAAAATTCTCTAAAAATATCTCAATATTTTTTTCATTTATTCTTTTTCTTTTTTTCCCTTCTTTTTGGTTTATCCTTGGATACATTTGGGTGAAATTTGGAAGGAAGAGGGGATGTGAATGGTTGGAACACATTTGGGAAAACTGTCCGCCCAGCCCAAAAATTCATGTGAACCAAAACAGAGGGGATTTTCATGGCTGGTGAACCATTTTTAAAAACAAATTCCACCTTATCAGGAATTATATGACACCCCTAGGTGCGGCACATGGTTAGGTCACATGGTTTGACAAAACTGTTCCCTATGAGTAGGGAACCATGTGTATAAGATTTTAAACCACTGAAAATTATTTAAAAAAATTACCAAACCCCCTTCATATACCCCAGAACACCCTAGATCAAACAATAATCATTTTTTTCTCATTCTTGAGGTTCTCAACTGGATTTCAATCCCTTACAACCTTCTTTCTTTGAAAATAGACGATCTGTAGACGGATCTGCACCTCTCTGGGTATTTGGTTTCTTCCCAATTAGATCTCTCTCTCCTTATCATCTATCCAAATAAGAGAGATATTTTTTGTCTTCTATTAGAAAGGGTTTATGTCAATGTTTTTTATATCTTGTTTCTTTTGATTTTGGATTTTGGATTCAAATATATATCTCATTATTTGTCCTGATCTTGGTTGTTTCTCTTGATTGGATATTTCCATTGGTGTTTGTTTGTCATCAATTTTTAGGTATGTGGTCGAAACTCAATCGCATAATCGTGATTTAATTGAATGTATGTAATTTATTAAATTTCAATTACCATGATTGAGAAATTTTATTGGTAACTGATTTGATTTGATTTAATTGAAATTGTGATAATGTTTTGGACTAAATTGGTGGATATTTCATTTGTGTAATTGGATGAAATAATTGTTGAATTAATTAAAGGTAATTTTTGTGATTATGAAATTATTCTGCTGGATTATTTAATTGATTAATTAATTAATGTAAATTATTGAAAATTATGCAATTTTTAAATTTGATTAATTAATTGATGAATTCGTTAATGGAAACTTTTTTGATTATGAAATTGTTGAATTGGATTAATTAATTTATGAATTAATTAATGTAATGTTGTGATTATAGAATTCATTAATTAATTTAATTTTGATTTGGTTAATTAATGGGTTTTTGTAATGGGCTAATTAATGTGTTTTTGACTTAATTGATTATGGGAATTATGTAATGATTGGATTAACCTTAATGGGTTAAAGTGATATATGATTAAATGTTGATAAATGGTTTAATGTTATTTTTTAATATTAGTCCTTGTAAGTTAAAGTGTTGAACCATGATTTTTTTATTAATTAAAATGGTACACTTTAATGAGAATGTTTTATTAGAGGGTTAATGCTGACCAAACTTGATTGATGTGATATATGTGATATATTTGATATACATGTGTGGGAAATGGTCTACCACATAAAAATACCATAGTGGTAAATTGATAAATGTGTGTGGGACATGGTATATTGCATCAAAATATCATAGTAACAATTGAGTGTGGGACATTAAAAACTTCTTCAAAATCCCACTTGTGTGATTGTTTGACAAATGAGTATGGGAAATAGACTAATTATTCAAAATACCATTTGGGTTTTTGTTTGATAAATGAATTTTGGGTCATGGAATACTGCTTCAAATACCCATGGGGTCCTAACCATGGTATTCCTGGCCAAAAATATTGGATTTGGACTATAGTTCCAATTAGAAATGATAATTAATTTAAATTAAATGTATAATGAAACATATTACTTTATCATGAATTGATAATTGAATATGTTAAATGTTTTATACAGCATCATGGGACAAATCAAGTATTGAGGTTCAGTTTTCCTCAGAAAACTAGGGTTTTGTTTGATTTAATTAATGAATAATTGAAATATGATTACTATTTACTTATGCATTGTAATTTATTATTTATAAAAATAAATACACAATTATTTACTAGATATTGTCCTATACACCATTGGTGGTGGCCTACTGGCTTGTTATCACAACCTACTCTGGCTGTATGATCGGTAAATGAATAGATTTCAATGTTGTAGGATAGGTTAAAGGGAAAAAAAATTTGGTAGATGGATGAGTCTGGATGGAGCATGGATGAGGGAACCAGACATGGTGTCTAGACCCACTTAGGAGTATTCAGTGTCTTTATTTATTTTTTGCTTTTCGTATTTTAACATAAAATGTATTTGGAATGACATAACTACTGTTTAGTTTTGGATAATTTATTTCATGTTTTGGTCATCATGGGATATTGGTTTGTTGATTGTTGATTATATGATTTGGTCATTATTAATTATTTCCACTATTATGATACATTGATAAATAGGGTATATCCTATCCATGATGATATATTAGACTACAACTATTATTAGGAAACCTCTGGTGTATGGGGACGTGTTCTTGAGGTCATGTAACGAACCATCTCAGGCCCCCAGTGTGTGGCCCCAAGTTTTGGACATTACTAGGTGGTATCAAAGGGTTCTATTTTTGATTTAATTAGGTTTCATTTTTGGGAATGGTAAACATGAAAATAGGATGACTCTATCCTTGGATAAGATCTCATGCATGGGAGTAGCTGACCCATGTATGAGAGTAAAATACAAATACCCATGGTGGGATTGTTGTTTTTAATGTTTGTTGTCACAATTGATGTTATTTCATATCGAGTGACACAATTTTTCTGTGATGTGCTTATTGATTCTAGGTTTTTTTTTAATTTGACTTGTGGACCAGTAAGTCATGAAAATTGATTATGAATGAATCATTATAGGAACTCAAGATTATTTTTTACAAATATCATTGTATACATGCGTGAGAAAATATGTTTCGGGTAGGCGGTTGAAATTGAACATTTTTCCATGATCTTGTAAAATTTATTGAAGAACAAACCAAATATGAAATTTAAATTGAAGAAAAAAGATGAAAATGTGAAAAAGTGGGTGTCTAATGTGAAACTAGACTAATTAGAATGATTTTACCCGTTATTAACCATGAACAATATATTGGATGGTTAAGTGTGGTTATAGAACCTCTGTTTTAACTGTAATGGAAGGGAAAAGGGGGAATGACTTTTTATGGATTATGTTAATACCTTTTTGTTAATTGAGTTAAGGTCATGTTATGTATCCTAAGACATGTGCTTGGAATTATAGAGATATAATTCTATAATGATGCTTGTTGTGAGGACGATAGGAGTACATGGCTGGAGATGATCCTCAAGTAGGGGAACTTGAGGCACTGATAGTGGTAGGAGAAGAAGAAGGAGAGTAGTTCCATGAGAACTTTTATTGCTTAATGTTATTTATGGAAAGAGACCCAGTTTGGGCTGTGAAAAGCTTGTCTTAGAATAGGACTTCTAGTTACATCACCCTCTAAAATTCATCAAATAAGGTGGACATGTGGTTTCTAGGTTCTAGATAGATAAAATTTAGAATATACATGACCACTTAGAGAATCCTTCTAAGAAGAGAGTCAAATTGGATACCTATATGTTATGTTGTCAAGAGAAGAATTGGTGGGACATCTAGATTTGGGATGAACATTTGGATAACATGGAGAGGAAGAACATTAAATATTACTTCTTGTATCACTTTTATCCAGAGACTCTAATATAAGAGAGGGTAGTAGAGTTCAGGAGTTTAACTTAGGGGATTATGTCTCTGATGGACTATAATGGTATCTTTAGAAACTTTTATTACTTTTCTCCAATGTTGGTAGGACATGAGGTGACTGCATAAAATGGTTTTAGGATGGGATTAAATGTGAAATTATGGTAAGGTGAATATATTCAGGCTGAAGATGTTTTCTAATGTTGTAAATCATGCTCACATATCTAAGGGGAACCTGAAGGAGACTTCCAGTGTAAGAAAAGTTGTTTCTTCTGGATGGTCAAAAGAAAAAAAAATTATATAGTAGGAATAATTTCTATAATAATTTTATCTAGAGTGATAGAAATAATTGTATCTAGGGGGCCAGTTATAGATGACCTTCCTCGAGCGATCTGTCACCAGTGTGGTTGGTCAGGACACTTTTGTAGACATTGTCCCCACCCATTGGTAGAGTACTGAGGCTGCAGTAGGATGGGGTATCTTTAGATGTTTTGTAGGAACCAATGGTATATGGGTATCATTATAGTATATATGTAGAACCATACTGTGGGAAGAGGATTTTTTACACTATATCAATCTGGAAGTTGGAGTTCTACTGGTCTTGTTGGTAAAGCTATCGGTTGAGGTGATTTGGGGAAAGAGTGCATGTATTAACAGAGTGGTACAACTCAAGGGGCATAGACTGTATCATAGGAAAGAGGGGTAGGATAGTTTCATTTCGTTCATCCTACACTAGTGGATAACAAGGACATACTATTGAAAGATAGATGAACTAATCTTGTAGCTTATATGCATGATAGTTCCCTATTTGGTAATGGTGCATCTCATTCTTTTGTATCTTCACAACTTGGGTATGGTTTAAGCCTGATAGTGGAGTTTATGAGTGTGGTTTTGAAAATAGATACACCTTTGGGAGTACTATCTAGAGACATCTGTTTGTGAAAGGGACGTTCAATCGTGGTTTCAGAGTATCGTTTTATTTCATATTTTCACATCCTTGATATGTTATTATTTTACCTAATTATGGGTATAGAGGGTTTGGTATCTATTTATCATTCTTTCTCTAGGGTTCCCCACTATGTGTGTCATCACGATGTTGGTGTTGCATTGTTACCCTTCATTCCTACTTTCCAAAGGTGGGAAGCATTCATTAATTTCTTGGAAATGTTATATCCTTGATCGAAATGGAATGATGGAATGTTGGTTCCTCCTTCTATAGATTACTTATTGGAATTCATCTCTTATCCTGGGTCTCCCTCATAGATTAATAAATTTTCATGAAACAGATTTTCAGTTCCATTTCTTTGTGGAAGCCATTTAATTGTGATTCTACTTCTTGGACACTCCAAGGGGTCATGATAGGGAAGAAATCATCGGTTAGGGGGGTAGTTATGTTGGGCATTGCAGGCATGTCTGGATATGGGAACATTAGTCACCTATATTCTTCCTCATAATAGTAAATCTCATGGTGGCATCTCGAAACTGAAGTCAGAGTCATCCCATATCGATCACTGGGTATCTGATGTCAAAGGCATATCTTATGAGGTTTTCCTTAGATAGCGAATGTTAAACATGAGGTAATAGTGTAACAAGTTGTGAGTTTAACATCTTGTGTAGATGGAATGATATTTATCAGAAGGATTAGTGTAGGTGGATCAAAAAGTTCAATCTCTAAGAGGGAGAACCTAGATGGTTTACTAGATGGATGATTCAGAACACCTCATGTAGGTCGACCCAGGGAGGTGTGTCCTATAAAGGTAATGTGCTTCACCATGAAGGTTGATCTAGACACTGTTGGCAGTGGATAAGGGAAGTTCTCCCCTAGGAGGGGGCAACAAGGTTTATTGTTGGTTGTTATTGAACTTCATTGTGGAATCTTACATACCTTGTTTAGAGGAAAGGGATAAAAACCCTTGTAGTTTGATGGATGGTGATGGGATTAATCATGGGATCTTACCTTCACAAGAGGGTTTCTCATTGATGGATTGTGTTGGATTGTGTGGTGATTACACATGGGAGCTTCTTTGGTGTTGTTAGGAGCAACGATGGTGTGGTTGGGGTTTATGTGTAGGAACAGACTAGATGGGTGGCATGATCTCACAGGAATGTGGTGGCTCGAGTAAAGTTAGGATAGATTTGGATGAAGTGTTGGGTGGAGTGGATGGAATGGATTTATTTTTGACAATGATGGGATTAAACCTTAGGGAGGCTTCTTACATATCCCAGTTATTTAGTAATCAAAGTGCACATAATTCTAGAAGTCCTTATTGGATTACAACTAAAGATGAATCCTGTGGAAGTGGATAATGTGTTTGGGGATTACGCATTGGAGTGGCATAGTTGGAGACATTGCATGGTTTGGGCTTATGCATGGAAGAAACTCGTCCGGAGATGAATACTGGGGCTTACTCTAGGAGGGATTCATATTTTTTCATTGGACATATTTCGTGGTCGTTACTAACCTCAAAAACCACATGAGTCATGGTCGATTTTAGAAACAGGAGGAAGTAGTGGATCTGATGCTCATGTCTTGAAAGAATCGTATATGAGAGATTGTGTGGGGCATATGCATGGACGTTTCCCATGGAGTATGTAATTCTATAAGAGGAGGATCTCATTCCATGTGAGGAATATCTCATTACATTTTAGTCTTATATAGATAATTATATCATGGGTATGCTAGGGATTATATATAGAAACTACCTGAGGTGTACATGAAGACAAATCCAAAAGGGAGAGGGATCAAAGATTAAGAGTGTGGGATGTTAGAGGTTCTCGGTGCCCATAACCTCTATGATCCTATGTGGATTATTTCATTCCATGTGAGGAGGATCACATTATTTATCACACCTACACAAGGGTATCCTTGTATTTCCTCATAGGGTGTGATCAAAATTTAACATCATGTGATAAGGACATTGATGTTTGTTAGTTTTACATCACGCAGCTCGGACATAGGGGAATCACTCCTCAACCCTAGGGATTACATAACCGTAACACATAAACCCTTGGGTGGGGCATGGATTCAGCAATGATAGGTTTGAGAAATGGGTTGGAACAAACACTTGTGATTTCTAAGTTAGAGTCCTATGTTATAAAGAAGGTGGTATTTTCATACCTATGCTGAAAAGAAATAGGTAGGGAAAACTAATGAGGGATATCTTGGGAGGGACCATGAAATCAGAATGTGCAAGCCTAGAGGGTTGCGTGAAAGTGGTGCACGCAAGTGATGAGGGTTCTACTAGAGGGAATCCGACTTGGTGATTTGGAGGAAAGGAAACCCATGGAGCTTCAAGAAGAGGGTGGGTGAAATATTGGTTGCTTACAGTCAAGAGGAAGGGTTGAGTAGAAGATTAGGGTGCACCGAATACCTGGGGTGTGTGCAAGAGGGGTATTTTTTTCACAGTTTCCCAATTCGTGAAAGAAATGGGAAGTTTTCAAGCCATAGTGATCCTACTTAATGGGGGGGCCCCTAGGGAACCGGTCACACAAGATCTTAATCCTTGAGGGTTTCATGGATTTCACAATGCCATGGACGAGGAGTCTTATAGGAATCAGGGTGACGCTTCATCTTCTGGAGAATCACCTTAAAAAAAGTAGTTCACTTTAATATATAGACCAGGACATTCTTGGTGGTGTGAAATATTTCTATTGTGAGAGAGGGTGTTTGACATATCCTTAAGTTCATAAAATAATTACATGTGGATTACACATTTTATGCACTAGAAGAACCACTTATACACACCTTTCATAGCCATTTTTTGGTGGATTGGGTGGAAGATTCCCCTTTTTGACATCACATTTGGAATGTAGGGGTCTTACGTACGGGTGCCAGTCTTGCATGTACATCTTGAAACATGAAAAAACCTTTCCTTTTCTTTCCTGGTATGATTCATTGAGTCATATGGGGTCTTTGTTTCACTTCAAGATGAATTTTTATGAATTCAAGTTGAATTCAGAACCAAAAGATGTCCCCATCAAAATTTGAACTAAAAGGGGACAAGAAGGTTGGGTTCTGAGGGAAATCCAAAATAGAGGGGTCAATTACTATTTGTGCACACAGAATTCACTAGTAGGTGTGTAAGACACCATCCTCATGTGCAGAAACCTAGGTTCACCCCTAAAAATATGTGAGGGGTCACCTATGAATTCCACCTTGAAATTGCACATGATAGGTGATTTTCTCTCATGCATGTATAATCACCCTTCTTGCATGAAAAATCGAGTTTTGACCCCTAATTTCTTTCTGCGCTCGATTCTTCCATGCACTTTCATTGGAAAAATTTCCAAAATTGTTCATGTCTATCACCTGATCTTATGTGTAGCGTAACATCATTCACACCAAAACTCAAATCTTACAAGATTCAACCTTAGAGTTTTTCAATCCATCTAAAATGGCCAACCCACAAGAATATTATATGGTTGAGGCTGCTATTATTTCTTGAAGGGCTGATATGGGAGGAAAACCTCAAACTATTCATGATCATAGGGTTGTATCATAAAACCATATACTAATGAGGATGCTAACATGGTCGCAAAAGGACTATCCATCGAGTGACTCTCTACCGTTGTGGAACATTGGATTGTTAGATGATATAACTATCCTAGAATATGTGTTTGACTCTTCATGGTTGTGGTTAACATGTTAAGTTGATCTCACATTCCAAAACATCAAATTACATTTCCAAGTTTCTGGGGATCATAGGGACTTTTCCATGTATGCGCTGAATGGGAGGACCAAGATGATTATTGGGAATGAGGAAATAGTAGAGGAGTTCCCAACTCATTACACAACTACCTTTCTGAGCTAAATCAGGGATAGTGGAAAGGGATAGAAAATGGACTAGGATCTGTAATTAGGTAGAAATTTCAAAAATGAGTGGGTGTGGGCATATTGGGTATGCTTTATGTGCCTGGAGTATCGGGAAGCACTGGGAAACATTGGTGATTATGAAGCGGTGTGGACATCGCAGTTCAATTTCTATCATCTATAGGATTTAGTGCAATAACACCTAAGTCATTGTTCCTTGGACAAGAAAACATTACACCTCCTCTATAGGGAGGCAAGAAACAATTCTTATAGGACATCCATTGTATCAGAATAATCCATCTAAAAGGGTTTCAATATGATGAATTCCTAATTCCATAGGAAATATGGTAAAATCATAAGCGAACCCCAATCTTGACAAGAAATGTCCTAGAAGCAATGAAGGAGAAGCTGGAGATCAAATTCATCTATAAGGGAATAACATTCTAGGAATCTTACGACCTATTCCTTAAGATGTATGAGAGTGTAAAGATTCCAGGCTGGGGAAAGAAGTATCTAATCATATCTCATAAATAGAAGGTTGGATCATACTAGTTCATTCAATAGACATGATAATATTAGAATTGGGGTTACAATATGGTGGGAGGATGGGATCTAATGGTACATGACACTTCCTTCCTCAGCACCTTCCGGATATGGTGGCTACTTATGGGACACAAAAATGGGACTTATCCTTGGAACACGGGTGATGGCAGTGATCCTGGTAGCTGGGAACAAGGTAAACGTAGGATTTCCCATGTTTTCCAGGCTATACAGTATATTAAGTTGCATTTCTAGAGGAAAAAACCCAAGAGGATCTTCAAACTACTTTAGTTTCTTCATGGTTGGATCGTAGCACATCTCGGGGGCTATGACTTAACAAATGCCATATTCCCACCGGTTTATGGTCTATGGCCATCATTATTGAATATAAATGTGGTCTAGATGATGATTATTGATGATTCTAGAGTAAAACCCTCAATCAAAAACCCTAAACACTTCATTTTCTACCCCTTCGTGGCCCCGATAGGTCTGATGGCATAAAAAAATTCAAGGATCATGGGAGAAAAAGGAATACCTTTTAAGATTTTGATATGGGGTGTCAGGGTATCTTGTCAATGGAGAAATACTATGTGAATCGTATATACCATCCCATTTTTCCAGAAAATATAGATTCCTTCAATGGGTGGTGAAGAATGTGTATACTATAGTCCATGAAGAATGAAATCCCTACATCCATCACCAATTTCAGTTCGTGATGATGATCACAGGTTCTGGAGAAACCATCGTGTTGCTACCAAACGACGTTGATGTAGACATGTCTATGTTATACGCAAAAAATGGGTTGCATCATATCCAGATTATATCCTGCATAAGTGAATTTGGTTTATTGAATTGGTGACTGTGGATCCCAATCAGTGATGAAGTATATGGGATACTTCTCATGGGTATAGCCAGACTTTGGGGGAAACTCATGTTAGAATCATGACAGTGGGGATGTCACAAGGTGCTACCCCGCAGCCACCTCTCCATGGGAGGTGGTCCTGAACGAAACCTTGGGGCCAGTGAAAGAGGCCCCTAGGAAGAAGTTGAGATACTTCGTGAAACCAGTTTTGGATTCTATCCTTCAGTCCTTATAGTATACTTGGAGGAAATTGCAGGAATCACTACCAAAATAGGATATGTGGAGGAAGCGGAAGTAAGGTGGGTTCAAGCTTCTAGAATTCAGGTTCATACAGGTGGTATACAGGGTGTACATCCATCATAAGAATGTGTACTTAATGAATACAGACATATAAAATTAAAAATGAGAATAGTATGAGTAACTACATGCCCTGGTGAAAGTGATGCATGGTATTGAGCTGGATCCAGAGGAGATGCCGCCCAAGGATTACAATGAGGATGAGGAAGAATAAGAAGAGGAAGAAGAGGTAGAATATGGGGAACCATAAGGGATGGATCCTAATCAAGGGATTCCCTAAGAGAGAAGAAAGATCATGGGCTCTAAAGAATATATAGATGACTATATCGAGGAAATCATTAAGAGAAATAATTGTTTGATCCCTACCATTCACTATGCAGGTCCACTAACTGAAACTTGTCTTGAATAGCTAAGTATTTATAGCTGTTGAGAGATCACCACCATAGGGGTGAAAGAAGAACCAATGGTCACATAGGATCATTCCCTAGAGCCTGCCTATGGGGATATGGAAGATGCTCAAAGTATCCACATGATAGTCCACGACTGCCTCGCCAAAAATATTTAGGAGTAGAGCCAGCACCTATAATATTCCTAGATCTAGGATAAATCCAACAGTATGTTCCAGTTGAGAGAAGTAGCTCAAGAGACCCAGCAACTATAGGAGTAAGAGAGCGAGTATTCTACCTTCCTTGGAGATCAATTAGAGGTAATGAGTGAGATGAGGACTCAACTAGAGGAGGCTGCGAACTAGATAAAGTAAGAAACTACTCAAATCACTTACATATAGGCTAATTGGATCTGAGTGTAAAAAAGGGATAATGAGTTTCATCCGACAGCCAACACTTAAGATTAAGATCTTGAAAATAGACAATGAATCTTAGGGCCCACACACCAAAGGATGGGATAACTGAAGCACTCTATCACTGGAGTGGATCTATAGGGGGTGTTTTGTGAAACACATGAATTTCACTTGTCAGTTTACTTTGAAACGTCCTACTTGTATGGACACATTATTTCCATTACAATAAATATTTTCCTTCAATCATACTTGTGAGACAAACAATGACCAGTCCCTAATGTCACATGGGTCAATTCTGGTGTGAGAAAAAAGGGATGACAACATGATTGTTCACATTTCATAAGAATGTCAGATAATCATCAATCTCTTGGGGTCTGCTATTTTTTGACAGACCACTAGGAGTGTTTGGGCCAAGAGATGATGTGTTTGTAGAATGAAGTTCTAGAAGTAGCTAACATAATTCTTCCAACATCTGCTAGTTCATGAATGGGATAACTCAAGGGGCATTGGAATCTACCCAAAAAAAGTGGAATGAAAGGTATGAATCATAATTACCAAAATATGGAACACAAGGAAGATGGAATTGTGACACAAGATGAATAATGATCGAGTTTGAAACATAGAATCTGTATCATTATCCTAAAATTAGAAAAAAAAACAAGGGTCAACTGATGACCATGTTCGAAACATGGAACCTATCTCAACGTGTCATCTAAAGTCATCGTAAATCATCAAAATAGAGTGATGGATTGTTCGTATGGATTCAAACACTCTCAAAATTACACCACCATATATTATAACACACTTTTGTAAGCATATTGGTCTAAGAAATGATCAAAACTATTTTCAAGGTAAGAGTAAACTCAGATGTGGAGCGGTGGCTAAAGATGTGAACAATGGGGCAGATAACCAACACCAAGGGAGAGGACCTATAAGATGAGGGCCTAGGAATACTGTTAGTATTCCATCATTCAAATGAGGATGTGGAACACATATTTTTATTTCATATGGTGAGGATGTGGCATGGTACAGTTTAACAACGTGTGATCGTGATGTGTCATGTTGTTTAACGTCATGTAACCAGGATGTTGCATATAGTTTAAGGTCATAGTGTCTATACCCCAGAAAATATTTTAATGTCATATTAAATAGACTAAGAATGTCTATTCCAAGAATATTTTTTGGAATTATGGAAATAAACCCATCCTGGAATTAGACAAAAGATGCTTACGCATTACATAGGAATCTGGGAAAAATGGGAAGGAGGCATATGTGAGGTGGAAAGAGACAAACCTAACATGAATTAGGACCACAGAGGACCATACTATACCAAATTTTCATATGACAATCATATTTTAAGTTCATAGATCATTGACTAAGAATCCCTCATGTGGCTCGACCACATTGGTAACCACCCTACCAGAACTCTTAATCCCACATGATCCATGCTCATTGAAGAAAATAAGGAATGGTAAATGGGTTTTACCTGAAGTGTGGGATTGAACATTAGGGGTGACAGTAGGATTGGAATCCCTCCCTGATACAAGAATTCAGAAAAGGAAGTTAGTTGATACTTTCATGGTATAGTTAAATGGGATACTAGTAAACAAGTGCCGACTATTTACTACATTCGAAACATAAAGATTGTAACCATATTAGTCAAGAGTGGGGAGAACAAATACAGGATCAACATCTGACAAATTCAATACAAAGGATTTACTATTTGTTTCCAGAAATCTATTTGGGAGTTGGACTAGGATAGTAGGAGAGCACAAAATTTCATGAGACCATCACCATTATGGGGTCCTTATGGATATGAAAGATGGTGGAAATCCAAACCCGGAAAGACTTGAAGGGTGGAATGGGAATATATGGGAGTGAAAATCAAACCCAAGATTTATAGATAGTTTAAGGTCATATTTCTAGGACAACAATATTTCCATTTAAGGTCATGATGATCTTACCATAAGGTAAAAGTTAAATCAATGGTTGTGTATGTGACTTTCAAGAGAAAAAAAACCTAATGTGAATGGGGGCCAGAGGAAACCACATAGATACCTTAATATGAACTACTTATAGTTTTGGGCCACGGAGGTTGGACGAAATCGAGTCCAAGGAGCCAATGCTTTGAAGGAGTTTGTGACTGGGAGAAAAGAAGAAATGTTTGGGAATCTCTACACATCCCATGGGGATGGGTATAAAGACACATGTAGTTCTATAAATTCCATTAACTTTACTATCATGTGGCGAGGATGAATATAAACGAATGTAAAAGAAGTAAATATCATAGTTGGACCCAAGATTGATGATTTAGGAATCACTTTATATCTTTCTAAAGCTAGAATAATGACGCATGTAGTTCTTGAGCATATTGTGGTAGAAGTATGACCCTGGTAATGGAAATCCTCTCATGCGAGGGAACTGAGGCATCCCATGATTATCTTGAGGCATCCTGAAATGTTCAGGGAATGGTTGAAATTTATCACAATTCATCATGGATATTGTCTCTTAGTTTAATATCATAGAGTTCAGACCAAAAGGGATGGTATCACAAATGGGTATGAGTAGTGTGGTGGTATGAAAAACCCAATGTGAATGAGGAAAAAGGAGTCCCAACACTACACAACACACCCCAGAAGATATATTCACATAGTTTAAGGTCATGATTCTTGGACTATAGACTCTTATTTTAAGGTTATAGAGTTTATACCATAGTGGGTCTTTAATGTGGACATGTATAATGCAGTGTTATAAAAAACCTGACATGAATGAGTCAAGGAAGCCCAACACTACACCATAGGTTCAATAGAACATCCTGCATATAATTTAATGTCATTTAATGTGAACTATGTTGGGGAAAATGGGTCAAAATTTCGAAAAATCTATGGCTGGGCCAGAAGACGAAATTTCTAGGTGTCTCTACATAGCCCATGAGGATGAGAATCAATCCATACGATGTTCTTGGAAATTAAACATCCCCACTAATGTAATATCCATACACAGTGAGAGGGAATTATGTTTGGAGTTTTTGAGCAAGATACAGAATCCAGGCATTAGTAAGTATCATGTATGGAAAGGAATCAAGATGTATGTAGTTCATAAAGATGGCATGGTAGGTGGATGATGTTGGGGAGATGTTCTCTCAGTCAAGAACATTATGGAACTTTATAGTTTATCATTGTACAATCATAAAAATTATTGTTACATATATTATCATCATGAAACTAAGACACTAGTTGTTACACATTTTAAATTTGTGTGACTCATACTGTTTGGGATATTATTTTAAGGATAAAGAGTTTAGACCAAGAGGGATGATGCTTCTAAAGTTGAAATATGTATTTCAGTGTCATGAACAGCCTAATGTGAATGAAGCATGGTGTCCTAACACCGTACAACACATTTTTGATATGAAATTGTACACAATTTAAATTTTTGGTGATTTTACTAAGGTCATATAGATTAAAGTCATACAACTCGGACTGTAAGGAAGGGGGTATCTGAGAAAGCGGATATGTGTAGCATTATAGGGAACGACCTGATGTAAATTTTCCAATGAGACCTACAACACTTCACACATTTCTAAGGAAAACCCACACATATTTCATATGAATAGTGTTTGGACATGGGCACCTAGTTTAACATTGTTTTCCTGGGATGTTTTGTATAGTTTATGATCATACTACCTGGACCCTTATGCAATGTATTGTCTGAGGAACTTGGAATTGGTGGGAGTAGTGATGTTATCCTCATCCATTGTGACCAATGAGTAAGAACCACAGGGATACACCTTGTGACTAATGTATAGTCTTTCCCACTTGGGTTCCAATTTTTTTGGATTCCTATTTGGTATAATCAGTGTTCATAGAGCCAATATTGTTTCTCTTGAGAGGAAAAATTAGAGGATAACCTTCTTGTTGAATGTTATCGTTATCTTGTTTTAGTTCCTATCCATATTAAACATGGTCTGAATCCTATTTTCTTCTAGGTATTGTAATTAATCTATATAGAATTCTACTAATCTGTATGGAATCTTTTGATCAAAGAAAGTTGTTCTGAGTGATGGAAACTAGATCTTGATGGGTAGGAATACCTCTGTTCCCTGCACCATGGAATATGGAGTCACCTGGGTTGAATTCCGAGTTATTTTTCAATAATTCCAAAGATCATTAAGAAGCTTGTCCCCAAAAAAATCTTGTTCTAGACCACCATAACTAATAGAATTTTTGAAAGGGTCTTGTTGAATGCATTGATTTCTCCCTTTGCCTATGTGTGATAGCGGGAAGTATGGTGGGACCATATGTTGTACTTGGCATACAGCTTCTTCAGCTCAGCAGATCGGAAGTTGGTTCCATTATGGGGATAATATCATGAGGGAATCTAAATTGATGAATGATATTGTATATCATGAATTTAATGATCTATGGGGAATTCACTTTTCTTAGAGGAATCACTTCATCCCACTTAGAGAAGAAATATATCATGGTTAGAATGAACCTGCACTATCGAGCAGTTGTTGGGGGATATAGTCCCACTATAGCAAGTCCTTAGATTGAAAAGGGACAAGAAAACATGGTATTATAGAGGGGACCTCGAGGTTGATGCACAAAAATGGAATGGATAATACACACATGGAACCTCTTGGAGGCCTCGATAAAGTCATGGACCATGGTGGGACAGAAGTATCCCAACCATCGAATATGGTGGGAGAGCTTCAACCCTACATGGTGAGCACCATAGGACCTGGAATGAACTTCCTGAATTTCCTAGGGATCTCATCTCCTTTAATTAAATGGAGGATAATTCCATAAAACCTACATATGTATAGATTCTAATAGAGGTTAGTCCCAATCAAAAGGGTGAACTCTGCCGCACGCCGATGGATTCTATCTTGTTTGGTTTTGTTCGGTATGAGAACATCATGCTGGAGATACTTGATGAAGGGAGCTGTCCAATAAGAGAATCCTGTTACTGTATGGGGGATCTAAAGGTCTCGATGTGGAAGCACTGAAAATAATTTTGTTTACCTATTGACCGTCTTCATCATCTGAAATGAGAGGATCGATGTCTCCTCAATGTGCCACATAAATGAACAGATCCTCCTGGTCATGCTCTGTGATAGAAGCAACTAGACTATCTAGGGAATTATCTCAACCATTCTATGACTGAGGGACATTATTCACCCTTGTATTACAAGGGAACTATTCCATTAGATAGTGAGTGAACATGAGAAAGGGCACATGAATTGGTTTTATGAAGACATAATCACCATTTACTTGCTTGATGAATAACTTAGAGTCTCTATTTATGTGCAGTTGGGGAACAAAAATCTCAAGATCTAGCTTAAGACTAGTAATAAGAGACTAATAATCATCCACATTATTAGTGTTGCCCTCTGATATCAGGAAGGAGTAGGGAAGGATAACTGGTGTCTGGGTGATGAATAAGATTCCTAGACTAACTCTGTTGAGCTCAGGATCACTAAGTATTTTTCCAATTGGAATTCGGGAGGATCAATCCAAATGAATATTCCACCATGGAATGACTTGATCCACTGATAAAATGGTCTCATTTATGAAATCAACACTAAGAGGTTCTTCTTTAAAGATGAGATGAGTTTCTGTAAGCATGTTACCCATTAAGG
Organism: Viscum album; assembly: GCA_963277665.1. NCBI lineage: Eukaryota > Viridiplantae > Streptophyta > Magnoliopsida > Santalales > Viscaceae > Viscum > Viscum album. Next base: position 1,453,983,170 of record OY728120.1, read on the forward strand.
CCTTCTTCAAAATGAACATGATATCAAACTACTGATGGATCACTTACCAGTGTGCTAGAAGACTTTTCAACATTTAGAGGCTCAGGATATACTTAAATGGTTCCATGAAAGACACTAATTGTATCTTATAATGTTGTAGGTAATGTCATAACTCTACACAATGAAAACCTTCAAGGGGAATCTCTTCTCGATAGGAGAAAATATGGATTTTGTGTTGAGGAGTATGAAACTGAGATTTTATAAACTTTTCTATGTCACTTCACTATTATTTTGGGCAATCAGGGAACTGAGGGATCATTCCCAGGCTGTCACATAAAGGTCTAGTGGCTTCCTTGAGATGGGTGACATCGGAATCTGAGGTTGTAGCATATATTACATGATCCCCTCAAATGTGGTCTGACACTCTCCATTCCATTGGTAGATAATGCCTTTCTTCATGATCGTATAAAAGGCATTACTTTATCCAGATAAATTCATGATGAATCGGCATATGTATGCCAAGTGGCCTTATATGAATTAGAGATCCCAGAGGTTTCTTGGAGGAGGCATCAGGCTAATGTCCTTAATCTTCTCTAGATCAATCATGAATCCTCTATATTAGGAAAAATAAACTGAGAAATTTTCCAGAGGTAACTCCAGAAGAACATTTCACGGGGTTCCTCATCCACTACCAAGAATAGTGTAAGAATAAAACCTTCTAAATATCACTGATATAGTTTTCAATCTAGCGATAATTGACCACCATTCATCTATGTTTAATTAAACTAGAATCTTGATGATCAGTTTGAATATGTAGTGTATGGATCACTGATAAGTATCCCATATATTCTTCAGAACAAAGGGTATCACCTGATTATAGAAAGTACCTTCGGTCACTCCGAGGGTGGAAGAATCCTCATCTTTTAATCCCATCTAGATCTGATTGTATTTGGAGTACCCATCAAAAAATAAGAGAGCTTGGAACCGAGTTGTAGCGTCGGTCATCAAATCCTTCATTATAAGGGGAAACTAATCCATCGAATAATGGCGGTAGAGATCTAGGAAGTCGATATAAACTCTGATCTACCAATTCTTCTTCCTGATTGGAATTATTTTGGCTAGCCACATGGGTACTAAACTCCCTAGATAAAGGACTCTTTGATAATCATTACAATTTCATTCTCAATGATGGCATTATGGGAAGAGTACATCTTCCTAGGAGGGTGTTTGAACTCGTGATATCTTACTATACAAATTATAAGTTGAATGAAGACCTAAGGGCCTAGTCCAAGAATATCTTCATATCTCTAAGAAAACACATCATAATGCTGCTTTAAGAAATCCACATACTATTTTTCTCCTCTATGTGAATTGTTGCACTGATCAACATCAGCCTCAGATCTTCCTCAGTACCAAGGTTTACCTAAACCATCTAATCAATGGTGGTGGATTCTCCTTCATCAAATTTATGAGGTGTTTTCTAAGAATAAACATCCTCATATGAGGTAAGGAGATTGTCTAAAGGTGATGGTTCATCCAAAATGACTGATTATAGGGGAACACTGGTTCCTTATTAAGAAGGGGTAGAATATTCACTGAGAGACTTCTGAATTGGTGAAATCCTGGTAAAAAGGTTTTAATGCTGATTCAATCTGGCCTTTGACCATGGGTCCCATTCTTGATATTAAGGAAATGATAATGGTTCTGTCTGTACCGGTTCAACCCATCTTGACGGAACAAGTGGGTCTGACATGAGGTTGTATCCATGGGATGAAAATCTCAGTACTTGAAAAGAGTAGGGTGTTTAGGTATCATTTTACCTAGAACCATGTAGTATTATGAGGTAACCTTTCTACCTCATTCATAACTTTGGATGCATCACTATTTCCTCTTAAAAACAACAAAGAAACTCCTTAATTATAGCATTGTGACCTCTAACTGATGAATCACGAGGAAAAATATATCATCCAAATATCTTTAAATGGTGGATGTAATGAATTTATGATTAATTTCATTTCTATACACCTTCTTTTCCTCACTCTAATAATCAAAAATCATCTCTACAGTAGTATTCATAGGAGTCTAAGGTAGACGCATCACCCTGGAGAATGCCTACTCGACCGTAGAGGAATAACTTGAAGCGTTGGTGATATGAGGAGGGGACTTCTGTTTGAATATGGTGTCAGGACCTAACCATCAATGTGTTTTAAGTGGTTTATTATGAGATAACCATGACTTTAGTGATTGATACCAATTTTCCAAACATGTTCTTCAAATTGATCCTTCCAAACTATCTCTGTTTGGTCCCATCGTACCCCTAAATCTTCAAGTTAGAGAGGATTAAGTCTACCTCAGTGAGTGGAAACATGGGGTGAGTCTAGTTTAGAATAATATTGATCATATAATCAGAATCCTCTATACAATGATGGACTTACATACCATTCAATTGGAAGGTGATGTACAGTAGGTAGATTTTCCCCTGCACAAGAGAGCATTCATATTTTCCCAATAAAGATATGATGGCTTGACATCCTGACTACTCGGCCTCATAAACATAAAATGTATCTATGGATAAAAACTCTTATTTGAACTTGATTATGATTTTTAAGGTTTCCATGAGGTCTCCTCACATCTCTTTATAAATATGGAGAGCCTCGAGGATCAAAAGATTTGCTGGAATGCTGAATAGGTTCTTCAACACATCATACTTCTGTTCTATATGCACATTTCTGACAACATGGGGCTTCTCCTTGTAAGGAAGCATGACAGGAACTGTTGGATGAACCACTAGATTCTTGAAGGTTCAAGAAAAATCCTTATACTCATCATAAAAACTACCCAAAACTACCAATGGTTGATTATCAGTGGAAAAAGGCATGGCTATACCTTGACGCGGTCAATCATTGTGTGCTCATAGCTGTTCTGCCTAGTCAACTAGCATGGTCAACAATGGTAGTCAATCTAGTAGAGTGGTCTAGAAGTATTTTTATATATGACCACTACGCAACATTTGTTTCCTAGACTTTGTGGCATGAACAGCCTGCCTTGAAGCACTAGATAGAGCATTCGAACAGTTTTCTTATCCTCGACTTCTTCAGCGATGGCGTTGGCTGAGGAATTTTGTAGGACTTTCCTGGTATTCCCCACCATTGGGGACCATGTAGGGATCCACTAGTTTTATGGTATTCACAAATGAATTATACCTATCATCATAGAAGGATTCTTCCAATACAAGATGTACTCTGTGTGCGATACCCATCTCCGGAGGCATGAAGTCCCCAAGGGTACGATATGGATTTGGTACCAGAGGGGGAATTTTCTTTCCCTTGTATCAGTGGTTCCTTCATTTCATGGATGTGGAAGGCTGATAGATGGATTCAGAAGTGGGAGTAAGATAAGTTGAAACAACATTAGGAGGATTAGGTCAGCCAAGGTGGGTATGGATGATGTTGTGGGCATGAGAAAATTCCATGCGGGTCAACTAATCTTCATAATTATAAGTCCTACAGTTGGAAACCTATTTCCATTCAGTGGAACCCTCACTGTCACTACTAATCTTCTCTGAGATGTGTTCTACATATGTTGAAGATTCTCCCAACCTGACCATGTCATTGTCAACCTGGTCCTAGAGCCAATCCTTGAACACATAGAATTTTGGAATATTATGACCAAGGATTATTTGGTAAGGATAGTGGTCAGAACGATCAGTGACCATGGAATCATGTGAATTTCTTTATTTGGGAAGCTTTAGAATCCCTTCTTCTAGAGCACTGAGGAAATAATCAGGAACCTTATCCTCTAAAAAGGAGTAGGTTTATTTTCTCCTATCCAAAAAGGGAGCTCTAGGTTCTTGGTCCTAAAAAGGGTTTAGAGGATGGTGAGGATCCTGAGCCACATTCTCTATTCTGTGTGGTGCTGCCTTATGAGGAGATTCCTACCAATTCTGAGCTTGGAGAGGTAGAGATTGCAAATGTTTTTTTCCTCAATGAGGCTATGGTTGGTGAGACTCTATGGGAAATAGATCTAGTAGCTCTGGGGACCCTACTACACTGCAATGGTGGCTTCTGTCTTGGCAGCACTTCTTGAAAGAGCTGGAAGAGCAATGGGAAAAGCTTCTAGGGATTTCTACAAGGCTTCCTCTAGGCATTGAGCCTTGTTAAAGAAATCATGAAATACACCAAGGATATTATGAGTGATGAGGGTAGGAACTACATTAATCCTGATGTTCCACATACAAATTATGAGAAGATTCTTCTGATTCAGTGGAATGTCAAAGTATTGCGTGGGGATCTTCCACCTAGTGATGTTGTCTTTAACAGGCTCATTCGGTGTTGGTTTCTACTCAAATAGGTCTGCAATATTTTTATTGTGGGTGATGGAGGTGAACTAGTAGAGAAACTGCCTGTAGAGGTCTTCTCGGTCGGTGATGGGCCCAATGGGTAATTGAATGTACTAAAAAAATGAAGGAAATTATAATTTCTGAATGAAACATTGGATCCCAACTGCTTCATGTTTCTCTAGAGTTTCCCACATGGGTTCCTACCTGTAGATTTAGTGGTCCAGATGTTACAGTGGTTCAGCCATCCCATTGATGGGGGATAATTCTGGATCCCTAAAACCTCATGGTGTTTGAATGTCATCCACCCACACTAAATATGGCTTTCTGTTAGGTGGGATTACCACCTTTCTTATTTCCATGGATTTGATTCGAGTAGTGAGAGTAGCTAGAAGATCATCTGGGTGGGGATTCCTATCTTGGTGAGGAGTCTTGACCACCATTACATTGACCGACTCATCAACATGGTAAGAAGGACCTACATATCAAGAAGGGATCTATACATCATCTTGTGGAGTGGCCTAACCTGGGCCCCAAGGGAGATTCTCACGTTGTTTGGGTAGGATTGGTTATTCCAACCAAGGTCAATTTCCATAAACCCTGGTCTCTAACCTGTAGGATGTGTAGGATCATTGGGCTCTATTAGGGGCAACTAACTGAGAAGGATTTACAGTTTTCCCAACATCCCCAACGGAGGAGAAACATGATCCTATCAAGGGGCTCTACAATCTGAGTGCTGCTTGGAAAGGAGATCATTAATGATATAGTGCTAATTTTTAATCTATTGTCATAGGGAAACCCTAACGGGGTCATTTTGTATTCTCTATGCAACATCAGGAAGATCAGAGGGCTTGGAAGTCCCAATCTGTTCTATACCATTATTTGTGTCCCGACCAATGAGAAATAACACCAAAGCCTCTCCAAGGCTGTGTTCATGCCTTTATAGGAGAGTGGGGGAACCTATATGAGGGTCCACTTGATATTGTGCTAACCTAATGGTTTGTTCCTCTTCATCAGATCTTACATCAGTATCCCCAACCTTAGGCAATGCAAGATTATCCATATTCACTGTGACTACACTTGGGGGTGTATCCTCAATATCACTAGGAAATCGGGCTTCCATTTTATGGGACTGAAGTGAAGAGAATCTTATTATCCCCAACCATGGATCTTCATGAGTGGATATGCTTCCTCAATGATTCTATAGATCATTATGATGCTCTGAACTAATCTCCACTGAAGGTTCTAATGATACCCAGGTGACATAGGATGTTTTTTCATGGGTTTTACTACCAACTCAACCATGTGGTATTGTTAAACGATGTCATTGAAGTTTTATAAGCTATTTGGGTAGACCAACTGATGGTCACGGAGATGAAAATGCATCTCCCAGATGTTCTGGTGAAAATACCTAACCTCCTCCTGAGTGAGGGACTCTGTAATGTTGAATTTGGGATCCACATTCACTTATAACACTTTAGATAGCTGATCCACAGCAACAGTGTCCCACAAGAATCCCTATTTAGAAGAAGGGTCTGAATCTTGGTTACACCACGCTCCAATTGGTGTTGGATAAAGAAATTATGGAGAAACTGATGTAGTGTGATGTGTTAGTGGACTGGATGATGGAGAAGCCATGGCATGAGCTGACTGAATTTTGTACATTGGATTATCACTTAGGGGTAGTGTTGACCACATCATTACATCCCTGTAGTACTGAATACTAACCATGGTATCTTAGGTGATGGAAAAGGAATTCATATGTGTGTTCACTGGGTGATCATTGTCTATCATATCCCAGAATTACTATTTGTGATCTCATGTCAATGTATATAATAACGTTGGAGATGATAGATATTACCACACAACAAGACCCTCAAAGGAAGCTATATCTTCCCCAACCTGCATATACCTATGAAGGGATTGAGGAATCTTGTGTACCTCACCTTTTAGGATGGTTAATCTCACCAACTAGGCTCCAACCCCAGAAAATGATGTAGAATATTGATGGGAATACTCCATCATCGATTCACATTCATCATTAGAATCTATAAAGCGAATGGTATTGACATTGACCTAGCACTTCCTGGTGTTTTTTCTTCAATGATGATAATTCACCCTTCTACCTCTAGATGGCTCTTTGGGGTAGGGAAGTTCTTCATCACTAGGTGGACCTCTATAATACTTAGCCCTAGAGTAGGGAAGACCTCCACTATAGAAAGCTAGGATATGGGGAGGACCTCCTTATTGATTATTGTCAGAGCGAGGAGGACCTCCACTTATACTGGTGTGAGAGAAAGTAGGTACTCCATTATGGATGCTGACGTAGTTGGGAGGACCTATAATTTTGTAGATTAGAATAATTTTAGGTTCTCTATTTCAGTTGTTGTTGGAGCAGGGAGTTCCTTCGTTTTGGTGGTTCGAGGTGCGAGGAGGACCTTCGCACTGGTCAAGCTAGGCATGAGGGGGACCTCTATGTTGACTGGGGATAGTACATGGAGAACCTCCATACTAATCATTGATGGATTAGTTAGGAACTCTACTTTAGTTAGAAATTATGTAAATAGGACCTCTACTGAATCATGGAATAGTGTGAGGATGACCTTCACACGTCAGGTTTGTGACATGGGTAGGACCTCCATATTTTGGAACCGTAAGCACAGGGAGGACCTCTGCATTGGATGTTGATGAAGTGGGGAGGGCCTCCACTTTGGCTGATAATGGGAACACGGGAAGGACCTCAATGTCAATTACAGGAGTGGGGAGTACCTCCACTCTAGCAGACAACTTCACATGGAGGGCCTTCATGCTACGTCTAGTCATCACGGGCTGGCTCGTGATGCTTATTAGCGATGCCAATGGTTAACAGTGTCATCCCAACCTACATATGGTATGATAGAGGTATATATCCCAACTTGGTGTTGAGGTGTCCCTACTTTGTAGTATAAGGTATCTGGTGGAGTACTTCTATGATGGCAGGGGCCACTGGAGTTGTTGAAGATGATTCCCCATGATAGACATCTTCTTGATCTTGGGCCTGACGTCGGGGTCACGTTTGTTGGACCGAGTCCAACAAAACAAGGGAATATTCAACATGTTCATTGGCATCAATGTTTAGTCACTGGTGGTGTTGATGAGGCCTGCTGGTAGACCTCTTAGGTTTCTATTAGGCTATGTTCACAGCTAGGGTGACCCTAGCATCCCTAACTCCTAGGCATAGGGAAGCAATCCAAAGGATCCCTCCGGGGAGAGTCTCCCAAAGTAGTATGTTGTCAGAGTGGGGGGAATCAGATCCATGTGTGGACATTTTTGGTGTTAGTGTTAGTGAGGTGTAGAAGCCTTCAGGTCCTAGTGATCCATATCACTTGTGGGAATTACTCCTTCCTCCTCATACCATTGTACAAGCGTGTCGATCACTCTCCTCTAGATGATTTCAAAGGGTGATATGGTACATGGGAGCAAGGTATCTGATGGTAGAGTGGTTTTCATGGTGGAGGGGTTTCACGAAGTATTGCTACATTGAAATCTCTCATGCCACTGTGTTGGTGGGCATTGGGTGAGCAGTTTCCTGTAGCTTAGATCCTGAAAAGCAGGGGGGTTTCATATATCAATACAGATATAAGGAACATAATTTCCAATTCCCCATCATCATCCAATATTCAATTATTGGAGAGAGATCCACACTGATGATGTCACATACTGAAATTCTCAGGGATTAACTTCCCCAATTTTTGGTGAGTTTCACACTAGACCCACTATTTTCATTGTGGGTCATAGCGATGGAAAGATAGATCTAATAACATTCTCATCCCTCAAATTAATGATCAAAATGTACAATCTCCATGGTTAAAGAAGAAAATATTCATATTAGGTTCCCATTTTTATTCTCATTCTTCAATAGGGGTGCACCACCGTGCATGTCATCATGACGTTGTCGTTGCATTATTACCCTGAATTCCTTCTTTCCAATGGAAGATTACATTCATCAATTTATTGGTGTTGTATTCTCCTTGATCAAAAATGGATATTGGGATGTCTATTCCTCCTTCAAAGTATTTATCCTTGGAATTCATTTCCTATTCAAGGACTCCCTCAAAGAATTTTGACATGTTCATGAAACACATTCTCAGTGCCATCTCTTTGTGGACACCAATGAAATACACTTCTTCTTTCTAGACAATCCAAGGGTTTGAGATAGGGTAGAAACCTTTAGTCATGGGAGTATCCATTTTGGGAAATGCTGGCATGTATGGATTCTAGAACATTGGTCAATAGTATTCTTCTTCATAAGAGGGAATCTCAAAGTGTCATCTTAGGAATAAAACCCGAGGCATCCCATGTTGACCACAGGTCAAGGCATCCCATGCCTATCATGGGGTTTTTGATTCCAAAAGAATATCTTCCAAGTTTTTAAATAGGAATCCCATGTATAACATGAGGTAGAAGTGTAACAGGTCTTGACCTTAACAAACTTCAGAGATTGAATGAGATTTATCAGAACATCCAGTGGAGGCGGATCAAGAGGGTTCATCCCTATGAGGGATCACCTAGAAGGTTTATCAGATGTATGGGTCAGAACACCTCATGGAGGTGAACTTGGGGTGGTGTGTCCCCTAAAGGGAAGTTTTTATACCATAAAGCATGATATGTACACCAGTGGTGGTGGATCAGGGAGGTGCGCCCCAAGGTGGGGCACACCAATGTTTGTCATTGGTTGGGATTGAATCTCATACAGGCATCCTACATACCTTATTTAGAAGATAGGGATAAAACCACACATACTTCGATGGATGATGTGGTGCTTTTGCATCAGAGATTATATTCTCAAGAGGATTTCTCTTGGATAGATTGTGTTGGATTATGATAGGCTTAAGCATGGGAGATTCCTAGGTTTGGCTATGAGTAGTGATGGAGTGGTTTGGTCTTATGTATAGAAATTACCTAAATGAGTGGCATGAACTCACCGAGATGTGGTAGCCTAGGTAAAATCAAGATGGATTTGGATGATGTGTTGGGTGGAGTGGATGGAATGGATGGATTGTTGGGGGTGTTGGGTTTGAACCATGGGGAGGCTTTATATGTATCTCAATTAGTTGGGAATAAAAGTACCCTTATTTGTACAGGGGGAATTAGGGCTTACACCTAAAGAGTATGCCCATGTAAGTGGAGTATCTAGTTGGGGAATATGCATATGAGAGACCCAGATTGAGACATGGCATGTTTTGGGCTTACGAAAGGAATTATCCTGTCAGGAGATGAATATTGGGTCTTATTCCATGAGGGATGGTCATTTGAGGATTGGATGGATTTCATGGACATTACTAATCTTTATGCCCACATGAATAATGGTCGATGTGTGAAACCAGAGGAATCAGTAGACATGATGCTCATCTCATGAAAGAAGAACCGATGAGAGATAGTGTGGGGCTTACACATAGAAGCTTCCCGAGGAGGATGTCATTCTATATGAGGTGGATCTCATTTCATGTGAGGAAAATCTCATTCCATGTTATTCATACACAGATAATCTTATCAATGGCATGATGGGGCTTACATGATGAAACTTTTTGATGAATACATGGAGACAAAGTCCAAAGGGGTAGGGATGGAAGACTAAAAGTGAGGGAAGTGAGAGGTTCCTGATGCCCATCCCTCTCTGATATTTTGATGTTGATGTCATTCCATGTGCGTAGGATCTCATTACATATCAAAAATACATAGTGACATCATAGGCTTTCCTCACAGGGTGATATTAGAGTGTAACATCAATCATTTAGTACATTGGTTCTATGTTGTTTTACATCATGCATCTTAGATGCGGGGGACTCACTCCTCACCCATTGGTCTTACATAACCATCACACATACACCTTTGTGAAGGGAAAGGCTTCGAAAATGCCAAGTTGGAATTATGGAGAGAAATGGTCACTCAAGGGTTCTATGTTAGAATGTCTTTGCTAAAAATAAATATACATTAGCATAACTATGATAAAAATAAAGAGGTAGGGATTATGCATGAGGGAAAGCACGTGAGGGACCAAGAAATCACAACTCATGATCCTAGAGGGCTTTACAGAAGAGGCGCATGCATGTAATGAGAGTTGCATGTGATAGGGGCTCATACATGGTGCTTTGGAGGAAAGAAAACCCATGAAGCTTCAAGGATAGGGTATGCATAATATTTGAAGCTTGTGCGCAAGAGAAATGATTTAGCATAATATTAGGGTGTTCCCAAGATAAAGGGTGGACAAAAGAAGGGTCTTTTACATGCACTTACCTTATTCGGGAAAGAAATGGGTTAGGGTCAATCAAAAATGGGACCACACGAATGAGGACCTCCAGGTAACTTTTCCTGAAAGATATTATACCATGAGGGTTCCATGGCTTTCATGCTATCACTGAAGAGGTTTCTTACGCACAATAGAGAGACTCTTCGACTTCCTGAGCATCACCCTGAAGAAGGGGGTGAATATTAATTTATATATACAAATAAATATATTGAATTTAATAGTGGTGAAAAATATTTATAACATGGAAGTGGGAATTTCATTTCTTCTTGAGAGTGTAAGAGAATTTGATGTGGATTACATGTTTTATGTGCCGGAAGAACAACTTAAGTGAAAATTACTTAGCAATTTTTGGGTGGTCGGGGCGGAATGTCGCAACTCTTCCCCCAGGGCCCATGTCGTGACTACCCTAATCCCACCTCTCATAGGATAGGGGTTGGATACTAGTGTCAAGTAGGAATATCCTAGAAGTGGGAGTCATTTTACCATGAACCTGTATGTGTGCACTTATCCCCAAGAAAAATATTAAACTAAAAACACTAAGTCAACATGGATGAAAACCACTATGAAAACCAACTCAGAGTAACTGTACAAACTGAAAGTTAAATAGGCCTAAATTCAATCCAAACTAAAATAGAAAAGTATAAGCCCATGTATCTCATCTATAGAAAATTCTACCTGAATGGTAGGTGCAGTATGCAGTCTGAATGTTGCTGAAGCATACCACATCTGTCAGGTCACCCTAAAACACCCTTGTCTCCATCCCACCAAGGACTCCGTAAAATATGTCAATCATCAGTACAAGACATGACATGTGAGGGAGAACCCCATGTAGGGGTGAGTAAAACAATACTTAATAGGGAACCCAAACCACAAAATAATTATAAAAAGAAAACCACGAGGAATCCCAAAAAGTATACCATAAATAAGATCACTACGAAATACTCTATTTAGTCTACCAAAGAGTCACATGAAATGTATCCTCCTAGAGGTACAGTCAAAGGAGTCACTGCAGTCAGCCCACACAAAGTATAGGTCAATGGAATGTAAATAGTATTATCATAAGAATCCATAGTACCCTCAAGTAGTAACACATGGAGTGTTAGTAAAACACAGAGTGTAGGTAACACAGTGAGGGTAGATAACACACGAAGTGTTGGTAACACACAGAGTGTTGGTAACACACGGAGTGTCGTTAAAGACTAGAATACCCGCACCCTAGTGGGATAGGGGAGTACAGGCTCAGTCTTGGTAAGACAAAAATTCTAGATAAGAAACATAGTATATGTAATAACATAGATTCTAGGTTGTATCTAGTCATAGGATTTCATCCTTAGCATGCTCACTTAGATGGGGGTCGTTTCACCCAACTTGCCCCAGCTGCTCCCAACTTACTGTCGGCCTGGCCCACTTGGACGCGGGCAGGTTCGTCTACCTGGGAAATGGTGGGTGTCGCGTCCCCTCTTGGTCAATGTGAACAACCACCACGTTCAACATGGTCGACTTCCGCGTGAACCACCATGTGGCGGTTACTGTGGGGTCGCATCGCGGTCCCACTGGACTGCGGCCTTGTGCCATGTGATGTGGCTTTGGGATGTGTCATGTTGATCCCACCACCAGCCATCAAGTCAATGACCCTATCTTCCACCTATGCCCACTGACCCATGGGGTCCTCCACTAATGGGTGTTGATTCAGTGACTATTTGTTACCGAGTGACCCCACCACCGCATCCCACAGCCAGTGGCCCTCCTTCAGTGGGTCTCTAATCGCACTCTGGTGCTTCATTTATCAAAACGGGGCCACCTACAAGATCACTAGATAATTTTATTAACATAATTTTCATTCATTTAATCTTTCCATACCTCTAGGGATCTGATCTCATTCATAACATCCCAAAAAATTTTACTACAACCATGGGAGTGCGCCAGCAAGGAATGCAAAGAACGGGGATAAGAGAATCACAAGGAATGCCAAAAGGATGAATTCCATCCTTGTTACTTTTTGACTCCATTTTACCTATTAGAAAAAGAGATAGAAATAATAATAACAAATATTAATCTCCCTTAAATCATGTATTAATGACTACCCATCCTTCTTGTAAAATCGAACCGCAGATCAACCTGTTCATGGGTTGGTCTGCATTTGTCATTAGAAACAAGAACAGGGAAAGAAATCAAGAATAAAATAAACCCCCTACATAGAAATAGGATCAACTAGAGGAAATAATTCTTCGTTGATGGTGATCCATACATGAACGTCATCGATCCTTCGTTTATCGGTGTTATTCCTTCATCTTCGCTGATAAGAGAGATTCATTCTCCTTCCTCAGGGAAATTTTCAGGATCTTGAGTAAATTATCTAGAATTGTAAATTCTAATGTTGGTTCCTGCCTCTAATTAAATGAGAAATGTGTTAACACATTTCAGTTTTACTATTTATTTTTGAAACATCATCGCCATGCTATTTCATTTATAAAAGGAAAGAGATTATTTGTCCCTGCATTTCCGCATTGTCAAGAAACTTTAAAAGAAAAATAAAATAAAGATTTTAAGATTATTTTTATATTTCATTAAAACATACAAAAATGATCTTCCATGGTTGACCTACGCTAGTCGAAGTTGGGTCCTACCTAAGAAAAACCCACTGCTCTGAACCCAATAGTGCCCTCAAATTTAAAAATAGAGCACTTGTTTAAAAGTCACTAAAACCGCACATGAGCACAAATTTCATTAAACTTAAAAATAGTTAGAACATTAATTATGGGAACCCTAGGCCTTGGAATCACATTCCGTCTCAGTTCCTGGTCCCTAAATAATCCCATATAATTTTCAAAAAAATTACAAGTAAAATCTGAGACACTCCATAGAAGATAACCATTTTTGGCTTCATATTAGGCATGTAAGGATCTCACACACTGGTGTCAGTATTTCACACACATCTTGAAACTTTTGTGCACCTTCATTTTCTTTCCTGGGATGATTCTTCATGTTGTATGGTGCCTTTCTCTCACATCAAGATGACCGTTTGTGGCTTCAAGTGGAATCTGGTGCTAATAGTATCATATCGATACCAAACTGATTGTTACCATAGGATTGTAACTTTTACATATCCTGAGGCTGAAAATATATTCACTTTGGGGAATGGTATATCTTGGCTAGCCCTACATGGATGATTCATTAGAAACTATGGTATCTCACCACCCAGGTTTCTAATCTGTTTCTAGATAGTGGAGGTCTAAATTAGGATGTCATTTCACCTATGGTGGATAGATTTCAAGATATTTTTCAAGAATACTTCTTAGGGATTAAACCTAAGAGATATGTGAAATTTACAATTGAACTCATTCTATGGGCTGATCCCATTTCTATTCCACCAAACATAATGGCACCGATAAATCTTCAAGACGTAAAGACTCAACTGAAAGAATTAATGCATCAGGGGTTTATCCATCTGAGTAAATCACCTTGGGCATCACCAATTTTGTTTTCTAATCATGCAGTTGGGATAGTTTTTTTATGTTTTTATTACAAAAAGTTGAACTGGATGACTTTAAAGAACCGGTATCCTCTTCCACATATAAACAACCTATTTGAGCAGTTGAGTGGAGCTTGTGTTTTCTCTAAAATTTACATGAGATCAAATCATTATCAGTTGAGAGTTCCACCTTATGGTATAGCAAGGACTACTTCTAGATGTAAGTATGGACTATATAAGTTCTTTATAATGTTTTTTCGGTTTATGAATTCGCCAACAATATTTATGGAACTGATGAACATAATCTTCCCCTCATACCTAGATCAGTTTTTATTTTGTTTGTGGATGACATCTTGGTGTACTCCAAGACTCATGATGATCATTCCAAATATCGTGACATCATCATGAGTACACTGACAGGGAATAATCTTTATGCCATGTGATATAAGTTCTAGTTTTGGATTGATCAGTTACACTTCATGGGTCACATCACCTCGTAGGAAAGTGTGTTTGTGGACCCAGAAAAGGTGTAGTTAAAGGTTTCATAGGGACATGACAAGATGATTTTTCACATCCGTAGTTTTATAGGACTAGCATGATATTATCAAAGGTCCATCCAATTCATCTCTATATTTTCATTACCACTTTTTGGACTAACCAAGAAGGGGATAAAGTTTTAATTGTTTGGAGAATGTGATGGTGCTTTCTAGAAGTTGAATAAGTGTTTGGCAATGGCCCAAATCTTGATCCTACATAAGATGGGAGAGGATTATGAACTGATTTGTGAGGCTTCTAGGATTAGACTTGGAAAAGTGTTGATGAAAGGATATCTAGTTGTGATGTATGGGTATCAATGGTTGAGGCCGCATGAATCGAATAACCTGATGAAATACCTCTAGTTAGCAGTAGTTGTGTGTTCCTTAAAGTGTTGGCGGTATTTTCTTTTGGGTATGAAGTTTACTATGTACACTGATCAAAATATCTTAAATTATATCTTATCATAATGATATATGAATATCTGATAGTGGGGGTGGGTAGAGTATATGCATTAATCCGATGGTGATATGGTATATACACAAGAGAAGGGAAACGGTGTTATCTATGCATTGAGTAGGAAAACTCATACTCAGGTAGTTCAGGAGTCTAGTTCTTTGTGGATGATGATGACTTTATAGGATGAGATGCACATTATGGTTCAAAAGATATTGTATTAGATCAATCTCTTATTAGTTTCAGTAGATTCTACACTTTTTGAACTGGATTAGAGATAGTTAGTTTGAGTAAATAGAATGTTTGGCCTTGAGGGAAATCCCTAATGGTCGGGAGCCACCTTCAGATTGAAACATATATGAGGATGATACCATATATGTTAAGAATCGTTTTATTGTGTGTACGACCATGCGGTAGGAGGTAATGCTCGAATTTCATGCATGGAGCTAAATTTTTCATCTAGGTGTGAGAAAAATGTACTATGACCTATAATGATAGTTTTGGTGGTTATGCATGAAAAAAAGATAGGAAGGTTCATGACACAATGCGACACCTGTCAACAAGTGAAGTCCAATCATTAATAACCTGGTGGTTTACTACAGTTGTTTCCCATTCCGGAATGGAATTGGGATGATTTGACTGAGGACATTATGGTAGGTATCCAAAGGAATCTTTAGAAGAATGATGTTATTTGGGTGATTATGGAGCATTTGAAAAAGGTAGGGAATTTCTTTCCTATATAGGATAATTTCTTAGTGGAGGAGTTATGGGATTTGTATGTTTAGGAAATACACCATCTACACGGGATTCCACAGACAATAGTTTTCAATCATGACTCATGTTTTACTTCTCACTTATGGTATGTATTTCATAAGTCACTTGGTACATATATTTTACTTCGTATGATATTCCTCCCATAGATAGATGGTATTTTAGAATGTACTATACATGTATAAGAGGATATGCTTTGGGTGTGTGTCTTAGACATTGGTGGGTCCTAGGAGAAAAATATAGATTTGGTTAAGTATTACTATAACAGTAGTTATCATTAAACTATACATATGGAACCATATGAGGCTCTTTATGATAGGTCGTGAAGGTCCTCTCTTTGTTGGATGGAGGCATGTGAGTCATAGGTGTTGGGACAGAGTCTCGTGCAGGATATGTCATAGCAAATTCAGTTGATTCATAAGCATATGGATATAGATCATTTTATATTGAGGATGTATGTTGTTAGATGTTGATGACCCCTAGAGATTATAGAGGGTTATTTTTTATTCCTTATATTTTCACCTAGATCAGTTCACTGCTAGATATAGAGATCGGGCAAGTTGGTGCCCATGTTTGTTTAACCATTTGAGGTTGTTGAGAGAATATTGCTGGTGGCATGCTAGTTGGATATTCTATAGAGGTACAGTTCTATGCAGGATGTTTTTCATGTGTCACAGATTCAGTGGTATCACCCTGAACCATCTCAAGTTGTCAATGTAGATGATATTGAGATTGAGATATGTTCACCCTTTGAGAAACATTTGATTCATGTTTCTGATCACAGTGATAAAGTGTTGTGGGAAAATACCATACTGATAGTTTGTGTATTGTGGAAATATGGATGAGTTTAGGCATAGAATTGGGAGATATAAGTGGATATGAGGTCTCATCGGACCGATCATTTTACCATGGAATCTTATAGATGTTAGGGAGTACAGCTCTAGGACAATCTTTTATAAGGGGGGAGATTTTAAGAACCTGACCTTTTTTGGAGATGTACCAAGGTATTTTTTAGTTATTCTTTTTCCTTGTTTTGATTATATTTTGTATTGATTTAACCTTAGGTTAATTAGGATGAAAATTGAAGAATTTGGAGGGAAGAGGGGTTGTGGATGGTTGGCGCATGGTTTTTCGAAATTGTGCACCCAACCCCGTAAAGTATGAGTACCAAAAAAATGGGATCACATAGCTGGCACATAGTTTTTCAAACTATTCCCTCTCTTAGGAGAAATCATGGGACACCCCTAGCTAAGGCACATAGTTTGGGCACATTTTTAGGGGAAACTATGAACCCCAAGCATGAAACCGTGCATACGGTATTTTAAACACCCCAAAATTATTTAAATAAAATTATAAACCCTATCGCATACCCCCAAACTCCCTAGATTGACCCATAATCATATTATATCTTTTTGGAGGCTCACATAGATATTCCAATCCCTTAAAACCTCTGTTTATGGTGAATCAGAGATCTGTTGAAGGATCTGCACCTCTCCAGGTATGCGGTTGCGTCCCGATTAGATATCTCTCTCTCCCATTCCTCTTTTTGGAAAAAATAGGGATGTTTTATCGACTATTGTAAATGTTTTAGATATAGGTTTAATGGATCTTTTCCCTTTTGATCTTGGATATATGTTTCAAATATAGATCATGTTCTTTGATGTGATCTTGGTTGTTTTGCTTGATTGGGGATTTTTGTTGGCGTGTTTTCATCATAAATATTGATCTAGGTGGTCCCAATTCAATCTCATAGTCCTGATTTAATTTCATTTATATATGAAATTCATTGTCTCAGGTGCTCTCAAATGACTTCTGAATTCGGGTTATTTAGGTGTAGTAGAGTGGATGACCAAGGTCGTCTCTCAAAGGATGATGTATTATAAAACAACATATAAAAGGTCTTTTGAAAATGAAATAAAAATACAATATAAAAGGTTAGGGTTTGTTCAGCATTTATAAAATAAGAAGAAGATTTCAGGAAGAAGATCTCAATTTTTTTGGTTTTAAAATGAAATTCGATAAAAAAACATAATAAGAAGATGTTTTTTAGAAAATATTTTAAAATGAGTAATCAATATAAATCTTCATATTCATTTACTTATTAAAAATTATAATTTAAATTAATACCCACTTTATTATGATCCCCTATTTTTTTAACCCTCTAACCCCATGGGAGTATACTTAACCACAATGATGAAATGAATTAAACCCTGGGCTTGCTTCGGAACATGCAAGTATAACACCCTACATTGATTGATGTTTTAAGTATAGCTTATGGTCAGTGGTAAATTAGGTCACATATCCATTCTGGAAAATGTGGACAAATTTTGTTTATGGATTATATTTCAACTCTATAAATTTATCCCGTGTGGTTTTGTTTCCCTAATTATGGTCACGCTCTCACAATTCACACATTACTCAACCTCATGTGGTTTTTCATGAATCATCCAATTTCTTGATTAGATTCAATTAAATTACAAACTCAATTCATATGTCATTTTAATTTAATTACAACATCTCTTTGATTCAAAATATAGGAATGAAGAATGTAAGAGGTTTACCGATTACTAAAAAGAACTACTCTTCTAGGGGCAGAATGGTCATCATCGAAATGTTTTTCATTCTCAAAGGTTTAGAAAGGGTATTGCTCAATTTCATTTCTACTCTTGATTTCCAGTCCAGATAGGAAGATGAAGAGAAGAAGGAAATTGAAAATACAAGAATAAATGGATGATAAACTAAGATTTTATTCAAATCAGAACAATATTACAGAGTGAAGAAGAAGAAGAAGGCTTCAGTTATGGGATCCAAACTTCTCGAGCTCTCTCTCTTGAAATATCTAGATAAAGAGTAAAACCAATTCTCCTCTGCCTTAAATCCCCAAATGCACGTCCCAACCCATCTAAATAATAAAAACACCAATTTATATAGTGGATGGGAGTCTAGGTTTCAAGTGATTTTCAAGTGTGAATGGGGAAATTTGTAGAAATATTTCATTCCAATTTGCACCACCTGTTTGACCTTAAAAAGGCGTGAAAGAGTTGTCCTTCTAGAATTATTGTTTTTGAAAAAAAAATATTTCGATCTCCTCTTCAAATTTGGGCACAATACATGTTGGGATGAATCAGGTATGGACCAAATATAGAAATGATGTCCAATCTAGTGAGTACATCCCACTTTTGACTTCATGGCCCTTTTAATCTAATCAAATGCATGCTTTAGATCTCATGTCCTAAATGAAAGTTGTAGCTCATTAAGTTCGGAACATTTTTAAAAAATAGTAAGTTCAAATAATAGATATAAAAATATTTACGTCATAATTACTACAGTTCTCTTTAAAGAGTAAAAATGGAAGTTTCAGAAAATTTTCAAATGAATGATTTATTCCCAAATATTTTATAACAAAACATATTTAGAAAAATGCGAGTAAATTATTTCATTTATTATCAATAAAATATTAAATAAAAATTGTGTCTTTTCAACTCCCACGCACTTACCCTTTTGCACTCCTAGGAAAAACCTCATATCATGTATTCCAAAAAATTGTGACAAGATATGCATGTTCATATTATCAATCTAGTGATAATATTGGAAAAGTAAGATTATCATCAGGAGTAAATATCGGTACATTTGAAATTCGTTGTCTAATAAATTGTATCAAAATAAAATCCAGTGATATTAGTGACACTATCAAATAAAAACTAGTTATGGGTCCACCATTCCATTAATTCCCCCAAGTGTGTGTGTTCAAAACATTTCAAGCTCGTATATCCACCCTCTATTCAGTATATTCAGGTCATGTAAAATCATTCTTCTTAACTGTTTTAATTCACCTAACCTGCTCTAAATTACTTTGTAATCAAATTTCAAGACCTACTCACTTAATAATTCACAAAATTCAAACCTTAAGCTCTTGACTGGGATATCCTTGTTGTCACACCCATCTTTTCTAATTTATTTATTTTATTAAATTTCTTTGCATCGGGTAGTTCGGGTCCAAACCTGACATAATATTTTTTTTGAGTTCGTTGTGTTTGGTCCTTGTTTGCATCCAGCGTAGAACGGTCGAAGCTGCGTGGCCTCACCTGGGCCGCCACGCGACCCCGCCCGGTTCACCGCAGGCCTTGTTGATGTTTAATTAATGAAATTATTATTTTTATTATTATTATCTTGGATAATAATTTAATTGAGAGTTATTTTCATTTTTATTTTATTAAGTTTATTATTGTAAAGTTTAGTATTATTATGATAACTACTATCCTTATTATTATTAGTTTTTTTATTTTGTTTTTGTTTTTGTTTTAGTTTTATTTTATTTGTTATTTTTTTTTTGTTTAGGGTAGGGTTTCGGCAGACCCCCCCCCCCCTTTCTTCATTTTTTTTCTTTTCCTTCTCCCTCTGTGGCGCATCCCGCTGCTTCCTCCCCCTGTTGTTTTTTTTTCCTTCTTTCTCTCACACTGCAGCATCGCACTGCAGTAAGGGCTGCCGCCGACCTCCTCCTTCCGCCTAACTCCTTCGCACCGCCTCCCCTCTCTCACCGGCGACCTCCCTTCAGCTCGGCAGCGCACAACCCCCAGCCCGCACTCCCCTGCCCTAGACACGACGACCCACTCCCCTCTCCTTCTCCGTCGGGCTTGTGTCGGCGCCCTGCACCCCCTCCGGCGAGCTAGCCCCGAAGCCTCGACTCCCCTCGTACCGCCTCGGCGAACCCCAGCGCACCCCCTTCCCTCCTGCATCTAGCCCAGAACCTCACCGGACTCCCCTCCTAATTCTGGTTCCCTCCAGCGGTCGCCCCCTCCAGTTAACTCTCCCTTTAATTGTATTATTATTATTTTTTTCATTTATTATTTTCTTTTCTTTTTTCTTTATTTATTGAGTTTTGTTGTTTTTTTTCAGCGGATATGAAGTCCTATTTTTTTGGTTCTAACTTAATGTTTTGAATTCGAATTCGTGACTTGGAGTTTGTGTGAGGATCCTTGCAGTGCAAATGGTGCGCGATTGATGTTTTGTGCTAGAATTTGAAGGTTTCACATCAATTCTCGGGGTTCAACATCATGGAATGTGGTTCCATGCCATACCATCATTAGATGATTTAAATTACTCCCTAATTAAATTATAATGTGTTCTAGTGATAAATTGTGTGATGTGAATTTCATTTCGGGCGTGCTTTGATATACATATTGATGAATTTGAGTTGTTTTAAAGTAAATGCCAATGTTTTTCATGTGTGTTGTGTGGTTGAAATTTTTATACAGGTTTTAGTTAGTCGTTTAAGGTGTGAAAATTGTGTTTTCAAGAACGCTTCAGGTACGAATGTTATTAAACTGAGTTTTCAAAAGAGGGTAAACTATTTTGACATGTTAATTTTTATTATGAACCTTGAGTATGTTTTAGGGGTGAGAATGATGTTTTAGAAGGGTTGGTATGTGCAATTGATTTTCAAATGGTTCTGGCATCTAAAATTTGTGTGTTTTAAAGTGAGGTCTTGTGGTATGCATATGTGATGTTTTATTAATTGATAAATTGTTTAATTAAGTTTCTTTTGAGATGCAGAACATGGTTAGGAAGGTTTTCAGGGTTGTTTGGCAGGTGCGAAATGTGTTTTCAAGTTCTTTGAGGTGTCTGTGTAATTAAATGTAGATTTTCAATGAAAATGAGTCACTTTGGGTGTGTTTATCCTATTGTGTACTTTTGGAATTAAGTTGAAAATATTTTGAACAATGGGAAAACATGTTTTGGTTTGTACAAGCAGCACTTTTGGTTTTAAAGCGATGTTATTGTATGAAATCGAGTTCATATTTCCTATAAAAACCTTTTCTTTCTAATTTTAAGTGTTTTATAAATTGTTAATTGAACTTATTAGATTATCTGTGGAGTGCGGGAGTTGTGTTTGACAGAATTACATGTGCGTTAAGTTTTTAAAGGGATTATTACATGTGAAATTGGGCATGCCTCATGTGCAAACTCTTATTGTGCTATTTATAAATGTTCTTCAAATTGTTTAAATAGTTTACCAAGTCATGAAATTGATCCGAACTATGTTATAAATTGGTTTTGGTGTGTGTGTGTTTTTTTTAAATGTTGTTTGGGTATGCAAGCGGTGTCTTGTATGTGTAAGGTTTTGTTTGGTTCGGGATATGTGAAAGTGATATACATTATGTGAATGTGAAACTTGATTGACCACAAGGGAAAACCCTGGGTATCTAGGTGGGCGAACTAGAACTAGTGCGCTAGTGAACCGGATGGGTATCGTCCCTGTTTCACTTAGCTGGATTGACGATTGCAACACTAACTAAACATATGATGACTGAGGGTCGTGGCCTTCTAAGCCATGTTTTCTGAGGGTCGTGGTCTTCTAAGCCATGTTTCTGAGGGTCGTGGTTTCTAATCAACGTTTCACCGAGACACGAGGTTTCTAGGGTCCCACTCGAGCTAGATGAACCTTAGGGGATTTACTCATAGTGCTCTACCATCGATGGAGTGGTGCCTTCCGTCTGCATATGGAGGACCACTTGGGTGTGTGTGTGTGTGTGTATGTGTATGTGTGTGTGTGTGAGTATGTGTGTGTGTGTGTGAGTGTGTGTGTGTGTTCCCATAATGAACCTTTCTCTTCTTTTTTAAAATCATGTTTGTGAAATGAATTCTTTTTAGTGTTTTCCTTTAGCATTTGGGTTGTAAATTTTTTCTTTAAAATCATTTCAAAAGTATAACTTGAATAAGCACATTAAATTGTCCTTTTGAGGTTGTGGCATTGAACCTTTTTATTGGGTGACGTCCCATTGGGCTTTTCGCTCACACCCTGCATGCACCTTCGGGTGTATGTAGACCTTGTTTCTTGAGTATTCCAGGTTGTGTGTCATGCTCAGCGATGGTGGTTTTGGTCATTGATGGTCTTCTCATACAGTTTGGTGGTGTGGCGTGTGGATGCTACACCACTCTTGTCGGTTGGAGGTTTGAGTTATAGTTTTTCTTTAGTCTGTTCTGTTGTCGTTTATTTTTGGATGTTGGTTCTAGTTGTAAACCATTAAATTTGATTTCAGTTTAATGGTCTCTTTGGTTGTTGATTCCTAGTTTCATTTTCTATTATCTTGTTAGTGTTTGTGTATACTATTTTGGGTAAACCATTCCCATAGGTTACTCTTGATACCCGGGCACTTGTGCCAGCCCATGGGGATCAGAAACGCCCTTCGGGCCTTGCCGCGGACCGGGTTGGGCACCGGGTCGGATGGCGACCCGGCCTGGTTCGTGGCAAAATGGTATCAGGGGGCAAGGTTTTCTCTCTTGGTTCGTGTTCTTTTGAGATAGATTCAGAGTAGACCAAAATTAAAGTTGTTGGTACTCGACGTCCTGGCTACGAGTAAGGGGCTTGGCCATCACACCTTGTGGTGGGACTCAAGTTACCAAAGTATATTGGAGTTTGTTTGAGTTTTTGGTCCTCGTGGTTAATCGTGTCTAAGGGAAATGAAAAAAAAGGTAAGGTCAGTGGTCCTTGTGAGCTCGCAGGGTCTGGAAAGCCATACGGAGATGGGGACGATGTCCTGGAATACCCTCCGTGGCATTGGTGCAATTGGAGTATGGCCGCCAACCATATGTTCTAGTCACCCGCTGACACAAGTTTTTCCTTGCGTCATTTCTTGTCTCCTTGTTTTGGATTTTTGGGAATTTGGTTTTTTTTTATGTAAAAAATGATTTGGTCTTGGTAAATGTTTTGGAAAATGTTTTGAAATAATGCACTTTAGAAAGAAAATGAGGTATGAGGTTTGAAAAGTGTGGGTTGGATGTTTTGGTTTTGAAAAAAATGGAAAGGTTTGGTTTTGATCCTTGGCGCTCTCATGGGCAGCCACATGCATGAGTGTATGCAAAAAGGTAAATGGTTAATGGCATGAGCGAATGAGTGCCTGGATGGACATAAGGTGTGTGCCGGTGCGGCATGAGAACATGCATGTGCGAGGCTCATGGGACGCCATTGGTGTTTGTGCAACCCACTAGGTTTTCTTATTTTCTCAAAATGTTCTGTTAAAGGAAAATTTGGTGTTTTTAAATAAACGGTGTTTGTGTGGCATGTCCTTGTGTTTTGGAAATGTTGGATGTGAGGCGTTCTGAGCCGAGGATCCTTTCTGAATGATTTGAATCCCGAGTTTGAGTTCTTATTTGTAAGTTGGTATACAAGTGTGTGGTTAGTAAATTCCTTTGAAGAGTACATCGGGGAGCCCTTGCAGTGGTTTCCCCTGCACGTTTGGCATTTGCTTGTGGTATATCTTGACCGTTGGACCAGTTTGGTTGGGTCCATAGTTTTCTTTCTTGACTAGTGTATGCCCCCCCCCATAAATCATTGGCATGTGATTGAAGTACAACTACGGGGAATTCCCCATTGGACGGCACTCCAGTTGATCGAAGGACTCTCTTTTTGAATTTTAGAATTGAACCCACCTCTCCTTTTTACAACTAAGTGGATCCTCTCGCAGCGGGATGACAGATGCGACAGGAGTTGAACAGAGTTTTGGTTTCTTTGAGTTGTCTGAGTCATCGGGTATGAAAATTTGACGTCGTTGTGCTTGATGGTTTCCCCTGGAAACAGAAAAAGGAAATCCAGCGGGGAAGGGTGAAGGCGGTTTAGAATTTTCAGTGTTGACCAGTGTCTTGTAGGGATTTGTAGTATTTTCATCGGTTGCAAGGGTCATGTTCGGCGACGTCTTGCAGTGTAAGTTCTCTTCGATTGTCAAGGGTGAAGTTTGACCTCATTAATTTTAATGTTTTGTTTGGAAATGGTGAAGGAGATTCCAGTGGGGAGTGGTGGAAGAAGCCTAGAGTGGTCGGTGCAGGCCACTATTCTAAATGACCCTTGGTCCCTTGTTGGTTTCGTTTAAGAAAGATTCTACATTAGGCCACTAGTGTGGCAGACCCAGTCACATGGAGGCTTCTATGGTCGTTTGCAGGAATCACGTGGTGTTCAAGATGCGGTTTAAAGTCCTTATCTGCGTAATGTTCCTCTCAATAGAAATGATCATGTTCAGGTGATGATTTGTGGTGTCGTGTTCTCATCCAGTGTGACAAAGGGTGATGCGCATGCACCATTTCAACTCTGGTGTTGGTGAGTGTTCTGTGTATGATCAGTCAGATGCTGTAATGTGTTGTGTTTGCTGGTGTTGCCTCGGTTTCAGTGTCGTTTCATGTGACACCAAAAGGAGAAGCTCTGTTCGGGAGTCTTCCACGCCTGACTGTGAGGCAGAAGATGCTTCAAACATCATGGCTCCAGCCATAGGCCTCGGAGTGAAGCCGGCGCGTGGTCAGTAACTCAGAGAGTGTATGAGATCCCAACTTTATTTCTATCATCATTGTTAAAAGTAGAGGCAGTTTAAATTGTTTCTATGGTTTTTCCGTTCCGAATGAACCATCTGGCTGCATAAGTCTTCGGTGACTGTGCAGAGGCGTGTTCATCTCGTCGCCTTAAAGTCTTAGGGGTTGCGTCACATTGAATGTAATCGCTTGAGTAGTCCTTATGGGGTCTGGTGGGTAAATTGGTCTCAAGTTAGAATGGTGATCGTCTAGGGATGTGAAGATGTTGGTTTGTCTTGGGCTATGGGTTTGACGCCCGTTAGTTGGGCCCAACCATCCCCGACCCTTGTGGTGGGGTGCTTGGTTCCCGTCAGAAAATTTCTAAATTTTTGTATTTGTTGTTAATTCCAATGGTGGGGAGACCCACATTCGGTCTCACACGAATGTCTCTAGAATGAATCAGTGCTGGAATTTTCTTTAATGGCAGGGAGTCTTCTCGAACCTCCCTGTGTCAGTTTTCCAATCTCGTCTTGAGCATCAGTGAGTTCTAAATGGTGGGGAGCCCCTCGGGCCTCCCCATGTTGATCTATTTCTTCTGTTTTTAAATATGGATTGGTGATAAGTGATAAGAGTGTTCCATGGATGTGGTTTGACCTTGTTGTTCTTTTTAGCCAAGTGGTGTGGTTTTGGTTTCAGAGTGCTTGAGGTGTTTTGGCTTGTGAAGTTGGTTCCTATGGGTTCAAGAGTTCATTTTCTAAAACAATCAAATAGAGGCGTTCTAGCTCTTTGGGGTAGGAGACACATATTGGAAAGTCTTTTTACGCGTTTCTTGATGATTTCTTTGAGTCACTTTCTCTGAGCACGATAATTTTGCCTCTCCTTGCTGGATGTTTGTGAAGATCTTCTTTGAACCTTAAGGGAGTGTGGTTTTCTGTTTTGGGGTTTGGTCCTAATTGTGGCTTTCTGGGGATGGAAAGCTTTGTGGTGGGGAGAATTGCCACACCCATATTTTCTAATTTATTTATTTTATTAAATTTCTTTGCGTCGGGTAGTTCGGGTCCAAACCCGACATAATATTTTTTTGAGTTCGTTGTGTTTGGGACTTGTTTGCATCCGGCGCAGCACGGTCGAAGCTGCGCGACCTCTCCTGGAATGCCACGCGACCCCGCCCGGTTCACCTCATGCCTTGTTGATGTTTAATTAATGAAATTATTATTTTTATTATTATTATCTTGGATAATAATTTAATTGAGAGTTATTTTTATTTCCATTTTATTAAGTTTATTATTGTAAAGTTTAGTATTATTATGATAAATACTATCCTTATTATTATTAGTTGTTTTATTTTATTTTTGTTTTTGTTTTTGTTTTATTTTCTTTGTTTTTTTTATTGTTTAGGGTAGGGTTTTGGTGGACCCCCCCCCCCCCCCCCCTTTCTTCATTTTTTTTCTTTTCCTTCTCCCTGTTCAGTGCATCCCGCTGCTTCCTCCCCCTGTTGTTTTTTTTTCTTCTTTCTCTCACACTGCAGCATCGCACCATAGCAAGGGCCGCCGCTGACCACCTCCTTTCACCTAACTCCTTCGCTCCGCCTCCCCTCCCTCACTGGCCACCGCCCTTCAGCCCGGTAGCACACAACCCCCAGCCCGCACTCCCCTGCCCTAGACACGATGACCCACTCCCCTCTCATGCTCCGTCTGGCTTGTGCCGGTGCCCTGAACCCCCTCCGACGATCTAGCCCCGACACCCCGACTCCCCTCGCACCGCCTTGGCAAACCCCAGCACACCCCCTTCCCTCCTCCATCCAGCCCGGAACCTCGCCGAACAGCCCTCCTAATTTCGGTTCCCTCCAGCGGCCACCCCCTCCAGTTAAGTCTCCCTTTAATTGTATTATTATTATTTTTTCATTTATTATTTTCTTTTCTTTTTTCTTTATTTATTGAGTTTTGTTGTTTTGTTTTTTTTTCCAGCGGATATGAAGTCCTATTTTTTGGTTCTAACTTAATGTTTTTAATTCGAATTCGTGACTTTTAGTTTGTGTGAGGATCCTTGCAGTTCCAATGGTGATTGATTGATGTTTCATGCTATAATTTGAAGTTTTCACATCAATTCTTGGGGTTTGACATCAAGGTAGGTGGTTCCATGCCATACCATCATTAGATGATTTAAATTGCTCCTTAATTAAATTATAATGTGTTCTAGTGATAAATTGTGTGATGCAAATTTCATTTCAGATGTGTTTCGATATGTATATTGATGAATTTGAGTTGTTTTTAAGTAAATTCCAATGTTTTTCATGTGCGTTGTGTGGTTGAAATTTTTAGACGGGTTTTAGTTAGTCATTTAAGGTGTGAAAAATTGTGTTTTCAAGAACGCTTGAGGTATGAATGTTATTAAACTGAGTTCTCAAAAGAGGGTAAACTATTTTTACATGTTAATTTTTATTATAAATCTTGAGTATGTTTTAGGGGTGCGAATGATGTTTTAGAAGGGTTGGGATGTGCAATTGATTTTCAAATGGTTCTGGCATTTGATATTTGTGTGTTTTAAAGTGAGGTCTTGTGGAATGCATATGTGATGTTTTATTAATTGAGAAATTGTTTAATTAAGTGTCTTTTGAGATGCGGAACATGGTTAGGAAGGTTTTCGGGGTTGTTTGGCAGGTGCGAAATGTGTTTTCAAGTTCTTTGAGGTGTCTATGTAATTAAATGTAGATTTTCAATGAAAATGAGTCAGTTTGGCTGTGTTTATCCTGTTGCGTACTTTTGGAATTAAGTTGAAAATATTTTGAACAATTGGAAAACATGTTTTGTTTTGTACAAGTTGCACTTTTGGTTTTAAAGCGACGTTATTGTATGAAATCAAGTTCATCTTTCCTATGAAAACCTTTTCTTTCTAATTTTAAGTGTTTTATAAATTGTTAATTGCACTTATTAGAATATCTGTGGAGTGCGAGAGTTGTGTTTGACAGAATTACATGTGCGATAAGTTTTTAAAGGGATTATTACATGTGAAATTGGGAATGCCTCATGTGGAAACTCTTATTGTGCTATTTAGAAATGTTCTTCAAATTGTTTAAATAGTTTACCAAGTCATGAAATTGATCCGAAGTATGTTATAAAATGGTTTTAGTGTGCGTGTGTTTTTTTAAATGGTGTTTGTGTATGAAAGCGGTGTCTTGTATGTGTAAGGTTTTTTTGTTTCGGGATATGTGAATGTGATATACATTATGTGAATGTGAAACTTGATTGAGCACAAGGGAAAACCCTGGGTATCTAGGTGGGTGAACTAGAACTATTTCACTAGTGAACCGGATGGGTATCGTCCTTGTTTCACTTAGCTGGATTGATGATTGCAACACTAACTAAACATATGTTGACTGAGGGTCGTGGCCTTCTAAGCCACATTTTTTGAGGGTCGTGGTCTTCTAAGCCACGTTTCTGAGGGTCGTGGTTTCTAAGCCATGTTTCACCATGACACGAGGTTTCTAGGGTCCCACTCGAGCTAGATGAACCTTAGGGGATTTACCCATAGTGCTCTACCATCGATGGCATGGTGCCTTC
This sequence comes from Viscum album, assembly GCA_963277665.1. Classification (NCBI taxonomy): domain Eukaryota; kingdom Viridiplantae; phylum Streptophyta; class Magnoliopsida; order Santalales; family Viscaceae; genus Viscum; species Viscum album. The sequence goes on from OY728120.1 coordinate 1,454,011,843, forward strand.
CATCAGCATATGGGGGACCACTTGGGTGTGTGTGTGTGTGTACGTGTATGTGTGTGTGTGTGAGTATGTGTGTGTGTGTGTGAGTGTGTGTGTCTGTGCCCATAATGAACCTTTCTCTTCTTTTTTAAAATCGTGTTTGTGAAATGAGTTATTTTTAGTGTTTTCATTTAGCATTTGGGTTGTAAATGTTTTCTTTAAAAGCATTTAGAAAGTATAACTTGAATAAGCACATTAAATTGTCTTTTTGATGTTGTGTCATGGAACATTTTTATTGGGTGACGTCCTACTGGACTTTTCGCTCACACCCTGCATACACCTTCGGGTGTTTGTAGACCTTGTTTCTTGTGTATTATAGGTTGTACGTCGTGCTCAGCGATGGTGGTTTTGGTCATTGATGGTCTTCTCATGCAGGTTGGTGTTGTGGCGTGCGGATGCTACACCACTCTTGTCGGTTGGAGGTTTGAGTTATAGTTTTTCTTTAGTCTCTTTTGTTATCGTTTATTTTTGGATGTTGGTTCTAGTTGTAAACCTTTAAATTTGATTTCAGTTTAATGGTCTCTTTGGTTGTCAATTCCTAGTTTCATTTTCTATTATCTTGTTAGTGTTTGTGTATACTATTTCGGGAAAACTGTTACAACAGGTTACTATTGATACCCGGGCACTTGTGCCAGCCCGTGGGGATCGGGAACGCCCTTCGGGCCTTGCTGCGGACCGGGTCGGGCGCCGGGTCGGATGGCGACCCGGCCTGGTTCTTGACACCTGCACATTTTAAATTTCATCACTCCCCACTTAATTAATAAATATTTTTTTGTTCTTATTTTTTTGATTTTTTTTATTTGTTTTGATTTTTTGATTTTTTTTTATTTTTTTTGTTTTTTTAGGGCGTACAACTGTCAGATATCTGGTACACATGCATAGGTCAATTAGGTATACTAATGAAATTAATCAGAAGAGAAACGAACGTATGAACCAACAATTGATATAAGATGAATTTTCTTACCTAACATGGATATACCTTCAATTGAGTATGAAAATTTTCCCAATCCATTGTTGTTAAAACACCCCACCCCTGCCTCATTGGCTTGAGGAGGTGGTGAGGGTTACATGGCCTTAAGGAATGTTCCCAAGGCGCCAAAGGCTGGAAATAAATGATGAGGGCTTCAAGGAATAGTGGGGAACGATTTTTCCTTATGAAGAAACCAACCAAACCATCCACTAACAGCCACTATATGATGCATGTCAATAAAACATCTAGGCATGTATTCCCAAAGACAACCAATTTTTTCCACAATACAACCAAAAACCAATACAACTAGACATGTCCACAAAACATCAGAGTACAAAGCGGACACTAAACAACAAAACACCATGAGACATGACACCACCACCACTCCACCCCAAGATCCATGCTACAAGCTCCACCAAAACATCAAAATGCACCACTAAAGGAGGGTGATGCCTTACGTTTTCCCACGTCACAGTTCATGACATCTTCAAAGACACCAAATTTCCAACGCAAGGCGTGAGTACAACTAATCAGTAGTATTTACCCAACTGACTTCCCCACACATGCAACTAGGATAAAACTGTTAGCACATTTATATAAAATATTTTATATAAAGAAAAACCAAGTTACAAATTGTTTATAATCCAAACATGCCATCAGCCAAATATGCCACACAAGGAATCGAAATCAACCATGCCACGCAAGGATGCCAATTCAACCATGCCCCAAGCTGATTAACATTTTCATATTTCACTCACAAGCCCCATAAACAAATATCACCAACAAAGCACACAACAAACCATGGTGGCACTTCCCGTCCAACCCATTCATTACCAATCCACTCAAGTGGTACTTCCTGCCCACTTTTTATTGATGAGGGCCCTTCCATCCACTATTCATCCCCTTTTTATAGTGGCACTTTATGATCCTCTCCACCACGTCCCAACAGCACCACCCAATGATATCACCCATTTCCATACAAGCGACAACAATAATCATGCATTATTGTCAATACCAACAAATACCATTTCCATGCAAAACACATTTAAATATCACCTATGTATTGAAATCGATACTCATTCAAACAACCATTACCATTTTAAAAACACCCATTTAAAATTATCCAATTGATCCTATTTCAACAAAACCCTGATTTCATGCCAAAAACCCCAAATCATCACCCATTTAATTTTCCAACAAAATTCACACAACATGCATACAAGTAAATTAAAGCAACCAATTTAATTGTAAATGAACCTCACATTTAAACTTAGTGGAGTTGAGAGAAAATCCACCTACCTCTTAGGGTATGGAGAGATCGACTCTTTGCCCAAACACACTCCAAACCGGGTGAACACCTCCTCAAAACCACCACAAAAACCCTTCCCAAAGATCAATAAGCTCAACCTTTAACACAAAAAGGAAACACGGCACTAGATCTAAATGAAGCCCTTGTAGATCTTGGAAACTAAGAGAGGGAGAGGGATAACCCTACCCAAAACCTCAAAGAACCAAAATAGGGACTTACCTGAGGAGATCCGCCTTTGATCCAATAAGAAACTCCTTCTATTTTCCTCTAAAATGAGATAAGGATCTCCCCCAAACTCTGAGAACCGGAACTCCCACGTGAGACGAGTGGGAGGAAGAATGAGGGAAAATGGGAAATTCAAAGTGGACTAGGACTTAAAAACCCAAACATTAAATGGCTACATGGTTACCCCACACGGTTTGGAAAACTGTGCGCCAACTGTGTGCCAACCATGGGGTTTCCTCTGTCTCACCAGGGTACTTCAGATGGCTTGCCTTCATGGTCTGACAAACCATGCATCACCTGTGTGGAGCCCACTGTCAAGGGTGTACAGTTTCCTGGGATGGCCACATGGTTTGTTCAGACTATGCGCCAACCGTGCGCCCCTGCACAACCTCCACAACTTTAAAAAAATTTCCCAAAATTGTCGAAACATCAACTAACCACTTCAAAAAGAGAAAGTGAACCGAAACAAGGGTCACATACCTCAAACCGGGGGTACTACATTCTCCCCACAACTGGATATTTCATCCTCGAAAAGTAGTGAACCCACCCTTTACCGAAAGAGCTCGGGCCATTGCTCAACCATCTCTTTCTCCCACTCCCAAGTCTCCTCTTGGATCCGGCCATGCTGCCACAAAACCCGAACCAGAAAAATGTTTTTACCCTGAAAGACTTTCTCTTTCCTATCCACAACCCACACTGGCATGTGCACCAATGATGTATCCAGCTCTAGCTCAACATGATCCCACCAAATAACATGGCCTCGATCCAGTTGATACTTTTTCAATTGCGCCACATGAAACGCATTGTGCACCACAATGAACCTAGGTGGAAAATCCAAATGATAAGACACCTCACCAACCTTCTCAAGAATCTAAAAAGGCCCAATATTCCTTGGAGATAACTTTCCCTGCTTCCCAAACTAATGATGTCCCAACCTAGGAGAGATCCTCAAGAAAACATGAACACTCACCTCAAACGACAACGGCCGTCGACGATGATTCACATACGATTTCTGAAGACTCTGATTCATCTCCATTATCTTCATGATTAACATGATCTTCTCGGTAGTATCCTAGACAAGGCTCAGTCTAACCATCAAGGACTCACACGTTTCCACCCAGCATACTGTAGAATGACATGGGCGCCCATACAATGCTTCAAACAGAGCCATATGTATGGTTTCCTGACAACTATTATTGTACGAGAAATCAACCAACGAAAAGTGCTCCTCCCACGAGCCACCAAAATCCATGACACAAGCCCACAACATATCCTCCAATGTTTGTATTTTCCTCTCGGATTGACCATCCGTCTGGGGGTTATACGATGTACTCATGGTCAACTTAGTTCCAAGGGTTTTCTATAAGGATTTATAAAAATGAGATAAATACCTCGGATGTCTATCAGATACGATCAAAATAGGAACAACATGACTCTTTACCACCCCCTGGATATAGAGTTAGGACAGATATTCCACCGTATGCGATTCAAAAATTGGAATGAAATGCACGGACTTCGTTAGCCAATCCACTATCACCCAAATGGAATCATGCTTTCTGACCATTCTTGGGAGGTCTATGACAAAATCCATCACTATTTTCTCCCACTTCCAAACAGGTATTGGTAAATACTACAACATTCCCACTGGCCTCTGATGCTCTACCTTGACCTGCTGGCAAGTCAAGCATCTCAAAATAAACTCAGCCACTCTTTTTTTCATACCTTCCAACCAAAACTACGCTTTCAATGCTTTATACATTTTCTGAATTCCAGGATGAACAACCCACATGGAATGATGATATTCCCTGAGAAGATCCTCCTGACAAGAAACTGGTACAACCATAAAATTTCGAAAACAAAAAACTGAATCTATATTCAGTTGCCAACCCTCAATAGTCTCCCCACCATTGAGTTTAGACCTCATGGTCACACACTCAGAATCAGATATCTATGCCTCTTTGACCAGGCCAACCAAGTCAAGAATCAACAACACTAGAAATAAGATCGCTCTATCGCCCTGGTCCTCACATTCCAACTGCATGTCAGTTATAACCGACATCAACTGCCACTGGTATGATGCCCATTTCACCACCTGAGCATATGATTTTATACTTAATTCCTACGCTATCGAATTTCCCTTACCCATTGAGTACATCAAGTCAAAATCAAAAATCTGAAGATATTCCATCCATCTCCTTTTCCTCAAGTTCAAATCCCTTTGTGAGAAAATGTGCATAATTCTTTTGTGATCTATATGTACTGTGAATTTATCACCGAAGAGATAATGACACCACACTTTCAAAGCATGGACCGCTGCTACCAATTACAAATCATCAGTTGTTTAGTTCTTCTTATGAACCCTCAACTGCCATGATCCATACGCAACCACATGATTCTCTTATATGAGAACACACCCCAACCCTGATCCTGATGCATCGCAATACACCATGTACCCTTTTCCTAGTTCGGGAAAAACCAAGATTGGTGCTTATGTAAGCTGACCCTTTAGCTCTTCGAAACACTACTAACACTATTTATTCCACTATAATGGAAAATTATTTCTTATCAAAGCTTTCATAGGTGAATCACATGTATCAAACAACACTTGCATCAAGGTAGAATTTAAAATAATAGTACCTCGCACCATGGATGGTCCCAACTGATCATCCACCACAACCTTCTCGGATCCGAACAATGCCTTGGTTTCCACACTCTTCTCTTTATTTCCCTGCTGAGGAGTTGTGGTGTTCCAAGAATCACCATGACTAACTTTGCTCTACATACAAGGGGTATGTTGTTGTCCATGTCCTGTCGAAGCGTACGACGTCTGCGATCCCTGAGGAGTGTCACGCGCACCCAACCTCGGAGCATTCCAACAATAGCACTGAAGATGCCCCATTTTCTTCCAATTGTGACATGATTGAGGTTGTGTCGTAGAGTCCTTCTTGATGTGTGCCATAGAGCTACACTGAAAACATGCTGGTTTGCTCTTGGGATTTGGAGTAAGATTTACGGATCCTTCCGTCGGATTATGTGCCATACTCCCGCACTGGGAATAAGTGTCCCTCCTATGCTTGAACCCAACGTTAGAGTTCCCTCTATTCCCCATGGGTACCACCATGCTTCCTCCGCCCAGAGATCCCAACAGATCCTACTTAGCCATCGATTCTTGATTCACCATCTCTGTGTAATCACTCATAAACACCACTGCTATTTTTGAATGGATCTCTTTCCTTAACCCCGCTTCAAAGATCCTTTCCTTCAACGACGTGCTACCCAACACCTCGGGTGCAAACTACACTAAGCTCATAAAATTAGCTGCATACTCCATCACAGACATATTCTCTTGCTTCAGACTGAAGAAATCAGTTGTGCACTGAATTATAAACATATGTGGGTAGAATTTTTTATTAAACAATTCCTAAAAGCCTTCCCACATCATACCCTGGCCCGTTCCCACTTGGACTACCAACTCCCACCACTGAAGAGAAAGATCCACTAGATTATACATTTCTAGATTTACTTTCATCTCTACCAGCATCCCAAGAATTCAAGAATTCTGTTCATTATGGACAGCCAGGCCTCTACCCTTTCCGGGTCCGAATCACCCCTCAAAACGGGTGGATCCTGCTTTTGAAACTGATTTGCATAATCAACATACTTTGGCTCTTCCACTATATTCACACTTCCTACAGGTTGGAAAGCTTGCACTATGCTCTGGAAAATCTGCTGGTTCCCTTGGGGCTCAGGTGCAACCACGTTCTCATCGGCCACTTCCAGTTGGTCTCTACAATGCCTACCCGGTGCCATTTCTATAAACTGAAAAGAAAGAATCATGAGTCTCACTTCCATAGAAATCAAAAATTCCCATTTCAAATCGCATTACGCTACACTATCACAACGAGGCTTTCAACCTTTCCACATTTTCCATGTTTCACCATTTTTGAAAACCAAACCATTTTCAAAATACAAAATTTATTCACATTACAATTTCACACAATTGAAAAACCATTTCTCAATTCCGCCCATAAATCATTATGCCCCATGAAATATGCATCCTAGAGGGAATCCATTTATATCATATATGTCATGCACATCTCATTGGCTACACCCATGACAATGATATTTCCAATGCCTATAAGTGTCTCCAAAACACTTATGTACCCAACTCCCTAGTAACTTGAAGTTCTTCATAAAAGGGTTAGCTATGTCCTTTTATGCTATACATTCAATGTTAAGAAATTACTACACCTTGATACCATCTTGACTCAAGGAATATACCACAAAAAATTTCAACTCCAAATATGAGAATCAACTCCAAAGAACCAAATAATCTGATACCACTTGTAACACCCCGCCCCTACCTCATTGGCTTAAGGAGGCGGTGAGGGTTACTTTGCCTTAAGAAACATTCCCAAGGTGCCAAAGGCTGGAAATAAATGCCAAGGGATTCAATGAACATTGGAGAACGATTTTTCATTAAGAAGAAACCAACCAGTGCATGTCAATAAAACATTCAAGCATGTATTACAAAAAGACAACCAAGTTGTTCCACAAATACAACCCAAAACCAATACAACTTGAAATGTCCACAAAACATCAGATTACAAAGTGGAAACTAAACAACAAAGAACCATAAGCCATGACACCACCACTGCTTCAAACCAAGATCTAAGCTCCAAGCTCCACCAAAACATCACAATGCAGCACTAAAGGAGGGTGATTCCTTATGTTTTCCCACGTCACAGTACACGACATCTACAAAGACACCAAAGTTCCAAATCAGGGGGTGAGTACAACTTCTCAATAGGATTTCCCCAACCGACTTCCCAACAAACCCCACTAGGATAAAACCATTAGCACATTTGTATAAAACATTTTATATAAAGAAAACCCAAGATACCAATTGTTTACAATCCAAACATGCCATCAGCCAAACATGTCACACAAGGAATCCAAATCAACCATGCCACGCAAGGAATCCCATTAAACCATGCAATAATCTGATTACCATTTTCATATTTCACTCACAAGCCCCATCTAAAAACATCACCAACAAAGATCACAACAAACCATGGTGGCACTTTCCATCCAAACCATTCATTATCAATCCACTCAAGTGGTACTTACTGCCCAATTGCTATTTATGGTCCTTCCATCCACTATTAATCCCCTTTTTATAGCGGCACTTTCTCGTCCACTCCACCATGTCTCAACACCACCACCCAATGATATCACCCATTTCCACACAAGCCACAACAATAATCATTCTTTATTGTCAATTCAAACAAATACCATTTCCATGCCAAACACATTTCAATATCACCCATTTATGGAAATCAGTACTCATGCTGAAAATCATTACCATTTTAAAATCCCCCATTTAAAATTAACCAACTGATCCCATTTCAAAAGAACCCTGATTTCATGCCAAAACCCCCAAATCATCACCCATTTGATTTTCCAACAAAATACACATGACTTTCTTACAATTAAATTAATGCAACAAATTTAATTGTTAATGAACTTTACATTTCAACCTAGTGGAGTTGAGAAAGAAGCCACCTACCTCATAGGGTTTGGTCAAATTGGCCCTTCACCCAAACGCACTCCAAACCGGGTGAACGACTCCTCGAAACCACCACAAAAACACTTCCCTAACATCAACAAGCTCAACCTTTAACATACAAAGGAAACACAACCCTAGATCTACATTCAAACCTTGTAGATCTAGGAAAATAAGAGAGGGAGAGGGATAACCTTACCAAAACCTCAAAGAACCAAAAGAGGGACTTGCCTGAGGAGAACTGCCTTCAATCTACCAAGAAACCCCTTTGATTTTCCTCAAAAACGAGCTAAGGAGATCCCCCAACCTATGAAAACTTGAACTCCGGCTTGAGAGATGAGTGGGAGGAAGAATGGGGGGAAATTGGGAAATCCCGAGTAGCATGAGACTTAAAACCCCAAACATTAAGTGGTTGTATGGTTACCCTCCACGTTTTGGAAAACTGTGCGCCATCCGTGCAGTTTCCACTATCTCACCCAGGGACTTCGTATGGATTTCCCGCACGATATGAAAAATCGTACGCCACCCATGTAGTCCCACTATCATGGGTTCACAGTTTCCTGGGCTGGCCGCAAGGTTTTTACATACCGTGTGTCAACCGTGCACCCCTGCACAACCTCCACAACATTAAAAGTTTTTCCCAGAATTTTCCAAACTTCAACCAACCTCTTCAAAAATCACAAACAAACCAAAACAAGGGTAACATACCAAAAAATGGGGGTACTATAGTTGCGTTAAATGTTGTGTGGATAAATCAACGATGTAATTTACCATGAACAAAAATCACAAATAATGGTGTCATAATCTAAAAGGTTTTATAATGATGCAACCAATAGTATCATCGATGAATTTTATTTTTATAAAAATCAACTCTTAATAATTAAATCTTGCTCATTATTATCATGACACAAAATTAAAATCATTTTTTATTATTTTTTTTAAAAAAACTTCCAAAAACATAACACAAAACACATATAAAACACACAAATGAATATCCTAAATATCTACCCCAAAATGTTATCCCCTCCACCACACTTAAAACATTTAATTGTTCTAAATTTGAACCTATGAGATGATATGTGCATCTAGAATTTAAAATTTTAAATAGGAAAACTAATATAAATGTGAAAGGATTAGGAATAGCCTGATATTCTCAAGTAATGATTGGGTCATGCAGTGTGATGAAATTAACTATAATGGTAGGAAGTCTATCAAAGTATTGTTTCAAATGCTTCCCATTGACTATAAACCTCCTTCCTATGTCCTCTTGTGTGATCTCCACTGTACCATAAAGAAAAACATTATATACAATATAAGTACCTAACCATCTAGAACACAACTTACTTGGAATCAACTTCAATCATGAACTATGGATAAGGACTTTCTCTCCTACATGAAACTCCCATTGTTAGATCATTCTTTCAAGAGATTATTTTGATATTTCCTTGTAGAGCCTTGATTTATCATATGATGACAATAAAATCTCCTCAAGATCTTGGATTTACAGTGTCTGTTAAATTCCATCTTGGGCTAAATCGATGCTGCATTTATTTATTTCCCAATATTTTCAATGCTATAATTCCACAAAGAGATTAAAAGATTTCCAAAAAATAATATGAAATGGGAACATACTGATGAGGGTCTTAAATGATGTTATATAATCTCACAATGCATCTTCTAAGTGCTTTCTCCAATCATTCCTATTTGGTTGCATGGTTTTTTCCAAAATTTATTTCAACTCATGATTTGAAACCTCAGCCTGGAAATTTTTTGGGGGTTGTATGGTGTTGGTGTTTTATTTTTCACCCCATGCTTTGGATGGAAAGAATCCAAATTTCGATTACAATAGTGTGTCCCTTGGTCTCTGATAATGGCCTTTGGTACTCTGAACCTGAAAAAAAAAATCCCTTCACAAAGTCTACAACAACATGAGAATCACCAGTCCTGGTGTCTTTGGCCCCCACCCATTTACTCACATAATCATCTGCAACCAAAATGTAAAAAAATAAATGAAATTGGAAAATGACCCATAAAAAAATTTCTTATACATCAAAAATGTCACAAAATAAAATGGGTTGTTGGGGCATCTCGTGTCTCTTAGAAATTTTCCCAGTGTGTTGGAAATTAGAGAATGACTTTCAAAACACATTGGCATCATGTAATAAGCTAGGACAATATAATATAGAGTCTAAGACTTTAATAGCTATCTTCTAGGGTCCAAAGTGTTCACCACAAGCAAGTGTATGAAAAAAAATATAAAACAGACTCAAACTCATGATCAAGAACACAACTCTTAATAACTTGGACACCAATCATGCACCATAGGTAGGGATCATCACACACATAAAATATAGAATCACTCTTTAATTTTTGGGATTTATGTTTCTTTAAATTTAAAAAAAATTCTTAGGCAACAAGGTATTTAACTAAATCAGCATACCAAGGATGTGCACCTAATAGTGTATAAATATTCTCGTTAGGGAAAGTGTCCCGAAGTGGTACATGGTCCAAGGTGTCAGCATCTCATGTGTGAGTAATCCTACTAATGTGCTCCTCTACTATGTTTTCTGAACCCTTCTTATCCTTTATCTCAATATCAATTCTTGAAGAAGGAGAATCCATAGGATAATCCTGGGCTTTGCATATGGCTTCTTCAAGAAGTACCATAGAGTTGCATGGTCAAAAAAACAACTAATTTAGAGCCGAATAAATATGACTGGAATTTATCTAAATAAAATATGACAAAAATAAACTCCTTCAAAATGTTTGTGTAGTTTTATTGGGCTGATTCCAATGTCCTAGATTCATAGGCAATCACATGTGAACTTCCACCCACCCTCTATAATAAGACAACTCCAATGGAAAAGTTGAATGCCTCACACATAAGCTTGAAAGGAATCTCCAACTAGTGGGGTTGTTTGATTGGTGGAGTGGTCATATTCTTCATTAACTCATCAAAGGAATTCCTTCAACAATCAATAAAATCATATCCAGAAGCCTTTTGAAGTAATCATGACATAGGAAGATCAATCTTACTAAAATAGTTGATGAAGCACTTATAAAATCTTACATGCCCTTGGAAAGATCTAACATCATGCACACATGAAGGATAGTTTAAGGATGAAATAATATCTACCTTATATTTATCATCCTTTATCCCATGTTTTGATACTACATAGCCCATGACAATTCCATACACTAATATGAAATTACACTTTTCAATGTTCGTGAACAAATTTTTCTCAGTAAAAAGATTCAATACCTTTCCTAAACTAATGATACATTCATAAAATGAGGATCCATATATTGTAACTTCATCCATAAATACCTCCATGTAGGTCTCAATGAAATCTAAAAAAAATACTCACCATGAATCTCTAAAAGGTACTTGGGTAATTTCATATTCCAAATTGAATCCTTCATTAGGAAAATGTACCGAATGGACAAGTGAATGTTGTCTTCTCCTGATCCTGTAGAGCTATAGGAAACTAAAAATATCTAGAAAATTCATCCAAGAAACAATAGTGTGCTTTCCTAGATAGTCACTCAAGAATTTCATCAACAAATGGAAGGGGAAAATGTACCTTGTGAGTGGATTGATTTAGTTTCTTATAATCAATACAAACTCACCGACGATTTTAAACCCTAATTAAAACTAACTCCTCTTTATCATTCATAAAAACAATATCAGCAATTTTCTTAGGCACAACATGTATAGGACTCACCCAATGGGAATATGAAATGGGATAAATTATACCTTCCTCAAGTAATTTTTCAACTTCTTTTTTAACAACATCCAAAAGAGTTGGATTCAGTCTCCATTGTGGCTAACTCACTGATTTAGCCCCATCCTACAAAAGAATCCAATACATGAAAATGGAGGGGATAATACCTGATATGTTATCCAAGGTCCACCCAATTTCCCTGATGTTCACCCTTAAAATATTCAAAATAATAATAATCATGTTCAAAAGGGATATTGTTAGTAATGATAATAGGTAATTTCTCATCACTTAACAAGTGTGAGTTTTTTAGATTTGGTGGAAATGGCTTGAGTTCTAGTGTAGGGGGTGATGTATGGATGGATACATTGAAGGAACTGAAATGTGTTCCTAATGAACATTAGTATCAGAATAGTCATCATCAAAATTAGAGAATAATGCATCAAATCCATCTGTATTGTCAACTTCCATGTCATAATTAGAGTTCACATTACTAAAATCAGAATATGAATCCATTTTAAAATCAAATTTAAGGGAGGTCTGTGCATTAGAAACAGGTATTGAAGTGCTCTTTGACATCAAATTAGTAACCAATGCTCATGATCTCTCTATGAATGGGACTATCAAATTCCATGGGGTTTTTACTTATTGGTTCAAAATGGGAGATAACAAAATCATTATAGTCCTATAAGGGGTACTTCATGGAGTTCATAACATTAAATATCACAACTTCATCTCCAAACTCCATGGAAAGTGTACCCTCATTGACATTTATGATGGTTTTTTCATTTTCACTACTCTCATCGTCTTCAACTCACCAACCTGTAAAGAAGTGAATATAGAGAGGCATCACATTTATAGAAGCTCACAAATCACATAAAGCATCCAAAAACAGTAACTCCCCTATAGTTCATGGTATGGTGAATGTTCCAAGATCCTTTCACATTATTGGAATTTCTTGAGTTGGTGTAATGAGTGGTGACACATTCCTTCCGACATTGATCCTCTCATTTCCCTTGATCCCACTTTGATTAGTGCATAGTTATTTTAATAATTTGGCATACCATGGGATTTTTTAAATGGATTCAATAATAGGTATCTTTATCTCCACATGCTTGAATGTGTCCAAACCCTTTCTTTGCATTGCTTCTTCAGCCATCTTCTTGGTTTGTACAACTCTATTTGAAAATGGAAGGGGTTTATGAGAAACATCATCAATATTTTCCTAACCTTTGTCTATCTCGTTATGTTACTCATCAGTTGGCATGGAATGGGGATTATACAGGTTTGAGGTGAATCTCGGTGAAAATATAGTTGTAGATGTATTAGCTATTTTCTTCCCACATCTCAATGTGATGGCACTAACATTTCCCTTGGGATTTGGAGTATTTTACGAAACAATATTTCTGTAGTTCTTACTTACCAGTTCATGGAGGGTGGGGTCAATATGTTTCATTTGATTCTTCAACTCCCTCATCTCCAAAATTTGACTCTTCATCTCAATATGTTGTTTAAGAATAATTTTTTTCAAAAGATACATAGTGTTAGAATCTACCTTTGGTTGGGGGTTCCCTTTTTTGGGCTTGTTGATGCTTGGGATTCAAATCTACTTTGGGGTTGATGGAAACCCTGTTGGTAAGGTGGAGGCTTCTAGAAATTTTGTTAAAAAGGGGGGGAGTTTATTATTGTATAGATCCATACCTCATTTCTAATTGATCCTTCCACCCCTGGTTGTATGTTTGTGCAAATAAATCATACTTATTTTGGGGATGTGTCCATTGTTCCTGCTAATATGGTATCCTAGAAACTAATACTGTTCAAACCACTATCTATTGTAGTTGGGGGAAACAATCGGTTGGGTGGTCTGTTTCAATGCCAATTCCATAAGGCCTCAGAGGAGTGGGTTGGGATGACTTTTGAGCCAAATAAATATGCCTCACTATATTGGTGAATTATTTAAAATTAGTATGAATCAAAAGATTTTCAAGAGAAGAAGGACTTATCTGATGTACTCCTCTAACAAGTGGTGTACCTCGATCACCAAATTGTTGGGAGTTTTGTGCCATATTGTTGAATCTGATTGGCATGAATCTGATTGGAAAACAGACTCGAGTGCTGCATACCTAGAGGGAGGGGAAAAAAGTGGCCGACAGACTCGATTGCTACATACCTAGAGGGAGGGGAACAAAGTGGCCGACCACCTAGATGCCCTGGAAACGACCAGGGCGGAGGCAGTGCTAATTCACACATCGCATAGAATTCACCCTAAAGGACTGGAGTACATCAAAGGGGATGTGATGGGGTTACATTACATTAGGCCACCTTGAAATCGCCCTTGGGTGGAGGGGTGTTCTCCATGCATGGTTCCTTTTGTTTCTTGTTGCTTTTGACCTTGCTATTTTTATAAAAGACAATAATGATGATGATGGTGATGTGCCATATTGTCGATTGAAACGTGTGAAGTTGTTGGTGTTTTGTAAATTAATGCCCCTCAAGTCATAGAATCCACCATTCTCCTCTCCATAGGTGTAAGGCCTGCATAGAAGTACTGGATGAGGAGTTTCTAACCGATTTGGTGGTGTTGACAGATTGCACACAACTTCTAGAATTGCTCCTAATTCTCAAACAATGACTCCCCTTGTGTTTCTTGATTCCTGAGATCTCCTTATGAAAGGAATTTTTCCTTGATGCTGTAAAAAATCTCTACATGAAAAAAAATTCAAATCATTCCAACATGTTACATAATTCTGTTTTAAGTAATGCATCCAATCCTTTATAGTTCCATCAAGTGAGAATGGGAATGCCCTTAGTTTAAATTGATATTACAATATATTTCATGGTTTTAATGTAACACCCTGAGATTTTATGAAAAATATTCTTTTTAATTTCATTAATGTCTTGTGTTGTATGCTACACCAAAAGGAGCTTTCACAACATGCATCCTTGACTTGCGTTGCATTACACGCAATCACGACCTTCCTCGATAGCATGTGTAGTACGCAATACCGAGTTTCACTAAACAACGATATTCTATTAAAATATTATTAAAACTAGCCGTTATGAATAGTAATAACCACTTTTTGAAATTTTGTAAATTTTATTTTCAAAATGGACTTCATTTTTTGGATTTAGAATATCGAAATTAGCTTAGGGTGAAATTTTGGTACTTTTCAGATAACTTTCATTTTCTGATGAATAGTAAAAATTACTAAATTTTAATTAAAAACAACCTTTTTAATAGAAATAATTAATAGTGATAACTTATTAATATGATTGTTTTTAAAGTATATTTGGAATATATTTTTACAATTTAATACAATGTTGGTTATTGGATGTAATTTCACATTTAAACCAGACATAAACAACTGCCAATCTTTCGATAGTTATTATCTCTTAAGAACATGCTATTTGTTTTGACAATGGGAATTAATTTTTAAATTAATTAATGCAACTAATATGTTTTTAATTTAGTAAAATAGACATAATTTTTGAATTCATAATATCAAATATATCTTAGGCCTAATTTTTGGTATTTTTCTGGAAACTTTCATTTTTTTTGATGAATAGTGAAACCATTAAGTGGTAGTTAAAAAAAATGAATTTTTCATAAAACATAATTATACCACTTCTGTGAGTGGAATTTTAAAAATCCAAGAGACACGGTTGATTTCAGTAAGTAAAATGTTGTTCAATGAGATGAAAATAATTTTTGGTGAATAGTAACTTTTTTCTTTTTTTAACCACGGTTAAAAGTAAATAGGGTAATTAAGGGTAAAAATGATATTATTATTACCCTAACACATGTCCTAATTCTATTGGATAAGTGTAAGTCGACAAAAAACAACCTTAGGAATAAAATATGACCATCTAGGCCCACTTGGATTAGATGAGGACATTTATTATTAATTTATTTAAAGAAGGGTTAAAATAGTTAAAATAAATGTTTAATAAGAAAATCATTTTTAATATAGGGTTATACATAAGAAAAAATAGACTATAAATATTCATTAGAAAGATAAAAATATTTCCTACATAATGGTATTTTATTAGTAATTTTTAGACATTAAATAATTTAAATTATTTATGACACAATGATGATGCAGTAATTATCTTATTAATGAAATATTGACATAATTGATGTTATAAATACCCAAATAAATATAATATGAGACTTTTTATGAATTACACTAATTTTATAGGTTAATATGACATGTTAGTATTTATTTAATTAACTTTTTTATAACTAATCATTCTGTTATGATTTTTACAAAAATCAATTACTAAACAGTGTCAAAATTGACATAAAATAGTTTTTAAAAACAATATTATATTATTAATTGTTATTTTATTCTTAAAAATCTACGGTTCAGCCAAATGACTTATATAAGTATATATATATATTAATAATAAACAAATTGGGGTTCTTTTGTCTTGTTATAGTAAGTTTATTAACCTTATAGTGTAAGAACACAAAAAGACACGGTAAAAGTAAAATTATCTAACATAAAGTTAAATATAAATGATAAGGTTAAAATAGGAACCTAAACATGTATAAATTCTATTGGATGAGAGTATTGCGACCCATCCCCACCTTATCTTAGAAATAAATCAATTTGGAGCTATTTAAAAAAGAATTTGGCTTTATAATAAAATAATATTTTTAGTTATTCCAAAGGTGCCCCTCTCCTCCCTTATAAAAGGGCACCTCCTCCCTCTCTTCCTCACACCACTTTGAGCCTTCAAGCTTGGACAAACCCTGAAACATTCTCTTCTCCAATTCCCTAGAAACATCCTAGAGTCTCTGGTCTTTTTCAAAGACCAATTTTAGTGCCCTAAAAGGAGATCTCAAAGATGCGCTTCAAAGAAGAGGTAATGTCCGTTACCGATTCTTTCAACTTTATTTCTTCTTCCACTTATTCTTCTTAGGTTGTTTCATTATGAAGTAATAACATAAGTATCACTCATATACTTATATGTTATTATAATTATGAAAAAAACCCTATTTCACAATCTATCCATCCTACGGAAAACGAAATCACCGCGCGTGCGTACGTACGGAATACCGTCTCCACGCCATGGTGTAATCTATTTTCCACCACCACCTTACTTGGATGGGTATAATGGTGTGCATAATAACTATATATTATTATTTTAAATTGATATTGATTCTGAAATAGTATACATACACTCCAATACAATTCCACGATCATCAGAACGATATCATCGCTCGTGCATACGTACGGACTACCGTCTCCGCGACGCGATGAGATTCATTCTCCACGTTAACCATTCATGAATGATTATAAAGTATATATAATAATTAATAATGAAATATATGACATAATAATGATACTGGATTTATGTGTAAATATATGTATGTCATCTACTCAATTCCATTCAACTCAATAAGGAAATGAAAACAACGTTCATGCATACGTACGACCTACCGTCTCCATGAATGGTGTATTTCTTTCCATTTACTGATCTATTATATATATGTATATTATGAATATATATTATATATAAATCATGTTTTATATTCTAGAATTAAGTAATCACGTTCTAAGTAATCATATGAATAATTACAAGTCAAAACACGGACGAAAAATGAAACGATTTTACCCAAAAGGCTCTTTAACATGGAATTTACAAAAGAACGGGTAAAATGAAGTCATAAGTGAACCATATATGATATCATAATAATTATTATGATTATGTAATAATTCAATGACACTATTTAAATAATTATACAGGAGTTTCGGACACTTACGGAGCAAATCGGACCTATGGTAAGGAAAACATCACAATCTCATTTTATCCGAGATTGTTTATACTTTGATATTTAATGGGGTGTATTTTATCATCCACGTCCATGTTTCCTCAATATGTAATATTGTTTCCATCCACCTATAATTTTTTAAATCTAATTTTACCCTTCGGTGAGTTTTTAGTATAAGATATGAAAGGAATCTTTTGTCGTTTTTCGTACAAGGTACTTTTTGAATTTTCCGACAAAAGTATGAGAAGAATGTTTTTTTAACTTATACGGCATGAATGGAATTTTAAAACATTATTTCCAAGAATCATCCTTTAAAAGTTTTAAAGTTTATTTTTAATCAACTTATTTTAGTTTATAATTGTATGACATGTTAAGAAATGAAAAGTGTTTTTGAAGTAGAAAGGATATTTTCCTCAAAAATGGAGTTCAAGTGTTTTATCAAAATTATTTTCCATCTAAGATAAAATAGGGTTCTGTTTCTATCCCTACTATTACATTGATTTGATTACGTTGTGATGGAAATATTTTTATGAATTCCTTTATCTTATATGAATTGTTTTATGATGTCATGATGTTTAAGATTCCCATTTTTATTACATGGGTTATTCTATGATGTATGGATTATGATTTTGTGGCACACATAAGAATGGTATCATTATGAGATGGGTGGGACCTATATCTCCCTCCAATTCATTGGGTAAATATTTTATATCTCATGAGATAGACATGGCTGGAACGGCAGGTTAAACCGGTGTAGTGAAATAGGACTGAAACGAGGAGTGAACTCGGTTCAGAAATGGAATTTGTCCACTAAGATAGTCTTGGAAATGAGTCTTGACTAATAAGAAATGATTCTTTATGATTATGTGTGTATGCCACAAAGTTTCATGTTTTATGTTATGATTATTGGGATTACATTTCACTACTATGATTTATCCCATGTTATGATATTATGATCTCTTTTGCAGGTTAAGATTTCCAAAATGTTATGTTCTTATGAATATGACGTGATTGATATTTATTTTGTTTACCCTTACTGATAATTTTATCTCACCCTTTTATGTTTTATTTTCCCCAGGATATAAATAAAGGTTTAGGTAAGAAAAAAAAGGGAATATCTTTATGGGAGATGTTGAAGATCTTTCACCATGATTAGAAGAATATATTCCGAGTTTCCAAAGACACTAAACTATTACTGTCCTTGTGTGTGTGTTTTTGTAATGTACTAAGTATTCCGCAAAAGTAAAGTAATTTCCACGTACGTTAAGATTCGGGTCTCTACAGTTGTTATCAGAGGAAAAGGAGGTAGGAATGTATCTGATCCTTGGGAACTCTCACATGTGAGCGTTGGACGAAGCATGGCTCTCCATCCAAGGGATTCATGAGGAAATGGCTACCACTGGGGATGGTGGTGTGTCCCACCCAGGGGGTGTAGCCACCCATGGAGTGCCCTGATAGGTATCAATTATAGTCCACTGGAAGTAATTCCAGATCGCTACAGTTGGTATCAGAGGAAAGGTTTAGTCAACCTTTGGAAACTAGGATGCGAGAACTTTAGTGAGATCCCTAGAGATATATCTAAGGTATGTCTAGGGATGTCCCTAAGGTTAAGTATAAGTATAGGTTATAGTACTAGAATTACGGTAACCCAAGATGTTAGATATTGAAGTTACTCCCCCTTTATTATATTGTTTTCCCTAGCATGATTTTTTCCTATCACACTACTCTTTCTGGGTTTTATATGATGGCTGGAACCCGAAGGAACCGTGTTGATAAATGTAATGGAAAATGCAATGATTGTCCTCCTGAACAAACAAATGTTATGGGAGATGGAGTGAAAAATATTATTTCTATACTTACACAAGATATGAATCATTCTGGACTTCCAAATGAGCAGAGAAGGGAACAATATTCTATTGAGTCCTTCATGAGGCAACGTCCACCTTTTTTCAGTGGGTCTTCTGATCCACTTGTTTCTAAACAATGGATCAGTACTACTGAAAATATATTTTGTGTTCTTCAATGTTATGAACATGATAAAGTCATCTTAGCAGTGTATCATTTGGAAGGTGATGTTGATCAATGGTGTAATCTTATCAAGAATACGAGTTCTTCGAACAAAGATGGAGAAGGAGTTTCTTGAACTAAATCAAAAGGATGATGAATCTGTTGGTATATAAGAAGTGAATTTTACAAGGCTTGCAAGGTATGCATCTGGATTTATCATCCAACCTGAAAGTAAAGTGGATCGATTCTTCAGTGGCTTAAAACCAAATCTTCGAAGGGCATTAGCTATAAGAGACGTCAGTAGCTATGAAGAGATTGTGCGTTGTCCTATTAAGGTAGAAATGTAAGTTGGTGTTACTTATACATCTCATGGTTTTGACAAGAAACGAAAGAAGGAGTTCAAGGAGAAATCTCAGAATAATGGTGAAAAGAAGATAAATGTTTCCTTATGCTCAAAGTGTGGAAAGAAGCATGGTGGAGATTGTCTTAAAGGGACTAGAAAATGTTTTAAGTGTGGAAAAGAAGGTCATCGAGCAGCTGAGTGTCAAAGTAATGGAAAAAGGGTTTATAGTGATGTAAATAAAGAAAAGACTGCAGAGAACGCACCACCAACACTTCAATGCTTCAAGTGCAAGGAAATGGGGCATTATGCTAATAAATTCCCTAATCCAAGGGTTAGTGATGATCGACATGAGCAACCACTTAAGGAAAAGGACAAAGGGAAGTCACATGCGATCACTATTGGTGATGTTGAATATAACAAAAATGTGGTGGAAAGATTAAGTGTTTATGTAATGGGATTCCAAAATAATGTTGTATATAGTATCGTGGAATATTGGAATATTTATGTATTGGTCTATTGTGGTTTTCAATGGTACCGGTAACCATAGAATGTGATTGAGATATTTTTGGAAAAAAAGATGATATGCACATAATGAATGGAAAATGAGAAAATGAAATGTTTGACCGTATTCAAGAGCTCATGACTGATATAAGGAGAAGGTTATATCATGGTTTGAGTATATAGAATTTTTGGATTTTGGTATGTGGAAAGAGTTAACTTTTGACTACATTCATGTTTTCACTAAGGTTCAATGGGTATTCATTCTTCAAGAGAATATATGATTAAGGTATTCACATGTTTTTTATTTGACCAACAAGATATATCTTATGATATATGGGGGATAAATGATGGCATTCACATGATTGTTATGGGACATTTCAAGTAATCATTTTCTTTATACTATGAGCTCGGACTGAAGTATTTTAGATAATCCTAAATATTGGAATGGATTATGTTGAACATATGTTAGGATAGAACTTTTTTTGATATTATTTATGGGATGTTATAGTAATATAGCTTTAGAAAAAGGACAACCTGCAGGATGGTCGATAGCCCATCGCTTCGGACAAGGCTGTGGGAATCGAACCCACAACCGAAGTGCGACTGGCCTTTATCGCCTACCACTAGCCTACAGGATGTCCCTGGTTAGTAGAAACAAGTTTTATTTTATTACGCAGTATGATATATGAAGTATAAGTTCATTTTTGGAATCGTATACGATTAACCTCACCATAGATGGACTTATGTATATTTGATAAGTTTTGCTAACCTTTTGTTTGAAATAGATGGAATGACCCATCATTCTATCACATGATCTATTAACACTTCATGAATAACAAATTCAACTTCATTTCTATAAGAGATGAAGTGGAAACTGTTCAAAGCACATACAATAGTGAGATTGTACCGAAATAAAGTAAGTATTTATTCTAATTCAAAATCTTCCACTTTAGGGAAATGATCTTGAAAACCAAAAATAGTTGTCCTAGTTCCCTTATATCCGATGAATCAGATGGTACCTTATATCGTCACAAATTTATGTCTTTTTGATTGCTGGCTTTTCCATAGCCATGTTCTCTACCACTCTCCATCAGAACATTATGGTTAGATTTCTCTTCCATATCCATATTTTCACCTATGTGGAAACCCAGTGATTAGTATATTTGGGTAACCGTTACGTTTCATACTTTTGTTTTTAAATATTGGTTTTGGTATTCCTTTTTATAATGTGGGTTTCTATTAAAGAAACTTTCGAGTAGTAAACCATTTATAACCCCGACGAATTTCGAGGGCGAAATTCATTTTAAGGGGGGTAAAATGTAACACCCTGAGATTTTATGAAAAATAATATTTTTAATTTCATTAATGTCTTGTGTTGTACGCTACACCAAAAGGACCTTGCACAACATGCATCCTTGACTTGCCTTACATTACACGCAATCACGACCTTCCTCGATAGCGTGTGTAGTACGCAATACCTAGTTTCACTAAACAACGATATGCTATTAAAATATTATTAAAACTAGCCGTTATGAATAGTAATAACTACTTTTTGAAATATTGTAAATTTTATTTTCAAAATGGACTTCATTTTTAGATTCGGAATATCGAAATTAGATTAGGGTGATATTTTGGTACTTTTCGGATAACTTTCATTTTCTGATTAATAGTGAAAATTACTAAATTTTAATTAAAAACAACCTTTTTAATAGAAATAATTAATAGTGATAAATTATTAATTTGATTGGTTTTAAAGTATATTTTGAATATATTTTTACAATTTAATACAATTTTGGTTATTGGATGTAATTTCACATTTAAACCAGACATAAACAACTGTCAATCTTTTGATAGTTATTATCTCTTAAAAACACGCTATTTGTTTTGACGACGGGAATTAATTTTTAAATTAATCAATGCAACTAATATGTTTTGAATTTGTTAAAATAGACATCATTTCTGAATTCATAATATCAAATATATCTTAGGCCTAATTTTTGGTATTTTTCTGGATACTTTCATTTTTTTGATGAATAGTGAAACCACTAAGTGGTAGTTAAAAAAATGAATTTTTCATAAAACTTAATTTTACCACTTCTGTGAGTGGAATTTCAATAATCCGAGAGGCACGGTTGATGTCAGTAAGTAAAATTTGGTTCAATGAGATGAAAATAATTTTTGGTGTATAGCAACTTTTTACTTTTTTTTACCACGGTTAAAAGTAAATAGGGTAATTAAGGGTAAAAATGATATTATTATTACCATAAAACATGTCTTAATTCTATTGGATAAGTGTAATTCGACCAAAAACAACCTTAGGAATAAAATATGACCATTTAGGCCCACTTGTATTAGATTAGGACATTTATTATTAATTTATTTAAAGAAGGGTTAAAATAGTTAAAATCAAAGTTTAATAAGAAAATTATTTTTTATATAGGGTTATACATAAGATAAATTCTGCTATAAGTATTCATTATAAAGATAAAACAATTTCATACATAATGGTATTTTATTTGTAATTTTTAGACATTAAATAATTTAATTTATTTATGACACAAAGATGATGGAGTAATTATCTTATTAATGAAATATTGACATAATTGATGTTATAAATAACCAAGTAAATGTAATTTGAGACTTTATATGAATTACACTAATTTTCTAGGTAAATATGACATTTTAGTACTGATTTAATTAACTTTTTTATAACTAATCATTCTGTTATGATTTTTACAAAAATCAATTACTAAATAGTGTCAAAATTGACATAAAATAGTTTTTAAAACAAATATTATATTATTAATTGTTATTTTATTCATAAAAATCTACGATTTCGCCAAATGACTTATATAAGGTTATATATATTAATAATAAACAACTTGGGGTTCGTTTGGCTTGTTATAGTATGTTTATTAACCTTATAGTGTAAGAACACAAAAAGACACGGTAAAAGTAAAATTATCTAACTTAAAGTTAAATATAAATGATAAGGTTAAAATAGGAACCTAAACTTGTCTAAATTCTATTGGATGAGAGTATTTATACCCATACCCACCTTATCTTAGAAATAAATCAATTTGGAGCTATTTAAAACCGAATTTGGTTTTATAATAAAATAATATTTTTAGTTATTCCAAAGGTGCCCCTCTCCTCCCTTATAAAAGGGCACCTCATCCCTCTCTTCCTCACACCACTTTGAGCCTTCAAGCTCGGCAAAACCCCGAAAAAATATCTTCTCCACTTCCCTAGAAACATCCTAGAGGTTCTGGTCTTCCTCAAAGAACAAATTTAGTTCCCTAAAAGGATATCTCAAAGAGGCGCTTCAAAGAAGAGGTAATGTCCGTTACCGATTCTTTCAACTTTATTTCTTCTTCCACATCTTCTTCTTAGGTTGTTTCATTATGAAGTAATAAAATAAGTATCAATAATATACTGATATTTTATTATAAGTATGAAACAACCCTATTTCACCATCTATCCATCCTATGGAA
The DNA here is from genome assembly GCA_963277665.1 of Viscum album. Lineage (NCBI taxonomy): Eukaryota > Viridiplantae > Streptophyta > Magnoliopsida > Santalales > Viscaceae > Viscum > Viscum album. The sequence goes on from OY728120.1 coordinate 1,454,035,795, forward strand.
AACAAAATCACCGCACGTGCGTACGTACGGAATACCGTCTCCACGCCGTGGTGTAATCTATTTTCCACCACCACCTGACTTGGATGGGTATAATGGTGTACATAATAACTAAATATGATTATTGTAAAGTGATATTGATTCTGAAATAGTATACATACACTCCAATACAATTCCACGATCATGAGAACGATATCATCGCTCGTGCGTACGTACGGACTACCGTCTCCCCGACGCGATGAGATTCATTCTCCATGTTAACCATTCATGAATAATTATAAAGTATATATAATAAGTAATAATGAAATATATGACATAATAATGATACTGGATTTATGTGTATATATATGTATGTCATCTACTTAATTCCATTCAACTCAATAAGGAAACGAAAACAGTGTTCATGCGTAAGTACGGCCTACCGTCTCCATAAACGGTGTATTTATTTCCATTTACTAATATATTATATATATGTATATTAAGAATATATATTATATATAAATCATGTTTTATATTCTGGAATTAAGTAATCATGATCTATGTAATCCTATGAATAATTACAAGTCAAAACACAGACGACAAATGAAACGATTTTACCCAAAACACTCTTTAACATGGAATTTACAAAAGAACGGGTAAAATGAAGTCATAAGTGAACCATATATGATATAATAACAATGATTATGATTCTGGAATAAGTCAATGAAACTATTTAAATCATTATACAGTAGGTTCGGACACTTACGGAGCAAATCGGACCTAAGGTAAGGAAAATATCACAATCTCATTTTATCCGAGATTGTTTATACTTTGATATTTATTGGGGTGTATTTTATCATCCACATACATGTTTCCTAAATATGTAATATTTTTTCCATCCACCTACAATTGTTTAAATCTAATTTTACCCTTAAGTGAGTTTATAGTAAAATATATGAAAGGAATCATTTGTCGTTTTTCGTACGAGGTACTTTTTGACTTTTCCGACAAAAGTACGAGAAGAATGTTTTTTTAACTTATACTACATGAATGGAATTTTAAAACATTATTTCCAAGAAGATTCCTTTAAAAGTTTTCAAGTTTATTTTTAATCAACTTCTTTTAGTTTAGAATTATATGACATGTTAAGAAATGAAAAGTGTTTTTGAAGTAGAAAGGATATTTTCCTCAAAAATGGAGTTCAAGTGTTTTATCAAAATTATTTTCCATCTAAGATAAAATAGGCTTATGTTTCTATCCATATTATTACATTGATTTGATTATGTTGTGATGGAAATATTTTTATGAATTCATTTATCTTATATGAATTGTTTTATGATGTCACGATGTTTAAGATTCCCATTTTTATTACATGGGTTATGCTATGATGTATGGTTTATGATTTTGTGGCACACATAAGAATGGTATCATTATGAAATGGGTGGGACCTATATCTCCCTCCAATGCATTGGGCAAATATTTTATATCTCATGATATAGACATGGCTGGAACGGCAGGTTAAACTGGTTCAGTGAAACAGGACTGAAACGAGGAGTGAACTCGGTTCAGAAATGGACTTTGTCCACTAATATAGTCTTGGAAATGAGTCTTAACTAATAAGAAATTATTCTCTATGATTATGTGTGTATGCCACAAAGTTTCATGTTTTAAGTTATGATTATTGGGATTACATTTCACTACTATGATTTATCCCATGTTATGATATTATGATCTCTTTTGCGGGTTATGATTTCCAAAATGTTATGTTCTTAGGAATATGATGTGATTGATATTTCTTTTGTTTACCCTTACTGAGCATTTGAGCTCACACTTTTATGCTTTCTTTTCCCCAAGATATAAAGAAAGGTTTTAGGTTAGAAAAAAAAAGGTAAGATCTTTATGGGAGCTGTTGAAGATCTTTCACCATGATTAGAAGATTATATTCCGAGTTTCCAAAGACACTAAACTATTATGGTCCTTGTGTGTGTGTTTTTGTAATGTACTAAGTATTTTTAAAAAGTAAAGTAATTTCCATGTACGTTAAGCTTCGGGTCTCTACATTTATGTTTGATAAAATCACATTAAATTATTTTAAATGTTTCTTTGGATCCTCACCAGATAATCCATGAAATTTGGGAAGTAGTTTAACAAACCCGTATTTCAGTTCAAATTTTGATTCGAGATTTGGGTATGTAATACAATTTCGTTGATAGTTAATGTCTGGTGCAACCAATTCTCAAATGGTTATATTAAGTTTATTGTTATTTTTTCAGCCATTGGTTCTTATTTTATATATAGTTCAGAAGTGTCTCTAATTTTAATGTTACAAGAATGGAGGAATTCTCCAACTCGTTGAATGTTGAAACTTCCCATAGACTGATATTTTTTTATTTGAGCTTGAAGGCTATGATCAAAATTTTGTGTATTTGTAAGAATCGTTCAATTTCATTCTTAGTTTCAATTACATTGAAAAATAAATTTATAGTTCATTTTATGTGAATTATAGTATCTTATTGATTCAAAATAAATGAATAAATAATGTAATAGGTAGACCTATTACTAGAAAGAACTACTCTTCTATGTGTGGTGTAATCATCGTAGAAACAGTTTCCATTCCTAATGCATTAGAAAGGGTATAACCCAATATTTTTTATAATATTTAATTCCATCCCAAATAGGAATACTAATATAAGAAGTAAATTAGAAATAAAATAATTAATGGAAAAGAAACTAAGAGTTTATTGAAATCAGAACAATATTACAAAGTGAAGAATTAGAAGAAGTCTTCGATGAAGCAATCCTAGCTGCAAGAGTTCTCCCTCTTAAAATACCTGTAGAAATAGATTGAAACTAATTATCATATTCCTTTAATCTCCCAATGTACATCCCAACCCCTAAAGATGAGAAAACACTAATTTATAGAGTGGAGGGGGGCTAGGGTTCATGTGGTTTCAAGTGTAAATGGGGAAATATGGAAAAATATTTTATTCCACATCACACCACCTGTTCGACCTTCAAAAATATTGAAACATCTATCCTTCTAGAAGTATTTTTTGTTAAAAAAATATTCTAACTCCCCTCAAAATTGGGGACCAAAACAAGAATGGATGAAGAAGGTATGGCCCAAATATAGAACTAAAATTATCCCCTCCAAATTAGGATTCTGTATTTGGATTAATTAATTTATGAATTGATTAGTTTAAATTGTTTTTATAAAAAAATTATTGAATTGGGATAATTAAATGAAAAACTAATTAATGGAAATTTCTGTGATTATGAAGTTGTTTAATTTGATTAATTAATTGATTAATTAATTGATGAATTATTTAAGGGAAATTATTTTGATTATAAAATTGTTTAATTAGATTAATTACTTCATTAAGTAATTAATGGAAATTGTTTTTATCATGAAAATGTGTATTTGAATTATTTAATTGGTAAATTAATTAATGGAATGTTCTGATTGTGGAATTGATTGATTAATTGAATATTGATTTGGTTAATTAATGGGTTTGTGTAATTTTTTCATTAATGTGTTTATGAATTCATTAAACATGAGAATTATTTGATGATTGAATTAACCTTAATGGGTTAAAGGGATATATAATTAAATGTTGAAAAATGTTTTAATGGTTATTTTTCATTTTATTCCATGTAAATAAATGTGTTGAACCATGATTATTTTATTAATTTAAATAGTACACTTTAACAAGACTATTTGATGAGAGTGTAAATATTGATTAACCTAGATTGATATGATATATGTGATATTGTGATATATGTGATATAAATGTGTGGAAATTTTATTCCACATAAAAATCCAATAGTTATAAATTGATAAATGTGTGTGGGACATGGTCTGCTGCATCCAAATCCCATTGTGATAAATGATAATGGGACACAGTTAGTTGACTCGAAATCCCACTTGTGTGACCGTTTGAAAAATTATTGTGGGAAAAAATTGTTTCTTCACAATACCACTCATTTGTTTGTTTGATAAATGAGTTTTGGGTCATGGACTTCTGCTACAAATACCCACGTTTTCCTATTCGTGGTATTCAAGGCCCAAATTTTGGAATTGGACGGTGGGTCCAATTGGTTGTGATGATGAATTTAAATTACATGGATAACGAATTCTCTTGTGTTAAAATGAATTAAGAATTGAATATGTGAAATGGTTTAGACTCTGGCATAGGCTGAAGCAGGTATTGAGGTTCGGGTGTTGTCAGGAACCTGGGGTTTTATTTGGTTTAACTAAAGGATAATTGAAATGTGAAAACTATTTAATTACACATTTCACATTAATATTTATACAAATTAATACACTATTATTGACTATATATTGTATTATACAAAATTATTGGTGTCCTACTGAGTTTTACTTACACCCTACTCAGGTTACCTGATCGATAACAAAATAGATTTAATTATTGTTAGACAGGTTAAGGGTAAGGGACCAGTGTTAGATAACTGAGTCGGGATGGAGAATGGATGAGGAAAACATACTTAGTTTTTGGTACCAACTTTGGAGAAGTTATTATATTTATTTATTTCGGGTTTTTCATATTGACACATGATGTGCACTTAGAATGACATATATACATTTTTGTTTTTGATGTTGTATTCCCTGTTTTGGTCATCATGTGATACTAGTTTGTTTTGTTGTTTATTTTATGATTTGGTCAATATTATTTTTTTTCATTATTATGATACTTTGATAAAGATTTTATATTCTCTCCATGTTGATATACTAGACCCTCTATACTAGTTAGAAACCTCTGGCGAATGGGGATTCATGCTTGAGGTCACATAGCAAACTGGCTCAGCGCAGTAGTGTGTGGAACCTGATTTGGTACGTTACAAATATGACCAGCGTAAGTGTTGGGATTTATTTAATTTAGTTTATTTCATGGTTTTTCAATATTAATTATTAAATTAATTTTATGGCATTTGTGTCATCCCCCCCTACATTATTTTATAGGACCTACATATCCAAGGTTAATTATGTAATCCTAGTTTAACCAATCCTTTGGTTCCCCTCACCTATGTGTGAGTTATAATTACTTATAATTAATGTATTTTCCCAATATCCATGGAGGAAATTCAAGATGAGACCATAATGTTTTCAACCCATGTGTTACATAGGTGTACAGGTGGAAAGTTGTAACTCATGACAAGACTATAAATAGGAGTAATTTCCCCTATCTAATATGTTGATTTAATGTCCTCTCAGTAAATCAACCATTAGATATTCTCATGAATGGGTCATTTAATTATTTATTTATTTTTGTCTTATGCATTTTTTATTTAATGGATGATGTATTGCTATCACATAAATAAAGGAATTAATATTAAAAGAAGGAATCTAAATAATTGGATTATGCAAAAATGTTTTATCCAAAAGGATAATTTATTATGTAAAATAAACATAATATTAATATTTTATGTAATGGATAAAACAAGATAAAATTTATCCATAAAAAAGTAAAATCCATAAACTAAATATTATGTCATACTTTGACTTCAATTACTTTCTTAAAATGAAACTCAATAGAACTAAGGGTTTAACTAACCCATATTAGGACACATACTTTTATAAGGGGAGTTCTTATGATGGTTTTGGGTTGGCTTAACCATTTTACATAAAGAAAAGTAGCACTTTATAGACTTCATATAATTTAGGGGAAAGTATTAGGGAAATTAAAGTCATGATTTCTGGACTGGGTAATCCACTAAATAGATAATTGAGTTACAAGTTCATGTTTTTCAAATAATTTCCTACCTAAATACATTCAAATAGATTGACAAACCCTTAGTAGGGTTATGTGAAGGGAAATACGGATAATTTCCACTATGATGTCTAAGAAAGTAACATTATGAATTCAATGTTGATGGTCATTGAGACATGATAAAATAGTGGGGGAATTAAAAAAATAAATTAATATTATTTATTAAATAATTTATAATCAAGTAAAGTACTAATAATATATTTTAATTAGTGTAGAAGATGGGAAAACCATAAAAATAGTGAATTTATTCCTTAACACAAGGTATTTACTTAAAAATACCAATTATCGAATATGATATAATCTTTTATGAGATAAAATATTTTCATAAATTTTATATTATATTTTGGAATCCCCTACTCTTGTTCATCCACCCTAGTAGGTGAGAGAAGGTGAAAATGATTCCTACTAGAGATATGTTAAGGATTCTTATTATGTCAATTATATTTTATTATAAACTATTTCTAGAGAGATGATGATATAAAATAAATACATTGATATTTACATCATAATATCTTATATTATTTTTCTTTATAAAAATAACAAAAGTATTGAAATTAATAATATTGTTAATGAAATATTTCATTGTAAACTAGAAGAAGGTAATTTAGCTAGTAATTATTCTTTCAAAATATTGGGGTATATTGATCTTTTAGAAATATTGGGCTTCCACTTTGATAATAAATTATCCATTAGTATTATCCAATTATCCTAATAACCAAATTTATCCTTATTTTTAAATATCAGATAAAATAAATAGATAAGTCTCTCAGGAAACTTTTTTCCGTACATCACTAAGCTGATAATGATTGGTTGTAACCTATTTCTCCACCCATTGCGGTGAAAGTTTTAAAATACAAGGATGAAGATACCACAGAAAATCTAAATAAAATATATCCATTATGGAATCCTTAAATGAAACAAAATATTCAAGGGGAGAAGAATGAATAGGAGGATATTTTCTTCTTATGTAGAAATAATGGACACTAGAAAATAAATTACAGTGAATTGAAGAGGAAATCATTTTCACCCACTTAAGGTAAATTCATCAAGTTTCTATTAACCACTTCTGTATTAAATAAAATATTTTTACAAAAAAATATTTAAATATAGTAGATGAAAAAGAATATATATGTTGTAGAGTGAACTCAAAATGAGCTGAAAAGGGGTGATTCCTATGATATCTAATAGGATATCGCCATCTTTAATTCCAAAATGGATTGATTCAAGTTTACAATAAATTTTATTAAAACTTTATCTCAATTTCCTACTAGACAAAATTAGATATTATTTATTTTCAAATAAATGTTGTAATAGTAATTTAATACTAAACTAATAGTTTAATAACTCTTGGTTCATAAATATCCATTACAACAGATGATGATTATAAAATATAATACTCTTTCTTGATTATAGAAATTTAATTCATTATCAAAATAAAACTAAATGTAGTTTTATTTTTTATTTCCATAAAAATTATTTTTTTCTCAATTAATCTAAGAAAATGGATATACAAATATACTACTTATCAATTTTTAGATAAAATTTTTTAAATAAAGGTATGTCATAAAACCTTGAGAGATAGTTTATCATGGCCATGTGAACAATTCTAAAGATGATGGTATCTTAAAATACTTCATGAGAAATTTTTAAAATACCCATTAAAGTTAATGAGTGGACTTGGAAATGGAATTCTCTAAGCCCCATTGTTGGATTATATTTAATACAAGTAATAATTGATCATATTTTTGGATTAATGTTTATCTATAAATCAGATTTCTTTATATACATCAATGTCATTATGGTAGAAAAATGAAGGTCAATGATGAGTCTTAAAAATATTTTAAAAATTACATTATCACTTTCAAGACATATTTTTAAAATAAAATTGAAATAAATAACCCTTTGCCAACAATATTATAAAATGGATATCATATCAAAATACAATATGATAATATTAAATTAGAATACTACCACAAGTGTTTGTTGAAAACAATTTTTCAAAATCTAGATGCCTCTACAAATGAATATAAAAACACTAAGGAGTATCTTAGTTAATGATCCAAAAGCCACTAAAGATATTAATGTCTATTATATATTGACTATATTTCCATAAACAAATCCAACCACTTTAAACATAGTTCGAGAAATCATAATTTATATTGGTTAACACTCTAGAAGCACATTAGTTGGCATGGGAATACTACACTTCACTATGCTTAGTGCGTGGATTAGTTCTAGAGACACATACTCTGTATGAATTTATAAACAAATAGGATGTTTATGTTCACTATAAATGGTTACACATGTAATATTATTTTGGAATAATAGTTCTTATAAAGAAGAAATAAATTATAATATTCAAGGTTTGAAATTTATATTTATAAATTCAAGTAATGGACTCCTTGTAAAAAGATTTGGGGAATTTGTATTTTTGAATGTGTTTAAGATGTGATACTGCTGGTGAGTATTCAAGGAAAACTAGAAATGGATGGTGCAACATGGTACTAATAAATCATGATTTCTTATTGAAATGATTATTTTATGAAAAAAAATTATTCACCACTCATATTGACTAATTTTTTTTAATTATACTTGCCAATGCATATTTATATGATCATCATTTTGGGTAATTTATTTTCAAGGATATCACATTTAAAGGATTCCTTACAAAATATTTCTATATGACATGACCAAAAAGGAGACCCTACGATATATATCTACTTGAAATAACTAAAAGGGTTGGTGGCATTAATAAATTACAATAATATATAAATATTGTATACATTAATTTATAAATAAATCAATCATATAGATCATAGAATGTTAATTTGGAAACAAATTAGTGACATGTGTCTCTAACTTGGTAGTGAGAGCATTATTAGTTTTCAAGATAAATGTATTGGTAACATATCTAAAACAAATTTTCTGTATTACCAATTTTCTAAACATAATGAATGATGTTTCTATATTTATAAATTAAAGTGGCAACTGTGTTCTAGGGAAAACATTCTAAGAAATAGATGTATGATTTTGATGAATCTATTCATAATACATATATTAAAAATGTATAGAAGAAAAAATTTGAAAAAATTCAAGACTAAATTTTTTTTGGAATTTAATCCTTAAAATATAACATGCATGGGAATAGGAATACATTATATAAAATAAAATAATTACATGATATTATGTGATAAAAATTCATCTCATATTCCATGATATGTAATAATGTTAGATATTAATAATTCATAAATCAAAAAAAGAAAATATCAAACATATCCTACATAACTGCATAGACATGCAATTAGAACTATCAGATAGTACATGGAAAGATAGAATTGGATGAGTTCATGGTATCTAGAGAAGTGGGAATACTAGTGATCAAGGGAACTAAATTCATGTTTATACTTCGTTCAATATGATATAGCATCATTAAAAAATCATCTAATGTAATATAAAATAAAAACATATTATATCCAATTGTTTTCAAAGCCACGATATATGATTTTATTTCAGCTTCTAATGTAGCATAAGAAATGGTTTAGCAATGTCCTTTTCTAATTTTAGGTTATACCCGAATAAATAGATTTATAATTTTATTATAATATTTGGCTATGGATTTAGTTAGGATATCATGATTCTAACATGCGAACAAGAGGAAGATACTCTATAATATCACTATGTGATTGGTTTTCTCAAGATATTAATGTCATGGAAAATAGATTCTCCACCTAGAAATATGGATTTTTCAAACCTAAACACAGAATCATGGGAGGAATTTCAGCTATATCCATACCTAATAGAAGCATGTTTAACATGTGTGTACTAACTAATCATTAGCATCTTTCTCTAGTTAATGTGGGATTTTTTTGGGGGGTTAGGGCATGAGAACCAACGAATTTTTACATTATATTACTCAAATATTTATATAAGTGAGTATTAATTTAAATATCTTATCATATTTTCATTATTCTTCATTATAACATCGATTTCATAATTTTCTAGAGTATATTTCATATTTATAAGGTCTTAGAAGTTTCCTAATATGATGAGAACCTTTAGATGCAATGATGTTGTATCTTAAATATAGTTTTATAGTTAGATAATGTAATATGATAGGATAAATTGTACATATATTGTCAGGTTCAAGTACTTATAAGTGGGTGGGTCTTCTTCTCATGAAGTTCACATTTGGTAATCTCAAGTATGGGAGATTATGAGAACAAACCTACCAGTAGGAGTTCCACATGTTTCAGTTTCATCGAATATTCTTATATATGAGTGTGTGTAATGGTTCTTAGTCTTTAAATTTTTATTAATGACTTTTATGACTCACACACTTAGATGTATTTCGTAAACCATGATGATAGCAGTTCATCTGGAAGTTGGATATCTTGGGTGCATAATGAGTGATATATTGTTTATTAATAAGTTGAGGAAGGATTTGACTCCTAAATATTTAGGTAAGTTGATATCTTGGACCTTTGGTTGAAATATATTTCTCCCATTAAATTCCATGTGCATGGTTTAATGATGTTTATTCGAGATAATCAAAGAAATACATACCAAGCGCACTAGTTAATGGAATGGATTTGCAACCTTTTTTTATGAAATATTTTGATAAAGGGTTATATTACTCAATGATCATTTTTATGTGGTTGTTATTATTGTGACATTAAGTTCTTTCTCTGGGGTGCCTTAACCCATTGCATGAGATTAGTGTTGGAATTTAAGCATACCCACCTTTTTCCAACAAGAAATAATCCTAGAGGGTCACCAACCAAGTGTTTCAGTTGATCTCAATTAAATTCTATTAATATTTAATTAATGTAATAAATATTATTCTCAAGATCGAGGAATAATTTTTTTTAATTTTTATTATTCACATAAATTTAATAAATATTTATTCATTTGATTGTGAATAAAATATAATTATTTATTTTGTTGAATATTTAATATATATATATATATATATATAATATTTTGTGAATAAATAATTTATTTAATAGAATAAAATATTTTTATTTGGGTTCTTAAGAAATGTCAATGAGTTTCTAACAGACCAAGACTGTGTCTGGTGATGAATATTTATTTCCAATCTATTAAATAATATTTATCATCGTAAAAGTCAGTGCATGATGTAAAATAATAATAATAATATTATTATTATTATAAGGAATTTGGGTTTATGATGGTTATTATATTATTAATGGTAAGTATGCAATTAAATAATATTTTAAACTAAACTCTATCTCTATAAAAAGATTTTTCGGTCTCTATGTAGGGTAATAAAGATATAAAGAATTGTTGTGCATAATTAATTCTCTCCCACATTCCATTTTCTCTAACGCTTTTAGGAATGAAACATGAAAGAGATATTCCTTCAGGATCAAATGATGATTTCTCAACATGAACGATGCAAGACAATTGATTCTACATTCTATCATTCAAAAATTAATTGGTTTTGGTTGATGATCAAAGGAGAACATGTGGATCACTACTAGATGCTCAATGTTCCCTTTACCCAGGTCTCCAATTCTACTTCAGGTATCCAATAAAACATAAAAATTAGGAGAACTGGTCTAATAGAGGGTTTATTAAGTCATGTTAAGGTAAAAACCATTATAAGAGACCAATTTTCCCCTTGTACTCGTGTACTAGGTACAGTGACACCACAGTGTAAACATACTAGAGAATCATATTCCTGAACCATTTTAGAAATGTCCTACTAAATCACAACATGCCCAACTCACCTTCGAGTGACTAGATATAAGGGAGAACCTTCACTTACACCCATAAAATGGAAACAATTCTCCCACATCCATACAAGGGAGACCCTTTTCCCATGACCATACAAGATCAACCCTTCACCTACACCCATAAAAGGGAGACCCTTTACCATACCTATATAAGGGAGACCCTTCAGCCAGATCCAAAAAAGGGATAACCTTTTCTTGTGCCCACACAAGGGTGATCCTTCACCCACACCCATAATAGGGAGACCCTTCACTCACACCTATGGAAGGGAAACCCTTCACCCACACCCGTTCCAAGAAGATCCATCACTTTAATCCATTAAAGGGTGACCCATCAACTACACCCATATTAGTGAAACCTTTCACCCACATTAGTATAAGGGTGACCCTTCACCTGAATCCACACACGGGTGATCATCCACCTGAACCCATACAAGGATGATCACTCACCGAAAACCTCATAAAAGGGTGTCCATTATTCCCACATACATATAAGGGCATAAACTTCTACCTTCTCCCATACAATGGTGAAGCATCCTGGTAGACCTATACTAAGGTGAAAAATATTTATTTGTTCATAAATAAAGTCACCATAAACACCCAATTTTCAATGATAGAGTATCCCTCTTCCCAGAGTTCATATCAGGGAATCCAATTATTAATCCCTCCTCTATATTTACCACATATATATGACTAGGTTATGTTTACTAGTGTTCAAACCTTTTATCATGTATTCCCTTGATAAAAGTAATATCCTTATTATCCCCCTTTACTGATAGATACATAGGTTATTTACAACCATTTATCCTAATCAAAATTAGGGTATCCATCAAATAGACATTAGTGAAGCCACTCATGGCTCATGTAGCACAACCTGGTTGAGCTAGGACTGAGACCAATCAGTCTGGGTATTTTTTGTACGTCACATTCCACTAAATGTTCTATGATTAGTGGGGATCAATTTCTAGTTGTAATCCCTAGTGATGTTACCATTGATGATTTCATCCCTTTAAATCATCAGTTAGGCTTGGAAGAGAGAGTGGTCTTTGGGAGACATCCATCCGATTGTTTCTAAGAACAATTTTTCTATCATTCATCCATGTTTTAGCCCCACCCATACTCAAACACATGGGAAATACTTTAATAATCCCCACACATTACATCATATATGCAGGAGGTGGGACTTCTACCTAGGTGTAATCCCAAATCCATTATTCCCACATTAATGATCTCACATTAATAATTCATTGAGAAGTTCCGTCCATTATGGTAGCCCCCAATGAGTAATCCCCATTGAAAAATATGTTTTTGAATATTTCCTGACATAAATTACCTTATTGCATGATGTTAAACTTCATGGTACAATCATGCCACATGACCTTAAATTGTGAAACTAAAACTACATGGGATTTTATTCCTATTAATAATGATATGTAGGGAAATATCTATGGTTCAAGAGGAACATCCAAACCTAATATCTAAATCCAATTCTACATTAAACTATATTCCTAATTAATTCATCTTTCCATATAAGGGGTCATATTCCCTCAAAGTAATAATCAAATCTACCTTCTTAGGGATATATTCTATTTGAAATCAATTAGAATGGGTTATATGTGCTTAAATCCCCCACCAAACGTTACGAAAAATATTTTTCCAAGAACTACACTCTTTATAACATTAAACATATTAGAATCAGACCTTTTCTCATTACCTTAGGAGGTACGATGTGTCTTATTAAGTGGAATTGAACTACATGGGTTATAATTCCCTTCATTGGGATATATAGAAAGCACTTCTCACAAACTCAATATTAATACCACAAACACATACCACCTCCCTGTATGGAAATAAATTCTAGGGAACCCAACTATGTTCCATTAAACAATTGTGTCACTAGTTAATAAGAAAAATATAGAGAACATCTAATACATACAAACATTCAAATCAATTTATATCTACAACCAATTATTGGAATAGTGGTAACCATTACTGCACTTGGATTAAGGATTTAAAAACTTATAATAAATATATAAGAGTGTCCGGGAGTAGGAATTCATTCCCTATCAAAAGGTGTTAATGTCCCAAACATCCCATCCTCTCCACCAATGTGTATTCTAAAGTGTCCCTGGTAAGAAACCACAACAACTACCTTACTTTTGAAAGTATGCCAATAATGATGTTCACATAAAATCATCAAGGATGAGGGATCCATCATAATTTATATTGGAAAAAAATTTAAACCCAATATGTGATAAAAAAATAATTTATTTACCATAGGTTCCTTATATTTTCTATCCCAACCATTCCTATAATTCCATCAGAATAACATTTTGAACCAGAAGTGAGTCCTTAAACTTTACAAAACATTTATCATAAAAAAGAATGATTTTCCATCGGACATTAGCTTCAATTTTCATTAGATATTTTTTTAGATTTAAAAATGTGGAACCTAACATGAATCATTTAACTATGAAATAAATTATTTAAGAATAAAATTACATATGATGTTACCCAGATTTTTTTCTATTTTTTTTGTTCATGTTTACTTGGTAAACATTTAAAGATTCCCCATCATACCAAATTGATGGACTCGCAGTTAGGAAAGAAATTTATTTTTGTAGCTTCCACAAAGGATAAGTCACCAATCATCGAGCATGTGTTTTTTCCAATACAGTATCATGAAAAACAAGTAAGAAATTGGATATTGAGGTACTAACATAATTATGGTACTATCCTGAAACTATATGCATCTTAGAATTTTCTATAATTATTGAATCCCCAAGATCCATGTCACCATCCAAAGGCTGTAGAGAAGCTAGCTTCACCCACTACCAAATTAAACTATTTTTGGATCTTGTCCCCAGAATGAGATAATTTAATCCTCCCTTACCTTAGATAGGTAGAAGAGTTTACCAACACCTCCACTGGTATGCATGAGTTTCCAAATAAGAATTTTCCCACCGTCATCACTACCAATGTTTTTCATATTCAAATTCTAAACAACCTTACAAAGATGTTGTACATAAAATCTCTTCCCCAATAAATAGGACCCAGGAACTAAGGAAAGCCCACCCAAGGTGTCAAAAAACCAAATACATGAAGAAAAATAAAGTTACCATATATATAGAAGAACTATATTTCCATATTCTGGTGTAAAATTGGAGATAAGAGATACATTATTATTCACACTCATGAGGACTACCAGTATACTCTGGAATAATTGATGGAACCACATTACCATATCTTGACATCAAATAGGGAGAACACCCATATTCTTTAACCCACACATCAATCATTCCAATTCATGTTAGTTGGATCGGGGGAAGAATGCCTGAAAATTATGGGATTAATAAATGGACAAGATCATATCTATTACCATATATATGAATCCAATTTTTATATCTCGATAATAAAAGGAGGACATGAATAGTCTCACACTCCTATTCGGATATCAGAATCCCATTAGCATATTCCAAGGTAAATGGCGAACCATGAATGTATTCCTACATATATTGTACATATTTTCAACAAATCCCAAAAAAAAAACAGGGTTGGATAGTCATTTTCATATTCTGATGACTCATTATGGATATGCATACATTTTTTTTGTCACCAGCAGAGTGGTTCTTCAGTATACTTTGACAAAACACTTTGAAGTGAACCCACATTCCCACTCCTATCCAAAATAACTATCAACATATTATAATTGGAACACATGGATGGGATTATTTCCCCACACCCATTGAAAGTATTGGCTATTATATTCCAACAGAAATCTATTACGTGGTCAATATTCTAAATATATCCTAATCTAAAGTGAATAATCAAAATATTATAGTGGGATTTAGTTAGCAAGAATACATTCCTACCGAAACAAAAGTTTTTCATCGGCATACTCTGAGGAAAACTCAAGAATATATTGGTATTCAATCTGTGATTAATATTGGCATCCATGTATCCCTATAATATATTTTTATGGTATCTCAAGGATCTATTGACTCCTTATCAGGAAAAGATTGAAAATTATCCAATATAATTCCTCCCCATTATTCAATCATCACCAGTTATAGAATACCACCCTAGATCATTTTTCATGAAAATATTCCCTATGAAAATATAAAAATTATTTATGATATCCCCTCACATGACTTTTTTCCCTAAAGATAAGTTCATACCCTTATTTAAACTACTCAAAGAGTTTCATTATATTTGGAAAAACTTTAAAGACCAGGGCCATCTTTACTAAGAACTTCATCACTCCCTAGTAATATCTTATCTCATCTATGAGATAATTTTAAGTGGAAATTATCATCTACACCTCCTTAGGGTGAATCCTTTTTTATATTGGAGAAAAAATTTGATGAATCATTTCCATTTGAAAAAACTGATAAAATTTCCTTGTGGTTACATTAAGTAGAGGAGACCCTCCAAGATGATGGGGAAAATACTATAGCCTTATGGTAGGTACTAGTCAACAGAAATATACAAGTGATGTTCTGGTCCATAGACACCTCCTATTATTATATTACCGAAGTTATAAATGATGAATACAAATCATTACTATGAAAAAATATATGGTAATCCCTCCATTAACTCTTGGAAAAACATATTTCTTATAGATAGTGTCCTCATCAAACTATGATACTGAGAAAACATCACCTTCATATTGATTTCCAAGCCTTTTCATTGCCCTAAATACCTTTGTTGACAAATAATTGTGACTACCTCCAAAAAAATACCTTTTTTACACAATCACTATGATAAATAGTTTCTAATGTCCCACATGATGTGTGCATTAAGGTTTTGGGCGAGTATAGACCATTCAATTTTATTCTCTTCTCTAGCCAATGAATTAGAAATAATGGCCTATAACATCAATTATTCAGGTCAAGTATCTGGCTTGGGGACTATATATTTTATCTAGACCATTTGGATGAAATTAATTGTCTAGAAAGAACAAAATAGATGAACTCAATGGGAACATACTATTTGTAAGCTCCTACATCAGGCATCCAACAAAGTCGAGTAGGACCCCCCATTTGAGAAAGGAAAATCTTGAGAAGCTTGTAACTAATAAGAAACCCTCTATATCTAGAATCTAAAGATAAAATAATTATTAGCATCTCTCATACTCCATATAAAACTAAGGAAAAATTCAAAAGGTTGGACTCGGTGCCGCCACTATGGAATAATTGGACCAATACCATTCTATAGGCCTGGGGGGAATTTTAACCACCAACCCCACCCATGGGTTCATCAATACCCCAGAAATATAAATTTTAAATGGTTTCAGAACCAATTAAACCATATCCCATAGGGATGGGTGTATTCTTACCTCCCCCTACCCATAGGAATTTAGTTTTCTCTATATTTGGAGATACTTTCCCACAAAGAATAGCTTCATCAATTCTTCCAATGCATGATTTTTCTTTATCATCACAGACATGCTTGGTAAGAATCATTGTGGATTCTGTCAAGATCTATTCTACATAGTGCATTTAGGATAACATAAAGAAGGGAAGATAAATATGTGCATAGTCCATAATCCCATAAAAGTGGTCTCCTTTTGAGAAGAAACATAAACGTAAGTACCCTGACTAAAATAAATCCTCTCACTGCACATGATAAGATGAGGATCGGTTCTCTATGTAACAATATGCATCAATAAAAACTATCAGTGTTAACATTATAGACAATATAGATCCCACTACTAATGAATAAATTTTGTACTTTTTTCCCTTGAACCAACAACTTTATACTTTATATTTCTTGTACATTCAGGGATTTGAATATTAATAAATACTGTATCATGTAGTTGTTATTATTATACAAAACATTAATGTAATCATGACTCTGAATATCAATCATATTGTAAAGTTTATATACAATTCCCTACAATGATGATAACATTTAAATGTAATTATGACATTCATAAAATTAATTGTATGGTTAAATAACATTATATGATGGAACATATATTATGTTGACTATTTGGTTTGAGTACTCATAATCATTCTAACTTCGTAATATTAAAGATGGTAGATTATGAGATAGAACCACTAGTATGAATTTTATAAGTTTATGTGTCATTAGATATTCTTATATGTGATAATTTTTAATGATACTTAGACATTATGATTATTATTAATTCATATTAAGACTCATGTTCATTGACGTACTAACCTAAACTGTGACACCATAGGTTTTCAAGAAGTTGGATATGTTGGGTGCATCATTAATGATATGTTATTAATTAATAAGATGATGTAATATTTTTCCTTCCATATTTTGTGAAGTCGATATCTGGTCCCCTTGATGAAAATGGAACAGTCACATTAAATTATTTGGTCTTTGTGTAAGGACTAGTTTATTTCAAATAGTGAAACAATGACATATCAAGCATATTGGGAGACGACATAGATGTTAAAATTTCTTGATGAGAAATCTTAATAAAGATATTATATTAAATATTTAGTGTTCATAAGTGGTTGTTATCATTGTGGCATATATTTTTCATTTTTTGGGTTCCTTTACACATTAATATAAAACAATCTTGTACTTTAGGAAAGCAAACCTAATGCCACTACCAAAGTATCCTAGAGGGTTTCATAATAATTTATACCATTAATTTGAGTAAAATATTATTTATATTTAATATTAGAAATAAATATTACTCTCCACAATGAGAAGTAATATTTATGATGGATTAATTGATCAAAACATTTAAAAAAATATTTATTTTCTAGTTAATTTTTTGATTACATGGATATATGTAATATTTATTTGTCTCTTATTATTTAAAAAGTAATAAACAATTATGTATTGATTAATAAAAAATTTATATAACAAGAATATGGATATAAATATTTTATTCATTAAACCATTAATACATTACTTATTTATTTATTTAATATATAATATTAATCTTTTTTTATTAGTAGTATAATAAATAATTTTTTATATATAAATATATTTTTAATTATTTGAATATTAAAATAAATACTCTTTTAATCATACTATGAATATTATATTTATTTATCATATATAAATATTTATTCAATAATTCAATAAATTCAA
The DNA here is from genome assembly GCA_963277665.1 of Viscum album. Classification (NCBI taxonomy): domain Eukaryota; kingdom Viridiplantae; phylum Streptophyta; class Magnoliopsida; order Santalales; family Viscaceae; genus Viscum; species Viscum album. The sequence continues at coordinate 1,454,054,393 of OY728120.1, forward strand.
TAGAGGACAGGTGTGCCTAGTAATTGGTTGGGTCAAACATATTTATTTTCTAGACTCTATAATATCTATATTTTCATGGGTTAGCATATGCCACAGAATAAAATAAAAATATAATTCTTTTATATAGAATGGGGTTCATTATTGATTTAATATATTATTAAGGTCCCTTATGAAATTTATTTATATGAAACAATAACCCTAGATCTTTGAATAGACAATTAGGAGAATTGTGGGTGGTTGGTCATTAGGATCAACACTCACCTCCCAAGATAATTATCTATAAATGATGAATGTCTCTAGGTTTTTTTCTAAAGATCGTGAGATTCTCACTTTCTCCTTACCTTCCTCTCAAGATGGAGAGAAGAAGAGATAATCCATTAAAACCAAAGGAATCATGGTAGTGATTAAGGGAGTTATTCAAGATAATTAGTACCATTGGGATAGAACCCAGACTATCATTGATGATGTTCCAATATCAAAGGATCATATGTGTATCACCACTAGAGGGGATCTACTTTGGGTCCTCATAAATGAAATGAAAATACAGTTAAACAGCATCAACATGATCACCACCAGCATCGAGGAATGAGCTCAAGGCCAAGGTATTCATTCTTATTGTTAAATTAATTATAAATTAACATGATAAATATCATATATCTTGGTTCTAGTGAAAATATTTATCAATATTCATCAGAACAATTTTTCTGGTTGTGTAGTTCATCATCATGTATAATATGGATTATTCATTGAATCTAACAAAAGGTGAGTCAATTAAAGTCCACATAGGTTCTTCTACTATATTCATAACCAACATGTAGTATAAAAGTCCTCATGTACTAATTTATAATAATTTATTAAATTTGATTGATGTAAACATTTATACTTAGTTTTTCATTTCATGCAATTCATTATTTATAATCTGATTATCAATATATTTTATTCCCCTCTTTATTTCTCACTCATACAAAATAGAATAATTAATTATATATGAAGAATATATAAAGAAACATCTGAGTTGGTGCATGATTTACAGTGTTAAATAGCATGTAACTTGATAACATGTCATATAACCCCACATGACAAGGTGGTCGTGTGGTCAACATACATGAAGTAATTTATTGAATCACATGAAATATAATTAATTTACATGTAGTGAAATTAATTAACATGTGATGAAATTAATACACAAATGATGTAATTAATTTACATTTAGTGTAATTAATTCTTATTTGATGTAATTAATTAACATGTTGTGTAATTTATTCATACACATCATAATTAATTCACATGCCACATAACTATTTCATATGTTATGTAATTAATTAAAATATAATGTAATAAATTCAGTTTCCATGTAATTAATCTTTATATTGTCTAATTAATTTACTTACCAAGCAATTAATGAACATGTTTTGTAATTAAATGCACGTATAAAAATTCGTTATTACTCATTTACATGGAATACACGCCTAGCCAGGTTGTACACTATGTACATTAATTTATATAGAAATTAATTTTATTTATTACTCTATTAAACCTCATCATTATGTGTGTGTATTTAATTTATTGGTATTAATTACATTATGATAAGTTTTTTGTTATATTAAATAACTAATTTATTTCTATGTAAAATTAAGAACTAGATATCTTGTATTGTCATTACATACATTACACTCCATGTGGATTAAATTGGTATAAGTAGAATAATTTTCATGTGTACCATGTATCATTTATTGATAGTACACACCATGAAATTACTTCACATGTAATTTATGTGATATATCATCCTAGTGGACTATTTACAACATGGACCATGTAGGGAAGTTCAGACATTTATAGTCTATGTTTCCTCCAATTATAATCTCAGTAATTAATTATATTTAAAATAATATTAATTAATATATTTTATTTAAAATCACAACTGATGGGTACCTCTAGGAGAGATTGGATAGAGATTAAGATAAAATGAATTAATTCATTAATCAGATAATTAATAAAATCAATTCATGTAAGTTTTATCTTAATAAAATAATGAATCAAAATGAATGTTAACGTGTTATTTTAAATGATTATTCATTGTACAAGTGCATGATTATGATCATAGAATATCATGTGTATGTGTATGGTTTATTTAAACATAAATATTTCATGTTTTTTTTTCAATTATTATTATTAAATAAAATCAATTTTCTATGATTCATCCCTCCCTCCATATTATGTGTGGACCAGTGTGACCACAATTTTTTTATCCCCATAGTTCCCTTCAAATGTATGTGAATTTAATGAATTGTAAGGATAGAGATCCTTGGAACATGGAGTTGGTTAAAGATGGAGTCAAGGAAAAACCAAATTGATGAGATACATAAGAGAGAGGTGGAATGATAAAATTCAATCTCTGACCAGACCAAGAAGTTGTTTCCCCAAGGTTCAATGGATTGTTTATTTTCAACTCAACAAAAAAATCAATAGTAAAATATCATGATCATGTCATGATTTATTTTTTTTATTTTTTCTATTGAAATATTTGTTTTATTAATGGTTGGTCGTGATCACCTAAGTAAATGGATTAATGTGAAAATATGGAATTAAAATAAAAGGATTGTGTGTAAATATTTTATAAACATAGGGTTAATCATTAAGTAAAATCCAATTAATATTAACAGGACTTGTAAATGGATAAAATAAGAAATTGTTTACATAATAAAAATATACCTCAATTAAATTTTTAAGTTAGACTACACCTTTCATTACTAGATTTTGAAGGAGACCATAGAACTTGGTATTTAAATGGTCCTTCTAAAGAAAATTACATTTATTAGGTACTTTTAATTATGGTTTTGGGATGACTTAAACAAGTTAACTTTATTAGGATTATCCTTTTCAATAATTAATATATCTTGGAGGAAATTTTTGAGAAACTTTGAGTTAAAATTTCATGATTGAGGAGTCCGCTCAACAAATGTAGGAGTTGTTGGCCCATAGTTGGAAAGACCACTTACCTAAACACCTTTGAGAAACTAAAAAATCCCTTTCTTAGGTTATGGGAAGGTAAATTGGTACATATCCATTAGAATTTTTATTCAATACGAAATTTTGATTTCCATAATGAGGGCCATTGGAACATTCTAAAATAGTGGGAGACTTAATAAAAATTAAATTATTTTATCTAGATTATTTTTCAAATCAAATAAAGTTATAATCATCTATTTTAATTATTATAGAAAAATGGGGAGAAAAAACTACGAAAACACTATAACCACTCCTTAACTTATTACATTTCCTCACATGAACAAATTTATATTAGTTGAATAGATGTTTTACACTATTTTACTATCAATGAATTTGTACTATGTGTTGGGATCCCTATTCCTAATATGCTGCCTTAGTAAGATTGTAATGGTGATAAGGATGTCTATGTGAGATTAATGGAGTATTATTCTTATGTTTTTTCATCATGATATTAGTTTTGTAGGGAGATATGAAAATGAAATATGAAGAGATGAATTCTTACACCATTAACTCTCATATCCTTGATCTCAAAAGATAAAAGAATAGGATCCAGATTTATAATATTGTAACTACACTACATTAGTGTAAAATTGAAGAAGTTAAAATAGATATAGTTTATATCTTAAACCTTTTGGAGTATATTGATATGTTAACAATATTGGTCCTCCACTTAGATAAGAAATTATCCACTAATCTCATATTATCATCCTCACTGCCATGGTTATCCTAATTCATTGAACACCAAATTAACATTATGGATAAATTGATAATGAATATTTTCACTCCACTTCACTAAATATATATGTATTTACTGTAAAAACATTCCTCTTCGCTTATTAACTAGAGTAAAATGTCAAAAATCGAATGAATATTTTAGAGTCAGTGGTGACTTTATGACTCCCTTCTAAGAGAGAAATATTAAAAAAGAAAGTAATGAACTGGAGGTTATTTTATTCTCATGTGTAAATAAGGGTTATTAAAAAAATGTGGTGAATTGTAGAAGATAAAATCATAATATTATACTTCTAGTATGGTCATTATTATAGGAAATGATTTTGATATAATTATTGGGTATATATTTTCACAAATATGTATTTAATACATGGGAACCAGCTATGAATATAAGTATTATAGTAGGTAAGGTGAAATATAAAAGGAAATTAATAATGGTGATTCTTATATCCATAATGAGAAGTGTACCACATATGTATGGTATGGTGTAATTATTTAAGTAAAATTATTTTTTTGTATTGAGTATAACCAAACACATTTATCTCATTCATAACCCAACCCAATGGGGCACATGCCACAACTACCCCAAGCCCACATCTATAGACCAAGGGCTGGTGATAAGCTCTGATAGGTATATCTAACATGAAGAGACCTTCAAAAAATGTACAGGTATGCATTCAACAAACCATATAAATGTAGAAGTGTAGATAGAAAAAATAATAAAAAGATGAAATTGTTGGAATATAATCCAAGAATGAAAAAACTCTAGGGTCTATAAGAGTACTATAGTGAAAACAAAATGTAAAGTGGAAAAATACATGCCCCACTAGAAATATGTACCAACCTAAAAAACTATAAAGCAAAAGAATGTTTTGAGATCCCGACTCCTAATCTCTAAGCTCTGACCATCATACATGTTACAATGCACCAATTATCCCTAAGTTCCTCTATAGTCACCTCCAACCTGTCTTTCGTCTACATAAGAAATAGTTTGTGAGGGATAATACCATGTAGGGGTGAGTATATACATACACAGTAGGAATCCTTGAAATATTAAGGGGGATAACTAAGAGACAACATTTGAATAGATAGACAGACCGACAGCTCAACCTAAAAATTGAGAGTAAATAGAATCTAACAAAATAAATATAGATATATTTTTATTTATATATATATTCAAATCAAAGAAACCCAAATGAGATAAAATTGTATTTCCATCTCATATACCATCATATAAAAAGAGTTCCAAAAGTTCCTGAAGTTCAATCAATGATTCTCAATATCTCACATGTAGGTCTAGATGTATCCAAGAGAAGGACCACACCTCAGCATTGTGTTACATTGTCGAGGGGGGGTGGGGGAATATCCAAGTAGAGGAAATGTGCCCATGTGAGTTAGGGGGTGTCACTCAATAATTATAAATATAGGACCAATGCACTGATGTGACAGGGGGTTCCACTCTGTAGGTGGAGGACTCACAACTTGGTGGGTTGGGGGAGGGGGGTTCCACTATAGTGTAACAAAGAACCATGCCCTATCCGATAGGGGGTAACACTCGGTAAGCAGAGGAATTGATCTATATTTTATCAGGGTGTACAATGCGGAATCATGAGGACCTAGACCCTATCATATATGAGGTACCACTCAGAAGATTTAAAAATCGCACCCTGATCCATCAGGGGGTTCCACTTTTGTGTCCTAAGGACCTGCACCCTTTCTGATAGGGGTGCCACTTGGTATATAGAGGAATTATTCCATGATCCATAACGGGGGTTCCACTCTATAATCATGTGTAATCCCTCCCTGTCTGATAGGGGATACCACTCAGTGTATAGGGGACTCATACCCTGGTCCATCGGGGGGTTCCACTCTAGTGTCTCTGGTGATCCTCTTCCTGATTATTGTCATCGTCGGGCACCCCATAAATAAGATTCACTACCAGAACATCTCAGATAATTTATTTAAACCACCAATGGGGGTTACCATTACATTCTACCAGAAAAAAACACTTATTATATGCTACTCGTTGTCCAAAATATGAGTCCAAATAAAGGATATATGAGTGGTTGAAGTTTCTTCTGAAGGAAGGGATGGCTACATGACCTATGAGCAGACCCACATGGAGTGTGGTCTCAATCCATCATATAGAAATGTCCCTAATATTAAATTTATCATTTCCCATGTAGGGATACATGATGTGGGCGGTCTACAAGGCGTTTTGGAGCCACTCGGGGTCCTACTTGTGCTCCCTAGTTGTGTTTGTGTATCTTGTATGTGTCCATATACTTTGATACATGCTATGTCTCTCCACACAGAGTTCTGCCCGTGTCTCTCGCCATGTTTCTGTATCTCGAAACATGGTGTGTTCCATGACATTCCCATTACTAGGTACTATCATTGTATATTATACGCTACCATCACAAGGTCACATGGTGTGTGGGGATCCCATATGGAGTGTGATACATAAAATGTCATGAAACCCAAGCTTCTTCAGCCAAGGACCTACACGCCATGTGTTCATAGTACTACATGATGTATAGACATGTTTTTTTAGAATATTAGATCTGTTCCATGGATCCCATGTCTATGTATATTTCTTTAGATCCCACCTCTAAGACACCTGAAAATGGTGGATATATCTCTGTTCTATATTTTTAGTCATTCAGTGGTAGGAAATCGGTATCTATTCACCATGGTGGTTCATCACTCTATTTTCATGACTCCATTCATCATCAATTAGTCTCAGATCCAAATTCCATGAAAATAATCAAAATTTACCATGTTTCATCCCCAAATCCATCCTTGATCACATATCTTTTCATCACACATGAAATAATCCTGATTATGGAGTTCTGATAGGGCTTGGTTCTATTCGTCAATGTTGAATCATGACCCTGTGGTCCAATGACAAATAATGTGAAGGAATTGTGGGATAAATGAGCAATAAAAATGTTTTTACAATAGTTTTACAAGTATTGTTTCCCAACAGATGAAACTGGAAAGATTCAGGTGAGAATAAAAATTAATAAGAAAATTAATGTCAACAAGAAGTCGCATTCAATTGTCCTTAATTGGCAGAGATCAAAGAAAGGGATTGATCATTCTCAACAATTTAATAAAATGCAGAAAAATTCAAAAATAATAATTATTACCTGGATATTAGATTTTTCCATCAATGAACATTCTCACCAACAATTGAGAGGATTTGTTACATTTGTTGTGCGATGATCTATTTCGATCTAGAGTCATGTCATTGTTCGATGTTGATTATCCAATAGAGGAGAGGAAGAGCATATATCGATCATATTAGGGTTTATGTGGCTAACACTGGAGGATTTAACTTAACACTAGTTTTATGGGTTATTTTTGAATTATATTAATTAAATAAATAAATAAAACTAATTATTTATTTAACTAAATGCACCGCCCATGGATGATTTTATCTGAACACCCCACACCAGCCAATTTTAGGCCACACCTAGGGTAAACATCACATTCCGGAAACAACCATGGTCTTGGATTTCTGATATGAGATTCCATTTAATAGTTATCCCATTTAATTTAAGAAACTATATAAACATAATATAAAATATTTTTAATATTTTTATAAAATTAATTTTGGGCATATCGGGCCTAAGAATCACACACCGCCTCAGTGCCTGGATCTGAAATTATATATATATTTCAACATTTTACTAGGAAAAAAACAAGGTCTCCAAATAATTCCCATATTCATGATTATCTTACCCAAAATGGAAAAACCAAATAAACAATTCCGGATACTGATCTTTTGTATGGATCTCCCACTCCTAGGAACTCTCACACATGTTCTCGTGCTCCCCTAACATGAAAACTAGGGTAACGGTACATCCACGTAGGGTCCTCTCTAGTCGATCCTTAACATCCACTGGGTGCTTCGTAAAAATGGTTCCATCCTCTTTTTCTAGAATTCCTAAATCAATAATTCGTATAGGGTCAAACATGTATCTCCTTTGTTATGACACATGGAAGACGTAGTGTACCAGATCCAACATTGGGAGTAGGGAAATGTGGTAAGCAACCTCTCCAATCCTCTATAAGATCTTGAATAGCCATATGAACATTAGTAATAACTTTCCTCCCTAAAATAACATCCACGACCCTCATTGCAGGAAGACTCTTAGGAAAACGGGGTCTCCCTGTTGGAACTCCATGGGCCTATGGCATCGATATGCATATGATTTATTCCTGATATGGTCTACCCTCATTCACTCATAAGTGACTTGGACCTTCTCTATAATCTCCTAGACTAACTCTGGACCCATAAGATATGCCTCATAGATATCTATCGGACAAAAGGGTGACCTACAGGGTCTCCCATAAAGGTCCTCAAATGATTCAATGCTGATAGTAGAGTGTCATCTATTATTGTACGCAACCTCAACCAAGGGCAGTTGATCCTCCCAACTCCATGAAAAATGTAACACACTAGACCTTAGTGTATTTAGGGGTGAAAGGATATATCCATCCTCATATGGATCATGAATTTTTCCTATATTTCTATCTACAACTGTTATGTTAATAGCACATCATGGTTAGATACTATATTCAAGGGAACCCTTTGAAGGTGATCAATCTCTTGAACATACATCTACCCCTAAACTCTCCACTGAACTATTATACCTAATATAAAGGATGTGTCTCAACATCCTGGGTTAGACAACTATCACCCAGATAAAATCATGGACCTTCGCTATCTATGGAATTTCTCTCATGAATTCTATGGACATGCCATCCCATTTCCACTCTCGGATCTCAAGAGGATGAAACAATCCTACCATAAACTTGTACTCAGCCTTCACTTACTAGAAGTCCAGCACTATTTGAAAAACTCTACCACAATTTGTCTCCTATTGACCCACCAAAACTACTATTTAAGGTCTCTATACTTTCCCCCACACCAGGTTGTACAACCAAAGGAGATGTGTGGAACTTCTGCATCACCTTCTCCTGCATTGTGATTGGGACCATCATCCATCCATAGAAAAGAATGACGAGATGAAAACCCTCATAATGTATATTGGGTGATTCACTTGAGGATATCTGTCCAAGAAATAATTCATAGTTGATATATCCTAACTGGGACTCTCTCTCATGCTGATGGAGTGGAGGAGACAATAACATCAACTATAGAAAAGTTAAACTCTACAGCTCAACCATGGATAGATGTAAGGAAGCAAACTGTTGAGAACCCTCGTAAACCAAATGAGCTTGGGACATCCTAATAAGGGAATATTATACCACATATCCATTCTATGAATTATCGACTATCTCAATTTCATAGTCATGTAGGAACTCCATCCAGTGCCTATGTCTCATGTTTAGGCCTCTCTATGTTAAGACATACCTCATACTCTAATGGTATAATTAAACAAAGAAGTGATATCCTAGAAGATAGTTCATCAATATCCATTAAGAGAATACTTCCACTAACATTTATAGGTAATGAGTTTCAGAGTTCTTCTCATGTGGTCTTAGATACTTCAACTTGTATGCGATAACTGACTCTCTCTACATCAACTTGTAGCTGATTCCAACTACTGAGGCATCACAATACACAACGTACTCCACACATTCCTCTGGTATTCTAAATATAGGATCACATTTTATCCTCATACTCAACTACTCAAATTATCTCTTGCACTAATCAATATAGGTAAAAGTCTTCCCTTTCTACATCAAGGTGGTCAATGTGGCTGCAATCCAAGATAATTCATCCATAATCCTATTATTGTACCCCACAAAACCAATAAAACTTTGCATCTTAGAAACACTCTTGGAAGGCTCCCAGCCAAGCACTATATTGATCCTCACTGGTTCTATGGATAAAAAATCCTCAAAAATTAAATTCCTTGGAAATTGATAATCATGAATCTAGTACTAGAACTTAGATAGATTACCAAAAAACTAGTGCTCCCAATGAAAAACTAGGACTGTCCTAAAATACTTTACATGCCCCCCCCCCCCTTTGATTCAGAGTATATGGGTATGTATTCAATGAAAACAACCTTGAAGTGGTCCTAGTAAGCCTATAAAATCTGGTTCAGCAAATCCATAAACACATAGGGGGAATTCATCACACCAAAGGGCATCACTAAGAACTCATAGTGTATGTAGCAACATCGTAATGTCAGCATCATAATATCATCCTCATGAACTATCAACTAGTGGTATCCAGACTTCATATCAATCTTCGAGAACCATTTTTCACCTCACAGTTGTTCAAATTGGTTTAAATCCTTGATAAGGGGCACTTATTATTTATCATTGCCTGATTTAGGTGACAATAATCCATATAAACCACAATATATCATCTACCTTTTTTAGGAAACATTGGAACTACCTAGGAAACACACTGGCCTAGATCAAACACTTATCTAAAAGGTCCTCCAATTAGAACTTCATCACTTAGAGCTCGGAAGGGTCCATATGGTATGTTGTATAAGACATCAGAGTACTCCCAGGATGAAATTCAATACAAAACTCCATCTCCCACATCATAGGTAGTCCAAGTACATCCTCGGATTAGATGTTATAAAATCCTCCTTGAATGAATGAATCTAGATTCAAGAGGAGCCTACTGAACCAAGGTATACACTCACCAACTAATGGGTAATGGGATGAATCCTCCTGATTTCCAAACCTATTCACCCCACCAAGTGTTATCTCTCACCCAAAAAAGTAGAATCTTGTATAATAAATGTGGAGGCATATAACCCATCTACGATGACAGTAAATTTGGGTTTGAACCATGTAAAAACAATCCACACCCAAGATGATCTCATAAGGTTCCATCCTGATGATAAAAATGTCCCACATTAATCTCTCTCCGAAAAGTGATATCTCACACTACTAGAAAATAAATTAAATAGAAGAATATTTCCTTATAGGAACCTCAACAAAAATATGCTTGGCTAGCACCTCAATTGAGAACTCTAGCTATCACGCCATGAGTAAATATATGAAGGAATGACTTACACCTCTTTCTACTAATTCTGAAGCAAGATTAAAATTAACACATATCATATCTCTGATCATTTCATGTGTCACGGTATCATAAGACTCCATAGCCTACAGTTGTTTGTGGTCTCATCCATCAGTTCCCTGAGCCAAATTTGGGCCTCTTGGTGCTAGTGGTAGAAGTATCTCATAGCATGGTCCACCCATAGATCCTCCTCCTAGAGAACCTCCTACTCTTCATCTAGCTTAGCCTCCTTGGGGATCTTTATGTCGTCTCCTTGGAGATCCATGATTACGATGCTAACTCTATTATGGAGGTCCATCAACTATCTTCCTACCCTCCTCAACATGTCGAGTGAGGAGATCATGAACCATGTGACCTCACTCATAACAATAATATCATTTCCCCTCTCTGGGATTCCCTATTCCTCTATATTTTCTATGTTTTACATGACCATGTTCCTAAGTCAGATTATGGTAAGGTTTCCTATGTCAAGATTCTATCAATTGGTTCCTTCTAACTATTTTACATGACTCATCCCTGTAATTCCCACAAGTAGATCCAGATGTTTTTCACCCCTATGATAAGAATCTCTCCATCACCAGTGCCCTCTCTAACACCCCAACATATATGGGAATGAAAAATGGTACCACATTGGAATATATCTCTCTATGGAGACTCTATTAAAACTTTCATTCTTAAAATTATCCATCTCGGATCATGTCAATAGAGTGTGGTGTAAGGTCTCTAAACCTCAAGACGTACACATCCATTTTAATCCCTACCTACTAAAACTCTAGAGTCTCTTGAATATGAAGAGAATACAAATGGTAGGGGTATTACTCATCATGGAACAACTACTGAAACTAAAGACATGAGAGTGTAGAATTGTCATGTATCTAGGTATTAAGACTCCACTAGTGCCTAGTTACTCTAGGAAAAATGATATATTATTGTTTATAAACTAGATCCATCAGTGTTTTAATTATTCTAAAAACATTGGCTATTGACTCTATCCAATCCCCTGCTGGCTGCGGATCTAAATTGATGTGGAACCTCAACGACCTTTGAAACTAGAACTCTCAGAGGTCACTAATCCTACATGAATCTTCGGTTATCCCTTATGGTATAATCTACTACTAAAAAATTGTGGGTGATACTACCAATCCACCCAGAGGAAGGATTTTATAGGATGGACCCTAAATTGTGGCCTCATAACTCATTAGATCGTCACCACGATCTAGAACATGTAACCATTGATTGATGGGGTCACTGAGGAATCCTAAAAATTTAATCATGACTTAGAAAAATCATAAGAGAATATATATATATATATATACATACACAATGGGTATCATAATTAAGAATGAAATTTAAATACTCAGTCCAATATGATTCGTGTACCATTAATCCCAACAACCAATTTCTCGGTATGTTGAGAGGACATGCAGGTAGCCAATATCCTAGTGAATGAATATGTCGATTTCTACAACAACATTGAATTCCATGGAAAGATATTCTCACTCAATAATCTTTGAAACTATTTTTATAAATCTCAACCAAATTCTCATTAGGGGAATACTCCATGTGCCATGCCAATGAATGAATTGCTCTAATACCAATCTTTCATGACCAGACCAAATAGTACTCAAGTTGTAACTACCCAAATCCCACCTCAATAGGCCCAGGGCTATTGATAAGCACTGAATGTCATATCTTACATGGGGATTCATTTACCTAATGTACCTATATGCACACAACCAACCATATCAATGAATAATTTTATTGGAAAATAATAATAATATGTAACACCTAGAATATAAACCAAGAAAACAAAGCCATTAGGGTGTACAAGAGTACAATAGTGAAAACTAAAAGTAAAGGGGAAAATAAAAAACCAACTAGAAATATGTCCAAAACTGAAAAAAAAAAGTAAAATAATGTTTAGAGATACAATCTCCTAATCTCCAAGACTTGACCACTATACATGGTCCAATGTACCAAGTATCCCTATGCTCCTCTGTAGTCAGTGTCGTCTTTTCCATAATCTGCATAAGAAATTATCGGTTTGATAAAATCCTATTTAAGGGTGTGTATATAAATACCTAGTAGGACACCCCCAAATTTGAAGGGTAAGTAGTAAGTGACAATATAGGAATTGATAGATAGACAGACAAGTTCAACCCAAATCAAGAGAGTAAATAGAATCCAACAACATGGACACATAAATACATATATATATATATATACTCAAACCAATGAAACCCAAACGAGAGATAATGGGATCTCCATCTCATGGCCTAGATAGGAGAAGATTTCCAATAGTTCTATAAGGTCCATAAAAAATGCCTAGCATATCGTGAATCTGTGCATAAGTAATCCAGTGGAGGACCATACCATTCAATTGCTCCACATAGTTGAGGGGGCACAATTAACAAGTAGAGGACCCATGCACTTGATTTTTAGGGGTTCCACCAAATAAGTATCCATAGAAAACCTATAGCTCGATATGACACTGGGGTTCCACTCTGTATATAGTGGACCTACACCCTAAAGCATCAGGTGGGTTACACTCTGGTTTCACGAGGACTAACACCCAATCTGATGGTGGGGTACCACTGGGAATGTAGAGGACCAATGCCCTGGTATGTTAGGTGGTTCCACTTGGGTTTCATTAGGAATCATTCCCTATATGATAGGGGTTACCACTAGGTAGATAGATGACCCACACCCTAATCCATCAGGGGGTTCCACTCTAGAATTATGAGGACTCATGCCCTATCTAATAGGGGGTACCACTTGGTAGATAGAATACCCATGTCTTTATTAATAAAAGTGTTCCACTATAAAATCAAAAATACCCTCTCCCTATCTAATAGGGGTACCACTTGATAGATAGAGGACAAACACCTTGGTCCATCAGGGGCTTCCACTCTAATGTCTATCAGGATCCTCTTTTTAACCACTGTTGTCTTCGGGCACCGCCTAAAAAATAATCACACCCATAACACCTCACATCATATCTATAAATCATGATGGATTCCAAAATCACATTAAATGTGAAAAAAATCATGATAGGCTACTTTCGAGGCAAAATCTGATTCCAAAACAAAAATATATGGGAGGTAGAAGTTTCCTCTAATGGAAAGGTGGGGTATACAACGTGTGAGGGGACCCACATGATGGGTGGCCCACTCTATCACCTATACATGTCCCTGAAGGTACATGTCTCACTTACCATGTAATGGTACATGGTGTGTATGGGGTCTACATGGCATGTTTGAGCCACTTAGGGTCCTTACTGTGATCCCTGGTTGTGTTCGTGTATCCATCCCATTTCTATGTACTTTGGTATGGTGTGTCTCTCTACATGGGGTTCTGCGTATGTCTCCATTCGAGTCCATTTACCCTAGAACATGGAATGTTCCTTTTCATTCCCATTCCTGTGTACTATAGGAGGACACATTGGGCCTCCATCACAATGTCACACAGTATGTGGGGCTCCCACACAACATGTGATACATATAATATCATTAAATATTAATCACCACAGCCAAACCCCTACACACTGTGTGTTCTTCGGACTACATGGTGTGTAGTCATGTTTCTTACAAAATCTCATATCCATTCCATGGATCCCATATCTATATCCATTTATTTGTATCTCGCCTCTTAGCCAACTGAAAATGGTGGATCTATCTTTGTTCATCATTTCAACCATCTCGTGGTCAGAAATTAGCATCTATTCACCATAGTGGTTCTTCATTTGACCCGTGCACCTCTATTCATCATTGATCAGTCACTAATCCAAAATATGTGAAAATCATCACCCATTATACCATGATTGAACCCCAAATCCATCCTTGATCACTGATCCCATCATCGCAAGTGAAACTGTCAGGAATTTTGGTGTCTAATTGGGGTTGGTCCCGAATGGTAATGTCAAATCATGACCCTATGATCCAATGATAACTAAAGTAAATAAAATGTGGGTAAAAGGCACATGAACAAGGGTTTAACATTTCCTTCCAAGGGTTCTTGTCTAACAGATACTATTGGGACGATCTGGGTGAGAAAAAAAATTAATAAACAAATTAATGTGAGTATGCGGGCACATGAAATTTTCCACAATTAGAACAGATCAAAGAAAGGGATATATCATGATAAATTTTTTAATCAAATGAATAATAATCCAAAAATAATGGGTCCTACCGAGATTTATATGGAAAATCCTGGAGGATTCGCCATAATGGTGTTTTTATAGATGATTTCAGAATTTTGTTAATTAATTAAATAAATAAATTTTTTATTTATTTAACTAAACACATTGCCCATGGCCAATTTTTTTCGAACACCTCGGGAAAGCCTATTTTAGGTCGTTCCTAGGATAAAAATATAATTCTGGACACAACTCTGGTCTCATATTTCTGATCAAATATCTTGTTTAAGAGATATCCAATTTTATATAAGAAATATAAGAAATATTTTATAAAATTAATCATTGGAACACCAGCCTTGGAATAATACATTGTCTCATCACCTAACTCGGGAATATATATATATATATATTCCAAATTCATTCAAGAAAAAAAAGGTTCAATACAGTCTTAGTGTCCATTTTAGATATATTGAGACATTATTTCATATTTTAAATATATATCATGGCGTTTCACACTAAAAAAATAGTTTAGTAATTATAGAATCATAAATATCTATTGAGAAATGAGTGGTAAATATGTATATATATATATTAATTATTTGATAGTCAAAAGATAATTATTTATCAAGAAAACCCAATAATAGATCACTTTTTTATATCAAAAAATGTTTTTAGACTCTATTGGGATAACATACTGGGTATACTAACAAAATTATTATCATGTTTTAGATAAAGAAACATTTATAAATATAGTTATTACACATAAAATTTAAAGTTACTTCAGCAAGTCCATGTGAGCTATTCTAAATCTATAGTTAAATTCAAACACTTCATGAGATTCCTTTAAGAACTTTCATAAATCATCATATATGTAAATGAGCATACCTTGTAAAGATAGGGGAACCTCTTTACTGGCTTGTCGTAGAATATATTATCCAAGAAATCATTTTTAATATATATAAATATATATATATATATATATATATAGTAAAGGTGTTCCCAATATCACATTTTCTTCAATACATCAATATTGTGATGGTAGGAAAAAGAAGATCAATGATGAGTCTTTTCTATATTGAAAATATTCAGTAATTTCTTCAAATAAATGTTTTTGTAAATAGAAGCATGGAAAATAACTATATGCTAAATATATTGAATAATGGATTTGTTATCAATTGTGATATTATAAGAAACTATTAGCTCATAACTTCAAGCATTTATTTAAATATTCTTTCTAAAAGATGGGTTTAGCTACAAATGAACATAAAACATTTATTGTATCTCAATTAATAATTCTATATCAACTATGGATATTAACAACTATTCCATACCAACTATGTTCCTATAAGGGAAACCTATTTCTGTTAATATACTAGGGGAATAATTAACTTCTATGGTGTAAGGATCTATATGAACATGAGTTGGAATAGGAATGCATAACTCCACTAAGTTCAATGGAAGGAGTAGTTCCAGATAAACGTACTACATAGGAAGTCAAAACCAAAGTGGTTGTTTATATTCCACACAGTAGGTGATACATATATTATACCTTCAGAATAATGATTCAAAAAAATAAGTGGTGAATGAAAACATTCTAAGACTGACTTGTATCTATGAATTCTGTATCGGATTCCATTGATCATGATTTAGGGAATCTATATTTTGGTTGTTTTTAAGACATGATACTACTTTTATGTATTCAAGAGAAACAAGACTTTAATGTTACAAGTATGTAACAATAAATCATGTATGATTATTAAAAGTTTTATTAAATTAAAAAACATTTACACCAATCATCTTGAATAAAATCATTTTTAATTCTAATTTTCAAAGCATGATTTTATGATTGTCATATTAGGCTATTAATTATCTTTTCCACATAATTTGGAGGAAACCTTATTTAAGATTTATATATAACAAAAACAAAATAATATACTATGGTATATGTAGATATGGAATAAATATAAATATTTAGTGACATTAATAACCACCAATAAGATTTTTAGATTACATAAATTCATGGATAAATCGTGTATAGTGATTATAGAATATTCATTTAGAAATGAAGGAGTACCATATGTCTCTAATAGGTTACTGGGAGTGAAATATTTTTCCAAAATATATATGTTGATACCATATGGAAAAATCTATATGTCTTACTAGTATGTTAATAATAAGGAACTAATTTATCCAAGAATAACTAAAAAATGAAACCATGTTCTAGGGAATAGGTTCTAAAAATTAGATCCATGGGTTTTCTAAATATATCTATAATACATGTACTAAAAATTATTAAAAAAATATATGTTACAAAATTTTAAGACATGATATTTTATGGAATATAATCTTTCAAGTACAATATTTATGGGTGTTAGAAGAAGTCACTATGATTAAAAGAATTTCACATGATTAAGTCCGATGAATTTATATCATATTTCTTGATATTTACTTACATTTTATATTACTAGTACATGATAAAGAGTAGTTGAATATCAAATGGATCTAGGGTAACTACACAAACTTTCAGTTATAACTATCTGATAGTACTTCAAATGGTATAACTAGATGGGTGTCCGGTGTCTAGAGATGTGGTAATACTTGTGATCATGTGAATTGAATACAAATCTTCATTTAGATCAATTTGATTAAGTATCACAGTGAGGATAAGGTAATTTTGAATAAAAACTTATTACAGCCATTGGTTTCTATATATTCAATATTTTAGTATGTTATGGCTTTTGAGGCATATTAGGTATAAATTTATCAACCTCTAATTCCAAATTTTATTACATGCCAATAAAACAATTATTATCATTTATGATAAAATTTGACTATGTAATTAGTCAATATTACAAGCTTCTTATTCTGTAACAAGAGGTGGATAATTTTATATATTACTAAATAAGGGATTTTATCCAGGTATTTATTTCATAAAAATCATATTTAGCACACATTCATATGGATATACAAACATTATATATGTAAATGTGGTAGGCCCAACATATGTAGCCATAGCAGAAGCATGTTTACCATGTGAGAACTACCCACTCATTAGTAGTTGGCTCTATTGCAAGTTTAATTGGTTCCCTAGAACCGAATACTTTATAATTTATATTGTATGTATATTCATGGATTTTAATATTGATAAATACCTTGTCACATACTGATTTTTCTTCTACATAACAATAATTTTATAATGTTTGATAATATATGTCATATTGAAAAGGTCATTTAAAATTAACTTTTATGAAGAGAACCTCGATTTGAAATGATAATATTATTAAAATTAGTTCTACGGTCAGATAACATTCTATGATCGGATTCCTAGTATGTTAATTGTAATTTGTGAGTACTCATATGAAAATGATACTACATCTCAACAAGTTCATACATGGTAATCTCTTATATGGGAGATTATGAGAACAAAACTTCTAGTAAGAATTATATAGTTTTGCATCTCATTAGATATTCATATTTATAATAATGTGTAATGGTCCTCTAAATTTAAAATTATTATTATTTTATATCATGACTTGCATACTTTTATATACTATCCGAGAAAAAGATTCCATATGTCCATGGAAAGATGGATATGTTTGGTGCTTCATAAATGATGTGTTATTAATAAATAAAACATGGTAGGATTTTTACCTTCCACATTTATAGAAGTAGATATCTTTACCCATTGATTTATATAGAACTGCACATTAAATTCCATGGCCATGGTGAACGAAAAGTTTAATTCAAATTCTCAAAGAAAGATGAACCAGCCATACAAGATGATGACCTGGGTTTGAATCCTTATTGATGATATATCATGGTAAAGGGATTATATTAAACAACAATCATTCATATGTGGTTTCTATCATTTCAAAATATAATATTATTTTGGCGTTATCTTCTCCCATGGATAAATATTAATATTGCACTTTAAGCACGACTGTATAATTCCATGAAGGAAATATCCAAGCGAATAGCAAACAAAGTTTTTTATTGATCTCAATTAAATATTATTTATATTTAATAGTTATAATATATTTTATTCTCAAGATAAAGAATTAATTTTTATTATATATTAACTAATTAGAAATATTAAATAAATAAATATTCACCGGGTAATTTTTTGATTATATGGATAAATGTAATATTTTTTATCACTTATTATTATCAAGATAATAAATAATTATTTATTAATTAATAAGTAATTTTTTAATGTATATTTATATAATAATAAATATTATATTCACCATACAATGAATATAATATTTATTTATCAATTTAATGTATAATATTTATCTTTTTTTATTTGTAAGGTAGTAAATATTTATTTATTAAAAAATAATTTATTTAAATATGAAAATATTAATATAATTATTTTATTCTTCAGAACATGAATATAATATTGATTTAGGATATATAAATATTTACTCAAGAATTCAATAAATGTCAATGTGGATTAGAAGACCCAATTATTGTTCTGGTGATAAATATTTGTTTACATTTCTATAAATAATATTTATCATTGTGTGGGTTAATGTACACCATAGAATAAAATATTATTATTATTATCTTACATGGAATGGGTTTCATTATGTGTTTAACATATTATTTACGGACTTTTGAAATTAATTAATATGAAACCCTAACCTTGGGACTATATAAACTTGATTATGGTAATTGTGTGTTTTTGGTCATTGTGCTCAATATACTCCTCCCAAAAAAAGTCTCCAGCAGTGAATAACATATCTATAGTTTTTTCCCAAGATATAGATATTCTCTCTTCCTCCTCCCCTTCCTCACCGACTAGAGAGATCAAGAGATGATCCTCTTAGACAGAAAGGATCATGGTAGTGATCAAGGGAGAAATGAAAAATGATCTGTATCATAACACTATCACTTGGGGTTCCATCAGCAATATTCCAAGATCAAGGGAGAACAAGTTGATAACTGCTATAGGGGATATATATTTGGTCCTCATCAATACAATGAAAATTAAACTGAATGGTGTTTGGATGATAAACACTTACATCGAATAAAAACTCAAGGATAAGGTATGTCTTCTTACTATTAAATTAAACATAAAATAATTTGAAAATGTCCCTCTCTCCTGGTTCTAGAAAAGCCATTTTTTAACATTATTTGAAAAAAACTGTTTTTCATAAAATTCATTGTAATGTACATTGAAAATCATTCTTTGAATCCAAAAAAATCTAAGTTGTCCATAGGACCAATAGGCACTTATATTTTTTCTAAAACAAATAAGGAGGATGGAATGTAGAGATGTTTTCCCCAGAGGTGGTCCACATACATACACTTGAATGATCAATATATACCAAACATTAATTGCTTATCTTGAACATGGTGGCTCCAAATACTCATATTTTTCCCACTTGATGAGCTTTATCTAGACATAAAGGGAAAGTTTTTTGTATATCCCACTAAACATAGAGTGAGATTAGAACTCATTCCGCTAAAGATAATTTGGCCTAATATGATGCCTATATAGATGAATTGAAATGTATAAATGTTTAGTTACTTAGAGTAAATATTCCCATCAAATAAATTTCTTGGTTGGAGTTCATTGCATCACATCCAGCAGATCCTTTTCAAATAGAGAAAAATACAAAATCAAGAAGGGAAGATTGTGTCTATTTAGTAGGCCCTAGGACCAGAAAATAAGTATACATGACCTTTGAAACTAAATACTATTAGTATTATCATACCCTTTTATAACAACTACCCCTATTTCAGTAAAGTGAGCCCGATCCAATTTATACTACATCTAAATTACCATAATTTGAAATCTAACTATCACCGCAAAAAAGGTATCAACTCAAGTGGTTATTCTAATAGAATTTATTTATTCAATTAAATCCCATGATTATTAAATGGAAGAAATAGAAGGGTGATTTACACTAGTAAAACCATAAATAAATCCATATTCTGAGTGGGTGTATAAAACTCCTCATCCACCCAATATTGAAAATCCATCCTTATTAACTATTAATGGTATGATGGACCTAGATCAACACTTGAAATAATTTTTATCCCATTATGGCCCTATGATGGAGAAACATTAGCAGTAAGAAGCAAACAAACTTACTATCTCCATGAAAACCTTTTAAGTATAAACATTTGTATAGTATACAAGCTTTCTATCCAGGTATGTTTCAATATGGTAGGACCTCCTTTTTCAATTGATTTATCAATTTATCTCAAGACTAAGAAATAAAATGGTAATTGACCTATCCAAATGAAAAAAAAGTAAGAAAATGGTAGAGTCTAAAATATAATCATTAGATGAAAGGGTATGAAATATTCCCTCAATATACATCTCCCTCAATAGAAATGGTTATAAATATATACAAAAACACTCAGATGAATTCAAAACACCGATGATATGCTTAAAGTATCTCAGTATATTTTGAGATTTTGTAGTCATAGAAAAATTCTTGGATGATACCATCTAAAGAAAAAAAGAAAAAATCACATCCATTTTATAATACCTCGATAAAAAGGTATGTCATTGTGAGAATTTAGTTTTCATGCTTAAATCCCAACAAAAAAACACAATTCCATTTAGTGCCTTCCCCTGAGCATCCTAAAAAGTAAAAAAAACCCATCATAAAGGATGGAATGAGAAAATAATTGATGTTTTGGAGGATTTCCTAAGTGGTAAATTTAATCTATTATTCTATATATAACCAATGTTAAAATCCTATAATCCCCTTTTGGGGGATTTATCGGTCATTTTTAGCCAATGATGTAGGTGAAAACATAAGAAGGGCTGCAGACTTGGGTACACACTGATGCAATAGAATACATAGGTAGAGGGCCTTTAGTCCATGATGTAGGGGAATTAGGGCCATAAAATAGTGGGCCTTTGGGATATTAAAATTCTAATGGCCTAGTAATATAAGTAATAAACCCTTGGTAGGGGTTTCATCTATCCTTATTGGCTCGAGGGTGTGTGTGTAGTTTTATTTCTTATAACCTCAAAGACTTTAATAAAGTATTTTTTTATGAATGATAATGTTTTAAGAAACATCATAGCCAAAATGTTGAACAATCTACTTAAGCTACAATAATCTTGGAGTTATAATGAAATTGGTCTAAATAACCTCTTAGACCACTACCCCTATCATTAAATGTTATGGAATAACATTCAATATTGTTTCTTCTACAAGGAAATCCTCCTCGAGATGACTGATTGAGGGAAGGTAAATTTTGAAAGACCTTTGGCATTGGTAACATGTCTCTCCATCATATCCCCAGTAGAGGGTGGGAATGGAAGGATGTAATAACAAGTAATATATAGAAATTTAATAATTTGATGACTAGAAAGATGGTCAACTGGGCTTACTCCATTCTAAAGGAAAAACTAAAACAACCATTCATGAACACAAATACCACTGTAATAAATGAGGTGGAAATCCTATCATAGTTCTCTAATAGTTTAAATAATTATTGTTTGGAGAATAGGATATGAGATGAATAATCTCATCCACTTTCTATGCTAGGATAAACCTTTTAAGACTTCCTTCCCCTAGCATTGCATAGATGTGCACCACCCTACCAAATGAAACCTTCATCCGAAAAAGAGTCGCAATATGGCTTAGTAAATGTCATTCACTAGGTAGACCCATTCTCTAATAAAGATATTAAATTTTAATCTGAATTCCCTAACCAAAACTTCTTATGGGGAGCAAGAATTCATAAGGGCCGATATGGTAAAGGATGATACTATAATGATCAATCTCAATGTTTCAGTCACCTCCTCTCTAAATCTATATATGTAGTCAAAACGTGGAGAAAGGTGGTTTATCATGACCAAAAGGAGTATCTAGATATTACAAAATCGTCCCAATATTATTTAGATCATATTATCTTTGAATATAATTTTAAAAAAATTAATATATACATAAAACATCGATCAATTTGTAGGAAAGATTGATCTGATTAGTAGGAGAAAAATAATCCCATAAATTATAATCAGGATGGGAAGTTGTCAACAAAAATAACCATGACACCAAAGCTTCAATACAAGTAATAAAAATATATCAATAATAATAAACCATTGGCATAGAATTAGGACTTTCTAAAAAATTGTAAATTTTTCAATCCCAAATCATAAATCTAGATGTACTTCGTCTCTCAAATGAACTCATAGGTGTGCTCATTGAGGCTTTATTGATCCCTCAAGAAATCAAGGAAATGGTTTCCAAATCCAAAATTAACCATGAAGAAACCCATCCATGTAAATACCATGTAGTCATCTATTTCAAGGAATAAAACAATTAGTCTATTTTATGGGTACAAAGAGGCATATCAGTGTGTCTGTTAAGAAGGAAAATATTTATATCCATATATACATGATATAAAATGTGTCTTGGCTCAATATCATACCATTAAATATTCTATAATGTTTGGTCTATTGTGAGGTTGGGTTATCCCACCAAGATTGAGTGTACAAGAATATTAAAAATTGAGAAAAAGATAGTCGGAAGGGTAAAACTAGGAGATCAATTTGAAGATCTCGTATACAAATATTAATTAACGGTTTTTTATCAAGACACAACATTAAATGAATTTCTCAAGATGCCTTTTATTTATACACATGTGGCAGTTCCCTCATCATATCACTAATACATTAAATATTCTTTCAATGGACAACCTAGGGTATTACATGGTGATAATGCCATTTTTTGACTATTATGAGTCCGAATACATGGATATGAGTCTCTATAAGAGGGAGTGAAGTTAATTAATATATGATGATTATATCTAAATCACCACCACAAATATCCAAGAAACTAACCCATTAAATCCATTTAGATATCTTGAGGTAGATTGTGTTCTTCCTATCAATCAAATATAGGTGAAAAACATGGATCATGGAAGTCACCAAGTCATGTGGATAATACTATATAATAAGATGAAACATCCAAAGATACAAGCACAATTTACAAGCATGTATACTCCAATTATCCTGGTCTTGGTTTCATCAGTCAACCAAAAAAACTAGAAGGCAGTCATGATTCTTAGTAAGACAAAAATACCCTTCATCATGATGCCTCCAATAGAGATCCCATCATATAATCTCTTAGATCTCATGATGGTAAAACCTCTTATGACCTTGATGATAGTTGAGAAATATTGAAATATATCCTGGATTCCACCTAATAGTGATTCTTCCACATCGAAACCCTCAAGATGTTGACCCCCCCCCCCCCAATTATTCTCGGGAGTTAAACATTCCCCTATATTTTTTTTGAATCCAAATTTCTCCATTGATATTTTATTCATGATAAAATTGATATTGAATAATATGATGAGTGGGATCTTAAATATGACCCTCTGGAATTTGAAGAAGTTGTCTCATCTACCGTTGAAAAACTCAAATAAGTGAAACTTGTTATAGAGAAGGATCAATGACCCACACTGAACTATTACTCCATGAATCCAAAAGATAAATAGAGATATATTTCCTTCATGAAATAGTATTTGGATGTTTTTCCTTAAAATATACCAATATTCCTTAGTTGAATTATGATGTGGATCCCCATCACATCATCCTAACAACGTCTCACTATGGTTTTAAACAAGGATCAAGAAGAATGCATCTCACCCACATTATGAAATCAAGGATGAAGTTAATTCTTCAATCAAGGTGGATGTTTTTAGGTAATTTAAATAAACAAAATGGGTGGCCAACATTGTATCATTCAAGAATAAGAATATTCATATTAGAGTCTATACTAAAATTACGTATCTCAATCATCACTACCCGAAGGATAACTTCCATGGTCCAATAATTTACCTTTTAATTATTGTGATTGTTAGATTCTAAGCCCTATCAGTCATGGATGTATATTCTGGTTAAAACTAGATCTAGATGTCCTATAATGATAAACAAGACATTTCCTTAATGGAACCCTAAAAACTTTACCGCTATAATGTAATTCTCATTAATTTAAAAAACAAATTAGTGCCACATACCAACGCTCCAAGCGTCATATCATTAAATATATCCTATGAAAGGTCATATAGTGTTGTATATATAACATGGTAATGAAATACCATCAATAGTGTGATCATCATGTTGATCTAGAGATATTTTTTAGCAAACATTAGAAACCCAATTTAAAGATGAACCCCTGAATTTTTCTTTCATTGGGACATTAGGAAAATTTCTCAGCTTCCTTGTATGACGTCATGCCATTGAAAGGGACCCTAAGAAAGACAATGAAGTACTCCTACATTCCCCCTCCATATAAAATAATGTATTTGAGGGAACTTTAGTTAGACCTTTCATATATCAGTAATTTTATATCCAACCATTCCAATTAGTGGGATCCCTTTACAATGTTAATGAAAAAAAGGATCATTTATTAGTGGGGTAAAAAATTTCAATAATATTTTAACAATAATAAGGGATATCTCTTGTACCCATCAGTCTTGATGCCACCAATGGAGGGAAAAAAACTCACTATATATGTGGCAGCTTTTGAGTGTTCTCTTGGAGCACTCATTCCTCATATAAATGATACTGGAAAATAAAATATCATTCATTTTCTTATAAATACAATTCATGATGTCGAGACTCAATATTTTAGTATTAAGAATAATTTCATCACTTTTATCATCACATTTCATATGATTAGGCACTACCTACAACACCATAAAATCCATTTGATATATAGTTGGATTCATTAAAATACATCCTTAATAACCTTATTTTGAGCTAAAATTTTTCATGTTGGAAAGTCATCCTACAAAAGTATGATATCTAGTTTTTATCACCTAAATATATTATGCTATAGGAATTGGTATATTTTCTCAAAACACATCTACTTTAGAAAAGGTTCCAATAAATATATATCTCCTTTATGATGTGTTATTTTCTATCCAAGACACTTCCCATATATAGGGATTTTAGTTTTATGGTACTTCCAAAATCCCAATAGGTAGATGGTTAGAACATCCAAATGACAGTAAAGTTGGTGTGGGGATCATGTTCATCTCACTAACTGAAGTAATTTTCCCATATTCCTTTATATTTTCATTAGGATATAGAAATAATTATGTAGAATAGTAATCCCTCATCCTAGGCTTAAATCTGACATTATAGATACCAATGGATCACCTTAATATCAAGGGAGACTATGAGATGGTAGTGAAGAAAATCAATGGTGAATATACTGTAATGGAAGAGGAATTAATCCCCTTTCTTGATTATGCGAAAGGAATGATGGTGTGACTACCTTTTGAACCATTATTATTTCATGTTTCACCTTCCTAGAATGATTGTGTAAGTGCATTGGCTAATGTTGACACTACCCTAGCCAACCCATATCAAGATTAAATGATTATCTACATCTCACATTACAGGTTGATCAGCACATTCGATAGAAATGATATGATAGAAATAAATGATATCAGTATTTACCTAAAGTGAGACAAGTATATACCATCAACAACCAATCCTAAAGTTGGATGGATGTCACCCATAATTGTCTACCTATAAAATAGAATCATTCCAGATGATCTATCAAAGATATAACCGTTTTTCCATCAGGTAGGGAACTTCATCCTCTATTATGGATCCAACTATTAGAAATTACACTATGAGTGAGGCTTTCATGGAGTACTCCTTGGATGCAAAAAGGAGGGGATACTCTCACCGTTATTCAATAAGTATATTAAAGTGCCAGAAGTGCTCATCATTAAGGGACCAAACTCTCCCATAAAATTAAAATAAATGGGTATTTATAACCATCCGGGATGTGGGATTGTGTAGGGTTAATTAAGAATTGTCATACTTTATAGATGCATTCCAACTTCCTTCATCAACCACTAGAGTTACTATATACTTCCAAATACTCTTATCCAATTTTTTTTTGGAGAATTGACCACATTTGTTCATATCCCCCATCTATAACTGGCTAGTTAATTTACATCATTATGGCCATGGATTTCTTCTATAAGTGGTCCAAAGCTATATCCCTTAAGGAATTTTAGATGAAAACTATCATCAAAATTTTGAATTCAAACAGCATTACTATATTAAGTGTCCCTCAAAAAATATTTTTGGATAATGACACCAATTATTTATCTTCTGATTTAAAAAATATTTATTAGCAATATAACATCCAATCTAATCCCTTATCCCACTACCATGCAGTAAAAATGGATAGAAAAAAGACTTTACAAAAATATATCAAACATCATACAAAAGATGGTGGATAAATAAAATAATTCATCTTTAGATAAACTCCTACAATACTTAAAATATTATTGCACCACATCCCATGCCACTATATTGGAAAACCCATATGTTCTTTTTTATGGGATATATGTAGTCCATCCAATTAATTTTTAGCTACCCTCACTTAATATTTCTATATTTAATCAGTTATCTAAATTTCAGAATTATGAAATATGAAAGGATGAGATGGAAAAACTCAATGATAAAAGGTCATGCACATTGAAAACCCAAGAAGTCCCTAAAAACCATGTCATTAAATAATTATTTAATCAATTTCGCCTTTACCTTCTCAAAAATCCTATAATACTAGGGATGAAACCACCAAAATAAAAAACCAAAATGGGAAGGTCCATAGGTTGTGCATTGAATTTTATCCAATGGATCCTACTCCCTGATCAGGGTTAGTAGAGAGTATATTACCCCTCCAAGTAATACAATATTTCTTATGAAATATTCTTCATAACTACTCATTGATTCACTCACATCTTCTTCATGTGATTAAAAACTATACAAAATAGTTCCAAGATGTAAGACTTTAAACTAAAAAAAATTCTATTTTGTAAGACCCTAAAATGTTTAGAACCTATCTTATCCACAAGATGTTGAAATAAATAGGTTATTTCATCCTTCATGACTTTAAACTACTTATAGTATCCCATCCCCCTTATCCTTATCTTCTTATATGAGGGCTTTCCCCATGTCAGATCTCTCATTCCATAACATGCACCAAATAAAATGAATTCTCCCTACATAAGATCTAGATCTATATAGGGAAATTTTTATTAGAACTATGTTTGTATTAATTCTTTACCTCATAAAATATATAGTGAAATCTATAAATTCTAGTCCCACCCGTGATTATTCGTGGCCATCAACCAAATTCTCTTTACATAGGATCCAGATCCATGTGAGGGTCCCATTTTTCTTCACTTCGGGACCATAAACTACATGTTAATGCTCACCCATAGAAGGAGCACATTAATGATAGAATAAATCAACCAATCACCTCTTATTTATCATAATGATCATCAATCACATGATCTTATAGGTTGAGGTTTATTTTATTGATCATTGTGATTGAGATTCCTTAAATTTGAAATCAAGGAAGTAGTCATCCTTCTAACATAACATTAAACTACATACTATTTGCTCTATCCTTCATGACCTTAAATTGTATGGCCCAAATACCATATATGAGAGGTAGATGCATGTGATGTTTTTTGGATGAAAGACTATAATTCAAGTAAAATTATAGTTCTTATTATAACTATGTGTGAATTGACTACTATTATTACAGGATATCTAGGGACACTAAGATCTCATATCTAACACCCATCCATGAATTATTACAAAAAAATATATCATCTTCCTATGAAATATCATGATCTACATAGGGATATATTTCTCTTAAATTGGTAATGTTCTGAATATGACTACATTAGACAACCCAAATTCCATGGTTCATCTAACTTGTGATAGAAAAAAAGACCTCATATTATAATAATAACATATGTCTTGATTCCAATCTTCACAGTATACAGAGTGACTATAGGATCTATTATCCTAGAACTAGCCATAAATTTTGGTAACTTGAATATATATTATATCCTTAGTATAGGATATGGATCACTTATCAGGTTTCAAAAAAATCAACATTCCCCCACACTACAAATCGATCTATGCAGGAACCTTTTTGTGAAAACTACATGTGGCTTGATTCATGTCCTCACAAGATACCTAGTGATGCCTAGATGTTCTATATCGATTCAAACTATAAATCCAAATCAAATCCATCCTCCACATTATCCATGGTGTTCTCACTCATTCATGAACTGTTTTATCCTTTACCTGGCACTGAAGAAGAGTTCTCTCGTTCTCTGAATGTGATCCAGATCTATGTGAGATAATTCTCCATTTCTGGACATAGTCTACACCTGTTCTAGAGTTATCATAACTACATGTGAATTTATCTCTATCCTCATAGGATAAGTAGTGATTCCTAGAAGATTTATCCCTGGCTGAGCTACATTTTTTTTATAAAATCCTTTTCACAGAATGAGAGGCTATTTCCGTATAAATGGCATAAAACTGAATGACTCATGGTCTAATACCGACAACCACAAAATATTTGTGTTTCCTTAAACTATCATTCTATTTATATTTTAATTTGTTTGGTTTTAATCCCCCAATAATGTTTTATCAAAATTGTGTGACCTTAAACCTC
Source organism: Viscum album (assembly GCA_963277665.1). Lineage (NCBI taxonomy): Eukaryota > Viridiplantae > Streptophyta > Magnoliopsida > Santalales > Viscaceae > Viscum > Viscum album. The sequence continues at coordinate 1,454,083,785 of OY728120.1, forward strand.
AGTCTTTTTTAGAACCTTGACCTCAACCCCATGTCACACCTCTCTAGTCTATGAATATGTTCAGTACACAATAGTGTATACTTTTCAGTGCTCCAAACATCTTTATATATCCTATTATCCATAAAAATAATTCATTAATAAAGTGTTTCAAGACCCCTAAAACTTTCATGGTGGATATTAAAGAGTATAAACACTCAAAAGGACACCTTTTCTTGGTAATGTTTCAGTGTCCCCATACATGTCCTTGAAAAATGAGTCATATTTCATCTTAATTTGAAGATCCACTAATCTTTGTATTCCCTGATAACATTTTAGTAGAACCCTCACTTAAAATATGATTATTGGTCATCCCTATAATTTTCCATATCATCATCCCTTTATTTGATAACATTAATAATTAATTCACACTTTCTAGAAATTTGCTCACCAATTTTATTCAAATACCTTCAATTTTTCAGGCATTTTTATTATTCCCATTTTTTGAAATAGGAAGTATGGTGTTACAAGTCCTCGTCTTATGACTTTAAACAGCACAACATGTGTTCCTAGCATCAAGACCATAAACTGTATGTGTCCCTTTCTTAAGATAGACCACTCTAGAATTGGGGTATCCCTCATGATATGTTTTCTCTTGTTCTATTTTGGAAGACTAGATCATTTTTTTAGTCAATTTTTTATGAACCTATACTAAAACTCTTAATATATCCTAGTCAAATGACTTTAAACTACTCGTGAAAGATATATAAAAATTCTCAAGTCAAAACCCTAAAAATGGAGGCTTGAGAAAAAAATACATCCCCCATTGATTCATTTTATCCCTTAATTAGTTAATAATTAGAGTTTAAATAAAACTGTCGCAAAGCATGTATGGAAAATTTTATAGACCTAGAAAAAAACTGAATCATTCTCCCTAGACCCACTAGTATTAGAAAAACCTTGACCATTGACATGGAATATGATTTCACCCTAGATATTTGTCAACTATAGGGGGTAATGGATTTTAAGTTGTTGGAACCCTCCTTGGATATTCTATTTTTTGTAAACATACTTCATTCCATAATCATTTTAATCCCCATAAATATTCAATAGTGGATGGTAACAAGTGTACAAATCTCTAAAGGTCACCTTTTCTTGGTTATTATTTGATGCCATCATATATGGCCCAGAAAGATATTGGCATCTACCATCCTAAGGAGACAACCCTCTAATCTTTGTATTCCCTAAAAACATTATAGTGGAACCCACCATTCGAATATGATTAGATTTCATCCTTGGTATGTCTAATCTCATCATCTCGGATCTGAACCACTTAAATTACTGATTTACGCAATCCATATTTCAACCATTCAAGTGGGTTTGATACCTTTAATGTTACACCTTCATGCATCATACTCATTTTCAAGAAAGGATGCACCATTTAATTTTTTAACCATTGGCAGTATTTATAATGTGACCCTAAACAACATGATATAATAGTCGGAGATTCAAGTGGATTCCCATTCTTCTAGAATTGTATATATTTTAATTGGACCATTCATTAATGTTTTATATTCCCTTTCCCCTACTATTTTGGTTGTCCCATGTATTTGTTCCAAGCATTATGACCTTGAACTACATCAACTATTCCTTGAGGTTTTCCACATTAGTGAAATTCGGATACATATTTAAATCATCATTTATTTGATTATGTTCCTATGGAAACTGCCACACCCCTCTTTGGTTAAATATACATGAACTTAAGAGTTACACTAACCTAATCTGCATGACCTGAAACTACCTATGTAAAGATACATAAAGAATTCCATATTAAAAACCCACAAAGGTAATCCTAAGAAAATTATAATTCCTTTAATTCTAGGCATGTACTATGAAATTTTTATAAAAAAATTAGGTCATTTCAAAAAAATAAAATGTCACAAAACTTTCTAGGTCAAAAACATACAAATGGAATCTCGATCAAAAGATGAGTTCCAAACTACTATGCCTCTCTCTAAATGGATTACAAAAAAAATAAAAATTAGGCAATGATTTTTGGGTCCATTATATGGTCCTAGAAATAACCAAGATACACTCTCTAGGATCATCAGCCTTGGAAAAATCTAAATAACTCCTATTTTCCTGATATTCTTGTTTTAACAACTATGTGGAGTTCATAAATTTAATTTCAAGGAACTTATGTCCACTTGAAAATGTTAATCCTTATTCCATGATTTTACTCTTTTTGATCCTAATTATATTAAGTCACTATATCCTACATATGATTTGTTTAGATCAGGTATTAGGGTGATTTTACATACACCTATAACCATATTTGAGTAATTCCATATCCTATATTTGAGTGGTTCATATCTAGAGTTGTGGTGAAGTTCTATATTCCTTTACTCATCTATGAGTCGCAACCAATAGAAAATGTCTCTGAATTTACTGTTTGAGAACCATGATTATATTGATTAATTTCAACTTAGTGTTCAAGAGGGTTCATTTTATTTTTATATTACTCATTGGGAGTTTTTCAAGTCACCGTGAATTAATTTTTAAGGTAAAATAGAGAATTAATATATTGATAATGTTGTAGAAGAAAAATTAGGTTTTTTTATTTATAAATTAGATTAGGGAGGAACATCCATAGGTTGGAGTCTCCCACCTCCCAAGAAAATTTTTACCAAAATTCCTATCATATAGGCTTGGTGTTTAGAAATTGATATTTAGACTTCATCAAATTCACATTAAAGTTCCTCCAAACCCACATCCTCAGATTCTTCAGCACTACAGATATTTTTTACTAAAGAAGTGACACTCTCTTTTCCTATTCAGGCTTCTTCATGTGACCTCTAGTTCTCTGTGAAATATTCCTTGGTAGCATTCGGTTATTTCTTGAGGTAATCTACTTGAATGCATTACTCATAGATAGGATATTTTTTTCATCTATTTTTTCCTTTATAACATGATTCATTTATAGCTACTATAACTTGATGGTTAGAAAGCTGTAATGTTGACTTCAACCCAGTGAGAAGTTGTTGTAATTACATCTCATGATATTATCTTTTTAGAATCTATTTCATGATATAGTGAGTTCGGTGGTGGTATAATATATTATATCCCAGTACTGCAAATATATCATATGGCTTGATAATATTCTTTTCCAAATCATCTAGTAGGGTTTTCATAAAAAATCTCTAAATATCACTCTATACATATCCCTAGTTGGAACATTCAGCATTGAGGTCCTCTTTATAAGTATTATAGATACTCACTTAAGTATAAATGTAATTTGGCAATAACTTACTCAATTGATTTTTCTACATCATACCCATTAAATCCATGAACCCTAAATCAACCTTGATCTTTATACCCTCTAACAATTCAGTCTAAGAATCTGAGATATTCTACTTGAGCTCCGCTACTTAATCCATTGATGTTGAAAATGAAGAATTAATCCATTTATATTAACATTTAAAATTCATTGAACAAAGCAAGGGTTTCATAGGCACTCAAAAACACTAGGAGTTGGGGTTTCCTCATTAGTTATGACTCTGATTGGGTTCGATCATTGGCTACCCTATGATACCCACCAATTTATGGGTGAATCTTTTTTTGTTTTTACTTTTTTTGGTTTATTTATTATTAAATTTTCAATGAGTTGGACCTTAAAAAATAAAATTTTAGGTGAAATAGACTATGGTGAATAGTGAGTTCATGGTTAGTAGTAACTATGTAACTAAATCTCTAATAGTGGAATTTATGGGATAGTTCAGTGTCACATCATCTCTATATGGTTTGTATAACTATACAGGTACATCCAAAAACTATACGGTCATTTTTGGGGAAGAAAGTGGCTCATTTATGTTTGGATCATGGATTTCCTAATTTTTTAGCCAAATCATTTGGGCTATCTAACTCATTAAAAAATGAGTATTTGACATAATTTCCCTTTTTATATTTAACAAAAAAATCACCCCCTTCCTCCCCTTTTTCATTTATAGCCTCTCCCTCAATTTGGATCTTCTTTCCCCATGGATTTTTGGTTGATCTCCCTGTATCTTTGATGGTTTTCCTTGAGGTAATCATGGTTTATCTTAGTTTTCTCATCCTCCACCCTTTCTCTCCCATTGTTCATCAATTTTCATGGAGTTGTGGAAACCAATCATGACACGTGAAAAAATATAGAATATTTTATGTGGGATTTATACTTCTTATTATTGTTTTAGGTATGTGGGGACTCTTCCTACTCAATTCTTGTGGTCTTAATCAATGGAATCTAGTTTTGAATTGATTTCGAGGTAGATGTCTCTTACAAGTGGTTATTTTAAATGTCTTACCATTTATTCTTTATTTCAATTGGTTTTTTTCAATAAATTTCATCAAATTGTTGTGATAATTATGGTTTATCCATTATTGTTATGATTCATTAATTGTGTTGGAAATTTGATGGATTAATTTGAATTTTTTTAAAGAGAATGGTTTTAATACATGTGATGTGTTTGATAAAATTCATCAATGTGGTTTTTTGGTTTTAAATGGGTTTATAAAGAAATTTTTCAAAGGTTTTACCTTGATAAATGTGTTTTATTATGATTGTCATATGTCCTTTATATGGATATGTATATTGATTTTTGTGATTGGAAATGTTTGGCACATAGGAGACCTTGGGTTTGTGAGTAAAACAGGAAATTGATACCTTATCTTATGACATGGAATATATAGGTATGTTTTACCCATAAGATCAAGGGATCCCAAAGAATATATTTTTTCTAAGGGAAATATTTACCTCTTAGAATTAATGTATCCCATGTGGACCAAGAAAAACCATGGAATATGGGGATAGGGAAGACCAAGAGAGCTTCCAATCTTATTTTACATATTATTCTGGATAGAAAACCATGTCTTAGACTAAGTTACATTATTATCCATTGGTTATCTCCCATAATGTTTATTATTCATAGATTGTTTTTTTTTTGGATTCCCTTATACTATATACCCATTCCACTTTTTTGGATATATAATGTTGTGTACGATTATACTCATGTTTATGCCATTTTTTCGAGTCACGTTTGCTTATGTCATGTGGTTTTAATTCCTTTTTATTTATCCTTGATTATTCATGTTTTTTAAACATGGTGTGTATTGAGAAAACTCAAATGAGTTTCTAAAGAACTTTTTTAAAATTGAAAGTGTTGTAAAGGTGGCAATCAGAATATATTTAATGGTTTTCATAGAGAAATTACTTATATAGATTCATGTTGGTATTATACTAGGAATTTATATCATATCCTTTATATGCCTTTACGAATGTAAAGACTTTGTTTTTTAAGATAGAGGTAAAGGTAATGGAGTAGTTTCATTCAGTGATTCTTGTTAACTACTATCATACATGGTTCTTTGGAATTATGGATATGTAAGTCTCATGGAGTTTAGATTGTGTGGAGAATTTTGGGATTTTATCTTGTTTGGGAAGTTATGAATCATCCCTCTTTGTACTTACACCCAATTTGAGATTTTATTTATATTAACCTTGTAAAATCATGTGTATGTTTTGTTTATAAATTGTGATGTGAATATTTTTATGATATCTATTTTTTCAATGTTATGTATGCACTATTTAGATGTTTATATTGATTGGTAAATATTAATTATTACTATAAATTTCCAATTCATGTGTCATTCCATCCATATTTCATGTTTTAACCCATTCTTAAATGGTTAGTTGTGATTCCATGGTTCTTTTCAATAGTTTGAAGTGATCAAGAATGCACTCTGAGCACTATATCAAGTTTACTTGGCTTACATATCAGGTCGACCAGGGTTGGTTCAAAAAAATGGTTTCATAACCCTCTTGAAATTTGGGGGTTAGTGATAGATAGATTATAGGATCATCAGGGCTCAAGATGTAGGTGTGTAAGAGTGTCTGGGCCAACTCTCTATCATGAAAAAACATGAGTTTCCATGGGTGTTTTGGAGTTTTATTTCATATTTCAAATTTATTTTGGTTTTTATTATTATATTATATGTGTTTCTCTCTCATTTATGAGTTATAGGCTGATACTCAGAGTCATTTTAATAAATTTTGAATTCTGGGGTGAAATGGTGGAGCAAAGAAAAGGTACATAGTTTATGTGCATGATAAATAGTAACTTTTTAGAACTCATATGTCCAAATCTGGAATCCAACCAGTACAATTTCTTTTAGTTGGAGTGAAGTTTATCAATCCATGTGGCTAAACAACACATAATGGAAAAAGGTTTATATTTTTATGTTTTCACCTCTTCTTTGTTTTAAATTGTTGTTGACACTAATTATATATTTTTGAAATTTATTATAAGTGTTTTTTTGGTTTAATTGATAGTAATAGAGATTTATTTGAATATTTAATGACCTTGTGTCTTGTGTGAAATTAGTGATCTGTACTATTAAATCATTTGTCTAATAGGGTGAAAGAGGTTGATAATTAAATAATGACAATTATTAGGAGATTACTAAGTATAATCTATTAGTTTTCTGTAGTGATAGAGGTACCCAAGATCCTATGGAATGAATTAAAATGACTGTGAATATATTCTTTTTCTAAATACCCCTAGGACCTCTAAAGATATAATCACCACATACTTATTAGAAAGACCTGATAGAAATTGGTTGGAATCCATGTTTCAAGAAAAGGGGAATGAGGCTCTCACCATGACTACCTTCATGAAGGTGTCTAATTAGTGGTTATATCCTAAAATACTGAGGCTAGAGAAGGCCTATGAGTTCATGACTATGGAAACAAGGAGACCATTCAATTATGTATTACACTATATAGATTTTTGAGTTTTTTATTTGTATAACAATCTTATTATGAATGACTAACTTAAATATTGACATTTCCAAATGGGTCTCAAGTATAATATCTGGTAATCTATTATTCTCCATTGGATACCGATTTATACCAACGTAGTGGATAAAGAGGTTAAAAATTTTGAGGATTTAACTAAGAATATTAGACTTGGTGGGTTTATTCAGCAACAAGGGGTATCTATAGATCTTCATCTGGATAGAAGAGGAAGCAGGATGAACCTCATTAGAGTAGTGGAAATGATTAAAAATAGTAAATAGGATCTGCACTAGTGGTTTCCTCAGCGCATAAGACAATGAATTGTTATAATTGTGGGAATAATGGCCATACTAAACCTACCTTACAAGATTATTCAATTATTTTCCATATTTTTTGTCATTCAAGTCATATTTAGTACATCTATAAGACTCCCCTAAGGTAAGTGGAGTTATTTATTCATTTTTTAATGAGTTACAGGTGTTATTTGATGCATCCTATGGTGTGGGATCTCAACCTCAACCTAAAGAAGAAATAATGTTTCTAAAAATGATAAAGGTTAGTCTGAGTTAAGAAGTATTTATAAAATGGATATGGCTCTTGAGGACTCTGAATATGAGTTTTCCACCATGAGAGGTATGGTTTTTATTTCTTTTTCCATGGTTTTGGTTTTTTTATTTGGGTGTTTCCCACTCCATTATCTAATTAAATTTTCTTGATTTATTGGGAATGTGAGAAATTTTAATGAAATTCATTATAGATCTACTTACCCCACTATAAAGTAATGAGAAGTAATGTTTTAAGTGCCCAGAGTGTTTTGTTTTAGTTGTTGAGGTGGATGTTGTTTGGGACTTCATTTTATTTAACCTATATGTTTTTTATCTCATAATAGGTATTGATTGGATTCAACGTTAAAATAATAATGATGTTTATCTTTCTAGGGTATAGTTTCTATCTCCCAAAGGGAACACTCATATCTTTTATGGTGACTAGGAACTATGTTTAGGGAGGTAAATACCTATTTTCCTTAATGTGGGATTTATTCCCTTCCAGTTTTCACGTTTTTTTCCTTGGTTCTATAGAGAATGGATTAGTTGTTCATCTTCCAATGGTTTTGTACTAGTACCCTGATATGTTTTCGAATGACTTTTCTTGTTTTCAACCTAGAAATATATTTATTTCACCATCGATGTTCTCCCTAGGAGAATCCTAATTTCTTTACAATCACACTAAAGGGCTCATGTTGAGTTAAAATTGATAACATTTCAGTTGAAGGGTATTCAAAGAAAGGTGTTTATTCATCAGAGTATGTTATTATGAACATCTCCAATTAATTTTTCAAATAATTTGAACAGGATTCCAGGAATCAACATATATTATAGAAAGCTTAATTAGATGATTATGAAGAATAAATAATTATTAACTCAAATTTATGAACTTTTTAACCATCTTAGGGGACACTTGTGGTTTTTTAAAATTGAACTAAGGTCAGGTTACCATCATTTGAGGGACTGAGAAGAGGGTTTTCTTAAGACCAACTTTAGTATCTGATATAGATAGTTTGATCTTCTAGTTATGGAGTTTTTCCTTACTAATGGTCATGTGGACTTTATTGATTTCATGAATTCTATATTTAATCATTGTGTGACTCCTTCATGGTTGTGTTCTTGGATGATATATTAGTGTACTCTAAGACAGAGGGGGCCATAGAGACCATTAGTGGTTTTTTGGGGAATGTGAATAAAGTTTTTCATAGTTTATCACTAGTTAATTAATGGTCATACTAAGCAGTCCATCAAGACTCTTGAGGATATTTCTTGAGATTACATGCTTTACTTCATTAGTTTATAGGAGAGGCAAATATCATTGGTTGGGTTTTCGTACAACAAAATTTACTAAGCCTCAATTAACATAGAAATTTTTTAGGTGTTTCGTAGCTAGATGTGTTGGTCCCCATTATATTGGGATGATTTGGGTGAGAATTCTTAATTAGGACTAAGTTTTTTCTTGGACATCGCAAAGAAAGTGAAGTTAATCAGAGAATATTATTAATGCCACTTTATCGCTTGAAATCATATGTTGATCATCATTATCATCCCATATATTTTTAGGTAAGTGGTCAGGGGTTTCTCTGGGTATCTATTCGATTGGATTTTCATCTCTTTGGATAGTAGAGGAAATCAACACCACGTTATGTCAGGTTATTTCACATTATGGATCATCTTGGGAAGTTAGCCTGTATGATATAACTTCCACCACAACTGACCTTATTCCATGATGTCTTTCATGTATCCCAATTAAATAACTACCATTGGGACCTATCTCATGTGTTATTGTGGTGGGATTTAGAGGTGGATCCTAATATCTTCATTATTAATCAACATGTTGTTATCTGGGATTGTCATAAAAAGGTTCTCCATGGAAAATCAACCCCATTGTTCTTTGTACTATTAAATAATGTTGAGGATAACCATGATATATGGTAGTGGGATTCTTTGGTTGGGGAGGAGTGGCCTCTCCTATTTTTATCTGAGGATCCTCGTGGAATTTTTGGGGGTTGAAAGTGGTATATTGGGGAGAATTGTGACCCCCACTAGGTTACATGTACATCTTATTTTGAGTTCTATTTATGTATTTATTTTAAGAGATTCTAGTAGTTAGAGGTTGAAAATCACAATGTTTTATTAAACAAACCCTAGTGAAAAGTTAGTATAGAGTCAGTGGTAAAAGTACGTCTAATTATACCAAATAGTTGTTTGGGGGAATACAGGTATTCATGCACTCTACATGATTTTTTTAATCATGTGGGTGTCTCCATGAACCTTGTATCCATGTTTTTGGGTGAAATTTCCTCCCACATGGTTGGTGTATAGTTTTTCTAACTGTCTGGATAGACCATATAGGATGTCCAACTCATTAAAATACAGTGATTTTACCTAAATTCCCTTGTTAGATTTAACCCAAATCACCAATATTACACCTATATCATGGGATCAGCCTCCTCCCTATTTTGGATCTTCTTTACCCTTGGATTTTTTGTGCATCTATTTTGATCTTTTTGGTTTTTTCTTATGGTAAACTTGGTTTAACGTAGTTTCTTCCTCCTTCAACCTTTTTCTTCCATTTTTCTTCCATTTTCATAGAGTTGTGAAAAACTATCGAACCATGTGGCCAAATATAAAGTTGTATATGGGTGATTTATTTATATATTTGATATTTTAGGTGTATGAGGACTCTTACTCTATTCATACAGTTGTTTTCAAATGTAGTTATTTTTTATTTGGTTTCAAGGTAGGTTTTTCCACCGAGTGGTCTTTTCTATGGATTTACCTTGATTATTTATTTTTTTTTTGTTTTTTTCATTAAATTTCCTCTATGTTTAGTTGATAAGGATGGTTTATCCATGATTTTTGTGATTTATGGAAGGTGTCGAAAATTTAATGGTTTAAAATGGATTTTTCTAAAAGGGAGTGGTTTTAATATATTTTATGCATTTTATTAAATTTCTTAAAGAGGTTTTTTATCTTAAATAGATCTATAAAGGGGTTTTGAAAAGGTTTTACCTTGATAATGGTGTTTGATTATTATGGTAATATGAAGATTATGAAATGAATAAATATATTACTTTATGCTATTAGATATGTGTGTTAAATGGGAGACCATGGGTGTGTGAATGATTTGGGAACATAAATCCTCAGTTTATGTCATACACAAACTAGAGAAATGTTAACCATAGGACCAATAAAACCCATGGAAATGATGTTTCCCAAGATATTGGGAGAGATCTTAGAATAAATGTTTCTCATGTGAACCAAAATATCCCATAGAATATAGGGCCTCGGGATAATTGAGAGAGCTTCCAAAATTATTGAGCTTTCTTAAACTGCTATAAAGTTGTTTTTTAGACTATGTTACAATAGATACCATTGGTGAAATCCAATGAAGTATATTGTTTCTAACTTTTTTATTTAGATCCCCTTGAGATTTATTATTATTCCCCTATGTTTGATATGTGATTTTGAATACGATTATTTTCATGTTAATTAAATATTTGGGTGAGCTAATTATATTTATATCATGTGGTTTCAATTCCATTTTGTTAACACTTTCTTATTATTTTTTAAAAAAATTGATTAAAAACAAATGATTTTATTAAGAATTTTTTTTAAAGTGCATGTGTTTTAAATGTGGAATAAAAGCTAGATAAATTGGTTTTCATAGAGAAAGGACTTATATAGATTCACAGAATTATCCTAGTGGTAATTTTTCTCAAACACTATATATACCTTTGCTCATACCCAAACATTGTTTTGTAGGATTTGGTAAAGGAACCATGTCATTCAGTGGATCTTATTGACTATCATTGTTCAGGCTTGTTTGGGATGGTGGAGAAGAGGGTCCCAAATATTTTAGCTTGTGTAGAACTTTTGTATACTATATTTATATATGTACATCATTTGTCACTTCTTATTCATTGGGTTGGATATCCAATTTATGTGTGTGTCCTTACATGTTTTCATGGTTGAAACTATTTCTAAATAGTTAATTGTGATTTGCGGATAATTGTCACTAGTTTTTGGTTTTCAAGAATACACTTTAGGACTTGTAGCTGGCTGAATCGGGTGACATGACTTCTATACCCTAGTTGGTTTATTGAAAAATGGTTTCATAACCCTCTTGTAATTTAGGGTTCAGTGGTATATATAATAAAGGATCTTAAAGGATTGATAGGTATGGGTGGAGGATTTTCTGGATAGCTCTCTATAAAAAAATTGAGTCTCCATAGGTGTTTGGGAGCATTATTTTGAATTTCATTATGATTATTGGTTGTTTTGCTGGTATTTGATGTATTTCACTATCTGTTATGAGTTACAGGGTTATCCCAATAGTTATTTTGAGAACTTTTTATTTTTGTATTGAAACATGGGACAAAATAAGAGGTACATATTTTAGGTGATCAATTAGTAGTAACTTTTTAGAACTCATCAGATGAGGTCTGCAATCCAACAGGTATTATTTATCATGATTTCAGCAAAGTAAAACAATCCATGTGTCCAAAACACACTGTGGCACCCCTTTGCTATGATGGTATAAATTAATTATTTAATTTAATTAATTTTATGTAGTTGTGGGTTCCTAATAATTTCAAGTATGTGTTTTTTTGAAATTACAGTTTTGGTGTTGCACACAGTTTGCGCACATTTATGACTAATCGTGCACTAATCATGCATGGGGGTATTTCATTAGGATAGTTTCATTTGGAAATGTTAGAGAATAGTTTGTGAAACCATGTGGTTACAATGGTAAATTATTTCAGGTGAGTTTTTTGGATAGGGAGAGGCTAGTGTATAGTTGGCGCATGGTTATACAAACTGTGTGGCCTAACCATGCTGTTTTCCCAATTTTAAAAAAATTATATTATTTTTTTTTAATTTTCTTTTTCTTTTTTTTTCTCAATCATATTATTTCCTCCTCTATTGTGTCACATTGACCAATCCCCTCCCTTCCTCCATGAAGTATTCCACCCCCTTCGATCGGATCCCCTCTCTATGCCAATTTCTCATAGTTTCTTGGAGATTGTTGGTTGGTTCTCCAAGGTAAGATCTCTTATCCCATATTCCTCCTTATTTTTGTCAATTTCTCTTTTATTAATCACATAGTTCATTCATAAGTACCTTAGTTCAATGATTAACCCATTTTTTTATTTATTCTTTGATATTGTGTGAGATGGGTCTCCCATGTTGGCTTTATGCATGTTTTAGAATCATCTTCCAAAGGATAAGTGTTTTAGACAATTTTGGATCAACCACCACCTTTTGAGGTATGTTTTGTCTAGCCCTTTTATTTTTTTCCCAATTTTAGTTAGATATTTTGGGGTTTTTAGCCCCCTTTTTGTTATTTAGGGTGTATTGTATCACTTTGAAGGATAATTACAGGTCTATGTATGAGTAAGTACATATATATAAATATTCCCTCATGGTGAGGGTAATATGTACATTGGGACAAAGGGTGTTCACATATATTTGAAGGTGTATATGTATATAAGTATACAAATGGGTATTTGATTGCCCATTATCAAAGTCGACATGTTTTGTGGTAGGTGTTTTTATATCATCACTTTTTGTTACATGCTTTTAATTGCTTGACATTTATAAATGCCTTATATTTTAAAATCATTCCTATATGTAAGCCCCCAAGTGGCCAATTATTTATGGAATTAATTTTAATCCTTTTCATGGAATGTGAATCCAGGCCAATTGTTCTTGAAAAATAATAATTGGACTTTAAAGAACACTTTTTTGTTTTCTTAAAGAATTCTAAAGGACCAAATTTCTATTTTTTTAAAACAAATCTAGATTTAAAATTTATTTCAAACCACATTTGAGTGTTTGGAAATTGTTTTAAATGTGTAATGTGGGTTATATGATTTTAAAGGAGTGATTTAACCCATGTAGTTTTTGTCTTTGAAATTCATGTGGCTTTGAATATTTTCATATGTCATTTAAAAAGGGAAAGATATAGTTCCTATTTGATTTACAAAAAATTCTTCATTAAAATGACTTTGTATCTCATGCATGATTTTTCTTAAAAAACATACAATTTTTCATTTTATAAAAAATATTTTTCATATATGATGTGATACCCACATGAGCCCCTTTTCAATTCTTGTGTTTTGTAGTGGCATATGATCCCATGTGGTAATATTTACTTTAATGCATCATATATGATTGTTGTATACATTTATTATGGGGGTATTTGATTGTGAGGGTGTGGGGAGGTGAGATATGAGTTATTTTCAATGTTTTTCTGGTATTTCGTGTGGTTGATTCATTATTCTCACCTCTATTTTGACTAGTCATGGGAACACATGTATCTATGTGGGATTCTATGATTATTCTATATTAGATATCTGCACACCACTAGTGTCCCCTAAATCAAGTAACATGTCTAGATGGCATGTGACACTTTAATGAGGTCAGTGTAGGATAGTCTTTTGGGTTGTGAGTGGATGAAATATTGGCCGGAAGGTTGGTTAATTGAGAAAATTCTAGGATGGTCCCACTTCTGGATATAGGTTAAATCCCATGACACTAGGATCTATTGGATAATTTTAGGGGATTTCCCATATGATTCAATTTTATCCCTTGTTTCTTACATTATTTCTTAGCAAATATGTACTTTTCATTTGTTTCTTTTTATTGTGTGTCATGATCATAGTGGTTCTTGAATTTGTTCCTTCTTCCTTCTTTATCTGGTTTTCTTTTCAAATGATTTGAAAATGTATTTTGAACTATTATTTGAAGAAGTAAAATGAAATATTAGATTTAAATTGTTTTCAAACTGTTTTTAGAAATTAGTTTTAAAGTTGTTCTCTTATAAGAAAGGGGTAAAATGGATTGTTTTAAAACTCCAAGTGTGTGTGGGTTTTGAAATGTTTTTTAGTATATTATTCTTGGTTTTATAAAAGGATGGTTTTAAAAAAAATGTAAAACCAGTATTTTGGAACTTGTGATATTATTTTTCTTCATTTCTGTAATTGTATTGAAAATATTTACTTTTATATTGTATTTTAAATACCATGATTAGGATATAATATTAAATAGACTACTTAGTTTTGACAAGTAGAGGTGGACTGTTGAGATATTTTGTGATCAGGCCTAAATTATTATTTTCAGTTTCAGGTTCATTATATCATTTATTCTCACCCATGGGGTATTATGGATCTTGATTTTTTGGCAGTGACACATTTGGTCACGAGGTTATGGGTATGCCTATATTTTTGTTTTTATTTTAGTTTCTTTTATTACTCTAACCACATAGGATTTTACTACATTATATATCCATAGGGTAGTTATATTCTACGATGGGGATTATAAGGGAACTAGTGGAGGCTTGTGGTTTTCTTTTCAGAGTAGGGAGAGTGTGTTAGCAAAGATTTTAACTAGGGTGTCCCTTTTTTATTATCATTTTTTTTATTTATGTTTATTTTTTTTTCTAATTACAAATTTGGTGTATGAATTTATCATGATATATTTTTATTATATTAATGATATATATTTTTCTCTATTTATTTCATTAAACTATTCCTAAGTGCATTCCTATGATGCCCAGACATGATTTTCCAACCCGAAGGGTATTAGGAATGCCTATCTGGCATGTGGACGGCTGGTTCAAGCATCCTTTGTAGAAATGGCCCAAACAGATTTGTTACAAAATTGTATAATAGGTTGGTTTCTTCTTTTCCATGGGATCATAAATCATTAGAACACCCACTATAATTTTGGGTGTTGATGGATTGGAAGTAAAGTTTTTGGGACTCAAGATGTATGTTTAGGGAGAGTTTCATGCGATCTCTAACCCTAAGCCTTGAATTTCAATGGGTATTTGGGGTTTTTCATTTCTTCTAGTTTTTATTTTAATGATGTTGTTATATTATAGTTGAATCCTATGGAAGTGGGGTTTTTATCCTCATTGGTATGTCTTGATTTTCCTTGGGGGTAATATATGTTATTTTGGGATGATGATGAAGAAGTAAGTCAGGATGTGAGGTTGGTTCCTAAGGCCTAAAAAAATTATATGAAAAAGGCATTATTGATTATGAACACTCTTTAAGAAACAACACATGATTGGATTGTGGACATCAACCATGTGGCCAAGATAAGTGTGCTTTTTCATCCTGGTTATTTTGGTACTTAGACCACTAGACCCTTGGATTAAATATTGTGTGGATGGGAAATGGGATAAGGTACATATATGTTCTTGTGATATATTGAAATCTTTGGTTGATGATTTTTTTATGACTTGATTATAATTTTGTGCAAGTGACGTGAAATTCATTTTTGTGTGTTAAAAATGGATTTCACAAGAAAGAAATTTGGTTTTAAATTAAGGCTTTATGGATTGTTTGTAAAATAGGCTTGGTTTTATAAATTTTTTTGAAATAGTTGGTTTTTTTTTAATTAAGAAAATTATGTTTAATTGGTTTTTGAAACATGTGAACATGGTGTTTGAATGGATGTGTTCCCTATTTTAAGGTAAACTAGTGTTTTCCAATTTGGATTTTCCCTTGGTGGGTGTGTTTTAGAAAACATAAGTTGTTTGAAATATATTTCAAATGGAAAGACTATGTTTTATTTTGAATCCGAAAACATCATTTATGTTTTTAAACAAATTTTGTTGTTTTTATACAAGTTTCGGGAAAAAATAAATTAACAAATTTTTTGAGGACTTGATGTTTGAATTTTTATAATGGTTTCCATTTGGATTTTAAAGAAATATGGCCGAATTTTAATGGTTCCTTTATTATTTTAATAAAATCGTGTTTTTTTTCTTTCATGTTTTTTGGATAGTTTGATGTGATTTTTGGGGCATTATGGAGTAAGAGTATATGTATTTTGATTCTTGATGTGATCCCCTTTCTCCCCTCCCCCAAAAAAGTATAGTATAAAAGTATAGTGTTTGATTTAGGGTTCATTCCTCCAATTCATTACATTTTGTAGACTCCTAAGGGAGGGGCGTGTGTCATTTTCATCTATAAGTGAGGTAGCATTTATTTTTTAGAGGTACTGTTTCTTTAGTGGATCTTTTTATTTCAAAGGGTTTAGTTTTTTTGACCCATGATTTTTGATTGGTAAATGAATCAGTGAGGATTATTTATTCTTGTATTCTCCATTGTGGGATCTCATTTCAGGTATGATAGGTCTATAGACATCATTAATTATAACCTATGGATTTTGGATTGTGTTTCATTTAGAAGATAGGTAGTTTTTTTATTTATGCTCAGTGAGTTTTAATGTAGTGATCCTTGAGAAAGCCTTTCCTGGTGTTTTATTTGGGTGTCTATAGTGATCCTCCTTTATTTGCAGAATTTTTCATGTATCATAGATGATTGTTTTGGTTTCTTTTCTGTTGTGTATATCATGGATCACTTTGGCCTTGTTTCCTTCATACATGGATTGAAACTGGGGTGCATGATTCGATATGTGGGTTGTATCATTGTTTCCAGAGGCTATGGATTCCAACATGTTTTCAATAAAATTTTCATTGGGATATTGTTTTGGGGAGTTTGATTCAAATACCCTCATATTCCAGTTGTTCCCCTTAGGTTAAAGATCTAAAATTTCTTTCTTTATTGAGCTTCTTATTTGGATTCCTTGAGTCACAATGATATGGTTTGTGGTCCTCCAAGATGTTTAATTCTTGAGTTCTCCTTATGCATTTGAACTGGTCATTTTTTTGTTGTTACAAGTGGTGTTTTTTTAATTCAGTTATTTATATTTTCAAAATCCTATTGGTCAATGACTTTATACTATTTTTTGGTAATATTCTTTCTATTTTCCCACCATTATAGTTTATTCCTAAATTGTGGGGAGACTAATGTTCGGTATACATTTATTTTGATCCTTTCTTTGATTAGTGTGTGATCAAGATTTTTTTATGAGGTTCAGTTTTTTGATGATTCGTTCAATTATTTGAGGGACTCTTATTTCCTTGGGATTCATCTTAAAACTAATTTCCTCTTTTAACCACTACTTGGACAAGAAATTTTCTGTGGGAAGAAAGTTGTATGAGGGGAGTTTTTGACACCCCCATGTCACGGTTATATAAATTAGTTAACTAATTTAACTAATTTTGATCTGTTTCATGTTTTGGATAATTTCAAAACCAAATTTTAAAAAAAATGATTTTCGTGTAGTAAATGGTTTTTTCATGTGTAAGAGTAACCATGTGTTGATCGTGTATGGGAGTTTTTCATTAGGATAGTGTAATTTTCAGGGTTAGATAAAGTTGTATCCAACAATATGACACCTAGGGGAAACCGTGTGGGTGGGGTTTTGGCTAGGTGGAGGCTGGAACCTGGCTGGCACATAGTTAGAAAAACCATGCAGCCTAACCATACAGTATTCCTAGTTCTAAAAAAATATTTTTTTTATTTATTTTTTCCTTTTTATTATTTTTATTTTTTCCATCCCTTGTTTATTTTCCTTCTCCTCTGTGTCATGACACCAATCCCCCTCCCTTCCTCCATGTCGCACACAACCCCATCTGATTGGATCCCCTTCCCATGGTAATTTTTCCCAATTTCTTGGAGACACTTAATCTTTTCTTTGAGGTAAGATATCTTCTCCCTTATTCCCCCCCTCTTCTTTTAGGTTTCTCTTCTCCCAATTGCCTTATTTTTTTAGGAAAACATTAGTTCAAGGGTTAATCTGATTATTTGGGATTTATTCTTTGATAGAGCATGATATGGGTCTCTTTGGTTGGATTTGTAGGTGTTTTTAAATATTCAACAGAACACAACTCGTTTGAGACCATTTAGTTTCACTCTTTTTTGTTTGGGGTAGGTTTTCTCCTACTATTTTTTCCCAATTTTAATTAGGTATTTTGTAATTTTTAGTTCCCGTTCAATTATTTAAGGTGTCTTGTGGCTCTATTAAGGAAAATTTCATGTGTATGCATGGTTAAGAGAATATATATACCTTCCTTATTCACATTCCCTATTGGAACTGGGAATATGTACATGGGTAAAGGGATATAAATATATATGTGAAGTTTCATATGAATATATGTGTAAAAATGGAATTCTAGTTTTCTACATCGAAAGGTGTATCTTTTCCATCACTTTCTATTATGTGCCTTTAAATTATTGATGTTTATAAATACCTCTTCTTTCAAAATTATGAATGTTTTTATTCCCATGAGTGGCTTATTGTTTATGAAGTTGATTTTAAACCTTCTAATGGGATGTCAATCCATGCCAAGTTTTTGTGACAATTCATGATTTTCCTTTAAAGAATTTTATTTGGTTTTTTAAAATGGTGGTAATAATCCCCTTTCTATTTTTAAAAGTATTCTTGATTTAAAATAACTTTTAAACCTTTTTTAGTGTTTAGAAAGTGTTTTAAATGTGTTACATAGGTTGTGTGGTTTTAAAGGGGTTTGTTAACTCATGTAGTTTTTATATTTGAAACTCATGTTGATTTGAATATTTTATAAGGTTACTTAAAAGGGAGAAGAGCGGGATTTTAGTTGAGTTTCAAAAATATGATAAAATAGATTGGTATCCCAAACATGTTTTGTTTTAAAAGGTATCCCTTTAGTAATTCTATGAATTTTTTTTTTCATAAATGATGTGATACCTTCTTGAGCCCCTTTGAGATTCTAGTTGATTATAGTGGCATGTTATCCCATGTGGGGATATTTACTTTGATGTAATGTTTATTCTGCTTTTATTTATTATTTATGGGGCTCATTTATTTTGATGGGGTGGGGAGGTGAGGTGTGAGTTATTTTCAAAGCATTTCATATATTACGAGTTGTTGTTGACTTTTCTCCGCTAAATTTTGACTTGTTATGGAAACCCAGGTATTCAAGTGAGATTCTACGATTAATATTCACTAGGGACTCATACACTACTATTTTCCACTTTAGCATTAAATAGTTCTATATGGGGTTTGATTATTTGATGGGGCTGGTACAAGCTAGTTGGGTGGGTTGTCAGTGGATGAAACATTAGATGGAAGGGTGGTGCATTGAGTGAAGTATAGGATTTAATCAATATAGGACCTAGGGTAGAGACAATGATACTATGGTACTTTGGATAATTTAAAGGGATTTCCCTTGTTCTTCAATTGTACCCCCTTCTTCCTATATTATTTTTTGAACCATGTGTACTTTTAATTTTATTCTTCTTATTGTGTGTCTTGAGAATACGGCTTCCTACTTTAGTGCCTACTTCCTTTAATATGTGGTTTTCTTTTTAGATGTAGTGAAAAGGGATTATGAAATATTTTTTAAATAAGGAAATTGAAATATTTAATTAAAAGTGTCATCAAACTATTTTTAGAAATTATTTTTGGTAGGTGCTCTCATTTAATAAAAGTGGAAAATGGTTTTTTTGAAACTCCAAGTGTGTGTGGGGTTTGAAATTTTTTTTTAGGATGTAGTACTTTCTTTTATAAAAGGTTTCTTTTCTAACATATTTTTGAATATTAGTATTTTTTCACTTGTGATATTTTGTGTCTTATTTTTTATAACTATATATAAAATGTTAAATTTATATTGTATTTAAAACCATGATTCTTATGATGTAATATGAATGTAAATGCTCAGTTTCAGTAGGTAGTGGTGGCCTACTTAGTGATTTTATGATCATACTTATATTATCATATTCAGTTGCAGGTCCATCCTATCCTTTATTATATCACATGGGGTTTTATGGTTCTTAATTTTTGGGTGGTGACTCATTGAGACATATGGAGATAGGTATTTCTATAGTTTATTTTTTATTTCAGGTTGTTTTATTTCTCTATCTATATAGTATTTTACCACTTTCTATAGCCAGTGGGTAGATATATTTTCTTAAGGGGGATAGAAAGGAAATTTAGAAAGCTTATGGTTTTATTTTCATGGAAGGAAGAATAGGTTAGAGAAGATTTTATCTAGTGGGTTTCTTTTTTATTGTCTCTTTTTTTCTATTTATTTTGTTTCTACATGGATGTTTGATGTATAGATGTTTCATACCAGTTTTTCATTGTATATTTATTATCACTTTTACTCTGATTATTGGGAGAAATCGTTCTCAATAGTGTTACTATGATTACAATGTAATATTTTCCATACCATGGGGATTGAGAATTCCCTTTGGGAATTTGGAAGGTTGGTTTGGTCGTCTGTTAGAGGGATATCCTAGACCGGTTCGTTAAACATGCATAATGGAATAATGTTTTAATAATTTATGTTTTCACCTATTCTTTTTTAGGAATTTTTATTGAAACTAATTAAGGTTATTTGAGATTAATTTTGATGGTTTTTTAGTTTAATTGATGTTAATTGAGATCCAATTTTATATTCAATGTGTTGGTGTCTTTCATTTTGTAAACAATGCCTCCTAAAAATGCCTCTTCGTAGCAAAGGTAGGGTAATATAGAGCATGTTTGGTAACAGACCCCTTTGATCAATCCTGATTTGGTGAAATCAATGATTTATTCTGTTCAATCCTTGGTCTATGAGGTTGAAAAAAAATTAGAATGAACTATGGACTATTCTCAGCAACTCACTAAGAACAATCCACCATTTTTTCATGGTGATAGAGGTACCTATGAGGCTATGAAATGAATTAAAAGTATTGAACATATATTCATTTTTCTGAATACCTGTAATACATATAGAGATTTATTCACCACTTATATTCTAGAAAGGCTTGGTAGAAAGTGGGTGGAAACTATGGTGAAAATGAAGAGGCATGAGGCTCTCACCTGGACTACCTTTGAGAAGGTGTTTAATCAAAAGTTTTATGTTAAAACACCATGGGTGGTAAAGTCTCATGAGTTCATGACTATGGAAAAATGAGACCATTATATTATGAATTACATTACTCATGTTTTCTATTTAGTTAATGTTTCTCCTAAGATCATTATAAATTATTAACATGGAGAATTAAATTTTAAAATAGGTCTCAAGGATGAGATTAGGTCAATGCTTATTCTCTTTTACCCACAGATTTATACTAAGGTGGTGGATAAATAGGTTATGGTCATTGAGGATTTATCTGAGGAGATAATACTCAGTGGGGTTTCTTCAATAGTAAAGGGTAGCTAGGTCTCATTATCTATCTAGAAGAGGATGTGGGATGAACTCATCTGAGTAGTGTGAAGGGTCCTCATTGGTAATCAGATTAAGTCCTAGTGGTTTATTTAATGCATAAGCCTATGACTTATTATCAGTGTTGGAGTCTATAAAAACCATACCTAACTTCTAAGAGACTCTAAGGATGTTCAACCAATATGGTCATTCAAGACATCTTCTACAAATGTACAAGACATCCATGAGGGTAATAAGGTTAGTTATTCATTTTCTAAGGGATAAGGGGTGCAATATGATGGTTCTGAATGTGTGTGGTATCACCCTCATTCCAAAGAGGAATATCATGTGGATAATAATGCTCAAGGTGGACCTATGTTATGAAGTATTTATATAATGGATATATCACATGAGGACTCTAAATCTAAGTTATCTATTATGAGAGGTATGGACTTTATTTATTATTTCAGGGATTTGGATTTGTTTAATATAGTTTTTTTCCACTCCATTAACTCATTATTGTTCTAAATTCTTTAAGTATGTTCGAATATTTAATTTTATTTATTATGGATCTACTTACCTCATTTGGAAGGAATAATGAGTAAGATTTTCAGTTCCTAGAGTGTTGTGTTTTGGATATTGACAAATAGGTTATTTAGGAATTTATTATGTTGGACCTATATGTTTTTTATCTAATCAAAGGTATGGATTAGATGATTTATTTTAAATATTATATTAACAGTTATCTCTATAGGGTGTAGTTCCTATATTCTAATGGGAACACTCGTATCTTCAAGGGTGAGTGGGACCTATGGTCAAGGAGGTAAGGACCCATTGTCCCAGATGTGGGATTGATTTAATTCTAGTTTTCTAGATTTTTCACTGATGTTATGGAGTCAGGATCAGATTTTCTTCTTCCAGTGATAGTGGGAAGGTACCCTGAGGTATTTCCATATGATTTTTTTGTGTTTTATCTCCAATTAGAGGTTGATTTCACTATCTAATTTCTCCCCAAGACAATCCCCATTTCTTTACTATTATTCCAAATGGATCCTACTGAGTTGAGAGAGTTAAAAATTTAGTTATAAGATCTTAAAAGAAAAGGATTTATTCCACATTCATTGTCTCTATTTGTGCCTCCAATTATTTTTTCAATTAATGGAGACGAGTGTCTCTAAATTTTTATAGATTATCTTAAGATTAATCAGATTGTTGTTAAGAATAAATACTTATTGTGATAAATTAATGATCTTTTTTACCAACATAGGGAAGTCTGGTGGTTTCAAAAAATGACATAAGGTTATGATACCATCATTTTAGGGTCTAGTAAGAGGATATTCCTAATACCAACTTTAGCAGATAGTATGGACACTGTGATTACCTAGTTATTTTATTTTTCCTTACTGATGCTCCTATGGTATTTATGGATTTAATGAATTAGATATTTCATCTCATTTTAGACTCATTTGTGGTTGTGTTCAATGAAGATATATTACCATATTATAAGATAGAGGGGTCCATAGAGACCATCTAGAGGTTTTTTGGGGAACCCATCTAATGCTGATCATATCATATCACTCGAAGATGTATGGTCAAACTAAGAATACCATCTAGAATCTTGAGGATATTCTTAGAGCTTGTGTACTTCACTTAGTGGGTCAATGGGAGAGTCACATTTAATTGGTTGTGTTTTTATACAACAAAAGTTACCAATACTCAATCAAAATGACCCTTTTGAGGTGTTTTATTGGTGAATGTTTCAGTCCCCATTTTTTTGGGTTTAGTTGGGTGAGTGATATTTTTTGGGAATAAGCTTCATCTGGGAGATACTAATGAAATTTAAGTTGATAATAGGAAATTATAAATGTACTAGATTAATAGAAAATTATATTTTTATCATCATTATAATATATTAGATTTTAATGGTAGTAATCAAGTGTTTCTTTTGGTATCAATTTGATTGGGCCATTATTGCTTCAAAAAGTATAGGAAATCATCACTATGTTATGTAGAGTCATTTTGTATTGTGGGGGATCTTGGGATGTTTTCTTATCGAATGAACTTTCCACCAAAACATACCTTGATCCATGATTTATTTCTTATATCCCATTTTGAAGAAGTACCATATTGACCCATATCTTGTAATTGTGTGTCATTATTTATAGGTGGATCTTAACATTAGTTCTATTGAGAAGCCTGTTTCTATCCAAGATTATAAGAAAAAAGTGATCCTTTGAAAATCAAGAATATTTCTCAATATTTTTTAGAATCATGGTTCTAATATCCCTACGACATGGGAGTGGGAATCTTTGGTGGGAGAGTAATGGGCTCACCAATTTTCATATGAGGATCCTTCAGGACTTTCTTGGGGTATAGAGTGTCATGGTGGGGAGAATTACGACACCTATCCGGACATAGGTACATCTTCTTTTATGTTTTATTTATTTATTTATTTTCGTAGTTTCTAGTAAATTGAGGTAAAAAATCATAGTGTTTTCTAAAACAAACCCTAGTTCACAGTTAGCACATATTAATTGGCACCCATGTGGCTAATTGTACAAGAGTGGTATTTGGGGAAAAATGTGGGTTTTCATGGTATCTGTATGATTGGTCTAACCATGTGGGTGTCTCTATGAACCATGTGTCCTTCTTTTAGGGTTACAGTGGATCTTACATGGTTGGTGCATAGTTTTCTAAATCATACAACCAAACAACATATGATTTCCAACTCATTAAAATATAGTGACATTACCAAAATTCCATTATTGGGTTTAAGCCACAATCACTTTTATTCCTCCTATTTCATGTGAACAACCTCCTCCTTGGGCTGGATCATCTTTTCCCAAACAATATTTATTGATATCCCTTAAAATTTGGTTTTTTTCTTGAGGTAATCTTGGTTTCACTGGATTTCTTCCTCCCCTACACTTATTCTTCCATTTTTCTTCCATTTTCATGGAGTTGTGAAACCCTATCATGGAATGTGGATAAATATTGGGTTTTGGATGGGAAATTTATGTATAATTGTTTTATTCTAAGTTTGTGTGGTCTCCCACTAATTTATTATTATGGTTTTTTCAAAACAAAATGAGTTCTGATTTTGTTTCATGATCAGTGTCTCTACCTGGTGGTTCTTTTCCATGGATTTAAAGGACCCCAAAACACCATGAAAGGGGATGGGTGAATCAGGGTGTAAATTTTCTCTTCTAAAGTGAAAAATCATGTTCCCACATTGGTATGAAGCAATTAAAATGGTCTGATGGGAAAGTTCCATAAACAAACAATTACATGCAAATAAACAATACAACAATTTTACTTGGTTCACCGCTAAGGGTTAGTCCAAGGATCATATGCCAAAAGTAGTTCAATCATACCAAAATCCACTAATCTTAAATTATTGTGAAAAGAAGAATTTCAAACATAGTCATTGTATTCCAAACACATTACCTTTACAATATTTTTGGGATAACACATTGCGTCCCTCGGAACACTTCCATCAAATCCCCCAAGCTCACTATTCTGGGAGTAGCCTTACTCAGTTTATCGACATGAAGGTCTCTTTAATAGATTGTAATTAAATTATTTCTCCAAAATATCATCAGACTCTTCTTGCACTATAATCCTTAGTTGATCAACATTGAAAGCATTTTTCATTGAAAGCCTTATGTTATAAACTGGCTTTCGTGAAGCTCCTTCGTAAAGCTCACTCCATCACGAAGAACCTTACTTTTTCTAAGTGCACTGATTCAACTCGAAACACCCACTCATCATGAATTAACCATTACTCAGAATAATTGGAATTAGTACAGGATTGACTATTCTTTTTTTGATGCTCAAGATCACATAGAAATCTAGATTTGTGGAGCTCCCTTTTCCTCTTGTAATTAGATCTATTCCATATTTTCTCTGAAATGTCTTATGTCAAATGAGATTTGGGTAGCCTTATATTTATATGATCAGCCTTTCTCAATGCTCCACCACCTCCAGTGCATTTTATAGATCTTTTAAAAACATCCTCTCCATGCTACTCCCCTCACGATGCTCCAATGAAATGTGTCATAGTCGTAGATATCACCATCAACACATCATGCAGTCATGATGCTCCACTTCTTATAATAATAGAGACCATTGCCTCCCTTTACAATGCTTCACATATTTTGGAACCTTAACCTAGTTTCTACAAAACTCATGAATTTACCAATTTTATGAAGATTCAATTCCAGAAAACATCCTTTCGCAACGATAGCCTCTTCCTCAAGATTTTGATCCCAAAAATTTAACAAACACTAGGAAGTGATGCCACATTCACCACTATTGTCAGCGTGTACTATAAGATGACGTATCTTTTAAAATAATTGATAAATCTAGGGTGGATTATCAATAATCAAAAACAAAATTCCATTTACATCAAATAACACTACTAGAAATTTAAGCTATAGCCACAGACCTATAGCCACGGTTTTATAGGTCTGTGGCTATAGCTTCTCTATAGCCACGATTGAGTGAATTCCCGTGGCAAAAATTTGCCGTCATTTTTTCTTCTCTAAAATATGTCAGGATCCTCCTTCCTTCTCCTCCATGATACTGCGCGTGAGGATATCCTCCGGCCACGATACTCCCAAAACTTCACGGTGGCGCCCTCCTCCCCGATGCGCGCGACCCTCCGAACCCTAGACCTTCACAGCGGCACCCTCCTCCTCGATAACCTCTGTGTGCGACCCTCCAAAAGGGCATGTTTCTAAGGATCCTCCCTCCTTCCACGACAGGAGGTGGCTTATGGTTTACTGGAGTTTTATTTCTATGACGTGTCATGATATTTCTCCATTTTCCCTCATCTTCCCAACCCATTGTTGTTGCTGTGTAAGGAATCACATTGAATTTATGTCTGAAAATTCTGGCGTTGGAGTAATTGAGGTTCAATTGAAGCTGTAGACGACTCCGTATTTCAGGTTAATTTATTTCCCCTTTATAGGCATTATTAAATGAACTTTATTGGGCATCAGTGGTTTCAGATTAAATCTCTTGTCGTTTACCATTTTAATCTGTGAGCTTTTAAGATCGAATTTCCCAAACGAATGTTTGCTCAATGTTTGAGGATTACTGTTGTGTGTTTTCAGTAGTAGAGAAGGGTTTTACACTGCATTTGTTTGCTGTTTATTTTTTTTTTTATAAATATGGAAAATGTATGTGTGAGTATTTTTGGAAATTACTTTGGTACGAAGAAGTTTAATGTACTCTGTAAATATCTCTTGAGATTAGTTTCAAGAATGAGAATCATTAAATGGGAGTATTCTAGGAATGGATTTTGAGTTTAAAAATCAGCACACATGTAATTACAGGAACTCCAACTGGGTTATTAAATATATGTTGTTTTATGTTTCTTGTTACCTTGTTCCCTTTATATAACATTTATGGTATTCTTAATGAAATAGAGAAATTAATGATCCACTCATGCACTTGAGTTTGAAGATCAAGAGAATTATAATAAGGGTATAAGGAGTTGCGGCTACTATGGTGATGAGTATTGATGAATTGAGAGTTGTGTTTTTGTTTGAAAAGTGAAGATATATCTAAGAATAGATGATGAAGCCATTGCATGATATAGAAAAGAATAATAATAATAAGTTTTCCATCACTATGAGATCATTTAGATAGTTCTAATGTGTTGAGAATAAGAATATCCCATGAAATATTTTGTTGCATAATATTTATAAGGAGCTACTGGTTTTTAATATCATGGAATATTATTGTGTGAGATGTCCAGGTGAATACATCCCTATGCTCTATGAATTTGAGCTATGAGTAGTGAATGAATTGTAGAGTATTCTTAAAGACCTTCTGACATTCAAAGAATCTTCCTGTGAGAATAAGGAGATTAGTCTTATTAATTCATAGACATCATGTGTAGTGTTTCTAATCTACTTGCAAGGTGTATTTGAAAGAAACTGTTATGTATACATAGAGTGAAGCCATCAAAACTATAAGACTCATGGTATGTAAGAATACTACAGTGTAACTTGGTGACTATAATAGGAAACTGTTGAAGAAGACTACTAGAAAAATGGAGAGATAAGTCCAATGAGATGCAAGAAAGTGGATGGCGAGTGTAATATCTTGTCACCTTTAAAAAAGTTTGGTTTTAAATTTTTTTGTGGTTTTCTTTATTTGTTTCTTGGATAAGGATGATAAGGTATTGGGAGGAAACCTATAATACTGAAGTTAGAGATTTGTTGGAATTTTCATTATAAAACTTATGGGTTTTGCAGTCTACTGGGGATTTACACGTTGTGTAATGATGTTACACGATTTGTAATTGCCACCCAACATATGACATGTAACTGGTACACAACATGAAAGGATACATGTCATGTATAGTTTACATGTCATGTATAAATTAAAAATTAGGTTTTTAATAAAATCTGATGGGTTTTTTAGCGCATCGTGTACTTGAAACAGTGTTTATGTATGTTTTGAGTCTCAAAGTCCTTATAAGGTGTTCCTTAGACATATTTTCCCTCAATGAGATACTATATTGTGTATTTATTTTCATTCCATATATTGTGTCCAATTGTTTCCATGTAAAATTATAGACTGAATCTTTCCTTGTATCACTTCTTTTAGGACCGTGTTAGGCATTCGAGTAATTTTCCATGTATTATCAGATTGCATATTGTTCAAGGTACCGTGGTTGAGCAGATTTTATTAAATCTGGTTTTTAATTTTACCAAATGTAGATATTTGTTCAAACTATTATCATTTTCTCTTCTGACGCCGCCTCGCTGCGACCCTCCTCCTCACCGCGACCCTCCTCCCCGACGCCTCCTCCCTGACGCCTCTCTTCCGACGCCGAGTCAAGTTTTTATATCAGGCTGGTGAGTCTTCTGGTTATATTCTTCCCATGAAATCTGCTACCTGATTTCAGGTCTTCCCTCTTTCTACCGGTTTTTCATCCCACTTTCTCTTGTTTTCAGCCCCAAAGATCTGATATATCACCCCCGTCATTTGGGTTATAGTTCCAAATTGTTTTTTGTAGGTACCATATTCCTTTCCTTACCCCCCCCCCCTTTTTGGTAATGTTATGTTGATTTTTTTCCTTTAATTGACATAATAAAATTAAAATTTTGTTATTTTTAAGCTATGCATAACCATATGCTGAAACTGTATTCAGTTTATGCTTTTTTTCTAGAATCCTCAATTTTAATATTCTCGTTTTAATTTTATATTTTAATTTTAAACACTAAAATTGTATTTGCATATTGTTGGTAATTTTATTCACAGATCTGTAATGTATTTTAGAAATTATACCCGTGCATTGATTCAGTGTTTTTTTCATGCAGACCTTACTTTCCAAAGGCATTTAATTTGATTTTTAATATCAACAATTCAATACCATAGTTTTTCCATCAATTCTGAAGAGACTGATATGGTTTCTTGAATTTTGAATTCATTTGATGCTCAAACCTTCTATTAACATCCAATCAAGTCATCTTTGTTCGCAGTTTATACATGTCAATCTTTAATATTTATTACTTTGCAATAGTTGCATTTGATTTTTCGTAGTTCTTTGGCTCCTTTTTGATTAATCTTCTGTCATATGTTGTGTAATTTAAACTTCTGTGTTAATTTCTGAATGTTTGAGTTTAAATTTTACTCAATTTGTTTTAATAATGAACATATTCTGATCATTTGAAGTTCCCTTTTTGATTTGATCAGGCGAATGTTCTAATGGAGTCAAAAGGTGGTAGAAAGAAGTCGAGCAGTAGTTCATTAATCCATGAGGCTCCTCTCGGCTACAACATTGAATACGTTCGACCTTGCGGAGGAATCAAAAAATTCAAATCAGCTGCCTACTCTAACGTAAGTTTTATTGTTGCTGAATGCTGTGTAATTTTTCAATGTTGCATGAGTGATCCTTTTTTTATTCTTTTCTTTATTTATCTGCAACTGATTGATCCATCATTTGTTTGCTTTTTCATCTTGCTCGCAAGCCATCCTGATATCTCTTTGAGTTAATATCCTGGCCATTTGAGTGGCCTCCTTTTGTTTTGTTTTCATCGATAACATGAGTGGCCTTTTTTGGGAGATCATATTTCTTCTCTTCCTTGTCTAATTCTTATGAAAAGTTATATGATTCTGTTGTTGCTGATACATACATTGATCTCTTGAAAATTTCATTATCCAATTCCTTGCTTGGTATGGATGCCAAAGATCCTCCTAAAACATTGGCAACCATGAAATTTATTGGTTCCATATTTTCCAATGTAAGAACTAGCTTCCATAAAAAAACATGATATATGTGCTTTTACATGGAGAAGAAAACTTCTGTTTCATTTGAGCATTGTTACAGATAGCTTCCCGGAAGATGATAATGATGGTTTATCATTCATGCCAATGATCCAAATTTCTGAATGGCTGGATGAGTTCTTGTGTCATCTATTTTCTTTACTTCTACACTTGGCACCATACAGTTTTATGTAAGTGTTTATGCCTTTTTTTCTGTCCCTTTCTTAAATCATTCATGTATTATTATAATATTTAGTTATGAATTGTCTATTTATTAAGTAGTTTATGGTATTGCAGAAGTTAAGGGCTACACTCTTCATCGGTTTTAGGAATGATCCTGATTGAGGATGGTCCCTATTATTTTTTCATGCTGAAAATCCTGCTTGGGAAGCTCTCTCAAAGTCTCTATAGTCAGGTATGTCCTGTAATTGAAGGTTGTTCAATCTAGTAGCTTCAAGAATCCATTTTTCTTCATTTTTTAAGATGATTTAATCTTTGGAAAATTTGTATAATTACCTAAATCGTGTAAAATGTGTCCTTTTTTTCTGTCTACAGTTGACACACTAATCACATATATATAAGAAGTTGTTATATCTCATTTCTTTTCCCACTATTTTCTTATAGGTGGTTTCTTATGATAAGACCGGTTCTATCCACCACCATCGAAGACAATGAGTTCAAGATTTGGGTATGGTTTATTCCATTTTTATTCTTTCATCCACCTATGTTCAATATATGAGTAGTCATTCAATTTGACATTACCGTTTATCTGCTTATAGGGTGCTTCTTCTGGTGCAAGATCCCAAACAACTGACTCAGGTACTATATCAATGTCATCATTGTACCTAACGGTATGTAATAACTTATTCCATCATGCTTTTTGTTTTATGTACTCTGAATTCTTTATTCAAATTACAAAATTGTAAATGTGCTTTTCAAAATATTCTCTTAATGAAAAATGTAATTTTATCTTATGCAATTTAATTTCTCCATGCATCCAAATCTAACATATCATTCTTTATACATTGAACATCAACTATTCTCTATACTTTCAAGGGAGTTATATGATTATTATCTTCTTTATTGTATTTATTACTCAGCTCGATTGTATTATTATCACATGATCATCAGTAGTTGCATTTTTTTTGGTGCTCCAACTCTTGTGTATGTAGATTCATATCATAGTCTTTCAACTTTTCTACTATCGGGTATGTTATACCTGAATCGTCTGATCATTGGGTGTCTACTTAGCGTACAATTTTATTGGGCCATCTGATGATCCTACATTGCATATTGTATTCTCACAGCGCATATTCTTTCCTCTGATTGCAGTGTACTCCATCCGATGATCAATCCGATATTCTCACTCTGCCCATTCGTGTCATTGCACAACCCCTTCATTTGGTTGTTTTACATTAAAATTCTCATACTATGTCTGGTTATCTTGAACCATTTCATCTATGCTTATAACCTCTGATAGTTACTGCATGCGGAAGTATTTCTAGATCGCCTCTATCCGAGCAATGGAGTCTTGGTTTATCCGAGCATCTCGGTCGGTGTATTTATGTCTGAACATCCCCCCTGCCCGCAACACCCAACCTGCCGCCTTCGAATCAGCCTGCACCATCCCCCCAACACCTGCAACCAGCCCCTTTCAACCAGCATTCCAGCCTCCTCTCACTCCCTTTGCTCCTGGTCTGAAGATGTTTCCCTGCAGATGTCGCTGGATTGGGCCAACACGCTGCGGTCACGCCGCGGTCACGCCGCGATCACGCCGCGGTCACGCCGCGGTCACGCCGCGGTCACGCCGCGGTCACGCCGCGGTCACGCCGCGGTCACGCCAAGGTCACGCCGCGGTCACGCCGCGGTCACGCCGCGGTCACGCCGCGGTCACGCCGCGGTCACGCCGCGGTCACACCGCGGTCACGCCGCGGTCACGCCGCGGTCACGCCGCGGTCACGCCGTGATTTTTCCCTGCTCCAGCTACATCTAGCCCACACCAGCCCCCTTCCACCTTCATTTCAGCCTGCTGCCACCAGCATTCCAGCCCGCAACAGCCCCCCCTCCCCACCACCTTCGAATCAGCCCGCACCATCCCCCCAACACCTGCAACCAGCCCCCTTCCACCCGTATTCCAGCCTCCTCCCACTCCCTTCACTCCTGGCTGGAAGATGCTGCCCTACGGATGTCGCTGGATCGGGCCAACACGCTGCGGTCACGCCGGGGTCACGCCGCGGTCACGCCGCCGTCACGCCACGGTCACTCCGCGGTCACGCCGCGGTCACGCCGTGATTTTTCCCTGCTCCAGCCACATCCAGCCCACACCAGCCCCCTTCCACCTTCATTTCAGCCTGCTGCCACCAGCATTCCAGCCCGCAACAGCCCCCCCCCCCCCCCCACCACCTTCGAATCTGCCCGCACCATCCCTCCAACACCTGCAACCAGCCCCCTTCCACCCGCATTCCTGCCTCCCCCCACTCCCTTCTCTCCTGGCTGGAAGATGCTGCCTTGCGGATGTCGCTGGATCGGGCCAACACGCTGCGGTCACGCTGCGGTCACGCCGCGGTCACGCCGCGGTCACGCCGTGATTTTGCCCTGCTCCAGCCCACACCAGCCTCCTTCCACCCTCATTTCAGCCCGTTGCCACTAGCATTCCATCCCGCAACAGCCCCCCCCCCCCCACCACCTTCGAATCAGCCCGTACCATCCCCCCAACACCTGCAACCAGCCCCCTTCCACCCGCATTCCAGCCTCCTCCCACTCCCTTCGCTCCTAGTCGGAAGATGCTGCCCTGCGGATGTCGCTGGATCGGGCCAACATGATGTGGTCACGCTGCGGTCACGCCGCGGTCACCCTGCGGTCACGCCGCGGTCACTCCGCGGTCACGCCGTGATTTTTCCCTGCTCCAGCCACATCCAGCCCACACCATCCCCCTTCCACCTTCATTTCAGCCCGCTGCCACCAGCATTCCAGCCCGCAAAAGCCCCCCCCCCCACACCATCCCTCCAACACCTGCAACCAGCCCCCTTCCACCCGCATTCCGGCCTCCTCCCACTCCCTTCGCTCCTGGCCGGAAGATGCTGCCCTACGGATGTCACTGGATCGGGCCAACACGCTGCGGTCACACCGCAGTAACGCCGCGGTAACGCCGCAGTCACGCCGCGGTCACGCCGCGGTCACGCAGTGGTCACGCCGCGGTCACTCCGCGGTCACGCCGTGGTCACTCTGTGATTTTGCCCTGCTCTAGCCACATCCAGCCCACACCAGCTGTAACACCCCGAGATTTTATGAAAAATATTATTTTTAATTTCATTAATGTCTTGTGTTATACGCTACACCAAAAGGAGCTTTCACAACACACATCTCTGACCTGGCATGAATTACACGCAATCGCGACCTTCCACGATAGCGTGTGTTGTATGCAACACCAAGTTTCGCTAAACAACGATATGCTAGTAAGATATTATTAAAACTAGCCGTTATGAATAGTAATAATCACTTTTTGAAATTTTGTAAATTTTATTTTTCAAAATGGGCTTCATTTTTGGATTCGTAGTATCGAATTTAGCCTAAGGTGAAATTTTGGTACTTTTCGGATAACTTTCATATTTTGCTGAATAGTGAAAATTACTAAATTTTAGTTAAAAACAACTTTTTCAATCGAAATAATTAATAGTGATAAATTATTAATTTGAGTGGTTTTAAAGTATATTTAGAATATATTTTTACAATTTAATACAATGTTGGTCATTGGATGTAATTTCACATTTAAACCAGACATAAACAAGTGTCAATCTTTTGATAGATATTGTTTCTTAAAAACACGCTATTTGTTTTAACAGCGGGATTTAATTATAAAATTAATTAATGCAACTTCTATGTTATAAATTTGGTAAAATAGACTTCATTTTTGAATTCGGAATATGAAATATAACTTAGGATGAAATTTTGGCATTGTTCTGAAAAACATCAATTTTTGATGAATAGTGAAACTACTAAGTGGTAGTTAAAAAAACTGAACTTTTCATAAAACTTAATTTTACCGCTTCTGTGAATGGAATTTCAAAAATCCGAGAGACACGGTTGATGTTAATAAGTAAAATGTGGATCAATGAGATGAAAATAATTTTTGGTGAATAGTAACATTTTACTTTTATTTACCACGGTTAAAAGTAAATAGGGTAATTAAGGGTAAGAATGATATTAATATTACCCTAACACATGTCCTAATTCTATTGGATAAGTGTATCTCGACCAAACACAACCTTAAGTGTAAAATATTATCATTTAGGCCCACTTGGATTAGATTAGGACATTTATTATTATTTAATTCAAAGAAGAGTTAAAAGAGTTAAAATCAAAGTTTATTTACTAAAACATTTTTAATATAGGGTTATACATAAGATAAATTCGGTTATAAATATTCATTAGAAATCTAAAGAGATTTCCTAAATAATAGTATTTTATTTATAATTTTTAGACATTAAATATTTTAATTTATTTATGACACAATGATGATGCAGTAATTATCTTATTAATGAAATATTGACATAATTGATGTTATAAACACCAAAATAAATTTAATTTGAGAGTTTTTATGAATCTCACTAATTTTATAGGTTACTATGATATATTAGTGTTGATTTAATCAACTTGTTTCGAACATATAATTCTGTTATGACTTTAACAAAAATCATATATCAAATAGTGTCAAAATTGACACAAAATAGTTTTTTAATCAAATATTATATTATTAATTGTTATATTATTCCTAAAAATCTATGGTTCGGCCAAATGACTTATATAAGGATATATATATTAATAATAAACAATTTGGGGTTCGTTTGGCATGTTATAGTAAGTGTATTAACCATATAGTGTAAGAAAACAAAAAGACACGGTAAAAGTTAAATTATTTAACTTAGAGTTAAATCTAATTGATAAGGTTAAAATAATAACCTAAACTTGTCTAAATCCTATTGGTTGATAGGATTTCGACCCATCCCCACTTTATCTTCAAAATAAGACCCTTTGGAACCTTTATAAACCGATTTTGACTTTAATATAAAATAATATTTTGAGATATTCCTAAGGTGCCCCTCTCCTCCCTTATAAAAGGGAACCTCCTCCCCCTCCTCCTCACACCAATTTGAGCACTCACGCTCAGACAACCCCTGCCAAAATCCCTTATCCACTTCCCTAGAAATATCCTAGAGGTTCTTGTCTTCCTCAAAGACCAATTTTAGTGCCCTAAAAGAAGGTGTCAAAGAAGCACTTCAAAGAAGAGGTAATGTCCGTTACCGATTCTTTCATCTTTATTTCTTCTTCCACTTCTTCTTCTTTAGTTGTTTCATTATGAAGTAATAACATCAGTATCACTCATATAATAATATGTTATTATAAGTATGAAACAACCCTATTTCACCATCTATCCATCCTACGGAAAAATAAATCACCGCGCGTGCGTACGTACGGAATACCGTCTCCACGTCGTGGTGTAATCTATTTTCCACCACCACCTTACTTGGATGGGTATAATGGTGTAAATAATGACTATATATGACTATTATAAAGTGATATTGATTCTGAAATAGTATACATATACTCCAATACAATTCCATGATCATAGGAATGATATCATCACTCGTGCGTACGTACGGAATACCGTCTCCACGATGTGATGCGACTCGTTCTACATGATCTTCATTTCATAATGATTATATAAATGAATTGAATGAATTAATATGATATATATTACACTAATACCATTCTGGAAATGAGGTATCTATAACCTAAATAAAAGAATAAGAATTTATTCGACAAAACACGCATAAGAACAAAAAGTTATAAACACTCGAATAACAAGTAGCAATGAAATATTACTTTTAAGAATCTAAGAATATGACCATATATGATATCATAAAAATAAGTATGATTATGGAATAAGTCAATAACATTATTTAAATCATTATACATGAGGTTCGTACACTTACAAAGTAAGTCGGACCTAAGGTAAGGGGAAATATCACAATCTCATTTTTATCCGAGATTGTTTATACTTTGGTATTTACTGGGGTGTATTTTATCATCCACATCCATGTTCCCTCAATATTTAATATTGTTTCCATCCACTTACAATAGTTTAAATCCAATTTTACCCTTCGGTGAGTTTTTAGTAAAAGATATGAAAGGAATCTTTTGTCGTTTTTCGTACGAGGTACTTTTTTGACTTTTCCGACAAAAGTACGAAGAATGTTTTTTTAACTTATACGGAATAAATGTATTTTTAAAACATTATTTCCAAGAAGCTTCCTTTACAAGTTTTCATGTTTATTTTTAATCAACTTCTTTTATTTTAAAGTCGTATGGCATGTTATGAAAGGAAAAATGTTTTTGAAGAAGAAAGGATATTTTCCTCAAGAATGGAGTTCAAGTGTTTTATCAAAATTATTTTCCATCTAAGATAATAAAGGGATCTGTTTTTATCCCTATTATTACATTGATTTGATCATGTTGTGATTGAATTATTTTTATGATTTCCTTTATCTTGTATGAATTGTTTTATGATGTTATGATTTTTAAGATTCCCATTTGTATTACATGGGTTATGCAATGATGCATGATTTATGATTTTGTGGCACACATAATAATGGTATCATTATGAGATGGGTGGGGCCTATATATCCCTCCAATGCATTGGGTAAAGATTTTATATCTCATGAGATAGACATGGCTGGAACGGTATGTTATACCAGTTCAGTGAAACAGGACTGAAACGAGGGTGACTCGGTTCAGAAAGGGACTTTGTCCACTAAGATATTCTTGGCAATGAGTCTTGACTAACAAGAAATGATTTTCTATGATTATGTGTGTATGCCACAAATTTTCATGTTTAAGTTATGATTATTGTGATTACATTTCACTGCCATGATTTATCCCATGTTATGAAATTATGATCTCTTTTGCAGGTTAAGATTTCCAAAAGTTATGTGCTTGTGTATACGATGTGATTGATATTTCTTTTGTTTACCCTTACTGAGCATTTGAGCTCACCCTTTTATGTTTTCTTTTCCCCGGGATATAAAGAAAGGGTTTAGGTAAAAAAAAGGAAGATCTTTATGGGAGATGTTGAAGATCTTTCACCATGATTAGAAGAGTATATTCCGAGTTTCCAAAGACACTAAACTATTACGATTCTTGTGTGTGTGTTTTTGTTATGTACTAAGTATTCCGCAAAAGTAATGTAATGTCCGTGTATCTCATGTTTTGGGTCTCTACAGTTGGTATCAGAGGAAAGGTTTAGTCAACCTTTGGAAACTAGGATGCGGAAACGTTAGTGAGATCCCTAGAGATATTTCTAAGGTATGTCTAGGGATGTCCCTAAGGATAAGTATACGTATAGGATATAGTCCTAGAACTATGGTAACGATATTAGATTAGACCAAAGATGTTAGATATTGAATTTACTCCCCCTTTATTATGATTTTTTCCTCTCACACTATTCTTTTTGGGTTTTAGAAAGTGGCTGGAAACAAGATGATTCACGATAATGGAGGATATGATGGACAATGGAATGATATTCTTCATGAGCAACCAAATGAAATGGGATTTGGAAGTCCAAACATCATTATTATGCCGAATCAGCAATCTCATAATATGATCAATAAAGTAAAATTTGGTAAGTTTCCTGACTCGTCTAATAAGAGAAAGATGGAGTTTCATGATGATCATAGTGGAAAGAAAGTTAAATTTCCCCTATGTAAATCATGTGGGAAGAGGAATCAAGGAGAATGTTTCAAAGGAACTGGAAGATGCTTTGGGTGTGGAAAATAAGGACACAAAGCCAGTAAGTGCAAAGGAAAAGGTTCAGTTAACACCAGGGATGAGGATAATGGTATTGCTACGACATCAACAATGGTTAA
This sequence comes from Viscum album, assembly GCA_963277665.1. Taxonomy (NCBI): domain Eukaryota; kingdom Viridiplantae; phylum Streptophyta; class Magnoliopsida; order Santalales; family Viscaceae; genus Viscum; species Viscum album. The sequence goes on from OY728120.1 coordinate 1,454,121,378, forward strand.
ATGTTTTAAATGTGGAATGTATGGGCAATATGCAAACCAATGCCCTAAGGGAAAGTCTCATGAAGATAATCAGTATGGTCGTATGGGTAGTATTTATGTGGATGATGATGAAGAGACTACAAATGATATGTGAGATGAAAGAATTGTTGAAGCTCGGTCAATGGTTTAAGAATGTAGTGGAATGATTACATGTTTATCAAGTGTAATGTTGTATAAGTAATCTCATGCTACTGTGGAATAAAGAGATATCTATGGATTGTTACACTGTTGTCTTTCCTTGAGTTTTGAAAGTGTATGATTAATGTTACCAGTATCCATGAAAGGTTTTTCAGATATTTTGGGAATGTAGATGATATGCGCATAATGAAGGGATAAGGAGAAAATTAAATGTTTGATAGTATTCATGATCTCATTACTGATATAAGGAGAAGGTTATATCATGGTTTGAGTATATAGAATTTTGAGGATTTTGGTATGTGGAAAGAGTTAACTTTTAACAGCACTCATGTTTTCAATAAGGTTCAATGGGTATTCAAGAGAGTACATGATTAAGGCCTTTGAATGTTTGGAATGTGACCAACAAGATATATCTTATGATATATGGGGATAAACGATGGTATTAAATCTCTGAGAGTGGACTGCAGTATTATGGACAAGCCTAAAGATTGGAATGGATTGTGTTGGACAAAAGTTAGTATTGTTTGTTTTTCGATATTATTGATGGGATGTTATAGTAATATAGTTTTAGAAAAAGGACAACCTGCAGGACGGGCGACAGCCCATCGCGTCGGACAAGGCTGTGGGAATCGAACCCACAACCGAAGTGAAACTGGCCTTTATCGCCTACCACTGGCCTACATGAAGTCCCTGGTTAGTATAAACTAGTTTTATTTTATTAAGCGGTATGATATATGACGTATAAGTTCATTTTTGGAACCATATACGATTAATCTAACCATAAGATGGACTTATAACTTTTGCTAACCTTTTGTTTGAAAGAGATGGAATGACCCATCATTCTATCACCTGATCTGCTAACACATCACGAATGACAAATTCAACTTCATTTCTTTAAGAGATAAAGTGGAAATTGTCTAAAGAACGAAAAAAAGGTGAGACTATACCAAAATCATGAAAGTATTTCTTCTAATTCCAATTTCATCAACTTTAGGGAAATGATCTTGAAAACCAAAAATGTTGTCCTAGTGCTCTTATATCTGATTAATCAGATGGTACCTTAGATCGTCACAAATTTATGGATTTGTGATTGCTAGCTTTTCCATAGCCATGTTCTCTACCACTCTCCATCAGAACATGATGGTTAGATTTCTCTTCCATATCCATATTTTCACCTATGTGGAAACCCAGTGATTAGTTTATTTGGGTAACCGTTACATTTCATACTTTAGTTTTTAAAGATTGGTTTTGGTATTCCTTTTTACGATGTGGGTTTCGATTAAAGAAACTTTCGAATAGTAAACCATTTATAAACCCGACGAATTTCGAGGGCGAAATTCATTTTAAGGGGGGTAGAATGTAACACCCCGAGATTTTATGAAAAATATTCTTTTTAATTTCATTAATGTCTTGAGTTATACGCTACACCAAAAGGAGCTTTCACAACACACATCTCTGACCTGGCTTGAATTACACGCAATCGCGACCTTCCACGATAGCGTGTGTTGTACGCAACACCAAGTTTCGCTAAACAACGATATGCTAGTAAGATATTATTAAAACTAGCCGTTATGAATAGTAATAATCACTTTTTGAAATTTTGTAAATTTTATTTTTCAAAATGGAATTCATTTTTGGATTCGTAGTATCGAATTTAGCCTAAGGTGAAATTTTGGTACTTTTCAGATAACTTTCATATTTTGATGAATAGTGAAAATTACTAAATTTTAGTTAAAAACAACTTTTTCAATCGAAATAATTAATAGTGATAAATTATTAATTTGAGTGGTTTTAAAGTATATTTAGAATATATTTCTACAATTTAATACAATGTTGGTCATTGGATGTAATTTCACATTTAAACCAGACATAAACAAGTGTCAATCTTTTGATAGATATTGTTTCTTAAAAACACGCTATTTGTTTTAACAGCGGGATTTAATTATAAAATTAATTAATGAAACTTCTATGTTATGAATTTGGTAAAATAGACTTCATTTTTGAATTCGGAATATGAAATATAACTTAGGATGAAATTTTGGCATTGTTCTGAAAAACATCAATTTTTGATGAATAGTGAAACTACTAAGTGGTAGTTAAAAAAACTGAACTTTTCATAAAACTTAATTTTACCGCTTCTGTGAATGGAATTTCAAAAATCTGAGAGACACGGTTGATTTCAATAAGTAAAATGTGGATCAATGAGATGAAAATAATTTTTGGTGAATAGTAACTTTTTACTTTTATTTACCACGGTTAAAAGTAAATAGGGTAATTAAGGGTAAGAATGATATTAATATTACCCTAACACATGTCCTAATTCTATTGGATAAGTGTATCTCGACCAAAAACAACCTTAAGTGTAAATTATTATCATTTAGGCCCACTTGGATTAGATTAGGACATTTATTATTATTTAATTCAAAGAAGAGTTAAAAGAGTTAAAATCAAAGTTTATTTACTAAAACATTTTTAATATAGGGTTATACATAAGATAAATTCGGTTATAAATATTCATTAGAAAGATAAAGAGATTTCCTAAATAATGGTATTTTATTTATAATTTTTAGACATTAAATAATTTAATTTATTTATGACACAATGATGATGCAGTAATTATCTTATTAATGAAATATTGACATAATTGATGTTATAAACACCAAAATAAATGTAATTTGAGACTTTTTATGAATCTAACTAATTTTATAGGTTACTATGATATATTAGTGTTGATTTAATCAACTGTTTTCGAACATATAATTCTATTATGACTTTAACAAAAATAATATATCAAATAGTGTCAAAATTGACACAAAATAGTTTTTTAATCAAATATTATATTATTAATTGTTATTTTATTCCTAAAAATCTAAGGATCAGACAAATGACTTAGATAAGGATATATATATTAATAATAAACAATTTGGGGTTCGTTTGGAATGTTATAGTAAGTGTATTAACCATATAGTGTAAGAAAACAAAAAGACATGGTAAAAGTTAAATTATTTAACTTAGAGTTAAATCTAATTGATAAGGTTAAAATAACAACCTATACTTGTCTAAATCCTATTGGTTGATAGGATTTCGACCCATCCCCACTTTAGCTTTTAAATAAGACCCTTTGTAACCTTTATAAATCAATTTTGACTTTAATATAAAATAATATTTTGAGATATTCCTAAGGTGCCCCTCTCCTCCCTTATAAAAGGGCACCTCCTCCCCCTCCTCCTCACACCAATTTGAGCACTCAAGCTCGGCCAACCCCTGAAAAAATACCTTCTCCACTTCCCTAGAAACATACTAGAGGTTCTTGTCTTCCTCAAAGACCAAATTTTAGTGCCCTAAAAGAAGGTCTCAAAGAAGCACTTCAAAGAAGAGGTAATGTCTGTTACCGATTCTTTCATCTTTATTTCTTCTTCCACTTCTTCTTCTTTAGTTGTTTCATTATGAAGTAATAACATCGGTATCACTCATATACTAATATGTTATTATAAGTATGAAACAACCCTATTTAACCATCTATCCATCCTACGGAAAAATAAATCACCGCGCGTGCGTACGTACGGAATACCGTCTCCACGCCGTGGTGTAATCTATTTTCCACCACCACCTTACTTGGATGGGTATAATGGTGTAAATAATGACTATATATGACTATTATAAAGTGATATTGATTCTGAAATAGTATACATATACTCCAATACAATTCCAAGATCATAGGAACGATATCATCACTCGTGCGTACGTACGGAATACCGTCTCCACGATGTGATGCGACTCGTTCTACATGATCTTCATTTCATAATGATTATATAAATGAATTGAATGAATTAATATGATATATATTACTCTAATACCATTCTGTAAATGAGGTATCTATAACCTAAAGAAAAGAATAAGAATTTATTCGACAAAACACGCAGAAGAACAAAAAGTTATAAACACCCGAATAACAAGTAGCAATGAAATATTACTTTTAAGAATCTAAGAATATGACCATATATGATATCATAAAAATAAGTATGATTATTGAATAAGTCAATAACATTATTTAAATCATTATACAGGAGGTTCGGACACTTACAAAGCAAGTTGGACCTAAGGTAAGGGGAAATATCACAATCTCATTTTTATCTGAGATTGTGTATACTTTGGTATTTACTGGGGTGTATTTTATCATCCAAATCCATGTTCCCTCAATATTTAATATTGTTTCCATCCACTTACAATAGTTTAAATCCAATTTTACACTTCGGTGAGTTTTTAGTAAAAGATATGAAAGGAATCTTTTGTCGTTTTTCGTACGAGGTACTTTTTTGACTTTTCCGACAAAAGTACGAAGAATGTTTTTTTTAACTTATACGGAATAAATGTATTTTTAAAACATTATTTCCAAGAAGCTTCCTTTACAAGTTTTCAAGTTTATTTTTAATCAACTTATTTTATTTTAAAGTCGTATGACATGTTATGAAAGGAAAAATGTTTTTGAAGAAGAAAGGATATTTTCCTCAAGAATGGAGTTCAAGTGTTTTATCAAAATTATTTTCCATCTAAGATAATAAAGGGTTCTGTTTTTATCCCTATTATTACATTGATTTGATCATGTTGTGATTGAATTATTTTTATGAATTCATTTATCTTGTATGAATTGTTTTATGATGTCATGATTTTTAAGATTCCCATTTGTATTACATGGGTTATGCAATGATGTATGATTTATGATTTTGTGGCACACATAATAATGGTATCATTATGAGATGGGTGGGACCTATATCTCCCTCCAATGAATTGGGTAAAGATTTTATATCTCATGAGATAGACATGGCTGGAACGGTAGGTTATATCAGTTCAGTGAAACAGGACTGAAACGAGGGTGACTCGGTTCAGAAAGGGACTTTGTCCACTAAGATAGTCTTGGCAATGAGTCTTGACTAACAAGAAATGATTTGCTATGATTATGTGTGTATGCCACAAAGTTTCATGTTTTAAGTTATGATTATTGTGATTACATTTCACTGCCATGATTTATCCCATGTTATGAAATTATGATCTCTTTTGCAGGTTAAGATTTCCAAAAGTTATGTGCTTGTGTATACGATGTGATTGATATTTCTTTTGTTTACCCTTACTGAGCATTTGAGCTCACCTTTTTATGTTTTCTTTTCCCCAGGATATAAAGAAAGGGTTTAGGTAAAAAAAAGGAAGATCTTTATGGGAGATGTTGAAGATCTTTCACCACGATTAGAAGAGTATATTTCGAGTTTCCAAAGACACTAAACTATTACGATCCTTGTGTGTGTGTTTTTGTTATGTACTAATTATTCCGCAAAAGTAATATAATGTCCATGTACGTCATGTTTCGGGTCTCTACACCAGCCCCCTTCCACCTTCATTTCAGCTCGCTGCCACCAGCATTCCAGCCCGCAACAGCCCCCCCCCCCCCCCCCCACCACCTTCGAATCAGCCCGCACCATCCCCCCAACACCTGCAACCAGCCCCCTTCCACCCGCATTCCAGCCTCCTCCCACTCCCTTCACTCCTGGCCGGAAGATGCTGCCCTGCGGATGTCGCTAGATCGGGCCAACACGCTGCGGTCACGCTGCGGTCACACCGCGGTCACGCCGCGGTCAAGCCGCAGGGGGGTGTTGAAGGGGGTTGCAAGGGGGTGCAAGAGGGTTTTCCAGGAACCTAATCCCATGCAGGTTATGAATGTCTCTATAGAGAAAATGCAGTGCTATCCAGATCTGGAAAATATCATAAAACATCCCACAGATACTTCACAGGCACCAGGTATAACTATTTCACCACTTATAGATAGTGAGCACGGTGCTATAAAATCTGGTTACTCTATTTCAAATCATAATTCCAATGTTTTGTTTAATGCAGTACTACATGAAATCTAATGATTTATGTTGATGACATGATTACAATTTGTAAGAACATGAGCCTCATAATTATTGTAAAATCACAAAATAATGGTAAGTTTGAAGTGAAAGACTTAGGCATAGCTAATAAAAACGTAGGCATTGAAATTTTTAGAGATAGACCAAATAAATTTTCTTACTTATCTCAAAATGGTTAAATATTAAATATTAAAAATAGACACATGTTTGAATCTCTCAAAATTTCCAATGTACTCCTAGTAAAACACTTTAAATTTTCTTCAACACAAAAACCCATTGCTGATGATGATATTCAATTTAGGTGCAAAATCCATTATGATAATATTTTTTGGTATCATTATGTACTCTGATTTCTATGCAAATAGGGCTTGTTTGTTATGGAAAAAGATGCAACTGGAGACCTGGTTTTCTTGAAGAGTTTCCATGAAGGGTCTTCACTGTAGAGGAGACTAGCTCTGGTCTGTATTTGGTAGTTTCTTCCATGATGGTTCCCACAACCATTTGACTGAATTTCACACCAAACCAAGCCCTGCTAGTGACTCTTTTTTGATGCACTATAAAAATCCCATGGCCAACCCACCAAAATAAAACCATCTATTCCAGGACTATTTCCACTCTCACTAAAAAATCCAAACTCAAGCCCTACTACAATTCCAAGATCCCACTTCAATTTAGCCACTATGAACTCCTTTCCAGTCCCCCACCATTTTTCAATCCACCTAGGCAACCCATCCACAACTTGACCACCAATCAGGCCTACCCACCTCTCAACTTCTAAGCCACCAACCCCACATTTTCCTCCAGGCATCCCACTTTAAAACCATTCCAAACCTCACCCAATTCTAACCAATTAAACCAGACCCCTTAACATTTGAAGCCCTCATCTAAATTCCTGTTCCAACTCACTTAAGGGGGGCGGGCTGTCCAGCAGGGGTGCGAGGCTGTCCAGCAGGGGGGAGGGCTGTCCAGTAGGGGGGAGGGCTGTCCAGCAGGGGGGAGGGGTGTCCAGCAGGGGGGAGGGGTGTCCAGCATGGACTTAACTGGTTTTTTGGCACCTAAAAATACTGAATGATATTGTCTCATTCATAGTAACTGCTCTTAAAATTGATCAAAGGACCTTACATGCTGACTTGGATCTATTCGACAGAGTAATGGTTGAAATAAACCTTGACTCAAAACTTCCCAGCTCAATTAACTTCAATGCCAATGAATACAAAACTGAAGATATAGTGGAATATGAGCGAAAACCCCCATTTTGGGATCACTATAAAATCATAGGGCATACTATCTTCAACTGTAGGGTGATTAGGAAGCAGGTAATACAACAATCTGAGAATGAATGGAAGGAAATGAGGAGACCTAAAAAAGAAAAAGCCCCCATGATAGACATGCCTGAAGTATCCAAAAAGAAATATGAAGTTTGGGTCAAAAAAACTCACACTTTGACTCACATAAGAGATAGTTCAGGAACCAAATGGGTGGATGAAGTGGAGGAAGAAGAAAACTCTATTAATGATCAAAACCTCTCAATTGAAATTACAAACCTTTTACTAGACACTATTAGAGTATCAACCGAGCAGGAAAAGATTTCTAGCTCTCAACATGACCTAGAAAAGCATAATCTCTAGCACCCAATCTTGGATGGAGGGAATTTTTCTACTAATGAACTGAAGAAACTAACATGTACTCCTAGTACTTCAATCCACAATAATGATTTTTTCACTAAAGAAAATGATGTTGCTGACACTCCATACTTAAGTGCCAAGCAGACCCATATTACTTCCATACCTAAATTAGGTATGCAAAAGGAAAATCAGGAAACCCCCTAGTCTTCTAGCTCCATGGTGAAACCTACCTCCATAGACCTAGAAGCTCGAGCAGGCATGAAAAAGATTCCAGCACCTGTTTTATATGACAATTCAGTTTCGGTTCTTGTACCCTAACATATGTAGGTTTTTAATGTTCCCCCAGAGCAGAAGTAGAATCTCTCTCAGAAATCTATCGAACAACAATCTTCTCTAGATCCTGTTATTCCAGGTACTTCTCCTCCTCTTTCTTATGCTACTAATAACTATTCCATTCTGTCTAAAAAACTGCATTATGATCAAAATGAATCTTCCTCTGATTTTTTCTCTAAGAATTCTGCTTCTCTACACTGATTCAACCTGACCACTACTATCCCATCCCATATTGCTAAAAAAAACAATGTCGCTTTTATGAACAGTAGCCTGGTTTTAACTACAGGTGACTCCACAATGGGATAGTAGCATGAGACCAAATCACATGTCCATAATCCTGGGTCTGGGGGGGGTCTGTCCTGGGGTGTCCAGTGTCTGGGGGGGGCAGGACTGGCAGGGGTGTCCAGGGTCTGGGGGGGTCTGTCCTGGGGGGGTATGTCCTGGGGTGTCCAGGGGCAGGGGGCAGGGGTGTCCAGCAGGGGGAGGGGTGTCCAGCATGGGGAGGGGATGTCCAGGAAGGGGGAGGGGTGTCCATCATGGGGGAGGGGTGTCCAGGGGGGTGGTCCAGGGGTGTCCAGGGTCTGGGGGGGGGTCTTTCCTAGGGTGTCCAGGGGCAGGGGGCAGGGGTGTCCAGCAGGGGGAGGGGTGTCCAGTAGGGGGAGGGGCTGTCCAGGCAGGGGGAGGGGTGTCCAGGATGGGGGAGGGGTGTCCAGGGGGTGGTTCAGGGGTGTCCAGGGTCTGGGCGGGTCTGTCATGGGGTGTCCAGGGGTAGGGGGCAGGGGGCAGGGGTGTCCAGTAGGGGGAGGGGTGTCCAGTAGGGGGAGGGGTGTCTAGCATGGGGGAGGGGTGTCCAGGGGGGTGGTCCAGGGGTGTCCAGGGTCTGGGGGGGTCTGTCCTGGGGTGGGGTCTGTCCTGGGGTGTCCAGGGTCAGGGGGTAGGGGGGCAGGGGGCAGGGGTGTCCAGCAGGGGGAGGGGTGTCCAACAGGGGGATCTAATATAACTCTTGAAATCTCATTCATGTGTTTCCAATGAGTTCTTTGACTGATGTAATAGTAGAAAGCATAAACCATTTAACAAAAAGAGATCTGACCCTCGTTAAGGAAGGTGCAAGTGATAAGCTTGCAAGTCGGGTTTCATGTCCTCAAAGCACACAAAATTTAGAAAAGTTCTTGAACCATCCCTACTATTTTGTTTACATCCACATTGCCCAAAAACTAATTCCCATCTCACCATAAGCCTGAAAAGGATAAGCTCTCTCTTTTATCCAGTTCTGATACCACCATCACTAGCTGGTCCATTATGGACACTTAATGAGTAGGTTTTCACTGAAGGTAACCTTACACCCTATGCTACAACTCTATTCTGCTATGACAATAATGAGGAAATTTCATTTGGCCAACAGGGGGGTTGTCCAGCAGGGGGGGATGTCCAGCAGGGGGGGCTATCCAGCAGGGGGGGGGGGTGTCCAGCAGGGGGAGGGGGTCCAGGGGTGGTGTCCAGGGGGTGTCCCGGGGTTTAGGGGGTCCAGGTGGTGTCCATGTGTGGTGTCTAAGGGTGTCCAGTGGGGGTCCAGGTGGTGGTGTTCAGGGGTGTCCAGTGTGTGGTGTCCATAGGTGTCCATTTGGGGCATGGGGGCTGTCCAGTAGGGTGCAGGGGGCAGGGGGTAGGGGGCAGGGGGCAAGGGTGTCCAGTAGGGGGATGGGTGCCCAGCAGGGGGAGGGGTTGTCCAAGTAGGGGGGAGGGGTGTCCGGTAGGGTGGGGAGGGCTGTCCAGGTGGTGCAGGGGGTGTCCAGTGGGGCTGTCCAGTAGGGGCATGGGGGCTGTCCAGTGGGGTGCAGGGGGGGGAATGGGGGACTAAGGGGGGCACGGGGGGTGCAGGGGGGGGGGTGTTTTGTTTCATGTGGATTTGTGGCCTCACCAGATTGGTTGTTCCATTTTGAGGTACTGTAGTGTAAGGGTAGTGATAACCCCTATGACCCAAGTGTCTTCAAAATCTTGATCATTTGTATTTCTCATCATCTAAGATATTTCTATAGGTTTCCTCTGGTGAAAACCTTGATCGACATTGATGCTTTGATTCATCAGAGCTCTTTCCATACCTATATCTCCTTGAACTCATATCATTTCTTGTTTTATAGTGGAGATGACGTCCTTCCTTCAAGGAAGAAGTGAAGACCCTTCTTGGTGTAGTTCCACAAGTGCATAAATGAGAATATGAACTTTTGGATCCTGGTGCAGATGGGCTGCGAGGGGGGGCTGGTGCAGGTGGGCTGGGGGGTTGCAGGGGGCAGGGGGGACTGGCAGGGGTGGAAGGGGGGACTACCAGGGGGCTGGGGGGCAGGGGGGACTAGCAGGGGGGAGGGGGTGGGCTGGCAGGGGGACAAGCAGGGGGGCTGGCAGGGGGGTGGCAGGGGGTAGGGGGGACAAGTAGGGGAATGGCAGGGGGGACTAGCAGGGGGCAGGGGGCTGGTAGGGGGTGGCAGGGGGGACTAGCAAGGGGCAGGGGGGCTGGTAGGGGGACAAGTAGGGGGACAAGAAGGTGGGTGGCAGGGGGCAGGGGGGACTGGCAGGGGGTGGCAGAGGGGGACTAGAAGGGGTGTGGCAGGGGGCAGGGGGTACTGGCAGGGGGCAGGGGGACAAGCAGGGGGATGGCAGGGGGGTGGCAGGGGGGACTATCAAGGGGCAGGGGGGGACTAGCAGGGGCTGGCAGGGGGACAAGCAGGGGGACAAGCAGGTGGGTGGCAGGGGGCAGGGGGGACTGGCAGGGGGTGGCAGAGGGGGACTAGAAGGGGGCGTGGAAGGGGGCAGGGGGGACTGGCAGGGGGCAGGGGGACAAGCAGGGGGGTGGCAGGGGGTAGGGGGTGTCTGCAAGGCAGTGGGGAGGAGGGTCGGGGGGGTCTGCAAGGCATAGGGGAGGGGTGCTGGAGGTGTTCAGGGGGGTGTCCAGGGTGTGTCCAGGGGGTGTCCAGGGGGTGTCCAGGGGGGTGTCCAGGGGGTGTCCAGGGGGTTGGGGGGTATTTTTTTATGTATGTGCACACCCTATAGCCACGGTTTAAAACCGTGGCTATTGGTTTATTGCCACGGTTTTTAACCGTGGCTATAGACCTAACTCCATGGTTTCCAACCGTGGCTATAAATCCTGTCCAGTGTCTAATATAGCCACGGTTGAAACCGTGGCATTAAGTATACAACCACGATTCCAAACCTTGGCTATAGGTCTGGGCCTATAGCCACGCCAAACTTAGTCACGGTTCCTCAAACCGTGGCTATTACCTATAGCCACGTTTTGAGGGCCTATAGCCATGGTTTAGAACTGTGGCTATAGCCCGAATTTCCAGTAGTGTAACATCCTTGGTTTTAATATGAATTCCCTTGATTCTTAATTTCTATATGTTTTGTTTCATTAAATTTCCATTAAATTGTGTTGATAATGATAGATTATCCATTCTTGTTGTCATTAATGAATTTTTTTCCATTTTGATGGATTTAAATTTATTTTCTAAATAGGATTGGTTTTGAAACATTTTGTACATTTGATAAAATTACTTTTTTAGGATTTTTTTTGTTTTAAATGGATTTCTAAAGGGGTTTTGAAAAGTTTTACCTTAATAAATGTGTTTGGTTATGATGGGAATATGTGGTTTATGAAATGGATATGTATTTTGCTTTATAATATTGGAAATATGTGGGACATGGGAGACCTTAGGTATGTGATTTATTTTTTCACTTGAATCCTTAGTTTATGTGATAAACTAATGAGGGAAGTGTTTCCAAGGGGATTGAGGGGTCCCATGTAAAGGATGATTCACAAGGGATTAAGTGAGCTATCAGAAAGAATGTTTCCAATGTGAATAGGGAGAGTCCATGGAATGTACGGCCCTAGGAAGACCAAGAATGCTTACAGACTTATTTTACTTACTTAGCTGTCCAGAGAGTCATGTCTTAGGCAAAGATACAATAGACCTCATTGGTTATATCCCATGAAGCTTATTGTTTCTCCCTTATTTTAATTAGATTCACTAGTACTTTATTTTCATTACTATTTCTTGGATATTTGATGTTGATTGAAATTATTATCATGATTTTTCAATGTTTGTATGAGTTGATTAAGTTTAGGTCATGTGGTTTCACTTCCTTTTTATAAATCTTTCTTCTTCATGTTTTTTTAACATTGATTGTTTTGAGAAAACCCAAATGAATTTCTAAAGAAATTTTTTAAAGTGAAACTATCACAAATGTATCTTTCAAACAAGATTTATTATTTTTTATGTAGAATGTAATTATATAGATTTAGGATAGTATCCTGCTAGGTGTCTTACTCACACCCTCTATATGCCTTTGGGCTTATGTATACTTGGTTATGTAGAAAACAAGTAAATCTATGGGAATCATATAGTTCAGTGTATCTTCTTAATTATTTTCATCCAGGATTATTTGGGATATTGGTGAAAGGGTCTCATGAATATCATATCATATAGATAAATTTGGTAATTTTTTAGTTTGGTATGTTTTGTATTATAACCCTTTGTCTTTACTCCCATTTTTAGGTTTTATTTGTATTTAACTATGGATATAATGTGTATTTTATATCTAGAAATTGTAATTTTATGATGTTTATGATAATTATTTTTATTCATTGTTATATATACTCAATTTATATACTTATATCTATTGGTAATTATTAATTTTAATGGTGGAATTCCAATTAATGGATGGTTCAAACCAAATTTTCAAGCATGAAACTATTCCCAAATGGTTATGTGTGATTCCCTGGTGCTTGTTGTTAACCCGTAGTGACTGGGAGAGTACATTGGACCATATAACAGGCTACAACATGTGGTGAGTTAATTAGAAAAAAGTTTTTTCACTACATTTCCTCTTAGTAAGAATTTTATCATTAATAACATCAATCTCAAAGAGTTTCCTATCATGGAACACCATAGAAATGTCAGTCTCCCTTACTATATTTGGATAAATTGGTGGGTTTGAATTTTCCTTCACATTAACAGATTCATCAACCTTTAGGGTGAGTTCATCCATGAAAAGAACTTCTACGGATCCCTTAATATTTCTCCCAAGAACCCTAGGGATCCCTAATTTTTTAAAACCCATGATGAGTGGTGATATTTCCACCTCAATGGAAGGAGTTACCATGGTATCCCATTGGGTATCTATTTCATTAATATTATATAAATATATGATATTTTGATAGTTTTGAATTAAAATCAATGAATCATATATATAGATAGTGAAATTAACAAATTATGGAAGAAAATCACATTCCTATAGCCCTTTGTTAATTTCCTAGAGTCCATCTCAGGAACTAGGCACTTTTTTGCAATCAAATATCTCATCCATCATGATGTTAGCATTAGATAGTGTAATGATAACTGATATGGTTAAGTGAAATTAGTAGAATGTAAAATATAATTATCATACTCAATTTTCATAGTCTAATTACTTGATCCTTTTATAGTAGACATGATTTAGGTATCCACTACTAGATTTCACTCTAATACAAGTACCTTTATAAGAGGATAAAGTATGTCTCAATTTTCCCCTTCAGTATCATTAGAACCCACTTCATTTCTCTTAAGGGAACCAGATTTTAAAATCAATTCATTGCAATGTAAAACATATTGATTAATATGTAAAACCAAGAATATGTACATGAAGTAACAAGTTTAATTGGAGAAGATTCATTTTTATAATGATTTTAATTTTCATTAATGTTGGATATCAAATGATTAATGATATGGAATTCAAAAAAAAATGGTTCTGTTTTAAGGACGAATAATTGAAAGATAACCCTTATGATCCACCACTTCCATTAATTTCTAATCATGAGAGATATCTTCTTCCTCCTCATGATTACCATCACCCTTAGAGACACCATTTAAATTTCCCATATATGTATAAAATAGGGAATTCATTGATGTCTTTGTTTTCCCCAATCTCATAAAACATATCATAGTGAGATGTCTGGGATGATTTGATATCAAATAAATATTCACTTAAAGAAAAATTTTCTTTTCTTATTCCAAGTCAACAAGGTCTTCCTAATCTTTATCCTAGGATTCCTCAATCACCCCTTCAAGGGTTCCTCAGTTCACTAATTCTTCCACTCACATGGTAATCAGGGCCCTTTTTTAATGAGAAATATGTACATATCAAATTCTTACATGATCTTCATTACCTCAAAAAGTTTATTTCCAAAATTGTAATCTTGAGGTTCTTTTACAATACCAAGTTTGGGAAGTGGACACCACATTAATTTATCAACTAAAAATTTAATGTTTCAACATTATAGAACACATTTTTCTTTAATTGAATTGAATTAAGAAATAAATCATCCAAATACTCACTGGTGAGATTCTCCATAGGTTATGATGAAGACTTGGGATCCTTCAATTTTAATTGCTTCCGAATCCTCTAATGCTTAGTCAGGGATTCATTTTGTTGTCACCAACTTGACCACCTCAACCTAACTTATGGTATCCCTAGTTATTTGAACCCTAATTTATTAATACTATTAGGCTATGGAAGACATGATAACTCAATCATGTCCACTTGTTCCCACTTTTTATGATGTTTCCCAGTTTATCTCCTCCCACTCTCTATGGAAGATGATGTGGTGACCATAGGGATATTGGTTTCTAGTGTATCATTGGTATATGACGATTCCTAGGATCATACATACTATGTAGTTATCCCAAAAAAAATAATTAAAAGAAGATAGTTTAATATTATCCCTAGTGTTTTGTTGAGCCCTCATGACCCAGAACTACCTCTCCACAATTGGATGATATTCTATTAAAACATATTCCAGTGGCACCACAACTTGATTCTAAATGAAAATGAATTAGAGATAAAATTATGTGGTGTATACACCTAAAAAAATGGTGTAGTTCATTCAAGAAGCTATTACAGGATCTCACAGATCTATTTTATATAACTTATTATCATAGTCACTACTATATTCATTAATAATTTCACTAGTATGAGGGTCATTGAATGGAGGGAATTTATTCTCTAGATACAAACTTAGTTGTTTTAAAACCATATCACCCCTTAGAAAAAGTGTTCTGATACAAGATATGGCTTGGATAAATGGATCAAATCTACCTCATTGAACTTGTACAAGGATAAGAATCTCATAAACATTAAAATTTACCATTGATTAGTTACAAAAGACATGGAATTTCCCCAGAATGTGAAAGGGTACTATCCCCTTTTGTATGTTTAGTAAACACAGATATATTCTTGAAAATATTAACTTTTCTAATCCAATGGTATCCCCTTCTACATTTTTCGATACCATCACAAATTTTCTTCGTCAGATGTTGTTGTGAGAATCACAAACTTGACGTTTGTATCTTCTCATCCACATGGCTAGAAAATTCTATTAGATAATTTTTGGTAGGGATGTTGGGGTTAATATTATACCCTTATTCATTATATAAGTCCCTTTCCATCTCTAACCAATAAGTTTTTAGGATCCCAAATTTTAGTGCTTATGTACATACAGTTGGATTCTTGCAACGAATCCCACCCTCGAGTGTGAAAATAAAGACCCCACATAAACCTTGAAATTTTTTTCTATTCCTAGAAAAGGAACCTCATCTTCAATTTCAATATCCATATCAATTATTTCTTGGTTAAATGTGAACATTTATTGATGATATCCCCATATAGCTTTGGGAGAGACAAACTCATCATACATAGATCCAAGTATTAGTTCCGAATAGATCTTTTACACATCCCAAATACTGGTTCTGGCTTCTAAATGATCCATTTGTAAGGTTCTTTTCTTAGGACTTCATTTGATATGTATTTTTTGGAAAATATTTTCATTCTTATAAACATAAGTCTATATAATCCAAATGTCCTCATAAATCACTACCATATTCCACTCCTTCTCAAAATCAACATATTTATAGTAGGACTAGAATTTCTATATATATTCAAGTTTTATGCCACCAATAGGGATAATATATTAGAATTCCACACATCCCTTTCCTTGGTTCATATATAATTGATGAAATATAATGGATTAACAGTGTTTCTTGGTCTTCTATATGAAATCTTGATTTTTAGGTGTATACTTGGTGTAAAAAAGATCATATTTAGGAGAGACATATCCATTAGGAATGTATGCCCATTTAGAAGATATTTTGGTTCCCCACAATATGAGTACACTCTAAGATCTAGTAGTTAGGAATATTAGCAATGGGTCTTCGTATTTGCACATCTGATAGAAGGTCGTGTCCATATAAGGATTGAAAATCTAAATCTGAGTACTCTTATTGGTTCTTTTGCATGATTTTTTCAAGATCCAGCATTTATGGTGTGTATAAAGTGCCCTAATCAATGTCTTATTACATATCCCTTATACAACTAAAAACTTCATCATTGGAAATGATGTTCAGAGTTCATTCCATTTAATTCCTGAAAAATGAAATAATTCAAGTGGCATATAATAAGGAAAATATTATTAGGAAGTAAAATACAATATATAAGATAAACAACAGGTTCATTTTTGATGAAAATTAACAATATTAAATTTATCCCTAGTGATTTCACCCTAGTTTCTCTCCCAAGTGACTTTACCAAGTGCCTCACCTAGGTGATTCACTGAGCCATAGTCATGCAATCACTTCCCCCATGGTTGGATAAACCAAGACAAGTTATCATGATTATCCCATCACACCATAATATGATTCACTAGGGGTATGAAGAAACAATATTTTCACATACCATTACAAATATGGGAAACTATAGTTAAAAGAGTGAGTAACCATATAGGATTCACTCAACATAGAACAAAATATGTATGGAAGAAAGGGGGCTCCCCTTATTTATAAACTCTTCCTACATGTAGGCTAACATGACTCTGTCCAACATGTAGATAAAAGTGAATTTCTCTTGAAACCTTATTATAATAAACATGCTAATAAAAATGTGAAAGATGTGTTATTTACCAAGTCTATGTGATTGAATATTCCATCTAGATACAAATCCCATGGTTGAGTCACATTTACGTTGAAATTCGATTCCCTTCTCTTCGATCAAAACAAAATTTTAAGGGGGAATTTTTGGGTGTTCCCTTTTACAAATATGAAGACGAGATAAAGGTTTTTTACCCCAACCTTGGTGTCTAACCCCTAGTACTCAACATGTGTTTCCCTAGTGTTGGTGCTCAATCCCATGCACTCATCCTTCATCACCACGATGGTCATACCTAAGTTCATAGACATTGTTTATATGATTCCCATACATAAATAATTGTCTATATACCATAGTATAACAAGAACACAGCACCTTGAATGATTATATCTCATGTTCCATAGTCCCTAGAAATTCCTATAAATAGAACCCTAAAGACCCCAATTTTCAAAAACTCTAAAATTAGAATATACATAAAAATATTTTTTTCTCAGGAGTCCCTTTCCACTCTATGTATACTATGAAGCATAAAACCATAGAAAATTAATTAAAATTTTAGGGGTAATTGAGTCATATAAAGGTAAATTCCATTGTTAGAGACCAATTTACCCCTATTCCACTTATACTAGTTCAAAAAACACCCAGTGTCACCATACATGAGAATCATGTACTTAACCCCATCGAGGAATGTCATACTAAGGTAAGAAATACTCAACCCCCCATTGGGGAACCTTATATAAGGGAGACCCTTATTTTTCACCCATAAAATGGAAACCCTTCACTCACATCCATATAAGGGTGACCCTTCATCCATACCCAAATAAGGGTAACCTATGACTCACACCAATAAAAGTGAGACCCTTTTCCCACACCCATAAAATGGTAATCCTTCACTAGTAACTACACAAGGGTGACCCTTCTCCCACATCCATAGAATGGTAAACCTTTTCCTGCACCCAAACAAGGGAGACACTTCACCCATTCCCATACATATGTGACCCTTTCCCCACACCCATATAAGTTAAATCCATCAACAACACTCTTTAAATGTGGGCCCTTTACCCAAACCCATACAAGGAGGACCCTTCATACATACCCATAAAAGGGTGACCCTTCACCCATTTTTGAAATAAGGATGATCCTTCATCTGTATCCATATCGGGGTGATCCTTTTCCCGCACACACACAATGGAGACTCTTCACTTCTATCCATGCAAGGGAAATCCTCCTCCTAAAACCATACATTGGTAAATTCTTTCCCCACACCACATACAAGGGTGACCATTCCACCCACACTCATATAAGGAGTACCACTTCACCATAATCTAATTTAAGGGTAAGGAATATTTATTTTTTTATAATATTATTTCACCATACATCCATTAATTTTAATGGAATAGCATTCCCCCACCTATACTTATTTCCCAAACATTTAATTTTCAAGGCCTCCTCATAAGTAACCTTAAAAGAATAATCAATGCAAGTTAACTAGTGTGCACATCTTATATCATGTATTCTATTGATAAAAGTACTCTTCAATTTTTTCCACCAACTGGTAGGGCCACCAAGGAATTTACCATCATGTATCCTAATGATAATGAAATTACCCTTTATAGGGACACTGATGAATCCACTCTAGGATAATATAGTACTACTTGGTCGACCCAGGAATGTGCCTAGTAATATTGGGAACTTAGTGGATGTCCTAGTCGAATAAGTGATCCATGAGTAGTTAGGAATCCATTCAAGGTGTAAGAACCAATCATATTACCATTGATGATTTCATCACTTTTAATCATCAACTAATATAGGGAGAGAGAATGAGCATTAGAAAACATCCATTCCAGTTGTGCACAAGCACTATAGGGGCATTATTCATCCATGTTTAATCCCCACCCATACTCACCACCATTTTAAGAACTTGCATAAGACCTACACACATGTCATTTATTCACATATACAACAGGTGGTCCTCCTAATTAGGTGTAATCCCCAATCCCTCATTTCATCATTAGTGATATCAACCTAATAATTCATTAATGAGTTGTATCTATTATGGAAACCCCAATTTGTAAACCCCACTCAATCCTCTATTTCTTCCTCTTTCATGACACAACTATCCATACCATGTCTCATTAAATTTCCTGGTAATGTCCCTGCACCTAAAATAAAATTATGAAAATTTAACTATGGGGGATTAGATTCTTATTAATCAAGATATGTAGGATACCTCTCTGTGGTTTAAACTAAACATTCAAAACTAATATTTGAATCTATATATTCATTATTCTATATTCCCATTGAAATAAAACCCCCACCTAAAGGTCTATATTCCCATCTGTTAATAATAGAACACATATTCTTTGGGAAATATTATATTTAAAATCAATAAAAAAGGGACACCAGTGCGCAATCCCCAAAAGAACCATTTCTAGGAATATTTCACCTATAACTCCAATCGATATGACTTTAAAATTCTTGTAATTGACCCATGTCACACAATATTAAAAGTTATAACATATCCTATTTAGGGTCACCAAACTATATGGGTTATAGTTTCCTTCATTGGGATAAATAAGAGGATCTTATCATGGGAATGATAAAAACACCACAATACCTACAGCCTACCTAGATGGTTATAAATTCTAGAGTGTCCAATTGTGTGGCTTTAAATCATAGTGTCACTAATTAATTTGAAAAATATGGAGACACAAACATTCACATAAATTTATGTCCCTAAAAAATCACTTGAACAGGGGTAACCAATCCCATATTGGTATTTGGGAAGGATTCATGAACATATTTTAAATCTATAAGAGATGTTTAGAGCATGTATTGATGATCCTAACCTTCTATCTTGTTGACCAACATACATTTTGAAGAATCACTGGTAAGAACCCATAGTGACCACCTACCATTGGAAACCATATCTATAATGATGTTCAAGTGTAATCGATGTGGATTAAAGATCCATTTGAATTTATATCAGAAACAATATAGTAAACTCATGGTGAAAACTATGTGATAAACAAATAACTAAGTTACCATAGGTATTAGGAATTTTTTTCCAACCACAACTATAATTACATCATATACAAAATTTTCACATATGAATTTATATATATCAAGGTACATCATGATGAGAATTTTTTAGTATAGAATGAAGTTGATTCTAGGAATGATTCACCATCCAAAAAAAATTAAGTATTAGTAACAACCTCATAAGATTTTTGAATATCAAGTAAGAATATGTCTCACTTCGAAATGAAAAAAAAATTATTTTGTTAATAAATAATTGAATTGATTTATTTATGAGAAATAATATTTTAAAAAAATCTTTGGTATGATGTATGAGTTTGTGGTCTGATGGATTTTGTGATGTTACCACTCACCCATAAAAGTGAATTTTATCCAGAAAATGAAAAAAGAGATTTAGTGGTGGAAAATAGAGGGAAAATCTAGACAACCAGTTACAAGAGGAAAAAGGAATGTATGAGGATCAACATAAGAATGTAAATAAATAATGAGAATGTATATTGACCTATTTGGTAGCTAAGATGAACATCCTAAGCTTAAATTCTTTGAAAATGAAAATCAAAATGAAAATTCAAGTGGTAAAAACAAAAACTACCTAAAAATTTAGAATAGTAATTTTTCCACACAAGAATTAGATATAATTATTTCTTAAAATAATACTCAAATTAGTGTAAAAATATCATGATATCCACTGGTGAATCGTCCACCTCAAACTCATCTAAAAGTTTAACTCACAGTCTAGTTAAGTTTATTTATGATAAATCTTTTTTGACTGTTTATATAGATTTCAATTAAAAAAATATACAAATATCAAGGGATAAAAGTTCCAAAAAATCAACACATAATCAAGGGTGAATATTGGAATATCCAAGAATAGAATTACCCCAATTCGATCCCAAAAAGTTTGGGTTTACACCAAAAAATTTCAAGTGTGTAAATCTAGCTAGGATACACCTAAATAGAAAATAAATATATTTATGGGCCACTAATGGTGTTTTTTGAGGTTTAGATATATGGATATTGATTAATGGAAATTTATTTTAGTATGTGGAAAGAATATAATACAAAAATAATGGTGAGTAATGCTGAAGAATATAGAGTAACTATTATACAAAAATAGACTTCAAAAAAAGGGAAGATCTATCAAGGAAAAACATATTTGAATCAATTACCAATTCATGTAATTATTTAGAGACATATAGTCACTATTATTAGTAGTATTGGTATTTAACATCCTAATACAACTTTTATGAAGATAATAATAGGAGGCCACAAAAGTTGTTTAATAAATAAAGAAGATATAAAAGAATGTTTTCCTTAAGTAAATCGAAAAATAAGACTAGAGAGACAAAAACTCTTAAGAATTTTATGATAAAAGTGAAAATGGGTATAACACCATGTAATGGAATATTTTTATACTATTGGAAGAGTTAGAACATCATGTACCACTACAATATGGCCATTAAACATAAAAAACAATGGAGTATGTTGTATATAAAAATAGATTCAATTCAAAAGTGGCATAGAATAATTGGATTAGTTTTTAACACTAATTGCAATGAGGTTATAAATATTTCAAAGAAGGTAAAATTAAAGGTTATTAAGATGTGTGTGGAAGGTGAAAGCATGTAGGTTATTTAGCTACCAAATGCATGACATGGTTTCCGAAAAAAGAAATTTTATTGAAAGGTAAATATAATAAACTAATTAATCATTGTATTAAGGCTGTTTTGGTTAGAAAAAAATCAACACAAATATAGAATGTTTTTCATGTACCCAAAATGTGTTTAACCATATGGCCAGATCAGTTGAAAAAGTCTAGAAAAATGGAACAATCTGAAAAATATGGATCATCATTGCAGGATCAAGTAAATAATCCTATCACTACTGAGAATAAAGTTGAAATAAATAACTACCTAATTCCTAGTGAATTTAATATATATAAAATCAAAGATAAAGAAATCATGAAGAGGTATAAATATTTATGAGATTCAAATAAAGGATTTTATAGGTTGAGAGATAATCCAAAAACATGTTTCTCACATTAAAGTGTTGATGATGATCCACCAAATTATAATATCATGGTGGTTGAACATTATTGAATATGGAATTGAAGTCAAATCATGAAAATGGAAGAAATAATGAAAGATATAATTTCTAGAAAACTTGAAATAAATCCATCATGAAATAACTCATTTGTATTCATCTCACAATTGGTATCAAATTCTAATTGATATCATACATGCTTAGAATAAGTAATTATAATGTTTATGGAGAATAACTTTTGTGGGATCTATAAAAATGGTATAAATTTTTATAGTTTTATCATTTTGTTCTTAATCTTGAATTTTTTATTTCCTCCCTATATAAGTGAAATTCAGAAGTTGTTTTCCATTGAGGAATATTTAAGGATGACCTTATTTTCTAAATTAAACTCTCTTGTTTTATATACCAGGATAGGCCAAGTGTACTTAGAGTTGTTCATATGATGGAATATAACTAATAGAAATTTTAGTATAGCCCTTATCTCATAGAATAAATGGTGAAAATAGAAATAAGACAAAAAAAGGGAGAAATTTTATTTTTAAAAATAGAAAATTCATGAAGGAAGACCTTACTGTGTAATTGTTGATGTCATTAAAAAGAGAATGATAATTTTATTTCGTCCTTATAATTTCCATGTGGGATAATAACTTTCCTCCCTTTGAATTTATTCTCAATTAGAGGTTAAAGAATTGTATTATCTTTTTTATTAAATTTGGAACTAACAACAAATCCAAATGGATATATTTAAGTGCACTATGGGTTTAAGTTGTATTTTTTATCGACTATATTTGTCATCAAGAATTTTCTCAATGAAATTATTCAAAGGATAAGTAACGGGTTATGGAGTGAGTATCCACCCAAGGAAAAAATTGAAGTATTACTATATAGTTTATTGAAAAAATGGAGAAGTTTCTTCCATGATGAATAAATGGAAAAATAAATAAAATATTATGATTGTAGAGTTGGTCCTCAAGTAAAATACCAATGTTGATGTGTGAGAATTATTTCCTATAAAAGGTTGAATGGAAGAGTTATTAATAGAATATGGATAAATTATATAGTACTGGATATCCATAATTGTTTTCATTAAAATGATTTAAATATGTTTAAATAGTGTAAGAAGCTAAGTAATGTTATTGACAATCCATCCTTGAGTTAACTTGAATGATTTATATTTCATATATTGTACAATATATCTTAATGAAGTTTTTTGAAGAGTATATATGGCCCAAATTCATTTAGAATATCTCTAAATTGATCTAAAGTGTTTCATAATTTTAAATTCATATGTTTCATTGAATTCTATGTATAAATCATTTCATAGGAAAAGGAATTTCTGTAAGATTTATTTTAGTGTTTCGTATGAATCATTCAAGACATGAGTATATGTTATTTTATATTTTTATAACTGTCATTTAATTTTTTATATTTCTCATTTCATCTATATCATGGAAATTTGATAAAACTTAATATTTGAATATGAGTTATTTAACTCTAGGTAAGCACTATTAAGATCTTCACATCAGTCATTCTAGCATGAATATGGATCATTTTAATTTTTTATATGAATGAATTGAAGTTGTTTATGTATTATTATCTCTTTAAGTATCATTTTAGTCTACATAAGGATAAAACCCGGTCTGTATAAGCATATGCCTTTGTGAAAGTTTGAAAATTCATGAGACTGAATATATGAGTTTTCCAAAATTAATATTTTGGGGAGAAAAACAATTATGATGGTTATAAATCCATCATCCAAAGTTATAAACATAAAAAAAACTTAAAATAGAGTGTGATGCCCAAGATAGATTTATAATAATTTGATCATAATTTTTTGAGGATAAGATTAAGCATAAGTTATTCATTATATAGTGAAGAAAGCTTAAATATGGTTTCAAGAATAATGGATACCTTATTGATTTGATTCTTGGATCATACCTATATCATAAAACACTACAATATAATTTTGAACCAATTTGAGTGATTGAGTTAAAATCTTATCTTCATGAATAATTCATAAAAGATAAAAGATGAATTAAATTGAAGTCTAGGAATTTACTCTCGAATGGAAATATGAAATTCCAAATTTTATAAAAATATTAATGTAAAATATATAGATGTTGGAATTATACTTGATATTCTCAAAATCATAAATTATTTTTTAATAAGCTAAAAATGATAAAATGGTTTTAGTAGAGTTCTATAAAAATATTCCTAAATAATTGAGTATATTGGCTTTTTAGAAGATCTCACTCTATGAGATGAGGTTCCACACCAAAATATAAGTTTTTTTATGTTTGTATATAGCATTGAAAGTATGTTTATTTTTGTATTTATTTTGAAAAATATTTTTTGAAAATAAGACACTCGAGGCTACTATAGAATAAAATACAGGTCTGTTTTTTGGAAAGTGAAATAAAAAATAAGAAAAAATAAATAAAGGAAAGATTTTTAATAATATTTGAGATAGGAGATAAAGAAAAATTAGATACATATAATCATGGATATCATAGGGAATACAAAAAGTGGAAATCATGTTGTTATATTACTTTCACAATATCCATAGTATATTTGATCTTTTAGAGATTTGATTTAACCTTAAAAACTAAATGAGGATGCCTGTTTATTAAAGGAACATGATTCTCTATGAAAAAGTGGTGTGATCCACTAAATAAAATATATCTCTCGAGAAGGATAAGAATGGTGTGACCAAGGGAGCTAAAAGAACAAGAAAAGTTTTAAGGAATCATAAGAGGAGTCCTGATACAAAGTATAAAGATAAATAAACAATGTATCGAAGATTATTTTTTGACCTATTCTATAGGAAAATAGTAGTAACCCAATATTTCTATTTATATATTCTTTTAAAAAAAACACTATGTTCGATAGCGTATAACACAAACACCATCAAGATTAAACAAACTATAAAATAATATTATTTAATTATAAATATTATAACATAGTCATTGAGTTGGAAGGTATTCATAGGATTAACCAAATTAATAAATATAAATAAATTTTATACTCAATAATAATTTATTAATTATTATTATTAAATATTCACTTGATTTTTGGTAATGTCAATTAATGATTCGAAAATATGTTTTCTTCAAAAATATATTTTATTCTTTTTGTGAGAGTATATTATAATTAATTTGTCCACATTTAAAAAAAATATAAAAATAATATAATTTTTGGAATATGTATATCAAAATTATCTTACGATGAAATTTTTGGGGTTTTTCTAAAAATATTAATTTTTCATTGAATAGTGGAAACCCCTATTTTATAGAAAACAACTTTTTATTTTAAATTATTTACAAAGAACCATATATTTCAAGTGGTTTAAAAAATTAAATAATTGATTTTGAATAATAATAATACAATTCATGTTATTTGAATCATTATTATTTTTAATTTTGAAATAATAAAATTATACTTAAAATGCATTTTTCTGGAAAACTATGTCTTCATCACGTTTTGCAGGTTTATTTTAAAAGTAATTTCTTCCAAATATGGATATTTAATTTTAAAAATGGAATCTATATTTGGAATCATCATTTCTAAATTTTATAATGAGACCACTTTCATTTTTTGTCCCTATGAATAATAAATTTGGTGAAAAGTTTGTTACCACGGTAAAAGATAAAAAAGGGTAAAAAATAAAATAATAAGGGTTAAAATAACTGTAAAAAAATTCCTAAATCCTATTTTATTGTAATATTTATACCCTATATAATCTCTTATTCTATGATGAGTAATTTTTAGCTAGTTTTCTTGTGTAAGACATTAATATATTTTAATCTTTTGAAAAATTACAAGTGTGTCCTCTCCCTCACTTTTGAAAGGACACCACATATCATCTCTTATACACACTTAAAGAGACTATTATCTTTAAAAAAACCTATAAAAATAACTTACCAAACATCGTTAACAAGATCTAAAGTCTTTATTATTATTAAAACACCAACCTATAATGCTTAAGGTGTAATCCAAAGGTGTTTTATAAAGAATTGGTATAACCTTTTACTAATTGTTTTAATTTTATTTATTCTTCAACATCATTAAAATATTCTCAAACCATGATGATATAATAATATCAGTATCTAAAATATAGTTATATTTTATAATTATATGGTACAACCCTTTTTTATCTTCTTTCTATCCTATGGGGAATGAAAATAGTGTTTGTGTGTTTGTGTGGATAACCACCTCCACAATGCGATGTGTTTCGTATTTCTTCACCACCTCTCAAGGCTGGTTATTATAATGTATTTAATGAATATATATTAAATTAATTAAATAATTATGATTATATAATGATAATATATTACTTACATTCTTACCCTTTCACTCGTTAAAAAATAATAACGTCGCTCGGGCATACGTGTGGACTACCACATCCATGAAGAGATGTGATTCATTTTCCATGTCCACCTTTCATGGATGAGTATAAAATTTTATTTAATGTATTAAAAATATAATTATTTCATGATTAATATTGTATATATGATGTAAATATGACCCCCTTTGACTATAGTCTACCTATCGAAGTTGTTTTATGATTATGAACTGAACGTCCCCAAAATATCTCGAATTAACTTAACTGATTTAGTAATTATTTAAGGAATGGAAATAAATGAATTAAAATTATTAATAGTAATGAAATAAATATTAAAAATTTCTTGTGAAAGTATAAAATTAGTATAATTTTATTATACTTATTATACATGAGATAAAGTACATACACAGAGAATCATATTCAAGGTGAGGGATTTCTTAACTCAATTTCTTTTCTGTGGGTTATATTACTTCTTAATTTTCTATTTCATTCCAATATTATGTCTGTAATTACCAATGATTATTTTATATTTTATTCCAAATTTTTTATTTGTATTTACATTTGTTGCACATAGTCACTTCATTTATTAAATCTAACATCAATGTTGTGATCATTTTAATGGTTTTTCATCTCACATTTATTTCTATGAGACTTATGTCATATTCACCACTTTTTTCTTTTATGTGGTGTTTATATAACCCAATAAATATTTTTATCATTAATATATATATATATATATATTCATCTTAATTAAATTTGTATTTTACATTATTTCTTTCATGATTTTATGATTCAAAATTTTCCAGAGTGGTAGGGGTTTGTTGGCTCAAGTTCTTTTCTCTATAAAATATATTATTTTATGAAAATTACTTATATTTTGAGCTATAAATACTTAAACTTTAACATTTTATATAATTATTAAATTATTTAATAAATATTTTTAAAGTTAAAATTCATTATATTCTATCCAATGGGTTATGATTCAAAAGTTACCAAAGCAGTAAGAGATTTTTGTTACAATCAAATTTTCTGTTTGGGTTGTGTATGTTCATGTTTACTTTTTTAAAATTATGTGACCATAATATTTTAAACACCGTCCATTTTATTATCACACTATTATGTTGGTTTTTTCATGTTTATATTCCATTTATTCTCTTTTTGGATCTAGAACCAATAAGAAAACTACATATAGGGGACTTTCTTTTAAAAATATTATTTTGATGTTTTCCTTCGAACTAATTTTGTTACATGTTAATATTTTTAAAAATGTTTTCATGAATGTTTTTAATATTATAAGAAAATTAATTAATGTAATTTTTAACCATTTTGTTATTTCTATAAATATTTTTTAAAGATATCATCTTGTAATTTTTCAAAAAAGAAACATTTTACCAAATTTGTGAACAGAATCTTTGTTTTAACATACACCGCGTGAAGGAATTTTCCCAATATCATGAATTATATTTGATATTAAGCTTCTTTTATAATTATAAATGGTTATTTTCAAATAAATTATACTTCTCAATTTTTTAGAATATTTATTTATAATTATACCAAAAGAAAATTGTATTATTTTATCAAATGAATGAAAATAATTTGGGAAAGTGATCTATAACTTTGTTCATACATGAACTTTAAAAGGAAGTTATTATTAGTGTAGTGATTAAATTTTATTACCAAACAGATTTTTTTTTACTAAAAAAATATCCATTTACAATGAATTGATGGAGTTCTGTCATCCATTTTATGATAACGGTTTATACCTTATTTTGAGATCATTCACTTTATCATGATCAAGTTCTCTATCACTCTCTATTATTAATTGGAAATTGTTTTTATCTTGGATGTATATAATTTTAATATCATGTATGAATTAAAAATAATTTTTAATACAATTATTATTAAACAAAAATAATCCATTTCTATATATGGTATCATTTAAAGGAACTTTATTGAGAAATGTATTTCATTAGCTAGGGAAATATTATTTATTCTTGATCCAATACTGATAATTATTAACTAATAATTAATTTTAATAATGAATTGTATTGATCACTAAAAATATGGGTAATAAATATGATTTTAATGTGATATGGGGCCCAATTATAGATATCCCCTCGATACGTCGATACGGCTCATGAGACAAAACAAGTTGGCATGATGTATAGGTTGAGGCTATGCGAACATGTCATAATAGTTGGGTATTTTGTGTATGTTGGTCCATACAATGATATGTTATTGGTTTATAGGCCTTAAAATAAAAATAGTCTTGTTTGAGAGTCTTTTATGGAATTAAAATTGATTTTCTTGAGATACCTTGATGGTAAGATTCATGGTATCTTATTTGAGATGCCTTAATCATTAATGTACATAATTATTCATTTCCTTTATTAAGAATTCAGTTTCAATTATCCATATCCTTGATATGTTTATATTATAAATATATTTTTATTTAACTAATGTTATTCATTGAATGGGTTTGGTTTTGATTATCCACTTTTCCTTATTGATTATTCCTCAATTACTCATGATAGATTCCACTATACGTAACCATTAAAGAGCATCTGAGCTCACCCATTATTTATTTTCTTTTCCCCAAGATATGAAGAAGGATATTGTGATTTATTTTGAAGGTTTAAATAATGTTTATTCTAAATTTTTTTATATTTACAATGTAATATAGGAATCAAGTATGTATCTAATTTTAAAATAATACTAAATAGACCAATCTTGGGTGGTGTTTTCCCTTGTATCTTCTAACAATGTAATAAATAAGAACCAACTATTATTTAATGAACTTGGGGAATTATGGTTGGTATAAAATAATTTTTATTTGGACCCTCCAGAACTAGATCTTGTAAAACATATATTATATAACATAACCCTATGATAGATTTTATAGGTAAGTCTAGGTATAGGTTAATATCATGAAGCTTTGTTAAAGTAGAGATCATGTGGTTTTATTATAAAATAAATCCATGTATAGATGATAGAAATTGGATGTGATTGTATAAAAGATAAACCTTGGGGAAACAACTCTGAAATGTTAGGATTGCGTACCAACTCGATCGTCATTGGTGCACGATGGGTGGGCCTAAGACTGCACACCTATATAGACACTCCCAAGGTATAATTTTGTTAATTCATATTTTCTTTATAAATAATTATAACAAATGGGATGATAGAACCTATGGAAACTTTTAATAAAACATAGTGATTTGAGATAAACCTAATGTGTCATTATTTGATATTTCTATGGTTGATCACAAGTTTAAATTCATAGATACCCCATTTTAGGTTTTATGGGATGGGGGTTTAAATCTGATTAAGGATATTTTCAGTGATATTTATTGGAATTCAATCCCAAAGTTTAGTATGTGTTTTAGTGAAAAGGTTAGTTGAGTGAGAATGATTTTATATTTTTTGTACATAATTTGAATGGTTTTGATAACCTTAACATTTAGTATGATCTTTTCTTCAAATATGGTTAGTTGGGATAAAAGGGTTATAACATTTTGGGAATATATGTTATCTCATATAGATACCCATGGGATTAAAAATTGACTTGGTGAATAACTAATTAATGTTATTTTTGAATAAGTTCAGTATATTAGGAGCATTAACTGATTAATATAAATTTAATTTTTTTTGTTAACATTGGATTTTATTTTAAGAACAATGGTTGAATTATCTTTTTAAAGCATATATGATTTTATTGTGTCTCTAAGGAGATTTCGGTATTTTATTGGAAAGAATATAATTTTTTATATTGTTTGATATAGAATATAAAATTTTTGTACATTAATTTATTATTTATTAATTTATGTTGGAGATAAATTTTAAATTAATATTAGAAGAATATGTGATTAAATCATTATGATTTTCAGGTTTTTATCTTTTTCTAGAATATTTTTGATGATTTTAAAGGTTATATACTTATATGATGATCTAATTTGAACTTTGGGCATCATTATTGAGTATTTGGAGATTATTGTAGTATTTACCCATTTAAAGGTTTATTTATATTGATTATTATTTTATCTTGTGTGAACTGTTTTAGTTTTAGACAGGATGAATAACTTTTCATAGCTTTATGGATGTTATAGTTGATTAAATATTGATTTTAGTGCTTTAGGCAGGAAAAATTCATCACAATCATGATGATTTACAATTAAGGGTGAAATTATTATTTTTAAATGTGATGAAATCATGTAATTAGAGTTTATAATATTTTTTATACAAATGGGAATGGAATTTCTCACATTCAAGAAAACTAAAGATAAATATTTCAAGTATTCTATGGAAAGTAACAATTAGCTACTAAGGTACCTTTTCAAAAACTCATTTTCAAGTATGATTATTATATAGATACATGAATAATAGGTTTTTTTCTATAATAAAGAAATTAAATTTCATTAAAAATATATATATGATTTTATTGTTTTGTTATATTCAATTCAGAAAAAGAGAATTAAAATTTTGAAGATTCAATTTCTGTAAGGAAGGGAGAATATAATTCATCATTATTTTATTTTATATTTTCATTTAAATGAATACTATGTTTGATATCAAATAGTATATGAATCATTGAGCCTAAATAAACCATTGAATAATATTATTTAAATAATATTGTTATAATTTAACTATTGAATTTGAGGTTATGAAAATGAGTAACCAAATTATATATATATATATAAAGTTACTCCTTAATAAAAATGTTTTTATTAGGGTTTATGAAATAATCACTCAATTTTTATTAAAGTCTTTTTATAATTCCAAAATATTTTTTCTTTAAAAATAATTTTTATTACCATTTTTTAGGGAATATTATAATTAATTTAGGCCACTTTTTAAAATATTATTTGATAAAATGGATATCATTTTTAAAATAATCATATCAAAATTTTCTTAGGGTACAATTTTGGGATTTTTATAGAAATAAATTTATTTTTCAGTGAATGGTGAAAAATACTAATTTTATAAAAAAAATGTACTTTATTTCAAGTTATTTTAAATCTCCCATTTTTAAATAATTTTAAATTTTCATTAATTCAATTTCATTAATCATAATACCATTAATTTCCTTTAAATCAACATTATTCTTAATTTTGATATAAATACATTTTTATACATAAAATGAAATTTTAAGGATAATTGTTTCTTTATCGTGTATTGTGGGTTTATTTTAAAAGTAATTTATAAAACTTATAGGAAATTGATTTGATAAAATCCAATACATATTTTTAATCATCATGTCCAAATTTTTAATGATTCCACCTTAATTTTTTTCATTATAAATATTAACTTTGGTAAAAAAATTAGTTATTACTATAAGAGTGAAAACATTTTAAAAGGGTTTAAAATAAAATAATTAAGGTTAAAATTATCTAAATAATTGTCTAAATCCTATATTATAGTCATATTTAAACCCAATATCATCACCTCTTCAAAGACAAGTCATTATGGGGCTATTGGTCTTGAGTGATAAATTATTATATTTTAATCTTTTGAGAATTTCCATGTGTGTCCTCTCCCTCGTTTATAAATGGAAACCACCTATAATATATTATCCATACTTCAAAAACCTCTTATCCTGGCCAATACCTACCCAAATCACTTCTTAACGTTCCACTACATGACCTAGATCCTTTGTTCTCACAAATATCCGATATATTTATTTCATGCATAATTTTCATGGTGTTTTAATACATTTATTTATATAATTTAATTGATATTCTGACCAATATTTTGAATGTTTAA
The DNA here is from genome assembly GCA_963277665.1 of Viscum album. NCBI lineage: Eukaryota > Viridiplantae > Streptophyta > Magnoliopsida > Santalales > Viscaceae > Viscum > Viscum album. Next base: position 1,454,153,546 of record OY728120.1, read on the forward strand.
CTTGTTTTGTGTTTCATGGTAGAATAATACTTGTTTTGGAAGAAAGAACAAAAAGAGATGAATTTAGGAGCTAAAATACCCTTCACATCACAGTGCAGCATTGGAAAATTGTAGCCACAAACCAGCATCATCTAGAGATGAAGAGGACTAAAAAACCTAGAGGAATATATTTTCATGATGTGTAAAGTAATACACCTCATTTTAGTATCAAGAGAAGAAACTTTTCAATAGCATCTCCCTAGCCAGTTGTGAAATAGAGATTCACGGCCTATTACCTACACATCAAGAGATTAATTATAAACATGATTTTATCAATGGAGATATATATTTGAAGCTGCCACTATCACATAACGCATGATTTGTAAATAATTACACATCATGAGAATTTCGAGATGGAAAAATATGGATAATTTGTCACTGTGACATCTTACACATTATTTAAAATATACCCATCATGATCCCACTAAAATATTGGGTTTTTAATGTGATGGATGAGGATTTTATGGAAGAATCATATATACACATGGCCTTTTGCAACACTTTGGACACATGAGGAAGATCCTATAGAGGCAGATGATTGTTAAATATTTGAGTGACACAATGGAGCCCTACTTTGCTGCCTTTCTTCATTTCCATTCTTCTCCTGGAATCCATGCTCCTTATTCTCATAATTTCTAGCATGAGAAATTATTTTTCTTTATGTTAGGTGATGTAATTTTAGGGGGAAGTGATTTTAGGGATTATTTCATTCTTCTATTAATGTTTTTATTACTACAGCCATATTTATAAATTATAATTCCCTTTATTTTGTTATTGTATGACCATTATAATGTGATTCAAGGGGTTTTATTTTATTGAATCAATTGATTACCCTAGTTTATACATGATCATTATGAAATATAGGGATGTTATGTATAAATAATACTTCAGGTCACCTATTTCTCTGATTTATCATATATAATGACAATTCCAACAGTGCAATAATTTGATTAGTGTAGGGTTCCCAAACCAAGTATCTCGAAAGACCCAGTTCCAACACCGAACATGAATGAACACATAATAAATTTAATCCCTAGAACATAAACCTAAAAAACACTAAACCTGGAATTCCTCACCTATTGATTTCAACCCTTGTCTTTTATGCTTTCTTTCTCTCCAAACAATCAACAAATTTCACTTTCAATTTCTTTAATTAATTTAGGGGATGTAGAATTTCCTTGTTGTTTCAACACTTGGTCTTGTTAATTACAAACCTTTTTATATAGATTTTCTGAGAATTATACATTACTATTTTTTTTATCCTTGTAGGAAGTGAATGAATCCCTATGGGATATCAAAATACAAACCTAAAATGCTTAATGTGTAAGCTAAACACGGTTTTCTAAAGAAGAGGTATATCCATTAACTAAGAATTTTCATTTTATTAATTCATATACCTCATAAGAATATTCAAAAACTATGATGATATAATATAATCAGTATCTGTACTATAAAAAAATTATTATGGTTATGGTAATACCATTTTTCATTTCCATTTCTATCCTTTGTTGAATGAAAACATCATTTGGGCATACATATGGACTACCACCTCCACGAATAGATGTGCTACATTTTTAATCACCACCAAAATATTTTTATAATCATGATGTATTTAATGAATATTTATGATATTAATGAGATAATTATGATTCTATAAAGATAATATATTACTTAAAATCTTACCCTTCCACCCATTAAAAAATGAAAATGCCACTCACGCATACATGTGGACTACCACCTCCATGAAGTGATATGATTAATTATTCATGGATGATTATAAATTTGTATTTAATATAAAAAGTAATAATTAATTTATTATTAATATTCTGGATATTATAGGATCTTGACCCCTTTGACCATGTTTAATCTACAGAATTTTTTTTGTGATTATGAACTGAATATCCAAAAAATGTATAACATGAACATAAGTTATTTAATAACTATATAAAGCATCATAATAAATGAAATAAAAGTAATAATAATATTATAATACACCTGAAAATTTTTCTTAATCAATTATAAAAATAATATATGTTTATTATATAGATTATAAATCATGTATGTGGCAATTCAGACTCAAGGTAAGGGGTTTTGTAAACCAATTTCTTTTCATTGGGTTATGTTACATATGTGTTGTCTATATTATGCCAAGAATAAGGGTGTAACTATAACTGATTATTTTATATTTTATTTCAAATTTTTGTGTGGTTTTACATTTATTACACATAATCATTTTATTGATTAATTCTCACTTCAATGATAAGATCTTTGTAAGGGTTTCTCATCTAACTTTTGTTTCTATGATAAATTTTTCATATTCACCACTTTTTTATTTTATGTGGTGTATATAATTCCAATTTGATAATTTATATCATGAATATCTTTATATTAATGGAATTTAACGTTTTATTTGATGCTTTTTATTTCAAGAGAGTTATGATTCAAAAGTTACCAAAGTGGTGAGGGTTTATTAATGTAGACTGTCTACTATAGGACATATATTTTTTTATTAACCAATATTATTTTATATGGTGTATATACTATTCCTTGGGAATTTTATATCATGAATCATTCTAACATAATGTTATTTAATTTTATAATTCAACTTATTTCATCCAAAGGGTAATGATTCAAATGTTACCAAAGTGGTAAATAATTTTTATTACAATCTCATTTTATTTTTGAATTATTTATATTCATATTTCATTTTCGAAATTTCTATGATCATAATATTTTAAACCCCATATATTTTCTTATTTTAGTTTTACTTTTGGTTTCATATGTTTATACTTCATTTCTTATCTTTTTGGATGAATAATCAAAATTTTATGTATAAGGGACTTTCATTTAAAAATATTTTTTGATGTTTTCCATCATACTCTTTTTCTTCATGGTCCATGTTTTATTTAAAGTGTTTTTAATAATGTATTTAATATTCTCCAAATATTTATTAAATTTATTTTTCCCCATGTTTAATTTATATAAAAATAAATAAATGGAATATTCTTATAAATTTGTGACTGAGTTACAATTTTCAAAAGGTGAGAATAGAATCATTTCTTTAACATACATCGCACGAATGAATTTTACCACCATCATAACTATACTTTTCTTGGAATCTTCCATGACAAATTTACATGGTTAGTTTCAAATAAAATATTTTTCTAAATAATTTTGGGAATTATTATTCTAAATGATATCAAAAGAGAAGGGTATTATTTTCTCAAATGAATGAAAATAATTTTGAGAAATTATTTATAACTTCATTCTTAAAAAAAGTTATAAGGATGTTATTTTTAGTGCATTGATTATATTTTATTTTATAAAGGCTTGGTTTTGTAAAAAACCTCTATTGTTTGGGAATCAATGGTCTTCTATGATCCTTTATTGATAATGGTTTATACCTTATTTTGATATCATTCACTTTATTTTGATCATGTTATCTATCACTTCCCATTGTTCATTGGAAATTATTTTTCTCCATCGTGACTATATTTTTTATATCATGTTTATCTTCAAAATCATTTCGATTATATTGATGATACCTCGATTGTATAAAATTTTTATATATAGTATTAGTTTAAATAAGATTATAAAGAAATTTATATCATTTAGTTTGAAAATATTCCATATTCAAAATTAAATAAAGATAATTTTTGACTTATAAGACATTTTGAGAATTAATTGTGTTGATCATTAAAAATATGAGGAACGCATAGGAAATGTACGTAATGAGTGGGGTATAGTTATTGATAGCCCCAAGATTCGTTATTAGGTATCCTAAGACAAAACAATATAGCATGATATATAGGCTAAGTCTATATGATCATAGAATAATAGTTGGGTATTTGGTGTATTATAGTCAATTAAAATGACAATGTATTGGTTGACAGCCCATAAAGGAATAAAAATTGCCTTTATTGAGAGGCCTTGATGGAATGAAAAATATCTTGGTTGAGATTCCTTGAAGGTATGATTCATGGTATATTGGTTGAGAGGTTTTAATAATGAATGTATAAAATTATTCATTTCATTGATTAAGATTCTAGTTTACCTTATCCATGTGATTTCTATGTTGATATTTTCCATGAATTTTTTTTGAACTAATGTTTTAATTGAATGGAATGTTTTTTGATTATCCACTATGACTTATTGATTTTTTCTTATTTACTCATGATAGATTGTGTTGTATGTAACCCTTACTGAGCATTTTATCTCACACTTTATTTTATTTCATTTACCGATGATATTAAGAAGGATATTATGAATTACTTTCAAGGATGAAAGCATGTTTCTTATGATATTTTTATTCTATTTATAATGTAATACGGGAATCAAGTATGTATATTATTTTCCATGTCTTCTAAACTAATTGACCTTGGGGGGTGTGATCCCTTATATCCTATTCCAATGAGAAAAAGAATCATTGAATGTGGGTTACTTGAGTTAGGTTGTAATAGATATAGTTGAGGAAAAATAATAAGGGAAGAATAATAAGTAGTATAAATCCTGCAAGGTGATGCATGCTATGAGTATTCTAAAACCCAAAATTCATTTTCTTCATCACTAGTAAGAAGTATAATATTACGTTATTCATTATAAAGTCACCATTTAATATTTTTTTGCTTATATAATTAATTTTGAATTGATAATCTAATAGGTAGATTTGAAGAATATCTGAAAACTTGTGCATAGAAACAGAGATTGGGTTTAATGTGTTTTTCTTGAATAATTTATGCACATTTAATATTCTCTGAGTTAAGGATGTGTATAAATTTTTTTTATGCAAATAAATGTTCAAAATAATTGTGATTTACTTCATGAAATAGGTAAGAGTTTCTCAAACTAGTGAGGTTCCATTATAAAGAACTTGTCGGATCAGATCTAATCACTTAATTAATATTGTGATCCTTAAAAAATGTAATATAGTGAACCTATTTTACTAAAAAACATTTAAAAAACTCTAATTTCTTAATTATTTAATTATATTATAGAATCTGTGACTTATAGATCCCAACAACAATAAGTAGTAGGAATCCTGATAAAGGAAAAAACGTAATAAAAACACTATTTGTATAATTTACTTCATTAAATTTGTTTGATATTAGTGTATACTATAATAAAAAATAAAATATTCATTATCCTAACTATGGATAGAGGTTGAAATACCAAAGTGGTAATTTGTTAATAGAATATTTGGAACATGGTAAAAGAGTTTAACACACCTAATTCACCCCTCTCTCAAGTGTGTCTGCACCACTCCACTAAGACTTAAAAGTTTTAAACTCATGAAATAGACTCTCCATGAAGTTTCTTGTATCCATTAAAGTATTTATCAGATTTTATACACCTATTTAGAGTTTTTATATAAGCTAATCACTTCCCCTCCTTGCAGACTCCCCCGTTAGGATTTAGGGACTTTGACTGGATATCGGAAGGCACATTATTGGACTTTCCAACATGATTTTTCTTCTTCTAGTTTTACATTTTACTTGATTTTACTATAAATAAAAAACATGATCCTACAAACCATTTTATTTATTAGTAATCCTCAATATATTTATAATATTAGGAAAAAAATTTGTTGAACTCATTAGAGATTTATTTTACAATAAATTTCAAAACATTTTTGGTAAAGATATCATAATGAATTTTGTATCTAGGTCATTCCTTAAAGGTGACCCTAAATTCACCGATTCATTTACATACCCAATAATATTGAGTATATGATAAAATAATAAAGTTCCTTTAGAAATATTGTACCTAAAAAATTCTTTTTAAATATCATACCACACATGTATAGTCAGCTCTTGATAAGACCATTTCATGTTATCTATCATCTTGAATTTATAAATGTTATAATTTTTATTTTGGAAGTTAGTATCCATATAAATAATAATTATACTCTAAGAAGTATCTGAATCCTACAAATATCAATCATAAGAATCATGATTTGTTTTTTTAACTACTTCACCAGCCAGTTACTCAGGAAGAGGCCACTTTAACCATAGAATTTTCCTTCTTACTTAAGAACAATTATTAGGTTTCTATACTAGCCTAGGAAGTTGATTTAATTAATATTTCCCTTTTCTAATACTAATATAAAATTCATGCTCAATAATTATGATGTCACTTTATCTATATAATAATATTTTATAATATGATTATTATGTTTTACTTTAATTTAATAAATAATTTTATTAAACATACTCCTTATGAAATGATGATAAATTTTAAATTCATTATATCCATTAGTGGAAAACTAAGCATATTTCACTAAGTAATGAATTTACTCTGGTTTTCCTCTCACCAATTATCTATTTAGGTAGTCTATCAATATGATCATTTCATATATGAATCTTAGATAATTGAGTGGAAATATATTTTATCAATCCATCATATGGATTATCTGAACTCTATTCCTTTGGTATCTCAACTCTTAGAATTTTACATCAAAGTGAAACCTAATTCTCACATATATATTTGATTAACTAACTCCTAAGGTTTTCATTTCTACTATGCCATATATAAGATAATCTCGGGGAACCTTATTTTGGTAGAAACTACTAGGTTGAATGGTGTATCTCCTAACATAACTTTAATTTGAAAGGAATCTAATGAATAATATTTTAAATGGATTTACTACCTTAAAATATTATATCATTTATTACCTATATATGAATAAATATTTCTAATGATTTAGTTTTTAATCCTTATTCCTTCCACCAAATTAATCTTTTCAAACCATATTGATGTGCAAATTTTTCACAACTCATATCTTTTAATACTAAGACAAATCAAAATTTAACTGTATTTATACATATCTAAATTCATCACATGCATAATTTATGATAAAATATATTAAGTAAAGCCTTATAACCAAATGATTTCAATAATCCCTATATGGGTAATCATGGTGTGATAGTTATCCAACCCAACATTTTTAGGTTGAGCCTAAGCCCCCAAGAAAGTGTAGAGTTTGACCTGATGTTCAACTACCCACTATTCAATACTCAAGAGAAATCTCAATTCCATAACAATTCAAATTTATAATTTGTATAAATTTTAATAAACCTCTAAATTGAATCTCATTACTCATGAAAAAACAAAAGTTAATTGTAGAATAAAACCAAATCAATTTTCATACATAATATATAACTCCTTAAATGCCTTTATAGTAATTTAAATAAATGGTTTCAATGCCTTTAAACTAAATCATACATCCCAATTCATAATATAAAAATTTTATATCTATGAATAAATAATTGAATAAACTAAAAAAATGAACATTTCAAAAATTTATACATGAGATAAATATTTATAAATAATTCATAAATAAGCAATTATAAACAATTTATAATTAAGCATGCCTTATGGAAATTCCCTAAATATAAATGATTTATATTTATTTATAACATGAACAACTTCATATTATATTTTTATATGGAAAAATATTTAAATATATATTAGTTAGTTAAAATATAATAATTGTACATTTCATATGAACAATTCATATATTTTGTAAAAAATTTACATGATAAAAATATCACAAATTTAATGTCATTTTAAAATCAATCATATAAATTATAGAAAGTTATTTTGATATAATAAAAATTATTTCTCAAATAAATCCTTTTATTTTAATATTTCAAAACAATAATTATAATCCTTTCATAATTTAATATATAAACACATATTTTTTTCATATTTTTATTAATAAAAACTTTATAATTTGCCTTATAATTTATATATAAACACTTTTTATAAAAATTATATTTCATTACATATAATTAAAAAAGTATTGAATATTAAAAAATAATATTAAGGATATTTATTTATTGAATTTTTTATAAACATTTAATAATTAATTATAAAAAATTATACTTACTTAATTTTTAAATATATTAAAAATTAAATAAATATCCCCAAAATATTTTTATATATAATGTTTAAAAAATTTATAAATTATATAAATCAATACATAATTAAAAAATAGAAAGATAAATTTATCACCCTATATTGTATTTTATGATATACACTATATCGCAATCCTCAAATTAGTTCAAAACATATATTGTGACTAATGATAGATGCATCATGGCCTGAAATAATTCCTTCATTCATAGGAAACGTTATTTTTCAAAATAATTTATTTATTATTAATTCTATTAATTTTTATTCCTTAAAATTAAAATGATGTAAATTATAATTATTGTAACTTGTTATTACCTCAATTATATGCTACAATACAAAAAAAAATCTTATATCATAGCCCATGATAGTGCTTATCATAACTTATGATTTGTTAAAAATAAGGGATTATACTATTCTATAATATAGGATATCTTATACCATATGGTGTGATCCTATTATAGCTTATGATATGAAATATCATTAAATAATCCATAATAAAAAATCTCTATTTTATTTTTTGATTGAGAATACAATATTCATTTCTCCTCATTTTTCAACATGATGTCATGAATCAATTTAAGCATGACTTGGATCTAATATCACTATTGGGTTTCTTAGGATCAAATAAAACTAGATGAATCAATAGAATAAAATAAGAAATTATTAACCAGCATCTTCCATGGTATTAAAACTAAAACCATGAATAATCTAAATGAAGACATACCTCACTGCCAGATGATGACAATGAAACCATCATCAATCACACGAGATGGATGAGGATGTTGGAGTTGGTTCTCTAGAACCAACTTATATATAATTTATTATTACATGTATTCATTGTTTTAAATATTAATAAAGTCTTCATCACATTAACATTTTTATTTTGTGTGACATGGAATGTGATAATGTCTTAAGGGTAACTATTACACTAAAATGTCATGTCAATTCACAAATATGATGATAACCCAGAAGTACCATGATATTATTCTTAAATATATTTTCTATATCCATATGATATCATTTTATGAGACATAAATGATATTAGATATCAGAGGTGGATACTTATAGGACATTGAGATAAATTCTCATGGTGTACACCCTTGGAAATTTCTAGAGAATATGATTATGAGAAAACAACACTTCGGTAGGAAATCCATAGTAATATATGTCATTGGATGTTCCTATCTACATATGTGTGTAATTTTCTTTATACATTAAAATTATTATTAATACTTATCATGAGTCACGTACATTGATGTATTGCTAAAAACTGTGATGACATATTTTAAGAACATGGATCTTCGTTTCAGGTATGTCTTCCTTTTTCTGGTGTTTTTGGGAAAAATAAGGTTTCTAGAAATTTTTGAAGTACAAGCCGTATACTTTCTGATTGCACGTCGTGTACTCTTTTCCCGCTCAAAACCGTGTGCTGGACGTGTACGAACCACACACACGGTGTGTAGGGGTGACATGGAGGCCGATTTTGGCGGAGTACGGAAAAACCGACTACACGCCGTGTACTTTTCTTTTTTTTCACTAAATGGACCGGGGTCATGCCTCATCATCATAAATGTCTTCTTCTAGGTCTGGTTCGACCGAGAGATGTCGTACAACTGCTAAACTTCTCCGGATTCCCGAGCCTCCATCTGTTCTCCAATTCGAGCTCTATCGATTGCGTTGGAATCTCAGCGGTGAGTTCTCCATTATGCTTGAGCCTTGTTTTCCAACTCTTCCTCCTTCTCAAGTTATCTAAGGATGAACATTTTGTGCATTTTCTCAGATCTACGACAATCTAGCGAGAATCAGTCATCATGGTTCAAGTATATCAATCTCCTAGGATCGAGGTAGGTGGTTTGTGCCTTACCATTCAAAGTCTTTGAGTTTCATGCTCAAATTCCAACAATACCCGTGAACGCGGTATTGCGTGTTTACCTTTTTTCCCTTATTTTTTTATTACCTTGCTTGTATTCTTGTGTAGAGGTAAATTGACCATGTTAGAGGATAATTTCTTGTGCTTGGATGCATTCGCCCTTGCTTTGTTCTATTTACGACCTTTGGGTCTCATTTTCCTTGGGTAGCTACGCCTGTTTTCATGCCTTGCGGTTATAGGATGAAGTGAAAATCATGACATGATTGTTTCCTTGTAGACTGTTTAGCTAAGTAGCTCTACAGGTGTACTTTGGCCTTATAGAATTATTATGCACTGACTGGCACGGGGCTGAGGGAACCTGGTGCTATAGACTATAAGGGATAGACCGAGTGACCTTCCCAAAAAGTCTTATATATTATAGACTACAGGGGAAGGACCAAGTGAGATCCCATAGAGTCTTGGATTATTATAGACTACAGGAGGGTAGACCTAGTGATCTTCCTTAGAGAGTCTTACCTTGTTTCAATCTCTTTAAGAACATTCCTAGGCTAGAGGTGGAATTGACTGAGTGAGCTTCCTCAGAGAGTCTGTGGTATACCTGAGGTTATAGGAGGAATTTACCAAGATAGCTTCCTCAGAGAGTCTCTAGACCTTGGGGATAAGACTTTTAGACTGCGTGATCTTCCTTAGAGAGTACCTGACTACCCTATACTATAAGGGGAATTGAACGAGTGCGCTTCCCCAGAGAGTCTGAAAAATTCGTATGACCAAGCAAGAGGGGTTAGGCTGAGTGCACTGCCCAGAGGGTTGTGGTTCATCTTGGATAGGACTAGAGGGGATGGCTGCGAGTACTTCCCAGAGGGTTTCCTGTTTGTTAGTTGTTTTCTTCACTACTTTTTTTGGTTGTGGTTTGATTTTTGTTGTATCATTATGCTTTACTGCTTACTATTACTGCCTATTGCTCGTTGTTGCTGTTTACGGCTTATTGTACATTTACCTGCCATATAATCACTGATTGTTAGGCACAGATCTTCGGGTGAATTCATACTAGTATTTAGTCTCACACCCTGTTTGAGTCATGTTTTTGGGCCCAAACATACTATGTTGTTGCAGGTATAGACAAGGGCAAGCGCCCTTTGACTTTCTGTACTTGATTTCTTGGGGAAGGGGAGCATGGGACCAAGCTTTGGCTTGTGATGGTGAGGAGGTATTTTATTTTATTTTGTACTTGTTTTGGTACTATAGTTTTTTCCATCATTGTGACTTATTTGGCTACTTTCCTAGTTATGTATCATGCATCATTTCATATATACATATGTGCTCCAATTTGTTGATTTAGTCTTCTGTTGTTTATGTTGTTGGTTATTACAGCTTCTGCTATTGCATGTTTATTTTTCTTTCGTTGTGTACTTTTCTAATGAGGGCATAGTTTCCCCACTATCACACCCAAGTCCCTCAATTCTAGTCGGCAGCCTCTGGCATTTGGGGAAATGCGCTTGAGGCCGTGTGACCAACCGGGTACGGGGCGCCTCTGGGTGGCTTCCAGAACCGAGACGTTACAAAGTGGTATTAGAGGAAGGTTCCTTTCTCTTACTTTACTGTTTGGAGACTTTATCCAGGGATAGGATGAATTTGGTACTTAGTAATAAGATGTGTCCAGGAGTAGCTAACCTGTGTACAGGGAAAATCCATACTACCTCGTTTATTGTAGTTTTCTAGTTTTGAGATTTTACGGTTGATATGATTTTACCTAGAGTTATTCACATGCTTCGTGCTATTATTGTTTGGTATTACGGTTCTATTTCTGTCACAACACGATGAGATGAGGGTATGTCGTCTCATGCATCATATAGGCACTTGTAGAAATCACATGCCATGCATTCTTGCCATGTCATCTAGGGTGCATTAGCAATTTCATGCTGTTGTGATAGATTTGTGTAGATTATGCATGATGCTGTGATAGATGCTTGATAGAATCTATGCTATTATATTAGAGGATTGTTTGTATTTTTTTTGCTTAAATTAATGCCAAATTTTGATTGTTGAGGTGTTATGGGCCCTCTTGAATCATAAGTTGGTCGATCATGATCATGTTTTCTCTTATACATGGCTGTATGAGATTCCAAGCTTTGATTCGCAAGGAGTATGGGCCCTCATGGATTGGAATTTAGTACCTCGTTGCCTTGTTTTCAGTGTTTCTTGGCTTCTGTGCAGTTTCTGAGCTACTGCCCAGAAAAACCCAGAATACACAGTGTGTACTTTCTAGTTACACGCCATGTAGTTTTTAGGTTGTGTTACTGACTGGGTGTGAAGAACACGGTGTTTTAGAAATAACTTCAGGAACACGCCATGTATGGTAGGTGCACGCCATGTAGTTTGGAGCCATGTACCCGGCTGTGTCACCAATAACACGGGTCAGGGAAGCTCAAGTAGAACATGCCGTGTTGTAAAGGAACACGCCATGTAGTCTTGTCCAGGTACCCGGCCGTGTCACGAACAATACGGGTCGGTGTTACCTTCTCTTAGACACACCGTGTTGCTTTCATAACATGTTGTGTAGTCTTTCCCAGGTACTCGGTCGTGTCACGAACAACACGGGACAGTGTCACCTTCTCTTATACACGCCGTGTTTGTTCGGAACATGCTTTGTAAGGGCCAGCTGTGTAGACGGTCGTGTAACAAACAACATGGGCCCCTGAGACCTTGTATAGTACACTTCGTGTCCCTTGGGAACACGCCGTGTAGTCTGGGGCTAGTTTGGACTATGTGGGTTAGCCATGTAAGGAGACTCGGGCAGGGGTTTAGAGTCCAAGTACACGTTATTTATGGGGACAACACGCCATGTAGTTTTTGATGTTACACGACCAGTATAGCAGGAATACACGCCCATGTTAATGGCTTAAGCATACATGCCGTGTAGTTTTTATACACGTCATGTAGTCGTGTTTTGTAAAACATGATAGTTTCTTCCCCCTATTCCCATTTTGTACTCCTGTGTTTTCAGTCTTTATTAATCCTGGTCTATGGTGTGCTTTTGATCTTTAAGAGCTATGCCTCCAAGACGTCCTCCTGTTGTATGTCAGTTGCCAAATGGTGATTAGACATTGGATATGGCCACTCAGGGAACTCCTGCTGTGCCAGCCTTGACACCAGCAGTTATACCAGTCGCAGGCACCGATGCGCAGTTCAGGGAGGACTTCCTAAGGATGATGCAGACCTTTCAGGCAGCGCTACCTCCTGCCCCGTCGATGGATGAGTTGATGCGGGTTTTCCAGCAGCAGCATCCTCCTACATTTTCAGGGGATGGAGGACCCTAGGCTGCAGATTCATGGATAGAGGCCACACTTACCATCTTTGAGAACCTAGAGATCCCTCTGGAGAAAAGGGTAAATCTGGCTACTTATATGCTCCAGGACACTACCAAGATGTGGTGGGAGGTGATCTCACAGTCAGGGCATCAGCAGGGTATTTCTTGGGATGAGTTTTGAAACAACTTCTATGACTACTTCTATCCAGAGACCCTGAGGTCCGATCGAGCCCGGGAGTTTATGAGTCTGCAGTAGGGTACTCTTTCTGTTATGGAGTACTCGTCTCGTTTCACTAAGCTGCAGCGTTTCACACCGATCCCAGCAGGTGATGAGTTGTTCCTTACTAGGAAATTTGAGGAAGGACTCAGGCAGGAGATCCATTCCCAGGTGAATATCTTCCAGTTGACTTTTATATCCTCCATTGTCAACCAGGCGCTGATCACTGAGTGCAATATGAGGGATTCTCGAGCAGTGAGCAAGGGCGGGTTGATATCTAAGGCTGGTGTTCATCCTACGGATAGTAGGAAGCGTCGTAGAGAGTCTTCTCAAGTAGATCGGGCTTCACGGGATGCATCTTCTGGTAGCCAGTTTGTATGCTACCAGTGCGGTAGGAGTGGTCATACTAGGCCTCAGTGCCAGAGGGATCCAATGGAGTGCCGGTCTTGCAGCAAGATGGGCCACCTTCAGCGTTTCTGTCACATCTTCTCACCTTCAGCTGGTGGTAGGGGTTTCTCTATGGCCCTACATTCTGGAGATGCTTCACCAGTTTCCCACCAGTCTGGGAACTGGAGTTCTTATGGCCGTTCGGGCCAAGGTGTAGGTCACGGCCATGGTGGTCAGTCCCCAGGTCATCAGCGACAGCAGAGTGGATCATCTCAGAGCGGTCAGCTAGGGGCACAGGGCCGCGGTGCAGGCCAGTCGTTCGCCGTGGAGCAGACATATCAGGAGAAGGATCCCAACCCTTCTACAGTTCGAGGTACGATCTTAGTATCCTCAGTCTTATCTTCAGCTCTTTTCGATACTGGTGCTTCCCATAGCTTTATCTCTATTTCTGTCGTGGAGAGCCTTGGGCTCTGTATCTTTTCATCTGCCATCTTTTTGAATCTATACACACCTTTGGGAATAAGGAAATATACCATACGCCAGTTCAGAGAGTGCCCTCTTGATGTTTCGGGGTGTTATTTCTTATGGGACCTCTATGTCCCAGAGATGACGGGCTATGACGTCATTCTCAGTATGGACCGGTTGGGTCCCTTCCAGATAGTCGTCGATTGCTATCGGCGCAGGGTGAGTTTCGTATCACCAGAGGGTGGATCCTTCCTTCATAGAGGCAAGTGGGATGTCCAGGCGGGTAGATCTGGACCAGAGCATCATGGGATGTGGGAATTTATAGCCTAGATTGCCAGTCTTTATATGGATGACCAGGGGACTTCAAAGCTAGACTTTCCTCTGGTGGTGGCTCATTTCAGGGATGTCTTTCCAGAGGAATTTTCAAGGTTACCTCCATAGAGTGAGGTAGACTTCTCGATTTAGCTCGTGCCAAGAGCGGCACCGTTTTTCATTCCTCCTTATAGGATGGCTACACCAGATTTGCAGGAGCTCAAGAAGTAGTTGGAGGAGTTGTAGGCAAAGGGTTTCATCCGACCCAGTACTTCTCCTTGGGGTTCACCTGTCTTGTTTGCAAAAAAGGAAGACGGTACCCTTCGGCTTTGTGTGTATTATTGGAAGATGAACTACTTGACAGTCAAGAACCGATATCCCTTTCCGAGGATCGATGACCTCTTTGATCAGCTTTGAGGATCCTGGGTGTTCTCGAAGATCGATTTGAGGTCCGGTTATCATCAGTTGCACGTTAGACCATCAAATATACCTTTGATAGCTTTCAAGAGCAGGTATGGTCTTTTAGAGTATACAGTGAGGCCGTTCGGTCTCACGAACGCGCATGTAGTCTTCATGGAACTGATTAACTGAGTGTTCCATCCGTACTTGGACTCCTTTGTCATTGTCTTCGTGGATGATATCTTGGTGTACTCTCACACTCGAAACGACCATGCCACACATCTTGATATCGTTCTGAGTACACTGAGAGAGAATCAGCTGTAAGCTAAACACTAGAAGTGCCACTTTTGGATGGATTAGATTCACTTTCTGGGTCATGTTATCTCAGAGACAGGAGTGTCAGTGGACCCAGAGAAAGTGAGATTTGTAGTTTCCTGAGAGAAGAAGAAGAATTTCTTTCAGGAGTGGAGTTTCCTAGGGCTGGATGGATACTACAGATGCTTCATTAAGGACTTCTCATGCCTAACATCACCATTGACAGGCCTGACCAAGAAGGGGGGAAAGTTTTTATGATCATATTCTTGTGAGTCTACCTTTCAGGAGTTGAAAGGGAGGTTGATGTCAGCACCGATACTAGTCTTGAGGGAGCTAGGAAAGGGTTATAATATTTACTATGATGCTTCAAGTATCGGGTTGGGAGCGGTGCTTATGCAGGGAGATGGAGTCGTTGCATACGGGTCTCGGCATTTGAGGCCACACGAGAAGAACTACTCGACGCATGATCTAGAGTTGGCAGCAGTTTTTCATGCCTTGCGATGTTTGAGACAATATCTTCAGGGAGAGCACTTTGTGGTTTTCACCGACCACAAGAGTCTCAAGAATATCTTCACTCATCGCGATCTAAATCTGAGACAGCATATCTGGGTCTAGTGTCTTCAGTCTTTCGACTTCGAGCTTGCCTATACGCTGGGAAAGGGCAACACAGTTGCTGATGCGTTGAGCAGGAGAACTCAGATTCAGGTTGTTCAGGAGGCCAGCAGTGAGTGGCAGCTTATGGCTCTGTTCTCTGAGATGCACTTAGAGGTGCACGATAGGTAGGGACAGACCTTCATCTCATCTGTGGTTATTACCTCTACACTTATTGATCAGGTAAGAATGAGGCAG
Source organism: Viscum album (assembly GCA_963277665.1). Lineage (NCBI taxonomy): Eukaryota > Viridiplantae > Streptophyta > Magnoliopsida > Santalales > Viscaceae > Viscum > Viscum album. The sequence continues at coordinate 1,454,169,620 of OY728120.1, forward strand.
TTATCAAACTCAGAGGCCATGGTTCTGTGGGAGACTGTGTCAGGAGGGGACCCTCTTCCTGGATGGACAGTGGGAGAGGATGAGATCTTGGGTTTCCAGGGATGCGTATGTGTGCCAGCAAACATACGTGAGGAGATGATGCGGGATTTTCATTCCTTAGTTTCGGCAGTTCATCCTGGAATCACCAAGATGTATCGGGATCTTCATCACCAGTACTAGTGGCCAGGTATAAAGAGAGATGTTACTGGTTTTTTCATGAGATGTTCTACTTGCCAGTAGGTGAAAGCAGAGCATCAGCGACCAGCATGGATTTTACAGTAGTTACCCATTCCGGAGTGGAAGTGGAATGATGTCGCGATGGACTTCGTGACCAGGTTACCGAGGTCACCTCGGGGAAGTGATGTTGTTTGGGTTGTCACCGACAGTCTTACAAATGTAGCACACTTCCTGCCGATCAAGGAGACCTTAAGTGTTGACGATCTGGTACGACTGTACATCAGAGAGATCGTATGTCTACATGGAGTTCCACACTCCATTATTTCAGACAGGGATGCGCATTTTACCTCTCGGTTCTGGTAGGGACTTCAAAAGGCTTTGGGTACATAGGTACTTTTGAGTATAGCATACCATCCCCAGACTGATGGCCAGTCTGAGCGCACGATCCAGGTGCTTGAGGATATGCTCCGAGCATGAATTCTAGACTTTGGAGGTTATTGGGAGAAGCATATTCCTCTTGTGTTGTTCACCTATAACAACAGTTTTCATGCGACTATTCAGATGGCACCATACGAGGATTTGTACGGTAGGCCATGCCGATCACCTTTATGCTGGCTAGAGGCAGCAGAGGCAGCTCTGCTAGGACCTCATCTTGTTCAGGAGACCTCAGAGCAGATAGAGTTGATTCAGAAGAGGATGGCTACAGCACAGTCTTGGTAGAAGTCTTATGCTGATCAGCGGAGGTGACCTCTGGAGTTCGAGGTCAGAGATCAAGTTTTCCTACGTGTCGCACCGAGGTTGGGACCCAAGAGGATTTGGAGATAGGGTAAGCTTTCACCACGGTACGTCGGGCCGTTTGAGGTGTTGGGGAGTGTTGGGTCGGTTGCCTATAGGTTTCAACTACCTCATAGGTACTGGGATATGCACAATGTCTTCCAAATCTCTCATCTCAGACGTTACTTTTCAGACCCGTCTCATGTCTTTCAGCCTGAGGAGGTTGAGGTCGAAGTGGATGCGTCTTTTGAGGAGCATCCTATCCAGATTTTCGATCACAGTATGAATGTTCTCCGAGGCCAATATGTTACTCTGTTACGAGTGTTATGGCAGCACGGGCGAGTACAGGACGAGACTTGGGAGAGGGAGACCGAGGTTCGATCGCAGTGGCTGGATCTGTTCGAGGTTTCTTCTTCTACGCCCCTCTAGGGAAATTCAGGGATGAATTTCTTTAATGGGGGAAGTTTTTAAGAACCTGGATCTTCATTTCAGGTATGTTTTCCTTTTTCTGGAGTTTTTGGGAAAAATAAGGTTTCTAGAAATTTTTGAAGTACATGCCGTGTACTTTCTGAGTACACGATGTGTACTCTTCTCCTTCTAGAAACCGTGTATTGGCCATGTCCAGACCACACACACAGTGTGTAGGGGTGACATGGAGTCCGATTTTGGTGGAGTACAGAAAACCCACTACACGTCATGTACTTTAAAAATACACGCTGTGTACTTTTCTTTTTCTTCACTAAACGGACCGGGGCCGCGCCTCACCATCAAAAACGTCTTATTCTAGGTTTGGTTCGACCGATAGACGTCATACAGCCGTGAAAATTCTCCAGATTCCCAAGCCTCCATCTGTTCTCCAATTCGAGCTCTGTCGATTGCGTTGGAAGCACAGCGGTGAGTTCTCCCTTCTGCTTGAGCCTTGTTTCCAATTCTTACTCCTTCTCAAGTTATCTAAGGTTAAAATTTTGTGATTTTTCTCAAATCTACGATGTTCTAGGGAGAATCATTCGTCCTGGTTCAAGTATATCGATCTACTAGGATTGAGGTAGGTGGTTTGTGCCTTACCATTCAAAGTCTTTGAGATTGATGTGAAAATTCCACCAATACCCGTGAACGGGGTATTGCATGTTTACCTTTTTTTCTCTTGTTGTTTTCTTTCCTTGATTTTATGCTTGTGTAAAGGTAAATTTACCATGTTAGAGGATAATTTTTTTTTCTTGGATGTATTCACCCTTTCTTTGTTCTGTTTACGACCTTTGGGTCTCGTTTTCCCTTGGCTGCTACGCCTGTTTTCATGCCTTGCGGTTATAGGTTAAAGTGAAACTCATGACATGCTTGTTTCTTTGTAGACTGTTTAGCTAAGTAGCTCTATAGGAGTACTTTTTCCTTATAGAATTATTTTTCATTGACTGGAAAGGGGCTGAGGGATCCTGTTGCTATAGACTATAAGGGATTGACTGAGTGAGCTTCCCAAAGAGTCTTAGATATTATAGACTACAGGGGAAGGATCGAGTGACCTCCCAGAGAGTCTTTTATTTTTATAGACTACATGAGGGTACACCAAGTGAGATTCCTCAGAGAGTCTTACCTATTTTGAATCTCTTTAAGAACCTTACCATGCTAGAGGAGGAATTGACCGAGTGAGCTTCCTCAGAGAGTCTCTCATATACATGAGGCTATAGGAGGAATTGACCAAGATAGATTCCTCAGAGAGTATCTAGACCTTGGGGCTAAGAGGGTTAGACCACGTGGTCTTACTCAGAGAGTCCTTGACTACCCTGGACTATAATGGGAATTGACTGAGTGCACTTCCCTAGAGATTCTTATAAATTCGTATGACCAAACCAGAGGGGTTAGGCTGAGTGCACTGCCCAGAGGGTTGTGGTTATTCTTGGATAGGACCATAGGGGATGGCTGTGATTACATCCCATAGGGTTTCATGTTTGTTAGATGTTTGCTTCACTGCTGTTGTTGGTTGTGGTTTGATTGCTGTTGTATCATTCTACTTTACTGATTACTATTACTGCCTATTGCTTGTTTTTGTTGTTTACTGCTTATTGTACATTTACATGCCATATACTCACTGACTCTTAGGCACAGATCATCAGGTGAATGCCTACTGGGATTTAGTCTCACACCCTATTTGGGTCATGTTTTTGGGCCCAAACAGACTATGTTGTTGCAGTTATAGACAAGGGAAAGCGCCCTTCGACTTCTGGTACTTGATTGCTTGGAGTAGGGGAGCATGGGACCAAGTTTTGGCTTGCGATGCTGAGGATCTGTTTTATTTTCTTTTGTACTTGATTTGGTAATGTAGTGTTTTCCAACATTGTGACTTGTTTGGCCGCTTTCCTAGTTATTTATCATGCATCATCTCATATATACATATGCTCTCTAGTTTGTTGATTTTGTCTTCTGTTGTTTATGTTGTTGGTTATTACTGCTTCTGCTATTTCATGTTTATTTTTCTTCCGTTGTGTACTCTTCTAATGAGGGCATAGTTTCCCCACTATCACACCTAAGTCCCTCGCTGCTAGTCAGAAGCCTCTGGCATTTGAGGAAATGTGCTTGAGGCCATGTGACCAACTGGGTATGGGTCCCCTCTGGGTGGCTTCCAGAACCGGGACGTTACACATATAGTCATAGAAAGGTAGGATATGTTGGTGTGTCATGAGTGATATTGTGTTAATGAGTAATGAGAGAAAATATTTATCCCTTCTCATTTTAATGGATGTTGATATCTTATAGACCTTTATTTTAATGTAAAAACCTAATTAAATCCATGGCTATATAATTCTACTGGAAAGTTCATTTCAAGAAAATAAAATAAAGAGTCATTGAGCACATAGGTCGATAACACAAAACTGAAACCTTCTTAATTACAGATATCAAGATAAAGGGATTATATTACATAGTGATAATTCTTAGTAGTATATATGTCATTATAACATTAACTTATTTCTCTATGAGGGCCTTGGAAAATTTATGGGTGCTAATCTTGGACTTTAGGTAGAGTAACCTAATGTCACTCATAAAGGGGTCTAGAGGGCCACACACAAAGTGTATTTTAAACCTTAGTTAAATTCTATATGAGTTTATAATATTGGATAAATATTATATTTATATGTCATTTAATATTTATTCATGTTAGTTTGATCATAAATATTCATTCACCTATTACTATATATATTATATTTGAGAGTTGAATATGTGTTAAATTTTAATTCTCTAGATAATTATTCATTTAATTACATGAATATAATATTTATTTTCTCTAGTTTATTTTCAAGGTGATGAAATATTAATTATTTTATATTAATAAATAATAAATATTAATTACTAATTCAGTGAAAATAAAAATTATTTATCTGTTGGTGAATAATGAAGCGACATTTATTTAATTAATCAATTAGTCATTATTTACAGTCTGATACATATTGAGGAGGATCAACAGACCGAGTTTAATGGTCCAGTGATAATTTTCATATTGAATAATATTTCAATAAATATTAACCTGTTTTTTAAAATAAATAATATATATTGTATCCATGAGTTTAGCGCATGTCGAATAAATAATAATTATATTATTATTATTTATACATGGTTTTTTCTGGGGGATAAATAAAATAATTAGGGGCCTTATGAAATTAGTTTTTTCTATCCCTAGCTCTATTTGAACATGGTTATGAAATTTTTTAAAACCCTATCCATTTTCTAATCAATTTATATAATGAGTTCTAGAGAGGATTCTCTCTATCCTTATAGAGAACTTTCTCTAGAAAAATCTCAAGAATATAGAGGAACTATCCTCTTCCACTGAAATAATTCCTTCTCACCTTTAAGTATTACGTTTCCATCAAGAGTAATCATAGCAAGAATTAGAACCATTTGTGCTATCACTTGAAGGATTCTATGTTAACAATTAGATTTTCTCAAAACATGTGTGGATCACCACTAGATAGAATCAACCCTTAATTTCTCTAACAAAATTATGATATGACAATGGGTTTTTATCCAATCATCAACAATGAATAAATAAATTCAACATAAGGTGTTTCTTTATTCAAATAAATTAATTATTAATTATATGTGAAAATATCATATCTTCTTGGTTTCGATGTTTCTTTCAATTAATTTTAGATTTAATCCCATGGGCCATCACATTCTTAATCATATACTTTACGAATTATTCATAAATTATGTCAAAAATCCAAGATGGTTAGGCCAAATAAACACTTCTATTGTGCTTAGAACATTTATTTGGTATCAAAGTGGTTACATTATTATTAATAATTATTTATAATTCATTGAACGATTATATACAATTTTTGTTAGTTTTTAACACCTAGTTTATTTGTAATTTATTCTAAAGTTTAATTAACATGTTTTTGATATATTAATATTCTGCATTCAAATTTTACAAAGTATTAAAAAAATTAAAAACATATAAATAGTGATAATATATTTTATTAGGAGGCTATAAGGTTTATGGAAAGGAGACATAGATAAATGATGTATTACCAAAAGTAGGCATCATGTACAGAGGTTCATCACACATAGATATATCATGGGATACTTGATGCATGAGAAATTAAAGACATGAGGATTTTCATTAAATGTACTAAATATACCGTGTGTTTACTGGGACATCCTAGAATATGGTTTGTCGAAATAAATGTCATGTAGCTGGAATAAACACCATATAGTCCGCAAAGTTTAGCGATGAAATTTATGCTAAACACAGGGTCAAATATGTGTCACACAAAATGTGAGACTAGAAGATGTAAAATTAATGAGTACATAGTGTGTAGCTAGTGTACACACCATGGGACACATTCTCTTCACATCTAAATAACACGCCGAGTTAGTAGATAGGCTTCATGAACACACAGAAAGTTGATCACAAGGCATGTATCTCATTAGTACATGTCATGTATCTCGGTCAAAGTACACATTGAGTCCCTATGAGTATATCAAAGATACATGATAAGAGAAAAACATAGTGTGTAGCTTATTAGTACACACCGTGTAATTTCCCAATAATGAACAGAATTAAATTACATAAGGAATAATTAATTTCAATATTAAAACCCAATTACATTTTTATTAGTTGGTTTTTTGACTATGTAACAAGGTTTTAATAATTAATAAATGATCAATTAATTCCATGAAATTATCTACATATGATGGTCAAGTTGTTTATTTTCCATGATGCATCAAGTGATTTATATCTCCTAGACTCTTCATATGTACATTAAGGTTAATTAATGAATTTAATTGAATTAATTAAAGTGTTTTTCTCCTAATAAAAAAATATTTATTACTGTGAATGCTAGATAGTGTACATTTTTATATATTTTCAATGTATATGGTTGACCATTAGTATTGAACATCATGTCTATTTGATTAGATTATTAAATTTACTATTATTTCAGGGTTTTTGAAATAATTTATTAAATTAAATAATAGCATGTGTGGCATTACCCTCCACTTATTATGTAAGGGTATGCATGTTTGTAGTTTCTTTTAATTAAACCCAGTCTAGTCCTTTGGTTTCTATCACCTATGTGTAAGTAAAAACATATGAAACAATTGGACCTCCCAAGAAAATAGAGGCGATAAATTTTTTAAACCATAGCAATACATGAGGTACATAGAAACATAGGTTGAATATTGCATCTTGAACTAGGCATGATTCCATGATTTTTTTCCCTAGGGTCAAGGGATGGTTTTTTATCTACTTGATATAGAAACCATTGGAAAATATCATAGTCATTCCACTTCATTTATTTTATTGATTTAAGTTACATAGTCAACTATTTGTGGATGATTAATCATTACGTAAATTAATCAACAAGCATGTAGGATGGAATTAAAATTAAATTAAATTATTTTTAATTTTTATCAAGACATGGTTAATCACTTAAGAAAAATCTTATTAATATTAATAATAAATTAATAAGAAACAATGGGTAGCTTACACATAATAATAAAAATCCATATTATCAAAAATATTACGTCAATATATCCTTTCCTAACTTAGGTAGAAATAGAACCATATTTCAAAGTTCTTGACTAACCTCCATTGAGATGAATTCAATTATCATGTAATTTCTATCTTGATTTTTCTATTTAGTTAACCTAGTTTTCATTGAGGGTTGATCATATCTATGATACTTGATGCAATTAATAGGAAAAGTGTTGAGGAAATCAAAATCTAGGATTTCAGGATAGGGGAGTCCATTTAAAAGATCAAGGAATTATGAGTTAATGCAGTTGGAAATTTATGCCAACCTAAATATCATTAAATAAATTTTTATTACTTTATACAAGTTATGAGGATGGACATATAGATCCTTTCAACTGGAATATCCATGTGATAGTAAGTTTCAAAATTAGTGGTGAGTTATAGTGGGTTTTGCTAAAATAGTGGGAGATTAAAAATTTAATACTTCTTATCTAATTTTTTAATCCATATAAAGTAATGAATTTTGGTCTTATTTATTATAGAAATGGGAATCCACATGAATCTTACTATATCACTGAGATCAATACTAGATAATGATAACCTTCTCACTTTCTCTAATTTCTAGGAATGGCATGGGCACTTTTTCATTATACTGTGCCATGAACAGAAATTTTATGAACTAAAAAACCACATTCCTAAAGAACCTGAAAAAGTGTCTAGTGAGAAAGAATTTTCTATCTACATTAAACATTTTGGTGATGCCACATATATCCAATGTTTCTTATTATCATACATATCCAATGTGATTCTAAAGATACATGATGATATAGATGCATATAACATCATATATCACCATTTTTATCTTTACCAAAAGAATATGAGATATGAGAGATATGAGATCTCAAATACACTATTCATGTGTATGATTGGAGAGTCATTACTAGCAAAACCTCAAGTAGTTAAGAAAATTGACTGCATAGAGTACTTAGACATCTTGTTCATTAAGATCCAAGAGGATAAACACATATATCTCATTATATCATTGATACCTAAATTCATATCTAGATTCATTTTGAATTATAACATGAGAAATAGTGAGAAGGCCCTCCTGAAACTCTTTAATTTGATTCTTAATGTTGATAAATTTATGGGGCATGAAAATCTTGTAATCCTTATGGTGAATAAGAGAATGATGGAAAAAGAGAAGTCTCAAAGGACTCATTCCAAGTCAAATCCTCCTGATAAACATCCTTTTAGAAAATGAATACCCAAATAGAGACAAAGGAAAATGATACAATATGTCATGCATGTGGAAAGTTGGGCCACCAGAAGATAAACTATACCTGGTTAAAGAATCTATGGGAAGCTTCGGTCTCATTCATTGTTAAGTGAAATATTTCTATATCACCACATTCGATATTAGATATAACTTGTGGTACTCACTTCTATATTCAAATGTTAGAACAAAGAATATTTTGGGTGATTGAAATATGAAGTGTCGATTTATATGCTGGCAATGGTACGAGGATGGTTACTCTAGCCATTGGAGTCTACCACATTTTTTTCTAGATGTGATAGTCAAGGTTTTAATTAAATGTTATTATTTGATCAGTGTTACCAATAACATTATCTATATTTCTTTTCTTAATATGGATGGATTTTTTCTAATTTTTGAAATAAATAATTATACTTTCATAACAATTGAATTTTCTATGGTATAGCTCAAATAAATAATATCCATTATGTATTTAAATATAAAAACAAATTATTGTCGATTGATAATGAACCAAGTTCACATGACTCATTTCACACCTATTTGTGACATTATCATTTAGTTCATGTAAACAAGAATCATTTCAAAAATATATTTGATGACGGTTACTTAGCATCTTTTGAGCTAAAAAAACATTTTATTGATTTCATTCTTTTTTATGCGAGAGTTTTTCATATGCCCTGTTTATAAAAATTTTAAAACATAGAATGAAATATAGTGGGACTAACCTAGGACATTCTCAAGGAGTTATGGGTCGGTTCCCCACATCCCCCAGTCACTTATTGTATTTTTTCCTTTATATTTTTAAATTATCTAGAAAGGGAATTTTTATTTTTTTTGTTTATATAAAAAACAAAAATAAGTTTTAAAAAACCAAAATAGTTGTTAGCAGAGAAAGCAGGCCGGTCCAAGGTTAGGAATAGGTAGGTCTTTCACTACAATAATGAATTTCTTAATATCTGTTCATAATAAACTCAATAAGATTCATAAATCACCACTATAAACAATATTTTTGTAGCTTAGTGAACTTTAAGTAATATCAAAGGCACACCAAGTCCCACCACCAGCATATTTTCATGTGGAAGAAATTCCAAAATCATATATAATCTATCACCCTTCAGATGTTCCTGACATACAATGTTCATCCATCAATCCACGTGACTCCACTTGTATGAAGTGTATACTGAGATAAGGGAGGGGAATTGATTTTGTTGATATTGGAATGGTACTATGATAATTATGAGGAGATAGTGATCATTCTCTTCTTGATCCTTGAGAAAATCTACTAACCCATTATAACTGAGTCAGAAACTTAATGAAATAAAATTAAAAGAACTTGGGATCACTTTTAGACCTCCTCCAGGACCTTGCCTCTAGTTAGTCTTATGTGGTCATCAAAGGGAGAGATTACATAACTACATAGAAAAATAGAAAAAAAATTGGAACTAGAGGAGAATAAAAAGTTACATGAATGTTTGAATAATGGAACATGGGTTATAATTAGAAAAAAAAATTAGTAAACACAAGATATAATCGATGGGATAAATGCACATTTTACTGGTATAATAGAAATTTATTAATAAACATCATAGAATTTACCTCCTTCATTCCCCTCAAATTCAGTCACACGAGCTCCAGTATACTCTTATTCATTACATGTATGACATGTGTAAATGAAAGAGATTTTGGATGGATTTAGTTTGACGTAATCTTCATGAATCTTCATAGATAAAAAATTCTTCCCCTAATTTAATTCTATACATCTTCGAGATAAATAATTAGTTTATTTACTTCATAACTCACAATGCAATAGAAGTCATACATTGAGAATTCATAAATTCAAGACTGTATTGGGTCTATAATGTTGTTTTTTGTGGAGAAAATATTCAACTTAGACTATACTAGTTAGGATTGTTCAAGATCTAACTTATTAGACTTAGACTAGGTTATAAAATTTAGTGGATTAGCCTAGTATTATTCAATCAAGTTATGATAGGCTCTGTTTCATTATCTCAAACTCTTGTCTAATGGTATCCACTTATCCTTGTTGTAGTTCTCACAAAATTCCACCAGTGAGCTATTGAAATATCCATTCGACAACACTTCATATTTATTATAATCATTAATTGTATCCTCATTATTTTAGTTAGTATACATCATCTAATAGAAATCCAAGATTAGTGATCAATCATTAAAGAATCATCAAATCATCTCTATTGGTATCTCTAATTGGTTCTTTTAGTATGAATTTAGATGAAAAAAATCCTCTTCTTTGTCAGGGATTCTCCTTCTAAGATCAAGTTTGAAAATTTTGGTTAATATCATTTATCTCAACTAATAAAATATCCTCTCAATAATTTTAAAATCACTTATCATTCACTCTCTTTGAGGACCATGTCTATACCATTGGGAAAGCATTGAGGTATCATTGTCTTCGATCTGCATAGGGAGAAAATAAACAGTCGGTGAACAAATATTCTGAACCAATATTTTTTTAATACAGTTGCTTTTATTAAAATATATTATTCTATTTCAGTATCCTCATCTTTCATATTTGTCATTTCTGGTTTGGTTCACATGATCTAAGTTTGGTTGAACTCGGTGTTGTGATTGCAATGTGTGAGCTCAGAAGGAGGAAGCTAGATGTAGTTCACGGAAAATGGATCATGTTGGGGTCAAAGATCTAGAGTATAGTCTTGGTTAATGAAGTTGAAGATGTGAAATAGGTGGGGCAACTGACTAGAGGATCTATATGTAGAAGAGGGATAAGGGGTATAGTCACTCAGGGGAAATCATAGTCAATTGCAATGTGGGGAAGGAAGGATGTGTTTGTATAATTGACTGTGAGGGGAGTTTGTGAGGTAAATGGTAGTGGAAGGGTGTGGTATTATGGTGTTATTCATAGTAAATTTATATATGTCATGCAATATCTTAGAATTATCCACATGTGGAATGTTTTTAATTGTTCATGTGGTCACTTGGAGGTGTTGTCCTATGGTAGGATGAATTTGGTTATGAAACAAATTCATGAATTTTCTATTTTCTCGTTCATGGTCACTTGATCTATTATGGGGTCTCTTTTTATGGTCACTTTCCTTCTCAATATGGTGTTAATTTATGGGGTCGATCGGCCGAGCTCATGACTATTTCATCAAACGGTCAATCCATCCATGTAATATTTTTTAGTTTCAAACGGGGTAATGGGAAATTGAACATAGTATAGGCTATTTCCATATTCTCAAAGAATAAAATAAATAATAAAATTCATTTTATAAATTAATATAAAAAATTTCAAATCCTATGTCAATTATTTTAAGAATATAATTTCAAAAAAAAATGATTTCAATAATGGAATATTGAATTCAAAAACATGTTATCATTTTAATTAAAAAATTATGGTTTGATAAATTAAATAAAAAATAATGATTAATTAATTTAAAAACCATGATTTATATCCATTTAACCAATTAAGTTTTAGATATAACAAAGTAATAAAAATGGAATTAATTATGAGGTTTTAGATTAGGTTGAGTTGATTTATCATTTAAAAATCAATAAAATTTTGAAATATTTGGTTCATATGTACTTAAACTATTTCACTCTTAGGAAATATTATGAATTCAATTATTTTAAGAGATATTCCAACTTAGACTCAAGTACACATGACAGAGAAGAATAGAATCATAGGTTTATCAATTGTTTCAATTATCTTCCCTTATTTATGAATTTAATTAACTATCTCTCTTTAATTTTCACACTTGTTCCAATTTTCAGTTATAAATGGAATTGAATCAAGTAAAATAAATATTTTAACAAGTAAAAAAAATTTAAATCACTTTCCCCTAATCTCACTTTAGAAGGTATATTTTCACAACTAATTTATAATTTATAAATTTTATCTAGATGTATCATATACCCCTTAATTATCCAACTTCATAACTCCCAAAACTTATACAGCCCCTTTTTCAATTAGCACTTATTTCATTTTCCCAAGCCATATTTTTTCAAATCACTTATTCAATGTTTGAAAATAAATCAAAACTAAACCATACCAAGATAGAAAGTATCCTTGGAGACTAATTGTAATAGTTATGTCCAAGAAGAAATTACCGGGCATCTAGCTCTCAGGTTTCTCAAAATCTTGTTTGATGGATAACACACACACAAATGTTCCTTTTTTAACTTATAAATATGTCTACATCATCTCCATTATTCTTCTTTTACTATAATTCAAATGAGATATTTTATTGTATTTTAGGGATCCCATAGGTGATAATCAATTACCAAGGTTAGGGTTCTTATGTTTGAGTTCATCATTCAATTTCCCTTATGCTATGATTTAGGTTCTACAAATTTATTTTTCAATTACAAGTCCCTTCCAATATCCAAAGGAGAAAATTCCATGAAGTCGGGGGTAGGTTCACTCAGTAATCATTTAATTTACACATTTTCAAAATCAATGGAATTATTCAACTCTAGAAGGGTATTTTTTATAGGTAGTGTAACATTAAACTTAATAAAATTTAACAATACATTAAAAAAATATAAAACCATTATACATTATTCAAAATAAAGTATGTTTTTTTATGTTTTTTTTCATTTTTTCAAAAACATTCCCAATAAAATAGATTGAAAAAATAAATAACGGAGATGAAGAAAATAAAAAAATATTGAAGACAAAGTAGGTGACATGACCCGTCCTAGAGGGGTCAGTGCTTATAATACCCCAATCCCACCTCAGATATGCCAGTGGCTGGTGATGAGCATCGAGTAGGAATTTCCCACATATGGGAGGCATTTTCATAAGTACCTATACACATTCACACATCTCCATGTTACCTAATGCTAAAATGTAAAAAACTGAAAGAAATCATGAATAAAACTAAAGGCCTCCATCACCTATCAGCATAAGACTTTTGGTGGCTATTCATAGTCTTCATCCACTCCTGGATGATTTTCACCTTCTCTGTAGTAGCTTGCACCAACACTGGGACCATGAGTACTGACTCTCCTAGGCCAGTCTAGCAAAGTGGTGACCTGTAGGGTCACCCGTACAAAGCCTAAAATGGTGTCATACTGATGGTGGAATGGTATCTACTATTGAATGGAAACTCCAACAGTGTTTGGTGATCCTCCAAACTATTCCCAATGTCTAACATGAAATCCTACAGTATTTCCTCTAGGACCTGAATAGTCCGCTCAGTCTGGTCATCTATTTCTGGGTAAAACATTTTTCTTAAGCATAACTAGGTCCCAAATGCCTCCTGAAATCCCTTCGATGACTGGGATGTAAATCAATCATCATGATTAGAAATAATCATCAATGGAACTCTGTGGATTTAGAATATATCTTGCACATAATGGTATGAAAATCTCTCTACTAAACACTTCTCTCGGATAGCTAGGAAGTGGGATGACTTGGTGATTTGGTCAATGATCACCCACATGGAATCATGTCCCCTAGACATACATGGTAAACCCATCATGAAGTATATCAATATCCTTTCCCACTTCCATTCTAGAACCTCAAGGGGTTGGGCTAAACCCAATTGAACCTAGTGCTTCACGTTCACTTTAACGAGTAAAGCATTGATAAAAAAACTTGGAAACTTCTTTCTTCATCCTTGGCCACCAAAACTAACATCAGAGGTCCTAGTATATCTTCTCAACACCTTGATGTACCATCAATGAAAATGTATGAAAATCCCTCAAAACCTCCTCCTATAATGTCATTGGTACCATAATGCATCCTTTTAAGAGAACTATGGGCCCCCCATATTTTTAATTTCCATCAATATCATGCCCTCTAGACATCTGAGCACATAGGGTCTTGTAGTCATTATTCCCAATTTATACCTCCCTAACTCACTGTAAGAGTGGAGGGGTGAGAACCATCGATTGGAGGTCAGATTATCCATCTTCATCCATAAAGGATAACTACAATGAGGCCAACTACACTAATGCCTCATTCAGAAACTATGAACTATATCTCATACTAAGAGCATCTTACACCATTTTCCCCTTCCCTAGATTATATACAATCACAAAGTCCTAGTCCTGTATGAACAATAGCCATCACCTCTGCCTCAATTTAAGGTCTTTTTAAGAAATTTATACTTGAGACTCTACTAATCAGAGTAGATAAAAAACCACTCAACCATCAGGTAGTGTCTCCACATATTCAAAGCACAAACTACAACTGCTAACTCAATATCATGGGTTTCATAGTTTTTCTCATTTGGTCACAAGTGGTGTGAACCATAGGCAATCACTTCTTTCTTCTGCATCAGTACACAACCAAGTCTAGTCCTTGATGCATCGTAGTATACCATTTACTCAACGCCTTCCACCGGTAACCTCAATATTTTAGTTCTCATCAACCTATGCCTTGGCTCCTAAAATCACTACTGGAACTTTCCTGTCCACACAAAAGGTTTCCCCTTTTATGTAAAAGTTTTCAAGGGTTCTTTCACTATGGAGAAGTCGGGTAAAAACCTCCAATAGTTCCCTACCAATCCAAGGAAAATATGTACCACCGTAATACTCTTGGGTGGATCCCAAGAAAGCACTTCCTCAACCTTCACTGGATCCAGTGCATCCAGCCTATGAGATGAGGTGTCCTAGAAAATGGACCTATTAAATCCAAATATGGAACTCTGAGAGCTTCCCGTAAAGCTGGTTCTCTTAGTGATTGTCCAATACTATCCTTAAGTGTTTTCTATACTCATCTTTATACACTTAATAAACTAGGATACCATCAATGAAGACCTCAATTAACTAGTCTAAGTTAGGCTGAAAGATTTGGTTCATGAGTCCCATGAGCACTGATGGGTGTTCATCATGCCAAACGGAATCACCAAGTACTCATAGAGACCATACCAAAATCTGAATCCCATATTCAATATATAATCATCTTTTACTCTTAATCGGTTATAGGATTATCCAATCGCAATCTTTGAGAACCATCGTGCCTCGTTCAACTAATCAAATAGGACATTAATCCTCAGTAGTAGATACATTTTCTTCATGATCACTTGGTTTAATCACCATAAATCCTCACATAACCTCAATCTATCATCTTCCTTCTTGGAAAACAAAACTGGGGCTGAACAATATGAAACACTGGGTCTCACGAATCCCTTCCTTTGTAAGTCCTCCAATTGTACCCTCATCTCACAGAGCACTATGGGATCCATCGAATATAAAGGTGGTGATATTGGGGTAGTCTTGGGGTGTAGATCCATGAATAATTCTATATCACTATTGGGAGGTAAACCTGGAACGTCTTTAGAAAATACATCCACATAATCTTTCACAACTGCAGAAAACTGAGGACTCAAAATATCCATTACACTAAGGTTCAGGCTAGCCAACTAATGATTAATCAGGTGAATCCACCTATGTGTGAGTCCATACTATTCTACCTAGATCTCCTTTTCACCAATAAAGGAAAACTTAGTCCCATCACTTGGACACACTACACTCTTTTCCTAAAATAGTCAATCTCATTTTGAACTGTGGATAACCAGTCCATACCAAGAATGACGTCGTAAGGCCTTGATGATACTACTAAGAGATCCCAACTGAAACACTCACCTCAAAGAGTAAGGTCGCACTATTGGAACCACTGTGTGATCATTGAGTCTCCCATAGTCAGTGTCTCTAAGCATAAGAGTCAAGTCAACGATTCAATCAGATACTCTGAGTCTCGAACTAGATTTGTGGAAGTAAAAGACTGACTAGAACATGTGTCTATCAATATTGCAGCTAAGATAGAAAAGATAGTGATCATACCTCATATCATCCCTAGATCCTTGTGTTCATAAGCCTCCATATCCTACATCTGTCATGGTCTCTATCCACCAGCTCCCTGAGCCTATGGTGGACCATCTGGGGTTGGTCATGGTAATAGGTTAAACCACTGACTACCTCCTACTACCCTATTGGCCCCTCTTCCACGTATTCCTACCTAGGGATCACTCTACTCTTGTCTCTGCCTATGTCTAGGTGGCCCCTCAAATGTCTCCCAATATTTTGTATCATGGTTTAGGAAATCTCATGTCAGATTTCCCCGAACGTCGCATGAAAAAAACCACCTATCCCTTGGCTGATTCGAGCTACCCTGGCAACCATGCACTGTGGACCATATGTCCGAGTATCGCCTCCAGAAGCGCATAACCTATTTGGATCCCTATGACAGTCATTGACTTCCAAAATTCGAGGTATTGGCTACTAGGTTCCCACTGATATCTCTCACTACTGGTGTCCGCTCATTCTGAAAACTTTCCACTAATAGGGCTCACTCAAGTACCCAAGCATAAGTAGAAATGATAAGGGAGATCACGGATGACATTATTTCCCAGTGTAATCCCTAATCTGAGTTCTGATACCTAAAGAACTATTCATGTATCATATACAAGGAGTAGTGAAAAAGATTAGTAAACTTCACAGAATACTCCACCGTGGTCATAATGCTCAGCTGTAGATGCGGGAGCTCCTGCATGCATACTGATCGCAATGTATCCGGATATAAATTATCTCTAAATATACACTCAAATTATATCTAGTAAAGATATTTCTTGTCATGTGACTAAGTCCCAAGCTCCACCATCACTACAAAGAGCCCTAGAGAAGACTCGCGGCAAGGATGGAATCCGATTGATAGGTGTCCTCACAAGGCGGAAAACATAGGTGATTGCCTCTAGTCAATCCCCATCCATCTAGGGGTCTGGATCAACTTGAAACCTAGGAGGTTTCAACCTCTAAAACTCTTGAAATGTACTTTTCCTTTATGCATCCTCATCTGGTAGTTTTGGTAGTTGTTTCTTCTCAATGGGTGTTGGTATAGCTGGTAAACCATCCATAGGTGTTGTCTTCAGTATAGGCACATGTACTGATGCCTCTTCATTGGGTGGATCATTCTCCTAATCATGTGGTGGAATATTGGCTGGCTATTTACATGTAGTAATCAAAAAATAAAATAAGATGTACCATGTTCAATATAGTATATCTGGAGAGCTGACTCAAGAAGGACATGGAAGACACAACCATTCCTATATGATGCATGTACCATTATTTTTCTCAATAACCAATGTTCTCATGTACTGAGATGAAAAGAACATGTCCAGAGTCTTACTATATGGATATGTTGGCTTCTGTACCAACACTGGAGTCCTTGGCCTAAAACCCAAACTCGAAACACATAACTTTGTTTCCCCAAACCAACCTCGCATACTCCCGATCCTAAGGTATAATTGACCACCTCTGATATAGCTTTGTCATGACCCGTCCCAGATGGTCCCATACCATGACTACCCCAAGCCTACCTCTGATAGGATAGTGGCTAGTAAATAGCACTCAGTAGGCATTTCCCACAAATGGGTGGAATTTTCCTAAGTACTTGTACACACGCACACAGCTCCCAGCCACCTAATTCTAAAATGTAAAACAACTGAAAGAATGAATGCATACAACTATAATCCCACAACCAGAGTACAAAAGAAAGTAAAGGAAAAGAAAAAAGGTCCAAATACAAGCCCACTGCAAAGATTCTATCGCATAAGTCTAATTGAAACTGTGGAAGTACAACATGCTCTAAGGGAGATAACTAAGTCAATGGTATGCTCCCAGTAAACACCTCAATCTGACAAGTTCTATCTATGGTCCGCCCACTCGTGGTCCTTTTAGGATACCATCAAGAGGGCCACTGTCTGCAAAAGACATGTCACTTGTGGGAAAAGCCTCTGCATGGGTGAGTATAACAATACTCAGTAGGACACCCCAAAAACACTAAAATTGAAGAACCAAGTATAGTCATCTCAATACAATAGGTTACAATTGATAAGAATTATAAGAATAAGAAACCCATATATACTTAGAAGAGTCTCCATGTCATCAGGTGGTTATAAACAACTACCATCCATGGTATTCTTCTCAAAGAAATTATTGTTTTGATAGAACTCACTCCTAGAGACATGATATCATTGGAGACACTCAACAAATATGTCTAACACAATAGGGCCCCACATAAATAGAATGTATTGGTCTGAGAATAATATGATACATAGAGAGGGGGTCATGCCCAGAACCACTAGTGGACACTACAAACCCAATTTGGAGTAACTGACTACGTAGGGGATTGTATGCCAATAACTCCACAAACCCTACTGATACAGCCCGCTAGATGGAGGACCAATTCCCTGCTCAAGGAGGACACGCCGATTCTAAAAACATCACTGGGAATGATAGAGCATCGCACTCTTCTCTCACAAAGGGACACTGCAACTCTATTTGAGACTCGGGCTCTATAGGGGATTATAATCTAGTGATGTGTATGTAATGTCGCATTGTACCCTCATGTAAAGGGACTAGGGAATGCAATCAACCTATACGGGTCCAAAATAGAAAAAATAAGAGCCTCAACTCTAAATAAGGTACCCAAAATTTTTCTTGGGTTGACCATCTTAAAGTCAGGGTCACACTATCATTGACAACATGTTTTTTTGGACGCCTAGTTTAGGATTTATGACTGATTGAATGAAGTTACCCAGAGAATTGCTCGAGGCCCATGGACCGACTACTGTGGTAGATCCTCCTACCGAGCTGACCAGCCACCCGTGGACTGACCATCATAGTCAGTCCACCTACCGTGCCTGACCAGCCATTATGATTGAGCACCCAGGGTCCAGTCGTGTGTTCATTGTGCATGTGGTAGCTCGAGTTGTCGTGGCACCATAGTCAACCACATTGGTTGATCGCCATGGTCAATCAGCATTGGGATCCACCCCAGTTTCTCTAGATTTGACCCAGGTCCTTCCCATCTGGCCCCACCCCCGGTCCCACCTAGCCCACTAGAATGACCCAGCCCACCAATTCAGTATGGCCCACTGATTCGACCTGGCACACCAGCATGATCTTCATCCACCGTTGATCTGCATCTACCTTGGTGTCTTTGTCTGCAACTGTCATCTCTTGTCCACTGTGGTTGTCTCGCATCTACCACTGCGTACCACATCCACCTCCACGTGCTATCATGCACCGATGCTTTTGTGTGCCATTTGTCCCTTACAAGGACCATCAGGCCTCAAATGATGCCTGAAATCAAAATGATCATAGATCTGAGATCCTTAGGTCCCTATCTAAACTGATCCAACCTCAGATATTGATTTTCCTCAAATATGGGGGTTCTATTGAGTTCATAACCACTGAGAAATGTTGATCTGGGGCCATGGGGATCCAACAGCAAAGAACGCGAAGTACAAAGGGAGGAAGGAACAAATCATAATCTTGAGTAATGAACCTTATATGTTGTTATTTTTTACTGGATTCCTTATCATATAAAGATAATCAAACATGGATAATAAATGAACCATTAATAATCAATTATAACCAATCAAGTTCTACTAATGATGTGCAGATCAATCTTGTTCGTTGAATTGACCTGTGTTCATATGGGATTAATAAAATGATGAAAATCACAAAATAAAACATCCTACTTCAATTTTAATTGATCGTTGATGAAGAATAAAATTTTGTCATGTTCGTTGGTGATATCCCTCGATCATGTCTCACACCAATCGTCGATCTCTGATTTATAAATCTGTCGTTGACATCATCCGCCCATAGGGTGTCCTCCAATTATCCAATGGAACTCATAAAATTCATAGTTTTATGTGGTTTACCCTGTGAATTTTACATAATCATTAATTTAAAGAGAGAATTTGTTCTCTACTTCAAAATAATTTCAATTAAATTTAAATATGGGAGAAATTTTTCACAAACGACCCACACAGATTAATGTTAAGTCATGCCTAGGGTAAATACATTATTCTAAACTCAATGATAACCTCATATTCTTTATCCAGGAACCCATTTATGAGTTATTCCACTTTCTTTGTAAACCTGTGTGCACGTGCTATTAAATATTTTTAATATTTTTCAAAGATCTCTTTCAGGCACACCAGGCATTAGAATCACATGTCGTCTTAGCACCTGGTCTCAAAAACAATCCATATAATATCTAAAAAAAATACACAAAAAATCTAAAATGTTATAGTAGTAATGTGTTACCCCCTCCCCCACACTTCTTTTCCACTATATCCTTAATGATATATAGTAATAATTTTTATATTGTCTATGTGTATCCTACATTGAAAAATAAGAAGAGTTAAATAGTTTATTCAATATTAAAATAAAGAGTGAAAGTAATGGAAAAGTGTATAAAGGGGAAGAATATTTTTGAGTAAAACCCCCAAGAAGTGATATATTTTTTTCATTCCATATATAGAGAGCCTTTTGAATATTCTCAATTTTGTTGTAGTTTGGGATTGTGTAGTAAGAACCCACGCATGCTTCTTTTTACAAAGATCCATATCTTTACATTATCATATAGGTCCCCATGAATAGAGTTCTTTAGTTCCATACACTTATTTGTATATTACAACTCATCAAGTGGGTCTAGAGGGATATTGTGTAAGAGTAATTATTATTCTTACAGAATTAGGATGTCTGGTTTTCCTTATACCTCTTCTTCAAATTCCTCGAGAACAGGCTTCAGTAAATTTCAAAATAATTCTTAGTGAGTCCCTCATCAACAAGTTGTGTAGCCTTGACTTATTCTCACTCCAACCTCTCTTTAATGGTAATCAATTCATATTTTTCTTTAATTTAAGAAGTAAAAAGTGTTATCTATTAACATATAAATTAAATAAACTAGGAATTAGATTGTAATTCAAACAGTGAAAAATAAAAAAGAAATAGAATTAGAAGGTAATTATACTCCCTTAAGTGGCTCAGATATGAGATCTTGATTATGAATGAGGGCCTCCAAAATACTTTCTTTATGAGTGGGTAGTGATTATATCAAATTCTCCATAAAAATAATCCCATCCATTTCATATTTTTTTTCATTGTCCATGGCCTGTAAGGAAGTTATTGAATCTTAATTCAAAACATAGAGAGAATTATAATTTAAATGGGATTAAATAAAATCAATATGAAATGATTCAGTAGAAATAATATACACTCAATTATTTCAACTTTTGATTCTTCTTCAAAGTTTATGGCCATGGGAAGATGCGTTCACTTTTAAACAATGTTACTTTATCCTCTTCTTCATGTTATTCAATATATCCCTCCACCTTGGTTGTTATTATAATTAGGAACTTCATTTCAATATCATCCTCCCTAATCATCACATGATCCTCATCTTTTACTTATTGATAATGATATAGTATTTTCTCATATGGGTTCAACATTTTATCTCAGGTGAGTTAATTTTCTTTTTTTCCCTACTCAAGAGTGTTCATAGGTGAAATAAAACCTAATTTTTCAACATTCAGTTGGACACAACATTATTCTCACCAATCCCCTATGATAGGGACTCCATTTCTTTTTTATTTTAAATTTTAGTATTAAAACATTATATTATTTACACAGTGGTGAGAAACATTAGTTTTTGACCTAACTCCCCAAAAATAGTGTTATGAAATGCGAGAATTTCATAGGCCTTACATAAAAATTTGTAAAACCTAGAATATAGTCCAAAGGGAGTGACTAGGTCCATTCTCAAGGAGGCATAGTTAAACTCCCCAATTCCCTCAATCACTTAATGGACTATTTTTTGTTTTGTTTTTTTATGTTCTTAAAGAATACAAAAAGGGTGTTTGTGTTGTGTTGTGTGTGTATCTAGAATAAAAATAAGAATTAAACATCCTAAATATGTGTTAGCAGACAAATAGGGTTATCCAAATGTTAGGAATTTGTGTGTCCTTTATTATCATAATTAATTTCTTAAGATATATTAATAATTCACTCAATAATATTCATGAATCACCACTCTTAACTTCATTTTTAAATTTCAGAGAACATTCAGAAATATAATAGGCTCAAAAAGCCCCACCTCCTTTTTATTTTCAATGGATTGAATTGCCATAATCATAGAAAACCATCACCCTTCAATTTTTCCAATTCTAAAATGTTCATCCATCAATCAAAATGACTCTACTTGTATGAAGTGTGGACAGAAATAACTAGGGGAATTGATTTGGTTGACATTGGAATGGGGATGCGATAATTACTAGAAGATAGTGAGAATTTTCTTAAGGATCCCTAATATAGTCCACTACCCCACTATAAAAAATTCATAAACATAAAGAAATAAAACTAAAATAACTTGGGAGAACTGAGAGACCTCCCCCATGACCTTGCCTCATTTTAGTCTTCCATAAGCATGGATTTGACATATCAAGGGATAGTATAGGGGAATTGAAAAACATAGGGATTTCAGGTAAAAGAGAATACAGTAAGAATAGTTTAATAAGAAAACATGAATTTGAATATAAATGCTGAAAATTAATATAAGCCCTTGATAAAATTGGTAGGAGTCGAATAATTTCTAATGGGTGAAGGAAAATAGATTTATAGCTATAATATAATATTTTTCCATTATTTTCCTAAAATTAAGTATCATAATTTAAGTTCTCAGTGGATCATGTAGGTATACTAAGAGGGGGATTGAATCAGTATACACTAGTTTTTACCAATTTTCTTTTATTTTCTTCTACACCTTTTAAATTTGACCCTCTGCACTTATTATAATGAATAGATCATCCCTATTTACAAACACATATTTATCACATGAAAGAAAGAATATAAATGAAACACAAAACATGGTAGTTTTACAAGGTTCTCCCCCGATGTGGGTGACTACGTCCTTGCTGTGTTCGAGATGATCCAAGACACAAATTCTCTACTAAGAATGAATCACCCATTACATGTGGGTTGGTTAGGTATCACCCTGAAACCATTTTGGGTAGATATAAACCTTTTCCAAAATTATACTAGCATCCCACCGATCTTCTTTATACTGGAATCCCACCAGTAATTCACAAATGAAACACTCAACACAATGAGAGAGATCATAAGAATGTCAAGCTTCCACTACAACACAAAACGGGTCTTCCTTTTTGAGCCACTGAAATAAAACTAATTCTATACTTTCTCAATTCAACTGAAACTCTTTGGCTACCACTAAATATAATAAATAACATTTTATAAAAGTTAGTTCAGTATACTATTATAAATTCATTAAAGATATTACTTCCATTTCATCTCAAAGAAACATCAATATGAACAATTGAAATTTTATCAAAAATATAGAAGTTTTATTCTTCCACTCTTTACTAAAAAATATTCCTTTATCTCGGAAAAATATTGATAACAATATTTTCAAAAATTAAATTCTTTTACATTGTATTTCAATCATGCATGTATGATGACAATTAAGTTTTCATTCATGGAATTCTAATCACTCTACATCATTCATGAACTATCACATGCATGATTATCATTTCACGATATTCTTATTCTTTAAATATTACCACTGATCAAATAAAAACTTCACACTATACCCATTCTACACAATATGTGGTGTTACATCTTCTTTGAGAAATAAAATAGAAGTTGATTTTTCTAATTATATGAAATTTTCAACACACAATAAATGATTCTTCAATGCTCAAGTAATCATGTTTTCATGGATATATATATATATATATACTATTTATAGTGTTCTTCACATAAACACAAAACTTTCTCAACTCAAATCCTTCATGTAAATAGTGTGCAACCCCAAATCATTTGTGCAAGAATATCACACACATTCTCGTGATAATATGTACACTCACTGTGTAATACTTGCCCGCAAACAACATTTCTCCTCTTCACACAATTTGACCATTTCCTCACATAACACAAGAAATCACATGATATTTTTCTTACTCAAATCATATACATGATGTTATTTTGGTTTCTGTAATGTGTGTATCATATAAAATGTATATGTGATATCACTTCCTTTCACCATGTTGTGCAACCAAGTAAGTGTGGTTCTTTCAGTTTGTGTATTTTCATCTTCTATGTCTTCACATCACTATGGTATAAACAATATCTACTCAAGATCAATTCACATAATGAGTTGTGTTCATGAGAATAATAGTTCGTGAGAGTATCAGTACATGAGTCTGATATATAGAGCCTATATGAGAATGCGTACTACAAATCTGGTTTTATTCTGTTCAGTATATGATGCTTATATCTGGTGTACATTATTCTTAAAACTCATCTTCACTAATCCTATTCTTATTTTAATAATATTTACACATGTTGATTCTATATACTTTGCATAATAAATGGGTGGATATCAAAATAGGTTCACAAAAACTCTCCTACTAAGAGGTTCTTCAATATCCTTCAAAAAATAACAGTGTGAGAATGTCAATTTGCAGTGTCTTCATATAGAAACATACAACTATAATGATTATATATTTGTGGACTCCTTATAAAGATAATATAGAATATATAAAACTTTTTTATACATCATGTAACAGATAACAAAGGTTCACTATCTTATTCAAAAAACCAAGTTAGCTTGTTCACAGAAATTTAATACACTTTTTGAGAGTATCAGTTTGTGAGAATATTGTATCTTGAGAAGATTAGTTCAAGAATGGGTTACATGGAGACTTCATGTGAATAGGTATAGCAATATTTATCCTTTTTTTCACAAGTTCTTCTTCTTCTTCGAGAAATAGGTTCATGAAACTTTTTTTCAAATTCAGTGCAATGCTCTGTCTATCTCTCTGATTTTCAAAAATTCTCTCGGATAAGAGATAATAAAACACATGAAAATGATCCACTCAAACATATTTATAGACAACAAATATCATCTTAGAAACATCAAGAATCATGAAGACCCATTAATTTTTTGTTTAATATTTTTTTATGATAGAGTTTTGTGTCACGAACCATCATCATCTCCGAAGAGAAATATTTCCATCATATTGAAAAGTGTCAGTTTAACCTTCATAATATGATTAAAATAGATCAGTAGGAGATCTACATGAGATTAAAATCATTATAAGACTCAAACTAAGCTTGATGATCACTGGTCAAGCTTTTATCGATGTCACTGCCTTGGGATCTCCTTCAATGAATAGAACACTTGAGCATGGGACGAGGTTGAAGACAGTTCCACTAAGATGATCTAATGGCTTAGAAATATCATATCGACTAATTTGAGGGTAATAGTTCTTTTAGAGCTATATTATATTATCCCACATCAAATCATCATAAAAATGATCTCCCCTTTATAATACAAGGAACAGAACGCATCGACCAGAAATTAGTTACCAGTTCCACACGCAAGACACATTTTCACCACCCCATTCCATCACCTACCTCCACCAGTATACCCACCCCCCTCCACCACACACACACACACTGGCTCTCCACCACTCATTTATGCACTTCTATACAAGTTCATTTTTTAAGACTTGCTAGCCATCTAGCTTTTTTAATGCTCATTTTTTGAGTGGGGGTTACAAAAAATAATTATTATCCATATATAACATAAGCACAAATCCAAAAAACAGATGAAAAACAAAACTATATCCTACTCATTCAAATTAAATGGTGAAAATCAACTCCCTATATCTTTCAATGTTTTATACATTGTTTCAACTCAATTCAAACAATGACATCTGACTTTTTGAACTACAAACCAGCTCATCAATCATCACATTTGATTTTTTCTTTATTTAAAATAACTTCTTCAAATCAAAAAAAAACTTTACAAAACATGAATTATTCTCATAAAACATCAATTAATGTCACATTTACTTTTTATCATAAAGTTGAATTGAAAAAAATTACAACACAAATATTACATTCAGTAAATTTGGGTTCTTCAATCACCCCCTTTAGATTTGTTGTCAATTCCCATTTTAATTTAAAATTAAATTTCTTATTATCCACATTACTTGAAAATAAATCCAAAGATATAAGTATGGGAAAAAATAAACTTATTTCATTATGTAACAGTTTAAATTTTCTTCTTCTCTCCTTATTTCATAAGATATGCCACTAATCATATAAATTCAAATTGATCTGCTTATGAGAAAGAAAGTATCACCCCTTCTTTTAAAATAATGTGTCCTAAATTAATAATCTCCAAGCCTACAAGGGATAACCAAGTGTAGAAAATAGGATTGATCAATATAGACATCAAATTTGTCCACAAATATTTTAGAATGTGATGCCAACACTAATACCTTATTTCAGGGGTTTTTCCAAAGATACTCAGCTAATATGTTGTATTCATCTTGAAAAATAGTTTAAAAGCATTAAAATACAATAATGTGTTTCCCATTTATCAATATAATTTAAGTTTTTCATCAAATATTCAGTTTCTACACTTTTTGACCCAAAATTGTTATTCATATAGAGATAGAAGAACATACCCTTTTAATTTCAAGATTCAATTTACTTAATTTCAAAATCAAAAGATATATTACTTACTTGAAAATCAAATATTAATCTAATAATACTTGATATATTCATCCTTGTTAATAGTCCATCTTTACTTCCCTTGGAGGGATGATCTTCATCAATTTTATTCATCATGATTAACTTTCTTCAAGATTAATCTTTATGAAAAAATTTAACTGCAATAGAAATAAAGAAATCCATGATGGATAGCCTTCTAAATGCTTTATAATATTTTTTAACAGCACTCATATCTTCAAGACTCCCCCTCAATATATGTTTAACCTTTAATTCCCTATATAGAAGAAACAAGCACAAAATATGCATGGGAATAAAGTGGATCTTCATTGATTTTCAGTTAGATAATCGTGGATGTGATTTATTTATCAATGAAGAGGATCCTTTAAATTCTACTCAACATTCATGAAAGATCATCATGATTTCTCCTTCTTTGACTTTCAATTTTTTTCATTTACGGTCTTCATGTATTTCTTGATGTCTTCAACTTTAATCTTATATGGAATTGACGTATTCACATTGACAAGTAGTGAACCTTCATTCTTTTGTTCCTATTCTAACTTATTAGCTAATTACAATTATTTTGGACATATGATTAAGCATTATTTTGGTAAATTCTCAGAATTATTATTGGGAATATGATCCTTCTTCACAGTAATGTTTTTAATATAAGAATCAATTAGTGATTCTCTTTTGTTCTTCACTAGTTCTATTTGTTCAGGTAACCATGTCATGCATTTATCAACAATATGACCAGGCATTTTCCACCTTCCACCAAAATCTCTAGAAATCATAGTGTTATCCTTTTTAGTAAACCTCTCATGAAATTAGAGTTTTTCATCTTGATTTTCAACCATCGAATCAACTTTTTTATTTGATTCTGAGGTCAATTTATTTTTCTGCTTCAACTTTCTTCCACCAGCATTGGTGGTTATGACCTATTTGAAAATATCCATTATACAACATCTTCTTCCATAGTAGAAGCACTTTTTCTTGGGAATGATAGTTATATCATAATTATTCTTGGGTGTAGCTTGTTTTATAGTTTTCTTAACTCTCTTCTCCTACTCACACCCCAAGGAATATTTTTCTAAATTTATTCTTTACATCAGTATTTGTTATGGTCTTCTCTTCATATCAACATATTCATGATGCATGGTTGGTACATACCATGAGTCATCATAAATGTGAAAATTTATATTGTGATAATTATATATGTCTTCAAGACACTAAAATATATTCTTGATAAACATATTCTTCTTCATTTGCGAATTACGATTTAATTCTACATAGTTACTCTTTACATAAAATCTGCTCCCCCTTAATATTGGCCTTCTATAATTCTCATGCATTGAGAATTTATTCAAAAATTCCATGGATCGATGCTCAAATTTCCAACAACACCAACTATAGCCAACAAATCTTTATTTATTTTTATGTTCTATAACTTGGCCAGTTTTCAAATCTTTTTTCTTTTGGATAATATGACTATTCATCTAAGTTCTATATGACGAATAGGAATTTACACTCTTCTTCATAACCACATTTAATGATATGGTGGATTTATCATCATTATTCTTCATCCATGTTTGACCAGAATTGTTTTTAGAACTTTTACATGTAGATAAAAGTGTATTAGTAAAAATAAAAACTTTTTGAACATGTGTTACCTGTTTTAATGAACTTTCAACATATAATATCAAACTCTTCTTTCCCCTTGAATGAGCCTTTTCAAAAGTAATGCTCTTTTAATTGTTACTATTTGTAGCTTTTCGAATCTCACCATTTTCTGAAGATTCATCTTTAATGTTCTTAAGATTTTTGAACTTGATCTCCAACTCTATATATTTCAAGTTTAGATAATTCTTATATTCTTCATGTGATTTCACCATATCTTCAAATTCTTTCTAGTATGTCTTTAATTGTGTTTCCTTCAAATTTTTCAAATTGAATTCCATTTCAAGAAACTTCATGTTGTGGAAGTTTTTCTCGTCTTCAACATCTTTCAGTTTTTCTTCCCATTTACTCTTAATTTTCAGAAATTAATCATCATACATTTGATTTACATATAGTAAAGAATTATTCAACACTTTAATTATCTTTTACATAACCTCTATTTGGGGTTCTTTAACATTCATAGAGATTCTGAGTAGTTTCTCTAATGCACATATAACTTTTGTGTGAACTATCTTAGTCACATTCTTTTCAAAAATAGTCCTCTATAATTCATCTGTAATCAAATTGAATCTTTAATTAAAATGAAATTCAAACTATTATTTTGATTCAAAATGAGATTCCTCAATATTCATGATAGCTTTATTATATTCTTCATGTGTATGTATCATCTAATTAAAAACCTACTTAGCTACTTCTTTCTCAACCAAATTTCATTTCCATTATTCTTCAACATGGGATAAATGTTCATTGAAAAGTGAAACAATTTCTCCTTTATCATCAATAATTTTTTAGAGAAGTTTACATATTTGCAACTTCTTTTCCAAGGCTTGAGACATATCCTCAGCTTGCTTTTCAAGCTACAAATTTTCATCATATAATCCCCTGATAAAATAAAATATTTCATTGAAAAATTCAGTAGAAACATTCTTTAGATAATTTTTTATTTGTAAATAAAAATCCTTGAGTGATTCAATAAATTCGTCTTCATCACCGCTTGAACCATACTGATCGAAAAGATATTTAGCCACTATTTTAATAGATACTACTAATAGACTACCATTACAACTACAACCAGTTTGTGATGTATCCTCTTTCTTCTTCGAATTCATTTTTAGCTTTCTTGCATCATTATTCTATTTATTCTTCATGGATTTTGCAGAATCCTCCTTGTTGGAACTGACAGAGATAGGAACTAAATTACTCATCTGAGACAACCCTATTACTTCTTCAAATTCAAATATTCACTTTATATAAGTCTGATATAAACAATTGGGACAATAAGATAGATCCAATCAAATGTGTGACCTATGATTTGATACCAATTGAAGTGCCCATTGGAGCATGCAAGTACACTTAGAGGGGGGTAAATCAGTGTACACTAGCTTTTACCAAAAAAATTTCTTTTCTTTTAACCCTTTTAAAGTTTAACCTTTTCACTTGTTAGAATGATTGGATCTTATCTTTTTACAAACATAATTATATCACATGCAAGATAGAAAGTAAATTAAGCACAACACAAAGTATTTTTATAAGGTTCACCCCCAATGTGGGTGACTACATCCTTGTTGTGTTTAGGATGATCTGAAAAATAGTTTCTCCACTAAGAATGAATCCCCAATTACAAGTGGGTTGGTCAGGTATCAACCTGAAACCATTATGGATAGGTATGAAACTTTTCTAAAATTATACTAGCAACCCACCAATGTTCTTTATACTAGAATCCCACCAGTGTTTCACAAATACAACACTAAACACAATGGGAGAGATTACAAGAACATCAAGATTCCACTACAACACAAAACTAATCTTCCTCTACATGTCACTGAAATAAAACTGATTATTTACTTTATCACTTAAACTAAAACTCTTTGAATTCCATTTAATATAATAAACAACAATTTATGGATGTTGGTTCAGTATAATCTTCTAAATGAGTAGAAGATATTAATTCCACTTCACCTCAAAAAAATTTTATTTTGAACAATAGAATATTTATCAACAATCTATAAGTTTTCTTCTTCCATGATTTACTAAAAAATATTCCTTCGGCTCATAAAAATACTAATAATAGTATTTTCAAACATTAAACACTTTTACATTGTGTTTCAATCATGCTTGTATGATGTAAATTACGTTTTCATGCATGGAATTCTCATCACTCTGCCTCATGTATGAACTATCACATTTTGGGTTTTCATTTCATGGTATTCTTCTTATTTCAATATTACCAGTGATCAAATAAAATCATCACTTGATTCCCATTCTATTCAATATTTGGTGTTACTTATTCTTCAAGCAAGAAAATAAAGTTTCTTTGTACAACAATATAAAATGGGCAACACACAAGAAATGATTCTTCAATCCTCAGGTAATCACATGTTCATGGATATATATATATATAAACATAATATTCACAGTGTGATTCACATAAACACATAGATTCCTAAGCTCAAATACTTTACATAAACATTGTGCAACCCCAAATAATTTTCATAAGAATATCAAAAACAGTATGGTGAAATTCTACACACTCACTATGTACTGCTTTTCTGCAAACAAGACTGCTCCGCTTCACCCGATCTTACCATGTATTCACATAACACAGTAATTAAAATGATACTATTCTTCCTCAAATCATACACATGGTACTATTTTGATTTTTGTAATGCATTAATCTCATAAACTATATATTTGATATCACTTCCTTTCACCATGTTGCACAACAAAGTAAGTGTGGTTCTTTTTCTTTACATATTTCTTGCTTCTATGTCTTCACGTGACTATGGTATACACAATATCTTATCAATATCCCTTCACATAATGGGTTTTGTTTTTGAGAACAATAGTTCAGGAGAGTATCAGTACGTGAGTGTGATACACAGATCCTTCATTAGAACATGTATTGCAACTATGGTTCTCTTATTTTTAGTATACGATGCTTTTATCCAGTGTACATGGTTCTTTGAACTCAGATCCATTGATCCTCATCTTTTTTGTATAATATGTACACACGTTACTTCTATCTACTTCACATAACAACTATGTTGATATCAACACAGGTTTGTTGAAACTCTCCTACTATGTGGTTCTTCAATCTCCTTCACAAAACAAGTTTGCAAGAGTATTCGTTTGGGGTGTCTTCATGCGGCCACATACAACCTTACTGATTATCTATTCATGGACTCCTTCATAATATATTCAATCATGTATGATCATGTGAATTTATGTATGCATCGCGTAATAGATAACATTGATTCACTATCTTCTTCACAAAAACTAAGTTATACAGTTCACATAAACTCAATACACTTTGCGAGAGTATCAATTTGTGAGAATATTAGATCATGAAAAGATTACATTGAGAATGAGTTATGTAGAAAATTCATGCAAATAGGTACAATGACATTTAATTTCTTCTATTTCATGGGTTTTTCTTCTTCTTCTTGAAATACGTTCGTGTACCTTATTCGTAAATTCAGAGCGGTGCTCTATTTCTCTCTCTGATTATCACAAATTCTCTCAGATAAGAGATAAACACACACCTGAAAATGATCCACTCAAACGTATTTAAAGATAACATACATTGTCTCAAAACCTTAGATAATCATTAAGACCCATTCATTTTTTGTTTAAGATTTTACTGTGATAGAGTTTTGTACCACGAACCATCACCATCTCCGAAGAAAAATATTTTCAACATACTGTAATGATTTAGTATAATATTCTTAATGTGATGAAAATAGATCAATAGGACATTCTGATCAGATTCAAAACATCATAAGACT
Organism: Viscum album; assembly: GCA_963277665.1. NCBI lineage: Eukaryota > Viridiplantae > Streptophyta > Magnoliopsida > Santalales > Viscaceae > Viscum > Viscum album. Next base: position 1,454,201,655 of record OY728120.1, read on the forward strand.
CAAACAAGGCTCAGTGATCCGAGATCAAGCTTCTGTTGACATCACTACTTGGAGATCTCCTTCTATGAATAGAAAACTCAAGTGTAGGCTGAGGTTGTAGACGATGTCATTAAGATGATCAAATGACTTAGAAAATTAAAATCGACTAATCTAATAGTCACAGTTCTTTAATAGCTATAGTATAATATCCCACATTGAAATGGAACAAAAATGAGTTCTCCTTTATATTACAAGGCATGAAATGTATCAATTAGAATTCTATTATCCATCCTGCAAACAGCATATTTTTTTAGTTCTCTATGCCTTCTTCAAATCAAAACAACATTTTCAAAACATGAATGATTTTTCTCAGCCTTAAATTAATGTCACATTGACTTTTTATCAAAATTCATTGAAAATAATTATAACACAAATATTACTTTCAATAAATTTGAGTCATTAAATAATCTTTATTATACTCTTCTTCCTTGGATTTTTGGAATGTTTCCAACATAATGGTTTTGGATGGATTCAATTTGAGAGAATCTTCATGAATTTTACCAACTCGAAATTTCTTCCCATGATTGAATTCAATACGTATTTTATGGAAATAATTTGTTGATTTTGTTAACTACTTCATGGTGCATTGGAATATGTACATTGATCTTTATTGAAAATAGTCTAGGATTGGGCCTGTAATTATGGGTCCTATGGGGAAAATTTTGGGCTTTGAGTTCATTAGGTAGGCTTGGTGCTTGTTTAATTTATTTGACTTAGATTGGGTTTTGGAATTCAGTAGACCGACTTAATCTTATCCAATAAATCTTAGAAAGTATTGGTTTCTTCAGCTCTAGCCCTCATCTATTTGGATCCACTCAACCTTCATTTCATGCTCACAATATTCCATAAGTGTGTCCATAAAATCTCCAGTCAACAATACTTCATATTTTATTAGCGTCTTCAATCTGGTCCTTGTGATTGTAGTCAGTAGACATCATAAAAATTGTAATTTGATCTTGGTGATTGATTATTGAAGATTCATCAAACTATCTCCATGAGTATTTTACATCTGTTCTTCTTTAAATTTAGATGATGAAAATTTTATTATTCATCACTGATTCTCCTTCGAATCTCTTGTTTGATCAGTTCAGTGAAAATAATTCATCCCTACCAATATAATATCCTCTCAAATCATTTTTCTATGCACCATCCTTGCACTATCTTCCAAAATTATGATCATGAAATTGAGAAATCATTGAGAAATCACTGTTTATAATCAATACAAGGATAAAATACAACATCATAGGAACAAATCTTTAGACTCTCTCTTAGCTAAACTTAGTTGCTTTCTGAATATTTCTTATTCTATTTTAGTATCCTCGTCTTTCATATTCATTATTACTAGTTTTGAGTCCCCTGATCTCATTTTGATCAAACTCTATGGTGTGATTGTATGGTATGAGCTTAGAGTGAGGTAGCTCAACATGCTTCATGGAGAATGGTCATAGTAGGACCATATATTTAGAGTCTAGACCTTGTGTGTGAATATGTAGTAGTGGAATGGGTGTGGTAGTCAATTGGAGGATCTTCATTTGGAAGAGGGGTGAGGTTGAGATTACTCTAGTGATTCCATGATCAATTATAATAGAAAGGAAGGTGGGACATAGTAGGGTGATTGACCATAGAGATTTGAGGTGTGGAAGATGGTAGTGTATGGGTGAGGTAGCTTGGATTTCCTCATGGAAGCTTGATGTTCTCATTGTCGTATCTTGAGAGATGGAATTTTGTATCTTGGAATTCTCTATATATGGTAGATTTAGAATTTTTCTTACGGTCACTTGAAGATGTTATCATGTAGTAGCTTGAATTTGGTCATGCATCAACTTCTTTCCATTTCAATTTTTTTCATGCATAGTCACTTGATCAACCATGGGGTATCTTCTTGAAGTCTCTTTCCTTCTCAATATGAAATTAATTGACATAATAAATCAAATGACCATATAATCATTTCATCACATAGTTAATAAAACTTTGTAATTTATTCATCTTTAACCTACAAAATTGAAAATCAAAACTTAATGTAGCCTATGTCCATATTTTCACATAATACAATAAATAATTAAATTAATTTCATTTCATAATTGGATTAAAATAATTACAAATCCAATTTTGAGTCTTCTAATAATTTAATTTCAAAAAAAATATTTAAAAAATTGAATATAAAAATTTGAAAACATTTATTAGTATAATTCTAAAATTATGACTAGTTCAATTAAATACAAAGAATGAGTAATTCATTAAAAAAAATTATCCATTTAAAAAATTATGTTCTGATTTCAATAAACCTACAAAAAATTAATTAATTACCTATTTTTACATTAGTATGATGGTATTTATCATTGAAATATCAATAAAAATTTAATGATTTGGAACACATCACTTATTCACAAAGAAAAAAGACATATTGACCATTTGGTGAACAAGGAAAAAGGGATATAGAGCTTCTATAATTGGTAAAAAATAATGTATACACACCTTTTCCTATAAAATATAGAAGTTTGTATTCTTAATTTATAAATTTTATCAATGAAATAAGTATATATGGATATGTCTACATGATAAGGTATAATTATGAATATTTTGAGAAATTCAAAGTGTTCAGGAATGAATTATAGAATCAACATGGTAATTTGTTAAAGAAGATTTGATCTGATTGAGGTTGTGAATATCTTATCCAAGATTTTATCAACATTCCATGGGATTACAGGATTCTATCTCCACACAAACCTCTTTATACACCATAGTGGAATTGTGTGAGTGAAATGAGGAACTATACCTTTCTTGACATAGTGAGATTGATGATGAGACATGCAGATCTTCTATTATCTTTTGGTGGATATAAATTACATAACACAACACAAATTCTAAATTTAGTGCCTACTAAGGTGGTGAATAGAATACCTTATGAATTAATGTATGGAAATAAATCAATGTTGTCACATACTTGTGCAAGGGGTTTTATTGAATTTGTTAATTCCAGCTCAGAAAAAAAAAGTAGCAACCTAGGGCACAAATTGTATATTTATAGGGTATCCTAAGGAAATAAGGGGATACTATTTATAAAACCTCTCAAACAATAATGTGTCCATCACAAGAAAATCCATTTTTTATGAAATTCATCACATTATCAAGAAGGATAGTGGGAGAAATATTAACTTCGGTAAATTTGATGCTCAAGATACACATGAGTTGCTACAAAAACACATTCCATAGGTCCCTGAGGAAGATGTTGTTCCTAAAATATAAGTACTACATAAAATCATAATAGAGGTTAGAGAACCAAAAATATATCGTTTTATATTTTCCAAGGATGGTTACTCACTATTGGTTGCATATAATGATCCTCTTCTCTATAAGGAGTCTATAAAGAGATCAGAAGCTATAATCTAGAAAAAATATATGAATTCTAAGATGAATTACATGTATCATAATAATGTATGGCTTCTGGTAGATCCATTATTTGATGTAAATATTGTTTAATTTAAATTTTTATTTAAGATAAACTTGTATATGGGTGGTAAATAGAATGATAGTTACGCAAGGGTAGTGGCCAAATGTCTTAATAAGTGTCAAGGTATTGACATTGATGAAACCTTTTCTCCAGTTTCTATGTTTATATCCATCATAATTATAAATTTTATAGTATCATTCTATGACTATAATATTTCTAAAATGGATTTGAAAACAACTTTTCTTATTGGGAACTTTTTAGAAGATGTCTATATGACATAGCCTAAAGAGTTTCTGACTCCGGGAAAAGAAAAAAATATTTTCAAGTTACAAAGATCCATTTATGGACTGATGAAAGCATCTTGGACATGGAATTTTTTGTTCTATGAAGACATAAATGATTTTGGTTTCATAAATAATGCATATTATCCATGTGTTTACTAAAGGTTTATTGAGAGTGTGGTCATATTCCTAGTAGTATATATTGATGACATACTACTTATTGAAAACAACTTACCAGTCTTATAATTAGTTAAGGATAGGTAAAAATGTTTTTATCCATGAAGGAATTAAGTGAATAAGTGTATAACCTTGGAATCAATATCATTTTTCATAGATATAGAAGGATTCTTGGACTAATTCAAGCTGTATATTTTGAACAAAAACTGAATAGATTTAGTATAGAACAATCTAAGAGGGTATTGGTTCTAGTGTCATATAGTATACATCCCACTAAAAAAATAGTTCCTTGGACACAATAGGAGAGAGATAGAGAAAGATTCCATATGCTTCTATGATAGTATCTATCATGTATTCCATGTCATATACTAAGATTTATGTTTCCTACACTTTGATCATGGTAGGTAGATATCAATATGATCTAGGATTATAGCATTGGTCTGCTATTAAGGATATACTTATGTATATGAGGTGTAATAAGTATATGTTCCTGGTATATGGATTAGACATGGATCTTGTCATAATATTATATACTGATTCAAGTTTACAAAAAGAATGGAATGATCTATTTTCATTTTCATCATACATCTTCAGTCTCAATAGAGGAGTTGTGGGGCATAAGAGCTCAAAGAATCTAGTTGTTTCCAATTATATTTTTCATTCTAAGTATATAGTGGATTCTGATTCATCCAAAGAATCTATTTAAATATTCATTTTTTCAAATTTCTTGATGTGGTTCCAATAATTAAAGACTCTATCACGTTATATTTTGATAATATTATGGTGGTGGCACTCGTAAAGGAGGCAAGGTCACACCAATAGAAAAAGAACATACTTTGAAAGTATCATCTATTAATTGATTTATCTCAGAGGGTTAAAGTTACTATGTGTAGATTTTACATTGGGGAAAATTTGGAAAACCCTTTAACTAAATCCTTATATCAATAGAATCTTGAATACCATGTGAGAGCTAATGGACTAAAGGTTGTTTTCAGTTAGATCTAGTGAAAGTGAGAGTCTATTAGAGTTGGTTCCCTTGTACCAACTTCTATATAATTTATGATTACTTGTATTCATTTGTTTAAATAGTAATAAAGTTTTATCACATCATGATTATTCTTATATATTACATAATATGTGATAATGTTGTAAGGGTAATTATCACACTGAAAGGTCATAATTATTCCCTATTATAATGAGAACCTAGAATTATCCTAAAAATATACTTAAATATATATTATATAGTCAAATTATTCATTTGATATGATGAAAAATGATATAGTCTATTAAGGATAGAGAATCATAGGACTCTGAGACACTTTCTCATGGTATATTCCCTTAGTAATTTCTAGAGTGTTTGATTATCATACCTTGACCTGTTGATAGGAAATACACATTTATATGCTTAATTTGATGTTCATATCTACATATGTGTGTAATGATCCTTAAAATTTAATACTATTATTAAAGCATGTCATGAGTCATGTACATTGATGTATTAATGAAAATCATGATCACATATTCTCGTGATGAGGTAGGATGTGTTGGGTGCATCACGAATGATATTTTGTTATTGAATAATGTGAGAAAGAATTTATCTCTTCCCAATTTATTAGAATCTGATATCTCATGTCTTTTTATGGGAATGGAATTGCCTAATTAATTCCTTGTCCATGGAATTATTTTAGAAAGTTCATTTCCAGAAAGTTAAAGAAAGAGACATCGGGTACATAGGTTGATGACACCAGCATGCAAATAGTATGATTAGAGATATCGAGATAAAGTGGTTATATTACACAATGAGCATTCATAAGCATTTTTATGTCATTTTGACATTAAATTCATTATCTATGAGAGCCTTGGTGTGTTTTTATATGGTAACTTTTTTACTTTAGGTTGTGTAGCCCAATGACACTTAGAAAGGGGTCTAGAGGGTCACACACTAAGTGTATTTTGAACTACATTTCAATTTTATATAAAATTATCGTTTGGATAAATATTATTCTCATATGGGGTTTACTAATTATTCATGTTAGTTTGATCATAAATATTTGATCACCATCTATTTGATAGAATATATATGTGAGTTGAATATTTAATAAATATTTATTATCTTGTAATTATTCATTAAATTAATATAATATATTATTTATTTATTTTATTTCATTCTCAATGTGACCATATTTTTATTACATGAATATTTAATAAATATTTATTCACTAATTCGTAATATATAATATTTATTTATTTATCAGTGAATAATGTTGTGACATTTATTTAATTAATTAATTAGTAATTATTCAAGTTTTGAAAAATATTGTTGTGGATTGGTAGATTGAGTTTAATAGTTTGTATTGAAATGTTATTTTAAATATTATTTAAAAAAATATTAAATTATTTACTTAAAGAAATAATATTAATTTTATCTGTTAGTTTATTATATGTCAAGTAAATAACAATAATTATATTATTATTTAGACAAGGGTTTCACAGATGATTAAGAAAATAATGAAGGATTTGGTGCAATTATTATTTTCTAACCCTAAAACTATTTAAACTCAGTTATGAAATTTTTGAAAACCATTTACTTTTTATAATCATTGTATATAATGATTTATAAAGAGGATTCTCTTGGTCCTTAGATATATCTTCCTCTAAAACAATCTCAATAACATAGAGCAACTCTCCTCCTCCCATAGACTAATTCTTTCTCACCTTGAAGGATTTTGTTCTGATAAACGGTGATTGCTGAAAGCATAAGAATCATATAGACTATCACCAAGAGGATTCAATTTCACCAATCAAAGTTTCACAGAACACATGTGGAACAACACTAGAGGTAATATTCCATTTATTCTCTTTATGAAATGATGGTATGATAAGAGGTCTTTATCCAATCATCTATAATTAAGAAGTAAATCCAACGCAATGTATTTATCTATTCAAATAAATTAACTATAAATAATAAGTGAAAAGATCCTATCATTTTTGTTTCTATATTTCTATTAATTAATCATTGATTTAGTTTTGTTTTTCATAACCTTCTTCATCATGTAAATCTCAAGTTATTTATATATTATGATAAAAGTCCTATTTTTCTATACCCAATAGGCACTTCATTTGCACCTAAAACCTTTAAATGATCACTTTGATCCAACCAAAATACTCTTTCCTCCTTGGGTATCCATTTGATGATAAATCAATCAATTCTTGGGAAGGATCCTCCTTTAAACCATTGTTTTCTAGTACCTCAAGTTTATATAAAGAAGGAGAAGAAATGATTATCTATGGATAATTGATAGAAAGTCCACATACCATTTTTATAGATCTAGACTCCTAATATAAGCCTCTATAATGTTCCCTGAGCCATCATGGAATTTACTTGAACATTATGAAGCAATAAAATAATTCCTTTGGTTATAAATGATTTGTAACCTTCATCTGTATGTATGAAATTTATATTTAAATGCATCCTTGATTCTCCCAAACATTTCATCATATGAAATGATAATGATTGATGATTGATTTCATGGAATAAGACATGAATGTTAAAATCTAATGTTTGAAAGCCTTTATTTATCATATAATATGATTGATACAAATCTCTATATTATTATATTCCCATGTCATACAATATGATATAGATATGGAAGTAGTATGATATCACTATATTGTATACCATGGTATGAAAAACCAAGGAATATGATATGCTTATTTTTATGTGTGTATTACAATAATTCATACATATATCATGTTATATGATATAGACCAATTATATATCATTCAAACCATTGTATTTAGTTCATACCTCCATCAAGCATTTTTTTATTGAATGAATTGAATATTTTTCAGATGTTATCTTTCAGAAAGTTAATGAAATGAAATTAATCATTTATGGATTGATGTTATTTATATAAGATTTTAGAAAAGGATGGATAAAAAATTGTAACATTTTTTTTTACTTTTTAAACTTAAATATTAAAAGATAAAACCATTTATTTTTAGAAATCAAAATTTATTTTTTTAGAAAGATCATTATAATTTTTTTGATTCATCTTTCATAATCATTACTATTACAATTCAATGTAATCATCCATATTTCATTCATATAAATGACTAAAAATTATTATAATTATTTATATAAAGAGTATCTAACCCCGTGAAACTGATATAATGATTATCTTTAGAATCTCTTCTAAAATCAACTCTAGGATCATCTATTTTATTTATAAGTTGTTCATGATAATAAAGATCCATTATCTCTAAAATCCAGTCATATGGATTATTTTATCCAAATGTTATGAAGAAAATATAAATATAAGATTACCATAATGGATATCACTAATGGGTGGCAGATTAATTTAGATTTTTTAGATAATTATGATTCAATATTAAAGGAATTCATTATGTTTCCAAAGTGGTATCCCATGGATTTCCCACTTAATAAATCTTACCCTTTTTATAATTCTATCATCCATCAGTTTTATAGTACTCTATGTTATGATAATATTAGCGGATTAATTAGAGATAATTTTACTATAAAATTTCATGAATCCACCAATAATGTATAGTAATTTTATAATGAGATAATAATTCTATTAGAAAGTGAAAAAAATTGGTATCTCATAAACATAAGAAAAACATAGATATTTCAAGAAGTATGAAGCTAGAATTAGACTTTTATTCTCTAACGATAATATACATAAAATGATCAATTTTGGTTTTGAATAAAATATTTGTTTAATGTGGGTTCAAACCTTTTTCGTGTCACAGAAGGGAGACACTATCACTATCAATATTTTAGATATTTATATTCTATATTTTATTATCGATATAAATAAGTTCAACATTATGTAATTCATGTGGTGTTACATTAAAGATATATGTTCCAGAGTTATGAAAGTTAAAAATCTTCCCTACTGTATTATTTTTAATACAGTTTTATTAAAAAAATCAAAGTAATAGAATATTAATCTAGTAAATCTATCAAGTATTGATAAAAAAAATTATTAATAGAGAAACTAATGAAAAGTTGATATTCATATATAATATCCATGAGAAAACAATAAACTAGGGAATTTATTCAACCAACTCCATAGTATTTTCATGTCATTTTTTATAATGATAATAATAAAGAAATAGATGTATCACTACTGAAGGTATGGAAAAAATAAATTTTATTAAAAATCCAAGAAGTTCATAATAATTTTTTTCAAGGAATATCCTAAGAAATTTAGAAAAATATGAAAGTAAAATGTGGGTCTTAACACTTACACTACATAATTAAAAAATAAAATGTTATTAAAGAATAAAAATTGAGTTTTCCCTTGATAAATCTAAATCTTGGAAATCTATAAAAGATTTTATTGAAAATACCAAATAGGAAAGTGCTTTGAAAACTCATAATCATATAATTAGAAGATATTAAGTATTATTCTTCCACCAAAACAAATAATAGAATTAACAGATGAAGAACTTACTTTTTCTAATATTTTAAAAACATAGGTTCACTCATTCTCCTATATAAAAAATAAAAGGTAAAGTTACAAAATTTAATTTAACTAATTTTATTGATTAATATTATGAATCCATTTCATTTGATATACATAAAAATAAAGAAATAAATTAATTCCTCAATAGATAGTTCTTACATCTTGAGGGAATAAATAAAAGAGATATAGTAAAATAATTTTATTAACAACAAACATCCATAAAACAAGTTTCATCTTCAAAGGAATCATCTTCAAAATTATAAAACTGCTTCAAGATCAATGAAAGATCATTTATAGGGGTGAATTAGTTATCAATACTATTTTTATATTTCTTTCAAAGTAACATATGAATCATATTATGATATGGTAATTATTTCTGAAACACACCCAAACACTCTCCAATACAAAGTAACTCAATAGATTTTCAAGGTTCACCTCTCAATGTGAGAAGGATAGTCCTTATAACTCGTGGTTTCACATCTCTTGACTATACTTTGGTGCATCTCATGCCTTAAAAAGATCAATGATTGGTTAAAAAAATTATTCTACCAAACATACTTCCTCTAATTTCTTGAGTGTGCTAAAAATCATCCACTTACACTCTACTTGAACTGCATGAAACAAGAAAAAATTCTTCTTCAAACTTTCACAAGAACAAGATACTTCTTCACTTTTTATGCACAACATATGAACACAACCCATTCAGTATTATTATTCTTATTTCATTATTATACCTTATATAATCATAGAATATTAATTTTATAGAATATATATATATATCAATTATTATTATTTTCCCACACTTAATACTATTCTTCATAATCTTCACATACTTTTAATATATAAAGTGGACCCCTTCTTTAATAATTAATTCAAATTTTCCTTTGAATTTCAAATTCAAATATCCTTCTTTAATCACAACAACGGTAACATCTATTATATTAATGTTGACCAATAAATTTAAATTATTGGATATAAGAAACCAAAGTAACCACTAAAATTTGAATATGAATCTAAGTCAGAAAGTCTATTGAGCTACCTGGAATTCAAAAATCTCGACGTGGGGACCTCCATTACAGAATTTCAAATTGCTATAAACTAGTTATTTTTTAAATTATTGATCACATTATGGTGTATGAAATTTACTATGATGTGGAGACATTCCAAATTCCATTGGCACCAAAAATCTATAGAACTCCCTTATGGTGTGATCCATGCACCATAGTGTGGCCCTTCACATTTTCTCATGACTATGGTGTGGAATATGAGCTTCAGTGTGGAGGTCTAAAATTCTTCAAGAACACCTGAAATCCCTCTTTTTAGGAATTTAGGCATGGACCATTACCAATATGTGGAGGTATTGTATTTTCCAATTCCATATTATTCATATGGTGAAACCAGTTTCACAACGTTGTGGAGACAACTGATTGATCGTCTCCTATAGTTTGGTCACTCACTTTGAGATGTGAGGAATTTTGGAATTTTTTTCATCCCATTGCCTAATTTAGTATCTCTATGGAAGGGATAATATGTTGTATAATGATCCAATTTTTTCCTTCATTTACATGGTGTGGAATATAGATTATAATTAAAGACTTCTTCCTTAAATATATTTTATGATGAAAACCCAATTTTATGACTTTAAACTCCTACAACTGCTCCATTCAATCTTCTTGCAACATGAAATCTTCCAATGATATTTAATCACATTGATCTATCTTAAGAATTTTCTGAAATAATGTCTCCAAGATCCTTCATCTCACAATAAATATAACATTGAAAATGATTTATGTATTAATAAAAAAAGGAAATACAATCACATCCACTCCAAACTATTACACCAACTTCTCATAAAAACATCTCAACCGCCTAATGGTCTAAAAAATATCCCCCTTTGGATTTTTTTGTCAAAAAAGGAACATAAATCAAAACAAAACTTTCAATACTAATAAATGGATCTCCATACAATGATTCTTAGCCTATATGAGTAAAATCTGCGTACAAAACATAAAACATGAATAAATAATACTATGTTTTCCAAAACATATTAGTGATCTATAAGCTTCAAACCTAAACATAGAAAAATTTCATGATTATTAGATTCCACTTGAAAAAAAATATATCATATCATAATTAGTGATTCATCATCAACATCGACATCACACCAAATATTCTCTTAAAAACTCTGTACATACACTTCATCAAATTGTTAAAATTGATTACACACATGCACAATGTTAAATTCAGAGCTTTCCCCTATTAATAAATTTATAAAAAATATATTCTCCACCTTAATAGAAACATATATAAATGTATGCTTCCCCACTAAATATTATCCCCCTTGCACAAAATTCAAGGAGATAAATATAAAGATTGATTTTTGTTGTCAATGTTATCCCCCTTTGACAATAATATCCAAAGTAAAGAAGATATAGGGGAAACAATAACCATAACATAGCCTTCATAAATATGATATTGAATTCCCAACATCAACTTTGGATTCTAAAATTCTTCCATCGGCAATGGCCTGGGGAAAACATAAGCAATTTTTTCCTTGGTCAGAGAAAATTCTAATTCTAACTCATTTTTCTATACAAGTTATTTGATGAAATGATATTTTATATCAATGTTATTTATTATTGAATTTTATATAGTATTATTTGATAAATTTATATCACTTTTATTATCACATCCTAAGATAAGTGTAAACGTCACTTCAACCTTTTCATTAAATTTGATTCAGAACACCCACTTTTCCCCAATAAAATTCTTTTCATTAGGCTTGGGTACCAAATCCCAAGATTCATTCTTCTATATCCGATCAAACTATTAATTCCTAGCATCAACCCATTTTTTCTGCTTATTTTATTATTCAATATATCTATGTTTAACTTGAGATTATAATAAAGTATGAGTTGTAGTCTTCATAGTTCATATAGTTTGAACTTTTTTTACATGACCCCCTATGATTTTTTTAATAAAAAAAATCCATCTCAGACATGGGTTAGATGAGTTCCATTTATCCTTATCACTTGAAATGGTTGAATATTCTTTATCTACATTTATATCTTGAGCACTTTCTTCTTTGATAGAAATTTATTTTGGTTTTTTAACAAAAATTGCATCACCATCACTTATAGAACATGATTTATTATGTGTAACTTATTTCTTTAATTTATCTAGCACATTAATATTATTAGAATAAATTATATTTTCACTTTAGTTTTTAAAAAAATGATAACATATTCCATTTGGAGGATATACAATAAAGATCCCATCAATACCTCAATTTTCAAACTTTCTATGATTCCCACCTTTCAACTTGACGGCACAAGGGCTCTTAAAAATCAAAGATACTTTAAGCATGTATATTTTTAATAATACATATCATAAGGTGAAAAATAAAAATTTATCCTATGAAAACATTTATTTTGAATATAAATTATTGTTTCAATATATTTTCTCTAAAAATAATTAGGAGTATCATACTAGGCCATTATATTTAAAGTCATCTCTACCAAACATTTGTTCTTATATTCTTCCACACCATTCTATTTACGTGTGTATGGTACATTAACTTCATCTTAAGTTCCTTGCTTATCCAAAAAAAGATTCAAACTTCCCATTTGTAACCTTAGTTCTATTATCCGTTCGAATCATCTTGAGAGAAAAAAAATATTTTTCTACACTTCTTCGAATACTTTTAAACAATTTAAAGGCATCTGAATTGTGATTCATAAACATAAAACAAGTAACAAGAGTTAATTCATCATTAAAAGTAATAAATTACCTTTCTCCATTGGTTTATTGGTTCATCATGGGACCACATGTTGAAATTTCATGAGCTAGACCCAACTTGTGATAAACATTGATTACCATTACATGTATAACAGTTTTATATATACATGTTATTAGCTTACTAGAATAGTGATGATACTACTACATCCACTATATTTATTTTAATTTCTGTGGATTACAAGTTATATCGTAAATTTATATCACTTCCCAGACTATAATGAGAACCTTGAGATACTATTAAAGTAATATTAAAGTAATTTCCTATGGTCTAGATATGTCATACTAACTAAACACAGATGATATATTCCTACCAGGAGTTGGGGGAACATAAGAATTGAGACTTATTCTCATGAAGTTCACACTTATTGATATCTAGTATTTTATATCTTATGGACATAACCACTAATAGGAACACCACATGTTTTTGGTATCATTGGTTGTTCTTATATAAATACATGTGTATTAGTCTCCTGATGTGATATCATTATCATTGTGTACCATTTGATCACACAATTTTAATCAAGGAAAAACCATGAAAATAAAGTCATGGTGAGGTAGTTTTTTTTGGGTGTGTCATTGGTGGTATGGAATTGGTTGAATGTTCAAGATAGAATTTTTTGCATCTGGATATATGAATAAATATCTCTGGAATGATTGATTAAGATGGTAGTACTTTCCTAAATCTGTGGTCATAGTAGTTGAAGGTAAGTTCATCTATATAGATCAAAAAATATTAAAGTAATAAAGGAAGATGAAATGAGTGTGCATCCTTCTTTGTGAGAAATAGCATGAAAAATAGATTATATTACACACTACATGTTCATAGATTGGTAGTCATTGCTATGATAATTCCTTATCTCTTTAGGGGCCATTATGGGTTGCTAGACTCTACTCTTGGTTAGTGAATATTAATCACTACTATCGAGATAAGGTCCTAGAGGGTTACAAACAATAGTGAATTCAGGGATATGCCCTCTTCTAATGAATAGGAATATATGACATGGTGGGCCCCACAATGGGCGTCGAGAGTTGTCCAAGTTTTATCGATCACCAATAAATAAATTAATTCATTATTATTAAAGTAAAGAATAATTAGGTGGAATTTATATATTAAAAGTATTTAGAATTGTTTAAGTAAATACAAGGATTAATATTAAACAAACAAATATTATTTTAATATTCTAGGTTAGTTTAATATTATTAGGAATTAAGAGTTGATTTAATGACTCAGGTTTGTCATGTAATATATTTAATATATATTATAGGTATATGATAAAATATAAATAATATTTATGATCTTGTTAGTTCATTATAATTAATTATTTATTAATTATTTATTGGATGTTAAATATACAGAGGTCGAAGAAACCCTAACCGGGTATTTGGACATCCACTATATAATTCAAAGAGAACCACATTCCATGTGACTATTCACTAATTTAGAATTAAGTGTTTCTATCTCCTCCGAAATCATAGTGGGATAATCGCTCAATCCAAGAGAATGATCCAAGAATTCCTTCATGGATTAAAGCCTAAAGATTGTGGTGATCATCATGTTGTTGAAAAGACCTCCAAAGTTCTGCACAAGAAACCAGAATCTAAAGAATGGAGTACACACATAATAGATAAGCATGTGAGGAAAATCTAGATTGGTTCAATGCCGGATACTTCGAGAAATTGTTACTAGCAAATTATGACATATGTGAACACCTCAAATCAGAATGAGGTACTTGTTCTTTTATTTTATTTTCTTTGATTAAATCATGGGATATACTCAAACCCTACTGGGGCTCAAATCACTAGAGATGATGAAGGTGCATCACTCCAGTGATGGATAAATTTTAAATCAGAGACCCACTATATTATTTTGTGTGCCCTTGTACTAACACTTGGTATCATAGTGATCACATAGATTTTATAGGACAAGAAAATTATTTTCCTTCAAATTTAATTAAAGGGTTGTCAATCAGTCCCAGAAAATATGGCTGTGAATCAATGCGATCTCAGATGCCAAGTTACAGTCATTCGGAAAAAAATTATGGATCAAAATGGTGTTTATGAGATATTAATGTTATGGATATTAAAATATTATAGAGAATGTATATTTTATACACATTAATTTATCATGCATAAAACATGAAAAAATTTATTCTGGTGTCCCCATTTTGAAAAAATATGGGTTATAACTTCCAGCAGCAGCACACAATACTAAAGAGAAACCTACAAAATAAATAGGCCTGGGGACTCAACCCCGCGACCTACAACCCAAACCCCTCCCTCCTATGCCACCCCAGCCACATGCGAGGTGAACCAATTTTATTTCAATCATGACATGACTAGAATCTATCTGAAATCTGATAGATGGATTTTCTCTAGGAAGTGGATAATAATTCCACTTGTTTTATTGAATTTCTAGCAATAAGATAAAAATAAAAAATAGTGATGTGTTTTTCGGTTGTCAGTGTGACTCTTACTAAAAATGTGGAGGAATCTTTATCTAGATTTTTTTTCACTGAGGGACCTATGGGATTGAATTAATTAAGAACAAGAAAAAAATAAGGATGCAACACCCATCGTGTCTCATCCCCCTTTCTCCCCTGGCTAAGCCCCCCCCCCCCCCCCCGCAGCACAGCCATCTCCCTCTCCTCCCTTGAAATATGAATCTCGCACACCGCCCTCATTGTTGGCCCCCTTCCTCATGATATCTGGCCACTACTCCCCAAGTCCTACCATTGTACCACCCTACACTACCCCCATCTCATCTGGTTGAGCGATACTGCCGATATCCCACACTGATTCCTAACCAACCCCTTCCTACATCACCCTGCCATCATGCCACACTACTCTGGACTCAAGCTGCCTATGTGATGCCTACCAAACTATGAGGTACCCCTTGCCAAATCTTTCATGGGTCCTTCTTGACTCGATTCTCCCCATAATGGGATGGGGATGGTCTGCTCGAATCAGAATGGGTCTGCACAGGCCTGCATGGCCCAGAATACCCCAACATGGGGTTTTTCTAGCCCCAAACGAGCATTTGGGGATATATCCTCGCCCGCAATGGACTGGGTTAGGGTTGTTGGTGCCTGAGTTAAATTAATATAATCATTAATTAATCAGTTTAATTAATTTAATTTTAATATTAAATTGAATTAATTGAAATTAATTTTTGGTTTGAAATTTATATCTTTAATATTATGAAATATTAAATTATTTTTAGTATTAAATTAAATTAAATTATTTATTTATTTTATCGATTTAAAATTAAATTAATGATGGTACCAAATAAAATTAATTATTTGAATTTATATAATTCATTTAATTTATTTAAATACCCACATACTTTAAATTTGTTGAAATTTAATTCTATTGTCACGTGTTTATTTATTATATCGACTAGTCTTCAGCTAGTGACCATACCTATGTATGTATAGGTTTATTTCTTAAATTATTTATTACATGTGTGTGATGATCTTAATAAGTAGGTAATTAAATGATGGTATGTGCATCATAATTTTTTCTAATATGTATAAGGGAATGAGAATCCAAATTTATATGTTGTATATTTTTCCCCTAGAACCCTTCACTAGTGCACTAGTTTATTGGTACATTATATGATGAATCCTTAAGACACAGAACACGCTAAGATGAGGCAGTACTCTGGATGATAAGTGAGTACACTGGAATGGGGGTGAGCTACAATATGAGTCAGGACTCGACCCAGGTATGTTACCCTGAGGTCAGGTTGATCTGTTAAATTTAAAATGGATCAAGTAATATCATATTCTCAAGACCAGTTGAGTAGAATAATTTCCTTTATGGATTATTTTTTATATTATGCAAGTTCATTTTTACTACGAGATCAAATAAAATAATAAATAAGTAAAATGCATAAGGATGTAATGTATGTTTTTATATTATTGAATGTTCAGTTGTGATAGCGACAATATAGAATAAACATATTTAATATAAATTGATTACATTTGTCAAAAAAAATAAAATCCCTCAATTATATATTAATTCATAATGCTTTATGTTGCTCACATTTGAACATATCTAGGTGTTTGGGGTGCTCGTCAGCCGTAATTGAGAGTCCCTTCTACTACCGAGGAGTTCTAATGAGAATAATGGGTACATATAAATAAATTTGGTAGAAAAGGAGTAATCATAGCTAGATTTATATCACTTTACAGGGAAAGGGTTTAGGTAATCATGGTTATAGTTTTGATAAGTAGGGACTTTACTCAACAGATTAAGGAACCATGAGTTAAAGTTGTTGGCCATCCTAGAGCCTACCTTGGAACTCTCTGAGTAGTGGCATATAATTATCTTGTAGACTATTAGGGGAGGTTTCAAGGATCCCTTCCACTGGAATACTCAAGAAACATAGTATTATGAATCACATATTGAGGACAATTGAGGTTTGATAAAATAGTGGGATATATTTAATGAATTAATAACAGAATAATAAAAATTTTCTATAAGATAATCAAGTTAAAGTACTGACTGCTAAAATTTATTTTTTATAGATCAAAAATGGAAAATGAAAACACCATAGAAATACTACCACTATGATACATATTTGATAAATAATATATCCTAATCGACCATCACTTTTAGGAGTGCTACAGGTGCTTGTGAATATCACTACGCCAAGAAAGGAAGAGTTGTGTGTTGGATTCCTCACTTCCTATAGATCCCCCTCAGGGAGAAAGCAAGGAGGATAAAAAAATTGAAAAAGATTATATATGATTCACAAGATGTACATCACATCATGTTTCCATCTATGTCCAGTCAATTGAAGATAATGTATGAGAACAAAGATACCTATAAAATGATGACTCTTCTATGAGAATTATATCCGGAGAGAGTAAGGTGAGAAAGGTATGAGATATCCAATTCATTGTATAGGTATAGGCTAGCACAAGGTAATCAATCAGGAACTCATGTACTCATGATGATAGTGTACATTTAGAGACTTGAAGCCCGTGTGTTCAAGATAAACTAAGAACTAGAGACAGATATCATTCTTTCATATTTAACATCCATCTTCTCAACTTTAATTGTTAACTACAATATAAATAAATAGAAAAGTTCACTCTTGAAACATTTGGATTTAATTATCAAGATGATAATAATATGAAGAATACCAATTCTTCTATCCTTATAGTGAACAAGAGAAAGATGGGAAAGTCTAAGGGGTCTAAGGCTAAGTCTAAGCAGAAGAAATCGATGCATCGTCCTTCCAAAAATCCAAGGATACTAAGGCAGGGAAATGAGAAGGAGTTTATCTCCTTTCTATGTGGAAAGAAATGCCTCTAGAAGAATAATTATAGAGCTAGGAAGAGGCAAGGTGATTATTCTACTTCAAGTATTTTTTTCATTGAATGAAATATGTCATTATCTACAAGTTGGGTATTGGATACAGTATGTGGTTCACGAATTTTTATTCATATATGAAAACCAATTAGATTTAAAAAGATTACAAAATTTGATGTGTATATCCAAGATAAAAATGGTGTGAGTTTATTAGTCTTGGCAGTGGGAGATTGTCATCTGACTTTGACTAGTGGTTGGGTTATTGTATTGGATAGTTTTAATTATATAAATTCAGTAACTAGAAACATAATCTCAGTGTCAATTTAGGAAACCATGGTATTTTATTTCAAGTTTTGAAATAAATTTTGTCCCTTTTATAAGGATACCATGTGTTATCGTATCACGTATATTAACAATGGGTTGTATATGCTTGAACTTGAAAACCCAATAATGAAAATCAATGACAAAACTAGAAAACATGACTTAAATAACACCCACCTATGGAACATCATTATTTTTCATGTAAATGAGAAGCTATTAAATAAATTACATCAAGAAGGTTATTTTGACTCAGTTCAGTTAAAACCATTGGATTTTTCTCATTCTTGTTTACATGGGAAATGAAAAAATCACCCTTCTTGGGGAAGGGAGAAAGAGCCACTTCATTACTGGAATTAACTCATACTGACATATATGGTCCATTTCTAATAGAGGTCAGGGGTGGGTCTTCTTACTTAATTACTTATAATTATTAATATAGTATGTATGGATATATCTACTTAATGTGGTATAAATAATAATTGTTTTATATTTTTAAGGATTACCAACATGAATTAGAAATTCATCTTGGTTAGAAGGTCATGGAAATCCACTCAAACTGAGGTGGAGAGTATCTTAACTAAGATTTAATTGAAAAATAGAAGGACTGTGGGATAGTATCCCAAATCGCTCCTTTTTATTCACCATAGTGTAATGGTATTAGTGAAAGTAGTAATGAGACCTTTCTAGATATCATCAGATCAATGATGAGTTGGGAAACTCTTCCATTATCCTTTTCGGGATACGCCTAGAAGAAAGAAGCATATACACTACACTGAGTAACAACTAAATCTTAAAATGGGATTTCATATGATTTTTGGTATGTGAATAAACCTAGTCTATCACACATATGTTTATGGGGATGTGAGGATTTTTTCAAGATGATACCTAGTGAAAATTTTAAATCCCGAAGCGTAAAGTTCATCTTTATAGGTTTTCCTAGAGAAACTAAAGGATATTACCTATATAACCATTTAGATAAAAAAAAATTAATGTTTCAAGACAAGAAAAATTTATAGAAATGGAAGAAATTTATAATAGAAATAGTGGGAGAAAGATTGACTTAGATGAATTTGATTCTACAGATGTGCAAGAGTTTCTATGAGAACAATCCCCACAAGAGACGGTGGGAGGTGAAGATATTCCTAAGACATAAGTACTGCGTAGGTCAACTTGAGAGGTTATAGAACCTGAGCATTATATCTCTCTTACCACCAAGTCAGGTTACACATTACTTCTTGAGGATGATGATCCTATACCCTATAATGAAGCAACAGAAAGAAAGGATGATGCTAAATGGAAGGATACCTTTCATTCTGAGATGGATTCCATGTACCATAATCAAGGTTGTATTTTGGTTGACCCTCCAACTGATGTAAAACCCATTGGGTGAAAATGAGTATTCCAAACAAATATGGACATGAATGGTAAGTTTGATAACTATAAGGAAGGACTGGTAGAAAATTGTTTTAGACAACTTCAAGGGATAGACTACAATGAAGCCTTCTCACCAGTAGCAATGAGGAAATCCATTAGAATATTTTTTCCAATAATAGCCTTCAATGATTATGATATTTTTCTAAATGGATGTCAAAAATACTTTTATAAATGATAATTTAGTTGAAGACATCTATATAACTCAACCTAAATGGATTGTTATTTCAAATAATGCCAATAAGGTGTTAAAGATATTGCGATCCATTTTTGGGTTGAAGCATGCATCATGATCATGGAATGTTCATTTTGATGAGTCCATAAGAGAAATTGCTTTTTTTTCAAAAAAAATAGTGATCCTTTTATCTATAAGAAGTTTGATGGAAATTCCAACATTTTACTAGTATTATTGTTTTATAACATATTAATTATGGGAATTGAAGTGCAAGTCGTACAGTCAATTAATACTTGGATAAATGAATTATTATCTATGAAATACTTAGGTTAAGTAGCCTACATTATAGGGATCAAGATATATCTAGATAGATACCATAGGATTATTGGTCTAAGTCAAAGTACATATATTGACAAGGTACTCAAAATTTATAGTATAGAATAATCCAAGAGAGGGTTGTTACCCTTGTCACATGGTTTCAATATCACCAAGAAACTGTATCCAAAAAAACAGGGGGAGATTGAAAGAATAAGTAGAATCCTTAATGCTTCAGCAGCGGGATGTATCATGTATACTGTGATATTTAATAGGTTTGATGTTGCATTTTCTTTAATAATGATGGTAATATATCATGAAAATCTTGGAGATGATCATTGGGAAGCTGTAAAAACTATCCTTAAGTACTTCAGACATACAAAAGATATGTTTTGGTTTATGGAGGAGATGATGAACTAGTAATGTGAGGATACACTAATTATAGTTTCCAAATAGATCATGATGATCTGAAATCCCAATCAGGAAATATATTTTTCCAGAATGGTGTTGTAATGAGATGGATAATCTCAAAACAACCTGTACTCATTGATTATACCACAGTATGAGTATATATTAGCTTCTAATGTAGCTAAAGAAGTAGTTTGGAAATGCAAATTTTCCTCAGACATTGGTGTTCTACCTAGAGGTACAGAACAGTTTCCAGTTTATTATGATAATACTATAGTAGTGGCGCTTTCCAAGGAGCCCAGGTCACACCATATAACAAATCATATAATTCATAAAATTCATCTCATGAGGAATTTTAATCAGAGAATTGAAGTCATATTTAATAGAGTATCCATAGAGTAAAATGTTCCAAACCCCCTGAATAAATCCATATCTCAGTGGAAGAATGATTCTCATGTGAGAGATAGAAAATTGAGACTTGTTAGCAGTTGGCTCTAGAGCAAGTGGGAGTGTTTGAAGTGGGTTCCTCAGACCCAACATGTGAAGTACTTTGGTTACCAATACATGTATAACGGTTTGATATATACATGTTTTTATCTTACCAAAATAGTGTTGGTATTACTTTATCCACTATATTTAGTAGTTGAGATCATGATGACATACCTGCCAATAGGAACACCACATGTTTTGGGTTTCATCAGTCATTCCTATCTACTAACATGTGTATTGGTCTCATGACTTCTGATAATTATCAATTTGTACCATTTGGTAATTTACTTTTATACAAAGAAAATGCAATGATAATAAATTTAGGGAGAGGTAGATTATGTTGGGTGCATCATTGGTGGTATGGAATTTTTTGAATGATAAATATATAATTTGTCACCTCCGAGTATAGGAAGAAATATCTTTGGCCTAGTTGATTAAGATCTTAGTACCTTAATAAATCATTGGTCATAGTATTCAAAGGTAAGTCATTCTAGATAGATCAACAAATAATAAAGTAATAAAGGATGATGGAAAAAGTGTGCATCCTCCTTTATGAGATATCACATGAAAAAGAGATTATATTGCACAATGTGTGTTTGTAGGTTGGTTATAGTTTTTATGACTGCTCCTTGTTTCTTTAGGGGAATTCACGGGTTTCCAGACTCTACTCTTGACTTGTGAATATTATTCACTGCTATCGAGATAAGGTCATAGAGGGTCACAAATAATAGTACATTCGAGAATCTTCCTTATTCTGATGAATATGTAAATAGGACTTGGTGGGCCCCACCATGGGGTTCAAGAGTTTTCCATGTTTTATCAATCAATGATAAATAGAAAATTTAATTTTTATTCAAGTAAATAATAATTGCGTTGAATTTATTTGTTAAATGTATTTATAAGTGATTATGTTAGTAATAATATTCAAATTAAATTAAAGAATATTATTTTAATATTTCATGTTCTTTTAATATTATCATGAATTACAAGTCAGGTTAATGACTTAGGTTTGTAACATAATATATTTAATATATATTATAGGTATGTGATAAAAAATACATAATATTAATAACATAGTTAGTTCATCAAAATTAATTATTTATTACTTATCAAGTAGATGTTAAATATACAAGGGTGCAGAACCATAACTGGGTATTTGGACATCCACTATATAAGTGGGAGAGAAGATCTACCATGTTACTATTCACTTAGTATGAATTGAGATCTTATCTAACTGCTGAAACCTATAGATAGAATTTTTCAATCCAAGAAAATGGTTTGATAACACCTTCATGGATCAAACGAAGAATATCATGGTGATCATCATGGCATCAAAGAGATCCTTAGAGCTCTAGGATATCAAATAGAATTTTATGAATAGTGCATGCACATATTCAAAATGTGTGTGTGGATGATCTATATGGGTTTGGTATCAGATCCTTTGAGAAATAGACAAATGAAACTTGTGATAGATGTGTGCACTCCAAATTGGAATGAAGTACTTATTCTTTTATTTTTTGTACTCTAATTAAACCATGTGAGATCCTCAAACTATAACAGGGCTCAGATCACTAGAGATGATGATGTTTTTCACTTTTGTGATGGAAACTTTTTAAATCATCATCCCACCTGTATCTTTTGCATGACTCGATATTATCACCACACACATCTAAATAAATGAGATATAAGGTTTGAGTAGATTGAATCTCCACCTTTTTGGGTGAAGAGTTTACAATATTCATCATTTGGCATTTTGAGAACATCTAGTCTCTTTCCCTTATCAAAAAAGAAACATCATGAAAATTTTCCCCTCAGGTGATAAAATTCATCTTCCTTCCTCCATGATAATAAATTCTTCAATTATATAATTAATTTTTTTTATTTCATACATAGATGGCATGAGTCTCCAGCATCAGCCAGTTGATATACGATTTCTTTAGTCCACTATCATTTTGTCATAATTATTCCATCATTAAAATTCTTAACAAAGAACCCGTACTTTTTGAATTCCACTTTCTTCGTAGATATATTAAATACTTAGGATACTGTTTTTCAATCTATCAACAACAAGAGTATTTTTTTTATTTCATCTTTTATTTCCCAACAACTATCAAGCCAACTCCTTTAATATTGAGAGACCCATAGTAACAAAATCTCGTTGTGATATATTTAAACCTTTTCATATATTTCAAGAATTTTAAATACACTATCATGTGGGATGATAATACATTTTTAAGATACATGTACTTTCCCCTTTGAATTCTTTAATTACTATTTCCACAGTTAGGGCCTTCACTTTTCCTTTTTTCTTCTTATTCTCAGTATTTTGATTATAAAAACTCAAATTTTTTGGGATGGTAAAATAATAAAAGAGAAAATTAACATTATAACTAGGTTGATCACACCTTTGGCACACAAATTCATGTATATCAAACATTTTCTATGATTTCCTCCCAGAGTTCTTAACTATTTTTTGAACTTCATTCTCTTGAGAGGATTGAATCCCCGTCTACCCTTTCCTATTACACTTTATAGTCTAATTATGATGTTTCCAATTAAACTAAAAAATATTTTTCATATTACCAAAGGCTAAAAAACATCATCAATAACCATAGAAAACATATTTAACTTTGAAATTAACATGTTGATAAGATTTTTTTGACTATCTTTCACCCATATTAGAGTCACTAATTTTAACTCCTTTTTATGAAACAAAGTTTTTGTGAACTTCCAACTCTTTAATATTTATATAAATCTTATTTTAATTGATTTTAGATATCCCATATGAAAAAAATAACTCAATTTATTGCTCTTATATTTCTAGATTTTGGAACATCGCTTGATTTAGCTACAATCGTGTTCTTTCAAAATTACTTCTTATTTACTAACATTTCACCAAATTTTTCATAATTTTTCTCATACTTAGGGAAAGAATTACAATTGTATTCTTGATCATAATAATAATTTGAACATTCTCCAAATTTTGAAATAGAATTATGAACATTGGATTTACACTTCTTTAAATCATGTTCTATTCTAGTCAAATTTTTTTAAATGATCAAAATCATTTTATTTCTCTTTAAATATTTATTCCATCAAGATTTTAAGATTCTTACCATCATAAAGAAACGTATTCAACCTTTTAACTTATTTAATAAAGGTTAATTTTTCTTCTACAAAGACATATTCATTAATTTTAAATAATTTATCATCTTTCTTCAATTTTTTGATCTCATTATCCTATTTGGAATTCTTTGTGAGACATTATTTTATTTATATCTTCAGAATGAATTATATCTCATTATATTCTTATTATTCATATTTATAACTAATCTAATCACTAAAATATTTTCATCATTCACATTAGAAATGAGTTTTTTTTTGGCATCTTCACCACCGGATGAAAACTCATCTTCATCTTCATTCTCATTGTCAATACATTATTTATACAAGAATTTTCTCAAATGACATGTAGAGAAATTATTACCCTTCTAGTTTTAATAAAACTTGTGATTATTTTGTTTCTTCTTTTAGAATATTTTATGCATAACATCTTCCTCTTCAATATATTCCTTGTTTTTTGATTTTGGATAATTTGAAACACTGTTCCCAATAGCTCCACACAGGAAATATTTTAAGGGAATATTTACCTTGTAATTTCCTTTACCACTTCTAATATTTATTGAGATAAGATTCATTATTTCATAAAAATTATCCTTAAAATAATTATCTTAATTTGAAAAACAATATTACTATTCAAAAACATATTTCTTTTTTATCCTCTATTTCTTTATATCTTTAAAAGAGATTTCTTTTTAAGCATTCACCATATTCTTGATAGCACTAAAATTTTTATAAACTCATACCCCAATAGGTAACCCTCCTAGGATAACAATTAATGGAAACTGATAATGAACCCTGAGTCTTTCCTTCAGTAGGCCCCAGGTTGGTGGCTAGCACTGAGAGTATAAAAATTTTACAAATGGAAGGTATTACACTTAATAATAATCTATTGAATAGGAGAAAGGATATCATCCATCATACAATTCCATAAAAAATATAAAATAAAGGAAACAAAACCATCCCATAATTAATATACAATGTCAGAAAATATAATAAAAATCTTCAATTGAAAACCAAAAATACAAGTATTATGGTATCGACTCAACAAAAGCTCCAATATCCAGGCTTATAATGTATATATTACTCTCTAAAGTCCTCTTGGAAACCTAAAAATAGTTTATATATAAGTAGGTTGATCATAAAAATTGTACTAAGTAGTATCTTAAACAAGGTATCTCATGAACATATGTAAAGAGCGTACTAATGAACCAATGAACAAATAAGAGAACCAACTTTAATGTAAATGGGACACCTAAAAAATATCAATATCACCTCACATGATCAACAAATAACACATCCAATATTGTAACATATAGTTGAAATTATATAACAAAATGTTCCCCACAACCACTTCCCAACCCATTTTACACTCTCACACTACAACTCCAAAAATATTGTGCTATCATCCCTTCCATTCATATCACACCACATGACTATTCATATCTAATTTGGGATGGGATGAATCACTACCTACCCCAAATTCCTGTAGGTACAAGCATCTTGTGTTAGAATTAGTAAACACCTTTATCACAACCTCGTCATTAACTTGGGTAGTAGGGTATCATGAATTAGAAGGAAATTGACAGTGTTCCCTCCTCTTACCACATAATACCCCAAGTACACATCACTTCCACATCATCACAAGGTGATCTCAAACATTTTCCCTCCATCAATAGGAAATCTCCAGCACCAACCTTTCCTCACTAGGTGATCTCCAACACTAACTTATCATCATCATTACTTCTAAAGGAATACTGGAGAAGATGGGGTAACTATCCATCCAATTCTACACCATCTTGTATATTCGGGAAAACACCCAGAATCCAAAACATTTCTGTATTGGTAAGTTTATCCAACTTGGGTGGGATCATATTGAAATAACATCAAATACCTGATAGATGGTCTCACAGAAACCCAACCTATGGTTTAATCATCAAAAAGTTATAGAACATCTCACACCACCCCAACAACTTCTTGCAACATCCACCACCAACCACTATCACCACTAAATTCATTAAACCACACTACAAACACACACGAGCTACACAATCCCAATTTCAATTACAATTCCCACCAATCCCAAAATTAATGAGTTTTCCACAAATGCCCATTTAATAATCCACTACATTTAAAATTAACATGGTTCATTCATTTATCATTTAATTCATTTTAGCTAATTGCTATAAAAAAATTCATTCCATACTTATATTTAATTCTATCCCACACTTACTTATTTACCAAACCTTGTTATTTCATTTTTAGCATTTCAAATTCATTCCATTTCTAATCAAGAAACTAACACAACCTTACCACATCACTTCTCATCCACCCCACATCAAACAATTATGATGTCATAATAGAATTTAATTTACTACAAGATGGGGATGAATTGTAGTTTATAAAAATTTAAACATATAATTTTCTCAGCACCTTGTTTGAAGAAAGTCTATCAAACTAAGAGTTTCTCTGATATACTTTATAATCATATTAAGAATTTTTAATACTCACTAGCAGAAAATGGTTTTTAACATCATCAATTTGATGTCAGATTCTTATAAACCGATGTAAAATATGTTTTGTAGAGACTTTTTGGCATCTGTTTTTTAAAAACTGAAGCCAAAAACTAAAAAAAAATTGGTGTCAGTTTTTAAACAAACCAATGCGAAAAAAATAAAAAAAAAGTTTTGGGGTCAATTTTTAGGAAAACCGATGCCAAAAATTTAAAAACAAATTTCAATGATTTAGATAATTCTCTAATATTCAATTTGACTGGTCATGGAGCAAAAACGGAGTTATGGATTAAAAGTTATGTATGTTGGAAGTTGATCTTCCATAAGATAAGTCTTAAAGAAGTCCAACTTTCAAAGGCCATAACTTTTAATTCGTAAATCTGTTTTAGCTCCACAACTAGTCAAATCAATGCTGAAGAAATTTTCTAAAACATGGTAATTTTTTTTAACTTTTGGCTTCGTTTTTCATAAAAACCAATGCCAAAACATTTTATTAGTTTTTCGCATCGGTTTTTAAAAAAACCGACGTGAAAAGTTTTTTCAAGAATTTTTGGAGTCGGTTTATTTAAAAATTGATGCCAAAAATAATTTTTCTTTTTAATTTTCACGCCAGTTTTTAAAAAATCCGACGCAAAAAGTTTTTTTAAAAAAATTTAGCATTAGTTTATTTAAAAACTGATACCAAAAACAATTTTTTTAACTTTTTGGCATTGGTTTTTAAAAAAACGGACGTGAAAAGTATATTTTTTTAACTTTTTAGCTTCGGTTTATTTAAAAACTGATGTCAAAACTGATATTGATTGGCATTTTTGGCGTCAGTTTTCTAAAAAAACGGACACCAAAAGACCAATGTAAATCCTCTTTTGTGTCGGTTTCAAACAAAACAGACGCCAAAGAGTATTCGCCAATACGCGGGATCAAAATTTCAATTATTCACACCGCGCCTTTAACTTATTAAAATCCTACTGACATTTTCATACAAAGAAATCAAAAATATTTTCATTTACTATATATATATCCATTTCTCCTTCGTTCATTATTTTAAACTTCTTTGATTCAATCAAGTTTTCAACGTGGCTATAATCGTTAATTTGATTATAGTACCTATTCTATTCATTTATTTTCATTATTATTATTGTCCTTAATTTCTAATAAATTCAATTAGATTTCTTATAATGATGATTTACTTATATTATCGAGTTACAAATATAAAACATTCAGCTGGGATTTACCAACATGGGGTAAATTTAATTATCAATCATTGTTTTCATTATCTCATGAGTTCTACACTAAATATAAGAGATATGATGATAAACAACACATCAATTCAATGAAATCACCAAAAAAAATGAAATATGTTTGAATTTTTAGGTTTAGTTTATATCATTTGGTGTATGTGATATTAATTCATGTTTATCATGTTTTATTAACAACAATTTGTGTCAATTGAAACTTTGACAGGTTCAACTTCCAACAGCCATAACTTTTGATCCATAACTTCGTTTTAGCTCCAGGACCTGTCAAATCAAAGCTTAGGAAATGACCTAAAACATAAAAGGAAAAAAATTACTTTCTAGTGTTAGTTTTCATAAAAACCGACACCAAAAATGATTTATTTTCGATTATGGCATTGGTTTTTTTAAAGAACTGACGCCGAAACTATTTTTCAACTTATTGGCGTCGGTTTTTAAAGAAACTGACACCAAAAATGATGAAGATGAGTTTTTTTGTCCACGGTGTTTTACAAAACTGACTTTAAAAAATAGATGCAATTTGTTTTTGGCATCGGTTTACATAAACAGACGTAAAAAGTCATATTTTTTACGTCGGCGACTTCAACGGTGGTTAAAAACCGACATCAAAATTAAAAAAACCGACGTTAAAGACCTTTTTTCTACTAGTGACTATACAATATAAACATTACTTAAAATGAACATAAGAAATATAAATCTTCTATAAATCAATAAAAAAATTCAACTTTTATAAATAATGTAACAAAAACTTACAAAATCATTCCTATAAAAGATCTATACTTTAACCTCAAGTGATAAGGAAGTGTCTCAACTCGACATTAGGTGTCTATGAATTAACTTTTCATAAGGTATATCTTCCATGTAACACCCCTATATTATAAAATAAGAACATTGTGTTTGATATCATATGCAACATGAAACATTGATCTTAAATGACCCATGAAATATATTTCTTTAAATTTAAACTCTATGATAGCTTGTGATTCACACAACCCTACTTCTAAAGGAACCGTAAAATGGTATACTACAATAACCTATCCATTAAATTAGGGTTTATGAATATGAATAAATAATTATGAAAAATTAAATGGTTTAAACATGTCTAAAATAAATTCAATGGTTAACTATTTTTTATAAATAAAATAAGAATAATTTAAAAGAAAATGAAAGGTTTTCTAATAAAAATATATTATTCTAAAAGGAGGTCTTAGGAAACTTTGTGTACATAATTTAAAATTAATTTTTAACAATTTTAATAAATTTAATTTAAAAAATTAAATTCATTTTTTAAATAATCATTTAAAAATTATATTTTAGTGAATTTTTGAGAATTCTATGAAAAGATTATTTTTTTATGAATAGTGAAAAAATACAGGTTTTTAATAAAAATAGCCATTTCATTTAAAAAATTAAAAGCTAACTTTTTTTTAAAATTATTTTAAAAGTAAAATTATTAACATTATATTATAATCTATTAAATATAGGTCATTATAATTAAATTCATTTTGATTTATGAAATTAAAACTTCCTATACTTATGAAATTATTTATTTGGAAAACTACTTTTTCATCCCATCTAAGGGTTTAATTTTATATTATATTTTTTTAATTATATGAATGGAATTTAGAAGAATAGATTTTTTATTTGGAATCAGAATAATTAATATTATATAATAAGTTCAATTTAATTTTTTCCTCCTAAAGAAAGGTAAAAACAACAAAAATTAACTGTCATGGTAAAGCTTAAAACAGGTGTACCAAGGGTTATATAAAAAATATAAGGGTTAAAATGGCCTATAAAATTGTAAAATTTCTATTGGGTGGAAATATTTTAGCCTTAGATCATCCATGGTTTGATAATGATCCATTTTGGATCCTTTTTTCATGTAAAAAACATTTGTATCACTTTTTCTTTTCAAAAATTCCAAGTGTGTCTTCTCCCCCCACTTATAAATGTCCACCCACCCCCCTCTCCTATTTACACTCCCAAATACATTTTTTATCAAATACCTACCCAAATATCTTCCATAAATCCATATTCACATCTTTGAGGCCTTTTTTATCATAAATCCAATCTATGAAGGCTTTAGGTATAACCCTGAAGAGGTTGTCCAAAGAAGATGTAAAGTTCTTAACCATGTGTTTTCATTTTACTTCTTCTTAAAACTCGTTAAGATAATCCCCAGTTATTATAAAATAAAAGAAATATTATATTCTATATACTGAGATGTCATTATGTTTTTGGAATAAACTATATCCTTCTCCCCTTCTATCAAATGGGAAATGAAACTATCGATAATGTATAGGGAGGAGTACCACCTCACAAATCAATGTAATATGTTCTCTAATCACTACCTCTATCGAATGGATATAATTACTGATTTAACATATGTGAATGATATTTATTAAATTACTATAGTTATTTAATTATAATGTCACATATACCTTCTTACCTTATAATTTTTTGGAAAATAATAATGTCACTCGTGCGTATGTGTGGACTACCGCCTCCACATAGTGATGTGAAATGTTTTTCATTTTATTTTGACATGGATGGTAATAAGGATATATTTAATAAATATAAATGAAATATTTTATATATTAATGGATCTAAAAATGTAAAATATTATTTATGAAACATCATGTTGCTATTTTCAGGTATTCCTAAACCCCTCTTTTTAATCATTTGTTGTTTGGGTTTCATTTGGGAGTGTTTGGGTTGAAATTTTGAAATATTTAAAAATTTATGGCTAGTGCACGGTTGATGCACAGTTTTTCCAAACCTTGGGTCCTCTCAATCCAAACAGTGCAAACTCGGGTAGTGGGGTTTTGAACTATTGTCATATGGTTTGTCAACTTGTGTGCCCTCTTAAGAAAAACAATGTGTCCCATTTAAAATAGCACACGGTTAGCTGCACGATTTGGTTTAACCATGTATATCTCCCTAGTAAATCATGTGTACAGGTTTTTAATTAACCCATATTATGTTAAAAAAAATATTAAACCCCCCTTTTCGGTCAACAGGGGATCAAAACAACCCATAATAAATTTATAACTTCCTTGGAGCTCTCGAAAAAAAAATTCCCCTCAGATACCCCCCCTCCCAAAAGCAAATAAAAGCTTAAAGAACATCATTCAATATTCACCAAGTAGGTTTACACTTCCCTTTCTCATTCTACCCCTATTTTTATTATCCTCTATTGGGTTACTTGAATCTCAATGTTGATTTTTAGATCTAATAACAACTATTTTGGATCTAAACCTAGGTTTGATTCATTGATCCTTGTAGTCATCGTTCTCCATTGGATTTTTCCATATACAGCATTGTGATTTGAGATCCCATGACCCTGAGGTTGGTGGTTCCTTAATGAGGACCAATTTATGATAAACCTAAATTTATTTATTTAATTTGAATTTTTTGAATTAGATGAAATTTCAAGATTTTTGTTAAATTGATTTCAATTGGTTTATTGGAAAAACCCAATTCCATTGAATTAGGGTTTTAAAAATGGGTTTTTTGTATGACATTATGAAAACCCCCAATTCCACTGAATTGAAATATGTTTATGGAAATTTGTGAAATTTAAATTTTTTAGTTTCAATTGTGGATTTGATGGAAATTGTTTCAATTAAAATTTTGAATTTAATTCTATAATGGATTTTATGGAAAATTTTGAAAACCCCCAATTCCATTGAATTAGGGGTTTATTGTGAAATTGATGGAATTTTGTGAAAACAAAATTGTTGAATTTAATTGTGAAAGTGAATTTGAAATTGAATTTTGAATTGATTTCAAATTCTTAAATTTTCAAAATGGATTTTTTTTTTTGATAGAAACCTTAGAGTTTTATCTTGCAAAAGGCATGTTTTTTTATTAAAAACCCATTTTAGATTTTAAATGGAAAATTGGCATATTTAAATGGAAATGGGATTAATTTTATTTCAATAATTCTTAAAATAAATTTCACATCATTGATTTATTTTAGAGAACATTAAAGTCTTAGGTAGTTGGTGAGTTATTGGACAACACTCTATGATTTAAAACATTCCAAAACATAATTTCAGCAAGTCACATCCCTTAGTAGATGGTGATAAGTCCTCTTATACTTGATATTAATGGGATGTATGTACATATTGTTGAGTCACCTTTAGTGTGTGGATTCCCTTAGCCTCTAACTAGCATACCTTATTAGGCATATGACTATGTTTATCACTTGTTTGTTTTTCAAATGAATATATTCCATTGTTATAAACTGTTTTATATGACTTATAAATTATATAAACTACTTTATATAAAAAAATTAATTAAAACATTAGTGAAAAATTCCATTGTTTTAGAAATGTTCCGTCAATTTAAAAGTAACGCCTTTTATTAAAGTGTTTCCATCTTTTGAAATATAAATATTGAATTGTTTTGATTATGCTTATGAAATTCCAAACCAACTTGTTATAAATTGTAAGATCTTTTGGGTCAATTTAATATCGGAATTTGTTATAGAATCCTTGGTGAGACCCTACTGGTATTTTTAGCTCACACCCTAAATGTGGCTTCGGGTCTTTGTATATTATCTCCTTCCAGGTTCGAGTAGGGATAAGGAACCACTTGTAGGTTGTTCTAGATACTGATATGTGGACTTAGATAGTTATATCTATTTGGAAATGGGTTATTTATCTTCCTATTTTTATGGTACTTTCCTGTAACACCCCAAGATTTCATAGTACATTATCTCATTAAAGTAATTCAATAGCTTGCACAACACACCACACGAGTTCGAGCGCACCACAACTTACAAAACTAATCATTCAAAAAGTGGATATGAATAGTATTAACTGTATTTTGAATCTTATATACTCTATATAATTTTAATATCCATATTATGTGACAAAATATAAGAACAAATTCATTTTTTTGGATAAAGTAAGTATTTTTAAAAAATTAAATTTTACCACCTTTTAATGGAGAACCCTTTTTAAAACAAATATTTGACACTTATATATATTCAATTTAATGAAATTAAATTCTTATTTATAATCGAGACATAAAAATTTAGTTTGGATAAATTTGTGGTACTTTTCTGATAACTTTCATATTTTGATTAATAGTGAAAAATACTATGTTTTAATTGAAAACAACATTTTTAATCGAGATAATTTATAGTGATAAATTATGAATTTGAATGGTTTGGAAGTATAATTAGATTATATTTTTATCATTTAATAAAATTTTGGTCATTATAAGTAATTTCACATTTAAATTTTACATAAACACATGTTAATCTTTTGATAGTTTTTAATTTTTAAAAACCCACTTTTTGGTTTTGATAACGGGAATTAATTTTAAATTATTAAATGAAACTTCAATATTTTTAATTTAATAAAATTTACTTCATTTTCAAATTCATAATATAAAAATTATCTTAGGGTAAATATTTGGTATTTTTATGAAAACTTTCAATTTTTGATGAATAGTGAAAACATGACCTTATTATTTAAAATCAACTTTTTATTTAAATAATTAGTTATTTTATTTTATTTTATTTTAAGTAAAAATAGATATATAATACCTATATAAGTTCAATTTAATCCATTGGATCCATTTTATAATAATTTTAGATATATAAAATTTTATCGAAATTTTTACCGTCTTTTAACCACCTCCTAGGAGCAATTACAAATTTGCATAAAACATAATTTTACCGCTTCTGTGAGTTGAATTTAAAAAAACTGAGAGACAAGTTTGATATCATTAAGTAAAATATTATTCAATAAGATGAAAATAATTTTTGGTGAATAGTAATTTTTGACTATTATTAACCACGGTTAAAAGTAAATAGGGTAATTAAGGGTAAAAATGATATTATAATTACCCTAACACATGTCCTAATTATATTGGATAAGTTTATGTCGAATAAAAACAACCTTAGGAATAAAATATGATCATTTAGGTCCACTTGGATTAGATTAGGACATTTATTATTATTTTATTTAAAGAAGAGTTAAAAGAGTTAAATTCAAAGTTTAATAACTAAAAAAATTTTAATATAGGGTTACACACAATAAATATTCAACTATAAATATTCATTATAAATTTAAAAATATTTCCTAAATAATGGTATTTTATTTATAATTTTTAAAGAATAGATAATGTAATTTATTTATGACACAATGATGATGCAGTAATTACCTTATTTATGAAATATTAAAATAATTGATATTATAAATATCCAAATAAATGTAAATTGAGACTTATGATGACTTATTATAATTTTATAGGTTAATATGACATGTTAGGGTTGGATAAATAAATTTTATTCGAATTGATAAGTTTTTAAGGCTTTCAAACAAATAAAATACTAAATAGTGTCAAAAATGACAAAATTGAGTTTTTAAAACAAATATTATATTATTAATTGATATAATATTTCTAAAAATATAAGGTTCAGAAAAAAGACTTAGATAAAGTTATATGTATTAATAATGAACCACATGGGGTTCTCTTGTCTTGTTATACTATGTTTATTAACCATATAATATAAAAATACAAAGAGACATGGTAAATGTCAAACTATTTAACTAAGAATTAAATCTAAAAGATAAGGTTAATATGATGACATAAACCTATCTAAAACTTATTGGTTGAGAGGTTTTAGACCCATCCCCACCTTATACTTTAAATAATTCATTTTTTATCCATTAGAAACCGAAAATGATTTTATTATAAAATAATATTTCAAGCTTTTCCTAAAGTGACCCTCACCTCTCTTATAAAAGGGAACTTCCCCTTATCTTAATTTCACGCCTCCAAAGCCTTTTGGATTGGCCAAACCCTGCACCAATATCCTAAAAAATTTCATACCTTCATCCTAGAGGCCTTCCTTTGGTCATAAATCCAACCTAAGGATCTCTTTTGATCAACCCAAAAGGAAGAACCCAAAGAAAGGGTAAATATTTCATCGCCTCTTTCAAGTTCATTTCTTCTTACACTTCCTCTTTCTTTATTGTTTCTATTCTAAAATAAAAACTCCAATATCTTATATACACTGTGATGTAATTATAAAAATTTTACAACCATATTAATAATTCTATCCATCCTATAAATGACAAAGTCACCATACGTGCGTACGTATGGATTACCGTATCCACATCGTGGTGTAGTTTGTTATTCAAACACTTCATTATTTGGATGGGTATAATAATGAGTATAAATGATTTAAATAATAAATATTACATGTTAATGATTATTTATATATGATATATAATCAAATTACATAAAATTTTACCATAAATATAATGATATTTTCGCTCGTGTGTACGTACGGATAACCGTCTCCACGAAGCGATGAGATTCATTCCCACGTTCACAACTCAACGATGATTATAAAAATATATATTATTAATAAGTATTTAATATATGAAATAGTAATTCTACTGTAGATATATATATATATATATATATGTACTTACATATATCTTATTCACTTACTTTCGTTCAATACGACATGAAAACAGAAACAGCGTTTATGCATACGTACGGCCTACCGTATCCATAAATGGTGCCTTAAATTTCATATATCTATATATTATAAATATTTATATTATAAATATATGTGATATATAAATCAAGGTTTATATTCTTGAAGTATTTAAATTATGATCTAAATGAGACGATCAAGAATAACATGTTAAAACCCGTACGATAAAGAAAGCGATTATTACCCAAAATGTTAATTTAACATGGAAATAATTATTAAATGGGTATTATAAAGTCATAAATGAATCATGTATGATATAATAAATAGTAATATTGTTCTTGTATAATTGAATAACAAACTATGGTCATTATACAGGAGGATAAATGTACCCTCGACCAAAGGAAAGTGCAATGTAAGGGTTAATTTCACAATCTCTTTATTATCTGAGGTTGTTTTTACGTAAGTATCTACTGGGACATATTTATTATCCATGTCCATGTTTTATAAAATAGTTTTCAAAGTGATTATTTTTAAGATACTTTTTTACTAAAACTTTATTTAAATGTTTTAAATATTTATTCTTCTAAATCGATCTCATTAATGTCCATGTTTTCAAAATGGTTTTTAAGGATTTATTTATATGGACATGAATGTTTTTAAAATGTTAATTCCTTTCAAAAGTCTAAAAGTTGTGTGGAAAACTTTGATTCAAAAATGTCTTTAAATGTCTTCCTTTCTAAATTGTGTGACTTTTAAATGTTTTTATGAAAATGTGATATTTCTCTCAAAGAGTTTTACAAATCATTTTCATCTACATCAACATCTTTTTATGGATTTTAAACTAGTTTGAAGTTGATTTATTATTATACAAATCTTCCATAATGTATTGAAAGTTTCGTGATATGTTTGACTGTGGATGTGTTATTTTTATACCATTCATGGTTTATGGATAAAGTATTGACATTTCATATGCTAGTTTTAATACAAATGTTTATGTTTTGTTTAAAAATTTTCATATGAGGAATGTATTGCACTTAGTAAGTGACGGGTGGAGCCCGCTATAGCTCTTTCATGCATCGGTAGCTCTCAGGAGACAAACTAGTTTCTTGGCACAAGGCCTTGATAAAATATTATTTGTAGTCTTGGCACAATGCCTTAACTATGTGGATATGAAGTCTGGCATTATTCATTCAATCATTATGAAAGTGGCTATTGATATTGCATGTGATTATTCGAATAGTAGAATATCCTTGTGAATAAGTAAATGGAATTATTTTATTTTATCTTTTCCATATTATTCTCAATTTTAAGTTTAAATGGCTTTTGTTTTAGTCTTATACATTGCCTTAAATGTTTATTCTTATTTATGAAAATTTTTGTTGTATTGTTATCCTTACTAAGTATCTGATCTAACCCCTTTCTTTGTTTTAATTTTCCCAGGATTCCAAGAAGTGTATTATGATTGATAAGAAGGGTTAAGCTAGGGGATTAATGGAATTATCAAAGGATAATTTATTTTGTGTTTTATTTTCTAATGTGTAATGTAATGTTCATATATGTAATATATTTTCCTAGACTGCTAAAATGATCAGTATTTCGGGACTTGATTCCTTGTAATCATGTCAATGTTATGTAATAATGCACCGACTTTACGTAACTGGGTCGGGTTGTTATATTTGGAATCAGAGGAAGTTTATCAACAACCATGGAAATAGATTTAGAAATACTCTGGTTAGAGAACATTAACCAAAGATAGAATTTGAGGATTAGTATAGAAGAACTTCCTAGAATTTTGGTAAAGTAGAGATTTTGTGTGTTTTCCAAGAAATACATCCCTATCTGGATACGAGCAGGTAGAGGCGGTTCTAGCACAGATGTACCTAGTATTGAAAACTCTGACAAGGAGTTTCGAGCTTGACCCAGGGTATCCTGGTGCATGACAACAGGCCTTTCTGGACTTTTGGTTATGACACTCATGAGGGATGTTCTTAGGATAATTCATATTTTCATTACAAGCCATTATGAAGGATTTATGAGTAAATATTTCTTCAAAGAAAACATTTTTATGGTCATGCATTATATGCATAAACTATTCAATTTATGTTAGGTATTTAACAAGTTTGTAATTATGAATTGTGATTCATAAACCAACCTAGTGTATGTCATTGCTTAGAAATGGTTCCCAGTAGATGGAATGAGAACTCCAACAATACGCATGATCCAAAGAGTAAGAAGGATCATATCTTCCATGGTATTAAGCTGGCATTGAGAAAGGAAATAGTCTCCCATGTATTATCATCATATGAAGAAATAGTATCATGTGTTAATAAGATAAGTAAATAATTTTCTAAGTCCTATGGATTTTAATGGATGCCAGAGAAGAAAAGGATGGTAGAGAGAAAGATGGATAAAGTGAATAATGGAAAGAAGGATTTTACTATATATGATAACTGTGGAAAGAATCACCATGGTAAATGCTTGAAGGGAATGATAGTTTGTTATAAGTGTGGAGAAAAGGGACACCGAGTACGTGAATACAAGGGTAAGAAAAAGGTTCAAATGTACAATGCTTCATTTTCAAGGAGTTGGGACACTATGTGAATCAATGTCCAAATCATCATAGTATATCCCAAATGATTCTATTGGATAATAATCAAGTTATGATACTACCGACGGTGAAGAGGAATGATTCAGAGTTCTTATGTTGTTATTAAAGTATTGTCCCATTTGAGTATTGTATTAATTATGTACATGTTATAGGAATTATAGAGTATAAAAGGATTGTATTGTAGTACTATTTAATTAAGGACTTGAGATTATGTGGAACCAAGAAAAGTGACTCCATGGAAAGTTAAAATTTTTAGAAATACATGGTTGAAGGAAAGAAAAAACTTTAATTTGGTACTGATACTGAGGTATTGATTTTGGAATAATAGGTGATTGATTTATTATATTGGATATTATTAACATCCTTGGAACTGGTTAATGGTTTTTTTATTCTGTCATTATTGGAGTTTACAACATTTTTTGATAGAAGGATTATATCCAGTATTCCATAAGTAATAAGGTATAATGAATGTAATCAATAAGGTTTTATGGTAATTAAGGTTGTTACTATGTGTTAAAATAATACATGATGAAGGTATTCACAAATTATTACATGGAAAAAAGGATCTTCATTGTGTTTACCTTCCTTATAAATATTATACTGTGAGTTTGGACATAAGTATTTTGGATAATTCTAAAGGTTGGAATCGATTAAGTTCGACATTGGATACTATTTTAAGGTTAAATCATTTCTTCATATTATTTTTGAATTGTCATAAAAGGACAACCAGGAGGTCGGGTGACAACCCGTCGCGTCTGACAAGGCCACAAGACTTGAACCCGCAACCGAAGGGTGACAAGGGTGCATCACCTACCACTGGCCTACGTGATTTCCTAGTTTGTATAAATTAGTTTTTTAAAATAGTCTAAAAAATGAATATAAATTTATTTTTTTAACCCTATAAAATTAGGATAAATAGAATATTTTTGAATTCTATTATCTTTTGGAGTGAAAGATTAGTTTGGGGTAGGAATTAGTTGAAGGATGAAAATCTACTTGTAAAGTATATATATATATATAGATATATATATATATATATATTCCCTCCTATTCTATGAATTAATTAATTCTTAAACATTAGGGAAGGGATCCTAAAACCAAAAATGTGTTATCCAAATACCATATGTTTTTTCTGAACCGATGATATTTTAGATTATCATAGATTGATGGCTTTGAGGTCCTCAATTTTACAATTATTTGTGATTGACGACCTCAATCACTCCCTATAAATATTTACATTTTCCTCCAACTATGTCTCACTAATTTCCAACAATGTTCTCTTAATCGAGATCATAATTTGGTGGTGACTTTTTCATTTCCCTTTCCCTCTTATTAAGACTAAATTGTATTAACCCAATTTCTGATGTGGGTTCTCCACAAAGTTATTTTTTCTATTTTTAACCATTTATTTTTGAAAGAAAAAATTCAAATTGCGAGGACGCAATTTATTGAAGGAGAGGATAATGTAAAACCCCAATATTTCATAGTATATTATCTCATTAAAGTAATTCAATAGCTTGTGTTACACGCAACACTGAGTTCAAGCGCACCACAACTTACTAAACTAACCATTAAAAAAGAGTTTGTTAATAGTATTAATTGTATTTTTAATCTTATATACTCTATATAATTTTAACATCCATATTATGTGACATAATATAAGAATAAATTCATTTTTTTGGAAAAAGTAAGTATTTTTCAAAAAATGCAATTTTACCGCCTTTTAATGGAGAACCCTTTTTAAAACCAATATTTGACACTTTTATATATTCAATTTAATTAAATTAAATTCATATTTATAATAGGGACATAAAAATTTATTTTGGATAATTTTTTGGTACTTTTTTGATAACTTTCATATTTTGATGAATAGTGAAAAATACTATGTCTTAATTGAAATAATTTATAGCGATAAATTTTTCATTTTAATGGTTTGGAAGTATAATTAGATTATATTTTTATCATTTAATACAATTTAGGTCATTAGAAGTAATTTCACATTTAAATTTGACATAAACACATGTCAATCTTTTGGTAGTTTTTACTTTTCAAAAACCTGCTTTTTGGTTTTGACTACGGGAATTAATTTTAAATTAATAAATGAAACTTCTTTTTTTTGAATTTTCTAAAATTGAATTCATTTTTGAATTAATAATATCAAAATTATATTATGGTAAATTTTTGGTATTTTCATT
This sequence comes from Viscum album, assembly GCA_963277665.1. Classification (NCBI taxonomy): domain Eukaryota; kingdom Viridiplantae; phylum Streptophyta; class Magnoliopsida; order Santalales; family Viscaceae; genus Viscum; species Viscum album. The sequence continues at coordinate 1,454,242,511 of OY728120.1, forward strand.
AAAACTTTTAATTTTTTATGAATAGTGAAAAACACTATGTTATTATTTAAAACCGACTCTTTATTTAAATAATTAGTTGCTTTATTTTAATTTATTTTAAGTCAAAATAGATATATAATACCTATATAAGTTCAATTTAATTCATTATATCCATTTTATAATAAGTTTAGATATATAAAATTTTATAAAACTTTTTACCGTTTTTACCCACCACCTAGGAGCATTTACAAATTTGCGTAAAACTTAATTTTACCGCTTCTGTGAGTTGAATTTCAAAAATATGAGTGACACGGTTTATATAATTAATTATAATGTGGTTCAATAAGATGAAAATAATTTTTGATGAATAGTAATTTTGACTTTTATTTACCACGGTTAAAAGTAAATAGGGTAATTAAGGGTAAAAATGATATTATAATTACCCTAACACATGTCCTAATTCTATTGGATAAGTGTATTCAAACAAAAAACAACCTTAGTAATAAAATATTATCATTTAGGTCCACGTGTATTAGATTAGTACATTTATTATTATTTTATTTAAAGAAGAGTTAAATGAGTTAAATTCAAATTTTAATAACTAAACCATTTTTAATATAGGGTTACACACAATATAAATTAGACTATAAATATTAATTATAAAGATAAAAGTATTTCTTACATAATTTTATTTTATTTATAATTTTTAGACATTATATAATTTAATTTATTTATGACATAATGATGATGCAATAATTACCTTATTAATGAAATATTAAAATAATTGATATTATAGATATCCAAATAAATGTAAATTAAGACTTATGATTAATTCAAATAATTTTCTAGTTTAATATGACATTTTATGGTTGGATAAATAAATTTTATTCGAAGTGATAAAGTTTTTATGGCTTTCAAAATAATAAAATACTAAATAGTGTCAAAATTGACACAATTGAGTTTTTAAAATAAATATTATATTATTAATTGATATGATATTCCTAAAAAATATAAGGTTCGTCCAAAAGACTTATATAAGGTTATAAATATTAATAATGAACTACATGGGGTTCTCTTGGCATGTTATAAAAAGTTTATTATTCATATAATATAAAAATACAAAGAGACATGGTAAATGTCAAACTATTTAACTAAGAGTTAAATCTAAAATATAAGGTTAATATGATGACTTAAACCTATCTAAAACCAATTGTTTGAAAGGTTGTAGACCCGTCCCCACCTTAGACTTTAAATAATTCATTTTGGAGCCATTATAAACCGAAAATTATTTTATTATAAAATAATATTTCAAGCATTTACTAAAGTGACCATCACCTCTCTTATAAAAGGGCACTTCCCCTTCTCTTAATTTCACTCCCCTAAAGCCTTTTGGCTCGGCCAACCCCTATCCAAATATCCTCCCAACTTTCCTACCTTCATCCTAGAGGCCTTCCTTTGGTCAGAAAGCCAACCTAAGGATCCCTTTTGATCAAATAAAAAGGAAGAACCCAAAGAAGTGGTAAATATTTCATCACCTCTTTCAAGTTCTTTTCTTCTTCCACTTCCTCTTTATTTGTTATTTCCATTATAAAATAATAACTCCAGTATCTTCTATATACTGTGATGTAATTATAAAAATGGTGAAACCATGTTAATTATTCTATCCATCCTATAAATGATAATGTCACCATACGTGCGTACGTACAGATTACCGACTCCACGTCGTGGTGTAGTCTGTTATTCAAACACTTCATTATTTGTATGGGTATAATAATGAGTATAACTGATTTAAATAATAAATATAACATGTTAGTTATTTGGTATATATTATATACCATCCATTTACATATTATTTTACCATCAATATAATGATATTGTCGCTCGTGCGTACGTACGGATTACCATCTCCACGAAGCGATGAGATTCATTCCCACCTTCACAATTCAACGATGATTATAAAAATATATATTATTAATAAGTATGTAATATATAAAATAATAATTTTACTAGAGATATATATATATATATATATGTATGTATATATTTATGTACTTACATATATCTTATTCACTTACTTTCGTTCAATATGATATGAAAACGGAAACAGCATTTATGGGTACGTACGGACTACCGTATCCATAAACGGTGCCTTCAATTTCATATATCTATATATTATTAATATTTATATTATAAATATATGTGATATATAAATCAAGGTTTATATTCTTGAATTATTTAAATCATGATCTAAATTAGACGATCAAGAATAACAAGTTAAAACTCGTACGATAAAGAAAGCGATTATTACCCAAAATATTAATTTAACATGGAAATAATTATTAAATGGGTAGTAAAAAGTCATAAATGAATCATGTATGATATAATAAATATGAATATGGTTCTGTTATAATTTAATAACATAATATGGTCATTATACAGGAGGATAAACGTACCCTCGACAAAAGGAAAGTGCAAGGTAAGGGTTAATTTCACAATCTTTGTATTATCTGAGGTTGTTTTTACGAAAGTATCTACTGTGACATATTTATTATCCATGTCCTTATTTCATAAAAGAGTTTTCAAATGGATTCTTTTTAAGGTACTTTTTTACTCAAATGTCATTTTAAATGCTTTAAATATTTATTCTTCTAAATCATTCTCATTAATGTCTATGTTTTCAAAATGGTTTTTAAGGATTTATTTATATGGACATGAATGTTTTTAAAATGTTAATTCCTTTCAAAAGTTTCAAATTATTATGGGACACTTTGATTCAAAAATTTATTTAAATGTCTTCCTTTCTAAATTGTATTACTTTTAAATGTTTTTATGAAAAAAGGATATTTCTCTCAAAGAGTTTTACTAATCATTTTCATCTATATCAATATCCTTTGATGGATTTTAAACTTTTTTGAAGTTGATTTATTATGATACAAATATTCCATATTGTATTGAATGTTTTGTGATATGTTTTACTGTGGATGTTCTATTTTTATACCATTCATGGTTTATGGATAAATTATTGACATTTAGTATGATAGTTTTAATACGAATGTTTATGTTATGTTTAAACCATTTCATATGAGGAATTTATTTGACTTAGTAAGTAACGGGTAGATCCCTCTATAGCTCCTCGATGCATCGGTAGGTCTCATGAGACAAAATAGTGTCTTGGCACAATGCCTTGACAAAATCTTATTTGTATTTTTGGCTCAAGGCCTTGAATATGTGGTTAGGAAGTCTAGAATTATATATTCCATCATTATGAAAGTGTCTATTGATATTGCATGTGATTATTAGACTAGTAGAATATCCACGTGAATAATTAAATGGCATTATTTTATTGTATCTTTTCCATATTATGTAGAAGTTTAAGTTTAAAAGACTTTTGTTTTAGTCTTATAAATTTCCTTAAATGTTTAAACTTATTTATGAAAGTTTCCACTATATTGTTATCTTTACTAAGCATCTCATCTCACCCATTTCTTTGTTTTAATTTTCCCAGAATTCCAATAAGTTTATTATTATTGATAAGCAGGGTTAAGATAGGGGATTAATGGAATTCTCAAAGGATCATTTATGTTGTGTTTTATTATCTAATGTATAATGTAACGTTCATGTATGTAATCTATTTTCCAAGACTATTAAATTGATCGGTCTTTCGGGACTTGATTTCTTATAATCAAGACAATGTTTTGTAATAATGAACCGACTTTAGGAAACTGGGGTCAGGGCGTTACATTTCCTGTATTACTTTGGGTTTTCATACCTTTTTTGATTTTAGTACTCATCTCCCAATGGAGTTTATTTTGTTTGTATAGTAGTTTGTTATTTTTCTTCTCTTGTGTTTGTGGATAAAAATTTCCCACTTTCATATTGTACGATGCCAGGTGCTATTATCCAACCCAGAGGGATCGATAATTCCCTTCATGCTATGTCGATACCATATCGGTTATCAAGTTACTGGGGTACCTAGTCTGGTTTTTGACAAATTTGTATCAAAGATCTAGGTTTTACATCTTTCCTTGATGTTAGTATGTAGTTTATGTATTCTTATTAGAACTTAGGAGTTAGTTTAAATTGACTTTATAGCCATCTCTCACTAAAATAAACCTTAATTCACCCGGGGTGGTTTGGGAAATATTGCTTTATGATTAGTTCTATTATTCTTCTTAATTTGATTTGGATAGGTGAAATCCAAATATTGTTTTCTTTTCTCTTGGGATTTATTTTCCCTCTTCTATCTGTTTGAGTGTTAATATAATGTCATCTATATTGTTTTATGATGTTCTGTAGAATCAATACTGCGAGAAGATGTGAAAAATTGATATAGGAAGAAGCTGTTGATGAACCACGACACGAAAATCTCCTTTTGGACCCAATTCTGGTTAGGATGATTGTGTGTATTGTACGAGCTTAGAGATAGGCACCTCCTCCATTTCCCATTAAGGATCCGGCTGTGGAACCTCATAGGGACATTCGCAAGATTTTATATCAAGAGTTACTTCTCTAGAAACCAATGTTGATCAAAGGCTCAAATGATCCTCAAGAGGCTAAGGAGTGGTTGAGTCGGATCGAGTGTTTCTTTGGGTTCTTGGACACACCTGATGAAATTAAGGAGAAGTGTTCCACCTTCGTGCTGGAAGGACCAAGTAGGATATGATGGGACATGATAGTGATGAAAAAGAAACATGAGTTCATAATGAGGAAATACTTCAAGGTTATTTTTACCGAATAGTTCTATCCAGAGTCGATGTTGTTAGCTAAGGTCACTAAGTTTTTCAAATATGAGAAGGCTAAAAGGGCTGTGATAGATTACATATACTATTTTGATGAACTCATACATTTGATACCTAATATAGTATCTAATGATAAGATGAAGGCCCAAAGGTTTAAGTTGGGTCTTATTTAGGATATTCATTCCCAAGACTTAAAACTAAAGCTTCCTCTTTATGTCGATGTGTTGGATAGAGAACTAATGGTTAAGATATACATGGTTGGAAAGTCAGGGTTATCGGGAGTTTAATTCACTCCAAGTGGCGGTGTGCATTACTCTAAGGGAAATAGGAAGCATGATTATTCTCTTGGAGGTTCTTGACAGAACTGTCATTCTAGACCTCTTATAGTTCCTAGAAGAGGACTTTAATTTTCTACCAGTATGGAAATCCAGAAAATTCCAACAGGGTTTGTACTAAGGCACCCAAGGTATATGGTTCTTATGGATGATCAAAAAACCTGTAGATATTATTCCATGTTTATTATACTCCACATAGTGGAATGAGATCATCATAACCTTTTAAATCTATGGCATAATCATATGATTCATGTGAAAAAGGGTTCTGGACATAGGCATATGGAATGAATCTTCATCATGTAGTGGATGAGTCTCCAAAGGAAGCGGATACAGGTCCAGTGACTATGAGAGGTACCATTACAATATCTTATTCATTAGTGAATTCTCTATTTAATACTGGTGCATCTCATTCATTTATTTCAACTCATGTTTTTAATTTCATAAATATTATTATGGAGATTTTATCTTGTGCAATGGATATTACTACACCCCTTGGTATGAAGAGAGAGCAAGGCCTATACAGTCCCACTTGTGTCTTCTCTCTATTAAATTTTGGGATTTCTTGGATTTTTATGGTTTTCGACGTGAAACCTCTTAATGTCATATTCAGGATGGATCAGATTATTTCTAATAAAGCCCAGATTTATTATTATATTTGATGGGTCTCATTTACTACACCTGATGGTGTGTGTCATGTCTTTCAAGGAGAATGGGACCCAAGTTCGAACAGGGAAGGACCTTCTTATCTGTAGTTTGGGAAAGTAATATCAATGTTTTATTTTAATCCGGAGAGAGAATCTTTGAGTGGTGATCTCCCTCCAGTTGTTGTCAAGTTTCTGGATGTTTTCCCTTTGGGATTCTTTGGTTTTTCACTGGTAAGAGGGGTGGGATTATCTTCCAATTTAGTTCTTAGTACTCAACTAGTTTCTATTCCCTCTTACTGCATGGAACCAACTAAAATGAAAGAGTAATAGACTCAGTTTAATGATCTTATAGATAAAGGATTTTTACTCCCTAGTGTGTCACCTTAGGCAGCGGTGGTTCTTTTTTCTGATAAAGATGATGGTTTTCTTGGCATATAAGTTTATTATTGAAATATTAATCGAGTGATGGTAAAGAACAAATATCCATTGTTGTGGATTGAGGATCTATTTGATCATTTAAAATGGTAAAAGTGGTTCTTGAATATTGATCATCGATCTGGTTACCATAATTTGAGGATAAAGGAATGTAACATTCAGAAAACTACCTTTTAAAGCAGGTATGGTCATTATGATTACCTTATCATTCCCTTTGGTATAACCAATGATACTGATGTTTTCATGTCTTTAATGAATAGGATTTTCCTTGATTATCTAGATACTTTCATGGTACTCTTTTTTGTTTAAATCCTCATTTACTCTATGTCTGAGGAGGATCATGTGAATCATCTAAGAATAGTATTGAGTTTGCTAAGAAATCATTGACTTTATGCCAAGATTTTGAAATGTGGTTTCTGGATTCAGTAAGTGAAGTTATTAGGACACATGGTTTTGGAACATGGTATTTCAATTTATCCTAGAAAGTTGAAGGTTGTTATGACATGTTAACAACCACAAAATGTTTTTTAGATTCAGAACTTCTTGGGTACAGCTGGGTATTATCATCGATTCATTAAGGACTTATCAAATTTTTCTTCTCTAATGACTTTTCTAGTTCAGAAGGGAGTAAATTTTTCCTAGGATGAAAAATGTTAGAGTTCTTTTATTAAGCAGAAACAACTTTTGTTTAATGCACTGGTGTTGACTCTTCCCAAAGCCGAACAGGGCTATATGGTATTTTTTTATACAACGGGTTCTGTTTTGGGTTGGATTCTTATATAGGGTGATTTTATTATCTCTTATGTCTCTCCTCAGTATAGGCCACATAAGAAAAATTATCCAACCCTTGACCTTGAACTTGAATTTTTGACTCCCGTGCTTAATAGTTGGAAGAATTACCTTTAGGAAGAATGTTTTACCTTATTTTTATACCATAAGAGCTTGAGTTACATATTCTCTCAAAAATATTTAAATCTCTACTAAAGGAGTTGGTTGGAATACCTACAGTCTTTCAATTTCAACATTCCCTATAACCCAGGGAAAGGGAAGGTCGTTGAAGATTATTTGAAATGGAAACTTCTTACCCATGTACTGAAAGAATCATTGGAAGTTTGTAACTTGATGGATCTATTTTCATAGTTGCATATTGGATTCTAGGAATTAGGGTTCGAGGTCTCCTAGGCCAGTTTTCAGTTAACATCAACTCTTTTAAAGATGATTCTTTAGGATCAACTGCTTAATGATGAGTTTCTTAGAATTAAAGACTTTCTTTATAGTGGAGAGATCGTGTTTGATTGGTCGTTCTCCGCCATGGGAAATTCTACTCTATCATAGATGCTTCGTTGTACAGATAGCGATGAGAAAATTTATGATGGGGTATTTCCATAATTCCCAATGGTTTGTGCTCCTAGGAACCATGAAGATGTTCTATGACATGCGATGGAGGTTCTGGTGCCCAGGTATGAGATGATGCATTTCTGAGTTTATTTCTTATTGTTATATGTCCCAATAGGTTAAGTCCAAGCACTAAAAACCTTCGGGTTTTCTTCAGCCACTTCTAGTCCCCACTTGGAATTGGTATGATATCTCTATGGACATTGTGGTTGGGTTTATTCATACCTAGACAAAGAATAATGGGATATGGGTTGTGATAGATAGGCTAACTAAATCGTCACACTTTATACCCATTCATGATACTACCAAAGTTGATTAGTTGAGAATAATATCTATATGAAAGAGATTGTTCATTTTCATGGAGTTCCTACTACTATAGTTTTTAATAGGGATCATCGGTTCAATTCTTGATTTTGGAGAGGCCTTCAGGAGGCACTAGGATCTCACATAAATTTGAGTATGGCATACCATCTGTAGTCGTATGGCTAGATAAAAAGAGCTATACAGATTCTTGAGGATTTTTTTCTCTTATGTTCTCAACATTGGTGGAGCTTGGGATGAACTATTAGGTATGGTTTACTTTTCTTATAACAATAGTTACCAATTTGCGATCATAATGGATCCTTTTAAGGCCTTGTATAGTTGGCCTTGTAAATCTTTGTTGTGTTGGTCGGAGATTGGTGAATGTTCCTTGGTTGGACAGAGCTTGGTCTAATAGATTACAGTAAGGATCTAGTTGATTCTTCAGAGAATGGTGATGGAATGGAGATGATATAAATCTAATGATGATCATCATCGTAGGCCTTTCGAATTTTCAGTTGGTGACTAGGTGTTCTTGAAAGTTTCACCCCAGTTGGGTCATCAATGGATTAGGAGTCAGGGGAAACTTTCTCCTCATTTTTTGGGACCTTTTGAGGTTGTTGGGAAGGTTGGAAAGGTTACTTATCATTTATCACTTCCAATTTATCTAATGTCAATACATAACATGTTCCATGTATCTCAGTTGTGAAATTATCTATCTGATCCATCTCATATTTTGAGCTAGCATGATATTGTGGTTGAACGTGATTTATCCATGACTGAACAACCAATTAGGATAGTTGATAATGAAACCAAGGTACATAGTGGTAGGATGGTACCTTTGGTTTGAGCTTTATGGTAGCATGGTTCTAATATTCATGAGACATAGAAGAGGAAGGATGTGATGAGAAAGAAGTGGCCTCATCTTTTCGGCATGAAAACTTACTAGTAGGCTTTAAAGGGTTAGAATGTTCCTATGGTGGGGAGGTTGTGACATCCAGTTACTGTTTTTAGTTATTCTTAAACCCCACTTTTAAATCATGCTTTGTTTGGGTTTTGTTTTGGAGTGATGGGGTTAAAATTTTTAAGCTTTTTAAAATTATGGGATACTGTACGGTTGGCGCATGGTTTCCCCAAACCGTTCACCCTCTCAATCCAAACCATGAAAACACAAGTAGTGGGGTTTTTCACGGTTTATCATATTGTGTTCTCTCTATGGAAAAAATATGCGGCCCATTTAAAATAAGTGCACTCTAGGACACATGGTTTGGTTTAACCATGTAGTTCTGCCCAGAAAAACGTGCATATGGGTTTTTAATTAATCCTAATTTTGTTAAAAAATTTCTGAACCCCTTTTAGATCTCAAATATATTATAATGAACCATTATCCCTTCCCTAGAGTCCCCAAGAAGAGTTTTTTGCCCCTCAAACCCCTCCCAGAAGTGTATTAAAGCTTGAGGAATGTTGTTTGATCTTCGACCTGTGGGTTTCCTCTTCCCGTTATCATTCTCATATTATTTTTATTCTCCTCCCTAAGGTTTTGTAGATACACATGTTGATTTTTTTATATAAAAACCACTATTTTGGATATAAACCTAAGCTTGATTCACAAATCCTTGATGTCATCATTCTTTATTGGAGATTTTCGTGTATGGCTTTGTGATTTGAGGTATCATGATCCCGAGGTAGGTGGTTCCGTCATGTTGCTCAATTTATGTTAACCCTAAATTGATTTATTTAATTTCAATTGTTCGAATTAAATGACATTTCTTGATTTTATTTAAATGGGTTTCATTTGGTTTGATGTAAAAACCCAATTCCATTGAATTGGGGTTTTAAAAATGGGTTTTTTACATGATATTGGGAGAACCTCCAATTCTATTAAATTGGGGTGTGTTTATGGAAATTTTTTAATTTTAAATTTTTAATTAAAATTTTAAATTTCAATGAAATCATTTTAATTAAATTTTGGAATTTAATTGTGGAAATTGATTTGATGGAAAATTGTGAAAAACGCAAATTCCATTGAATATGGGGTTTATTGTCAAATTGATGGAATTTTGTGAAAATTAATTTGTTTAATTTAATTATGGAAGTGAATTTGAAATTTAATTATGAATTGATTTCAAATTCTTATATTGTGAAAATAGATTAAAAATAATTTTTATAGAAATATTAGGGTTTTATCTTAGAAAATAAATGTTTTTATTAAAAACATGTTTTAGTTTTTAAATGTAAAATTAGAATATTTGAAATAGAGAATGAGATTAATTGTATTTTAGGCATAATTAAAATAAATTACCAATTGTTAATTTTTTATTAGATCACATGCAAGCCTTAGGTTTTTATTGATCAATTAGACACCACTCTACAGTTTACAACATTCCATAACATAAATGTAGCACGTCACATCCCTTAAGCGGTGGTGATTATTTATATTGGACCTAATCTCAATGTAACGTATATACATATTGATGTGTCTCCTTGAGTGTTTGAAGTCCCTTATCCCAGAACTATCGTACCTTCTTAATAATATGACCATGTTGCTCGCTTGTTTTTATTTTACTTGAATATATTCCATTATTATAAACAGTTTTACATGCCTTAGGGTTTATATAAACTATTTTATATAAAAGTGTTTATTAAACCCATTTTTTAAAATTTCTATTATTTTAGTGATGTTTCATCAATTAAAAAATAAAGTATTTTCTTAAATTATTTCCATATTTTAAAATGTAATGAATGAATTGTTTTAATTATTCTTATCAAATTCTGAACCAGATAGTTTTAAATTGAAATCTCTATTTGGTTAATTTAATATTGGTATCTATTATAAAATAATTGGTGAATCTCTATTGGTATTTTTAGCTTATACCCTACCCATTCCACTGGGTTTTTTTAGATTATCTCCTTCTAGGTTCGAGTGTGGTTAAATCACCACTTGGAGGTGGTTCTAGCTATTGATCTATGGACTTAGATAGTTTCTTCTATTGGGACATGAGCTGTTTATATTACTCTTTTTTAATTTTCTGTATTATTTTTTGTTTTCATACCTATTTGAATTTTGGTACAAATATCCCAGTGAAGTTTCTTTTGTATGAAAACTGATTATTTTGTCTTTCTTCTGTTGTGTTTTTGGAAAATTCATTCCCACTTTCATATTATATGATACTATATGCAAGTATCCAACACGTAGGGATCGGGAATGCCCTTCGGGATATGTTAGGACCACCTCAGTTATTGTTTTACTTGGGTACCCACGCTAAATCATGACAATTTATCTTTCTTACCTTCTATCTTTTGGAAAAATAAAAATAATGTTCATGCATACGTACAAACTATCATTTCTAGGAACGGTGTAACTCAATTTCCCTTACCTAACTTTTATTATATATTATAAACACTTATATAATATTTATATATTATACTTATATCATGTTTAAAATTATTATGATTATGGAACCATGATAAATGTAAAAGGACTGAAACTACCAAACCAAAACATACATGAAAAAGAGAGTAATTATCACACAAAACTGTGATTTTAACAAAGATTTCTTAATAAACGTGTCATAAAATACTATATTTAAATCATATAAGGTGTGATATATATGATTTTGGCTATATAATATATGTATAATAATTAAATGTTTATTATATAGTATGTTTTAACATGTATAAAGAAAGTTGGATCGGAGTTAAGGGTTTCTCATCTCACTTTCACTTCCATGAGACATATGGAATATTCACCACTTATTTATTTTTTCTGGTATATAAATTGACTATTTGATATATTATATCATTAATATCTTTATCTTAGTTATATTTAATGTTTCATTGGATGTTATTTATTTCATTGGTCTTACAATGCTAAAGTTACCAAATAGGTACGAGTTTATTTCATATTCTCATCATCATTCAGGATTGTTTTTGTTTAAGTATCCATTGGAGGAATTATTTAAAATTTCTATAATATATATATATATATATACTATTTTCTTATGGTTATTCATGAACATTTCAAGTAATAGTACCATTTTACTCTCTTTGGTACTTAAAATGATTGAGAAAATGTTTTTATGAAAATTCTAATTTATTTCTCTTTTTGGTCAAAAATTATTTCTCTTCCATGTCCACGATTTCTAAAAATGTTTTCTAAAATGTTTTTAAAATTATAAAAAATATTCATTAAGAATATTTTTAAAAATTACTAAATTTTTATTAAAAAAATTACAATAGTTATTCCTTTTGTTTTCGAAACAAGTTACTTTTTGAATTTTTTTACAAAAATGTGAATAGAATCTTTGTTTTAAAGTAATAAGAATGTATAGAATTTCCCACCATCATGACCACTCATTTATTTTAATATTTAATTAAAATTTTACAATGTTATTTTCAAATAAATTTTTTCCCTAATATTCGGTAAATTATTAGTTTTTTTAAAATTGATTTTCAAAGTGAAAATGATATTTTCTTCAAGAATGTTCTGAATGAAATTTTTATTATTTTGTTATTCATAAATGAAAATAAACCTCACCTTAAATTATTCTCGATTGGGAATATGTTATAATGATACCATCCTTATTATTTCTCGAGATGTTTTATGATTAGTTTGAATGGGATGTACTATTTTGATATCATTCTCTATATTACTCTGTATGGTTTAGTATTATGTTTATTGATTGGTATAATTATTAACATTTCATATGATATTTTCCAATATGAATTTTTACATTGATTATATTTATTGATTCGGTAAATTATTAAAATTTTCTATACTAGTTTTTGAATATGAATATATGTGATTATGTTTCTCCCCTTTCATATGAGGAATGCATTGAACATAGTAAGTGATGGGTGGGCCCAATATATCCCCTTGGTGCATCAGTAAGACAAACAATATTGGGTTTTGGCCAAGGAATTAACCATATATATATATATATATATATATCTTTTTATAAGGCCTTTATGGTATTTCAAATATATTAGCACAAGGCCTCGATGGTATGTTTCATATTTCCAGCATTATGTATTCATTATTATGAATTCAGTTATTGATGACTGTGTGGTTTTTTTATTTATTATGATTTACATGGATAAGTTTCTAACTAATGAGATTATTTATAGGGAGTTATAAGATAATCATTTATTCCTTCCACATTATTCTTCATGTTCAAGATATTGATTAAATTTAAATTTTTTCAATTATTTACCTTGTCATGTTGATTATGTCTTATGTATTCGCGATAGATTATGTTGTATGCATACCCTTACTAAGCATTATTTCTCACCATTTTATTATGTTTCCTTTCCCTAAGAAGCTAGGAAATGTTTTATGATTGACATGAAGTCACATTCTATAGGGAATAAATATGATATCAAAGAAAATAAATTAGTGTATAATATGGTTTCAAATTTATGTGAAATTCAAGTATGTATCTATTTTACCAAGACTGATAATTTGTTCCATCCTTTAGGATGGGATCACTTGTGTCTAGTAAAAATGTAATAAACTAACCACTATCTCTATTATATTTTGGTTAGGGTATTTATAGATGGTATCATATAAAGTTTAGTTAAAATCATGGGAATAGGATTTAGGGAAAAATAGTTTATAAAATATAACCTTATAACTAACTTTGAAGATATTACTATCAATATGATAAAATAATAATGTTTTATTATGGTATATATTATGTGGTTTTAGTAGTAATATATCATTTTCTGGATACTAAAAGTTGATGTGGCTCTAGAACAGATGTACCTAGGGGTAATAACTCTAAAAGGGGTACATTTGGATTTACTCCATCATCACCCGATGCATGACAATGGGTCTTACTACACACTTTCTTTGACACTCTTGGGGATATTCTTGGCCTAATTCACATTTTCTTTAAAAAAATATTAATTTTTGAAAATATTTTTGTGGATTGAAAATACTCTCAATGAAACCATGTTTATGATTATAATTTTTTCTATGAATAAATTTTTCAATTTATATTAATTTATTTGCTAATTTTTTTATTATACATTTTGTTTCATAATGTTATAATCTAATATAATGTATACCATTCTTAAGAAATATAGCCTAGTGGAAGAGATGGAAACCATATAAATTCTTTTAATCCATGTAGGTATTTCCCTCCTAGGAAAGATAATGAAGATGGAGCTAGATATGCAATTGGAATGATCAAATTATAAACATTTTGGGCATCTAACTCAAGTTTTTTCCATTAACCTTTCATGTATGGATAATCCTATAGATCCAAAATGTGGTGTAATAGTTTTATACCTATTTATACATTATTAACCCCTATCATTCGATGGAGCTATGAATCTATTTGTAGGTTAACAATTTATAAGTTCCTTAAAGAATATATTTCTCACGTTGGAATGTAATGAAAGGGAGAAGGTTGTTGTTGTAGTTTATCATCTCTCTAGGGAAGTATATCAAAGGTGGTCATTGATTCAAAACACTAAATATGTTGAAGAAATATAAAACATATAGTGGAAGGATTTTAAGTTACTCTTCTTGGAAAAGTTTTTTCCTCGTGAACAATGAGAAAATATGTAGAGACAATTCCTAAGTCTATGAAAAAAGGAGTATGAAAATATTTCAAAGTAAAAAAAGTAAACTTACCTGGTTATCAAGGAATATTGCTGACTAAATATGTAATCTAAAGATAAATATTTACCATTTCTTCAATGGACTTAATAAAATCCTTCAAAGCGAACTATTATTTCAAACATTTTCATCATATGAGGAAATAGTATCATGTGCTATTAAGATAGAGAAATAATTATCCAATTCTTATGGATTCAAAGAGAAATAATATAATAATAGTATGGTATATCAAAAAATTTATAAGGTAAAGAAGGTAAAGAAGGATTCTTTTCACATGTGATAGTTGTTGAAAGAAACACCTTGGTATTTAATCAAAGTGAATGAGATTTTACTTTATGTGTGGTGAGAAAGACCATCAGGAATTTGAATTAAAGGGTAAGAAATAAATTTATAATGTTCAATGTTTAAACTGTATTTTGATAGGGCACTATGAAAAATAATTCCCAAAGTATCAAGGAAATATACCTAGGAACAAGATAAGGGATCAAGGTCAAGCTTATGATATTAATATTTTTGAAGTGGAATTATTAAAATGATTTTTATTTTGGATTCAAGAATTATTTTTTATATATATTTTTATCAATGGTTACTTGGTTATAAGAATAAAAAAACATCTAATAATTTTTTTAATTTTGGAAGCATATATGTCTTCATGTAAGAATAACTTAAGAGTTATGATACCATAATTGGTTTATGATTTTATTTTTTATCATAATTTCAATATCTTAACAATACCTTTTTACGATTTATGGGATGTGAGTTTTTCAATATTAAGGATATTTTAGGAGACATTTATGGTAATACAACCAATTGGTTTATTATATGTCCTAGTGAAAAAGTTATTTAATAAAGAATGCCTTCATATTTTTTTGACATAGGTTTAAAGGTATTGGTAAACATTAGTGTTTACCATATCTTTTATATTGATGTAATTATGGGTTATTACGGTTAGGGAACATTATAGTAAATATATTAATATTGTTTTTGAAAAATACAACCTGTATGTCAGGTGAAAACCTATCGCATCCAATGAGGCCGCTGGGATTGAACCCAAAACCTAAGGGTGATAAGGGTGTAGTGTATACCACTAGACTATGTGATGTATTGATTAGTATGACATTAATTTTACTTAAATGATTTGAATAATATATATTTATGTAATGGATTTAGTTGAACTTTGGGTGTCATTATTGAGGTGCATAGATTAATGTATTTTATTAGATAACTCATGCTAACCATTTTGGTTTTGGATAATATTTAGAGACATACGGAAGTATTTGTTACTCTTTTATGGATCTTATAATCTATTAAAATTTAATTTTAGTGCTACAAACATAAAAAAGTAATCTTGGATATTCATTACTTGGAGTAATAAATGAAGTTAAAATTGATTGAAGCACAATTAAAGGATGAAATTATATGTATATTTACTGATATTCTATATCATGATAGTAAAATAATCCCTTAAATCAAGTAAAATGATCTTTAAACAAAACAATTGTCCTATTAACATCATATCTGATGAATCAATGGACTTTTTCACACCATTGAAGTTTATGGTTTTTTCTTTAAAACTTTATCTTGATCATTCACTTTCTTGTGATCAATTATCTCGATCACTCTCCATAATTATTTAGTCTTTTTTCTATGTACATATATTCAATCCCCACCAATGTTATAATATTTGGACTCCTTGTTTTTTGTTATTTTATATGGACCTTCATATTTCCCTTTCCCTCTTCTTAAAGGATGTTCTGTTAACCCTTTTTATGATGTGATTTTTCAACAAACGTATTTTCTGATATCAAACCCTTCATTTTTTAGCACAAGTTAAAATTATGAGGACATAATTTATAAAAGTTGGGGATAATGTAACACCCCAAGACTCTAAAATGGGAACATTGTATTTGATAGAGTATGTGGCATGCAATACTATTCTTAAATTACCTATGAAATGTATTTAACTAAATTAATCTCCTTGATAGCTTGGGATACATGCATCCCTAAGTCTAAAAGAACCTTTAAATTATATACCATTACAACATAGCTTTTAAATTGGTGGTTATGAAAAGGACATACTTATAAATTTATAAATAAATTCAATGGTCATCTTTTAATTAGAAATAAAATAAGAATCATCAGAAAGAAAATGAATTATTTTGAGAAAAAACTATATTTTTCTAAAAGTCGGTCTCATCACACTTTGTACACATAATTTAAAATTAACTTTTAAAATTTTTTAAAAATTATTTTAAAAAATTAAATAAATTTTTGAAATAATCATTTCAAAATTATCTTATAGTTAATTTTTTATATTTTTTAAGATTATTTTTTTGATGAATGGTGAAAAATACTAGTTTTTATTGAAAAGTGCATTTTCCTTTCAAGAATTTAAAAGTTTCATTTTGTTTTAAAATAGTTTTAAAAGTAAAATTAGTAATATTTTATTACATAAAAAACAATTTAGTTCATTATAATCAAGTTAATTTTTATTGTTGACATTAAAAGTTTTTAAACATATTATAATTTTCTCATTGGAAAACTATTTTTCATCATGTATACGGGTTTAATTTTAAATTAAATTTTTTCAATTATATGAATTTAATTTGTATAAATAGATTATATATTTAAAATAATATTAAATAATATAATCAAATAATTTCAAATTAGTTTTTTTTTCATAATTAATAGTAAAAACAGTAATAAATAATTACTGCAGTTAAGGTTAAAATGGTTTTGCCGGTGGTTAAACTAAAAATATAAGGGTTAAAATGACCTTGAAACTTTTTCAATTTATATTTTATATATTTATTTACAAATTTTATCATACATGGTTCAATAATGATCTATTTTAGTTCCTTTGGTCATTTTATAAAATGTGGTTTTCACTATTTCTTTTCAAAAATTCTAAGTGTGTATTCTCCCCCATTTATAAAAAGACACAGCCTCTCCTCTCCTCTTAACACTACCAAAGCCATTTTTTTATCAACTACCTACCCAAATATCTTCCTTAAATACCTAAAAACATCATAGATTAATTTATTTGATCATAAATACAATATATAAAGGTTTTATATATAAACTTAAGGATTTTTCTGATGAAGATGCAAAGTTCTTAACCATGAGTTTTTGTTTTAATTCCTCTTATAACTCCATAAAATTTTCTAAAATTATGATAAAATGAAAAAAAACTATATAATTAAAATATAATATATTTATGTAATAACATATATCTATCACCTCTTCCATCGAATGGGAAATGAAACCATTAATCGTGTGTTCAGTGGACTAATGCCTCACAAACCGATGTAAATTGTTCTCCATCATTGCCTCTCCCATCTGGATATAATGATGGATTTAAAATATTTATATTATATTTATTAAATTACAATAATTTTTAATTATAATATCATATAAATCTTATTACCTTAAAATCCATTGGAAAACAATAAGACCGCTCGTGCGTATGTGTGGACTACCACCTCCTCAAAGAGATGAGAAATGTTTTTCATTTTATTTTAAAATGGATGGTAATAAACATATATTTATTGAACATAAATGATTTATTTTATATAATAATGGTTCTAGAAAGGTCAAATTACTTACCTTTATTACATTCCATCTGTTGGAAAAATAGAAACAACATTCATGTGTATGTACGGCCTACCAACTTCCTAAAATATGTAGCTCATTTTCCCATATCAAACTTTTATGGACTATTATAAATATAGATATATTGATTATATATTATATTAATATCATTATTAACATTATGGATATTATTTCACCATGATCAAAGTTAAAGGATTGAAACTACTGAGCTAAAACATACATGAAAAATAGAGCAATCGACACCTAAAACAGTGGTTTTAACAAAGAATTGTTAACAAATGATTCAAAAAAGACTCAAAGTAAATAATATAATGTGATATATATATGATTATTTTTTAATTTATTTATAATAAATCCATATTTATTATACAAGGGGTTTAAACATGTACGAAGAAAATCAGACATGGGGCAAGGGTCTCTCGCCTCACTTTTACTTTCATTAGACACATGATGTATTCACCACTTATTCTTGTGTATGTGTAATATACCACTACATTGATATTTTATATCTTGAATATATTTATCTTCATAGTATTTAAATATATATTTAAATTTAATTCATTTATGGGTCCTGTGATCCAAAATTTACCAAAGTGGTAAGGGTTTATTTCACAATCACATCATCATTGAGGACTGTTAAGGTTTAAGTATCCCTTAGGAGGATTATTTGATATTTATTTCTTAATACAAATTTATTTTATTCTCCTTTGGTTATTAGTGAATTTTTTAATCAATAGTTCCATTTTCATCTCTTTGGTACTTAAAATTACTTAGAAAATGTTTTTAAGAAATCCCAACTTTATTTCTCTTTTTGGTCAAAAATTATTTTTCTTCCATATACATGTTTTCTAATAATTTTTTCAAAAAAAATTAACATTATAAAAATTATTTATTAATTAAATTATTACCCACTATTGTATAAAATTATTTAAAAATATTCTTCCTGTTGATTTCCAAACAATGTACTTTTTAATTTTTCTTATAAAAATGTGAAAGGAATATTTATTTTAATGTTATTAACATGTATGTAATATCCCACCCTAATGACCACTCATTACTTTGAAGATTATTTTACAAGTTTACAAGGTTATTTTTAAAGAATTTTTTTTAAATATTCAAGAATTTTTTTGTTTTTTTAAAAAATAGATTTTTAAAGTGAAATGATATTTTCCTCAACAATGTTTTTAATGTCATTTTTATGTATTTTCATTCATCGACAAAAAAACCCCTCATTTTACCATATGATACATTATGAATATTTTGTAATGATACCATACTTTTTATTTATCTATTTGTTTTATGATTAGTTTTACTAGGAAGTAATATTTTTATACTATTCTCCATATTACTCTAAATGGGTTATGATTATGTTTACTGATTATGGAAATTATTAACAGTTCATATGTTAGTTTCCAATAAAAATGTTTATTTTTATTATGTTTATTGATTGAGTAAATTATTAACATTTTATATGATTATTTTTCAATATGAAATTTTATGTGATTAAGTTTCTATACTTTCATGTGATCGATGAATTAGACTTATTAAGTGATGGGCGGGGCACATTATAGCCCCTGATGCATCAGTAGGTCTCTTGAGATAAAGTATATTTGGTTTTTTAGATATTACCCATTTATATAGATGTCTTATCACCAGAACTTTATGGTATTTAATATGTTCTAAACAAGTATTTGATGATATGTTTTATATATCTTGAATTATTTATTCCATCATTATGAATTCACTTATTTATTTCAATTTTATTATTTTATTTGTTATCATATTTGTGGATGAGTTTCTAGTATTATTTATATAAAATTATTTAATCATCATTTATTCCTCCTATATTATTCATCATTATCAAGTTATTGATTAAATGGTATGTGTCTCAATTTTTTACCTTTCCATATTTATTATGTATTATGTATTCATGATATCTTCCACTATAAACATTCCCTTATTTAGCATTATATCTCACTCCTTTCTTATGCTTCCCTTTCTAATGATTCTAGGAAATTTTTTCTGATTGATATGCAGGAACATGCTAGATGGAATAATAATAATCCAAAATAAAATACTTTATTGTTTTTTATCAAATGTATGTGAGATTAATGTATGTATCTATTTTATCATATAGAGACCCTATCCTTTTACAAATAACATTACTTGATTTTAAGTATAATTAAACATCAGAGTTCAAGACAAGGATCATGAAGTATATTGTCTTTCAATACTAGGTACATAAAAATTAAAACATGAGACTAAAAAAAATTATATATTTAATCTTCATAAAGTGCTCTTAACTTCCATTGATCCCTTTCATCTGTATAGGGTACCCTAGGGATCACATGAACAAAGGGATGAGCTAAAAGCATAGAAAGGTATTAAACATAAGAATAAGGCTTTAGCACAAGGGGTAGAGATCATGAACTAATGATATAAAATGTCATATAGAATCATAACATATAAACATGGGATCATATAAAAATGAATTCATAGTAATGTGGTAGCAACAAAAATCATGACTTTAGCATGAGTCAAGGTTAACAACAGAGACCGTTGCACATGGTAGCACGAGTCAAGGCTAACCGTCAAGACCGTTGCACATAACATCTCATGAGACTAAACTTTACCCAATGCATTGGAGTTATATTTGGTTTCACCCATCTAAACATGTTCATTAATATTATTTTCACATAAATAATCATACATAATCAATCATACATAAACATAAGGGAACACATGGAGAGAAATGGGTATTAAATTCATGTTATAAAGCATAATGAATGGTTGAATCATAAAAGTGTTAATGAGAGAAGGGAATTAAAACGTACAAGGAAATTGATAAGGTGAAATAGGCATATAGCATGGTAAGTGATTTCAAACATAAGTGAAAACATGTAAGAAGGGTATTTAGGAAATTCTTTGCATTAAAATATTTTAGTGTGTTTTTAAGGAAAATACTTAAGAGCATTTAAAATCAAAAAGGGAATAATATTTTATATAAAAACAGAAGTGAAAAAAAATTCATTAATAATAAAAAGACTTATTTTATTAAAAAAAAGTTAGATTAAAATATATCATAGAGTGCACTTGAAATTGGGTAAAATTTTGGTAAGTTCCCTTAAAACGAGTTTGGTTATTGGGAAGTATCAAAGAGGGAATCACTTAATTGCATGTATATCCCCAAAATAGAATAAGGGATGGATCTTGAAACATGATTATAGATAATATAAACAGTATTTATAAGTTTTACATAAAAATAAAAGATAACTTCATTTGGTTAAAAAGAAAGATAGATCAACTTGAAGGAATAAAGGATGTTCGGGTAGAATCAATTACAGAATATCGACATGGTATCGGGTGTACTTAGGAGGTAATAATGAGAGATAAAGGGATTTATAATCTTTTATAAATAATTATGAAATTATGGGGAAGGTGATAAATCATACTTCATCATTAGGAATTATACGTAAAATGGCATAACATAGAGGAGATTCCTGAATAAATGTGAGAAAGAGAGGATCCCTTACCTTAAGTCTGATGGTATTATCCACTTGATATTAATAACCTAAATAATAAAATTAGATTAATTAATTAATAACTCAAGAACCTATTCTATATGTTAATGATTTATTATATCCTTTTTTATTTCATTCATAACCTTTTCAATTGGTTATGTGGTTCAATTTCATTGTTCGAATCTGTTTGTTTTCTTGGTTTTAATGATCGATTCACTTATATTCATGTTTGGATACACATGTATGATGAGAGTGGTTTTCCAAAATTGAAGTTATATTTTATTATTGAACATCTAGAATGTTACATGATTGTAAAATTCATTTTTTTGGAGTGAAGGTGAATCATTATATAAAACATTAATTATAAACGCTTGGATTAACATAGAGATTTTGCTCATAATTAACTAGTTTTGTATTATTATTTTACATCACGTGTACAAAAGGATTATAGAAAAAAACATAAGATAAAATAAATATTTAGTATTATAGTTCAACCATAAAATTTTTTCATGAATATAATTGAATATTGTAATAGAAATTGATAAATCGCCATCCCTGAATGAGATAAATTAACACATCTCAGACGGTGTTTTTGTTTATTTTGTATAGAAGAAGGAGAAAGGAGAGATGATAATTAATTATACCATTAGAATAAAAAAATTACAGTACATGTAGGGTAATAGATTTCTAATACCATTTGGATGAGGATAGGTTAGTAAAGAAAAGTGAACAAGGGAACAAGAAAAGAAAATGAAAGAAAATAAGAGAGGAATTTACCTCTTAATTTAATCTTCCTTGAGAGCCTCTTAAGGGGAGATGATTTGGTCTTTTGATGATACCAAGGTATGATAGAAGTGTAGGATGATCTTGGGGAGATATTTGAGCTGAATTTAGGTAAGGAAAAAGGATTTAGTGGAGTGAATATAAGAGGAGAATGTGGGTGGATTTTATAGTGGAGAGGAGGAGGGTTTTCTTAATATTTTAATCATTAGTTTATTATTTTTCCATAAGACAGGAAATGTTAATTCTTTTTATGACACAAAATTGTAATATGTGCATTTGAGTTTGAACCAAAGGACATTTACATCATCCATGACTAAATCATGATGCATAAATTCAGGTTTTACCAATTATTGTGAATTATCGTATTTTACTATTCATCAAAAATTCAATTATTTTAGAAAAATCCGAAAAATTCACCCTAACCATTTTTAAACATATAGAATCCAAAAAGTAAATCCATTTTTCAAAAATAAGTTTCTAAATATGATTAATTTAATTTTTAATTAAAATCATAATTTACTTGAAAAATACTAATTTTAAAATTATAACTGAATTTATAATGCTTCCAAAAATTCCATAAGGACTTATAAAATTATCTCAAAACCAGAAGAAATAAAATTATTAATCTTTTAACACCTTTTAGAAAAATATATTTCTTTAAAATTAATTAATTAGTTGTAATTAATTATTTATGACTTACCAAAATACCAATACTTTTACTATGGTCATTTTATCACTTATAAGAAGCCTAAATTTCATTTATACATTCATGGGTGAGGTTAATATTATTTTAGATGATTTAATATTCATAAGGGTCATATTAATATTCATAAGGGTAGGTTACTATTCATAAGTTTAGGTTACTATTCACCAAAAATTATGTTTGTTCCATTAGACTCCAAACATCTTACTGATTGTAACCGTGTATGTCAGATTTTCAAAATTCAAATCACAGAAGTGACAATATTATGTTTAAAGGTAACATAGTACTTAATAGTTCATTGTGTTGTGATTTCATGTGATTAAATGACATAATTATAAAAAGGGATTTTCTATTGATAAAACATCAGGTCATTACATTATTCCCCCTTATGAAATTTCACCCCCAAAATTTCTTTTTTAACATTCTAAGCCATAAAAAGGTGTGGGTACTTTTCCTTCATTGCCTCCTCCAGTTCCCATGTCACCTATTTTTACTTATGGTTCTGCTATAGTACTTTGACTATGTGAGTACTCTTGTTATGTAGAACTTTATCTCTATGATCCAAGATCTTCACTAGATACTCCTCATAAGAAAGATCACTCTCCAACTGGACCACCTCTGAAGAGAGTACATGTGAAGGGTCTGGTATGTACTTCCTTAAGAGAGATACATGAAAGACATCATGTACTTTGGACATGGTAGGTGGAATTGCTAGTCAATAGGCCACAACCCTGACACGATCAAGAATCTCAAAGGGGCC
The DNA here is from genome assembly GCA_963277665.1 of Viscum album. NCBI lineage: Eukaryota > Viridiplantae > Streptophyta > Magnoliopsida > Santalales > Viscaceae > Viscum > Viscum album. Next base: position 1,454,266,342 of record OY728120.1, read on the forward strand.
AATGTACTTGTGACTTATCTTTCCTTCCCAAATCTCATGACCTTATTCCAGGGAAATATGCATAGAAATACCATGTCTCCAACATTGAACTCAAGGTCTTGTTGACGATTGTCTGCATAACTCTTCTGTCAACATTGGTCTTCCATGATGTACTTCTAAATGGCTTTCACCTTTTCTACCATTTCATTTAACATATCGGGTCCTTGTATCTTACACTCACTAACTTCAACACAACATGTCGTTGTTCTTCACCTCTTTCCATAAAGGGCATCGTATGGTGCCATTCGGATGCTCGAGTAGAAACTATTGCTATAGGAGAATTCAAACAGTGGAAGATGTTGGTCCCATCCTCCTTTGATGTACATAGAACATGATCTCAATATATCTTTCAATTTCTGAATAGTTTGCTCATATTGGACAGTAGTTTGAGGATGATAAGTTGTACTGAAGTTCAGTTCAGTGCTTAGATCATGTTGGAGACTTTTCCAGAAATTTGAGGTGAATCTTGGATCTCGATTAGATAAAATATATAGTGGTGCTCCTTGAATACATACCAAAAATTTGATATATATCTATGAAAGTTGATCCAATGAGAATTCCCCTCAAATTATTATAAAGTGATATGTCTTTGTAAGACGATCCACAATGACCCATATAGCATTGTTTCCTCTGAATGTCCTTGGATGTCTACTGACAAACACCACGATGATTTTCTCCCACTTACATGTTGGTATGGGTAGTGGTTTCATCATCCCCCTATACTTTTTTCTATCAGCCTTCACTTTTGGACATACCGGGAACTTTGATGTATACTCAGTAATATCCTTCTTCATAATATCCTACCAAAAGTTATCTCAGAAATCTCAATGCATCTTTGTGCTCCCTCAGTGTATAGAGAAGGTTGAGATATGTGCATCATTTAGAAGATACTTCTTTATCTCTGGATTTGATGTTACACATAATCGTTACCCAAATCTTACGACTTCTTCCTCATAAATCAGAAACTCTGAGGATTTCCTATTTTTAATAGCTTCCACCCTTTTCTGAATTTCCACATCTTTTCTTTGAGCATCCCATATTTTCTCCACAAGGTATGGTTGATCAATAATTTGAGAAAGGATTTATGATGTTCCTCCCTTAATGATCCTCATGTCCATCCTATTAAAATCTAGGAATATTTTATCATTTTGAACTATCATCATTGATAAAGATGTATGATCCTTTCTTCTTAGAGAATTTTCCACCTTGTTTGCCTTATCGGGATGGTAGTGGATTGAACAGTCATAATCCATGATGAGCTCTATCCATCTTCATTGGTGCATATTAAGCTCTTTTTATGTGAATATATATTTGATACTCTTGTGATCAGTACATATCTCATACTTCTCCCCATAGAGATAATGCTGCCAAATTTTTAACACAAAGATCATAGCCGCCAACTCCAGATCATGCGTAGGATAGTTTTCCTCATTTATTTTCAGATACCTTGTGGCATAGGGTATCATTTTATAATTTTTCATCAACACGTAGTCTAATCACTTATTTGAAGCATCACTGTACACTACAAAGAGTTATCCACTTGTTGGGAGTGTGAGTATCGGTGCAGTGATTAGCCTCGTTTTCAACTCCTGAAAGCAGTCTTCACATTCTTGAGTACAGACAAACTTCACTCCCTTCTGGGTAATTGGGTTTGAAAATTGTGAAAAATTATTCACAAATCATTGATAATACTCTGCTAGACCCAGAAAGCTGTGGATCTCCATTACAGATGTTGGCCTATCCCACTCTTCAATCACCATTGTCTCAGAAGGGTCCACTGATATCTCTTTGCTGGTGATAACATTCCCCAATAATGATGATTCCTCTATCCAAAACTCACATTTAAAATACTTTTCATACATTTTCTCCCTTTAAAAAGTCTCTAACATAGTATTCAAATTCTCCCCATGTTCCTCCTTGCTCTTGGAGTATATCAGAATATCATTAATAAAAACTACCACAAATATTTTGAGGTAATCTCTAAAGAATCTATTCATTAAATCCATGAAAATTGATGGATCATTAGTGAGTCCAAAGGGAATCACTATGAAATCATAGTGTCCATACCTCATTAAAAATTCACTCTTGGGAATATCTTTCTTCCTCACCTTTAATTGGTGATATCCTGATCGAAGTTCCACCTTAGAGAAATAACTGGCCCCATGAAGCCGATTGAACAAGTCATCTATCTGTGGTAGGGGATAATTTTTATTTATCATGATTTTATTGAGTTCACAATAATCAATAGATAGGTGCATTGATCCATCCTTCTTCTTGACAGAGAGGACTAGTGCACCCCATGGTGAAGCACTCGGGCGTATAAAACCCTTCTCTAGATTCTCCTGTAACTACTTCTCCAGCTCTTCCATCTCTATGGTGTCCATTATATAAGTTTTTTTTGATATAGGAAAAGATCTAGGAATAAGTTCAATTGAGAATGCAACATCTTTGTCAGGAGGAAGACTAGACAACTCTTTGATAAATACATTAGTGTAATACCTCATGATGGGCATGTCTTCAAGCATGATTCTCTCCTTTATCTCAATCATTTTAGCTAGAAATTCTTGCTCATAAAGAATTAATATCCACTCTTGATACAATGATTCTAAGGGAGATTCATCTTCCTCCTTACACTTGTAAAGAATTGGAGGATGCTTTGGGATATGAATATTGATCTTTATTTCCTAACAGTTGATGTTTCCTTTGTATAAAGATATTCAATCCATTCCCAATATAGAGTAAAACTCAACTAAAGGGACTATAAAGAGATTTTTTGTGAGGTTAATTCCACAAACATTAACCAATGAGGATTTATAAACCATGGATTCAATAATTTCCCCATTATTTATTCTCACAGATAACTTATACTCCAAATTTTGTGGTGGTGCTTGAATAGTTCTACTAAACTTGCAAGATATGAAAGAATGTGTAGAACTAGAATCAAATAGCACGTTCACTATTCTTGAATGAATGACTAGAATACATGTCACCACATTATTTTTTGGATCCAACTCAGTAGTAGTTATAGGATAAGCCCTTCCTTATTGCCTTAGAGGTTTTTTTTATTTCCTCTGACAACTCTTGGCTTAGGGTAATTGTTCACATAATGCCTATACTCATTTATATTATAACACTGCACTATAGGTTGTGTGTTGATATGAACCTTCCTTTCTTCTTCCACATTAGAATTATTATTCATACCCCTTTGGTATTTTTTAGCCAAACTTCTAAACTTTACACATTTTAAGAAATTCCTAGTTTCCTTTAGATAATTCCTAGGATGATTCTTCACAAAATATTTACACAGGGATGATCGAGCTTCTTTCCATCTTGGTATTTATTTGTGGGACCACTCACATTAGATTCAATTTTCCTCTTTTTTTCACCGAGCCCACGATACCAATGAGAGTCTTCGATCTCCATTTTAACCTAAAATGCACAACATACAATATCCTCATAGTTTTCCAAATATCAAATCACTGGTACTTTTCATAGACTTAGCTTTAGTCCGATAAAGAAGCGATCCACCTTTCTTTCGGTGTTCATGATAAAGCTAGAGGTGTACCTTTCAAGCCTTGTAAAGTTTGCTTTATACGCCTTGATTAACTCATCTTCCTTATACTTGAGTCTGAGGAACTCTCTTTCCATCTTGAGATGGAGGGTTCAGAAAAAAAATATTTATTGAAAAACATTCTCTTGAATTCCTCCCAATCCATGGAATCAATTTTCTCTTAGGGATTCATATTCTTGATCACTTTACACAACTGATCAGATTCTCCATCAAAACAACAGATCGTCATTATGACATTATCTTCTTATAAGCACTCAAGGATAGAGAATATCTTTTCAATAGAGTTAATACATTGTTCTGTGAAGAGGAGATCAGAAGATCCACTAACATGGGAGACCTTTTCTGCATTAAGGATTCAATGGAAACATTCTCTTACCTTGGAGGAGGAGGGTGGTTCACATGATTCAAGTTATTATTCATAACTTGAGCTAGATGATAAAGTACTTTCATGAATTTTTGAGCACCCGTTCCAATCATATGGGGAATATAATTAGGTAAATCTTCACATTACCTATCACATTGATCATTGGCATGTGTTCTTATATTTCCCACCATTATCTAGGAAAAATAACATACAATTAGAGGGATTGAAAAATTGTCTATTAATCATAAAAAAACATTGAACATAAGAGGATAAACTTGTAAAGGAGAAGTATATCCTAACTTGTGATTCCCTATGTTTCATTCTAGGTTATCCTTGATCTATTTCTTAATTTATATTCTTATGGGATTTTTTTCATTACCTTAGTAATGGTTTGTACCCATATCATGAATTTACCAATGCATATCTCTCAGGAGTGTCAAACCAAGAGTAAAAAAAGGTCTGTTTTCATGCACCATTTACTATTTGAGTTTAGCTCAAAGTGGTTTTTTCAGGTTTTACCCCTAGATATATATGTTCCATAGCCACCTCTACCTATTTGTATCTAGATAGGGATGTATTTTATTTATAAACCACTTAATCTATACATACCAAAATTGAGGATTGTTTTCTTATAATTAGTCTCATCCTTAAGGTTCTTACTAAAGTGATCTATTCCTAATCTCTAAAAATAATTAGATCATCCACTGATACCAACTATAGTGAACCTAACCTTTTTTACATAACATTGCATGATTTTAATCCTAATTAAGCATCATAGTACAAGCCAAGGATCGTGAAGTCTAGCCTATTTAAACACTAGATATATAAAACTTAAAACATGGGACTAAAAAACTTATTTATTTAATATTCATAATGATATCCTAACTTCCTTTGATCCCTTACATATTTATAGGGTACCTTGGGGATCACATGAACAAAGGGCTGAGCTAAAAGCCTAGTAAGGGATTAAACATAAGAATAAGTCTTTAGCACAAGGGTTAGAGATCATGACATAATGATATAAAATGGAATATAGAATCATAACATAGAAATAGGGTATTATATAAGCATGAATTCATAGTAATGTGGCAGCAACATAAATCCTGACTTTAGCACAAGATAAGGGCCGCTACACATAGAGGAGTAGAATTCAAGGTTTACCATCAAGACCATTGCACATTGTAGCATGAGTTAAGTCTAACCACCAAGACCGTTTAACATAACGTCTAATGAGACTAAACATTACCTAATGAATTGGAGTACTATCTAGGTGCACCCATCATAACATGTTCATGAATATTCTTTCTACATTAATTAGCATACATAATCAATCATACATAAATATAAGGGAACCCATGGAGAGAAATGGGTATCACATTCATGTCATAAAGCATAATGAATGGGCGTATCATAAAAGTGTCAATGAGAAAAGGGAATTAAAAAATACATGGACATTAATAAGTTTAAATAGGCATATATCATTGTAAGTGATGTCAAATATAAGTGACAACATGTAAGAATACTATTTAGGAAATTCTTAGCATTAAAACATTTTAGTGCGGTTTTAAGGAAAATACTTAAGAGCAATTAAAATAAAAAAGAGAATAATATTTTATATAAAAAAAGAAGTGAAACAAGAAAGTTTTCAAAAATAAAAAGAATGATTTTATAAAAACAAAGGTGTCATAAAACAAATGTCAGAGTGAACTTGAAATTGGGTAAAAAAATTTGAAGTTCCCTTAAAACGAGTTTGCTTATTGGGAAGTATCGAGAAGGGAATCACTTAAAAGCATGTATATCCCCTGAAAGAGAATGAGGGGTGGATCTTAAAACATGAGTTTAGAGAATATACACAGTATGTTTATTTTTTACATTAAAAAAGTCAATTTCATTTGGGTAAAAATAAATATAGGGTAACCCAAAAGAATAAAGGTGATTCGGGTAAAATCCCTTATGGAATATCGGCATGGTATCAGATTTACTTAGGAGGTCTTAATGAGAGATAAAGGGATTTCTAATATTTTATACATCATGAGTTCAGTATGGGGAAGGTGAAAATCATACCCCATAATTAGTAATTATACGTAAAATGTCATAACATAGAGGATATTCTTGAATAAATGTGAGAAAGAGAGGATCCCTTACCTTAAGTCTGATGGTGTTCTCCACTTGATATTAGTGACCTGAATAATCAAATTAGGTTCATTAATTAATAAATATATATAATAATTTACATTTAAATGATTTAGTATAATATTTTTTAGTTTATTTATAACCTTTTTGATTGGTTATGAGGTTGAATTTCATTGTTTGGGTCTGTTTGTTTCCTTGGTTTTAATGATCGATTCACTTATATTCATGTTTGGATAGATATGTATGGTGAGAGTGGCTATCCAAAATTGAAGTAATTTTTTATTATTGAACATACATAAATTTATATGGTTGTAAATTTCATATTTAATTTTGAGTGAAGGTGAATCATTATATAAAACATTAATGATAAACTCTTGGATTAACTTGGGGATTTTTCTCATAATTAACTTGCTTGGTATTATTATTTTACATCAAGTGTACAAAAAGGATTACAAAACAAAACATAAGATAAAATAAATATTTAATAGTCTAATTCATTCATAAAAATGGTTTCATGACCAGAATTGAATATGGTAATATAAATTTATAAACTGTTGTCCTTGAATGTGATAAATTAACACATCTCAGACGGTGTTTTCATTTCTTTTAAATAAAAGAATGGGAAAGGATATATGATAGTGAATAATCCCAGTACCATAAAAACATTATAGTACATGTATGGTACTAGATTTTTCATACCATTTGGATGAGGAGAAGTTAGGAAATAAAAGAGAACAAGGGAACATGAAAAGAAAATGAAAGAAACGAAGAGAGGAATTTACCTCTTGATATAATCTTCCTTGAGAGCCTCTTAAGGGGATAGGATTTGGTATTTTGAGGAGACCAAGGGATTTTGGATATGGAGTAGGATCTAGGGTAGATATTTGGGTAGAATTTAGGGAAGTAACAAGGCTTTATAGGAGTGAAGATATGAGGAGAATGTGGGTAGTTTTTATAATAGAGGGGAGAAGGGTTTTCTTTATAATTTAATCATTAGTTTATTATTTTTCTATTAGAAAAGCAATAGTAATGATTATTATGACCAAAAACAGTAATATGTGTATGTGATTTCGAACCAATGGCCATTTACATCATCCCTGGCTCAAGAATGATGCAGAAATTCTGGTTTTAGCATCTATTGTGAATTATTGTATTTTACTATTCATCATAAATTCAAGTATTTTAGAAAAATCCTAAAAATTCAACCTAACAATTTTTCAACGTGTAGAATCTAAAAATGAACTCCATTTTTTAAAAATAATTTTCTAAATATTATTAATTTAATTTTTAATTAAAATCATAATTTACTAGAAAAATACATATTTTAAAATTATAACTGATTTTATAATGATTTCAAAAATTACATAAGGCCTTATAAAATTATCTTAAAACTAGAAGAAATAAAATTGTTAATTTATGAACACATTTTAGGAAAATATATTTTCTTTTAATTTAATTAATTAATTTTTAGTAATTATTTATGACTTAAAAAAATACAAATAATTTTACTACGGTCATATTATAACTTATACGATGCCTAAATTTTATTTATACATTCATGGGTGAGGTTACTATTCTTTTGTATGATTTACTATTCATAAGGGTTATATTACTATTCATAAGGGTAGGTTACTATTCATAGGGGTAGGTTACTATTCACCAAAAATTATGTTTGTTTCATTATACTCCAAACATCTTACTGATCGTAACCATGTATGTCATATTTTCAAAATTCAAATCACAAAAGTGAAAATATTATGTTTAAAGGTCACATAGTACTTAGTAGTTCATTGTTTTGTGATTTCACGTGATTATATGACATAATTATAAGAAGGGATTTTCCATTCATAAAACATTTGGTCGTTACATACCAAGACTACTAAACTATTCGGTCCTTTGGGATGTGATCACTTGTATATAGTGCCAATGTATTAAAGTAACCATAGAATCTGGGCTACTAGGGTCATGGTATTTACATTCCAATACTTTGAATCCCTATATCCACTAAATCAAACAAATCACTATCTTCATATCCCTAGGATCCCTCAATCAAATTGATTTGACACACAACAGTCTCTCTATCCCTAGGAGACCTCGATCACATGATCAGAAAAATAACAATTACAATAGAAAAACCTTAAATAACTTTTAATAAAATCCTCACAAACGATGCCTTAAGGAAAACCTATAAATATTATAATTGGATTTCACTCAATAATAAGATGTTACAAAACTTCATTATAAACTTTAGATCATATAGATCTAGTATATCCCACTCCTTGAGGTTGTGGTCCACTTTATAGAAAATCTTTCAATGATCAAATTCAAAACATCTCTGGATCAGTTGTAGCAACATCAGGTTATCTCATTGAGTTCAAAATAGTATCACTCTATTCAATGTTAATTAGTTATATCTTTATTACAATGTATTATAATATTTCATCAATTATAAATGATAATTATTCATCTAGTATACTTCATACATCTATGTCTCATTGTATTCGTAAATTTTCATCTCGTAGACTTTGTTGACCAACATCCAATAGTATTGAATTTCTACATCTGGTAAAATAAATTATGTTCTGAAAAAAACATTATAACATTGGGAAGATAAAAATTACAATAAGGAAATATTTAAAGAGTGAATTTTTATTTTTAAAAATAATGTTGAAAAATAAGTTTTTTGAATAAACACCAAAAATCATCATGAAAAAACATATGGTGATCCATCACTATAGCCCAAAAATCTCACTCCTATAACCACACATCACAACCACCGCACATCATTCCACATTGCATCCCATTCCAACCAACCATGGCTTCACATCCAAACACATTACTCCCCAAACCTGTTCACTGCCATCACCGGTAAAATCTAAAAAACTTCCATGCACATCAAACAACACATTGTAGTAATCATATAAACACATAACATTGTATTTCAAATTCCAAATTTACCAAAATTTCAGTTCAAGTGATTTCACTATATTACTTAATTACATGCATGTATATTCTCAGACAAACCCATAACTTCATGGGAAACAATTTATTTATCCATATGTAAATTCCATTAACCTTTTATGAATGGTGATATCAAGAAATCAACACAATAAGTGTTTCAAAAATCACATCAATCAAAATATAAATGAGGCCCCTAAAAGCTATGATTTTTAGTATTCCAACAAAAACAGACAAACCTTTAATCAATATCACAAATACTAGTTAAAAAAATATAATAAATGTCATCTCCTTTAATTTTAGATTAATAAAAATCATTATCTTCCTTAATCAAAACCTTAATATCCACCCAATGGATTTCAAAAGCATAAAATTCACACACATACACTCTAAAAGAAAATAACAAGGTTCCCCTACCTCAAACAAATCTTTACAATTCATTGTGAAAGGATAATAAATAGGAAGAAAACTGCCAAGAACCACAACACAAGGAAATGCCTCAATAAACTATGAATCACTAATTCTTGATCTCCATATTCCAATTATGAAAGATCACAATAATAGTGGATAAGGACTTATCAAAAATGAAATTAGGTCACCCAAGTGTTGAGAGATAAGTAGGAAGAATAAAGAGTTACAAGATGTTTGAGAATTTATAGTTAGGACTAGAATTAGAAGACCATGGCTTATACCATGGTTCAAGGGTACTGACATACAAAAAATTTATGGCATAATTGAAGGGTCCATGCCATAGTGGGGCTAGACTAAACTACATCTAAGAAACATAGTTCAGTCTATTCTATAGATCATATAAAGTTGGATAAGGACCGTGACACAAGGGAATATTCATGCCATAAAAATATCATCCATATAAAAGGGACCATGTTGTAGTTTATCTCCAAATCATCGAAACCATGAAATCAATAGATCCACTAAAACTCAACACTCCAAGACTCCATGCTGCAACCATGAAGAAATGCCTTGGTAATATAAAAATAGGTGGAACCTCTATAAATCCACTTCCCAAGACTTCACACCACATCTAATCTCTATACACCATTTTATCAAACCTCCAATGGTCTCTATACCATAGCACTATTTTACACACATATAAAACTCCCTCTATGGTGAAACATAATCCCCCAAGAAATAAAATCCTTCCCATATTAAAAATCAGCTACATCTCCACAATCCAATCCCCAACTCCCTGGAAACATTCCCCAGGAACCTCCATCACCTAAAAATCACAAATTCATGGGCCTGGAAGGTCTATTCAATTAAATAAAATACCTCCCAATATATTCTCTCCCTAGAGAATCAAAACCAAACCCCAAGATTAATAAAATCACCACCAAAATACTCCCTCAAAAGAAACTCCTCAAATAGAACCATTGATTACCAATAACCTCAATAAGAGTCAAACCATTATCCTCTAAAAAACATCTCCAAAAAAACATCAATAATAATGTAGATACCTATCAAATAGATCCCCACCACCGAATAAAGCCAAAGTGACACCATCCACTACACTCAAAAACAAATTTTACCAACTACTCTTTCCACTTTAACAAGGTTTCAAGATGTCCTCAACTTGATAAAAATTTTCCACAACTTGATTAAAAAATTTAATTAGATTTTAAAAAGGGTGTTATGAAAATTTTCATGAAAACATGTATATATAGTTTTTTTCAAAACATTCAACATAGTCTCAAAACAAATTAAAAAATTCATTACAAGGTTTCAATGGATGGAGAAAAATTCAACCAATAAATTTTCCCAATAAGACTCCCCAATGATGACTAGGAAATATTTTGAATCTTTGGATAGTCATACAGAAAATTCCCCACAGTATCACACCAGAAATAGATCCTCTATCCAAACACATAACACCACAAAACACTAATCCCAAGAGCACTAAGTTGAACCCAAGCCTTACTAGACCACCTCACTCTCCTCCTTTATGAAGTTCAAGATATGAAACTCAAATATTTAAACTCTACCTTTCAACCTAATTTGGAGAACCATAAACCTCCTTCAAATGATCATGCATCTATACTCAAGAAAGAAAACACTTCTTGAATAATTCAAGAAATTTCCCCCAAGACTTCTCTCTTAGATCACCATGCTTCGTCTCCCACAACCAGCAAGCTACCTTCCAAAATATTCCAATGACCAAAATGACTCAAGATTCATCCAGGGAATTTAACAACCCAAAACAAATATTAGCCTTCTCTAACCAATACTTGGTGTTGGAGATGAAGGACCCACTAAAAACTTTCACACTTCTTGCCTCTGTAATTTCAACAGGGCTTTATCCCAAGTTATTTCTTTCTCTTTAGCATTCCCCAATAATTGATGGAATGTGTATGGCATGTCTTTAAATCAAGAAAAAAAATGATAGTACAAACCACATGACCTCTATAATCAACACATAAGGAACATTATCTCATCTCAATAAGCATATAAAGCTAAGATGACTCTTTTGTAAAACATTCCACGTGTAAGAACCTGAACTTTTCAAGAGAGATATCAGGCTTATTTATATGTTCTATTTTGAATTTATTTGTGTAATAAAATTTGGGTATTACCTTGAGTGTGTTTTTGATAAATTTGGATGTTATTTGAGTGGTTTTGGGTAGTACAAAATTGGGGCACAGTTTTTCCAAACCGTGCGACCTTCCCCAGCAAACCATGAAACCCCAGGTAGAGGGGGATTGTATGGTTGATGCACTGTTTTTTAAACCCTACTCCCTTTTAGTAGTAACTATTAATCACCCAACAAAGAGTCACATAGTTATCTGATTGGTTAGGTAAAACCATGTACCTCGAGCATGAAACTGTGTTCACGGGAATTTAATCCATTAAAAATTCATTAAAATTTTCCCAAACCCCTATCTTATATCCCTAAACCCCTTAAATTTATCCTAAATAAATTTGTATCATTTTTTGAGGTTATTGGATAGATTAAAAGGCCTTATGACTTTATTTATTAATGATTTGAACCCCATATTAAAGATCTACACCTCTCCTATTAAAAGATTATCATCCTGATTGGTTTCCTCCCTCTCTATTGTCTTTCTCTCTTCCTTTGAAGGGATTTTCCCCTCTTTTGTTGATGAATAAAGATCTTGGTTTTGGTATATCTAATTTTTTTGATCTTAGATTTAAGTTTTAATATTGATCTAATTCTTTTTCATGATTTTGGTTGTTCCGCCTCAATTGGGGTTATCCATTGGTGAGTGGTTGTCATAATTTTTGAGGTAAGTGGTCAAAATTAAAAATACCATAGTCTTGATTTAATTGTGTTTTTGTAATTTTGAAATTGTATTTTCCATGATTGGGAAATTTGTTTTTAAATTTAAATGATTTAATTTAATTTCCTTGTGATAATAAATAGGGTTCCAATTGGGTAAATTGGAATTGGATTTATTAGATTAATTAATTAATGGCATGGGATTTTGGGATTTTGAAATTGGATAAATTAATTGATGAATTAATTAACGGGATATTGTGATTTTGGAATTAATGGGAAATTGGGATGTTGTAAATGGCCAACTAATATGATTATTAATTAATTGATAATAGAAATTATGATATGATGAATTGAACATTAATGGGTTAATGGGTTATAATATTAAATATTGATAAATGGTTTATTAGTGAATTGCACATTTTGTGTCATGAGATTAATGTAGTGAACCTTGATTTGTTTTATATTTCACTGGTTTTGGTCTACTGAGTTGTACTCACACCCTACTCAGGCTTCCATATCGGTACCTAAATAGACTTCATGTTTATAGGATAAGATAAGGGGAAAAGCCCTATGTTTAGTGGCTGATTTGGATGGATTATGGATAAGGGAACCAGAGGTGATTAGGGACCCATGTGGGAGTTTTAAATGTCTTTATTTATTTTTGGGTTTTCCATATTTACACAAGACACTTATTATGGCATGAAATATCTATTTTTTGGGTTTGGATATTGTATTCCTTTTTTATTCATCATGTGATATTGGTTTGTTTGGTTATTGGTTATATTATTTTGATATTGTTTATTTACTTCCACCATTGTAATACTTTGATAAACAGGGTATAGTTTCCTCATGATCTATATTAGACCCTCACTACTAGTATGAAGAAACTAGAATATGGGGAGGCATTCCTGATGTCATGTGACCAACTGGATCCGGGCATTGGTGTGTGTCACCCAAGTCGGGATGTTACAAAGTGGTATCAAGAGAATTTTCCTTTTCTTTTATTTTGTCTTACTATTTCGGTATGGTATATGGGAGACTAGGATGACTCGATCCTTGGTTAATATGTCATGCATGGGAGAATCTAACCCATGTATGAGGGTAAAAACCAAGTACCCAGGGTGGGATTGTTATTATTGATGTGTGTTGTTTCATATTGATGTTATTTCACCTCTAGGGATGCACTTGATGTGTGATGGGAAATTTTTTTTCTATGATTTTATATGATTTTACTCATGGACCGATATGGCACCAGAGTCAAGTATGCATGCATAATTCTAGGTACTTAGGAATTATTGTAACATGCATCATTGTTAGGTATGCATAGGAAAAGTAGGTTTTTGGTAAGTTATTGAAATTGAAATTATTTTCCTTGCTTGTATAATTGAACTTAAAATGGTTCCTAATAGGAAATTGGATGTTTTAAATGATGTAAGATTTGGAAAATGGTTTTCTAATAATAAACCTAAAAATGATAATATGTTTACCCTTGTTAACCATGACCTAGATGTGGGATGGTTATGGGTAGTGATATTGCCTCAGTTTTGACCATGTGATTGGGTTTGGGGGAATGACCACTTATGTATTTACATGAATCCATCTTGTTAAATATGTTAATGTTGTGTTATGTATACTGAGATGTGTTCTTATAATTGTAAAAATATGCCTCCATGATGACATTTGTTGATAGGATGATAGGAGGATATGGATAGAAATCATCCTCCATAAGTGGAATGAGAGGCCCCGATAATGTCAGGCGAGGAATTTGGAGCTATGAGCATCATCTAAAAATTCCCTTTTCAAATCAGGTATATCAAGAACACAAAGTCTCTTCCCAAATTTCAAGATTCCATCTACATATATGAAGTCACTCAATCTCCCATCATTCACACCTTTAATCTTCTTTTGAAACTCCTCATAATTGGTCTGATAACTCTTTATCCTTTCTAGTAAAGATGGTTTGGAAACCATTTGAAAAAGTATTGATGTTTCACCTTCCATGGTTATTCCCATGTCCATATTTACTAGATCCATGAAAATAGGATCTCTGTCAACTCTCATCTTGTTCAAAACTCCATGATCCTTTCTTCTCAAAGAATCTGTGACCTTATTTTACATCCCTGGGTGGTATTGTATAGTGCATAATAATCTTTGAGTAGTTCAAGCCATCATCTTTGTCTCATGTTGAGTTCTTTCCATGAGAAAATATACTTCAAACTCTTGTGATCGGTATATATCTCACATTTTTCACCATAGAGATAGTGTCTCCCAATATTCAAAGCAATGATTATAGTTGATAACTCAAGATCATGAGTGGGATAGTTTTTCTCATGAATTTTTAGCTGTCGTGATGCATATGAAATAACTCTATCATTCTGCATAAGGACACAACCAAGTTCTTTCTTTGAAGCATCACTATAAATAACAAACCCATCATTCCCCAATGGTAGAGTAAAGATAGGAGCATTGAATAGTCTTCTCTTCAATTCATCAAATTATTTTTCACACTCTTTTGTATAAACAAATTTAACCCCTTTACGTGTGAGCTTGGTTAATGGGTTATCCAATCGGGAAAAATTCTGGACGAAACTCTGATAATAACCTACTAAACCAATAAAACTGTGTACCTCAATTATACTTGTCGGTGTTGGCCATTCTTGGATTGCCTTGGTCTTTAAAGGATCAATAGAGATTCCATCCTTGGAGAAAATATATCCCAGAAAAGAAATCTCCTGAAGCCGGAATTCACACTTGCTAAATTTCTCATATAATTCATTTCTTCTAAGAGTCCTTAGAATAATGCGCAAGTGATTTTCATGATCTTAGTAGACTTTGGAGTATACCAAGATATCATCAATAAATACCACTACAAAGTCATCGAGATATTCCTTGAAAACTCTGTTCATTAGATCCATGAAAACATAGGGTGCATTAGTCAGTCTAAAAGGCATTACTGTAAACTCGTAATGCCCATACCTGGTTTAAAATGTTGTCTTTGGTATTTCTTCCTTCCTCATGCACAACTGATGATATCCAGGTCGAAGATCAATCTTTGAAAAATATTGAGCTCCATGAAGTTGGTCAAATAAATTATCAATGCGAGGTAGGGGATACTCGTTCTTTATTGTTATAACATTGATCTCCCTGTAGTCAATGCACAACCTCATCGATCCATATTTCTTCTTAACAAAAAGAACAGGGTCTCTCCATGGAGAAACACTGGGGTGAATAAATCCTTTATTACTCAATTACTCTAGTTGTTTCTTTAGTTCCACTAATTCTATAGTGGTCATTCTATAAGGGGTCTTCAATATGGGTCGTGAACTAGGAATTAAATCAATGGAAAACTAAATTTCTCATTCTAGAGGATGTCCATGTAAATCCTCTAGAAACACATCAACATAATCTTTCACAATAGCTACATCCTCTATTTGAACATTCCTTTACTCACCCATAGTTATTTCATTCTCTTCCTCCCCAATAATTTAATTTAGTAGAGCTACTAGGGGTGGATCTAGATAAGAATCAGATGGTGAAATTTCTACTCTAAAGATAACGTACTCCTTATCATCATTGAGAATTGTGACCTCCTTATTCTTACAATAAATTTTTGAATCATGGCCCGAAATTCAATCCATACAAAGGATTATATCAAATTTAGTCATGGGTATGATGATGAGATCATCAGATAAAGAACATTTATATAACCTAATGGGAACTGATTCACAAAACTTAGTTGTGATGATAATTCCCTTAGGTGTTCTTACTGACAACTCCCTTGTTAATTCAAATTGAAAATATCTAATTTTCTTAGAAAAATGGGAAGATATAAAACAATGTGATGATCCAGAGTCAAATAAAGCATTGGCTAAACTTGAGGAAACCATTAAATTACCTGACACCACGTCTTTCAGATCTTCAACCTCATCAGTAGTGATCGCATAAGCTTGGCCTTACTCCCTTGGCCTTTTCTGAGGTAAGTTCCCTTGGCGCTTAGGACATTCATTTTCATAATTCCCCTTTTCTCTAAAATTGTTTCATTCAACATTGACAGCCTCTTTCTTGCCCTTGCAATCACGAGCTTAGGGGCCTTTTTCACCACTCATGTAACAGACTCTCATTCCCTTAAGGAAAGTACCGAGGTGTTTATTCCCACATTTACCGTAGTATGGATATTAAACTTTTCCCTTCTTCCCTTTATTTCCATTTCCAGAGTGTTCAGCAGATCTCTTTTTCTCTTAATTTTCTTTAAAGTCATAAGACTTAGAGGATTCCTTTTCTGTCTTGATAGCACATAAGACAATATCTTCATATGGTGAGAAGGATTTCAATATTAATACTCGACATAGAAATGGTTTTAACCCATCAAAGAAATGATCAATCTTACTTCTTGGGTTATGTATATAATCTACAGCATGCCTTGCTAACCTGGTAAAGTTAGCTTTGTACTTTGTGACATTCTCATCCACCTTTTTCCTCAGACTCAGAAATTGACTTTCCATATCTGCTCGATGGTCATGAGGAAGATATTTTTCTAAATAAAGTTCTTTGAACTCCCTCCATTCCATACATGATACTTTTTCATCCTCCTTTGTGTTTTGGATCAGTGACCACCATTGATATGCATCTCCAGTGAGGCGATAAACTTCCATGACAGGTTTTTACCTTTCGCTACTCCCCAAAGAATGAAACATTTTCTCTAAGGAATTTATCCTTTTCTCAGCTACAAATGGATCTATATACCCATTGAATGTTGGTGTTTGTTTCCTCGTGAATCGGTCTAACATTGATCCTCCGCGTTGTGGATCTGGGTGCTCCATACAGGTAAGGTTATTATTCATAATCAGATTGATTTGTCCTAGTATGGTGATTAGATGATCATCACCACTTGTATCACCGGCTCCACTATAATTATCTTGAGTAGGAGGGAAATCCCTGTATGGATTATGTGCATTGATACAGTTTCCATTCCTTCCACTAGACACCATTTCTAAACAATGTCATACACTAGATTAGTTTATAAATCTCAATACATAATTCCAAACTTCTAAAATACATAACATAAATTGAATAGTTTATGGATATAATTCATAATCACAAAAAAATATTTGAGGAAGTATATACTCATAAAACCTCCATAATGGTTTGTAAATAAAATGATAAATATCCTAAGCATATCCCTCAGGAGTGTCGTAACCAAGAGTTTAGCAAGGCTCATTATCGTGCACTAGTTCTAGTTCGAGTCTAGCTCAAAGTGGTGTTTCCAGGTTTTACCCCTAGGTACATCTGTGCCAAAGATGCCTCTACCTACTCGTATCCAAACAGGGATGTATTTATTGGAAAAATCACAAAATCTCTACAGTACCAAAATTCTAGGAAGTTCTTCTATAACAATCCTAAAAGTCTATCTTAGGGTAATGTTCTCTAATTAGAGTTTTTCTAAATCTAGTTTCCAAGGTTTGTACTAAACTTCCTCTGATACCAACTGTAATACCCCGACCCCAGTTACCTAGAGTCAGTGCATTATTACATAACATTGGCATGATACAAGGAATCATGTCCCGAAAGACCGATCACTTTAGTAGCCTTAGAAATACTAGATACATTCATAAGTTTAACATTACATCATGAAATAAAAAAATCAACAGCATTTTTTCCCCTTTTGAACACACTTATATCCTTAGAATATCCCTGAAGGTCAACCATAAAATACTTATTCACATCTTGGGAAAAATAAAACATAGAAAGGGGTGATCTCAGATGCTTAGTAAGAATAACAATATAGTGGAAACTTTTGTAAATAAGCATAAACATTTAAGGAAATATATAAAACTAAAACAAAATCTATTTAAACTTAAACTTCAGCATAATATGGAAAGGATAAAATCAAATAATTCCATTTAGTTATTCACATGGATATTCTACTAGTCGAATAATCACATGCAATATCAATAGCCACTTTCCTAATGATGGAATGCATAATGTCAGACTTCATAACCACATAGTCAAGGCCTTGTGCCAAGACTAAAAATAAGATTTTTTCAAGTCCTTGGTCCAAGAAACTAGTTTTTCTCATGATACCTACCAATTAATCGAGGATATATAGCAATCTCCACCTGTCACTTACTAAGTCTAATGCATTCCTCGTATGAAAAGGTTTAAACATAACATAAACATTTGTATTAAAACTAGCATACGAAATGTAAATACTTTATTTATAAACCATGAATGGTGTCAAAATAAAAAATCCATAGTCAAACATATCACAAAACCTTCAATACAATTGGGAAGTTTTGTATCATCATAAATCAACTTCAAAAAAGCTTAAAATCCATCAAAGGATGTTGACATAGATGAAATTAAAACTTTTTTTAGAGAAATATCTCTTTCTATTTTGAAATAATTTAAAAGTCATATAATTTTAAAAGAAAACATTTATTTTTGAAAAATATTCTTATAATCTTGTAAGGGAATTTTTGATGATGTTATAACGGTGAAAAATAGCTGCACCCTCCGTATAAGTTAAAAAAACATTCTTACCGTAATGTTGTCAAAAAGGTCATAAAGTACCTTGTTTGGAAAACGACAGAAAGATTATTTTCAAAAACATATAAGGTAAAATAAGGGTATAAATTAATTTACCCCATTTTCTATTAAATAGTAAAAATGTTTTGAAATACATTTTAAAGAAACACAGATGTGGATGATAAATAGGTCACAGTAGATACTTACATAAAAACAACCTCGGATAACAAAGACATTGTGAAATTAACCCTTACCTTGTACTTTTCCTTAGTCAAGGGTAGGTTAACCTCCTATATAATGGTAAAATCAGTGTTATTAAATTATACAAGAACCATATACATTAATATGATATAATATATTATCTTCTAATATTTCTTGGTTAATGATATTTCAGTAGTATCATTGTTTCGGGTGTTAACTGATTCGTTTTCCTTTATATGATTTATTACGTAAGTAATGTTTTTTATGGATAGGATATATTTTATTCATATACAGAATTATATTATGTTCATAAAAATTATTTTTAATCATAAAATGAAAATTATTCTTCAATGATTATGATGGGGAATGAATCTCATCGCATTCGTGGAGATGGTAATCGGTACGTACGCACGAGCGACAATATCATTATATTGATAGAAAAATCGTATGTAATTTGATGGTATATCATATATATAGAATCATTAATATGTTATATTTATTATTTAAATCAGGTATACTCATTATTATACTCATCCAAATAATGAAGTGTTTGAATAAAAAACTACACCACGACGTGGAGACGGTAATCCGTACATACGCACGTATGGTGACTTTGTCATTTATAGGATGGATAGAATAATGAATATGGTTATACCATTTTTATAATAACATTAAAGTATATATAAGATGCTGGATTTATTATTTTGTAATGGAAACAACACAGAAATAGGAAGTAGAAGAAGAAAAGAACTTGAAAGAGGTGATGAAATATTTACCTCTTCTTCAGGTTCTTCCTTTTGATTTGATCAAAAGGGATCCTTAGGTTGGATTTATGACTAAATTAAGGACTCTAAGATAAAGTTATGACATTTGAAAGGATATTTGGGTAGGGTTTGGTGGAGCCAAATGGCTTTGAAGGTGTTAATTTGAGAGAAGGGGAAGTGCCCTTTTATAAGAGGGGTGAGGGGCACCTTAGGAAAAGATTGAAATATTATTTTATAATAAAAACATTTTCGGTTTCTAATGGCTCAAAAATGATTTATTTAGAGTCTAATGTGGTTATGGGTCGAAAACCACACAACCAATAGGTTTTAGACAGGTTTGGTTCAGTATATTAACATTATCTTTTAGATTTAACTCTTAGTTAAATAGTTTGACATTTACTTTGTCTCTTTATATTTTTATATTATATGGTTAATAAAAATACTATAAACTTCAAAGTGAACCTCAAGTGGTTAATTAATGACATATATAATATTATTTAATCTCTTTGGATGAAACTTGGATTTTTAGGAATAGAATATCAATTAATAATATAATATTTGTTTTAAAAAATCTTTTATGTCAATTTTGACACTATTTGGTATTTTGTTTTTGTTAAATTCATAACAGTAGTATTACTTCGAAAAAAATCATTTAATCAACCCTAACATGTCATATTAACCTATAAAATTAGTTTAATTCATTAAAAGTCTCAAATTATATTTATTTGGATATTTATAATATCGATTATTTTAATCTTTCATTAATAAGGTAATTACTACATCATCATTGTTTTTGAAATAAATTAAATTATTTAATGTCTAAAAATTATAAATAAAATACCTTTATGTAGATAATCATTTTATCATTCTAATTAATATTTATATTTGAATTTATCCAATGTAGAACCCAATATTAAAATTGTTTAGTTAATAAATTTTGATCTTAACACTTTTAACTCTTCTTTAAATAAATTAATAATAAATCTCCTAATCTAATATAAGTGGACCAAAGGGGGTCATATTCTATTCCTAAGGTTTTTTTGGTCAAATTATACTTATCCAATAGAATTAGTACATGTTTTAGGGAAATTATGATATCATTTTTACCCTTAATTTCCCTATTTACTTTTAACCATGGTAAATAAAAGTCAAAAGTTACTATTCACCAAAAAATTATTTTCATCTTATTCAACCACATTTTACTTACTGATATTAACTATGTCTCTCAGATTTTTGAAATTCAACTCACATAAGTGGTAAAATTAAGTCCTATACAAATTTGCAAATGTTCCTAGGAGGTGGGTAAAAGACGGTAAAAAGTTTGATAAAATTTTATATATCTAAACTTATTATAAAATGACTCCAATGAATTATGTTAAATATATATTGGTATTATGCATATATTTTTACCTAAAAAAATTAAAATAAAATAACTAATTATTTAAATAAAAAATTATTTTTAACCAATAACACAGTGTTTTTCCACTATTTATCATAAATTGAAAGTTTTCAGAAAAATACCAAAAATTCAACCTATGCAAAATTCGATATTACGAATCCAAAAATGAAGTCCATTTTGAAAGATAGAATTTATAAAATTTTAAAAAGTGGGTATTTCTGTTCATAATGGCTAGTTCGGTTGGTTGTGGTGTGTTTGAACTTGAAGTCACGTACAACACAAGCTATTGTATTATTCAAAGGGAAATGTACCGTGGAAGCTTGGGGTGTTACACTAACAAATTCAAATATACAATCACAAATGATGGTAACCATCCATTTGAAACCACTTGTAGAACCACATCAGGATTAATGAAAGAACACTGAGAGTGCATGAATTGGTTATCAATACTTTTTTTATATTTATTTTGAAATAACCTTTTCCTACTTTTAAGATGTAGTGATGATTGTAGGAACCCACCCAAACACACTCCAATACAAAGGAATAATGAATATTTACATGGATCGCCTCTTAAAGTGAGAATCCTAGTCCTTGGTGTGATATGTATTCCTCCAAGATAAATTACCCACTAGAACCATCATGTGTGTACAAACAAGCAAGGTATAACCTAAAAAAATTAAGCATCTCTTGACTATGCTTCAGTGAATCCTACACTTTGTAAGGATAAATGTTTAGGTAAAATAAAAAATTATTCAGCCAAATAGACTTCATCTATGTTTTTGAGTGTGCTAAAATATTCCACTTCCACTCTACTTGAACTATATTAAACAAATAGAAATTCTTCTTCAAACATACATTGGAACAAGTTTCTTCTTTACTTTGTTTGAATAAAACATGCACACAACCACTTCGATCTTTTTCCTTTATTCTATATTTTATAATCATAGAATATTTCTTCTGTATCACATGTCTATAATATCTTATTATTCTATCACACTTCACAATATTCATCTCAATATCCACACACTTTTATCCTTTAAAGCATACCCCTTCTTTAATAATTAATTCATATTTGAATTTGAATTTCAAATTCAAATCCACTTCTTCATTCACAACCACTAGATCATAAACCATCCTAATATTGACCATTAAATTATAATTGGTTGTTATAATGGGATGGAATATCCTCCAAAATTAGAATATGAATCCAAGTCAACAAGTCTATCAAGTTAAACATAATTTATAAATCACAATGTGGGCACCTCAATTGTGTAATAGAATAATGATTCAACCCATTTATTTTTTAACTGCTTAATCAAATCACATTATAAGAAATTAACTAAGTCATGGAGGTCTTACAAATTCCTAGGGAACCAAACTCAATTTAACTCTCATGCATCATGATCCATGCACTATGATGTAGTCATTCACATTGTCTACTGATTGTGGTCTGGTATATGATATGTCATGTGGATGTTCCAAATTCTCTAAGAACACCTAAAATCCATCTTTTCATTCATTTTTTAATATACCTTACATTTGGTGTTTAGGTATCTTGTTTTCTATGGCTATATTCTTATTACAAGAAAACTGGTTTCACAATGGTGTGGAGACCTTTGATTGAGCCTCTCCTATGGCATCGTCACTCACTCTACGACATGAGATCATGGACACCATTTTTCATCCCACTACCTAATTTAGCGTATCCATGAAATGGAAAATATGATATGGTGTGGTCTCTTTTTCTCCTTTATTTCCATGGTGTGTTATACTTCTTGTGGCACAAGACTTCTTCCTTAAACAACTTCTATGACACAAAACCTATTTTAAGGCATGGAACCCATTATACTACTCCCAACAATCTATTGGCATCATGAAATATTCTCATGACATACAATATCATTGAATAATCTCAAGAATTATCTTAATTAAATTATATAAACACCTTCATCTCAAAATAAATGTGAGTTTTAACATGATTTATGTATTGAAAAAAAATATTATATAAATAATCACATCCACTCCAACCACCTTTTTCA
Source organism: Viscum album (assembly GCA_963277665.1). Taxonomy (NCBI): domain Eukaryota; kingdom Viridiplantae; phylum Streptophyta; class Magnoliopsida; order Santalales; family Viscaceae; genus Viscum; species Viscum album. Next base: position 1,454,289,588 of record OY728120.1, read on the forward strand.
ACTTCAAACAAAATTATCCCAACACCTCTTGGTCTCAATAGAAATCAAGTTCAAAATCAGCTACATTAGAACCATCACATACTATAAATTTTGATATTATTCTTTTTACTTCAAAAGGTAAGTCCCTAAATAAATTGATTTTTGAGAAATCTAATATTAAATAAACACTATAAATATAAGAAAATAATGATGAGAAAGTTTAAATTATAAAGGGGAGTTCAAAGAAGAAATCTTTATAGAATGAAGAAAAGGAATCTTTAGAAAAGAATACAAAATATTCCATAAAGTTATAATCTATGGTGGATAGGGTAATAAAATAAATTTCTTCAAATATTTTTATATATAAACTTTATCAAAAATGTTTGGATGAATTTGTAAATATACATGTCTTTTTTAAGGTGAAATGGATGGATAAATCCATACTCATCCAAACCTAAAACATGGATAAAATATTAAAAATGGATTGATCACTTCCAAGTATGTGCTCAAATAATTACATTATATAGAATAAAATTGACATTTTTCATTCATTGACTTTAAATTTAAAAATTCAAATGATTATACTTGAAAAAAATAAAATATACGAAGGGATATTTTATTTCAAATAATATTACCATGATGATATTATAATTTTCACGAAATTGAATGAGTGCATTGAGAATTGAGAAACCATATTTACTGAGTTTGATATGACAAATTAAGAACTTTAGAGGATGATTAAATCACTTCAAATGAAAAAGAAAATCCTTGAGAAATAGATTGAGAATCTAGAAAAGGAATATAAATATTTATTCCCATCATTTCGTTATGCTGCATTGTAAATAAATGATTTTTTTAAATCCAATATCAAGATTTACATTATATATTTTTATATTGTTATTAACATTAAATTTCTTTTTAAAAATCTCAAAGGGGTATAAAGGTAATAATTTCAATTCTATTAGTCTAAATTTATTTTCATAAGGGTGAAGGTGCTTCAAGAGAATAATTTTTAAATTAAGGATTAATATTAAAGATTTAATAAAGGGGAGGTTTCTTTATCTTTACTAAATATTTTATACTTCACTGAAATTTATCTTACCATGTATTTTTATTATCATAAATGGGAAATTTTTTGAATCATTATCTGAATAAAACAATTTGTATCCCTTATTTTTATTAATCACAATACATGTACTTGTTTTTCTAATTGTTTATTTGAATTTTATTTTAATAAGAAATAAATATATTAAGAATTATATTGAATTATAATTTTTCCATAAATTAATTTCACACATCTACAAAGATATGAATTTATATAAAATTAATTGAAATTTTATGCTCAAATTAATTAACTTCCTGAGTTATTCAAGCTTCTACCAATAATTCCTAAAAGTTTTTGAGTGTTTTTAGAAGACAAATAGCATTCAATATTTGTGGAGAAAATGTTAGGATAGTTAAATTTTTTATATATATAAATAATGTAGGATGATATAGAAATATAATAATTGTATATCACATACTCTATGTTTTTTACAAGAGCTTGTTGGGCTTCTATTTTAAATTCTTCTGTTTTGTTTCAACCTTTTTAGTTTTATTATGTATTAAGGAAAAAATCTTTTTATTGTAATTTTTTTCTTCCATTGATATTTTTATGAAATAAGTCCTTGGTTAAGGAATTGGTTTTTATAAATCTTTTTATAGAAGAAGTAATGGGTATAAGGACTTTCAATTTATGATATTTGATCAAAAAATTTATTGCTTATAGAATTTATAGATATAAATCTGCATTTAGATCCTCTTGTTGCTTTGTGTCAAAAGAATAGAAGTTATGAAGTTTAGGAACTTGGATATCATACTAATTAAAATTTAGGGAATAAGTATTAATTATCTGAAATCCCTATATTATTATTTAATTATTTTTAATTTATTTATTTTATATATTTCAAAGTTCATTTATATTACTTTATATTTGATATTGATATTTTATTCTAAATTTTATTTTATATTTTTTCTATATTACTTTAGTTTTGATTTCCTTAAAATAGTCTATTTAGACTTTAAACATTTGAGGGGTTTTATTTCATTTTAAATTTTAAATTCTTTAAATATGCCCCTATTGAAAATATAATATGGGTACAACATGGTGTTCTACAAAACTATTATCTTGATAAAATAAATACAGTGTCTACTCACCGTAGCTCCAACTTCATATGGTAGTGGGGTAATTATATTTTTTTAAACTATCTCAAAATGTATTTCATATTCTAAAAATATTCCTAAAAAATCATAAATACTATAACTTGTCTTAAAAAATACTTAGTATCATATTCTCAATTTATTGACAATAAAATACATTTGATGGGGGTTGTGAAATCAATTAAGCTTGTATGGGTGATTCTTTTTCCTCCTAAATGAATATATCATTCATCATTCAATCCTCCCCTGAATTTATTCTTCTCCATGTTTTCATGTTTTCAATATACTAATCATGATCTATAAAAATTATTCCAGTACATTTACAGATCTTATATTTACTATAAAAAAGAAACATGTTCTTGATGTGGAGACTTGGGACATAGTTTTTAACGATGTTATCTTTATGGGAGTTATAGATTCCTATTAGGGTTCATATCCAAATACAATTGACAAACTATTTTTTCTAGTTATGGGATAGAGATTATATCCACAATATATTCTTCCTTTGTTCACTAAAAACCCTTTAAATCCTATTATTCAAATTCAATATTATGAAATATTATGTGTTTTTTAAATTTATTCTAATGTATTAAGGAGATTTCATATGAAACTATAGCCTTTTCAGTTCCATTTTCTGACATTGATTATGATATTATGATATTTGTATTCTTATTTATGAAAATTTTATCATTTATTTAATTATTTGTTAATTACAATGGGTAATATTTTCTAATTTTATTTTTAAGGGTTATATTTTTTCATTAACTCCGCCAAAATTTTGAAATGTTTCTCACGCATATCTTATTATCATTAAAAGGGGAGATATTTTTTGTTCATTGGAGCATCATTTTTCATTATTTTAATGATCTCATCCTTTTCATATGTACTTAATATACTTGTGCTATAATTTAAAATTATATAAGGTGATGTTTAGAATCTATTGGTTCCATTGTTTATATGGTCCTATTATATCAACTACACAATGATCAATTTGGTGGCCTTTAAGACTATATTCTTCACCCAATTTATGGATATCTTATGTGATCAACGATTATAATATAAGACCGATGTTTTGAATTTTTTGATTTTATTAACAGAGGTGTATCGCCTATATTTTTTATTCAATCTCCAAACCCATTTTTATATAGTTTCAAATAACACTTTTTAAAGTTTAGTGTGAATACATACAATATTTGAATTCTAAATTCAAATTTCAAAAAAAATAACTATGATAGGTAGCCAAAATCAAGCCTTGTGCCTGCTACGCCTAAGGATATACCTTGTCTGATGAAAACTCATAACTGATTGACGTTATCAATGAAACAACTAATGATTGACTACATCACCATATTCATCACCAGAAACACCATCCCCAAACATCGAAGCATCAAATCCCTACTGAATCATCACCCTAGATACACCATTTGACCTGTTGGGGGATATACTATCGATGTCATTAAAAAAAATTGTGGATAACCATCCTCACCACCTTTGGATGTTGTAGATTAACCAAAAACTAACCTTGATACAAAACAGACCAAATGCCAGTCAATGTTGAAACACCTAAAACCTGAAGCATCAATACGAACAAGAAAGGGGAGACTCTGATCTGGTAAAATCAATAAAAATAAATCATCTAAGAAAACCCAAATGAAATGAACCATGGAAGCTTTAGAATCCTCTCACCACTAGATTCTAATGGAAATTCCTGACTGATCAATGAAAAACACAAGTGAAAGTCTTGGAAGGTGAGAAGAAAAATTCTAGAACACAGGAGATGTTTTGTGCACCACAAAGTGGGATTTCATGCCAAGCCTTGTATGGTTTCATCTTGTCAAGGCTATGTTTCAGTTCTTGGTTGATGATGAAGATAGTAGTGGAGACGGAATCACTATAGATCATCTTGGGAATTCCCTTTGACTCCATCATACTTCGAGCCATGGAAACCATGTTCTGGTTGAGTCATTCAATGAACACATTCTGTTGTGGTGAAAACGTATTTGTGAGTTGTCATTTTATTCCATGCTTGGCACATTATTCACTGAATTCCACTAAATTGAACTAGCCACCATGTTCCATGCAGAGAAATTTTAGCTTTCCCCTTGTCTCCACCTCCACCATGGACTAAAAGCATTTTATTTCCTTCAGATCTTGGTCCTTTCTTGTGAGTATATTAAGCAACATGTTGTAGCTCATACCATCCATGAGTAGTATAAATTAGTGGTTCCCTCTTAGCATTGTTGGCATGATTGGCTAACAAAGGTCACCATGGAAAAGGTTGAGTACTTTCTTCATATGTTTCTTTTCTTGTTCAGGAAAAGACACTCATTGTTACTTCCAAACAAAGAAGCTATCACAGACTTGATCCACCTAATAAATCTGAGGAAGACCTCACACTATATTTCATTGAGAGAGCTTACGCAGATCTAGGAAATTTATGTGGTCATACCTATCATGCTAGTTCCATGCCTTCTCTGAGAACCTTGTCTACAAGCATAATGGATGTACAATGTCAAGTATGAGCATGTACATTCTTCTAGGGAAGCACTTCACCATGGATATACGGTACCACTACTTGTATTAGATCCAAATTATTCCCTCTTTGATCATTATATAACAACCATTATCATCAAATTTTATGATTCTAATGATGTTAGGGGTGATCCTTTGGGTGAAGTACACCCATTTGACCATGCAGTGGTATCTAGTTTTGTAGGCAAGAAAGATGGCCTCGTACCCATAAATGTTAACAACAGATAAATCACTAAACTTCACAGTGTCACAAATCATAGAGTCAAACTCAGAGAAGATAGTATGGGACACAGTCATGTGGATTGTGCAACTAGTTTATGGGTACCAAAATCCATTATCGCGCACCACCACCTAATCTAGTTGTGAGAAGAAATTCACCTTGACCGTATGTAGAGGGATATATTGTGGTTATAGAATATTTATGGTGTCAGATTACCACATTTCATGACCTTACCATAAGGATCATGAGCTCATCATAATCACCTTAGGTTAGAATGGCCTCGGCCCTTTTTAGCCTACGGTGACAGGTTCCACAAACATTCAACCATCTGATACTAACCAAACAAGGGAAGAAGTCCAGCACCACTTTGGGTAGGAAGGACTATTACCATGCCCTTAGGAGACCCCAGAGGAGGATCCTGAGATCTCCTATCATGATAGAAACCACCAAGGTCTTTCCATAAAACTAATAAGTAAAACATGGAAAGCGTCGATAGTTTATGCAAGAAACATCAGGCTGGCAAGTAGGAAGGAATGAATCATGCAACCGGGAAGCGAGATGAAGAGGCAAGGCTGAGGGAACCCAAGATGACACAAAAATTGCAAGAAGACAAAGGGATAAGCAACATCATTAGAAAAATTCTAAGAAAAAACTAGATTCTAAATGGGATCGTGCCATCACTAGGAGGAGAAACTCTAGAAAGAGGAGAGACACACAAGAGATAGAGAGAGAGAGCCAGGTGAAAACGATGCTATCATATTTTTTGTTCAATCATCAACATAATCATGAGTAAATAAAGGTTCTAAATGGAAGAATTGTTTACAAAATTATTACACCATATACCAGATAGACCATAATATTTAGTCATTTATTTTGGAAGAATCACTTAGATAGACAATAAACCATTTAGTGGACAGATGATAATTATTTTTAAAATCCACCTTTAACTTCCATATAACCCTTTTATTTACAAATTAAGATGATGAATTTGACCATTACATGGAAATAGGTTTTTTTCAAGTGCTAAAGGGGGTGAAAATATATTTGAGAGTGGGTTGAAGATTTCATTAAACACTACTATATATTCATGTTTATTCAGCACTACCCTTTATCAGCACTAAAAAAACATTGATATATTAGCAGCTTTTATCAGTGCTAACTAAAATCACCAATAAAGGATCCATTTATCAGTGTTAAAAATGTGCTGAAAATAATATATATTTATCAATGCTTTTTTAGCACAGATAAATATTACCCTTTATCAATTATTTAATTTGCATTGATAAAAGGATCTCCTTTAATAGCACTAAAAAATCACTGATAAAGGGAACATTAAATAATTTAATTTATATATACATATTTTTATTTTTTTTAAATATGATTTATAAGTATATATATTTATATAAATATAATATATATATATATATATATGTGTTATAAAATATATAATATATTATATGATACATCTTACCTTGTGGAATGTATGTATGACAAACAAATCCTCCCCGGGACACGAACCTTGGCGATTCAACCCCCCAGTCATCATATATATATATATATATATTTAAATATGATTTATATAACTATATTGTAATAAAAAATTATTATCAATATTATTTTAATAATTTTATATTAAAAATTTATCAAATTTATATTAATCAATACAAATGTATAACAATATATTTTTAAAAATTGAAAATGTATATGCAAATATAATATATTAAATTTTAATTTAAAAAAATATATAAATATATAAATCAATGTATATTTATTTAATTTTATTTATAATATATATATATATATAATTTATATATACTTATTTATATATTCATAAATATGATTTATATAACAGAAAATATATATACTTTTATTTATTATTTTATACATATTAATAATTATATATATAATTATAATTATGCACACATGTTTGTGTCTGTTTGTATTTTAAAATATAGTGATATAGACTATATAAATAAATATATAAAGAAATTAAATATAGTTCATATTTGAATTTATATATTTATATTCATATTAAATAATTTAAAATATACACATATATTTTTCTGTATGTGTATGCATGTGTATGTAAGTGGATGTATGTGTATGTATGTACTTGCATGTGTGTGTGTGTATGTTTTCATATGTTTGTATATATGTGTGTGTGTTTATTTGTATGCATGTGTGCATATGTGTATATATATGTATCCATATGTGTGTGTTGTATATGCATGTATGTGTTGTGTATATGTATGTGTATGAATATAGATATATGTGTTGTGTTTTTGTATGTTTATGTGTACCTGTATATATGTATGTATATGTATGTTCATGTGTGTGTGTGTGTGTGTGTGTGTCTGTGTATGTGTATGTGTATGTGTATGTGTATGTGTCTGTGTGTGTGTGTGTGTGTGTGTGTGTGTGTGTGTGTGTGTGTGTGTGTGTGTGTGTGTGTGTGTGTGTGTGTGTGTATGTGTATGTGTATGTGTATGTGTATGTGTATGTGTATGTATGTGGATGTATATTTATGTATATAAATGCATGTGTGTGTGTGTGTGTGTCTGTTTATGTATTATGTGTATATTTATATAGTATGAGTATGTATGTGTATGTCTGTGTATGTGTACGTATTTGTATGTAATTATATATATATATATATGGGTGTGTGTGTGTGTGTGTGTCAATGTATGTGTTTATGCATGTATATATATGTATGTATATGTATGTATATGTATATGTATGTATGTGTATGTGTATGTGTGTGTATGTGTGTGTATGTGTATGTATGTGTATGTATGTGTATGTGTATGTATGCGTATATGTGTGATTAATACATGTGTACGTTTTACGATTGGTCAAATGACAGAATGGTTTATCGGACTATGAAAGTTTCAATTCGACATATCTCATTGTAGTGTGTACATATATATACACACATATACGTACACACAATCACATGATAATTCATTTGGTTTTTCAAATGTAATTGATGAGATTTTTATAATATATTCATTTTTTATAGTTATTTATACATTTTAAAATATTAATATTCAATACTTTTAATATGTATGTAATTTATATAATTAATATTTATTCATTTTTATTTTAATATATTTCTATTTAAATCTTTATATAATTATTATCTATTCATTATTAATTGATAATTTATTATAAATCTCTTGTTTTTTAAAGTAATTTTTAATATTTTTTTATTTTAATATTATTCATTTTAATATTTGGTTGGTTTATATAATTAAAATCATTAATTCATTTTTTTAAATACAGTTTATTCATTTTTAATTATTAAATGATATTATTTTTAATATTTATTCATTTATTATTATCTATTAATTTTTAATACTTATTCAAATTTAATGTTTTTTGTAATTTATTCAATTTTAATATTTGTTCATTTTTAATAGTTATTTATGCCACGACCCCCCCCCTCCAAAGGCACCCCTCCTGGGAAAAAAATGAAGGAAGTAAGATAATGATCCCTGAGTCCTACCTCCAGTAATCCCCAGGTCGGTGACAGAAACAGAGGGTGTAAAAATCTCACAAAAAGGGAGGAATTCCCCTCTAACAAATATGATCTAAATATAGGATAAACAACCCATAAGAAACTCTAGTGTATGATATAAAAATAAACAAACCCAAAACCATCCCACAATGAATGAACAATGTCAAAAAATACAAAAAACAATTCTGCAAGTAAATACCAAAAGAAAATTCCTACAACTATAACTAAACATCATCTCCAAAACCCAAGCTAGTATTATCCAGCTCAGTCCCCAAGGTCCTCCGGAAAAATTGAAAATAGTTTATATATGTACGGTGGGAAAACAAGTATATTCAGTAGGATCATACCAAAGGTCTCAATTAAACATGTGAAAACAACATACTAATGTGTCAGTGAACAAATAAAAGAAGCAAAAAGCACCTAAATATATCCACTAACCAAACCTAGCCTCATTAGGACTCACTCACCAAATCATGAATCCGATATAGTATCATAATAATCGGGAATAAAATAAAGATTCCCCACTACCTCTTCCTTTCTTATTTTCCACTATCACACCCCAATGTTGAACATCCTATGCTCACATCATTTTGGTACATATCACATCACATAATATCACATCACATCACACCCGAAAACACATGGGTTATCACATCACATCTAAATTGAGGAAACATGGGTCATCACATCACATCACACCTAAAGACACATGGGTCATCACATCACATCTTTTTTCCAGGACAATAGGACATCATGATGATGAATTAAATCAACCTCATGCCATCCTCCTACCATGAATGACCCCCACAAAATCCTACATCACATAATAGCCTCATCACATCATTTCTCACCCAAAAACTCATGGTCCATCACATCTCATCTTGATTTAAGACACCTAGTCCATCACAACACATCTCGCCCGAAGACACTTGGGTAATCACATCACATCTCACCCTCGAAGACACCTTCACCGTCACATCACATGTCACACAAAGAGACATGGGCCATTACTATTGTAGAAGGAAGTTTGGGTAAGAGGGGGTAGTCATCCATCCATATCACCACCAACCTAGATGTTGGGGAAGACATCCAGAACCCAAAACCATTGGGTGTTGGTAAGGTTATCCAACTTAGGTGGCGTGCTTATATAAGTAATATGAAATACATGATATATAGATATTACACAATACCCAACCTATGGGCCCACAACAACTGCACTAACATACACCAACACACCACAAATACACCACACATAAACTTTTATAACCACTTCCACTGCTAAATACAAAACACCACACAACCACCACACAAGGCCACACATACCCACTTTTAACTATTAATTTGACAATTTTACCCACATAATAATATTCCACAAAATCTCATTTATTAGTCCACTTCTTTCAAATTTTCACAACCCAATAATTTATTATTCAATTCATTTAATATAATTATCATTCACCATTTTCCTACCCATTCTTAGTCATTTACCAATCCACATCAGTTCATTTTAGAATTTATATTTATTCCATGGCTAATCAGGAAACTAACACAATCGCACCACAAAAAAACTCATATATCACATCAACCATCACCACAACGAAACATCATCCAAGCCATCTCCCCAAAACAATTACCCATATCAATTACTTCAATTCAAAACCACTTCACAACACAACTACTTCGCATAACCACCACATCACTTCCCATCACAAAACCATAACACCACTTCACAACTTCTCACATTGCATCACAATAGCAACATGCCACACCAATTGTACAACTACCCATCTCATCCTATGTCATCCAACCATCACATCACCACCCCCACTTAATTCATAGACCATGCAGTTTCCACTATCACCACACAACATCCCAAACCACACAAGGAAAATACAACAAGCACAACCAAACAAAGCATCACATTTTGGATTCCATAATTAATTTCAGGGGCTTACATTACTTCACTTCATTATTTAGAATAGGTATTATCTCAAAAAAACATATTTCCATGGGTAAACAATTATTATCCATATATACATGTTTTATCCTTTTCATTCAGGGTGGTGACAATAAACAACACAACAACAGTTATATATAAAAATCAGGTACAACACAAACAAGTCTCCCAATAGCATTGATTTTCTGTATTCGTAACAGGCACATACAACCTCAATAACAATATCATCAAAGTAGTAAAAAGAACGTGATTTCTCCCCATCTCTATCAATATCATATTTCCCAATTAATTTTCATTATTAATCCAACCCTTATTATCCACCCAAAGGAAAACAAAAGCATGTGATCCCCACACATTGTATATAATTAAGAAGAGAGTGAGGATACCCTATATAAAAGAAGATTTATGATTCACTACACACATTAGGGTGAAGAATAAAAAAAGGAAAGACAACAAATATACTAGGAAACCTCAAATCAACCTAAAAAACATCAAGAGATCACAAAAAACACATCCCAAACTCACCTTGAACAAAAGAAACACCGCAGTTGAACGAAATTAAAATATGGGGATATATAGAAGAACTCGTCGTGGATCTATAAAGATAAACCATTGGAATTTAAGGATCAATATTGGAGGATATGGGTGGGAAGATCCTATGGAGGCATCTAGGGTTCTCCCAAAATAAGAGGAATAACAACTGATTGAAGTTAATTTTGGCTAACCTCAAGATTATAAACATGCTCGAATTTTCCATTTTCATGTCTTGAATTCAATATTCATTATTTAATTTAAAAATTTCCATGAAATATAATATGTGAATTACATAAAAAGTGTGAATCCTTCAATGTTTTGGTTTCTATTGAAATTCACGGTGCCTAAATCTGAATTAAATTAAAACATGAATTCCATTATCATGATTTGAATCCATTTTAGGCACTAATCCTATGTCGCATGCAAGCTATAAACTTCCAGCTACATAATCCACAAAACAACAATTCACATTGTGAATCATTGTCAATTCATGAATTCCCTGTTATAGTTCTCCTATAGATCTACCTCCACGAATCTCATCAAGCCTCCACTTAAACACTCCTAACTCCCAAACTAACAAAGTAACGGGCTAGGAATGAACAAAATGTTATATTATATACCTATAAAATAATTCTTGTACTCAATAATTAAAACCAAACATAGGAAACAAATGAAGGGGGTCCGAAAAACCATCCCATGAGATACCTCTCAAGGATCATGTTTTGCCTCAAACACTACTGCTAGCCAAACACACCAAACTAAAACACCCAGAAAGACATTGTATAGCCTCATCACCATATCATCATTAGGGACAATACCATATCATTTGAAACCATCAATAAGCTACCTCTTTTCCACACAACCACCTAAACCTCTACGTAGCCCAATCCAACAAACAACATAACCAACACAAGGCACTACCCCAAGCACACAAATCAATGAATTCCATATTCCATATCAATATATTATCTTATTTTGGTGGAACTAACTCACCCGCATGGTTTTAAACATGTCATAGTATAACTCATCCAAATAGGGATCATTTTTCTCCTTTTAGTATAATGGAAAATTTATCACACATCACATCATCAAAAAAATAACACATTTCATAAAACATCAATGTCAAAATATCACATCATCCAAGAAAAATAGAACAAGGAAATACTCAAAAAAATCCAGGTACTGGGAATGAATTAGCTTCTCATTCTCCCAAGTACTTTGTTCCACATTACCATGCCTCGACAACATATAAACTAAAGGAATGGTATGCCCATGCGACACTTTCTCTCAATGATCTTGGATCTCTAATAGATGATCCACAAACATTGTTTCATCCTGGATATCTAAATCTCCTTAGTCAATTATGTGGGAGTCACCGTGAAGATACCAAAGAAGTTGGTATATGTAGAAGATAATGTGGATATGTCCAACCATGGTCGAAGCACCAACAAATACAACACCATGACAACATGCTCCAACACCTTAAAACCCTAATAAACCAGGGCGAAATCTTAATCCCCCTTATGAAACATTGCTTACCTCATCAAGGAGAAACCCTCAAGAACACATAGTTTCTAAACTCAAACTCTAGGGGTATCCACCTATTATCTTCATAATCCCTCTAACATTCATGCACCACCCTCATCCTCTCTTAAACTAACTGGATCTTCTTGATCATTATCTGCACCACATCGGGACCAAGAACTACTAACTCCCAAACCTCCAATCATCACAAAAGAGAACAAATTGACTGCATGTACAATTCTTATAATGGGTCCATTTAAATGGAGGAGTGATAAATATTTTTTTATACAAACTCAACCAGAGTCAGGTGCCTTACCCATGATCCATCAAATCCCATGATGCAATCTCAGAACATATCCTCTGGTATATGGATAGTTTTCCCTATTTGTGTATCTATATGAGAGTGGAAAGTAGTAATAAGGAACAAATGAGAGCCAAAATAACACTATAATCCCCTCTAGACCTACGAGTTAAAAGGGGGATTCTAATCAAAGTTGATGGTCCTCGGTTCCCTATGAATCCTAACCACATCATCTGCATACAACCTTGCTAACACATCCGCGACACATAACTCAGGAATTTCCAAAAAAATGTGACGACTTCATAATTTGGCCCACTATCACCCAAACCACATCATATCATCCTTGAACCTAGGTTAATATGGTGATGAAATTCATTGATATTTCCTCCCATTTCTACTTGAGAACATCCAAGGACTATAAAAAACCACCTAGAACTTGGTTCCCTACCTTCACCTACTGAAAAAATAGGCACTTCGCCACAAACTCTACTATTGACCGCCTCATGCTTGGTCACCAAAATTATCTCATCAAAATATGATACATCTTAGTCACGCCAGGATTAAATGTTAATTTTGATCTATGAAACTCATGGAGAAATTCCTCGTGAATTGCCAATAGAATAAGCAAACTCTCTTGAAACAACACTTGGTTCTGACCACCAACTGACCAACCCTCTGAAGCATCACCATGGCCAACATGGTCGTGCATCACTTCCACCTCTGAGTCTCCCCAATTGGACTCCTCCATCTACTACATTAAGGATTAATCCACTATCATTTGATAAATACAACCTAAGTGACTACTCTCCAATATCAAGATGCCTTGTTGAATGCTCCTATATACCTTTCCATACATAAACATACTCCCAAACTGTATCTTCTCTAGACTTCTAACTCCATAAATAGGTAAGAATATTCCCCCTTCTTTGGGTGTAATAGATCTCAAAGTCATAATCCTTAAGAACTCCATCCAAATTTTCTGGAATAGATTCAAATACCGCCGAGGAAAAAACATATTTCAAGAACTTGTGGTCCATGAAAACCACAAAGTGTTGGCTGATGAGTTAATTTTTCCATTTCCATAGAACAAACACAAATTCTGATAACTTAAAATAATGGGTGACATAGTTACACTCATGGGTAAGTAACTTCCTAGAACCATAATAAATCATTGATCTCTTCTTCATCAAGACACATCCCAATCCCAAAGGGGGGGGGTATCATAGAAAACCTCATACATCACACTCTCCTTAAGAAACTGAATCATTGGAGAACTATCCAACTAATCCATCAAGTAACTTAATGCTACCTATCATTGATCAGTCCATACAAAGGCCTGGTCCATCCTAATCAAAGTTGTTAGTGTGGCTGAAAATCAAGAGATATTAGGAAAAACCCACTAAAAATAACCATCCATAACAAGAAAACTATGAACCTATGACAAGTTATTAGGTAATTCCCAATAAAAAGATTTCTCAACCTTTGACGAGTCTATGGACACACTCTGTTGAGACACCAAGTTCCCATTGAAATACACCTCTCTTTTTTAGAACATTCACTTAGAAAACTTTCCATAGATCTGGCGGGGTCAAAATACCTACAAAAAATCTCTGAGATGCTCAAGATTCTCCTCCTCTAACTTTGAGTAATAAAATATATCATCGATGAAAAGTAATGAAAAAATAGTTGAGGAACTCAAGGAAGATAAATTCTATGAGCCCCATGAACACAATTGGTGTGTTCATGACACCAAACGGTATGACGAAAAACTAAAAGTTCCCCTACGAGTACCTAAAGTATATCTTCAAGATATCCTCATATTTTTACCTCATTTAGTGATATCTTGACTTCAATTAAACCTTTTAAAACCAACTAGATCCTCTCAACTAGTCGATTGGATCATCGATCCTAAGAAGATGGTAGCAGTTCTTAACTTTTACTAGATTCAGCCCCTGGTATTCTACATACAAACTCAGACTACCATCCACCTTCTTAGATAAAAACACTATAGAACCCCAAGGAGACACATTGGGCCATATTAAACCCCTATACATCATATCATCCACCTTCAACCCCAACTCATGTATCTTTATAGGTTCCATTTGATAGGGATCCATTGAAATCAAAGGCACACTAGGTTGAAACTCTATCCCAAACTCAACATCATATCATGGGGGTAGCATCATAACCTCATCCAATAAAATATCTAGGAACTCCTCTACAACCCTGGGAACATTCACTGCCTAATATTACAATGAAATATCTTCCAATTGATACAAAAGAGGATCAACTTTCCTTCCACCCATCTGATAACCTTGCTCACCAATAAATTCCACTCAATGTCCATCCACATTAGAAAATAATACTCTCTTATAGTAATAGTTGAAGAATACATTAATAGAATACTACCAATACATGTTAAAGATAACATCATATAGTTATATCTATAGAAAGAATAAATATACCACTAACTAGTGTTTCCCCATCACTAGTCTACATCCCTAGCATACGTCAAACAAAGTAGTCTGACCTCAAACCGGTGTATATAAAACAAGGGGAAATGGGAGTCTCTCTACATAAAATCCTAAAGAATAGAATAAGGTAGGAGAAACAAAGTATTTTGAGGATTATGAATAAAAAAAATCACAAACATGGGTAGATGATAGGCTGATCATTCCTCTGACAACCTCTGTCCCTTCTGGTGCTGCTTCCTCCAATGCATGTATCTAAGCACATATAGATCCTATTACTCTATACTATTAGCCTATGTAACTATTATTTATCCTAGGACCCTATGTATCGGGACCATCATGAGGCTTCCATATTCTAACACCATCTTAATTTTCCTATTCAACAAGCACCAATAGTCTGTGCTGCTAAAATAGACTCAGAGGAAACTACTAGTGCTACCAAAAGGAGGCCTAAGAACCTAATATAAACTGGCCCCTTAGATTGGTCTGACACTATGTATGGTAGTGACCATGTCCCCTTAAAATTAACCATGAAAAATAAAATTCACCTGATGATTCATGGAATCAATTTGTATCAAAAGGATGATGAATGATCTACTGCAATCGGATCTCCGCAGGCTGAAACACTGACTTCCTAAACACCCATGACCCACTGGCTGAAACTATACTCCTTGAGGTCCCGATCTATACACTCTCTCAATGCTCAATTCCTATAGAAATAATCCTATAAATAACCTCTTTCTCCCTCTTCACTTCAAGGTATTTTGGAATATTGAACAGGGTGACTGCGTACTTGATCACTGAGTGAAAAGACTCCTTTAGATTCTACGCACTGGACTCCTCATCTTGCAAAAAAAATACTATGAAAAATGAAATATGTCCTTGAACCTAATCCTAATATATTGCACACTAAAGTTACCTTGTTGGAGGGAGATAAATTTTTAAAACTTTTCTAACTTTGGCATCAATGATATGAACTTGAAACAAAACACCCTCAAATATTCTAGCCACAACACATCTTCATTCCTTCAATCACTCAGATAAAATGTCAACCACTGACATGTTTCTCCTCACAATTGATAAATTTCTAATGATACTCAAAACTTATCTGGAGAAAAAATAAAACCGAAAGTGATCCCCTTGTCCTCCAAAAATTAATTTTTATTTACATTCAAAATGATCCCCTCATACTTTCCCAAACTCTTCAACTAAAATAAATGTGAGACCCTCTGTCATGACTCATACTCATCTGTCAGATTAATCCTATGATGATCAACCAGATCATCCTTCAAAACAAAAACTATCTGATTCAATCACAGATTATATCCAGGAGTCATTCTTGAAAAATAATAGGGAATCATAATCCTAGTAACATGGAATTTTATCATAGGTTTATTTAATTTTTTTATTTA
Organism: Viscum album; assembly: GCA_963277665.1. NCBI lineage: Eukaryota > Viridiplantae > Streptophyta > Magnoliopsida > Santalales > Viscaceae > Viscum > Viscum album. Next base: position 1,454,306,234 of record OY728120.1, read on the forward strand.
TTTAGTTAAATTTCCAAAATTACCTAATTCAAACATGAATACAATAATCATGATTCATGTGCCTCTATTAGTTTTATATCCTATAAATAGTTCCACCACACTTGGACATTTGATAATCTAAGAGTCTATGCACTAGATCATGGGGGGCCTAAAATCATGTGTCATGGCAGGTCTCCCGGGACTATGTTACACATCAAGAACAACTCGCATTGTTAACCTACCAACCCATGTAATCCTCAAAATTCCTAACTCCAAACTCCACCTTATCTATCAACCAAAACCTTTGATATCACTTTGTCACAACCCCTACCTCCAAAGGTACCCTTCCTGGGTCAGAAATGGAAGAAGTGAGATAATGGCCCATGAGTCCCTCCTCCAATAGGTCCTAAGTTAGAGATAAGAACTAATGGTATGAAAATATCACAATATAGGAGGCATTTACCTGTTAAAAATAGGATTTGGATATAGGATAAACAATCACCAAGAAACCCTAGAATATTATATAAAAATAAATAAACCTAAAACCATCCCATGATGCATTAATAATGTTAACAGATGCAAAACATTCTCTAAGTAAATACCAAAGGAAAAATTCTACAGCATCAACATAATAGCATCTCCAAAACCCAAGCTATCAATGTACAGTTTATCCCCCAATGTCCTCTTTTAAACCAATGGTTTATATAAATAGGGTGATCATAAAAGTATACTTAGTATGATCGTACCCAAGGTATCAAGTGCACATGTGAAAACAACATACTAATGCACTAGTGAACAAACAGTTGAACCAATAAGCAACTAAATAGGTTAACTAACCAAACCTATCCTCACTATGAATCACTCACAAAATCATGCATCAAATATAGTAACATAATAATCATGAATAAAAAAGTGACACACTTCCACTTCCGCTGCTAATATTTTATTCTCACACCCCAACGTCAAACGTCCCGTGCTCCCATCCCTTATCTATATATCACATCGCATCGCATCTCGCCTAAAAACAGCTAGACCATCACATCACATCTCACTTGAAGACACTTAGTCCATCACATCACATATCACCCGAAGACACTTGGGCCATCACATAACATCTAATAACAAGGATAATAGGGTATCATGAATGTGAAGGACATAAACCTCATTCCCTCCTACAACACAAGACCCACACCACATCTCAGGTTACATCACATCCTCATCACATCATGTATTACCTAAAAACACTAAGCTCACCAAATAACATATCTCATGAATACACTTGGGTCATTACATCACATCTTACTGAAAGACACTGGGGCCATCAAATCACATCTCACTCAAATACACCTAGGCCATCACTTTTTTTGAAAGAAGAGTGGGGAAGAGAGTGTAGGTATCCATTCATATCACCACTAACCTAGATGTTGGTGAAAACACTCAGAACCCAAAAAATTTGTGTTTTGGTAATTTTTTACAACTCGGTTGGGGAGAGTATAGAAATAACATAAAATACATTATATATAGATAGCACACAATACCCAACCAATGGGTCTAGAACAATTTCACTAACATGCACCACCACACCACCACTACACCACACAACAACTATCATGACTGATTCCACCACTAAATTAAACACACCACACAACCACCAAACAAGGCCACACTTACTTACTTTAAATTACCAATTTTACCATTTTACCCACTTAACAAGTTTCCAAAAACCCCCCATTTATTATGACACTTATTTCACATTTACCCAACCCATTTATTTATCATTAAATTCATTTAATATAATTATCACAAATAAGTTTCCATCCCTTTATTATTCATTTACCAACTAGCATCATTTCATTTTGGCATTTCAATTTATTCCCTAGATAACCAAGAAACTAAAACAATTTTACCACACAACATCTTGGATTTCTCCTATCATCCATTGCCATAATTCCATGTCATCCAAGTCATATCACCACAGAAACAACCCATCTCAACCACTGCATCTCAAAACCACTATAAAACACAACCACTACATATCACCACCAAACAACAAAAACATTTCACCAATTCCATTCACAAAACCATAGAACCATCACACAACTTCCCACTTTACATCATAATAACCACACACCACAACCACCGCACAACACAACCACCACACAACTTCCCATATCATATCATTCCAACCAACTATCTCATCACTTCCCCCATATAATTCATATCCTAGTTGTCCACCATTATCACCTCACAACATCCCACACCAAATAAGGAAAACATAAGAACCATAAAATTATGGATTCCACCATTAATTCATGGGTATTACATTACTTCACTTAATTATTTAGCATGGTTATTATCACACTAACTAGATTTCTATGGGAAAATAATTATTATCCATATATAGGTTCTTTATCATTTTTATTCAGTTTGATAAAAATAAACAACATAGTAAGGGTCACACAAACATATTACCTACAAAAAAATAAGGCTCCCAAAGCCATGATTTTCAGTATTGGAAACAAGAACATACAACCACAACAACAATATAATCAAAGTAGTAAAAAACATTTGATTTCCCCCCATTACCATCAATCCCAAATTTTCCAATTAATTATATTTATTGAGATAACCCTTACAATCCACAAAAAGGGAAACAATAGCATGAAATCCCAACACATTGCAAATAATTAAGAAGAGAAAAATTATCCCATACCTGAAATAAGATTTCCAATTTTCTACACATGATAGAGTGAATAAGAAAAAATGGAAAGGCCACAACCACACAAAGAAACCACAGATCAACTAGAACTGCCTCAAGGGATCATAAAAATCATAGCCCAAACTCACCCCAAACCAAATCAACACGACCATTATGAATCCATGGAAGAAGAAAATAAGGAAACATGGGGATAGAGATAAGAAATAATCTAGGATCACCAAATATTAACCACCAAAAACCAGTGATTAATGCCAAATAAGAGGGGTTGGAAGATCCTCTTGAGATGTATAGGGTTCACCCAAAATGAGAGAAAGAACAATTGATTTAAGGGAGGTTTGGATGATATAAATCTTATAAAAAAGATCGAATCCACCATTTTCATGCCATGAATTCAATATTCATAACATGAATTCCATGGGTTCTATGAAATTCATATCATGAATCATATAAAAGTGATGAATCCTTCAAAGTTTTAGATTCTTATAAAATTCATGGCACCTCAAGATAAATTAAATTCATGTCATTAATTCCACTTTCACAACATGAATTCATTTCATGCACTGCTCCTCCACTACATAAAATTCATAAACTTTCATCCACATAATCCATTAAACACAAATTCATGTCATGAATCCTCTTCACATCATGAATTCTTTATTGTAGTTATCCTATAACTCCAACCTCCAGAAAACCTCTCAAGCCTCCTTTGAAACAACCCTAACTCCAAAACTAACAAAGTAATGGGATGAAAAAGTAATATACCGTTTCATTTTATACATTTTTATTTTTATATATTTATATTTTTAATATGTTAAGGATATAGTAATATGGTAATAAGAAAGGATATCGATCTTGGGAAAACTCTTCTTTGAAATGGAGATGATGATCACCTAGTATTATATATTTATTATGTATACATAGAATAATTTCATCCAAATTGGGAACTTTCCTTCAAGGATGTGGTGTGAGAATATCCTGGAAACACAATTCTGGAAAAAAATAGCCAAAATATAAACTAGGTAGAGGTTCTGTGAAAAAATAATATTATGAGGAATGAAAGGATATCCTTTGTGGAATATCTTTCTGGATCAAATCTATCCAAGGATGATCCAATCAAAACATCCAACATAAAAATATCATAATATGGTTCCCTATTATTTTTTGATGACCAAGAAGATTTGAAACAAAGTCTTCACCTATGTAATTTCTATCTTATTAGTCGTATCGCTTATTTGAAAGATGATAAACCCTAGTCCAATGTGAAACCCAAATCCAGAATTTCACATTGCTGGGGTAGTGAAAAATGGAGGTTTATTCCAATCATAAAGGGATACTTCCAAATCATATTAGTGATTAAATATGAACTCAATTAATATTGTAATACTATTAATATAAATCTGAAACTATGATTCTTATGGATTTCTTAATTACACTCGAATTTCAATCCATTTAATTAGTGGATTTCTACTACCCAAATCTAGGTTAGAATCCATTTCCTTACTTGTGTTTTCTAGAATCCAATGACAATAAATGATGTTACACCATGTATCGTTATACCTTTAAAAGGGGATCTTCACACCTTGAATGGAGATCTAGGTCTCTATGATAGAGTCCAAGTTGATGATAACTTAGAAACAAAGATTTTAAATGTTATTAATATTATTTCCAATGAACACAAAATTGAGGTAAAGTTGGAGTATGAATACATACCACCATTATGTGAAGTGTGTAAGATGATATGATATTCAATTTATTATTATAGGCTGATTTAGAAGAAAATAAATCCTAGGCATGATGCCAGATCATGGAAGGAGGTTTCTAAATATAATAAAAACAAATCCCCTATTTTATAAAAGGGTGAGTCTTTGAAAAAATAGTATGTTATGAAATGGGTAAAACGTCGGGCCATAATTGGGTACTCCTGGGATACCCATTTTGAAGAATAATATATTGATATCAATCCCTCTCATAACACTAAATACATAGGAGATGAAAACTCTCCCAAATATATGGGTTGTAAGGGAACTAAATTTGTGGGAGATAGTGATATTGATCTGGAAATTTCTAAACAAATTAAATATTTAATAGTCTCACTTCCAAATGGGAAATCAAATAATAATATCAATAAAATAGAAAATGATGTTGTAACCTATACTATTTCAAAATAGGGGACTTCTTTTATTGAACAAACATTAGAACCTGTCAACACTAAAGTTTCCTTTCACAAATTGAAAAAGTTTACTTGTGTCACTCCTTTGATGAATATATAGACTACTAGAAATCTAGATAGAAATCCTCTAGATAATCATGATAGGGAGGAGAACACCCTAGAGTTTGCTTAATGTGAGTAAGGGTAGGCTAGAGTCAATCATTATGAGATTAATGATATAGACTAGTTTGATTTGAAATCGAGGTCATGTGTTATGGAAAAAATCCAGAATCTACCAATACTCAAGACTCATTTAAAAAAAATTTAGAGGATACTTCTTCCATTCCATTAAAGAGTGAAGAAGATATTGGAAATACAGATAGAAGTCCTCCATATGATGAACACAGGGATGTGATTACCCTGGCTCCTTGTGATAAGAAAGATGTAGTCATCAGAAAGTCAAATTGGATAAAGAAATCAAGTGGGGGGAAAGGGGGACTACACCCCTAAAAAATAAAAATGAAGGACCTCCTCTGGAACTGTTATGGATTTTCCATCCATAAAATAATCAGTTCTCTTGGGCTTCTCATTCAAAATCATAAACCTGATTTAATTGGGTTATCTAAACTAAAAATGTCTTTCTCCGCCAAAATTTCCTCCCTTGAAATCAATGGATATCACTTGCTAGGTATGAACCACACTTCTTTTTATTTTAAGAGGATATGGTTACATGCATACTTAGTACTAGAAAGGACAACCATTTTCAACTCTTGTGATAAAATTATCACTTACAGATTTAAATGTGTAGGAAGAAAACAATTCTATTTTTTTAATGCCTTCAATAATTACCAAGATCGAATAGATTTATATATTTAAATTAGAAACTTGTCTAAAATAATCAATGATCCATGGACTATGATTGGTGAATTAAATTCTATCCTCCATCCTAATGAGAAACTATTCCCTCTAAAAAATCTATTTCATCCAAGGATTTCATAATATGTATTTTTAGTATAAAGATATTTGAGGATAATTTAGTGGGATCCAAGTTCACTTAGTATAAGAATAATTTCAATAGAATGGTTGTGAGAAATATTGATAGATCCTTCGTTAATGAGTCTTATTTTATCACTTGGGGATCTATCTCTGGTGATACTATAGAAATAATTAATTATAATCATCATCCTAAATTGATGTAAATCCTGTCAAATAAGGTGAATCCAACCATAACCTTTAGGATTAATAATGTTTGGGATCTTCATCTTGTATGTGGTAAGCTATTTTATGATGTGTGGAACTCGGTTAAGTTTAAGGAAAATGCTTTGTCCTACATTATCATTCTTATATTAATAAAGAGAAAAATTAAATATTAGAGTAGAAATTATTTTTTCACTTTAGAAAAGGATATTGACTATCTTGATAATTCCCTACACCTCATTCAAGATTCCAACATTGGTAGGAACTTCTCTGGAAATTTGGAGAATGATTTTGAGGTTTGATCTAATCTTAATAATATTATAAATCTAAAATAGAATTTTCAAATATAATCCTTTATGGATATATGTATTAATGATGGTGATAGAAATTCAAAATTAATCTACTCACTTCAGAAGGATAGAAATTTTATTATTCCATTATATATTCTTAAGGATGGTGAATAGATTTTGGATGGCAGACATAACCTTTTTGATCATGTGGTTTCTTACTATATGAACATTTTCAATGGTCCCCTTTGTAACTAAAATATTTTCAATGGAATGATTACCAAATTGGTTAGTGTTGATGAAAACATCATGATAACCTAAATTCCCCTTAAATTTGGGATTAATGAGGCTATATTTAGACTTAATGTTGGGAGATATTCGAGACTTGATGGATTTACCAATTATTTTTTCCAAACCATCAAGGATATCATTCAATATGATGTTTTTGTATTGGTTATTCATTTCTTCATGGTTGATTCTCTCACACATGGTTCTAATGATCAATTTTTGGACCTTTTACTAAGAGTATAAAATTAGAATGATATAGATATCTTTATACTAGTTTCCCTTGTAAATAATATTCACAAAAATCATGGGAATAATTATTTCTAATAGGCTTTCTATAATTTCAAATAAGATTATATATCTGAATCAATTTTTCTTTATTAAAGGGAGGGCCATTCCAAATTGCTTCATCACTACCTATGAATGTTTAAATCTTCTCAAAAAACTACTAGGTTTGGTAACATTTAATTATAGATTGATGTTAAAAAAACCTTTGACACCATGGACTGAGGCTTCATTGGGAAGGTGTGTATCATCTTTCTATTTAATGAGAGGTTATCTAATTGGGATAGAATTATTTTTAGATAAGCACATATTTTTGTTCTTATTAATGTATCTCTTGAGGGTTTATATACATTTTTAAGAGGTTTAAGGCAAGGTGACCCCCTCTCGTCCATTATTTTTTCCATTGTAGAAGACTACCTTAGTAGAATCCATCTCAACATGGGGGGAAATAGGGACTTGAAAACCTTCAGATATTCCATAGTCCTATCTATTCCTTCACATTTATTTTATGTTGATTATATAATTCTTTTCACTTTTGGAGATAAAGTGAATATTAAGAATATCAAACATACACTCCATCATTATGAAAGAGTCTCAGGACAAGATATTGTTGGAAAAAACAATTCATTTATTTTGGGAAAAACATTTTAGCTCCTAGGAAATTGATCATTATATATGATCTAGGAATCAAGTATGGGGTTCTTCCTTTCATATACCTTAGTGTATCAATGTTTTGGGTAAAAACCCATGATAGTAATTTTAATCATATTCTTTTTCATATTATAAGGTTAATGAATTCTTTTAAAGGAAAGTCTCTCTTGATGATAAGAAGAGTTTCCCTTATGAAACACACTATTGTTTCTAAATTTTTTATCATTAATGGTTTAAAAATGGTCTATTTAACTACTCAAGATCATCAACACCTCCATGAAGAATTTTTTTTTTTGGACCTAGAGCATCCTTTAAAGATGGATTATCATTATTCCTTGGAAATAATGTTGAAAGCCTCATGTTTTTAGAGGCCTTGCAATTAAGAACCTTTATAACTTCAATAAATCTATTCAATATCACTTTATATGGAGTTTTTTTAATGGAAAAGTTTATTCTATTAGATTTCTCATATCAGGATTCCTTGTAAGGATAAAATATAGAAATATGAATTATGTCGGCTCATTTGTTTGGATTTCATTCAAAACCATCTTATCTAATATTTATATGGAATCTCATTGGTTGGTTAACAAGAACTCTCTTAACTTCAAGTTTGATAACTAGATAGGTATTCCCCTAACAGTCCTTCTTGACTCTTATGCTTTAATTTTTATAACAAAATCACTATCAAATATCAAATGGGAATCCTTGGCACACTACTTGATGCAGTCAGATTAGTTGTAAATAATTGTAACTTCATAAATTTGTATGACCTGTTGATTTTGGAACCAGGGAAAGAGGCTATGCTCACCTACAAGTAATATTACAGGCATTCATATTTGTGTAATTCACACTATTGGATTGAAACCATGAAAAAATTGATTCTTCCATCCATATTTACACTGATTTAGAGGCCAACATTTTCAAATATACTTGTATATTCTTGTCTTGAATCAGTGGGTATCTATCTCTCTTCTCTTGTTGTGTCTTATTCCATAAACATAGGTAATATGTGAGTCTCTTATTCTTAAGTTGTGGAACTACTTTGGATTTATATCATGTTGTATTTGAAATTTTTGAACTCCATTATCCCCAAATAGATTCCATATATGATCATCTCAATGAATGATCTAGGATTTCTCTTTCAAACCATCTTCTCAATATTTTCAAAGTGGCCATCACTAAATTAATACATGTTATTTATCATGGTAGGAACAACCAGATCCATGAACATTCATCTTTTAACATGCAATCAACCATTTTGCAAATCATGGTGGAGGCACGGAATACTAACTCCAATCAATGTGATAAATGTCATAATTATTTACATGATTTTTCATTTCTAAAATGCATTTATATTACATGTAACTATCATCCTCCCATCAGAACACTTGAATTTATATGGAATTCACCATTTATTGGCTAGATCAAATGAAACTCTAATGGGTAATCCCATGAGAATCTATACCCTTTGGGTTTTGGATCCATGTTTAGATATTATAGTAGTGATGTTATGGGCTACCTCTACGGACCCTATGGATTCACCTCTTCATTGGAAGTTGAAATTCTTGTCTTGATCAATTTAGTTGATATAGAAAAGTAATGAATCATGAATAATTTATGGCATGAAAGTGACTTTAGTTTGATGTTGCAAGCTGTCAGGATTGGTAATATGCATCTCCCTTAGAAGACAGAAACTCAATGGATCAAATGCTTAGAGACACTCTCATCCATGATTTATTTTATTACACATGCTTATCGTGAAACTAAATCCCTTGTTGATAGCCTTTAAAATAAAGGGGGGAGCTATGATGATCTCACTTTTTCCAATACCCTCCTTAAGGAATTGATTCCCCTCTTTCAAAGAGATAGTTGTAAATTTTTTTCATTCAGACCATCTTGACTTTGTTCTTTTTTTAATAAAAGAGACTTTTCCTTTGAAAAATTTCTCATATTCCCCCCAAAAAAATATGTTTTTACCTCACATAGTTAATATTTATTCATTTATTAGATTATTTTTTATTTAAATCTTTATATATTTATTATTTATTTATTTTTAATTACTAATTTATTGTAAATATTTTTTATTTAAGTGTCATTTTTATTATTTATTTATTTTTATTTTAATATTTAATCATTTATATTTTTTAATAGATATAATTTATATTATTTATTAATTTTTAATATATTTTTAATTTATATAATTAATATTATTTACTCATTTATAATATTTTTTAAATTTATTAGTTTTTAATATTTAGGTAATTTATTAAATTTTATTCTTATACTTTATTATAAATTAATTTTTAAAATTTTCTTATTCATGTTTATATAATTAGTAATTTATTATAATTTTTAATTTTAATTTTTTTTTTAAAGTATTTTTCATCATTATATTTAGAATTTATCAATATTAAACCTAGCGCTGATAAATCATTACTTTATCTATGCTAAATTTAGTGGTGATAAACTTATAAATGAGCACTGATAAAGTGTATCCCAACCACTCATAAAGGTAATACAACCTCACATCAAGGTAGTCACCCACTCATGTAAAGATCATCTGAGCTTGGCCTAATGAAGAATACCCCTTTATCATCACTGAATTTAGCACTGATAAAAGGATATTTTCATTTTATCATTGATATAGGTATGTTTTATCATCACTTTTTTATTAGTGTTAATAAAACAATATATATTCTTTTAAAATAACCTTAAAAGAAATCATTTCTTCTCATGTCGTTCAGGCTCTAGTGAAAGTTGAACCATGTTACCTCCCCTTTGAATTTTTTGGATGAATCAAAAAATGATGGAATGTATGTTTTCCGATCATTACTTGTTTTTAATCAATTTTCCATAATGTTTCTATTTTTTTGTTTTTATTCCATTCTCCTCAAATCCCACTCTCAATTTAGGGTTTTCTATACTTTGTGTCTCAGAGTTGCATTGTGAGGTTGTCTCTTCATGTCGAGTATCATGATTTTACCAATTTATCCTCTATTTATACCTAAAATATTTCACTATACAACATATTTGGCTTTATGTAATTGTATTTTGGGTGACTTAGGTCTGTGATGGTAGACTAGTAGGCAGTGGATCTTCTCCCTTAGAGGACATGACTCCAAGTCATGTGGCATGGTTGAAAGGGTGAAACCTAAATCTATTATTCTGGATCAGCTGAACAAGGATTCTTTACCTACTCTTTCTAACAATAAGGATGTCTCAAGACCTGAAGTCTCAGACTCCTTAGAGCCATCAGCAGAGGCTGGAATCATGTCCCGAGACCTGAATTTTAATAAGACCTGTAATCAAATTAAGAAATCCTGGGTGGAGATTGTGGATCAGGGAGATCCCCCTTCACCCTTGTAAGCTAGGGAGAAGGATATGATAGATAACAGGACAGCTATGGCTTTAGAACCTTCAGATCATACTTATATTTGTTCTAAAATTATGGGCACAGTACAGACTACCTCAGATGTGGTTGACACTCATATAGGATCACAAGGGAACTCTCATTAGGATCCTCATCCCGAGTTTGATTCTGGACAAAAACAGAATGCAGATTTGGCTACAAATCAGACTCTGGCACCTTCATCTGATCTGTCTAAAAGGAAGTCAAAGATGGATTGTGTTCCAGATATTGAGAGGATTCTAAATGTAGGAAGCTCAGAGCCCCATGCCGAGGAAGGCCCAACCAAACAGAACTCTAATTTGGTTTCCTCGGTGGAAAAATTGCATAATGTGCAGTACAGTAAAATTGAACACACTGTTACTCCTTTAAAACATGTTAATGATCCTTCTAATGTTGATCTTGTTTCTCCTGTTCTAGGAGATCTGAGACCATCAAAAAGTGCTGGAATCATGCCTCCTTCGAGGGGAGTTTATTATGAAGCTCAGATTGACAATATGCAAGTTCCTGTTACAGCACGGAATGAAGGTGACAAATCAGAAGCAAAGGATTGCAGCTGGCAACAAGAAAGAACAAAGAGCCAAAAGAAAAAACAAAGAAAGGAAGCAATGAAGAAGAAGGAAGATGATCAAGCTTCCAGCACTGATGAAGATATTGAAACACTTTTGCAGCAAGATCAGGAAATTTCAGACCGCTACTCTGGAGGAAGAGGTCGGGGGCGTATCAGCGGCAAAATGTGGAATGAACTGAGAGACCAAGAATGCAAAATTGGAGAAAAGATAAGGAAAAAAGATTGGTTCCCAAGGTAGGGAACTTTAATGCATTTGTTTTTTCACTGTTTCTCTTGTATTTCTCCCCTTGACTTTCTTTTATAAATAAATTTGTGGGGCTTGTCCCCTCACCTTTAAAAAAAATGCTACGAAATTATTTTTTATTAAGTTTTAATTGTTCATTTAACTTGTTGTAAGTGTGTCTCAGTGATTTAGTCCATTTTTATTTTGAAAACCCACTTTGATCTATTTATCATTGTTTTGTAAACTGTTCAATGTGTGTGTTAGGAAGTGTTTTTATAAAACTATGCAGCTTGTTTAATTTAATGTGCAAGCGGCATAGGTTAAGTTCTAAAAAGTTTTTGGTGTGCGTATGGTTTTAAAAGAGGGTATCAGTGTGATAATGATGTGTTTTTGTGTGTAAGCACCTTGTTTGGATCTTAAGTGTTAATGTGACATTTTAAGTGAACTTAGAATTTAGATGAGAACAAAGAGGGAAGCTCGGGTATTAGGTGGGGGACTAGGACTAGTGAGCTAGTGTTTTGGAGATGGCTTAGTCTGGTTTCACTGGTAGGATTAACGATTTCAACACTAACTAAACATATGAATGACTGAGGGTCGTGGTTTCTAAGCCACATTTTTTTAGGTTCATGGTTTCTAAGAAACATTTTCCAAGGGTTGTGGTTTCTAAGCCACGTTTCACCGAGACAGGACGTTCTAGGGTCACACCTATTACTAGTACCCATATGGCCTCTCCCATATTTTGGTGCTCTCAGTTACTCTTCACACACTAATAATACATCATATGTCACTTTATCTACAACAAAAACATGTGTTTTCTTGAGACTTCTTTTCTTTAAGGTAATTTCATGAAAACTATTTTCATTAACGTTGTTAATCATTTCTTACTTTCTTTTATTTATAATTGAAAACGTATTTGTATTTTAATACTTGTGCGTGGAATCTTTTCTTGGTGGAATCCTGTTGGGTGATTTCTCACACCCTACTTACACCTTTGGGTGTAAGTATATTTGTTTATGTCTGAAACAGGTAAGGGTCCAGCGTTTGGTAGAAGTGGTTCAGGTTGTAAGTAGACCTCTTGACGTGGCATTGTGGTGATGGCTTAAGGGTGGTTTCCTATCATCAAGTGGCAATTTTTGGGTTGGTTTTTGTCACCATAATTTTTAGTGTTGATTGGGTTTTGGTTTTACATGTGACTTAAAAATATGATTTTGGTTAAAGGCTTGTTTGGATGCGACTTTTACTTTTTGTTTGGTTTATTTTATTTGTTGCGTTATATTTTTTTATTTGGGTAAATCATTCCCAAGGTTTATTTTGGTACTGAGGCACTTGTGCCAGCCCATGGGGATCGGGAACGCCCTTCAGGGCTTGTCGCGGGCCGGGTCAGGTGCTGTTTGGATGGCGACCCAACTTGGTTCGTGAAAAAATAGTATCAAAGGGAGGTTTTTTTGTCTAATTTATTTTATTTGGGACGAGTCTGGTTAGACAAGAGCTAGGATTTTCAAGGTTCAGAATTATGTTTGCGAGTAGGGTTCCTAGACAGCACACCTTGTGACAGACCCTGAGTCACTATGGGGTGTCAAGATTCTTGTTTGACTTCTCTTCCAGGTGGGGCGTGCATGTTGTAGACTATGTGTGGACATTGGGCGGGGAAGAAGAGTTTGGACACGATTTTACTTTTGCATGTTTGGTTTACTGATGATTACTAATATTGCTGAAATTTTGATTTTTCTTTAGATATTATATATTGATGATGTTCTTTTATGACTGTTTCTCTTTGCAGCAAGATGCCTCCCTGAAGAGCTTGCACACACCCACGGGAGGAATCCAGAGAGATTTCTCCCTCACTGCTTGATCAGAGATTGGTAGAAGCTATGGTCCGAGCTGTTCAGGCTTTAGGACAAGGGGAAACTCCTTCCCCTACCCTTATTCTAGCTAGAGGAGATGACTCTGGCTCCAAGAAGGATAAATATTAGGAGTTCATGAAGAATAAACCTCCTTCATTTTGAGGTAGTTCAGAACCTCAAGAGGTAGAGGAATGGATTGAAAAGATAGAGTGTAGGTTCAAATTCCTTGACACACCCGAGGAGGTTAGGGTAAAGTGTGCCTCATTCCATCTAGGGGGTTCTAGTTTCAAGTGGTGGGAATCGGTGATTCAAGCTGGGAAACATGAGCATATGAATTGTAAGGATTTAAAATCTATCTTTAACTATCAGTACTTTCCCGAGTTCCTGGCCTACGCCAGATCCCAGAAGTTCATGGATCTTTCACAAGGGTATTAGACAGTGATGGGGTATGCAAACCACTTTGCTGAGCTAGTGCGGTATGTTTTTGAGATTGATCAAATGAATATTTGAGAGCTCGGAAGTTCTGGATGGGCCTTCGACCAGAAATTTACTCTCAGGTTTTCTTGTTCAAGATGGGAACTTATGCTGAGGTGGTCGATCGTGCTTGCATGGTTGAGATTTACTAGAGAGTAAAGGCAGGGATTTCTGGATCATTGTTAGGGTTTGGTAGTGTAAGTTCATCCTAGAAGAAGAGGAAGTGTGATGAGCATAGGAAGAAGGCGGGTGACATCTCAGGCCATACTTTCAGGAAGACCTCATCTATTGCTTCTGATACGAGGTCTGTTGTCTTCCATAAGTGCAGAAGGGTAGGGAACATCTGAATTTCATGTCCATACCCTCCCAAAACTTTCCATGGGTGTGGAGTTGTGGGAAATATACAGCGCTTCTGTAGTACTATACCCCTTACCAGAGTGGGACTGGATTTGTGGCTTCTAGAGGGGTATCAGTTCAGTCAGAGCCGACCAGGATGATGGGATCTTGGTTTGTTGGTCATGGTGGTAGGACCAGGTCATCTTTGGGGCAGAGCTAGATCAAGTTAGAGCCTCAAGTGAGCGGTAGTTCCCTAGAAGGGACTAGACATCTGCATGTTGTGGATCAGGCACCAGCAGGATCATATGTTGGACCTTTGACTGTTCGAGGTACCATTCTGATTGAATCTTCTATAGCTGCAGTTTTATTTGATATTGGTGCTTCAATTTCCTTTATATTTGCCCGTCATGTGAATCTGTTGAACCTACAAACCAAAATGTTATCTTTTTCCATGGAGTTGGAAACACCATTGGGGGAAAAGATGGAGCAAGGCCTTAGGTTTCCATCGTGTGCACTCTCTGTGTCAAGAGTCGAGATGGAGTGGGATCTCTTGGTCCTTGATATGGACCTATTTGATTTGATCCTCAATATACATTGTCTGGTGCACTTTCAAGCGCATATTGACTTCTATTGGTGAAGGGTTAGTTTTATGGAACCTGATGGGAGCCCCAGATATTTCTTCGGGAATGGGACCCTCGGTCGGGTCACACAGGACCTCCACTTCCTGAGTTGAAGAATATTTCTTATCATTTATCTTTTCTTGCACTGGACAGTGATAGTGGTTCTTCTCAGAGAGGGCTACCTCTTATAATGGATGAGTTTCTAGAGGTATTTCCATATGATTTTTCAGGCTTACCCCCAGAGTAGGACGTGGAGTTCTCGATTGAGTTGGCGTCGGGAACTCAGCCTATATCACTTCCCTCATATCGCATGGCCCCCACTGAATTGAGGGAATTAAAGATACAGCTGGATGATTTGGAATCCAAAGGATTCATTTTCCCGAGCATCTCTCCTTGGGCTACCCTAGTTTTATTCGTGAAGAAGGCCGATGGAACCCTCCGATTGTGCATTGATTACTGAAAATTGAATAAGGTAACCATCAAAAATAAATACCATTTGCCCCGGATTGATGATTTGTTTGACCAACTGAAGGGGGAAAATGGTTCTCCAAAATTGACTTGTGATCAGGTTACCACCAACTCAAGGTGATAGATGCAGACATCCCAATGATGGCTTTCCAAAGTAGGTACGATCACTTTGAGTACTTGGTCATGCCTTTCGGATTGACAAATGCTTTGGAAGTTTTCATGGCACTCATGAATAGGGTGTTCCACCAATATCTCAACTCCTTTTTCATGGTATTTTTGGATGACATCTTGGTATATTTTGGATCTAAGGAGGAGCATGAGCATCACCTATGTATTGTTTCGGGAACTTTGTGGGACCACCGCCTGTATGCCAAACTCTCGAAGTGCACATTCTAGATCAGGGAAGTGAAGTTTCTGGGGCATTTCGTCTCAGAACAAGGGGTTTGAGTGGATCCTGAGAAGATCATTGTAGTTATATCATGGGAACAGCCAAGGAATGTGTTTGAGATCAGGATTTTTCTTTTCCTGGTAGGTTACTATAGGAGTTTTATTCAGGATTTCTCGTGGCTTTCCTCCTCCATGACTGCACTCACCCAGAAAGGGGTGAAGTTTGAATGGAGCCCACAGTTCCAGGAATCCTTTTAAGGAGTTGAATAGCCGGTTGACCACCACACCTGTGTTGATCTTACTAGAGTCTGGGAAGGGCTATGTGATTTATTGTAATGCTTCAGGTATAGGCTTTGGGTGTGTACACATGCAGTATAACTATGTGGTGGCTTATAGTTATTGCTAGCTCCGGTCGCATGAGAAGAATTACCTGACTCACAACTTTGAGTTGGTAGTGGTGATGCACACTTTGAAGACTTGGTTCCACTACCTCTTTGGGGAGAAATTTGTGGTCTTTTCTGACCATAAGATCCTAGCCTACATTTTCTCTCAGAATGATCTCAATTTGAGGCAGTGTCATTGGATCAAGTACCTCTAGGGATTTGACTTTGACATTTTCTATACCCTGGGAAAGGGTAATGTGGTGGATTACACTTTGAGCAGGAAGGTACCAGTGCAGGCATTGAGGAAGGCCAGTGATGAGTGGACTTTGATGGGGCTCTTCGCCCAGATGCACTTGGAGAGCAGGGAGCACAACAAAGGTACTTTCTTGGCTAGCATTCAGTTGACTCCTGCTGTTCAGGAGTTAATTGAGCAGGAGTTTCCTAGTGATGAGTTGTGTCAGTGATCTATGCAATTTCTTTAGGTTGGGGAGACTCCTTCCGATTGGTCTTTATCTTCTGAGAGGATTTTGTGCTTCAGGGGTCGTGCAGTGGTCCTGTTATCCCTACAGAAGGTGGTGATGAATAATAGCCACCAATCCTAGTGGGTCGCCCATCCTGGTACTACCAAGATGTATTATGATGTTCGTTTCCAGTTCTGATGGCCAGGTATGATATGGGACAAATCCAACTTTGTATCGAGATGCTCAGGTGAAAGTAGAGCATCAGAGACCATCTGGCATGCTTCATCCATTACCCATTCCTACCTGGAACTGGGACGAGGTCTCCATGTAATTCATTATTGGATTTCCTCATACACCTTAGGGGAAGAATTCTATTTGGGTAGTGATTGATCATTTTACCAAGTCATATCACTTTATCACAATCAGAGATACATCAAAGGTGGATGAGATGGGTCGTTTGTATGTTCAGAAAGTGGTTGGACTTCATGGTGTGTTGTTAGCAGTTGTTTCTGACAAGGAACCCCACTTTACCTCTCGGTTTTGGGTAGGCCTCCAAAGGGATTTGGGGTTTCAGATTAAGATGATCATGGAATACCATCCTCAGAAAGATGGCCAGATGGAGCAGGCGAATCAGATTCTGGAGGACATTCTTTGTGCATGTGTGTTGTATTTCAGAGGTTCATGGGATAACCATTTGGTATTGGTTAAGTTTTCTTATAATAAAAGTTACCAATCATCTATTAGAATGGAACCCTTTGGGGCGCTCTACATTTGGCCTTTTCGTCCTCCTTTGTGTTGGGATAAGGTAGGTGAGGCATCACTTTTGGGACCGAGCCTAGTTCCGGAGACGTCTGAGAAGGTCAAGTTGATTAGACAGCGGTTGTTGACAGTTCAGAGTTTCCAAAAATCTTATGCAGATCATAGGCATCAGGATCTTGAGTTTTCAGGGGGGGGAAAGAGTGTTATTTAAGGTGGCCCTCGCTTAGGTCACCACCACTTGGGAAAGCAAGGGAAACTGACACCGAGGTATGTTGGGCCTTTCAATATTACGGATCGGATTGGAAAGGTGGCATATATGTTAGATTTGACTTCCCAGTTGATGTCGATTCATGATGTATTCCATGTCTCCCAACTGAAAAAGTATAATACTAATTCGTCAAATGTGTTAAATAGGGAGTAGTTGGAGATAGAGCCTGACTTATCAGTGTTTGAACGACCAGTGCAGATAGTGGATTCACAGGAGAAGGTTCTTCACTGAAAGTCCATTCCCTTGGTTTGCATTCTTTGGCAGCATGGGAATAATGAGCATGAGACATGGGAGTGGAAGTCTTGGGTTGAGCTGAAGTACCCATTTATATTCTATGATCAGGCTTTGAATTGACTTTCTGAGGGTGGAAAGTTTCCATGGTGGGTAGAATTGTCACACCCGAACTTCGCATCGAGGTATGTTTTTAATTTTAATTTTTATCACATAATTTTATTTTCCATTTTAATAATTTATTTCTGTAATGTGGGCCAAGCCCAGCATGAGTCGTGTGCATTTTGCGCTGAAAAATGAAGTTGAGCCGACATGTGTGGTGCTCTTTTCCGCTGGTAAATGACCCTTGGCATGAAAATGCCCGATGCGCGGGCAGGGCACAGGCAAAGCCGTGCGGCCTGCTCATCACGCGGACGGACCTTTATATTATTGATACTTTAAGCATGTAATTCTTTTTTTAACATCAATAGTATTTTTATAATTGTTAATCTGATTATTAACATAAATTTTCAATTATATTTATCATTTTATTTTAGATTGGTTTACATTTTTTTAGGTTCCTTTTCCACCCTTCTTTCATTTTTTTAAATTTTTTTTATTTTTATTCCTTTTCTTTTTTATCCCTTACTTTCTATTTCTTTCTTTTCTCTTTCTTTTATTTCTCTCCCTCACTATCTCTCCCTGCATGATACCATCCACCTCCCTTCCCACCTGGTCTGCGTGGCCTCCAAGAACCCTATCAATCGCCTCTCCCTTTTGCATCTAATCATGACCTCATCTCACCTCGCTCCTCGCCACCTTGAACCCAACCACAGCCGTGACCCAGCACTCCCTTCTACCACTAGCGGCCATGATGCCCTCCCTGCAACCTTGCACCAAATCCCTACTACACAGCTTCTTTCTAGACTGGCTCTCGCACCATCCTTGGTCAGATCCCACACTGGCGACGTCGCGCCTCCCCTGTCCAGCAGACTGTCGGCCACACCTCCTTATACCCTTCTGCTTTGCCCAGTCGCACCATGCCACATAGCCTCCTCACCGAACCAGCTAGATCCTCTTCAGTTAAATCCATCCCTAGTGGTCCGCCCCTCCTCTATCCAGCCGCATGTGCACCACCCCTTGGCTCGGTCGAAGCTCCGACAGCCTTTTCCCTTGGTTGTGCATTTTTTTGGTGGCTCTCACTTTGTTTTTCCGGTGTCTTGCAAGCCCAGACAGCCCCCGTCGACCTCTAGGCGACCTCCCAGACTCCTTGTCATAGGTGAGAAGTCCCTCATTGTTCATACTTTCATTTTTGGTGATGCTACGTATAGGGTTTAGTTTGTGATTGGTTTAATTTTGGTGTGTCTGTGTGTTCATTTGTTTTTAGGGTTTCTTTTTGGTCTGCTTGCGGTGCGTGTCACATGTGGTGGAAGGTTGCGAATTGTTCTGCAAAGTTGTAACACACCGGTAGGTGATTCTACACATAAATATTATCTGATGATCATTTTCATGTTTGTTTAATTAATTTAGCACCTTGTAAATTAGTTTTCATGCTGCGAAATTAGTTTTGACTAAGTTTTAATTGTGCATTTAACTTGTTGGAAGTGTGTCTAATTGATTTAGTCCATTTTTATTTTGAAAACCCACTTTAATCTATTTATCATTGTTTTGTAAACTGTGCAATGTGTGTGTTAGGAAGTGTAGATGATGCGGTTTATGTTTTGACGGGGTGTCAGAATATGTTTTTCTTTGAAAAGGGTTTTGAATGACTTTTTTCCTTTAAAACTTTTCCGATATGTTTGAAAACTATTTAATAATTTTTATTAGGGTTTTTCTTAATTATAAAAATTGTTTTTATAAAACTATTTAGTTGGTTTAATTTAATGTGCAAGCGGTGCAGGTTAAGTTCTAAAAACAATTTGGTGTGCGTATGGTTTTAAAAGAGGGTATCGGTGTGCGAATGACATGTTTTTGTGTGTAAGAACCTTGTTTGGGTCTTACGTGTTAATGTGACATTTTATTTGAACTTTGATTTTAGATGATCACAAAGAGGGAAGTTGGGGTATTAGGTGGGGGGACTATGAGTTATGAGCTAGTGTTTCGGAGATGGTTGGGCCCGGTTTCACTAGCAGGATTGACGATTGCAACACTAACTAAACATATGAATGACTGAGGGTTGTGGTTTATAACCCACGTTTTCTAAGGGTCGGGGTTTATAAGCCACAGTTTCTAAGGGTCATGGTTTCTAAGCCACATTTCACCGAGACACAATGTTCTAGTGTCCCACCTATTATTAGTACCCATAGGGTCTCTCCCATATTTTGGTGCTCTCGATTACTCTGTGCACACCAATGATACATGATATGTCACTTGAGCTACTACACAAACATGTGTTTGCTTTAGAATGATTTTCTTTAAGGACATTTCATGAAAACTATTTTCATTAACGTTGTTAAGCATTTCTTACTTTCTTTTATTTATCATTGCAAATGTATTTGTCGTTTAATGCTTATGTGTGGAATCTTTTCTTGGTGGCATCCTGCTGAGCGATTGCTCACACCCTACTTACACCTTTGGGTGTAAGTAGATTTGTTTATGTCTGATATAGGTAAGGGTCCAGCATTTGGGAGTGGTGGTTTAGGTTGTTAGAAGACCTCTTAACGTGGAATTGTGGTGATGGCTTGAGGGTGGTGTCCTCTTGTTGGTCATCAGTTTTTGGGTTGGTTTTTGGTCACCATACTTTTTAGTGTTGTTTGGGTTTTGGTTTTACATGTGACTTAAAAATATGGTTTTGGTTAAAGGCTTGTTTGGCTGCGAATTTTACTTTTGGTTTGGTTTATTTTCTTGGTTGCTTTATATTTTTTTTATTCGGTTAAATCATTTCCAAGGTTTATTTTGGTACTCGGGAACTTGTGATAGCCCATGGGGATCGGGAACACCCTTCGGACCTTGTCGCGGGCCGAGTCGGGTGCCATTTGGATGGAGACCCGACTTGGTTCATGACACACATGCACATACATCATGAATATGATAAAAGTATAAAACAATTTACTCATCTCAATATGTAACCTAAATAACTCCATGCATACTTTATTTCATGTACATATATCTATTTCAAAACATAGATAGTATTATGATTTAAATGTCAAAACTATATAAAACAACAATATTCATTCACAAATATGGGATTATAAAAACACTTATACAAGGGAGAATAAAGACCAGATAAAATTCAATAATGATAAGAAATTAAACATATTCAATTATATTAATTAATGTATATGTTAAAAGACATTAAAAAATATAAAATACAAATAGTATAAAAAATTATATATCACCTAATATAATTTCAATAGAAAATCTATAAAACACATATTATATAATAATAATAAACAAAAAATTAAATCATATAGAGTGGTGGTTTGAGTTACATAAAAACTAAGAATAATAAACTACCAAAAAATATCCCCTTTTTATTATTTCAAAATATGACCAAGGGTCAAAAAAATTATCCCCTTTTTTTAAATGATAAAAAAAGATAATTCTATTAAAAAATATAATGAAAAAATAAAATAAATAGAGTATAAATTAGATAGAGCATGAAAATAAAACAAAATAAATTTCTCCTCTCCTATTAAACAATTAGACACATAGAAAACAACCATCTCCCATTAAACAATTAAACGTGAATAAAAAATGATATTTCTACCCCTAACTTCTCTTGTTTCCAAATCTACCCTACTAGGCCAAATCTTAGTCTATAATGATGGTTTATTGGTGGTTTTAGGATTGTATATAGGAAATGTGTTCTACCGAACCTTTTTTTGTTGGGTCTCCATTTTTTCAGAGATGGTAAAATTCAATTCTTTTAATAAATATTTTTTATACTGAAATCTTATTATATATACCCTAATACTTCTCTAGTTGTAGAAACCCAAAAGCTTATTATGCACATTAATAGTTATAGGGAGTGAATTATACCTCTAAATGAATCCATTTCAAAAAATATAATGATTTGTGATTTGTGACTTCTTATAACAATAAAAATAAGTTTTATTATACTTTATATTCATCCAATTATTCATCTTTATGTATTATGAAATGTTATTGAAGCAATGACAATTTATATCAAAAATGATGACTATATGTGTTTATATATAAATAATAACTTGTTAGGATTATAAGGTAATAACTTCTATGTATTTAACTTTTTTGTTAAATATGAATATTATTAAATCAAATATGATGGATATGAATCAAAATTTGGTTGATTTAAATTTCATAAAAAAGAGTATGAGGATGGGGTTAAAGAGTTTATTAAGTTTGGATAACATCATTCATATGACCCTTCTCAAATCCTTTTTTTGTGTTAATTTTTTTGTTATGTGAGATGAATTAGTCTAAAGGAGTTGTAAGAACACTAGATTTTTCATAGAAGAGATCAAAATTAGTGCTGGAATAAACATGGGGAAGAACTAAATGTAGTTAGCGACTATAATAACACTAAGGTTTATGGATCATATGATATTATTACAAGTGTTAACGGTGATGAAAATCATATCCAAGATATGATTAAAATTGTAATTCCAAAT
This sequence comes from Viscum album, assembly GCA_963277665.1. Taxonomy (NCBI): domain Eukaryota; kingdom Viridiplantae; phylum Streptophyta; class Magnoliopsida; order Santalales; family Viscaceae; genus Viscum; species Viscum album. Next base: position 1,454,328,788 of record OY728120.1, read on the forward strand.
CTATTTGAGAAGTTAAATAGTTGTTCATAGATTCCATTGTATACTAGTTGTACTAAATGTAAAATATTTCTAACCATACTGAAGCTATATAATTATAAAGTTATAAATATATGGAGTGACCCCATCTTTACTGAACTTCTTACTCTCTTGAATGATATGCTACTGAAAATACTGAGTTTTCTTTTTGAACATATGATCCTAAATGAGTTATATGATCAATGGGTATGATATCTAAAAGAATACATGATTTTCCAAAAAAAACTATATTTTTATGTAAGGACCATCAATCACTTAAAAAATTCCCTAAGTTTGGTATGTCTCGATACAAGAAAGATGAATCAATTCCTTCAAAATTTGTATGGTACTTTCCCATCATTCCAAGGTTTAAGAGCCAATATGGATGTGAGGATGTTTTAAGGTAATTGATGTGGAATACAGATACAATAATTCAAGTTGGGAAACTTCATCACCAAACAGACTCCCCTAAGTAGAATAAAATTGATCATAGGTATCCTAAATTTGGAAATGAGACAAGGAACCTATGTCTTGTACTATTACATATGGATTTAATCCCTTTTTTATACAAAGTATCACTCACAGTACATGGCCAATTATGCTGGTAAATAATCACTTTCCACTATAGTTATGCATAAAGTGAAAATACCTTATGTTGACTCTGCTTATATTAGTACCAAAATAACCAGGTTATGATATTGATATTTATTTAGCACCATTAATCAAATATTTGAAATTAATGTGGGATTTAGGTGTTATGTTTTATGATGCATATTTAAATGAATATTTCACATTGAGAGGCATGTTTTTTGGGGTGATAAATAAATTTCCTACTTATAGAAATTTTCAAGGATATAAAATTAAAGGAATCCTAGGTTCTCTCATTTGTGAAGAAGGTACACACTCAGTTAGGTTGAAATATTCATCAAATATTTTGTTTCTAGGTCACACAAATTTCTACCCCACTGACATAAATATCGATCTTAGATGGCATCATTTTATGGGAATTCCAAAGAAGGTACAACATCGTCTCTACTAACTGGTGATCAAGAATTTGAGAAATTAAAGTATATGGTCACCATTTTTCTTAAACCTTTTTTTAAAAAACCATAAAAAACCTATTGTAAAAAAGAAATCATTTTTTTAATCACTATACAGGAATTTTTTGTACATTATACATTTTCTTAATGTCATCCACATAGAAAAAAAATATTTGATAGTGTAATTTTAATTTTTATAAATTCACCTGGAAACCCCAAGGATGGAATTAAGGATGGGTTGAACTTTATTAACATGGGAATAAGGGAATATATGGCACCAGTGAAGGGTTAAAGGTGAACATTTCTTCCTCCAGTAGCATACACTCTTTCTAGACAAGACATATATTAATTTTGAAACATCCTGAATGACGTAAAGGTTCTAGAGGGGTATTCATAATATATGAATAATATCATTTCAATGATTTATTTGAAGTTAAAGGACCAAAAATCACATGATTGACTTATTTTGATTCAATATTTAATGCCTTTATCTTTATGTTTCATTCTTCCTAAAAATGTATAAAACACATTAACCAATATTTGTTTCTTTTCCAATTCTATATTTTGTAAATTTATAGACCCAAAAAAGTTTCAAACTATATAAAAAAATTCTCATATTAAATGAATTGGAGATGTTATTTTGGTTTTCATTAATTGATATGATGGTTCACTTGATGGTTCACTTGGTCTGAGAGATCCATCAATATAGTCTTATACATTATAGATCGATGTTCCCCATTGAATGATATATAAATATTTTGAAAGGGTGCATCAAAAATAAAATTTGTCCAGAAGGTTGTATTTTTTAGTGATATATCATTAAGGAAGTCGTTAAATTCTTTACCGACTACAAGTAAAATTTTGATAACATTGGTCTCCCAAATTCTCATCTCAACATGTGCCTTATGGGTAAAGGAATTTTATATATAGATTTTTTCACAATTACTATTATAGAGTGGGAGCAGGCTCACCTTTATGTTTTACATAATATTTTAGAGGTTGAGCCAAATATGGAAACCCATAAAGTAGTTCTTTGGAATTTGAATCCCTAAAGATCTAAAATCAAGATATCTAATACACATAATCAAAATTTTATCAGATGTTTTTGATACTATATTTTTAAGGAGTTATTTGAAAATCTAAATTCTACTTCAGAACAACTTCAATGGCTAGTCAGGGGAGCCAATGTGAATGTATTAGATTATAATGTTTCTATAATTAATGGTTATACATTCTATATAAAGGAAAATGATGAACTTAGAATAATGAAAAATAATATATTTACACTTATATTGGAAGTAATGCATGTATCTGGTACCACAGAAAAAAATCCAATATATTTGGATATGTCATACTTTATCATTATTGAAAAAATATGGTAGTTGGATTATACATCATTCCAAGTGTTGAATTTTTGATGAAAATGGGTTAATAAAAAGAGTGTGGTTAAATCGATGAATTGGGATTCATGAAAGTGAATTTCAGTATGGAATGGTATAGGAATTAACCTTTCATAATGGCATTATAGGTTGTACAAGTATTTTATGTTCTAGATCCTGAAAATATAAATTATTAAATTTTTCTATTTTTGAATAAAACCATTGTGGGGTCAAATGAAGATTCCATTAAGGTTGACACCATCATTGGGATATCGCATTCATTTCACGATGTTCCAAATATATATGGAATATTGTATATTAATGGGGACCATAATAAGGAGATTTCGATACTCGATAGAGGGCCAAATCCCTTCAACCATTAAATAAAAAAATATTTCAATAATTAGGTTAGGTTTTTTTAATATATAGTGTGTTACCTCAAATATTGTGTGCTAACTACTCCAATTATGTAATATAAATTAAATTTTAAAATAATTCTATAAATAATGGATTCTTCACATTCTAATTCACCCAATCACAAGGAACAATAGTTTTCTCCACATGAAAATATTATTAATACTATTGAATAATATATTGGAAATTTTGAAACTAAGGAAATAGTAAAAGGCGAAAAACCCATGTCTTAGAAAAAATAGGAGCGTCATAGCATGACAATCTTAACAAATATTATTAAGGTAAGAAGAAAATGTATAAAATTCAAGGGTGGGTGAAAGGAACATAGCCAACCTATTTTACCCAAAAATTCCTTTTTCATTAGTTATATTGTGGTCACCTTGTTGGAACTAAGGATGTTTGTTGTTTCTAATGGAGTCTGATTTGTGTTTTTTATCAATCTACACATGAATGACCAGGGAGTTTTCAAAGAATGTGGCCTTACAATTGAGGATAAATGTAGTATTGAAGGTGGTGTTGTTTCCTAGTGTTTTCCAATTTTTGGGGCCTCAAAATTGGGAATCTATTCATAGGAATGTATGGAATGGAGAATAGAGAAGGAATTTAGCAAAGTGAGAGAACTGAGTGGCCCAAGACATGGACTGCATACCATGTCCAGCAATAGTTCACGGACTGCGTATGGAATAGTGGTAATGGTACATAGAGTGGTTCACAGAACTGAAATCGGTTCGCAACAAAGGTATGTGGACCGAGGCGTGCAGTACGCAGAAGGATGGAGGTTTATGGGATAGAAGTGGTATGCGGTGGAGCCTATACCAAAATCAACGATTTGGTAAATCTTGGAATAAAAAAAATTGGATCCATTTTTGCCTATATAAGTAGTAGTAATACCCTTAATTAAGGAGATGGATTCGATATTAAAATTTTAGGAAGAAATCTGGTGAAGTCCAAATTGGTTCATAGAGGAGAAGACCGTACGCTGAGAGAATGATCTATATAAGGAAAAACAGTCCATGAAAGAGAGTGCAGTTTATGGAGGAACCTCTCATAGTAAGCGGTGGAGAAAGGTAGTACGTGGAGAAATTAGGGTTATATGTGGAGTAGAGGCAGTATGCGAAGTAGGGGATGTTTGTGGAATGTGTTTCTCATAGGTATTATACGGATTTAGTATGTAGGCACAGTACACGGATGTGGTATGCGGAGATAGTTTGCGGAGGTAGAACTCAGAGACAGTATTCAGAGAGGTGATTCATTAATCATACTCGCTACTCAGTATGCAGAGGAGGTAAGGGGGTATGTAGAACACTCAAGGGAGCCATAAAAGTGACCAAATTAGTTTGCGAAAGTATTTTTCATAACCTATGAGTGTGGGGAAAATTGATATACATCTATGGAAGAAAATGGGATTTCAAAAGAGCATCCATTTATAGTTGAGAATACATGATTTAATGTTAAACCATTGAAGAGACCTTCAAGTCGATAAACTGGGTGATACCTCTCCCAAGGTAGTGTGTGAGGGGAAGTCAACGGAAGTGATCCAAGGGAAGCAGTGAATTATCCATGAACCTTTGTAAAGGAAGTGTTCATGGGACAGAGTGACTATTCCTAAACCTTTGTAATCCATAACTAGTGTATATTAGTGGAATTTGGTACAAACAACACACTGTCAGTGTATTCTCCTTTGACATAGCCCTTAGTGGTCAACCAAGTAAAATTAATGTGTCGTTGATTTGCATGTGATTGTTTTTTTATACATACAGGTTTAATAGGTTCCTACCAATGTGGGAACAAGATCCATCAATTTAGAAGAAACATTTGACACACTGATTAACCCCTCCCCTCTGAGGGTGTACTGGGGTCCTTCAAGTGGTATCAGAGGGAGGTTGTTGGTGTTAAATCTATTTGGATTTGTTGTCATGGAAAATACAGTTAATGTCGTGGGAGTTCCTCTATTTGATGGAAGTAACTTTCAGATATGGAAGAACATTATGAGATCTCATCTAAGATATCTTGGAATGGATGTCCTTTTTTCCACTATACAAGGAATACAGGTCACTGATACAACAGGTCTATATATGACTGATACAAACAAGAAAATGTCGAAAGCTGATGCTAAAGCAAAAAATGCCTTGATTGTAGCTCTTTATGGTCAAATATATCTAAAGGTTATGAACTGTATGTCATCAAATTATATGTGGTAGAAACTGGAGAATATTTATGAAGGTGAAAACAGAGTGAAGGAGGTGAAACTCCAAGTTTTACACAACATTTTTGATGATATGAAGATGCACCCTAATGAAAATTCAGATTCTTTCTTCAAACAAATTACTAAATTTGTAGGAGAAATTTGAGGGCTTGGAAAAGAGATAAAATATAGTGATAATGTAAAAAAATATTTAGAAGACTTCTTCCCCTTTATAATGAAAAGGTTTTAGCTCTTAAAGAAATGGATTTTTTCCAAACTTTCTCTAGATGATCTGCAGAGCAGCCTGGTGGCATATGAGATGAGATTCAAACCATAAGATTCAACGACTCATGTAAGCAAAAAAATGTCATTTAAATCCATGAAAAAAATAGAAATTGTAGAACATGTTGTCGATTAAGATGATGAGGAAAAATAAATTCTTTCTCTCACTTCCAAGAATCTCAAGAAGGGAACAAGGAAATTTCAAGGAAAGCTACCATTGGATTGTTTTCACTATGGAAGAGTTGGGCACATTGCCTCTTGATTCCCAATAAAGTTCAATGATGAAGAAAGAAAAGATAGATACATTCAAAAGCCTCAAAAAAGGTTTTTCAAAAAGAGAGAATTCAAATTTGGAAAGAAATTTCAATGAAAGAGTTTTATCTGTGAAGAAGAAGATGATGGAAATGAACTCTTTGAGGAAGAGAAAGTAGAATTCAAATCTGGGAACCATGCTTCCATGATGGCTACAATTGAAAAATCCAAACCATCAAAAGATGAGGCTGGTGACAATCAGTTGACCACTAATTCCAATCTCAAGCTGTAACTTAAGGATGCTTTTGGTAAGCATAACAATCAATGTATAAGATACAATGAGTGGAAAGGAATTGTGGAAGAGTCATCAAAATATGTTGATCATCTTGAAGCGTAAATTGAACTATGGGAGGAATTTGTGAAGGCGAAGTCATCAATACTTGAAAGAACAGAAGATATTATGGAACTAAAACTCAGAATTGAAGAATAGGGAAAGTTCATCAATGACCTTACCTCCATACTGGAAGATAAATCTAAGGCTATTGAGGGTCTAGAGGAATAAGTTGTTACTCTAAGAAGTAAACTTGAAAGTGAATCAATTTCAAAAGAAGAAAATAAGAAAATCTAGTTCGGAATATTCTCATATGAGGAGTTGTTAAAGAGAGATAAGTGAGGTGCTAATGGAGTTGAAAGGATTCTAAATGACCAAATAATTGCATGCATGGTTAAAAATGTAATAAGTTTCAATTCCAAAACATCAAATGCAGAAAATAATATGATCCAAAATAAAGGTAAGATAAAAGACTAACTGGTTGAAAATTCACCTAAAGTGATGAAAAAGAAATCCTCAATTCAAGATGAAAGAATAAATAAAAATTATCCTCAGGTATCCTAAAATTTAAGGTATCCAAACTATGTTCCTAAGGAGGAAGACATGAGGAGGAATCAAAGTGAGAAGACATTTCCTCTCATAAAGTGTTATTTTTGTGCCTATGTAGTCCATACCATGTCCTATTGAGAAGAGGTAAGGATCTATTTAAATGGAGATGATCTTGGAAGTAAAAAAAGGAAAATAATTTCATATCCTACATCTTATAGAAGAAACAATTTCTATGGATATTGTTTTAACTCTTATAACTTTTTCTGTAAATCTATGTATTGTAGGAAGAGGTGTGATAGGAGAAATTATTACAATGCTCAAAGATAGTTCAATACTTGTCAACCAGACAGTGTTACTATTTTAAATAGGTTTTCTCCTTTGGAAGAAGAGTATAAATATGAAGAATTATTGTACACAGAAGAGAAAATTGAAAGTTCATTAGTTTCCTACACTCAATATAATATCTCATGGAAAGAAAAGAAGAAAATTGAGAAATCTAACTTTGCAGAAGTAGATCTAAAAGCTACCAAGAACAACAGTACTTGGATTCTTGATAGTGGATATTCATCCCATATAATGGAAAATGTGGAACTATTAATTAATATCGAGAAAAAGTTCAATGGAATAGTGAGGTTCAATAATTATGGTGCTTTGAAAATCAAAGGTAGTGGAAATACTAAACTAGATAATGGAGAGAATAATAAGACTAAAGTTCTTTATGTGCATGGATTTCATTAGAATCTCCTGAGTGTGAGTCAACTCTATGACTCCAGTCTTATTGTGACGTTCAATCTGAAGGAATGTACTATAAGAGAAAGGACATGAAATTCTATTATGAAAGGATATAGAATAGAGGGAAACTTGTATCAGGTTGATAGTAAAGAAAACATTTGCTACATAACTGTTGAAGAAGAAAACAACTTGTGGCATCGGATATTGGGTAACATAAATAAATAGGATATGGAAAATATATCTAAACTGAATATTTTCATGGATATCCCAAATATGAAGCATTAATGGGAGAAGACTTGCGATGCTTGCATGAAAGGAAAGTTGGTGTGTAGTTTGTATCGTCCAAAGAAGAAAAGAGCATCAAATATTCTTAATCTCATTCATACAGATGTATGTGGTTTGATAAATTTTTATAGAACTTATGGAGAAAGGTACTTTATTCTTTTCATAGATGATTATAGTAGAATGGCATGTGTTATGGTTATACATAGGAAACGTCATGTTCTTGATTGTATTAAAACATATTGTTGAATCCATTAGAATGATACTGGATGGACCATCAAAGTTCTGTGTTCTAAAAATGGAGAAGAATATATGTCTATTGAGTTTGAAAATTACTTAGAGAAACATGGAATTCTACATCAGGTGGTTGTTGTAATAACCCCATAGAAAAATGGATTTTTTGAGTGCCAGAATCAACAGATGAACAATATGGCTAGAACTATGCTGATTGAGAGTCATATCTCTTGAAATTATTGGAATGTGGTCATTCAAGATACATTATTTATTCAAAATCTAACAGGGATTTATATGGGTGAAACCAAGACACCTTATGAGTTATGGCATAGAATAAATCCTTCTTTGAATTACTTCTATGTTTTCAGAAGTAAATTTTTTGTCATAAATAAATAATGAAATCAAGACAAGTATGGTGATTTAGCATATGAAGGAATATTCCTTAGATATTCAATGAATAGAAAAGCCTCAAAATTCTTTAATAAGAATCTTGGAAAATTTTTGGAATGTAGTGATGTAAATATCATTGAAGATAAAAAAACGCATCAAAGAATTCTTATACTGATGTGTTAGAAAATGAAGAAGAATGCGAACATGGATCATATCCAAATAAAGAAGTTTATGAAGGTGTACAAAACTCTTAGGAGTCACAACATGATGTTGACTCTGAAGAAGAATCGAAAGAGGAAACCATGGATGGAGAAAATTCATTTGAACCTTAAAGGAGAAATCGAAGGGTAGAGATTGATCAATCCAACATCATCATGGATTGGACTGCACCCACACAAACATGGAGAATGAGGAATAATGCTCAATCTACATTTCTTTCATTTTTGGAACTATCCTCATTTGAAGAAGCTACAAAGTATGAATCATGGGTTAAATCCATGAATGAAGAGATGGATCATATTTATAAGAATGAAACATGAGATCTAGTTAAGAAACCTAAAAATCACAATTTGATTGGTACAAAGTGTATTTTCAAGAATAAATTTGATGAGCTTGTCAATGTGGTCAGAAATAAGGTGCGACTAGTGTGTAAAGGGTATTCACAGATTGAAGGCATCGATGTTGAAGAATTATTTTCTCTGATGGCTATACTGAAGTCAATTAGGATATTTCTTTCCATGTCAATCCGAAGAGGATATAAAGTGTATCAAATGAATGTCAAGACAGAATTCTTAAATGGCATTCTTGAAGAAGAAGTCTACATTGAACTACCAGTGGGGTTTCTACTTGGTAATGATGAATTGAAAGTATGCAGATTAAAGAAGGAAATTTATGGTCTAAAGAAGGATCCATGAGCATGGTACTCATGGCTGGATTCATATCTAAGGAAGCTCAAATTTAAAAGAGGAGGAGTGGATCACAATCTTACATGAAGAATTATTCGAAAGATCAGTTCATGGTGTTGGTATATGTGGATGATATTATTTTTTTTGGAATCAGGCAAGGATTAGTGGACTAATTTTCCAATCACATGAAATTATAATTTGAAATGTCTATGATTGGTGAGGTCAAATACTTCTTGGGGTTGCAAGTAATACAGAGGAAGGACTACACTTTCATTTATCAATAAAAATAATCAAGAGAGATACTAATGAAATTTAATATGCATGAATCCAAACCAATTTCGACCCTGATAGAAGTTGGAACAAAACTAGGAAAACATGAGGATGGGAAATCTATAGATCCCACAATGTACAGGAGAATCATTGGAAGCTTATTATACCTGACAGAGACACAGTCGTATATTGTCTTTGCAACATGTTTAGTGGACCTTTTTCAGAGTAATCCAAAGGAAAAACATATTGAAGAAGTGAAGAGAAACATAAGGTAAGTTCAAGGTACAAATAATTATGGGTTAGACTTTGCTGCAGTAAGAGATAGTTAATAATCATCATTTTTTTATGCTGATTGGGTTGGAGATGTTGTAGATAGAAAGTCCATCAGTAGTGGAGCATTCTATATTGGGAAGAAATGTGTGGTATAGATAAGAAAGAAAAAGAAATTACTTCTCTTAGTACTATCGAAGCAGAATATATATCCTCTACAAAGGAATGCACTCGGTTACTTTGGATGAAGCAGCAACTGACTAACATTAGTGATGAGGTGAAACAACCAATGGTTTACTGTGATAATAAGAGCGCAATTGATCTTACAAAGAATCATATTCATCATTCTCATATGAAACATATTGAAATCATATATCATTTCATCAAAGAGAAATTTGAACAAGGTATGATTAAAATGGATCATGTGGGAACTGATGAGCAAGTAGCTGATATTCTGACCAAGCCACTAGCAGTGGTTGTGTTTGAGAAACAACGGTTCAGCCTTGGTGTTCAACCACCTCCTACTACATAAGGATTTCAAAAGTCTCCACTCTCCCCAACTGTATTTACTGTTTAATCTATTTGTGGAAGTGATAAAGGTTTTTGGGGGAGATACGATCTAGGGGGGGTTTGTTTCTGAGCTCTAAAATGTTCAAAATTTGGTTCTTTGGGTTTATTTACAATGGGGGAGACTAGATAAATTCAATGGATCAATGAATGTGCAAATGTTTTTTTCTCCTGATAATAGTTAAATGGAGAATTGAGAAAGTCAAAAACAAAACAAGGGGGGAGAAAAGAAAAATATGTGATCTCAATTCATGTCCCCTCTCTTTTTCTCTACACCGATCACTTCTCATATAGACATAGAGTGATGGCTGAGTTGTTTCTTGAGGTTTCAGTTTTTTTACTGTGTCTAGTGCTTCCGTGAATTTATCTGGAGATTATCAAAAAACCCAGATGGGGATATTGTTGGAACCAAGGCTATTTGTTGTTTATAATGAAGTCTGGTTTGTGTCTGTTGTCAATCTACACATGGATGAATATGGAGTTTTCATGGAATGTGGTCTTACGATTGAGGTTGAAAGCAGTATTGAAGGTGGCACTGTTTCCCAGTGTTTTCCAATTATTGGGGCCTCAAAATTGGGAATCTATTAATAAGAATGGATGGCATGAAGAATAGAGAAGAAATTCAGTAAAGGGATAGAATCGAGTGGCCTAGGACATGGACCGTGTACCATGTCTGGGAATGGTTCTCAGACTATGTATGGAACAGCGATAACAGTACGCAAAGTGGTTCACAGAACTGAAATCGGTTCACACCAAAGTTATGAAGATGGAGGCATGCGGTATGCGGAAGGATAGATGTTCATAGGATAGAAGTGGTATATGGTGGAGTCTATACCAAAATCAAAGATTTGATAAATCTTGGATTAGTAGATTTTTCGGATCCATTTGTGCCTATATAAGGAGCAATAATCCCCTTCATTAAAGAGCTATACTGGAGATTAAAAATTCAAAAATAAATACAGTGAATTCCAAAGTGGTTCATAGATGATAAGAAGGTATGCAGAGAGAATGATCCATATAAGGAAAAAATATTCTGTGAAAGAGAGCACTGTTTGGGGAGGAAGTTCTCACAGTACGCGACGGAGCAAGGCAGTACGTGGAGCAAGTAGGGTTGTACATGGAGCAGAGGAAGTACGCGAAGCATGGGCTATTTTTGGAAGGTATTTTTCGGAGTCATTATATGGGTTCAGTACGCGGGAATAGTATGAAGTTGTGGTATGTATAGGTAGTTTGTGGAGGTAGAACTCCAAGACGGTATGCGGAGAGGTGATTCGCAAACCATACCCGCTACTCAGTACACGGAGAGGATAAGGTGGTATGCGCAACACTCAAGGGAGCCTCTAAAGTGACCAAATCAGTTTTTGAAAGTATTTTTCATAACCTAAAAGTGTGGAGAAAATTGATATACATCTGTTGAAGAAAAAATGACTTCAAAATAGCATCCATTTATAGTTGAAAATTCATAATTTAATGATAAACCATTGAAGATACCTTGAAGTCGATAAACTAAGTGAGACCTCTACCAATCTAGTGAGTCAAAGGGAGTCAAAGGGATGCATTAAGCTATCTCAAAACCATTATAAATGTAGTGTCCATGGGATAGAGTGATTGTGCCTGAACCTTTTTAATCCACAGCTAGTGCAGATTTGTGGAATTTGGTACGGTCGACACACTGTCGGTGTATGATCCTTGGCATAGCCCTTAGTGGTGAACCAAGTAAAATTTTTGTGTCATTTATTTTCATGTGATTGTTTTCTACAGACAGGTTTAACAGGTTCCTACCAATGTGGGAACAATATCCATTAGTTTAGAAGAAAAAGTTGACACTCTGATTCACCCCTCCCCTCTCAGTGTGTACCATGGTCCTTCACACCTCTCAAAGTCATATACTGATTGATATATATTCATGAAACAATGTTGGCCCTGTGTTAAAGGTGCTGATTTGGGAAGATATTAGGGTAACATTATCATATACTTTATCTATTTTACTAAAAAATAAAATAATGAAATTTCGATTTACACATCATTATCTCTTGCATAGTGCATTTATGTTAGATGATTGTCGAATGAAATTTATAATATTGTTCACTAGAAAGGCTCATATTGGATTTTGGAAAATTATTATGAAGAATCATCTCAAGTATTCTGAATGGAATGTAAATCCCCACCCACCACATATATATATTCACACATAATAAACCAAGAAACATGGAACGCATTCATTGTTCATCATGAGGATCCATCATTTTAGGTACATTGTAATTGGTAATATTTTACCTGACATTATGTGCATAAAAAAACATTGTTTAAGGAGTTTAAATTTATGAAACAACAACTGAGTGATGAAAATAATTGGTTTTCATTAAAATCAATAAAACCATACCATAAAGAAAGGATGGGGTACACTTCACTTGAAAAAATATAGTAAGTGTTTTAAATCTATAGTAATGCATTTATGTGATATGAAACAATAACATAATTATGTTCCTTTTTTTATATGAAGATTGATGAATCAAAATACAAAGCCACTCCATCCCATGTCTTTTTATATGGAAAGAGACTCAGGTAAATAAACAGGGAAACTGGTAGATGAAAACATATGGTGTATGTGAATCATGAGTAAGTATGATATATTAAAAAATGTATACTTTAAATTAGAATTACTTGACATTGATTTCATATTTTCTTATATTTTTATCTAATTTAAACACATGAATCACCATCTGGTGTACTGGATGAATGACTATTTTCTATGGCCTTAAAGCGACTAGAACAATATGATCACACCAGAGGTGTAGGTTTTGGAGTGTCGCCTCGAGTATATTTTGAGAAATCAAAGAAATAGGGGTATAAAGATAACAAAATAGATGGAATATAAGCATAGATAGATTTTATAAAAGAAAAACATAATTGTATTGGAAAAGTATATGGGAAAAGATCAAGGGGATGAAGCAATATAGCAGTAACTACTACATTAAAGGACAACCCCCCTAGATTTTAGAGTAGTTTTTACCATGAAAGGACTACCTTAAAAGTGGTAATATATTTTTCTATAACTATTTTTGTGAAATTTAAATTATACAAATACTAAGACTTTTCCTATATTAAAATTTTGTAGTGTGAAATTTATTGTTATTTATATCTATCAGCACCCACCCATCACTTTATTTTGATGGGTACAATGTATAATATCCAAGGATATATTATATGCAATTTGAAACTTCCAAAAGATAATTTGTGATCAAGAATTCACATACCTCTTGAGTAAAGCATTGAGATACCTAATCCCCTTAATGATTTGGATGTTCATGCAGTTAAACATGCTATTGAAACTTTTTAAGCATAGTGGTTTTGTTCCATCTAAATTTTTACTTTAGGCAACCCAAATATAATTTTCCACCCCCGCAACTAGTATAGTGTCAGTATGGGGTCAATCCACATGGAGATTTTGAATGTTCTATACTTTGATTCAAGTTAGATTAACTAAATGTTTTCTGAATTTAGAGTTAGTATTTGAGTATTGTGAGAGTTGTTTCAAATGTTTGAATGATTCAACTTCCAAATTATTTTAAGGTTTACTTCAAATAAGAAAACAAAAAAACTATTTTCAACTATCAATAAAGGAAATATTTCAGGGATGTATATTTTTATGATGGTCAATGAAAATCAATTATCTTATCATTTTTTATTGATCATAATAACTCTCATCTCTGGGATTCAATTGTGGTGGAACTCCCTTGGTCTGATGAGTTCTATTTATGTTAATAGAAATAAAATTATTGGCCCAAAAATTGGTTTTTAAAAACTTTTTTGAAAAAAAAAACCCTCTTAGAGATGATGAGTGCACCCAAAGGTCAAAGGATTATTCATCATAATTCCCCTACAGATCCCTGAAATCTACATTATTGATCCAATACGGAGATTCTAGCAAGATAAAGAAAGGAGAAGAAAGAGAATTATCAGAGACAAAAATAACTAAAACAAACACAACAAGTGGATTCAATTAATGAAGAATCTTCATTACCCAGAACCCCAACACAATGAGGTAATTAGTTACGCATTGAAAAAATGATGAAAAACAATATATTGTTACCTCTTATGTTCATTATAGTCAAGAAAGAAATGATAAGGTTCTAAAGAAACCACAATAGATTAATCTCCAAAAAAATTGCCTCCAATGAGTTTAAAGCTCTCCTCCTCCAAGATGGATTCCCTTCGAATGGTATTATCCCTCCAAAATGGTTAAGGTAACCTTAATTGGTCGACCCCCCCCCCCTCCATGTCAAGGAGTGGTTAGGGACCATAATCCCATGTCAAATGGTAGTTAGGGAGGTAGATAGAAAGTGGGTGGATTCCTATTGACTGTTGCCCGGTTTAGGCTCATGGTTAGTTTAACAGTGATCCAATCATGATTAAGGTTCTTTTAGTAGGATTTGAGGTGCACAATTTTTTGGGTTGGTCTACATGATTTTTTTAACCATGCGGAGGCCATGTAAATGGCCACTTCCTCCTTACAAGTTCACCCCATATGGTTTCCTATAGGATTCGCATAGTTTGTTTAACTGTACGGAGGGAGTGCGATCAGTTATGCCTCGATTATTTTGGGCACGCATGATTATCTGGGCTAGGGTGCATGATTTAGGTGACTTGGTAGTAACCTCATTCCCTAGATAAAGGGTTTAAAAGCCTCTTATTTCTATCCAAATTTCCTAGTTCATTACAAGTTTTCTTGGACCTTCCTTTGATGACTAAATCCCACCTATCAAGATAATTTTAGGTTGTAAAAACATGACATTTTATCCAAAAAACAATTTTCAATGTGATTAAAATAATGGAAATTTCATATGAACATAATTTCATAAAACTCTCCCACACATGATTGGTTATTTTCATAAAACAAATTCATATACAATCATCTCAAAGGGGTCACCAAGGCAACTAGTAGAAATGTCACAAGTTAGATCAAAAAAATGAATGTGAATTTTGGATGAATAATTATTTAAAGTCTAACATGCCTTATTTGTGACTCAATAATATTTGAAGTTATTCAAAAAATTAAGATAAATTCAAAACTTTTAAATATTAATTCCTAAATAATTGTTGTTTAAAACTAAAATTTTACTTCTTCATTAAAAGAAAGTTCCATCTTCCACTTCCATCTCATCACACACTTAGGTAGGTTAAGAAAAGATCTCATCGACTCAAATTGGTGGGCTATCACTTTTATAGGTCACACAAACTCATTAACTTGAATATTTTAAGAATGATAAAAGGAAATTAACATTATATGCATTTTTTCATATCTCTAATTGTTTTCATTAGGGTGAGATACTATCATTGAAAATTGGGTGCCCAATTTTTCCACATCTTATCTTGATGAATTGAGAGAGAAATTCAAGAGTTCATGAAATTAATACTGTGTAATAACCACTAGTGCGGCATCAAAAATTACAATAATTCACTTACCTTTACGTATAAATTGATTTCCATTTTAAGGGGTTCCATAATTTAAACTATTCCAT
This sequence comes from Viscum album, assembly GCA_963277665.1. NCBI lineage: Eukaryota > Viridiplantae > Streptophyta > Magnoliopsida > Santalales > Viscaceae > Viscum > Viscum album. The sequence continues at coordinate 1,454,344,407 of OY728120.1, forward strand.
CACAATGTTCATTTTTAATCAAACTATTTTATGAGTGAATATAAAAAGGTTTATATTAAAGTGTTACAATTCTTATTCACATCAAAAATAATCTTATCAATTCGTACATATGAGGAATTTCAAGAAATAGTCTCCAAAATCGATTTTTATCTAGCTGATATAAATTTGTGACACCTATAATAGTTGTTTTCAAGTCTTATAGGAAAAACATGTCATCCTAGGTAATGTAAAAGAAATTATTAAATGGGGTGAAAAAATTAAGTGCCCTCCCCCATAATTAAAACTGAGCATGTTCCCTTGTGAACATGGTATGGTGGAGAAGGGTAGGTAGAGAAATTTAATGCAAGGAGAGGAAGAAACTATGAAAGGAAGGAAATGTGAATCAGAACAAAAAAACTCCCCAGGATAGATGTCTAAGAAAGCTAATTAGTTGGTGTGAGAGATCCCTCCAAGAGAAAGAGTGTCTTCAAACCAAAAATAGTGATCCATGTGCTATCTTGATTATGAAAGTATAAAATTTGAAGTAATAATAACATGGTAGTAGAAAGTGGAATGAGATAGAAGCACACACTCACACCACACATGAAAAATAAATCAAAAATCCACAAGATTGTGAAAGTTTAAAAATAGAGTCATAAAGAAGATCAAGTGTTAGAAGTAGAGTAATATTAAATAAAATCATTGACATTCCTTGAATGTATCAATGTCAAAGGGGTCCTAAAACTGACCTTGGGAGGCCTCGGCCCATGATGGATCTGCGGTGGAGGGATTGGTTTCTATCAATTCTAAAGAAGGTTCTTCCAATTGGTTCATCGGTGGATATTAAACCATATGATGGATCCAAGTGGGAGCATTCATCCCCATACATTTTGTAGAAAGGGGGATGGCTAGGTAGGAGATGGTAGAGGTCAGGGCAGGGCAGGAAGATCCTACATGCTGATACCCATCATTTATCACTGAGTGTCCTCAACCTTCAATTAAAACATATCATACATATCTTGGTCCCTCCATAATTTGAGATATGGGTTGTTGATCAGGGTGACCTCAAGTTTTGGGTAATTAGAATAGGATAATTAGGGTGGAGGTTCCATAGAGGTGGTTGGAGGGGGGTCTGAAGTCCTCAACATGTGGGTAGGAGAAGTGGAAGGTAGTTGTTTGGGATGAGGTTTGATGGGGTTCAGCATGGTCTTCCTCTTGTTGACCTTTAAACCAATAGCGGGGGCCATAGAATTATAGCATGTGAATTCAACATACCATAGTGAGATCAAAATGGAGAGGTGGTGGAAGCTAAATGAAGGTGGTGTCATCAAATTGAATACCAAGGCACTGAGGTAGGTGAGTGATATAAGGGCCTCTAAAAATGTCTTCCTTTGGTTTTGTGAACATGTGTTGGAGATATTGGGTGAATAAAAGGGCATTGTTTATGGGTACCCCGGTAATCATGGAATTCATAATGAATAAATCCCATAAACTATAATTACCTTCACTATCTGACAGGGCAGTGAAATAGGTGGTGATGATCTAGTGTAGTAGTCAATGGGTAGGGTGGGGAGCTGGGAAGCCTTAGTGGTTTGTAGGACATAGGGTGGGTCGGGCTGGGTAATAGTGGCCCAAAATTACCTGGTAGTGCTAGGGTCCCAATCTAAGGCAGCTTAGAATAATCAATGATCTGAATATAGTCTTCATCATAGAGGCTGGAAAATGTGGAAAATTATCCAAGATGAAAACTATAGAGGAATTTCAAAAGGAGAAATGTGAAGTCATCAATATCCTTTGTTAATTCACTCAGCTCATCAAAGGTATATCTTTCATGGTACTAAAAGGTGGCAACAAACTCCAGCATGAAGTCCTTATATGTTTGGTTATGTACAAAGAGTGCCTCGGTGAGGTGCTTGGGGGAAATCAGCCCCTGTAGCTCATCAGATAAGATGGTGATGTTTGTTGATGGGATCACGGCTCAATGCTGAGACGTGTGGACAGTGATTTGGTTTTTTTGGATATTGATATTTGAATTTGGAAGTATGGTGCGCGGTGTGATGGCAAGTGCGGTTAATTATGTATTGGGTACTGGTAACCCTTAAACCGGCCATTTGAAAATGGGGAAAAAATGATTATTAGTGTTGACCTCATGAGTGGATAGAACTCGGTATCACTTAATCTCTTCTTTCTTACTAAATTTGAGGTGGGAATCAATGAGGTTATCAAAACTGAAAGAATAGGTATGTTTAGAATAGGCCATAGGGATTTGGTTGGTTTTCTTGTAGGTAGTAGAACACAAAGCATAGAAATTTCATAGCTGAAAAAGTGATAAAGCTAAAATCAAATTTTAACCAGGAAATTCCTAAGAATCCCATGGAAACCTAAAAATCTATGAAAATAAATGATAAAAAAATAGTTTTTTGTAAAAACTCGTTTTTGATAGTGTGTGATTGGAGGTTTTGGCAAGAATAGGTTTTAAAAGGGTGAATAAAACTTAATATTGAAAAAAATGAAAAATGAAAAGTAGGATGGGAGGAAAAATGTGTGGTTGTCCTAACCTAAGGGAAGAAGAAAAATGGAAAGATAAAGGAGGGAGAGGGGGAAGAAGAGGAGGGGGAATAGAGGGGGCTTACATTGGGGTTAGATCCAGTGGAATAATATGGAAGGGAGCCTGAGTGTGGAAGGATAGGGAGGTTCCAAGGGTTGTGCACTGCTGAGATGGGTGGCTTGCATGATTTGGGGGATAAAATTTTGGTAGGAGATTTTTTTAGGTTTTAAAAAAAAATTGGGCATTTTAAGAGGCACACTTTTACTTCGAACAATTTAATAAACCATGCAATAACTATACTCAGGATACTAGAATGAAGTTCCCTTCCCATATGGTTTAATCTCAGGGTTTGATTAACCATGGGATTCCTATGTTCCTGGATCTTTAATGAGGTCTTAATTTTGCATGGTTAATGTGCATGGTTTGTTTAACCATGCACAAACTGTATGTATGTCTCTATCATTGAATTTTTTTAAAATTTTCCCCATTTGAATGAAATTAAACCCATTAAAACTAAAACATTTGATCCCCATATATTTTAAAATATGATTTGATATTTTCATAGGACATCTAAGTAAAACATAATAATGATTCAATGATACATCTATCATGTTTCATGAATCATATAACTAAAACACACAAAAATGAAAATCACACTAACATGATTCCCTAAGAAACACACAATATAACAGCTATTTTTATAAAGTTTTAGTTTTGGGGTTTCCTCCTGGTCAGTGCTATGTTTAATGTCTTGAGATTGACATACCTAGGCCTCTTTTTTACCCAAATTGTATGGTAGATACTGTTCCCACCATGTCCTCCAATGGAAAGTATAGATTGAGATGTTTTTCGTTCACCTTGAATGGTTTTCCATCTTTTCCAGCAAATTCTACTGCACCATGGTAGAAAACCTTGATCCCTTTGTATGGTTCCGACCATTGGTACTTCAACTTACCTAGAAACAACCTCAACTATGAGTTGAATAATATAACCATTTCTTCAGGTTGGAAATATTTTCTATCACGACCCATCCCTCAGGGCCTGTGTGGTGACTAAATCAGGCCCTCCTTCCATAGGCCAGGGGTTGGTGATGAGAACCAAAAAGGAATATCCCTAAAATGGGAAGGCATTGCCTTTAAACCTGCAAAAAAATAGACCAGGTACACAAAAAGAGAAAACCACATAGTATAATTGCTGAATGTAAATGTATGAACTGAAGAAAAATGGGCCAATATAAAAACCCAACTAAAAGAAAGTACAACAAAAATTTAAAAACAACTCTTGAGGTCATCCGCCAAGGATCCTACCTAAAGGGTAGGTATATCTCGTCATTGCATCTCTCCGCATCAACCAGTCACCTCCGTACACCATCTAGTCTTGGCTCCCAAGTCTCGGTCAAAGATGTCAGTCGTCTTCACAATACACAACAAGGTGTGGGCGAAGCCCATGCAGGGGTGAGTATAACAATACCTAGTAGGGACCTAGTGACCCCCACAGGTCTCCCAGAATTTCACAAAGAAAAAACCACAAAGTAAAAGATAGCTCACACCAAGGATATAACTTAAAGAATAGGAATAACGATGATTAGTCGTAAAGATAAAATATCTTATTCTGTTGAGAAGTTCCACTATTGAACCACAAAGAAGTCATTCTATTTCGGATCCATAAAGGGTCTTAAGTCACTGATCCACACATGTTCATAATTCATTGATCCACAAAAGTTCGTAAGTCGTCGATCCACACTGGTTTGTAAGTCGTCGGTCCACACAGGTTCGTAAGTCCTCGATCCACAGAGGGTCGTAAGTCATCGATCCACACAGGGTCGTAAGTCATCGATCCACACAGGTTCGTAAGTCATTAATCCATGATGGGTCGTTCTAAGGCTGGTCCTCATCGGATCGTGCTACTACTGATCCACACAGGTCCGTTCTGATGTCGATCCATAAAGGGTCCCTTTTCACCTGACTACCATCCATAGGATTCCCGCACTTGGTTCGCTTGAGTTCCATAGATTCTTCTCCTCAAGACATCAGTTGTACCTATAATACAATGAATTCCCACAAATAAGTAACCCAAATAACCTCCATGTCATAAGGGTTCCAATGCAATAGATGGCACATCAATTGGATGCACGGTATGTAAGTTATAGGCATTTTAATACCGAGCACCCCGTTTGATTTGAGTTCGATCCAACCCAGCCATACACCATCTTTCTCCAAAACCCAAGTGAAGTATCTCAAAAGGGCCACCTCATCCTAAGGGTTACAATGATGTAGAAGGTTCGTCAAATGGACGTCTTGTTTAGAAGTTATGGCCCTTTAAGATAAACTATGTCAAATTGGGTACGGGTCTAATCCAACCCAGTCGGGCTGACCCGACCCGACCCAGCCCACCAGGCCATGGAACCAGCGTGGATTATTGGATGGGCGGGGTTTGTTCCCCCACCCCCACCCACCCACCCACTAATGGACAGAGTCCGTTCTTGTCTTCAACTGGCGGCGCCAGCCTGACGCCCCCCCCCCCCCCCCAGATGACTGGTCTGGTGGACCTGTTTAGGGAGGGATCCGCGGACGTGGATTTGCCACCACTACGGCCGGAGCCTCGGAACCTCCTCTGCGGCATGCCACCCGCTATCAATGCGGCTGGCGATGGTTGGATTCCTCCCTATCTATCGCATCACCTGCATGCACCGCCACTTCCTCGAGGTCGGCGAGAGCCAGCCACCACGTCGGCTGTACTTCCACGGGCCACCAGTGGTCCGATTTCCTTCCTGTATGCACCTACGGGCCTCCTGAGATGTCTCCTTCACTGTGTGGCCCTCGGTTTCACCTTGACACTGTGTTTCTGGATCTCCCACAAAGAACACAACAAAATCAAGATTGGTGGAGGGTCCAGGCCTTTTTCAGATCGGTCTGTGCCCTCGGTGTTAGAATTTTAGCAAGGGAAGAATTAAAACATCATCAAGATAAAGTTTAAACTCAAATTTCAACCCCACATCAACCACCTGCAAGAATAAAATAACAACCCATGAATCAACCTGTCAGTCTGTTGATCCGTGTTCGTCATATTTTGACAAGAACGAAAGAAGATGATTCATAAATATCTTAGAAAAAAATCAAAACCCCTACCATGAACTCATTGGAAAACACTGCGGATGAGGGAGAAGAATTCTCATTCAAAGGTGTTCGTCGGCGTTTTTTGATCCCAGATAGAATCCTCAATGGCGTCGTTCATTCCTCATTCTTCATTGGAGAGGGTTTCCATCAGTGCTTCATCAAGAGTTCTCTCACGGTTTTCCAATCCCTTTTTCCAATGGTTTGATTAAAATTTTAGAGTTAAAGAGTTTAACTCTCCACTCATTAATGTGGTTCATTAATGAATTAATTAATTAACCCATTAATTACCTGAAGGTGTGGTTACACAACAAAGTGTAATAGGTTATTAAATGTCTTCATTTAATGACCAGTTAACTCTACGGTCCCACCACCATCGTTCAACGGTTTTAAAGAAAGAATAAAAAAGATTATATTTATTTTAATACCTTTTTCTTAAAAGACCCAAAAAAATAATTTTCCCATATGACTTTTTCCGAACAAAGATAAGTTTTGCCTAAGTGAATCCTGACACTACAAGTTCAACAGTGCCCTCAAATTTCAATTCTGAGCATCGGTTCAGAATTTAGAAAACCCGCTCATATGTTCACTTAAGTGAACTTAAAATAAAGTTAAAAATTCTGTTTCGGGTACATCAGGCCTCAGAATTACGTGCCATCAATTTTCACAACCTCATAATCGTTCCATATAATTAAAAAATATATACAAAAATTCTAGGTCTTTACATTCTCTCCACCTTATGGATTTCATCCCCGAAATCTATAACAAAGACTGAGAAAACAAATTGGGGTACTGAGCACAAATCTAAGCCTCCAGCTCCCATGTGCGCTCCTGGAGGTTCCTATGCTTCCACCGAATGTGAACCAGAGGAATAGAACATCCATGAAAGACCTGGTCATGTTGATCCTCTATCTCCACTAGGAACTCTCAAAACGTTTCCCCATCGTCAATATGCATCTCTCCCAAGTTGATGACGTGTGATGGATCATGCACGTATCTCCTTAGTTGTGACACGTGGAAAACATCATGCACCATGTGCATCTATGGGGGAAGAGCTAGGTGGTACAGCACCTCACCAACTCTACTGAGAATCTAGAAAGATCTGATAAACCTCAGAGATATCTTACTGCCTCACCCAAATCTCCGCAAGCCTCATCGAGGTGAGAACTATAGGAAGACATGGTCTCCCTCCTCAAACTCTAAGGTTCTTTATCATCTATCATCATACGACTTTTTCCTACTCTATGTAGTCTTCATTCGCTCCTAGATGATATGCACCTTCTCAGTGGTAGCTCGTATTAACTCTGGACCCATAAGTGCTGACTCCCTTGGGTCTGTCCAACATAGAGGTGATATGAATGGTTTCCCTTACAAGGCCTCAAACGATTCCATGCCGATGGTGGAGTGATAGTTTTTGTTGTATAAGAACTCCACCAAGGGCAAGTGATCCTCCCAACTGTTTCCAAAATCAAGGACGCAGGCACGAAACATGTCCTCAAGCATCTATATGGTCTGCTCCATCTAACCATCTTTCTAAGGATGAAAGGCAGTTCTCAAATGTAGCTGAGTCCCGAATGAATCCCTCCATCCCTTCCACAACCGGGAATTAAAATGAGCATCATGATCTGAGATGATCGTCGATGGCACCCCATGAAGTTGTATTATCTCTTTTATATAGAGGCATCCCAAGACCTCTACCGATCCCTACTCTCAGATGGGTAAGAAGTGGGCCGACATGGTGAGTCGGTTAATGATCACCCAGATGGAATCTTAACCCCTAGATGTACGTGGTAGCCCTATCATGAATTCCATTGAGATTCCATCCCACATCCATTTTGGCACCTCAAGTGGTTGTGCTAAGCCTACTGTAACCTGATGTCTAACCTTCACTTGCTGGCAAGTGAGGCATCGTGAAACAAACTCTACCACTGTTTTCTTCATCTCTGGCCACCAGTATTGATGTCAGAGGACTTGTTACATATTTTCCACACCAGTATGTACCACCAAAGGGGATGTGTGGAACTCCCTCAACACCTCCTCTCGTAGCGTCACTGGTACCTTGGTGTGTCCTCTGAAAAGGATGACATTCTACCCACCTTTAGAAAATCCTTTAGGAGCATGTCCTGAGGATATCTGAGCGCGTCGGGTCTCGCAGTCAATGTCCCCAAGATATGCCTCCCTAACTCACTGAAGGAGTGGGGGAGTGACTATCATAGACTGGAGGTAAGTTTCTCTATCACTATCCATGAAGGATAACTACAACGCGGCTAGCTGTTCTGTCACCTCACTCAGTAACTATAAACCAGACCTCATGCTGAGTGTGTCTACCACCACATTCCCCTTCCCAAGAGTGTAGACTATCTCAAAGTCATAGTCCTAGAGGAACTCCAACCATCATGGTTGTATCAAGTTAAGGTCCTTCTGTGAGAAGATATACCAATGACTCTTGCGTTCAGAGTAGACAGTAAACCATTCACCCATCAAGTAGTGTCACCGCATTATCAACAAAAAAACCACTACTTCTAACTTTAGGTCATGGGTAGTGTAGTTCTGGTATTGTTGTTTCAATTCTCATGATCCATAGGATATCACCACTATCTCCTATATTAGGACACATCCTAGTCTGGTCCCTGATGCGTTTCAGTAGACTACATACCCAATGCCCTCTTTTGGTAGCCTCAAGAAGGGGGCACTCATCAGTCTCCTCCTCAGCTCCTAGAAACTCTCCTGACATATCTCTATCCAAAATAAAGGTTGTCCCTTATTTTTCAAAGCTGACAAGGGTGTTTCTACTCTATAAAAGTTAGGTACGAATCTCCTGTAGTACCCAACCAACCCCAGGAAACTCTGTACCTTGGTCACACTCTTAGGTGGATCCCAAGCAAGCACTGCCTCTATCTTCACCGGATCCACTGAAAATCCAGCCTCTGAGATAACATGTCCCAAAAATTGGACCTCCCATAACCAAAACTAGCACTTTGAGAGCTTACCATAAAGCTAGTGCTCTCAGATTGTATTTAGAACTTTCTGTAGATGAGTGGTGTGCTCCTCCTCCGATGCTGAGTACACTAAGATGTCATTTATGAATACCACCATGAAGCGATAAAGGTAGGTCTGGAAGATCTTGTTCATGAGTCCCATGAACACTGTTGGGGAATTGGTCACACCGAAAGGCATCACCAAGAACTCATAGTTTCCATACCGGTATCTAAATGTCGTCTTTGGTACATCCTCATCTCGTACCCTAAGCTGATGATAGCCTGATCTGAGGTCTATCTTCAAAAACCATCAATCTCCCTTTAGCTAATAGAAGATATCATCAATCCTCATAAGTGGATACTTGTTCTTCATGGTCACTTGGTAAAAGAACTGATAGTACACGCAAAGCCTCAAACTGTTGCATGCCTTCTTGGTGAACAAAATTGCGGTTGCCCATGGAGAAACACTGGGCCTTATGAACCCCTTCCCTTCAAGTCCTCTAGTTGTACCCTCAACTCATGAAGCTCTGTGAGAGACATATGATATGCTGGTGTAGATATTGGTTTCGTCCCTGGGTATCGGTCAATGTAGAATTATACCTCTCTACGAGGAGGTAGTCCTAGAACATCTTTAGGAATGACATCAGCATACTGGTCCACCGTTATAGGATAGCTCAGACTCCCCTCATCAACTGCTCTGAGTGTAAGGCTAGCCAACTAATGAGTGATTGGATGCACCCTCCTATGAGAAAGTCCATCCTAAGCTACAAAGGTTCCATTATCATAGATGAAGGAAAACATGGTCTTATCCTCATGAACACACCGCACTTTATGCCTAAAACAATTGATCTGAGCATGGATTGTGGATAACTAGTCCATAACTAAGACGACATCATAAGGGCTCGACGCTGCTACTAGAAGATCTCAGTCGAATAACTCTCCTCCTAGAGTAAGCTCACACTACCAACACTAGTATGTAATCATCTAATTCACTCCCATAGGAGTCTCTAATCATAAGGATCGAGCCAACGGCTCCACCAGAATCTCAGAGCTCCAAATAAGAGCTGTGGAAATAAAAGAGTGAATGGAACCTGTGTCTATAAGAACTATAGATAGGGTGGAGTATACATATATCGTACCTAGAATTATCTCTAGAGAACCGTGGTCATTAGAATCAACTGCCTCAAGCTGAGCTTGTCCCTGTATGCCTGATCCCTGAGGTCGGGGTGGACCACCTGGAGGTGGTGGCGGTAGAACCTCAAATCACCGCCCACCATCTGCTGCACAGCTAGTTCCTCCGCCGCATCTGCTACCCTGTAGAACTCCCTGCTTGAATCTCTACCTCTACCTTAGCAGTACCTCGATAATTTGTTGATCGTTGGTGTGGTGGGTCGGGCATTCACGAACCATGTGACCCTGCCCGCCGCACGAGCAGCACAGTATGCTCCTCTACTAACCTCCTCTATCTCGTGAGCTCCGCACCTCTGACCCTACATCCTGGGGTCATCCACCAGAAGGTTTGGCCCACTTGGGCCTCTGTTTCATCCACCTACTTTCCGCTACAGATGACTCGGCTACGTTTCATCTAGTGGTGGCTCTCGTTGTCGGTGTCTGCTCATCTAGGAATCTCTCCACTTGAAGTTATCACACTATCACTCTATCCTGCATTGATATGTTAAGAGATATCATCGATTCTCTAATATCCTATCATAGACCCTTCTCAAAGGTTTGGTCCCTGAAGAAATGGTCTCGTACCATGTCGGTGGTGTAGAGGGAGAGGTCGGTGAATCTCTCCGAGTACTATGCTACTATTAGGCTTCCCTATTATAAGTGATGGAGATCCTGAATATGCATAGAGAGTAGACTCGTTGGAACAAACTCCACCTTGAAGAGACCCTCGAAGTCCAACCAGGTGATATTCACCTCATCGTGCAACTGGAGCATCAGGCTCCCCCATATCCCTGCTATTCCCTAAAAGATACTAGAAGTTAGAATCACTATCTGGTCTGTTGGTGTCCCAACTAGGTAGAAAAATCTAGCCAGAACCTCCATCCTGTCCTCAACTGGCTGCGGATCTATCTTACCTAGAAACCTAGGAGGCATTTTCCACTGGAACTCATGAAGTGATCTAAGTTGGCATGAACTGTCTGCTGGTGGGGCTGGTGGAAACTACTTCCCTACGGGTAGTGGTGCTGCTGGTACACCACCTGAAGGTACCACTAATGTAAGAGGGCCCTGCACTGATGCCTCATCGCTCGGTGGTCCATCGTCACAAACACTCTCTGAAATCCTGGATGGCTGTCTACATGGAGGCATCCTGAAAAGAAGCAGATGTTCCACGATCAATAAGTTATACCTAGTGAGCTAAATCAAAAGATATCAAAAGAAAAACATTTGAAAAACAAATTCAATCAGTGTTTTTGTATACCAAGTTGGAAATCAGAATTTAGGGTCTTAGTGTATGGATACATCAGTCATCGTACCAACACTGGACTCCCCAAAATAAATACCGTACTCAAAACACTTAACACTATTTCCCCATTGAAAATATCAGAGTCTTAGTTCTTTAGTAGAACCGACTCCTCTGATACCACTTTGTCAAGACCCATCGCCTGAGGCTCGTGTCTTGACAACCCCAAGACCACCTTCCATAGGCTAGGGGTTTGCGACTAGCACCGAAAAGGTATATCCCTAAAATGGGAAGTAATTTCCTTTAAACCTTCAAACACACAGACCAGGTATACAACAAGAGCAAACCACATAGTATAACTACTGAAAGTAAATGTGTGAACTGAACCAGGATGGAATAGTATACAAACCCATATAAAAGAAAGTATAGAAAAAAAAGAAAAATAGCTCTTATGGTCGTCCACCAAGGATCCTACCAGAAGAGTAGGTACAGCTTGTCACTGCAGATCTCCGCGTCATCCAGTCACCTCTGTACACTATTTAGTCCTGGCTCCCAAATCTCAGTCAAAGTTGTCGATCATCTGCACAAGACACAACAAGGTGCAGGTGAATCCCATGTAGGGGTGATTATAACAATACCTAGTAGGGACCCCAAGACCCCTAAAGGTCTCCCAGAATTCCACAATGAAAAAACCACAAAGCATGATCTCAGTGAAAAATCACAAAGTAAAAGACAGCTCACACCAGGTATATAAATTAAAGAACAAGAATAATGATGATTAATCATAAAGGTAAAAATATTATTCTATTGAGAAGTTCCATTTTTGAACCATGAATAATTCATTCTATGGCCAATCCATATAGGTTTGTAAGTCACCGATCCACATAGGGTTGTAAGTCATCGATCCACAAAAGGTTTTAAGTTATTGATCCACACAGGGTCGTAAGTCATTGATCCACACAGGGTCATAATTCATCGATCCACATAGGTTCGTAAGTCGTCGATTCACATAGGGTTTTCAGTCATCGATCCACACAGATTCGTAATTCACGGATCCACGATGGGTCATTCTAAGTCTGGTCCTCATCGGGTTGTGCTATTGATAATCCACACTGGGTCATTCTGATGTCGATCCACAAAGGGTCTCTCTTAACTTAATAGCCAACCACAGGATTCCCGCACTTGGTGTGCTTGAGTTTTGTAGATTATGATCCTCAAGACATTGGTCATACCTCAACTTCCAAAAAGTCCCATGTAGAAGTAACCTGAAGAACTTCCATGTCATAAGGGTTCCAACACAACAGATGACGCGTTAATCAGACACCCGGTCTGTAAGTTATAGGAATTTTCGTACCAAGGGTCTGGTTGGATTTGAGTTTGATCCAACCTATTTGTATTTTAGACTTCTCCAAAACCCAAGTGGAGTATCTAAAAAGGACATATTTGTCTTAAGGGTTCCAATGCCACATAAGGTTCGTCAAACGGACTTCTGATTTAGAAGTTATGGCCCTTTAAGCAAAACTGGGTCAAATTGGGTCCAAGTCTGGTCTGACCCGACCCAACCCAACCAAGGTCCAACCTAGCCCACTGGGCTGCAGGACCAGTCCGGCCCACCTGACAGGGTGTGGCCCGCCGGGCTGCGAAACTAGCCCGTCCAGCTGGTTGGGCGCAGCCCGCCAGCTGGGCGACGTCTGTCACCCCCCCCCCCCCCCGAATGGACAGAGTCTGTTTGGGTCCTCAACTGGTGGCGCCAGGCTTCCCCCCCCCCCCCCCAGCTGATCGGTCCTGTGGACCGGTCTAAGTCGGGACCCACAGAGGTGGTTCCACCACCGCCGCGGCACCTCCTCCACAGCGTGGCGCCCACCATCAACATGGTTGACGATGGCTGGTCGCCTCCTTGTCCATCGCATCGCCTGCGGGCGCCACTACTTCCTCACGGCTGGTGAGAGCCGACCACCGCCTCCATGCCAACGGTAGTTATACGGGCCACCATTGAAGTTTTGGTGTTCCAATTTCCTTCCCATCTATTCCTACGAGCCTCTTAGGATGCCACCTTCCCTACATGGCCCTTAGTTTCTCCTTGTCATCATGTTTCTTGGTCTCCCATGAAGAATGCAAGAAAACTAAGATCGAACAAGGGCCCGGGACTTGTTCGGATCGGTCTACGCCCTCCGCGTTAGCGTTTTATCATTGTAATAATTCAAACATCATCAAGATAATGTTTAAACCCAAATTTCAACCCCGCATCAACCACCCACAAGAAGAAAATGGACGAACCGTGAATCAAAGCGTTAGTCGGTTGATCCGTGTTTGCCATATTTTAATAAGAACAGAAGAAGATTATTCATAAATCTCTTAAAATAAAATCAAAAACCCTACCTTGAACTTGTTGGAAAACACTGCGGATGAGGGAGAAGAATCCACGTTCGAAGGTTTTCATCGGCATTCTTCGATCCCGGATCAAATATTCAATGGCGTCGTTCGTTCCTCATTCTTCGTTGGAAACAGTTTCCACTGGTGCTTCATCAAGAGTTCTCCCATGGTTTTCCAATCCATTTTTCCAATGGTTTGATTAACATTTTAGAGTAAAAGAGTTTACCTCTCCTCTCATAAATGTGGTTCATTAATGAATTAATTAATGAACCCATTAATTACCCGAATATGTGGTTACACAACCAAGTGTAACAGGTTATTAAATGAATTCATTTAATGACCTGTTAACTCTGCAGTCCATCCACCATCGCTCAATGGTTTTAAATAAAGAATAAAATAACTTTTATTTATTTTATTACCTTTTTCTGAAAGTCTGAAAAAAATGACTTTCTCATCTGACTTTTTCTGAACAAAGTTAATCTTTTCCTAAGAGAATCATGGCGCAGCGAGTTCAACGGTGCCCTCGGATTTCAATTCCGAGCACTGGTTCAAAAGTTATAAAACTCGCTCGCACGTTCACTTAAGTGAACTTAAAAGAAAGTTCAAAATTTTGTTCCAGGCGCATCGGGCCTCGGAATTATGTGCCTTCAATTTTCACAGCCTCAAAATAGTTCCATATAATTAAAAAAATATAGAGAAATTCTCGGTCCTTGCATTTTTTTAGAAATTAGGCAGTCATGAACTGCCTTCTTTTTCTCCATGTAAAGCTTGGAATTTTCATATACTTCCTTCCACATCTCATCAAGCTCAGATAATTGGAATTTATTTTTATCTTTAGTGGATTTCAAATCATAGTTCAGTGATTTGATGGCCCAATACACCTTTTGTTTAAGCTCAAAAGTAAGTGGTATGGATTTCCATAGACCAACCTTAATGGAGAAATTCCTAATGGTGTTTTGAATGTGGTCTTATAATCCCATAAAGCCTCATAGATATTTTTAGACCAATCCTTTCTTGATTCTCCCACTTTTTTCTCTAGTATTTTTTTTGAGCTCTGGTTTGGAAACCTCCACCTGGCCACTGGATTGGGAATGGTATGGTGTCCCCGTATTGTACATTACCTTTCATTTCATGAGAAAATTTCTCATGATTTTATTTTAAAAATGTTCCCCCTATTAGTGATGGGGACTCGGTGAACACTGAACCTTCGGAATATGTGATTCTTCAGAAAGGTGACGAGGACCTACACCGTGTTTTGGGATATGGTAGTAGCTTCGACCCATTTAGAAACATAATCCACACCTACCAAAATGTATGTGCTGCTATAGGATAGTGGAAACAACCCTATGAAATCAATGCCTCGTATATCAAATACTTACACTTTAAGGATGGGGTGTTGTGGCATCTCAGATCTGTACACAATATTACCTATCTGATGGAACTTATCACACCATTCCATGAAGCATTGGGCATCCTTATGAATTGTAGGCCAGAAAAATCCAGATTATAAGGTTTTAGAAATTGTTCGGCCTGGCCTATGATTCCCTCCATCAAGAGATGAGTGAAAAAATTTCAAAATACCATTGTTTTCAACCTCAAGTATGTATAAGAAAATTATTCCAACTCTACATGATCGTAGGATTAGTGTATCTTCCTAAAAATATATCTTCACTTTAGATTAAAAGCGCTTCCTCTACTAGTAAGAGAGATCAAGGTGGAGCACTCTCGTAGAAAAATAATTCGATATATCATCAAACCATGGATTAGGTACAGCTGCTACTAAAAATATGTGCTCATACAGAAATTATTATTTGATTTCTCGATCTTCTTCTTTTTGCAAGTGGGGAAACTCTAAGCGGGAGAGATGATCAGTAATCAAGTTCTCACTCCTCTTCTTATCATGAATCTCCAAATAAAATTCTTGGAGAAGAATCACCCAGAGTATCAATCATTTCTTTTCATATTTTTTATTTAATAGGTACTAAAGTGCTTCATGATCAGTATAAACAATGACTTTTGACCGCACCAAGTATGATCAAAATCTATCAAAATCAAAAACCACTACCAAAATTTCTTTCTATGTGGTTGTATAATTGATTTTAACTTCGTTTAAGGCATGGATTTCATAATAAATAGGCCATAATATAAGACCATACTACTGCCCAAGAACACCCCACACCACGTAGTCACTAGCATCGCACATGAGAGCAAACTGCTCACCCCAATTTAGAGAAATCGTGATTGGAGTTTTGACCAGCCTCTTCTTCAATAGTTGAAATGCTCTAATGTATGATTAATTGAATTAAAATATAGAATCATTCAAGAGGATATTAGTTAAACATTGAGATTACATTGAAAATCCTCACACAAACCATCGGTAAAATCTTTCATTCCCAAGAAAGATTCATATTTCATGGGAAAAAGTGGGAACGGGAAGGTTGGATATCACATAAATATTCACGGGATCAACATAAATCCCCTTTTCAGATATCTGATGGCCTAAGATGATACTATTTTGAACCATAAAATTTAATTTTTCCCAATTCAAAACCATATTTGTTTGATCACACCGTTCCAATACCATTTTCAAGTTTTTCATGCATGTATCAAATGACTTCCCATAGATGGAGACATCTTCCATGAATAATTCCAGAATTTTCTCCACTATGTCATGGAAAATAGTTAGCATACACCATTTTAAGGTGGATAGATCATTACACATAACAAATATGGTAAGAAATGTTTCTTACGGATACATGAAGATTCTATTCTCCTGATCTTCAAGGGAAATAGATATTTTTTTATATCTAGAATAACCATCTTAGAAGTAGTAAAATTCATGCCACACCAAGCACACCAACATTTTATCCATAAATGGGAGTTTAAATTGGTCCTTCTATGTGGTGTCATTTATATTTTGGTAATCGATAGATACCCTCAATCCTGTAACTATTCAAGGAAGAACAAGATCATTCTTCTCATTTGAAATTACAGTAATACCCCCCTTTTTGGGTACCACTTTCAAGGGGTTGACCGATGGACAATCCGAAATTGGGTAAATGATTTCGGCATATAATATCTTTATTAGTTATCTTTTCAATACCTCTTTCATTTGAGGTTTTATCTATCATTGCGATTGTCAAGATGGTTTAGATCCTTATTCAAGAAGTACCTTGTAGGTACGAATGGTTGGACTGATTCCCTTATGATCACCCACTATCCAACCAATATCCTTTTTATTCTTATAAAAACCTGTAAAAGTGCATCATCTTTCTCTTGTGTGAGGGATTTGTTAAGAATAATAGGTAGTGTGACTTTCTCACCCAAATATCAGTACTTTAAATATGATGGGAGAGGCTTCATTTCAATTTATGGGGATTTAATAACTGAAGGAACAATAGGTTCAACCTCATCACTTTCCAAACAATCTAATATTAATTCTCACTGCCAATAATGACCACCCTAGACAGAGATTTATTGTATCTCTTCTTGTTCATGTTTGGGTTAGATTTCCTCTAAATCTAGCTCATCGATAGAAGAAAAATACACCATGTCAATCTGTATTAATTCAACATAATCTTCTACTTTGGATAAGGCATAGCAATCCTCACATTCCACAAATGGTGGTTGTTTGAAATCTTTGAGGAAATTATAAGAAACTATTTCATCTCCCACTCAAAATATCAATTCTCTATGATGAACATCAATCAAAACTTTACCCATAGCCAAAAAGGGTCTCCCTGGAATCAATGGAACTTCAGCATCCTCCTCCATGTCAATTATAATGAAATCGGATGGAATAATTGATTTCTCAACCTTCATCAGCACATCTTCAAGGAGTCCCTTTATATATTTAATTAAATGATCAGAAAATTGTAGTGCCACATGAGTAGGCTTCATCTCTTAGAGTCTCATATTCTTGAAAAAACCAAAAGGCTTCAAATTTACACCAGACCCCAAGTCACAAAGGGACATCCCAAATTCACAATATCCAATGGTACACATAATAGAAAAGAATCCAATATATTGAAGCTTGTGATGAATTGAATGTTGAACCACCATGGAGCACTCCTTATTGAGATGAATAGTACCAAAATACTTCATCTTTATTTTGTTTGATATAATTTCATTTATGAAATTTGTGTATGTGAGCATTTGATTAAATTACATCACAAAGGGAATGTTAATGTAATGTTTTTGGAATACTTCCTTGAATTTTCAAAATTGATGATCCATCTTTCTTTATTTCATACACTTTGGAAAGGGAAAGGTGGGTTTATATGGTTTGAACATCCCCTTATCATTATCAATCATAGACCCCTTCCCTTTTGATGTCTCTTTTGGTGAGGTAAGTACCTCAACTTAATCTTATTTGTCTAAATATTGGGTGGATCTTTCATGATTTTCAACCTCAATTTCTCTTTACTTCATAGTCACTTATTTAGGGAGATCCTTCCCACTTCTCAAGGTCACTACATTCGCTTCCCCCCATGTGTTTTTTCAGTGTTACCTAGTATTGTGTTGGGTTTCTTTATAGATTGTGGGTTGGATGTCTATCCAATCAAGTTTTTTAGGTGTTGAATGGAAACTTCTTGATTCTAGAATCTATTTTTAGCTATGAAGATGAACTTGGACATCATCTCTTATAATTTTTATTGTTGTTCCTAATGAGGTTGTTATAGAACAACTTTTTCTTATTGTTGTTGTTGAGGGTCTTGTGTTAGATGATGGTTTTGATACCCCTACTATTGATATGATTCTTGTTGGTATTAGTTTCCCAGTTGTTGCCTTGGATGCGTATGTCAGTACTGTTGTTGACCATATCTGGGTGGCTTATAAGGTCATGGATGGGGATTTTGTTGTTGCTTCCCCCAACCTATATTTTCATTGTCTTTATATGTAGGGTTTTGATATTGAGGTAATATATTTGGTCCATGGTTCTGAGAAACATAACTCACTTCACTTGTAGAGGGTTTGGCGCTTATCCTCGGACATTCACCCATGATGTGGTTGCCACCACACTCATTGCAAGCTGGATGATTAACTGGTTGAACTTGTGAAGTTTTTTTAAAATTCAGCACATCAATCTTATTCAACGTGGAATCAAGTTGGGAACCCATCATTCTGGTAGCATCAATGTTATTCATTCCTCTTTTATGAGTTCCTTATTCAAAATTCTATTTGAAACTATTCTCTAACATGTATTCCAAAAGATAAAAAAATTATTTAGGGGATTTACTCATGAAAGTACCTCCAGCATCCACATCCACCATAGATTTAGTTTTCATTATAAGACCCCCATAGAATATTTAAACTTTCATCCATAGTGGGAGTCCATGATAAGGAAATTTTCTTAACATCTTGTTGAAACATTCCTAGGATTCATATAAATATTCTGACTCATGCTGCTGAAATTTATGAATCTCATTCCTTAAAGTCACCATTTTGGAGGGGGAAGTACTTGGATAAAAAATCTTGATCTGATGCTTCCCATGTGAAGATTGAATTTTGGGTTAGTCCTTTGATCCAAAATTTTTATTTATCCCTTAATTAAAAGGTAAATAAACAGAGCTTAATAGAACCCTCTAACACCCCATTGTAATGGAATGTGTCACGTATCTCCAAAAAAATTGAGAGATTAACATTGGGGTATTCTCTTGTAAATCCCCCAAACTAAACCATATTTTGGATGAGTTAAATGATGGACATGTTGATTTAGAAATTTTGGGCTTGCACTGGTGGCCAAACAAAGCCCGTATCCACTCCATGAATTAAGGGAAACCTGTACTCCATTAGGGTATGGCATGGAGGCATCTGTTCTTAAGGAGGTTGAGGCATATAATATTGCTACTGTGAAAAATAAGGTTGTTTATTCAGAGGTATATATGGAAGCCACTCTACTAAAATATATTTATGTGGTTGTTGTTATCCATAACCCTATAGAAATTGAGTCGGTGATTGTGGATGGTTCTATGACACGTACTTTATTGAGTTGGATGGTGGAAGCTGGTTTGGTTCACCATCAACAGCGATCTGTTGGTTTTTATTCCCATAAAGTGAAAACTACTTTCCAAATCCATGGATAGAAGCCAGTTCTTCCCCTTCCATATTCTTCATGGGGGCATTCTAGATGTGTTCTCCCATAATTTCTTGACGTCTCTCGGATATCATTCATTCGATTTCAGGGTCAAATGAGAGTGTTTATACTGACTCGGTACTCTTGGAATGATTGATCTTGTGGTTCATTCACCTACGGCCCTACACAACACCAAACAACACACCGAGAATAAAATGTAAAAAACAAAAAATAATTGAAAACCGAAATGGGTTTAAGAGCATAATTTTTCAGAATTTATAATTTTTTTCACTTAATTAACACAAACCCAAGATGTCATAACACCATTTAATTTCTACCAATCAATGGTTCCATAATTTGGTGTTGTTAAAGTTGAAGTTTTATTTTTAGTGGCCCAAATTGAATTCCTATCCTCAAAACTAGTGTGTTGTAAGTATGGGGTTGATACATATGGAGATTTAGAGTGTTCTATACATTGATTCAAGTGTAATTAACTTATATTTTTATGAATTTAGAGTCGATATATGAGGATTGTGAGAGTTTTTTAGATGGTTGAATGATTCACTTTCCAAATATTTAAAGGTTTAATTAAAATAAGAAAATTAAGAAACTATTTTTAATGATTAATAAAGTAAATGTGTTAGGGATTTGGATGGTTTTTAAGTTCGTATAATATAAATTATCTTATTATTTTTTGTTGTTCATAATAACTCTCATCTCTAGGATTGAAATGTGGTGGAAATCCATTATTCCGGTGAGTTCTATTTAAGCTAATAGAAATAAAATTCTTGGTCTGACAATTGGTTTTTAAAAACTTTTCTAAAAACAAACCCCACTCAGAGACAACGAGTGCACCTAATGGTCATGGGATTATTCATTATAATTCCCCTAGATATACTTGGAAGCTTCCTTCTTAATATGATATGGAGTTTCCTACAAGAGAAAGAAAGGAGATGCAGAAGAATTATGAGATCCAAAAATAACTAACACAAATATAATAAGTTGATCCAATTACCAAATTAAATTCATTACCCACAGCCTTAACACAATGAAGGAATTACTTACTCATTGAACAAATGACGACAAAAAAACTATCATTACCTCTCATGTTCATTACATCCAACCAAGAATTGAAAAGTTTCTCAAGAAACCATAAGAGATTAATCCCCAAAAAATGCTCTTAATGAGTTTCAATCTCTTATACTTTAATATGGATGCCCTCTGAATGATCATACCCCTCCAAAATGGTCCAGGAATAATTTATTGGCCACCCCCCCCCCCCTAATGTCTAGGAGTGGTTAGGGGTCACAATCCCTGGTAAAATAGTAGTTAAAAAGGTAGATATAAAGGGGTGGTTGCCTATTCATTGTCTCATGGTTTAGGTACATGTTTAGTTCAACCATGAATCTAACATGCTTAAGGTTCTATATTGAGGATTTTAGGAACACTTTTTTCTTGGTTGGCTTGCATAGTTTTTTTAACCATGTAGTGACTATGAAATTGGCCTCCACCTCCTTACAAGTTAACCTTTCATGGCTTACTAGAGGATCTGCATGGTTTGTTAAACTATGTGGAGGGTGTGAGACTAGATATATCTAGAGGCTTTTGGGTGTACATGGTTATCTGGGATGGGGTGCATGGTTTAGGAAACTTAGTAGTAATTGTGCTCCTGGAAAAAAATGGTCTAAAAGCCTCCGATTTCCATCCAAATTTCTTGGTTCATTCCAAGTATTCTTGGAACTTCCTTTGATGACTAAATCCCACCTATCAAGACATGTTTAGGTTGTAAAAATATGAAAATTGATCCAAAAAAACCATTTTCAATGTGCTTAAAAATGGAAATGTCATATGCACATAAGTATACTAGATATTCTTTTGATCATGTAAAATTACATGATGATGATGAGGTATGTTCTTTCTGATATTTTTTTTATGAAAAACCTTTTACAATTAATGAAAAAATGTCTAAACCAAGGAATGTTATTGTTGGTCAGAGTGAGTATCTCAAGAGGGGGTGAATTGAGTACCTAATAAAAATTTCTTTCTAAAATGGATTATTTTAAAGTCCCACAAATTTTTAAATATATCCAAGTTTATCAAAATAAGTTGTATGATATAGATTTTAATCTTTATAAAGATTTATCTAAAGATTTATTAAGTCTATGATAAATAATAATCAACATTATTTGATCCTTGGAAATCATTTTACTCGATCAAAATACT
This sequence comes from Viscum album, assembly GCA_963277665.1. Taxonomy (NCBI): domain Eukaryota; kingdom Viridiplantae; phylum Streptophyta; class Magnoliopsida; order Santalales; family Viscaceae; genus Viscum; species Viscum album. The sequence continues at coordinate 1,454,366,107 of OY728120.1, forward strand.
ATATGAACATAAATTAAGATAAACTATCAAAATATTTATTTTTTTACAGTTAAAACAATTTTCAATTTTAAAGAGAAAATAAAGTAAAACAAAATTAAAGCACACGGTGAAAATAATGAATAGAATAGGTTTAGTCTAAAGTCATGAATTAGTTCTCTCTAATTGGTAATCACCCACCACAAATAATTTTATATAAAATAAACAAGATGATCCACAACCTATATTGAGTTTTACAATAGTTTACAACTGTCCAGGTCACACATGACATCTTCCATAGTTATATGTGGGAGAAAAAGTAAACAGGTCACACAAGGACCTATACCACTCTTATCTATAGTAGAAACAAATATGAAAATAGTTAGAGAAGATATCTATTATCTACCAATTTAGAATAAGAGACAGTGTGTGTGTGGTAAAATAGAGAATGCACACACACTACTCAAAATGTAATAAATATAAACAGAACAGAGAAATCTAAAATAGTAGAGTTTAGAAGTTCTCGTTATATTGTAAATAGTATTTTAACTCATGGTTTTATTCTTTGGTGAATCTCAAGTCGGGTTATATTGAAAACTTTTGGAAAATAGAGTGCCACATCCTCTTGTTATTTGACTAAAGGAAACCAGCAAATGTGAATGTGTATTTCAACTTCTGAGTCATGTTTGTAATAGGTGAGATCTTCTTGTTTACAACCAAGTTCAACTATATTTTTTTTAAAAAAACTCAATCTATATACTTTTTATCATTCCACTTCATCTATTATTGCATCTATCTTACACTAATACTGCACGAGAGAGTGTGCTGCACTTTTAATAGTAGTAGCAAGGAGAATATCTTGGTCAGTTGCTTCCTTGTACTACACATTCTGACACTCTCTTAAATGTTTTATGTCGATCATTCAATAGAAAATCATTAGAATATAAAATGAATTTAAATTCAATAAATATATAAATTAGAGTAATATTATTTGAAAAGATAAGTCAAGAAAATTACTGGCAGTGTCTTAGACTGGCGATGTCTCAAGGTATGACAGTGTCTCACTCTTGCGATGTGTGGTCTGATGGGGTCTTAAATTTAGCTAAAATTATATGCTGTAGGTATGATATTGGTGGTTCTTCATCTGGATATATCTCATACTTAGCCAAATTTATTTTCCAGTGGCATGACATCTTGATGGTGTGTCGACTGACAGTGTATCATATTTTGTTAATTTTTCAGTCCAATAGTATGACATTTTGGTGATGTGATATCCTGATGGTGTATCATACTTAGATAATTTTTTCACCTGGATCAGAATACATATTACTTACATAGAAACATGAAACTCATTAATAACATCAGAGTCATGATTTTGTGATCATTAAAACTAGGAGGTCAACAATCTCCCCCTTTTTTATGATCACAAATCATGGAATCAAAAGTACTACAAAAGTTTAAACATGATATCCAAGGTAGTATAAATTAGAGCATAAAATTTATAGTAATTTTAGATGGTATCAAAGAAAAATAAGAAAATTGTAAGTATCAAAGGTAATTATCTTGAATAGAAATATTCAAAACATATAGTGTCAAAGATAACATAGAACCATAATCTCATAAAGTTCTCTAAAATAGATATTCCATAAAAATTATCTCCCTTTTGGGATTATCAAAAAGGTAAAGTCAATAATTATAAAAACAAGGATAAAAAAAGAATAAGATATATTAAATCTGTTAAAAATGATTATAAAAAAGTTATTACATCCCATTTCCCATCAAAGAAAAACTATTAAGCTAACAAAAACAAGGTTCAAGATTTAAGATTTAGCAAAGGGGTCCATTGGTGCTTTGCCTTTATCCTAGGATTTATCTTGGTCATTATCTAAGGAAGCAGGATCAGATCAAGGTAAGATAGAAGGAACACCAGAGGAGATCCTAGATATAGTATTAGGATGATCTTACACAATAAAAAATGGATTGAGGTGTCTTAAAGCTTGAGAAGGAGACATAGTAAAAGTCCGGAATTGGGTAGGAAAAGGATCTAAAGGATCTCGAGTAACACTTGGTATGAGATATGGAGAAGGAGTAATTAGAATAGCTTCCTGAGCAATAACTTCTTGGGCATGAACATGAAGAAATAACTTCATGATATTGATGAAATCCATTATGATTTGGCTAACCCTTTCCATTTCACCCAATAAATCTTCCTTCTCCTCTATAATACAGTTCAACACTAGAGACATCTCCTTGATCTATCTTACTTGTTCTTTGAAAGCTTGAGTCACATGAGGAATTCTACAATTTTCAAGAAATAACTCTAAATTGGAATCCATTTCATGCTTGGTATAAATTCAAGATAGATATAACTTGATGGACTTGGTTATAGTTTCTTTGTTAGCTTTCATTTCATGGGCAAAACTAGTAACCAACTTGAGAACATGATCAGAGTTATACCAAATTCTGCTCAAGGTCTCTTGGAGATGATCAGTGATACTTCCAAAAGCACCAGATAAAGTAACTTGTAGCTCATCTCTGACAACTTTCCTTAACTGATCAACATCAAACACTATATAAGGAGTAGAATCAACATAATTATATGAAGATATATCCTCAAGACTTTTAAGGATACCTTCTAGAGAAGTATAAAAGGATGAATTCAACCCCTTGAGCATATCCTTGAAAGAATCTAAATCACTTCCAGCTTTCTTATTTTCAATATCAACTTCTCATATGTGATGCATCATATTTGGTTGGATATGTTGGATAACCAACTCAAATATGTATCTTTCATCCTTCTCAAAGATGAAATTCTCTTGAGGTGGTTGATTCTTTAACTGAATAGAAAAACCAGATATAAAATTCTTACCAAAACCATCTAAGTCACCTTTAGTGACTATATCAACTGGAATAGAAATAGGTACTAGAGAAGGTTCAGTTTTAGGAGTTCAAATGGAAGAAAACTTTTCTAATATCCTATAAAAATCAACTTGAACTATCAAGGATCCCGTATGATCTCCTTCAATTCAAACCTCAGTTCCACCATGATTTGGTGGAATCCTTGCAGTACTGGAGTACTTTCCCGATTCTTTAAGCATGGTATGAACCCATATCCCATAATCCTAATAAAATACTAGAGAAGTGATAAGATGGACCATAAAAACAGGTACAACCACCATTGTCTCAACATCTCGGAGAACATCTAAACTCTATCTGGATACAAACTACACACCAGTTATAGAGATTCCTTGTAACTCATGAGCATATAAGATTTTTACAACAGCACTATCATACTTAAATTATAACTGTGTACCAATAGTAGGTGCAACTAGATTCTGAAAATCCTTTTGTTAAACAACATCTATGGATTCACTCTCTACATTCTCATCCTCATGAGGTTTATGAACATTTAAATCAACTAACTTTTCATTCCCAAATTCTTAGTTAATAAGATCTTTAGTATCTTGTTTACCTACATGTTGTTCTACACCATCTATAACTCCCATTTTCTCAACCATAGCATAATAAGGTATTGCTTGACCAGTGGAAAAATAGTTGGCCTCGAATTCATCAACATCTGGAGTTTCATGAAAAAATTCAACAAATGAGGATTCCTCCCCCTCAACAAGCGCATCCTGAAGCTCTAGAGACATCTTTACTAATTTTCTTTTGATTCTACCACTAGCACCATTTGGTTCAAATCCATCAATATCATCATCATAATCACTTTCACTGCTATTTTTATCTTTATTTCAATTTTCACCATTTTCATCTTCCTCTTCTTCTTCCTTTTCTTCCTATTTGTTATCATCATTATCTTCTTCAATTGATTTGGAACTTTTATAATGCTTCTCTCTAGAGAACTTGGTCTCCTATTTATCACTTTTAACCAACTTCTCTCTTTTTGGCAGCCCCTTAGGTGGGCTTGGAGCTCCAAAACTAATTGGAGAAGCTTTGGGAGACAAGTCAGGATCACTCCCTATATCAACAGATGGTTCATTTTCCTCTTCTTCAGAAATATATTCTTCTTCATACTCATCATATTAATCAACTACTTCATCAGTCTCCAAGCCTGGATCAACTTCATCCTTTGTTCTAGTTGCATGATCAATATTATTATACTCATCATATAACTTTTAAGAATATCCAACCCACCATTTCTTCCAAGGGTTCCAGTTAATCTACACCCTTGAACAAGTATCACTTGTAAGACAGAAAACACCATAGTCTATATTAAACTCTCCATCCATAGCTACTAGGCCCTTGGCATTCAACATGACATAAATCATCTTCGATTAGATCAAGGAATTAGACCTTTAGGATTCCTTGGTCATCTCACACATATGCATCATAATATATCTATAAATATTGATCTTGTGACCTTATGTCATCGAAGATAGAAGATACACATCCTAGTACCTTAGTGTTATGAATTCATCCTTCCTTAGGCATATCATGTGTTGTACAAACATAAAAGGAATCCTATATTCTCCATCCAGCTCAGGTGCAACAGGCCATCTAGTTGTTCCATCTCCTATCAACACAACAAGAGCATCCTCATACATAAATAATCACTATCTTAGAAATTTATTAATTTTTAGTCATCATAAATTCCATAATGAGGTACACCTAAACTTTTAGACCATATCCATGATGAAAAACCAAAGACTTGTCCTCTTACATGACTTCTGATATAATCAGCGCCATCTTGATCAAACACAAAATCTACATTCTGATAAAACTCATAGACTATATTACAGTATAAAGGTATTTTGATAGATTAAAACCACTATAACCATCCATATTTTTGAATCACTTAGAGTACCAGAGACTAACTAGAAAATAGCCACTTCGATTCAAATTCCATTTCTGGTATAACAAATATGTTGGCATGCTCAGGGTAGACTGGAGCAACTAGAGAAGGTGAACTTGACTCTTTATTTTTCTTCTTTGAAGATCTAGACTTATAAGGTAAAATCTCAAAATCACACATCATTCTTGGCATTTAGATAAGTTAATAGAGCTCGATCAAGGGTAAGAGATGGTTTGAAATGCGAGAGGTAAAGGGTTTCACTAGGATCTAGAGAGACAAAGATATGGGAGTATCGCGCATGCCTCAAGGTATGTTGGGAATAGATATTATGTCATTTTAATATCATTTAAAATATTGGGTATTCTAAAATAAAATTAATATTTGAAATAAAAATCAAAATCTGAGGAAAAAATGTATAGGGTTATAGAAAATATCATAAACTGTGAAATAAAATGGTGGTTTAAAATATTGAGAAACAAAAAAAAATTCAAAGGCATGAAACCAATGGTGTGATATGCTAACAGTATGATAGGTCAATGGAATTAAAAGAAAATAGTATGACAACCAACTCCATGAAAAATCAATAGTATTATAAATAAATGTCATAAAAATTCAATGGTAAGACAAACCAAAGGTATGACACATAAAATTAAACTTAACCAAAATTTATCATTCCCAACAAATTTTTGATATAATTCATTATTTAATAATTTAATGGCTTAGAAATAATATCTTCGAACTGATGTTTTGTGTCAATAAATTCAAGAGTGGTGTCTCCTTTTTGAAAATGGTCTCTCAAAAAGGGATTTCTTATATCAATAATCTTTGTTCTAGAATGATAAATAGGATTCTTAGAAATATTAATGGCACTTGTATTATCATAGTTTATAGGGAGATGTCTAAATCGATATCCATAGTCTAGTAGAGTGTGTTTAATCTAAAAAATTTGTGTACAAAAACTACCTGTAGCTATGTACTCGGCTTCAGCTATAGACAATGCAACAAAATTTTTCTTTTTACTACACCATGAAACTAGAGACTTTCCTAAAAGTTACATGTTCTAGAGTTTCTTATTCTATCTAACTTTCATCAACCAAATTCAGAATTAGAATAACTTACTAAATAAAATTATTTTCCTATTGTGTAACACAATACTAAATTGGTTGTATACTTTAGGTATTTGAAAATTCTCTTGACAGCAACTAGGTTTGACTCCTTTGGGTTTGCTTGAAAATCAGTACACATACACACACCAAACATAATATCTGTTCGAATCACATTTAAGTAGATAAGACTTCCAATAATACCTCTATAATTTTTTTGATCAACTAGTTTCCTAGGTTCATCAAGATCTAATTTATAGGTGGTTCTCTTAGGATTATCACTACTCTTAGTGTTATCCAAGTTAAAACGATTTAAAATATATTTTTATATTTACTTTCATTTAAAAAAACCATCTTTTTTTGAAAAATATGAAATCCAAGAAAGGATTTTTGTTCACCCATTAAACTCATTTCAAACTCATTTTTCATCATTTTAGAAAATTTAGTACATAAATAATTTTTTGAAGATCCAAAAAAAATATCATCGACATAAATTTGTACTACTAATACATCTTTTGAAATTCACTTTATGAAAATGGTAGGGTTAGCTATTCCTTTTGAAAAAACTTTTGAAATCGTAAAATTTTTTAGCCTATCATACTAAGATCTTAGATCTTGTTTTAAACCAAATAAATCTTTGGTTAATTTAAATTTTTTATTTTAAAAATGATGATTTTGAAAACCAGGGGTTTATTCAACAAAAAACAACCTCAACTATAAAACCATTTAACAATGAACTTTTTATATCCATTTGATAAATATTGAAGTCTAGATGTGCTGCATAAGCAAGAAGGATTCTTATGGATTCATGCATGGATATAGGTGAAAAGCTTTCCACATAATCTTTCCCTTCTTCTTGACTATAACCTTGTGAAACAAGTTCAGCCTTGTTTCTAACAATAATTCCTGACTCATCAACTTTATTCCTAAACACCCATTTAGTTCCAATATTCAAGGTATACTTGGGTCTATCTATAAGTTCCCACATTTTTTTTCTTTCAAAATGATTATAGCTATAACCTAGAATTCATCATTAATAGCTTCACTGATGTTCTTTGGTTTAAGTTGAGACAAGAAATGTTGATTTTCAGCCTGATTTCTAACAGAATATCTAGTTTTTATCCTCTATTTAGATCACCTAAAACAGCATCTAAAGGATGGTATTTAATGGTTCTAATAGCTCTAGAGAAAGTGGGGCTGGTCACTTCTGTATTTTTAGGTTCAGTTTCTAGAAGTTTTGGAAATTCTTCAGAACTGGATGATTTTTCTGCTTGTTTTACGGTAGAATCTAAAGGTTTAGAATTTCAATTCAGAGAAGATAAATCATCTTCAAGGTTTTCTAAGGAGGTTTTAGGATCATTTAGATCAGTCTCATCAAATTTTACATGGACTAATTCTTCAATAGTTTTTTTCTTCTTATTGAAAACTTTATAGACTTTTCTAGAGATTGAATAACCAAGGAAAATTTCTTCATCAATTTTGGAAGAAAATTTTTCCAAATTATCCTTAGTGTTAAGAATAAACACTTTTTAACTAAAAACTATAAAGTAATTATACTTAGGTATCATGTTATTCCATATCTCATAATGTTTCTTCTTAAGAATAGGTCTGATCAAAACTCTATTGATGATATAGCACGTTGTATTGATAGCTTCTACCCAAAAATTGATTGGTAGGTCATACTCATTCAACATAGTCTGAGTTATCTCTTGTAAGGTTCTATTTATCCTTTCAACAAATCCATTATGTTGGGGGTCCTAGAAGTATAGAAGTTATGAGTGTATCAATTTTGTGAACAAAAATATTCAAAATATTGATTTTCAAACTCATGGCCATGATCACCTCTTAAGGATTTAATCCTAAGTCCACTAAAATTTTCTACAGACTTAGTATACTTGGTAAAGTAAGATCAGGCTTCAATTTTGTGAGATAGAAATTATACACAAGTATACCTAGAGAATCATATAAAAGAACATAAACATATTGATTCCCATTAAGACTTGAAATTCTAGAAGGTCTGAACAAATCCATGTGAACCAACTTAAGGGGTTGAGAAGTTGAAACTTCTTCCTTTAATTTAAAATAAACTTTATGTTCTTCCCTTTTTGATAGGGGTTAAAGACTTTATCAGATAAGAACACAATATTAGGAAAATGCATAACTAACCCTTTATTAGTTAGCTTCATAAGTGAGTGAATGTTGTAATGGACAAGTCCCCTTTTCCAAATCCATGACTCTTTGTGAAGGTAACTTAATCAAGAAACATTTTGATAAATCAAAGAATTTAAATCTACAGTATAAACATTTTAATTTCACAAAGAAGTAAAAATTAAGGTATTTTCAAAGTTAAAAACATTTAAAGCATCATTTTAAAATTTAACATATTAATCATCATCACACAACTATGAAATGATAATCAGGTTATACTTTAAACCATCAACATATAAAACTTTAGAAATTAAAACTATATTTCTGTTATCAATCTATCCTAGGATAATGATTATTTCTTTTTCATTGTCACTAAAGGTGACATGTCCAACATCAAACTTTATTAGGATCTTGAAACATGAATAATATCCTATCATATGCCTTAAACAACCACTGTCCAAGTACCATAGACTTCTACTAGAGGTCTTCAAGCATTGTTCCTACAAAACAAGTTTTAAACAATAAATTATTTTGGTACCCAAATCTGTTTGGTTCTAGAAATATCAGTAATCAAGGCTTTGGGAATGCACATTTTCCTAATGGGTTTCTTATAAACAGATTGAAGACTTTTATAAATAAAAACCTTGTTGGGTCCTTTTGAAAAATGATTAGTAATAGAACTTTTAGGTCTGGATTTAGGAACAAAAGTACTTTTAGATATTCTTCTCTATCTGGGAACATATCCTATTACAGTAACATCTTTGAGATAAAAAAAAATTCCCAAGATTTGTTTGAGTGCCTCTATACCATTTGTAAAGTTTTAAAGTTATTTATTCAATTTCTCATTTGATATTTTATATTTAGTGTTTTCTTTGATTAGTTGAGTATTTTTCTCTTTTTTTGTAGAAATTTCGGATTTTATATTTATAGTTAGATCATGCTATCTTTTAAGACTTTTGTACTTATCCTTTAACTCATTAAAGGTATCCTTTAACATGTTGAAGTATTTAAATAATGATTCATTTGACATATTATCATGTTGTTCATTGTCAGAATTATCAAAATCATGCATGGGAAAAATATTAGAAATAGTAGGTATTCCAAGTACCTCACTAATTTTAGTCATGAAACACATATTTTCTCTGTCCATCTTATCTTCAGGTGAAGAATCAGAGTCACTTTAACTATATTTATAAGCACTCTAGGTGGATTTCATGTAATTTTTTTATCTTATGTCCTTATCTTTATATTTATTTTTATACTTAAGATTTGTATAGTTAGGTTTTATGTGACCTTTCCTTTTGTATTCATAGCATAAAGATTCTTTTGGATCAATATCCTATTTCCAATCTTTCTTCCAATTTCATATGTTGTCATACTTGTCTTTATAGTTTTATTTTTTGAATAAATTTGTATTTCGGTAAAATTTCTTGAATCTTCTAGTTAGATGATCCATATCATCATAATTTGTATCATTAAAGAAAGGAGGTACATTGGTTGTAAAACCTTCTTGAAGATTATCCATTTTAAAGAACTAAATTTAGAAATGATATAAATTTGAGATCCTTTAAAGTAAAATACAATCACTGTTAAAATGATTTAAAAAACTTTAATACCAAAGAAAAAAACATTTGATATCGAATTTTGGTTGGAGTGAGTATCTTAAGAGGGGGTGAATTGAGTACCCAATAAAAATTTCTATCTAAAATGGATTATTTTGAAATCCCCAAAATGTTTATATACCTCCCAGTTTATAAAAATAAGTAGTATGATATAGATCTTAATCATTCTAAATATTTCTCAAAAGATTGATTAGGTCTCAGATGTATAATATTCAATATTATTGGATCCTTTGAAATTAGTTTACTTGATCAAAATACTATATGAACATAAATTAAGATAAAATATCAAAGTATATATTTTGTTTATAGTTAAAATTATTTTTAGTTTTAAAGAGGAAATAATGTAAAACAAAATTAAAGCACACAGTGAAAAGAATGAATACAAGAGGTTCAATCTCAAGTTGATACTTAGTCCTCTACACTTGGTTATCACCTGCCACCAAGAAGTTTATATAAAATAAACAAGATGATCCACACACTGGATTGGGTTTTACAATATTTTACTACTTTCTAGGTCACACACGACCTCTTCTATAGTTATATGTGGGAGAAAAAGTAAATCGGACACACAAGGAACTCTACCACTCTTATCCATGGGAGAAACAAATATGAAAAGAGTTAGATAATATATTGAGTATCTTATAGTTTATTGAAGGATACAGTGTGTGTGGTAAAACATAGTATGAACACACACTACTCAAAATGTAATAAATATGAACAGGAAAAATCAATCTAGAAGAGTAGAGTTTATAAGTTCTCGGTCTATTTCAAAGAGACTTGTGACTCTCAGTTTGATTATGTAGTGAATCATGAGTCGAGTTCTATTGAAAACATCAAGAAAACAAAGTTTTATAGACTCTTGTTCTTTGACTGGGGGAAAGAAGAAAATTTAAATGTGTAGTTTAGATTCCCCGTCGTGTTTGTAATAGGTGAGATCTTCTTGTTTGCAACTAGGTTTGGCTCTATGTGTGTTCATAAATTTCAATCTCTCTACTTTCTATCAATCCACTTCATCTACTATTTAATCTCTCTTACACTAGTATTATACAAGGGATTGTGTTTTACTTTTATCAGCAGTAGCAAGGAGAATATCCTTATCAGATGCTTCCTTGTACTACTCATTATGACACTCTCTTCAATGATTTTTTTCAAGAATTAAAAATACAATCATTAAAATAGTAAATTTAAATAAATTTAATAAATATATATATTATAATAATATGATTCAAAAAGATAAGTCAATAAAATTAGTGGTGGTGTCTTAGAATGGCAGTGACTCAAGGTCTAACGATGTCTCGCTCTGGTAGTGTTCGGTCTGACAGTGTCTTAGACTTAGCCAAAATTATGTGTTGGTGGTATGATATTGGCAGTTCTTCATCTGGTGGTATCTCATACTTATCCAAAGTTGTGTTCTGGTGGCATGAAATCTTGACCATGTGTCGACTGATGGTGTCTCAAACTTTGTCAATTTTTCAATCCAACAGTATGACATTATGGTGATATGATATCTTGATGATGTATCGTACTTAGATAATTTTTTCACTTGGCTCAAAATACTGATTTCTTACAAACAAACATGAAACTCATTAATAACTTCATACTCATTATTTTTTTATCATTAAAACTAGGAGGTCAATAGTTATTATATATAGAGAAAATTAATGGGAAATGGAAGGTCAAATAAAAAACATATAAAGTATCAATCGATAAATCAAAAGACCTTATGATTGTATATTTACCCCACCCATTCAAATGTTTCATTTACTAATATTACAAGTTCATTAAGATATAATGTTCAAAGATAATAATATGATCTACATTGAATTAAAATAACAAATGTACATAGATTATATTACAAGCATGATTGTTCATCAGAGTTTAAATGAAATTATCAAACATGGAAGGTTATGATCCTTAGTTGTGAATTTATACATGTGGTAAATTTTAATAATATAGTTTTAAAATAATTGATCCACTATATTAATTACTATTAAATACTATTAATTTTTTTGCAGGTGTATATATAAGTACTAAATGATGGTGAAACCTTGATAACAAAAACAAGACTCATTAGTCCTCACATAAATTCAACAGTAAAAGGTTTATTTGAAAAAAATTAAATTTAATTAATAGTGTAGAAACTAGTCACAACATTTAAAAATAAAATTACAAGCAACTAACTATTCCTAATACCCATAATACAGGGGAAAAACTCTACAATCTAATAATATAAAATATATTTTCATTTCTTTAATTTCTTATTTCTTTTTGTTTTTTTAGGAAGCATTAGTTTCTCAATGAAATCAACTTAGATAATCTAAATATTTAGTTTTTGGATTAAAAAAATAATATACAAAAAATACACCACACATGATAACCATTATAAATTTTTAATAAACTATATTCAAAATTTTAAAAATAAAATTCAATTTATATATTTTATATTATGTTTTAAAAAAAATTATGTTATATTGGTGTTTCAATACCATCAAAATCAAGGTATGAGGATGGTTTGTGAGCACAATAAGCCTATGAATTTCTAAAAATCAATAATTATTAGGGTAAATATAAAAATATTTCACTATCAAAAAAAAATATTTACTTATCTCAATGTTTATACAATGTCTAAAACAAAATAATGACATTGATTTTGGTTATTACATTTGAAAATTTATGACATATATCATTTTTCATCAACATACTAGCATCACTGAAGAGGTATTTTTTATGATAATTACAATTTTATTTAATATATTTATTAATTTTTTGTTTGTTTGTTTTTTCCAATGCTACTTGAATTTTTGACTATCTAATTATTCAAATAAGGAAGTAGATTTATTTAGAAATTAGTGGTAAGATTACATGGTGTCAAAAAAATTTCATACATCATGATGAATTGATTTATAACCACGTTTGTAATATTTTTTATTTCACATAGATGATGATGATTTAGTTTATTTAATTTTCTTATCATTTATCTGTTTATTATTTAGTTAATTTTCTTATCATTTCTATCTACTACTTATTTAGTTTTTGTTATGATCATGAAGAGGTGATTTATCATAGATTTTTTTCATGAATTTTATACCTATATAGAGTACAAAAGGACTCTATACAAAGTCCATGATCCTTTTTTAAAGTATAAAATCATTTCCATGGATAAGAACCTTGAATTTTTAATGGAAAATGATTTCTTGAAATAAGGTGGGTTTCTAAGGGGGAAATTATATTTTCCTCCAAGAAGGACCCTAAACACTATATGGAGGCCTTTTTTCCCTTCATTAGAATAAAATTATTGAAGAAAAATAAATTCTTGATGAAGGATTAGGTAATGATGATTCATCAAGATACTATTTAATTTTATTAACTATAACACCTTGGCCAAAATCATCAAATCTGGAATGAATTTTCACATGACCTCAGGCATGACTCCCTATATTCCAAATGCTACAAGCTAGTAGTGAGGCTCTATAGTTAATCATGGGGGTAATATACCCTCAATCAGAGTGCATAGAAATTGGAAAATAATCAGACATGTAACAATATACAATCAAAGTATGCAAAAACCAAGAACCATAACTATAATGGATGAATTTGGAAATAACAGACTTGAATATTCATGCTAGAATACAAGGACATTGATCACCCACCAAACTAACCATATATAAAATATAGTAAAATAACAAAATATAAAAAGAGACTTTGAACCCAAATCCTAGACACACCTCCTCCTGGTCTCAAGACTCGTAGCGATCTACCTTGCTCAATGATCAAACTCAGGACACATCCCAAACTTTACCTGAAATAAGTGAGGGATACTCGAGTACCAAAGTATCATGGCCACCTAATAAGGGTGTGAGTATAACTTAGTAGGGCACCACCAACACGGTCCATAACATAACCAATAAATGTAGTGTATGTTCATGTGATAATCTTAGCAGAAAGTAAATAGGAAAATATATAAAATGTGAAATAATAACATATAATCACCAATGAATAAGTAAGAAAAAACACTCATATGTCAAGCGGCTGTACACTTACTAGTCCACTATGAACCCTAACCATACCTACTTCAGTGCTATGTCGGAAGAAATGATAACCAACCACCTGACCCCCCCCCCCCCAGATAGGATATCTCAAATAAATGTTTAACACATCTCTTTGGAAGTGATAACCAATGTATGTATTGTCCAATATCTGAGACATCTCTCTAAAGTGGATAGTCCATATGGATTAATCTTCATGCTCAACTAAAAAATATAGAGGCAGAACACATGTAATAAAAGATACAATATGAGAGATCAAACATCATGAAATGCCAAGAAAGAGTCATAATTATCACAAATCAACATGTGAGAAAACATCAAGCATAGGTCCCATGAGGATACACACACACTAAATGTGATCAAAATCAAGCATAAGTCACATGGGATACACACACACATAAGTGATCAATATCAAACATGGGTCTTATGGGATACTCACTCACACACATGTGATCAATATCAAGCATGGGTCTTATAGTCTACTCACACACACATGTGATCAATATCAAATATGGGTATCAAAAGCTAAAAAAACACAACTCATGTGATTAAACCTCATCCATCAGTGGCTATCATCAAGACAATGCACAAGGTTCTGTCAAAAACCTTATCACTTTGTTCAATTACATTAGGCACAATTTCTTTAATTAGTTAAGACCTACATATCATTAACTAACTAGGCATCTCATGAAGTTTATAACATAATTATGGGTTAAGGATCATTCGCCCAAGGAGGAAAACCTTATATCACATTCCAATAAACCATGAATAAAACCTTGGGGTGGAATTCATAGGATCACCTACCTCAATATTGAGTGAACTCCCATCTAATAAAGGCACATATACTTTTTATAAGTTCATCTAAGTCCATTCAACCTCCATTAATCACCATGAGGTTCTAACACATTTTATTACATTCCAATTTAATTAATTATAACTATATTATAATCAATTAAATGATTACAAGAAAAATTACAACTAAAGGTGAAAGTAATAATTTCCAAAAGACTCACTAGATATAACCTCCTAGACAGAACCATGACGAATCAATCATTAAAGGATCTTAACACTCTACTGATATTTTTTTGTGAAAAATCCATATAACACTGTAAAAAACAAAGTAAAATTTAATATAATTAAATTGGAAAGTATATAAGAAATAAAATGGGTGATTTACCATAGTCGTAATGTTGTTTAATGAAGTTTGGACCACTTTCAACACACTCCCAATCTTAAGGCATGAAAAATACCCAATTCAATTCCATGATACAATGGTCAATCCAACTCAAATCGGCCAAAAACCATAGAAGGAACACAAAGGGACATAACTTTAATGAAATTCCAATTAATGGAACAAATTAACAATCATGATACATCCTCTAGCCATGTTGATCCAAAGCCCCATCATTCTTGGACAATTTCATCAAGATCTGGTGGAATTATCATCTAATTCCCTAATCGAAATCAATCCAAAGATTAATTGATGATCAAGATGACCAAGGCGAAGAGGATTAAAATATAATTAAGACATCGATTGATATTAAGGGATAAGACATACCAAGAGGAATCAACCATGACAAATAGCACAATAATCCACCACCACATGAGGAAGAGGGAGGTCAAGATCGAAGAAGAATAGAGGATCTCACCCAAATTCTCCAATGGTTTTCACCTAGATCTAACTCAGATCAAGGGGATCTCATAGAGGTATTATAAGAGTGTATAGTTGAATGGATTTATAAACATTAATCTAATTATATTAAACCTTATGGGGATATATGGATAAAAAGACCAAAAATACCTTTACTATAGCATTCCCAGCACACCCTACTCACTAGCCGATCTGGGTTCACCGACTAGCCAGTGGGCCACCACCCACTTGGTGTAGGCTCACTGGATATCTGGTGAGTCCTGATAGGTTATAGGAATACTACCCACCCCAATGGCTAGTCAGTGGTTTCTTCAAAAGCCCCAAATTCTCTATGCTTCCCCCACTGATCATTGAAGCTCTAAGTCACCCCAAAGAGTTTTCTTTCCAAGTTTAAAAACACCTATTAAATATTATTAAACATGAATCATTTCATTTAATCACCCATTTCTCCAAAAAAGTTTTTTAGTAGATGAAAATTACAAATTATATCTATAATTCATAACTTGTAATGACGTGGGTTGTTATAATATCCTCACCACAGTGCTTATCATCCTTAAGAAATTATGGTAGCACAAGAAATACACCCCCAAATCTGCCTTGATATCCAAATATAAAAAGTTCTCCACATTCCATACATGAATTCTAACTCATCACCTCAAGGGAATTATCATCCATGAATTCTCGTCATGCTCTTCTAGTGTGACTTTGAGAATGAACACTATAAGCCAAACCAAAATCTCACTCTCATCCAACATCAAAATTGTGATCAACGCACCTATCCAACTTGACACAACATAATGTATTGAACTGATTACTCCTAAAGAAACATATTGGTCCACACCATAGGAATCTTTATATAGAAAATGATTATGGAAGTCCAATAACACAACCAATGTGGTTCGGTTCAATCACACCCGATCATATGAAAAACATGGGTAAATAGTCGAAACTAGAAACATTATTCCAAATTCTGAACCAAACAAATGAGTCTCTACTAACCAGTGTTACCTGAACACATAGACCCTTACATAAAGGCTCTATATAATCCTTAAATGAATCTATTGTACTATATCTTATGATCATGATGTGGTTCTAAGCCACCACATTCAGTTTCACATATAAACACCAGTCAGTACACCTCTAGCCAACTTTCTATAAAGGTACTCAACCACAATAATTGAAACTCCATGAACCACCAATCACTATGTATCAAGCCTCAACGGAATCACTAAATCAATCTAAAATCCTTCCTCAAAATCCAAAATAACTTCAAAGGAAACTTCTTGGTTGGTTCACCAACCACTAACACTAGCCATTAAGCTCCCAATCATGCACTAACACACCACCAATCCAAATCACTCTCAGATTTTACCAACTACATTCCAAGTACAATTCCTATATCTAGTTTCCATTTAGTTATACATATGAATCACTCCCAAATAATTTTTCATGGAACCAGATACTCTTGGGTTTGTTCCACATCAATCTTTTAGAGTCCCACAACTTTTTGATGGTCATCCTTATTCAATACCATCACTCTTCCCATAAGATATTCATTTCACTTATGACTAGATCGATGCTCCCCACTATAGGAGTATCCTTATCATTAACTTGGTATTCATACATCAGTATCCCCATCCCATGACTAGTTCATCACGAAACATGATGAATAAGTGTGACTCTTCATTCATACCTGATTTTTAAGAAAATAACCATACACTACACATACCAATATTACTCAGAATGAAATTCACTACATTGGATGATCCATCGTCGATGTAAGATACATACTTTAGTATCCTATACATGGGTTACAACCTCTAGCCCAAGGGGACTCATTCCCTTTTACAAGCCACTACATAAACTAAAACATCTCTATCAAAGTTAAACTCAAGTTAACTTCACAATGGTACTCTGATCCATTGCAGATATCATCACATGCATTAGAGATATCTTCACACACATCAACCTATCATCCAACAATCCCACTAGCTTCACTCTGAATATATCAGTTTCTAACTCCAAGGGTGACCCTGAACTAAATTTATTACTGACCTTCTACAACTATCATTTTTTTCATCCAAGGAACCTGAAACATTCTCAGTGGTATAGTCACCACATCATTTCAATCAATTCAACTTACACTGCACATAAACACAAACATGACTGATCCCACATCAATACTTTCCTAGAAAGGCATGATGACACAACTATTTTCTTAATACAGAGTGATCTCCCATGAGTTTCAAACCTCCAAGACAGACTCACTCACCTATTTTCTTTCCACACTCTACAAGGCACCAGATCGACAAAACCAAGCACTTACGATGCTCCTTTTTAACATTAAGCATATCATTCATGCCTAGATCTACCACATGTTCAATAGTTACTCAAGTTTCACTCACAAAAATATAGGAATAAATTTACATTCTTTCCACACTTTTGGAGGTGCACCTAGAACTAACAGGGTTCAGTGCCCGAAAGATCTTGGCTTTCAACCCAAACCTCACATAACAAGTACTAGCACTCAAGATGATCTATACTTCATGTTTTTAAGGAAACTATCAATATATTTCTTTGATCCTTCCCAATGTTATCCTCATGAATAGTGAATCTTTACCAATAAAATCCACCCCTTAGTTGTTAACCTTTATTATTCTTTCAGACTGAGATAATATTACTCAAGTTACTCCTAAAAAATGGAGAAACCGTCTCACTAGTAACCAGAGTTGCATATCCAAGGCCACAAGGGTTTTCTACATAGCTTAAAATATGATCTCACTAAGTGTAAAAACTCATATAACATCATATAAGTACATCTCTTTAGATATCCCATGATGGATCCATTGTCAACCATTTACATTGAGGATCCACAGAAACCTAGTTCAGTTAAATAGAATTCCATTGGGTTTTATATGAAAAAATCCACATAGATTATAGTAGGAACCTCAATTAACTAGGTTCATATAATATACACTCACATAAGATTACTTATTAAAGAAATTAATGCCCGACAAAGACCTAACATTGTACATTGAAGCATCTATGTACAGAGGGACTGCATCAACATTGCCATCCTCATACTCATCCAGGAACACCACATCATAGACTCAAATGACCTACTATTAGAAGTGTATGTTCATAGGGGTTCATATAAATATAATTTCATAAGAACTCGGATGTGTAAATGCAATATAATTTTTTGGAACTTAAGAAGTTAAGTCCTCCATCATCAGTACAATCACATACAAGAAGCATATATGTAATTTGAATCTTATGTGATGAATATGATGCATGTGATGCATATTGATGATATATCCAAGATTCAAATCCATATGAAATCATAAACCTCAAAATTCATGTGCATCAAACGAGATCAAATCATATAACTGTAATAGCGTAAACCAATAACATCAATCTCATGCCCTGGTAACCTATACTTCCCTCAAGAAAGGTTTTTTCAATGCACCAGATCAAGTTTCATCACAAGAACTCACACATTACTATGTCTATTTTCTAACAAATCATCAAATTAGGAAAATAATATAGCTTTGATACCATTTTATAACACCCCAAACTGAATCACCAGGTCTAATATTAAGTTCCACATGACCTCAAGAATTCCTATCTGTATCCCAAAGGTTGGTGACTATCTGTGAGGGTCTAAAGTAAATCATGGGGAGGGTATACCCTCAATAAAAGTGAATATAAATATGTAAATAACCAAACTTGGAACTATATACAATAAGAGTATATTGAGACGAATAAGAATAACTGTAATGAATGAATACCAAGAAAACTGACTTGAAAAGTCAATCCATAATACAAGGACACTGATCACCCACCAGACTGATCACATATATAATATAATAAAAGAAAAGAATATAAAATTGTCTCTACACCCAACTCCTATCCATGCCTCCTCCCTATATTTAAACTCATAGCAAGCTATCCCACTCAAAAATCAAATTAGGGTCTCAGAACAACTTGCACCTTCAACAAGTGGGTGGTGCTTGGGTACCCAAGTTTCATGACCAAAGTAGGGTTTTAGTACAAATTAGTAGGGATCCACCAACATGGTCTAGTACCTAAACAATAAATGAAGTGTATGTGTATGTGACAAGCTCAATAGAAAGTAAATAGGAAAATACATAAACATTGAAAGTATAACATATAATTACCAATGAACAAGTAAGTAATAATGCCCATATGTTGAGAGATTATGCACTCACTAAGCTAGAATGAACCCCCATCATACTTACTTCAGTTCGATACTAGAATAAATTTCAAACATATTATTGACACATCCCCCCTCATTGGGATATCCTAAAACACATTTGAAATATCCCACTGGAAGGGATAGATCATGAACATGATGACCAATCTCTAAAACATCCCCCCTAGAGGGGATAGTCCATATAGATCAACCTATATGCTCAACTATAGAATACATAGGAATAATATATTCATTACATGATAAGGAATGATAGATCAAACATCCCATCATGCTAAGAAAAATTAATAATCATCATAAAACCAAATATAATCAAACGTCAGGAATAGGTCTCATGGGCAAACACATGAAAACCACATGCAATCAACATCAAGTACATGTCACATGGTCCATACATGTACACACATGTGATCAATATTAAACATGGATCTCACAGGATACTCATGCACACACATGTGATCAATATAAAACATAGTTCTCATGGGATACTCTTGCAAACACATGTGATAAATATCAAACATGGGTCTCATGGGATACAAATGTAGACCTCATGTGGTCAAATGATGACCATCAATGGCTGAAATCAATCCAGTGCACAAGGTTCTGTCATAGACCTTGGGACTTTGTTCAACTATATTAGTCATTGTTCCTTTAATTAGTTAAGACCTACATATCATTAACTGGTTAGGAATCTCATGAATCTCATAACACAATTATGAATTAAGGTTTGTTCGCATAAGGTGGAAAAACTCATATCACATTCTAATAAACCATGCATAAAACCATGGGGTAGATTAAATAGGACCACCCACATTAACCTCGAGCCAAATCCTATCTATAAAAGGCTTATATGATTTTATCCAAGTCTATTTGGACTCTATGAATTTACATGGGTTTTTAATTCAAGATTGATCATTTAAATTTAATTATTTATAACTAAATTATAATTAATTAAATAGTTAAAAGAAAACTTACAACCAAAGGTGAAAGGCATACTTTCTAAAAGACCCACCAGATATCACTTCCTAGTTGTAGCCATGACCAACTACCCATGAAAGGTCTTCAACACTCTTCCAATATTATTTCTAGAAAAATTCATACCACACAATAATAATAAAAAGTTCTATTTAATATAATTAAATTGGAAACTATAGAATAAAACAAACCGGTAATGTAACTTAGTTGTAACATTGACCAATAGAGTTTGGGCCACTTCTGGCACACTCCTGGTCCTAAGACATGAAAAATCCCCAATTCAATTCCATGATAATATGATTGATCCAACTCAAATTTTCCAAAAACATATATAAGGAATTACAAGGGATATTCCTTCAATGAAACTTCCATCAAAAACACATGTTCATCATAATGGGACATCCTCTACACATGTTGATTTAAATCCCCATCATTCTCATACAATTCCATCAAGATCTGATGGAATTGTCATCCAGTTATCTATTTAAAATCAAGACAAAAATTAATTAATAATCAAGATTATCAAGATGAAGATGATTCAAATAGAATTGGGACACCAAAGTATCAAGATTCCCAATACTTTATAAGAGTTATCACCCATGATGAACTAAAAAATGATAATCCACCCCATGAGTAAGAGAGAGGTCAATATTTAATAAGAATAGAGGGTCTTGAATAGATTCTCCATTGTTTTTCACCTAGACACACATCAAATTATGTAAAATCATGGAGAGAGGTGATGAGGAGTGGATAGTCTAATTAATCTCTAAAAAACGAGTCAAGCATATTCAACCTGAGGGGGCTCAGTGGTCAAAAGACTAAAAATTCCTTTACGTGAGCACTGCCCAGCACACCCCACCTGCTATCCAGTTAGGGACCACTAGCTACCCAGTGTGGGATCACTATATGACCTAAGAGTCATATTGGTCTATCAAGCTCCTTACCACCCCACTAATTATCTTATGGCTACTAAAATAGTCCCAGCTACGTCGGGCTTCCCTCGTTGATCACCCGAGCTTTGAGTCACCCCACTGATCTTTCTTTCCAAGTCTAAAAATACATCTTATATATTTTTATACATGAAAACTCTTAGTTCATCATCTAGTTCTATGAATGTGCTATCCACTAGATAAAAAGTTTAAATTCCCTCTAAAATTCAAAACCTATAGTGGCATGGGTCGTTACATCTATTTTTATTTATTTGTTCTTTATTTGATTTTTTTATGTTCAGTAGGGATTTAATGTATTCCTTTTTAGGTCCTTGTCCTTTTAATGACATACTGGTGAGATAAATTTGTGTTTAACTAATAGAAAAGAAGGTATCTCTTGTATACATTTCTATCTACTTATTTTTGGGTAATTGTATACATTTATGCCTACTCCATTCATGATTAGAATAGTAAAATATAATAAAATGCATTTGAATTATATTAATACTTTAGGAAAATTAAAAATAAATCATTTTTGATGTGTAGTAATTGACCACACATCAACCTGACACACAATGTTTCTGGTATGACTGAAAGTGTGTGTTTTTATTTAAAATTGAAATGTTACTTCAAAATTATCATCACATACTCAAAATAAAGAAAACACACTCAGATTGTATTGATACTTCAGTACAAATATTAATAAGTCATTTTTTTACATATAAGAATCATCTAAATGTCAATTTGAAACACGGTGTGTCTGATATGATTTAAAGTTCATTTTTTTATTTAAAAATGAAATTTTAGTTCAAAATAAGAATCACATACTCAAAACATTGAAAGTGGAATCGGATTTTATTTATATTTTATAAAGAAAATCCATAATTAATTTTTGATATATAAAAATTAACCATTCACTAATATGTCGCATGGTGTGCTTGGTATGATTAAAAGTTACATGTTTTTATTTAAAATCAATATTTTAATTCAAAACACACGTCACATACTTAAAACTAATAAAGCATTCATGGATTTACTTGATACTTTAGGAAAATGATCCATAAGTCATTTTTTGATGTGTAAGGATTAAATGTACATAAATATGAAACATTGTATGTTTTTTATAACTGAAAGTGTGTGTTTTTATTTAAAATTGACATTTTACTTCAAAACAAGAGTCACGTACTCAAAACCAAGAAAACACACTCATATTACCTTGATATACTTTAAAAATGATCCACAAGTCATTTTTTATATACAGGAATCAACTGCACATCAATCTAATAAACAATGTGTCTGGTATGACTAAATGTGCATGTTGTAATTTAAAATTGGTATTTTAGTTCAAAACAAGCATCACATACTCAAAAACTTGAAAACATGCTCAAATTTTCTTGAAAATTTATAAAAACAATCCATAAGTCATTTTTTATGTGTATAAATTAACCCAACATTAATTTGACACATGGTGTGCCTCGTATGATTGAATGTTTGTGATTTTATTTAAAACTGACATTTTAATTGAAAACACATGTTATATACTCAAAACCAATAAAACTCACTCATATTGTCTTATACTTTAGGAAAACTATATATAATTAATTTGTAACATGTATGAATTAAAATTACACCAATATGATATACGGTGTGCTTAGTATGATAGAAAGTGTGTGTTTTGATTTGAAATTGATATTTTAATTCAACACATGCATCACATAATCACAACTGAGAAAAACTTCTCATATTTTCTTAACACTTTAGGAGAATGATCCATAAGTCATTTATGGAATGTGGGAATCATACACACACAAAAATGATCTAAGGTGTGGTAGGTATGACTGAAAGTGAGTTTTTTATTTAAAATGTATATTTAAGTTCTAAACATGCATCACATACTCAAAATGAATAAAAATAAATTAGATTGTCTTGATACTTTAATAAAATTAACTATAAGTCATTTTTTACATATAGAAATAAACCTCATGAAAATATAACACATGATGTTCCTAATATAACTAAAAGTTCATGTTTTCAATTTAAAATCAATATTTTAGTTCAAAACATGCATCAATCAATAAAAATTTAGTAAATGTTCTCATATTTTCTTGATAAATTTAAAAAATATATATAAGTCATTTGTGATGTGTAGGAATTAACCAGACGATGTGACCAGTATAACTCAAAGTGTGTTCTTACAAATTAAGTGACATTTTAGTCCAAAATGTACATCACTCATTGAAAACTAAGTAAATGCACTTTTTTTATATTGATACTTTAGAAAAACAATCTATAAATTATTTGTGACATGTAAGAATAAATTGTATACCAATATTACACACTATGTACTTGGTATGACTCAAAGTTCATGTTTTCATTTTAAAATCAAAATTTTAATTCTAAATGAATTTCAAATACTCACAACCAATAAAATTTTCTTGGATAGTATTATTACTTTATTACAATGATACATAAATCATTTATGACATGTAGGAATCAACTGAACATCAATCTAACACATGGTGTGCCTGGTATGACTCAAAGTGCATGTTTTTAGTTTAAAATCAAAATATTAGATAAAAACATGTGTCAACCTCTAAAAAATTAGAAAACATTCTCATGTTGTTGTGATACTTCAGTAAAATGATCCTTAAGTCATTTATTACATGTAGGAATTAACTACACATTAATCCAACATGCAGTGTAACTGGTATGATTGAAAGTGTGTGTTTTGATTTAAAATAAACATTTTTATTCAAACCACACATCACATACTCAAAACATATAAAACACACTCATATTGTCATAATACTTTAGGAAAAGGATCTATAAATCATTTTTGAGATGCAAGAATCATCTGTACATTAATCTGGCATAGTGTCCCCAATATGACTAAAATTGTGTGTTTTTATTTAAACTATACATTTTAGTTCAAAACACACATAAAAAACTCAAAACCAAGAAAAAAATCATATTTTCATGTTACATTATGAAAATGTTCCATATATTATTTGTGAAGTTTATGAATCAACTACACATGAATTTGACACATTGTGTACCTGGAATGACTGAAAGAGCATGTTTTTTCTTTAAAAGTGAAATTTTATTAATGAATTATTGTATCATATTTATGTTTCATTTTGTTCATATGATTACAAACATAATAATTTTTTATTATAGGTACACTCTTCTTTTTTCAATCTAGGGTGGTGTGTTTCGAAACTTGTAGCGTGATTGGGATCTTTTGAAAGGGGGTCCCAAGGTCAATGGAATACAAGGGTACCATGTTATTTTTGAATTTGTTGGAAATTTAATGTTTGTAATAAAATGTATATATCAATGAAATTGTAATGTATTTAAATGTTTGTAATATAAATTTTTTTGAAATTAATTTTTTTAGTGTGCTATAAATGTATTGAAATATTTTGAATTGTTTGTAATTGTAATTATGGTTGTTGTTGTTGTAATATTGTTGTAGTGTGTGGTAAATGTAGTGGCACACTGTAGGAACTGGTAATTTTATCAGCATTAAAAATATCATAGGTAAAATTACACTTTATTAGGACATGTTTAGTTCTGATAAAAGCATTTGGGTTTTAAATGTGAATTAAACGTTGGTGATTTTTTAGCACTGATAATAGAAAATTTCAGTGTTGATAAAATCCTATTCTGGAATAGTGAAATTTGATGATAAAATTTTGAATTTATTCTTCATCCAACAAAACAATATAGTATCTAATGATTCAATGATAGAAAATCCTTTTATTGTGAGTGATATTCAATTTGAAGACAATGTTGAAAGTTGTTTGTTTTCTCACTACCATACTAGTGTGAGAGATGTTGAATATTCTTTCGATGAAATGGATTGAGCCTTAAAAATAGTATCAAATCCGAGTAAGAGAGATTGAGTTTATCACCATGACTAAGAGTTGTGTTTTTTTAGAGAAATATTTATAACATTTAATGTGGTGAGATTATATTTTAATTACCTTAAAAGTAAAAAGTGATAAATAATTAAATATATATCAGTAATGATCAAAAAAGATGTTGGATTTTAATTTTTTTAATTTTTAATTGTTTTATTCATTATAGGGGGAATATTTTTGGGAATCCCACATTGGAATATGGGAGGTGTGGGGTCTTCTTTATTCATAGAAGTATATTTATTACTATTTAAAAGTAATAAAGGAAAAAATGGATATAATCTTGTGTGGGACAGAGCACCACACCATAAACATATATGAGCGTGTGTGTACACAAAGGCGCAATGTGGTGCTTTGATGATGGATTGTTCACTCAGCATGCTGCATTAGTTTGGGGTGCTTAGAGGTGCCTTAATTTTTTCTGAAAAATCTATGGTTCATACTAGTTTGATCCAAGGCACAAATGGTTATGTCAGGTGGGTCAACCCAATTTGTTGAATGGATACGATCAAGACCATCAATCAGATCAGGGATGATCTAATGAACATAACGGTTCTCTAATGGGTATTACATGGTCCACTTAATCAATTGGGTTTAATTTAATGGTAAGGATTAAATCTAAAAATAATATACCTTTCTAGAAAAGGTATTATACCCATTTGAATGGGTAGGACAAATTATCCAAAGGGGTTCTTATATGTATATAAAATAGAGGCTTCAGTTGATGGTAAAATTAATTCAAAGCAATCAATCCACTCCTCAATTTTCTCTATTTATTGAGATTCCTCAAATGCCTTCAATCATCATTAAAGAAAATTTTTTAGTGCGCAAAAACAAATCCCTTTTTCAAAACTATATTATTTCCAAAGATTATTCAAGGGATACTCTCCACAAATTACTTGTTTCAATTATTTATCCATCATTGTATCCTAAAGGGGATTCACCAACAACATATAGTACTACCATTTTCATGGGTTGATTCTACTCTTAAGGACTGAGACATCATAATATACATCAATGAGCTCCATCTACTACCATCCAAAGTAATAGCTACATCCATTACCCATCATTTTACCAAATAATCTTCAGAGTATATTCCCATAAATAAGGATATGTTAGTGCTCATAAATGTGATGAAGGTGGGGAATTTTGATGGAAACAACTTTAAGAGGTGGAAAAAGAATATTCACTTGTAACTCTCAAATTGGTGTATGTACTCTCAACTTCTAATCCCCTCACATCTGAAGATTATATGCTTCAATTTTCCCACACAAGATAAAAATGGTAGAATTATGATCTCATGTGTCGAAGGAACATTATCAATGCTTTAGCTGATGACCTCTTTGACACATATCAACATCTTCCAACCACAAAGGAGATATGAGATTTATAATAGTAAAATTACATCACTGATGATGCAGCAAGAAAGAAATTCCAATTAAGAAGGATTATTTCATACAAAAAGGTAGATATTCAATTTATTATAGAATAATTCTATGAAATAAAATTCATTTTATAACATATTCCTCAAAATAATATGAACATGTATGATGCTATCATTATCACACCCATCATTGATATGCTCCATCCTTATTGGAATAGTGATAAAAATTCTATAAAGCACAAGAAAGAAGATATTTCTCTCAATTAGTTACTCAACTACCTTCAAATTGATGAGGAAATAAAAATCATGAGGAGTAAAATGATCCAAATATCCATGGTCCCAATAATGGAGGGAGTGGATACATATGGGTCCTCAAAGGGGAAAAATATCCAAACTATCATTAAAAAGAAAGGTGAAATTCAAGAAGAATAAATGGGCATACTTATAGTGACCCAAGCCTTCTATACATATTATTACATGATTTTTAAAATAAATATACATTAAATACAACCAAAGGATCAAAATTCCTAGTGTATTTGGAAGACATGGTACATAAAACATCAACATGAAAATAAAGTGTCTTCATTTTAATCTCCATAATGTGATCCTAAATACTTTTTTGATACTAAAACTATATGGGATAACCTAGGGAATACATATACAAAAGGGGTGATCTAAAAATCCCAGTAAAAAAATATACAAGATAAGGAAGAATAGCATGTGAGTCAAAAGTATAAACACTACTGAAAAGGGGTTGGGGGTACTGTTAAAGGCTGGTGGGTTGGCTGGGAGTATAGGATAAGGTGGGGGTGGGGCACTGTTAAAGGTTGGTGGGTTGGTCGTTTGAAGTTTGAGTTACATTTTCAACTTATTTTAGATCTTTTACTAATTTTTTTTGATTTTTTGTGTCTTCAAATTGTTATTAAATGATTATTAGTCAATGATAGTTTGAAAATTATTAATTAATAATATTTTTTAAAATATTTTCAATCCATTTTCACTAAATTTCTTATATATTAAATGTAATAGTCTATTTACACTTATATAAAACATATTTAAAAAATATATATTATATTTATATCAATATAAATATAATTATATATAAATATATTATTTTTCATTATTTTTTTTTAATAT
Organism: Viscum album; assembly: GCA_963277665.1. NCBI lineage: Eukaryota > Viridiplantae > Streptophyta > Magnoliopsida > Santalales > Viscaceae > Viscum > Viscum album. The sequence goes on from OY728120.1 coordinate 1,454,394,045, forward strand.
ACACTTTATCAGTTCTAGGAAAAAGTGTTGATAAAGCCCCCCCTTTATCAGTGCTACTAAAAAAAGCACTGTTAAAGGGTGGTGGTGTGGAAACCCAGTTTTGTGGTAGTGAAAATGATATCATAAAAGAGAAGCATCATGATTAATAACATGGTATAATAACATAAATAATATGTTACCATAAGTTCATGTAAAAATAGGAAATTTTATAGAAATATAAAAAATGATATAATCATAAGTCAAGGAAAACTATTAAGACAACATCACATGGTGGATAGAGTCCCATCATGGATTAGGTTTACTCCCTAATCTCATAAATAATGTCTCATGAGATAAAAAACTTTAACCAATGAATTAGAGAGATATCTTGGTGCAACCATCATAACATTTTCAAGATTATGTGCGTCAAAAAATTAAATCAATCATAAATCATAATCATAAAAATTACCCATGGAAAGAAACGGGTTGCATAATCTTGACTCATATCATAATCAAACGAAAATTCATAAATATTATAAAGAGAAGAAGAAATTAAATATAATGGATGTTCATATATGTGTCTATAACCATAGGTATCAAAATAAGGTGTTATTTTTTCAATAAAAAAACTTTAAATGAGCATTACAAAAAAGGATTAATGGGTAGAAAAGTTCCACTTAATCAGGTTTGATTTTATAGAAGAAATTTAAGAAATGAACTTATAGAATGTATTAACCAATCAATTTAAGGAATTATGAAAATTTTATATATATAAAAAAATATATACATAATTTATAAGATATAAATCACATAAAATAGTGATATAAATTTATTTAGAGAGAGAATGGTCATAACCTGAAGAAAAATGGTGGTTTAGAGAGATCCATTACCTTAGGTATTGTCTTTATTTATATGAGTTAGAAACTCCTATATAATAAATATATTTTTTTATACACATATTACAGAACCATTATCATATATATGATACCATATATGATTTTATTATAATATCTTACCACCTGTTTATTAACAAATCATTATTAAAATCATTGTTCTTGGTGATAACTGCTTCGTTTTTCATGCATGTTTTGGTTTAGACTTCTCAATATTTATAAATTAATCATGGTTCCATCATCTATATAATTTTACACATGATATTAATATCATATATATTCATTATATATATATATATTCAACCATAAAAGTTATGGATAAAAAAATGTATTACATCGTTCATAGAGAGGGGGGTTGTACGTATGCATGAATGTGGTTTCCATTTTTGATGGATCGAATGAAATAATGGTAAATAATAATTAAACTTTACAAATTTATTAAAATCATAATTATAACCATATATTATTGGCGGTGGTGGAAAATTAATTACATCAGTTCGTGAGGAGGTAGTCCATCGTACACATGAATGACGATTATGTTTTTAATTTGATGGAATAGGAGAAAGATATAGGTGATTAAATTAACATAATAACATATCAGTAAATTTAATATATCATCATTATTATTTCATCATTTTTGAATAATATTTGATGTATCTATAATAAAAAATAAAACTGAAACATTTGGTTAAAGACTTCACCTCTTCTACGAACAATTTCCTTTGCTTTACACCTTAAACCCTCTAAGGTTGGTATTATGACCAAACCAAGGCCTTTAGAATGTGTGGATATGTTTTAGGAAGGGGTTTGGTTAGGTATTAATTAAAATAAAACGATTTTTAAGTGTGAATAAAATAGGATAAGAGGTTCTCTTTTATAAGTGAGGAGAGGGGCACTCTTGGAATTACTTAAAATATTAAATTAATATAAATTAATTGCATGGAAAAAGGCTCCAAACTAATATAATTAAAAATTATGATGATTATGAGTCTAAATAATATCATATAATAAAATTTGAACAATTTTATATTAGTTTTTTACCCTTATCTCTTTTTTTACCTACATTAACCATTTTTTATAATTACCACGACTATAAAGTTTTTACTCTTTAGGGGTCAATATAGTTACTATAAAAGGAAAGTTGGTCCATAAATAGAAAATAGTTGATCTTTTTAGACATATACCCAACACTTGGCCTATGATATTTTTTTATGGATTTTAAACAATTTAATAAAATATTATTTATTATAAAATAACATTAATGTCATTTTATGAAATATATATTTATTTTGACTTTGAAAACAACATTAAACTAACAGAATTTGAATATAATTCCTTCACACCTCTATAATATGTTATTTTTATCTAAAAATTTTATTAAATACAATAATTCATTCAAATTATATTACTTTTAATATTTTAAAATCATTTATTTTATTTTTATATTAATTGAATAAATATTATGTTGGCGTTGCGTAAGTATTTAAGGTAATAATTTCATTACTAAAAATTAAAAAAAATTACAATGAAAAAAAATCATTTATATTTCAATAAATATTTTATAATTTAACATATCCTCTGTTTATCCCTATGTTAAAACTTTAGAGATAATAAAACAAAGAGAATGGCATTTTTTACTTTTATTCAATTAAAATAATATAAAGGTCAAAATCCAAGAAATATGGCATAAAATAGCCATATTTTAGAAAATTGTATGTACATGTATGAACTCCACTCATAAAATATGATAAAGGTAAGGTTTGGGTTCATTTTTAGTCCTTATCATATTAGTTTTTAACCTAAATTACCTGATTTACCCATACTGTGGTGATAATTATTTACTATGGTTACTATTCATAAAGACTAAAAATAAAAGGAGTCTATATACCAAAATTTAAACTCTTGACTCTAAATATGGAATCCATTTTTTATGTTTAAATTTCTAGAATTTGTATAAATTAATTTAAGATTAAGACGTAAAATGCAGCAAAAGATAGTTTTTCAGAAAAATGCCTTTAAGTATTAAAATTTTTTTATACCAAATTAAAGTATAAAATTCATTCCAATGAATATAATTGGATTAAGTTTTATAAAAATAAACTAATGAAATTTTAAAACTAATAAAAAATATAATTTTACTTTGTAAATACTTTAAAAAAAATATAGTTTTCAATAAAAATCAATATCTTCATTGTTCATTGAAAAATCAAACTTTTCATAAAAATATAAAAATTTCACCATAAGATAATTTTGATGTTATGATTTCAAAAATTATATCCTTTTTATAAAATAAAATTTAAAAAAAATATATAAATTAATTATAATATTTTCTCACAAAAAGTAATAAAAACCGTTTTTGAAGAAGATGTATTTTTTATGAATAAATCACTTCAATAAAAATTGAGTGATTATTTACTAAGTTATCAATAAATTTATATTGATTATGAACTTCACATATATTTCAAAAGGTATATAATACTATTTATAGCTACCAATTTAACTACTGGTTTATGACAGTCATATTTAAATAATAATATTTCATGGTTCATTTAAGCTCGTTGTAGTGTGTATTATAAGCTATCAAACAAAGTTTTCTTCTTTTTTAAATCTTGAGGTGTTACATTCTTCTCCCATTTAGAAATTTTACCCTCAAAATTTCATATTATATACTAAGGTGAAAATATGTTGGGGTATTTCTGCTTCATAGCTTCCTTTGGTTCCCATGTTGCCTCACCGTGTTTATTGTTTTTCCATAGTACTTTGACTAGGTGAATTGTATTATTGTATAGAACTTTATATCTATGATACAATATTTTCACCAGCTTCTCCTCATAAGATAGATCATTTTATAGTTGTACCACCTCTGAATTTAGTACATTTTAGGGATCTGGTATGTACTTTCTCAAGAGGGATACATGGAATACGAAATGCACTTGAGATCGGGTTAGTGGGTGTGTTAGTCAATAGGCTACAGCTCTAATGAGATTAAGAATATCAAAGGGTCGGATGTGCCTAGGACTTAGCTTACCCTTATTCTAAAATATCATGACAATCTTCCATGGATATATACAGAGAAACACTTTATCTCCAACCTCAAACTCTAGGCCTCATGAATGACTATCAACATTGCTCTTCTATTGAATATGGGAATCCTTGATGTGTTGAGGAATGGTCTTGACATTTTCTATAATTTCCTAAACCATTTCAGGTCTCAACAGCTTGTTCTTATCAACTTCATCCCAAAAATCATGTTTTCTACATATCTTCCCATAAAGTTCTTTATAAGGATCCATTTGGATTCTTGAGTAAAAGCTATTATTGTATGATAACTCAACTAGAAAAATATGTTGATCATATCCTCCTTTAAATTCCATCAAGAATTCTCTCAACATCTCTTCCAGTTTCTAGATAGTCTGTTTAGATTTTCCATTAGTTTGGGGGTGATAATCCATACTGAAGTTAAACTCAATATTTAGAGCATTTTGAAGACTCTTCCGAAACATGGAGTTAAACTATAGATCTCAGTTAGATACAATCAATAGTGGTTTTCCATACAGCCTCACAACCTCTCTTATGTATATCCTTACAAGTTGATTTTGTGATAAGTCCTCATGAATTTAAATGAAGTGAGAAGTCTTTATAAGATGATCCACCACAACTCATATATAATTATTTCCTCTTAATGTATTCATAAGACCAATGAAAAAGTCCATGGTTATCTTTTCCCATTTCTATGTAGGTATGGGTAATGGTTTCATTATCCCTTTGTACTTTTTCTTTTTAGAATTGACTTGATGACATACTAAACACTTTGATTTATATTCTATGATCTCTTTCTTATTCCACCAATAATTCTCTTAGAGATCTCGATACATTTTCATACTCCCTAGGTGTATGGAGAAGGTTGGTCTATGTGCATCATTCAACAATTCTATTTTTATCTTAGGGTTTTATAGTACACATTTTCATGACCCAAATCTTACAACTCATTATTCATCAATTTTTAACTATGAGTATTTCCCTTTTCTTATAGCTTCCACCTTCTTCTGTATCACTATATCATCTCTTTGAGAATCCTTTATATTATCCATAAGGGATGGTTGTGAAATAGTTTGAGAAAATAATGATGAATTTCATTCCTTTATGATCCTCATTTCCATGCTTTGTAACTATAATAAGATTGGATCCTTTTTAATTCTCATCATTGATAAGGTTGTAAGATCCTTTATACTTTGAGAATTTACCACTTTATTTTCTTTACCTGGATGGTAATGGATTGAGAAGTCATATTCCTTGATCATCTCTAACCATATTTATTGGTGCATATTAAGCTCCTTATATGTGAATATATATATTAAGCTCTTATGATCCATATATATTTCACATTTCTCCCCCAAAGATATAATGCCTCAAGATTTTTAATGCAATGATCACTGCATCCAACTCCATATCATGTGTTGTATTTTTCTATTAATTATATTTCAACTACCTTTAGTTTTAGGCTATCACATTTTCATTTTTCAATAGTACATTTCATAAACTGTTCTTTAAAGAATCTATATATACCACAAAAAGTTCCCCACTTATGGGTAGTTTAAGTACTAGTGTAGTGATAATTCTCTTTTCAATTCCTTGAAGATATATTTCTATTCATTAGTCTAGAAAAACTTTACCCCATTTCAAGTTAGTTTGGTTAATATGTTTGACTATAATGGGAATTTTCTCACAAACCATCGGTAATACCCAGTTAGTACAAGGAAACTAGGGATCTATATTACATATACTAGTCTAGGCCACTCCTCAATTGACTTTATCTTATAAGGGTCTATAGATATCCCTTTTCTAGTGATAACATGACCTAATAATGATATTTCCTTCATCCAAAACTCAAATTTACTATACTTTTCATATATATTATCCTTTCGTAAAGTTTTTAGCATATTATTCAAATAATTCTCATGATCCTCCTTACTTTTGGAGTATACCGTATTATAATATATAAATACTACCACAAATATATTGAGGTAATATCTAAAGACTTTATCCATTAAGTCCATAAATACTGTTAGAGAACTAGTGAATCTAAAGGGAATCAATATGAACTCATAGTGTTCATACCTTATTAGAAAGGTAGTTTTGGGAATATCTTCTATCTTTGCATTTAATTGGTGATATCCTAGTAGAAGGTCCGCCTTAGAGAAATACTAGGGCCCATGTAGGTTATATAATAATTAATCTATCCATGGAAGAGGATAATTTTTATTTATCATTATTTTTTTGTGAGATCATGATAATCGATACATAGTTGAATTAACCCATCCTTATTCTTGACAAAAAGGACTAGAACACCCCATAGAGAAGACCTCGGGTGTATAAAACCCTTTTCTAAGTTCTTTTATAACTTCTTCTTCAGTTCCTCATACTCAATAGTGGATATTCTATAGAGTCTTGGATGTGGGCATAGATCTAGGTATAATTTCTATTGAGAACTCAACCTCTCAATCAAGAGGAAGACCAGAAAACTCTTTGGGGAATATATCAATATAATCCTTCACAATATGTGTGTTTTTAAGAATGATTCTCTCATTTGTCTCAATCATTTAAGCTGTATATTCTTACTCATAAGGAAATAATATCAAATCTTGAGTAGAATATTCCAAAGGATATTTGTCCTCCTGTTTACACTTGTATAGAATTGGAGGATGACTTGGAATGTGAAGAGTGATCCCCCTTTACTGATAGTTGATGTTGGATTTATATAAGGATAATAAATCCATGCCCAATATTGCATCAAACTCCACTAAAGGAAGTAAGATGATATTTTATGGAATATTTAGTCCAAAAACATTGATTGGGGAGGATTTATATTCATGTTATGCAATAATTACTTCATTTTTTGTTCTAACAGATAACTCAACCCCCATGTTTTGAGGTGGTGTTTGAATAGTTCTACTAAACTTGAAAGATATGAATGAATGTGTATAACCAGAATCAAAAAGTACATTTGTTATTCTTGAATGAGTAAATAGTGTACATGTCACCACATCATTGTTGAGATCCAACTAATAAGTAGTGATAGCATATACTATTCTTTTCTCTCTAGTCCTTGGAGGTTATTGTCATTGATTGTCTTTAACAACCCTTGGCTTGGGGAATTGGCTTTCATAATGCCCATGTTCCTTGTAGTTGAAACACTGTGTTACAGGCTGAGTGTTGATTTGAACCATATTTTCCTCTATTATATTATTGGGTTTATTCATCTATCTTCAAAATTGATTATCCTGATTCCCTTCTTTTCTATACTTGAAGCATCTCCTGGTTCCCTTTAGATAGTTTTCGGGATATTTCTTACCACACTTTTAACATGTGGGATTTTGGGTTTTCTCTCCTTCATGAGATTTATCTATTGATCCTCCCAAAGAAAACTCCATTTTACAATTTTTATCTTCAGGACCATGAGACCACTAAGAGTCTCTAATATTCATCTCAAAATTGAGGGAACAACTACTAGTATCTTCATATCTGTCAAATTATCAAATTTCTAAAGATTTTTGTAGAATTTTCTTTAATCCACTAAATAATCTCTTCACCATACATTCAGTGTTGATGTAAAATACAAAGGTTTACCATGATAGCCTTATGAGTTTATCCTCATACACCCTGATAGACTTATATTAATTTTTCTTCAGATTAAGGAACTAGCTCTCTATTTTAATATATATATTTTGAGGAAAATATTTATTGAAAAATATTTTCTTGAATTCTTCTCATTACATTGAATAGATATCCTCTTCGGACTTCGTGTTCTTGATTAGGGTCCACCACTAATCGGTTTCCCCCTCCATGTGATAAATAGAAAGCACATATTTCTCTTGTTCTGGTCATTGGAGGACAAATAATATCTTCTTAGTGGAGTTAATCCATTTTTCCATGATTTATTGGTCATAAGATACACTAAAGGTAGGAGGCCTTTTTCGCATAAGATACTTAACTGAAACTTTCTCTTTCTTATGATAAGGTGAATTTTGTATGATTCAAGTTATTGTACATAGCTTGAGTCAGCTAGGCTATTAATTCCATGATATTTCCATCTATCTCTCCCATAAGGTTAGGTATATAATTAGGTTAATCCTCACATTTCTTATCACATTGGTTGTTGGTATGGTTCCTCCTATTTCCTTCCATTAACTAAAAAAAGAAAAACCAGGTGAGAATACTTTAACTAATAAACATACAAAATGGAAACTTATACAATAAAAAGGAATAACTTATAAATTATAAGTATATACTAACTTATGAGTATCTAGGTTTCAATCTAGGTTATTCACAATAATTTTCCAATTAATTTTTCTAACCTAATAATTTTTTCAAGTCCTTTATAATGATTTTTAAAGTGTGTGAATTTATCAAAGCATGTCCCCTGGAAGTGTCAAACTAGGTATATAGAAAGGCCACTTTTTTTATCTAAGTGATGATCAAGTTAATACTTATTCAATATTTTTTAGAGTTATTACCCCTAGGTAAAATAGTTCTAGAGCCACATACACTTATAGTATCTAGACAGGGATGTAATTACTTAGAAACCACTCTCTCTATAATTCTCCAAAATTCTAGGATATTTTATTATACTTAGACTTATCCATGTGGTTCTCACTAAATTATTATAGTCTTAATCCCCAAAAATAACTAGCCATTCCTTTGACATCAAATATAGTTATGCAATACTTTTACACATATTATTAAATTATTTTTAACATAAATATCCATTAAATAAAATCAGAGGATTGAAAGGCCAAGTGTCTTTGGAAGACTAGGTATATAAAACATGAACATAAAAATAAAACATATTTATTTTAATCTCCCTAATGATCTCCTAAATCCCTTTTAGATCCCAAAACTGCATGGGATAACTGGGCGAATACATAGACAAAAGGGGTGAGCTAAAGAACCCATTAAAGAAATAAACATGATATCATAAAAGAGAAAGATCATGAGTAATCACATGGGAGCATAACATAAATAATATGGTATCATAAGATCATTGAAACATAGGAAATGTAGTAGTAACAAAAAACATGATATCAGTGTAAGTAAAGACCAAATTCCAAGACAACATCACATGGTGGACAGAGTCTCGTCATGGATTATGATTACTCCCTAATCCCATACAAAATGTCACATGAGACAAAAACTTTACCCAATGCATTGGAGTGATGTCTGGGTGCAACCATCATAACATGTTCATGATTATGTGTGTCACAAAAGTAAATCAATCTTAAAGCATAACCATTATAATTATTAATGGAAATAAAGGGGTTCATAATCATGCCTCATATAATAATCAAACTAAATTTCATAAAGATTCCAAAGAGAAGAAGGAATTAAATATTATGGATGTTCATATCTGAGTATATAATCACAGGTATAAAAATAAGGTGTTCTTTTGGGAATAAAAAAAATTAAATTATTTTTACATAAAAGTATTAATGGATAGAAAATTTCCCCTTAATCAGGTTTGATTTTAAAGAATTAATTTGAGAAATGAAATTATGGAATGTATCACCCCATAAAAGGAACATAGAATGAGATAGGTATATATGTAAGAGAAATATATATATATATATATATAATTTATAAGAAATACATAACATTAAATGATGTTATAAAGTGATTTATAGAGATAATGGTCATGATCCAAAGAAAAATAGTGGTTTAGAGAGATCACTGACCTTAAGTCTTGTCATTCTTCATATGAGTTATAAAATATTGAATAATAAATAAATATTTGTTATACATGTATTAAAAAACCATAATCATATATTTAATACCATATATTATTTTTTTTATAATATATTACCACTAGTTTATTAAAAATTATTTATTAAATTCATTATTCCATGTGATAACAACTTCATTTTTCAATCATGTTTTGGTTCGAAAATCTCACTATTTATACATTTATCATGGATAAATAATATAAAAAATGTTAACAATGATATTAATATCATAAATATTCATTATATATACATATATATTTATTTATAGTCAACTATAAAAGGTATATATAAAATAATGAATTACACTATTCATGGAAACGGTAGTTCGTACATACGCATGAATGTTGTTTTCATTTTTGATTGATGGAACGAAAGAAAGATAAATAATAATTAAAATTTAAAGAATCATAATACTATCATAAATAAAATATGTATTTATTATATCTCTAATTAAAACCATCTTTTAGAGGCTATGATGGAAAATTAATAGCATTGGTTCGCGAGGCGATAGTTTTTCGTACACACAAATGATGATTTTGTTTCCTATTTGATAGATGAGGAGATGGATGTAAGTGATTAAAATAACATAATAAAATCTTAGTTTATGGAATATATTTATTTTATTATTTAATTATTTTTAAATAATATTTGAATGAGTTAGAATAAGAAATAAAATAAAAACATTCAGTTAAAGACTTTACCTCTTCTTTGGACAACTTCCATTTCATTACACCTTAAACCCTCTAAGGTTGGAATTATCATAAAATCAAGACCTATAGAATGTGGTTAAGGATTTTAGGAATGTATTTGGGTTGTTATTGGATGAATTAAAAGGATTTTAGTGTAAAGAAAATAGGATAGTTCGTTCCCTTTTATAAGTGAGGGGAGGGCACTCTTGGAATTACTTAGAATATTAAATTAATATAAATTAGATTTCATTGAAAAAAGACTCCAAAATGATATAATTGGAATATATGATGATTTTGGTTCAAAATAATATCATAAAATAAAATTTCAATAAATTTAGATTAAGTTTTTACCCTTATCTCTTTGTTTTAACCCGTGTTAACCCTTTTGACAATTACCGAGATAACAAAGTTTTTAATATTGAGGGGTCAATATAGTTACTATAAAAGGAAAATTGGTTCATGAATGGATAATATTTGATATTTTTAAAAATATAACAATAAATTTTATGAATATAGTATTTTTAATAATTTTAAATCAATTAATAAAATATTATTTATTATAAAATAACATTAATGTTGTTTTTGGAACTATTCGTTTAATTTGAATTTGAAAACAACATGAAAAACTGGAATTAGAATATAATCCCTTAAAACATATATAATATCTTATTTGTATCCATAAAATTCATGTAAAATAGTAATTAATTCATATTATATTACTTTTAATATTTTTAAAATCATTTTTTTATTTTTCTATTAATTAAATAAATATTATGTCAGGGTTGTGTAAGAATTTAAGGTAATTATTTCATTACTAAAAATTAGATATAAATTACCATAATAAAAAATAATTTATCTTTCAAATAACCATTTTATAACTTAATGTATCCTCTTTTTATCCCTATGTCAAAAATTAAGAGATAATAAAACAAAGAGAATGACATTTTTTACTTTTCTTTACATAAAATAATTTAAACATCAAAATCAAAGAAATATGGCACAATGTTTATATATTTTAGAAACTTAAATGTAAATAGATAAAATAAACACATAAAATTGGATAAAGGTAATTGTTATGGTCATTTTTAGTCCTTGTCGTATTATTTTTTAACCTTAATTGCTCGATTTACCCTTACCGTGGTGACAATTATTTACTATGGTTACTATTCATAATGAATAAAAATAAAAGAGACCTATTTAATAAATTTTCACCTCCTTATTTAAAATATAGAATCTGTTTTTCAATATTAAATTTATAGAATTGGTAGAAAATAATTTAATATTAACACTCAAAATTCAACAAAAGACGGTTTTTCATAAAAATGTATTTTAAGTATTAAAAAATATTTTTAATTAAAATTCAATAATAAAATTCATTCCAAATACTAATTGGTTTATTATTTATAAAAAGGAACTAATTAAACTTTAAAAATAATCCAAAATATAAATTTACTTTGTAAATACTTTAAAAGAATATAAAATTTTCAATAAATGCCGGTATTTTTAACTATTCATTGAAAAATCAAACTTTTCAGAAAAATCTCAGAATTTCACAATAAGATAATTTTGATATGATGACTTAAAAAATTATATCCTTTTGATAAGATAAAATTTATAACATTTCTGAAAATTAATTATAATATTTTCTTGTAAAAATCAATAAAAACTATTTTCAAAGAAAACGTATTTTTGAAGGACAAAATGACTTCACTAAAAATTGAGTGATTATTTAATAAGTATCTATAAATGCATTTAAATTGAGTAGGGACTATATATATTTTCATAAAGTATTTAATATTATTCATACCCACTGATTTAATGACTAGGTTATAAAAATCATATTTAAATACTAATATTTCATGGTTCATTTGGGCTCGGTGTTGCATATTGTATACATTATTGACCATAGTTTTATTTTTTAAAAATATTGGGGTATTAAAATGCTACTTTTCATCAATATGGGAAACTTAAAATGGTATTTTTATCTTAATAAGAATAAATATGGAAACAATTATTCAAAAGAGAACTTTGCAGCCATGATCTTTGAAGTGAATGTACTCGAGGATAACTCTTATTGGTGGATCGATTCTAGTGTTACACGACATGTGCGAAACAAAAAAATCTCTATTTAAGAGGATGGAATGTATTAAAATGGTTCATTTATCTACATGGGGAGCTTTTTAATCATAAATGTACAAGGGAAGGTAGTGGTTGATCTTGAGTTTACCTTGATAAAGTTCCTCACCTTAAATGGTGTTTTGTATATGCCCAATGTTCATAGGAACTTAGCCTCTGGAAGATTGTTAAAAAAGAATTAGTTTAAGATTTTATTTGAGGTTGATAAATTTGTTTAGTTAAAGGGTGTGATCTTTTTTGTAAAAGGTCACTTGAAAGATATATTATTGAAATTAAATACAAATATCGTTTCTGCTCACTTGCTAGAGTCTTTTGATTTCTGGAATAATCGTTTAGGACACATTAATTTTAAGAAAATCCATGACATGATAAAAATGGAATCATTACCTATCTTAGATAAAAATTATATTAAATTTGTTACTTTCATGAAAAATAAAATAGTTTGGAAAACATTTCCAACTATAGAAAGAAAAAGTAACTTTCTAGATTTTGATACATAGTAATGTATGTGATTTTCATGTTACACCCACCATAAGTAATTAAAGTTAATTTTTAACTTTTATTGATGATTATTCTAGATTTTTACTTTTCTATATTTTATATGCTAAAGATGATGTTGTAGATAAATTTAGCATCTATAAAAATGAGGTTAAAAACCAATGTGGGCTTATAATTAAATGCCTTGGATCTGACATGGGAGATGAATACTATAGTCCTTCATTGTTTGAATCCTTAGGTATCATGCATGATGTGATAGCTCCCTATACACCTCAAATAAATTGTGTAACTATTAGAAAGAATATAACATTAATAGAAATGGTTAATTACATGATGTCTATCTCGGGTCTCTCAAAAGGTTTTTGGGGAGATCCATTATTAATTGTGTGTCATATCCTAAATTGGGTTCCCATAAAGGGAAGGTTATGACTCTATATGAATTATGGAAGTATAGTAAACCAAATATAAATTATTTAAAGGTTTGGGGTTTTTATGAAATTTTAAGAGAACATGAACCTAAAAGAGAAAAGTTGGTTAAATTAGGTATTGATCACATGTTTCTTAGATATGTAGATCATTCAAAGGATTATAGATTCATGGCTATAGAATAAAATGATTTAATATCTATTAATATATTTATTGAATCAAGAGATGTTATTTTTAATTAATTTAGGTTTACCGCTTTACCTAAGAATGTCCAAATAGAGAAATATGAATCAAATAAAAGAGTATCTAAAGAAGATAAGGTCGAGGAGGTTCATAAAAGTAAACGACAACATATATCAAAGTGATATGGATCTTATTTATATATGTAATTGTTGGAAGGGACTAATTAGAGTATTGTTATACAAACTCTAGTTTTTCTCAATATAAATTATGGCCCAAAAACATTAAAATAGGTTATGTCATGTTTTGATGCATTTCTTTGGAGGGAATCTATATATGATGAAATGGACTCTATAATTGGAAAAAAAAATACATGGATATTATTTTACCATCTTCGAGGTTCAAAACCTATAGTATTTGTGGCATCTTGAACCTGGTTCACTCATAAGTAATTAAATCGGATCATCCACATGACCTCAAGCGTGCCTCCTCATATTCAATAGGCTTTTAACTATAAGTGGGGGTATATGATAGTACAATGGGGAGACTATACCCCCATGATTATAATGTAGTATAGCAGTATCTAATAATGGTATTCGATGGAAATAGTAATAAACAATCAGTATAAGAGTAATAAATAATAATATAGATATAATAATCAAGAATAAGTTGAATCATAACATATTCCAAAATGATTATCATGCCATGTGATATACAAAAGGTGGAATAGGGGAATAGGCATATACATCAGGATATAAAAAAATATAAGAAGTCCAAAAACTATCTCAACTAGCATCCCAAGCCTAATATTGGTCCTCTTCTCATGTACTTCATCCTAAGCATACAATAAAGCATCTACAGCCAAATGTTTCCCCTTATCCATACCTATATCCATGAGTTCTTTTTGGGTACCAACTGGTCACCCAAACAATGTATGAGATATACTCAGTAGGCCACCACTTATGGTGTCTAGTAAAATCTATCAATTTCATATAAAATGATTAGTGTGCATGTATAATAATGTGAGAAAAATTATAGAATTTAAATGGGTTAGCTCTGGTTCCTAAAGGACACCAGGATAACACTATATGCTTCGGCCCAAGTTAGATGATCTATAAACAAGTATCCATATGTATACATATATATGGTCTATATATGTAGTGATGTTTATTTCCATATATATATGGATACTACTACTAGCTAGGACTCTAGGTGTAACTTAGGAATCCATGGTCGGTATTATATATCTCATATAATTTAAAGGGGTTCCATGCCTATGTATCACATTTAACTAGGGATACCATGCCCAATTATCACATTTTAGTTGGGATGCCTTTCAAAAGTATCATAAGTATGTGGGTCACCTTGACTGAGTATCATAAGTATATGGTTCTCCTTTCCTGATTATCACAAATATGTGGGTCACCCTGCACAAGTATCACAAGTATGTGGTTTTCCTTGCCCGAGTGTCACAAATATGTGGGCCACCTTTCCTGAGTATCATAAGTATGTGGGTTTTCTTTCCCAAGTATCACAAGTAGAATGGATTCCATGCCCACAAATAAAACTTATAAAAGGTCATTCATGATTTATAATAATTCAAGGGTAGAATTAAAATTCATTTATCATTTCATTTAATTAAGGGTATAACCTTTACTCATATGGAAGTTACATTGAGTGTCCATAACACTCATTTACATTTAATTACCATGATTCATTTAATTGGGTGGAAATCAACACCACAAAGAAGGTGATGTGTAAATATAACATTTAATAATCAAAGGGTGGATACATGAGCACACCTTATGGGGTGGGACTATTCTATAGGGGTTACTCCCCCATATACAATTAAGGTTATATGGGGAAATTCTAGTATTATTAACAACTTAGATAATGGAAAATTTGATTTTAAGGAAACACGCAGAAGGTCCGGCGTGCAGTAAGATGATGTATGTTATAAAATGACTCGGTTTTAGAGTAAAAGTACATGACCACCAACCTTAGGTTGGAATATGAACCCTCATATTTTTTCCTTTGAAATGATCTGGAATAGAAGAAATTTTCCAAATAGACAAATGCCTTGAAAATAGGACATATTAGCTCATACAAAAATAGTATAGAAGATGGAGAGATAAACTAAGAAAGGAATAAAGTGTATTTAAGGTCTTATCAGGAGGAATATAATGAGATTAATGGTGGACTGATTGGATTCTGGATAATAGAGATACTTCAAATCTTAAGGAGAATCCATGTAGGGGCTCTTATGGTGGTCGGATGCTATGGAAAAGAGATGGGAAAGATGGTTTTAATTTTAAGAGGGAAGGAGGTAAAAATGGTAAATTAATACCAATTTAAGAGGTTGTATGGTTTGGCTGTAGGGTTGTCCAAACCATGTTCAAACCGTGCTATAAGAACTTCCCCAAGACACCCCTCGCATGGTTTAGTTCATGGTTTGTCTAACTATTCACAACCCATGAAAAACACCTCAACAACGAGTTCTTCAGCACTCACATGGTTGTGCAGCCTAGGATGAATGGTTAGGAAAAATTTTGTGACCCCCTATTGTGCATTTGAGCACCCTACATGGTTGAGTCACACAGTTAGCACTGACTATTCCCTAACTGTGTGGCTTAGTCTTTCTCTCCAAATTTCGGACCTTTGAGCTCCGAATGAGCCTCAGGGATCTCCCAAACTGCTCATTATGTCCATGATCAAATTAATAAGGTAAAACACAAGGGTTTTGATAGTATATTAAGTGTCCATACCTCTTCAAAAAGCCTAGATTTTATAACTTCCCATCCTTAAAACAAATCATCCTTGAGTTTCTCTTCTAAGGGTGGTAAAACATCACCTGAGAAATGTTCCAGCCACTGAACATGAATGTCAGCCTCTCACTCCCAGGTCTCATCCTATACACGGTCATGCTACCATAACACCTATATGAAAGGAAATGATCTACCTCAGAGATAATTAATTCTCTGATCAATGATATGTATCAGATACTCCTCAAATGACACATCTACCTCTAGCTCAATATCCATAGGACCAAATGAATCAGATGGGTCAAATTAATAACGATAAAGATATGATACATGGAAAATGTCATCCATGGCCCGGTACCTTTGAGTTAAAGACAGCTGATAGGCTACCGGACTGACTCTCTCTAAGATCTTTAAAAACCCAATGTAACAAGGTGAAAGCTTTCCTTGCCTCTAAATCCATCTATGACTTAATCTAGGTGAAACTCATATAATTACCTAATGTCCCACCTCAAACTCCAGAGCTCAGTAGTGAAAATTGGTATAAGAATTCTTCCTGGATTGAGTCGTAGTCATATTCTTATGAATAAGCTACAATTTTTATGATTTATCCTAAATGAGATAAGGTCCCAATAGTGCTACCTCACATGCCTCTAACCAACATAGGGGTGAATGACACGGCCTACCATATTGGGACTCATAGGGATCCATATCAATAGTTTCTTTAAATCTTTTATTTTAGGAAGACTCAATGAGAGTTAGGTGTTTCTCCCAATAACCCCCAAAATCAAGGGCATATACTTGGAGCATACCCTCTAACACCTGTATCATACACTCAGACTGACTGTCAGTCTGAGGGTGGTATGATATACTCAAAAGAACCTGTGAACCTAATTATTCTACAAACCATTCAAGAACCACAATGTAAACTAGGAATATCGATTCTATATGATAGAAAAGTGATCACCATGATGGTTTAGAATATCTAAAATATAAATCCTCTTAAGTTCATCAACTAAGAAGGTCTAGAAGATATGTAATATGTGAGTGATTGTGGTCGTCCAGTCAGTGATCACCCATATATCATCACTGACTCAAGGGGACCTCAGCAAATCCATCACAAAATACATAGTAACATCATCCCATTTCTATTTCAGAATGGATAAAGGTTGTAAAGTTACAGTAGTCTACTAGTGCTCAGTCTTCACCTACTGTCAGGTAGAGTACCATGTGATAAAACCTACAATCTGCCTCTTCTCACCTAGCCACCAATACTGACGATGTACATATTGGTACATCTTAGTAATACTAGGATGTACTGCCCAAATAAAGGCATGATATTCCCACATCAATTCTTCCTATAAGGATGTAGGAACCCAAACACATCCTTGAAAGTGCAAGATCTCATCCTCAATGATAACCCAACCAGGTGGTGGGTCCTCACCTAAAACACTCTCCCTTAGGAATAATCCCTTGGGATCTAAAATCTATCTCATCCTAACCCATTTTAGAAGGGAGGATGTCACTACCAAGGCTACTAAAACTAGTTACTCATGATATTCCTAAACCTTTATGTTATCTCAAAAAATAGTTTCATCATATTCCACTCACAACTAGCCTCTTGGATGGTTTGTGTCTGAGTCTTTTAGATCATGTAATCTTATACTACATTTCCCTTACCAGGTGTATACGCGTTATCAAATTCAAACGATTGAAGGTACTCTACTCATCAGTGTTGTCTAAGATTCAATTCACACTATTTTGAAATGTATTTGAGACTTTTTTGGTCTGTGTAAATGATGAGCCACTCCCCCAATAGATAATTCCTCCAATAGTGTAAGGAATGAACCATTACAATCAACTCGAGGTTGTGCATAAGTTAATTCCAGTCATGATGTCTCAATCAGTGGAACCCATGCTCTATAACTAGATCTTCCTATATTATAATTTCTCCTAGAATGGTTTCTGATGCATCACAATAAATTGAATAGATTCTTCTAAGATCTAGAAGAATCAAGATCAATGCTAAATTTAGTCTCTCTTTAAACTCTTGAAAGTCTGATTCACAGGCTTCAAACCATAATAACTTCATACCCTTTGTAGTCAATCCTATGAGTGTCACTATTAGGCGTGATAAGTATTGAATAAAACATCTATAATATCCATCAATCCTTAATAAACTACCTATGTCAAATAAATTCTTGGGTTTTTCACAGGAAACTACAGCGCTCACCTTCTATAGGTCAATATATACTCTTTCCTCTAAGATTATGTGACCCATAAAGTGGACCTTATTGATAAAAAAGTGGCATTTGGTGATCCTATCATACATCTGGTTCTCTATTAGTGTATTCATCATGATCTTAAGATGTTTGGCATGGTCTTGTCGACTGTAAGAATACACTAAGATTTAATCCATGAATACTACCACAAATGAATCCAGATATGGGTGGAAAACCTGATTCATTCAGGCCATGAAAACTACTAGCATGTTTTTAATGATGAATGTCATAACCAGGTACTCATACAAGTCATATCTACTCCATAATGTTGTACATGGTAGGTATGATGGCTTACCATGAACCTAATGGTATCCTGGCCACAATTTAATCTTGGAGAAAACCATTTCTCCTCATAAATGGTTGAAGAGGTCATCTATACAAGATAGTGGATACCAATTCTTAACCGTAAGCTAGTTCAACCAGGTATAATCCACCAAATTATGAGGTTATTGTCCATTTTATTGGTGAAAAGGGTAGGTAAACCCCATAGTGAGGTATTGGGTCATATTAAACCCTTGTCTTTCAAATCCTATAACTGGTTATTAGGTTCCTAAAGATTTATAGGTGTCATACCGTAAGGAGGAATGGACACTAGTATTGCTTTTGGAACAATATAAATAGTAAACTCCACTTATTTTATAAGAAGTAACCCATAAAATTCATCATGGAAGACATACCTCTAACAGTCCACTACAGGAGGGTATTATATATGCTATATTTTTTGATCACTTATAGAGACTATATATCTAGGTTGTCACTCTACCCATCCCATGGTGCTTGGGTCTAGATCTAATCACTTGGACATCCCATTATCCCTTATAAATGTAAGTACCACCATCAGGTAATGAAAAAGATACTCTACTATTATAGTAATCAATGTGAGCATGATAAGGTACTAACTATTTCATTTCTAGTATGATATAAAAACCTATCATCTAAAGTACAAAGAGGTTCCACAAGAATCGGAACCCACTTATCTCAAGGGGGACACATTGATCTAAAGAACACTCTCTGTTCAAAACCCTAATGGTGTGTCAAGTGTCATCACACCACAAAAGTATTCTATCTCTAGTCCTAGGCATTCCATAATTTCTGAAAACAAAAAAAAAGTGTGAAGTACCTATATCAAATAAGGTAAATACTAAAGTGGAGGCTACAAGAATAGTACCTCTAACTATAGAAGGCCTGACACTTGGCTTCTCAAGAGTGGGATCAACTGTATAGATATGGCTAGATCCATGGTGTTGAGATACAAACCAAATACCCTAATTAGGTTCGCTCTGCTAACGTTGGATGTCTAGAGCTTGAATACCTTGTCCATGACCACCCCCTCAACCTGATTGGTCAATAGTACTCTAGCTACCTTATTGATGAGGTTATACTGATCCTTTTGGACTCCCCTTGTTTTAATCATGTTTTAATAATCACAAATCTTATACATCCTACAAATCTTGTTAATCCTGTTTAATCTGTTTCTAGTCATGTGTAAAGATGGTTGTTTTCTTTATGATTTAAATAAATTTTCTCATGATCTTGATTCCTATAAATCATAACTGATTTTTGTAAACTATATTTAATTTGTTTTATAATGAATTTATTTTTTGAATGATCAAGTCTAATTCATTCTATAAATATTACTTCTTAAGTCTATATAAAGATATTTGGCTAAGTCTGAGAAATCATGAGTCTTCCACTGGTTTTGGTTTTCAGGCAAAGGACCCAGACACCAAGACCCAGACACTGTCACCCAGACACTATGACCAGACACCGTGACCAGACACCGTGACCCAAACACCGTGACCCAGACACCGTGACCAGACATTGTGAACAGACACCATGACCTAGACACCCTAAACCAGACATTGTGAATCGACACCATGACCAGACACCATGACCAAACACCATGACCCAAACACTGTGACCCAGACATAGTGACTGGACACCATAAACAGTTTCAGATCTATTGAAGTATGTGACATTGGTTCCTTGCTAAGACATCATTTGATGTTTTTCAAAGGACCAGACATCGTGATCCTAACACCGCATCTTTATAACCAGTTCCTGATCTCTATAAAACTATGCCATCATAACTGTCTCACTGATCAAAGGCAAAGAAGAAGACTCAGTTTCATGATGACGTCGTTTCCAAGTTACACCATTTCCAGACAGACTGTGACACCATTCTTTAATCTATTTTTTCGTTTTCAATTTAATTTCTAATGGTCATATTTGAGTCTTTTAAATGCAGTGACATAATTAATATTTAATTGTAGACATGTAACCTGACAGTATGAGGTACGAGGTGCATAATACATGAATCATGTTGGATCCAACACATGCACTCTAAGAATAAAAAGAAAAGTATAGCCCTGAAACATGGTGTGGTAGAGCAACAGACGCATGAGAATCCTTGAGAAAAGAACAGACACATGCAACAAGATACATCTGAAGAACACACAAATCATTCATGAATCCAAAATCTTGGATACCATAGATCAGAGTCAAGAAAATCTTCACAATACAAAATCTAAGAAGAACATGAGTCGGATCTAACTGGAAACCAGAGCACCAGACTTGTGATACTCTATTTCTCACAAGAGGACTTGATACTTGTATTTACTTCATCCAAGAATTCTAGAGGTGCATAGAATACCAATCAGAGCACTTCTAACCTTATCTCATCATATTTTCTCTATTTTGTATTGTTTTTAGATTTTGAGCAGTTTGTGTGTGTCTGTATTAAAACACACATTGTATCCTACACTAAACTGAAGGATAAAAGATATCCTTCCTATCATATCTTTTTACACTTTTTTACTCCCATAGATAAGTGTGGAAGAGTTCCCTGTGTGACCTGGTAGTTTATACCCACGAAAAAATATAGAAGAGGTCATGTGACATGGATAGTTCCATGCACTATTGTTTACCCATATCTAGGGTGTGGATCAAGTTTATTAATATAAACTTCTTGGTGGTAGTTGATCACCAAGTATAGTGGATTAGGTCTTGGCTTGAGACTAAACCACTTGTTTTATATCTGATGTGTTGTTTATTTTTTTTCTTTATTTTACTGTATAATTCAGAAATCACTGGATTGAATTTGATAGTTAATCTTGGACAGAAGTTATAATTGTTTTTCCTTATTAGAATAGCTTCAAAAGTAATATCAATAACTGATATTGAGATTTCTGAGAATTAATCAATCTTCTAAGAAGTTATTTGAACAGTCAAATTTTCATAACCATATTACCTTGATTAACTGGGTTGTATTTATTTTTATTAGGGAAACTTTTCAGAAAACTTTTCAAACATAAATTTTTATAGATACTCAATTCACCACCCCCTCTTGAGTAAGCTACTCTGACCAACATTTGGTATCAAAGGAGTTTGTTATTCCCGTTAAGACTCTGTTTTTGAAACTATTAAACTGTGATTTTAGTTGTACTTTAAAGATCTATAAAATTTATGTCAATTCTAAATTTCTATCTCTTTAAAAGTATTTAATTATTATGGATAATCGACTGGAAGGTGCTGCAACAAACATACCACCATTACTTAATGGAACTTATTATTCCCAATGGAAAATTAAAATGAAAATGCATTTAGAAAGTATGGGTTTTGAAATTTGGTCTTCAATTATAGATGATTATAAGATTCCTCCTACTAATAGAATCACTTGGGATAACCCAACCAAGACTGCCTATAATAACAATTTCAAATCCATGAATACTCTATATTACTCTTTAGGAGATGAGGAATTTAACAGAATTTCTGCATGTAAAACTGCCCATGAAATTTTGGATACTTTGTCTGTTTCACATAAAGGAACTTCTAGTGTGAAAGAAATGAGACTTAATACTTATAATATTAAATATAAAAACTTTAAAATTAAACCTGATGATCCCATTTCTGACATATATCTCAGGTTCAACATAATTTTCAACACAATGATTTCTCTTGGAAGAGAATTTACTGCGAAAGAACAAATCATGAGGATTCCCAAATGCCTAGCTAATAGATGGAGAGAAACCTCTGTCTCTATTAAAGAGTCATGCGACATCAGAAAGTTACTTGTAAAATAACTCACTAGGAAACTAATGATATATGAAGAGGAGTTAAAAGTCAACAAGGAAGAGGAGGATGAACCCAAAAGAAAATCTATTGCATTTAAGACCACCACCTCTAAACACAAAGAAAAAGGGAAATTGGAAGTCTATGTAGAAAGTTCCAGTAGTGAACAATCATCACCTAACAGTGATGAGGATATGGCTCAATTATCCATAAGGTTTAAGAGATTTTACAAGAATAATAAATTTTTCAGAAAGCCTAACTTCAAAGTAAGATATGATCAAAATGGAAGTTGGAAGAAAGATTGGAAAAGAAGTGACAAGTCTGATGAGATATTATGCTATGAATTAAGTGAAAGGTGCATGTAAAGGCTGAATATCCCAAGATAAAGTACAAAAAAGAAATATGAGGACAAAGATAGAAAGTATAAAAAGTCAATGAAAGCAACATAGAGTGATTTTGAGGATAGTTCAAGTGACTCAAAATCTTCACATGATGAACAGGCTAACAAAGCCAATATTAGTTTTATGACAAACACATCTGAGGTAACCCTAGAATCTCCTGTACAAAATTCCTATTATTCTGGAGATGAAAGTGATTCTAAAAATATGTCTAATGAAGAGATGTGTGAGTATTTCAATATGCTTGAAGAGACATGTAATGAACTAAAGGATAAATACAAGTCTTTAAAGAAATAGGATGCTCTTACCTCAACTGTTAAATCTAAACTTACTATAGAAAGGGAGAAAAATGTTCAATTACTCAAAGAAAACATTGAACTAAATCTATATAATAAGAAATTGAAAAAGGAAATTGAAATGTTTACTAATGGTAAAGATACTTTGGAACAAATTCTTGGTAAACAAATTGCTCCTAAATATACTACTGGTATTGGCTATCAACCTGGTAAAATAAATTTTGGAAAAACCAATTTTGTTTCTAAGTCTAGGACATATATTTTTACTCTTAGTTTTGGAAAACATTAAGCTAGTTCAAATTATGATACACTCTCTACTGTTTCAAGCTTTTCTAGAACAAATAGAGTTTATTTTTCAAGAACTTTACATAATGCTTATAAGAAACCTATGAGGAAGATGTGGGTTCCTAAAGCACTAGTCGCTAATATTACTAGACCTAAACAAATATGGGTATCGAAGTCTATTTTTATTTGACTATTTTGTATGAAAATTTCTTAAATATATCCTGTAAAATCTTATGGTACTTGGATAGTGGGTGTTGAAGACACGTGATAGGAGACTATTCATGCTTCAAGAAATTAATAAAAATTGATGGTGTACATGTCACCTTTGGTGAAAATTTCAAAGGAAAAACCATTGGCCTTGGACAAATCGGTAACTCTAACTTAGTTTTAATTTCCAAAGTACTTTTTTTATGGATTGAAATATAATCTGTTTAGTATTTCACAACTATGTGATGATGTATTTCATGTTAAATTTGAAAATTATGCTTACAATGTTTTTAATTCTAAAAATGAATTAGTGTTTTCTGCATTGAGAAATGAAAATATATACTCTATTAACCTAGAGTCTTTAGTTTCTCAAAATGCTTCATGTTTAAGTGTATTTCACAAAGAGTCTTGTCTTTGGAATAGGAGACTAGGACATTATAATATTCAATCCCTTAGAAAGCTAACTAGAAAATTCTTATTCAAAGATCTACCCAAACTTGAGTTTCCAAATGATAAAGTGTGTAATCCTTATCAAAAGGGAAAGCAACACAAATTTTTCTTCAAACCAAAGAAAGAAGTGTCAACTTCTCAACCTCTCGAATTGGTTCACATGGATTTTTTTAGACTATCTAGAGTTTCTAGTTTAAATAGGAAGCACTATGTTTATGTTCTTGTAGATGAATGTTCTAGATATACTTGGACTTTCTTTTTGGATCACAAAATTGAAGCCTGCTCTTATTTCACCAAACATGCTAAAACTGTAGAAAATCTTAGTGGACTTAGAATTAAATCCTTAAGAAGTGATCATGGTCGTGAGTTTGAAAATCAAGAGTTTGAATCCTTTTGTTCATAAAATGGTGATAGTCATAATTTCTATGCCCTTAGAACACCTCAAAAAAATAGAGTTATATAAAGAATATATAGAACCTTGCAAGAGATTGCTAGAACCATGATTAGTGAATATGACTTACCTATTTATTTTTGGGATGAAGTAGTAAATACAGCATGTTATATTATTAATAGAGTGTTAATTAGACCTATTCTTAAAATAACTCCATATGAGTTATGGAAAAATAGAAAACCCAAAGTAATCTACTTCAAATTTTTTGGTTGCAAATTCTATATCCTTAATACTAAGGAAAATCATGAAAAATTTGCATTCAAGAGTGATGAAAGAATATTTCTAGGATATTCAATCTCTAGTATAGCCTATAGAGTGTTTAACAAAAGAACTAAATGTGTGTAAGAATCTGTCCATGTTAAGTTTGATGAGACAAATCCACATGAGCCTAAGACCACTATAGAGAACCCGGAGGATGATGTGTCAAATCTGGACATCAATTCAAAATCCCCTAACCATCCTGTAAAGGAATCTGTGAAAAATTCCAGTTTTGGAAATTATTTAGATTCAATTCATAATGAACCCGAACCTGTTGAAGAACCTATAATCTCTAGTCCTTTTTTTAGAGCTGTTAGAACCCTTAAGAACCATCCTTTAGATGTTGTTGTAAGATATTTAGATAAAAGAACTCAAACTAGAGCTTCTCTTAGAAATCAGGTTTAACATCAAGTCTTCTTGTCACAACTTGAACCTAAAAACATTAATGATGCTATCAATGATGAGTTGTGGGTGATGGTTATGCAAGAAGAGCTTAATCAGTTTGAAAGGAACAATGTTTGGAAACTTTTGGACAGACCCAAAGATACATTTACCATAGGCACTAAGTGGGTGTTTAGAAATAAGGTAGATGAAGCTGGTAACATAGTTAGAAACAAGTCTAGATTGGTTGTACAAAGATATAGTCAAGAAGAGGTAATTGACTATGAAGAGACCTTTACACTAGTATCTGGACTTGAAGCCATTAGAATCCTGCTTTCTTATACTGCACATCTGAATTTCAAACTATATCAAATGGATGTTACGAGTGCATTCCTAAATGGGTATATAGTTGAGAATGTATTTGTTGAGAAACCCCCTGGTTTTACAAATCCTCACTTTCCAAATCATGTTTTTAAATTATCAAAATCTTTATATGGTTTAAAACAAGATCCAAGAGCTTGGTATGATAGATTAAGTACTTTTCTTATTTCCAAAGGTTTTACAAAAGGTATAGTAGATCCTACCTTTTTATAAAACTAATTTCCAATGAGGTTTTAGTAGTTCAAATTTATGTAGATGATATTATCTTTGGATCTTCAAAAAAGTATTTATGTATTGAATTTTCTAAAATGATGCAAAACAAATTTGAAATGAGTTTAATGGGTGAACTAAAATTATTTCTTAGATTTCAAGTCTTCCAAAATAATGATGGTATTATTTTAAATCAAAGCAAATATACTAGAGATCTTCTAAAATTTTTTGTCTTTGACAGCACTAAAAGTAGTTACACTCTAATGAGTACTACTTGTAAGTTGGATCTTGATGAAGATGGAAAATCTATTGATCAAACCACTTACAGAGGAATTATTAGAATCTTACTCTACTTAACTGCTATCGAATCTAACATTATTTTTAGTGTATGTATGTGTGCTTGTTTTCAAGAAAACCCTAATGAATCTTATTTAAATGCTGCTAAAAGGATTTTCAAATACATCAAACATACACCCAATCTAGGATTGTTCTATTCTAGAAGACAATAATTTGATTTAGTTATTTTGATCCAGATTTTAGTGGTTGTGAGTTAGATAGAAAAAGAACCTCTGTAACATGTCACTTTTTAGGAAAGTCACTAGTATCATGGTGTTGTAAGAAACAAAACTCTGTTTCATTATCTACCGTCGAAGCTGAGTACATAACTTTTGGTAGTTGTTGTGCACAAATTTTTTGGATGAAACACACATTACTAGATTATGGATATCAATTCAGGCATGTACCTATAAATTGTGACAATACAAGTGCTATTAACATCTCAAAAAATCTTGTTTCACACTCTAGGACAAAACATATTGATGTAAGACATCACTTTTTGAGAGACCATTATCAAAAAGGTGATATCACTTTGGAATTCATTGGAACTGAATATCAACTCACTGATATATTCACCAAACCATTAAATTTTGAAAGAATATATTACATCATACAAGAATTTGGAATGATAAATCTTAAGTAGTAAGTGTATTGTTTCATAACTTATTGTTTCACAGTTTATGGTTTCACAAGTCATTGTCTTAAGATTACTGTCTAACTCTTACATTTCTACAGTTTTTTGTCTTAAAAGTTTTTGTCTCATGTTTATGGTCTCACAGTGAAAACCTGTTACGGTCTCACCATGAAAACCTGTTACGGTCTCACCATGAAAGTATGTTTCGGTCTCCCCATAAAGAAACTTTTTCATTTTATTTACATATTATAACCCGTATCACTGTAATTAATTATTTTATTCTTTTTATTTCTCGAACTTTTCAATTTGCGATGCTCGATATCCCTAAATGATAAAAATGAAAGAATTTTCACTCTTTTCTTCACTCGAGCTCTCTTCTCTCAAACTGTAAGCCCTACTTAAACCCTTTAGTTCTCTCTCTCTCTCTCTCAAACCTTTTTTGAATGCACAGGATGAAGAACCCATCTTCTTATACTCCTGAGAAGTGCAGATCTCAAAAGAAAATTAAAAGAGAACTAAAGATAGTGCCCAAAGGTCCTCTGAATCTAAATCTTGTTGACAGAATAGTGGTACCAGAAAAGGAAATTTGCCCTGAGTGGCTGCTATCAAGTAAGTCTCTAGTATTGAAAGTACTGAAAGAGCAGGGATGGCTGGATTGGTTTACAAAGGAGACAAGGTTGATTTACCCAAATCAAGTTGCTCAGTTTTATTAGTTCTTTCAATTATCATTTGATACAGAAGATGGTTTTTTTGTGAGAAGTTAGATCAATGGCCAAAGATGTACCTTTTCTTTGAGGTTATGGGATGCTTTCCTAAGGATACCTCATGAGGGAATTTTTGAGGACTACCAGAGAGGTCCTCCTCCTTCAAGTGAGATCTTTGTTTCAGAAGAAGCCTTGGGAAGCTTGACTAGAAATAATACAAAGATAATAGCTATTGATGCTGAGCTAGATGGTGAAACCGGATTATTGTTTAAGTTTGTTCAGAATCTGATTAGTCCAAGAAAAGGAGATTTTTCTATACTCAAGTATCGGGAATTATTTTTTATATATATTATGAATAATGGACACAAGATTAACCTATGTAAGTACGTTATACTTCATATGTTTGAGTAGATAAAATCAACCTCAAAGTCAACCTCCTTGTTCTACTCAAGGTTAATCTTTGATATGATTCATGCTAAAGTGTTGGTTGGACTGGATGAAGAAGTAACTAAGGACTATGAATTTTTTATCTCAAAGGTTACAATCAAAATAATGAAAATCAATTGGAATTCATGGATAAAAGCATGGGTGGAGGATAATGACAGGGTTTATGGAAAGTTCAACCCAGTTGAGCATTCTTCAAGACCTAAGAACATTTCTGATCCTGTTCTAGAACTAGATGAAATTGTTGATTATCCTATTGAGGAGGAAGAAGAAGGGGTTGTTGCGCCTAAAGGGGAAACTATCCTGGATAACGAAAATAGTGGGCCTATTCCTCAAGTCATAGCTGAGAAGGAAGTACATGTTCCTAAATGAACTGTTGTTTTGTAAGAAGAACCTGCTTCTAGAGAAGAGTATGTCATTAATGTAAAGGAAAAGGATATTCTAGAAGATCATCTAGAAGAAGATCTTTCTCTTGAGAAAGAATCTGCTTTTGAGGAACACTTAGAGGAATAAGTTGTTCCGGAGATTATCCCATCTTCTAAGGAAATAATGGATAAATCCTTTCTGTTGGCTAGAAAAGACATGGGTGAATCTATTGGAGATGAAATTTTGAAAATAGATCAAAGAACTAAATCTCTTAGTCCTATGAGAGATGCACTTTTTGAGGGGGAGCAGCAGCCTAATCTGGAAAGTGTTGAAATTAATAATCTAGTTTATCAAATAACTATGGATACATTGTATAAATTCCCTAACTACTTTTATGTGAATGATTCCCAAGAAGCCTCAGTTAAAGGTATAGATCTGTATACTGTGTTTCAATTGAAATTGGTCTCTACTATTGAAGTTATCTCTACAAAGGAACATGAGCTTATCTCAGCTCCTGTGCCTGAACCTTCATAAGAACCTTCCACCCTAGTAAGTATGGATGATTTGAAAGCCTTTGGAGCTACTTTATTAGATGGAGTTGAAAAGCTCATGAACACCCAACCTGCTCCTGTGAAAAACTTGGGTGAAAGAGATGTTTCCCTACTATTAGAAAAGATCATATGGAAGATTCATCCAAAAATTATTCATGAAATTCAAGAGTTCAAAATTGAGAAAAAATAGTTGAGTGATGAAGTGAAGTCTCTTAGAGCTATGGTTGAAGATATGCAGAGAGTGCTAAACTCAAGACCAGATCATGTTGCTCATTCTGTTAAGGATGTTAGTGGTCAGATTCCACAGGAAGTTTTCTCTCTAATTCAACCTAACCTAACCTCCTTAGCTGACAAGGTGGCTGAAAGAAACAAGAAAATGGTTCAAGAAATGTGTGAGCTTGTTATTGGTCTCAAAAAATTGACTGATGAGTATAAGGGATGTCTAAAGAAAGTTATGAATCAACAAAAGTGTAATGACGCAAATTTTTTTTTTTAGTAAATTTTGTTCCCTAATTTTGGTGGGTTATTTTATTTTTCATTTAATAAAATTAGTATAAATTAAAATGAGACCATTGGTTTTCAACTTTTATATGACTATTGGTCAATATGACTGTTGAAAACTAAATTTTATAATTATTTTCTATAAATACAAGTGATCTTGATTAATTAATATAGAAAGAAGATTTGATGGCCCTATCTAGTAGTCTCGGGCTGATCGAAGCCCATCTGATAGAACTCGGGAAGGAGGTAGCACCTTTGGGCTTTGCTATGGACCAAACTCAAGCTGAAATTCATCATGTGAAGCTGGAACGGAATTGCCTTCGCAAGAAGTTCAAGCTGATAGAAATCACTACTCAGGCAATGTTGGTAGAGCCGCCCCAAGATTCTATCACCCTAGCACACCTTACTCTTAGGTCATATGCTGGTTTTATAAGGGGCTATGTAACAAGACTGTAACTTCCTTGTGTAATCCTTTCCTTTAAATAAAAATTGTGATTTCTTCTTATGGTGAAGTTTGTGAATTTTCAAACGTCCAGATAAATATAGTATGCACATTATTGATGAATTTTAGAAAAGGGATATTTTAAAAATATTTATGTACACATTAAATAACTAATAATGTGTAATGATTTTCAAAAAATGGTCTTCTACAATTATGTTCAGTAAGAAATTTAGAGTCTAATAAGATCAACTTAATTTTTGATGAATAGTAAATTATGAATAGTTGTTTTATGCTTAGGATTAGTAATGTGTCCAAATGGATTAGTAATCTCACTTAAATAAAGTATTAATATAATTTAGGCACCTTGATTAAGTGATGTGATTCAATAAAATAGGTAAATAACTGTTTCAAAAATTATTAGTCAAGTATTAATTTTTTCGGGTGAATAGTGTTTTTTAATTAAAAATTAAATTAAAAATATTTAGAAAATTATTATTATAAAATGGAGTTCATTTTTGAATTCAGAGCATCGATATTAGGTTGTGGTGATTTTTGGGTATTTTTTCTGGAAAAAAAAATTATTTTTGGTGAATAGTGTTTTTTAATTAAAAACTAAATTAAAAATATTTATAAAATTATTTTTATAAAATGGAGTTCATTTTTTAATTCAGAGCATCGATATTTGGTTAAGGTGAATTTTTTGGATTTTTCTGAGAAAGTTGAATTTTTTGTGAATTTTGAAAATACAGTTTTGAGTTTCGAGTGTTTAATGACATCATTAAGGATGTAATCATTATGAAATAATTCTGTTTGACTTATAAATAGTGAGATAATTTATTAGTTGTCCCAAGTGGCCAATACCATGGGCAAATACCATGGTCAGGCCCATGGTGTTGTCAATACCACCGATGAGGTGTCCCTTGGCAATTAATGCTTTGTCCCCTCACTGCTCCTAAAAATACCAAGCCTTTCCCTCATCCTTTTCATTTCCAAATAATCCCCAATGAATTTTTGGTCTCATTACCTCCCAAGGATTCCTCCCAAGGTTCCCCCAATCCCTCAAGGTCCCAACCATCGATTTTTAAGAGTTACATTTTAAGGTAAGGGATCCTACCTCTCTCTTTCTTTTCATGTATTCTCATTTATGTCATTTATTTTAAGCTCACTGTTATTATGTTGGGGATGTTATTTTATATTCATACTAATTTAATTTTCATATGTATATGATGAGATACCCCATATTTCTCTCATCAATTCATTTTAATAATGTTTAAGTGGCGTCGTTAGGCTGCCGAAGTTTTGTAAGGGATCCTACCTCTCTTTTTATTTTCATGTATTCTCTTTTATTTAATTTATTTTAAGCTACATGTTCCTATGTTGGGTATGTTCTTTTATATTCATCCTACTTTAATTTTAATTTTCATATGATTAGAGACCCCCTCTTTCTCTCATCAATTCATTTTAAGAATGTTTAACTGGCGCCGTTAGGCTGCCGAATTTTTGTAAGGGATTCTTTCACCCTTCTCATTTTCAAGTTCTATTTTCATGTCAAGTCTTTCAAGTTTATTTTTATTATGTTGGGGTATGATATCTATATCCATAATACTTTTATTTTATTTTCATATGATGAGAGACCCTATTTTATGTCATCAGTTCATTTTTTAAAGTTTTAAGTGACGTCGTTAGGCTGCCGAATTTTCATAAGAGAAATCCTATTTTTGTCTTCCTTCCATGTTTTTCATTTCATATGGTATGTCTTTAAAATTTCATTACCATGTTCTTATATCCTTTATATTCTGTCCCTATACTGTTTTATGGATCATTTACGAGTGGTTTACCCATATCCCCTCTCTTTTCAATATTTTCTAAAACCCTGTAACATAGCTGTTATGCTGCAAAATTTTCGTCTCAAAATGTCTCTCTATTTTTCTCAAATTCTTTTATTTTATTAAGTGAATACTCTAAGATCTTTATTATATAGGGGTATTCATATATATATCAAAATTTTCTATTTTAAATTCTGGGTTTTACATATATGAAACCCGCTTTCCTTTTTCTGTGGGTTTAAAGTGACATAAAGATCATGTCTTTAAAGCAGTTTTTAAAACGTTATGATTATGAAATGAAACCCATTTCCTTTATGTTATATGGGTTATTTATGAAATTTTTGATGATGATATATGTGGCTCACATTATAATAAATAAAAATTAAGGGTGCGCCCTGATAGCGCTCCAATGCATTGGGTAAAGACTTAATCTCTAGAGATGACCATTTTAACGATACCTTAGTGAATAACCTTTGTAATTTTTTTTAATTACACCTTGGGGATGGACCTTGGTGAAACAGAAATTATTTTCTAAGTTAAATTTTTTATACACATATTCAAGTTATGAAACAAATTATTCTTATTATGATATGCCTCATGATCTCTTTCTCATGCCTTAAAGTTATTTATCATGACTTTATTGATGTATCTTAAGTTCACATGTAAAATGTTTCCCTTGTTTCCCTTACTGGGCCTTCTGCTCACCCTTTCCTTTGATGTATGTCCCTAGGTTATGAGATGAAGTAATGAACTTAGGATGAACAAGTATGAATAATCCTTTCAATTATTTAAGAAGAATTTGTTTTTATATTTTCATGTATTAATTTCCTGGTTTCCAAGACACTAAACCTTAAAGATCCTCGGTTTTGTATAGTGTAATGAAAGTTTATGTGATAAAAAGGCAGGATTCTATAGTTGGTATCAAAGGATGGTTTAGTTATTTATGGAAATTAGGATTTGAAAACTTTAGGAAGAACCCTATATAAAAGTTTAAATATAGGAAATCTTCCTGGTATTTTGGTGAGTATTGAGTAAGTGGTTTATCAAGCAAATACATCCCTGTCTGGTTACGAGCAGGTAGAGGTGGCTCTGGCACAGATGTACATAGGGGTAAAACCCGAAAACACTGCTTTGAGCTAGACTCGAATGAGAACTGGTACATGACAACGGGCCTTGCGGCACTCTTGGTTATGACACTCCCAGGGGATATGTTTGGTTAATCGGATACTTTTTATGAATCATTATGAAGGAATTATAGAAAAATGTAATTGTCTAAGCATGAAGTTTTAAGACATAAAATCCTTTCTATTTAAAAGACTTGTAAATGAAATAAGTTTCTGATGAAGGATTTATTCTTTTAGAAAATTTCCTCATCATCTAGGAATACGTTGATGTATTTCCTGAGGAGATACCCGGACCTCCCCCAAAAAGAGAGGTAGACTTATCCATTGAACTCGTACCTGGATATCATCTGATGTCAAAGAACCCCTATAGGATAGGAAATGTGGAGCTATAGGAATTAAAGAAACAACTCGAAGACCTTTTGGAGAATGGGTTTATCCGACCAAGTGTGTCTCCTTGGGGATCACTAGTTCTCTTTGTGAAGAAGAAGGATGGATCGATGCAGCTATGCATTGATTATAGAGAACTGAATGGGATCACAGTGAAGAAAAAATACTCTCTTCCAAGAATTGATGACTTATTTTCCCAACTTCATGGGACTCAATTCTTCTCTAAGATTGATCTTCATTCTGATTATCATCAATTTAGGGTGAATAATGATGATATTCCAAAAACTGCCTTCCAATCAAGACATGGGCATTATGACTTTATTGTTATGCCCTTCAGACTAACTAATGCACCTGTTCTTTTATGGATCAAGAATAATTTTATTTTGGAAACTTATGTTTTATCAAATGGATATCATTTTTATAAGAAAATGATTTGGTGATTAAATGATAAAGGTTATTTTGGACGATGTTTTCTCTTTTGGAGTACTATATGCCTAAGGGAAATAAAATACTACAGGATTTAAATTGAGGAGGAATGGTTGATTTTTTTTAAAGAATTTATGTATTTATTATGAACATATGGTGATTTGGGTTATTTTTGGAAAATTATGAACCTAGCATAGAGAATATGTGAATAGTTTAATTACACTTTAGTATGAGACTTTAATAGTAGTCAATGTTATTTGGAGATAAATGTTAAGATTTATTGGGGAAGACTATGTGATTAAATCCTTTTTAATTTTGGGTTCCAATCTTAGTTTGGATTATTTCTGAATAATTTTAAGGATGATTGTGTATTGAATGGTATTTCTGGAACTTTGGGTACTTTTTTTTGAATTTTGGAGATTAATAGTCATATTTCTTTTTATAAAAAATTATCCTTTTGGGGGATTATATGATCTCATACAAACATTTTTAGTTTTAGTTGATGACTAAAGACAAGGTAAATATATAGTTATTATTTTGTGGATTATATGATTCTCTAGAAGATGATTCTTGTGCTTTTGATTATGAAATGATCATTGTTTGGAGAAAATATTAGTCTTGGTAGAAACTTATTAAAGGATGAAACTCTACTTGAAGTTAAGTATAT
Source organism: Viscum album (assembly GCA_963277665.1). Taxonomy (NCBI): domain Eukaryota; kingdom Viridiplantae; phylum Streptophyta; class Magnoliopsida; order Santalales; family Viscaceae; genus Viscum; species Viscum album. Next base: position 1,454,428,460 of record OY728120.1, read on the forward strand.
TTCCTTATGTTTTTATTCTACGTAGTGAATGAATTACTCAAAATTATGAAAAGGAATGTAAAACAAAAACGTTGTTGGTTTATGTTTCCTACTGGGTAATCAAAGACCGTTTAACACATATTAAGTTTGTGACCTTATTATGGTTAATTTTCTCCTAATCATGTTTTCTATCACTCTCCATCAAAACATGACCCTTTGTTTTCTCCTCCATATCCATGTTTTCCTACATGGAATCCTAGTATGGGTTAACTCGGGTGATCTTTGTACTTCCCTTTCTTTCTTTTAATGTAATAGTTTTACTGACTCTTTTCCCGATGTGGGACTTTCAATGAAATTTCCAAGCCCAATTTTAAAATTTCAAGGATGAAATTTCTTAAGGGGGGAAGATTGTAACGACCCGATTTTTTTTTTTTTTGAGTAAATTTTGCTCCCTAATTTTGGTGGGTTATTTTATTTTTCATTTAATAAAATTAGTATAAATTAAAATGAGACCGTTGGGTTTCAACTGTTATATGACCATTGGTTAATATGACCGTTGGAAACTAAATGTTACAATTATTTTCTATAAATACAAGTGATCTTGATTAATTAATATAGAAAGATGATTCAATGGACCTATCCAGTAGTCTCGGGCAGATCGAAGCCCATCTAACGAAACTCGAGAAGGAGGTAGCACCTTTGGGCTTTGCTCTGGACCAAACCCAAGCCGAACTTCATCGTGTGAAGCTGGAATAGAATCGTCTTCGTGATAAGTTCAAGTTGATAGAAATCACTACTCGGGCAATGTTGGCCAAGCCGCCCCAAGATTCTATCACCCTAGCACACCTTACTCTTAGGTCATATGATGGTGTTATAAGGGGCTATGTAACGAGACTATAACTGCCTTGTGTAATCCTTTCATTTAAATAAAAATTGTGATTTCTTCTTATGGTGAAGTATGTAAATTTTCAAATGTCTGAATAAATATAGTATGCATATTATTGATGAATTTAAGAAAAAGTATATTTTAAAAATATTTATGTAAACCTTAAATAACTAATAATGTGTAACGATTTTCAAAAAATGGTCTTCTACAATTATGTTCAGTAAGAAATTTAGAGTCTAATAAGTTCAACATAATTTTTGATGAATAGTAAATTATGAATAGTGATTTTACGCTTAGGATTAGTAATGTGACCAAATGGATTATTAATCTCACTTAAAGAAATTATTAATATAATTTAGCCACCTTGATTAAGTAACGTGATTCAATAAAATAGGTAAATAACTGTTTCAGAAATTATTAGTCAAGTATTAATTTTTTCGGTTGAATAGTGTTTTTTAATTAAAAATTAAATTAAAAATATTTAGAAATTTTTTTTTATAAAATGGAGTTCATTTTTGAATTCAGAGCATCAACATTATGTTATGGTGATTTTTGGGGATTTTTCTGTAAAAAATGAATTTTCGATGAATAGTGTTTTTTAATTAAAAATTAAATTAAGAAAATTTAAAAAATTATTTTTATAAAATTGAGTTCATTTTTGAATTCAGAGCATCGATATTTGGTTAAGGTGAATTTTTGGGATATTTCTAAGAAATTTGAATTTTTGGTGAATTTTGAAAATACAGTTTTGAGTTTCAGGTGTTTAATGACATCATTAAGGATGTAATCATTATGCAATAATTCTGGTCGACTTATGAATAGTAATATAAGGTATGAGGTGTCCCAAGTGGCCAATACCATGGTCAAATACCATGGGCAGGTCCATGGTTTTTCCAATACCACTGTTGAGGTGTCCCTTGGCAATTAATGTTTTGTCCTCTCACTTCTCCTATAAATACCAAGCCTTTCCCTCATCCTTTTCATTTAAAAATCCTAATCAACGAATTTATGGTCTCATTACCTCCCAATTAGTCCTCCCAAGGTTCCCCCAAGCCCTCAAGGTCCCGACCTTCGAGTTTTAAGATTTACGTTTTAAGGTAAGGGGTCCTACCTCTCTCTTTTTTTTCATGTATTCTCATTTATGTCATTTATTTTAAGATCCCTGTTCTTATGTTGGGGATGTTCTTTTATATTCAGTCTACTATCCTTTTCATTTTCATATGATTAGATACCCCCTCTTTCTCTCATCAATTCATTTTAATAATGTTTAAGTGGTGTCGTTAGGCTGCCGAATTTTTGTAAGGGATCCTACCTCTCTCTTTCTTTTCATGTATTCTCCATTATGTCATTTATTTTAAGCTCCATGATCTTATGTTGAGGATGTCCTTTTATATTCATCCTAATTTCCTTTTCATTTTCATATTATGTGAGACCCCCTCTGGCTCTCATCAATTCATTTTAAGAATGTTTAAGTGGTGTCGTTAGGCTGCCGAATTTTTGTAAGGGATTCTTTCACCCTTCTCATTTTCAAGTTCTATTTTCATGTCAAATATTTCAAGTTCCTTTTTATTATGTTGGGGTATGATCTCTATATCCATCATACTTTTATTTTATGTTCATATGATGAGAGACCCTATTTTATCTCATCAATTCATTTTTTGAAGTTTTAAGTGACGTCGTTAAGCTACCGAATTTTCATAAAAGAAATCTTATTTTTGTCTTCCTTCCATGTTTTTCATTTCATATGGTATGTCTTTCAAATTTCATTATCATGTTCTTATATCCTTTATATTATGTACCTCTATTGTTTTATGGATCATTTATGAGTGGGGGACCTATGTCCCCTCTCTTTTCAATATTTTCTAACCCTGTAACATAGTCGTTATGCTGCCGAATTTTCGTCTCAAAATGTCTCTCATTTTCACAAATTCTTTTATTTTATTAAGTGAATACTCAAAGCTCTTTCTTCTATATGGGTATTCACATATATATCAAAATGTTCTATTTTAAACTCTGGGATTTATATATATGAAACCCGCTTTCCTTTTTCCGTGGGTTTAAAGTGACATAAAGATCATGTCTTTAAAGCAGTTTTTAAAACGTTATGATTATGAAATGAAACCCATTTCTTTTATGATATATGGGTTATTTATGAAATTTTTGATGATTATATATGTGACTCACATTATAATAAATACAAATTAAGGGTTCACCATGATAAATCTCCAATTCATTGGGTAAAGACTTAATCTCTAGAGATGACCATTTTAACGATACATTGGTGAATAACCTTGGTAATTTTTTTTAATGACACCTTGGGGATGGACCTTGGTGAAACGGAAATGATTGTCTAAGTTAAATGTTGTAGCCACATATTCAAGTTATGAAACACATTATTCTTATTATGATATGCCTCATGATCTCTTTCTCATGCCTTAAAGTTATTTATCATGACTTTATTGATGTATCTCAAGTTTACATGTAAAATATTTCCCTTGTTTCCCTTACTGGGCCTTCTTCTCACCCTTTCCTTTGATGTATGTCCCCAGGTTATGAGATGAAGTAATGAACTTAGGATGAACAAGTATAAAGAATCCTTTCAAGTGTTTAAGAAGAATTTTTTTTATGTTGTCATGTATTAAGTTCCTGGTTTCCAAGACACTAAACCTTGAAGATCCTCAGTTTTTTATAGTGTAATGAAAGTTTATGTGATAAAAAGGCAAGATGCTATATAAAGTCCCTTACATTAACTATTACATCCTCTAGTACCTTTGGACAGTCATCTCAACCCTCCTTTGATAGTGATCTTCTCAGAACGGTTGTTAAGGAAGAACTTCAATCAGTGCTAAGTGTCTTTGACAAAGAGTCTCTATTTATGGTTGTCAAGAATAGTGACAGAGTTCTTGATTTGGTAAGAATTAATTCAAAGATTTCAAATAATACTCAGGAAGAAATTACTAAGAAGGTGGATTTCTACTTCAATAGGATTTTCTCTAAGCATGATATGACAAACCATTTCAAGTACCTTGTAGAGAATCTGAAAATCCCTCCTGTCACTCAAGATTTCAAAACTCAAGTTCAAAAGATGAAAGATTTCAATTCTTTATTGGAAAATTTCATGGAGAACAAAGATGACTTTGAGAAAACGATGTAGTGTGGTGGTGAGATTATTGCTGACTTCATCAAGTTATTGAGGCCTTATCTTCATGTTCAGATCACTGCTATTGTGGCTCCTACAGTTGTACCCTTGTGGCCTGGTTTTCCTCCTTACTCATTAACGGCCTTTGCCTCTACCTCTATGTCTATCTCTCAGGATCTAAGTCAGATCAGACCTGTTATCCTTGACCAATAATTACCTCGACCTTCCACCAAACCTACCTTAGCCCCTTCTGTTTTTGAAGGAATCCCTCTTCCTTCTCAGACAGTTGGTTCACTCCCTTCTTCAACTTCTACCTCTACTCCTGTGGATTCTCCTGATGCTGCTGCCAAGGGAAAAGAGAAGACAGCCAGTGCTGAAGAATAGTGAAAACTATCTTTTTATAGGGATGTTTTTTTATTTTTGTTGCCTACTTTTTCTAATGATACATATTTCTTCATCTAATGTTGTGACCTATTATTGTCTATTCTCTTATTTCCCTTTGTAATTTTTTGATAATACCAAAAGGGGGAGAGACACATACACTAAGAAAAGATATCTCACTCATATGATTTGTGATCATAAAAAATGGGGAGATTGTTGGAAACCTCCTATTTTAATCATGTTTAATGATCACAAATCCTATACATCCTGCCAATCTTTTTAATCCTATTTAATCAGTTTCTAGTCATGTGTAAAGATGGTTGGTTTCTTTATGCTTAAAATAAATTTTCTCATGATCTTGATTCCTATAAATCATGACTGATTTTGGTAAACTATATTTAATTTGTTTTATAATGAATTTCTTTTTTGAATGATTAAGTCTAATTCATTCTGTGAATATTACTTCTTAAGTCTATATACAGATATTTGGCTAAGTCTGAAAAACCGTGAGTCTGCCACCAGTTCTGGTTTTCTAGAAAAGGACCCAGACATCGTGACACAGACACCATGACCCAGACACCGTGACCAGACATTGTGACCAAACACCGTGACCAGGCACCGTGACCCAGACACCGTGACCAGACACCGTGACCCAGACATCGTAACCCAGAAACTGTGACCAAACACCGTGACCAGACATCATGACCAGGCACCGTGACCAAGACACCATGACCCAGACACCGTGACTAGACATCGTAACCAGTTTCAGATCTATTGATGTTTGTGACACTGGTTCCTTGCTAAGACATCATTCGAAGTTTGGAAAAGGACCAGACACTATGATCCTAACACCGCATATGTGATACCAGTTCCTAATCTCTATACAACTATTCCATCATAACTATCTCACCAATAAAAGGTAAATAAGAAGACATTGTTTAGTGGTAACACCATTTACAAGTGACACCATTTCTAGACAGATTGTGACACTATTCTTTAATCTATTTTTTTGTTTTCAATTTAATTTATAAATGTCATATTTGAGTCTTTTAAATGCACTAACATAATTAATATTGCATTGTAGACATGTCACCTGATATTACAAGGTATGAGGTGCATAATACATGCATCATGTCAGCTCCAACACATGCACTCTAAGAATAAAAAAGAAAAGCGTGGCCCTGAAACATGGTGTGGTAGAGCAGCAGAAGCACGAGAATTCTTGAGAATAGAACAGACACATGAAAAAAGATACATCTGAAGAACACATGAAACACTTAGGAATCCAAAAGCTAGGATACCATAGATCAGATTCAATAACATATTCGCAATACAAACTCTATTAAGAACACGAGTCATATCTAACTTGAAACCAAAGCACTAGACTTGCGATACTCTATTTGTCACAAGAGAACTTGATACTTGCATCTACTTCATCCTAGAAGTCTATAGCTACAAAGAATAACACTTAGAGAACTTCTAGCTTTATCTCGTCATCTTTGCTCTTTTGTGTATTGTTTTTAGCTTTCGAGTAGTGTGTGTGCGTGTCTCTAATAAAACACACACTGTCTCATGCATTAAACTGAAGGATACAAAATATCCTTCCTCTCATATCTTTTTAAACTTGTTTACTCCCATGGATAAGTGTGGAAGAGGTCCCTGTGTGACCTGGTAGTTTATACCCACAAAGAACTGTGGAAGAGGTCGTGTGACCTAGACAGTCTTGTGCACTATTGTTTACCCCGATCCAGGATGTGGATCAAGTTTATTAATATAAACTGATTGGTGTTAGGTGGTCACCAAGTGGAGTGGATTAGGTCTCGGCTTGAGACTGAACCACTTATTTTATATCCACTATGTTGTTTATTTTAGTTTTCTCTGTTTTATTATATAATTCATAAATCACTAGATTTACTTTGATAGTTAATCTTGGAAAGAAGTTATAATTATTTTTCCTTATTAGAATAGCTTCAAAAGTAATATCAATAACTGATATTTATATTACTAAGAATTAATCAATCTTTAGAGAAGTTATTTGAACAGTAAAACTTTTATAACCGTATTACCTTGATTAACTGGGCTGTATTTATTTTTATTGGGGAACCTTTTAAGAAAACTTTTCAAATAGAAATTTTTATAGATACTCAATTCACCCCCCCCCCTCTTGAGTAATCTACTCCAACCAATAGATCCTGATGTTGGGACTGATATGGATCCTCTCCCACTATGAACAAATGGAAGATTCCTACAGAAACACTAAAGATTCCCAAACCTTCCTCAACTTCAGTATTCCACAGGATCATTAGGGCACTGCGGATTCTTATACCCTATAATTCCTCACTGGTGGTACACTACATAACAATTATACTCTAAATGGCATTTCCTGCCACTAGATGAACCATTTACCTATCTTAGTATTGAACTACCCTAGCTCACACAATCGGTTTCCCTCAGGTTCCACTCAGTGATGAGGGACCAATTCACTATCTTAGAAATGGTGGTCAACCAAAATACATTCACAAGTGATAATTTAGTGTATATAATCCCATACTTGAATCATCTCAATGTCATCAACTCATCACCGATAAGAGTTGATGTGAATCTTTAAAGCTCATTGAAATGAGTTGAATATTCCATCACATACATATTACCTTTTTATAGATTCATAAACTCCATTAGAACAATCCTCTCTTAGCATCTATGGAAAGAAGTAATCATAGAAGGCTGTCTGGAAGTCTGCCCAGACCATACCTTGATGATAACAAACCTGGGTAACCATAATCCACCATCTATTGGAGGAATCGTGAATTAGATAAGTCATAATATTGACCCTCCTCTCCATAGGCATCTATAGATTCTAAAAGATGGATAACATGGCCTCTATACATAACTCAATAGCCTGAGAGCCACCACCCCCCAAGAAGGTAGTCAGATGTTGCTACTGTAATTCTCATGTCAACTTTGCCATAATAGGGGTAGGTCATGGAACTCCTTGCATAGACTTCATAAACTATAGGAAAATATCTCAGAACTGAGCATCAATACCAAGATTAGTAATAATTTTAGGTGCCTCAAGTGGAACTATTAGAACCAATTCCGGTGGATTAGGGCCCACCGCCATAGGATCATGATCATCACCACCTTCCTAGAACATGACTTGAGGATGTCATGGTAGAATATATCTACAATTTCCAAATTCCCACCTTATACAAGATTCGACAATTGATAGGTTCAAGATAATAGGAAAGTAAAAATACGTATCCATCCTATAAATGAGTCACACCTTTCTATATGCTCCTAAATCTAGTTCTAGGTGCTAAATAAGATCACAATGGATCACAATAGACACTGCCTACTACCCACTACTAAGGTTGGGTCAGGGTCGATGTCTCACATCACACAACAGAGGTTTGGATATATAGAGTTTCAATTGCAAGGTATAGAGGAAAACACCCTTTACTTTGTAATTTTCACCCCCATTTAATGGTAACTATTTTGTTTAAAATTTTAAATTTTATGTAAGTTAAAACTTCTTTATATGGATATAGATATCATCATCTAGTTAGATGTTTCACCATTCCAAATTTATAAAGGAACATACTCTTTATAAATTACAATTTGTATGTCATGTAACTGAGACATAACCCTTAAATCCGATATAAGAATGTAAAAGGTCATAATAAATGATTTGATTAGATGAATTATCATTCCTAATTTATAGAAGTACAAGATTCATAATTTAAAATTGGAATTCATGTAATCAAAATCATCTAACATTTCATCCCATGGAACCAGTTGTTCATGTCTCAAACATGGAATAATTAGTTAATTAAGGTTTCATCATCAATCTATATGGGAAAACATAATTTAGATTGATGTTGACACTTTAATTAATCCAATTATTTTATCCCTAGAGGAAATTTTAGTACTTTTACATATATAACAGTCAAGGAACTCACAAAAATCACAATAAATATAGTCAATGAAAACAACAATATACACTTATATGGAATGGCATACCTCATGACATGTGAATCCTCAATTGCCTATAATGATGCATGAGATGATACTCCCTTGCCTCATTAGGCCATGGTAAAGGAAAATCCATCATAATAATGAAAATAATAACCTCAAAAATCATGTGTTTCACCCAATGGTGAAGTAAGTTTAATTGTAATAGGCACATACCAAAACAACAATATCCCATCCCAAGTAATTTGGATTTCCCCTATACATGGGTTAGATACTCTCAATCATAGGATCATTACAAAATTCTGACACATTACTAGTCTCCTTTCTAATACCAAATAGTAAGGAAAGTGTAAAATGATCCTATGATACCACTTTATAGCATCCTGGGATCAGTTTACTCATAAGTAACCGAACTCATTCGACCACATAACCTCAAACGTGCCTCCCCATATGCCAGAGGTTGTCTACTAACAGTGGGGGTCTATGATGGTATGGTGGGGAGATTATATCCCCATGATCAAAGTGTAGCACAATGGTATCTAATAATGGTAATTAGAGGAAATAATAATAAATTACTAGTATTGGAGTAATAAATAATCATCCATATATAATAAGAAAGCATAAGCTGAATCAGAACATATGAAAAAATGATGCTCATTTCATGTGGTTTACAAAAAGGGGAATAGAGGAATAGGCATATACATCAAGCTATACCAAAAATACAAAAAAAATCCAAAAAACTATCAATAATAGCATCGCAAGACTAAGCTCAGTCCTCTTCTCCTATACTCTATCCTAAGAAGAAAATCGATCATCCATAGTCAGAAGCTTCCCTTTGTCCCTACCTGTATCCATGAGTTCTATTCTGGTACCAACTAGCAGCCTGAACAAGGTGTGAGATATACTCTGTAGGCCACCACCAATGGTGTCTAGTAAAATCCTTCTAGTTCATATAAAATGATCAGTGTGAATGTATAATAATGTGAGAAAAGTTTTAGAATGTAAATGGGTCATCTCTTGTTCCTAAAGGACACCAGCCTAACACAACCTGCTTTGGCCCAATCTGAATGATCTTTGAACAAGTATCCATATGTATATGTATATATGGTTTATATACATAGTGATGTTTATAGCCATATATATGGATAATACTAATAGCAAGGACCTAAGGTGTAACTCTTGTGTCCATGGGTAGTACTATGTATCTCATATAATGTCATGGGATTCCATGCCTATGTATTACATTTAACTAGGGATATCATGCCCAATTATCACATTTCAGTTGGGGAACCTTTCTCAAGTATCACAAGTATGTGGGTTTCCTTTCCCGAGTATCACAATTATGTGGGTCTCCTTTCCTAAGTATCATAAATATGTGGGTCATGTTTCCCAATTATCACAAGTATGTGGGTCTCCTTCCTTAGTATTATAAATATGTGGGTCTCCTTTTCCAAGTATCATAAGTATGTGGGTCTCCTTGAACGAGTATCACAAGTAGAAGGGAGACCATGCCCATAAATCAAACATATACAAGGTTGGCCAAACTTTATAATAAGGTAAGGGTTGAATTACAATTCATTTGTCATGGAATTTAATTAAGGGAATAACCTTTAATCAATTGGAAGTTGGGTTGAGTGGTCATACCACTTGTTTCCATTTAATTACCATGATCCATTTAATTGTGTGGAAATCAACACTACTTGGAAGGTGAATTGGCGATATAACATTTAATAATAAAAGGGGTGATACATGATCACATCTTGTGAGGTGGAACTAGTCGAGAGGGGTCATTCCCCCATCTAAAAGTAAGGGTGTATGGGTAGATTCTAGCATGATTAACAACTTAAATAAAGGAAAAAAATTATTTTAAGGAAATGTACAGAAGGTCTAGTGTATGAAATGACAACATATGTTATAAAATGACTAGGATTTAGGTAAAAATTACAAGGTCACCTACCTTAGGTTGGGAGATGACCTCTTTTCTATTTTTGGCCTTTGAATAGAGCTACAATGGAAGAAATCGTCAAAATAGAAAAATTTCAAAAAAATAGTACATATTATCTCACACAAAAATAGTGTAGAATATGGTGAGATAAACTATGAAAGGAAAGAAGAGTATTAAATATCTTACCAAGAGGAATCCAATGTGATGAACGGTGGCTCAATCAGAGTTCAGATGAGAGAGACACTTCAAATCCTAAGAAGAAACCATAGAGGGGCTCCTATGGTGGTCAGCTATTGTTAAAAAGAGAGGGGAGATAGGGTTTTAATTTTAAGAGGGAAAACGGGGGGGAAAGGTAAATTCACACCACTTTAAGAGATCGCATGGTTTGGATGCATGGTGTTCCAAACCATGCGCCAATTTTGTGAGAAGAACTTTCCCAAGACACCCCTTGAACGGGCTAGGCACACGGTTTGTCAAATCGTGCACAACCCATGAAAAACACCTCTATAATGAGGTCTGTAGCACTCTCACAACCATGCAGCTTGGGTTGCATGGTTAGGAAAAATAATTTGTCCCCCTTTAGTGCAATGGAGCACCTCACACGATTGTGGTGCGTGGTTAGCACTAACCATGCACTAACCAGGTGACTCAATTTTTCTCTCCAAATTTTGGAGATCCAGGCTCCGAACGAGCCCCAAACTCTCCCAAAACATTCCTTATCCCCTTGAAAAAATTACTAGAGTAAAATGAGAGGTTTTTAATAGTAGTTTAAGTTTCCATACCACTTCAAAAAGAAAGTATGTTATAGGTTGTAAGTGGGTATTTAGAATAAAACAAAAATTTGTGGTAAAATTAAAAAATATAATGCTAGATTGGTAGCCAAGGGGTTTACTCAAAAGGAATAAATTGAATATTTCTACACCTGTGCTCCTATGGATAAGAATAATTTGATTAGAATTATTCTTGATTTATATTCCATAAATAATTTTTAAATTAACCAAATTGAAGTTAATATGACATTCTTAAATGGTGGATTTAATGAAGAAATATATATGGAACAACCAGAAGGATTCATAGTTTTTCAAAAACCAATTTGGAGTTCCATCCAACCCAACACCCAACTCAGCTCGGGACATGGCCCAAAGGGAATTCCCAATCCCCGTGGGCAGGGAACTAGTGCTTGGGCATTAATAATACACTTTTTGGAATGATTTCACCCAAGTATATAATAATAAACAACCAACAAGAATAAAACAACATAGCATAATGGATAACCAAGGCCAAAAATGGATACAAAAATTTTCAGATTCAACATTTTACAACTTTAACTAAAACTAAAATACCACAATAGAATGGGAAATGACTAAATCACAACTCAAAAATCTCCATGAAATGATAGGTCCATCACCTGCAATCCACCACCACCAACACCTAAAAGAAGTGGAACACATGCAACTGGATCCATCATCACTACCACTTAACATCTTTCCTTTACCTGGGTCATACATAACAAATTCTACATACACCCAAGGTTGTATGTAGGGTGTAAGACAAAACCCAGCATGATGCAACCCAAAAGAAAGATTTCATGCTATAACATTAGAAGACAAATCACCATACAATTTTTAAGAAAGAACTTGTAAATATTTTTAAATAAAACATTTAAATGAAAACATTTCTATGAAAAACTTTCTCAAAGAAGCTTGATTTGAAATTAAAATTTACACAAGATCCACCATATACTGATGGTGAGCACCACATCACAATAGATAACCATGTCATGGGAAATCCCTATAGGTATTATAACTAGTGGGACCTTATAAACCTCGTACCTTGGTGATAAGCTCCTCTAACCAAAACCCATAGCGTCCTCATGCACGAACCGTGAGAGGGGAACACATATCAAGGTTTAGTGGTCTCTAAACATAATCCAAAATCCATAGCACCCTCATGCACATTCCACTAGAGGGGAATGAATCTCAAGGTCCAGTGGTCTCTAATCATATCACATGTTTAGTTAGTGTTGTAGTGTCAATCCTTCTAGAAGAAACCGGGCCTTGGATCCACCAAATCAACTAGCATATTATTTCTAGTTCACCCACCTAGATACCAAAGATTCCCTTTGGGATCAATTTATTTTCTCGACATCACATAAATCTTCACTTTCAAATACACATGCCTATCATCATAAACACACATGAAAATCCATTTCTTTCACAAGCACATTCATCTGAAAAACAAATCTCACATGGAAACCCCCATTTTACGTAATCAAAACCCATTTCAAATCCATATGCACACCAAATCCATTTTTAAACACGATTCGCATCACTTACACAATTCGTAGAACACATTTAAGAAATATAACAAGGAACCTCACATGAAAAAAAACTCATTTCCTTTAGAAAAACAACTTTCATCGCATATGTGCATCAAAACCCTTTTTAAAAGATATTTCTCACCTTTTATAGAATCCATTAAACACATTTATAATGCACAAAAAAGAGGAACACTTGAAACATAGTCAACTTTTTTTAGAAACCCATTTTCTAACCCATACAAACTTCAAATCACTTTGAAAACACATTTCTAACCACACACGTAATTCATAGAACCCATTTATGAACCAAGAAAGCGCACCAAATTTGTCTAATAATGTAAAAGCATGGAACCACCTACCTCAATCTTGAAAACTTCCATAATCTTGTGGAAAATCACAACCACACCACCAAGAGACCCTATAAAGGGAAAAATCAAACCACAAACATCAAGATTACACCCAAAAACTCAATATTGAACCCTTATTAGGTCAAACAACCTACTAAATAGAAAGAAACCAAATAGGGAGGTATAGAAACCCTAAAATAAGGAAGAAACTAAGAGAAAAGATACATAATTGATGATTTATTGAATAACTAAGGCCAAAACCACCCGAAGATTAGAGTTCATGGAGTCAAAGAAGGAGTGGAGGAAGCTCCTAGGGCTGAAAATATCATATGGATTAGATTAGGGTTGATTTAAGGTTAAATATGAAGAGGGAAAAATAGTAAATTTATAATTTTTAATGAACTGGATAGGTCACACGGTTAGCCAGCACAGTTTTTAAAACTGTGCGACAATCGTGCATCCCTCTCTGTCTAAGAGGAATGAGGTCACATGATTTCTTAGGGGAGGGTGCATGCCCATGAGGCTAGTCGTGTGGCCTGGAAAGAGCCATTGTCCAGGGCACATAGTTTTCCCTGGGCTGGTGTATGGTTTTTCCTAACCATGTTCCACCTACTTTTGATAAAAAAAACTCCATTTTTTCTCCAAAAACTCCTAGGGAAACCAAGGTATAAATACAAGACCAAGAATACAAAATGGAATAGCTCAAAATAAAATCATGAATGTGAAATTTCTCCCCACCATAATAAATTTCCTCCATCAAAAATCCATTCTTGAGTCTAATTATTGAATAAAAATGGATAATCCTCCTCAACCTAAGACTTATTTTCCCATGTCTCATGATCATCACTACCATGTTTCCAAAGAACTCGAACCAATGTTATGGACTTCCCATTTCCTAAAAATCCACAATTTGCACTGGACACTCCAACACCAACAAATCTAATTCCAACTCTAATTATTCCCAATTCAGAACATGAGATGGGTCTGGATTATACGTTTTCAACTGAGAGACATGTAACACATCATGAATTGACGTAAACTGAGAGGCAAAGCTAACCAGTATGCCACCTTACCAACTCTCTCGGTAATCTCAAAAGGTCCAACATACCTCGGTGTTAGTTTCCCTCTCATACCGAAATGATGGTGACCCAAATGAGGTGCCACTTTCTAGAACACCCGGTCACCCACAAATAACTCCAAATCTTGGAGCCTCTGATTGGTGTAAGAATTATAGATACTCTTCACTGTCAACAAATGTTTCCTAATCAAATTGATTTTATCAGAAGTTTCCAACACAAGGCTCGGTCCCAACAACAAGGTCTCTCCCACCTCAGCCCAACACAAATGAGACCGACATGACCAACCATAAATCACCTCAAAGGGAGCCATTCGAATCAATGATTGGTAACTGTTATCATATGAAAACTTATCCAACCCCAAATGACTATCCCGTGAGCCTCCAAAATCCAACACACATGCCTGTATCATGTATTCCAAGATATTATTCGCATGTTCTGTCTGACCATCCATTTGAGGATGGTATTTCGTGCTCAACTCAATCTGCAACCCCATATCCTTATAGAGGCCTTCCAAAAACCATGAGTTAAAATGAGGTTCTATGTCCAAAACAACCACTGATGTAACACCATGAAGCCTCACTATTTCCTGACCATACAACTAACCCAAATCCTCCACTTTGTCTAAATCTATAATTAAAATGAAATGGGTTTTTTTGGTCAGACGTTCAATCACTACCCAAATAGAATTCCATCCATGAGGTGCATGAGGTAAGCCAACAATAAATTTAATGGTGATATCATCCCACTTATAGGTAGTAATGGGTAGTGGATGGAGTAAATCGGAGGTCCTTTGGTGCTGCTCTTTAACCTACTGACATGTATAACACCACAATAAAAAGTCAGCTATATGCCACCTCATATTTGGCCACCATAACTACCGACACACATCATAAAATATCTTAGTGGTACCAGGATGAAAGGACCACTAAGACTGGTGGCTATCTTACATTACCACCTTATACAATGACAAAAACACCATGAAGAAACCCTTGAAGTGCAAAACTCCCTTAGGAGACAATGACCACTCACAAGGAACCTCCCCACCATTTCAGAACTACATAGAATGCTATCATAGTTCATCACTCAACTTCTCTTACCAAATCAACTCTAGAAGGGATGTTTTCATCTGAACACTAGCCAAGAACACACCTCCACTGTGCTTCTTGGTCTCGAGATGCAATTGGGAAAAAGGCCCATTAAATTCCACTCATCACTGGACTCTTTCAATGCTTGTACTGGCACTTTTCTGCTCAAGGCATATGCAACCAAATTTCCTTTTCCTAGAGTATAGATGATATCAAAATTGAACCCCTAAAGGTACTCAAACCAATGACGCTACCTCAAATTCAGATCTTTTTAGGAGAATATTTAATCCAAACTCTTATGATCTGAATAAACCATAAACTTCTCCCCGAAAAGGTAATGACGCCATGTATTCAATGCATGCATCACCACTGCTAATTCCAAGTCATGGGTTGGGTAATTATTTTCATTTGGTCATAGTTGGAATGAACCATACACCACCACATACTCATCCTATATCAGCACACACCCAAGACCCATACCTGAAGCATCGTAGTAGACCACGCACCCTTTTCTAGATTCTGGTAAGATTAAAATAGGGGAAGTGTTCAACCACTGCTTAAGCTCCATAAAGGATGCTTGACACTCTAGTATCCATTCAAACATTACCCATTTCTGAGTAAGCGTGGTCATGGATGAATCAAGGTAAGAGAAATCTCAAACAAACCGCCTGTAATACCCTACCAGGCCCAAAATGATCCTAATTTTGAAAACATTCTTTGGTTGTTCCCATGACATCACTACACTGATCTTCTTGGGGTCCATCGAAACCCCTCATTCTAAGATCACAAGACCTGGAAAGTTCACCTCCCTAATCCAAAAGGTTCGCTTAGAAAAAATTTCATAAAGGCCATGATCCTGAAGTATTCCCAACATAATCCTCAAATGCCACTTATGCTCCTCCTTAGTCCCAGAATAGACTAGGATGTAATATATGAATACCATGACAAAGGAATCAAGATAGTAGTGGAACACACAATTTATGAGTTCCATTAAGACCATTGGATCATTCGTCAACCCAAAAGTCATGACCAAATACTCAAAATGGTCGTACCTGATTCGGAAGGTTGTTTTCAGAACATCTGCCTCTCTAACTCTAACTTAGTGATACCTATAATGAAAATTGATCTTAGATAAAAACATTACCCCCTTAAGATAATCTAAAAGACCATAAATATAGGGAAAAGGGTACTTGTTCTTAATTTTCACCTTATTTAGATTTTGATAATCAATACATAATGGGAGAGATCTGACAGCCTTTTTCACAAACAGCACTGGGGTGACCTAAGTTGAGATGCTTAGAAGAATGAATCCTTTGGATTCCAAAACATCTAGTTATACTGTTAATTCCCTCAAATAAGTGGGGTACAAGTGATATAAGGGGAGAGATATCATATGTGTTCCTAGCGCAATGTAAATGGTGAACTCCACAAACCGCTCTAGAGGAAATCTTGAGAAATCATTCAGAAATACCTCTAGAAACTCATCCACAATGGGAGGTAATCTAGATTCCAGACCGCTATCACTGTCCTCCAATATGAGCGACGAGATCTGATAAATGATACTACCCAATTCCAGAGGTCAAGGTCCAACACGTCCTGACCAAGTATCCCATTCACATTGAAAAACCTGGGTACTACTATCAGGTACCACAAAACTTACCGAGGATCATGTCAATGTGTTGCATTTCCAAAAACAAGAATCTCATTCCATATCAACCCCTAACAAGGTGAGAGAACAATATGGACACATGAAACCCTATTCTCACTTCCTAATAAGCAGCATCACTAACTCCATCATATATGGAATAAGCTCAGATGACATTTTAAACACATCCATAAGACGGGCAGAAATTAAATAAACTGAGGCACTAGTATTAAACAAAACAATGGCTAACGATGATACAATAAGAATGGTACCTTGAACTATCGCAGGTCCTACATCCAATTTCATTAGTGCTAGATCCACAACATGATTATTCCTTATCTCAGCCTGACCCTAGGAATGACCACTATCCTACATCTCTTCCCTAAACTAACTCTACCCAGAAGAAGATCCAACCCTTCTTCCACGACCCCCTAACTAAGAAACTAATGTCCTGGATGGTTCTGATTGGGCTTCCATCACTTTGAAAGAGACAGATCCTACACCACTCTGATATGGTTGTTCCACATTTCAAAAATGTTTCAAGTACCCCATATATCCACGTCTATGATAAGGTCTAGGTTGTCACACCCCGACTTCTCATATCGGTAATGATTTTTAATTTTTAACTTTATCTGATAATTTTATTTGATTTAATTGAATTGTTGAGGTGCATGTCGGGCACAACAAGAGTTTTTGCGTTTTACTGATAAATGAATGTTTGGCTTAGCAGCGGTCGACACAAAGGCATGGCTCGGTCGAAGCCGTGTCGCTTCGCTAAAGCGATATGTGCCCCGACTATGCTTTATTTTTAATTTAATTATTTTGGGTCTTGCTTTTGGGATTCAGTTTGAATCAGGTTTATTTAAAAAAATTGGTTTTTATGTGGGTGTGTGGCCATGCGCGCGACTATTCCCGATTCCCATCCTTAATAATAGAATGTTCTAGTATTTAATTTGTTATTATATGGGCATATGGCCATATGTGCGACCGTGCATGCAAACTTGCACGTTGTCTGACCTCAATTTATAAATTTATTATTATTGTGGTTGGTTTTATTATTTTATTTTTATTATTAGTGATAAATTCATTATTATCTATTGGGTTTTTATTTATCCTCTTATTTTATTTTTATTTTATTTTCCCTTTTACTCCTAATTTTCCTTTCTTCTTTTATTCTTTCTTTTTTTTCCTCCCTCTTCCCCACCCTCTCTCTCTCCCATCACCTCCCCCCTTGGGTGAAACCCTACCCACACGGGCCTCTTCACCTCTCCTTCATGATGGCGCAGACCTCTCCCTCCCCTTGCCTTTCTCCTCTGGTGAGGTCTCCTCCATCGGGGACCATCCTCCCTCTCGGCCGAGCCACCCGAGCCACACCTGCTACCCTCCTCGCTTTGAAGCCTAGTGTGCAGCGCCCTTGGTCGTGCCCCCTTCTTCTTCCAGTGCTCCTTTTTGGTGATGAAACTGAACCGCACCCCACCCTCAAACCCTAGACAGCTCCCTACTACCCTCTGAATATCCTGTTGTCTGGTGCCCTCCCCTTGAACCTCTTGACCCGCACCCATTTTTCTCATGTCTGGCGGTGCCTCTCCGGCCACCTCACCTGCACACGCGGCCTCCCCTCAGCCACCCTGCACTGTATAGACACCACGCTCTAGCATCAGTGACCTCACTGCCTTTTTCCCCTTCGCATAGCCACGCTGCCCTCTTTTTTGGCTAGTTTTCTGGTGTGGCGCACCTCTGGTGGTCTTCCCCTTTCCCAGTTGTCCATCTGTACCATTGTCGTAGGTGTGTTATACCTTGGTTGTTCATTCTTTCAATTTTATTAAGTTGTGGTTAGGTTTTTGGATGGGCGTTTGGTTCATTTATGGTGTCATTGGTCTGATGTTTTGTTTTTAGGTTCTAATTGTTTCATTGTGGTGCGGTGGAGGTTTCACCATAAGATATGGGGGTTCTTGACATTCCAGGTAGGTGGTTCCGCGTATGAGTATTAATTGATAAATTCATTCATTTATTTAATTAACTTAGCATGTTTATTAATTATTTAGTTTGGTGAAAATTTTATTTTACATAAGGTTTAGTGTGTTTTAATTTGTTTAGTAGTGTGTTTCATAATATGAGAAAGTTGTTGTGAAACCAATGTTGAACTGCTTATTAGTTTTTTTAAAATTGTGTAGTTAATTTGTTAGGGCGTGCAAAGGGTGAAATTGTTGTTTTAGTGTTGTGTCTATTTTCATTTAGTCAGAAATTACATTTGAAAGAGTTTTTGGCATTTAGTATCATGCAGCATATCATGAAATTGTTTAGAAATTTTTTTAGCAGTTCGTTTAATTATAGAATTGGTATTTTTAACTGTGCGGGTGGTTTCTTTAATCATGTGCATGATACGGACTGGGTTCCTGAGGTGGCATTGTGTGCATGTGGTTATGTGATAGGGTTTGGGTCAGTCTAGTGTGTAAATCGGTGTTTTTCACTTTAAGATTTATTTATGAAAATTTGAATTATTTTATTGAATAATTATTATGGGGGAAGAACTGTTTTGGTTAAATTGTGTAAATTTTTTTGGTGCGTAAAGTCATACGACATGTGTGGAAACTATTTAATAAATTATTTTAATGGTTTTTTTGATGATGAAAGTGATTTCTTTGACTGTGCAATCATTTTAATTGGTTGTGTAAGTGATGCGGATTTGGTTTTAGGATATTTTTAGTGTGCGTATTTTTTTTATGGATTTTGTGTATGAAAATGGTAGTTTTGGTGTGTGTAGTGTCTTTTTTGGTTTGATCATATGATTATGACATGTGACATGAACTCTAAACTACTTGAGCACAAACGGGAAGCCTGGGTACTAGGTGGGCAGACTAGGACTTGTGTGCTAGTGATACAGAAGTGGCATCGGCCCGGTTTCACTTAGATGGTTTGACGACTACAACACTAACTAAACTTTTGGATGATATTGGGAGACCACTAGGTTATGTATGTGTTTCCCTAATAGTTACCCATGTACGAGAACGTATATTGTTGTTTTTTTATACCCTTTCTCACTGAGACATGATGTTCTAGGGTCCCACTTCTCACTAGTATCTTTAGGGCCTCTCCCATGTATTGTGCTTCTCTTTTGATTTGTGCTCACCGTCAGCACATGGTGTGACGTTGGGGTTACCAATAAAGTGTGTGTGTGTGTGTGTGTGTCTGTTAATTTAAGTTGTTTTCCTTTAGAGTAGTTTTCCTTAAAAACTGTTTTCACTAAAATTGTTTAATCACTTATTTAATTTTATTCTATTAAATTGCAAATGTAATTTTCATTTAATAATTATGCGTGGAACCTTTTCTCGGTGTCATCCTATTGGGGTTTTATCTCACACCCTACATACACCTTTGGGTGTATGTAGATCTTATTTCTTCTGCATTCTAGGTTGAGTCATTGAGCATAGCATTGGTGGTTTGGGTTGTCAATGGCATCCTCATGTTGGTTTGGTGGTGGTGGCTTGGGGATGTGACTCCTCATGTCGCACGGAGGTTTGTGTTGGATTTTTGGTTTTCCCTTGATGTAGTCTCTTTTGGGTTTTTATTTCAAGTTGTTAACTTTAAATCTGAACTTGTTTTAAGGGTATGTTTGGTTGTCTGATTCTAGTTTTAATTTATTTAGATTGTTTTCTGTTATATATTTATATATTCGGGTAAATCGTTCTCATGTTTTATTTTTGATACTCGGGCACTTGTGCCAGCCCATGGGGATCGGGAACGCCCTTCGGGCCTTGCCGCGGACTGGGTCGGGTGTCGGTTTGATGGAGACCTAACTTGGTTCATGAAAAATTGGTATCAAAGGAGGTTTGTTCTTATTATTTGGGATGTTAGGTAGATCAAGGATAGGACTGTTGGTACTCGAGCGGTAGGTACGAGGAGAGTGTCACAAACTCTTACTCATTCTGATCCTCGAGTAACCAGGGGTAGTCCAGAATTTAAGTTTTGGCTTTGGTCTTTGTGGATGGGGGATGACAATAGGAGTAAACTGGTACTATGCACGGTCTCACATAGAGTAGTGACCCATGTGATGCCCGAGAGTATGGTTCGACACTCCTAGTGGTTGGCGCTTTCCTATGGCATGGTCTGCCAAACCATGTAGTTGGGTTAGGCATGGCCACTAGTTCTCCGTCTAGGTGCTTTAGTGTTCATGATGTCTTGCTTCAGTTTTGGGATTGGCGAAGAAGTGTTTTCCTTTAAAAAGGGAAGCGGACTTTGGTGTTTCTCTTATTTTATTTTGGTGTGTGTTTGGCATGATTTTTAGGGTGTGTTTCTCTTGGACCTTGTTTTTGGAATTTGGAGTTTGATTTGTTGAGATTGAATTTCTAAAAGAATGTCTTGGTTCGTTTGAAATTGAAGTGATTTATTGTGGAAATGGAAATCATTTTGGAAATTTTCATTTAATTTTTTAAGTGGTTTTGGAAGGAAAAAAGGGGTATTTTTGGATATTGTGAATGTTTTGTTTTCAAAATGGAAGAGATTTGTTTTTTCTATTGGTATTCCTATGGGTGATTGCATGTGCATGGGGATTTGATTAAGGGATAGTCGGTGGATCATGTGGATGGGTGCCTAGCTGGCACAAAAATGCATATTTGCGAGGCATCATGGAATATCAGTGGTGATTGATTGATTTCTAAGGCTGCTTCTTATTTCCTAAAAAGTGGGTCTTTCTCTCAAATGGGTTTTTTTGTTTAAATGGTTTTGTAATTGGAAAATGACATTGAGTTTAGAGTGAAGATGGCTTTTTAAAAAGAGCCTTTGGGCTTGTTGTGCAGTGCTTGGGTTTTCAAGTGAGTGTTTTTCTTTAATAATGAATAGATGTTTTAAATTGTAACTACTGGAATTGTATATGAGGTGTGGACGTTTGTTTTGTGATGTGTTTTTATTTTTAGAATACTTTTTTGTGTTTCTTGTTTGGTATATTCCCCCAAGAAATGTACCATGGGTTTCCAGGAAGTCTCTCGGTTCTTGGCTCAGCCCAGACTCCCAGTGGAGTGGCGGAGTTGGGTTCTACTTGGTGGTGTTGACTGTTCATAGACATCGAGGTCGGTTAGATATCATTGAGTGCTTTGAGAATGTTGGAAGTGTCTCCGGTTTTGGAGGAACTCCAAAAGTTGTCTGGTGTAAGTTGTATCGAGTACACCTGGTGGAGTGGCACTAAACCAGTAAACGATGATCGCTCTGTTTTGTTGCAAATAAGGATGTCTTGAGCGATCCTTAAGACTAGCCTCATCCCACGGTTGTACCTAAGGAAGTGAAGGTTCCTTATCTGATGAGGAGTGTAAACCAAAGGGGCATGTTCTTGGAGTGCTCCTTTCATTAGTTCGTGTTGCGTGTCGAACAGACCGCTCAATCTCCTATCTCTAGTGTGGTCAGTTGGACACTCTAAGTTGTTCACTACAATTATCAGTTGGTATGTTGACAGAGTTGTCGCTTGGGACATGAGGAGAAGTATGCAGGTTTCTTTTTATGTGGAGGAAGTTCCAGTCAGAGGCGATCAGCTTATGATTGTGAGGCGATAGATGCTTTAGACATCAGGTCCCCGACCATAGGTCTCGGGGTGAAGCTTGAACGTAGTCAAAAATCATCATACATGGGATGGGCTTGGTCTGACTTAAGTATACAGTGTTAGGATGAGGACAAATTAAATTTCCCTATTGCGGTACTTCCTCTGAAGGCTTCTTTTTTGTGTGTGAGGGGCATGAAGCCCTTGTCTCCTTGATGTGGTCTTAATTTATGGGAGTTCCTCTTGTGCCTTAAAGAGGTTCGGAGAATTCATATTCTTGTAAAGCTAGTGGGTGCGCTCTGTGAACCTTCTTGTGGGTTGGTTGGAGTTAGAATTGTGCTCGTTTTAGAGATTCTCATGTCATGTGGGATTGGCGTGTACCTATCCAGTTTGCCACTAGGTTAGGAGTTTCTACTATCAAAACCTTCTCATGTGGTGGAGTGTTGTTCACTGTGGAAATTTTCCGTGTAATCGACCTGTGTTGGTGGGTTTGTGATGAAGGGTTCAGTCAGTATTACTCAAAGTAAACTAGGAATGCCCGCGTGGGTTCCATGGTGTTAGGAAATTTTAAAATGGTGGGGAGACCCGGTGTGGGTATCGTTGATGTCCCCTCTTTTGTTGGTTAAACATAGGGAAATTTGAGGGTCAAGCTAGTGTTAAAGGTTTGATTGGGCTTGTGAGTCATTTTGGTTTTGAGAAACAATGTGGGACAAGAATCCTAATATGGTGGGGAGACCACCATCGGGAGAATTTGTGGAAAAACTCTATCTTCAAAGTGTGTTTGGCGGGGCAACCCCTTACTTCTGCTCCGCCCAACCTCGACCAAGCTGATTGGTTAGCTCGGGTAGTGGGTCATTGGATGAGTATTCTTGGAGATCTCGAGCGGCCCCGATGATCCCTAAGTCAGGGGTCGGGGTGTTCCATGTTGTAGTTCTGTTTGAATTGAATTTCTTTTTGGTGGTTATTTTTCTTGGTGATTCCGGTTTTGAGTTCTTTGAAGTTTCAATTCATGTGTGTTTTAAATGCCTGATATTTGGGTGATTGAGGTTTTGTTTTAGGTGTCTTTTTGGTCTCACAAGGAACCGTTGGTTGACCTAGTCTTTTGGGACTTTCTGGGGGAAGAAAGTGTCATGATGGAGAGAATTTTCACACCCTGACTTCACACATCAGTAATGATTTTTAATTTTTACCTTTATATGATAATTTTATTTGATTTAATTTATTTGTTGAGGTGCATACCGGGCACGATGAGAGTTTTTACATTTTTCTGATAAATGAACATTTTTCTTAGCAGTGGTCGACACAAAGGCATGGCTCGTTCGAAGCCGTGTCGCTTTACTAAAGTGATATGTGCCCCGACTATGCTTTATTTTTAATTTAATTATTTTGGGTCTTGCTTTTGGGGTTCAGTTTGAATCAATTTTATTTTAAAAAAATTGGTTTTTATGCGGGCGTGTGGCCATGCACATGACTATGCCCGGTTTCCTTCCTTAATAAGAGAATGTTCTAATATTAAATTTGTTATTATATGGGCACATGGCCATGCGCACAACCGTGCATGAAAACTTTCACGGTGTCCAACCTCAATTTATAAGTTTATTATTATTATGGTTGGTTTTATTATTTTATTTTAATTATTAGTGATAAATTCATTATTAACTATTGGGGTTTTTTTATCCTCCTATTTTATTTTTATTTTATTTTCCCTTTTACTCTTAATTTTCCTTTCTTCTTTTATTCTTTCTTTTTTTTCCTCCCTCTTCCTCACCCTCTCTCTCTCTCGTCGCTTTCCCCCTTGGGTGAAACCCTACCCGCACAGGCCTATTCCCCTCTCCTTCATGGTGGCACGGACCTCCCCCTCCCCTTTCCTTCCTCCTCTGGCGCGGCCTCCTCCAGCACGGACCATCCTCCCTCTCAGCCGAACCACCTGAACCACCCCTGCTACCCTCATCGCTTTGAAGCCCAACACGCACTGCCCTTGTCCGCGCCCCATTATTCTTCCGATAATCCTTTCTGGTGACGAAACCGAACCGCAACCCACCCTCAAACCCTAGCCGGCTCCTTGCTGCCCCCCAACGATCTTGCTGTCCAGCACCCTCCCCTTGAACCTCTTGACCCGCACCAATTTTTCTCATGTCCGGCGGTGCCTCTCCGGCCTCCTCACCCATGCACGCGGCCTCCCCTTAGCCACCTTGCACCGCATAGCCACCACGCACCGGCATCTGGGACCTCACTACATTTTTCCCCTTCGCACAGCAGCACCACCCTCTTTTTCTGCTAGTCTTCCGGTGTGGCGCACTTTCGACAAAATTCCCCTTGCCCAGTTATCCATCTGCACCATTTTTGTAGGTGTGTTATACCTTGGTTGTTCTTTCTTTCAATTTGATTAAGCTGCGGTTAGGGTTTTGGATTGGCGTTTGGTTCATTTATGGTGTCATTGGTCTGATGTTTTGTTTTTAGATTTTAATTGTGTAATTGTGGTGCGGTGGAGGTTTTGTAATGCCCCGACCCCAGTTACCCAGAGTCGGTGCATTATTACATAATATTGGCATGATACAAGGAATCAGGTCCCAAAAGACCAATCAGTTTAGTAGCCTTGGAAATACTAGATACGTTCATAAGTTTTACATTACATCATGAAATAAAAACATCAACAACATTTTGTCCCCTTTTGATCCCACTTATTTCCTTAGCCTATCCCTGCAGGTCAACCATAAAATACTTCTTCACATCCTGGGAAAAATAAAACATAGAAAGGGGTGATCTCAGATGCTCAGTAAGGATAATAATATAGCTGAAACTTTTGTAAATATACAAAAACATTTAAGGCAATGTATAAGACTAAAACAAAAGCCTTTTAAACTTGAACTTCAGCATAATATGGAAAAGATAAAATCAAATAATTCAATTTACTTATTTACATGGATATTATACTAGTCTAATAATTACATGCAATATCAATAGCCACTTTCATAATGATGAAATGCATAATGCCAGACTTCAAAACCACATAGTCAAGGCCTTATGCCAAGACTACAAATAAGATTTTGTCAAGGCCTTGTGCCAAGACACTAGTTTTTCTCATGAGACCTACTGATGCATCGAGGAGCTATAGAGGGCTCCACCCATCACATACTCAGTCCAATGCATTCTTCATATGAAAAGGTTTAAACATAACATAAACATTTGTATTAAAACTAGCATACAAAATGTCAATACTTTATCCATAAACCATGAATGGTGTAAAAATAACACATCCACAGTTAAACATATCACAAAACCTTCAATACAATATAGAAGTTTTGTATCATAATAAATCAACTTCAAAGAAGCTTAAAATCCATCAAAGGATGTTGACAAAGATGAAATCAAAACTTTTTTTAGAGAAATATCTCTTTCGATTTTGAAATAATTTAAAAGTCATATAGTTATAAAAGAAAACATTTATTTTGAAAATATTCTTATAAGTTTGTAAGGGAATCTTCGACAATGTTATAACAGCGGAAAATAGCTGCACATGCAGTATAAGTTAAAAAAACATTCTTACCTTAATTTTGTCGAAAAGGTCATAAAGTACCTTGTTTGGAAAATGATGGAAAGATTCCTTTCAAAAACATATAAGGTCAAATAAGGGTATAAATGACTTTAACCCATTGTCTATTAAATATTAAAAATACATTTTGAAATACATTTTAAAGAAACACATATGTGTATGATAAAGAGGTCCCAGTAGATACTAACGTAAAAACAACCTCAGATAATAAAGAGATTGTGAAATTAACCCTTACCTTGTACTTTTCCTTGGTCGAGGGTAGGTTAACCTCATGTATAATGGTGAAATAATTGTTATTAAATTATACAAGAACTATATACATTAATATTATATCATATATGATCTTCTAATATTTCATTGTTAATGATATTTCAGTAGTATCATCGTTTTGGGTGTTAACTAATTCATTTTCCTTTATATGATTTTTTACGTAAGTAATGTTTGTTATGGATATGATGTATATTATTCATATTCAGAATGATATTAAGTCTTTAAAAATTATTTTTAATCATAAAATTTAAATTATTCTTGAATGGATACGATGGGGAATGAATCTCATCGTGTTCGTGGAGACGGTAATTCGTACGTACGCACGAGCGACAATATCATTCTTTTGATATTAAAATCATATATAATTGGATGGTATATCATATATACAGAATCATTATCATGTTATATTTATTATTTAAATAATTTATACTCATTATTATACCCATCCAAATGATGAAGTGTTTGAATAACAAACTATACCACGACGTGGAGACGGTAATCCGTACGTACGCAGGTATTGTGACTTTGTCATTTATAGGATCGATAGAATAATGAATATGGTTGTACCATTTTTATAATAACATCACAGTATATAGAAGATATTGTAGTTATTATTTTATAATGGAAACAACATTGAAAAAGGAAGTGGAAGAAGAAAAGAACTTGAAAGATGTGATGAAATATTTACCTCTTCTTCAGGTTCTTCCTTTTGATTTAATCAAAAGGGCTCCATAGGTTGGCTTTCTGACTAAATTAATGCCTCTATGATGAATGGGGTACATTTGAGAGGATATTTGGGTAGGTTTTGGCCAAGACAAATGGATTTGATGGTGTGAATTTGAGAGAAGTGGAAATTCCCTTTTATAAGAGGGGTGAGGGGCACCTTAGGAAAAGATTGAAATATTATTTTATAATAAAATAATTTTCAGTTTATAATGGCAAAAAAATGATTTATTTATAGTATAAGGTATGTTTGGGTCTAAAACCACTCAACCAATAGGTTTTAGATAGGTTTGGGTCACTATATTAACCTTATCTTTTAGATTTAACTCTTAGTTAAATAGTTTGACATTTACCATGTCTCTTTCTATTTTTATATTATATGGTTAATAAAATTACTATAAACTTCCAAGAGAACATAAAGTGGTTAATTAATGACATATATAATATTATTTAAGCCCTTTGGCCAAACCTTATATTTTTAGGAATAGAATATCAATTAATAATATATTTTTTTTAAAAAAACTCTTTTATGTCAATTTTGACACTATCTGGTATTTTGTTTTTGTTAAATTCATAAAAGCATTATTAATTCAAAAAAAATCATTTAATAAACCCTAACATGTCATATTAACCTATAAAATTAGTTTAATTCATTAAAAGTCTCAAATTATATTTATTTTGATATTTATTATATCAATTATTTTAATCTTTCATTAATAAGGTAATTACTGCATCGTCATTGTGTCATAAAAAAATTAATTATTTAATGTCTAAAAATTATAAATAAAATACCATTATGTAGGAAATATTTTTATATTTCTAATGAATATTTATATTCGAATTTATATTATGTATAACCCTATATTAAAAATGGTTTAGTTAATAAACGTTGATTTTAACTCTTTTAACTCTTCTTTAAATAAAATAATAATAAGTGTCATAATCTAATCCAAGTGGACCAAAGTGGGTCATATTTTATTCCTAATGTTGTTTTTGGTCTAATTTTACTTGTACAATAGAATTATGACATGTGTTAGGGTAATAATAATATCATTTTTACCTTTAATTACCCTATTTACTTTCAACCATGGTAAATAAAAGTTAAAAGTTACGATACATCAAAAATTATTTTCATCTTATTGAACAAAATTTTACTTACTGATATCAACTTTGTCTCTAAGATTTTTGAAATTCAATTTTTAGAAGTGGTAAAATTAAGTTTTATGCAAATTTGCAAATGCTCCTAGGTAGTGGGTAAAAGACGATAAAAAGTTCAATAAAATTTTTATATATCTAAACTTATTGTAAAATGACTCCAATGAATTACATTGAACTTATATAGGTATTATGTATCTATTTTGACCTAAAATAAATTTAAATAAAATAAATAATTATTTAAATAAAAAGTTGGTTTTAAACAATAACTCAGTGTTTTTCACTATTCATCAAAAATTGAATGTTTTTAGAAAAATACCAAAAATTCACCCTAAGCTAATTTCGATATTCCAATTCCAAAAATGAAGTCCATTTTGAAAGATAAAATTTATAAAATTTCAAAAAGTGGGTATTACTATTCATAACGGCTAGTTCGATTGGTTGTGGTGTGTCTGAACTTGAAATCGCGTACAACACAAGCTATTGTATTATTCAAAGGGAAACGTACCATGGAAGCTTGTGGTGTTACATTCTCCCCTCTTTAAAATAATTCCGTCCTCAAAATTTCTAGAATATTACTGCATAAAAAGATTCAGGTGGTTCTTTATCATAAGTTCCTCGGGTTCCCATGTTTCCTCTTCCATCTTATGGTTTCTCCGTAGAAATTTTACCAGACGAGTCGTCCGGTTTCTCAACACTTGTTCTCTTGTATCAAGAATCTTGAAAGGCTCTTCACAATAAGATAGATCAGGTTCCAGTTCAATTTTCTCATAGGTGAGTACATGCATTGGGTTAGGCATTTATTTTCTCAATAGTGATATGTGGAACACATCGTGAACTTTGGAGAGACTTGGCGGCATTGCCAAACGGTAAGCTACAGCCCCAATTCGTTCTAGAATTTCGAAAGGTCCGATGTACCTCGGACTTAATTTACCCTTCTTACCGAAACGTATAACTCCCTTCCATGGAGATACCTTCAAGAAAACATGATCTCCTACATAAAATTCCAAATCCTTCATTCGGTTATCGATATAGCTCTTCTGCCTACTTTGAGCTGCTTTGATGTGGGTTTGGATAACCTTCAAATTTTCCATCGTTTCCTCAACAAGTTCTGGGCCTACGAGTTTTCTTTCACCAACATCATCCCAACAAGTTGGTGTGCGACATCTCTTTCCATATAATTTTTCATATGGTGTCATCTGAATACTTGAATGGAAGCTATTGTTATAGGAAAATTCTGCCATAGGTATATATTGATCTCACATACCTTGAAAGTCAAGTGAGAAAGATCTCAATATGTCTTCTAAGGTTTGAATAGTCCATTCTGATTGTCCATCAGTTCGAGGGTGGTAGGCAGTGCTCAAATGAAGTTCAGTATTCAATACCTTCTGAAGAATTTTCCAGAACCTTGATGTAAAAAGGGGATCATGATCAGAAACAATCGATAGGGATACTCCATGAAGTCTTACAACTTCATTAATATATATTCTTATTAGACGTTCAAGTGGTAAATCTTCTCTTATAGCAAGAAAATGAGCTGACTTGGTAAGACAGTCAACAATGACCCATATTGCATCATTCCTTCTAGGAGTCTTTGGTAGTTCCATGACAAAGTCCATCGTAATATTATACCATTTCCACTCAGGTATGGGAAGAGGTTTCATGACTCCTCCAGGCTATTTCCTTCTAGAATTCACTTGTTGAAAAACCATACATCTTGACACAAAATCAACAATCTCCCTCTTCATGTTGTCCCACCAAAAATGTTCCTTCAAATCTCTATACATCTTAGTGATACCAGGGTGTATATAGAAATTGGATCTATGATCATCATCTAACAATTCCCTTTTCAGATCAGGTATATCGAGAACACAAAGTCTCTTCCCAAATTTCAAGATTCCATCTTCATATATGAAGTCACTCAATATCCCATCATTCACAGCTTTAATCTTCTTTTGAAACTCCTCATCATCAGCCTAGGAACTTTTTATCCTTTCTAGTAAAGATGGTTTGGCAACCATTTGAAAAATTATTGATTTTTCACCTTCCATGATTATTCCCATATCCATTTTCACTATATCCATGAAAATAGGATCCCTTTCAACTCTCATCTTGTTTAAAACTCCATGATCTTTTCTGCTTAAAGCATCTTCCACCTTATTTTCCTTCCCCAGGTGGTAGTTTATAGTTCAATCATAATCCTTGAGTAGTTCAAGCCATCACCTTTTCCTCATGTTGAGTTCTTTTTGTGAGAAAATATACTTCAAACTCTTGTGATCAGTATAAATCTCACATTTTTCACCATACAGATAGTGAATCCATATTTTCAAAGCAAAGATTATAGTTTCTAACTCAAGATCATGAGTCTGATAGTTTTACTCATGAATTTTTAGCTGTCATGATGCATAGGAAATAACTCTATCATTATGCATAAGGACACAACCAAGTCCTTTCTTTGAAGCATCACTATAAATAACAAACTCATCATTCCCTGAAGGTAGATTCAAGATAGGATCATTAACTAATCTTCTATTCAATTCTTCACAACATTCTTCACACTCTTTTTTCTAAACAAATTTAACCCCTTTACGTGTGAGCTTGGTTAATGGGTTATCCAATCGGGCAAAATTCTGGACGAAAAGCCAATAATAACATGTTAAACCAATAAAACTGCATACCTCGGTTATACTCATCGGTGCTGGTCATTCATGGATTGATCTTGTCTTAGAAGGATCAATGGAGATTCCATCATTAGAGACAATGTGTCCAAGAAAAGAAATCTCCTGAAGCTATAATTCACACTTGCTAAACTTCCTGTATAATTCATTTCTTCTGAGGGTTTTCAGAATGGTGTGCAAGTGATTTTCATGATCTTTATAGCTTTTGGAGTATACCAGGATATCATCAATAAATACCACTATAAAGTCATCAAGATATTCATTGAAAAATCTATTCATTAGATCCATGAAAACAGAGGGTGCATTAGTCATCCCAAAAGGCATTACTGTAAACTCGTAATGCTCGTACCTGGTTCGAAATGTTGTTTTCGGGATGTCTTCCTTCTTCACACACAATTGATGATATCTAGATCATAGGTCAATATTTGAAAAATATTGATCTCCATGAAGTTGGTCGAATAAATCATCAATGCGAGGTAGGGGATACTTTTTCTTTATTGTTATAACATTTATCTCCATGTATTCAATGCACAACCTCATAGATCTGTCTTTATTTTTAACAAAAAGGACAGGGGATACCCATGGAGAAACACTAGGGAGAATAAATCCATTATTACTCAATTCTTCTAGTTGTTTCTTTAGTTTCACTAATTCTACAATGGCCATTCTATAAGGGGTCTTCGATATGGGCCTTGAACCAAGAATTAAATCAATGGAAAACTCAATTTCTCATTATGGAGGATGTCCAGGTAAATCTTCTAGAAACACATCAACATATTATTGCACAATAGGTACGTCCTCTATTTGAACATTACTTTCCTCACCCACATTTATTTCATTCTCTTCCTCCCCAATAATTTAATTTAGTTGAGCTACTGGGGGTGGATATAGGTAAGAATCAAATGGTGACGTTTCTTCCCTAAAGATAAGGTACTCCTTATCATCATCAAAAATCATAGCCTCTTCTTATTACAATAAATTTTCGTATCATGGTCTGAAAGCCAATCCATTCCGAGGATTATATCAAATTCAATCATGGGTATGATGATGAGATTAGCAGATAAATAACGTTTATATGCCTTAATGGGAACTGATTCACAAAACTTTGTTGAAATGATACTTCCCTTAGGATTTTTTACTGACAAATCCCTTGTTAAATCAAATAGGAAATATCTACTTTTCTTAGAAAACTAGAAAGATATGAAACAATGTGATGATCCAGAATCAAATAAAGCATTTTCTAAACTTGAGGAAACCATTAAATTACCTGCCACCACATCTTTCAGAGCTTCAATCTCAGCAGTAGTGATCGCATAAGCTTGGCCTTGCTCCCTTGGCTTTTTCTGAGGTAATTTCCCTTGGCGTTTAGGTCATTTATTTGTATAATGCCTCTTTTCTCTACAATTGTATCATTCAACATTGACAACCACTTTCTTCCCCTTGCAATCACGAGCTTGGTGGCCTTTTTCACCACACTTGTAACAGACTCCCATTCCCTTCAAGAAAGTACCGAGGTGTTTCTTCCCACATTTATTGCGGGATGGATATTCAACTTTTCCCTTCTTCCCTTTATTTTTATTTCCATAGTGTTCAGAAGATCTCTTTTTCTCTTACTTTGCTTTACAGTCGTAAGACTTAGAGAATTCCTTTTCTGTCTTGATAGCACATGAGAAAATATCTTCATATGATGAGAAAGATTGCGATACTAATGCTCGACAAAGAAATGGTTTTAACCCATCAAAGAAACAATCAATCTTACTTCTTGGGTTACATATATAATTTGTAGCATGCCTTGATAACCTTGTAAAGTTAGCTTTGTACTTTGCGACATTCTCATCCTCCTTTTGCCTCAGACTCATAAATTGTCTTTCCATATCCGCTTGATGGTCATAAGGAAAGTATTTTTCTAAAAAAAGTTATTTAAACTCCCTCCATTACATACTTGATACTTATTCATCCTCCTTTGTGTTTTGGATCAATGACCACCATTGATTTTCATCTCTAGTAAGGTGATAAACTTTCATGACAACTTTTTCCCTTTCGCTACTCCCCAAAGCATGAAATATTTTCTCTAAGTAACTTATCCATTTCTCAGCTAAAAATGGATTTTTAGACCCATTGAATGTTGGTGTTTTTTGCCTCATGAAGCGGTCTAACATTGATCCTCCATGTTGTGGATCAGGGTGCTCCATATGTGTAAGGTTATTATTCATAACCTGAGTGAGTTGTCTCGGTATGGTGATTAGCTGATCAGCACCAGTTGCATCACCAGCTCCACTATAATTATCTTGAGTAGGAGGGAAATCCCTACATGGATTACTTGCATTGATATGGTTTCAATTGCTTCCACTAGGCACCATTTCTAAACAATGGCATACACTAGATTAGTTTATGAATCTCAATACATAATTCCAAACTTGTAAAATATTTAACATAAATTGAATAGTTTATGGATATAATCAATAATCATAAAAATGTTTTCTTTGAGGAAGTATATACTCATAAACTCTTCATAATGGTTTGTAAAGAAAATGAGAATTATCTTAAGCATATCCCCCGGGAGTGTCGTAACCAAGAGTGCAGCAAGGTCCGTTGTCATGCACCAGTTCCCGTTTGAGTCAAGCTCAAAGCGGTGTTTTTGAGTTTTACCCCTAGGTACATATATGCTAGAGCCGGATTTACCTGCTCATATCTAGACAGGGATGTATTGCCTAGAAAAATCACAAAATCTCTACAGTACCAAAATTCTAGGAAGTTCTTCTATACTAATCCTCAAAGTCCATCTTAGGGTAATGTTCTCTAATCAGAGTTTTTCTAAATCTAGTTTCCAAGGTTTGTACTAAACTTCCTTTGATACCAAATGTAATTCCCTAACCCCAGTTACCTAGAGTCGGTGTATTATTACATAACATTGTAATGATACGAGTAATCATGTCTCGAAAGACCGATCAGTTTAGTAGCCTTGGAAATACTAGATACATTCATAAGTTTTACATTACATCATGAAATAAAAACATCAAAAACATTTTGTCCCCTTTTTAACTCACTTATATCCTTATCCTATCCCTATAGGTCAACCATAAAATACTTCTTCACATCCTGGGAAAAATAAAACATAGAAAGGGGTGAGCTCAGATGCTCAGTAAGGATAACAATATAGTCGAAACTTTCGTAAATAAGCATAAAAATTTAAGGAAATGTATAAGACTAAAACAAAAGCCTTTTAAACTTGAAATTCAGTATAATATGGAAAATATAAAATCAAATAATTCCATTTAATTATTCACATAGAGATTCTACTAGTCGAATAATCACATGCAATATCAATAGCCATTTTCATAATGATGGAATGCATAATGCCAGACTTTATAACCACATAGTCAAGGCCTTGTGCCAAGACTACAAATAAGATTTTGTCAAGGACTTGTACCAAGACACTAGTTTGTATCATGAGACCTACTGATGCATTGAGTAGCTATAGCGAGCTCCACCTGTCACTTACTAAGTCCAATGCATTCCTCATATTAAAAAGTTTAAACATAACATAAACATTCGTATTAAAACTAGCATACGAAATGTCAATAATTTTTCCATAAACCATGAATGGTGTAAAAATAACTCATCCACAGTAAAAAATATCACAAAACCTTCAATACAATATGGAAGTTTTGTATCATAATAAATCAACTTCAAAGAAGTTTAAAATCCATCAAAGGATGTTGACATAGATGAAATCAAAACTTTTTTTAGAGAAATATCTCTTTCAATTTTGAAATCATTTAAAAGTAATATAATTATAAAAGAAAACATTTATTTTGAAAATATTCTTATAAGATTTTAAGGTAATCTTAGACGATATTATAATGGCGGAAAATAGCTGCACCTGCCATATAAGTTAAAAAAACATTCTTACCTTAATTTTGTCGAAAATGTCATAAAGTGCCTTGTTTAGAAAATGACGGAAAGATTCCTTTAAAAAACATATAAGGTCAAATAAGGGTATAAATGACTTTAACCCATTGTATATTAAATAGTAAAAATGTTTTTAAATATATTTTAAAGAAACACGGATGTGGATGATAAAGAGGTCCCAGTAGATACTTACATAAAAACAACTTCGGATAATAAAGAGATTGTGAAATTAACTCTTACCTTGTACATTTCCTTGGTCAATGGTAGATTAAACTCCTGTATAATGGTTAAATAATTGTTATTAAATTATAAAAGAACCATATACATTAATATGATATCATATATGATCTTCTAATATTGCTTTGTTAATGATATTTCAGTAGTATCATCGTTTTGGGTGTTAACTGATTCGTTTTACTTTATATGATTTGTTACGTAAGTAATGTTTGTTATGGATAGGATGTATATTATTAATATTAAGAATTATATTAAGTATTTAAACATTATTTTTAATCATCAAATGAAAATTATTCTTGAATGGATACGATGGGGAATGAATCTCATCGCGTTCATGGAGACGGTAATCCGTACGTACGCATGAGCGACAATATCATTCTTTTGATATTAAAATCATATATAATTAGATGGTATATCATATATATAGAATCATTATCATGTTATATTTATTATTTACATCATTTATACTCATTATTATACACATCCAAATGATGAAGTGTTTGAATAACAAACTACACCACGACGTGGAGACGGTATTCTGTACGTACGCACGTATGATGATTTTATCATTTATAGGATAGATGGAATAATGAATATGGTTGTACCATTTTTATAATAACATCACAGTATATAGAAGATACTGGAGTTATTATTTTAGAATGGAAACAACATAGAAAGATGAAGTGGAAGAAGAAAAGAACTTGAAAGAGGTGATGAAATATTTACCTCTTCTTTAGGTTCTTCCTTTTGATTTGATCAAAAGGGCTCCATAGGTTGGCTTTATAACTAAAGGAAGACCTCTAGGATAAAGGGAGGAAAGTTGAGAGGATATTTGGATAGGTTTTGGCTGAACCAAATGGCTTTGAAGGTGTGAATTTTAGAGAAAGGGAAATGCGCTTTTATAAGAGGGGTGAGGGAACCTTAGGAAAAGATTGAAATATTATTTTATAATAAAATCATTTCCGGTTTCTAATGGATCCAAAATGACTTATTTCAAGGATAAGGTGGGTATGGGTCGAAAAAAACTTAACCAATAGGTTTTATACAGGTTTAGGTAACTATATTAACCTTATCTTTTAGATTTAACTCTTAGTTAAATAGTTTGACATTTACCATGTATCTTTGTATTTTTATATTATATGGTTAAAAAACTTACTATAAACTTACAAGAAAACATCAAGTGGTTAATTAATGACATATATAATATTATTTTAAGTCCTTTGGCTGAAAATTAGATTTTTAGGAATAGAATATCAATTAATAATATAATATTTGTTTTAAAAACTCTTTTATGTCAATTTTGACACTATTTGGTATTTTGTTTTTTTTAATTCATAACAGCATTATTACTTCGAAAAAAATTCATTTAATCAACCCTAACATGTCATATTAACCTATAAAATTAGTGTAATTAATTAAAAGTCTCAAATTAGATTTATTTTGATATTTATAATATCAATTATTTTAATATTTCATTAATAAGGTAATTACTGCATCATCATTGTGTCATAAATAAATTTAATTATTTAATGTCTAAAAATTATAAATAAAATAAAATTATGTAGTAAATATTTTTAGATTTATAATGAATATTTATTTTCGAATTTATCTTATGTATAACCCTATATTAAAAATAGTTTAGTTAATAAACTTTGATTTTTAATCTTTTAACTCTTCTTTAAATAAAATAATAATAAACGTCCTAATCTAATCCAAGTGGATAAAAGGGGATCGTATTTTATTGATAAGGTTGTTTTTGATCGAATTATACTTATCCAATAGAATTAGTACTTGTTTCAGGATAATAATAATATCATTTTTACCTTTAATTACCCTATTTACTTTTAACCGTGGTAAATAAAAGTTAAAAGTTATTATTCAACAAAAATTATTTTCAACTTATTGAACCAAATTTTACTTACTGATATCAACCATGTCTCTCTGATTTTTGAAATTCAATTCACAGAAGCGGTAAAATTAAGTTTTATGCAAATTTGTAAATGCTCCTAGGATGTGGGTAAAAGACGGTAAAAAGTTCAATAAAATTTTTATATATCTAAACTTATTATAAAATGACTACAATGAATTACATTGAACTTATATAGGTATTATGTATCTATTTTTACCTCAAATAAATTTAAATAAAATAAATAATTATTTAAATAAAAAGTCAGTTTTAAACAATAACTCAGTGTTTTTTAGTATTCATCAAAAATTGAATGTTTTCAAAAAAATACCAAAAATTCACCTTAAGCCAATTTTGATATTCTGAATCCAAAAATGAAGTCCATTTTTAAAGATAAAATTTATTAAAATTCAAAAATTGGGTATTACTATTCATAACTGCTAGTTCTATTGGTTGTGGTGTGTTTTAATTTGAAGTCGCGTACAACACAAGCTATTGTATTATTCAAAGGGAAATGTACTGTGGAAGTTTGGGGTGTTACAGGTTTTGCCTCAAGATTTGGGGGTTCTTGACATTCCAGGTAGGTGGTTCTGCATATGATTATTAATTGATAAATTCATTCGTTTATTTAATTAACTTAGCATGTTTATTGATTATTTAGTTTGGTGCGAATTTTATTTTACATAAGGTTTAGTGTGTTTTGATGTGTTTAGTAGTGTGTTGCATAATATGAGTATATTGTTGTGAAACCAATGTTGAACTGCTTATTAGTTTTTTTTTTAAATTATGTAGTTAATTTGTTAGGGCGTGCAAAGGGTGAAATTGTTGTTTTAGTGTTGTGTCTATTTTTGTTTAGTCATAAATGAAATTTTAAAGAGTTTTTGGCGTTTAGTATCATGCGGCATATCTTGAAATTGTTTGGAAAAAACTTCTGGCAGTTTTTTTAATTATAGAAATGGTATTTTTAACTGTGTTGGTGGTTTGTTTAATCGCGTGCATGATGCAGACTGGGTTCCTAAGGTGGCATTGTGTGCGTGTGGTTATGTAAGGTGGTTTGGGTCGGTCTAGTGTGTAAAGAGGTGTTTTGCACTTTAAAATTTATTTATGAAAATTTGAATTGTTTTATTGAATAATTATTATGGGGGAAAAATGTTTTGGTAAAATTGTGTAAATGTTTTTGGTGCGTAAAGTCATGCGATGTGTGTGGAAACTATTTAATAAATTCTTTTAATGGTGTGTTTGATGATGAAGGTGATTTCTTTGACTGTTCAGTCATTTTAATTGGTTGTGTAAGTGATGCAGATTTGGTTTTGGGATATTTTTAGTGTGCGTATTTTTTTTATGGCTTTTGTGTGTGAAAATGGTGGTTTTGGCGTGTGTAGTGTCTTGTTTTGTTTGAGTATATGATTGTGACTTGTGACATGAACTTTGAACTACTTGATCACAAACGGGAAGCTTGGGTACTAGGTGGGCAGACTAGGACTAGTGTGCTAGTGATACGGAAGTGGCATCGGCCTGGTTTCACTTAGCTGGTTTGACGACTACAACACTAACTAAACTTTTGGATGATGTTGGGAGACCACTAGGTTATGGATGTGTTTCCCTACTAGTGGCTTGTGCATGAGAACGTATATTGTTGTGTTTTTATACCATTTCTCACCAAGACACAATGTTCTAGGGTCCCACTTCTCACTAGTATCTCTAGGGCCTCTCCCATGTATTGTGCTCCTCTTTTGCTTTGCACTCACCATCGGCACACGGTGTGAAGTTGGGGTTACCAAGAAAGTGTGTGTGTGTGTGTGTGTGTGTGTTAATTTAAGTTGTTTTCCTTTAGAGTAGTTTTCCTTAAAAACTGTTTTCACTAAAATTGTTTAAGTGCTTATTTATTTTTATTCTGTTAAATTGAAAATGTATTTGTCATTTAATAATTATGTGTGGAACCATTTCTCGGTGGCATCCTACTGGGATTTTTTCTCACACCCTACATACACCTTTGGGTGTATGTAGATCCAATTTCTTATGCATTCCAGGTTGAGGAATCAAGCATAGCATTGGTGGTTTGGGTTGTCAGTGGCATCCTCGTGTTGGTTTGGTGGCAGTGGCTTGGGGACGTGACTCCTCATGTCGCACGGAGGTTTGTGTTGGAGTTTGGGTTTTCCCTTGATGTAGTCTCTTTTTGGTTTTTAGTTCAAGTTGTAAACTTTAAATCTGAAATTGGTTTAAGGGTATGTTTGGTTATCTGATTCTAGTTTTAATTTATTCAGCTTGTTGTTTGTTTTATATTTATATATTCGGGTAAACCATTCTCATGTTCTATTTTTGATACTCGAGCACTTGTACCAGCCCGTGGGGATCGGGAACGCCCTTTATGCCTTGCCACGGACCGGGTTGGGCGTCGGTTTTATGGTGAACCAACTTGGTTCATGTCATAGGTGGAGCTGAACACACAGATCACATGTGCCCCACCTTCCCACACTGATGAAACGCGATAGATCCATCATCAGAAGCCACGGACAAAGATAGCTAGGAAGGATGGCCTAAACTACCACTTCCCCTCTTCTCCTGATCATCCCTCTTCCTCTTCTTCTCCTTATCCCACTACTATCACTATTCTCGAGAAACTAGACTTCCCATTGCGATCTATATCCACCATTAAATCACGATCAACTACCTCAACATACATCTTCAACTTGAACAAGAAGATTTGGGATCAGATTTCTAGCTGCAACCACATTTCAAACTTCTGAGCCTTTAACTTCTCATTGGAAACTACCTCTGGTGTGAACCAAACCAACTCTATAAATTGGTTATCATACTCCATCACGGTCCAGTCTCCTTATTGAAGATCTAAAACTCTCAATACTTGGTATTAGGCTAAGGTCTCAGGGAAATACTGCCCATTGAAGATGGCCTTGAAATCCTTCCATCACATCTGCTCGTGCTTTCCATCTTACACCACTGAGTCCCACTACTTTTGACTAGGACCTTCTAACATGAATGAATCACACTTCACCCTAACTACCTCCGGAGTGTCAAGAAACTCAAACATCATCTCAATTTTCTCAAGACAATCCTCAGCTTCCTGGGGATCCTCCTGAGAAGGAAGGAGGCTTGTTCTTGAGGAACTCCTGATCTTTTTCCTTTCTAGGTCCTGGCTCAGCTTCTCTAACCTGAGAAAGACCAAAACCTGCTCCCTAACCCCAAGATTGGATAGCCCGAACCACTACTTCCACTAATCTATGATCAATTGGTGAGGGAGAACTCTTTTTTACATCTTCCTGCAGTTGAACAGGAATTCTCCAGGGAGGCATCTTTCAACATTCAGCAACAACCATAGGGAGAACCATAAATACATCATTCTAAAAATTTTCATCAACAATAACATACTCCAAACACTTAAATATATCAAATAAAACCATATCCAACACAATAACAAGCCTAACCACTCCCCCCCACCTGGTGTCCATATAAATTCTGTATCATGTACGTATCACCTGGGAAAGAAGTCAAACCAAATTCCAACATCCCATAGAGACTCAAGATCTATCACGAGGTGTGTTGTCTAGAGACCCCACTCACAACTATAACCTCAAGCCCCAGAAATCCTAGATTTGGTCTATCCATACTCTCCCAAATATCATGACCCAAAGAAAGAGAAAAACCTTCCTTTAATTCCATTTTTTTACGAACCAAGCCAGGGTTTCATCCAACCCAACACCTGACTCTGCCTGAGACATGGGCCATAGGGCGTTCCCATTCCCCATGGGCTAGAAACTAGTGCCTGGGTATTAACAATATTCTTTTGGGAATTATTTCACCAAATTATATAATAATAAACAACCAATAAGAATAAGACAACATCGCATAATGGATAACCAAGGCCAAAAAGGGATACAACAATTTTCAGATTCAACATTTTGCAACTTTAACCAAAACCAAAATACCACAATGGAAAGGGAAACGACTAAATCATAACTAAAAAATCTCAATGAAATGAGAGGGTCATCACCCTCAAGCAACCAAAACCAATACCTACAAGAAGTGGAAACTAGTAACCAGATCCACCATCACCGTCATAGAACATCTTGCCTTTACCTGGGTCATACATAACAAAATCTACATACACCCAAGGGAGTATGTAGGGTGTGAATCAAATCCCAGTATGATTCCACCCAAAAGTAATATTCCATTCTATAACATTAGAAGACAAATCACCATGCAAGCTTTAATAAAGAACTTGGAAACATTTTTAAATAAAACATTTCAAGGGAAACATTTCTAAGAAAAACTTTCTCAAAGAAGCGCGCTTTGAAATTAAAATGTACACAGGGTCCACCGTATACTAATGGTTAGCACCACATCACAAAAACATCACATCACAAGAGAGAACCACGTCACAGGAAATCCCGATAGGTACTAGCACTGGTGGGACCCTATGAACCTCATACCTTGGTGATAAGCTCCTCCAACCAAAACCTACAACATCCTTATGCACCATCCACTAGAGGGAAACACATCTCAATGTCTTGTTGTCTCCAAACATGATCCAAAACCCACAACGTCCTCATGCACGAGCCACTAGAGGGGAATGTATCCCTTGGTCTATTGGTATCTAATTATATCATGTGTTTTGTTAGTGTTGTAGCATTAATCCTACTAAAAAAACTTGGCCTAGGATCTGCCGAATCAACTAGTGTACTAGTTCTAGTTCACCCACCTAGATACCCAGGATTCTCTTTATACTCAATTTCCTTTCCACACATCACATAAATCATCACTTTCATATACACATGACAAGCATCATAAACACACATGAAAAAACATTTCTTTCCCAAGAACGTTCATCCCAAAAATCAAAGCTCATATGGAAACCACCATTTTCCACAATCAAAACCCATTTCAAATCCATACGCACACCAAATCCATTTTTAATCATGCTTCACATCACTTTCACAATTTGTAGCACACATTTAGAAAACATAACAAGGAATCTCACATGCAACAAAAACCCATTTCCTTTAGAAAACCAACTTTCATCACATATGTTCCTCAAAACCATTTTTAAAACATATTTCACACCTTTCACACAATCCATTAAACACATTTATAATGCACAATAAAGAGGCACACTTGAAACACAATCAAATTCTTTTAGAAAACCATTTTCCAATCCATATGCACTTCAAATCACTTTAAAAACACATTTATCGCCATACACATAATCCATAGAACCCATTTATGAACCAAGAAAGCACACCAAATTCATCTAATAATATAAAAGTATGGAACCACCTACCTTAAGCTTGAAAACATCCAGAATACGGTGGAAAATCACAATCGAACCACCAAGAGAACCTGTAAAGGCAAGATAGAACCACAAACATCAATATTCCAGCCGAAAACTTAATATTAAACACTTATTAGGTTAAAGAACCTTCTAGAAAATAAGAACCCAAAGAGGGAGGGAAACCCTAAAAGAAGGAAGAAATTAAGAGAAAAGAGACTTACTTGATGATTTCTTGAAGAACCAAGGAAAAAATCACCCAAATATTGGAGTTCAAGGGGTCCAAGAAGGATTGGAGGAAGCTCCTAGGGCTGAAAATCCTGTATGGATTGGATTATGGGTGATTTAGGGTTAAATCCGGAGAGGGGGAAAGAGTAAATTTCCAATTTTTAGTGACTTGGACAGGTCACATAGTTAGCCCATGCGGTTTTTCAAACCGTACAGAAAACATGAATCCCTCTATATCCAAGAGGAACGAGGTGTCACGGTTTCTTGGGGGAGGGCGCATGCCCGTGAGGCTTGTCGTGCGACCTAGATAAAGCCATTGTCTAGGGTGCACGGTTTTGACTGGGCTGGCACACGGTTTCCCCTAATCATGCACCACCTGCTACCGAGGCCAAACACTACAGGAAAACTGAATATTTACGATGGGTGATTTACGACGGGATCCCGTCGCTAAAGGTCTTTTGCGACGGGGCTCCGTCGCAAATCGCCCGTTGTCGAAAGCGGCATCGCAAATATGTGTTTTTGCGGCAGTCTCATCGCAAAAAGAGTATTTGTGACGGTATTTTCCCCCCGTCGCAAATGTGAAATTTAAAAAATACTTGCGACGAAGGTATTTGCGATGGACCGTCACAGAAATGTTTTTCCGATGGGTATTCGTCCCATCGCAAATGTTACAATAAAAAAATATTTATGACGGGAAATCCCGTCATAAATGTTCCCATCGCAAATATTAAAAAAAATAAAATAAAATAAAATAATTAATACAAATCGTATAATATTATATAAAAATAATAATATTATTAATAATATAAAAAAATATATTATTATAATATAAATAAAAAAATATATAAAATATAATTATGAAATATTAATATAAAATAATAATAATATGAATATAAATAATATAATATAATATAATATAATATAATATAATAATACTAATATTAATAATATAAAAAATTAATATAATATTATTATTATTAAACTATGTATATAATAATAATATTAATATTAATAATATAAATAAATTATATTATTATAATATTAATAATAATAAAATATATATAATATAATTATGAAATATTAATATCAAAAAATAATAATAATATGAATATAAATAATATAATATTATATATTATGAAATATTAATATCAAAAAATAATAATAATAGTACTAATATTATTAATATAAAAAATTAATATAATAATATTATTATTAAAATAAACATACATATTTATGAAAAAATAATATTAATATTATTAA
Source organism: Viscum album (assembly GCA_963277665.1). NCBI lineage: Eukaryota > Viridiplantae > Streptophyta > Magnoliopsida > Santalales > Viscaceae > Viscum > Viscum album. The sequence goes on from OY728120.1 coordinate 1,454,471,971, forward strand.
TATTAATAAAATTATAAAATTATAAACTTCTCAATATTAACAATAAATATAAAATATTAAAAGTAATATTACTAAAATAAGCAGACATTAAAAATAATACTAATAAGTAATAAAATATTAAAAAAAATAAAAACAAATTAAATCATGCAATATTCGTACCAATATGAAAGATGAATTGTAAATAGTTAATATGAAAATAAACTACGAACTCAAATGTTTATTACATCTAAAAAAATCACTGGGGGTGGATAATCTGGAGGACGTAGAGGACCTGGAGGAGGTGGTGGAGGAAACTTCATCCCTAAACTATGAGTCAGATGACGCATATACTCCATATACTCCTGATGTTGCTCCTCATATCGACGTCTCCCCTCATCCTGCTACTGACGCATCTGCTCCTGCCATCGACGCATCTCCTCATCGTGCTGCTGACGCATCTGCTCCTACCCCTGACGTAAATCCTCTATAAGCTGACTCTGAGCACGCAGCTGCTCCTGATACTGTGAGGCAGAAGATGATGTCTCTCCATTAGCTCCTCTCGAGCTGGACGCCGACATCGCAGTAGTACTATAATAAGCTGCAGGAGTCAAATGAGAGCTGATACTAACTACTCGGCCCTTTTTGAAGCCATACTGGGTCGCCTGCATCCATGTCGTCTCATCAAAATGGTGGGCACTAGTCTGATCACCCATCTCGTCTTGAATCTCAGCCTGTGTCTGAGAGGTCGCGGCCTCATATGACTCCTTAAGTTTCAATTAGAAATTAAAATAATGAAAAGATTATATGCATTTAATTTGCAAACTGAAAAGAAAATAATACTGACCACAATCTGACGCTGGCGGTCACCTATAATCTCTCCAGTAGTCGGGTCAGTGTACATCCTCCGATAAACGCCGTACGCCGAAATACCAGGTTGCTCGGATTCCTATATGAATATAAAATAAACTGTTTTATATTTAAAGTTGTATAAAATATTAAAAAAAAGTACTTACCAGACGCTCTCTATGCGTACTGAATGTATGACTACCGGCTCGATGTGTCACCTCTTGTCTCCCCCGATTCTGTCGACCCAATGCAGATCTCCTCTGAAACCCACCACCCAACCAGTGTGTACATAATCCATCCCAAACATGAGATGAAATGTACTCTGGTCGGTGGGCTCTACAGGACTCATCAAATTCTGTCACTCTGTCTTTCTTCACAACCGTCTTTCTCAAATTATGCAAAAACTGACGGAAACGGTCACGCATAGACACCACCCATGCCGCGTGGATAGTGGCACGCGTTCTCTCGTCGATGGGATACCATAAACCCTAATATAAATTTATTAATGAATTAAATTTCAAAATAAATAATATTTAATTACATACCAGCCAATGATCGAACATGGCGGCCTGCACATCAGTGGGAATCTGATCCCATGTGAGCCAGGGCTGAGAAAAATAATTACGCAGGATAGCACTCCCCTGTCCAATAGATATATGCGTAAAACTATGGAAAAAGAAAAAATAATCAAACAATTAGAATATTAATAAATTATAATGAAAGATAACTAAAATACACAGGTTACCATACCACCGCGTGTGCGCATCAAATCCAAGAGGTGGACGTCGCTCCGGGATAGGATCTGGAATCATCAGTCTGGCAAGACCACGCCCCCTCTGAGTGCTCCCTGTAGTGCCAACAGCCTGAGGGTCAGATGACTCAAAAACCTCATCATCCATAGGTATATCAGCCTCTAGCAACTGACGATACGTTTCCGAGTCTATCTGAAACATGAAATGATTGTTATTATCAAACAGTTGAAAATAACTATTATGTATAGATATATATTTGTTATGATTCTAACCATCATTTTACTGTTTCAATGTTCATCTTCATCATCATCTTCATAGTTTTCAATGTCAATGTCTCCATCTTCCTCATCAACATCATCAATTTCCATATTAGTTTCACTTTAATCATCTCTTGTCATTTCAAATTCAGTTGTAACATCATTGACAATATCGTCACCATCGACCCTTAACTGTGGGGTGTCATCCTCGATATTCATGTCTCTTTGTGAAAAAGATGAGTTTTGAGGAGTGTCCTGAAAAATTTCATTTCCTTTCACTTCAGTGGAACCACATTCAGTTTGATTAAACTGATTTTCTCGAGATTTAACTTTTATTATACTCCACCAATCATCCAACTCTTTTGCAGTAGCACAGTATTTTGCATAATAAATTTGATGTGTCTGATGAGCCAATAAAAATGGTCCATTTACTGCAAGAATACTTTTATGTTTAATATCAACAATTCCATGAGTCGAATGAATACGCAAGCCTCTCTTAGTATCCATCCATCGACATTTAAACATTATTACATAATTCTGTCCCAAATAACACAGTTCAATAATTTCTTCAAGAATGTCGTAAAAGTCAACTTCAATATCTCTATGATGTGATCCCTTCAAACAAACACCACTATTCATTGTTTTCTTTGATTCCCTATATGCACGTGTATGAAAGCGATAACCATTCACCACATATGCATTATAAGATTTAACCATTTTGGATGGTGGGATACTTAATATACGCAATCGACTATCAATCTTATCAGCATGTACAAATACCTGAAAATTTGTAAAACATTTATCACTATTACAAGTAATAAATTGATTTTATATGTAAAACCAAAAAGAATGTATGTTACCAGTTTTTGAAACCAGTAGGCAAATTTTTTTTTCCGACGTTCTTCTAAGCCAGCTGCTGTAATTTGTGGAAATTGTTTCTTGATATGATCATCATATAACCTACAAATACAATATGATTAATTTACTATAACAAAATCTATAGAATAAGGGATGAGAGCACTCACTATACAATTGGTGACATTTCTTCACAGTTGAGTAGAACATATGTATGAGCTCTATGATGTTCATCATCTGAAAGCCATCTATCAAGAACTCCACCAAAGCCAAGTTCAGGCTGATTGAAAACTGATAATTGATTGTTCATATCATCATCAACATTCCCCTCGTTCCAGCCCATGCGGTTAAATTTTGAGGGATATTCAGATTCAAAATAATGATAGTAGAATAAAGCAATTTCTTCTTGCAAATAAGCTTCAGCAATTGAGCCTTCAACTGATGCTTTGTTACGGACTTTTTTCTTCAATTTCTACATGCATCTCTCAAATGGGTACATCCATAGAAACTGAACCGGACCTCCACATTTTGCTTCATGTGGCAAATGTAATATCAAATGTTCCATCAAGTCAAAGAAAGTCGGCAGAAAGATTTTTTCCAGTTTGCATATAATTACAACAACAGCTTCTTCCAGTTTTCTTAGTGTATCGTAGTCTGTTGTCGCCACACACATGTCTCAGAAAAAATATGATATATCTATTATTGAATCCCAAATATTAGAATTCAACAAACCTTTTAATCCAATAGGCATAAGTCTTTCCATTATAACATGACCGTCGTGACTTTTTAATCCGGTAATATGACTATTTTAACACATCTGCCCAAGTTGGAAGCATAGCCATCTGGAAGTCTCAAATCTGCAATCCACTGACAAAATAATAAGCGAATCTCTTTGGTCAGTGTATAAGCTGCTTTTGGATTCATTAATCTCTGTGATCTGACATTTTCAAACAATTCAAGTTCTGGTCGCCTGCAAATTTGGGCAAGATCTAATCGTACCTTTAAATTATCTTTGGTTTTACCCGGTGTATCCAAAACTGTATGAAATAAATTATCAAAACAGTTCTTCTCAATATGCATGACATCCAACATGTGTCGGACCAACAAATCAGACCAATATGGAAGATTCCAAAAAATTCTTCGTTTTGTCCAATCGTGTTCTTTCCCAAAACCATGAATTTTCTGTTGGTTTATTGTCGATCCAAAAGTGATGGAAGGTAATGAAAATACAACTGATTGTAACTCTGTACCTGAGATCATTTTTGGAGGTTCATCTCTTTCAATTCTGCCTTTTCTAAAATGAGATTTATTCCTCTGAAAAGGATGATCGATTGGAAGAAATCTGCGATTACAGTCAAAATAGCAAGGTTTTTTCCATTCACGAGAATAAATGCTTTGTTGTCTCCCATACAGTAAGGACATGATTTTGGACCATGTGTACTCCAGCCAGATAACATACCATATGCCAGGAAGTCACTAATTCTCCACATCAAAGCAGCTTTCATTACAAAATTCTGTTTCGCAGCAGCATCATATGTACCAACATCATGACTCCACAATAAATTTAACTCATCAATCAATGGTTTCAAATAAGCATCAATATTATTTTTCGGATGTCCTGGGATTAATAATGTCAAAAAGATATAAGGCCCTTTCATTAACATCCATGGAGGCAAATTGTACGGAGTTATAAAGATAGGCCAACAGGAATACTGACTACCAAAAGATCCAAATGGACAAAAATCGTCAGTAGAAAGACCCAATCGCACGTTCTGGGATTCTAAAGCAAAAGATGGATGCACTTGATCAAAATGTTTCCATGAATCACCATTAGATGTATGAATAAAGCTTTTACCATTTGAAATATTGGTTTTGTGCCATGACATCATTGTCGCTGTGTTCTGAGACATAAATAAACGCTGCAACCTGGGTGTAAGCAGGAAATATCTCAACTGTTTTACAGGAATCAATCCAGACTTCCCTGATTGAGCTTCTTTATACCTCTATTTTCCACATGTGGGAAAACTATCCAACGACTCATTTTCACCAGAATATAAGATGCAATCGTTTGAACATGCATGTATCTTCTGATAACTAAGGCCCAGATTATGAATGAGTCTCTTGCTCTCATAATAATTAGCAGGCAGCACATTTCCTTCAGGTAACAGTGCTTTAACCAAAGAAAACATCTGATCAAAACAGTTATTTGACATTCCATTATCTGATTTAATATCCATAAATTTTGCAACTACTTCTAATTTACTTATCTTGCAACCAGGATATAATGCATCCTCAGCAGACCTGAACAACTCAGCAAATTCAGATGGTGCCAACTCGGGAGGTAAATCAACATCATCCTCGATTTCTGTTTGTTGAATGGATGACCCTGCAACATCATGTACTAAATTCTGAAACTGTGATGGATTCAGAATCAAATTATTAGTATCTTCTCTGAAACTGTGTTCACCGTGTTGATACCAAAAAATATAATCTGATTGAAAACCATAACGCAAGAGATGTTTCCCAACGATGTCAAATGTCTCAAACGTTCTCAGAGCACATTTTTTACAAGGACACTTAATTGTCCCTTCTGAAACAAATTCCGGGTTTGATAATGCAAATGATAAGAAAGCTTCAACACCATCAACATATACAGGATTTAAACTAGAACCGTTTGGATTTCTGCGCTGATTTATCCAAGCACAATCATCTAATAATGATTGATGTCGATTTCCTTGTTCCATATTCATATATATGTTTCTAAAAAATTTAAAACCATTACTGTTGTTAAATAATTTGATATAAGAAAAACAATATCCTAAAAAAAGAAGATACATAATTACAGTTATTTCTTAGTAATTACCAATAATTATAAGCGACACAATTAGTTTGTAATCATCCCCACTAATTATTATTAATTTAGCAATACTTAGAAATACTTGGCAAAATGAAATATGCTTGAATAATGAAATAAAATTTTGTAATCATCGTTGTGGAGATTATATTACTAATTATTCTGGTTTGTCTGACGGCTCATCTCTTTTTAACTTTCTCCCGACCGAAATCAGTATGAAAAACTTGCTCTGACATACGTTAGAGCACATTTTTCATACTGATTTCAGTGGAAGAAAGTAGCAAAGATATGAGACGTTGAACAAAAGGTAGTTGCTAATCCGCTGGAAATTGTGTCAATTTATAACCATGTACTTGAATTTATTTGATTTTTGATTAATTATTAGTAATTGTTACTAATTATTACAAATCTCAATATTTCCAACAGATTTTTCTCTATTCTTAACATGTTCAAATCTTAAAGAGTCGTCAATTTTCAGGTCATGCCCAATAAAAAGTTTGCGTCAACCTTGTCCAATTTAAACTCTATAATTGTCCTTACATGGTTGATCATCTCGCAAGTAGTGTTGCAATAGGACGATACAAGTAATGAGAAATACATGACTTGGGTTGTCCTATTGCAATGCTACTTGTGAGGTGATCAACCAAGCAAGAACAATTATAGAGTTTACATTGGACACGGTTGACACAAACTTTTTATTGGGCATGACCTGAAAATTGGAGACCCTTTAAGATTTGAACTATTTAGAATAAAGCAAAACTTGTTGAAAATATTGATAGTTTTAATATTTTATAAATTTTTTATAATTTTAATAATATTAATATTATTTTATAAATATTAAACATATAATAATAAAATAATTATATTATTAGTATTAATTAATTATTAATATTAGAGTAATATAATATTTTATATTATGTTACTATTTATGTTACTATTTATGTTACTAATTATATTACTAATTATGTTACTAATTAGAAATGCAAAGATATGCATATAGGTTGGGTGGTTAATCAATCATTGAATAGAAAAACAAACGTAATTGACCGCTCATCCACCTCAATTTTCTTTTCATTTGTGTGTTGAGGTTGACAGCAAACTTCTATCTCCACATGTAATATGTGCTTTTACTGTCAAAATTATAAACCTCTTCACCTCTACATTGGCGAGGAGGTTGATAATTTTGACAGTAAAAGCAGATATTACATGTGGAGGTAGAAGTTTCCTGTCAATCCTCAACACATAAATGAAAAGAAAATTGAGGTAGATGAGCGGTCAATCACGCTTACTAATTTTCCTAATTGTTTCCTAATTATTTTTAATTGTTTCCTAATTATTTTTAATTGTTTCCTAATTATTTTTAATTGTTTCCTAATTATTTTAATTGTTTCCTAATTATTATAATTGTTTCCTAATTATTATAATTGTTTCCTAATTACTATAATTGTTTCCTAATTACTATAATTGTTTCCTAATTACTATAATTGTTTCCTAATTACTATAATTGTTTCCTAATTACTATAATTGTTTCCTAATTACTATAATTGTTTTCTAATTACTATAATTGTTTCCTAATTAATATAATTGTTTCCTAATTACTATAATTGTTTCCTAATTACTATAATTGTTTCCTAATTATTATAATTATTTCTTAATTAAATATAATTGTTTCCTAATTATTATAATTGTTTCCTAATTAAATCTAATTGTTTCCTAATTATTATAATTGTTTCCTAATTATTATAATTGTTTCCTAATTAAATCTAATTTTTTTCCTAATTAAATCTAATTGTTTCCTAATTAAATCTAATTATTTCCTAATTATTATAATTGTTTCCTAATTAAATCTAATTATTTCCTAATTAAATCTAATTGTTTCTTAATTAAATCTAATTGTTTCCTAATTAAATCTAATTGTTTCCTAATTAAATCTAATTGTTTCCTAATTAAATCTAATTCTTTCCTAATTAAATCTAATTGTTTCCTAATTATTTTAATTGTTTCCTAATTATTTCTAATCAATTAAATCTAATTATTTCCTAATTATTTGATAATTATTTTAATTAAATCTAATTAAATCTAATTATTTCTTAATTATTTGATAATTATATATTTATTTCTAATTATTACCAAAACATCCTCCGAGAGTGTCGAACCAAGAGTGCAGCAAGGCCCGTTGTCGTGTACCAGGTTACCCCGAGTCAAGCTCGAAACACCTTGTCAGAGTTTTTACTCCTAGGTACATCTGTGCCAGAGCCGCCTCTACTTGTTCGTATCCAGACAAGGATTATTTGGTACAACCACATAATCTAATTATACTATATAGCTACTAAACATTCTATTAAAAAAATAAAATTAACAATTAAAAATAAAATTAACAATTAAAAATAATTGAACAATTAAAAAAAAATAAAAAAATATATATAAATACCTTCGATATTTTGAAGTAATATGCGCCCTCTAACTCCTTCCTTCCTCTTCTCGAAAGAAAAAATTAAAACAAAAAAAAATTCTACTCAGAACTGAAAGTTAGAGAGAGAGAAGAAGAGAGATCTGAATGTTATAGAAAAAAACGGGTGGGGTGTATATATAGGTTAGATTATTTGCGACGGTATCCCGTCATCAATACTAGGTATTGCGACGGGATACCATCGCAAATACCCTCGCCCGCATTAAATACAGGCGGCGGGTAAAAGGGTTTTTGCGACGGGCCCGTCGGAAATAGCTGTCTGCCGACACATCATTAGCGACGGGCGGATATCCTCATCGCAAATTCCTATTTACCGCCGCCGATATTGGCGACGGGACCCGTCGCAAATACCTTCGCCCGCATTAATTACGAGTGGCGGGTAAAAGGGTTTTTGCGACGGGCCCGTCACAAATCTCTGCCTGCCGTCACACCATTAGCGACGGACGGATATCCCCGTTGCAAATTCCTATTTACCGCCGCCGGTATTTGCGATGGGTAAATTGTCCCGTCGCAAATAGTATTTACCACCGCCGGGTAGTTGCGACGGGTCAAAGGCGACCGTCGCAAATAGGCTTTACCGCGAACGGTATTGGCGACGGGACCTGTCGCAAATAACACCTGGTGAATAATTTTTTGCGACGGGACAATTGTCTCGTCGTAAATACTATTTACCACCACCAGGTACTTGCGACAGGTAGCCTTCTACCCGTCGCAAATAGGCTTCCCGCGTTTTGGCGCACAAACCGCGCCATTGCAATTGCGACGGGTCCTGTATTTCCGTCGCAAATAACTGACCATTTGCGACGGGAATATATCCCCTTCACAAATACGCCTTTCATTGGAGTTTTTGCGACGGGAATAAAGCCCGTCGCAAATACCCCGTTGCAATAAGCGTTTTTTCCCGTAATGAAAAACTCCATTTTTCTCCAAAAACTCTGGGGGGAACCAAGGGATAAATACAAGACCAAAAATAAACAAAATAATACCTCAAAATAAAATCAAGTATGTGACATAGTTCCTGGTAAAGAAGAGAAGGTTTGAAAATTGGCACAGCCCCTATATGGCTTAAAACAAGCTCCAAAACAATGGCATGGGGAATTTAATGAAATAATCTTATCAAATGACTTTGTAGTTAACAAAACTAATAAATGTGTTTATATTAGGTTCTATAATAACCATGGAATTTTCATTTGTTTATATGTTGATGACATTCTTATTTTTTGGAACTAATATGAATCAAATAAATGAGGCTAAGTCTATCTTATCTAGAAATTTTGATATGAAAGACATAGGTGAAGCTAATGTTATTTTGGGAATCAAAATTGTTAAAAATAATAATTTCATTCATCTTTCTAAATCCCATTATATTTAAAAAGTATTAAATAGGTTTGAACAATTTGATTGTTCATCGGTTTCTACCCCATATGCTTCTGGGAGTAGGATGCTACCAAATCTTGGTAGGACGGTTGCTCAATAACAGTGGTCGGATGTCTCATGTATGTCATGAAAAGTACAAGACCTGACATTGCATATGTTGTTGGAAAGTTGAGTAGGTATACGAGTAATCCATGTTATGCGAGCTGGATAATTAATCTGGAGGATCACTCTTCAACAAGTGGTTGGGTTTTTACACTTGGATGTGGAACGATCTCTTGGGGTTCAAAGAAAAAAAATGTATAACAGACTCCACAATAACTTTTGAGTTTGTTTCTTTAACAACTACTGGTAATGGAGTGGAATTTATTAGATCTCTTTTTATCAAATCTACAATTATTGTCTATTCTGATATATCTAGTTTCTATACACTATAATAGGCAAGCAACATTAGCTTGGACATACAATAATACTTATAATGGGAAATTCAGACACATTGGTCTCAAACATAGCTATATGAGATGATAGCCCGTAGGGCGTCGTTAATTCCTATGGGGCTAACCAAATTTAGTAATTTATTGAAACTCTGACAACCTATCTAAAAATGTAGTATCTAGAAAGTCTGAGTGTCGAACCCACAGGGACAAAGCGTATGTTGTAAATTAATTTAGAAATTGGTTGGTTGTTTGAAAGAAATGAGAAACAAATAGAATCAAAGATTGGGTTATGAATCAATATGGGAGGCATGTCGGGTTCAGTGATTTTCAGGTTTGTGTGCCAAGGATTCAATTGATATAGGTTTATTTAGGTTTGGTGTCGGAATTGGGTCAGCGAGGATCCTTGGTCTTGGTATTCTACCCTACTCCTATGACTGGACCGTTGGAATGGTCATCTACTAGATTCAATCACAGGGATAGGTGACCCAAAACCTTGTTTAAACATAACCGGCCCAGCTTGAATTATGGTCATATACAAACTAAGTCGATTAATCGGTGCAATGAAATAATACTTTTTAAATCACAAGCAATGATCATGCAATTGCAAAACGGAGATTGGAATTGATAAATGGTGTTCGCAACAATCCAAAACATGAATAAAATAAAGAAAATAATCCCTAAGCACACATCCCCCTACGATCACATCACCCGACACAAATGGGACTACTCGCTCATGATGGGAGCAAGCAGCATGGGTACCCGAAGGAGAATGGTGGTGAAGAACGGCTCTGGATCGTCACCTCGTTGTTTGGCGGACGTTCCTTGGTGTTGTTTGGCCTCCACTGGTCCCAAAGTGCTTTAGAAGGGTGGCAGAGGCCTCTTTTTATAGCCAAGCTTGTCCAAAACTCACGACCCCACATCCCTGATTTTTTTTGCGCGTCGTCGGGTACACAACGTGTACCTGGGTTACACGTCGTGTACCCCAGATCCGATTTTTCCTCTGCTGTGTTGAATCCGTGGACACTACTTTGACTGTTTGACTCAAGTCACATCGTGTACCTGGGTTACACGTCATGTACTTGGCTTTCACGTTGTGTTCCGTCATCATGACTTGTCCAGCCCCGCAATTTCGTAATCAATAAAATCACGACGTGCACTGCAAGTACACATCGTGTAACAGTTCTGCTCCAAAATTTCCAGCTTCCTTCATCTTCAAAAATTGGTCGCGTCGCTTCGCTCGCAGCGCAAAGGGTTGTTTGGCTCATGTTTCCTTCCCTTTTCTTTACTTTTTCAAATATATGTCATTTCCTGCCAAAAATCATAAAACAAGTAAATACATTCCAAAATTGGAATGATTTATCAATTAAATACAAGAATTCATTTATCAAAACGCCTTAAAATACATGCATGAAATACATTTATCATGAGGCAGTTGATACAAGATGGTATCGCAACTGTAAACTTTGTTAGATCAAGCCAAAATTTGGTGAACCCGCTAAAAAGGGACTTTCAAGGCAGTTGGTATACAAAAATTTCTTAGGGATGGATTTAAAGTCCTTGTCAAAAATTCACCAATTATGAGACCTCAACTTAACATGTGATAGCTTCACATGTATAAGCTCAATATATGAAATCCTATCATATGTGTTATGGAAACACCGAAGGTATATTACATCCTAGGAAAATGGTGTTTTGTGCCAATGAGAAAATGATGGTGGGTTAAAAACTGTTAATGAACCAAGGATTTCAAACAAGTGTTGAAACATGGAAACACTTTTTGGTTCACCTAAGTGAATATATGAGTGGGGCCGCTCCAAGGAGCTTATGACTTTAGCTCACAAACATTCATGAAATGATAAGTGACACATGGTCATAACGATGTCTAGGAGTAGATGAAGAACTGAGAAATTTGAACAGACTTGTGTAGGATGAATTTGGTTGATAACAAGAGTTACATGTTCAAGACAGTGTCCACATGTTTCTCTATTCAGCTTTGATTTGTCTATGTTATATAAAGGTTCAAATCGAGAGATACCTTAATTTGTGAAAGTTCATTTTAAGAGAGAATGATGCTCAATTTTCAAAATGATGATTCGAATATTTTAAAATAGTGGGGGATTGTTGGATTTTAAATTGTTTTTTTTATATTTAATTGTTTTATTTTTTAAAGGGGAAACTTTTTTGGGAATCCCACATTGGAAAGTGTGAGTAAGGTCTTTCTTATTAATGGAAGTATGTTTATCACTATTTAAATTCAAAAAATGAAAAAGGGGTATAATCCTATGTGGGGCAATGCATTGCACTGTCCACGCGTGCATGTGCTTGAAGGCACAATGTGACGCTTTGATGACGCACTTTGCACTTCACACACCGCATCGGTGCTTTAATTTTTCACGACAGATCAGTGGGTTGTATCGATTCGGACTCAGGCCCGAATGAGTACGTCCAGTGGGTCGACCCAATTCGCCGAATGGGTGCGATCTAAACTTTTGATCAGATCGGGGACAATCTAACGAACCTAATGGTTCGCTAGAGGTTGTGATTGAATAGACATGAATAAATCTGGAAATAATATACATTTTTAGAAAAGGTATTATACCTATTCGAATGGGTAGGATGACTTATTTGACTGAATGCCTCCATGTTGATAAAATGGAGCCTCGAGTAGATGATAAAATTACTTCGAACCAATCAATCCAATTCTCCAATTCCTCTCTTTACCGAGATTCTTCAAAGGCCTTTGACAAGCATCAAATGCAATTTGTAGGTGCACAACAACAAAACTATTTTTCAAAGCTCTCTTGTTTTCAAAACTTCTTCAATAGATGCTCTCCACAAAGTACTTGTGTCGAGTAGCGAATCATAATTGTATCCTAAAATAGGATTTGTCACCATCCCATAGTACTACCGTTTTCATGGGGGCGAATCTACATTTAAAAGGAGGGACATCGTTATGTGCTTCGACAAGTTGCACCTAATACCATCCAAAGTAACGACTATATTCGTTACTCATCAATTTCCATAACATAAGAACATATTACTCATTGCCAAATTACAAAAAACATTTTAAAACTTTGCATTGAGGGTGATAACTAATTCATTTATTGGTTATATATAGATATTTTAGGGAAAACGATATTCTAAGATAAGAAATGAATTTGATTTTAACGAATGATTAAGTTACATTTTTTTTTATAAAAAAAAAAAAACTAGATGGTGGGAGGGTTAGGACGGAAATTGCATGGATCATAATTAGATTCCAAAAAATAAAAAACACATCAAATTAGTGGAAGAAGGTTGAAAACAAGAAATATCTTGAAGGGGTCCCTCTTTTTGTTTTCGGCTCCACCACTACGGCATCTGCCGCGCGTCCCAGGCAGATAAGGCTCCACGTGATTTCCCCACCTACCTGGCCGACTGAGAAGATATTTTCCCCGCCCGGGGCTCCGGCTTCCCCCCACTTTTTAAACGGGCAAGCAGCCCGTCGGAGAGCAGAGGAGGCTAGGGACCCGAAAATGGGGAGCGGCGATCGGCCAAACAGGAGCGACGTCCACCTGTCGCCGGAACAGGAGTCGGAGCTGGAGGCGGAGACGCGCCGCCACTTCGACGGCATAGCCCCGCCCCGCCACACCAAGCCGCAACGCAGCGATTACTCGCGCCACTACACCGACGCCCTCGCCACCGTCGGAGACGGCCGTCCAATCCCGGAGCACCTTCAATTTCAGCGCCTCGAAACCGACGAACACAAACTCGTGTACGCCGGGAGCCAGGTCCCGGAGGAGTTCGTGGGGACGGAGTACTACGATGACCTCAGCGGCGTCCCCAAGCAGCACCACACGGTAACCGCTCTCGCCCAACCGTCCGATCTGGTTTGGAGAAAATGAAAATCTTACGTTTAATTTGGGTATCTCATTGATGTGCAGACGGGGACGGGATTCATCAGGGTGACGGAGCCCAGTGACGGCGACGGATGTTTCACCCTGGCGCCAGATTCTGCAACCGGATGCCACGCCGCCAGCGCCGGGAACCCGGCGACCAATGACTGGATACCTGCAGCTGCTGAGAAGGTTAGGTCACCCGCCTTTCAAAACGATTCGAGACCGAGTGAAATGTAGAATTGCTTTGGTTTCAGGTTGCCGATGCGACGGAGAAGCCAGGGAGGAGTGAGGGTTGAGAGGGTAGGTGGCGGCGGCGGCAGCGGCAGCCATGATCCATCGTGAAGTATTCTGTTAAATTTGCAGGCTTGGTGTTTTGATGCTTAATGTCTCATGGCTCATTTTCCATGCTAGATCTTATATCCCGCCCATCAAGGGGCGAACTTTCCATTCAAAAGAGTCCATTGTGGTGCCCCTCTCTTATCGCCTCCTCGCTGAAAAGTGATTGATTAGTGCTATAAGTGCGAACAACTTTTGTTTTTTCCAGAATTCTAACTAGAATAGAGGCGCCTTATACTTAGAAATATATACAAAGGTTGTTTCTAATTGTTAAAACTCTTCCCTTTTGAAAATGAAAACTGTTCAAACAAATTGGCGACTCTGTTAGGATATTCATTCTCTCAAAGAAGGTGACAAGACAAGGATATGTGGTCTTCTTGAATTAGGAATGAATAAGTCGCGAAGGAACTCGCGAAACAAGGACGACACGACCAACAAGTTTTACGTCTAGAGCAGTTGTTGGAACACCTAGATGCAGATGAGGATGCACGGACATGTAGCAACAGTGGAATCAGCCTTGCAGGACATACGAAGAACTATGACCATGATGCTGGAGAGGTTGAACAAACTAAGGCTTGTACATAATATTCGCAGGACAAGGTGGACACTATGCCCACGATGCTGGAGAGTTTGGACAAACTAAGGCTTGTACATAATGATAACGGCATAAGATTTGACGCAACAATCAGAGGAGCAAGTAGCCCTACAGATGCGAGATATGGAGGAGCGCACATTGGAAAAACTCAAAAGAAATTGAGGTACAGGTAGAGTGAGGTTCAAAAACCAATCAGGAAACAAGGTAATGACGCTATAGGAAAAATCGAAAACAGTAGACGGGGAAGTACAAAAGAAACTGTACTTATTAAAGGATTGTGAGAGTTGGTAAGGAAGGTAGAGTTGTCAACGTTTTCTAGGCACGCTGATACATACTTCTTGCCAAATCAAACTTTCAAAGAGATGAATGTTACATCATGCGCAAATATGCATGGAAGGAACAACAATGTATTGGTTCCCATCTTGACACAAATCTTTGCTATGGGAAATGTTTAAACAAACAATAATGGAACCTGACAACAAATGTGGATAGTTGATGCCTCCATTGAAAATTTTGAAAACCTGACGACAAACGTGGACAATTGATGAGTACATAGAGGAATTCAAGGAGGTGACATTAAGGATCCCAGAGTTGTGGTCCATGAGCATGTTCATGGGAGGGTTGCGATACATATGAACCAACTAACAAGTTTCAGATGTTAGTATTGGTAAGGAAGATTGAGAAAGAACTTGTGGGGGTAATTAGGGGAATTTGTGAGCGGCTTATCGTGCAACTAGTTTCATGAGGGGTTGGTATAGTGCTGAAAAACTTTTGAGTGAACCAAACTGTTGGGAAAGACAAAAAAGCAACGAACGCGCAAACAATAGAAAAACGAACCTGCAATGGAAATAAAATATTTCCCTCCAAATAGCGAATGCGCGGTGACAAAAATAAGTGCAGAATATAAAGTTGACATCGAAAATTTTTACGTGGAAAACCCAAAAAGGAAAAACCACGTGACCTAGTCCAGAAAGATGGATCCACTAAAATCAAGAGGTACACGGTAGAGACTTCCCAAAACTGAAAGGGATCTCAAAAGTAATACTCAAGAATAAAAGCAGTGAATCAAATACAGAGAGCAAGAAAGATGATCGTCGAAGAAAGACGATCACCAAATGAGATTTGCTTTCAGTGTTGTTGGTGTCGGTGTGTTGAAATGTCTTGACGCTGCCTTCTAATATAAGAAAAAGAATCTGCATCAAATAATGTCTCCGCGTCAAAAGTGTTGTCATCGTGTGAATTAATTCACACGGTCTTGACCTGCGTTTCCCCTTCTTTTATTAGACTGCATGGTGATCCAATTGAGGAGGCGTTACGCGGTGCGCCGATTAGGGAAAGCGCCCAACAAACTCCCCCTCTGACTCAAATGGGGATCACCGCCAACCCTGCAATCAGTCGGCAAGTCTCGAATTTTCCTCTAGGTAAACTCTTGGTCAACATATCTGACCCGTTGTCATTAGTGTGGATCTTCTCAGGCTCTAACTGTTTCGAATCAATGACGTTGCAGATCCAATGATATCGAACATCAATATGTTTCGACATGCCATGAAAAGTGGAATTCTTTCCCAAACATATATCACTTTGACTATCACAAAATAAAACAAACTTATCTTGATTTAAATTGAGTTCTCGAATAAAAGTTTTCATCCACAACAATTCTTTGCACGCCTCTGTAGCTGTAATAAACTCTCTGTGGTAGATAAAACAACTCATCTCTGCAATCTAGATTGCCAAGATACAACCCCTCCCTGCAAAAGTGATCAAATATCCTGAAATATGCTTCCTCGAATCGATATCTTCTTCCATATCTAAATCTGTAAAGCTACAAAACATAGGTTCCCCTTTGCCAAAACACAATCTCAGATCAGAAGTACCACGAAGATAACAAAAAATATATTGCACTGCTCTTCAATGCTCTTTACCTAGATTTGATAGAAAATGAATGACCACACCAACTGCATGAGCTATATCAGGTCTAGTACAAACCATTGCATACATCAAAAAGCCAATGACAAATGGATAAGGTATGTGCTGCATCTCCTCTCTCTCTTCATCAGTAGAAGATGATTGACTGATACTAAGCTTAAAATGTAAAGCAAGAGGAGTACTAACCACTTTCGCTCTATCCATAGAAAATCTCTGAAGAACCTTCTCAACGTATCTCTCCTGAGATAACCACAATTTTTTGGTCTTCCTATCACGGGAGATCATCATGACAAGAATCTATCGTGTTGGTCCCAAGTCTTTCATCGCAAAAGACTGACAAAAATCCTTCTTCAATCTGTCAATTCTAGAAGAATCATGGTCAACAATGAGTATATCATCAACATAAAGCAACAATATAATAAAATCATCATCAGTAAATCTCTGAACAAAAACACAATGATAAGAAGATGTCTTCTTAAAACCCTGATGAGAAACGACATATTCAAACTTCTTACACCACTGCCTCAGAGCTTCTTTAAACCATACAAACTCTTCTTCAACCTGCAGACATGTTTTTCTTTACCTATTTCAACAAAACCTTCTAACTGCTCCATATAAATCTCCTCCTCTAAGTCTCCATGGAGGAAAATTGTCTTCACATCCATCTGTTCAATCTGCAGATCCAAACTAGCAGCCAATCCAAGAACAACCCGAATGGAAGACATTTTGACAACAAGTGAGAAAATCTCATCAAAATCAATACCTTTCTTCTGAAAAAATCCTTTAAAAACTAACTTTTCCTTGTATCGTGGAACAAAATTGGATTCTTCATTTTTAATCTGATAAATCCACCGATTTTGCAAAGCTCTCTTACCTGTTGGTAACTTCACCAGCTGAAAAGTGTGGTTGTCATGCAATGATGTCATCTCATCATCCATTGTCGCAACCCGTCTGTCCTTCTGTTCACTTTCCATTGCCTCATTAAAAGATTCTGGTTTTCCCCCTTCAGCAAGGAGCACATACTCATCAGGTGAATATCGAGTAGAAACAATGCGATTTCAAGATAACCTCTGGAGTGGAACTGTGGGTTCATTAATAATCCCTGAAACTGGATCATCAGAAACAAAAGTTGCATCAGAAACATCAACTCCAACTTGTTCACCCTGAGCATCATTCTGTATTTCAAAATGATCATTAGAATCAACAATATGAGGTAAATGTGAATCAGAACCTGGCTCAAGACTGACAAAACCATCAGAAGTTGGAGAAGCGACTTTTTCTCCCTTATCAATGTCTGCAATAGTCTGATCCTCTTTAAACACTGCATCACGGCTTCTGACAAGTTTCTTCAAAGTATGATCATAAAACCTATAACCAAATTCATCGTGTCCATAACCAATAAAAATACACTGGCATGTCTTACCATCCAGCTTGGATCTCTCATCTCTAGACACATGAACAAAAACCTTGCAACAAAAAACACGCAAGTGATCGTACCTGATCTCTTTGCCATACCAAAACTTATTGGGAGTGTCTGTATGCAAAGCAATAGCAGGTGATAAATTGATAATATAAGCAGCAGTAAGTAAAGCCTCACCCCAAAAATGTCTTGGCAACTTTGCTTCTGAAAGCAAACAAAAAACTCTTTCCAACAAAGTACTATTCATTCGCTCAGCTACACCATTCAACTGAGGTGTCTTGGGAGGCATCTTCTGATGCTGAATACATTTCTGTCTGTAATACTGATCAAATGAACCATAATACTCTCATCTATTGTCAGTGCGAATACATTTCAATTTTTTTCCTGATTCCCTCTCAGCAGAAACATGAAATTTCTTAAAAATACTGAGCACCTGATTTTTGGCATTCAAGACATAAACCCAAAGCTTACGTGAGTAGTCATCAATAAATGTCACAAAATAAAGACTGCCACTAAAGTTCTTAGATTTCAAAGGACCACAAATGTCAGAATGTACTAATTTAAGTACCCATGACTTCCTGTGTGGAGAATGACTGCTGAAACTCACTCTGCTCTGTTTTCCAGTCATACAATGATCACATGTGTCCAATTTGACACTTCAAATCTGGAAGAATATTTCTCTTAGCCAAACAACTAAGACCTTTCTCACTGATGTGACTGAGCCTCTTATGCCACAACTTGGATGAAACACTGCACTCAACAACACAAGCAGTATCACAAGAAATAGAAGCTCTATTCCAATACAAACCTGACTGATTCTTCCTTCGAGCCACAATCAAAGATCCCTTGGAAAGCTTCCATTGGAAATCACCAAAAGTACCGATAAACCCTTCATCCTCAAGAACGCTGGTAGAAATAAGATTCAAGTGAACCTCAGACGCATGTCAAACTTTCTTCAAAATCAGCTTACTTCCTGTATTGGTCTCTAAACAAACAATCCTGATACCTACAACGTCAGTATGACCATCATTTCCCATATTCGAAATCCCAAAAATACCTGGGCTGTAAGATGTAAAGAACTCCTTCTTTGATGTCACATGAAAATAGACACCACTATCAACAACCCAACATGAATCATCAAAATCAATATTAATAGAGTCATAAATAATAACAAGATCACCCACTGTAGCGGCAGTGACATGATCATCTTCATCGCTATTTTTCTTCTGTGGATTTTTCTTCATTCTATTCTCTCTTTTCAGCTGATAACAAAACTTCTTAACATGCCCCTTTTTACCACAATTATGACATTCAAAATCTCTCAGCTTCGATCTAGATTTGCTTTTGCCTCTGTTTTTATCTCGACTGCTTTGTCCCTGGTCATGGCTTCTCCCCTTGTTATCTGTGACGAAAAGCTCTGAAGAATATTTCTCCTAAGTACGTCTCCTGACTTCGTCATTTAAAACAACAAACTTAACAAAACTAAATGTCACAACACCATTAGGAGCAGAACTATTTAGTGTAACACGTAAATTCTTCTATGAATCGGGTAAAGTATTAGGCAACAGAAGAGCTAAAACCTCATCTTCAAAATTGATACCCATACCAGACAACTGATCAAAAAATCTCTAATATTCACTTAAGCATTCAGAAATAGACGTACCTTCTTTGTACCTCAAATTCATCATTTGTTTGAGAAGAAACAATTTATTGTTTCCCGTCTTGGAAATATAGGCCGTCTCAAGCTTCTCCCACAAAGTTCTGGCGTGAGAGATGTTGACAATGTGGTTCATCACGTTGTCTTTGACCCATTGGAGAATGAAGCCACAAAGCATCTCATGCTCGAACGCCCATTCTTCATCTGACATCCTTTCTGGCTTCTGGGTACTAAACACCATAAGATACATTCACTTGACAAAAAGTAGATCCTTCATTTTAAGTCGCCACATATGGTAGTTGGTACTATTAAACAAAATCATCCGACTGTAATTGGCCTTCATAATAAATATGAAATAAAAACCAAACCCTTTGATACCAAATGTTGGGAAAGACGACAAAGCAACAAACACGCAAACAATAGAAAAGTGAATATGCAACGGAAATGAAATCTTTCTCTCCAAATAGCAGATGTGCAATGACAAAAATAAGTACAAAATATAAAGTTGACACTAGAAATTTATACGTGGGAAACCCAAAAGGGAAAAACCATGGGACATAGTCCAGAAAGAGGGATCTACTAAAATCAAGAGGTACATGGTAGAAACTCCCCCAAAATGGAAGGGTTCTCAAAAGTAATACTCAAGAATAAAAGCAGTGAATCAAAGACGGAGAGCAAGAAAGATGGTCATTGAAGAAAGATGATCACCAAATGGGATTTCCTTTCAGTGTTGTTGGTGTCAGTGTGTTGAAATGCCTTGCTGCTTCCTCCTTATATAAGAAAAAGAATTCGCGTCAAATAATGTCTCCGCGTGAATTTAATTCACGCGGTCTTGACCCGCATTTCTCCTTTTATTAGACCACGTGGTGCTCCAATTAAGGAGGCGTTACGTGGTGCGCCAATTAGGGAAGGAACCCAACATAAATAGTCTCAAAAAGGGTTAAAAGAGAAGACGATTTAAAGAAAGTGGTTGGAGAAGACCATTGGAATGAGGTCAGAGAAATCAGTCGGTAAGAACGTGAAGACCGAAAGCAAAATGGATTATGTTTCTACTATGGCCAATCATACAACCCAATGCACGAATGCCTCGATAAATATGTGAGGGTGTTCATCTAGGAATATGAAGAAACTGAGGGAGAGTAGGAGGAAAACTACGACACAAGGCAAAGTGAGCTCGAGGAGAGGCCAGCTGGCTAACTAATAAAATTTCGTAGCATGGGCATTACTGGAGACAAATCAATGTCGTTCAGAGGACTCATTGTAGGGGCGCCATAGGTGGTTTTAGTAGACTAGTGCTAACCATAATCTCCATAACCCTCACAAAAATGGTTAATGTTGAAGCTCGACTAAACATTTCGGGATTAGGTTAGACGATGGGTATCAATCAATTGCACAAGGGGTGTATAGTCAAGTTTAGGTGACCATAGAGAATTACCTTTTCTCAATGGAGGCCTTTGTGTTTGACATTGGAGTTTCAGACTTGGTGCTGGGAATGAAGTGGTTGCAAGGATTGGGGAATGTTTTTACTAATTGGGGCCAAAGGATCATGGAGTTCACTTGGGAAGGAAAGGAGATAAAGGTGTAAGGAGTTTTAAGGGGAAAGGAAGTTCTACGGGACAATAACAACAAGTTTAGCCCCGATCATTGCTCTTGCACTACAAAATAAATGGTCATTAGCAATGGTTATTTAGTGGTCTAGTGGCGGTTTAAACTGATTCTTAATAGTTTAGCGGTGGTTCCTAAAACCATCACGTATTTCACGGTCGCTAGTCAATTAGTGGCGGTTTATTTTATTTCACAGCGTTTTTTTAAGTTTCGTTTTTGGAGAATTTAGCGGCGGTTTGTCATTTAATTAGTGGCAGTTATTTAATTAAAAAAATATCCACTGGGAATATAAATAAAATAAAATATACCACCACAAATCATTTAGCGGCGGTTAATCTAAACCGCTGCTAAATACATTCAATATAATATGTTGAGTGGCAATTACTACAAATTGCCACAAAATCTGTTTTTAATTTTTTAAAAATATTTAATAAAAATCTATAAATATAAAAAAATTGATATGTTATAAACTAAAACATAAATATATGATAAACTCATCATTCATACATCACACATCCACAATCGTATACAAACAATCACTGTCATCATAACCTAAGTCTCAGTCACCCCATACACCAAACAATACATCGGTCATCAATACATACATTTAAAATATGTCCAACAAAAACTAATACCCAATATACGCCTTTTTCATGACCTCCAATGCATATGTCTGCCTCCACATCATATCATCAGCTAAAATCGACTACATCATCTCATCAGCTATGAAAAAAAATGAAACAAAAATTAAAACTAAACATAATAAATCCGAATTACAGGAGAATAATTGATAAAATTTTAACATATCATGGAAACTAAGAACCGTCACGACTGCCTTATGAAAAATGTCATGGATCGGAATGGTCAACCTTTTACCTACTACCGACATCTGCCACCTATAATGAAAACCAGAACATTTAGGAAAAGAAATGCGAAAGAGAAAAGACACAGAATATATTCAGAATGCTGCACAAAATTTTTTATTTTGTAAACAAAATAAATTTTAACATAAAAAAATAATATGTAATGAAAAACACTTTGAAAATAGAAACATACCTATTTAAAATAAGATTCGACACTTGAAACTAAAAAGGGATAAGTAAATATTTTAATTTATTTTTAAAGTGACGTGTGATGTGCTTGAAATTTATTTAATAAACAAATTTTAAATATTTTAATATCAAAGCATGTCCTATATTTCAAAAACAAATAAACGATGGTTATCTCATGATTACACATCAATCTGAGGTCGTTTGCTATGATTTTGACCATTCCGCACACGTTTTAGTGTTTTAAAACACTAAAAACACATTCACGACCATAAAGGGAATACCATCATTTAGAATGATGTGTCGTTGGTTCCTACATTTTAAGATTAAATCTAGGTTCATTGTCTCCTGATTTTAGGACAACCCAACATCGTTTTTTTGGTTCTGACCATTTCACACACATTTTTGTGTTTTAAAATACTAAAAACACGTTTACGACCATAATGGGAAAATAGTCATTCAGAATGACATTTCGTTGGTTCCTACATTTCACAATTAAATCTACGGTCTTCCCCCCCTTGGTTTTAGGGAAATCCGACATCATTTTTCTAGTTTTTATTGTTTTATGCCCGTTTTAGTGTTTTAAAATACTAAAAATGCATTTACAACCATAATAGGGAAATCATCATTTGGAATGACGTGTTGTCGGTTCGTACATTTTATAATTAAATCTACGGTCGTTGTCCCCTAATTTCAGGACAATCCGACGTTGTTTGCCTGGTTTTGATCGTTCCACACATGTTTTAATATTTTAAAACATTAAAAATGTATTTACGACCATAACAAGCAAACTGTCATTTGGAATGAAGTTTTGTCAGTTCCTACATTTCACAATTAAATCTACGGTGGTTGTCCCCTGATTTCAGGACAATCCAACACCGTTTGTTTGGTTTTGACCATTCCACACATGTTTTAGTTTTTTAAAACACTAAAAATGTTTTTATAGCTATAAAGGGAAAACCATTATTCGGGATGATGTGCCCTCAGTTCCTACATTTCAAAATTAAATCTACGGTCATTGTCCCCTAATTTTAGGACAATCAGATGTCGTTTTCTTGGTTTTGACATTCTACGCACATTTTAGTGTTTTAAAACAATAAAAATATGTTTATGGACATAACAACCAAACCTTCATTCAGAATGATGTGTCATCAATTTCTACATTTCATAATTAAAACTACGATCATTGTCCCCTAATTTCAGGACAACTCGACATCATTTTCTTGGTTTTGATCATTCCACGCACGTTTTAGTGTTTTAAAACTCTAAAAACACGTTTACTACCATAACATACAAACTGTCATTCGAAATGACATGCCGTCAGTTCCTACATTTCAAAATTAAATCTATGGTCTTTGTACCCTAATTTTAGGGAAATCTGACATTATTTTTCTAGTTTTGACCTCCCAATACTTGTTTTTACAGGCTTTTGCACCTTTCATAAGTGTTTACTGAGTAATTCCGACCACACCGCATGTTGGATTGACATGTTGTCTGTGTGTACACATCAAAAACAACTAAGCGGCAGTTGTACCGTGATTTTAGAGCAATTTGAAATCATTTGTCTAGTTTTGACCATTCCACGCACATTTTAGTATTTTAAAACACTAAAAATGCGTTTACGGTCATAACAGGAAAATTGTCATTTGGAATGACGTGCCGTCAGTTCCTACAATTTAAAATTAAATTTATGGCAGTTATCCCATGATTTTTGGACAATCCGACAACGTTTGTCTGGCTTTGACTGTTCCATGCACTTTTTAGTGTTTTAAAACACTAAAAACACGTTTATGAGCATAACGGGCAGACCGTCATTCGAAATGACATGTCGTTAGTTCCTATATTTCAGAATTAAATCTACAGTCATTTTCCCCTGATTTAAGAACAATTTGATGTCATTTTCCTGGTTTTGACCGCTCCATGCAAGTTTTAGTGTTTTAAAACACTAAAAACACGTTTACAGCCATAACGAGTAAACTGTCATTCAGAATGACATGGTGTCAGTTCCTACATTTCACAATTAAATCTATCATCATTGTACCTTGATTTCAGGGTAATCTGACATTGTTTTCCTGGTTTTGACCCCCTGACACTTATTTTTAAAGACTTTTGTACCTTTCATAAGTGTTTACCGAGTCAAAACCAAGAAAAAAGCTCGAATTGTTTTAAAACTTATGGATAATAATTTATAATTTATTTTTGACATGTAGGAATCAACCACACATCAATCTGGCACAACATTTGGTCGGTATAACTCAAAATGTGTTCTTTTTATATAAGTGTCATTTTAGTTTTTTTGTGGATGTTGTATGTGTTCTTTGCAAATTCAATGAGCGTGAAATGGAGTCATGGACATCAAAAAAACATCTAGAAATAAAAAAACGTAACACTCTAAAAGTATATTACAAAACATTACTCATGTCTTTTAAATTATTTAAAAAGGAATATTAAATTAATATCACCTTTACTTGAGTATCAAATAACTATAGGAATATGCCTCTAATCTTTATAATTAATGGGAAAACTCACTATCTTGCAAGCAAGATGCCCAAGAATCTGCCAATATATTCTGGCAATGTCACTGGTAGGCACCCTGAACTCATCAAATGGAACGAAAATCTTGAAGTCTTTCAGGTCCTATACATCTGTTGTGTTTATATTGGTATCCCTTATATGGTTTCCTTTATTTGTTTGATAAATGCATTAAACAATTAATAAAATATAAAGTTTTTTTTTAAAAATGGCATACATACCATTAACAGTAACTCGCTAATATCCCCTAGATGAAGGGGTGACCAACTGCTTCATCGCTGGAGGTGAATCGGGTGGTGGGCTACCAATGACATCTGGGGAAATGGTTGGCTCGCTAGCAGTATCGGGTACAACATAATCACTAGGATCCATAGAAGATGATGGTAGTGGTGATGTGCTCTAAGATGTTTATCGGCTAGAATCTTGATTTTTTCTCAACATTATTGTATTTCAAATGTTTACGGTATATTAAATATATAAAAAATGAAAAACTAAAATATTTTACCAAAAAAAAGAACTAGAACAATGTATATATGTATGAAACACCTACCAATGATAAATTGTAATATAATTTCATTACCAATTTGTATATTCAATTATCTTCATCTTTATTATATTTATTATTATCAACCTTAATTGCGACGAGTCCTTCATTTTTACCCTCTCTTGCAAGTTCTACCATTTCAATATTCTCAGGAAAAAAATGTTCAATATTTTGTGGTTGATGATGTTCACTATCACAAAGCACCAATTGATCTTCATCACCCATACCATATAAGTCTCTATGTTTTAAGTGTACAACATCACTTCAAACTTCATGTATTTCTTCATTCACATAATAAACCATCTTCACTTGTGAAGCCAAGATAAATGGGTCATGCTATGCACGCTCACTAGTATCCATCAAGCGAGAGAAGTTGACAAAAGTAAAATGTAATGAATATTTCATTATACCCCTATCAATGTTGACCCACTTGAATTTGAATAAGACAATTGAAAACTATCCATGATAGTTTAATTCAATTATAAAAATCAACTTCTTATAGTATCTCATCTCAAAAAATGTAAATACATCTCTATTTTGAGTTTTCAAGTCTTCTTCGTGATAAATTGTACAAAACATGAAGTCCTAAATATTGTAGGCATCAAATCTCTTAGCCTTCCTTAGAGGACCTCGAGCCAAAAACATTAAATCATTCGATATTTCAGGTCAATTGTCAACATTCATTATCTAGAAAAAAAGATATAAGTTGTTACTTTTAACACAGACAAAATAACTACACATCAATAATATGAATATGAGTATATACTTACACGATAGGTGAACCAGTTGATAAGCTCTTTATTAACAACTTTTTTTTTAATTCTAGCACATTTCGAGCTTGACCCCTTAGTCATCTCTTTGTTTACAGTCACAATTCTTCAATAAATGAATCTAAAATAACACTATTGAGTAGCACATATCTATGTGCGTGTAGCAACTCCAATTCAGTCAGTATAAAATTTGACCCCTTTCCAACTGGTTTTCCAATAGTTGGAAGTACTGATGACTAATTTTCATAACTAGAATTAGTGTAGATGTCATCATCACATCTATCACGATTAAATCTAGTCTCAATCCCATACAAATACCTAGAGCATAAGGTCAAGAACTCTTCAGTTATGTAACCTTCAACAATAGAGCCTTATGGTTGAACTTTATTCCTTATATGATTTCAAATGACCTATGCACCTGATGAAAAAAATAAGAAACATATTAAAAAAAATTACGCAATGATTTGATAAAATTGAATTCACTAATGAAAATAAAAAATATATCAATTTACCTCTCAATTGGATACATCCATAGATAGTGTACCGGTCCACCAAGTTTAGCTTCTTTAACCAAATGAATAGTCAAATGAATCATGAATGCGAAGAATGAAGGGGACAATAACATCTCCAAATGACATAATGTCAAAAAAATTCTCTCTTTAAGTTTATCAAGCTCTGTTGGATTTAGAGTTTTTCCACAAAGCTCTCTGAAAAAGGTACAAAACTCAACTATAACCATAGTTACTTTTTCAGGTAAAGTATTACACAAATCCAATGGTAACAACCATTCTATAAAAATATGCGATTCATGACTTTTCAATTCATGTAAACTTTGATGTTTTAAGTCAACACACCTTGATATGTTACTTGAATATCCATATGACACTTATATTCTTTAAAGTTTGAAAGAATATGTCTTTATAATGATTTTTCATTGTAAAAATAGCTGAACGATACTGTCCATTCTCATTTTCCCACAAAACATGCTTTATATTCATTGAATCCAAATCATTATGAACATTAAGGTGATCCTTTGATTTACCCTGCTCATTAAGCACTGTAAAAATTACATTGTCATAGACGTTCTTCTCAATATGAATTACGTCAAGATTATGACATATCAAATTAAACTCCTGACACATGCCTGTCGTGGGGTGTGACAAAAACAAATAAAACCTAAGTTAAAATGTAGCAAAGTGGGTAACCTAAGTTGTCTCCAGAGAGGAGTGCACAACAATTACGTTTGTCATGTAAATTAAAGAAAGAAGAAGATGTTATTTTTGAAATTGTTTGAGTAGAAAAATAAAGAAAGCAATTGAAAAAAAAAGTTGAAAACTAATGGATGAAGAGAGTGATGGGGTCAGGGTAGAATCACCTTTTTAATGTCATCATGGTCATAAAGATCATCTTCTCTCTCTTTCTTTTGAATGACAAATGAAAGACTCCTTGATCGAGTTATCAATCACCTTTAGTTGAAGAAAGAAATGGAACTCACTCCTTTGGGCATGGAAGTTCATAAAAAATTCCTAAACAACCAAGGCAAGTCCTGATCAGGAATTTTTTCTCCTTAAAAATCTAGAAAAAGTCCACTAGTTCCACACACGTGCCAACGATCGCTGGACACTCACCACCTAACACAAGATGCTCGATTGAGACAAATTGCACTAGGCAGAGGGAGATTAAAAGTCATTAACCAAAGCTATTAAAAATGAATACACCAAACTCAAAACATGATCACATTAAGATAATTGGGAAAAAATAATAATAAAAGTCACTCAAAAGAAAAATAGGGTTTTACATTTAAGCACAAAACTCTGACATTACAAAAGTGAAACTCCCCCTTCCCCGATCACTCAAAGATTTTACCCCTCCATGTGAAGGGTAATAGAGTTGAAAGAGGAAGAAGAGATCATGATGAAACTAAGTAAAAAGAAAATAGAAAATAGAAATAACTTCAATAACTCAATACTCCAGCACAACACCTCTTTCACCTTCCTGAACCCCCTTGAATGGAAGTGAACACTCTTATTTATAGGCTTTTGGAGTTGATAATTTCCCTCCAAAATTACTCCATAGAAAGTTTGAGTCTATTTGGAATAGTAAATGGACCAATCTAGGGAAGTCATTCATAAATTTTGTTCCCATATGTCTTGTGCATGCTTCCTCAAAAGCTCAGCAAATTTGGACAAGTGGCCCAAAATTTATCCTCGAATTACTAATGACATCTTTTTCTGCCCGAGGTGACTCTTCAACTTCCTCTCTTTGTCAACATTCAATGGATGATTAAATGACCAAATTTCTTCATGATATTTATTGTGAACATGATGCGAGGATTCCTATTTATTTTCCATCTGTAATCACCTCATTTGGACATGTGTAGCCTGAGATATACTTCATTAATTATGGTGGGGTCCATTCTATTGGCCAGAAAACTTTTTCCAATTGTTGAATTTTTCTGGGCCATTGTGTGCCTAATTGGATCAAGGTCCAGAAGATAAAGTTGAAGTCCACGAGCATAAAAAGACTAAAAAAAGTAATCATACAATTTAGATCAAAAATTTAAAATATATGCTCGAAATACAGAAGCTACACAAAGCTGCTAAATTTCCAGAATTAACCAATTTCCACAATTAAGCCCATAATTCACCAAAACACTAAAATGATAAAAATCAGCTCAAATTGATTAATTTTAAGGGGTTAAATAATTGAAACACATATTAAAAATAATGAAAATATTATCTCTATCAATTCCCCCACACTTAGCACTTGGACACCCGGACAAGTCAAAATCAAAATCAAATCAAAGCAAATTCAAAACACATGCCATTGAGATCCACCAATTCCACACCAAGAAATAAAAGATATCATGCCTCATCCATAACCATTATTCCAAGTTCTCAAATTAGACCATTCAATATTTTTTTCCTCTTCATTTCTCCTCCCATGCACACACGACACCTACCTCACATGAGTTTTCTCTCATCTCACAAATATGAATTTTCAACAAAGTTTTTCTCATCCAAACCAATGAAAGGGTCACCATAGGTTTGAAAAACTCATATTTATCCACCTGATGTGAGTCAATGACATGTGTTTGTCATGAAGACTTTTCAAGGTTGTTCTGTGGCTTTCGGTTGGTAGGATTTTTATGTGAAAAATTCTGAGGCAGAATGAGGAGGGCTTGGCTCTTTTTGAAACAAAATTGCACAATTCTAATTTTCATTCAAGTATGGTATTATCCTCACTCTCCTTAGTATAAATTCAGCTCCATAATCATGAAATATCAAGAAATGTTAAAACATCTCAGCATTTCAGCAGCAAAAATTTCAATCTTCTCAAACATGATCTTTCTTGAAAGCTCCAGAAAAGGCACAACTTTCTTCTTCCATTAGAAGCTCCAGAAAGACACAACTTCTCTTATCATGAAATCTCTAGAAAAGGCACAACTTTCAAAAGAATGATTTTTCATCGGCACACACATATCTTTAGTATTTTAATTTCCACCTATAGTTTCACCAAATGAGTTAGCACAACACAAGACAAATTCTCCCACAATTAAGTTCAACTAGATCATGCAATTTCACTTCAAGAGCAGGTTGGATAGGGAAAATTGACTTGTAATGTGGCTAAACTAACAGGCTGTTCATGGCTTCTATGGGCTACAAGGATTAAATGTACAAGGTATGCCATAATTAAAGGGATTATCTTGAAAAGGGGGCTTTAAAACCAAAGAAATGCCTCAATCATTTAAAACACATATACCCCAAACCCTCAAGTTTTTAAAGGAATAAATCAAATTCTGGTTGAAACAAGCACAGTCTGGTTCTCTCAAGAAGTGAGGTGAATGAAGAGAATATAACAATAATGGTTCAGAAGCCTCACAGGAAAGTGATTTCAAAGATAAAGATAGTGAGATGTGGCATGGGATTCAAAAATCGGAGTACTTTTCATTAAAATCCCAAAGAATTGAACTTGAAGCAAATTCATTTTCAACATTCATTTAAGCTCAGTTTCATGGAATAAATTGGTTCACTCAATGACATGGGTTTCAAAAATAGCAATGATAATCATTTCAGCTAAAAAGTTTTTTTTAAAAAAAAAACCGAAAAATAAACACACAAAAATTTGAAAACACACATTTTTTTTGAAACACAAGAACAAAATGAAAATTCAAAACTACAAAGGTCCCCCCCACACTTAAATGATGCAATGTCCTCAATGAATTCAAGTGTATTTAACATGTAAGAAGATTTTAAAATGAAACAAAGCAGCAAGAAAGTGTAAAGGAGAGGTACAACCTGATGGCTCTTATTGATAGATAGGTTGGAGGAGCGGGATCTCCTCCACTGGATCTGATGGAATGGACCTATGGAATTTCTTCAACCTGTGCCCATTAATAGTGAATGGATCCTACTCTCCATCCTTCACATTCTGCACAACACGAAAATGATATACATGAGTAACTATAAATGGACCCTCCCACCTATAACTAAGTTTACCTGGCATTAACTTGAGTCTTGAATTGAATAACAACACTTTATATCTAGGATGGAATTCTTTCAGTTGGATCAGCTTGTCATGAGACACTCTTGTTCTCTCTTTGTAAATCCTGGAATTTTCAAATGCTTCTCTTCTAATTTACTCCATCTCCTACAACTGCAACCTTATCTCTTTCTCAGCACTTTCAAGATCCAGATTCATCATCCTCACATCCCAATACGCCTTATGCTTTAGTTCCATAGGTACATGACAACTTTTCCCATAAATAAACCTATATGGACTCATACCAATAGGGGTCTTGTAGGCTGTCTTATAAGACAATAATGTGTCTTCCAGCTTCTGGCTCCAATCCTTCATGTTTGGTTTAACAGTCTTCTCCAAAATTCCTTTGATTTCCTTGTTGGACACTTCAGATTGACCATTTGTTTGTGGGTGATAGGGAGTTGATGTTTTATGATTCACCCCATACTTCTTCAGCAAAGAATCCATTATCATAGTGCAAAAGTGAGTCCCTTGATCACTGATGATGGCTCTAGACACTCCAAACCTACAAAATATGTTAGTCCTAACAAAATCACAAACAATTTTATCATCATCAGTCCTGGTGGATTTTACTTCCACCCATTTTGAAACATAATCAACCGCAATCAAGATATAAGAATTTCCAAATGATATTGGGAAAGGTCCCATAAAATCTATCCCCTATACTTCAAAAATCTCACAAAAATTAAGTGGTTGTTGTGGCATTTCTTGCCTCTTTGAAATGTTTCTAGAAAACTGAAATTTTGAACACCTTTTTCAAAATTCATGAGAATATTTAAAAATGGTTGGCCAATAAAGTCCAGATTCTAAAACTTTCGATGCTGTCCTTTGAGTTCCAAAGTGGCATCCAAAAGCTAATGTGTAACAAAACTCAAAGACAGAACCAATTTCACTCTCAAGAAAACATCTTCTTATCACTTGGTCATTGAAAATCTTCCAAAGAAATGGATCATCCCAAATGTAATACCTTGATTCAGCTTTCAGTTTGTGCATTTTATGAGAATTGAAATGAGGTGGGACCTGAGATGTTACCATATAATTGACCATGTTAGCATACCAAGGAACTTCTCCTTTAACCAATTATAACTACTCTCCTGGAAGGTGATGATTCAATGATTCTTTTTCTGGAATTTCAGCTTCAGCAATGTTGGGAAGTCTACTTAAATGATCATCCACTTGGTTCTCAGATCCCTTTTTGTCCTTGATTTCCATGTTGAACTCTTTTAGTAGTAACATATATCTCACTAGCCTTGTTTTAGCTTCTGCCTTCTTCATCAAGTACCTGAGAGCAGCATGATCAGAAAATATAGCGACTTTAGTTCCAAGCAGATATGATCTAAATCTTTCCCAAGAAAAAACAACTGCTAAAAACTCCTTTTATGTGGTTGTGTAATTGAATTTAGAAGAATCCAAGGTTCTTGAAGCATATTCAATGACTTGTGGACTACCCTCAATTTAATGAGAAAGGACTGCTCCAACTGCTTGGTTGGAATCATCATAAAGTAGTTCAAATGGTTCTTCCCAATTTGGTGGCTACATCACAGGTGGTTCAATCAATCTCCTCTTCAACTCATCAAAGGATTCCCTACATGCACCATTGAATTCAAAATCAGCATCTTTCAGAATCAATCTAGAGAGATGGAGAGAAATATTACTGAAATCCTTGATAAACCTCCTGTAGAATCTTGCATGTCCTAAAAAAGATCTAACATGCTTCACACAAGTTGGGTAAGGCAAAGAATTTATCACTTCAATTTTTGACTTATCAACTTCAATTCCATTTTTGAAAATGACATTCCCAAGGACAATCCCTCTCTCAACCATGAAATGACACTTTTCAAAATTTAAAACAAGATTATTTTCAATGCAAGTTTTCAAAACTTTTTCCAAACTTTTCAAAAAATGGTCAAAAGAGTTTCCAAAAACCGTGAAATCATCCAGGAAAACTTCCAAGAAATCTTCAATGTGATCAGAAAATAAACTTACCATGCACATCTGAAATGTACCTGGGTCATTACATAATCCAAATGGAATCCTTTTATATGCAAAAGTGCCGAAGGGACATGTATAGGTTGTCTTCTCTTGATCCTCAAGAGCAATGGGTACCTGGAAATAACCTAGAAATCCATCCAAAAAGCAATAATGAGTTCTCTAGGCCAGTCTCTCTAACATCTGATCAATGAAGGGAATGGGGAAATGATATTTTTTAGTGACCTAATTCAACTTCCTAAAATCAATGCACACTCTCCAGCTATTTTGAATTCTCATAGGGATTAATTCATTCTTTCCATTCCTCACAGTGGTTAGAACAGTTTTTTTGGAACTATATGAATTTGGATAACCCACTATGAATCTGAGATAGGATAGATGATCCCAGCTTCCTATATGTTCTCAATCGCCTTCTTTACAACCTTCATTAAAGTGGGGTTCAACCTCCTTTGGGGTTTCCCAACAGGTTTGGAATCTCCATCAAGAAAAATTATATGTGAGCAAATCTTTGGGTTGATTCCTAGAATATCACCTAAAATCCATCCTATTTCTTGGATATTCTCTCTCAAAAGATCAATCAATGATTTCTCTTTGGTTTAAAGAGATTATTAACAATTATCACTAGAAGCTTCTCTCCCTCCCTAAGGTACACATATTTCAAATCAGTGGGGAGTGGTTTGAGTTCATAATCAGGGGGATGCTCAAGGGATGAAACTAAATTGACGTTTCCCACTTACAAATTTTGGACCTCCTACACACAAGAAACCATATCATCTTCCTCATCATTTATAAAATCATCAAAGAAATCATATTTTACCTCTTCCTCCCACATGAAGTCAGAATGTCCAGCATCTTGGGCATCCACATGTTCAATGATATTTTCAATGGAAGAAGTATCTTATATGTCTAAGAATTCATAGAGTATACCTGATTCTTCAATGGGTTCTGAACCAACTTCCTGTGAAATTGAAAATTGGGAGTGACCATCTGATGGGTGCTTCATGGATTCAAAAATATTGAAGTTGACAGTGCTCTCTTCAAACTCCAGGGTGAGTGTCCCCTCATGGACATTGATGATGGTTTTGTCTGTATTCAAGAAAGGTCTCCCTAAAATGATGGGTGAATGTGAAAGGCTCCTATCTTCTTCCATATTTAGCATGTAGAATTCAACTGGGAATAAGAGATCTTTGACTTTCACAAGGAAATCCTCCAAAACTCTTGCAGGGAAAACTGTGGATCTGTTTGCAAGCTGGACCACCACTCTTGTGGGTTCAAAGTCTCCCATCTGCAAATAAGTGTATATCGAGTGAGGAAATACATTAATTGAAACACCCAGATCACACAAAGAATTAGAGAAATTTAAAGAACAAACGGTGCATGGGATAGAAAACGTCCCTGGATCTTGACATTTGGTTGGAAATTGTGGTGTGATAAGGGCTGAGACACTTCTTCCCAAGTTGATACTTGCATTCACTAGAAGTATTCTCTTCTCGGTGCACAGATCCTTCAAAACTTTATCATACTTTGGAATTTGGTTGACTGCATAAAGTAAGGGGATATTGATTTCCACTTTCTGGAAGGTGTCCAAAATTTCTTTTTGAAGGGCTTCCTCCTTCAATTTCTTTGATTCAATCATCCTTGATGGAAATGGAGGAGGTAAGTATTTCTTATCTCTTTTCTGCCTTTGAAATGGAATTTCTTGTCTCTTCTTCCTTGACCTATCCTTCTCTTCCTCCTCTTTCTTCTCTTCTTCACAATTCATTTTCACAGAATTTTCAAAGTTTACAACTTCATTCTCTCTCAACCCAAGTGGACTCGTTTCAGATTCATGGGATGCTGGTGGTGAGAGATCTTTTCCACTTCTTGTTTTTATCATGCTGACATTATCCTTTGGTTTTGGGATTGTTTGGGAAGGAATTTTCCCAGGATTTTTGGTTAGGAAGTCCATGAGACCTTCAAACTTGGTGGTCAAATATTTTACAGAGCTTTTCAGCCCCTCAATATCATATATATGATGTTGGTTTAAAATTATGGGTTGTGCACTGGTTGATGGATGCTCATAGGGTTTTAAGAAAGTGGGTGGTTGGTGTTGAGAAGGCTAGCTATAAGATTTCTTTTGTTGAAATGGTGGGGGGTTTTGGAATTGTTGTTGGAATGGGGGTCTAGATTGATTCTACTGATTTACAAACCCATATTGAACATGGTTTGGCTCTCTCCATCTTTGATTTTGTTGGAATTTCCTTTGATGAAAAGCTACCGCACAAGTTTCCATTCCCTATATTTCAACACATTGGTTAGTGAAATGATTAGGTGATGAACATAAACCACATACCTTAGCTGGTGCTTGTTGGACACCCACTTATTTCATGGATATCTCTCTCACCAAACTAGTTAGCTCTTCAATATTAGTTTCTAGTAAGGGTGATGGATGAGAAGTTTGTACCTCATGAATACCCCTTGTGACAGTACCTCTTATACCAAACTTTTTCAAGTTCTGAGAAACCTTCTCAATCAAACCTTTGGCTTTTCTGGTGACTTGTCAATCAATGCACCTCCAGATGATGCATCAAGAAGGTTCCTATCATTGTCTAGTAAACCTTCATAGAAGAATACAATAAAGTGATGATCCTCAATGTCTTGATGTGGGAAGCTGGAACATAGATTTTTAAATCTTTCCCAGTACTCGTAAAGGGTTTCTCCAGATGATTGTTTGATGGCATAGATCTCCTTTCTGATGGTTGTGCTTCAAGAGGCGGGGAAGAATCTTTGCATGAAGCATCTCACTAAGTCATTCCAATCATCCACATCTCCAGGTTGTAGGCCATACAACCATTATTTAGCAGCTCCTTCCAATGAAAATGGGAACACCTTCCACTTTACTTGTTCCTCAGCTACTCCATGTGGTCTGAAGGTTGAGTAGACATGTGTGAATTCTTTGATATGTTTGTTGGGATCTTCACCTACCAAGCCATGAAACTTTGGGATCAATGGTATCGTATTAGGTTTCACCTAAAAATAATTTTGTAACACTGTCATAACAAGTTGATTATTCTGATTAAGGAACTATGGGGCACAAAGGTCTCTAAGGGTTGGGTTTTGATTTTCAACCAGGATGACAGGCTTAGAGTGAACACTTGAAGTTTCAGTTGAGTTTTTAAGAGAAATTTCCTCAAATTCAGGTTGTAAATTGAGGTTTTTGGGCATATTAAATAATTTACTTTCAATTTCATGATCAATTGGGCACGGTTCAGTGTTTGAGGTTATAGTCATACAACTTTGGAATGAAAATAAGAAAAGAGGCAAGAAAGAGAAAAAAAATATTGGCACTACCTCCCCGGTAACAATGCCATGTTTTGACACGTGCCTGTCGTGGGGTGTGACAAAAACAAATAAAACCTAAGTTAAAATGTAGAAAAGTGGGTAAACTAAGTTGTCTTCAGAGAGGCGTGCACACAAATTACGTTTGTCACTTAAATTAAAGAAAGAATAAGAGGTTATTTTTGAAATTGTCTGAGTAGAAAAATTAATCAAGCAATTGAAAAGAAAGGTTGAACACTAATGGATGAAGAGAGCGATGGGGTCAGGGTAGGATCACCTTTGTAATTTCATCATAGTCATAAAGATCATCTTCCCTCTCTTCCTTTTGAATGAAAAATGAAAGACTCCTCGATTGAGTTATCAATCACCTTTGGTTGAAGAAAGAAATGGAAATCACTCCTATATGCATGTAAGTTCATAAACAATTCCTAAAAAACCAAGGAAAGTCCCGATCGGGAATTGTTTCTCCTTAGAAATCTAGAAAAAGTATATGAGTTCCACACACGTGCCAAAGATCGCTGGACACTCACCACCTAACACAAGATGCTTGATTGATATAAATTGCACTAGGCGGAGGGAGATTAAAAGTCTTTAACCATAGCTATTAAAAATGAATACACCAAACTCAAAATATGATCTCATT
The DNA here is from genome assembly GCA_963277665.1 of Viscum album. Taxonomy (NCBI): domain Eukaryota; kingdom Viridiplantae; phylum Streptophyta; class Magnoliopsida; order Santalales; family Viscaceae; genus Viscum; species Viscum album. Next base: position 1,454,508,599 of record OY728120.1, read on the forward strand.
AAGAGAATTGGTAAAAAATAATAATATAAGTCATTCAAAAGAAAACGAGGGTTTTACATTTAAGCACAAAACTCCGACATTACAAAAGTGAAACTCCCCCTTCCCCGACCACTCAAAGGTTTTACCCCTCCATGTGAAGGGTAATAGAGTTGAAAGAGGAAGAAAAGAGCATGATGGAACTAAGTAAAAAAGAAAAAAGAAAATAGAAAAAACTTCAAGAACTCAATACTTTAGAATAGAACCTCTTTCACCTTCCAGAACCCCCTTCAATGGAAGTGAACACTCTTATTTATAGGCTTTTGGAGTTTAGAATTTCCCTCCAAAATTACTCCACCGAAAGTTTGAGTCTGGTTGGCATAGTAAATGGCCGAATATCGGGAATTAGTATTAATAAATGTTTACCCCTATGTCTTGTTCATGCTTAATCAAAATCTCAAAGAATTTGGACAAGTTTCCCAAAAGTTATCTTTGAATTACTAATGACATCTTTTTCTTCCAGAGGTGACTCTTCAACGTCATCTCTTTGTCTCCATTCAATGGATGATTAAATGACCGAATTTCTTAATAAAATTTATTTTGAACATGACTCGAGGAGTCCTATTTATTTTCCAGCTATAATCACCTCATTTGGACATGTGTAGCCCGAGATATACTTCATTAATTATGGTGGGGTCTATTCTGTCAGCCAGAAAACCCAATTGTTGAATTTTTCTGGGTCATTGTGTGTCGAATTGGATCAAGGTAAAGAAGGAAAAGTTGAAGAAGACTAGCATAGAAAGCCTAAAAAAAGGAATCATACAATTTGGATAAAAAATTTAAAAGATATTCCTGAAATACAGAAGCTACACAAAACCGCTAAATTTCCAGAATTAACCAATTTCCACAATTAAGCCCATAATTCACCAAAAAACTAAAATGATACAGATCAGATCAAATTGATTAATTGGAAGGGGTTAAATCATTTAAAAACATATGAAAAATAATGAAAATATTATCTCTATCAACTCCCAATAAGAATGTTTGAAAAATATACTCTCTTTCTTCCATTGTCGTGTTCCTGTTTCTTCGGATATTGTACCACGTACCCTTTCTTCCCCTTCTTTAAACTAATGACATCTTCCAAATTCATCAGTGAAATTTATCAATTGTCCTAATATTTGTGAACCATATAACACCTTTAATAAATTTCTCATTTAAATATATCCATTGAATTGTTTCTTATTAAACCTGAATTTATGAGAAGCATCAAGAAATCGATGATGTCACATAAAACACCATTTTATGCTATAAAGTAATCGTTGAAGTTCAAAATCAAAATTACAAATTGGACAAGCCAAACCAGTATGAGTGTTACAACCAGATAAATTTCCTAGTCCAGGAAAGTCCCTAATTGTCCACATTAAAGAAGCATGCATTTTGAATAGTTATCTCCTTGAAGCATCATATGTTTCCATGCCATCATCCCATAATTCTCATAATTATTTGATTAGAGGTTGAAGGTATACATCAATGTCATTTCCAATTATTTTCTTTCCAGGAATAATAATTAAAATAATGAAATAATTCTTCTTCATACACATACATTGAGGTAGATTATGGGGGATCAAAACAACTGAAAAAATTCTATAATTAGTAATTAAAGTACCAAAAGGGTTAAAACCATCAGAAGCCAATCCCAAGCATACATTCCTAGAATTCGAAGAAAAATACAGATATAGTGAATCAAACATCTTCCATGATGTTGAATATTTTGGATGTCTCATCAAGCCAACATTACTATCCTGATCACGCCACTTCATGTCGTATGTAGTCTTAGACGACATGAATAATCATTGCAAGCATGGTTTCAGAGGAAAGTAATGTAATACCTTTGCAGGAGTTTTCTTCTTATGTTTCTTCCCATGGTTACATTGATTTATACTCTCACTGTTATTCATTGAATTTCATCTATTTGTATGAAATCATGTGCATTCTTCTTTATAAGACTCTTCTCCCTAGTAAAGCATGAAATCATTATGGCATGCATATATCTTTGTATAATCAATTCCAAGTTTTTTGATGACTTTCTTCATCTTATAGAATGATGCAAGGATCTTAGATTCACTATATGCATCATGAAGAAACTCTAAAATCATGGAAATTTATTTTTCAGTAATTCCAAAGAGACTCTTGATATGATTCAACTTAAGTATAAAAGACAACTGGGATCCAAAATTTAATAGATATGCTGGAAATACAGAATCTACACAAAACTACTAAATTTCTAGAATTAACCAATTTCCACAATTAAGACCATAATTCACCAAAACACTAAAATGATACAAATAAGCTCAAATTGATTAATTGTAAGGGGTTAAATCATTGAAACACATATGAAAAATAATGAAAATATTATATCTATCAATTCCCCCACACTTATCACTAGGACTCCCGGACAAGTCAAAATCAAAATCAAATCAAAGCAAATTCAAAACACATGCCATTGAGATACACCAATTTCACCCCAAGAAATAAAAGATATCATGCCTCATCCATAACCATTATTCCAAGTTCTCACATCAGATCATTCTATATTTTTTTCCTCTTCATTTCTTCTCCCATGCACACAAGACACCTACCTCACATGAGTTTTCTCTCATCTCACAAATATCAATTTTCAACAAAGTTTTTATCATACAAACCAATGAAAGGGTCACCATAGGTTTGAAAAAATAATATTTCTCCACCCTATGTGAGTCAAGGAAATGTGTTTTTCATGAGGACTTTTCAAGTTTGTTCTGTGTCTTTCAATTGGTAGGTTTTTTATGTGAAAAATTCTGAGCCAAAATGAGGAGGGCTTGGCTCTTTTTGAAACAAAATTGCACAATTCTAATTTTCACTCAAGTATAGTATTCTCCTCACTCTCCTCAGTATAAATTCAGATCCATCATCATGAAATATCAAGAAATGTTCAAAAATCTTAGCATTTCAGCATAAAAAATTTCAATCTTCTCAAACATGATTTTTTTTTGAAAGCTCCAGAAAAGGCTCAACTTTCTTCTTCCATTAGAAGCTCCAAAAAGGCTTAACTTCTCTTATCCTGAAAGCTCTAGAAAAGGCACAACTTTCAAAAGAATGATTTTTCATTAGCACACACATCTCTTCAGTATTTTAATTTCCACCCAAAGTTTCATCAAATGAGTTAGCACAACACAATACAGCTTCCCCCACACTAAAGTTCAACTAAATCATGCAATTTCACTTCAAGAGCATGTTGGATAGGGAAAATTGGATTGTAATGTGGCTAATCTAATAGGATGTTCATGGCTTCTATGGGATATAAGGATTAAATGTACAAGATAGGCCACAATGAAAGGGATTATCTTGAAAATGGGGCTTTAAAACCAAAGAAATGCCTTAATCATTTAAAACACATGTACCCCAAACCCTCAAGTTTTGAAAGGAATAAATCAAATTCTGATTAAAACAAGCACAATCTATTTCTCTCAAGAAGTGAGGTGAATGAAAAGAATATAAAAATAATGGATCAGAAGCCTCATGGGAAAGTGATTTCAAAGATAAAGATAGTGAGATGTGGCATGGGATTCAAAAATCGGAGTACTTTTTATGAAATTCCCAAAGAATTGAACTTGAAAGAAAGTCATTTTCAGCATTCATTTAAGCTCAGATTCATGGAATAAATTGGTTTAATCAATGAAATGGGTTTCAAAAATAGCAATGATAATCATTTCAGCTCAAAAGTTTCAAAAACACACAAAAAACCGAAAAATAAACACACAAAAATTTGAAAACATGCATTTTTTTTGAAAAAAAAAACAAAATGAAAATCCAAAACTACAAAGGTTCCCTCCACCACACTTAAATGATGAAGTTTCATCAATTAATTCAAGTGTATTTAAAATGTAAGAATATTTTAAAATGAAACACAACAGCAAGCAAGTGTAAAGGAGAGGTACAACCTGATGGCTCTTATTGATAGACAGGTTGGAGGAGCGGGATCTCTTCCACTGGATCTGATGGAATGGACCTATGGAATTTCTTCAGCCTATGCCCATTAACAGTGAATGGATCCTTCCCTCCATCCTTCACAATCTGCACAACACTGAAAGGATATACATAAGTAACTATAAATGGACCCTCCCATCTATAATGAAGTTTACCTAGCATCAGCTTGAGTCTTGAATTGAATATCAGTACTTTATCTCCAAGATGAAATTATTTCGGTTAGATCATCTTGTCATGAGACACTCTTGTTCTCTCTTTGTAAATCCTGGAATTTTCAAATGCTTCTCTTCTAATTTCCTCCTGCTCCTGCAACTGCAACCTTCTCTCTTTCCCAGCACTTTCAAGATCCAGATTCATCTTCCTTAGAACCCAATACGCCTTATGCTCCAGTTCCACAGGTAGGTGACAACTTTTCCCATAAATTAACCTATATGGACTCATTCCAATAGGGGTATTGTAGGCTATTCTATAAGCCCATAACGTGTCTTCCAACTTATGGCTCCAATCCTTCCTGTTTGGTTTAACAGTCTTCTCCAAAATTCCTTTGATTTCCATGTTGGACACTTCATCTTGACCATTTTTTTGTGGGTTATAGGGAGTTGATGTTTTATGATGCACCCCAGACTTCTTTAGAAAATACTCCATTATCCTATTGAAAAAGTGAGTCCCTTGATCACTTATGATGGATCAAGGCACTCCAAACCTACAAAATATGTTAGTCCTGACAAAATCACAAACAATTTTAGCATCATCAGTCTTGGTGGCTTTTGCTTCCACCCATTTGGAAACATAATCAACCACAAGAAATATATAAGAACTTCCAAATGAAATTGGGAAAGGGACCATAAAATATATCCCCTAGACTTCAAAAATCTCACAAAAATTAAGTGGTTGTTGGGGTATTTCTTGCCTCTTTGAAATGTTTCCAGAAAACTGACATTTTGAAAACCTTTTGCAAAATTCATGAGAATATTTAAAAATGGTTGGCCAATAAAGTCCAAATTCTAAAACTTTCCATGATTCACTTTGAGGTCCAAAGTGGCCTCCACAAGCTAATGTGTGAAAAAACTCAAAGATAGAACCAATTTTACTCTCAGGAAAACATCTTCTTATCACTTGGTCATTGAAAATATTCCAATGAAATGGATAATCCCAAATGTAATACCTAGATTCAGCTTTCAATTTGTGTATTTGATGATAATTGAGATGAGATGGGACCTGAGATGTTACCAGATAATTGACCATGTCCGTATACCAAGGCGCTTCTCCTTTAACCAAGTACAACTTCTCTCCTGGAAGGTGATCATTCAATGGTTCTTTTTCTAGAATTTCAGCTTTAGCAGTGTTGGGAAGTATGTTTAAATGACCATCCACTTGGTTCTCAGATCTCTTTTGGTCATTGATTTCTATGTTAAACTTCTCTAGAAGTAACATACATCTCACTAGCTTTGGTTTAGCTTCAGCCTTCTTCATCAAGTACCTGAGATCAGCATGATCAGAAAATACAGTGACTTTAGTTCCTAGAAGATATGATCTGAATCTTTCTAAAGCAAAAAAAACTGCTAAAAACTTCTTTTATGTGGTTGTGTAATTGAATTGAGCAGCATCCAAGGTTCTTGAAGCATATGAAATGACTTGTGTACTGCCCTCAATTTGCTGAGAAAGGACTGCTCCAACTGCTTCATTGGAAGCATCACAAAGTATCTCAAATGGTTCCTCCCAATTTGGTGGCTGCATCAAAGGTGGTTCAATCAATCTCCTCTTCATCTCATAAAAAGATTACCTACATGCACCATTTAATTCAAAATCAGCATCTTTCAAAAGCTATCGAGAGAGAGCGAGAGAAATTTTACTAAAATTCTTGATAAACCTCCTGTAGAATCCTGCATGTCCTAAAACAGATCTAACATGCTTCACACAAGTTGGGTAAGGCAAAGAATTTATCACTTCAATTTCTGACTTATCAACTTCAATAACCTTTTTGGAAATGACATTCCCAAGGATAATCCCTCTCTCAACTATGAAATGACACTTTTCAAAATTTAAAACAAGATTCTTTTCAATACAGGTTTTCAAAACCTTTTCCAGATTTTTCAAAAAATGGTCAAAAGAGTTTCCAAAAACTGTGAAATCATCCAGGAAACCTTCCAAGAAATATTCAATGTGATAAGAAAACATACTTACCATGCACCTCTGAAATGTACCTATAGCATTACACAATCCAAATGGCATCCTTTTATATGAAAAAGTGCCAAAGGGACATGTAAAGGTTGTCTTTTATTGATCCTCAGGAGCAATGGGTACCTGAAAATAACCTGAAAATCCATCCAAAAAGAAATAATGAGTTCTCCCGGCCAGTCTCTCTAACATCCGATCAATGAAGGGAATGCAGAAATGATCTTTTCGAGTGACCTGATTCAACTTCCTAAAATCAATGCACACTCTCCAGCTATTTTGAATTCTCACAGGGATTAATTCATTCTTTTCATTCCTCATAGTGGTTAGAACAGTTTTTTTGGAACTACATGAATTGGGCTAACCCACTGTGAATCTGAGATAGGATAGATGATCCCAGCTTCCAATAGCTTCTCAATCTCCTTCTTCAAAACCTCCATTAAAGTGGGGTTCAACCTCCTTTGGGGTTTCCTGACAGGTTTGGAATCTCCCTCAAGAAAAATTCTATGTGAACATATCTTTGGGTTGATTCTTGGAATATCACCTAAACTCCATCCTATCACTTGGATATTCTCTCTCAAAAGATAAATCAATGATTTCTCTTGGGTTTTAGAGAGATTATTAGAAATTATCACCGGTAGTTTCTCTCCCTCCCTAAGGTACACATATTTAAAATCAGTGGGGAGTGGTTTGAGTTCCAAATCAGGGAGATGCTCAAGGGATGAAACTAAATTGACATTTCCCACTTCCAAATTTTGGACCTTCTGCACACAAGAAACCATATCATCTTCCTCATCATTTATCAAATCATCAAAGAAATCAGATTTTACCTCTTCCTCCCACATGAAGTCAGAATCTCCAGCATCTTGGGCATCCACTTTTTCAATGATATTTTCAATGGAGGAAGTATCTCCTATGTATAAGTATTCATAGAGCATACCTAATTCTTCAATGGGTTCTACATAAACTTCATGAGAAATTGAAAATAGGGAGTGATCATCTGATGGGTGCCTCATGGATTCAAAAATATTAAAGTGTATAGTGGTCTCTCCAAACTCCACGGTGAGTGTACCCTCATGGAAATTGATGATGGTTTTGGATGTCTTCAAGAAAGTTCTCCCAAAAATTATGGGTGAATGTGAAGGTCTCCTATATTCTTCCATATTTAGCATGTAGAAGTCAGCTAGGAATAAGAGATCTTTGACTTTATCAAGGACATCCTCCAAAACTCCTGCAAGGAAAACTGTGGATCTGTTTGCAAGCTGGACCACCACTCTTGTGGGTTTCAAGTCTCCCATCTGCAAAGAAGTGTATACCAAGTGAGGAAATACATTAATTGAATCACCTAGATCACAAAAATCATTAGAGAAATTTAAAGAACCAATGTTGCATGGGATAGAAAATGTCCCTGGATCTTGACATTTGGTTGGAAATTGTGGGGTGATAAGGGATAAGACACTTCTTCCCAAGTTGATCCTTTCATTCCCTTGAAGTCTCCTCTTCCTGGTGCATAGATCCTTCAAAAATTTAGCATACTTTGGAATTTTTTTGACTGCATCAAGTAAGGGTATATTGATTTCCACTTTTTGGAAGGTGTCTAGAATTTTTTTTGAAGTGCTTCCTCCTGAAATTTAATTGATTCAATCATCCTTGATGGAAATGGAGGGGGTAAGTATTTATTCTCCCTTTTTTGACTTTGAAATGGTGTCTCTTGTCTCTTCTTCCTTGACCTATCCTTCTCTTCCTCCTCTTTCTTCTCTTCTTCACAATTCATTTTCATAGAATTTTCAGAGTTTACAACTTCATTCTCCCTCAACCCGTGTGGTCTTGTTTCAGATTCATGGGATGCTGGTGGTGAGAGCTCTTTTCCACTTCTTATTGTTATCATGTTTACATTCTCCTTTGGGTTTGGGATTGTTTGGGAAGGAAGTTTCCCAGGATTTTTGGTTAGGAATTCCATGAGACCTTCAAACTTGGTGGTCAAATCTTTTACAGATCATTTCATCCCTTCAATATCAGAAATATGATGTTGGTTTAAAATTATGGGTTGTGCACCGGTTGATGTCTGCTCATAGGGTTTTAAGAAAGTCGGTGGTTGGTGGTGAGAAGGCTGGCTATAAGATTGGTTTTGTTGAAATGGTGGGGGGTTTTGGAATTGTTGCTGGAATGGGGGTCTAGATCGATTCTGTTGATTTCCAAACCCATATTGAACATGGTTTGGATCTCTCCATACTTGATTTTGTTGGAATTTCCATTGTTGAAAAGCTACCACACAAGTTCCCATTCCCTGTATTTCAACACATTGGTCAGTGAAATGATTAGGTGATGAACATAAACCATATACCTTAGCTGGTGGTTGTTGGCCACCCACTTGCTTCAAGGCTATCTGTCTCACCAAACTGGTTAGCTCTTCAATCTAAGTTTCTAGTAAGGGTGATGGATGAGAAGTTCGTACCTCATGAATACCTCTTGTGGAAGTACCTCTTGTACCAAACTGTTGCAATTTCTGAGAAATCTTCAAAATCAAACCTTTGGATTCTTCTGGTTACTTGTCAATTAATGCACCTCCAGATGATGCATCAAGAAGGTTCCTATATTTGTCTAGTAAACCTTGATAGAATAAGACAAGAAAGTGATGATCCTCAATGGATTGATGTGGGCAGTTGTCACATAGCCTTTTAAATCTTTCCTAGTACTCGTAAAGGGTTTCTCCAGATGATTGTTTGATGGCATAAATCTCCTTTCTGATGGCTGTGCTTCCGGAGGTGGGGAAAAATATTTTCATGAAGCATCTCCCCAGGTTATTCCAATCATCCACATCTCTAGGTTGTAGGATATACAAACATTATTTAGTAGTTCCTTCCAATTAAAATGGGAATGCCTTCCACTTTACTTGTTCCTCAGCTACTCCACGTGGTCTGAAGGTTGAGCAGACATGTGTGAATTCTTTGATATGTTTGTTGGGATCTTCACCTGCCAATACATGAAACTTTGGGAGAAATGGTATCATATTAGGTCTCATATCAAAATCATTTTGTAACACTGGCATAATAAGTTGATTATTATGATTAAGTAATTGTGGGACACTAAGGTCTCTAAGGGTTGGGTTTTGATTTCCAGCCATGATGATAGGCTATGAGTGAACACTTGAAGTTTCACTCGAGTCTGTAAGAGAAATTTCCTTAATTAAGGTTGTAAATTGAGGTTTCTAATCCTATTCAAAAAATTTATTTCAATTTCAGGATCAATGGGGAAAGGTTCAGTGTTTGAGGTTCTAGTCATGGAACTTTGGTATGAAAATAAGAAAAGAGGCAAGAAATAGAAAAAACTATTGGCACTACCTCCCCAGCAACGACGCCAAGTTTTGACACATGATTGTTGTGGGGTGTGACAAAAACAAATAAAACCTAAGTTAAAATGTAGCAAAGTGGGTAACCTAAGTTGTATCCAGAGAGGAGTGTGAAACAATTACATTTTTCACTTAAATTAAAGAAAGAATAAGTGGTTCTTTTTGAAATTCTTTGAGTAGAAAAATAAAGCAAGTAATTGAAAAGAAAGGTTGAACACTAATGGATGGAGAGAGTGATGGGGTCAAGGTAGGATCACCTTTGTAATGTCATCATAGTCATAAATACCATCTTCACTCTCTTCCTTTTGAATGAAAAATGAAAGACTCCTCGTTCGAGTTATCAATCACCTTTGGTTGAAGAAAGAAATGGAACTCCATCCTATGTGCATGGAAGTTCATAAAAAATTCCTAAAAAATAAAGGAAAGTCTAGATTGGGAATTTTTTCTCCTTATAAATCTAGAAAAAGTCTAATAGTTCCACACATGTTCCAACGATCTCTGTACACTCACCACCTAACATAAGATGCTCGATCGAGACAAATTGCACTAGGCGAAGGGAGATTAAAAGTTTTTAACCAATGCTATTAAAAATTAATGCACCAAACTCAAAACATGATCAAATTAAGATAATTGAGAAAAAATAATAATAGAAGTCATTAAAAAGAAAAATAGGGTTTTACATTTAAGCACAAAACTCCGACATTACAAAAGTGAAACTCCCCCTTCCCCGATCACTCAAAGGTTTTACCCCTCCATGTGAAGGGTAATAGAGTTGAACGAGGAAGAAGAGAGCATGATGAAACTAAGTAAAAAAGAAAAAAGAAAATATAAAGAACTTCAAGAACTCAATACTTCATCACAGAACCTATTTCACCTTCCTGAACCCCCTTGAATGGAAGTGAACACTCTTATTTATAGGTTTTTGGAGTTGATAATTTTCCTCCAAAATTACTCCACTGAAAGTTTGAGTCTATTTTTCATAGTAAATGGCCGAATATCGGGAAGTAGTCTTCTGAAATTTTGTTCCCCTGTGTCTTTTTCATGCTTCCTCAAAATATCATAGAATTTGGACAAGTTTCGCAAAAGTTATCCTCAAATTACTAATGACATCATTTTCTTCCCGAGGCGACTCTTCAACTTCCTCTCTTTGTCCGCATTCAATGGATGCTTAAATGACCGAATTATTCATGAAATTTATTTTGAACATGATGCGCAGAGATCTATTTATTTTCCAGATAGAATCACCTCATTTGGTCATGTGTAACCAGAGATATACTTCATTAATTATGGTGGGGTCCATTCTATCGGCCAGAAAACTTTTTCCAATTGTTGAATTTTTTTGGGCCATTGTGTGCCGAATTGGATCAAGGTCCAGAAGAAAAAGTTGAATACCACTAGCATAGAAATTCTAAAAAAAGGAATAATATAATTTGGATAAAAAATTTAAAAGATATTCCCGAAATACAGAAGCTACACAAAACAGCTAAATTTCCAGAATTAACCAATTTCCACAATTAATCCCATAATTCACCAAAATAGTAAAATGATACAAATCAGCTCAAATTGATTAATTGTAAGGGGTTAAATCATTTAAAAACATATGAAAAATAATGAAAATATTGTCTCTATCAACTCCCAATAAGAATGTTTGAAAAATATACTCTTTTTCTTCCATTGTCGTGTTCCTGTTTCTTTAGATATTGTACCACGTACCCTTTCTTCTCCTTATTTAAACTAATTACATATTCCAAATTCTTTAGTGAAATTCATCAATTACCCTAATATTTGTGAACCATATAATACATTCAATGAATTTCTCATTTCAATATCTCCATTGAATTGTGTCTTATTAAACCTGAATTTATGAGAAGCATCAAGAAATCGATGATGTCACATAAAACACCATTTTATTCTATGAAGTAATCATTGAAGTTCAAAATCAAAATTACAAATTGGACAATCCAAACTAGTATGAGTGTTCCAACCAGATAAATTTCCTAGTCTTGGAAAGTCCCTAATTTTCCACATTAAAGAAGCATGCATTTTGAATAGTTGTTTCGTTGAAGCATCATATGTTTCCATGCCATCATCTCATAATTCTCATAATTATTTGATTAGAGGTTGAAGGTATACATCAATGTAATTTCCAATTATTTTATTTCCAGGAATAATCATCAAAATAATGAAATAATTATTCTTCATACACATCTATGGAGGTAGATTATGGGGGATCAAAACAACTAAAAAAATGCTATAATTAGTAATTAAAGTACCAAAAGGGTTAAAACCATCAGAAGACAATCCCGAGCATACATTCATAGGATTAGAAGACAAATAAAGATATAGTGAATCTAACATTTTCCATGATGTTGAATCTTTTGGATGTCTCATCAAGCCATCGTTACTACCCTGATCATGCCACTTCATGTCGTCTGCAGTCTTAGACAACATGAATAATCGTTACAAGCATGGTTTCAGAGGAAAGTAATGTAATACCTTTGCAGGATTTTTCTTCTTATGTTTATTCCCAGGGTTACATTGATTTATACTCTCACTATTATTCATTTAATTTCATCTACTTTTATGAAATCTTGTCCATTATTCTTTATAAGACTCTTCTCCCTAGTAAAGCATGAAATCATTATGGCATGCATATATCTTTGTATAATCAATTCCAAGTTTGTTGATGACTTTCTTCATCTAATAGAATGATGCAAGGATCTTAGCTTCACTATATGCATCATGAAGAAACTCTAAAATCATGGACATTTCTTTTTCAGTAATTCTATAGAGACTCTTGATATGATTCAACTTAAGTATAAAAGACAACTTCAAATACTTGGCACACCCTTCATAAAGTTCTTGTTGTCCATCTTTAACCAATTCATAAAAATCATTTTTTGGTCACTAAGGTTCTAAAAATTATTAACCTACTCAGGATCAAAAGAAAGTTCTATTGATGTATTGAAATCTTAGACATTGTATTCTTCAAAACCAAATGTGTCATTTAACAAATTTCAAATTGAATTCTCCTCTACAAGGTCAATTTGTATTTTTTTGACAATATTTTCATTGTTTTGACTTTCCATAACATTTGATTTACCATGCCAAATCTAAGATACATATCTAACATGAAACTATTTCAATATCAAATGTTCATATACTTCATTTTTATTCAACCATCACTTGAATTTACAATCAGGACACATATATTTTATTCTACCATCCACTGATCGGTTTGCAATTACATAATCTAAAAATTATTCCAAACCCTTGGTATATCAAGGTGTTTTTTGAGGTAAATTAATCCCACTTTTATCCATAGGTATTAGATTGTATTCTCCATATACATTCATATATAAAGATATAAATTTTTAATCAAACAAGTAAAATCAAAATTAAATATCACCAAACTTCTCCATTGACTCTTTCATAACAATTATAAAAGAAAATGGGATAAATGAAATAATGAAAATTTTATTACTAAACTTCTAATATAAAAACATGAATCAAATAAATTATTATTTCTCACAAACATAGATGAATGAGATGAATACAATAAAAGATAATTTTGTATTCTACCCTAGTGTTGTAACCAAGGAGGGTTCATTCCGTTGAAAAATTAGCTATATTGATCAATGTACGAACCATTTCTCATGATCTAACTAAGACAAAGAGAACCCATTTAAAATGATGAATTCAAAGTATAATTTATTTGGATATCATGATATGTTATGCATACCCAAAATATTCAACTCAATATGTCTATATTCAATTGAACTAGTTTAGTGCGACTTCATGTTGTTCCATGAATTATATAAATCAACTCTATTCACATAACATCAAATCAGATGTTCCTTAAATTTGATCTAAACATAAAAAACTTGATTTTAATATAAATTTTAATAATGTCTCTTATGATTTTCAAATCAAATGATAAAAAATTATTCATTTGGCTCAACAAAATACAAACTACACACTATAATTAGTTCTATTAAAACTCATGTTTGTTAAAATAAAATCAATGAAACTATGTTGGCTATTCCAGTTATCATAGTCAATAATTTATTATCATGCATGTAAAACTTAACCCTAACTACTCTATCATTATTAGATATATTTTATTAAACTAAATGATTCCTTATATATGCATAAACATGAAGCATTCTGATAAATTTAAAAAGGGTCTAATATCTCATTTTCAAGGCTTTAATGCTTAGAGAAATTTCCATGGTTGGTGATGAAACCATGTGTGACCCCAAACCCTACCACCAATTGGTCATGAGTTAAAAAATAGCCTCAATTATGTATCTATAAAAAACTGGAGGCATTAACATATATAGAACAAATTGGAATTCATTAATATCAAATACAAACCATAAAATTATGAACGATCTAGATTCTATAACAGACATATATCATAAACATTTTTTTAAAATTTAATACAACATAACCAAAATTAATGATTATTATAACTCCAAACAACTAACTGAAAAATCTAAATAACACATTATAAACCAAAATTACACATATAATTATTGTCAAATGAATAAAAAACAAATTATATATTGTTTTTATTACCCATGATTGTCCGTTTAATGCCACTCAATAATAAATTTAGGGTGGGGATGATGCAACCTTTGGGGGGGGGGTCTGTGTTGCCACTGAGGAGGGGATTCGAACTAGGAAGACAGAGCTCAGACGGGGGGGGGGGGGGGGGTCCACGCCGCCATCGAAGAGGGGAACCAAGCTATGGTGAGGGAGATAGGAAGGGGGGGGGGGTCATGTTGCCGGCCAGAGAGGAGGTCAGAGGGGGTAGGGTTGTGGGGGTCAGGGTTGGGGGGGGGGTCGTGAGCTTGGGATCACATGCTTGGGGTCACCGCCAGGGAGAGGAGAGGAGGAGGGGTGGGGTTAAAGGGGTTGCGGGCTCAGGGTCGTCACTAGGGAGAGGAAAGGAGGAGGTTGGGGGAGGTGGGGGGTAGGTGTCGGGGTCTCATAGAGGGAACAAGGGAGGGGGAGAGATTATAGTTTTTTTAAAACTTTTAGGGGCGGTTTAATTGAAATCCCCACTAATTGAAAACATTAAAAAATTATCACGGTCGTTTTATGAAACCGCTAATATATTATATTTTTTTAACAATATTTATTTCACAATAGTTACTAGAAATGCCACAAATAAACTTTCGCTAACCATCACTTTTTTTTTGTAGTTTTGGAGGGATGATTTTGGCAGATCCAGTTGTCCTCATCTATAGGGGATGAAAAATTGGGTAAGGAGGTTGGCCAATAATAGATTTAGGACATTCTACAAAAGTTACAAACTTTATTTGTCTAACCCAAGGGACTCCCACCAATAATAATGACTAACTGTGAGATCAAATTGGTGATATTTTTTCCCCAATAAACATATGACCATATAAGTTATCACATAACCTCAATGATGAGGTAAAGAGGCAAGTAATCGAGATGTCAAACAATGGGTTCATCTGTCACAACAAAAACCCCTACGCAAGCCCACTAATTATGGTTTGAAGAAAGATAGGAATTGGAGAATGTGCGTTGAATTCTAAGAACTCAATAAGTTAATAGTACCAGATAGATTTCTGATTCCAATAATAGAGGAACTGTTTGATGAGCTTCATGGTTCAATTTTTTTCAAAAATTTATCTCAAATATGGTTTCCACTAGATTTATGTGAGACCAGGTGATGTCAGAAAAACTTATTTTCATACACATGGGAGAAATTATGAGTAACTCATAATTCCATTTGGATTGATGAATTCTTTGACAACCTTAAAATCCACTATGAACAAGGGTTTTAAACAATTTCTGTGGAGGTTCATACTTGTATTCTTTGAAAACATCCTATGTATAGCACAACATGGTTCGACCATATTACTCATCTTAATACAACATTACAGATTTTTCAGGAGCATCAGTACGAGGTTAATAAAAATAAGTGTTTCTTTGCTTAGTTGTCTATGAGATATCTCAAACATATTATTTTTGGTGAAGGGGTATCTATGGACCTGAAAAAAAATAGAATGACTTGTGGGATTGTCGTGTCTGAAAACCCGTCAAGGGAGTTCAAGGATTCTTGGGTCTCACTGGTTACTACCATAAATTTATTGAATGGTATGAGGAAATTTACAAACCACTTATCAAAATGACTAAAAATAATAATTCTCATTGGAATGTAGAAACAAAACAAGCCTTTGAAGCGTTAAAACCCATCATGGTTTCCACCCCACTTTTAGCTTTACTGGGCTTCCAGAAACCCTTTGACATTGAATGTGATGCACAGGGAGAGGGGTCAGAGTAGTCCTCATGTAGGCTCACCATTCATTTTCCTATTTTAGTAATGATTTATCTAAAATAAACCTATCTAAAGTATTGTATGAGAAAGAAGTTATAGCCTTGGTTTTGGTAGTGAACTGCTAACGCCAATATCTGGTTGGGAAATATTTCATGGTTTATAATGATCATAAAGAACTCAAAACACATTCTCATTCAACACTAAAATACCTCTAACCAACATAATTTACATGAAAAACATGTGGTCCTAGATTTCAAGGTGGTTTATAAACCAAGAAAAAACAACTAGACAACCGATTCATTGTCCAGAATATCCACCGGTGGAGAGGACTGATACCTTGAAGAAAAGTGCTTGGGAACCATTATTTCTAAACTTTATTAGATGGAGGTAAATAATATTAAATAAATAAATAATTTAGGATCCATACCTCAAGTAAATACTTGCTGCTTTGGGACAACACTCCAAATCGTATCCCAACTATACCCTATCTGATGGGATGCTATATAAAAAAGGACACCTAGTTCTATCTCTCATGTTCAGTATCATTCTAAAATTACTACACTACTATCACTCTTTAGTTATGGGAGGATATGTTGGTTATATAAAAAATTATAAGTGACTCACATTAGGGCTCTTTTGGTAGGGAATTCCATAACATGTTATACAATTTTTATGTGAATGGGATACTTGTCAGCAAAAAAAATATGAAGCAATGTCCCCGAAAACCTCCTTCAGTCGCTGCCCATATCAAAACAGGTTTGGGAAAAAATATACAAGGATTTAATCTCTGGGATCCCAATGTCTTAGGGGTATTCTATTATCTTTGTGGTTGTATACTGTTTGACCAAATAATATCACTTTTTTGCTTTTATCACATCCATATACAATGATGCTTGTGGTTGAGGTTTTTGTCAAGGAGTTTATCTGCTTACACGACATTCCCAATTCCATTGTCAATGACCATGACCCTATTTTTGTAAGTTTTTTTGGAAGGATGTGTTTTTTTGGAAGGAACCACCCTGAAAATGAATTCCTCATACCACCCCCAAACCAATGTCCAAACACAGATTTTCAAAAAATGCTTAGAGATATACCACCACTATTTTTCTTTAGAGAATATGCACATGTGGAGTTGAAGGATGCCTTATGAAGAGTACTATTATAATGACACACCTAGTTCTTCCAAAAAATTAACTCCCTTTGAGGAGGTTTATCATAGAAACCCTCCAATGATATTGTGTTGTGTGGGTGGAAATACTCCAGTGAAATTGATGGACAATACTCTCACTGAATGAGATATAATTCTCCACCAATTGCAGGACAATATTTCCCATGCACAATAATTAATGGTTCATTATTCCAATAGGCATCGTAGGGTTGTGATTTTTGATGTTGGGGAATCTGTATATGTTAAACTATGAAAAAATGTGAAGACCTAAAAGTCTTTTAAACTAAATCAAAAGTTGGAATCATGTTTTTTGGGTCATACCCAGTTTTAGATCTCTTAGGGAACACTACATATCAACTTTACTTACCTTCAACCACTCAGATTCACCCGATCTTTTATGACTCTCAGTTGAAATGTACAGTTGGGCACTCACCAGTCTTGCTTGAATTACCAAAGTTTTATCACACTGATTTCTTCTAAGTGTTAAAACTACCACAATACTATCTATTAAGCCACTTATTGGGCTACTCAAAGGATTATGGCTTATCTAATGGCAGGTAAAACCTTTATAAGAAGATACCTGGGAATATGCTGAGCTAATACAAATCCAATTTCTTAATCTGCACCTTGAAGACAAGGTGCAATTTGAAGAGGGGAGAATTGTTAGAACTAAGGAGGCTGGCCTACTGGAAAGATCATTACCCCAGTGGTATATACCTACCAATGAAAAGGTAATAAGGGAGACACTTTGTAAGTCATTTAGGTTGTTAGAGGGAGTAGGGAATGGGATATATTCCCCTGGGGGACTACCTGGACAGGGATGCATCATTCATCTGGTAATTTATAGGAATGTGGAATTAGTTTGGAAAGGGAAGTGGTATTCCTCAAGCTCCCACACCTTCAGAAAACTAGATCCAGGGAAGTGGGTCATACATAACATCCCCATGATACAAAATCTCAAAACAACTCCTCATGATCTAAGCCTCATGAGACCATCCATTCTCTGAATTGACCGACGTCAATTGCATTGGAATCTCCACGGTAATCTCTTCCTTATTATAGAGCCTTGTTTCCTAATTTGTCTTATTTTTTGAGATATTATTGTTTGAAAATTTTAGACATTTTTGTAGATCTACAGCATTCTAGGTCGAATCAATGGCTGGGATTCAACTATATTGATCGTACAACACCGAGGTAGGTGGTTTGGGACTTTCAGTAGTTAGTCTTTGAGTTATATGTGTAAAAGTGCCCAATACCCTTGTTCAGAGTATTACGTATTTATGGTTTTTAGCCCTGTTATTGCCTTCTATGAATTGTGACCTTGAGTAGATGATTTATGATTGTAAATAGGTTTATTTACCTCGATATGGATGTGTTTCCAATGTTTTATTGATATTGACCGTTTGGTCTAGCTTTTCCTGTTAGTTTTCTTTGTTTTCCATTCCTAGTATTGTTAGGATGGATTGATTTTATGTGACATGCTGTGATAAGCTGTAGATTGTTTAGCCAAGTAGTTCTTGAGGTTTACTTTGGCTACTATATGTCATTTTTCCACGTTTGACTTACACAGGGCTGTGGGAACCTGGTGTAATAGACCATACAGAGAATGGACGCTGAGGGATTCTCCAGATTGTCTGTTTACTTTTACATTGTGAGACCATAGGGGGGATGGACTTTGTACTCCATCATAGTGTCTTCAGTTCCTCGTTGTGAGACCACATGGGGAATTGGATGTTGAGTGCTTCCTCAAAGTGTCTATAGTTCCGATACAAGACCACATGGGGAATTGATGGTGATTTCTTCCTCAGAGAGTCAGTGTAAAGCTAAACTAGAGGGGTTAGACAGTAAGTACTTCCCAAAGGGTTGCTTGTGTTTGATTGGTTTAACTAGAGGGGTTAGGCTGTGATTACTTCCCATAGGGTTATTTATGATTGTTGGTTTTTTAACTAATAAATGAAAATGGATGTAATTGAAACTGTAGGATTGTTTACTTCTGAGTACTTCCTTGTTTATTGCTTCATTTTGAATATTTCCTAAAATATATATTCACTAACTATTAGGAACATATATTTGGGTGGTTTTCTATTGGGATTCGTCTCACACCCTGTTTGGGTAATTCTTTTGGGCCCAAACAAATTATTTTGTTACAGGTCTAGATAAGGGAAAGCGCCCTTCTACTTCAGGTACTTGATTTCTATGGAGCTGAGCATGGGACCAAGCTGAGGCTTATGATGCTATTGGAGTTTATTTGTTTTCTTTTTAATTTGGTCTAGTATTTTATTCAAACATTGTGAATTGTTTGGATGCTTTCCTAGACATGTGTATCATGCATCATTTATATATGTTCTCTAGTTGTTTATTTCCTCAGTCTTCTATTGTTTACTGTTGTATGGTATTATCACTATTTCTGATATTGTTATATGTTTATTTCCACTACATTACTCTGACAATGAGGGAATAGTTTCCCCACAATCACATCCATGTCCCTCACTCCTAGTCGAAAGCCTATGACATTTGGGGAAATGCGCTTGGGGCCATATGACCAACTGGGTATGGGGAACCTCTGGGTGGAACCCAGAATTTGGATATTACAAAGTGGTATCAGAGGCATGTTATTTTCTTCTTGACTTACTGTTTAGAGCCTATAGTTAGGGATAGGATGGAATATGTAGTTGGTAATAAGTTGTGCCCATGAGTAGCTAACCCGTGTACAGGGAAAAGCTAATTTACCTCGATTATTACTATTTTTATATTTTTTCAATTATTACGGTTGATTTGATTTCAATGTTGGGTGATTCACACGTTTTTTGTTGTTATCATTGATAATTTTGAGGTTCTATTTCTGTTGTAACTTGATGAGATGAGGGTATGCCATCTCATGCATCATATAGGCACTTGCTAGAGATCACATGTCATGCATTCTTTCCATGCCATTTAGGATCCATTACTGATTGTATGTTGTTTTGATAGATGTTGTGCTAGATATGCATGCTATTCTGATAGGTGCCTTGATAGAATACCTGCTATTTGATAGGGTATTTCTAATATGTAAGGTTTCGTTTTAATGAATGCCAAAATTTGGTTCTTGAGGTGTTATGAGCCCTCATGGATCAGAATTTGGTGGATCATTGCACTGTTATGCTTGTATATGACATATATTAGATTACAAACTTTGATTCGCAGGGAGTATGGACCCTTATAGATCAGAATTTGGAACTTTAATGTTCGTTTTAGTGTTTTTATGGGTTTCATAGTATTTGTAAGAACATGGGGTTTGAGCCTGTAAGACTTTGAAATTTTATTGACGTTAATCCAGAGCAGGGCGTTCAGACGGCGTGTGATTCCGAGCCCCGGTGTGGCCGGAATTAGATTTTAAGTGCGTTCACACTGGACACGCCAAATAAACAGAATAACTCCTAAACAGTTGCTCAGATGAAAAAACTAAGGGCATCGTTGAGTCTGGAGCGTGCCGTTTACCCTAGGAGGGGTGTAACTTTTGCGGGCGCGGACCTTCTGTGGAAAACGCCACTAGGTGCGTTTTCATAATTTAGCGGCCTCAGGCGTGAACTTTACAACTTCTGAATGGAGGATCGGATTAAAACTCTGAGACCACCATTGCGCTCAGAATGTGGATTTTACCCTAGAGACAACTTAACCCTGAACCTGCCAAAAGTTTGGGTACGAGGCCTACTGGTGGGTGTTTAAGTGTTTCTCTACTTAAGAACTTCTCCCCCCATTCTTTCACCCTTGGTTTTTCTCCCTGGTGGAAGCTCTATCAACAAAGGGAGAAACCTCCTTCAAGCTTCCCCTCCTATTCGGAAAGGCGGTGGCGGCTCCGGCGGACCATTCATGAAGCAACGGGCTACGCCCAACGAGATAGGTTCACGTGTTTTTTTAATCCCACATATACCTTTGAACTCAAATTCTAGCATCAATATGTAGTTTAATTCTCGAGCGAAGGCCATATTTTCTTAGGGATCGATTCGATATTCCCAATGATTTTTTGGATCGAATTTTCGAGTCCCTGGGTGTCCGGGGTGACCCCGGGAAGTTTTCCAGCCAAATTTTGGGTTTTCCGGTAGTTCCAGGGTTTCCGGTGGCTCCGCGCGGCGGTCTGGTAGGAGACGACAGCGGCGCGGAAGATCCCAAGTGGCGGCGTAGTGGTTCCTAGGTGGTGGACCGACATGGAGGGTGGAGGTCGCCAGTGCGAGTCGCGATAGGGGTCGCAGCGTGCGACCCCGAGCGGGAGACCGAGACCCGCCTTCGGTGAGTCTCCGCGCGGGACAGTGACCGACCACAAGGGCCGGTCAGCATAGGTGGACCACAGGGCGGTGGCTGGGATGTGTGGAAGGGCCACGGGCCGGCGTGGGACAGCCTAGGCTAGGTGGACCGGTTGGACCAGGCCGACCCAACCATAAGGGGTTAACCCCCTTGTCTTCGGACACCCATAACTTTCACTACGGGTGTCAGTTTTGTGTTCCATTTATGGAAGCATGATCCTCAAATCAAGTCAAAGTTTTTGAGATGGTCTTGGGAATTTTTTTTATTCTCGATATTGGGGGGGGGGCTTAGTGGCATGACACGCCCATTAAGTATGGTTTAACACCTCACTAGGATTCTTCTTTTGGATGACGCGAACACATCCGGAGTCCGTTTTAGGCACCATTAGCGGCATTGTGACCCTGGCATTGAGGAGATTTTGACCAGGGTGGTTTCATTCATTGAATCCGGAGTTGAGGCATGGGCCCCACGGGCCATCTTTTAAGATGTGTGCAGCGTACTACGACGTTTTCATCAGACATCCGTGTGGGACGTATGAATAGTCGATTTGGTGTGTTTTTCTGAGAGCATCACGATGGTGCAGTTCGCATGACCTTTTTTGGGACCGAGGTATGAGCCCCATGAGATGTCGTATAGGCACAAAGTGGGGTTGAATAACCTCTTCGTCGGGAGTCCATTTCCAGCAAGTAAGTAGTCTATCTCGCGTGTTTTTCCGCGAGGATTACAACAATGTAATCTGTATGGGCGCGCAGAGCCTCTTTCAAGATCTCATTAAATGTGGAAACATGAAAGGGCGTTGGTCGAAGGTTCCTTTGACGCACTCCGAACCAACGCAGGGTAGCGATGTTAGTGACACCCATAGATGGTTTGGGCAGTGTGGAGTTATCGGACCAGTTCAGGGTTTACCCTCCAACGGGGCTGGGTTGTGGGTTACCCACTGGCGTATCAGGGTTTACCCTCCAGTGGGGATGGGCTGTTGGTTACCCGTTGACCTTAGGGTTTACCCTCTAGCAGGGTTGGGCAGTGGGTTACCCGTTGACTTTAGGGTTTACCCTCCAGTAGGGCTGGGCAGTGGGTTACCCGATGACCTTTTAGGGTTTACCCTCCAGTGGGGCTAGGTAGTGGGTTATCCGATGACTTCTTTCAGACTCATCCCTTTCTATGAGGTTAGTCAGTGAATTTTCTCCATGATTACTGGAGCAGAACTTTTGGTGGTATGATTTAGTGATGAGTAAGATTTGACGTGTGGGACTGTCGGGCATCAGTGATGGCTACCCTTAGAACTGTTAGCGACTTATCTTGGGCTGGTCTTGGAGATGGAGGTCCCCTTACACACTTGTTCGGGTTTCTTGTTGAGCACAAACACACAAACACACACACACATATATATATATATATATATATATATATATAGACACACAAACACACACACACACACACACACACACACACACACACATATATATATATATAGACACACAAACACACATACCCTACTTTCATTATCACTCCTTGGGTTTAGTTACTCTCTTTCTAGGAGGGGTGAAGACATGCGGGGTATGACACGTACTTTCCATGTCTAGCTACTCTTGGTTGGACAAGCCTACTTTCTTCCCCTTGTTGGGTTGGGCTGCACTCTATTTTACTGTACTCTTTTAATGTTCTTTGTTCTGTCTACTGCTCACCATTTTAGTACCCCCTTTGTTGCTTCCTCGAACTTTTGGGGCATCCTACTAAGTATCTTTATACTCACCCCTACTTGGGCTTTGCCCGCACTTGGTGTGACTTTGTAGACGAAGGACATGTCAATCGATACTACGGAGGAGCGTAGAGGACACAAGAGTTTGGGCTGCGTTCAGTGGTCGTAGTAGGACTTTTAAGTGTGAGACTCACCAGCTGTTTACTTTTTTTTACCCGTTGTCGGGTTGTGTCACCTTTCGAGTTGGGCGCGTGTTTTTCCCTTTTTCTGCTCAGTTATCTTGTCAGTACTTTTCATCACTTTACTTGTTCTATTAGAAGTTGACGCATGAATGTGGTGGGGTTATAGTTGTTTGTCCTTCAGTTTTCTTTTGACTCTACACTTCTGCATCAAGTGGGATGTGTGTGTGTACAGGTACTTAGGCAAAGGCCTCCCCAAGATTGTTACGCCTTCGGTTCTTGTCACCATCCCCTAGCCTATAGAGGCGATCTTGGGGTAGTTGTGGCTTGAGACCAGTAGGGTCGGGTCGTGACAGTAGTTTCTAGGGATTATTGTCTAGAAAAACCCAGAATACATGGCGTGTACTGCTGAATACACACCATGTATCCTTTTGTTTGGGAAGGAAATATTTTTCTTAAGTACATGCCATGTACTATACATACATTTCGTGTAGTCTCTAAATGTGTCATAGCTATGTGGGCAGAGACACGGGGTTAGGAAATATTTGGTGGAACATGCCGTGTGTATAGACCATGTGTCCAGCCGTGTGACCAATGACATGAGTGGGTAATGGGTAGTGAGTACACATTGTGTCTGGAACAAACACACTATGTAGAGTCAACCATGTAACTGGTCGTGTGACTAACAACACAAGTCGGTAAAGTTCGCCTAGTACACGTCATGTCTGGAACAAACACATCGTTTAATCTTATTCTAGGGGAACCATGTGGGTTAGTCATGTAGAAGAACTTGGGTAGGGGAACATGATTCAAGTACATGCTATGTGTTAGGAGAACACGTCGTGTGTATGGGGTGTTACACGACCTGGGTTGGCGACAGGTACACGCCCATGTGGAGGCTTAAAGGAACACACCGTGTAGGAGTTATACACACACCGTGTATCCCCCTTTTTGAAATCTTGAATGCTTTCTTTCTCATATTCCCTTATTTCACTTCTAAGTTTCAATAATTTATAATCTTAACCTAAGGTGTGTGTTTGACCTTGCAGAGTCATGCCACCGAGACGTCCTACAGTTGTATGCCAGTTATAGGGTAGTGATCAGACACCGGGCATAACTAATCAGGGACTACCAATAGATTCTCCTGTAGTGCCAGTCTTGGAACCAACAACTATTTCAAATACAGGTGATGATTCATAGTTCCTAGAGGTATTCATGAGGTTCATTCAGACCTTACGAGGAGTATTGCATCCTTCCCCTTCTATGGTAGAGCTGACGTGGGTTTTCCAGCAGCAACATCTTCCCACCTTCATAGGGAACGAAGGACCTCAGGATGCAGAGTTATGGTTAGAAGCCATACTATCTATCTTAAAGCATTTGGAGACGTATCTAGAGAGGGGGGTGAAGCTCTCTACATATATGCTTCTAGATTCCACCAAGATATGGTGGGATGTGATCTCACAGGCGGGACGCCAGCAGGCTATGGATTGGGATGAGTTCCAGTGTAACGACCCAAAGATTCATTAATGGAAATCCCTCTTGATCTAATTAAATGTCTCTTTATGTTTATATAAAATGTCAACTTCTTTAATTTTATGTTAATAATTTTGATCGTTTCTAATATAGCCGTTGAACAGTGATCACATGATTAGTATAAGTATAGGGCTTTAACAAATCCAATTTACTCAGACAAAGGAAGCGATGAACTCATCTAGTAGAATTTCCCCATACGAAGCCCATTTATCAGAGCTCGGAAAATAGGTTGCATCCTTGGGTTTCTCTCTTGACCAAGCCCAAGCTTAGATTCATCATGTCAAGCTCGAACGGGGCCGTCTACGGGAAAAGTGTAAGTTGATAGAGATTACCACCCGAGTGATGTTATCCGAGCCACCCCAAGAGTCTGTCACCATCGCACACCTTACCCTTAGTTCTTATGCGTATTTTTAAGGGGTTATGTAACAAATAGATAGTACTATGTTCATGTACATTATTTTTGTATATAATAATGAATATACTTTCTTGTCATTATTGATACATTGTAAATAGTTTTTAAAGTACAAATAGAGTTTTTAGTTATTATTGAATTAAGAAATCTATTTTATTAAATTAATGGATTTTTGAATTAAATAATATTTTAATAAAATATTATTAATATTAAATTAATTTTTATTAAATATAAATGATCTTATAATTTTATGAATGCAATTATAATTTTTATTAACCTTTGAAAGCCGTTTCTGTCAAAACCCGTGAATTTTCGATAAATGTCTGTGTTTATTTTAAAAGTAAAAATTAACATATTTAGAAAATTATTTAGATAAAATAAATTTTATTTCTGGAATCAGGACGTCGAAATTATTCAACGGTGAATTTTTCATAATTTTCTGAGACAGTCAAATTTTTGTGTAAAAATTAAATACCGTTTAAATATATTATGTGTTTTATGACATCATAATGACGCAATAGTGATGTAATAAAATACTATAATATTTATGTTCGGCCAATATATGTTTTACCATTAAAATAATGTGATTTTGGGTTTGTTTGAATTACTTTTCAAAGCATTAATGGATCCCTCAAGACTTATTGAACACCTTGTCTTTTTAAATTGTTTTCCATGGGAGTGTGACTCACCTCCACATAAGAAAACTTATTATTTTAAGAAGTTCTGACTTTGGCCTTATAAAATATGGTTTTCCTCTACCCTTTTCTAAAAACCATGGGAAAAAACCATGATCTGGTTTGTGGTTTGGATTAATTTAATATAAGGGGACCCAAACCTAAATAATAAAGAATTCCCTCACCTTTCCTATATAAACTCACCCAAGCTCCCACTTACTCCTCACTCAAAGCCTTTGGAGTTCGTCCAAATTCTGCCCTACTCTCTATATAATCCTCCCAAGGTGCCCCAAGCTCCCAAGAGGCCTCTCACAAGCCTCTCTCTAGCCTTTATAAGCACACTTCCAAGTAAGGGTTTTTTTCTTCCTTTCTCATTTTTGTCGAATTTTATTTAAGTTGTTTTGCCCTTTTAATTTCAATTATGAATGTTGGGGTATGGTTTTGCACCTCCCTCATACTGCCCTATTTATGTTTTAATGATGGGATACCCCTTTCTCTCTCATTAAATTCCTCCCATGTACACCCGTTCTTATGCTGAAATTCCGAAAGGAACTTCTCTCTCCTCATTTACATTCAAGAAATACTTTTGTATCATTAATCTAAATTCCATTACAATTGTTGGTACATGTATCTATATGACCTAATTAATTTTCATTACATTTAAATATGACGAGGAACCCCTTTCTCTCTCATCAACCATTTTTATGAATTCTTATGTCACGCCGTTACGCTGCCGAAATCACACCGATTTTCTAAGCCAATGCCATTGTGTAGTGAATACCATGACCATTTCTCCATCAAGGGTATTCACCTTTATGAACATTTAATTATTGATTATAAAGTTTCATGTATGAATTCCACATTCCTTAATCATGGAATAAATGATTATGTTTTATGAATCAATGTTTTATGATCCATGTGGCACACTTATGCATGAAATGAAATGTTTAAGAAGGGTGTGCCCTTATAGCGCTCCAATGCATTGGGTAAAGTATAGTATCATGATACATCATGTGCAATGAGTGTTGACTCATTATAATTCAAGTACAATGAGGGTTTACTCGTGCTTCATGTGCAATGAGGATTTACTCATGATCCATGTGTAATGAGCCTTGGCTCATGCTAATTCCATGTTAAGTGTTGTTGCCACATTTCCATGTTATAATTATCATGCTTTATCATGCCTTTATGTTAATGTTTCTCTTATGCTCTATTGATATGCCTAATGTCTAACATGTATTGTACTCCTCATGTTATTCCATGTGTATTCCCTTTCTGGGCTTTATAGCTCACCCTTTTCTTATGTATGTCCTCAGGTTATCCCATGCAATGCTAAGTACAAAGGAATGTAGTGGTCATGTAAAGGAAGTTTTCAATAAAGATGTTGTATTTCATGTTTTAAGTTTTTATGTAATGATCCTAATCCCCAAAGACACTAAACCTCTCGATCTTATTTGTTGTTTCAAGTGAAGTTTTATGTAATAAATCATTTTTAAGTTTGTAATAAAAGAAGGGTTGTCATAGTTGGTATCAGAGGCAGGTTTAGTTATTTTTGGGATTAGGATTAGAAAACCCTAGTAAAGCCTTAGAGAAAAGACTAAGTATAATAAAAACATCCCTAAAGTACTGAGTAAGTGGTTTATCAAACAAATACATCCCTATCTGGATATGAGCAGGTAGAGGAGGCTCTGGCACAGATGTATCCTAGGGGTAAAACCCGAAAACACCGCTTTGAGCTAGACTCGAACGGGAACTGGTGCACAACAACGAGCCTTGCTGCACTCTTGGTTACGACACTCCTGGGGGATATGTTTTGATAAATTCACAATATTAGTATGAACCCTTATTAATGGAATTAAAAAATGCCCCTAAGATTATATGTTAGAAAGTAGATCATGAAAATCCTAGATTGAAGCCTATAGACTCATGAGTTAAGGAAATAAAATTTTATTTATAAGTCATCAACTTTTGTATTTGTATTACCCTTTATGTGTTACCCCTAACTTTTCTTTTATTCCATCCAATGGCCGGTAATAGGAGGACTCAGGCTAACAACTGATGTGAAGATCAGTGTGATGACTGTACTAATGATATTCCCAATCCAATGGGAGCGGGAATCGTGAACTTTGTCACACTCCTCTCTCAGCTAACTCAAGTTTTGAATAGAAACACAGGTCAAGAGGAATGTTCAACCCCCCCTAAGAAAGAACAAGTTTCTATTGAGATCTTCATGAGACAAAGGCCTCCTACTTTTAGTGGATCATCTGATCCCACGATCCCTGAACAATGGATCAACTCCATTGAAAATATCTTATCCATCCTTCAATGTTCTGAACAAGAGAAGGTTCTCCTGGCGGCTTATCTTATGGAGGGTGAAGATGATAAATGGTGTACACTGATCAAAAATACGAAGCCTGAGGAGGAGATCGAGGCGTTGGATTGGAAGGATCTCCAGAAGATGTTTTTAGATAAATATTTTCTGTGCACCCTCCGGCTTAAGATAGAAAGGGACTTCCTTTTTCTCAAGAAAAAAGACGAAGAATCTATTGGAGCGTACAAGGAAAAGTTCACAAGGCTTGCACGATACACTTTCGGCTTTGTCGTTACCCCTGAATGAAAAGTTGACCGCTTCTTTGGTGGGATGAAGCCTAGCCTGTGGAAAGCATTGGTGATCCATGACTTCGACAGCTATGAGGAAATTGTCCGATGTGCCCTCAAGGTCAAAATGGAGATCGGAGAATCACAGGGGTATCATTGGGATAATAAGCGTAAGGTGGACTTCAATGATGGTGGTCCGATGGATAAATCCAATGGTGCTAAGAAGATCCATAACCCCACTTTCCAAAAGTACAGAAAGAAGCACCCTGGAAATTGCCTTAAGGGGATGAGGAAATACTTCAGGTGCGGAAGACAAGGGCACCTAGCTGTTAACTGTTGGCAAGAAATACCTGTGGCTGTGATAGAGGAGAGGAACGCTATGCTCGAACCTCAACGCATTGTTCAATGCTAAAAATGCAAAGAACCGGGGCATTTTGAAAATCAGTGCCCAAATCCAAGGGTTTTCGGAGGCAACCAACAACCTCCAAGGTATCAAGGAAGAGATTTTTCCATCACTTATGCCGAAGTGAACCCCGAAAACGAAGTGGTGATAGGTACGCTAGTTATTCATTCAAGAATAGCGAATGTACTTTTTGATTCAGGTTCTACACATTCTTTTATATCTTGGAAGTTTAGTAGAACAATCCCAGCACCACCAAAAATCATGGAAGTGAAGATGTCGGTAAGTACGGAAAATGGGGCAATCATTGCATCCCATAAATATAAGTCCTCCCCTGTTATAATCTGTTGATTGAATTTCCCAACGAGCCTCGTCATACTCCCTCTGGTGGAATTTGATGCAATTATTGGCATGGATTGGCTTTCCTTATATAGAGCCAACATAAATTGTCAGGAGAGGGAAATCACACTCCATATGGAGAATCGACCCCCGATTCTTTACAAGTGTAAGGAGGAAGATGAATATCCTTTAGCTCCATCATCTCAATAATGGATATTACTGCCCTATGAGCACGCGTATTTGGCTCAGATGATTGAGACCAAGGAAGAAACCATCCTTGAAGAAATACCTATTGTGAGGGAATTCGCTGAAGTATTTCCCGAGGAACTGCCTGGTATTCCTCCTAGAAGAGATGTTGAATTCTCAATTGAACTTATACCTGGGGCTTTACCAATATCCAAGACTCCATATATAATGTTTGTTTTAGATCTTGAAGAGATGAAGAAAAAACTATAGGATAATCTGGATAAAGGGTTTATACTCCCAAGTGCTTCACCATGGGGTGCACCAGTCCTCTTCGTCAAGAAGAAGGATGGGTCAATGCGGCTTTGCATTGATTTTTGTGAACTTAACAAAATCATGATAAAGAAAAAGTATCCTCTCCCATGAATTGATGACTTGTTCAATCAGCTACGTGGAGCACAATACTTCTCTAAGGTGGACTTGCGGTCGGGATATTATCAAGTAAGGGTGAAGAAGGAAGATATCCCCAAGGATGCTTTTCGTACAAGATACGGGCACTATGAATTCATAGTAATGCCTTTAGGACTCACTAATGCTCCATAAATATTTATGGACTTGATGAATAGAGTCTTTAGATATTACCTTGACAAATTTGTGGTAGTCTTTATAGATGATATTCTAATATACTCCAAAACCAAGGAGGATCATGAGGAGCATTTAAGAACTATACTAGAGACTTTGCGCAAGGAGAAGCTCTATGAAAAGTACAGAAAGTGTGAGTTCTGGTTGAAGGATGTCTCATTATTGGGCCATATCATCACAAGCAATGGGATATCTGTGGATCCCACAAAAACAGATGCAATTGAGGGATGGCTGAGGCCAACATCGGTAACAGATATTCGTAGCTTCTTGGGGTTAGCTAGATATTATCGACGATTTGTGAGAAATTTATCACTATTATCCAACCCTCTTACCAAGCTAACTCGAAAGGGAGTAAAGTTTTCTTGGAGTGATGAATGCAAAGAAAGCTTCAAGGAGTTGAAAAGAAGGATTATCACTGCGCCTGTGCTCACTTTACCCACAAGTGGGGAACCTTTTGTGGTTTTTAGTGATGCTTCGAAGAAGGTCTTAGGTTGTGTGATGATGCAGAATGATAAAGTAATATCCTATGACTCAAGGAAGTTGAAAATCTATGAGCGAAACTATCCAACAGATGATCTGCAGTTGGCAGCGGTAATCTTTTTCTTGAAAATCTGGCGGCATTATCTCTATAGGGAGAAATGTGAGATATATACTGAACACAAGAGTCTTAAATATATATTCACACAAAAAGAGCTTAATATGTGCCAGAGAACATGGATAGAGCTCATCAAGGATTATGACTGTTCAATACATTACCACCGTGGCAAAGTGAACAAGGTGGAAGATGCCCTAAGTATAAAGGACCCAGCGATTCTATCAATGATGAGAATTGAGAGGGATCCAATCTTCTTATACTTGATAAAGATAGACATGGGAATCATAGAGAAGGGAACATAATCAATCCTTTCACAAATGATTGCTCAACCGTCTCTTTTGGAAAGGTTAAAGGATGCTCAAAAGTATGATGTGGGAATTCAAGAAAAAGTGGAAGCTATTGAAAAAGGGAAATCCTCGAAGTTTAATGTTAATGAAGAAGGAATTGTGCGGTTTGGGAAAAGACTATGTGTTCCATCAAGTTCGGAGCTGAAGAAGGAACCTTTGGATGATGCACATAGTTCAAATTTCTCTATTCACCCAGGGAGCACAAAGATGTATCGAGATCTCGGAGAAAACTTTTGGTGGGATAATATGAAGAAGGAGATCACTGAATATACATCAAAGTGCCTGGTGTATTAGCAAGTGAAGGCAGAGAGGCATAAGTCTAAGGGGATGATGCAACCATTTCCCATACCAGAATGGAAATGGGATAACATCACCATGGACTTTGTCACCGGACATCTAAGGACATCCAAAGGCAACAATGCAATCTGGGTTGTTATGGATCGTCTTACAAAGACTGCACACTTCATTGCTATTCGGGAGGATTTATCTTTGGATCAACTGGCACAGATATATATCAGGGAAGTGGTAAGGCTGCATGGAGTACCACTATCTATTGTTTCTCACCAAGATCCAAGATTCACCTCTAAGTTTTGGAAGAGTCTTCAACATGCTCTGAATACTGAACTGAACTTTAGTACAACCTATCATCCTCAAACTGATGGCAAATACAAGAGGACTATCCAAACACTTGAGGACATGTTGAGAGCATGCTCAATGGACTTTAAAGGAGGATGGGATCAACATCTTCCTCTGGTTGAGTTCTCTTATAATAACAGTTTCCACTCGAGCATCCAAATGGCACCATATAAATCCCTTTATGGGAAAATGTGAAGAACACCGGCATGTTGGGATGAGGTCGGCGAACGTAAGCTGCTTGGACTGGAGATGGTCTAGGAAATGGTGGAGAAGGTGAAGACCATTTAGCAGCATATCAAGGCAGCCCAGAGTCGACAAAAGAGTTATGCAGATAATTGCCGATGAGACCTTGAGTTTAAATCTGGAGACATGGTTTTTCTACGCATATCTCTGTGGAAGAAGGTTATGAGGTTTGGAAAGAAAGGGAAGTTAAGTCCAAGGTACATCAGCCCCTTCGAGATTCTTGATCGTGTTGGGGCTGTGGCCTATCGACTAGCACTTCCACCTACCATGGACAAAGTACATGATGTCTTTCATGTATCCCTCTTAAGGACGCACATACCGGACCCTTCAAATGTACTCTCTTCTGAGGTGGTACAATTGGAAGATGATCTTTCTTATAAGGAGAAACCAGTGAAGATCTTAGATCGTAGAGAAAAATTTCTACAAAATAAGACAATGCCCCTCATCAAGGTGTTGTGGCGAAACCACAAGTTTGAAGAAGCGACTTGGGAATCAGAGGAAATGATGAAGCTTAGTTACCCACATCTGTTTTAGTGTGGGAAAAAAGAAATTTTGAGGGAAAAATTTCTTAAGGGGGAATATTGTAACGACCCAAAGTTTCATTAATGGAAATCCCTCTTGATCTAATTAAATGTCTCTTTATGTTTATATAAAATGTCAACTTCTTTGGTTTTATGTTAAGAATTTTTACCGTTGCTCATATAGCCGTTGAACAGTGATCACATGATTAGTATAAATATAGGGCTTTAACAAATCCAATTTACTCAGACAAAGGAAGCGATGACCTCATCCAGTAGAATTGACCCATACAAAGCCCATTTATTGGAGCTCAAAAAAGAGGTGGCATCCTTGGGATTTGATCTTGACCAAGCCCAAGATGAGATTCATCATTTCAAGCTCAAATGGGTCCGTCTACGGGAAAAGTGGAAGTTGATAGAGATTACCACCCGAACGATGTTATCCGAGACATCCCAAGAGTCTGTCACCATCGCACACCTTACCCTTAGGTCTTATGTGGCTGTTTTAAGGGGTTATGTAACAAATCTATAGTACTATGTTCATGTACATCATTTTTGTATATAATAATGAATATACTTTCTTGTCATTATTGATACATTGTAAATAGTTTTTAAAGTACAAATAGTGTTTTTAGTTATTATTGAATTAAGAAATCTATTTTATTAAATTAATGGATTTTTGAATTAAATAATATTTTAATAAAATATTATTATTATTAAATTAATTTTTATTAAATATAAATGATCTTATAATTTTATGAATGCAATTATAATTTTTATTAAGGTTTGAAAGCCGTTTCTGTCAAAACCCATGAATTTTTGATAAATGTCAGTGTTTATTTTAAAAGTGAAAATTAACATATTTAGAAAATTATTTAGATAAAATAAATGTTATTTCTGGAATCTGGACATCAAAATTATCCAACGGTGAATTTTTCATAATTTTCTGAGACAGTCAAATTTTTGGGTAAAAATTAAATACCGTTTAAATATATTATGTGTTTTATGACATCATAATGACCCAATAGTGATGTAATAAAATACTACAATCTTTATGTTAGACCAATATATGTTTTAAAATTAAAATAATGTGATTTTGGGTTTGTTTGACTTACTTTTCAAAGCATTAATGGATCCCTCAAGACTTATTGAACACCTTGTCTTTTTAAATTGTTTTCCATGGGAGTGTGACTCACCTCCACATAAGCAAACTTATTATTTTAAGAAGTTCGGAATTTGGCCTTATAAAATATTTTTTTCCTCTCACCTTTTCCAAAAACCATGGGCAAAAACCATGGGATGGTTTGTGGTTTGGATTAATTTAATATAAGGGGACCCAAACCTAAATAATAAAGAATTCCCTCACCTTTCCTATATAAACCCACCCAAGATCCCACTTCCTCCTCACTCAAAGCCTTTGGAGTTCGTCCAACCTCTTCCCTACTCTCTCTAGAATCCTCCCAAGGTGCCCCAAGCTCCCAAGAAGCCTTTCACAAGCCTCTCTCTAGCCTTTGGAAGCACACTTCCAAGTAAGGGGGTTTTTTCTTCCTTTCTCATTTTTGTCCAATTTTCTTTAAGTTGTTTTTCCATTTTAATTTCAATTATGAATGTTGGGGTATGGTTTCACACCTCCATAATACTGACCTCTTTATGTTTTAATGATGGGATACCCCTTTATCTCTCATTAAATGCCTCCCATGTACACCCATTACTATGCCGAAATTCCGAAAGGAACTTCTCTCTCCTCATTTACATTCAAGAAATACTTTTGTATCATGAATCTAAATTACATTAAAATTGTTGGTACATGTATCTATATAACCTAATTACTGTCCATTACATGTAAATATGATGAGTAACCCATTTCTCTCTCATCAACCATTTTTATGAATTCTTATGTCATGCCGTTACGTTGCCGAAATCGCACCGATTTTCTAAGCCAATGCCATTGTGTAGTGAATACCATGCCCATTTATCCATCAAGGGTATTCACCTTTTTTTCAAATTTAATTATTGATTATAAAGTTT
The DNA here is from genome assembly GCA_963277665.1 of Viscum album. NCBI lineage: Eukaryota > Viridiplantae > Streptophyta > Magnoliopsida > Santalales > Viscaceae > Viscum > Viscum album. The sequence continues at coordinate 1,454,542,919 of OY728120.1, forward strand.
CATGTATGAATTCCACATTCCTTAATCGTGGAATAAATGATTATGTTTTATGAATCCATGTTTTATGATCCATGTGGCACACTTATGCATGAAATGAAATATTTAAGAAGGGTGCGCCCTTATAGCGCTCCAATGCATTGGGTAAAGTATAGTATCATGATACATCATGTGAAATGAGTGTTGAATCATGCTAATTCAAGTGCAACGAGGGTTTACTCGTGCTTCATGTGCAATGAGGATTTAATCATGCTCTATGTGCAATGAGCCTTGGTTCATGCTAATTCCATGTTAAGTGTTGTTGCACATTTCCATGTTATGATTATCATGATTTATCATACCTTTATGTTCATGTTTCTATTATGCTCTATTGATATTCCTAATGTCTAACATTTATTATACTCCTCATGTTATTCCATGTGTATTCCCTTACTGGGCTTTATAGCTCACCCTTTTCTTATGCATGTCCTCAAGTTATCCCATGCAATGCTAAGTACGAAGGAATGTAGTGGTCATGTAAAGGAAGTTTTCAATAAAGATGTTGTATTTCATGTTTTATGTTTTTATGTAATGATCCTAAGCCCCAAATACACTAAACCTCTCGATCTTCTTTATTTTATCAAGTGATGTTTTATGTAATAAATCATGTTTAAGTTTGTAATAAAAGCAGGGTTGTCATATCCAGCATGCCTTATATGATTACTTTTACCCAAATACTTTGAGGTTCGACCGATCCCGAGAGTTCATGAATTTGAATCAGGGTACTCTCTTAGTTATGGAGTATTTTTCTCTCTTCACAGATATGCAATGATTTACACCCATCCCAGGGGGTGATGAGTTATTTCTGGTGAGTAAGTTTGAGGATGGTCTTAGAAATGACATCCGATCTCAGGTGAACATCTTCAGGTTGACTTCCATCACTTCTATAGTCAACCAGACATTGATCATGGAGAAAAATATAAGGGATTATAAAGATGTAAGCCAGGGAAGTTTGTCATCTAGAGTTGGTACCCCTAAAAATGATAGCAAGAAGCACCATAGGGAGTCTACATATGGAGATCAGAGTAGTTGGAATACTTATTCTGGTGTCCAGGTGGTGTGCTACCAGTGCGAGAAGAGTAGGAATATGAGGCCACATTACCTGAGAAACCCATTGGAGTGACGATCTTATGGAAAGATGGGACATCTTCAGTGATTCTATCAGATCTTCTCACTAACAGCTGGTGATAAGGGTTCTGTTTCGACTCCTTGTATCGGAGCAGTACCACCAGTTTCTCATCAATCTGGGAACTGGAGTTCTTATGGCCATTCAGGCCGATGTGGAGGTTGTGGCCGCAATGGTCTGATGCAGGGTTTTCAACAGCCATAGGGTTGATCAGTTCAGGGTTCATAGGTCCATGGTGTAGGTCAAGCTTTTGCAATAGAGCAGACCCAGTAGGAGCAGGATCCCGGACCCTCTACAGCTCGAGGTACGATCCTAGTTGCCTCAGTTTTAGCTTCTGAACTTTTTGATATAGGGGCTTCCCATAGTTTCATATATGTTACTGTTATTGAGAGACTTGGGCTTTGTATCTTTACTTCTGTTGATGTCTTGATGTTGGATACTCCGTTGGGGACAAGAATGGATAGTTTACGTCAGTGCAAGGAGTTCCCTCTTGAGGTTGGTGGGTGTCACTTCTTATGAGACCTCTATGTCCTAGAGATGACAGTCTATGATGTCATTCTTGGAATGAACTGGTTAGTTCCATTCTAGTCCGTTTTCAACTTCTATCACCGTAGGGTGAGTTTCACATCACCAGAGGGTAGAACATTTCTTCATAAGGGTGAATGGGATGTCCAGGTGAGTAGAGCAAGACCCGAGCATCATGGGTTGGGAGGAGTTACAACCCAGATTTCTAGTCTATATATGTATGACTAGGGGACATCACAATTGGAATTTCCTCCAGTGGTCGATCATTTCAGGGATGTCTTTCAAGAGTAATTTTCATGTTTTCCTCCAGAGAGAGAGGTGGAATTTTCTTTTGATCTTGTGACAAGGGTGGCACCGGTGTCCATTCCTCCTTATAGGATGGCTACACCAGAGTTGCAGGATCTCAAGAAGCAGTTGGAGGAGTTATAGGTAAAGAGTTTTATTCGACTCAGTACTTCTTTTTGGGGTTCTCCTATCCTATTTGTGAAGAAGGCGAGCGTTACCCTCAGACTTTGTGTGGATTATCGGAAGTTGAACCAGTTGATGGTCAAGAACTGATATCCCTTACTGAGGATTGATGATCTCTTTGATCATCTTCGAGGAGCCCAGGTGTTCTTGAAGATTGACTTAAGATCCGATTACCATCAGTTGTGCATTAGACCATCTGATTTACCTCTTACAACCTTTTGGAGTAGGTATGGTCTATACGAGTATGTGGTTATGCTGTTCGATCTCGCAAACGCGCCTGCAGTTTTCATGTCATTGATGAACCGAGTGTTCTATCCATACTTAGATTCCTTCATGGTAGTCTTCATGGATGATATATTTGTGTACTCTCACACTCTACATGACCATGATATACATCTTGAGATCATTTTGAGTACACTGAAAGAGCATCAGTTATATGCTAATCTCTCAAAATTCCACTTTTGGATGGACCAAATTCACTTCTTGGGTCATGTTATCTCAGAGACAGGAGTATCAGTAGACCCAAATAAAGTGAGAGTAGTAGTTTCTTGGGAGCAGTCGAAGAACATATTTGAGGTACATAGTTTTCTAGGGCTGGCTGGATACTATAGACATTTTATACAGGACTTTTCACACTTAGAAGAACCCCTAACTAACTAAGAAGGGTGCAGAGTACTTATGGTCAGATTCTTATGAGTCAGCCTTTTAGGAGATGAAAGGGAGGCTGACTTCAGCACTGATACTAGTATTGACAGATATGGGAAATAAATATATTGTTTAATGCGATGCATCAGTTATCGGTTTGGGAGTAGTGCTTATACAGGGGGAAGGAGTCGTTGCATATGGGTCTCGATAGTTGAGGCCACATGAGAGGAATTAACCGACACATGATATCGATTTGGATGCAGTTTTTCATGCATTATGTTGTTGGAGACATTATCTTTTGGGAGAGCATTTTATGGTTTTCACCTTCCAAAAAAGTCTCAAGTATATCTTCACTCTGTGCGATCTGAATCTGAGATAGTGAAGGTGGGTTGATTACCATCAGTCCTTTGACTTTGAGCTTTCCTACACACCTGGGAAAGGCAACACTGTGGCTGATGCGCTGAGCAGGAGGACTCAGTTACAGGTGGTTCAGGAGGCCAGCAGTGAGTGAAAACTTATGGCTCTGTTCTCTGAGATGAATTTGGAGGTGCATGACAGACAGGGGAAGACTTTCCTTTCTTCTATAGCTATTACCTCTACTCTACTTGATCAAGTGCAAATGAGGCACCTATCAGATGTTGAAGGACTAGTTCTACTAGAGAGTGTGTTAGGAGAAGAAATTATTCCTAGATGGATAGTAGGCGAGGATGAAATCTTGAGTTTTCATAGATGTGTATGGGTGGCAGTAGACATGCGCGAGGAGATGATGCAGGAATTTCATTCCTCAGTTTGGGTAGTTCATCCTGGTGTCACCAAGATGTATCGAGATCTGCACCATTAGTATTGGTGGCTAGGTATGAAGAGAGATATTGTTGGTTTTTTTATGAGGTGTTCCACCTGTCAGTAGGTGAAGGTAGAGCATCAGCAACTAGTTGGGATTTTGCAGCCGTTACCCATTCTCGAGTGGAAGTGGAATGATGTGGTGATAGACTTCATGGTAGGTTTACTGAGGTTTCCTTGAGGGAATGATGCAGTTTGGGTTGTCATTGACAGACTCACGATGATTGCTCACTTATTGCCGATCAAGGATACCTTCAGTGTTGATGAGATGGTAAGGTTTTACATATGATATATTATATGTCTACATGGGGTTCCATACTCCATTATTTTAGACAGGGAAGCAAGTTTTACTTATCAGGTCTAGCAGGGACTACAGAAGGCCTTGGGTACACAGATACTTCTAAGTATAGCTTACCATCCCCAGACATATGGACAGTCCGAGCATACAATTTAGGTGATGGAGGACATGCTACGAGCATGTGTCTTGGATTTAGGAGGTTCTTGGGATACGTACATACCTCTTGTAGAGTTTTTCTATAATAATAGTTTTCAAGAAACTATTCAGATGGCACCTTATGAGGCTTTGTACGGTAGGCCATGCCGATCACCCCTATGTTTTATGGAAGCAAGAGAGGCAGCTATGCTGGGAACTCATCTTGTATAGGAGACCATAGAACAAATAGAGTTGATTCAGAAGAGGATAGATACTGCACAGTCATGATAAAAGTCTTATGCTGACTGATGATGATGACCTCTGGAGTTCGAGGTTGGAGATCAGGTTTTCCTACATGTCATACTGAGGTTGGGACATCACAGGATTAGGAGAAAGGGTAAGCTTTTGCTGAGATATGTTTGACTGTTTGAGGTTTTGGAGAGAGTCAATCTGGTTACCTATCAGTTACAATTACCTCATAGGTACCAGGCTATGCATGATGTTTTCCACGTTTCTCAGTTGTGGCGTTACTTCTCAGACCCGTCTCATGTTTTTCAAACTGAGGAGGTTGAGCTGGAAGTGGACGCATCATTCAAGGAGCATCCTATCTAGATTTTTGATCGCAGTGAGAAGGTTATCTATGGCCAGTATGTTCCTCTAGTATAAGTGTTATGGCATCATGAGCGAGTACAGGACGAGACTCGGGAGAGGGAGGCTGATGTACGATCACAGTGGTTGGAGCTGTTCGAAGATTCTTCTTCTACACTGCCTTGCTAGGGAAATTTGGGGAAAAATTTCTTTAAAGGGGTAAGTTTTTAAGAACCCAAATATTCTTTTCAGGTATGAAGCTTGTTTTTTTGTTGTTTTTGAGAAAAATTAGAGTTTTTGGAAATTTTATGAGTACACACCGTGTACCCGGTTTCTGTGGGTAGTCATGTGCTGGCCGTGTAACGATCGAGCACATGGATGTGTGGGGTGACCTGGAGACCGCCTAAAGCAGAGGCCAGTTAAAGCAAGTACATGCCATGTACTCTAGAATAACACACCATGTACTTTCTTTTTATTTCATTAAAAAGAACGGGGTCGTGTCTAATCGACAGAACACCCCTCTTCTCTATTCGTCTCATCCAAGAGAATCCGTAGCCGGTGATTCTTCTCTGAGCCCCCGAATCGCCATCTGTTCTCTGAATTGACCGCCATTGATTGCATTGGAATCACTACAGTAAGTTCTTACTTCTTCTAGAGCCTCGTTTCCTGATTTCTCTTCTTTCAGGAGATATTCTTGGTTGAACGTTTTAGATATTTTTGTATATCTACAACATTATAGGTTGAATAAAAGGATGGGATTCAACTATATCAATCTTACAATGCCAAGGTAGGTGGTTTGTGCCTTTTTGTAGTTAGTCTTTGAGTTATATGTGTAAAAGTGCCAAATACCCTTGTTCAGGGTATTTCATGTTTATGGTTTTTAGCCCTATTATTTCCTGTTATGCCTTGTGTGGCTGAGTAGAGGATTTATGATTGTAAATAGGGTTATTTACCTTGTTATGGATGTGTTGCCCATATTTTCTTGATATTGACCATTTGGTTTAGCTTTGCCTATTAGGCTGCTTTGTTTTCTATGCATAATATTGTTAGGATGGAGTGATTTTTTATGCCATGTTATGAGATGTTGTAGATTGTTTATCCAAGTAGTTCTTGAGGTTTAATTTGGTTTCCATATATCGTTTGTGCATGTTTGACTTACACAGGGCTATGGGAAACTAGTGTAGTGGACCATATGGAGAATGAATGCTGAGGGATTCTCTAGAGTGTCTATTTACTTTTACGTTGCGAGACCATAGGGGGGTAGACTTTGTGCTCCCTCAGAGTGTTTGTAGTTCCTCATTGTGAGACCACAGGGGGAATTGGACATTAAGTGCTTCCTCAGAGTGTCTATAGTTCCGATATGAGACCACAAAGGGAATTGATGGCGAGTGCTTCCTCAGAGAGTATGCGCTAAAGCTAAACCAACACATGCACCTCAGCCCGGTTGGTGAGGACTCGGTAGGTGCATCCAAGAGACCCGAGATCAAATCCAGGTGGGGGCGTATTTTTGGGGTACTGTAGCAGGCACTGTGGAAGGCACTGTTTAGTACTATAGCAGCCAAAACTATTCATCCATCTGAACCTTTGGGCCACCTGTTCATTCCTTCAGTCCTTCAAGGCTTTTGGGATACCCAAGCCCTTCATGCCAGTTGATTATCAAGGCCTTTATTCCACCTTAAGGCCTTTGGGACACCCCAAGTCCTTCGGGACACATGAAATAAAGATGTTCCAGTCAAACTACAAGGGATAATGCTTTAGAGGAGGATTCAGGATAGGCACATTCATTGGAGTAGAGATAATTGGAATTGGAAGAACGAGAGGGTATGGATTTTCCATCGATACCAGGCCTGTGCAGCTTTGCATATGACATCTAGTGGACCATCCCTATGAAGGTGGAGTGCTGATATCATCACATATGCTAGGGAGGAGCAGTTCCAAGTTGTCTGTCTGGGTGATTCCTCTAAGACCTATGGGTTATGTAATTGTCTCTAAGCCTTCGAGCCTTGTAAGGGTTCCACCTAACCCCTTGAAAGGTGGATTATCATAATAATAAAAAAATGAAGGCCTTTGGGCCATTCCGACCTATGCTAAAGCTGAACCAGAGGGGTTAGACTGTGAGTACTTCCTAGAGGGTTGCTTGTGTTTGATTGATTGAACCAGAGGGGTTAGAATCTGAGTACTTCCCAAAGGGTTACTTATGATTGTTGGTTTCTTAACTAATAAATGAAAATGTATGTAATTGAAATTGTAAGATTTTTTATTTTTGATTACTTCCTTGTTTTTATTGCTTCATTTTTCATATTGTCTGCCATATATATTCACTGATTGTTAGGCATAGATCTTTGGGTGGTTGCCTACTGGGATTCGTCTCACACCCTGTTTGGGTCATGATTTTAGGCCCAAATAGATTATATTGTTGCAAGTATAGATAATGGAAAACACCCTTTTACTTTAGGTACTTGATTTCTATAGAGATGGAGAGCATGAGACAAAGATGAGTCTTGCGATGCTGTTGGAGTTTATTTGTTTTCTTTGTACTTTGTTTTAATATTTTATTCCAGCATTGTGACTTGTTTTTCTACTTTCCTAGACATGTGTATCATGCATCATTTATATATGTGCTCCAGTTGTTTATTTCTTCAGTCTTCCATTGTTTACTGTTGTATGGTATTATCACTATTTCTGCTATTGTTATCTATTTATTTATGCTGTGTTTCTCTGCCAATGAGGGAATATTTTCCTCACTATCACACCCAAGGCCCTCACTACTAGTCGGAAGACTCTGGCATTTGGGGAAACACGCTTGAGGCCATGTGACCAACCGGGTATGGGGAACCTCTGGGTGGAACTTGAACCTGGACGTTACACGGGGCCATAATGATCAAGGAATGATAACTTTTATTGTAAGAAAACCTGGACAATGATAGTTTCCTTTCCCACTAATTCTTAAAGTCAAGCACACATGCCCAGAGAATATCCTTGAGTGTTTGGTTGGTTCGCTCAGACTGACAATCTATTTGTGGGTGGTATCTTGTGCTCAAACTCATCTTGGTTCCCAAATATTCCTGAAGTCCCTTCCAAAACTGAGAAGTGAAATAGGCATCTTGGTCAGTAACTATCATTGAGGACACTCCATGAAGCCTAAAAACCTCTTGTACATACAGGTTTCTGCTCTCCTCAACCTTCATCGACTCCCTGATGGGAAGAAAATGGGATGACTTCGTCAAAAATACACAATCACCAATATAACATCATTCCCACTCGGATTATGATGTAGTCCAATAACAAAATCCATAGAGATTTCATCCCACTTCCACACTAGAATGGAATGAGGCTATAACAACCCAACCGGTCTCTCATGCTCAACTTTTATTCTCTAGCAGGTAAAACATTGGGATAAAAAATCAGTAACTGGTCACCTCATCCTGAGCCACCAATACCTACTCCTCAAGGTATAAAAAATCTCTATAGTCCCGGGGTTCACTGCCCAACTCGAGTAATTCCCCTCATGCATCACCTACTATCTCAAGGTTGAAGGAATAACAAGCCTCCTAAAAAGGAGAGATCCACTAAGAGATTGAGACCAATCAACCAAGATCTCATCATCATTTAAAATACTCCTAAATTGCTGTCACTCGAGGTAGAATGCTTTCTCACTCTAAACCCAATCAGAAAGAGAAGCTGTGGCCTACACACTAGTCAAAACCACATTATTTCTATCCTTCTACACCTCTATACTTAGATCAACAAGAAAACTCATCAAGCCACACTGATCTACCGTTTCTCGAATAACCCAGGATGGGAATTTTCTACTCAAAGCATTGAGAACAACATTTTATTTCTTAGGGGTAAAAGATATATAAAAATCAAAAGTATGGAGATACTCTACCCTCCATCTATGTATTAGGTTCAAGTCCCTCTTGGTGAAGATATACTTTAGGTTTTTATGATTCATGTAGACTGTAAAGCACTCCCTGAAGAGGTAATAGCACCACAACTTCAACGCATGCATCCTAGCTTCCTACTCTAGGTCATGGGTGGGGTAATTCCACTCATGTGGGAATAAATTCCACGAGACATAGGCCACCACATGGTTATCCTGCATTAGCACACACACCAACCCCACACCAAATGCATTAAAAAAAACTGCATAAGCTTTCCAAGGATTAGTAAGAATTAAAATCGGTGCATATGTCAAACAAGCCTACAAATCCTCAAAAGAATGTGGGAACTTATCACTCCACTCAAATGTTACCCCTCTCCTAGTCAAGGTCTTCAAGGGAGAAGATAGCCTGAAGAAGTCCCGAACAAAGCACCTATAATACCTACCCAAGCCCCAAAAGCATCAAATCTCAAACACACTCTTGGGATGCTCCCAAGACACAACTGCCTGGATATTCATGAGATCCACTAAAACTCCGCTCTTGGAAATCACATGGACCATTAACTTCACCCCTTGAATCCAAAACTAACATTTGGATAACTTCAAATATAGACAATTCTCTTTCAAGATTCCAAAAACAACCTCCATATGGACTGTGTGCTTTTCCATCATCTTGAAATACACCAATATGTCATCAACAAACACGACCACGAAGGAGTCCAAAAAGAGTGGAAGTTTTGGTTCATCAAGGTCATAAAGACCGCATGAGTATTGGTGAGACCAAACAGAAAAACCAAATAATCAAAGTGTCCATACTGGCTTCAAAAGGAGGTATTAGGAACATCCTTTGCTCATATCTTCAACTAATTACACACTCATCTCAAGTTGATTTTAGAAAACCAACGAGCTCCTCTAAGCTGATAAAAAAGTCATCCATTCTCAGAAACATGTATTTATTCATTACAGTCTCCTGATTAAGCTTACAGTAATCTATGAAAAGTTGAATACTCTAGTTTTCCTTCTTTTCAAATAGAACTGATGACACCCATGGTGACTGATGAAGCATGAAAATTTGAAATTTTTGTGAAAGTTTTTCATTAAAAATAACCCAACAAACAATCTAAATCAAGGGAAATCCATGCTTTTTTTTTACTTTTAGTAAAATATAATTTAATTGTAAATTAGCTCAAATCATGGTTCTCACATGATTAATTAATTCTTGTGTTTGAATGTGATCCCAATTGGTTTAAATTGGAATTTTAATGGTTCTTAAATATTCAATATATTTATTCTAAAAATGTTGAAGGAAAGTTTTAGGCTATAAAAGGGGTCGATAATTTATATTTTTTTATTGTTTAAATTAATTGGAAATTTATTTGAAATAAAGTTAAAATTAAATTATAATATCAGCTGGGTGAGGCAGAAATTTGGGCAATAGAATGCGATCGTGGAAATTTTCATGTGACCGTGCACAGGTCCCGCGACTGTGATCCTACGACTATGAGAATTAGACCGTGCGCAGGAATGACTGTGTGACCTCACCTCCACTTTTCCACACTATCATTCCATAGCTAAGCATCTGTGCATGATCTATCCTTCCGTGTGTCTCAGAGATCGGCTAAAGAAAAAAGGAAGCAAGGACGAACCTCACCCATCCGAGGCTATGAGCTCGAGTAAGAATTAATGAAGAACCAATATGGAAAAAGACATCGAGACCAAGCTCGATAGACCTGTTTCCTTAAATGTAGGATTGAAATTATAAATCCAAGTGAAGAATGATGAAACAAGGAGCGTCGATGACCAAATCTGAATGTTGAAGACGAACTGCTTTGAAGTCAATCGTGGCCAGATCTTGGAACTGTACACTAATGAAACCAAAATAGAGAGGGGACCAAAACTAATCTATGATGTTTGACGATCCATGAGTCACGACTGAAATGGAAATAGATTCGATTCCAACGAACAATTTCAATCGTGAAGGTCTGCACTATGTATTTCCATGAGGAAGATGATTCACTAGAAGCTTACCACATGACCAGATCTACTGGGTGAAATCTAAGTCAAAGATCCAGGGGATGCAGATCTCAACGCTATTTGATGTATTAAGGAAGGAATCTCAAACTGGGGCTAGTAACTGAATATGAGATCCCCATGGCTACTAATGATAGACAAAACCGATGCTGCTTGAGCCGAGCCCAAGATTCCCCATTAAAAGATGAAGATCGAGGTACTATTTCGGTGGATATAAAATTTGAAATGACAATTCACGGTCCATTGAAATTGAAGCCACACTAGTTTATTTTGTTGAAAATCAATCGTTGAAGGTGATTCATGCTCAAATTTACCCAAGAGAAGAAGGTAGAACGATCTTTGTAGTTTAGCTTGGGTTGTTGAATCCTCAGAGACCTAAGAAGTAACCTATGGACACGTACATTCTATGGGCTGTTTTTGGCTATTGAGTGACAAACTTGGGTTGATTTTAGATGGTTTTAAAGGATAACTAACAGATTCGAGTGAATTCTATTTAAAATAATGAGTTGATCCTAGGTTATCACTCGGGGTGGATTGGATGAAATTCTTTTTTAACTATTTCAATTTCTTATATTTGAGATGGGTTCACTTAAGAAGATAAAACAACATCCTCACTTACTGGTTTAATACCTATACACTATAATACTAATAACCTATACACTTGAATGATCAAAGTTTTGAGAACTTCAAGGTAAAGGTTCATATTAGAACTTGAAGTGTGTGGCCTTAAATTCAACAAGGACGATGGAGTTTAAAAGTCATCAAATAAAAATCTCAATTAAAAGAAGTGATTAGAAATTAATGGGGTTATAAATAACATCTAATCCAACCCATTTCTACTCCCTTGGATCAAACTATAAGTGGGTTATCCCTACATTTATTCTATGGTTTCAATGGAAGCGGAAAGTATACTCATGAGGGAGGAAATGGAGAAGTAAAAAAAACAATGAAACAACGATCACTCCACCGTTGTGTGATAATTTCACAAGGTTTGGTGTGAATAAATTCACACTTTGAACCAATGGTATCAAAGTGATATAAATAACAACAAAATAAGAGGAAAATAAGAACTTTTATTAATAAACTAAAGTGAATTGAACAACTTACATGTGAAAGAAAAACTTGAGACAACAAAATCGCATCATAACATTACAATTGAACAAAGAACCAAAGATGATCAAATCCTCTACCACCACTGCCTTAAATATGAATTTTTTAAGCCTTGGGTAGAGCCTTAAATAGTCCAAGTCTCAATTAATTTTTGTAGGCCATAGGTGGGTGGAAAGTTGAGGGAGAGTTGATTTTTAACCCTTGACCCGAGGTGGCATCCATATTTCATCCACTGAACATACGTGCTTGAAAGGCCTTCTAGATGGCCTAATTAGAGTGGGACATAGAAGAAGAAACCGGAGCCCCAGATTTCTCCTAACCTCCTGTAAACTTTGGGCCCATTTGGAGTTGTGGATTCAGAGATATTATTAGATTATGGGACTATTTTTCTGGGCCGCAGAATCTGGCCTAGAATTTTATCTCTAACTTGGTATGCCTAAATAACCACAATGGAGGAGGAATTTGCACTGGATCCTGAATAATTATTTGTTAATATATATGTATTATAGCATATCAAGAAATTTGGGCTTCATTGGGTTTTTAATGTGGGTCCCACATTCTCATCAGTGGGATGGTGTCCAATATGCCTTCTCTATAATTGCTTCCATTCATCTCCAAATATCTCCATCATCATTTTTGAATCTTCCATTGATCCCTGAATGAAAATTTTTATATTTAAGTGTAGATACAGTTCCAAAAATATAAAATTAAAATATGGATAATTAAAATCCTTAAAATAAGATTAATCATTGGGCCAAAATTGGTGTACATTAGGCATGAAGTGTACAAATGATAAGAATGGATGTTCAAAATTAAAATCCACTAAATCAGGGCCATAAGATCAAAAATGAACATTTAATACCATTAAAATGTAATTAAAATATGTATTTTTATTGGCTAATCACACCCCAACTTGATATTTTCTAGTCCCGAGCAAAATGTATCTCAACAATATGAAATTCGAATTCCCTTTTCCAAAAACATTTTAATACACAATGATCACCAAAAACCCTTATACAAAAAAATCATGAAACCCATAAAAATATTTTAATACAAGATAGTTTCATAAGTAGATCCCAATCCCAAGCCCATTCCTTTGTTCAAATTCATTTCCATATTTCATCCAATATCAATTAAGTATGAGGATGTGTTGTGTATCACAATAGACATGGGGGTTCATCTTTATTCAAGGGGGAAATGACAGAAGCGCTAGGTGGAATCACATTTCAATATTAAGATGAGTATTCAATTTTTTTTATTGTATTTTTTTTCAATTTTTCCATGGTAATTGAAATTGCACTCAAAAGAGTCAACCCCTGTAGCGAGACTTTGCCGATGACTCCCAGGCTCAAAGACCTTAGGGCACCAAGTGAAGCCCACATACTCGGGCATCATATCGAGTTAACTCAGTCAAAAAAAATTTAAATTACCAAAAATAGAGATAAAATTACTAACTCTGGGCCAGAAAACTATGGAGTCACGATCCCCAAGTGCCAAAAGCCACACATTAGGTCATTTCCTTGCTCTACGTGCAAATTTATTGTTTTTTAATACTCATATTAAAACTAAAATTATCACCAAACCTATGTTATTTATTTGGGGGACCCCATGAACTCAAACTAATACCCCACTATCCAAAGGACGTGCGTTGTGATTTTATTTTATTTGGATGAAAATATAAACCATTAAATATCACATTAGATATCCACACTTTCCAAAATCTATGCTCATGAAATTATACATGGATTAAAATCAAAATCAGGGCATGCTAAATTATTTGATATTCAGTTTCAAAGTGTGTAATGTGTATTACCATGTTCAAAGTTAAAGAAATTTTTCCTTCCATTTACACACATTTTTTTTTTCAAATCATTCATTTTTTTGACACAAAAGTGTTTTTTAATTTTATCTCCCCCCCAACTTAAAATAACATTGTCCCCAGTGTTTGAAGAAATGAAAATTTATAAGGAGTAGAGGAAGGTAAGGGAATTTCAAAAAGGAAATTGAAATATGAGGATCATGGAATGAAGTCACCTGGTGGTTGAAGTTAAAGTTCTTGTTGCTCTAATTTAGTCCTTTTATATCCATGTCACTTGTAGACTTCCCTAATATAAAAAGGAAAAAAGAAAGAAAAAAAAAACAAAAAAAAACAAAAAAAAAAAATATATATATATATATTTATATAATAAAGAAAGTAACATATAAGTATATATATAAAAATTATAGAACAAGGAAGCACAAACAGACGTAGGTTAGTGGTAAGCGCGTGCCCCTGTCTCCCTTCAGTCCCGAGTTTGAATCCCCGCGGCTTCGCTGATTGTGACGGGGTTTGCCCACGATCTACGATGTGACATTTTATTATTATTATATTATTATTTTTTTTTTATTTTTTTTTAACCTACAAACACATAAAAATAAAATAAAATGAAATGATGATACATTGTATTCTTTTTAAATTTCTGGGTAAGATATTACTCAAGGATCACACCACCTGACACAGATGAATATGGAGGTCCCCTTTCGTACCCATCCATACTCATAATAGAAGAACAAGTCAAAAGTCTATTTTTTTTATTAAATATCAAAATGATTAATTAATCCTATTTAAAATATAAATTTGATTAAAACAAAAAAATGATAGGAAACTTTAAAACCATGGGTTTCCTCCCATGTAGTGCTTTGTTTAACGTCATTAGCTCGACTTGGACCCCTAATTGATTAATTATTTTCATCATATAAGGTGGGTTCACACAATTATTAATCAACTTCATGTTTTTGGAATGGTTCAATGAATGGTTTGAATCTATGACCATTAACTTTAAAGGTTTTACCATTGGTGGGATCTTGAATTTCTACAGCCCCATGGGGGTACACCTTATGCACTATGTATGGACCTGACCATCTAGAACTTAACTTTCCCAGGTGTAAATGAAGTTTTGAACTATACAAGAGCACAAATTTTCCCAGTTCAAAATGTTGGACTTTGATATTCCTAGATTGGTAGGCTTGAACTCTAGCTTTATTGATCCTTGAATTTTCATAAGCCTCCATCCTTAGTTCCTCTAGTTTATTGAGATCTCATTTCCTTTTTGTTCCGGCCAATGAGAGGTCATAATTTATTTTCTCAATTTCCCAAAAAGCCTTATGCTCAATTTCAATAGGTAAATGGAATGTTTTTCCATAAACCAACCTATATGGTGAAATTACTAGGATGATTTTGTATGCTGTACGATATACCCAAAGAGCATCCAAGAGTTTCTCGGACCAATCTTTCCTAGAAGGATTGAAAGTTTTTTCAAGAATATTCTTAATCTCCCTATTTGCTAACTCAACTTGACCATTGGTTTGAGGATGGTGCGCAATGGAAAATTTATGATAAATCCCATACTTAGACATGAGTGAAGAGAATGGACAGTTTCATAAATGGGTTCCTCGATCACTAATTATAGCTCTAGGAATTCCAAATATAGAGAATATGTTTTCTTTTAGGAATCTAATCACAGTTTGATGATCATTGAATTTTATAGGAATGGCCTCAACCCATTTTGAGACATAATCAATAGCTAAGAGAATGTATAGGTATCCCCTAGAGTTTGGTAAAGGACCCATGAAATCTATTCCCCAACAATCAAAGATTTCAATCACTAAGATGGGAGTGAGTGTCATTTGATTTCTTTGTGTGATTGACCCTACTTGTTGACACTTAGGAAAACTTTGAAAAAATGTTCAGGAGTCCCTTGAGAGGGTGGGATAGAAGAGACCACACTAAAGAATCTTAGCAGATGATTTCTTAAAGGAAAAGTGACCTCTACATGCCTCACTATGACATAATTTAAGGATGGACTCTTGTTCAGATTCTGGGACACACCTCCTAATGACTTGGTCAGGGCAGAACTTATAGAGGTATGGATCATCAAACACATAGTTCCTAACATTAAAAAGGAATTTCCTTCGAGCTTTAGTCCCTAAGAATTTTGGGATGACTCCTGTAACTAATAAATTGGCTATATCGGCATACCAAGGGCAGTCACTCATAGAGTATAGGTGTTCATCAGGGAATGAATTAGACACAGAAAGGTGATTTGAGTTGTCTTTGAATTCCATACTAGAGAGGTGATCAGCTACAACATTTTCAACACCCTTTTTATCCTTGATTGTGAGGTCAAATTCTTGTAAGAGAAGGACCCACCTAATTATTCTAGCCTTAGCATCTTGTTTTTGGAAGAAGTATTTTAGTGTATAATGGTCAGTGAACATAGTGATGGGGGATCCTAAGAGGTAGGACCTAAACTTCTCTAAGGCAAACACAATAGAAAGTAACTCCTTTTCAGTGGTGGTGTAGTTTATTTGGGCATTATTTAAGGATTTTTCTTGCATAAGCAATGACATAAGGAGTTTTATCACAACGTTGTCCTAACACAGCTCCAACAGAAAATTCACTGGCATCACACATAAGTTCGAAAGGAAGGTTCCAATTTTGAGATTTCATAATGGGAGGAGAGGTGAGAGAGGATTTGAGGGTTGAGAATGAACCCTCACAGCTTTCCGTCCAAACAAATGGAGCATCCTTTACTAGAAGAGCACAAAGGGGATGAGAGATTGAACTAAAGTCCTTGATGAATCTTCTATATAAACCAGCATGTCCTAAGAAAGACCTCACTTCCTTGACAGTTTTGGGTGATGGAAGTTGATAAATGATGTCAACCTTGGATTTATCAACTTAAATCCCCCTACCTGAGACTAGATGGCCTAGATTTAGTCCCTCTTTAACCATGAAATGGAATTTTTCCCAGTTTAGGACTAGATTATTTTCTTCACATATTGAAAATACTCTATCTACATTCCTTAGGCATCCCTCAAATGTATCCCCAAACACAGAGAATTCATCCATGAAGACATCTTGAAAATCCCCTACCATGTATGAGAATATTCCCATCATGCACCGCTGGAAGGTTCCAGGGGCATTGCATAACCCAAAGGGTATGCATTTGAAAGAAAAGGTGCCAAAAGGACATGTGAATTTAGTCTTACCTTGATCCTCTAGGGAGACCTCAATTTGATTATACCCCGAGTACCCATCTAAGAAACAGTAGAAGGCATGACCTGCCACTCTCTCAAGGACTTGGTCAATGAATGGTTAGGGGAAATAGTCCTTATTAGTGAATGGGTTTAACTTCCTATAGTCAATGCAAACCCTCCATCCACTACTCACCCTAGTTGGAAGAATCTCTCCATCCTTATTGGTTATCACTATGATTCCTGCCTTCTGGGGAACCACTTGGATTGGGATGACCCACTCACTCTCAGCTATGGGATATATGATACCAGCTTTTAACAATTTCAGAAGTTCCTTCCTTACTACCTCCATGAGATTAGTATTGAGTTTCCATTGAGGTTGATGACATGGCTTTGAATTAGATTCTAGAACAATCCTATAAGTCCTGATAAGTGGGCTAATCCTAGGAATATCAGACAGGGTCCAACCAATGGCTTTCTTATGTTTCCTAAGGATATCTAGAAGCATCCTCTCATGATTGGCTTCAAGAGAAGAAGAAATGACAATAGGATGTGTTTGATTGTCCCCTAGGAAGGCATACTTGAGTACAATAGGAAGTTCCTGCAATTCAAGATCAGGTTGGTTTAGAATTTCAGCAGAAGATTGGGACATTGAATCAAGATCAATTTCGTTTCCTAGAGTTTTAGATAGGATTGATTTCCCTTGTATAGAAGGTTCAAATACTAGATTGACTTGATCATATTTAGGGAAATAAGTTGGAGTGGTCTCCATGAAAGTAGTTTCCTAAAAGGATTCACTGATTTTTGGACCTAAGACTTCATCATAAGAGAAATTTGAAAATGATTTAGTCTAAGGAGATAAATTTACTTCATGTGAACAAAGGAAATCAATCTCATCCTGACTTAAACATCCATCAAATATTCCTTGATGCTCTATGGATTCATTATCAATGCTTCCTATCATTTTTACTTCATGAATGTCCTCATCATCCCTTATTTGTGATCTTGAATTATAGATGTTCAAGTCTAGACTCATGTTTCCAAAGGTGACGGTCATGTTCCCATTTTGTACTCAGATAACATAGTTGATTGTTGCAAGCAAAGGATGACCAAGTATGATTGGGGTTTGTTCCTTATTTCCTAAGTTTGGATGGTTTTCAAGGATAATAAAGTCAGCAGGGTAGATTAAGTTTTCAACCTTTACTAAAATGTCCTTTAAAATCCCCTTTGGAACCCTAATGCTATGATCAACATGTTGAAGTGTGACATATGTGGGTTGGAGTTCTTCTAGGCCTAACTGGAAGTAAATAGTACAGTGAATGAGATTTACACTAGCACCTAGGTCACACAAGGACTTGATAACTTTGCTCTCTCCTAGTTCAACATTGATTTAAGGGCAACCCGGGTCTTTCAACTTAGGAGGAATGGTCCCTTGAATGGTGGTACTCACATTAGCAGCCAAAAGGACTTGGTTTTTATGTGAAAATTTTCTTTTAAAAGTACACAAATCCTTAAGGTACTTTGATTAGGAAGTTATGGTTTGGATTTAATCGAGAAGGGGAATGTTCAACTTGACTTTTGAGAAGATTTCCCTCAATGTTTCACTCAATTCAGGCTTGGTTTTCCTCCTCATGCATTGAGGAAATGGTGCAGGTTGTGGGGTTGTTTTTTGAATAGTTGTTTCTTTGACAATTTTATCATGTTTTTTAGTTTGATCATTTGGTTAATTTGAATTTTCATCCAAGTTTGAATCTTCAGGTGGGTTCTGAATTAGTTGTTCAGGTTTCTCAATTTATTTCACACTTCTTAAAACAATCACATCCTTTAGTTGTTCATGAGTTTTTTGAGTGCAACTTGACTCTCCCCTTGAAGTTGAGGATGTTACCGCCTGATTAGGCATGGGATAATTTCCAGTTTTGATGGTTTGAAGTTCTTGTTTTAGGGAAGAGACTTACGAGTTCATCCTATCCATTTTTTTGCACAATTGTTCTAGTAGGATTTGTGTAATAGTTTGGGTTGGTGATTGAGAAGATTGGTTTATCCCAGGGGGATATTTTGGAGGTGGGATGGTTTGTTGAAAATGGACCGGTGGCTGTTAGTATTGGATAGGTTGGGTTTGGAACTGGTTATGGGTTTCTTAGTTCAGATGGGGGTAAGGATTTTGTCCCTGTGGTTGGCTAGGTTGTTGGTTATCTTTCTAGCAGAAGCCTGGGTGGTCATTATACCTTGGGTTGAATGTGTTTTGGTATTAGGTATTTTTAAAGTTCAAGGCATTTACTTCTACTGGGGGTCATCCTAAAAGAACAACCTTGATGGATGGAATGGTTGGGAAGTTTCCTGTATTATGGTCATGTTTGTCACAAATTGTGCAAATAGGGTCTACAGTTTGGATTTCATAGACTTTCCTAAGGTCTATCTCTTCAACCTTCGTAGAGAGTGCTATAAGTTTAGCCCTAAGGCTTTCCTCTTCTCTTAGTGTTTGAATTCCAGTAGTTATTTGTGTCTTTTCAGAATAAGGTGAAGTTCCCCATGTTTGGTTTTGTTCAGAAAGGCTTTCTAGATACTCGTAAGCATCATTTGGGGCTTTGTTTTTAAAGGTTCCATTACACATCATGTTAATGAATTGTTTGTTCCCCGGACCCAAAAATTCATAGAAAATTCTCACTTGTTCTGGAATAGAAAAACCATGATGTGGAACCATGTTTATAGTGTCCTTTAACCTCTCCCATGTTTCATATAATGACTCTCCCTCTTTTTCAAAAAAGTTTTGGATGCTCTTTTTAAGTGAAATTGTTTTGTGGTGGGGAAAGTATTTTTTGTAGAATTCTCTTTGTAGTTGGTACCAAGAGTTGATGGATGATGGTATCAAATTGTTTAGCCAATTTTTATCTCTATCCTTTAAAGAAAAAGGAAATATCATCATATTATCTGATTCAAGTTGATGTGGGGGACACATGGTTTCTACAATGTCATTGAACACCTTAATGTGAAGGCAGGGAATCTCGGTCTCCATTCCATGGAATGTGGGAAGATGGTTTAGGACATGGGGTTTAAATATGTAGTTGGAATATCCTAGGGAGTTGTGTCTAATTCATGAGGGGGCATTGGTCCAGGAAGGTGTGAGGTAGTCATTCATGGTTTGATCAATTGCATTCCCCAAGTTTGGGGCTGCCTCATTTGGGTTTCCATTTTGGTTCCCACCCGGGTTTATGAGTTGGTTTCTTTGAATACATTACATTGAAATAGGATAAATTTTTGACTCTGGAGTATTAGGAAGATTAGGATCTAATGTAAAGAGTTCCCTTGGTGTAATTTACTCCCCAACCCCAGGACTATCCACCCTAACTAGACAGTTTGATTGATCGTAGGTGTAGGCGGACATGCGCCAAAAGAAAAAAAACGGGAAATGGAAAAGATCAGAGAATTTGGATGAGAAAATAAGAAATGGGGGAGAATAGAATGGGTGTTTAGATGAGTTACTTGGTTTCCCAGAAATGGTGCCAAAATTTTGATTCACGCTCAAATTTACCCAAGAGAAGAAGGTTGAACGGTCTTTGTAGTTTAGCTTGGGTTGTCGAATCCTCAGAGACCTAAGAAGTGACCAATGGAAACGTACATTCTATGCACTATTTTTGGATATTGAGTGGCCAAATTGGGTTTATTTTATATGGGTTTAAAGTATAACTAACAGATTTAAGTGAATTCTATTTAAAATAATGAGTTGATCCTAGGTTATCACTCGGGGAAGATTGGATGAATTTTTTTTTCATCTATTTCAATTTCTTATATTTGTGATGGGTTCATTTAAGAAGATCAAACAACATCCTCACTTAATATTTTAATACCTACAAACTTTAATACTAATCACCTATACACTTGAAGGATCAAAGTTTTGAGCACTTCAAGGTAAAGGTTCGTATTAGCACTTGAAGTGTGTGACCTTAAATTCAACAAGGACGATGGAGTTAAAAAATCATCAAATAAAAATATCTTTTAAAATAAGTGATTGGACATTAATGGGTTGATAAATAACATCCAATAAAACCCCCTTCTACTCCCTTGGATCAACCCATAAGTGGGTTATCCCTCCATTGATTCTATGCTTTCAATGGAAGTGGAAAGTAGACTCATGAGGGAGGAAATGGAGAAGTAAAAAAAACAATGAAATAACAATCACTCCACCGTTGTGTGATAATTTCACAAGGTTTGGTGTGAATAAATTCACACCTTGAACCAATGGTATCAAAGTGATATGAATAACAACAAAATAATAGGAAAATAAGAACTTTTATTAAGAAACTAAAGTGAATTGAACAACTTACATGTGAAAGAGAAACTCGAGACAACAAAATCGCAACATAACATTACAATTGAAGAAAGCACCAAAGATGATCAAATCCTCCACCAACACTTCCTTAAATAGGCATTTTGAATCCTTGGGTCGATCCTTAAATAGTAAAAGTCTCCTCAATGAATTTTGGTAGGCCATAGGTGGGTGAAAAGTTGAGGGAGTGTTGATTTTTCCACCCTTGACCCGAGGTGGCATCTAGCTTTCATCCACTGAACATACGCACTTGGAAGACCTTCTAGATGGACGAATTATAGTGGGACATAGAATAAGAAAATGGAACCCTGGATGTCTCCTAACCTAATGTAAAATTTGGGCCCATTTGGAGTTTTTTAATCAGAGATATTATTAGATTAGTGGGATGTTTTTCTTAGCCGCAGAATCTGGACCAGAATTTTATCTCTAACTTGAGTTGCCTAAATAACCACAATGCAGGCCGAATTAGCACTAGATCCTAGATAATGATTTGTGCCTGTATATGTCTTCTATCCCAAATGGCCCGAAGGCCTTATTTTTTTATTTTATTAGAGATAATACCCCTTTTAAGGGTTGAAGGGGAACCCATACACGACCCATAGGCCCAAGGCACAAGGCCTGACATGACCCGTAATACATGACCCGAAGGCCCAAAGGCATACCATGCCCAATACATCACCCGTAGGCCCAACCCACTACAACTAACCCTTCCTAGCTTCTACATCATTGATTTCCTTTATCTCCCCACCTGCATTGCTGATCGGCTAGCATTGCCCCGTACAAAGCTGCATGATACCTGGTCCCGATGGCAGTTTCCATACCCTCTCATTCTTCCAATCCGGTTAGCACTGCTTCTGGTGACCGCTACTGGTGCTTTGATCCTCATCTGGGGCATGCTCTGTGTGAACTGGGCTACTTCATGGTCTTCAATGGCCGAAAGGCCCTGTGACCCGAAGGCCTTTTGATGGTCCGATGGCCCTGAGACCCGTAGGCCCAAACCGGTGGCCCAAAAGCCAAAATCAAGTGAATAGTCTAGATGCTACAGTACTGAACAGTGCCTGCTGCAGTACCTATTATAGTACCCCCAGAAAATCTTCTCCACCCAGTTTTGAACCTGGGTCTCTTAGATGCCAAGCAGGAGCCCTTACTACTCAGGTACGAGCTCATTGGCTATATGTCTTCTAGTATACCATGAAATTTGGGATTCATTGGGTTTGTAATGTGGGTTCCAAATTCTCATCAGTGGGATGATTTCCAATCTTCCTTCTCTAGAATTTCTTCTATTCATCTCCAAATATCTCCATCATCCTTTATGAATCCTCCATTGATCCCTGAATGAAAAATGTTCATATTTAAGTTTAGATACATTTCCCAAAATATAAAATTAAAATATGGATAATTACAATAATTAAAATCATATTAATTATTGGGCCTAAATTGGTGTACATTAGGCATGAAATGCACAAATGATAAGAATGGATGTTCAAAATTAAAATCCACTAACTCAGGCCCATAAGATCAAAAATGAACATTTAATACCATTAAAATGTAATTAAAATATGTATTTTTATTGGCTAATTAGAAGGGTACCCCGAAGACGTTGGACTGATCTCAGTTGTTGAAGAAGGGGAAGTTGAGGTAGGAGGTTCATGTTCCAAGAAGAAAAGGTCATATGAGGAAGGAGATCTAAGTTAAATATAAAATCACGATCCCTGATTTTTTGTTTTCAGGTTTGGATTGTTGAATAGTTTGGGAGTGTTATCCCTAAATCATTATGATTTCAGAGATGGAATTCGGTGAATTCCATGTGCTCGACTTAATTCCTGTGAGGGATTATATACCAGGTTGAATTCTGATGAATCCATTGTCTGCAAGACTTAATTGAGGCTCTCTAGGAGATGCCAATATTACAACACCCTTTGAAGAGATGAGAAAGTGGATCAAGAATTAGTGCTTGGATGAATAATATAAACTCGATAGACTAGTGGGGAGGATTGAGTGGATTCATGCCATGGGGAGCTTGAGCATGTGAGGTTAGAGACATATTGAATGGGATTCATGAATTGAAGATCCTCAGTCGAGACATGGGACCATATTCTGGTATAAAATCAAGGAATGAATTAAGTTAATTTTAATATAAGATTGAGTGTTATAGAACAAAATTGAGCTAAAAATAAGGAAGTCAATGGGAAAATTCATATGCAATACATGAACATGTAGATTTAAAGCTCCGGGGAGAAACATATCACATGATAATATGCCAAGTTGGATGGAAATTTGAAAGTTGCAGGTCATGAGAATTAAAAGATCTTCTGAGACATTCGAAGTGGAATTTAGCATGTCTGACTATAAATTTTAAATGAGAATATTTAGAGATCCTCATGATTTCAAGGGAAGAACATGGAGGATTGGATGCCTATAAATAAAGAGACCATGCTTCTGTGAGAGGGGACGACTGCTGCTCTAGTTTTTTGCTGTAATTTTATTTCCTTTTTATGTAATAACATACTCACATTTTTAATTCAAGCATTCTTGTATTATTTTCTCTCCCCCTCTCTCTTTACCATAATCTCTTATAATCATGGTGTAACACCCTAAAATGTTAAAATAAGAACATTATGTTCGATAGCGTATACGACACACAACACCGAGCTTAAACAAACCGTGAAATATATATTATTTAAATATGACCGTTATAACTTAGCTGTTGAATTTATGAGTATGAATAAGATTAACCAAATTATGATATATATATATATAGGTCATAATAAATGAAAATTTATTGATAAATGCTGAGTATATAATCACTTAATTTTTTAGTAGTCATTTTATGTTATAAAATACATATTCTCCAAAAAATGGTTTTATTTTTCATTTTATGTTTGGAATTATAATCAATATATACCACTTTTAAAAATTTTATTTTATAAAAATAATATTATATTTAAAATAATCATATTAAAATTATCTTTGGGTGAAATTTTTGGATTTTTCTGAAAAGATTGATTTTTCAATGAATAGTGAAAATATCAATTTTCAAATACTGTTTAGTATTTTCAATAAATTAAGTAATTTTATAGTCCCATTATGCTTTTAATTTGATTTAAAAGTATTATTTAATTATATTTAAAATAATTAATTACATTTTAATCATCTTTATACCTGATTTTGATACAAGTTTATTTTCAGGCTTAGAATCGCAATTTTCTGAAAACTATTTTTAAATACATAATGTTCCTCCATTTTTATTAATTAAAATAATCTTTAATAATGAATTATTTAAAATAAAATTATATATCATGTATCTAAATATATCAATTTATATCCATATCATGATTATTACTAGTCATATAGCTAATATAAGATCATCTTATGCTAGAAAAATGCATTTCTTGAAAACCTATTTTTTGACATGTCTGTGAGTTTTATTTTAAATTAAATTTTACCACTTCTGTGAGTTAAATTTTGGTAAAATTGATTCCATATTTCGAATTAGTATAATTAATATTATATAATATGATTAACTTTATTTTTGGTCATAATGATTAGTAAGGACGATCAAATTTATTTACCACAGTTAATGTTAAAATGCGGATTTTAATATTACATGCATTTGTGTTAAAATTAATTTTCCACACATATAATTTTTATTTGATAAATTGAGTTTAATATTTAGAATAATTGGGTCCAAATTTTCTAATAAGTTTCATTTTATTTTAGGCTTAATGGATAAATTACATAGGTTAAGAAAACTAGTTACCATGCTGAAAACCAAAATGGTAAAAGTAAATAAAATTAGAGGATAAGGGATTAACATGTTTATTTTTATGTGATAAAGTTGTAACTTTTCCATCCCTTCCCTCCAATCAATTATTTTTCAATTTTTGAGGCACCTTGGGTGATAATGACTTCCCATTATTGAATAGTTTTGAATATTTAAAAAAATGCCACTCCTCAATTATAAAAGGGAACTCCCTCCCATCACTTCTTCACACCTATCAAGACATTTGGATCATCCAAACCCTACCAAAATATATCCCTAATGCACTTATCCACATTCTAGATCAGTTGGTGTTCCAAAAAGACCAACCCTAGTGTCCTTAATAAGAGATCCAAGGGAGGTTCTTCTAAGTGACGGTAATTGGATTCAATAAGATCTTTCTTTTTAATTATTCATTTACACTTTAAATTATGTATTAAAAATTACAATATAATAAAACCAATATATAACATATAATTAGATTTTATTATGTTTATTGAATAATATTTATCCATCTCCTCCTTCATTAAATGGGAAACAAAGTCACCGCTCGTGTGTACAGTGGACTACCCGCCTAATGAACTGATGTAATTTATTTTCCATCACTGACTCACATTGATAGTAATAATGATGGAAATAATTAATACATATAATACACATGAAATGATATTAATTCTATAAAATTAATAAATTGTACCCTTCTTTACTCTTTCACCCATTAAGGGAATTATATCGTACGTACAACCTACCGTCTCCATGGAGCGATGTGACTCATTTTTCATGTAAAAATTTCATGAATAGTTTTAAAAATGCATATAATAAGTAAATATTATATTTATAAAATTAATACCATTTCATATATTATGGAACTATATCATATACACAAGAACTGTAAATTTCATGACAAAACACGTATAAGAAAATAAGACAATTAACACCCGAAACAATAATGATAATAATAATTGATTGTTAACAAATATGTGGTAAGATGTTATAAAAGGATCATATATGACACTATAAACATAAATATGGTTATGTTATAAATTAATAACATGCCTAAAACCATTATATTTGATGTTAAAGCGTGTTCAACCAAACGAAAGTGTGAGGTAAATGATTTTGTGTCAATTTCCTTTCATTGAGGCATATTATAATGTTATGCACCTAATTTCATTATATGGTGAATATACTGCCCCTTTTACATGTAATGAAATGAATCCTTCATGATTCATGGTATTTTTAGTTTTAATTTGAATTATTTCATCCAAGGGTATTTGACTTGAAAATTACCAAGTGGTAAATAATTTCATAACTCAATTTCTTTTTATTGGATTATATTACGTCTTCACTGTCATTGATATTCTAAGATTATATGTGTTATGAATTTTGATTATCTTATGTTGTATTTACAATTTTTTTTATGCAGATTCAAATTTGATACACATAATAGATTCATTGATTAATTCTCACATCAACGTTATGATCATTGTAAGGGATCTCGTTACAATTTCCATTCCATTGATACATATTTGTTAAGATGCACCTATTCACTTTTATGTGGTGTATATGATACCCATTTTAGGTATTTAACATGAATACCTATTTATTCATGATGGTTAATATTTAAATTCATGTTTATTATTTCAAGGGGTTACAATTTGAAAGTAACCAAAGAGGTAAGAATCTATTTTACAATCTCACTTTCTTTTGGGATTTCTTTTATTCTCATTGATGGAATCTTATCATTTACCCTTAATAAGATCCAATAATTTTCTTATTATATGAATATTTAATGAGTTTTTAAATTTTATTCCAACTTTTACTATCTTTGGTACTTGAATTAATCAAATAAAAGTTTAAAAATCCAATTTTATTTCTCTTTAAAATGGACACAATTTTCATCCATGTCCATGTTTTCCAAAGTTACTTTACAGATGTCCTTTTATTTACTCAAATGATTTTTTAAGGACATTTTAAGTTATAATTTACTTTTAAAAAAGGTTTTAAAAGAATATTTATACTGTTTTTTAATGGGATGTTTTCGAAAAAAATAAAATGGAATGTTTTTTTTCACATATACGGTGATAACGAGATTCCCCGCCACCATAACCATTTTTAAAAAATGTAGCTTATTCCACATGTTTTATATGGTTTTACAAAGAAAAATCCTTTATGAAAGATTATTTTAATATTTTAATTATATTACATTTATTATTCCAAATGACCTAATTTTATTATGAAAACCTATATTCCTGATGAACCGATGATCACCTCTCATTTCTTGATTAATTTTGCAATTATTATCTTTCTCTTGATACAATCACTTTCTTGTGATCATTTTTCATTGGAAATTACATTTCTCTTAAATATATATATTATTTGTATCATGGATATGACCATTTCTTAAACCGTATACCATTTATACTTAAGTGTTTACTTTGAAATTTATTTGATTAAATATGGAAATATTGACATTTCGTATTATTTATTCAATATATAATTTTTTTGATAAGACATATTGTTCATGAATTAAATTAATTATTCGATATATGAAGAATGAGTTAAAAATGAAGTGATGGGTGGGGCCTAGAATTATATATTTAACACCTTGAGATTTTATGAAATATTCTATTTAAATAAATTTAATTTCTTTGATATATTTCATTACATACAACACTAAGTTTTAACAAAACATGAAATACTAATAAAATATTATTATTTAATATGGTAGTTATCACCTAGACATTAGAATGATGGTTATGAATATGATTAAATAAATTATTAAAATATATGGTTTACACATGTATATAAAATGAATTCATTGCTGACCAATTAATTAGAAATGAAAATAAAAAAACTATTTTAAAATAAAGGAAATATTTTTATGAAAAACTATTTTTTATGCGCACAAAACCATTTTATCTCAATAAATTAAATAAATAACTTTTGATGAATATTTTTAATAAAATTTATATATTATATATTCACTCAAATATTTAACATTTATCTAATGTATTTTCGAGGCATGATATAAGAATAAATCCTATTTTACACTTAAAACAAATTTTTTCTTCTAAAAAGCAGTTTTATCACCTTTTACACACTTATTTTAAAATTAATTTTTTCCACTTATAGAAAATTTATATGAAAAAATGTAGTTAATTTTTTAAATGAATATGTAAAAATTATCTTGGAGTGGATTTTTGAGAATTTTATGAAAAGATAAAATTTTCAGTGAATAGTGAAAAATACTGGTTTTTATTAAAAAACCGCCTTTTTCATTCAATGAATTTACAATATATATTTTATTTTAATATTATTTTTAAATTAAAATTAGATAAATTATATATATTAATTAAATTTAGGTCATTTGAATCAATTTCATATTGAATTTTGATATATAAACTTTTAAACATTTAGACATCTTCTCTTTGGAAAACCGTTTTCTCTAATGTCTGCAGGTTTAATTTTAGAATAAAATTTTCCAATATTTTTAATGGAATTTTTAAAAATGGATTCCATATTTATAATTTTTATAATTAATATTATATAATAATTTCATCTTAATATTTGATCAAAATGAATAGTAAAAATATTAAAAATTAATTAATGCGGTTAAGGTTAAAATGAGTTTACCGGGGGTTAAACTAAACATACAAGGGATAAAATTACCTATAAACTTGTCTAAAACCCATTGGATGTCCATATATAGACCTTATAATCTATGAGGTTTTATAATTGCCCATTTTAGATCCTTTGGGCATGTGAAAAATATGGGTACACTTTATTCTTTTCAAAAATTCCATGTGTGTCCTCTTCCCCACTTACAAAAGGCCACCCCCTCTCCTCTCCTCATCACACTTCCAGAAACCTTTGGTTCAGCCAATCCTAGACCAATTAAATTTTTTAATTATATTTTCTCATCCTATAGGCCTTATATTTATTATAAAACCCCCATAATAAGGCTTTAGGTATAAACTTAACGAGGCTCTCCGAAGAAGAGGTAAAATTCCGAAACATGTGTTTTTTTTAATTTATTCCTCCACCTCATTAAAATATCCTTAAACCATGGTAGTATAATAACCTTAGTATCTTATATATACTGATATGTTATTATGTTAATTGAATAACCTACATATTTCTACTGTTCCCTCAAATGGGAAACAAAACCATCGATCGTGTGTACGACAGACTACCGCCTCGCGAACCAATGTTATTCATTTTCCATAACCACTTCTCAAAGCTAGATATATTTATGTATTTAATGTTTATATATGATATTTATGATTTTATTATACCTCTATAATTTTAATACCACATAAACCTTCTAACATACCAACCTATTGGAAAATAATGACTTCACTTGTGTGTGCGGAAGACCACCACCTCACGAACCGATGTGATGTGTTTTTCATTTATATTCTACTTGGATGGTAATAAGGATAGATTAAATGAATATATATGATATTTTTAATATAATATCACATATAACTTCTTTTTTTAAATTTTGTGAGGGATATGATAATGCCATTCGTGTGTACGGAGGACTACCGCCTCACGAAGCGATGCAATTTGTTTTTCACTAACACATTTCATGGAAGGTAATAAGGGTAAATTTAATGAATATATGTGATATATATAACATAAAAATTATTCTATAAATTTAATATAATATTTACATTTCTTTTATTTCATCCATCGAGAAAATGGAAACAACATTCATGCGTATGTATTACTTGCCATCTCCATGAACAATGTAAATCATTTTCTATCTTTAACATCATTGGATTGTTCTAAAATGTAATATAGTGAATCAAGGAATTAAAAGGTGTAAAAATATTGGTTAATTTGTTTCATCAACCTTGAATAGTGGAGATTGTGAGGTCTGGTGTTCCAAAGAGGTATCTTAGGAATGCTAAAATTTACACTCAATATAAGGGCTAGTAGTTCATGTATAGTGGGATGGACTATCAAATAGAATTTGGATAATGATAATGGATAATGAAGGTATTTAAGTAACCAAACCTATGAAAAAGAACTTTATTTATAAACATATTTAGTCTGTTTGTATCTACATGTTTACTTTCTTATTTTGAATTCCACATTCTCAAAAACCATATTTCTTCCACTTTCATAAAATATAAAAACCCAAAACAATAAGTGAGTTAGGAATAGTGTGTATTTTATTATGAAATATTCTCAAGTTAGATGACCATGATAATCCACTACGATTCATTAGGAAAATGAATTGTATCTTTTCCACTGCCCTATGATAGGCATGTCAGAACTTGGTGTCATTATTGGGGAGCCAAGTAGTTGAACATCCACTATTTCTTTCACATTTTTTTAAATAGTTTTCTTTATTTGTTTATAAAAATATTAAAAAAATAAATTTCTTGTTTTAAATCACTCTTTCCATGGAAGAGATTATTTTATTCATTATTGGTAAGGTGAGAGGAGTTTGGAAATCCAACTATAGAGAGCAGGCATCTAGAGGATTTATAGAGGAATTGAAGGAGGATATGGAACGACCATTTTTAGTAGAATTACTAAGGAACTCATTGAATTATCACAATAATTCCTATAATTTCATCAATAAATGGCCGTGATACAAAAAGTGTCTCCCTTGTCTCTTCACATTTTTATAAAGATTTTATACAAGTGAAAAAACAAGAACAAGAAGTGTTTTGTAATTATGTAGTGTTCTGATTGGAATGGTTTGGAGAAAACATAGAAAACCTAGAGAGTAAAATATAATGGTTAAATTTATATCTTTTGGAATATCAAGATATATTACTAGAGTAAGACCGAGAACCAAAAAAATAGAGGAAGGTGTAGCCCCATTAATATTTAAGTAGAAGAACCTAAGGAGAAAAATGAGGGGTTGCATGAAGAATTAAAATAATCAGATCTCATTCATCCATGGCTATAGGGGATTCATGAAGAAGATTTTCCTATTGATACACAAATGGGATATTAATAATATTTGGATCAATTTTGGGGTGAATATGAAAGAATTAAAATGAAAAATGATCCTTCCCTATTTAAAGTAGAAAAATCAACACCATTATACCATTATATAGATATGGAATAAGAAACCACCCAATTTGTTGAATTTTATGAAAGTATAGAAGAGACCAAATACCTACCTCCATTCATGAAAAATCTACTTCAAGAGGATCTTTCCACTAAATAAGAAATTGAAACCTAACCAACTAAGGGATATGATCCTTTCTTTAACTCAATTTCATTTAATTTCATTGAAAATGAATTGGGAATTAACAACCATTGTTTAAATTTTTTAGATTTAGCTAAGTCTTGTTTTACCTTGGAGGATGAAAATTAAAATAATGATTCACCTAATGAGGAATACATGAAACTCCATGAACCTATTGAACATATACTAGAGGGAGTAACCGAGGAGATTCTAGTGTATTTTCTTGAAAAAACCGAGTCACATGCTACCTACTTTAAAGGAAAATATTTTGTTTCCAATTTTTAATACTTTAATTCTACAAAATTTTAATTACTCTCTATCATTACCTCTGATAATTCTATTGATATAGCATATTATTAGTAATCCTTGATGAATAAAAGAGAGGATAAAGAAATAATATCCAAAAAGGATGAGGATCTATTATTTATCCCACCCCCACAATGTATGTTGTACATGATTTTAAAGGGTATGGATTTGGTGTAATCTATCCCTAGAGTCCTAAACAACAAAAATAGAGGATGCAAGCTAGAAGCACAAATATATGGTGTTTCATATCAAAGAAACTTCAACCACCATTAGATCATGGTTGACCACTGATACTTCCCATCCGACGGTAGTCAAAACACAATACCCACATGGGGGATTAAACCAATATCTATCCTTCTCCCCTTTTGTTTTAATTGATATGTAGAACTTTAGTTTTGTAATATATTAGGATGTAGTTTTCAATTATCTTAACTTTTTGAACTTTAATAACTCAGACCTTGTGATTTGAAGAAATTGTTTTCTTTTGTAGGTCCATGATTTTGATGGCACAAGGCATCCCAACATCAAGGAGTGGAGGAGGAAATGAAGTCACTTCATGTGGAAATGGGAGATCAACTTTAAATTAATTATATTTTTAGTTCCCCATATTTTTTTTGAAAATATGTTTTGAGCTTAAAAGATAAATTATATGTCCCGCTTTGGACTACTTGCTAAATTTTTGATCTGGGAGACAAAATATCAATTCAGATACTCATCATGTCATGTTTTAAATTTCATTTTTGATAATATTAGATGAGTAAAATGATTAATGAATTAATAAAGGAAATCATAAGTGGATGAATTTGGAAAATCATGATTTGGGGTAAAATTTAATTTTTGTAGATGAAATTATTCTTATATTTGGTATGTTTTGAATTTATAAATTTTTTATAGATTTATTTGTTATTTTTGTTCATTACCATCAGTGATTATCTGAATATTACACGATTCAAATTACCAAGAGGACCTATGAACCAATATTTCCCACTCTTTTTTGAGAATATTTCTTGAGATACTTGGGAATTTTTTATTCTATATCTTGGTTGGTATCTTATAAAAGTTATGATTAAACAAATTAAATTTTAAAATTATTAAGGAATTTTATTATTTATCCATTAATCCTTGGACCTACTATTTTATTGAATCCTATATAGCCTGTAGAATCCATTAATAACCCTTATAGGGAAAGTACCACATTACAATATGATTTTATCCTTTCCCAACCTTACTCTTGGTATAATTACATTATATTCATTTGGATAAGTGTGAGGGAGAGGTTATTTGTGGTGGACATGGGATGTTCCACACCAAGTAGGCTATTTGAGTTGTTTTATTAGATTTTTGGGGTTGATATGATTTACAATTAACTGTACTTTATAATTTACCCCTCTTTAAAAAATAAAAACAAAAAAAAGAAGAAAAAAAGGTTGTGTATTTGGTAGGTTAAAAATAAAAATTATCAGACTGACAGTATTAAGATCATATTGGGTTAGTTGGTGGATGTGATATTCATTCCAAGTGAAAATTTTGAAAAAATGAAAAAAATAATAATAAAAAGAAAAAAATACACAAGAGTGTGAATCATTCATTATGATTACATGTTATATCATAATCCTTCTTTGAGTCTTTGGGGGAGTGAGAATATTATTTGTTAATTTATGGAGGAGATATTCATTGCACTTTACTATTGATATCATGCAGTATAGTTAAGAGAAAAATACCTTTTCAAGTCTTATATTTTTCACATTTTATTACTAACCTGAATCCCCAGAGTCTTTTAATCTTTACTGCGAAGCCCTCATAATTTTATGTGATCTTTTTATTTATATGGTGGATATGATAGATGCTTTGAAAGCCTAGGATAAGTGACATTTACTTGAGGTATGGGGAAAAATCCATTTATATTTATTACCTTGAGTGATGAGTGAAAAGAATTTGAAGTGAGGTATATTGCAAGTGGCATGCACATTAATGATGAATTGAGAAATATAAGTAGGAGGAAGGAGGAGTATTGTTACGTCAAAAGAAGAAAAGTAAATATACATGATTAGATTTGTTTCCTTGGAAAATGAGGAGTTTGAAGATTTTTCTTATGTGATACTTGAAAATTTGGTTTTCATTTACAATCATTTGATTTTATTCAACTCTGATGTTTAAATATTGGTAGGGTGAGCTTCCTTTGGACACATGTTGATATACATGCTTGAGTAAAAGTAAGATTATAAGTGGGGGGGTGGGGGGATGAAGAATGAAATTTTAAAATTTTTGTGAAGTTTTTGATTAAAAATAACCACACAAACAATCTAAATCAAGGGAAATCCATGAATTTTTATTAATTTTAATAAAGAAAAATTTAATTATAAATTGGATAAAATCAAGTTTTTTTCATAATTAATTAATTTCCAAGTTTTAATGTGATTATAATTAGTTTAAATTGGAATTTTAATGTTTATTAAATCTTAAATATATTTATTTTAAAAATATTGAAGTAAAGTTTTGTAAAAGTGGGTGCCCTAGAACCAACATAAGCATTACTTTACGATTACCATGTCATATATATAGTGAGTTACACATGATGTATTTTGACCATAATAGTGTTGATATTTCTACTTATGCTATTTACATGGTATATCCATAGATTATTTGTTATATCAAAAGTTTATAGCAGTTCCCAGGATATAATGAGAACCTAAAGATACTATAACATTAGTCTTAAATATATGTCTTATGGTCTAGATACATTATACTATTTGGACACATATGATGTTTGACAATCAAGTGATGGGTGCTCATAAGTATTGAGACTTCTTCTCATAAAGTTCATACTTGATGATATTGAGTAGATGAGCTCATAAGGACCGACCATCCAATAGTAACACCACATGTTTTATGTGTCATTGGTAGTTCCTATCACCAAACACATATAATAGTCTCATTATTTGAGATTATTATCAGTGTATAATATTTTATTACATACTTTTATATAAGATGAAAACTATTACATTGATGTTGTATTGAGGTAGCTTGTGTTGGGTGCGTCATTGGTGGTACGACACTAATTAAAAAATCAAGATAGAATTATTAACTTCCAAAAGGAAGTGATATCTTCGGCCTAGTTGATCAGGATAAAAACACCTTCACTAAATCCATGGTCATCGTAGAAGAAGGTAATTCCTTCCAGAAATTTCAATGAATAATAAAGAAATAAAGGCTGATGACATGAGGTGTGCATCCTACTTTATGTGATATCGTGAGACAAAGATTATATTATATGGCGTGTGTTCATAGGAAAGGTTTCTATTACTAGGAATTTTCCTTATCTACTTAGTGGAGTTGATGGGTTTCTAGACACCACTCTTAGTCTATGAATATTATTTAGTGATATTGAGAAAAAGTCCTAGAGGGTCACACACTAACCATATTAAAAAATATGGGCTATTCTACTGAATATGAGTACATGACATGATGGGCCCCACCATGGGGTTCAAGTGATGTTTGAGCATATACAATCGCCAAGTAATAAATAAATTCATTATTATTTGAGAATAAAATAAAAGGCTTTGAATTTATTTATTTAACATATTTATATGTAATAACGTAAATATATAAAAAAAATATTAAATGAACAAATATTATTTTAATATTCAAGGTTTGTTTATTATTTGTGAGAATTACGAGTCATGTTAATGACTCACTTTTATCATTTAATATATTTATTATATTGTGAGAAAGTGAAAAAAATTTAAATGATGTTTATAACCTAGTTAGTTGGTCATAACATGTCCTTTATGGATTTTTTAGTGGGAAATAAATATTCGGGGGGGGGGGGGGGGTCAGGGAGCCATTTATGGGTATTTATAATCTTACTATATAATTAGGAAGAGGCTCTCAAGTTAGTTACTATTCATATTATGATTTTGAGAGCTCCTATCTCCTCTCTCCTGCTTCCAAGAGAGAGAAACTCTTAATCCAAGCAACAGATCTGAGTTCTTGTTCTTAGATAAAATGATCAACGTTGTGGTGATTATTAGGATGTCCAAGGAATCATCGGATATCTATGATAGAAATTAGAATTTGATGAATGATGTTTCCTAAAACTTTTTAAGTGCATGTGGATGATCTAGAGGGATCTGAATTCCATTACTTTGAGAAACAACCGCCAGCGATGAGAGGATGTGAAGCATGGATTCAGATCATACGAGGATATTTATTTTATTTTATTTTTGTATGGAATTAATTTATAAGAGATCCTTGGGTTGTAATAGAGATATTTTTATGCTCTAAATGACGTTATAATGTCGATCAAAGTATTAAAATTTTAAAATCTCGATTTTTGGGCTTCTATTGCGTACCTGGTACAAAACAATTGGTATCAAAATGAGTGAGTGATTATTTTAAGCCAAGAAAAATATACTGTGTGTTTAAATCATGAAGTGAGCATCGTTATAGTTCCATAACCTTAGATAGTGATTCAATCTAACATCGGTTGACCATGTTGTGACCATCCAAAGTTTTTAATCAAATTGAAGTCGTTATTAAAAGATTAAAAATTGAAGGACATTTTTATATGTATATATATATATATAAATTTATATATGTCATATTTTTACCAATAATTAGGGGAAAATGAAGTTTTCCAATGAATACACTATTCTGATCATATTCAAGTGGATGGAACAGTCCCATGAAGATGGTAAAAATTCCTTCAAAATTGTGGAATTTCAAAAACCATTATTTATAATAAAACATATACTAGGATTTTGATAATAAATAAAAAAAGATAAAGGGGAGGAGCTATCCGTTTTAATCCAAAGACATATGAAAAGAGCCTATGGATACAAGGTTGTGGATGTTCTCACAAAGGCCAATAAAAATTTAAAAAATGAAATACTTTCCAAATGGGGGAGTCAGGGCTGTCAAAAAAAAACTAAATGGTATAATAAATAAATAGGGGAATCATTTTTTCCACCCACCACCATGCACCATTCTGACTACACTTCCAATGATCTCCCCTCTACTAGCCAATCCTAAGCCATGATCATCATTGATCTAACCCACCACTAGATCCTCCATGCGATCTCACCCTATTTTCTGGCTTTCCCTCATGTCGACCCCGTCAAATAGATACCCTTCACATGCACCTCACTCGTGATGCCCCTAGTGACGAAAACCCATTGAATTTTAGATATTGACCTCCATCATCATTCACGACCCATCTCTTCAGCCAGATCCTAGATTCCCTCCTCCACTGTGGCCCATAGCTCCAGGGAAAACCCCTTCCTTATCCAAATCTTCCACTGACACCTCGTACTATGCCACCCCCTATCTTCTTGACTATACCTATTCCACTTCCTCCCACTGTCTCATGACTTTAACGCTCACCACAACTACTTGAACACCATGATACTAAACAATGTAGGCCTCCTATGGATCATCTTAACCTTAAATGGTCCATGGTAGGCTTTTCTTGACCCATATTGGGCTGGTGTGGGTCCTTCTTAATCCACAATGGGTTGGGATGGGTTTTACCCAACCCGTCTGGCCCCATCCAGATCTAAAATAGTTCAGAACCCCTTTAAAGGGATTTATGATCCTGGGGAAACTTGTAAACTTTTTTTTAAATGGAATAAAATTTAAATGTGGGACCAAAAGAAAAATATTAATTGGATTAATATTAGTTGAATTATTAAAATTAATTTAATGCCCTCAACATAAAATTTTTCATATTTTTTTTATTTTCTTTTTATTTTGACTGATCTGGAACATAAACCAACCAATGTATGTTAGAAATTTTATTTATTTATTTAATTATTGAAATTGTATGTGGTATGTAATGATTATTATATTTTTGATGGTATTCACATCATCTTTATTCTTCAATATATATAAGGTCTTGCATGTTCACAAGAGCTTTATTTCATGTACATTATGAATTATTGAGGCTCCCTCACCTATGTATGAGTATTTATGTATTATGATGAAGATGAAAGAAGATTTGGACCATATAGAGATGAGGAGGTATTCTAGATGAGACATTAATACATTAAACTGGGTTATGTTTATATCAGATAGAAAATGAATTCATTCGTCAAGAAATAATAAATACCCTCAAAGATATATTAAGTCATGACGCCTTCCATTGTTTAGATTTTGAACAAAATTGGGTTTACAATATAACGACCCATACTTTACATACATTGTTAATACTTCAAAATTGAAGCACACTTATTACAACATATGACAAAACCACAAAGGACCGTATAGGTATAGTGACTTTAGAAACTGGGAAACATAAACAACTGGTTCATAAATCTTCTACAGTGTCTCCCATTTATTTCATCATATCTAGGGTCCCTTTTAGCATATTATACTTAATATCCATCTTCCTGACCTGGGGAAAATAAAACATAAAAGGGTGAGCTCAAATGCTCAACAAGGGCAAATAAAGGAAATAAAAATCATATCACATCTTTTTGAAAATCAAAACCTGCAAAAGAGATCATAATATCTTAACATGGAATAAATCATAGAAGTGAAAATGAGATCCCCATAATCATAACATAAAACTTGAAACTTTGTGGTATGCACACATAATCCTGGAAAATCATTTCTTGTTAGTCATGACTCATTGCCAAGACTATCTTAGTGGACAAAGTCCCTTTCTGAACCGAGTTCACTCCTCGTTTCAGTCCTGTATCACTGAACCGAAATAACCTTCCATTCCAGCCATGTCTATCTCATGAGATATAAAATCTTTACCCAATGCATTGGAGGGAGATATAGGTCCCACCCATCTTATAATGAATCCTTTCTTATGTGTGCCACATAATCATACATCATCGCATAACACATGTAACAAAAATGGGATTCTTGAAACATCATGACATCATAAATCAATTCATATAAGATAAAGGAATTCATAAAAATAATTCCATCACAACATGATCAAATCAATGTAATAATAGGGATAAAAACATAACCCTTTATTATCTTAGATGGAAAATAATTTTTATAAAACACTTGAACTCCATTCTTGAGGAAAATATCCTTTCTTCTTCAAAAACATTTTTCCTTTCATAACATGTCATACGACTTTAAAATAAAAGAAGTTGATTAAAAATAAACTAGAAAACTTGTAAAGGAAGCTTCTTGGATTTAATGTTTTAAAAATCCATTCATGCCGTATAAGTTAAAAAAAACATTCTTCGTACTTTTGTCGGAAAAGGCAAAAAGTACCTCGTACGACAAAAGATTCCTTTCATAGATATTACTAAAGACTCACCGAAGGGTAAAAATGGATTTAAACAATTGTAGGTGGATGGAAATAATATTACATATTGATGAAACATGGATGTGGATGATAAAATACACCCCAGTAAATACTTACGAATAAACAATCTCGGATAAAAATGAGATTGTGATATTTCCCTTACCTTAGGTCCGATTTGCTTTGTTCGTGTCCGAAGCTCCTGTATAATGGTTTAAATAATGTTATTGACTTATTCCAGAATCATACATATTGATATGATATCATATATGGTCATATTATTAGCTTCTTGTTAGTAATATTTCATTGTTACTTGTTACTCGGGTCTTTATAACTTTTTGTTCTTATGCGTGTTTTGTCGAATAAATTATTATTCATATCTTTAGGTTATAGATAATTCATTTCCAGAATGGTATTAGTGTAGTATATACCATATTCATTCATTCAATTCATTTATATAATCATTATGAAATGAAGATCATGTAGAACGAGTCGCATCACATCGTGGAGACGGTATTCCGTACGTACGCACGAGTGATGATATCGTTCCTATGATCGTGGAATTGTATTGGAGTATATGTATATTATTTCAGTATCAATATTACTTTATAATAATCATAAATAGTTACTCATTACACCATTATACCCATCCTTGTAAGGTGGTGGTGGAAAATAGATTACACCACGGCGTGGAGACGGTATTCCGTACGTACGCACGCGCGGTGATTTCATTTTTCCGTAGGATGGATAGAAGGTGAATTAGGGTTGTTTCATATTTATAATAACATATCAGTATGTAAGTAATACTGATGTTATTACTTTATCATGAAACAACTAAAGAAGAAGAAGTTGAAGAAGAAAGAAATTGAAAAGATCGGTAATGGATATTACCTCTTCTTTGGAACGCCTCTTTGAATCCTCCACTTAAGGAACTAAGATTGGTCTTTGGAGAAGACCAGGACCTCTAGGATTATTCTAGGGAAGTGGAGAGGAGAAAATTGCAGGGGTTGGCCGAGCTTGAGTGCTCAATTTGGTGTGAGGAGGAGGGGGAGGAGGTGCCCTTTTATAAGGGAGGAGAGGGGCACCTTAGGAATATCTCAAAATATTATTTTATATTAAAGTCAAAATCGGTTTATAATGGTTCCAAAGGGTCTTATTTCGAAGATAAAGTGGGGAAGGGTCGAAATCCTATCAACCAATAGAATTTAGACAAGTTTAGGATATTATTTTAACCTTATCAATTAGATTTAACTCTAAGTTAAATAATTTAACTTTTACCATGTCTTTTTGTTTTCTTTCACTATATGGTTAATAAACTTACTATAACATGCCAAACGAACCCCAAATTGTTTATTATTAATATATATATCCTTATCTAAGTCATTTGGATGAACCTTATATTTTTAGGAATAAAATAACAATTAATAATATAATATTTGATTTAAAAACTATTTTGTGTCAATTTTGACACTATTTGATATATGATTTTTGTAAAAGTCATAACAGAATTATATGTTCGAACCAAGTTGATTAAATCAACACTAATATATCATAGT
Source organism: Viscum album (assembly GCA_963277665.1). Lineage (NCBI taxonomy): Eukaryota > Viridiplantae > Streptophyta > Magnoliopsida > Santalales > Viscaceae > Viscum > Viscum album. The sequence goes on from OY728120.1 coordinate 1,454,583,050, forward strand.
AACCTAGAAAATTAGTGGAATTCATAAAAAGTCTTAAATTACATTTATTTTGGTATTTATATTATCAATTATGTCAATATTTCATTAATAAGATAATTACTGCATCATCGTTGTGTCATAAATAAATTAAATTATTTGATGTCTAAAGATTACAAATAAAATACCATCATGTAGGAAATCTTTTTAGCTTTCTAATGAATATTTACAATCGAATTTATCTTATGTATAACCCCATATTAAAAATGATTTACTTATTAAACTTTAATTTTAACTATTTTAACCCTTCTTTAAATAAATTAATAATAAATGTCCTAATCTAATCCAAGTGGTCCTAAATGGTCATATTTTATTCCTAAGTTTGTTTTTGGTCGAATTAAACTTGTCCAATAGAATTAGGACATGTGTTAGGGTAATATTAATATCATATTTACCCTTAGTTACCCTATTTACTATTAACCGCGGTAAAAAGTAAAAAGTTACTATTCACCAAAAAATTATTTTCATCTCATTGAACCACATTTTAGTCCTTGATATTAACCGTGTCTCTCGTATTTTCGAAATTCCATTCACAGAAGCGGTAATATTAAGTTTTATGCAAAATTCAGTTTTTTTAACCTACCACTTAGTGGTTTCACTATTCATCAAAAATTGAAAGTTTTCAGAAAAGTACCAAAATTTCACCCTAGGCTAATTTCGATATTCTGAGTCCAAAAATGAAGTCCATTTTGAAAAATAAAATTTATAAAATTTCAAAAAGTGGTTATTACTATTCATAACGGCTAGTTTTAATAGCATATTGTTGTTTAGTGAAACTCGGTATTGCGTACGACGCAAGCTATCGAGGAAGGTCGCGATTGCGTGTAAAGAAAGCCAAGCAAGTGTTGTGTAGAAAAAGATTCCTTTGATGATTTATATAACATAAAAGTCTCGGGTGTTACATTCTACCCCCCTTAAAAAGAATTTCACCCTCGAAATTCGTCACTTTGTAACAAACAGATGAGGATACTTCTCCCTCATCATATCCTCAAGCTCCCATGTAGCTTCTTCAAGTTGGTGGTTCCTCCATAAAACTTTCACCAAGCGAGTGGTCTTGTTTCGTAGGACTTTTTCGCTACGATCCAGAATCTCTATCGGTTGTTCTTCATAAGAAAGATCTTTCTCCAGCGGTAAAACTTCTGAGCTGAGTACATGTGAAGGATCTGGTATGTACTTTCTCAGGAGAGATACATGGAACACATCGTGAACTTGAGAGAGATTCGGTGGAAGCACCAATCGGTAAGCTACCTTCCCAACACGATCCAGTATTTCGAAAGGACCGATATATCTAGGGCTCAACTTCCCCTTCTTTCCAAATATCATAACCCTCTTCCAGGGAGATATTCGTAAGAACACTTTATCACCCACTTCAAACTCTAGGTCTTTTCTTCGGTTGTCGGCATAACTTTTCTGTCGACTCTGAGCTGCTCTTATGTGTTGTTGAATAGATCTGACCTTTTCTGCCATTTCATCAACGAGATCAGGTCCTAATAGCTTTCTTTCCCCAACTTCATCCCAGTAAGTTGGAGTCCTGCATTTCTTTCCATAGAGAGCTTCATAAGGAGCCATCTGAATACTGGAGTGAAAGATATTTTTATAAGAAAATTCCACCAAAGGTAGGTGTTGATCCCAACCTCCTTTGAAATCCATAGAGCAAACTCTCAACATATCTTCTAGGGTTTGAATTGTTCTCTCAGACTGACCGTCTGTCTGGGGATGATAAGCAGTGCTGAAACTCAACTCTGTATCCAGAGTATGCTGAAGACTTCGCCAGAACTTCGAGGTAAATCTCGGATCTCGATCAGATATAATAGAAAGTGGTACTCCATGCAATCTTACCACTTCCTTTACATATATCCTGGCAAGCTGATCTAGAGAGAAATCCTCTCTAATAGGATTGAAGTGTGCAGACTTTGTAAGACGATCAACTATGACCCAGATAGCATTATTGACTTTGGATGTTTTAGGAAGTCCTGTGACAAAGTCCATAGTGATGTTTTCCCATTTCCATTTGGGTATGGGTAATGGTTGTAACATCCCCTTAGACTTCTGTCTCTCAGCTTTAACTTGTTGACAAACCAAGCATCGAGAGACATATTCAGCAACATCTCTTTTCATGCCATCCCACCAGAAGTACTCTTTCAGGTCCCTATACATCTTCATGCTTCCAGGATGAATAGAGAATGATGAACTATGAGCCTCATCCAGCAGCTCATTCTTTAATTCGGGGATGGGAGGAACGTAAACCCGATTCCTGAACTTTATTATCCCATCACAATCAAGGTTGAATTCAGGAACATTTCTCACCTTCTTTTGTAACTCGACATCTTCTTTCTGTGCCTCTTTAATCTTCACATGTATAGATGGTTGAACATTCATTTGAGAAAGATAAGATTTTTCCCCTTCCATTATAATTCCAAGATCCATCCTTTGTAAATCCATAAATATTGGATCTTTTGTGATCCTCATCATGGATAAACTAGCATGGTCTTGTCGACTTAATGCATCTGCCACCTTGTTTGCTTTCCCAGGGTGGTAATGGATTGAGCAGTCATAATCCTTAATCAGCTCCAACCATCTTCTTTGACGCATATTCAACTCCTTTTGTGTGAAAATATACTTTAAACTTTTATGATCAGTATAAATATCACACCTTTCACCATAAAGGTAATGCCTCCAAATCTTTAATGCAAAGATTACCGCAGCCAACTCCAAATCATGTGTTGGGTAATTTTGCTCATGGATTTTCAACTGTCGTGAGGCATAAGCTATCACCATATCATTTTGCATAAGAACACACCCCAATCCCTTCTTGGATGCATCACTGTAGATCACAAACCTTTCTCCACTACAAGGTAGTGTGAGCACAGGTGCACTGGATAACCTTCTTTTCAACTCCTTGAAATTCTCTTCACATTCCTCTGTCCAGACAAACTTAACTCCTTTCCGAGTCAACTTGGTGAGTGGATTAGATAATCGTGAAAAATCCTTTACAAAACGTCGATAATATCCAGCCAAACCAAGAAAACTTCGGATCTCAGTTACTGTTGTTGGTCTCGAACATCTTTCGATAACCTCTGTTTTTGCTGGATCCACAGATATCCCCTCTTTTGAGATTATGTGACCCAAAAATGCAACTTTTTGAAGCCAAAATTCACACTTGGTAAATTTGGCATAAAGATTCTCCTTTCTCAGGGTCTTCAATATAATTCTCAAGTGATCTTCATGCTCTTCCTTGCTCTTTGAATAGACAAGAATATCGTCTATAAAGACTACCACAAATTGATCAAGATAGTCTCTAAAGACTCTATTCATTAGATCCATGAAGATAGCAGGGGCATTAGTAAGACCAAATGGCATCACTATAAATTCATAGTGTCCATACCTTGTACGGAAAGCCGTCTTTGGTATATCCTCCCTTTTGACCCTTAATTGATGATACCCTGAACGAAGATCAATCTTGGAAAAGTATTGAGCTCCGTGCAGTTGGTCAAATAAGTCATCAATGCGTGGGAGAGGATATTTGTTCTTGATAGTGATCTTGTTAAGTTCTCGATAATCAATGCAGAGTCTCATTGATCCATCTTTCTTCTTAACAAATTGAACAGGTGCTCCCCAAGGTGACGCACTAGGGCGTATGAATCCCTTATCAAGATTATCTTGGAGTTGCTTCTTCAATTCCTGCAACTCAATTGGGGCCATTCTATAAGGTGTCTTTGAAATAGGCAAAGCACCCGGTACGAGTTCTATTGAAAACTCAACTTCACGATTTGGTGGAAGACCCGGTAATTCCTCCGGAAAGACATCATCAAAATCCCATACAATGGGCATATTCTTAATCGTGAGTTTCTCACCAACCATTTGAGATAAATAACCTTCATTTAGTGGAATCAATACCCATAAGATGGAAGAAATTTCCACTGGAAGGTTATGTTCATCCTTGCATTGATATACGATCGTAGATTGATCTGGAATATGAAATGTGACTTCCCTTCTTTGGCAATTGATATGAGCTCCATGTAGAGAAAGCCAATCCATGCCAAGAATCACATCAAATTCCACTAAAGGAAGGATCACAAGATTTGCAGGAAGCACTTTCCCACAAACTTCGATCGGAGAAGAATTATAAACTCCTGATGCGACTGTTGTGCCATTAGGTGTTGTCACAGCTAACTCAACATCTAATTGTTGAGGTAATATGGTGATACCCTTAGAAAATTCTTTAGAAATAAAAGAGTGGGTGGATCCAGAATCAAATAAAACATTTTCTACTTTAGAGTGGATGGTAAGTGTACCTTTCACCACTTCGTTATCGTACTCCACATCGCTGATAGAAATTGCATGTGACTTTCCTTTGTCTTTAGCCTTAAGATTTTGTTGACGTCGACCATCATCATCAACCCTTGTATTTGGGCATTGATTGGCATAATGCCCCATCTCCTTGCACTTGAAACATTGAAGTGTAGTAGGTTCATTCTGTGTATCCCTTCCTTTGTTTGCGTCATTATACATCTTCTTCCCATTATCACGACATTCAAATGCCCGATGACCTTCTTTTCCACATTTAAAACATTTACTTGTCCCTTTAAGACAACTCCCTCCATGTTTCTTTCCACACTTTGAGCATAAGGGAAAGTTCATCTTCTTTTCAGTGTGCTCTTTAGAGTTTCCTTTGAATTCCATCTTCCTCTTCTTATCAAACCCATGCGACTGATGGGTTACTCCAATCTCCATCTCGACTTTGAGAGCACATCGAACGATTTCCTCGTAGCTATTGAAGTCCCTTATGGCTAACGCCTTTCGAAGAATTGGTTTTAAGCCACTAAATAATCGATCGATCTTACTCTCAGGTTGGATAATAATACCAGAAGCGTACCTTGCAAGTCTTGTAAAATTTGCTTCATAGGTACTAACAGATTCATCATCCCTTTGCTTCAGTTCAAGGAACTCTTTCTCCATCTTTGTTCGGAGAATACGAGGGAAGTACTTATTGAAAAATAAGTTCTTGAACTCGTCCCATTCCATAGACTCAATTTCATCCCTTTGCCTCGTATTCTTAATAAGATTCCACCATTGATCAACATCTCCTTCCAAACGATACACTGCTAGGATGACTTTATCATGTTCAGAACATTGAAGAACTGAAAATATCTTTTCAGTAGTACTAATCCATTGTTCAGCAACTAATGGATCAGTAGACCCACTGAAAGAAGGTGGACGCTGCCTCATGAAGGATTCAACAGAATGTTGCTCCTTCCTTTGCTCGTTTGGAAGTCCTGCATGATTCATAGCTTGAGAAAGTTGTGTGAGCATGGCTACAAGATTTTTCATTCCAGCTCCCATATCGTTTGGTTGCTCAGGGGGACAATCATTGCATTGCCCATCGCATTCCGCATTAACACGGTTCCTTCGGGTTCCAGCCATTGACTAAAACCAAGAAGAATAGTGTGAGCAACACTAATTATAATAGGAAAACCACATAATTCAAGAATAAAATTTTCATGCTTAAGGTCTTATCCTAGGTTATTCAAGGACATTTCTAAAACACTAAGATTGTGTTCTATGCTTAGACTTATCCTTAGGGTTCTTACTAAGGCTTTCACATCCTAGTTTCCAAAGGTTGACTATACCTTTCCTCTGATACCAACTATAACGACCCATACTTTACATACATTGTTAATACTTCAAAATTGAAGCACACTTATTACAACATATGACAAAACCACAAAGGACCGTATAGGTATAGTGTCTTTAGAAACTGGGAAACATAAACAACTGGTTCATAAATATTCTACAGTGTCTCCCATTTATTTCATCATATCTAGGGTCCCTTTTAGCATATTCTACTTAATATCCATCTTCCTGACCTGGGGAAAAGAAAACATAAAAGGGTGAGCTCAAATGCTCAGCAAGGGCAAATAAAGGAAATAAAAATCATATCACATCTTTTTGAAAATCAAAACCTGCAAAAGAGATCATAATATCTTAACATGGAATAAATCATAGAAGTGAAAATGAGATCCCCATAATCATAACATAAAACTTGAAATTTTGTGGTATGCACACATAATCATGGAAAATCATTTCTTGTTAGTCATGACTCATTGCCAAGACTATCTTAGTGGACAAAGTCCCTTTCTGAACCGAGTTCACTCCTCGTTTCAGTCCTGTATCACTGAACCGAAATAACCTTCCGTTCCAGCCATGTCTATCTCATGAGATATAAAATCTTTACCCAATGCATTGGAGGGAGATATAGGTCCCACCCATCTTATAATGAATCCTTTCTTATGTGTGCCACATAATCATACATCATCGCATAACACATGTAACAAAAATGGGATTCTTGAAACATCATGACATCATAAATCAATTCATATAAGATAAAGGAATTCATAAAAATAATTCCATCACAACATGATCAAATCAATGTAATAATAGGGATAAAAACATAACCCTTTATTATCTTAGATGGAAAATAATTTTTATAAAACACTTGAACTCCATTCTTGAGGAAAATATCCTTTCTTCTTCAAAAACATTTTTCCTTTCATAACATGTCATACGACTTTAAAATAAAAGAAGTTGATTAAAAATAAACTAGAAAACTTGTAAAGGAAGCTTCTTGGATTTAATGTTTTAAAAATCCATTCATGCCGTATAAGTTAAAAAAAACATTCTTCGTACTTTTGTCGGAAAAGTCAAAAAGTACCTCATACGACAAAAGATTCCTTTCATAGATATTACTAAAGACTCACCGAAGGGTAAAAATGGATTTAAACAATTGTAGGTGGATGGAAATAATATTACATATTGATGAAACATGGATGTGGATGATAAAATACACCCCAGTAAATACTTACGAATAAACAATCTCGGATAAAAATGAGATTGTGATATTTCCCTTACCTTAGGTCCGATTTGCTTTGTTCGTGTCCGAAGCTCCTGTATAATGGTTTAAATATTGTTATTGACTTATTCCAGAATCATACATATTGATATGATATCATATATGGTCATATTATTAGCTTCTTGTTAGTAATATTTCATTGTTACTTGTTACTCGGGTCTTTATAACTTTTTGTTCTTATGCGTGTTTTGTCGAATAAATTCTTATTCTTATCTTTAGGTTATAGATAATTAATTTCCAGAATGGTATTAGTGTAGTATATACCATATTAATTCATTCAATTCATTTATATAATCATTATGAAATGAAGATCATGTAGAACGAGTCGCATCACATCGTGGAGACGGTATTCCGTACGTACGCACGAGTGATGATATCGTTCCTATGATCGTGGAATTGTATTGGAGTATATGTATATTATTTCAGTATCAATATTACTTTATAATAATCATAAATAGTTACTCATTACACCATTATACCCATCCTTTTAAGGTGGTGGTGGAAAATAGATTACACCACGGCGTGGAGACGGTATTCCGTACGTACGCACGCGCGGTGATTTCATTTTTCCGTAGGATGGATAGAAGGTGAATTAGGGTTGTTTCATATTTATAATAACATATCAGTATGTAAGTAATACTGATGTTATTACTTTATCATGAAACAACTAAAGAAGAAGAAGTTGAAGAAGAAAGAAATTGAAAAGATCGGTAATGGATATTACCTCTTCTTTGGAACGCCTCTTTGAATCCTCCACTTAAGGAACTAAGATTGGTCTTTGGAGAAGACCAGGACCTCTAGGATTATTCTAGGGAAGTGGAGAGGAGAAAATGACAGGGGTTGGCCGAGCTTGAGTGCTCAATTTGGTGTGAGGAGGAGGGGGAGGAGGTTCCCTTTTATAAGGGAGGAGAGGGGCACCTTAGGAATATCTCAAAATATTATTTTATATTAAAGTCAAAATCGGTTTATAATGGTTCCAAAGGGTCTTATTTAGAAGATAAAGTGGGGAAGGGTCGAAATCCTATCAAAAAATAGAATTTAGACAAGTTTAGGATATTATTTTAACCTTATCAATTAGATTTAACTCTAAGTTAAATAATTTAACTTTTACCATGTCTTTTTGTTTTCTTTCACTATATGGTTAATACACTTACTATAACATGCCAAACGAACCCCAAATTGTTTATTATTAATATATATATCCTTATCTAAGTCATTTGGCCGAACCTTAGATTTTTAGGAATAAAATAACAATTAATAATATAATATTTGATTTAAAAACTATTTTGTGTCAATTTTGACACTATTTGATATATGATTTTTGTAAAAGTCATAACAGAATTATATGTTCTAACCAAGTTGATTAAATCAACAATAATATATCATAGTAACCTAGAAAATTAGTGGAATTCATAAAAAGTCTTAAATTACATTTATGTTGGTATTTATATTATCAATTATGTCAATATTTCATTAATAAGATAATTACTGCATCATCGTTGTGTCATAAATAAATTAAATTATTTGATGTCTAAAGATTAAAAATAAAATACCATCATGTAGGAAATCTTTTTAGCTTTCTAATGAATATTTACAATCGAATTTATCTTATGTATAACCCCATATTAAAAATGATTTACTTATTAAACTTTAATTTTAACTATTTTAACCCTTCTTTAAATAAATTAATAATAAATGTCCTAATCTAATCCAAGTGGGTCTAAATGGTCATATTTTATTCCTAAGTTTGTTTTTGGTCGAATTAAACTTGTCCAATAGAATTAGGACATGTGTTAGGGTAATATTAATATCATATTTACCCTTAGTTACCCTATTTACTATTAACCGCGGTAAAAAGTAAAAAGTTACTATTCACCAAAAAATTATTTTCATCTCATTGAACCACATTTTAGTCCTTGAAATTAACCGTGTCTCTCGGATTTTCGAAATTCCATTCACAGAAGCGGTAATATTAAGTTTTATGCACAATTCAGTTTTTTTTAACCTACCACTTAGTGGTTTCACTATTCATCAAAAATTGAAAGTTTTCAGAAAAATACCAAAATTTCACCCTAGGATAATTTCGATATTCTGAGTCCAAAAATGAAGTCCATTTTGAAAAATAAAATTTATAAAATTTCAAAAAGTGGTTATTACTATTCATAACGGCTAGTTTTAATAGCATATTGTTGTTTAGTGAAACTCGGTATTGCGTACGACGCAAGATATCGAGGAAGGTCGCGATTGCGTGTAAAGAAATCCAAGCAAGTGTTGTGTAGAAAAAGATTCCTTTGATGATTTATATAACATAAAAGTCTCGGGTGTTACATACAAGGTGATCTCCAGCCCTAGTTTAGGGCGAGTCCTACTACTAGGGTAGTATTATGAGAGTGATGAGTTAACTTAACTAAATATGGTTGAAAATAATTATCCATAACTAGCTTGTTTCTACTTTAGAGGCAAATCATTGAGTAAATCAATTTTACAACTTCTAGAAGCTATGAATTCACTCAACAACTTAAGGAGTCATGATTTAATGAAGTTGTATAGTCAAAAACTAACCTTGAAACTCTCATATTAGCGGTGTAGCCATAACTTGGAATATAATGAGAGGATTCAGGGAACCTTTCCACTATAATACTCAAATAATTGGGTATTATGAATCTACTAGATAGGGATACTAGGTTTTGATAAAATAGTGGGATACATTTAATGATTCAATTAATCAGTAATTTATAATCGAAAATCAAGATAAATTACTAATATGCTATAAGTTTTATTTTGCATAAAAATGGAAAGTAATACCAAAAATACACTATGATTTATATAGGATAAATAACATGTCTTATCCAACATGAATTTCCAAGAGTAGTACAGGCGATTGAGAAAGGTACTATGATATAGAGAATTCCATGTGATGGAGTCCCCACTACCTATTGAGCCACCTCAGGAAGTGAGGGTGAGAGAAATTCTTAAATGAGATTTATATATTCCAAATATTATGTCTTCATTGTAATTCTATCATAAATGTCCAAAAATTTGTGAAAAAATAGAAATACATGAATGATTTTACATGTTGTCTCATCCTTGAGAAGTTTTTGAGGAGAAAGGGAATCAAGATATGAATAGTGTGATGATTACACTTAATATGTGTAAATTGAAAGATGAATAATGATCATTCAATAAATCCATTTATTATATCATTTCACCCAATTATTCTATTTTTTAGGATTAAAAATGAATAGTAAGGAGAAAATGCTTCATTACCTTTTGGATAAGGTTATCCAAGTTGATAAGAACTTAAAGAAATATTAATCTTTAGTTATTATAGTGAAATTTTTTAAAGAAAAAGTGAACATGGATAATTAAAAGTATGGTGCCAAAGGAACCTTCACAATATACTTCAAAGAAAAGATAATAGGCATTACACCAGATTTTATTTTCATTGCGTGTCATGAGATACGTATATGGAAGCACTACTGGAAAGATGATCTTTCCCAACACTTCTATACCAACGGTTTGTAAAAAACGTTGGTATAGCTACCCTTTCCCAACGGTTCACCAAAACCATTGGGAAAGGGTCCCTTTTCCCTCCCCTTTCCCAACGGTTCACCAAGAACCGTTGGGAAAGGGTCCTCTTTCCCAACGGTTCACCAAAACCGTTGGGAAAGGGTCCTCTTTCCCAACGGTTCACCAAACCGTTGGGAAAGGGTCCTCTTTCCCTCCCCTTTCCCAACGGTTCACCAAAACCGTTGGGAAAGGGGAGAGATAATTTCAACCTTCGGCCAACAAAATTTCAACCCACCCAAACCTATCCCAACGGTTTGGAAAACCGTTGGGAAAGGGCTATCCCAACGGTTTTCCAAACCGTTGGGATAGATTCTTTAATTTTTTTCCAGGCCTTCTAACCAAGAACATTATATAAATAAAAATTTTAAATAATTATGATAATACATATATATATTTATGAAATTATGTTTACAAAGTGATGTTAGGTTAGTGGTTAAGTCGTTCGATTATAAACGAGGGGTCGTGGGATCAAATCCCAGCGGATGTTTTATTTTTTGGAATTTATATACCAACGGTTCCATTACCGTTGGTATAGATTTCATATTACCTATACCAACGGTTTCCAAAACCGTTGGTATAGGTATATACCAACGGTTTTTTGAAAACCGTTGGTATAGACCTATCCCAACGGCTTACTTGGCTACGGTTCTCCAAACCGTTGGTATAGGCTATACCAACGGTTTGGAGGCCTATACCAACGGTTCCAAACCGTTGGTAAAGGTTAGTTTTCCAGTAGTGAAGAATAAGTGAAATAAATTTAATTTGAAGTAAGTAGTGGCTTCCACTTAGTGCATATTGGTCATTTTATGTGATGATTCTATCATACTTCTAGGATATTAAATACAATATTCCTATCACATATGTGTATCCAAATACTATAACCAAATAAGTATATAAATGTTATAAGAAGTAAGGTGAAATATATTAGTGGATAAAAACGAGTGATTCCTAAGTTAGCATTAAGTTGTGCACAACTTATAATTTCCAATATTAATGATTCTAGTTGAACTTTTATAGAGTATTACCAAAATATATATCACAAATGTCTATTGGATAGAAGGATACATTATTCTAGTTTTGGAATGAATGTTGTTTGTGGTATTTAATACTCAATTAATGGTTCAAAAATTCTTGAATCATCAGAAATAACCAATGAATGTAAAATGTAAGACCTGATTATACACAATTGAGGAAACATAATTCTTTCTGTAGTAAAACTAAGTAGTTGTCAAGGATATACCCAGTATGTTTTATACTCTATGGAATTAGATACCTTAAGTATTATCGACACATTTAATTACTTAGTTTTGGACATAGAAACCTTTAGAAATAAAGTCAGGACACAAATCTTTCAGAATTAGTTTAGCTTGGGAGAATGAACTATTCCAATTTTAAGATAGTAGTAAATAAGCTTCATAAGTTTCCTTCATGTGATTTAAGTAATGAAAGAGTGAAGTATGGTATTTTCATATCTAGAAGATATGAGTTTCTTTGGGCCCATGTGTTGAAGAATATATTTAACAACTATTCATTGATCATTAAAATGTAGCATGGAATAATTCCTAAATGCACATTTCCTTATACACATCAAAGCTATGATGTTTATTAAGAAGATTAATGATGAGTATTACATGAAACCATTGATAATTATAATGTGGTGTGGATTAATTTCTAAATACACATTTGATTATACACATCAAAGTCATGTAATGCCCCGACCCCAGTTACCCAGAGTCGGTGCATTATTACATAACATTGGCATGATCACAAAAGATCAAGTCTCGAAAGACCGATTAGTTTAGTAGCCTTGGAAACACTAGATATATTCATAAGTCTTACATTACATCATAAAGTGAAAAATAATAAAACAACATCTTGACTTCATATCCCCTCATAAATTCCCTACATGTCATTCATAAAATACTTCTTCACATCCTGGAAAAAATTAAAACACTGAAAGGTGTGAGATCAGATGCTCAGTAAGGATAACAATATAACAAAAACTTTCATAATTAAGCAAAAAAATTTAAGGAAATTTATAAAAAAAAGCCTTTTAAACTTGAACTTCAGCATAATATGGAAAAAATAAAATGAAATAATCCCATTTACTTATTCACATGGATATTCGACTAATTGAATAATCACATGAAATATCAATAACCACTTTCATAATGATGGAATGCATAATGCCAGACTATCATAACCACATAGCCAAGACATCGTGCTAAGACTACAAATAAAATTTTGTTAAGGCCTCGTTCCAAGACACTAGTTTGTCTCATGAGACCTACCGATGAATCAAGGAGCTATAGCGGGCTCCACCCGTCACTTATTAAGTCCAATGCATTCCTCATATGAACAGGTTTAAACATAACATAAACATTCGTATTAAAACTAGCATACGAAATGTCAATAATTTCTCCATAAACCATGAATGGTATAAAAATAACACATCTACAGTCAAACATATCACAAAACCTTCAATTTAATATGGAAGTTTTGTATCATAATAAATCAACTTCAAATAAACTTAAAATCCATCAAAGGATGTTGACATAGATGAAATCAAAACTATTTGAGAGAAATATCTATTTTTTGAAATCATTTAAAAGTCACATAATTATAAAATAAAACATTTAATTTAAAAATATTCTTATAATCTTGTAAGGGAAGCTTCGAAGATTTTATAACGGTGGAAAATAACCACACCCGCCGTATAAGTTAAAAAGACATTCTTACCTTAATTTTGTCGAAAAGGTTAAAAAGGACCTTATTTGGAAAACGATGGAAAGATTCCTTTATAAAATTCTTATAAAAATTAAAAAAAGGGTATAAATGACTTTAACCCATATTCTGTAAAATAGTAAGAATGTTTTGAAATAAATTTTTAAGAAACATGGATGTGGATGATAAAGAGGTCCTAATAGATAATTACGTATAAAAAACCTCAGATAATAAAGAGATTGAGAAATAAACCCTTACCTTGTACTTTTCCTTGATAGAGTGTTGGTTAAACTCCTATATAATGGTGAAATAATTTTTATTAAATTATACAATAATCATATACATTAATATGATATCATATATGATCTTTTAACACTGCTTTGTTAATAATATCTTTGTATTATCTTCGTTTCGGGTGTTAACTTGTTTTATTTTATATGTTTTGTTACATAAGCCATATTTGTTATGGATAGGTTGTATGTTATTCATATCAAGAATGATATAAAGTCCTTAGACATTATTTTTAATCATAAAATGAGAATTATACTTGAATGGATACGATGGGGAATGAATCTCATCGCGTTCGTGGAGACGGTAGTCCGTACGTACGCACGAGCGACAATATCATTATTTTGATATTAAAATAATATATAATTGGATGGTATATCATATATACAGAATCATTATCATGTTATACTTATTATTTACATGAATTATACATCATTATTATACCCATAAAAATAATAATATATTGAATAACAATTACACCACGACGTGGAGACGGTAGGCCGTACGTACGCACGTATGGTGACATGTCATTCAAGGGATGGATAGAATAATGAATTTGGTTGTTCCATATTTATAATAACATCATAGTATATATAATATACTGGATTTATTATTTTATAATGGAAATAACAAGGAGATAAGAAGTTGAAGAAGAAAGGAACTTGAAAGAGGGTAGTGAAAACATTGCCTCTTCTTTGAGTTCTTCCTTTTGATTTGATCAAAAAGGATCTTTAGGTTGGATTTATGATCAAAATAAGGCCTCTAGGTTGAATTTAGGTCAGTTGAGAGAATATTTGGGCAGGGGTTGTCTGAGACAAAAGGCTTTGAAGGTATGAAATTGAGAGAAGGGGGGTGCCCTTTTATAAGAGGGGTGAGGGGCACCATAGGAAAAGCTAGAAATATTATTTTATAATAAATTAATATTTAGTTTATAATGGATCCAAAGTGGATTATTTAAAGGTTAAGGTGGGTATTGGTCGAAAACCACTCAACCAATATATTTTAGATAGGTTTGGGTCACTATAGTAATCTTATCTTTTAGATTTAACTCTTAGTTAAATAGTTTTACATTTACCATGTCTCTTTGTATTTTTATAATATATAGTCAATAAACATACTATAAACTTCCAAGAGACCCCCAAGTGGTCCATTAATGATAAACCTATCATTATATAAGTCTCTTTGCCGAACCTTAGATTTTTAGGAATACAATATAAATTAATAATATAATATTTGTTTTAAAAACTCTTTTATGTCAATTTTGACACTATTGGGTATTTTGTTTTTGATAAATTCATAACAGCATTATTACTTTGAATTTTTTTTATATAAAAAGTACTAATATGTCATATTAAACTATATAATTAGTGTAATTAATAAAAAGTTTCAAATTACATTTATTTTGATATTTATAATATCAATTATTCTAATTTTTCTTTAATTAGGTAATTACTGCATCACCATTGTGTCATAAATAAATTAAATTATTTGATGTCTAAAAATTATAAATAAAATACCATTATGTAGGAAATCTTTTTATATTTCTAATTAATTTTTATAATCTAATTTATCTTATGTATAACCATATATTAATTTTTTTTAGTAATTAAACTTTGATTTTAACTCTTTTAACTCTTCTTTGAATTAAATAATAATAAATGTCCTAATCTAATCCAAGTGGACCTAAATGATAATATTTTATTACTAAGGTTGTTTTTGGTCGAGATAAACTTGTCCTATAGAATTAGGACATGTGTTAGGGTAATATTAATATCATTTTTACCCTTAATTACCCTATTTACTTTTAACCGTGGTAAATAAAAGTAAAAAGTTACTATTCACCAAAAATTATTTTCATCTTATTGAACCAAATTTTACTCCTTGATATTAACCGTTTCTCTTGGATTTTTGAAATTCCACTCACAGAAGCGGTAAAATTAAGTTTTATGTGAATTTACAAATTCTCCTAGGAGGTGGGTAAAAGACGGTGAAAAGTTTGATACATTTTTTATATATCTAAAATTATTCTAAACTAACTCCAATGAATTAAATTGAAATTATATAGGTATTATGTATCTATTTTGGCCTTAATTAAATTTAAATAAAATAAATAATTATTTAAATAAAAATTCAGTTTTAAACTATAACTCAGTGTTTTTTCACTATTCATCAAAAATTGAATGTTTTCAGAAAAATACCAAAAATTCACCCTAGGCTAATTTCTATATTCTGAATCCAAAAATAAAGTCCATTTTGATAGATAAAATTTATAAAATTTCAAAAAGTGGGTATTACTATTCATAACGGCTAGTTTAATTGGTTGTGGTGTGTGTTAGAACTCGAAGTTGCGTACAACACACACTACTGTATTATTCAAAGAGAAGCGTACTGTAGAAGCTTGGGGTGTTACACATGATGTAAGTAAAAGTATAATCAATATTGAGATATATATGTATTGTAGAATATTACATTATTTTTCAGGACATGCTTTAAAAATAAGTGGCATTATCCCATAATAATATGAAAACTATAATGGAAAATGGATATAATATGAGTTATAGTATGATATAAATCCATTATTTCATAATTAACACGTGTTTAAATGAAAATACTTTGTTAAGGAAACAAAAAAACTTACATCAAGGAAAAAAATGTGCATCTAAAGAAATTATCCTAAAGGTTTCTAAGGATGTTACAAAATACCAGAGATAGAAAAGTTGTAGTCAAGTGATAGAATATATTTTTATAAAAAGGCTGCACATCTCTATTTGAGATAGTGGGAGAAAAATTTACTTGGATTAAGTTAATTCCAAAAATGCACAAATATTTTTCATAGGAACAAGTTCCACAAGAGTTTGTGGAAATGAATGTTCCAGAGACACATACTACGTAGGAAGAATAAAACCATGGTAATGGTTTCAAAATAACCATGGCTAGTCATACATTATTCATTGAGAATAATGAATCCTGTAAGTAAAAAGTAAATTGAAATGAGATAAGATTGACAAGTTCAATTAAAATTCAATAATGGATTTCATGTATTGAAGTACATGTTCTTATTATTTTGAATGTTTCAAATATTGATACTATAGTGGTATTTAAGAGGAACATTACATGGATGGTACAAGAGTGGTACCAATAAGGATCAATTGGTTATACCACGTCATCATGCACAAACCCATCAGAATTTTCTACTTTTCATAGTTACTTTCTATGATCATGATATTTAGCATTGGATGTTAAGAAAACTCTCTTAGAGAGTGTCTATTCAATACAATCAGAGAGATTTGGTGACACCATAGAATTCCAATATGTGGTTTAAGTTACTAAAATCAAATTTTGGATCGTAGTATGCAACACAATCATGAAATATTTATTTGGAATTAATTATTTTCATGTTTCTACAAGAGGATTGTGAGAGAAAAAATATTTTCCCAAGAAAAATATGTTTGATAAAATATGGAAAATAACTATTGGTCATACACTTAGTTAAGAATAGAATGAAAGTAACTATTTAGAGATTGAATTAAAGTAGCAACCTAAGTTATAAGGAATGAGATCTAATGAGGTTGATCTAATGGGTTTCTTAGACCAAGTCATAAGTAAATATACTAACATGGTATTAAAAAATACAAGTTAGAACAATTAAAGAGATAATTGTGACCAATGTCACATGGCATAAATATATTTAAGAAGACATGTATGTTACATAAGAGTGGATTAATGTGGTGAGTATAATTCCATATGTTTATATAATGGATCAATCGCATTTTATATGCTATGTAATAGATATAATATTTCCAACATATACATTATGGTAGGAAAATATTGGTTGAATCTTGGAGAACTGCATGAGAAGCAATCAGAACTATCCAATTGTACTTTAGAGAGTACAAGTGATATATTCCTGGTACTTAGAGTGGAAGGTACACTAGTTATAAGGGGACATAAACTGGTATTCCTTTGGATCAATATGATATAAAATCATAATTAGGCCAAGTTAATGAGTAAAAAAATCTCATTCAAGTTAGTATTCACAATATCTAAAAATACCGAGTGTGTTGGGACTTTTGATACAACTTAAGAAGTAGTGTAAAATGCACAACAATTTATTCCACTTCTTAGAATCACACCTAGTAAGTAAAGTTTTATCCTTATAAAAATTATGATAATCCTACTATAAGTACTAGAAAAGATGCCAAGTTTTGATAGTGGGAAAAAGGAAAATACTCAAGGATATCGTATCTTGAGAGCCTTACTCAAGGAGGTGAAGACGTAGATGGTAGAGTGACCACGTAACAGAGATACGATAGGCCCAATGAATAAATTCATAACTCAACAAAAGCATTATTTTATCACGTGACGTCTAACAAGCTTAGTTAGCAATTCAGATCCAGTGCAAGTGAGAGTGTTGTAAAAGTGGGTACCCTAGACCCGATATAAACCGTTCTTTTCGACTACCATGTCATTTATACAATGCGTTATACATGATGTATTCTTACCATAATAGTTTTGATATTTCTACATCCACTATTTACAAGGTAATGTACATAGATTATCTTATGTATCAAAAGGTTATAGTAGTTACCAGTATATAATGATAACCTCAAGATACTATGAAATTAATATTAAACATATATAAAATGGTCTAGATATATCATACTAAGTGGACACAAATGATGTTTTAAAATCAGGTTATAGGGGATCATAATCATTGAGACTTATTTACATGAAGTTCACAATTGGTGATTTCGAGTAGATGAGATCATGAGGACCGACCCACCAATTGGGACAACACATGTTTAATGTTTCATTGATAATTATTATTTTCAAACATGTGTAATGGTCTCCCAACTTGAGATTATTATCATTGTATAATATTTTATTACGTACTTTGATGTAAGATGAAAACTATAACATTGATATCATAGTGAGGTATCTTTCATTGGGTGTGTCATTGGTGGTATAAAATTGATTGAATAATCTATATAGAATTTGTCACTTCTGAAAAGAAGTGATATCTATGGCCAAGTTGACCAGGATGATAATACCTTCACTAAATCCATGACCATGGTTGAAGAAGGTAAGTCCATACATTAATGTTAATGAATAATAATGTAAGAAAGGATGATGACATGAAGTGTGCATCCTTCTTTATGAGATATCCCGAGTCAAAGAGATTATATAACATGAATTCTATTCATAAGAAAGGTTTTTGTTGTTATGATTTTTCCTTATCTCCTTAGGGGCATTGATGGATTTCTAGGCTCAGCTCATGGTCTATGAATAGTATTCACTCTTATGTAGATAATGTCCCAAAGGGTCACACACTAATAATATTAAAAATTCTGGACTACTCTACTGAATAGGAGTATACAAGATGGTGGTCCCCACCATGGGGACTGAGTGATGTCTGAGAATATACAATCGCTAAGTAATAAATAAATTATTTATTATTTGAGTATAGAATAATTGGAGTTGAATTTATTTATTTAATGTATTTACAAGTAATAAAGTAAATACATGTAAAAATATTATACAAACAAAGATTATTTTAATATTTAAGGTTTGTTTAATATCTGAAGGAATTATGAGTCAAGTTAATGAATCACTTTTATCATGAAATATATTTATTATATTAAAATAAAGAGATAAAAATATAAATGATGTTGATGACCCAATTAGTTGGTCATAACATATCATTTATGGATTTTTTAGTGGGCAATAAATATTCAAGGGGCTAGGGAACCATTTAAAGGTATTTAGAACTTCACTATATAAGGAGGAGGAGGCTATCATGTTAGTTAATATTAATACTATTATTTTGAGAGATCCTCTCTCATCTCTCCCACTTCCTATGGATAGAGTCCATCAATCCAAAAAACCAATCTGAGTTTTCCTCCTTGGATCAAAGGATCAACATAGCGATGATCGTAAGGACATTGAAGTCTTCATCAGATCTCTACATTAGCACCCATAATTCATTGAATGATTTTCACATAAACTTTTGAAGAATGCATGGATGATCTAGAAGGATCATCCTTTATTTACTTTGAGAAATGACCACCAATGAGGAGAATATGTTGATCACGACTTCAGATCAAATGAGGTAATTTATTTGATTTAATTTTTATTCTTAATTCATTCACATGAGTTCCTTGGGTTATAACTAGGAAGTGATTATGTTGGAGATAATGTTAAAAAATCAATTGAAACATTAAAATTTTAAAATCCTGATTTTTTAGACATCCGCTGCATTTCTAGTACCAACAAGTTTGAATATACAAAAGGGGATAATAATTCTGATTTTTTTGTTGTTAAAATCAATTGATTTTTTATTTGAAATAAAGTCTAAATTAAATTTTTATATCAATAGGGCGTGACTAAAATTTTGGAAATACAATTTGACCATGTAGATTTTTATGTGACTGTGTGCTGATCCAATTACCATGATCCTACAACCACAGGAATGATACTGTGGGAATGATACCATGGGAATGATAATACACTTTTGATAATGTAGCTACAATCATGAGAATGAAACCGTGCCCCTATAATGAATCTATGAGGCTTCATCCATGAGTATTCATCCATGAATGTTGTGACTTTAGGAATACAACCATGCCCCTACCCTATGACCGTGAGTTCCATGACCTTGGAAATGTGACTGCGCCTATGACTATGGATTAGATACCATGTGACCTCTCCTCCAATTTTTTACACAATCCTTTTGTAGCTAAGTTTCTATGTGTTATCCATCCTTTTGTGCATCTCTGAGATCGAGTGAATAAGAAAGGAAGAAATGTTGAAACCCATCCATCTAAGGCCATAAGATCAAGTAAGAATAAATGATGAACCAATATAGAAGAATATGTTGAGACCAAGATTGAAATATTTGTATCCATCAATTTAGGATTTAAATTATAAGGCCAAGTGAAGAATGATCAAACCTGGATTGTTGATGAATAAATCTAAATGTTCAAGATTAACCAATTTGAAGTAAATCAAGGCTAGATATTGGAATTGTACACTAATGAATCCAAGATAGGGGGAACAAAATTGATTTGTGATGTTAGAAGATTCATGAGTGGTGATTGAAATGGAAATCGATTCAATTTCAATGAACCATTTGAAATTTGAAGGTTTATTCTTTATATTGTGATGAGGAAAAATATTCACCCAAAGCATACCACAAGACCAGATTTATAAGGTGAAATCGATATTGAAGATTCATGACATGTAGAGCTCAATATAGTTCAAAAAATTAAGGAAGGAAGATCAAACCAAGGATAATAATAGAATATAAGACCTGTATGATTCCTATTGCATGATGAAGACAATGCCACTCAATTCATGGAGAAGAATCCACATTACAATATGAAGATCAAGATACTAGTTCAGAATGTAATATATTTTCAAAGATAATTCCTGGTCCATTGAAATTTAATCCATAATAGACGAGCTTGTTGAAAATTGATCACTGAAGGGTACCCTAAATTTGTTAGATTGATCTTCGTAGTCAAAGAAGGGGATGTTGAGGTAGAATTTTCATGTTCCTAGAAGAAAATATAAATATTTAAGTAAGAAAATTTCATATGAGGAAGGATATGCGAGTTAAATATAAAATAGTGATCCCTGATTTTTGTTTGTAGGTTTGATTTGTAGAATAATTTGGGATGTTATCCCTTTATCATTATGATTTCAAAGATGGAATTTGGTTCACACCATGTTCTCGACTTAATGCCTTTGAGGAATTCTATAGAATATTGAGTTCTGATGAATCCATTGTCTACAAGACTTATATGACTGATTGAGGCTCTCTTGTAGATTTCAATATTTCAGAACATTTTGAAGAGATGAGCTTGTGGATTGAGAAATAGATCTTAGTCTAATAACCTAAACTCAAGTGGATTCCCCAAGCTTAAGACCAGTGGGGAGGATTGAGTGGATTCATTCCATGGGGATATTTATCATGTGAGTTTTGAGACATATTAAAGGGAATTCATGAATTGAAGATCCTTGGTCAATACATTGGACCATATTCTTGTACAAAATTAGGGGATGCCTGAAGTTAATTTTGATATGAGCTTGAGTGTTGTAGCATGAAATTGAGATAAACAGAAGGAATTTCATGGGAGAAGTCAAGTTAAATGCATACATATGAATATTAAAAGATCTAGGGTAAAAAATATCACACTATAATATGCCACATTGGTTGGAAATTTTAAAGTAACAAGTCGTGAGAATTAAAAGATATTTCGATATCTTTAGAGTGTAATCAAGCATGTTTTACCATCACTTTTAATTTTGAATATTTAGATATTTGGATGATTTCAAGGGTGGAACTTGGAGGATTAGATTCCTATAAATAAATATAACATTCTTCCATGAGAGGAGATCATCCGATTTACTAGGAAATCATGCCGGTACTGCTCTATCTTTTATACTATAATTTTAATTCTTTTTTATATAATAGCAAACTCATATTTTTAATTCAAGTGTTATTCCATTTCTTCATCTATACCTACATCTCTATCCCCTATAGCTTTCTTCACCATAATCTATTATACTCATAGTAATGAGTAACTAACTTTTTCTTTATCCTCGGGGGAGGTTTTCTCGGTGATCTCAAATCCTTGATTTACAATTCATTATGTTTTTATTCTTTTTTTGGTGAGGGGGAAAGTAGTGATTAAGATTGGTGTGATGGTTTTTTGTCACTCTTCGGTGAGACATTAAAACTCATTATATTCCTTATTAAACATTTATTACCTCACTTATATTTGAAAAAATATTCATACTGTGGAGTTGAGTGTGTTCGAGAGATGATAAGGACAATGGAGCAAGGTATTTAAAGGTGTCACACTCTTTGTTAAGGTGTGTCTTCAACCTTGAATACTAGAGGAGGTGATGTTTGGTGTGACAAAGAGGTGTATTATCCATGATAAAATTCACACACAATATAAGGTTTAGTAGTTCATGTGTGGTGGGATGAAATATACAATAAAATTTTGACAATAATAATAGATAATAAAAGAAGTTGAGTGACCAACCCTATAACCAAGTCATTTATTTCTAACAGTATTCATTTGGTCTTCATATGTATGTTTACTTTACAATTTTTCATTCCACATTCTCAAAAACAAATTTCTTCTACTTTCATAAAATATAAAAACCCAATAAAATAAAATAAAATAATTTTGAATAGTATGTGTTTGATTGTAAAAGCTCCTCAAGTGAAATTAATTGGGTCAAACACTGTGTTGCATTAGGAGAATAAATTGTAGCATTTTTACTATCCTATTAAAGGAATGTTAGTGACATTCTAGGATGAATAAATCCCGTTCTATCAAGGACCTATAATTTATCTTTCAACTATTTCAACTCGGTCAGAGCTATCTAGTAAGATGTTAAGTAAATGGGGCTCTCCTGAGGAGAAAATCGATAGGAAAATTGATCTCTCACTCAGGTGGAAACCGAGAAAAATCCTCTCAAAACACATTAGGGTACCATTATAAGACCAATAGAAGACAAAAAACTAAATCCTAATACACAAAATCAAAGAAAAACCAAGAAATATTACAAGAGATCAATCCCATCTATAAAATATCATTCCTCACTCCCACTAATTATGGATCCCACTCACCCTAGAAGATGTGATTTCTCCAATCCGAAGATAGAAATTGGACCTTATGGTGATAAAAATAACCATTTACTTTGAATCTAATAAACTAGTCCATACTGATTCTAGGATAAAAAATATCTAGGTATAACATGAGGAAATCCTAAATGAATTCCATGACAACAGTTACAACACGACACTTCAAGAACTTAAAACCTTGCTCCATTTTCTATATAATGGGGTAAGAAAATGCATTATAATACATTAGTTCCACTCAAAATCCCAAAGAGTTAAGTATTATTAATGAGATAAATGAATGGGAAGAACTCTTATCAAGTAAAAATAAATCTATAGAAGAAGAAATAAACACCATACCTCTCATAGTGGCCAGTCTAGAAACTATGTCCTCAGGTTCCATATCACCTGCATAGAGACATCTTGACCTAGCCCCACCCTAAGCCTTATTCACATGGTAAGAATCCCATTTAACTTAAGGGAGATATATTTCACCCTCAGAAGCATCTAATCACACCTATGAACCATTGGATAATGAAAAACCAACTCCACTCCCTTACAGGGGAGTCTTACAAAAGCACTGAAGATAACCAGGATGCTAACACTTGTGAAACACCATTAGAACCTTGAGGAAAGTAGGTTTGGTGTGTCCATAACTCCAAAATTTATAACAAACTACCATCACATGACCTGAAGAAACCATTGGTTCGGTTCTTGATGACTACTAAGAACTCTTTCCACTGCCCCAATGAGGTCCATATCGCTTCCTCTTCTAGCCAAATAAAGAACTCTAGCTACCACCCATTTAAGGAACCCCAATGAGATTTGTCTTCCTAAACATGTATGACTCTTCTATATCCACCTTATCAACCACCTCAACATAAGTCTACAAACAAATGAGGACAAGAATTGACTTGATCTCAACCTTTAATACCATTTAAAAATGATTATATTTAAGGTAATAATTCAAAAGGAGCTTATGAGACACATGAACCAACTTGGAAAACTGATAGATATACTCAATTAATGATGGATATCCTTTCTCCATAATTATGAATTCACAATCTATCACCACCCTTAATTTCTTTGGATATAATTATTGGTTAAAAACCTCTTTAATGGTAGTCCATGTGATGTCCTTATGCTACTTTTCTAGCACAATGAATTCCCACCATTTTTTACTTGATATTTTTAATATATAAGTGGTAAAGTGTACCTTAAACGTAACAGGGGTATTCAAAAATTTAAAGATATGATTGATCTATTCCATCCACTCCACAAGCTCCTGGGTTCCCTTTTCACCATGGAAGACCAATGAATTTTTCTTAGTGAACTCCCAAGTATGGTCCACCATCCATGACTGATCCCATATACCCTCATAGACTAAGGAATAAATCTTATGGATCACTGAATCCACCAAATCCAGATCAATAAGAGGGTTTTCCCACGAGACATGCTTCACAACTCTCTCTCTATGCCTAGATGATGACTTTCTGGGAGGCATTGTCTACAAAAAAAATACACAAGATCAATCAACACACAATTGAATCTAAAAGATAAAAAATAAAACCAGTAATAAATATCATAATAAACCTTAAATAATTATCATTAACATCAATATAAACTTCAAATGAAAAAGGTATAAAAATATCCCAATTTTAAAAATTTGTTCACAATGCATGGTTTGGATGAACGGTTAGTAAAACTATGTTCCAATCATAAAATTTCCACTTGAAGGTAACATAAAAGGCCATATGGGCTCTGAACGGTTACTACTAACTATGTGACTTAATTGTGACCATCAATTTCCCTCCCTGTTTCACCTGAAAACTCAAAATATTTTATGATATCTCCCCATAAATCATAATAAATAGGGAAATACATCAAATCACAAATAAAAAACCCATAACTGGGCTAAAAAATTTAAAGACAATCCCAATCTACCCATGGAAACTTGAGGTTCAACACGAAGAGGATTAGGTTGGGAATACTTCATTCCTACCTCCCGAGCACTGATGGTCCTTGCTCTAGTCTACCAGTGAACCCTAAATAAAAACCAATTTGATAACATTTTGTAGAAAAATGACCTAGGTCAACCCAAACCATCACCTGAGCCGGCAGACGATAAGGCCTGAAGCACATTCCTGGACTCCATGGGATGACAGTAGGCATCAGGGCATCATAATAAACCTTTTGGGAATAACTTCTCCATTCGATAAACCATCATGACCCATCAATTAATTGAAAAAACACACCAATTGAATAAACATGACCAAAATATATAAATATATATAATAGAGTCAATGAAAAATTACTAATAATAGATATCGTAAACACCATCACATAACCATATATAACATGTCATATACAAGACATATACATGAGATCCACAATCAAAATATCAAAACTCAAAAAGGATAGGGACCAAGACCTAAATTGGTCATACTTAACATCCCAATGATACAAAATCTCAAAAACAAATCCTTATGAGAAAATCCCCATGAGAACACATCTCCTCCACATTAAAATCTCAGACATCTACAATCAAGAAGAGACACTAAAATTCATGGTTCCCTTTACCATACCCTTGTACTATAAAAAAAGTATTTCCGATGCCCAAAGGCATAAATAGTGTGTGAGGAATAAATCCCACTAGGATAAAACCACAAATATATATAAGTATTTCAACCATGCAATCAATAAATCTTATTTGAAACTCATTTTCAAAACCATGTTCAATTTTAAAACAAGTCCACTTGAAAACATTTCCCCTTTTTAAAATTCATTTCATTTTCCTCAAAAAATATATGTTACAAAAATATGAACAAACAAGGCTTAAGTAAAGAAATAATCTACCTGACATAACATGTTTAACACACCCACATATGGAATTAAAGTACACATAAACATAAACAATATCATATAATAAAATAAATGGAAATGGGTATAACACATGATATGTCATTCAAACAAGGAACTAACATAATTCATGAAAGAATATAAATCAACTAGACACAATAAATATAAAACATAGGCTCTAACTATAATGTTCTAGTCTGACATGGACTAAATTTTTTTTTATATCCTTTATAAAAAGTATAACAGTGTGTAAACTCTCTTGGTATTCCCCATTCCCAAACTTCAAAGAGACCTCTCAGACCCTTGGTCAACAAATTTGAAGTTCACTCAATCTTCCTCACAAAGGCTCTATTTGTACCTTAGAAAACATTACAAAATATCCCTTCGTATTCCTCCAAAACGATCTCTCGACCCCTTGGGAAACAAACTTTTTATCAAAGTCATGCACACCCTCACACTCTAGGTTTACTATGTGCCACTCACTGCCAAACATATTAACATCAATAAGCGTTATTCATAAAATCCATTTCAAAATCCAATTTAGTAAATTAACATGATCATTTTGGAAAAAATAAATTCCTCAAGGTAATTTTTTTAAAACTTATTTATAAATCCATTTAAATCCACAAAACTTCTTTGATTAATTTTATCAAACACTTAGAGTGAATTCAATCCATCTCCCATTTAAAAGACACTTTGAAAGATCAAATTTCCATCATTAATAAAAAATAGAACAATAATTAATCAAAAATTAATTTAAAGTTAATTTTTAAACAAAATCCAAATTCTGTGCGGGATTAAAGGTTATCTATGAAAAATGTCCTTAAATAGAGACACCTACCTTGTAAATAGATCCAGAAATGTTGACCTTAATAAAAACCACTAGATTTTGGAAGGAGAATTTCTTACACAACGAAACCATAAGAAATCAAACCAAAACCCCCATTACAACCTTATATTAATCTAACTCAATATCTAGGGTTTTCACCATCCATGTAAATTAAAGAAAAAGGAAAGAATAGGGGAATATATGAAAAAAATCTTGAAGTACTCGGCTAACCTTAATCCAAAACACAAAAAATCCAAGTATAATCTACCAAGAATGAAGAGGAGGAATATCACACAATTAGGGAGGAATATAAACATGGAATGGAAGATAAAAGAAGGAGAGAGGCTTAAAATCATGTAAGATAATTTTTATAAAAATAAAATTTTTAATTACATGGACAACTCGCATAGTTTGTCTACATGGTTAGACATACATTTTGTTAATTGTGCTAGTGCTGCTGTCTCCCCAAACCGAAGCTGCATTGTTACCAGTAAGCCTCACACAGTTTGAAAAACTATGTTAAAAATATGAAAAATATCACTATCACTAAAAACACACCCTCACATGATTATATGAACCATTAGAAAAACTACGCGTCAACTCTGCACCGAGGTCTATTTTCCCTAAAAACCAAATTTATGCCTTGACACTTGAAAACACAATGAACAAATAAAAATGTAAATAAAAACTCATGTAAGATGTACCAATGAACCGATGGGTGTCACAACCACATAATATATGATAAGAGGCACCGAGGACCCAATGAGTGAGGCAAAGTGAGGGTGTTGGTTCTTGGACAACCATTGGGAACCCAAAACCATGTCAAAACTCATTTAGATTGTTGGTATTTAATATTTGTTTCACCATGTATTATAGGATTAAGTTTTGGTTTTTCTCCCTCTAGATGAAAAATACACACATGATTCAATCCCTTCTTCCTTAATCATCATCCAAAGATAATTCATTATTTTCTCAATGGATTTATGATTCATTGATTTCATTAGAATTATAATGGTAATAGAATTATTATCTCTCTATTTTAGAAGGCTATGATTTTTAGTTTCATTATTTCTTCTATTAAATGTTTTTCTTAGAGTTCTGGGTGATTTTTTGATATATGGTGACTGAATGTGAATTAAATATCCCAACCCTTTTGTGTATTTTTGATTTATCATGATGTAGTTTGTAGAACCTAATATTTTTTCTCAAGAGAGACTTAGTTCATTTTAGCAGTTTCAGAGTCCCTGGTCCTCTAAAGTTTTGAAATAGTAAATTTATCATAGAGAATGGCCTCCAAAAAATTTTATGATCATTCCATTGATCTCAAAATGTGGTGTTTACCCTTGTTAATAATTTTTATGATGTTATGATCTGGTTGGATTTTCAGGGATATTTAGTATTTATTAAATAAATATTTATTTATGTCATGTGTGTGAATGTTGGTATCTTCTTAATGGGATATTAGATGAGTATTCTGACACCCCATTTGAGTTTAAAATGGGGGGTTTTACACAGGATGATTATAATTCATGTGTTTAGGTTATGAGTTTTGGAAGAAACCTTTTTTTAGGTGATTAAATTTTTAACTGATTAACCTAGGTTCACATTATAAATTTGTTCTCTCATATCACACCTAGGGTTAACAATTGTTGACGACTAATGGATCTATTAACTAAATCCCTAAATTCATAAGATGTGTTTATGTTGTACCATATGTGATGATATACATATGTCATAGTGTATTACATAAGAAGAAAAAATGCATATCATATAAATTTTTTGGGGATATCACATGGTTTGATATAACGATATCATACCACTACCTTTGGATATGTCGTACTATATAACATAGAGATATCATAATGATTATACTATTAGTAATTCATATCATATTATTAACATAATAAGTGGAATGTTAAACATTAATGTTTGGATCAATTCCGTGTTGGATATTATTAATAAACATCTCTAATGATGAAACATTTGAGAGAGTGCTTGGATAGAAAATGGGTTAGAAGTGTTGTGAGCCTTTATATTTAATCATACATTTAATAACATACAAGTAAATAAGTGTACATTTAATGTCCCAAAATTTTCCATGTATTATTTTAATATTATATGGGAATTAATTCGAGAATAGGCTCTGAGACAGCGTGTAGTTCCGAGGCCCGGTGAGCCTGGAACAAATGTTTGAATTTATTTTAATAATTAAATAACGCGTGTGTGCGGTTTTCTTGAAAAAGTGGAATAACTTCTGAACGGGAGCTCGGATCAAAAATCCAATGGCACCGTTGCGTTTAGAGCATCAGATTTACCCTAGAAGAGACCTAACATCAACTAGCACAGGCCGGTGGAGAAAACTGGGTTTTTGACATAACCATAATAAAATATCTAATTTAAAATATTTTATTAATTCTATTGCAGCAGATATCTTTATCCTTTTTAAATAAATTCTAGCGCAGGGGTCCAGGGGTACAAACTTGATAACCCTAAAACCCTTGTCGGCTCTGGAGGCTTTGGAGAAAACCTCCCAACACGGCGACGACGAGCCAGTGACCGGATCATCACCGATGAAAGCTGTGGAATCCAGGTAGGATGTTTGTTTGATGATTTCTTCCCCATTTTTGATTTTCACTACGAACGCGGACTAATCCATGAACAGATTAGACCGAGGATATATCGTTTCTTGTGGGGTGGGATTTTGTGGGAATAGTGGGGGATTTGATTCTTGAAATTGTTTTGGTTCGTTCAACCTCATAATGGTGACTGACCAAGATCGACATGAACATCGATCGAGGTTCGTCCCTCTCATTTTGGTGTGTTCTTATTCCCCAAATTCTCGCGTTCTTCGCTACGTTCTATGCATTCTTCATGGGGATATGAATGACGGATCGTTGCACACCCGTTTTGTGATGAAACGGTCCCAAATTAAAGATCTGGCATTGGTACAACCCTACGAAGGTGCGTCTGTGGTGGCGACGAACGGATCAAAGCGGATTGGAAGAAATCGTTCTTCAAACAATTTCCGCACGGGTTACCGGAATCGGATTTCGGAGATTATAGAAGGCCCAAAACCCATGGCTTCGGTATCTTGACATCGAGACGACCCTTTATATTGAGTTTCGCAGCAAACGGACCAGAGAAACACAATCCGGAAGATCAGACGAAGCACGAGGAAGAATACGGTGTTTCTGGAAATTTCCTGACTACACACTGTGTAGTATGGGCTACACGGAGTGTGTTTGTCGGCAGACCACCTGGCATGTACTCTAGGAGTACACGGACACAGGAAGGGTACACAGACAAGGACACGCCGTGTATACGCTTCCCCGACCAGACCCAGCCAGTACACAGGATACCCCGTATACTGGTACATGGGCAAACAACATGGACACGGGCAGAGACCGTGTACGGGCACATGGACATCGTACATGGAGCGAGTCCAAGTTCTCGGACACGGTGTGTGATTCTTGTACATGCCATGTAGTTGCTTTCTATCTGACAATACGAATGACACGGGCCGGTTACACGGGCAGTACCCGGGGTCAAGGAACACGGCGTGTACTTTTTCTACACACCGTGTAGTTTGGTTTTATACGTCTTGAACGAATGGCACGGGCCATCTACACGAGAAATACCCAGGGTCAAGGAACACAGTGTGTAATCATAATACATGATGTGTAACCTTTTCCTCATGGCTTGAGCCACTTTTCTTCTGTGACTTGTACTATTTCTTAGGGTTCATACCCTTGGTTTTCCCATGAAGGTTCTGGTATCAATTACTTTACTCAGGAGTATGATCCCTTCAGCAGAACTTCCTGAATAGAGTTGTTGGAATCCCCTCCGTGATACTTAGAGCTGGATCCTCTATTAATTCCCGGAACCCTAGGTAGAGTTCCTGATATCGACGTGACCTACTAACTAGGGTGCTGATTCTTTGCTTAGTGGATTAGCTCAGACTGAGTAGTCAGAATCACCCCATGACTTGGCTATGATCCTCATATGAGAATCATGTTCTCAACATACTTGTGGAGCGTGTTCTCTTGTAATGATTACTTCATATCTCTCTCTTAAGACATAAGAGTGAGTTATCCCAGTTGCATGCTTAGTGGAATCTTTGAGCTGGATCCTTGTAGAAGTATCACAATGGTTGTTGTGTATGAATATATCTGGATATTCTTGTTATATGTTCTATATACATATTCTGTGTGGAGATGAATGTATCTTTCCTTTGTGGTATTTCCCTTGTTGTTTTTCTTTTGTGGTTTCGGGGTGTCCTACGAGGTATTGTTATACTCACCCCTGCACGGGCTTTGCCTGCACGTGTTGTGTGTTGTGAAGACGAGCTAGCCTTTGACAGGATTCTAGGTGGATCAGGACCGGACGGTACTCAGTGAGATCAGGCAGGCCGAGGTGTGTTCCTACGGCTACAGACTGGAGTTCCAGCACCTTTCATTACAGGTTGGACTTTGTTACGGACTTTCTTTCTGGTGGGCTTGTACTGTTGGCCCAGGGATTTACTTTCTTGCACTTTACTTTCTTATCATACTCTGTGGTTGGGTTTTAGTGTATGCATGCATCTTTTCCATTTTTAGTAGTTTTCACTTTTCATCATTGTGGGCTTGGAGATGTGTGTGCGTGTGTACAGTTTTATAGGCAATGCCTCCCATGTTAGTAGCATGCCTACTCGGTGCTAGTCACCAGCCCCTGGCCTATTGGATGTGGGCTTGGGGAGTTGCGGATAGGGCCCCACTGGGACAGGTCATGACAGATTGGTATCAAAGGTGGTCGGTTCTACCTTAGGACCGAGAGTCTGTGAGTTGGTTTGGGGCAACAATGTTAAGTGTTTTGAGTTCGGATTTCAGGCCAGGGACCCCAGTGTTGGTGCGGGCGATCGACGTATCCATACACCAGGACTCTGATAACTTGATTTTTGACTCGGAACATGATAACACTAGTTATAGGGGAAAATAATGGTACATGCATCATATAGGAATGGGTTGTGGTTTCCATGTCCTTTTTGAGTCAGCTCTCTAGATATACTCACTGATTGAGATACATCTTGTTTCTTTAATAGGATGCCTCTGCGACGCGCACCCGCTAGGATCCAGCAGCTCGATCACAAGGATGACCCCCTCAGTGATGAAGCCTCGATACAGGGACCGGATCCCCTAGTTTTACCACCAGGTGGTGTGCCAGTTATCCCGCCACCTTTGGAGCAGTGTTTAGTGCCTGCAGTACCGGTGGAGGAGGAGTGCAGGCTGAGCACACTCCATGATTTTCAGAGACAGAGACCCCTCAGGTTTCGAGGCGAGCCTGACCCTCAGGTAGTAGAGGACTGGCTTGAGGCAGTGTCCAGAGTCTTTTATTTGGTTAGGACACCAACAGACCAGATGGTGATCTTGGCAGTGAGCCTTCTATAGGGCTCGGCAGGACGATGGTGGAGTTTGGTTATCCAGACCCACGACGAGGCGACACTTGCATGGTCAGAGTTTGAGCGTCTCTTCAGAGAGGAGTTTTCACCAGTTACCCTGAGAGCAGTACGTATACAGGAGATTCTTCAGCTCCAGCAGGGAACCATGACGGTGGCTGACTATTCGTTGAGGTTTACCGACCTCTCATGGTACTCGATGGATATGGTTATAGATTAGTACTTCAGATCTCGGACTTTTGAGTGGGGCTTGCACAGAGATATCCGAGCAAGCATCATCCCTATGAGCATTCCTACTTATGATGGGGTACTCGAGCAGGGTCTGGTGGTCGAGAGATTCTTGGCAGAGCAGAGACAACCGAAAGATGTCAGTAGTGGGCAAGCTGGAGCAGAGACCTTGGCAGCAGGAAGCCGACGTCAGGGACCCAAGCGTGGGAGATGTTTTCAGAGGAGATCCCAGGATAGGGGATCTGCCGTATAGGGTTCGCAGGGTGCATCTAGCTAGCCTCGAGAGAGGTGATGCTACTCATGTGATGGTAGGGGACATCTCGCTCGAGATTGTTCGACCCTCCGTACTACTGACACGGGAGCAATGGATGGACCACCGAGGCAGAGGCAATGTGTGGAGCAGGCTGATCCACGGGGCGACGGACGTGGTAGAGGATCTGGGAGAGTAGTTGGAGGTGGTCAGCGTTTTGACCCTTTGCCACCACCACCCCCAGGAGGTGCACCCCAGGCCCAGGGAGCTGGTGGACAGAGGCAGGGACAGCTGCAGGTGGCAGAGGATTATGACCCAGGTACTCCTGGAATGATTAGAGGTACTATCTTTGTCTTTTATACTTTGGCTGCCGTATTGATAGACATAGGTGCTAGTCATTCCTTTCTGGCTTCTTATCTTGTTAGAGACCTTGAGATTCCAGTTGAGCCGTTGACTCGACCCTTACGCTTAGAAACACCAACTGGAGAAGATTCAGAGATCACAAACCTCTGTAGACAGTGTGACCTGACCCTTGGAGGTGAGAGTTTCGGTTGGAACCTCTTGGTGGTAGAATCGAGGCCTTACGATGTCATTCTTGGTATGGATTTTCTATCCACGGTTCATGCCTAGATCGACTGTTTTAGGCAAAGGGTGCGGTGTGTCCGCAGTGATAGAACTAGGTTCTCTTTTATCAGTGAAAGAGAGACCCAGGCAGCGCAGGATGGACTCGTGCATTGGAAGGCACAACCGATTTCACATAAGTTGGCTACCCTATCCCTTAGTGCAGCAGATGTTACGAGTTTCTAGTTTCCAACAGTAGTGGCTGAGTACGAGGACGTCTTTCCAGAGGATTTCCCCGGGCTACCTCCCCACCGGGATATAGATTTTTTCATTGAGTTACAACCCAGTATGACACCGATATCAGCATCAGCAAATTGGATGGCCCCTGTAGAGCTTCGTGAGTTAAGGGTGCAGCTGGATGACTTGCAGAAGAAGGGCTTTGTGAGACCCAGCATTTCACCCTGGGTGGCCCCAGTGCTGTTTTCCAAGAAGGCCGACGGGAGCTTGAGGCTATGTGTGGATTACCAGAACTTGAATCAAGTGACAGTAAAGAACCAGTATCCACTATCGAGGATCGATGACCTCTTCGACCAGTTGAGATGGGCACAATGGTTCTCGAAGTTTTATCTACGATCAGGTTATCACCAGTTGTGAGTACGAGAGGAGGATATACCGAAGATGACTTTCAGATGTCGCTATGGTCACTATGTGTCACGAACCATATCTGGTCGCCGCCAAAATCGACACCAAACCCAGCCCGTGACAAGGCCCAAAGGGCGTTCCCGATCCCCACGTGCTGGCACAAGTGCCCGTGTATCATATAATGATAATTGGGAACGATTTACCCGATTTTATAAACTTTAAACAACAAAAAAACTCAATAAAACAAATCTGGGTTTTTCAACTAAAACCATCTTTTACAAAATTTCAGAACTGAATTACATAAGTTAAAACTATGTTTAAAGACCATTACAAAGGTAAAAAAACAAATAAGGACAGCCCAAGAACCTCAACATTGTAAGAGGCATTTCCCTCAAGCCATCTCCACAACACCGCATCATGAATGACCGGTGAAAATACGAACTGTTGGCACAAATGTCATACCCAAACCTACGACAACAAAAATAACCAAGTCTACTTACACCCAAGGGTGTAAGTAGGGTGTGAGCCAACGCCCAGTAGGATACCACCACTAAGAGATTCCCTATGATAAACATTCAAAGACAAAAAGCATGCAAGTTTTCAAAAACATGTAATTTCTAGTTATAATTTCTAAAAGATGCAACTTAAAAAAAACAGTTTTCAAGTGGGCTAATTTAAAGAATCAACACTTTTAAAATAAATTCAAAAGCTGCTGAATTTTCCAGCCAAATATACCGTATGCCGACGGTAAGTATAAAGGATCTAATGAGCACAAGTAATAGGAAATAACCCCTAGGCACTAGCTAGCTGTGGGTCCTAGGTACCTCGTATCTTGGTGAGAGTAACCACAAAAATTATCCGTTCTCGTGCATGAGCCACTAGTAGGGAACATAACCATAACCTAGTGGTCCCTAATCATCATAATCATAGTTTAGTTAGAGTTGTAAGCATCAATCCTGCTAAGTGAAACTGCGGCCAAACCCCACAGATTCACTAGCATACTAGTACACGTCCACCCACCTAGATACCCGGGTTTTCCCTTTGTGCTCAAACAAGTTCAACAAGCCAAGAAATATACTTTTCACATGAAAATATCACTTCCACATCACACATTATCCAAACAGACCCATGCACATCACACAAGTCACAAATTTAACTTTTCATTCAAATTCTTTTTGAAATCAAACTCACACCAAAATAGCCCACAACACTTTTTTTATAACATCCACAATCCAACACATCCTTTAACAATTTTATGAAGTCCCTAAAAATATGATAAACATCACATAACAGAACTATTCACATTTAAAATGGTTCATTTTAAAGTATAAACAATCCAAAATAGTTTTCCAATATGGTTTCACCTCTTACATAAATCATTAAACCACTCAAAACTTTCATAAAATAATTCTAAATAGTGCACCAAAGCTTTCCAAATAAAACCCATTTCAAAACCATATTTCAAGGAAAAAATCAAACCAATAAAAATTTAAAACAGAATTGGAATCCCCAAAAACATTTATTAAACAACTCCCATGTGTTATACAAACACCTCAAATAATAGTACAAAAGATCCACATGAAACACACACGTTTTCAAAATCACTTTCAAGAAGTACAATAAAGTTTTACACCTTAAACCCAAAAAAAAACATCTTTAAGACCTAGTGTCACACCAATACCCCACCAAATCAGAATTTTCATCCCAAACAAGATTTATTAAACAAAATTCATATGCTATAAAACAATCCCAAACAATACCCAAAGGGTTGCAAATGAAAACACCAAATTTTAAGCTAAAATGAAACTATAAAAGCAAATGCTTTACTAAATCCAACATAAACAGTTCACGCATCACACACAACATATTAGTAACATTAATGAAAAGTAATTCAAGCAAACTAACTCATCTAGAAATGTTTGTTTCGGTGCGGATGTGCATCGGGTTTCTGTTCCGACGCTGTTCCGCTAGGACGCGTTCGCACGTGCACCCGTCGACCCGAGGGGATGGGCGCGCGGCTTGTGGCCCCGCAGTCCCGCTTTCCAAGGGCGGGCGACATTCGTCCCCTATTCAGGGGCGTCTGCTCCTTGATCGAAACCGGGATGATGGGCTGTCGGCTCCTCCTTCCGTGGACGTCTCCTCGGAACTCGTTGCCTAATCCGGGTCTCCCTCATAGATTTAAGAATGTTCGTGAATCTCGTTCCCGACGCCATATCTTCATGGACACCGGTTAATTACGCTGCTTCCGCCCGGATGCTCCAAGGGGTCTGGTCGGGGCAGCAACCTGCGGTGAGGAGACCGGGTGGCTCTGGGTGTCGGGGACTGCGACTCTGCATGTCTGCCTTCCGTCCCTAATAGGGATTCTCGAAGGCGCGATGGCCTGAGGCATCCCATGCCGGGTACGGGGAACTGCGTTGCCTGAGGTTTTCCTCAGCTTCCCATGTTTAACACGGGGTATGCCGCGAGTTTAACGTCCAGCGGGGACGGCATCGGACTGATCAACACGAGAAGTGGATCAGATGACAGAACCCCTTGCGGGGAACCTCCGACGTTGGGGCCATCACATGGGCGGCTTCCCGAGTGAAGTGGAGTGGAATGAAATGGCATGACCCCACCAGGATGTGGCGGCCCGGGTAAGGATCAGGGTGGATGATGGAGTGAAGAGCTTGGACCCTGTAGAGGCTTCCTACGTACCGCGCGTTAGCGCGGATCAAAGTCAACGTAGTTCAGATATACAGTTTAACGTCATGCTGGACATCGGCAAGCCGACTCACGAAGAGGTCGAGGCCGCCGGGCGGAGGATTGAACCGAACCACCTCGCACAGAGGGGGATGGAACGGCCGGGTGGATCACAGTTTTACGTCATGCTGGACGTTGACAAGCCGACTCACAAGGAGGTCGAGGCTACCGGGCGGAGGATTGAACCGAACCACCTCGCACAGAGGGGGATGGAACGGCCGGGTGGATCATAGTTTTACGTCATGCTGGACGTTGGCAAGCCGACTCACAAGGAGGTCGAGGCTACCTGGAGAAGGATTGAACCGAACCACCTCGCACAGAGGGGGATGGAACAGCCGGGTGAATCACAGTTTCACGTCGTGCTGGACGCTGAAGGGAGAAATAGAAAAAGGCAGTGGGGAAGTGCAATGGAGATACACATGTGCAGTCCCCCACAAGAGCGGATTCATAGGTGAATCGACGCAAGTGTGAACCCGGGAGGGGTCCACTGATGGACAAACCGACGTAAATACGACCGGGACGACCAGGTGGCGGGCTTGAACCTCGGAGAGGCTTCCTACGTACCCTGTTTAGGAGACAGGGATCAAAGTCCACGTAGTTCGTTCGGTTTGTAACACTCTACCCCCATGGGCGAAGGCCACTCCATGAATCATCCCTAAAGAGGGGAAATCCCGTCATCCCTGTAGAGACGAGCGGGTGGGGGCCACATCCAAACCGGGGGGACCCTGCGTGCAGGGCACGGGATCGGGAGAAGCGGACGGTTTAACGTCTTGCCGGACGAAGTACAGTTTAACATCGTGTGTTGAGGACGAAGATGCTTGGCAGTTTAACGTCTTGCAGCGCGGACGATGGAGGCTAGGCAGTTTAGCGTCGTGCAGCTTGGACGTATGCTGAACAGTTTAACGTCTTGTAGCTCGGACGAATGCAGTTTAACGTCGTGCGGGACGTATAGTGTACAGTTTAACATCTTATAGCTGGGACGAATGCAGTTTAACGTCGTGTGGGACGTAGAAGCCGCCGACAGGCCCGTGTCACTTCGCGCGAGCCTGGAGGGTCGCACGGGAAGACAACGCACGGTGCGGGCACCCGGGATGAGGGTCGTCGGGCGCCACGCAGGCGGGTACCCAAAGGGGCCAAAGGGGGCGACCCTGGCGGATTGCGCGCAAAAGAGGAGCTTGGCGCGCAATACCGCGGGTCGGCGCGCAAATGGGCAGGCTGGCGCGCAATTGGGCCAGCACTTTGCGCGCGGATGATTGAGATTGCGCGCACCGGGCTTCGGATAGCGCGCGGGGGCAACGACTCATTCTTTAATGAATGGCCACTTTAAAAAGGGGGGGGGGGTGCGCGCAATCGGGCTGGATTGCGCGCACCCAGGGGCAATTGCGTGCAAGAGGCTTCTTTTGCGCACGAAGGCCTTTGGGTTAAGAGTTGTTTCAAAGGAAAGGAGCCAAGGGGATTGCGCGCGAAGGCGAACCCCGAGGCTTTCTTGCGCGAAAGAAAAGAGGTTACCTGAAGATCGGCATTGCGCGCGGAAGGGGTTGGATTGCGCGAATGAGCGACTCTTCGAATTCCGGCAACCTTCAAAACGTCGGGGGTCGCCTTATATTTATAGGCAACCTCGGGCGCGGAATCCGGTTCGCGGGCGCGGAATTCTCTTCGCGGGCGCGGAATTGGGCCCAGTGCGCAAGGGAGTTGCGCGGGCCGCGGGCGCGCAAAATTGCGCGCCGGCCCAGCGCATTGCGCGCATCCCGAGAGGTTTGCGCGCGGCTCGTCAACTTTGCGCGCGGGTCTCCAAAATTCCGCGCAAGGCCTCCGGGCCCTCCGAAACATGCTTCCGACTCCAAATATGACCTCACTTTCCGCATCCGGAGCTTTGTATGGGAACAACAGACTTTTCCGGCGTCTACAAAAGCCCCCCCTCGGAATCTGATCGGCGAGAGGTCGCAATGATCGGGTTTCGAGGGAGACGCCGGAATGCCGAAGTCCTGGGTGGCGCGGGACTGTGGCGCGCGAAAAAGGGGCGTCGGGCGCGAAATTCGCCGGTGCGGTCGTGCAAAGCGCTTTCCGCGCAGCGCGGACTCCCGGCCTTGCCTATAAATAGGGGCCTGGGTCCCTCGCACCGTTCACCGGCCTTCCGCGCGATAAGCATTCGAGCTCTCATGCGCGAAATTGCCCTTTCCGGCGCGGAATTCACCCGTTCGTCGTGCAAACCTCTCCGGATTTCGGCCTGATTTTGCGCGAACATCCGGGGTTTTACGCGACGGACTTCCCGATTACACGCCGTCCACTAGGATTGCGCGCCAACTCTCAAACTTCTCTACCAGCCTCTTCCGATTCCGCACGCTTCATCCCTTAACCCGTACGACTCCCGGAGCTTCTGAGATGGCCGCGAATCAAGGAAATGAGGGGGATGCCGCCACTCGCAGAGCTGAGATGGCGACGAACGAGGAGGTCTACGGAGCCAAGGAGATTGTTTCCAATAATCAATCCTTGTTCGACTTGCTGACGCCGGCCCAGAAGACATATCCGCTGTCGGACAACCTGCCGCTCTGGAACTTTGGCATCCTAGATGAGGTTCCGGTGCCAGGGTTCGAGGTTGATGCGCCACGGACCTGGGTGACTCGGGAGGACGAGCTTCCCCGCTATAACATCACCAACAATGGGCATCCTGCCAGGGAGACCAGACACTTAGATGTCTATGTCCTGAACCCGAGGACGCGAACCATCGTCGGAAGTGAGCCTACTGCGGAGAACTCTCCAGCCCTCTACTCGAGCATATATCGCCAGAGTGTCACCGACGACACCAAGGGCTGGCTGAAGGACTGGGACTTGCGATCTGGGGGAAATCTCACCAGTGAGTGGGCCTGGGCGTTCTGGGTACGCCACACTTGCGATCACTTCGCGGAGGAGCTGCGGTACATCGGCCTGTTTGAGGCGGTGTGGACGTCGCAGTTCCACTTCTACCAGCAGTCCGAGCTCGGGCCGGAGCTGTTCACCCGCTGGTCCCCGGATACCAACACCTTCCATCTTCACCATGGGGAGGTCAGCATCGGTCTCTGGGACATCCACTGCATCAGAGGTATCCCGCTGGAGGGTTACCAATACGATGAGTTCCTGCCTCCGAAGAACATCTGGGAAGACAGGTCACGGACTCCCATTCTGACATGGCATCTACTTGACCTGGCTACGCAGCGGCTCGGGATCAAGGACTTCCACAAGGACATAGCCTACAAGGAGTGGTTCGGCCAGTTCTTGGAGCATGACCCAACGGTCAAGATGCTAGGCAGGGGGAAGCGGTGCCCGACCGCGGCTCAGAGGAGCCGGAACGGGTCGTACTGGCGGGTCCTGGAGACGTGCGACTACCGCTCATGGGGGTACCGCGTCATCGAGGCCCGGGACCCAAATGTCCGGTACGCGGCGTTCCTGGCCGCCTTTCTGAGTGGGTGGCTCCTGCCAGTGCGGGATGCGAGAATGGGCATCCGCCCGGCGACACTGGCGATGGCGGGCGCCATGGCTGCCAATAAAAGATACAACCTCGGGGTCCCAGTGCTGGCTAAGATGTATGCCATCCTGGGACGCATCTCGCGAGGGGGGTCGCCACGAAGGATCTGTGGGCCCTTCCAATTCTTCCACGGCTGGGTGGCTGCTCACCATGGTGGGTACACGTTTCCGAACGCCATCATTCCTCCGGGAAACGGCCTGCGACCCTCCCTGCTGAACA
The DNA here is from genome assembly GCA_963277665.1 of Viscum album. Lineage (NCBI taxonomy): Eukaryota > Viridiplantae > Streptophyta > Magnoliopsida > Santalales > Viscaceae > Viscum > Viscum album. The sequence goes on from OY728120.1 coordinate 1,454,623,475, forward strand.
TTGCGGGGGTCGCTCCGATGACCCTAAATGAGGAGGGCGTGAGGATTCGGATTGGCAATCATGCCAATTTCAACTTCAGCCCGTTCCCCACTCCCGTCGGCCAGATGATCGACAATGGGCAGGGTCCGCTGGAGCAGCACGAGTACTTCCTGAACATGCGGGGCGGGGTGCTCGTGGCTCGGATCGACGGGAAGGTGATCTGCGAGCCCTACGTGCCAACCCGGTTCTCCAGGCAGTTCGGGTGCCTTCAACGGATGCCGAAGAGGGTATTCACTGCTGTCCGGGAGGAGATGAACCCTGGCATCCTTCGCCAGATGTGGATGATGTTCGCCGCTTTCGGCTCTGGCGACGTCATCACTCTCCCTCCTACCGGGGTTGACGCAGGCTTGGCAACCGAGTACGCCGAACACTGGGCCATCGCGTACCCCGAGGGGCTTTTACGGAAGCCAGTTCGGCGGCTCGAGGTCACCCATGCGGAGACCGGGCGTCAAGGAAGGAGGCGAAGCGCTGCCACACGGGGGAGAACGGAGGCGCGCCAAGCAGCGGAGCCGGCGCGGGCAGGGACTTCGGCGGCGGGCACATCGCAGGCTGCCGCCACGGCCTCGGCGCCCAGAGAGGGGGCACGTGCGGTGGTCAAGGAGCGGCCCGGGAAGCAGGTAAGGCGTCTGCTCGAACCCTCCCACGATGTAGTCTTCCCGGCGCTGTGGTCGGCCTGGATGACCCTGCGGCAGTCACTGGGGACCGAAATCATCTGACAGAAGATAACCAGCGAGGGAATCCATATGCCAGAGGTCGGGCGCCTCCAGGTCGCCGACAGGGTGAACTTCCACCGGCGGTATGCGTATCTGACGGCCATGGACGAGTATGCGCGCCAACGTGGTCAGCGTGCGAAGCCGTCCCTTCTGGTGAAGGTGATGCTCGGTCTAGAGCCCGCTCCAGAACAGATGCCGCCAGAGGAAGATGACAGTAACGACAACTCCGAGGAAGAGGGGGAGACGGGGGAGGATGAAGGCTCCGAGGGAAGGTCCCATCGGGGGAGCCCGCGGGAGAGCGGCGAGGTGGCCGGCTCTGACAATGTTGATGTCACTGAGCTCCTCGAGGTCCGCTTCTATCCCTACTCAACCTGCTTCATCCATTCTCTTATGCAGCTTCTAACCCATTTCTCCACCTTTCTCAGGAGTGCACGGATGTTGGCCAGGCGTCCTCAGTAGGAATAGGAGAGGCGCCAGCAGGACAGGGCGGGGGCCAGACACCCATTATTGAACTGACAAGCGCTGAGGGGTCCCCTGCTGCAATTGCTCCTGCGGCGGCCGGGACAGCGGAAGATGACACCTTGGATTCCCGTAAGTCTCCTTACCTTACTGTTGGTGCTTGCCGTTGACGATCCGTGACTAACCATGGCATTCCTTGCGCAGTGATCTCAACACTGGAGGCTCGTCGGGCTGCCGAACCCGGGCCATCCACGAGTGGACCAGTGGAAGACATGCCGCCTGCTCCGGAACAGACTTCCCACACCGAGCCGGCCCCACCTACTGCTGATCAGGGGGCTGCGGACGCCGGCGGTGGTGACATCGGAGAGAGGTCGGGGGCTGACGAGGGTGTCAGCGCCGCTGGGGCGAGAGAAGAAGGCCGCCCAGATGTTGGGGAACCTATCCCCCGTGAGGACATCCCAGGGGCGGACCCCGCAGCAGACCTGCTGGCTGCCTTCCCTGCCTACCGGCCTGCCGACCCCGAGGAGATGGACGACTCGGACGCGGAGGCGGTCGAGGAGAGCTGGATAACGCGACGCAGGGGGTGGAAGTGCATCCAGCGCTTCCTCAAGCGAGACCCATCGGAGTGGCTGGGGCGCATGGGATCACTTCAAACCTGGCTGCGCTTCCTGTGTGCCGGGGGAGCTGATGCTCAACGCCTCCATCTGACGGTCAGTGATTTCATGGCCGAAAAGATGCGCGAGAGCCGCCGGCGTGCCGACGTCGCACAATGTCGGGACATGTCGGAGAACACGCAGGCGCTCCTCGTGGCGGAGCAGGAAGTCCGGCGTCTCGAAGGGCAGGCGGCAGAGAAGGAGGCCTTCGTCGCAACGTGCACCGAGCTTGTGGAGCAACTAGCAGCCCAGCTGGTTGACGCCCAGGTACAGCTGACGGAGGCGGGCCAACAGATGGTCACACTCCAAGTCGAGCGCGAGCATGCACAGGCCATGATCGGCGAGCTGCGTGCTGCGACCGCCGACGAAGAGAGGGCACGCAGAGAGCGAGAAGCAGCTCTAGAGGCCGCCAGCCAAAGGGTAGCGGCGTTGGAAAGACTTATTCAGCACGCTAATCCCTAGGGGATTTGTTTTTTCCACTCCCAGAACATTTGCTTCCGCTACTCAATATTTCGATCCATTTGTATGAACCAATATATTTATCTGCATCCTTTGGCTTAACATGCTCAACCACAATTCATTGTCTCGCGGGAGTGTTAACCAAGCTTCAGGCATCCACAATTGGGCCTGAATTTCTAGAGAAAAGAGGGAGGTCATTCCTAGGAAAGGAGACCTCAAGCCTAATCAATGTATCATCCCCCCAACTTGTTCCGACACACGAGCGGGACAACTCTAGGGGCGTTGGGATTTTATCCGAACATAGGGAAATGAGAAAGGGTGAATCGCGTGTCCCGAATTCAGAAATCCACAACGGTCGGCCTTCCAAGAAATGCCCAAGACGGAAAGCGGACAATGGATCAATCGACCATACTACTGTGATAGACAGACCGAAGGTCATCATTCATATTGCAGGAGGTGGATCACATGTCATCATCAATGCCGCTTTGGGGGTTCCTTCAGGCACAAGGGTGGAAATACAGATCAACAGGGCATGCGAAGCGTGGGGCGAAGTGACGATTTGTTCGGATAGAATCCAACGCTCTCAAAATTGCGCCACCGTGGGGGAAGCGTATTAGGCGGATGCACTAATCTGGCCGTGAATCACCCCAATTCTCAGACAGAACCTTTTTAACGAGGAAACTGTCGCTTCCCATCATTGCAATGGGGCATCCTGAGCTGGATCGGGGAGAATATCACAACTGCACCACTCTACCAGAAGCCAGGCCAGACGGCCGGCGACGAGGAGGGGCGGGACTTAGCGATCCCTGAGGCTGGACCCGAGTCAAGATGCCCGGGCGTTCCTACGTACTCCATCAGGCTGGAGATCAAGCCACACGTAGTTCTGAAAGTGCAGTTTTAACGTCATGCGGGACGTAGAACCCCGTTTGGGGAGATCTTAGTTTAAAGTCGTAGAGCTCGGACCATAGGGGTATATCTTAGTTTAAGGTCTTAGAGCTCGGACCATAGGGGCAGATCTTAGTTTAAGGTCTTAGAGCTCGGACCATAAGAACCTCAAAGTACGCCACATCGTGGTCCTATCCCCTGGATATGCGAAGATGCACTGAGGGATAGTGTCAAGAGTGTCGAGGTTTCGCCTGGTCAGAATGGGAGGTGGAAAGTGTGATGTGAATCATGCGGCCATTCACTCAAGTACTGGGGGCACCGGCGTAACGATATGGGAGTACTGCCGACCGTGGCAGAAAAGCAGCATCAATATCGTACTGACCGTTGATGGAATGAGGCAGCAAACGAGCATCAACCGCTCAAGCGCAGGATTCATATCGATTTGCTGCCCGAGGCCCTTGGGGGCACCAGCCTGAGTCGGTGGGAGAGCACTGAGGCATTGTGTCCAGACCGCTCACGGGGGCTCCACCCAGGGCGTAGGCGATGGGTCCGAATGAAAGGGAGCACGAAGCCTGAAAAGTGGAAGAAACCTGACCAAGCTGAACCTGACCCTCCTGGCAATAAACCAGAGTACTCTTGACACCGGTGGACCACTGCAAGGGGTCGAGGGACACGCCTTGAGGGTGACCCGAAGGCGGCGGATTCCCCAGAGAAGGGGGAATCTTTAAGGGGTGGGGGCTGGACCCGAAGTTTCAAACATCCGGGCGTTCCTACGTATCCCATAAGGATGGGAATCAAGCCACACGTAGTCCTTGAAGCGCGGCGCAACACAATCGGGCACCGACGCGGGGAGGGGTGCGGGTCTGACCCTCGCACACAGAAGAAACGGCATTTGATATTTCTTGTTTGTCCTTAAAAGTGGATGGTTTTTCTTTGTGCAGCGGCAAGACTGTGATTAATAAATCCCTAGCGTCGCCACAATAATCAAGCCATGAAAGGCATTGATAAATGGCATGGTTATTAACCAGCTCCCAACGTGAGTGTCCCCTGAAGAGAATATCACGATGCAGTGCCGTTTCTCGTCGGGCGGCCAAGACGATCACAGTTTACGGTCGTGTGGTAGGACCAGACAACACAGTTTAAGGTCGTGTGGTTCGGACCATGGAGGAATCCGCTCATTGCGATATGGCGGACTCAGCGGAGGTGGGAACATACCCAGCCCTGCGGTCACGCACGATTCCAGGAGAAGGTTCCCGGGATAGAGGCCTGCGTATGTCCATCACCCGAGAGGCAGAGATGCTAGCCTCCAGCTATACTAGGCCCAGAACGTGATTGTTCGGGCGACTCCTTCCTCCTTATGGGGACGAGGGTCCAGCTACACATGGCCCTTAGGGAGGACATCAGCATATATCCTTGGTGCTCAGATCGTGGGAGCCTCGAAAGACACCATTACCCTGGTTGGCCTGCCTAACGTGTAGAGGTGTACTGAAGGTCAGTATGAAGGGAGTGTTGAGATTCCACTACAACGCACAGAGGCGAAGTGTGATGAGGACCGCGCAACCAATGTTCGGAGCCTAAAAGAGCCGACATTTCGATCAAGGATGTCGCTGACCATATTCGCAACACAACATCCGATCGCGTCAGCCTAGAATGGGGCAAGCAAACGAGCATCAACCGCTCAAGCGCATGACTCATATCGATTTGCGGCCCAGGACCCGCCGATAAATCGACCCGGAGCGGTAGGAGAGCACTGAGGCATCGTACCCAAACCGCTAATGAGGATCCCTTTGAGTGAAGGCTCGAACAAGAGGAAGCGCGCGGCCCGAAAAGCAACACAGGACTTGTCGGGATTGAATCCGACACCACGGGTCATAGACCGAAGTACCCAAAACATGTTAACAGATCACCGGAAAGGGTCGGAGGACTCACCCTGAGAGCAACCAAAAGACGAAAGATCCCCATGATCAACCAAGAGACGGGGCTGGACCTGAAACACAAGCGTCCAGGCGGTCCTACGTATCCCATAAGAATGGGAATCAAGCCGTACGTAGTTCTTGAGAGGCAGTTTAACGTCATGCAGGACGATGAGGGGTGTGAGGTAGTCCCACACACGGGGGGAGGCGTACGGCGCGACCAGTAGACCAACGTGAATGAGTACATAATCCCCCGCTCACGCCACACGCCTCGCACAAAAAGGAGGGGAACCGGGGCCAGAGGCCCAACGCGGGATAGAGATTCCCGAGAAATGGGGCTGGGCCTGAAACATGAGTGTCCAGGCGGTCCTACATATCCCATTAGGATGGGAATCAAGCCGCACGTAGTTCTTGAAGTGCAGTTTAACGTTATGCAGGACGAAAAGAGAAAGGGGGGAGCAGAAGGCATCCCCAAACGTGGGGGGCATACAGCGTGGCGAGCAAACCGACGTGAATGAGAGCATAGCCCCGCGTTCACACCATACACCGCATACCCAGAGGCAACTGGGCCAAGGGCCCGAGATGGGATGGAAATTCCCGAAGGAGGGGGCTGGGCCTGAAACATGAATGTCCAGGCGGTCCTACGTATCCCATAAGGATGGGAATCAAGCCACACGTAGTTCTTGAGGTGCAGTTTAGCGTCATGCAGGACGAATGCTGAACAGTTTAACGTCTTGTAGCTCGGACGTGGTGCAGTTTAGCGTCATGCAGGACGAAGATGCTTGGCAGTTTAACGTCTTGCAGCGCGGACGTGGTACAGTTTAACGTCATGTTGGACGAATGCTGAACAGTTTAACGTCTTGTAGCTTGGACGAATGATGCTTGGCAGTTTAACGTCTTGCCGCGCGGATGAAGTACACTCAGGAAAAGTACTGCTTGAGGAACCTAGCGTTGGTGGGAGGAGTGACACGCTCACCATCCATAGTCGCTAGGGAGTACGCGCCATTGGGATAGACCTTGTGGATGACAAAAGCTCCCTCCCACTTGGGCTCCAACTTGGGCGGCTTCCTGCCGGGGATCATCGGTGCTCTCAGGGCTAATACCAGGTCACCCTGCAGGAAGGAGCAGAGGCGAACCTTCTTATTGAAAGCTCGAGCCATTCTGCTTTGATGCCTCTCCAAGTTGTGCAAAGCGCGCAGTCTATTCTCATCCAGTGCTTCCAACTCGACTAGACGGGCTTCAGCAGCTCTGTCCGGCGCTTGCTGGTCGTAGACCGCAGTGCGCAAGGACGGTAACTGGATCTCGATGGGCAGGACGGCCTCAGCTCCATACACTAGGGAATAAGGGGTCATCTGGGTGGAATTGCGAGTCATCGTCCGATAATCCCAGAGGGCGTTGGGGAGCTTGTCCGGCCAACTCTTCTTGTTCTGACCAACCATCTTTTGCAGAATGTTAGAGAGAGTCTTGTTAAACGCCTCAATCTGTCCATTCGCCTGCGCATGATAGCGAGATGTATGGTTCGAGCGAATGTTGTACTTGGCGTACAACTTCTTCAACTCGGCTGCTCGGAAATTGGCTCTATTATCCGTGAGGATAGCGTGAGGCACTCCAAATCGATGAATGATGTTGGAGGTCACGAAGTCAGCGATCGAACAGGATTTGACCTCTCTGAGCGGAATCGCCTCTGCCCATTTGGAGAAGAAGTCCGTGGCGGTCAGAATGAACCGGCACTGGCGAGCCGTCGCCGGCGGGTAAGGTCCCACAACATCCATCCCCCAGACTGCAAAGGGCCAAGAATACCTGGTGGTATGGAGAGGCTCCGGCGGCCGATGCACAAAGTTCGCATGAACCTGGAACGCATGGCACCTCCTGGCATACTCGATGCAGTAATGGATCATGGAGGGCCAGAAGTATCCCAACCTCCGAATCTGGTGGGACAGCTTCGGCCCAGTCTGATGGGCACCACATGAACCAGCATGAACCTCTTGCATGACTCGTGGGATCTCAACTCCCTGAAGGCAATGGAGGAGAACACCATCAAATCCGCGTCTGTAGAGGATCTGCTCCAGGCCGGGACTGCTCTGGAGGGCAAACTGTGATGCGCGGCATCGAACTCGTTCGCGCTCGGCTCAATTCGACGGGAGAATGCCATGTTGGAGGTACTCAACCAAAGGCGCCCTCCAATCAGGGGCTGATTCGACTGCCATATCTGGGGTACTCGGGGCTCCGAGCACAGGGGCAACCGCGGTGAGATTACTTACCGATGGGTCGCGATCTCCCTCCGGGGTAACGGGGGCGATGAGCCTGCGGTGCGTCACGCGGACGATCAGGTTGTCCTGTTCAGGCTTTGCAAGTGACGCAGAAAGGCTGGCCAAAGAATCTGCTCGACCGTTCTGCGACCGGGGAATATGGACAATTTCTGGCCGAGAAGGGAACTGGGCCATCAGAAGGAGGGTGCACTCCAGCAATGGCACAAGTTCTGGCTTCCTGACAACATAGTCGCCATTGATCTGCTTAACAACCAGCTCGGAGTCCCCTTTCACACACAGATGGGGCACGTCGATCTCGAGAGCTAACTCGAGGCCAGTGATGAGGGCATGGTATTCCGCCTCATTGTTGGTACAGCCCTCTGACAACAGGAAAGAGTATGGCAGCACGACTTGCTCCGGGGTAATGAAGACGATACCCAAGCCCACTCTGTTGAGCTTAGGATTATCGAGTCTTCTACCGGTGGGGCTCCGGGAGGCACCGTCAAAGTGCATCTGCCAGCATGGACCGACATGATCGACCGAGAGAATAGCCTCATCGGGAAAGCCTAGATCCAGCGGCTGATCCGCGGAGGTCGGGTGAGCAGCCAGAAAGTCCGCCAATGCTTGCCCTTTGATGGCCTTCTGAGACACATACCTGATGTCGAACTGTTGGAGAATCACAGCCCATCGCGCTAGACGACCAGTCAACATAGGCCGTCTTAGGATATATTTCAACGGGTCTACCCGAGAAACCAACTATACCTCATGGTGCTGCAAGTAGTGCCGTAATTTCTGTACGACAAATACGAGCACCAGGAAGCTCTTCTCGATGGGGGAATACCAAACTTTCACATCGAGGAGCATGCGACTGAGGTAATAGAGGCTATTCTCTGTTCCCTCGTTGTTCTTCTGGGCGAGAAGGGCACCAAGGGACCGTTCCAGGGCGGTCACATAAAGGACCAGCGACTTCCCGGATACAGGCGGCATCAGGACCGACGGTTGAAGTAGGTACTGCTTGATTTCCTCGAGAGCGGTCTGACACTCTTTATCCCATACATAGGTGGCACCTTTCTTCATGAGCCGAGAAAAGGGCTTACACTTGCCGGCCAGATTCGCGATGAATCGGCGTATATAGGCTAAGTGGCCTTGGAACCCTTGCAGTTCCCGGAGGTTACCTGGGGGAGGCATCTGGCTAATCACCCTGATCTTCTCTGGGTCGATCTCAATACCCCGGTACCTTACCACAAAGCCAAGAAACTTCCCGGAGGTGACCCCAAAGGCACACTTCAACGGGTTCATCTTCAGGCAGCGAGACCGGAGGAAGCCGAACACTTTCTCAAGATCTTTGAGATGGTCCTGACGCTGGCGCGATTTGACCACCAAGTCGTCGACGTATCATTCCACCAGTGTGCTGAGGATTGGCTTGAATATGCGGTGGATCGCCCATTGATAGGTGGCACCTGCATTCTTTAGGCCGAAGGGCATGACCTGGTAACAAAAGATACCTTGGGGGGGCCCTGAAGGCAGTGAACTCTTCATCCTCAGGGGCCATCCGGATTTGGTTGTATCCGGAGTATCCATCCATGAAGGAGAGGGCTTGGAACCCTGCCGTGGCGTCAATCAACAGCTCTGTCACTGGAAGGGGAAAATCATCCTTCAGACAGTGGCGGTTGAGATCGCGGAAGTCGATGCAGACTCTGATCTGCCCGTTCTTCTTCCTGACCGGCACAATGTTGGCCAGCCATTTGGGGTACTGAACTTCCCTCACGAAGTTGGCTTTGATAAGCTTGTCAACTTTAGCCTCAACCATGGCACCGTGGAATGGGTGCATCTTCCTGGGAGGCTGCTTGAACCCGCGATGGTTCGCCGGGAGACCAAGGCGGTGGACGACTAACTGGGGATCTAGCCCCGGCATCTCGTCATAGCCCCAAGCGAACACATCACGGTGCTACCTGAGAAAGTCCACGTACTGCTGCCGCTCCTCAGAGGGCATGGCGGCACTGACCAATGTGGGTCTCGGATCTGCTTCGGTTCCAAGGTTCACTTGTGCTAACTCATCGACCGTGGCGGAGACGCCCTCCTCAAAGGCTGGGGGTGCATCTTCCACGTCCTCTCCACTCGGGGAGGGATCGTCCACGGGAGAGATTGCGTTGGAAACTGCATTGGGGCTACCAGATCCTGCTGGGCCGCTGGTGCTGGCACGGGCGGTCGCGGTCATCTCATCAGGAGACTCACAGGCCGTCGAGACCATGGCTACGTCCAACCGTTGAATCGGGAGGACGTAAGCGTTATCCAAGCTTGCCCAGGGATCACTTGCAACAGCGACAGGCTCAACCTCACCTGTCAGGATCTGCTTATCCTTGCTCTTGTAATAGTCCGCGTCCAGATAGCGGGCTTCACATGAGGCAAAAGGAGAGGCATCTCCTTGAAGCACGCCTACTCGACCGTTAAGGGAGTATTTGAGGCATTGGTGGTATGATGAGTTAACCGCCGCATGAAGGTGGAGCCATGGCCTGCCCATCAATGCGTTATACGCAGTGTCCTGAGAGACTACCATGAATTCGGCGTTGACAACCAAGTCACCGAACTGGGTCTTCAAGCGTATCTTGCCGACCGGAGTTTTCTCGGTGCGGTCGTACCCCTGGATCCTGAGGTCCGAGGGAATCAAGTCATCCTCAGACAACCCCGATCTCCGGAGCGTCCGAGTGGGAATCAGGTTAATCCCGGACCCCGGGTCGACAAGACAGCGTCGGACTTCAAGGCCATTGAACTGGCCGGTAACATACAGCGGACGAATGTGCCCCTCTATAGGAGGGTCTTCATCCTTACCAGAGAACGAGATAACTGCCTGGCATTCGGCGTCCTCAATCGTTTCGGCGTGAAAGGCCTCTGCAGCCGCAACCTCTGTCTCAAACTGGAGGGGGCTCTTCAGGGCTTCAGCGAGTGCCTCGCGCATCTCAGATGACATGCGCAGAGCCTCAAGGATGGATAGTCTCGCTGGGATGTCGGCCAAGTGCTTTAGGACATCATACTTTTTGGCCAAGCGCGAGATCCTGGTTGCAGGAGGTTGCTCTGCGGTTGGAGGCATGACGGGCCTTGCTGGTTGGGCCGGCGGCCGACTGGTGCTTGGCGCATCTCGTTGTTCATTGGTTGAAGCCCGAGAAGTAGCCGCCGTACTGGGGCCAGGAGGCCGGGATGGACTCGTGGCAGGGCGGAGCTGATCGCGACGCGGCTGAGGCGGTTCTGCCTAGTCCCACACCACAAACAGTGGCGGAGGCGAATCCGTCATCCCCGGATGGGGGGGCTGCGCACATTGAGCTCAGTTTTGAGCCTGCTACCTAGTCTCAGTGGCGTGCATGGCCTGGCTGGAGGTACCAACTGCTGTGCCCCAGCGACTCCTGTTGTTGCGGCTCCTCCGACGGTGGCGACGACCGGGGACACTAGGGAGGTCCACCTGGTGTTCTTCAACGTCGGGAACCAAAAAGGGATTTACCAGCTCGACGGTATTAACCGAAGCGTACCCAACACTGTCATCGGACGAATCATCCATCACTGGGCAGATCCGAGGAGGGATCCCCATCTCCGGGGGCATGAAATCGCCGAGAGTGCGGGATAGTGGCGGAACTGGCGGGGCGCACTCTTCCTTCTTACGCCGCCGCCGTTTGCTCTTCTCGGACGAGGCAGGTTGGGATGACGATGCCGAAGTAGCACCCGCAGATTCTGGGGGCTCAGGCTGATTCAAGCGCGCACGGATGATTCCATGGGCGCGAATGATCGTCTTGCGGGCCATCCAGTTATTATACTTCTGGGATCCGCGGTCGGAGACCAGCTGGCATTCTTCCTCATTGCCACTATCGTCATATGATCCCACGAACATGCCCGCCACTTGTGATGGAGCTGGGCCCAACCTGATTACATTGTTGTTAATCTGGTCTTGGAGCCAGTCCTTAAACACGTAGCACCGCTGGATGGTGTGCCCCAGGGCCCGGTGGTAAGGGCAGTAGCGGGGGTTATCCATGAGATGTGCCTCCTCTGGCCTCCAACACTCAGGCAGTCGCACAATCCTCTGCTCCAGGGCGCTCCAGAAATAACCGGGGACCTGATCCTCATGAAATGAGTAAGTCAGGTATCGTGGGCCCCTGGGAGCATGGTCTTGACGAGGGGCTGGAGGGGCCTGTCGAGGAGGTGGACCCTGATTATCTCACCTGGGTTGTGGCGGTACATTACGCAGAGGGGCCGGTCGGTTCTGGGGCTGCCGCTGCTGGGCCGGGAACTGAGCTCGTGGAGGCGGATTCCTGTGAGGCAGTGGATCTGGCCTCACCGGAAGCAGCTCCAACGGCCTGGGGGCCTCTATCTGGGCAACAGCAGCGGGCTCAGCCCTACTGACTCTCCTTGCAGGAATCATAGGAGGCAGTGGGTGTGCCTGGCTGGCCTGTTGCAGGGCTTCCTCAAGACGTTGAGCTTTGTCTGAGAAGTCCCTGAACCCTCCGGGGTAATTCTGAGTGATCAAGGAAGGGACCAGCTCGGTCTTGACGTTCTCGACGCACATTGTCAGCAACTGCTCCTGAGTCAATGGCATGTCAAGGGAATACGTGAGACCCTTCCATCGGGCGACGAAGTCCGCGACTCGCTCATCAGGCCTCTTCTTGCACTTGAAGAGGTCTGCGATACTCGTCTTCCGGGTCGTGGAACTGAACTGGTAGAGGAATTGTCTACGAAGGTCCTCCCAGCTAGTTATCGACCCGACGGGGAGCTGGCTGTACCAGACAAATGCTGGCCCTTCCAGTGTCTGGACAAAGCATCGAAGCTTAGCGGCCTCTTGCTGCGCCGGAGTTCCCAACATAGGCCCACACCTCGAGTTGAAATGGGCCAAATGCTGTGGCGGATCTCCAGTCCCGTTGAAGGGGGCGAAAGTGGGATTCCCGAATCCCGGAGGTGCCGGCATGTCATCCACCCATGCTGGGTATGGCTTGCCGTCCGGTGGGATCGCCACTTGCCGAGTCTCCAAGGCTTCCAAGCGGGCGATGAGTGCCGCCATCGGATCATCCGGACACGGGTTCCAGTCCTAGCGAGGATCTCTAACCACGAGTGCATTGCACGGCCCTTCAATCGGGACGTCGACCGGGTCGTCGAACTCGGCAGCTCGTGGGATGGCGGGCGGAGCGGCCCTTGGGGCAGTGGGAGGAATCCGAGCGGGGTCTCTCAGGTAGTCACGCCGCTCGGGAGGGTGCGGTGAAACATACCGCGCCCTCTTTCCATAGGCAATGTCCTCTCCCCTGTCGGCAAACACGACATAATCACGGTTGCCCGGGAGAGCCTCATCGAGGGGTGGTTGTTCCTGTCCCTGCTGTCCTGGCCTAGGATCACCGTAGTCAGGCCGCTGCTCTGCAGCGCGCTCGGCGAGGAGCTGGTCAACTAGCTTCTTCTGCTCGGCGAGCTGTTGACGTAGCATAGCCTTCTCGGGATCCTCATCCGCCCTCTGCGTGGAGGCAGATGGGTCGGCGGGCTTCATAGCCCCGCCGTGCTCTTTACCTTTGCTGACGTTTCGGCTCAACGTCAGTGCTTCAGTGGGTGTAGGGAGACCCAGGAGGTTCCTCTGGTGACGAGTAACTCTTGCCGATGGATCCAACAATGGCTTGTCTTCGGGGGGAGATCCCCCGTCGAGAAGTTCCAAGCCGTTCCCCTCCCCCGACAGGTCAGCCATATTGACCGTTTCCGTCCCTGGGGATGTACCCTCAGGGCCACCCAGCGAATCGGGCTGTCGGCGAATCGCACTGAAGCATAGGGCAGCGTACTGCCCCCATCCACGGATATACACGTGGGGAGTGGCTTCCTAGATAACCTTGCGGAGTACTTGAAAACACTCAACGCATCGTTGTTGGAGGGCCTCGTGGTGCCCAAATGACCCGAGGTGCCGAACCGCGGGGAGCGTGGCCAGGTCAATTTGACGGCACCACTCACCAATATCCTCCAAGTGTGCTTGACTCCCGGGATATGGCATTTGTAGGCAGTGAAGATGGGAGTGAGTCTCCCGGAGAGTTCGGCGGAAGCATTCGAACTCATCCGGGGTGAGTGATTCGGGTGCATCAAAGTCCGGTCCCGCGACTGGCCAAAACTTCTCAGGGAAGTGGCCCTCTGCAAGGACGGTCCAGAAGCTCCACGACTCAAACTCGGGACCCAGGTCTCCTCGGTCCTCTTCAACGACTGGGAATGGATGGGGAACCGGCAGTGGTGCCGAGGCAGGCCGCCGGGCCGACGGGCTGGCCGGCGGTGAATACGGCGAGCAGGCCGATTGGCCTCCATATCCCGGGCCGCCCTCTGAGGGTGGCGGTGCCCCAGCTACCACATCACGATAGGACGGGCCGGCGAGCGAACATCCTTCCGTAGCGTCGGTGCTCGCTGAGGGTGCACTAGATCGTGGTTCGACCGTCGGTCCCCAGAAAAAGACTCCGGCTTCTCCGATCGAGGCAGAAGGTGCTTCCAGAGGGGCCGGTACCAACCACAAGCTTGATCCTTGGGGGTCTACCAGGCCCTCGCTACTCCGGATATACCTTTGGAGAGAAGCGGGGATCATATCGATCTCGCTCTCGGGAAGTACGAGGCTGACGTGCCGCATTCCTACCCCTGCCCCTAACTGGCGGGATCGGGGGGAGGGCTCCGTCGCCGAATCATACTCCGCCTCTGTATCAGAGAAACGAACCGGTCGGATCTCCGTCCGAAATTCCGTAACATTCTTCCCTCGGCGTCGACGCCTCGCCCTCCTGCCCCTGGGTGGTTCTTCGGGGCATGGCTGATCTCTATCCTGGCGTCCTCTGGCCGCACCGGTGTTGGGGCCAAGAGGACTAGAAACCAAGGTGCGAGGAGCACCGGGACAGATATCAAAGGGGACGCGGGGAGAGATGCTTCCGGGCAGGCCTCCGGGCCGGGATCGGAAGGTGGGATAACCCATGCCTCTTGGATCGGCCACACGGAGTAGCCCCTGTTGGTGAATAGTGCTACCGTGAGGTGGTCCGCGGTGGCTATTGCCTGTACCAGCAACCGGGAGAGTCAACCCAACCTGCCTTTGGGGCCGTCGGGGCCTCGATCCAGGTCGGGCATAGAAGTGCCCCTGCTCTGGATGCGCAGGGGCCTGGTGACTGGAGCCAGCAGTGGCTTGAGCCAACGCGACCGCTGTTGCTAGAGCCCCAAGGTGGGCATCCTCTTCCGCTCGCGCCCGACGTTGGCGTCGGGACAGACGAGTCGGGATCAGCGGCGCGGGCAGGTGGAGAGCCTGTTCTCCGACTTGAGAGGCCTGGCGGCGATGTCGCCGTGGCCTGACAGGAGCCCTTATCGCGGATCCCTGGAGAGAATCCCGGATAGGGTGGTCCCGAGCATCTTCCACCACATCCGCATAGGGGAAGGAGTTGTCGGAGCGCTCCGGGGATAAACTCCCAAAGCGGTTGGACGTTGAGGTAGGAAGCGGTGCCTCCCTGCGCGGCCCTCGGGGGCGGCGTTGGTGGCGAGGTGCAGCCTCCTCGAGGTCTAGGCGAGCCATGTCCCTGGTGGGGATGACTCCCTCTTCCTCATATCTCCACACCAAGTTGTTGATCACCCTTCTCTGGATGACCTCCGAGGGGGAGAGAGGGCGTGGTTGCCCCGCAGCTGCGGCTGCTGGGACGGCTGTGGAACGGGCGGGACCGCGTGGAGTAGCCGCGTCGGTGTTTCCCCTACCGCTGCGCCAGTGGGCGGGTGGCGATCGGGCACTGGATTGGGCGACTTGATTCCTGAAAGCAGGGAGAAAAAACCCATTAACACTGATAGGAAAAGGAATCGACTACCAACCATTAGTGCCACGACGCCCTCCGTGGGGGGGAACCCAGGCCATCGACGTCGTGAGACGGAGTGCCCGATTTCCCTTCCCCAGCCCCTGGCGGGTTCCGTGCCCCAGTGCTGAATGCTCGGTCGAGCAGCATGCTGGTCTTCCAACACCTCCAAAAGCAATCGGTCTTCGTACTGAGGAGAAGAGATTCACGTCGGGTTCACCATTTTTCTGTTTCGGTGTGGATGTGCGTCGGGTTTCTGTTCCGACGCTGTTCCGCCAGGACGCGTTCACACGTGCACCCGTCGACCCGAGGGGATGGGCGCGCGGCTTGTGGCCCCGCAGTCCCGCTTTCCAAGGGCGGGCGACATTCGTCCCCTATTCAGGGGCGTCTGCTCCTTGATCGAAACCGGGATGATGGGATGTCGGCTCCTCCTTCCGTGGACGTCTCCTCGGAACTCGTTGCCTAATCCGGGTCTCCCTCATAGATTTAAGAATATTCGTGAATGTCGTTCCCGGCGCCATATCTTCATGGACACCGGTTAATTACGCTGCTTCCGCCCGGATGCTCCAAGGGGTCTGGTTGGGGCAGCAACCTGCGGTGAGGAGACCAGGTGGCTCTGGGTGTCGGGGACTGCGACTCTGCATGTCTGCCTTCCGTCCCTAATAGGGCTTCTCGAAGGCGCGATGGCCTGAGGCATCCCATGCCGGGTACGGGGAACTGCGTTGCCTGAGGTTTTCCTCAGCTTCCCATGTTTAACACGGGGTATGCCGCGAGTTTAACGTCCAACGGGGACGACATCAGACTGATCAACACGAGAAGTGGATCAGATGACAGAACCCCTTGCGGGGAACCTCCGATGCTGGGTCCAGCACATGGGCGGCTTCCCGAGTGAAGTGGAGTGGAATGAAATGGCATGACCCCACCGGGATGTGGCGGCCCGGGTAAGGATCAGGGTGGATGATGGAGTGAAGAGCTTGGACCCCGTAGAGGCTTCCTACGTACCGCGCGTTAGTGCGGATCAAAGTCAAAGTAGTTCGGATATACAGTTTAACGTCATGCTAGACGTCGGCAAGCCAACTCACGAAGGGGTCGAGGCCGCCGGGCGGAGGATTGAACCGAACCACCTCGCACAGAGGGGGATGGAACGGCCGGGTGGATCACAGTTTTACGTCATGCTGGACGTTGGCAAGCCGACTCACAAGGAGGTCGAGGCTACTGGGCGGAGGATTGAACCGAACCACCTCGCACAGAGGGGGATGGAACGGCCGGGTGGATCACAGTTTTACGTCATGCTGGACGTTGGCAAGCCGACTCACAAGGAGGTCGAGGCTACCTGGAGAAGGATTGAACTGAACCACCTCGCACAGAGGGGGATGGAACGGCCAGGTGAATCACAGTTTCACGTCATGCTGGACGCTGAAGGGAGAAATAGAAAAAGGCAGTGGAGAAGTGCAATGGAGATACACATGTGCAATCCCCCACAAGAGCGGATTCATAGGTGAATCGACGCAAGTGTGAACCCGGGAGGGGTCCACTGATGGACGAACCGACGTAAATACGACCGGGACGACCAGGTGGCGGGCTTGAACCTCGGAGAGGCTTCCTACGTACCCTGTTTAGGAGACAGGGATCAAAGTCCACGTAGTTCGTTCGGTTTGTAACACTCTACCCCCATGGGCGAAGACCACTCCATGAATCATCCCTAAAGAGGGGAAATCCCGTCATCCCTGCAGAGACGAGCGGGTGGGGGCCACATCCAAACCAGGGGGACCCTGCGTGCAGGGCATGGGATCGGGAGAAGCGGACGGTTTAACGTCTTTCCGGACGAAGTACAGTTTAACGTCGTGTGTTGAGGACGAAGATGCTTGGCAGTTTAACGTCTTGCAGCGCGGACGATGGAGGCTAGGCAGTTTAGCGTCGTGCAGCTTGGACGTATGCTGAACAGTTTAACTTCTTGTAGCTCGGACGAATGCAGTTTAACGTCGTGCGGGACGTATAGTGTACAGTTTAACGTCTTGTAGCTGGGACGAATGCAGTTTAACGTCGTGCGGGACGTAGAAGCCGCCGACAGGACCGTGTCACTTCGCGCGAGCCTGGAGGGTCGCACGAGAATACAACGCACGGTGCGGGCACCTGGGATGAGGGTCGTCGGGCGCCACGTAGGCGGGTACCCAAAGGGGCCAAAGGGGGCGACCCTGGCGGATTGCGCGCAAAAGAGGAGCTTGGCGCGCAATACCGCGGGTCGGCGCGCAAATGGGCAGGCTGGCGCGCAATTGGGCCAGCACTTTGCGCGCGGATGATTGAGATTGCGCGCACCGGGCTTCGGATAGCGCGCGGGGGCAACGGCTCATTCTTTAATGAATGACCACTTTAAAAAGGGGGGTGCGCGCAATCGGGCTGGATTGCGCGCACCCGGGGGCAATTGCACGCAAGAGGCTTCTTTTGCGCGCGAAGGCCTTTGGGTTAAGAGTTGTTTCAAAGGAAAGGAGCCAAGGGGATTGCACGCGAAGACGAACCCCGAGGCTTTCTTGCGCGAAATAAAAGAGGTTACCTGAAGATCGGCATTGCGCGCGGAAGGGGTTGGATTGCGCGAACGAGCGACTCTTCGAATTCCGGCAACCTTCAAAACGTCGGGGGTCGCGTTATATTTATAGGCAACCTCGGGCGCGGAATCCGGTTCGCGGGCGCGGAATTCTCTTCGCGGGCGCGGAATCGGGCCCAGTGCGCAAGGGAGTTGCGCGGGCCGCGGGCGCGCAAAATTGCGCGCCGGCCCAGCGCATTGCGCGCATCCCGGGAGGTTTGCGCGCGGCTCGTCAACTTTGCGCGCGGGTCTCCAAAATTCCGCGCAAGGCCTCCGGGCCCTCCGAAACATGCTTCCGACTCCAAATATGACCTCGCTTTCCGCATCCGGAGCTTTGTTTGGGAACAACGCACTTTTCCGGCGTCTACAATGTTTACACATGGAATCACCTACCTTTTATGACGAAACCCTCAAAACATGGTGCGAAACATCAACCGCACCAACCCAGCACCAAAAGGAATATAAATCCAGCCCTAGACCAAATTATTTGACCAAAAGGACACAAAATCAAACCATAGTTTCTAAACTCAACTTATGGAAATGAGTAACTTCATGAAATGGTGAAAGAAACCCTAAGGAAGGGGAAGAAATCAAGGAAAGAAACACTTACTTGAAACATCTTGAATCAAACGAACCAAATACACCACAATTTGAATCTCCAAGAAACCAAACCTGATATGGAGGCTCTAATGGTGATGATAAGGTAATGTGGGGACTGAAATTGGGGCAAAAGATCAGAAATTGAAGGAGTTATGAAAGAAATGATTTACCTCTTCAAATTTGGACGATTTGAGAAATCCAGAGAAGTTTTGCCCAAATTCAGGACACAAATGAGCTCCAAAGCAGCGAAATAGATAATGGGGGTGATCCTTAGGTTTTTGTCTTCGAGTGAGAGGTGGAATCACCGAATAATAGTAAATATTTAATGAGATATTAAAATATTAAAATTAAAACTTAAAGTAGAAAATGGGCTTTTGGGATGGCCCAAAACCATAATAAAAAACCCAAATCCCTCATGATTATGGGTTTTTATGAGGCCCAAAGGGATATGGTGATTTTAATATATCAGTTTATAACAATTGGGAAGTGTAATGAGTATAAACAGTAAAAATTGAAAGAGTTATAATAGAAACAAAATTTGTTTTTAAATCTGAAATTGGGCTCAAGGTTTGGCCCAAATTTTCAAAACCCACCATTTTCACCAAAATGAGTGGTAAACCCCCAAAACAAATTAGGAATGGAAATTAAATTAAAAATTAATTTAAAAAAAATCATGGTTGTGACACTATGAGTAATTGGTGATGCCCTTCGGCATGGAAAACGCCCCGGAAGTGTTCATGGGACTCATGAATCGGATCTTTCAGCCCTACCTAGACCAGTTTTTAGTGGTCTTTATAAATGATATCCTTGTGTACCCTGTGTCTGAGGAGGAGCACGTGAGAAACCTAAGGATGGTTCTGGACACACTCTGAGATCACCAGTTGTATAGAAAACTCTCGAAGTGTCAGTTCTGGTTACAGGAGGTCCACTTTCTGGGACACGTTATCTCATCAAATGGTGTAGCAGTGGACCCAGCCAAGGTGGAGGCAGTGCTAGCATGGGAGCCACCCCGGAGCGTGACGGAGGTGTAGAGTTTCCTTGGGTTGGCAGGCTACTATCGGAGATTCATCCTTGATTTCTCTAGGATTGCAGCACCCATGACAGCTTTGACTTGAAAGGGGAAGCCTTTCGTGTGGACCGAGATATGCCAGCAGGCTTTCCAGCAGTTGAGACAGATCTTGACGAGCACCCCGATCTTGAGATTACCGGAGGAGGGTGTTGAGTACGTAGTGTTCTGCGATGCATCAGGAACCGGGCTTGGTTGTGTCCTAATGCATAGGCAAGCAGTGATTGCCTATGGCTCACGTCAGTTGATGCCACACGAGCAGAACTACGCAACCCATGATCTTGAGTTGGCAGCGGTAGTCTTCGCATTGAATATGTGGAGACACTACCTGATGGGTGAGCGGTTTACCATCTAATATGATCCCAAGAGTCTCAGATATATCTTTTCTCAGAAGGATCTGAATTTGATACAAATAAAATGGCTTGAGTTCCTCCAGGATTACGAATTTGAGATCATTTATACTCCTGGGAAGGGGAACGTAGTGGCCGATGCTCTCAGTAGGAAATCTAGTTCGTAGTTGCTGGATGAGGAGACGAGGTAGTTGTCCTCCTTACAGTTATCCTTCGTGGATGGGGATGAGGGAGACTACCTTCAGTTGATGGTTTTTACCCCTCCACTCTTACAGCGAGTCCGGGAATCACAACGCAAGGATGCTAGCTATGAGACTCTACGTGCTCAGATATCCATAGGCGATGCTGCAGATGGATATTCAGAAGGTGGGGAGAACGTTGTTCTTTTCAGAGGGCGCATAGTAGTACCAGCGACATTGCAGGAGGAGGTTCTGAGGGAGTTCCATACATCCCCTTTAGTGGTGCATCCAGGCGTAGAAAAGATGTATCAGGACCTCCGACATCAGTTCTGGTGGCTAGGAATGAAGAAGGGTGTGACAAAGTTTGTCTCTCGGTGCCTTACTTGTCAGCAAGTAAAGGCTGAGCACCAGGTGCCAGCAGGTTTGACTCAGCCCCTTGAGGTGCCAGAGTGGAAGTGGGATGGGATATCCATGGACTTTGTGATGGGTTTACCACATACGTCTAGGGGACACGATGCCATATGGGTGATCGTTGATCGAATCACCAAGTCGGCCCACTTCCTAGCCATACGGGAACAGAGTTCAGTAGAGAGCTTGGGACGCCTCTACGTGCAGGAGATAGTTCGACTTCATGGAGTTACATACATGATCGTCTCAGATCATGATTATCATTTCACATCCCGGTTGTGGAAGGGATTGCAGGAAGCATTTGGGACTCAGTTACGCTTGAGCACAACGTTTCGTCCCCAGACTTATGGTCAGACAGAGCGGACCATCCAGGTCCTAGAGGATATTCTTAGATCTTTCATACTTGACTTCAGTCATAGCTAGAAGTATCAACTACCATTGGTGGAATTTTCTTACAACAACAGTTATCATTCCACTATTGGTATGGCACCATTTGAGGCTCTGTACGGGCGACCTTGCAGGTCACCACATTGCTGGACTGACCCAGGAGAGTCAGCACTCATGGGCCCAAAGATGGTGAGAGCTACTAGAGAGAAGGTTCATGTCATCCAAGAGCGGATGAGGACTGCACAGAGTCAGAAAAAGTCTTATTCCAATAGGAGGTGGAGGCCCTTGGAGTTCGAGGAAGAAGACCATGTGTTCCTTCGGGTCTCACCTCGACGGGGATTACAGAGATTTGACCGAGGCGGAAAGCTATCTCTGAGGTTCGTTGGACCTTTTAAGATTCTGAGTAGAGTTGGTGAGGTGGAGTATCACTTGGATCTACCTACTTAGATGGACCGGGTACACAATGTATTCCATGTGTCGCAGCTACGGAGGTACGTGCACGATCCATCACACGTTATCGACTGGGGCGAGCTGGACATCGATGATGGGGTGACCTTTGCGGAGTACCCAGTAGAGATCGAGGATCGACAGAAGAAGATCCTTTGTGGATGAGCTATTCCCTTGGTGCGTGTCCGGTGGCAACACGGGAATATCCAGGAGAGCACGTGGGAGCGGGAGGCTCAGATTCGCGTGCAGTACGCACATCTTTTTGAGTATCCCTTGTTTTGGATTTTTAGGGATGTAAAAGCCCTAAGGTGGGTGTGATGTAATGTCCCGGATTTTTCCATGTATTATTTTAAGATTATATGGGAATTAATTCGAGACCAGGCTCTGAGACGACGTGCAATTCCTAGACCCGGTGAGCCCGGAAAAAATGTTTGAATTTAATTAAATAATTAAATAACGTGCACGTGCGGTTTTCCTGAAAAAGAGGAATAACTCCCAAATGGGTGCTTGGATAAAAAATCAGATGGAACAATTGAGTTCAGAGCAGCAGTTTTACCCTATAAGAGACCTAACATCAACTGGCGCAGGCCGGTGCCGAAAACTGGGTTTTGGATGTAACCGTAATAAAATATCTAATTTAAAATATTTTATTAAATCTGTTGCAATGGATATCTATATCCTTTTTAAATAAAGGCTTTCGTAGGGGTCCAGGGTTACAAACGTGATAACCCTGAAACCCTTGGTGGCTCTGGAGAAAACCTCCCAATGCGGAGACGACGACGCATCGACCAGAACATCACCGACGAACGCCGCAGAATCCAGGTAGGATGTTTGTTTGTTGATTTCTTCCCCGTTTTTGATTTCTATGATGAACACGGACTAATCCATGTACAGATTAGCCTTCGGATCGATCGTTTCTTATGGAGTGCGATTTTACGGGAATTGTGGGAGATTTGATTCTTGAAATTGTTTTGGTTCATTCAACCTCCTAACGGTGACAGACCAAGATCGACACGAACATCGATCGAGGTTCGTCCCTCTCGTTTTATTGTGTTCTTCTTCCCCAAATTCTCGCGTTCTTCGCTGCGTTCTATGCGTTCTTCATGGGGATATGAACGACGGATCCTTGCGCACCCGTTGTGCGATTCAACGGTCCCAAATTGAAGATCTGGCGTCGGTACAACCCTACAAAGGTGCAGCTGCGGTGGAAATGGACAGATCGAAGCGGATTGGAAGAAATCGTTCTTCGAATTATTTTTGCAAAGGTGACCTGAATCGGATTTCGGAGCCGATCGAAGGCCCAAAACCCATATATTCAGCATTGCAACGTCGAGGCGACCCTTGATCTTGAGTTTTGCGGCAAACAGACCAGAGAAACGTGATCCGGAATATTGGCCAAAGTGAGAGGAAGAAGACGGCGTTTCTGGAAATTTCCCGACTACACGCCGTGTAGTATGGGCTACACGGCGTGTGTTCATCAGTGGACCACCTGGAATTTACTCTGGGAGTACACGGACATGGTAAGGGTACACGGCCAAGGACACGCCATGTATACCCTTCCTTGTCCAGACCCGGCCAGTACACGAGATACCCTATGTACTAGTACACGGGCAGGCAACTCGGACACGGGCAGAGACCGTGTACGGGCACATGGCCAGTGTACATGGAGCGAGTCCAGGTGCTCGGACATGGCGTGTGATTATTCTACATGCCGTGTAGTTGCTTTCTATCCGAAAATCCAAATGACACGGGCCGGTTACACGGCCAGTACCCGGGGTCAAGGAACACGACATGTACTTTTTCTACACACCGTGTAGTTTGGTTTTATATGGATTGAATGAATGGCATGGTCCATCTACACGGGTAGTACTCGGGGTCAAGGAACATGGCGTGTAATCATAATACACGCCGTGTAACCTTTTATTCATGGCTTGAGCCACTTTTCATCTGTGACTTGGACTATTTCTTAGGGTTCATACCCTTGGTTTTCCCCTGAAGGTTCTGGTATCAATTCCTTTACTCTGGAGTATGATCCCTTCAGCAGAACTTCCTGAATAGAGTTGTTAGAATCCCCTCTATGAGACTTAGAGCCGGATCCTCTATTCATTCCTAGAACCCTAGGTAGAGTTCTTGGTATCGACGTGACCAACTAACCCAGGCGCCGATCCTCTGCTTAGCGGATTATCTCAGACTGAGTTATCGGAATCACCCCATGAATTGGATGTGATCCTCATATGAGAATAATGTTCTCAAAGTACTTGTGGAGTGTGTTCTCCCAGAAAAATTACTTCGTATCTCTCTCTTCAGACCTAGGAGTGTGTTCTCCCGATTGCATGCTTAGTGGAATCTTCGAGTTGGATCCTAGTGGCAGTATCACAATGGTTGTCGTGTATGTGTATATCTGGATGTTCTTGTTATATGTTATGTAGACATATAGTGTGTGGAGCTGATTGTATCTTTACTTTTTGGTATTTACCTTGTTGTTTTTCCTTTGTGGTTTCGGGGTGTCCTACTGGGTATTGTTATACTCACCCCTGCATGGGCTTTGCCCGCACGTGTCGTGTCTTGTGCAACCAAGCGAGCCTTTGACAGTATTCTAGGCGAACCAGGACCGGATGGTACTCAGTGAGATCAGGCAGGCCGAGGTGTGTTCCTACGGCTACAGACCGTAGTTCCAGCACCTTTCCTTATAGGTTGGACTTTGTTACGGACTTTCTTTTTGGTGGGATTGTACTATTGGCCCAGGTATTTACTTTCTTGCACTTTACTTTCCTGTCGTACTCTGTGGTTGGGTTTTAGTGTATGCATGCATATTTTCCATTTTTAGTAGTTTTCACTTTTCAGCTTTGTGGTCTTGGAGATGTGTGTGTGTGTGTACAAGTTTATAGGCAATGCCTCCCATGTTAGTAGCATGTGTACTCGGTTCTAGTCACCATCCCCTGACCTATTGGAGGTGGGCTTGGGGAGTTGCAGCTCGAGCCCCACTGGGATGGGTCGTGACAGGACACTTTGGGAACTTCCTAGAGGGATATACAAAGAGGTACTATACACTAATATGGTTTTCTATGTGATCTTATCCTCTTGTAGATTCTTCTAAGCTCTTCTCCTTTTCCTTATTTAGTCGCTATGAGATACTATCATTCATGGTCGTGAGGAGGATCCCACCCAAACATTGGGTGATTTAGTCCATATGTGGGTAAATCCTGAAGGGAATAGTCTTATGGATATTCTTTAGTGATCTTCATCAAACACTATGATTTAAGAACATGAGAAATGACTATCTTCAGTTATAGGTGCATGTTCTTCTCTTAATTAATACATTATTTCAGTTTTACATAGCATTGTGATATTGGGAATGAGGTTTCTATTTTCTTTTCAATACATTGATCAAATATTTTTTAATAATTAGAAACCCATTTGTGGTATCAGAGACTTTCCATGCTTCTTGATTCTTATAATTGAGTTTGAAATGAATAAATATTGTATGGAATTTAGGTATCATAGGTTAAAATATGGATTTTCAACTAAAAAATGGATATTATAATCCATGTAATTAAATATGATATAAAAATTGAATTTTGAATTATTCTACAACATTCAATATCATAATCTATGAAAGTGTTTCCTGATACAATATATGATATTTTAATAGGGAGTACAACATAAATCCTTCATCTTTCACTATATTACAATGTATGATATAGGGTGTCATCGAATACAATAGTGTTATTTTATCTTATGTTGGTTGGAAAATAGAGTATCCTATCATTATAATGATATAGGAGATATTGTAAAAATAAACTCTTAGGCATTGATGGTGATATCACAATTCATTTTCTATCTATTGTAGAATATTATAGATAATGAAGTGAACTGCACCTTATAATATAACTGATATTGTACAATATGATATGCTTGAAAATTTTTTTTTTCTTATTTTCAATTATGAATTCTACAATATAATTTATAAAATGTTTATAGATTATGGAAAAGGTAGTTTGGGATATATATATATATATATATCTAATTTCTAATTTTTTTATAAATTAATTAATTATTATTGAAACATTTAATAAATAAATATCCATAGTACTAAATGTTAATATTAAATACCTTTTGAAATTACTTGGAAATACTTATAATTTTGATATAAAATATCTATATGTAAATTATAAATGTAAATTATAATTTTTTTACAAATAAAAAATAAGGCTAAATATAAAAAAAATTATATTTATATTATGAATTTTTCATAATAATTAAATTGAAATGTTGAAATTAAATACATTTATAAAATTATTTAAATCATTTCAAAATTAGTTTTGATTATTTATATGTTTAAAGTTTAAATAACATTAAATTTGTGATATTATGAATATTTGCATAATATATGAATGGTTTATATATATAATATTTATATTTCAATTATCATATATTTAAGTAAAATTTCATATAAATTTTAGGATGAAGAAGTTCATATTGAAGACAGATATAAAGTGTTTATATTTCTTTTAATTATTAAATTTCCATAATGCATGGATGAATTATAAATTGTTAATAACTATGTGACTTATGAATTATTCATAAATCGTTCATCTCATTATTAAATATATGAATTTTTCATTTATTTACTTTATTCCCTTATTTAATCATGATTATAATTGTTATATCAATAATTGATGTATACTTTAGTTTAAAGAGTTAAACCACTTCTATAAATCTTCATACATGCATACAAGGAGTTACTTGTAAGTTATGATAATTAGTTTTGTTTTATTTTACCTTAAAATTGGATTGTATTTGGTTATGTGTATAATGCCCCGAACCCAAAATCTAGGAACTAGTGAATTACTTTAATACATTGGCATGATTACAAGGAATCAAGTCCCGAAGGACCGATCAGTTTAGTAGTCTTGGAAACAGGATACATACATAAGTACAACATTACAACTTGAAAATAAAAACAACACTAATTTATTCCATTAGAAACATCCAAGATTCTTAGATTATGCTTGCAAGTCACTCATAACTAACTTCTTCATATCTTGGGAAAATGAAACATAAGAAAGGGGTGAACTCAAACTCTCAGTAAGAGCAAGTAATACAACAGAAGATAACATAAACATTAGGCATGATGAATAATTGAAAATACATGCCTTTACAAATAATAAACATGAACACTTTATGGAAGGAATATGAGATGAGTAAATAATGCCATAATAAAACATAGTCATGGGTATTCTACTACTCGAATAACAACATGAAATATCAATAGCTAATCTCATAATGATGGAATGCATAATGTTGGACATCATAACCACATAGTCAAGGCCTCGTTCCAAGACTACAAATAAGATTTTGTCAAGGCCTTGTGCCAAGACACTATTTTGTCTCATGATACCTACCGATGCATCGAGGAGCTATAGCGGGCTACACTTATCACTGACTAAGTCCAATGAATTCCTCATATGAAAAGGTTGAAACATAATCTAAACATTCATATTAAAACTATCATACGAAATGTAAACATTTTAACCACAAACCATGAATGGTATGAAAATAGCACATCCACAATCAAACATAACTCATTAAATACAATATGGAAGATTGTATTATAATAGATTAACCTCAATCAAGAATAATGAAGGATATTGATATAGATGAAAATAATCATCAAAACTATTTGAGAGAAATATCCCCCTTTTTCTTGAAAACATTTAAAAGTATCACTATTTATCAAGAATCAATTTAAAATAGATTCTTGAATAAAAGTGTCCCATACAACTTTGAAAATTTTAAAAGGAATTTTAATTTTAAAACATTAATTTCCATATAAATAAATCCTTAAAACTGTTTTTAAAATATGGACATTAATGAGAAATATTTAGAAGAATAAATCATTAAAACATTTAAAATGATATTTTAGTTAAAGTTCCTAACCAAAAGAGAGACACTTGAATAAAAATAATGGAGGTAATAAAAACTTAATAATATCATGATAATAATGGGATTCATGATATACTATATCAAAGTACATTATATACATCATATAAATGTGAATTGGAATATAACAACAAAGAAGTCTCAATGGAATGTAAATTGGGATGAAATACCTTATAAAGACCATATCCTTAGGTTAAGAATAAATAAATGACATAATTATGTGTGAAAAATATAAATACAATCAATATTATTTGATATTAAGTGTAAATCAATCAGAGTACATTCGCATATATTCTGGTAAAAATAACACCAATGACTTAGATATTTAACTCAATGAATATAAATTGAGTTAAGATTACTCTTATCAAGTTCATATCAATGACTTGAGAAATTATCCATGGAGTGATTATGTGTATCAAAAGTATATCCAAACAAATGGGAGTGGAAATTAATACATAAATAATACATAGTTATTCCACACATAATCTTGGAGTAAAATAATCAATGAAGTATGCGTAAAGCCCAAAGAGTGGAAATTGAAATTAGAAATTCCCTTACCAATTTGGTGACTTACAAAAAATACACCCCATGAAAGAAGGATCATACAATAAATATTTAAATACCCATAAATTAATGTATATTACATAAGGAATACAATCATGGGAAGTACATACACCATACAAAAGGAAATAGTGGCAATATAGCATGAATCTCATGGAAATAAGAAGTGAGATGAAAACCATGTTGTAATCAATCAAGCCGTATGAAAAAAAGTTAATAACCACCAAATGAATCACAGAATACCATGAATATAAAGATAATCATGATAATATATATCAAATGGCAGTACACAATACACCACATGCAATAAATAATTGGCGAACAATGGAAATCTCACGGAACTAAAAGTGAGATAATAAACCCCTTACCTCAAGTCCGAATTGTCTTGTATGTTATTTGTTCTTCATAAATAATAAACTTAAGTTAATTTATAATTGATTAAGACCATTTTTCAATTTTATTATTCATTTTATATCACTTATTACCTTTCTATAACAATTAGTTAATTATTTGAGTTCATATTGGATATTTTATCGATGTTTGGAACTTGTGTCGAAAATGAACTTGTTATAATTACAATTTGTCCATGTGGTAAAAATTCCATTATCTACAGAATTATATACATGATTTATATATCATATATATATATATATTATATCCAGTATATATATGTATTTATAAATGTACATAACATTTGGAGATAAGAAATGAAATGCATCGTTCATGGAGACGGTAAGCCGTGCGTACGCATGAACGCTACTTTCATTTATATTTTATATTATAATGGAATTAAAACATAATTATACATAGGTATATTATAATTACAGTATAATATCATATATAATATAATTAACTCCATCCTTTATACATCCCACATAAGGCATTAACGAGTCATATCACTTTGAGGGGGCGGTAATCAGCACTTCCTCAAATGAAATTATCGCGTTTACCCATAATGGAAACCATAAAGGTATGATATAAATGGAAAATACAGAAGCATAAAGAAAAAAAAAATATATCATATATAAATACAGTGCCATCTTAATGTCCACCATGAGAGGCGGTAGAAGATAATTGAACAATCATCATTTCGGGAGGCGTTAGTTTTCCATCCACAAAAACAGTGTGTTCTTTACCCATTAGATGGAGGTGTGTGTAAGTGTAGTTATAATAATTCTCATAAAAACATCCTAGTATATTTAGGATACCTATGTTGTTATAAAATGAAGTAATAAAAATATTTTAGGGGTTGGAGAAGTAAAATAAAAGAAAAGAAGTTAAGAGAAACCATTACCTTTAATTTGGGTAACTCCCTTTGGTTTGAACCAAAAGGACTTCTTGAAGTGACTTCTGAATAATGTAAGGATTCTAGGTGGAAAATAGGGATATTTAGAGCTTATTTGGGAAGGTTTTGGACGAGCCAAAAGGCTTGATAGGTGTGAGTAATGGGTTATAAGTGGTGTCCTTTTATAAGGGAGAGGAGGGGATCTTTAGGAAAGTTTGAAAATGTTATTTTATTATAAATATATCTTCACTTTAAAAAGGTAAAAAACTCATTAAAGTCGAATCTAAGATGAATCATGTTTTAAATAAAATCATACAATAATAATTGGACAATTTTTGGATATTGTTTTTATATTAATAATCTTATTTATTTAAAACATTTATTAATGAGGTGAATACTGCATCATTATTGTGTCATAAATAATTTAATTTATTTGATGTATAAAAATTATAAAAAAATTCCATAATTTAGGAAATATTTTTATATTTAAAATGAATATTTATAGTCGAAAAGATGACTTATATAACCCCATGTAAAAATTGATATACTAAAAGATATTTGTTAATGTCATTTTTGTCTTTACTTTAAGTTATTTAAAATAAAGTGTCATTATCACTCTTAAGTAGCTCCATGGGGTCCCAAAATCAACCTAATGATGCCCATGATTTTCCATGACTCATAAAATAAGGATAGGACATGTGTTAAGGAAATTGTTTATTATTATAATATCTTTTTACCTTGAATTACCCTATTTACTTTTAACCACGGTAAATAAAAGTCAAAAGTTTCTATTCACCAAAAATTATTTTCCTCTTATTGAACCACATTTTACTTACTAATAACAACCATGTATGTTGGAGTTTTAAAATTCAATTCACAGAAGCAGTAAAATTTCATTTAAATGAAAAAGTCAGTTTTTTAACTACTACTAAGTGGGTTTACTATTCATCAAAAATTGAAGTTTTTCAGAAAAATACTAAAAATTCAGCCTAAGATATATTTGATATTATGAATTAAAAAACAATGTCTATTTTACCAAATTCAAATTATAGAAGTTTAATCTATTAATTTAAAATTAATTCCCGCTGTTAAAACAAATAGCGTGTTTTTAAAAATAATAACTATCAAAAGATTCACACTTGTTTGTGTATAATTTCAAAGTGAAATTAATTCCAATGACCAAAATTGGATTAAATGGTAAAAATATAATATAATTATACTTCCAAACCATTCAAATGTACAATTGAACACTATAAATTATTTTTATTAAAAAAGTTGTTTTCAATTAAAATTTAGTATTTTTCACTATTCACCCAAATATGAAAGTTATCATAAAAACACCAAAAATTTATCGAAACTGAATTTTTATGTCTTAATTCTAAATAAGAAGTTCATTTTGTCAAATTGAATATATAAAAGTGCCAAATATTGTATTTAAAAGGGTTCTCCATTAAAAGGCAGTAAAATTGCATTTTTTGAAAAATACTTCCTTTATCTGAAAAAATGAATTTGTTCTTATATTATGTATAATAAACACATAATATGGATGTTAAAATTATATGGAATATATAAAATTCAAAATTCAGTTAATACTATTCATAACTGCTTTTGAACGGCTAGTTTGGTAAGTTTTCGTGCGCTCGAACTCAGTGTTGTGTGAGGTGCAAGCTATTGAATTAATTTAATGAGATAATGTACTATTAAACCTTGGGGTGTTACATTCTCCCCTCATTTAATAAATTGCGTCCTCTCAATTTAAGCTTGAGATTGAAAACTTGGGTTTTGACATTTCAAAATATCTTAGTTGAAATCGCACATCAAAAATGGATTAATGAGGCCTCTATTTTAAAATAAATAAAGGTAAGTATGAAGGTTACTAAAATTAACACATACCGGGGTTCCATGTAGGAAAACATGGATATGGAAGAGAAAACTAATCATCAAGTTCTGATGGAGTGTGATTGAGAATATTATTAGGAGAAAGTTAATGATATGAAATCCATAAACTTGCGATGGGTTGAAAGGTCTTTGATTACCAAGTAGGAAAAGTAAACGAACAATTTTTTTGTTTTAAGTTCCTTTTCATAATGATGATGAATTTATTTATGATATTGACTAATATTATACGGAGATATAATTACTTTACAAGTAGAGTTTCATCCATTAATAAATTTCTACCACAAACTCATCTTTTCTCTAAACGATGAGTATTCAAGATGACTTGGTTACACTCGAAGCGCTACAATCAACTTATAGAGAATAAAATAATCCAAAAAGTATGAACTATATATTTTCCTTGTCATTACACATTAACCAATAAAAAAATGGTTAGTACATGATCATATGATCCCTAAAAAGGACAATACTTTATAGAATGAAATACTACTCTTAATCTCCAAAATTTAAACAAACAATACCCAAAGTTCAAAAAATACCCTTAAATGAACAATTGTCCTTAAAATCTTTCAATATAATCCTAACTAAGTTTGAAACCCAAAACTAAGAATAATTTGATCATGTAGTCTTCAACGTTAAATTGTATCTCCAAATAATATCGACTACTCTTAAAGTCACATACTTAAAAGTAATTAACCTAATCACATATTCTCTATGATAGGTTAATCATTTCCATTAATAACCCAAATATCTATAAATACACAATAAAAATATTTAAAAATATTCACCATTACTCCTCAAATGAAATCCCATAGTATTCTATTTTCCTTAGGCATGTAGTGTTCCCAACAGATCAAACTTCTTCTAAAATAACATTTATCACTTAATCACCAAATCATTTTCCTAAAATAAGGACATACATTTGATATTACATAACGTCCCAAATCAAATTAATAAAATAATTTAACTAAAAATAATTAGTCACACTAATCAGGGACTTCACGTAGTCCAGTGGTAGGCGATAAATCCCAGTCACACTTTGGTTGCGGGTTTGATTCCCATATCTTTGTCCGATGCGACGGGTTGTCACACGGTCTGCGTGTTGTCCTTTTTCAAAAACTATATTTTATTACATTACCAAAATGAGAAAAATTACTCAAAATAACCATAACATAATTTAACCACAAATGTTATCTCATACCTCTCATTTTCATCCCAAAATTTAATAACTTGTAATTGACTCAAATTCAAGGATCATATAAAACCAAATGGTTATTTATAACTATATTCATAATAGAAAAGATAATTCTTCCTCAAATATCATTTTCACATGACAAACTATAGGGTTACACGTACAAGAGAAAATTATTGAAAATTAATCCCATCAACAAAGAGCACTAATACTTCTAAACATTTCGCCAACCATTTATTTCCACATAGATTGTTCTTTGACCAAGAGGATATCATATAGAATTTGGAATTCACTCAGGTCATGGTCAGGTCCCCTACATTTACAAAAAATGACTATAAATGGATTCTTGGGAAAATTTTTATTTTCAACCATAGTACTATTCATTTTTCCTCGACAATTCTTTACTTTA
Organism: Viscum album; assembly: GCA_963277665.1. NCBI lineage: Eukaryota > Viridiplantae > Streptophyta > Magnoliopsida > Santalales > Viscaceae > Viscum > Viscum album. The sequence continues at coordinate 1,454,655,951 of OY728120.1, forward strand.
TATCCTTCTTTCCCACACATAAATCATTTCTTTATTCCATTGATACAAATTACTGGGTGTCTCCTTCCACATTTCCTACATGATATAAATTGATGTTTCTTTTCTCTATGGTCTCCACTGTTGGAGATCTTATCATTCATCACCTTTCTCTTCTTTGTTGAGTCCGGAGTTAGTTAATATATATATTGTTGATCATATTTTTGGAAAACTAATTCGGCATGAACATGATATCTTTTACGCCTATAAAAATTAAATTTTGTTTCTCATTTCCACCACCGTTCCCACCTCGTACATCATGATCAAAGTTACTATGAATTGCTTGGAATCCAGCCATTGACTAAAACCAGAAAGTATTGTGTGAGTAACAATAGTCATAAAATAATTTAGAGAATATCATGACACCTTATTTTAAATTTTAAACACCTTAGGATTAACCAAGTTCATTTATTCTCATATTATATTAAAATCCATCAAATTGATTTGTAAAGAAAATGTAAATTATCCTAATCATATCCCCTGGGAGTGTCATAACTAAGAGTGCAACAAGACCCATTATCGTGTATCAGGATACCCTGGGTCAAGCCCAAAACTCCTTGTCGGAGTTTTCACTCCTAGGTACATCTGTGCTAGAGCCGCCTCTACCTGCTCGTATCCAGATAGGTATGTATTAATTGGAAAATACAAAAAATATCTACATTATAAAAATTATAGGAAGTTTTATATACCAATCCTCAAAGTCTGTCTTAGGGTAATGTGAACTAATAAGAGTTTATCTAAATCTAGTTTCCAAGGGTTGTACTAAACTTCCTCTAATACCAACTATAAAGCCTCGACCCCAGAATCTAGGAACCAATGCATTATTTTAATAAATAGGCATGATTACAAGGAATCAAGTCCTAAAGGACTGATATGTTTAGTAGTCTTGGAAACAAGATACATACATAAGTTCAACATTACAACTTGAAAATAAAAATAATACTAATTTATTCCATTAGAAAAATCCAAGCTTCTTAGATTATGCCTAAAAGTCACTCATAACTGACTTCTTCATATCCTGGGAAAATGAAACATAAGAAAGGGGTGAGATCAAATGATCAGTAAGAGTAAGCAATACAGCAGAAGATAACATAAACATTAGGCATAGTGAATAATTGAAAACACATGCCTTTACAAATAATAAACATAAACAATTTATGGCAGGAATATGAGATGAGTAAATAATTCCATAATAAAACATAGTAATGGGTATTCTACTAGTCGAATAACCACATGAAATATCAATAACTAATCTCATAATGATGGAATGCATAATTCCGGACATCATAACCACATAGTCAAGGCCTCGTTCCAAGACTACAAATAAGATTTTGTCAAGGCCTTGTGCCAAGACACTAGTTTGTCTCATGAGACCTACTGATGCATCAAGGAGCTATAGAGGGCTCCACCCATCACTTACTAAGTCCAATGCATTCCTCATATAAAAAGGTTGAAACATAATCTAAACATTCATATTAAAACTAGCATACGAAATGTCAACATTTTAACCACAAACCATGAATGGAATAAAAATAGCACATCCACAGTCAAACATAACTCATTAAATACAACATGGAAGATTATATTATAATAGATTAACCTCAATTGATAATAATGAAGGATATTGACATAGATAAAAATAATAATCAAAACTATTTGAGAGAAATATCCCCCTTTTTCTTGAAAACATTTAAAAGTATCACTATTTATCAAGAAGCCATTTCGAATAGATTTTTGAATAAAAGTGTCCTATACCACTTTGAAACTTTTAAAAGGAATTTTAATTTTAAAACATTAATGTACATATAAATAAATCCTTAAAACCATTTTTAAAACATGGACATTAATGTGAAAGATTTAGAAGAATAAATCTTTAAAACATTCAAAATGATATTTTAGTTAGAGTTCCTAACCAAAATAGAGACACTTTAATACAAATAATAGAGGTAATAAAAACTTTATAATATAATAATAATAAAGGGATTCATGATATACTATGTCAAAGTACATTATATACACCATATAAAAGTGAATTGGTGTATAACAACAAAGAAGTCTCAATGGAATCTAAATTGAGATGAAATCCCTTATAAAGTCTGCATCCTTAGTTTAAGAATATATCAATGACATAATTATGTGTGAAAAATATAAATACACTCAATATGATTTAATATTAAGTGTAAATAAATCATATTACATTCACTCATATTCTGGTAAAAACAACACCAATGACTCAGATGTTTAACTCAATGAATGGAAATTGAGCTATGATTACTGTTATCAAGTTCATATCAATGAATTAAGAAATTATCAATGGAGTGATTATGTGTATCAAAATTATATCCAAAAAAATGAGAGTGGAAATTAATACAAAAATAATAAATAGTGATTCCACACATAATCTTGGAGTAAAATAATCAATGAAGTATGCGTAAAGCCCAAAGAGTGGAAATCGAAATTAGAAATTCCCTTACCGATTTGGTGACTTACGAAACATACAACCCATGAAAGAAGGATCATAAAATAAAGATGTAAATACCCATAAATTAATGTATATTAAATAAGGAATACAATCATGGTCAGTACATACACCACACAAAAGGAAATAGTGGGAATATAGTATGAATCTCACGGAAATAAGAAGTGAGATGAAAACCATGTTGTAATCAATCGAGTCATATGTCCAAAAGTTAATAACCACCAAATGAATCATAGAATACCATGAATATAAAGAGAATCATGATAATATATATCAAATGGAAGTACACAATACACCACATTCAATAAATAAGTGGTGAACAATGAAAATCTCATGGAATTAAAAGTTAGATAAGAAACCCCTTACCTCAAGTCCGACTTGCCTTGTATGTTACTTGTTCTTCCTGAATAATAAACTTAAGTTAATTTATACTTTATTAAGAAATTTTTTCAAGTTTATTATTTCTTTTATATCACTTATTACCTTGCTATAACAATTAGTTAATTATTTGAGTTCATATTGGATATTTTATCGATGTTCGGAACTTGAGTCAAAAATGAACTTTGTTATAATTACAATTTGTCCATGTGGTCAAAAGTCTATTTTATCCAGAATTATATAAATGTTTTAGATATAATATATATATATATATATATTATATCCAGTATATATTTGTATTTATAAAAGTACATAACATTTGGAGATAAGAAATGAAATGCACCGTTCATGGAGACGGTAAGCCGTACGTACGCATGAACGCTACTTTCATTTATATTTTGTGTTTTAATGGAATTAAAACATAATTTTACATAGATATATTATAATTACATCATAATATCATATATAATATAATTAAATCCATCCTTTATACATCCCACATAAGGCATTAACGAGTCATATCACTTTAAGGGGGCGGTAATCGATACTTCCTCAAATGAAATTATCGCGTTTACCCATAATGGAAACCATAAAGTTATGATATAAATGGAAAATACAGAAGAATAAAGAAAACATAAACATAATATATATCATATATAAATATAGTTCCATCTTAATTTCCACCATGAGAGGTGGTAGGAGATAATTAAACAATCATCATTTCGTGAGGCCTTAGTTTTCTATCTACAGAAACAATGTTTTCTTTAGCCATTAGATGAAGGTGTGTGTAAGTGTAGTTATAATAATTCTCATAACAACATACTAGTATATTTAGGATAATATTTTTGTTATAAAATAAAGGAATAAAAAAATTTTAGGGGTTGGAGAAGTAAAATCAAAGAAAAGAAGTTAAGAGAAACCATTACCTTTAATTTGGGTAACTCCCTTTGGTTTGAACCAAAAGGACTTCTTGAAGTGACTTCTGCCTAAGGTAATTCTTCTAGGTGGAAAATAGGGATCTTAAGAGATTATTTGGGTAGGGTTTGAATGAGACAAGGTGCTTGAGAGGTGTGAGTAATGAGTTAGAAGTGATTTCCTTTTATAAGGGAGGGGAGGGGCTCTTTAGGAAAGTTTGAAAATGTTATTTTATTATAAAAATATATTCGGTTTCAAAAGGCCCAAAACTCATTGAAGTAAAATATAAGTTGACTCATGTTCTGAATAAAATCATACAATAAGAATTTTACAGTTTTTGGATATTGTTTTTATATTAATAATCTTATTTATTTAAAACATTTATTAATGAGGTGAATATTGCATTATTATTGTGTCATAAATAATTTAATTTATTTGACGCTTAAAAATTATAAAAAAATACCATCATGTAGGAAATATTTTTATCTTTCCATTTAATATTTATAGTTTAAAATATGACTTATATAAATCCATGTAAAAATTGATCTACTAAAAGATATTTGTTAATGTCTTTTTTGTCTTTTCTTTATGTTAATTAAAATAAAGTGTCATTATCACTATTAAGTGGCTCCATGGGGTCTCAAAATGGACCCAAGGATGCCCATGGTCGGCCATGACTCATATAATATTGTTAGGACAAGTGCTAAGGTAATTTGTTTTATTATAATATTCTTTTTACCTTGAATCACCCTATTTACCTTTAACCGCGGTAAATAAGTCAAAAGTTACGATTCACCAAAAATTATTTTCATCTTATTGAACCAAATTTTACTTAATAATAACAACCATATATTTCAAATTTTTTAAATTCAATTCACAGAAGCGGTAAAATTTCATTTAAATGAAAGAGTCTGTTTTTTAACTACTACTAAGTGGTTTTACTATTCATCAAAAATTGAAGTTTTTCAAAAAAATACCAAAAATTCATCCTAAGATATTTTTGATATTCCATATTCAAAAAAGATGTCCATTTTACCAAATTAAAAACATAGAAGTTTCATTAATTAATTTAAAATTAATTTCTGTTGACAAAACAAATAGTATGTTTTTAAAAACAATAACTATCAAAAGATTGACACTTGTTTATGTATAATTTCAAAGTGAAATTAATTACAATGACCAAAATTGGATTGAATGGTAAAAATATAATCTTATTATACTTACAAACCATTAAAATGTATAATTGAACACTATAAATTATTTTGATTAAAAAATTTGTTTTTAATTAAAATTTAGTATTTTCACTATTCACCCAAATATGAAAGTTATCCGAAAAACACCAAAAATTTATCAAAACTAAAATTTTACGTCCGTATTCTAAATTAGAAGTTCATTATTTCAAATCGAATATATAAAAGTGTCAAATATTGGATTTAAAAAGGGTTCTCCATTAAAAGGTGGTAAAATTGCATTTTTTGAAAAATACTTTCTTTATCTGAAAAAATGAATTTGTTCTTATATTATTTCTAAGAAACACATAATATGGATGTTAAAATTATATGGAATATATAAAATTCAAAATTCAGTTAATACTATTCATAACTGCTTTTGAACGACTAGTTTGGTAAGTCGTTGTGCGCTCGAACTTGGTGTTGTGCGAGGTGCAAGATATTGAATTACTTTAAAGAGACAATGTACTATGAAAACTTAGGGTGTTAAAATGACCTTGAATGTAAAGGTTCATTGTAGTATATACATATTAGGTTGGTGTGAGGGTGTTGTGGTCCTCACAAGTAACAAAGGTTTGTAACTCTTGGAATGCATCTAGGGAAGCTAACCATGGTCATCTCTTAAAGATACGAACTAATACACTCACTATTATATGAACTTATAGATATTTTAATTGTTTTCTATATTTAAAATAATAAGAGAGATATGGATAAGCAAGAGTGTGCGATGAAATGAAAAATAAAAAAGAAAAATAAAATAAAATTACACACAAAATGAAATGATAGGTAGAAAGGTGACCCTCCTAGGATAAATGCAATGGGTAACCTCATTGTCTCACTCCAGTTAGTATCATTCCCACTCAACATTCACACTCCACCATATGTATGAATGTATCTCGTTGAATCTTTAAATTTTTTAATTCCTTGTTCATTCAAGGACTTTTGAGATGAATTCACACCCACCTCATTCATAGAAAACTAAAAAAAATACTCCTCTCCCTAATAATACTCTATTGGTTCCCCTAGAATTCTCCCTTATCCATTCATCACTTAGTAATCAAGGATTACCCAAGACAATCTGGTGAAGGATAGGAAAATAATGAATTAGTAGGAGAAGAAAATAGATAAAATCAAAGGGAAGAATCATAGTGCAGTGAACCAACTAGGGTCAATCCAATACGTTACTCAATTCGGAATTCCACAAGTCCTAAAGAGTGTTATTGATTTCCATGGGTTAGTGCCAAACACCAAGGAATAATAAATAACCTCTTGGGAATAGTTTCCCCCATGGTAAACTGGTATTACCCATCCATGATATTGGAAGGCCACACCAACCTAATCAGAGTCAATGGGAAAAAATAATCATATATCTATAGTAACACAACAATGACTAAAACTAACACCATAAAAAAATCACATCAATATACATAACATTTCATAAAAGATACATATACATGATATCCCAATTTAAAATCTCAAAACATAAAACAAGGATCAAGTAACTCAACAAAAAGTATATACATCCCAATGATAGTCAAAACTAAAAATAAATCTATATAAGATAACTCCATGAGACCACGTCTCCTCTATTAGAATAAACTCTTATGAAAATAATTAAAATGATCCACCTAAGTACATAGTGCCCTGGCCTTTAACTATATCCTCTCAAACAAAGGCTACATACACCCAAAGGCATATGTAAGAAGTGATGAAAAAAACCTAGTATGATACCACCATGAATTTGTTTAATGCCTATAAACCATGAAAAGTAATAAACTAGTTTGAAAAATAATTTTCCAAAACTATTCCACTTTGGAAATATTTTTCTTTAAATCAAAACTTTGAAACCCCATTGGTTTTTTTAAACAAAACATGTTCCCAAAACATTTTTGAATATGGATAAAGTAAATAAATATAATCCACTCGGCATAGACATGATCAACCTATCCAAATAAGGCTTAAATAAGGTATTATCATAAAAATCACCAAATAATTAAATAAGTAGAAATGGGAATAACACATTATATTAGTATTGAACACATCACTAAAATAATGCATGAAATCATATAAATAAACTGGTCATAAGTAATGTGAACCTTGGGATCTAACCATAAGGGTATAATGTGGGATAGTATGAACACAATATGAAATCCATATAAATAATATAAAAATCTTTTAAGCTCTCACAGGCTTCCTCAAGCACAACTCCCAAGATCTCCCTCAGTCTCTTATTCAAAAAAGTGGAAGATATCTCAGTATTTCTTCCCAAAGTCTCTCTTGGTCCCTTATATGACACACCCTCACACACTAGGTATCCCATGTTCTATCCATTCTAACAAAATCACCATCATAAGTGACTTACATAAAATAAATTTCAAAGTATAATTTATCAAACAACATGCCCATTTCAATAAAATACTTCCCTCAAGGTAAAAAATTTCTAAATACTTTTTAGAAATCCATTTAAAACTATAAAACCTCTTTGAGATATTTTATCAAATACATGGGTACATTAAAACCAACCCCCATTGAAAAACCCACATTAAACATAAAATTTACAATACAAAACCATGAATCACCATAAATATGTATTAAACATCAAACATAGATTAATTGAATGGGAATTTAATAAAAAAACCAAAGATTATAAATAATTGAAAGGTTATCTATGGAAAATGCCCTTAAATAGAGACACCTACCTCAAAAATCAGTTCCAAACTCATCACCTTGAATGAAAACCACCTGATTTAGAAAGGATAGGACCTAAAACACCTAAAAAATAATAAATAAAGCCATAAACTACATTATTAACCCTATGTTTATCCAACACACCATCTAGGATTTTTACCTCCCATATAAATGGAAGTAAAAGGAAAGATAAGGGATAAATGTGAATAAATATTGAATAAAGAGGCTTACCTTAATAAAAAACCAAAAGGATCCAAGGAGAATCCACCCAAAATGTATAAAAAGAATATTCCAATCTTAGGGAAGATTGTTGATAGAGAAAATATTTTCAATTAAATTTACATTTAATTTAATTGTTTTAAAACCAAAAAATTGTTACTCTAAGATAAATTGCTTCATTTTTATGATATTGGAGTTATTTTGAGATAAACAGTAAAAATGGCCCATTTGGGATTTTTAACTGTTTTAAATTATTTCTATAGTTTGGATAAAACATATTCTACACTAATACAAATTGAAAAATTATTTCTTTTCCAGATTCTACACATCCAGGTATTTATTTAATATTTTTTAACCAAAATCTGAATCGACCATATGAAGCTCAAAAGAAGCTCACAAATTGTCTCAAGAAAAACTGTTTACAGTTCTGCCAATTTTTGGTGTGGGTTCATAAGTCATTCTTGGTGGGCCTAATTTTTGTACAATTCGGTGGATGAATGTGCAAGGAGTTGGGGAATATCTTTCATTAATGCAAGGCCATGTGAATTTGACGTTTAAGGGTCCATTAAAGCTTTCTAATCTGGGGGTTGGCGTTTTGGAGAGTCTGACTAGATAGAATAAATGGTCATAGTAAAACAAGAATAAATCTAGGAATACTTGTCCAAATACTCTTAGATTTTTAAGGGAAATGACCAAGATAAATATGAACAACATTCAAGAATAATTCAATGAGTGAAGATGTCATTTAATGGGGATACAGTGCGTCAACATTCAGGGGACAAATTATGGATATAAAAGGAGGAGAGATCCTCCCCCTCAAAGAATCTCTCATTCTATCCCATTCCTTCTTGGACACCAAGGAGGAGAACTTTTCGTCTTTCTCTTTTATTTATTTTATTTTTAATAGTTTTTTAATTCCTTATTCTTCCCCATTCATCTCGATTACCCTTACCATGGTGGGGTTAACATTTGGAGTGATTGGGGAAGGGTAGGTTTTTTATTTTGTAATGCTTGAGTTTTTGGACATAATTGAATGAAATTTCTTTCTTCTTCAAATTTGTTTTCAATTTCATATAGTGGATTTTATTATCAAGTGCGACCACTCTTGAATTTTAATTCAGTTATTGATTTTTTCCTTGGTAAAATAATAATTATCTCCCTCCACTAATTTCTGGTTTATATACAATGGAATATACCAGGGATTAGTGGTGAAGTACTCGATGATCGTTAGTACATGTAAAAGGTGTAGTGAATGTTCTTGATTGTTTGGGATAAAAAAGACCCGATCGGGTATTGTTCATATTAATTAAGGTTGTTCAATACAACTATTTTTCACATGGATGGAGAGTTGAACAAACTGAGATCTTGGTAAGGTTTTCTCTCACCATCATAATTTAACCAAGGAAGTGAGAGGAAACAATTGTGAAAACTCACTTTAATAATCTAATAAGAAGAATTTTGAATTAAATTGATCAAGGATAACATTATAATTTGAAAACCAACCCTGAACTAATCACCCTTTTCAATATCATAGTTTTTCAATCATTTGAATTTCAAATTTCCTTTAAAAAAATACAACATTTTTACCCTCATTTTAAAGTGACAAACTGATTTTGTGTTCACTCATCTTCCGGAAACTTCCTAGGGTTAATCACTAGAATACACTTAGGAAATTTAAAAATTGTTTATCCATAAACTATGATAGGTGTGCGTCAAACTTGGCGCCATTTCTGGGGAGGTAGTGCCGTAATTTATTTGTAAATATTTGACTTTTTCAAATTAAAAAAAAATAAAAAAAAATCTTTTGCAATGTTGTTTTCAAATAATTATTTCTTTAATTCATGGAACAATTACCCACAAGTGCGAGAACCAATTATTGAATCACCTTAGTCTATAGAGTATAGATTTTCTTTCTTGGATAAACAAATTCGGGGGGCTCGAATCCAAATCATCACGGAGGATGAATTCAAGGATTTCATTAAAAAACTTAAAGTGAACCTCAAATACCTAGTGTTGGAGGGTTTGGAAAGAGAATTAATTGAACTTTAGGAGTATTTTCTAGAATTTTATCAAGAAATGATCAAAGTGCAACACCAATAAGAATAAGTTCACCAGGATCTTTAATCCCAATTCAAACGAATTAGTCAAATAGTTCAAAACCTGGAGACCTCAATAGAGTGGATAGAGGAACAAGTACATGCATCCCAAGATCAACAAATGGAGCCAGAACAGTAACCAAAACCAGAAAAATTGATGGAAGAAGTATCCTCAAAAATCCTTCAAGTTGAAGAACCCATGGAGGACTTGATGAAATTAAAAGAAGATCCATTGAGCCCAGATCAATCAATGTTGGAGGATATTGATGAAGAAGATTTAGCAATTGAAATACATATGAGAGATCAAAAAGATTTGGATAACTTCTGGAATGAGTGTGAGGAACTTCTTGATCCAACTATTCCTCATAATATAGATGATTCAACAACATTTAAGGAAGAAACCAACCAAGCAGTGGAATTTGAAGAGAAGATAGAGGATTCTAACTACCTACCTCTATCTAGAGAAATTCAACTTGAAGAGGCACCTCCAATTGAAGAAGAAATTGAAGCCAAACAAGCTCAGAGAGTTAATCTTTTCATAAAATCATTATATTTTGATTTTATTGAAACTAAATTGAGTATTACCTCCCCTTATTTTAATTTTTCAGATTCAGAAAACACATGTATTTCCTTGGATGAAGTAAATGAAAAATAAGATTCATCCATAGAGGAACATCTAGAGCTCCCCAAACCTGTTGAACATTTAATGGAGGGAGTACATGAGAAGATCAAAGTTTATTTTTTGGAGGAAATTGAGACACAATCTACTTAATTTGAAAGGGAAGAATTCTATATTGATTCTTAATTCTTCAATTTTTTTCAAATATAATTAAACTCTGACATTCCCTTTGATTTTTCCATAGATGTATCATACCTTCAGTGACCACTAGAGTATAAAGAAGATATTGTTCATGCGGAACCCAAGAAATATGAGGACTCATTCATTATCCTAACCCCACCATGCATGTTGTATATCATTACAGTAGGGGTGTACTTGGTATGCTATATCAATGGAGACCTCAACAAAAAGGAACAAGTGCATGCTGGGAAGACGAATTTTTGTTGGTTCACGAGCAAGAAACCTCACCCACCATCAGATTGGGGATAACTGATTAGAACTGCCCCTCTAGAGACAGTCAAAACCCAGGCCCACTTGGGGGATTAAACCAAGTTCTCTCATTCTATTCTCATCCTATTTCTACTTTTGTTTATTTCAATAAATATCTTATATTTTCTTTTATTTTTAGGTTTTCAGAGTGCAAAACTTAGGAGTTTAACTCAATGTTGCACTGCAAATAAATCAGGTTGTACCTCTCCTTTATACTTAATTCTTTGTTGTGAATCAATCAAAAATCTTCTTACATGTTAAATACATTTTAATTCAATGATGTCACTACATAAATTAAGTGTGGTAGAGGGAACCTTTTTATTTTAGGATTTTCATTTTGTGTTTGTTTTTCAAAAAATAAAAACAAAAAAAACAAAAAACTTGTGTATTTTCATATTTTTGTGTGTTTATTTTTCAATTTTTGGTGTTTTTTTGAAACTTTTGAGTTGAAATGATTATCATTACTATTTTTGAAACCCATGTCAATGAGTGAACTAATCTATTCCATGAAACTAAGATTAAATGAATGTTGAAATGACTTTGTTTCAAGTTCAAATATTTTTTAATTTCATGAAAAGTACATTGATTTTTGAATCCCATGCCGTATTTTACTATCTATATCATTGAAATAACTTTCTTGTGAGGCTTCTGAAACATTTTTGTCATATTATTTTCATTCACCTCATTTATTGAGAGAACCAGACCATGCTTTCTTTAACTATAATTTGATTTATTCCTTTCAAAACTTGAGGGTTTGGGGTACGTGTGTTTTAAATGATTGAGGCATTTATTTGGTTTGAATCCACCTTTTTTAAATACTCATTTTTATTATGGAATAACTTATATATTAATCATTTTATCCCCTAGTATCCATGAATAGCCTATTAGGTTAACCACATTACAAGCCAATTTTCCCTATCCAACCTTCTCGTGAAGTGAAATTGCATGATCTAGTTGAACTAAAGTGTGGGGGATGATGTCTTGTGGTATACTACATCATTTTGTGATACTTTTGGTGGAATATAAAATATTGAAGAGATTATTTTTCTATTTAATATTTCATTTTGTTAAAATCTGTTCCTTTTCTGGAGCTTTCATGATAAGAGAATCTATGCCTTTCTGGAGCTTCTGATGTCAAAAGAAAGCTGTACCTATCTGGAGCTTTCAAGAAAATCATGTTTGAAAAGATTGAAATTTTTTCTGCTGAAATATTGAGCTGATTGAATGATTATAGAGCCTATTTTCTATAAAGGGGAAGAGAAGTAAACCATATTTGAGTGAAAATTAGAATCTTGCAATTTTGCTTGAAAAAGAGCCAAGCCCTCCTTTTTTGGCCTCATAATTTGTAACATCTAAATCCTACCAACTGAAAGCCACAGAACAACCCTGAAAAGTCCTCATGAGAAACAAATTTCCTTGACTCACATCGGGTGGAGAAGTAGAAATTTATCAAGCCTATGGTGACTCTTGTGTGAGTTTGGATGAGAAAAGCCTTGTTCAGCATTTACATTTGTGAGATGAGAGAAAATTCATGTGAGGTAGGTGTTTTGTGTGCATGGGATAATAAATGAAGTGGAAATATATTAAAATATAAAATAGAGAACTTGAAATAATTGTTTTTGATGAGGCATGATATCTTTTTGTTTCTTAGTATGGATTTGGTAGATCTCATTGGTATGTGTTTTGGATTTGATTTGATTTGATTTTTACTTGTCCAGGAGTCCAAGTGCTAAGTGTGGGGGAATTGATAGAGAAAATATTTTAAATTAAATTACATTGAATTTAATTTTTTTAAACCCAAAAAAGTGTTACTCTAAGATGAATTTCTTAATTTTTATGATATTGGTGTTATTTTGAGCTAAACAGTAAAAATGGTCCATTTCATATTTTTAACTGTTTTAAATTATTTCTGTAGTTTGGATAAAACATATTATACACTAATAAAAATTGAAAAATTATTTCTTTTCTATATTTTACACATCCAGGGATTCATTTAATCTCTTTTGACTAAAATCTGAATCGACCATATGAAAGCTCAAAAAAAGCTCACTTGTCTTAAGAAAAACTGTTTACAGTTCTGCCAATTTTTGGTGTGGGGTCTATAACTCATTCTTGGTGGACCTAATTATTGTGAAATTCGGTGGATGGACGTAAACAGAGTTGGGGAATATCTTTCATGAAGACAAGGACGCATGAATTGGCCGTTTAAGGGGAAATTAAAGCTTCCTAATATGGGGGTTGGCGTTTTGGAGAGTCTGACTAGACATAATAAATGGTCATAGTAAAACGAGCATAACTCTCAGAATACTTGTCCAAATCCTCTGAGATTTTGAAGGAAAACGCCCAAGAGAATTATGAACAAAATTAAAGAGGGGATAAATGTGTTAAGATGTCATTTAATGGGGATAAAGTGCGTCAATATTAGGGAGAAAAATTCTGGCTATAAAAGAAGGAGAGCTCCTCCCCCTCAAAACTTCTCTCATTCCATCCCATTCCTTCTGGGACACCAAGGAGGAGAACTTTTCAGATTTCTATTTTATTTATTTTCTTTTTCATCATTTTTTAATGCCTTATTGTTCTCCATTCATCTTGATTACCCTTACCATCGTGGGGTAAACATTTGGAGTGATTGGGGAAGGGTAGTTTTTTTTATTTTGTAATGCTTGAGTTCTTGGACGTAATTGATGAAATTTATTTATTCTTAAAAGTTGTTTTAAATTTCATATAGAGGATTTTATTATCAAGTGCGATCGTTCTTGATTTTTAATTCTGTTGTTGATTTTTTCCTTGGTAAAATAATAATTATCTCCCTCCACTAATTTCTGGTTTATATACGATGGAATAAACCAGGGATTAGTGGTGAAGTACTTAACGATCGTCAGTACGTGTAAAAGGTGTAGTGAATGTTATTTATTGTTTGGGATAAACAATACCTGATTGGGTATTGCTCATGTCAATTAAGGATATTCAATATAACTATTTTTCACATGGAAGGAGAGTTGACCAAATTGAGATCTTGGTAAGGTTTTCTCTCACCATCATAATTTCACCAAGGAAGTGAGAGGAAACGATTGTGGAAACTCACTTTAATCATATAAGAAGAAGAGGTTTGAATTAAATTGAACATGGATAGCATTAAAATTTGGATACCAACCCCGAACTAATCACCCTTTTTAATATAATAGTTTTTCAATCATTTGAATTTCAAATTTTCTTTTAAAAAAATACAACATTTTTTCCCTCGTTTTAAAGTGACAAACTGATTTTGTGTGCATTCCTCTTCTGGAGACTTTCTAGGGTTAATCACTCAACTACACTTAGGAAATTTAAAAATTGTTTTACCATTCCCTACAAGAGGCATGCATCAATTATACACATTGAATAAGAGATAAAGGTAGATAAAATCTTAAACTCCATAAGCGAATTTTTCTAAAAATAAAAACTTTTTAATGACCTGGACTACTAATATGGTTTAGCTACACAATTAGACAAACCATGTGCCAACCACGAGGGTGCTAATATCTCCCAATAATCAAAGCCACATGATTACCCATAATCTTTGCATGGTTTGAAAAAAGTGCTCAAACTATGAAAATGTTCATTATCTCTAAAAAATCACCCTCACATGGTTATCTGCATGGTTAGACTAACTATGTGAAAACCATGAGGCATAGACTGTTTTTCAAAAATAAACTAAATTTATAAACCATGGCCCTCAAAAACTCAAAAAATGTAAATAAAAACTCAAATGATATATAACAGTAACCTAATAGGTGTCCCAAACCTCCCCACCATTTCACTTTTTCCCATTAGAAATTCCTCAAGCATCATTAGAATAAAATACGTGAGCTTGATGATACCTCTCTAAATATTACCACTCTAATGTCTCATGTATATCACCACCATGTTTCTAAAGAACACGGAACAATGAGATCAAATTACCATGGAGCACCTTGTTTTGATAATCCACTATTTGAACATGCTACTCTATAATGGCGACATTAGGTTCCACCTCCATGTCTTCCCACTATATCACATGAGCTGGTTCTGGATGGCATTTTTCAACTGGGAAACATCAAAGACATAATGAATCAATTTAAACTATAGTTTAAATTCCAATTTATAGGATACCTTCCCAAGATGTTCCATAAATTAAAATAGTCTAATATAATATCGTATTAGCTTTCCTTTCTTTCCCAAGAGATAGTGTCCCAGCTGAATAGATTCCTAAATAAACACATAATCACCAATTTAAACTCTCTAGGGTGATGAAATTGATCAAAATATGATTTATAGTGACTCTGATCTATCACTAAATTTTTATGAATCGACCACACTATCTCCATCATCTCCTGGATGAGACACATTCCCAATAAGTAGTGCTCACTCACCTATGACCAACATGATGGGGGTAGAATGGATGCCTATATAACACATCACACAAGGCCATAATAATAAATTCCTAATAAATATTATTATAATAAAAATTTTCCAATGATAGTTTCCTTTCCTACAAACCTTCAAAGTAAATAACACATGCTCAGAGCATATCCTCAAAAGTTTGGATAGTTCACTCAGACTGGCCATCTATCTATGGGTGATACATGGTGATTAACCTTAGATTGGTTCCCATGGATTCCAAGATTCCCTAAAAAAATTGAGATGAAAAATGAGAATCCTAGTTAGAAACTATCACTAGGGAACAATATAAAGGCTAAAAACCTCTCATACATATAGGTCCCTAAGATACTCTACCTCCATCAACTCTACGATGGTAAGTAAGTGGGTTGATTTCATCAAATAGTCAAAAATCACCCATGTAACATCTTTTACTCTAATATTATGTGGTATTATGTTCATTAAATCCATCAAGATATCATACCACTTCCACACGAGAATGGGAAGAGGCTGAAACTACTGACCTGGTATCTGGTTCCCATCTTTGATTCTATGGTAGGTCAAATATCGGGAATGAAAATATGCAATAGATCACTTTATCCTAGCCCACCAATACATACTCCCCATGATATAGTATATCTTGTCATCCATAGGGTGCATGAACCAAATAGAATGATGCTCCTCATGCATTACCTCCCGTCTCAAGACCAAAGGAACCCCTAATCACTTCCTAAAGAGGATAGAACCATATAAAGACTAATTCCCCACCAATTATGAAACTACTAATATACTAGAACTCAGGGTTGGATACCTACTCACTCCTAAACCTATTGATAATAGAGGGAATGACATGCACACTAGTCAAGAACACTTACTATCCATCCTCCGGTATCTACAAGCTCTGAACAATAAACAAAACCATAAATCTACACTCATCTAATAATTATTGAACAACATGGACTAAAAAATTTATTCTCAAGGAATAGGTGACAACATTAATTTTCTCAGGTGTATAGAAAATATTGAAATCTAAATTGTAAAGATACTCTAACCAGCGTCTCTACCCGAGTTTCAAGTACATATGGGTAAAAATATACTTTAGAATTTTATGATCTGAATAGACTATAAAATGATCCTTGAAGAGGTAATGACACCACATCTTCAACACTTGAATAAAAAATTCCAACTCCAGGTCATGGGTGGGATAATTTATCTCATGATGGTATAACTGTTATGATCCATAGGCTACCACATAGTTATTTGGAATCAACATACATCCCAACCCTACACCAGAGGCATAATAATACACTGGATAATCTTTAACAAGCTCTATAAATCCTAAAAAGAATTCTAACACTTCTCACTCCACTCAAAATTCCCTCCTTTCATGGTAAAATCCATCAAGGGTGAAGATATCATATAGGAGTTCCAAAAAAAGAATCTATAATACCCTATCAATCCCAAAAATCTTTTGATATTGAACACATTCTTAGGATAGTCTCAAGAAATGACTATTCAAAACATCTCAGGATCCAATGAAACTCCTCTATCAGAAATCACATGGACTAAGAACCTCACCCATGGAATTAAAAACTGACATTTGGATAATTTTACATATAACAAATGTTCACTCAAGATTCCCAAAAAATCCTCCAGATGCTCAGCATGGTCCTCCTACATCTCAAAATGAATCAATATTTTATTAAGAAACATGAATATGAAGGAGTTAAAAATGTGATGGAAGATCCGGTTCATCAAGGCCATAAAGTTTGTAAGATAATTGGTAAGGAAAAATGGTATAATAAAATATTCAAAGTGTCCATACCAGATTTGAAAGGCAGTGTTGGGGACATCCTCCTCCTAGAACCTCAACTGATGGTACCCTGATCTCATGTTGATCTTTGAAAACTAACGAGATCCTATGAGTTGATAAAAAAGATCATAAATTATGGGAAATAAGTATTAATTATTTATTATCACTTGATTGGTCTTATGATTATCTAAGAAATTACAAAGGCTTCCGTCCACCTTATTTGAAAATAGAATTGGAGATGTACACAATGTCATGCTTAGTCGAATAAATACCTATATATCAAGGTCCTCTAGAAAAGATTTAATTTCTTTTAGCTCAAATAGATCCATATAATAAGAATAAAAAGAAATTGAGATCATTATTAGGAAAATATTTATAGTGAACTCGATCTCTCGATGGGGTGGAAATCTATAAAAATACTCCAAAAAAACATTAGAGTACTGGTCCCTGACCACTGGAAGGAAACCATATGAACTCTTATTAAAGGAATCAAAGAAAAAACTGGACAACTACAAGGAAATAAAACCCATATCTAAAGTAATGGGTGCTTCCCTCCTTGACCATGGATCCCAAACAACTTGTAAAATGTGATTTCTCCCATTAGGAGATAGAAACTGAACCATGAAACAATAACAATAAATCCAATCTTTGAATCCAATAAAATAATCCATACCTATAATGAGTTCTAAAATATCTATGTCTAAGATGAGAAAATATCAAACAACTTCTACATATGTGATAAAAACACGGCACTCTAAGAACATAAAACCATCCTCCTTCATTCTAACTAATAGGGTAAGAAAATTCATCAAAAATGGAATCATCTCCACTCACATACCCAAAGAATAAAACAAGTTTAATGATATAAATTAATGGGAAGCACCATAAAATAAAATAGATTCCATGTAATAATCAATGAACAATGTAACTATCATGGTATCCAAATAGGATTCCAAGTATTATATTAACACATATTATAAATGAATAAATATTTAATTGGGCATGTTGTGAGCCCCCTTCACATGGTGAGAATCCCCCTTTCCCCATGGGTGAGGTACTTCACCCTTAGAAGCATAAGATCATACCTAATAACCCTTAGAGAATGTAGAACCAACACCACTCTACTATATATAACATTGATAGATGTGCTAAAGATTAATCAAATACCTACACTAATGGAACATCCTCAGAGCCACTGGGAAACTAGTCCTAGTTTGACCATACTTACCACACCAATTACATACCACCAGTTTATGCCCTGAAGAAACCACTATTTCTATACTCGATGAATACTAGACACTCTTTCCACTTCACTAAAAAGATTCATCTTGCTTCCTCATATGACCAAATAAAGATCTCTAGATACCACCCACTGAAGGAACAACACTAAGACCTATATTCTTATCCATTTCCACCTCTACCATGACCAACTTATCAATCACCTCGACATAGGTTGGTAAGAATATAAGAATAAGCATGGACTTGATCTCAACCTTCATGACCATCTCAAAACACTAATCCTTGAGGTAATTGTTCAGGAGGATATTAGGAGATACATGAACTAACTAGGTAAAATAAAAGCATACTCAAAAACCCACCTATCCTCTTTCCCAAATCTCAAAAACTCATGGACCATCACCTCCCTCAAAGTATCTGGGTAGAACTACCAATTGAAATCCAATTTTAAAGTGATCCATGTGAGTTCATCATGAAACTTTTCTAGAAAAAACGACTCTCACAATTTCCTACAAAGTCCTTCCAGCATATAGGTGGAAAATCCATACTTTGAGGTCTCATGGTTAATAAAACTAAAATATTCATTCAATACATTCCTCATCCTCCTAGGCTCCATTTTTACATAGAATACTGGTAGATTTTGCAATGTAAACTCCTAAGCATGGTCCACAATCCGTGTCTACTCCCAACCACCCTCATGGACCATGGAATGGATCATATATATCACCAAATCCACCAAAGATAGATCAACTAGATTATTGGGCTGTGGGTCATGCTCTATATCACCCTCTCTAATCCTAGATGAAGCCCTTCCTAGAGGAATTATTTAAAAAACACAAAACAAAATCCCAATCAATACTCAATTGAATCTCAATAAACATCAAATAACTTCTAAGAAAAAATTATAATAGGTCTCAACAAAAATAATTAGAATAAAAAACACTTTCAAATGAAGTAGTGGTGAAAATTTAAAATTTTAAAAACTTTTCCACTATGCATGTTTAACTTCATGGTTAGGAAAACCATACACTAACCATGAAAGTGGTATTGGATTTTAATAGAAAAGTATGCTTGTTTTCTACACAATTACAACTAAAAAATGATCCGAAACCATGTGCCTCCTTTTTTTCTCCCTGTTTTACCAAAAAAAATACTCATGGCCTCACCCCATAACTCATAATAAATAGGAAAATACAGAAAAATTTCAATAAAAAACCCATATCCATGATCAAAATTGAAAAAATATCTCAGAACACCATTAGAAACTTGATGTTTGATAGGAATATAAGCATTATAGATACCCCTACACACTTACCTCTTGATATTTTACGATCAAATCTCTAGTCTACAATTTACCCCAATAAAGAATCCCTAATAACATTTTGTAGCTAACCAACCTGGGTCCATCTAACCTATCACCCAATCCAGAACTCCACAAGTCCCAAAGATCATTCCTAATCACCATGTACTTGTGAAAAGAACTAGGGAATAATGAATAACCTCTTGGGAATCATTTCACCCATCCATGAAATTGGAAGGACACACCCACATAATCAGATTTAATGGAAAAAAATAAACATATATCAAGAGTAATAGAAAAATAAATAAAAACTGGCACCCTAAAAAACATTACATCAACATACATGACATGTCATAAAAGATACATATACATAACATCTGAAGTTAAAATATCAAAACCTGAACCATTGATTAAATTACTAAACAATCATTATATACTAGATCAAGATTGATGAAAAAATATACTATGGGGAGGGGGGGGTTAATTGTTTTTTATGAACTTTTAATAAAAATAATCAATCAGAGTAATATTATTTAGTAATCAACAGTGCAATGTAGTGTTCAATAATTAGTGTAGGAGAAATTAAAATGTAAACATAGTATTTTTATTATGGTTTAGATTACTAAGATCCTAGTCCACTCTTCAATCTTCTCTACTTGATGATAATAACAAAACCCACTAATAAGAACTTACTTTTAAAGGTGTTTTAACCTATTATAGACACTTCATTTTTTAATACTCAAAGGCCCAACCCTATCTTTGTTCAAGAATCACAACCTAGTATGACTTGAATTTGTTCGAGAGTCACAACCCAATTGGACCTAACTTTTCTTAGGGATTCACAACACAATAGCCTTTCTTTTGGTTTGTAGAATAACTAGTACTAAATTTATTTTGATTTGGAATAGAATAAAATGACATGTATAATTATAAATAGATTGAAGAAAAAATAACTCAAATAAAACCAGAAGAACAATGAAACTAGAAGAGATAAAAAATGTTGAAGATGATGTATTTCTATGATATTTGATAACTTCAGTAGTAAAGAATGGAATAGTTTAAGGTTCTTCATGATCGCAAAAAAGTAAAATTATTCACAGAATCTCTCAATTGAATATCATGAATCAATTGCATGTTATGTCAAAGTTCATCATCTGAATAAATTTTATCGATTGAATTTTATTTCATTCTCCCTCAATCTCATTCCAATAGATTAATCCCATATCACTAACTAGAATATCATTGTGATTTTTTAGGAGAGTCTAATATACTAATAATATAATTCCATGCATTAGAGAATAATAAAACTTAGAATAATATTGTTACCTATATTTTAAAATTTCATGCTTATTATTATAGAGTTATCATGTTATTTTATTCTTGGATAAAATAGATTTAAAAAACTTATTATACATTCTTTAAAACAAATAATAATTATTCAAAAAAATGAAATGATAAATATCACTCCCATAAACTTGCAGTGAATGAATAATTAAAAAAAATATAAAAACATAGTCTGAAATGAATAATATGATAATTATTATTTTCATACAAATTTATATGATAATTCTTTATTAAAAAATTTATATCATAGTCATTATAATATAGATTTATTTTAAAAATCAATAAAAAGGTTAAAAAATTTTAAACAAAGTTATAGAAATTCATTTTATAAAAATACTGCTAAAATAGAGTGTACTAGAAAATATTATTTTTCACATAAATAATCAACGATTTGAAATGATCATGTGAGGTATAATCCCTATGGTCGGTATAATTACCATGTGAGTATAGTTGGTATATTGACCATGTAAAAAAACTAGCCGTGCCATAGGTATACTGACCATGCAACCAAATGTTTCATGCAACCACTTTAGAATAATACTACATGGTTAGTATAAAATAATACTACATGGTAGGTAGTATACCTAATTCACTGTAAGTTGGATACCCACACTCACAATAGGTATTGATCCCAATTTTTTTTTAGAATTATAACTTGCGGTAAGTTCATAAGTGTACTCACAATAGGTAGAATACGATTTCATGGTAACTTGATAAAGATCAAAGGTATGTAGTGGTGCCTCCTCATGGTAAGTATATGATTACTCATGTGGTAGGTATAATATAACTCATGTTCAGTTTCATATAACTCACAGTAGGTATTAGTACCTCCTCATGGAAATTTTCTAACCATGTTAGTTGAACTCCTGTAGACCCTTATTTATTGTCGGAGGTTACCCACCTTGACAAGTGACACCCCTTTGGGTGCGATCATTAAACTCCCTTGAATTCTTAAATGATAATGTACACAACCCACCTTATAAGTGGTGTGAGTTTTCTACCTAATTGAATGATCTTTTGTAATTAAATAGAAAGTGAGTGGCATAACCACATCACATGACTCTTATAGGTGCAATGGATTATTACCTTAACTAATAAAACGAAGAATGGTTGGAAAACATATCTTGGATTATATTAAAGAATGAGCAATTATTATTATTATATATGAACATGGGCATGATATTACTTATTAAATGTGAAACCCAGGCATGACGCCCCTTATGATTTATGATACTCGGGCATGGTGTCCCTCATGATTTATGATACTTAGGCATGGTGTCCCTCAATAAATATGATACTCATGCATATAGTCCCTTATGATTTATGATACATAGGAATGAAATACCTCATGATTCATAATACTCATGCATGGTGTCCCTAATTACTCTATGAGACCCTTATGACTATGCTTGGATGCCTGAGTTACACCTTTGGTCCCAAATAACACTACGTATCTATATATGACTATATATGTTACAATGTATATAGTTCATATATATACATACATATCTATATGATTTTATCTATATAGTGACACATGTTCAAAGATATACCGACAGATGCCAAAGTAGATAGTGTCAGCCTGGTTCCCTCTAAGAACTAGAACTAACACGTTTATAGTTTAATTTTTTATTTTATACAGTTATATTTTCACACTTCCATTTTATATGCACTTAATAGATTATATTAGAAGCTGCTGATGGTGTCATACTGAGTATATCTCACACCTTGTTTATGGAAATGATTGGTAACCAAACTGACCTCTTGGTTTTTGGTAGGGACAAAGCCAATGTTCAGACTATGGATGCTTGATTGTTTTCATAAGATAGAGTATGATATAAGATGAACAATATTATTCTCATGATGCTATTAGATATATCTTTTGGTATTATCATAATTTTTGTATAGAATATTGTATTTTCATGCTCCTCTACTCCATTTATTCCCTTCCTGTATAGCATACAGATATGACATTATTTTTTATATAATATTGCTTCTGCTTGTGCCTGTTTATTAAATCTGGATGACTTTGTTTTGTTTTTCACTATTATACTATTTTCATTTCTTTCTATTATTTTATGCCACTACATAATACTTTTGAAACGCCTCGACCCCAATTACCCAGAGTCGGTGCATTATTGCGTAACATTGGCATGATCACAAAAGATCAAGTCTCGAAAGACCGATTAGTTTAGTAGCCTTGGAAACACTAGATACATTCATAAATGTTACATTACATCATAAAGTGAAAAATCACAATAACATAGTCTCTATAGTCCACACTTCTATCCCCTTCAGACTATCCCTGTAGGTCAGTCATAAAATATTTCTTCACATCCTGGAAAAAATAAAACATTGAAAGGGGTGAGCTCAGATGCTCAGTAAGGATAACAATATAGCAGAAGCTTTCATAAATAAACATAAAAATTTAAGGCAATGTATGACAAAAAAAAATCCTTTTAAACTTGAACTTCAACATAATATGGAAAAAGTAAAATGAGATAATTCCATTTACTTATTCACATGGATATTCTACTGGTCGAATAATCACATGCAATATCAAAAATCACTTTCATAATGATGGAATGCATAATGCCAGACTATCATAACCACGTATCCAAGGCCTCGTGCCAAGAATACAAATAAGATTTTTTCAAGGCCTCGTGCCAAGACACTAGTTTGTCTCATGAGACCTGCCGATGCATCGAGGAGCTAGAGCGGGCTCCACCCGTCACTTATTAAGTCCAATGCATTCCTCATATGAACAGGTTTAAACATATTATAAACCATAACATAATCGTATCACATAAAACATGCATAAAGGAAACATAACATTTCCACATTTCAATTGAAATATATCAATACAACACATTGATATAATAAAAACATTTTCAATACCAAAATAAAAGGAAATTAAAACTTTGTAATTATTTTTCATTAAAAAAAGGTTATGGCTTGTAGAGGAAGATGAAACTCAAATAATGGTCACGACGGCGGAGAAGTCGCTATCGCCGCATACGTACAACAAGAAAAAAAATTCCTTTTTGTCATTTAGTAAAACAATTCGTATAAAAATATACCTTTTTAATAAACGTAAAAGTCAAAGGGGTTTATACACGGTATAAAAGAAATTTGTGTATAAAACAAAATATGCCTCAATGAATGGAGATTGAGACAAAGTATCTTACAAAGATAATTTTTTAAATAAAATAGATCTATTATGTGTATTCACTATAAGTACACATAATGAAATTAAAAATACAAGATAGGATATAATAATATCATGACATAATTTGAAATTAGGAGATTAACCCAAAGAACGGAAATTGGGTTAAGAAGTTCCCTTACCTTGTGTACGACTTGACTCGACCATTATTTAACCTCCTGAATAATAAACTAGAGTTAATATCTACTTTCTTAAGAACCTTTTTCAAGTTCATTATCCCTTTTATATCACTTATTACAATGTTACGAAAATTATGTAGTCATTTAAGTTAATAATGGTCCTTTTGTCGATCTTTGGTACTTGAGTCAACAATAAACTTCTTATAATTACAAGTTGTTTATGTGGTAGAATATCCATTATCTCCAGAATTATATTCATGATGTAGATATCATATATATCCTATATATACAGTATATACATGCATTTATAATATTACATAACATTTAGAGGTAAGAAATGAAATGCACCGTTCAAGGAGACGGTAAGCCGTGCGTACGCATGAACGCTACTTTCATTTCTATTTCGTATTTAATGGAATGAAGTTATAATTATATAAAGGTATAATATAATTCCAGTATAATATAATGTATAATACCATTTACTCTATCCTTTATACATCCCACATATGGAATTAACGATTCAAATCACTTTGAGGGGGCGGTAGTCCGCACTTCCTAAAATGAAATTATCACGTTTACCCATAATGGAAATTGTAAAGGTATTCCATAAATGAAAAATACAGAATTATAAGGAAAAAAACATAATATATATCATATATAAAAATAGTGTCATCATAATGTCCACCATGAGAGGTGTTATATGAGTGTTGAACAATCATCATTTTGTGAGGCAGAAATTCACCATCCACAGAAACAGTATGTTCTTTAACCATTAGATGTAGGTGTGTGTAAGTGTAAATAAAATCCTTATCATAAAAAAATCCTATTATATTGAAGATACTGGTTTTGTTACAACAGAAAATAATAAAAAGAGTTTAGGGGGTTGGAGAAGCAAAGTAAAACAAAACAACATTAGAAAATACAATACCTTAAAATCGGGTAACTCTTTTTGATTTGAGCCAAAGGCTTCCTTGGGAAGACTTCTGCCCAAAGTGAGGCTTATAGGAGTAAGAGAGGGAATTTGGGAGAGTATTTGGGCAGAGTTTGGCCGATCCAAATGGCTTGAAGGTTTGAATAAGGTGGTAGAGGTGGGGGCCTTTTATAAGAGGAGAGGAGGGGCACTCTTGGAAAGTAATGAAATGTTACTTTATTATATAATGAGTTTAGGATTTTAAAGGTCCCACACTTATATATTTTGAGGATAAGGTGATAAGGGTTTGAAATCCATCCATCCAATAGGTTTTTGACATGTTTAGGTCTTAGATTTTACATTATCTTTTCATTTTATTTAAATCATTAAATAATGAGGTAATCGCTGCATCATCATGGTGTCATGAATAATTTAATTTATTTAATGTCTAAAAATTATAAAAAAATATCATGATGTAGGAAATATTTTTATATTTCTAATGAATATTTATGGTAAAAAATATGACTTGTATAACCCCATTTAAAAATTGTTTTAGTAAAACAACTCATGTTTGTGACATTTTTATTTTAACATTAAATAAAACGTTTTTAATGTCATTTTCCTACCAAAGTGGCTCCATGGGGTCCCCAAGTTGACCCATGGATTTTTTTGGTCTGCCATGACTCATCAAATAAGGGTAGGACAAGTGTAAAGGTATTTTCATATTTTTATAATATCATTTTTACCTTAAATTTCACTAATTACCTTTAATCGTGATTAATTAAACTTAAAAGTTACTATTCACCAAAAAATTATTTTAATCCCATTGAACCACATTTTACTTCCTAATAAAAACCATGCATGTCAGATTTTTGAAAATCAAATCACAGAAGTGGTAATGTTTCATTTAAACGAAAAATCAGTTTTTTAACTACCATTTAGTGGTTTCACTATTCATCAAAAATTGAAGTTTTTCAGAACAATGCCAAAATTTCACCCTAAGCTATAATTGATATTCCGAATTCAAAAAAGATGTCTATTTTATGAAATTACAAACATATAAGTTGCATTAATTATTTTTACAATTAATTTCCGCTGTCACAACAAATAGCGTGTTTTTAAGAAACAATATATATCAAAAGATTGACAATTGTTTATGTCCAATTTCAAAGTGAAATTAATTCTAATGAACACCGTTGGATAAAATGGTAAAAATATATTCTAATTATACTTTAAAACCACTCAATAGTATAATTTATCACTATAAATTATTTTGATTAAAAAAGTTGTTTTTAAGTATTTTTCACTATTCATAGAAAATTGGAAGTTCTCATAAAATTACAAAAAATTCAACTTAAAATAATTTAGATATTCCGAATACAAAAATGAAGTCCATTTTGAAATATAAAATTTATATAATTTCAAAAAGTGGGTATTACTATTCATAACTGCTACTTTGATTGGTTGCGGTGTGTTAGAATCTCGAACTTGCATACAATGCAAGCTATTGCATTATTGAAAGAGAAGCGTATCGTGAAAGCTTGGGGTGTTACATTCTCATATCCTTCAATAAATTGAGTCCTCACAATTTGAAATTGTTCTTCGAAAATAAAAGGTTGAAAATAGAAAATACCTTTGTGGAAAACCCACATCGGAAATAGGGTTAATAAAAATATAACATTAAAAGAAAGAAAGAGAAGTACAAAGGTCACCTGAGATAGCCCATACTAGGATTCTATGAAAATATGGATATGGAGGAAAAACAAACCATCAAGGTCTGATGGAGAGTCGTATAAAAAAGGATTAGGAGAAAGTTAACTACAAGAAAATCACAAACTTGTGATTGGTTAAACGGTCATTGAATCCCCAGTTGGAAAAGTTAACCAACAACGTTTTGGTTTTAAGTTACCTTTCATAAAGTTGAGGAATTTATTTAAGAGATTTACTAATAACGTAAGGAAATATACTTACTTGTCATGTAGACTTTCATTCTTTAATAAATTTTTACCACAAACCCATCTTTCACTCCAAATGGTAACAGAACTCAAAAATATTCTATTTATCCTAATTGTATAAGGTTTCAAATATTACCACATACCATTTAGATTAGGAAAACTATTTTTTAATAACCAGGGACTTCCTGTAGGCTAGTGGTAAGTAATAAATGCCTTTCGCACTATGATTGTGGGTTCGATTCCTGCAGCTTTGTCCGATGCGACTGGTTATCCCCCAACCTGCAAGTTTTCCTTTTCCTAAAACTATAGTATTATAATATTCCAAAATTAATCTTCATAAATGTTTTAACCATAAACAATACTACCCAAGGTTCAACTTAATCCATTCCAACCTTTATAGTTATCCAAAATACCTTTGTCCATAATTTCTCTAAAAGGTCTCTAAATTCCAAAATCAATTGTAACATCAGATTCCCCCAAACAAAGTAAAGTTTCTCTTATTGTCACATACTAAAAATATGATTACCTTCATCATATTAAAACCTTAATGAAAAAAAAGTACTGCAATACAATCCTTATATATATCACATTATTCTTATAACCAAAATATAATCCTTGAGTCCAAAAGCACAAATACATTAATTATTCCAATTCAACTGTAGTAACAACATAAGATTTTCCTTGATCCCTTGGCCTTTTCTGAGGTACGTTTCCTTGGAGCTTTGGACATTCATTGGCATAATTCCCCATTTCTCTACAATTGTAGCATTCAACATTGATAGCCTCTTTCTTTCCCTTGCAATCATGATCCTGGTGACCTTTTTCTCCACATTTATAACAAACTCTCATTCCTTTTAGGCATGTAACAGGGTGATTCTTCCCACAATTATCACATAATGGAAACTCCTTCTTTCCCTTTTTCCATTTATCTGTCTCTTGTTCCACCATTCTCTTCTTCTCTTATTTTACTTTATTGTCATAAGATTTAGAGAATTCCTTTTCTGTTTTGATAGCACATGAGACAATATATTCATACGATGAGAAGGTTTGTGAGACTAATGCTCGATGGAGAAATGGTTTTAAACCATCAAAGAAACAATTGATCTTACTTCTTGGGTTACGTATATAATCTGCAGCATGCCTCGCTAACCTTGTAAAGTTAGCCTTATACTTTGCGATATTCTCATCCTCCTTTTGTCTCAGACTCAGAAATTTCCTTTCCATATCTGCTCGATAGTCAAGAGGGAAGTATTTTTCTAAGAAAATCTCTTTGAACTCTCTCCATTCCATATTTGATACTTCATCATCTTCCTTTGTATTTTGAATCAACGACCACCATTGATCAGCATCTTCAGTGAGGCGGTAAACTGCCATGACAACCTTCTCCCTTTCGCTACTTCCCAAGGCATGAAATATTTTCTCTAAGGAGTTTACCCATTTCTCAGCTAATAATGGATTTGTACCCCCATTAAATTTTGGCGATTTCTGTCTCATGAAGAGGTCTAACATTGATCCTCCACGTTGCGGATCAGGGTGCTCCATACGAGTAAGGTTATTATTCATAACCCGAGTGAGTTGTCCCAGTATGGTGATAAGTTGATTAGCACCAGTTGTATCTCTAGCTCCACAATAATTATCTTGAGCAGGAGGGCAATCCCTACATGGAGTGCGTGCATTGATACAGTTTTCATTCCTCCCACTAGGCACCATTTCTAAACAATGGCATAAACTATATTAGTTTATGAATCAAAATACGTAATTCCATACTTGTAAAACACTTAACATAAATTTGACAGTTTATGGATACAATCCATAATCATAAAAAAAAAATTCTTTAAGAAGTATATACTCATAAACCCTTCATAATGGTTGGTAAAGAAAATGAGAATTATCCTAAGCGTATCCCCCGAGAGTGTCGTAAGCAAGAGTGCAGAAAGGCCCGATTTCGTGCACCAGTTCTCGTTCGAGTCTAGCTCAAAGTAGTGTTTTCGGGTTTTACCCCTAGGTACATCTGTTCCAGATCCGCCTATACCTGATTGTATCCAGACATGGATGTATTTCTCGGAAAACTCACAAAATCTCTATAATACCAAAATTCTAGGAAGTTATTATATACTAATCCTCAATGTCTATCGTTGGGATATGTGCTCTAATCAGAGTTTATCTAAATCTTGCTTCCAAGGTTAGTACTAAACTGCCTCTGATACCAACTATAACGCCTCGACCTCAGTTACCCAGAGTCGGTGCATTATTGTGTAACATTGACATGATCACAAAAGATCAAGTCTCGAAAGACCGATTAGTTTAGTAGCCTTGGAAACACTAGATACATTCATAAATGTTACATTACATCATAAAGTGAAAAATAACAATAACATCGTCTCCATAGTCCACACTTCTATCCCCTTTAGACTATCCCTATAGGCCAGTCATAAAATATTTCTTCACATCCAGGAAAAAATAAAACATTGAAAGGGGTGAGCTCAGATGCTCAGTAAGGATAACAATATAGCAGAAGCTTTCATAAATAAACATAAACATTTAAGGCAATGTATAACTAAAACAAAAGACTTTTAAACTTGAACTTCAACATAATATGGAAAAAGTAAAATGAGATAATTCCATTTACTTATTCACATGGATATTCTACTGGTCGAATAATCACATGCAATATCAAAAACCACTTTCATAATGATGGAATGCATAATGCCAGACTATAATAACCACGTAGCCAAGACCTCATGCCAAGACTACAAATAAGATTTTTTCAAGGCCTTGTGCCAAGACACTAGTTTGTCTCTTGAGACCTGCCGATGCATCGAGGAGCTATAGCGGGCTCCACCCATCACTTATTAAGTCCAATGCATTCCTCATATGAACAGGTTTAAACATATCATAAACCATAACATAATCGTATCACATAAAACATGCATAAAGGAAACATAACATTTCCACATTTTAATTAAAAGATATCAATACAAAACATTGATATAATAAAAAAAATTTAAAACCATTTTCAATACCAAAATAAAAGAAAATTAAAACTTTGTAATTATTTTTCATTAAAAAAAGGTTATGGCTTGTAGAGGAAGACGAAACTCAAATAATGGTCCCGGCGGCGGAGAAGTCGTTGTCGCCGTATACGTACAACAAGAAAAACATTCCGTTTTGTCGTTTAGTAAAACACTTTGTATAAAAATATTCCTTTTGAATAAACGTAAAAGTCAAAGGGGTTTATACACCGTATAAAGGAAATTTGTGTATAAAAAAATATGCCTCAATGAATGGAGATTGAGACAAAATACCTTACAAAGATCATTTTTTAAATAAAATAGATCTATTATGTGTATTAACTATAAGTACACATAATTAAATTACAAATACAAGATAGGATATAATAATATCATGACATAATTTGAAAGTAGGAGATTAACCCAAAGAACGGAAATTGGGTTAAGAAGTTCCCTTACCTTGTGTCCGACTTGACTCGACCGTTCTTTAACCTCCTGAATAATAAACTAGAGTTAATCTCTACTTTCTTAAGAACCTTTTTCAAGTTCATTATCTCTTTTATATCACTCATTACAATGTTACGAAAATTATGTAGTCATTTAAGTTAATAACGGTCATTTTGTCGATCTTTGGTACTTGAGTCAACAATAAACTTCTTATAATTACAAGTTGTTTATATGGTAGAATATCCATTATCTCCAGAATTATATTCATGATGTAGATATCATATATATCCTATATATCCAGTATATACATGCATTTATAATATTACATAACATTTAGAGGTAAGAAATGAAATGCACCATTCATGAAGATGGTAAGCCGTACGTACGCATGAACGCTACTTTCATTTCTATTTCATATTTAATGGAATGAAGTTATAATTATATAAAGGTATAATATAATTCTAGTATAATATAATGTATAATACAATTTACTCTATCCTTTATACATCCCACATATGGCATTAACGATTCAAATCACTTTGAGGGGGCGGTAGTCCACACTTCCTAAAATGAAATTATCGCGTTTACCCATAATGGAAATCATAAAGGTATGCCATAAATGAAAAATACAGAATAATAAAGAAAAAAAACATAATATATATCATATATAAAAATATTTTCATCATAATTACCACCATGATAGGTGTTATATGAGTGTTGAACAATCATCGTTTCGTGAGGCATAAATTCGCCATCCACAGAAACAGTATGTTCTTTAACCATTAGATGTAGGTGTGTGTAAGTGTAAATAAAATACTTCTCATAAAAAAATCCTAGTATATTAAAGATACTAGTGTTGTTACAAAAGAAAATAATAAAAATAGTTTAGGGAGTTGGAGAAGTAAAATAAAACAAAACAACATTAGAAAAGACATTACCTTAAAATCGGGTAACTCTTTTTGATTTGAGCCAAAGGCTTCCTTGGGAAGACTTCTGCCCAACGTGAGGCTTCTAGGAGTAATAGAGGGAAGTTGGGAGAGTATTTGGGCAGAGTTTGGCCGAGACAAATGGATTGAAGGTTTTAATAAGGTGGTATAGGTGGGGGCCTTTTATAAGAGGAGAGGAGGGGCACTCTTGGAAAGTAATGAAATATTACTTTATTATATAACGAGTTTCAGATTTTAAAGGTCCCAAACTTATATATTTCTAGGCTAAGGTGATAAGGGCTCGAAATCCACCCATGAAATAGGTTTTTGACATGTGTAGGTCTTAGATTTTACATTATCTTTTCATTTTATTTAAATCATTAAATAATGAGGTAATCACTGCATCATCATGGTGTCATAAATAATTTAATTTATTTAATGTCTAACAATTATAAAAAAAATATCATGATGTAGGAAATATTTTTATATTTATAATGAATATTTATAGTAAAAAATATGACTTGTATAACCCCATTTAAAAATTGTTTTAGTAAAACAACTCATGTTTGTGACATTTTATTTTAACATTAAATAAAACGTTTTTAATATCATTTTCCTACCAAAGTGGCTCCATGGGGTCCCCAAGTTGACCCATGGATTTTCTTGGTCGGACATGACTCATCAAATAAGGATAGGACAAGTTTAAAGGTATTTTAATATTTTTATAATATCATTTTTACCTTAAATTTCACTAATTACCTTTAATCACGATTAATTAAACTTAAAAGTTACTATTCACCAAAAAATTATTTTAATCCCATTGAACCAAATTTTACTTCCTAATGACAACCATGTATGTCGGATTTTTGAAAATCAAATCACAGAAGTGGTAATGTTTCATTTAAACGAAAATTCAGTTTTTTAACTACTACTTAGTGGTTTCACTATTCATCAAAAATTGAATTTTTTCAAAACAATGCCAAAATTTCACCCTAAGCTATAATTGATATTATGAATTCAAAAATAATGTCTATATTATGAAATTACAGAAATATAAGTTGCATTAATTAATTTTATAATTAATTCCCGCTGTCAAAACAAATAGTGTGTTTTTAAGAAACAATATATATCAAAAGATTGACAATTGTTTATGTCAAATTTCAAAGTGAAATTAATTCTAATGAACACCATTGGATAAAATGGTAAAAATATATTCTAATTATACTTTAAAACCACTCAATATTATAATTTATCACTATAAATTATTTTGAGTAAAAAAGTTGTTTTTAAGTATTTTTCACTATTCATAGAAAATAGGAAGTTCTCAGAAAATTACAAAAAATTCAAATTAGGATAATTTAGATATTCCGAATACAAAAATGAAGTCCATTTTGAAATATAAAATTTATATAATTTCAAAAAGTGTGTATTACTATTCATAATTGTTACTTTGATTGGTCGCGGTGTGTTAGAATCTCGAACTTGCATACAATGCAAGCTATTTCATTATTGAAAGAGAAGCGTATCATGAAAGCTTGGGGTGTTACAACTTTGATCATGAGGGTATAGTCTCCCCACCGTATCATCATAGACCCTCGCTGCTAGTCCACAACCTCTGGCGTCCGGGGAGGTTCTCTTGATGTCATGTGACCCACCAATTCATATATTATTATCCAGTGAGCCAAGTCGGGGCATTATAAAGTGGAATTAGAGTGATATTTGCATTTTATATTACTGTTTTTGGGTCAGTAGACAGGAGACTAGTAATGTTTCAGGATTTGTTTATGAGCCTATTCTTAGGAGTAGCTTACCTATGTACAGGGGAAATCCAATTTACCTGAGATGAGAATTATTGTGCTAGTTTTCAACTATTACAAAGGCACTGATTTCACCATTGGGTGACACACATGATTTATGGTGTTATTATTATTATGACATATTTTCTTTTTTCCTTGGTCTAGTATGACAAGGAGGTATCATCTCATGCATCATGGTAGGAACCTGAGGAATCACATGCCATACGCATCACATTCCATATTTCTATTACTTAGTGCATTGCCTTCTACATATTATTGGTGCTTGGACTATTATATTAAAAAATGTGTTAATGTTTCTTGAATGTATAGAATAATTTTATTAATTAAAGTGTCTATATCAACCTAAATATAATTTTCCCATATAGATTGATAGTGTCACCTTAATTAACCAACTATTCTGTGTTTGAGCCATAGACCACTGGTCACATGGGATGAAACTTTAGTTGATTTGATTACTTAAATTATAATTATAATTTATGTAGTATGTACTTCTATAAATCGAGGATGGTGTATCATATAATCAAGTAATTTTATATGGCATGTTACAACCTGATACAAGATGTAAGGGTCAGGTCGTAGTTACATGATGTGCCAATTGAAACATATAAAGTTTATACCTTTATAACTTGGGAATGGTGACTAATCTAACTAGACCATGATACATATATAAATATAAATGAGTACAAAATTAAATTAATTTAAATTCTTAAATAAGATGTTTACCATTAAATGGGGATGATAATTGAAACATAAATGGTGTATTCCTCTATACCTTACAATTGAAACTCCATATATCAGGGCCTCTTCTATGAGATATGAGACATTAACCCTAACATGACCTTAGTACTGGGAAGTTGTAAATGTCTCTTATGATTCCTTATGGTCTTATACATCACTCAGGCCTAGCTTTAGGAGCAAGAAGATGAGAATTACTCTTATATAGGAAGGTATGTACCTATCCTATTCTATTTTCTGTGACCCTATGTATTGTTATACCTTATCTAAGGCATGTGATTGGAAATTGTAGAGCTATTACACAATGAATTTCTCAATTCATGTGCTAGGAAGGTGGAAAAGACCATGCTTCAGAGGTGTTGGTCCCTAATCCATTGGTATTACCTCTTATAGTGCCTCTTATGGCACCACCTGTTATTCCAAACCTAGGAATTAATGATCAAATTTGAGAGATATTACTATGGTTTATACATTCTATTCGAGGAGCTCCATGACCTACCCCTACTATGGTAGAGTTGATTCAAGAATTTATACAGAAGAACCCTCCCATATTCTTAGGGGATGGAGGACCCCAGGTTACTAGGTCCTGGATTAATGCCATGATATTGATATTAGAGCATATGTAGATTCCCTTAGATAGGATGGTCAAGATCATGACTTATATTCTTTGTGATTATTCCAAGTATTGGTGGTATGTGATTACTCAGGATGATAATCATCAAGGTAAAGTCGTTGAGGATTTACAAATATAATTCTATTAATACTTCTTCCCTCATGAACTAAGAGTGGACTGAGCTTGGGAATTTATGCACCTAAAACAGGGTTCTATGTCTATGAGGGAGTATTCTGCTCATTTCACTAAACATCAGTGCTTCATATCAACACTTGATGGTGATGATTTGATGAAAATGAGTTTGTTTGAGGATTAGATCATATATTCCATTTGATCATGGGTGAATGTATTTTTTTGGACCACTATTTATGATACAGTGAATCATACACTAACCATAGAGAGGAACTTAAGGGAAGATGATGGTGTGAGCTAGGGTAGTTCAGTGCTGAGATAGGGAAGTGGTTCTTTGAGTGGTAGGAAGAATCCCATTGAGTCTACACATGGGGTTAGTGGAAGTTAGATGAAACCTACTAATATTCACATTATGTGTCACTAGTATGAGAATCTAGGGCATAAGAAGCCTCAGTGTCCTAAGAACCCAATTGAGTGCCGAGGCTATGGAAGGTTGGGGTAAATTCAACAATTTTGTAGGGCCTTCCCATCTATGCCTAGTGGTATAGGATTTGTGTCATCTGCACCTTCAGGAATGAGATCAGTATCACCTCACCAGGTAGGTATCTGGAGTACTACCAGCTGATCTAGCTAAGGAGGTGGTCATGTAAAGGAAGAAAGGTTTCATATATATAGTGCCAGCAGAGTGGACCTACCCAGGGTAGTCAGGTTATATATTAGGGCCATATATTTGGAAATATTTATTCAGTGAAGACTACTCTTCAGGAGTAGAGTTCCATGCATTCTAAAGTTTGAGGTACTATTCTAGTAGCCTATACATTAGTTACTTCCTTGTTCGATACTAGCACTTAAAATTATTTTATATCTATTCCATTTATATAAATAATGGACCTAGAGATAGAGTAATTTTTTGGTGTAATGAAGGTTAAAACATAATTAAATATTTGATATGAGAGTGTATTCCAATGTAAAGAATTACCCTAGAGATAGGTGGTTACCTTTTTTTAATGAATCTTTTTTTCCTCGAGATGACGGGCTTCAACATCATACTCTAGATGGATTGGTTAGTATCCTATCATGATCAAGTTGATTTATATCATCAGAGGGTTTCCTTCACATCACCCTAGGGTTATATTTATATTCATAAGGGTTAATGGGATTTCTAGGTGATTCAACCTAGATCAGAGGGCCATGGGCTAGCTAGAGTGACAACCCATATTGTTAATCTCTTTATGAGAGACCAAGGAATGTGATGTATGGGTTTCTATTCTATAGAGCAATTTTTTAGGGATGTCTTCCATAAATTTTTTTATAGGTTACCACCTATGTGATGGGAGGATTTAATTATTAATCTTATTCCAAGAGAAAAACTAGTATCCATTCCTCTATACAAGATAGAACCTAATGACCTTCTCGAACTCAAGAAGTAGCTAGAGGAATTAAAAGAAAAGGGTTTTATATAACCTAGTAATTCAATGTCGGGTTAACCTATCATTTTATACAAGAATGAACATGTTACCATCATGATTTCTTTGGATTACCGGAGGTTGAATCGGATTACAGTGAAGAACTGGTATCCTTTTACTCATATAGAAATCCTCTTCAACCAACTCAGAAGATCTCAGGGTTTCTCCATGATTGATTTGAGGTCATACTATCATCAGTTTCATGTTATACTATTAGATATACCATGTAAACAATGTCACAATAGATATGGATTGTATGAGTATTTGGTCATGCTATTCCATCTCATGAACGCACCCATAGTCTTCATGGCTCCAATGAATTGAGTTTTACACCCATATCTAGATTCATTTGTGGCAGTCTTTATGGATGAAATATTGGTGTATTTTTATACTCAAAATGACCATGAAATAATCTTGATATCACATTGAATACACTAAGAGAGAAAAAACTATATGAAAAGATCACCAAATTTCACTTTTGGATCGACAGGGTCCACTTCTTGGGTCACATTTTCTCAGAGGTAGGAGTATCTATTGACCTATTGAAGGTGACAACTGTAGTTTCATGGGAGTATATCAAGAATGTATTTGATATATGGATTTTATTGGGGATGTATGGCTACTATAGATTTTTTATTTATAAATTTTCACACCTAAAAGCACCTATTATGGGCTTGACAAAAAAGGGTGTTAAATTTTTATGGTTTGAATCTTGAAAAATAGACATTTAGGAGTTGAATGGAAGATTAAATGCAACACCTATCTTGGTTCTTCCAGAGTCGGGAAGAAGCTATATATTTTATTATAATTCATCAGACATCAATGTGGGATCCATTATGATGCAGGGAGATTGGGCTATGGCATATAGGTCTTTCTAATTGAGGGCTCATGAGCAGAACTACCCTATGCATGATCTTGAGTTGGAAGATTTTATTATTCCTTGCGTTTTTGGAGGCACTATCTATTGTGAGTGTGGTTTGTAGTGTATATGGACCACAAAATCCTCAAATACATATTCATATAATGTGACTTTAACCTTAGAAAAATAAGATGAGTAAGATATCTATAATCATTTGACTTTTAGCTCTCGTATATGCCCAGAAAGGTTGATGCAATTTTTGACACTCTAAACTAGAATACTCAGACAAAGGTAGTTTGGGAGACCACTATTGAGTTAAAATTGATGGATTTATTTTATGATATGGATTTAATGGTTAAGGAGTATCATAAGAAACCTATTTTATTATACTTGGTAGTGACATATTCTATTCTAGAGTGGAATAATATGAGACAACTTTCTGATTCTGTGGGATTTTTCCCGATGGAGAATGTATTGGGAAAGGACTCATTACCTAGTTGGCTTATCAATGAGGATAATATTCTACACATTTATGGGTGTGTCTAGGTACCTGTAGAATTATGGGAATAATTTATGTGGGTGTCTCATGCCTCTAAATGGGCGTTATATCCAGGGCTTACCAAGATGTACCGGGATATATTCCACCAGTATTGGTGTCCAAGTATGAAGAGGTATATTTTAGGTTTTATTACAAGGTGTTCTACCTATTAGCAGGTTAAGGCAGAACATTAGTGAATAATAGTTATTTTATATCATTTGTCTATTATAGAGTGTAAATGAGATGGAATCATTATATATTTTGTGATGGTTTTTTCAAGATACCCTTGAGGCAATGATGTAGTATGGGTGATTTTCAATAGGTTGACCAAGGTCTCTCACTTTATACCTATCAAAGATACCTTATTGGAAGATGAGATTCGGTCACTTTAAATTCAGCATTTTATACATCTTCATGGTGTTCACTATTTTATCGTATCGAACAAGGACACTTGTTTTATTTCTCAGTTATGGAAAAAATTTCCAAAGACACTGGGTTTATAGGTACTGTTGAGTAAAACCTATGAACCTCTGACCAACAGTTAGTCCAAGCATACAATATGTGTGTTAGAGGACATGCTTAAAGCATACATACTTTATTTTTGAGGTTTTTGGGAGAAACACCCACCACTTACAAAATTTTCTTATAATAAAAAATTTCAAGAAACTATACAGATGGTTCTATATGAGGACCAATACGGTAGGCCATGTCATTCACCCATATGATGGTTAGAGGTAGGTGAAGTAGTGCTACTAGGGACTTATATCGTTTTTGAGAAATTGGAGCTATTAAAACATATATTGAAGCATATTGTGATAGATCAATCCATGTAGAAGTATTATACTGATCTTTTCTATCGACCTTTGGAGTTCAAGGTGGGACATTGGGTCTTTTTGTGAGTTTCACCTAGGTTGGGTCATAAATGGATTCCGAAATAGGGAATCCTACAACCTCGTTATGTCAGGAATTTTTATATTTTGGAGAGAGTTGGGATGGTATTCTATTTGTAAGACTTACCTTAGAGGTATTGGGCTATTCATGATGTCCTCCATGTATCACAACTTCACCATTATTATTACGACCCATCCTATTCCTTTGATCCTGAGGATATTGAGCTGGAGGATGATATTTTTTTAGGATCATCCTATTCGTATCGTTGATCAGAGAATGAAGTATCTCTAACATAGTTCTATTCCTTTAGTACAGGTGATATGGAAATACAACCATGTATAGGATGAGACTTGGGAGAGGGATGCCAACATACATGCTTAGTGGTCGAATATTTTCTCAGATGATTTTTACCACCCCTAGAGGGGAAACTCGAGGATTTGTTGTTTTAAGGAGAGGATGTTGTAACATTTAATCTTTTATCATGAGGTATAAATCCCTAAATTTCATTTTTAACCTTTATTTTCAAACTAATATAAGTTCCCAAGATATTGAGTAAGGGTTAAGGAGTGACTAGGCTTGTTCGGAGCTCGAACCTCCAGTTTTTAGAGAAACAACATGAAGCGCATGGTTGGATCATGGTTATTAGTAACTATATAGATCAAATATTCATACCATATATATAGGATAATTATTTGAGAATAATTATGAGGGAGTCTTCACAACCATGAAGAAAACTACAAAGTAATTATATAGGAGATCTACTGGGCTGCGCACCATTTTCCAAACCACATGCTTAGCCCGCACACTTAGTGCCACATAGGCAGTAACCCTGCATGGTTTGGTTAAAATGTGCATCCAAACCCAGTTCCCCTTTAAAGAAATGATGAAATATAATTTCCCCCTCCCTTATTCTAAAATCAATCCTCATTCTCCTTCATCTTTTTCACAATGGACCACATGCCTAGAGAAATCCATTTCCTATCCTCCTAGGCTTTGAGCCTCTACCTTTTTTCATACCCAGATTCACTCATCATGTATTACTTTGGATAACCATTATTATTTTATCCATTCAACTTTCTTCTATTCATAATTTCCCTCTCTTTATGAAATTCTAAATCCATGTGAGTTAATATGACCTATTTTTAGGGTATTGGTCGATTTCTTCCATTCTATCCTAGATTAGATGACAACACTAGATGAGGAGTCATCTACCACATTATGGTTTGTGGTCTAGTAATTTTTCACTAAAATAAAGTTGTTTTATATCATGAATCATCATGTATGACACCATACATTTCGAGATCTGCCTTTCAAAAATACAAATCTTCTTATTTAAATTGTTAATCTTGTTACTGGAATTCCCATAGAACCTTATTTATTATCGAAGGTCACCCACCTTGACAATTGCCACCCCTTTGGGTGTGCTCATTAAACTCCCTTGGATTATTAAATGATAATGTTCCCAACCCACCTACTAGGTGGTGTGGGTTTTCTACATAATTAAATGGGTTATTGTAATTAAATTTAAAGTGAGTGGCATGAATACATCACATGAATCTTATAGAAGCAGTGGATTATTCCCTTAACTAATGAAATGTAAAATGGTTGGAAAAAATATCTTGGCTTATATTAAAGCATGAAAAATACTTATTATTGTATAAAATATCAGATATGAAGTCAGTTATTAAATGTGAAACTTGAGCATGGAATACCACATGATTTAGGATACTTGAGCATGCCTTACCTTACTAAATGTGATACTCAAGCTTAGAGTCCCTTATGGTTTATGATACTCAAGCATGTAATTCATCATAATTCATGATACTTGGCATAAAGACCCTTATGAATATGCTTGGATTCCTGAGTTACACCAAGGCTCTTCTATAACACTACATATTTATATATATGACTATATATGTTACTATATATATAGTTCATATAGACAAATACATATCTATATGCTTATGTATATATGGTGACCATGTTCATAGGTATCCTGGATTTTTCCAAATTAGTTAATTTTAGCTTGGTGCCCTTTAGGAACTAGAGACGACCCATTTATAATTTACATTTATTATTTATACTATTTTATCCTCACACTTCCATATTAGATACAATGTATAGATTATAATAGACTCTATTGGTGGTGTCCAACTGAGTATATCTCACACCCTATTTGGGCCTCTGTTTGGTAGATAAATAGGCCTCTTGGTTATAGGTATAGACAAAGGAAATAGTCTGGCTATGGATACTTTATTATCTGGTTAGGATGGAGTACATGGATAGAGGATTGAGATTTTGCTTGTGATGCTATTGGATATAGGTTTTTGTCTTTTAATCATTTTGTATATAATGATATTTTTTTTCCTATTCTTCTCAATGTATTCCCTTTTTGTATAGCATACCGACATGTCATCATTTTGTATATGATATTACTTCTGCTTCTACCTATTTATTATATTTGGATGAATTTCTTCTTCTGTTCACTATTATACTATTTTTGTTACTTTCTATTATTTTATACCACTGCATAATACTCTGATCACTCCCTACCATATCATCATAGCCCCTTGCTACTATTGAACAACATTTGGTGTATGGGGAGGCATTGAGGCCAGGTAACCCACCAGTTTGGCTATTGTTATCAACTGATTTGGGACGATACATTACACACATGAATCCTATAGATTTAAACAATAACTAAGAAAAGTTTTAGTTTTAATACATGACTTGAGAGTATCAAGAAAGGTATTATAAGGAATAAAATGTCAAATGGGTTCAGAATGTCTCTCAGGATGGGGATAAAAAAACTTGGGAAATTAGTTCATGGCATGGAAAATCATTTCAATCCTACTAAAAAAAGATTTATTCTACAAAAATTTAAAATAAAAATCACATTGGTGGTCATTTAAAACCAAAATTTTAAAAATTAGTTAATTCCTCAAATCTGGATAGTAATTTTCACAAGGAAAACTTTTAAGCTGAAATTTCCTATCTATAATCACACAAAAAACAAAGTAAAAATATAAAGTAGAAATTTCCTAAGAAGTTCCTAAAAATAGGTTGAAATCCCCCCACAATCATATAATAATTCCCATTTAGTATATTATAATACACCTAATATAGGTCGTTATTAAACAAGTTTCAAAGAGTAATACAACCTGGTTATTCTCTCAATGACAAGCTTGAGTTAGGTTCATTGTTGTTATCCACTGGAATCCAACAAGTAAAAATAGAATTAAATATGATAACTTTATTGAAAAAAATAAAAAGGAGAAATGGGATGGGAAGAAACTCATAGAACATTCCCCAGGTTGGTGATGCATTTTTAACAACCAACAATGTGTAAATTATAGTAGATCAACACTAATCAAAAGGTGGGTTGAGTTTCTTTGATAGATTACACTTCATGTATTTTCTCTTAATTTCCATATGTAAACATCAATAGTGGGGGTAACTATGAAAATATTACAATATAAAATACCCCAAATGAATAAAAAAGTAATAAATAATGGGTGAGAATAAATAGAATGGGGCTTCCTAGTATTATGTTGTATCCTCCTCTAAAAGGTTCTCTCATTTTAGTTGAGGAGTTAGTGGAATTTCCATAGGTCTTGAGGCTTGTTATTCTTCTTGATCCACATATTGGGTGGTATTTTCTTTATCAAACAGGGTTATCTACACATATAACAATTTTTCATTAAAAACATGAGGAAATCATTATACTGTTCTATTTATAAAAGGTTAAAATTTTAAGAATTCAAACATACATGATCCCCCTCATTTATGTTGACTTTCAACTCACATTAATCTTGAAAAAAAATCTTAGAAACTGTTTTTTGATATCTATAACTTCTATCTTCATTAGGTGCTTCTTATTCAATATCTTCATTTCCTAGGGCTGTTATATACTTGGCCAAATTTGAAATTTCAAAACAGAGAGTTAAAATGAATTTCAAATAGTTAAAAATAAAGTAAAACAAAATATGCAGAAGGTTTAACTCCCTTAGGTAATTTATCCTCGAGCTATTTATCTTTATTAAGTGCCTATGGAAGGATTTATTCTTTAGTGTGTGTTGACACCCACTAAAAGAGAATCATAAAATTCATAAAGGAATACTTGAATATGAGTATTATTTCCCTTGCAGAAAAAAGAAAAGGAAGGAGAGGGTGGCCAAAGATCGCATATCGCAAAAGCCTTTAAGAGACTCATTATTGCATTAACATCATAAGTCCACATTAAAGAAACATGTTCAGTGAATATCCTAAAGTGGATCCCATGAAACCCCTTTCATAAATCCCTCCTACTCTTAAGAAGGTGCTCTAAAAAACCAGTGATCACGTGGTGGCAGCTATATAAGCTCCCATTGGCCGCATAGTTTTTCATCAGTGGACACTTAAAAACTCATCCGAAAATACTTCAATAGGAGGAAGATATCCAATAGATGGGAGCCTCTCATGATCATAAATATCATGCAACACATTACTGATGGGAAGGATTATTTTCCTTGACAACATCCAAGAAAAATCATGAGACCCCTAAGCCTTTATAAAATAAAATGAAGGAAATAAAATGGGAGGAGGTGGAAGCCTCTCGCGGTTGTAAAAATCTTGAAAAGTTCCCCTAGTGGTCTTCAAGGCACCAGGATACCCTGGATACATGAACAAATCATCCCAAGAAAGCTCATTAGTATGCCATCCACATCACAAAAAGAACCTAGGGTATTTCCAAGAAACCTTGAGCTCTCATTTGGATCCATGAGGACGAACGAATGGACTTGTCCATGAAATTATTGCGCATCTCTACAAGACCTTTATTGTCCATATAATGTATCACCAATAGGTAGAGTAATT
Source organism: Viscum album (assembly GCA_963277665.1). Taxonomy (NCBI): domain Eukaryota; kingdom Viridiplantae; phylum Streptophyta; class Magnoliopsida; order Santalales; family Viscaceae; genus Viscum; species Viscum album. Next base: position 1,454,699,689 of record OY728120.1, read on the forward strand.
TACTTTGATATTACTCATGTAATCTTCAAGACCCTTAAATTTTTTAAAATAAAATAAAGGAAATAAAAGAGGGAGGAGGTGGAAGCCTCTCATGGTCGTAAAACCCTTGTGACATGCTAAGGATTCATGCAGCATGGTCTCATGAGACTCCTAGAAAAGTCACCCTAATCCCATGAGTCACCCTAATCTTGATAAGGCCCTTGGACATGTCAAAATGAAAATATGGAAGTTCATTGGCGTAACTGAATGATTAAACAAGTCCCCATTAATTGAAAATAATCCAATAATGGAGAAATTTATGGACTACTCTTACAATCTCTAGAAATCTGGAGATTCCCTCAGAGCGATCCATGACAGAGACTCGTGAAGAAGTGTGACATTGAGACCCTTCGCTGACTCTATCTTGGATTCATACAAGATACATCATGAAAAGCGGTGAAGAACTGGGGTGATGGTGCTTATAAATCCCCCACCCTAGTATTAAAAAAGAGATGACTACCTATCACAACCAAGAGGACAAACTCTCAAAACCTCACACTGGTGTTAGAACAGATTTCTTGGAACGGTGGATCTCATGACTAGAAAGTTCCTCATCCTCTAAAGGTTCATAAAAACACTTGATTAATCATGATACATACATAAACACTTTATGTGATCATCATAGATCATGTAAAGGATATCTAGCAGGGCACATGAGGGAAATCCCACACATTTTCTAGATCACGCAAGAATTAAAATAAACTGGAATTGAATAAATCTAATGGATTAACAATATAAAGGCTAGAAAAAATATTGAAGGTGGAAGACTTAGGAGAAGAACATGTTCACTGACCCTAGTTCACTTTGCGTGAACCATCAAGGGCATGCAACAACACCAGGACATGTCGCCCAGATCTCACGATGCTCCTTCAGTATACTATTTGGGTCATGTGAAGTCCTATGGAAATGTCGAAGCAAGTCACATGGTACCCCTTGGAAATGACACCCAAGTCTCAAGAAACCCTCTAGGTTTTCTTTTCAAGTATCATGATTTCCTTTAGAAATGTGGCCTGACTCATATAACGACACATACTCATGTCAGCTGAGTCTAGAAGTAGAACTCAGACATGTTAACTGGCTATCACAATTCCCTCTGGGAAAACCATTTATGTCTCTAAATTACCTCTAGACATGAAGCCAAGACATGAAAAACCCTTCGATATATGTCACAATGACTCTCACGATACACTCCATATGTGTCATCCAACACTTGAGATGACACCTGGGAAAGTCAGCTGGATCATGTGACAACCTCTTGGCATGACAACTGAGGTCATGCAATGGATTACCCAACAAACCATCTAAGTCTTACAATGTCTTCCAAACATGTCATTCAAGACACACGACACCCTTTGGGACATATCACAGTGACTCCCATGATACTCTCCATATGTTTTATCTAGATCTTGCAATGACACCCAAGAAAGTTAGCTAGATTTTGCAAAACCCTCTAAACAAGTGAGCTAGGTCATGTGATGGCTTTGAGGAAAAACCAATAGGGTCTTGTGATGTCCTTCAGAAAATTCAATCCTAATCATGCGATAAAACCGTAGACAGTCCATTCAGGATATCCGATGGCCTATGGACAAGTAAACTAGATAACATGATTTCCTTTTATCATGCCAGGAAGATAGTCTATGACATACTAGGTAGACAAACAAGGCATGTCAAATAAAAAATCAACACATGATAGGAAAGAAATAAGGTTAGATCAAAGGGTATCCTAGGGCTTGATAACTTTTTCCCACCCCTGGTGTGTAAGCCCTGATAAAGGGAACTGTGAAAACTATGATTCTTGCAATAACCATGATATGTAAAATTACTCCTCAAGTCCCAATCTCTATATTAAAACACATCAAGGGATGAATTAGTACATAGATCTCACATCTATAAGCAATGAGACCGATCAATTTCCATCCCTTGTTTCTCACATCGACCATAGCTCATGTTGGTTTAGGGAGCTGCAATAATCATATTATTTGTGTAATAATAATCTATGAAGGAAAAGGGTGACCTTAAAGTGTTACCCCCAATCAAGGGAACTACGAAAACTTTGATTCCTATTATAACCAGGATATGTAGGACACCTTCCTATGAACACAAATAGAAATCCACATCAGCATAAGTCCCACCATGTCTCTAAAATTTCAACCATTGAGACACAATATTCCCCATGGTATGATCATATTTCGTCATCAACTAGTGGACCAAGAACCTCCTAAACTATGAGAAATATTATTCTCGCAATAACCAGGATACATATGATTCCTTCCTAAGGAATGATCTTAAATAAACATCCATTTCAATGCAATCCCCATGTCTTTGACATTTCTACCATCAAGAACCAATCGTTCGCATGGGATAAAAACTCTACCTCATCCCTCAATGGAATGAGAAATTAAACAAACTATGATGAATCTAATTCCTACCATAATCAAGATATGTAGGATGCCTCTTTAAGGCCCTAGATCCATGTTAAACCATCCCAAGAGTAGTACCAGTACATAAGTCTCCACACCCATACATCACAAGGTTGATCACTTGTCATCGCTTGTTTCTCGCACTGATCAAAGATCACGAGGTCTTAGGGAGACACAATGAACACCTCATTGGCATCATGAATCTCCACCAGCTAGGGAAATCCCATTATGTAATCCCCAATGAGTGGAATAATATGATCACCCATAATATATGGGTATTTGCCTTAGGGATAGTCCCAAGGGCATGATTGAATTATGATAACTCTGATTTCTTTTATAACCAGGATACATAGGAAGTATCCTTGAGGGTTGAGTTCAAATATTCATTTCCTTAGTGTCTGCACACATTTTATCTCCACATAACTTCAAACTTCATGGGTTTAACGAACTGTATGGGTTTTGATTCTTACAAAAACCATGATATGTAGGATGCCTCATAATGGATCAATCCAGTCCTCAAAATATTAACCACCTCCCTGCTTGGTAGCATATTCTAAAGCATCTGGTTAAACAGATTCAACATATAAAGTATCAACCCATCATTAGGGAAATGGATGGAGAACCTTAGATATATATATATGGATTCATTAACGAGATCCCCTTTCATTTTTTCATCAATGAGATCCCTTTAATTTTGAATATAAGGAGAGTTAATATATAATCATTTAATTAGGTTAACTAGTACCATATCGATATTTGGAAGAGATTTGCGAAAATATCTTAAATATATAAAGAGAGTCCCAGAGTAGGAAAAAATCTCTCCCATAAGGTTGAGATAAGCCCAACCACCCATATTCTTGACCAATGTGAGTCCCTAAGAGTCATTGGGTCTGAAACCCCAGCTGACCACCCACCTTTGGAAAGTAGGTCCATACCTAGTTATGGATGAGGGGACTTTGGAGAGTTTCCATTAATAATGCCAATGACATGATGTTAATGATTGTGAAAGAAATCAAACCCCCACAATCAACCATCATGCCCGACCGAACCTACCTTAGAGAGGGTTTCCTTTATCATCTCTTTCTGGTCAAAAAAAAAATAATAAACCTGACATGAATCTTTGAAATAAAAATGATTGGTTATTATCTGTCAGGATATTTTGTTTGCAAACCATATGAAAACATAAATGGTGAACCAAACATGAATATTTGAAATAAAAAATATTGGTTATTATTCATCAGGACATTTTGTTTTCACAACTTATGAAAACAAAAATGGTGAACCTGATGTGAATATCTAAAATAATGAATGATTGGTTATTATTTATTGAGACATTTTGTTTTCACACCTTACACAAACAGAAATGGTGAACCCAACGTGAATCTATAAAATAAAAAATGATTTGTTATTATCCATCTGGACATTTTGTTTGCACACCTTATGAAAATAAAAATGGTGAACTTGATGTAAATCTATGAGATAAAAAAATATTGGTTATTATACATTGGTCCATTTTGATTACACATCTTACACAAAAAGAAATAGTGAACCTGATGCGAATCTTTGAAAATTTTTAGGACACCTTTATTTGAATAACCTATACAAACAAATAAGTATAGTTGACATGATCCTAAAGATGATCCTCGGTAACCTGGGTTCTCACAAAATAAGTCTATCCTCATTTTGACAAGTCCAAACATACAGAATATTCGCATCAAGAATTACAAGATAATTTTGTTAACCATGCATATCTGATTGAGAACATCATGCCTATGATATTTCACTAATCAATGAACTTTTTACTTTTTGATTGTGTGATAGAAGATACTACTCTCATAACCAGTATCCTAATATGAGATGATGTCTTATTCATCAATCAATAATTATATTAAATCACTTAGGACTGCAACCTCTATAGTGTAGGACCCTGGGACACCCTGAGAGGGGAGGGGTGAATCAGGGTGTCAACCATTTCTTTTAAACTAATGGATCTTGTTCCCATGTTGGTAGGAACTAGTTTAACCTGTGTGGTGGATATGAGAAGCAATCAAACATTCACATGCAATGAGAAAACACATCATTTTTTACTTGGTTCACCACTAAGGGCTACGTCCAAGGAGCATACGCCGAAAGGTTGTCAGTCGTACCTAATTCCACTATTCTTCACTAGTTGTGGATTAAAAAGGTTCGAGAACAGTCACTCTGTCCCAGGCTCACTGCCTTTACAACTATTCATGGATAACCCACTGCGTCCCTTGGGTCACTCCTGTTGACTCCCCCTAGCTCACTGCCTTTGGTGAAGTCCCAATCAGTTTATAGACATGAAGGTATCTTCAATAGATTCACATTAAAGTCTTTGCCTCTGCTTAGCATGAGACTCTACGTGCATAAAAGTCCGGAAATGATGCACTTGTGTGTACTGAACCACTGAATCGGATAACCAGAACATGCAAACAAGTTTCACTGACAATTGTGCACAACACCAACCCTTTGCGCGCAAGACCTTACTATTGCGTGAAATATTTCATTTTCGCGTGGAAAAATATTTCACACACCAACGCCATTTTTCGTGCAACTGAATATTTTACACACTACCTAAATTTTTACATGCAGCTCTGCCTTTTTCACGCAGCTCATAATTTTTCACGCAAATCGGATTTTTCGCGTAAACCGAAATATTTCACACAACAAGGAATTTTTCACGCAGCCCGGAATTTTTTGAGAAACTTGGAATTTTTCGCGCAAGCCTCTTTATGTGAACCTTTTACATGCATCATACCTTAGATCTTCTCTATGTCTTCAACCATACAGAATGAGGGGGGTCACCTCTTATTTATAGGCATCTCAGACCCCCGTGCGCAAAACCCCCTGTGGCGCGACAAATCTCTCATTTGGCGCATAATATTTCACACATGTACTATTTTTCGCGCACTTCTCCAGATTTTTCGCACAACCCATGCCTTTTCCATTTTTCGACGTTCTGATTCCGAAGCAATATTTTTGAAAAAAACCTTGATCCACTATTTCATGCACCAAACTGTTTTTCGTGCCCAACTCAAATATTTCACACACAACCCTTCTTTTTCATGCACCACTTCCTCTTTGCACGCACCTCCTTTTACAAAAAATCCATGTCTTCATTTTATGATTTTGAGGCCCAAAAATTTGGAAAACACTGGGAAATGGCGCCACCTTCAATACCGTTGTCTGATTGAACTGTATGATCACATTACTAGCACACATTCTGAAATTCTACTAAGGATTGAAAAAAAAACACAAACCATACTCCAATTCATGCATAGAATATCCATGGTTCCAACAATCTCCCCCTTTGGGTTTGTTGGAAATCACCAAATAAATTCAATAGACCACCATCCACATGAAAACCAAAAATGCAAGAATAAACTCAGCCAACACTCTAAGTCTACGTGAGTAATGATCGGTGTAGAAAACAAGAGAGGAAGCTTGAATTGGGTTCCCGTGTTTTGGAGTTCTCAATAACGCCCAAGTAAATCTCGTACAGTTTCACAAAAGCATTACATGACATGACAAACCTGAATCTATTTCTGAATTTACAATGACACCCAAGTAAATCCCGTATAGTGTCATAGAAACATTACATGTCAATGACAAGCCTTAATTTATTCCTGAATTTATTTCTTTCTCCCCCATTGACAATAAACCCAAAGATCGGTAATTTTTCATTGTTTAACTCAAAACACACTCCCCTTGGATAGTGTCTCCCCCACAAACCTGCATCACATCCATAAACAGATTAAAAGCAGTTAACATAACTAGGGAGAGGGGTATTGCGTAACCTCCTTATGCAATAGGAGGTGGATGAACACCGAGGTTCAACCGATGCTTCTCAAACACAGCTGTTGACAATGGCTTAGTCAAGATATCAGCCACTTGCTCATCAGTTCCCACATGATCCATTCTAATCACACCTTGATCAAATTTTTCTTTGATAAAGTGATACGTGATTTTAATATGTTTTGTATGATAATGTTGAATCATATTCTTCGTAAGATCAATTGTGCTCTTGTTATCAAAGTAAATTATCATTGGTTTCTTAACCTCATCACCAATATCTGGTAGTTGTTGCTTCATCCATAGCAGTTGAGTGCATGCCTTTGTAGTAGATATATACTCAGCTTCAACAGTACTAAGAGAAGTACTTTCTTGTTTCTTTCTCAACTAGCCAACACATTTATTCCCAATATATAATGCTCCACCACTAGTGGACTTTCTATCAACTACATATCCAGCCCAGTCAGCATCAGAAAATACTGATAATTCACTGTCCCTACCTACATCAAAGTATAAACCAATGTTATGAGTACCTTGAATATAACTCATGATTATTTTTACTATTTCCGTATGTTCCTCCTTTGGATTACTCTGAAAGAGGGCCACTAGAAATGTTGCAAAGATGATATTTGTTCGTGTCGCTGTCAAGTAAAGTAGGCCCCCAATAATCCTCCTGTACATGGTGGGATCTACAGAGATCCCATCCTCATGCTTTCCAAGTTTGGTTCCAACTGCAATCGGTTTTGACACTGGTTTGGAGTCATTCATATTAAATTTCTTTATAAACTCTCCTGCATACTTTTCTCGAGAAACGAAAGAGTAATCTTTCTTTTGAGTCACTTTCAGCCCCAGGAAATATGTGATCTCCCCAATCATAGAAATTTCAAATTCTGATTTCATGTGATTATAAAATTCATCAACTAATTTCTACCTGATGCCACTAAATATAATTTTATCAATGTAGACTAGAACCATGAACTGATCTTTTAGATAATTCTTCACATATAGATTGTGATCTACTCCTCCTCTTTGGAATTCCATCTTCTTGAGATAAGAACCAGTAATACCATGCTCATTGAGCCTGCTTCAAACCATATAGAGCCCTCTTTAGTTTTCAAACCTTTTTTTCATCAGCACCAAGAAGAAAACCCACTGGTTGTTAAATGTATACTTCTTCTTCGAGTACACCATTCAAGAATGCTGTCTTGACATCAATTTGATATACTTTATATCCTCTTTGGAGTGCCATGGTAAGAAAAATCCTGATTGACTCCAGTCTAGAAACCGTAGAAAAGGTTTCTTCAACATAAACACCTTCAATCTGGGAGTATCCTTTACATACCACTCGTGCCTTGTTTATAATAACACTTCCATGCTCATAAAACTTGTTCTTGAAGATCCATTTTGTACCAATCACATTGTGACCTTCAGGTCTCTGGACAAGATCCCATGTATGATTCTTTTCAATCTAATATGACTCTTCATTCATGGTTTTCACCCAAGATTCATCCTTTGCTGCTTCTTCAAATGAGGATGGCTCCACAACTGACAGAAATGAAGATTGTGTGTTATTCCTTGTCTTCCATGTTTGTGTGGGTGCATTCCTATCCCCAATTATGTTTTATGGATCAATCTTAGCTCTTCAATTTCTTCTATGATGTTTAGTTGCATTATCTCCATATAAGGTTTACTCTTCAGATTCCTCTTCTGAGTCAACATCATGATGTGATGGCTGAGTGTTTTTTACACATTCCTCTATTTCTGTATTTGTATTTTCTCCACGTTCACTTTCTTCCTCACTTTCTATCACATCAGCATATGGAATCCTTAAAGCATTTGTGGTTTTCTGTTCAATGATCTTAACATCACTGCTTTCTACAATCCTTCCTAATCACTTGTTAAAATACTTGTAGTATTTACAGTTCATTGAGTATCCAAGGAAAATTCCTTCATCTGCATTATCACCATACTTCCCTTGATTTCCTTCTTTATTCCTGATGAAGCACTTACTTCCAAAAACATGAAAGTATTTCAAAGAGGGCTTCCTTCTATGCCACAATTAATAAGGTGTCTTCATCTCACCCATATAAAGTCCTATTCAATTTTGAACATACACTGTAGATTGAACGACCACTTTCCAGTAATCCTGTGGAATATGACTCTCAATCAGAATGGTTATTTCCATGTTGTTCACTTGTCGATTTTTGTGCTCAACAAATCCATTTTGCTGTAGAGTTATCACGACAGCTACCTCATGTTGTATCCCATGCTTCTCAAGGTATTTTTCAAATTCAATGGACATGTATTCCCCTCCATTGTCTGATCACAACACTTTGATTATTCATCCAGTATCATTCTCGGTGATTCGAAGATACGTTTTCATGAAGTCAAGCACTTGTCGTTTCCTATGTATAACCATTACACATTCCATTCTACTGTAATCATATATGAAAAGGAAGAAGTACATTTCTCCCTAAGTTCCAGCAATAATTATCGGGCAACAAATATATAAGAATCCGATTCTTATTTCTGAGGTACACGTTTCTTCTTTTCGTTTTTTCCTTTAGTGTTTTTGAGAAAACAAGGAAAATGGGGAAAAATACAAAATTTTGGAAAGTACACACCGTGTACTTTTCCACACGCCATGTACTTTTTGTTGTGTGGGATAAGTACACAGGGTGTGTGGCCATGTCGGCGATGAAGGGTGTAGGAACCAAATACACGCCGTGTAGTGGTCCCTTACACGCCGTGTAGTCAGTCGGTAAGAAAATAGTAAGGCAGTGGCCAGATGTGTGACAGAACACTCCATGTACTCAAGGAGACACGCCATGTAGTCATTTCGGCATGTGAACAGTTCCATGCTGGTGGGAAACCGCCAGAGGAATAGTTAAAAAAAATGGGAAGTACACGCTGTGTACTCGAAAGTACACGCCATATACTTTGTTTTTTTCTCTTAAAATGGGAAGTAGCCTTCCTTGTTCATAGGGAATGCTTAGAACGTGAAGAGGGCTCAGGAGAGGAAGGCCGGAGCTTTGGAGATATGCCGAGCGTATGTTAGGAATCTATTTCCACCTCAGACAATCTCGTTGGAACCACACGGGTAAGAGATTCCTCCTCCTGGTGTGTCTCTTGCCAATTCTTCCTCTAATGGAAGTTATTTGAGGTTGAATGAGAATTATTTTACCTCAGATCTATGATGTTTTTGGGAGTTTTTGAAATCGAAGTTCATGTATATCGTTCATTGGTGTTTAAGGTAGGTGCCTTGGTGTTTAATTCCAACTACCGTGCATTTTTGTGTGTTTTTGCGCTACGAACCCATATTTGGGGTGTCGTGTGGCTGAGGCTGTGGCTATTTTAAATACCTAGAATTGTATAGGTAATTTAAATGGGATATTAAAATGCTATTTGGGATGGTTTCTTGGATCCAGGAGCACCCCGTGGGTGCGTTCCTCTCTTTAGCCATTTGGCAAGGATACCCGAGGGTATGACATGTTTAAATTATGCATTACTTTTCCTTGAGAGTAATTGTATGTAAGTTTCTTGTGTATATGTTGGCCATGTCCCGGTTACTTGTGCCTGAGGGTTGTGTTTTTACTATAGCCTGAGGGCATGGCTGTATTAGCCAGAGGGCAATGATCTCTTAGCCTGAGGGTAACTTCTTCGTGCCTGTGGGCAATAGACTCTGTGCATGAGGGCAACACTTTGTAGGCCTGAGGGAAACATCTATGATGCCTGAGCGAAAGATTCTGATTACCTGAGGGTAAGGGTTTGCGTGTCTGAGGACACTGACGGGTTACATAGAATTCCACTGTGGTGTTATCTTAAATAATAAATAATGAAATGAATGTTAAAATGGAAATAACTGGTAAATTTATCTACTTTTGAGTACTACTTTTCTTATTGAATTTTACTTTTGAACACTGTTGTTTCATGTTTACACCCAGTTGGGAACGAGCCTTTGGTGGGTGCCTACTGAGATATATTTCTCACACCCTGTTTGGATCATGCTTTTCGGCCCAAACAGATTACGTTTCTACAGGTATAGATAAGGTCAAGGGTCCTTATACAGGTACTTGAGTGCTGCTAAGGAGTAGGGGAGCATGGGACCGGGCTTAGGCTCGTGATGTTACCAACTATTTTGTGTTTGCTTTGTTGTACTCTGTATTGTATTGTACAACTATGTAACATGTTCTGGCTGTTTTCTTAGAACTTGAAACATGTTTCATCATATCTATATATCCGGATGGTTATCTTTTACTGCTGTTGTTCTATTAAATGGGTATGGAATTTATCTTATGCTGCTGTTGCATATTTTTTTTTTATTTTATTCCACTGCGCTACACTTTGACAAATGAGGGCATAGTTTCCCCACTATCAGACCTGGGCCCTCACTGCTAGTCGGTAGCCTCTGGCGTTTGGGGAAATGCTCTTGAGTTCACGTGGCGAACCGGGTTCGGGGAACCCATTGAGTGGCACCCGGAACCGGGACGTTACAAAGTGGTATCAGAGGGTTTCTTTTCTTTGACTTACTATTTAGAGCCTTATTCAGGGATAGGATGGAACGGTAGTTGGTAATAATATGTGCCCAGGAGTAGCTAACCCATGTATAGGGAAAATCCAATTTACCTCGTATTGCAATTTTACTGATTTTTCAATTTACAGTTGATATGATTTCACCGTTGGGTGATGCACTTGTGATTGTGCTGTTTATATTTTATCTATGGGTTATATTTAGTTGAAACCCAATGAGATGAGGGTATTCCATCTCATGCATAATCTAGGCACATGCTATAAATCACATTCCATACATATTTCCATGCCATATAGTTTCATTAGAAATTGCATGTTATTGTGATAATTGTTGTGCTAAGAAAATCATGCTGTTGTGATAGCTTCTTGATAAATAGCTACTATGTGATAGTGTATTTTGTATAAGACAGTTTATAGAATAAAAACCAAAATTTGTTTTTTGGGGAGTATGGGCCCCCATTGACCAGAATTTGGTGGATCATTGGCTGTTTATTATGTTATAACACATATAAGATGTCAAACTTTGATTCGTGGGGAGTATGGGCCCTCACGGATCTAAATTTGACACTTAGGTGTTGTTTTTCAGTATTTTATGGGTTCCGGAGAAGTTTCTGAGGCATACTCTCTGAAAACCCAGTATACACACCATGTATTACCTTAAATACGCCATGTATTGTCTTCAGTTCAGGAAGAAAAGAAAACTTTTTGAGTACACTCTGTGTACCCTAAGTACACGTCGTGTAGTCTCTTCCCGTGTCGTAGACCATGTGGGCGGGGACACGGGGAAGGGAAATTCTTGGGGTGAACACGCTGTGTAGCCTTTGTACATGCTGTGTAGTGTTGACCCAGTGTCCTCCGTGTAACTAACCACACGGGCGGAGGAAACCTTAAGACATACACGTCGTGTCCATTATGGAACACGCCGTGTAGTCTGACATAGGGACCCGACCGTGTAACTAACAACACAGGTCGGTGTAATCCCTTCAAGTACACGCCGTGTGTATATCGAACATGCCATGTAGTGTGAGCCGTGTGTCCGGCCGTGTAACTAACAACATGGGTCGGCGGAGCGTGTCTAGTACACGCCGTGTAGTCTTGTCCGAGGATAAACCGCGTGGAGTTAGCCATGTGGCTGGGAAATGGGGTGGTTTACACGCCGTGTGTGGGTGTAACACGCCGTGTAGTGTCAAGCCGAGTAGTTTTCCATGTCACAAGCGACACGGGCAGTTGGAAATAACACCATACACACCATGTAGATGATATACATGCAGTGTAGTTTTGTTCAAACAGGAGCCGTGTGGATTAGCCGTGTAGAAGGACCCGGGCAGGGGAAGGGAAGTCATGTACACGCCGTGTAGTCAGTATACACGCTGTGTAGTCTTGTTTTGAAAATTTTGAATGCCTTATTCCTCCTTTTACCTTTTTGGGTTTCTTCGTTTTCGGTCTTTAATAATATTGTTCTAAGGCATGCATTGGACCTTGTAGTGTCATGACGTCGAGATGACAACACGCTATTAACTAGGAGAGAGGAAACGAGTATACTCCAGAGATGGTGGGCCATGGGATGCCAGTTGATCCTCCATCAGAGCCAGATGCGGCACCAACTGTTATACCGGACACAGGCGCGGAGGCTCAGTTCCGTGAAGGCTTTATGCGGTTCATGCTGACCTTTCAGGGAGCACCGCCGGCTGCCACATCTATGGCTGATCTTACTCGTATCTTTCAGTAGCAGCATCCACCTACTTTTGCATGGGATGGAGGACCACAGGCTGCGGAGTCTAGGCTTGGATCGATGCAGACTATTTTCGAGCATCTTGAGACGCCTCCAGGGTGGAGGGTCAAGCTCGTGACATACATGTTGCGTGATTCCGCCAAGAGGTGGTGGGATGTTACCACCCAGACAGAGCATCAAAGAGACATGGCATGGGAAGATTTTAAGGCATTCTTCTATTAATTCTTCTTTCTAGAGACACTGAGGGAAGATATAGCTCGAGAGTTCATGGACCTGCAGCCGAGCGCTATATCGGTGATGGATTATTCTGCTCGCCTTACCGAGCTTCAACGTTTTTCACCCGTTCTGGTGGGTGATGAGATGTTGAGGGCCAGTCGCTTCGAGGATGGTCTTCGGTATGACATCCGAGCACTGGTGAATGTTTTCAGGTTTCCTTCAGTACATGCTATTTTGAATCAGGCGCTAATTATAGAGAGGAACCAGCGGGAAGCTAGTGGTGTGAGCTAGGGCGGTTCAGCACCAGTTTCTGGTACTATTTCTACTAGTAAGAGGAAGAGACAGATGGAAATCTCTTTGGGTGGCAGTACCAGCCCGAAGGATGTTTCAGGTGGTCAGGTCAGGTGCTACCAGTGTGGTAAAGAGGGGAACAAGAGACCACAGTGTCCACGAGACCTAGTGGAGTGCCGAACTTGCAGAAATATGGGTCATCTGCAACGCTTTTGCAGGGAATTTCTACCAGTGGCTAGTGATAGGGGTTCTGTGCAGACTCCATGAGTGGGAGCAGGACCATCAGCTTCTTACCAGTCAGGGAACTAGAATACGTCAGGGTGTGTAGGCAGAGATGGTGGTCATGGCCATGGTGTCCAGACACCAGGATCTTAGAGGCAGCAGGGCGGGACAACTCATGGTAGCCAGGCTCTGTCGCAGGGCCACAACACTGGGAAGGCATATGCAGTACAACAGACCCAGCAGGAGCAGGATCTTGGACCTTCTACAGTCAGAGGTACTATTCTAGTAGCTTCTGTCTTGTCTTCAATAATTTTTGATACTGGTGCTACACATAGCTTTATATCTGTGCCCGTTGTAGAGATCCTTGGGCTTTGTGTTTCTACTTATTCTAATATCATGATGCTAGACACTCCGTTGGGGACTAGAACGACTAGTGTGCGTCAGTGCAAGGAGTTCCCCTTGAGGTTGGTGGGTGTCACTTTCTTTGGGACCTCTATGTCTTAGAGATAACAGCTTATGACGTCATTCTCGGGATGGACTGGTTGGTTCCCTTTAGAGCCTTTGTGGACTGCTATCGTCGTAGGGTGAGTTTCACGTCACCATAGGGCAGAGAGTTTCTATACAAGGGAGAATGGGATGTTCAGGCGAGTCGAGCTGGACCAGAGCATCATGGGCGAGGTGGAGTCACAGACCAGATTGCAAGTTTATATCTGGACGACCAGGGGACTTGTCAGAAGGATTTCCCTCCAGTGGTTGATCATTTCAGGGATGTCTTACCGGACGACTCTTCGGGTCTACCTCCGGAGCGTGAGGTGGATTTCTCTATCGGGCTTGTGCCAGGAGCAGCACCGGTATCCATTCCTCCTTATAGGATGGCTACGCCTGAGTTTCAGGAGCTCAAGAGGTAGTTAGAGGAGTTACAGACAAAGGGTTTTGTCTGACCCAGTACTTCTCCAAAGGGTTCTCCGGTTCTCTTTGCGAAGAAGGCAGACGGTACCTGTAACACCCCAAGATTTTATGAAAAATATTCTTTTTAATTTCATTAATGTCTTGTGTTGTATGCTACACCAAAAGGAGCTTGCACAACATGCATCCCTGACTTGTCTTGCATTACACGCAAGCGCGACCTTCCACGATAGCGTGTGTTGTACGCAAAACCAAGTTTCGCTAAACAACGATATACTATTAAAATATTATTAAAACTAGCCATTATGAATAGTAATAACGACTTTTTGAAATTTTCTAAATTTTGTTTTTCAAAATGGACTACATTTTTGGATTCGGAATATCGAAATTAGCTTAGGGTGAAATTTTGGTACTTTTCGGATAACTTTCATATTCTGATGAATAGTGAAAATTACTAAATTTTAATTAAAAACAAATTTTTTAATCAAAATAATTAATAGTGATAAATTATTAATTTTAGTGGTTTTAAAGTATATTTAGAATATATTTTTACAATTTAATACAATGTTGGTCATTGGATGTAATTTCACATTTAAACCAGACATAAACAAATGTTAATCTTTTGATAGTTATTATCTCTTAAGAACACGCTACTTGTGTTGACGACGGGAATTGATTTTTAAATTAATTAATGCAACTGATATGTTTTTAATTTGGTAAAATAGACATCATTTTTGAGTTCATAATATCAAATATAGATTAGGCCTAATTTTTGGTATTTTTCTGGAAACTTGAATAGTGAAACCACTAAGTGGTAGTTAAAAAAAATGAATTTTTCATAAAACTTAAATTTACCACTTCTATGAGTGGAATTTTAAAAATCCGAGAGACAGGGTTGATGTCAGTAAGTAAAATGTGGTTCAATGAGATGAAAATAATTTTTGGTGAATAGTAACTTTTTAATATTTTTACCACGGTTAAAAGTAAATAGGGTAATTAAGGGTAAAAATGATATTATTATTACCCTAACACATGTCCTAATTCTATTGGATAAGATTAATTCGACCAAAAACAACCTTAGGAATAAAATATGACCATTTAGGCCCACTTGGATTAGATTAGGACATTTATTATTATTTAATTCAAAGAAGAGTTAAAAGAGTTAAAATCAAAGTTTATTTACTAAAACATTTTTAATATAGGGTTATACATAAGATAAATTCGATTGTAAATATTCATTAGAATTATAATAAGATTTTATACATAATTATATTTTATTTATAATTTTTATACATTAAATAAATTAATTTATTTATGACACAATGATGATGCAGTAATTACCATAATAGTGAAAAATTAGAGTAATTGATATTATAAATACCCAAATAAATATAATTTCATACTTTTTATGAATTACACTAATTTTCTAGGTTAATATGGCATGTTAGGATTGATTTAATTACCTTTTGTCGAATTAATCATTCTGTTATGAGTTTCACAAAAATCAACTATTGAATAGTGTCAAAATTGACATAAAATAATTTTTAAAACCAATATTATATCATTGATTGTTATTTTATTCCTAAAAATCTAAGGTTCGGTGAAGATACTTATATCATGATAGGTTTATCATTAATGGACCACTTGGGGGTCGCTTGGATGTATATGGTAAGTTTATTAACTATATAATATAAAAATACAAAGTGTCATGGTAAATGTCAATCTAATTAACTAAGAGTTAAAACTAAAAGATAAGGTTAGTATAATGACCTAAACTTGTCTAAATTATATTGGATGAGAGGATTTCGACCCATCCCCACCTTGTCTTATAAATAAATCAATTTGGAGCTATTTAAAACCGAATTTGGCATTATAATAAAATAATATTTTTAGTTATTCCAAAGGTTCCCCTCTCCTCCCTTATAAAAGGGCACCTCCTCCCCCTCTTCATCACACAACTTTGAGCCTTAAAGCTCGGCCAAACCCTGCCCATTTCACTTTCCACTTTCCTAGAAACATCCTAGAGGTCCTGGTCTTCTTCAAAGACCAATTTTAGTGCCCTAAGAAGAGGACTCAAAGAGCCGCTTCAAAGAAGAGGTAATGTTCGTTACCGATTCTTTCAACTTTATTTCTTCTTCCACTTCTTCTTCTTAGGTTGTTTCATTATGAAGTAATAACATCAGTATCAAACATATACTGATATGTTATTATAATTATGAAACAACCCTATTTCACCATATATCCATCCTACGGAAAACAAAATCACCACATGTGCGTACGTACGGAATACCGTCTCCACGCCGTGGTGTAATCTATTTTCCACCACCACCTTACTTGGATGGGTATAATTGTGTAAATAATAACTATATATGATTATTTTAAATTGATATTGATTCTGAAATAGTATACATAAACTATAATACAGTCCCACGATCATGAGAACGATATCATTACTCGTACATACGTACGGACTACCGTCTCCACGATGCGATGAGATTCATTCTCCACGTTAACCATTCATGAATGATTATAAAGTATATATAATAAGTAATCATGAAATATATTACATAATAATGATAGTGGATTTATGTGTATATATATGTTTGTCATCTACTTAATTCCATTCAACTCAATAAGGAAACGAAAACAGCGTTCATGCGTACGTACGGCCTACCGTCTCCATGAACGGTGTATTTCTTTCCATTTACTGATTTATTATATATATGTATATTCTGAATATATATTATATATAAATCATGTTTTATATTCTGGAATTAAGTAATCATGATCTAAGTAATCATATGAATAATTACAAGTCAAAACACGGACGACAAATGAAACAATTTTACCCAAAACGCTCTTTAACATGGAATTTACAAAAGAACGGGTAATATAAAGTCATAAGTGAACCATATATGATATCATAACAATGAGTATGATTCTGTAATAATTCATTGACATTATTTAAATCATTATACAGGAGGTTCAGACACTTACGAAACAAATCAGACCTAAGGTAAGGGAAATATCACAATCTCATTTTTATCCGAGATTGTTTATACTTTATTATTTACTAGGGTGTATTTTTTCATCCACATCCATGTTTCCTCAATATGTAATAGTATTTACATCCACCTACAATTGTTTAAATCCAATTTTACCCTTCGGTGAGTTTTTAGTAAAGGATACGAAAGGAATCTTTTGTCGTTTTTCGTAAGAGGTACTTTTTGACTTTTCCGACAAAAGTACGAAGAATGTTTTTTTAAATTATATGGCATGAATGGATTTTTAAAACATTATTTCCAAGAATATTCCTTTAAAAGTTTTCAAGTTTATTTTTAATCAACTTCTTTTAGTTTAAAATTGTATGACATGTTAAGAAAGGAAAATGTTTTTGAAGTAGAAATGATAATTTCCTCAAGAATGGAGTTCAAGAGTTTTATCAAAATTATTTACCATTTAAGATAATATAGGGTTATGTTTCTATCCCTATTATTACATGGATTTGATTATGTTGTGATGGAAATATTTTTATGAATTCCTTTATCTTGTATTAATTGTTTTATGATGTCACGATGTTTAAGATTCCCATTTTTATTACATGGGTTATGCTATGATGTATGGTTTATGATTTTGTGGCACACATAAGAATGGTATCATTATGAGATGGGTGGGAACTATATCTCCCTCCAATGCATTGGGTAAATATTTTATATCTCATGAGATAGACATGGCTGGAACGGCAGGTTAAACCGGTTCAGTAAAACAGGACTGAAACGAGGAGTGAACTCGGTTCAGAAATGGACTTTGTCCACTAAGATAGTCTTGGAAACGAGTCTTGACTAACAAGAAATGATTCTCTATGATTATGTGTGCATGCAACAAATTTTCATGTATTATGTTATGATTATTGGGATTACATTTCACTACCATGATTTATCCCATGTTATGAAATTATGATCTCTTTTACATGGTAAGATTTCCAAATTGTTATGTTCTTATGAATATGATGTGATTGATATTTATTTTATTTACCCTTACTGAGCATTTGAGCTCACCCTTTTATGTTTTCTTTTCCACAGGATATAAATAAAGGTTTTAGGTAAGGAAACAAAAAGTGGAGGATCTTTATGGGAGATTTTGAAGATCTTTCACCACGATTAGAAGATTACATTCCAAGTTTCAAAGACACTAAACTATTACAGTCCTTGTGTGTCTGTTTTTGTTATGTATTAAGTATTCTGCAAAAGTAATGTAATGTCCATGTAAGTTAAGCTTCGGGTCTCTACAGTTGGTATCAGAGGAAAGGTTTAGTCAACCTTTGGAAACTAGGATGCGAAAACGTTAGTGAGATCCGTAGAGATATTTCTAAGGTATGTCTAGGGATTTCCCTAAGGATAAGTATACGTATATGATGTAGTCCTAGAACTATGGTAAGGATCTTAGAATTTAACCTAAGATGTTAGATATTGAAGGTACTCCCCCTTTATTATATTTTTTTTCTCTAGTGTGATTTTTACCTCTCACACTATTCTTTTTGGGTTTTAGACGATGGCTGGAACCTGAAGGAACCGTGTTGATCAACGTAATGGAAAATGCAATTATTGTCCTCCTGAACAAACAAATGTTATGGGAGATGGAGTGCAAAATCTTATTTCTATACTTACACAATCTATGAATCATTCTGGACTTCCAAATGAGTAGAGAAGGGAACAATATTCTATTGAGTCCTTCATGAGGCAACGTCCACCTTCTTTCAGTGGGTCTTCTGATCCACTTGTTGCTGAACAATGGATCAGTACTACTGAAAAGATATTTTCAGTTCTTCAATGTTCTGAACATGATAAAGTCATCTTAGCAGTATATTGTTTGGAAGGTGAAGCTGATCAATGGTGGAATCTTATCAAGAATACAAGGCCAAGAGATGAAATTGAGTCCATGGAATGGGACAAGTTCAAGAACTTATTTTTCAATAAGTACTTCCCTCGTATTCTTAGAACAAAGATGGAGAAGGAGTTTCTTGAACTAAAGCAAAATGATGATGAATCTGTTGGTATATACGAAGCGAATTTTACAAGGCTTTCCAGGTATGCATCTGGATTTATCATCCAACCTGAAAGTAAAGTTGATCGATTCTTCAGTGGCTTAAAACCAAATCTTCAAAGGGCATTAGCTATAAGAGACTTCAGTAGCTATGAAGAAATTGTGCGTTGTTCTATCAAGGTAGAAATGGAAGTTGGTGTTACTTATCCATCTCATAGTTTTGACAAGAAATGAAAGATGGAGTTCAAGGAGAAATCTCAGAATAATGGTGAAAAGAAGATGAATGTTTCCCTATGATCAAAGTGTGGAAAGAAGCATGGTGGAGATTGTCTTAAAGGGACAAGTAAATGTTTCAAATGTGGAAAGGAAGGTCATCAGGCATTTGAATGCCACAATGATGGGAAGAAGATGTCTACTGATGCAAACAAAGGAATGGATACATAGAATGAACCTACTACACTTCAATGATTCAAGTGCAAGGAAACGGGGCATTATGCTAATAAATTCCCTAATCCAAGGGTTAGTGATGATCGACATGAGCAACCACTTAAGGCAAAGGACAAAGGGAAGTCACATGTGATCACTATTGGCGATGTTGAATATGACAACAATGTGGTGGAATGATTAAGTGTTTATGTAATGGGATTCCAAAAAAATGTTGTATATAGTATCGTGGAATATAGGAATATTTATGTATTGGTATATTGTGGTTTTCAATGGTACTGGTAACCATGGAATGTGATTGAGATATTTTTGGAAAAAAAGATGATATGCGCATAATGAAAGGAAAATGCGAAAATGAAATGTTTGACCATATTCATGAGCTCATGACTGATATAAGGAGAAGGTTATATCATAGTTTGAGTATATAGAATTTTTGGATTTTGGTATGTGGAAAGAGTTAACTTTTGACTGCATTCATGTTTTCTCTAAGGTTCAATGGGTATTCATTCTTCAAGAGAATACATGATTAAGGTATTCACATGTTTGTAATTTGACCAACAAGACATATCTTATGATATATGGGGATCAACGATGGTATTAAATATCTGGTAATCATTTTCACTATATTATGAGAGTGGACTGCAGTATTATGGATAAGCCTAAATATTGAAATGAATTATGTTGGACATAAGTTAGTATTGTTTAAGGATAGAATTTTTTTCGATATTATTGATGGGATGTTATAGTAATATAGTTTTAGAAAAAGGACAACCTGCAGGATGAGCGACAACCCATCGCGTCGGACAAGGCTGTGGGAATCGAACCCACAACCGAAATGCGACTGGCCTTTATCGCCTATCACTGGCCTACAGGAAGTCCCTGGTTAGTAGAAACTAGTTTTATTTTATTAAGCGGTATGATATATGAAGTATAAGTTCATTTTTGGAACTATATACGATTAATCTAACCATAAGATGGACTTATAACTTTTGCTAACCTTTTGTTTGAAAGAGATGGAATGACCCATCATTCTATCACATGATCTGCTAACACATCACGAATGACAAATTCAACTTCATTTCTTTAAGGGATGAAGTGTAAACTGCTCAATTCACGAACAACAGTGAGATTGTACCAAAATCATGTAAGTATTTCTTTTAATTCATCAACTTTAGGGAAATGATCTTGAAAACAAAAAATGTTGTCCTAGTTACCTTATATCCGATGAATCAGATGGTACCTTAGATCATCACAAATCTATATCTTTTTGATTGTTGGATTTTTCATAGCCATGTTCTCTACCACTCTCCATCAGAACCTGATGGTTATATTTTTCATCCATATCCATATTTTCACCTATGTTCTCCTACGTGGAAACCCAGTGATGAGTTAATTTGGGTAACCGTTACATTTCATAATTTAGTTTTTAAAGCCATGTTTTGGTATTCCTTTTTACGATGTGGGTTTCTATTAAATAAAATTTTGAGTAGTAAACCATTTATAACCCCGATGAATTTCGAGGGCGAAATTCATTTTAAGGGGGGTAGAATGTAACACCCCAATATTTTACGAAAAATATTCTTTTTAATTTCATTAATGTCTTGTGTTGTATGCTACACCAAAAGGAGCTTTCACAACACACATCCCTTACTTGTCTTGCATTACACTCAAGATCGACCTTCCACGATAGCGTGTGTTGTACGCAATACCAAGTTTCGCTAAACAACGATATGCTATTAAAATATTATTAAAACTAGCCGTTATGAATAGTAATAACCACTTTTTGAAATTTTGTAATTTTTTTTTCAAAATGGACTTCATTTTTGGATTCGGAATATCGAAATTAGCTTAGGGTGAAATTTTGGTACTTTTCGGATAACTTTCATATTCTGATGAATAGTGAAAATTACTAAATTTTAATTAAAAACAACTTTTTTAATCAAAATAATTAATAGTGATAAATTATTAATTTTAGTGTTTTTAAAGTATATTTAGAATATATTTTTACAATTTAATACAATGTTGGTCATTGGATGTAATTTCACATTTAAACTAGACATAAACAAGTGTCAATCTTTTGATAGTTATTATCTCTTAAGAACACGCTATTTGTGTTGACGACGGGAATTATTTTTTAAATTAATTAATGCAACTGATATGTTTTGAATTTGGTAAAATAGAAATCATTTTTGAGTTCATAATATCAAATATATCTTAGGCCTAATTTTTGGTATTTTTCTGGAAACTTTCATTTTTTGATGAATAGTGAAACCACTAAGTGGTAGTTAAAAAAATGAATTTTTCATAAAACATAATTTTACCGCTTCTGTGAGTGGAATTTTAAAAATCTGAGAGACAGGGTTGATGTCAGTAAGTAAAATGTGGTTCAATGAGATGAAAATAATTTTTGGTGAATAGTAACTTTTTACTTTTTTTACCACGATTAAAAGTAAATAGGGTAATTAAGGGTAAAAATGATATTATTATTACCCTAACACATGTCCTAATTCTATTGGATAAGATTAATTCGACCAAAAACAATCTTAGGAATAAAATATGACCATTTAGGCCCACTTGGATTAGATTAGGACATTTATTATTATTTAATTCAAAGAAGAGTTAAAAGAGTTAAAATCATAGTTTATTTACTAAAACATTTTTAATATAGGGTTATACATAAGATAAATTCGATTGTAAATATTCATTAGAAAGATAATAAGATTTTCTACATAATTATATTTTATTTATAATTTTTATACATTAAATAAATTAATTTATTTATGACACAATGATGATGTAGTAATTACCATAATAGTGAAAAATTAGAATAATTGATATTATAAATACCCAAATAAATATAATTTCACACTTTTTATGAATTAAACTAATTTTCTAGGTTAATATGGCATGTTAGGATTGATTTAATTACCTTTTTTTGAATTAATCATTCTGTTATGAGTTTCACAAAAATCAACTATTGAATAGTGTCAAAATTGACATAAAAATAATTTTTAAAAGAAATATTATATCATTGATTGTTATTTTATTCCTATAAATCTAAGGTTCGGTTAAGATACTTATATAATGATATGTGTATCATTAATGGACCACTTGGGGGTCGCTTGGATGTATATGGTATGTTTATTAACTATATAATATAAAAATACAAAGTGTCATGGTAAATGTCAATCTAATTAACTAAGAGTTAAAACTAAAAGATAAGGTTAGTATAATGACCTAAACTTGTCTAAATTATATTGGATGAGAGGATTTCGACCCATACCCACCTTAGCTTCTAAATAAATCAATTTGGAGCTATTTAAAACCGAATTTGGCGTTATAATAAAATAATATTTTTAGTTATTCCAAAGGTGCCCCTCTCCTCCCTTATAAAAGGGCACCTCCTCCCCCTCTTCCTCACACAACTTTGAGCCTTAAAGCTTGGCCAAAACCTGCCCATTTAACTTCCCCACTTCCCTAGAAACATCCTAGAGGTCCTGGTTTTCTTCAAAGACCAATTTTAGTGCCCTAAGAAGAGGACTCAAAGAGCCGCTTCAAAGAAGAGGTAATGTCCGTTACCGATTCTTTCAACTTTATTTCTTCTTCCACTTATTCTTCTTAGGTTGTTTCATTATGAAGTAATAACATCAGTATCAAACATATATTGATATGTTATTATAATTATGAAACAACCCTATTTCACCATCTATCCATCTTACGGAAAACAAAATCACCACGCGTGCATACGTACGGAATACCGTCTCCACGCTGTGGTGTAATCTATTTTCCACCACCACCTTACTTGGATGGGTATAATTGTGTAAATAATAACTATATATGATTATTTTAAATTGATATTGATTCTGAAATAGTATACATACACTACAATACAGTCCCACGATCATGAGAACGATATCATCGCTCGTACATACGTACGGACTACCGTCTCCACGATGCGATGCGATTCATTCTCCACGTTAACCATTCATGAATGATTATAAAGTATATATAATAAGTAATCATGAAATATATGACATAATAATGATACTTTATTTATATGTATATATATGTATGTCATCTACTTAATTCCATTCAACTCAATAAGGAAACGAAAACAGCGTTCATGCGTACGTACGGCCTACCATCTCCATGAACGGTGTATTTCTTTCCATTTACTGATTTATTATATATATGTATATTCTGAATATATATTATATATAAATCATGTTTTATATTCTGGAATTAAGTAATCATGATCTAAGTAATCATATGAATAATTACATGTCAAAACACGGACGACAAATGAAACAATTTTACCCAAAACGCTCTTTAACATGGAATTTACAAAAGAACGGGTAATATAAAGTCATAAGTGAACCATATATGATATCATAACAATGAGTATGATTCTGGAATAATTCAATGACATTATTTAAATCATTATACAGGAGGTTCAGACACTTACGAAACAAATCAGACCTAAGGTAAGGGAAATATCACAATCTCATTTTTATCCGAGATTGTTTATACTTTAGTATTTACTGGGTTGTATTTTATCATCCACATCCATGTTTCCTCAATATGTAATAGTATTTACATCCACCTAAAATTTTTTAAATCCAATTTTACCCTTCGGTGAGTTTTTAGTAAAGGATACGAAAGTAATCTTTTGTCATTTTTCGCACGAGGTACTTTTTGACTTTTCCGAAAAAAGTACGAAGAATGTTTTTTTTAACTTATACGGCATGAATGGATTTTTAAAACATTATTTCCAAGAAGCTTCATTTAAAAGTATTCAAGTTTATTTTTAATCAACTTCTTTTAGTTTAAAATTGTATGACATGTTAAGAAAGCAAAATGTTTTTAAAGTAGAAATGATATTTTCCTCAAGAATGGAGTTCAAGAGTTTTATCAAAATTATTTCCCATCTAAGATAATATAGGGTTCTGTGTCTATACCTATTATTACATGGATTTGATTATGTTGTGATGGAAATATTTTTATGAATTCCTTTATCTTGTATGAATTGTTTTATGATGTCACGATGTTTAAGATTCCCATTTTTATTACATGGGTTATGCTATGATGTATGGTTTATGATTTTATGGCACACGTAAGAATGGTATCATTATGAGATGGGTGGGACCTATATATCCCTCCAATGCATTGGGTAAAGATTTTATATCTCATGAGATAGTAATGGTTGGAACGGCAGGTTAAAGCGGTTCAGTAAAACAGGACTGAAACGAGGAGTGAACTCGGTTCAGAAATGGACTTTGTCCACTAAGATAGTCTTGACAATGAGTCTTGACTAATAAGAAATGATTCTCTATGATTATGTGTTCATGCCACAAAGTTTCATGTTTTATGTTATGATTATTGGGATTACATTTCACTACCATGATTTATCCCATGTTATGAAATTATGATCTCTTTTGCAGGGTAAGATTTCCAAATTGTTATGTTCTTATGAATATGATGTGATTGATATTTCTTTTGTTTACCCTTATTGAGAATTTGAGCTCACCCTTTTATGTTTTCATTTCCCCAGGATATAAATAAAGGTTTTAGGTAAGGAAATAAAAAGTGGAAGATCTTTATGGGATATTTTGAAGATCTTTCACCACGATTAGAAGATTACGTTCTATGTTTCCAAAGACACTAAACTATTACGGTCCTTGTGTGTCTGTTTTTTTATGTATTAAGTATTCCACAAAAGTAATGTAATGTCCATGTACGTTAAGCTTCAGGTCTCTACAGTACCCTCAGACTATGTGTGGATTATCGAAAGCTGAACCAGTTGACAGTTAATAAACGATATCCCTTGCCGAGGATTGATGATCTTTTTGATCAAATTCGTGGAGAACGAGTGTTCTCAAATATTGAATTGAGGTTAGGATATCATCAGCTACGCGTTAGACCATTAGATATACCTCTCACGGCTTTCAGGAGCAGGTATGGTCTATACGAGTATACGGTTATTCCGTTCGGACTCATGAACGCGCCAACAGTTTTCATGGCTCTGATGAATCTTGTGTTCCATCCTTATCTGGACTCTTTTGTGGTAGTATTTGTGGACAATATCTTGGTGTACTCTCACACTCGACATGACCATGCCACCCATCTTGAGATATTATTTAGTATACTGAGAGAGCATCAGCTATATGCTAATCTCTCAAAGTGCCACTTTTGAATGGACCAGATTCACTTCCTAGGTAATATCATCTTAGAGACAGGAGTTGATGTAGACCCAGAGAAAGTGAGAGCAGTAGTTTCCTTGGAGCAGCCTAAGAATGTGTTTGAGATACCAAGTTTCTTAGGGATGGTTGGTTACTATAGATGTTTCATCCAGGACTTATCCCACTTAGCAGCACCGTTGACAGGTTTGACTAAGAAGGGTGTGAAGTTCATTTGGATAGAAGCTTGTGAGACAACCTTTTAGGACTTGAAAGGAAGGTTGACATCAACACCGATCTTGATACTCCCAGACCAGGGGAAGAGCTATATAGTTTACTGTGATGCATCAGGTATTAGGCTGAGAGTAGTTTTGATGCAGGGCGATCGAGTCATTGCGTACGTGTCTCGGCAGTTGAGGACACATGAGAGTAATTACCCGACGCATGATCTCGATTTGGCTGCCATTGTTCATGTGTTGCACTGTTGGAGATATTATCTATTGGGAGAGCATTTTGTGGTTTTCACCGACCATAAAATTCTCAAGTATATCTTTACTCAGCGTGACATGAATCTGAGGCAGTGAAGGTGGGTCAAATACCTTCAGTCCTCCGATTTTGAGCTTGCCTATACACCTGGTAAAGGTAATGCAGTAGCTGATGCACTGAGCAGGAAGACTTAGATACAGGCTGTGCAGGAGGCCAGTGGAAAGTGGCAGTTTATGGCTTTATTCTCTGAGATGCATATAGAGGTGCATGATAGTCAGGGGAAGACCTATCTTTCATCTTTAGCTGTGACCTCTACCTCCTAGATAGAGTGAGGATGAGACAACTATCTGATTCGAAAGACCTAGTTCTACAGGAGTCGGTGGCAAGTGAGGACCCCCCTCCTGGTTGGATGATAAGCGATGATGAGCTTTTCTGTTTCCATGGAAGAGTATGGGTTCCAGAGGATATACGCGAGGAGATCATGCAAGAGTTTCATTCTTCAGCTTGGGCAGTTCATCCTGGGGTTACCAAGATATACCGAGACTTGAGACGTCAGTACTGGTCGCCAGGTATGAAGAGTGATGTATCTGGTTTTGTTACGTGATGTTCCACCTGTCAGAAGGTGAAGGCGGAGCACCAGATACCAGCAGGGCTGTTAGAGCAGTTACCCATTTCGGAGTGGAAATGGGATGATGTCCTGATGGACTTCGTGACTGTTTTGATGAGGCCACCTCGAGGAAATGATGCCATGTGGGTTGTTGTGGACAGACTCACGAAGGTAGCTCACTTTTTGCTAATTAAGGAGACCTTCGGTGTTGACGAGCTCAGAAGGTTGTATATCTGAGAGATCGTACGTCTTCATGGGGTCCCTCATTCTATCATTTCAGATAGGGACTCCTGTTTTACGTCTCGTTTTTTGTAGAGTTTTCAGAGGGCACTGGGTACATAGGTGCTTCTGAGCACAACATACCACCCTCAGATAGATGGCCAGTCAGAGAGTACGATACAGGTGCTATAGGACATGCTGCGTGCATGCATCCCAGACATTGGGGGATCTTTGGAGAAGCACATACCCCTAGTCGAGTTTTCCTATAACAATAGTTTTTAGGAAACTATTGAGATTTCACCTTAAGAGGCTTTATATGGTAGCCCATTCTGATCACCTTTGTGCTGGTTAGAGGCAGGTGAGGTAGCTTTACTGGGACCACGTCTCGTACATGAGACTTCTGAGCAGGTCTAGTTGATTCAAAAGTGAATGACTACCTCACAGTCTCGTCAGAAGTCTTATGATGATCACCGCAGACGACCTTTGGAGTTCGTGGTCGGGGATCGGGTTTTCTTGTGTGTTTCGCTGAGGTTGGGACACAGACGGATCAGGAGACAGAGTAAACTTTCTCCGAGGTATGTGGGTCCATTTGAGATTCTGGAGAGAGTCGGGACGGTTACCTATTGGTTGCAGTTACCATAAAGGTACCGAGCCATGCACAATGTCTTCCATGTATCTCAGTTGTGCCGCTATCATTCAGACCCATCTCACATCTTTCATCCTGAGGAGGTTGAGCTTCAGTTTGATGCGTCCTTTGAGGAGAATCCGATTTGTATCATTGATAGAAGCACGAAGGTTCTCTGAGGCTGGTCAGTTCTTCTCGTACGAGTGCTATGTCTGCATGGCCGAGCGCAGGACGAAACCTGGGAGCAGGAGACCGATGTACATGCTTAGTGGCCAGAGTTATTCTTAGGTTTATCTTCTCCACCCTTGGATGGTCAATTCGGGGAATGAATTGCTTTGAGGGGGGAAGTTTGTAAGAACCCGATTCTTATTTCTGAGGTATGGGTTTCTTCTTTTCGTTTTTCCTTAAGTGTTTTTGAGAAAACTAGGAAAATGAGGAAAAATACCAAATTTTGGAAAGTACACGCCGTGTACTTTTCCACACGCCGTGTACTTTTGACCGTGGGGGATGAGTACATAGGGCGTGTGGCCATGTCAGCGATGAAGGGTGTAGGAACCAAATACACACCATGTAGTGGTGCCTTACACGCCGTGTAGTTAGTTGACATGAAAATAGTAATGCGGTGGCCAGCTGTGCGACAGAACACGTCGTGTACTCAAGGAGACACGCCATGTAGTCATGTCGGCAGGTGAACAATGCCACGCTGGCGGGAAACCGCCAGAGGAACAGTTAAAAAAATGGGAAGTACATGCTGTGTACTCGAAAGTACACACTGTGTAATTTGTTTTTTTTTTGCTTAAAATGGGTAGTAGCCTTCCCTGTTCACAGGGAAGGCTTAGAATGGGAAGAGGGCTCGGGAGAGGAAGACCAGAGCTTTGGAGATCCACCGAGCGCATGTTAGGAATCCGTTTCCGCCTCGGACGATCTCGTTGGAACCGCACGGGTAAGAGATTCCTCCTCCTGGTGTGTCTCTTCACAGTTCTTCCTCTAATGGAAGTTATTTTAGCTTGAATGAGAATTATTTTACCTTAGATCTACGACATTTTTGGGCGTTTCTGAAATTGACGTTTGCGTATATCATTCGTTGGTGTTTAAGGTAGGTGGCTTGGTGTTTAATTCCAACTGTCGTGCGTTTTTGTGTGTTTTTGAGCTACGATCCCATATTTGGGGTGTCATGTGGTAGAGGCCATGGATATTTTAAATACCTATAATTGTATAGGTAATTTAAATGTGATATTAAAATACTGTTTGGGATCGCCGCTTGGATCCAGGACCACCCCGGGGGTGCGTTCCTCTGTTTAGTCGTTTGGCCAGGAACCCGAGGGTATGGAATGTTTAAATTATGAATTACTTTGCCTTGAGAGGAATTATATGTAAGTTTCCTGTTTATATGTTGGGCATGGCCCGGTTACTTGTCCCTGAGTGCAGTGTTTTTACTATAGCCTGAGGGCATGACTGTATTAGCCTGAGGGAAATGATCTCTTAGCCTGAGGGAAACTTCTTCATGCCTATGGGCGATAGACTCTGTGCCTGAGGGAAACACTTCGTACGCCTAAGGGCAACATCTATGATTCCTGAGGGCAAGATTCTGATTACCTGAGGGTAAGGGTTTGCGTGTCTGAGGACACTGACGGGTTGCATAGAATTCCACTGTGGTGTTTTCTTAAATAATAAATAATGAAATGAATGTTAAAATGGAAATAACTGGTGAAGTTAGCTACTTTTGAGTATTCCTTAGTTTATTTCATTTTACTTTTGCACACTGTTGTTGCATGTTTACACCGAGTTGAGCATGGGCCTTTGGTGGGTGCCTACTGAGATATATTTCTCACACCCTATTTGGGTCATGCTTTTCGGCCCAAACAGATTACATTTCTTTAGGTATAGATAAGGGCAAGGGTCCTTATACAGGTACTTGAGTGCTGCTGAGGAGTAGGGGAGCATGGGATCGGGATTATGCTTGTGATGCTACTGACTGTTTTGTGTTTGCTTTGTTGTACTATGTATTGTATTGTACGGCTATGTAACATGTTCTGGCTGTTTTCTTAGAACTTGAAACATGTTGCATCATATCTATATATCTGGCTGGTTATCTTTTACTCGTGTTGTTTTATTAAATGTGTATGGAATTTTTCTTCCGCTGCTATTGTATGTTTTTTTTATTTTTTTCCGCTGCGCTACACTTTGACAAATGAGGGCATAGTTTCCCCACTATCAGACCTGGGCCCTTGCTGCTAGTTGGCAGCCTCTGGCATTTGGGGAAATGCGCTTGAGGTCACGTGGTGAACTGGGTTCGGGGAACCTATTGAGTGGCACCCGTAATCAGGACATTACAACATATGTCTGTATGAATGAGATCAATAAGATGTAATGCCCTTTTCTTCTTTGGATAATATGAACTATAGACCATCTTCCCACGAATGCAAGAATCACAAGAATTTTCCCATTCATGTTTCAGAATGGGTATATCCATGACTATCTTAAGCTTAGATATCTTTTCCATGTCTTTCTGGTTAATGTGACCTAGCCTTCGATGCCACATATTGTTTTCTTATTCAACAGACAAATAGCAGGAGTTCACTTTGCTGTCAAACTGATATAAGTTTCCATCTGTTCTATAGCCTTTAATAAGAGAATTCCCTATTTTTCCCTTTACAGTTCAGCCTTTTTGATTGAAAGTTACTATGAGCCCTGAGTCACAGAGTTGACTCACACTGGGGAGATTGTGACATAGACTATCCACGTAAAGAACTTCAGTCTTCTTTATCTCTCCATTGGCGAGAGTAGTATTCCCACTGCCTTTAATCTTCAAAGCACCATCATTACCAAAACACACTGTTCCATCAACCTTCTTTTTAATGTTCTTCAAAAGGTTAGAATTTCCCATCATATGGGAAGAGCATCTACTATCAAGAATCCAGGTGCTGCTGCTCTTTGTAGCTTTGAGGGCTACTTCTGCAAGATTGGATTTCTTGATCTTCTTCTCTTCTTTCCATGAGATATTTGATTGAGTATAGGATAATGATGGCCTTATAATAATTTACTCCACATAATCAGATTCTTCATACCCATAATCTTCTTCCAGAGGAGAAAAACTGTTTATGATAACAACACCATCATGAGGGTGAAAACTGACCCGTCTCTGAGAGTTGTATGAATTTATCCTGTCGTACCTCTGCCTGAAATACATATATTTATAGACAATGTTAGAACAATGAAAATAGTAACCATAGAAGCTATTTATTCTATAAGATGGAGGATATGAAATTTGTCTCCTTTTTTGACTTCCCAGATCTTCCCCATTCAAGTAGCTCCTTGCCTCTTCGCAATATGACATAATATGACCCAGATAGCCACAGGACTGACACTTCATGAGGGGAAATGTCTTCTCACTTAAATTTATCCTCATGAATTATTCTTTGGGAGAAGGGTTAGACTTCCTGTCATTTCTGAAAGTTTGAGGATAATCTTCAGTTCTTCTTTTGTTTGGATTGAGGGTTTCTTTTTTAGCACTTCAGGAAACGTTTCAACATGTCCAACTTTCATCTTGTCTTTCTTTTGGATCTCTTCACTTCCAGTAGTTGATGGCCCAACTTCACAGCCAATTCCACTCTTTCCCATGCAAGTGGGTCTTTGATCACTCAAGATTTTTCCAACCCCATCTGAACCACACTTAGCTCTTTCTAGTAACTCTGCATATGAGAATCTTCCAAAATGAATTTTCTTCTTACCCTCATTTGTGGTTGATTGACACTCAAGTTTACTTCTAAGAGTAACAAATTCTTCCTCAAGACACTCAATGGTCTTGGACTTATCTTACAGTATGTATGTAAGGTCATTTATGACCTTTTCTTGTTCTTCAATTCTAAGATTCAATTCCACAATGTCGTCTGTGCTTTCAAGGATTGAATATTGAACTCTCACTAGTTCTTCTAATCATTCAATTTCAGCTTCAAGCTCATCAACATATTCTGATGATTCTTTCACCATTTCTTTCCACTTACTACATCTCTTGCATTTGTTCTCAAGCTTTGAAAAGGCATCCTTAATTTTCAACTTGGGATCACCATTATGAGTCATATGATTGTCTCTGTCATTATCGATAGAGGGTTCTAACTTTTCAATGGTAGCCATCATGGAAGCATGGTTTCCAGTTTTAAATTTAGGTTATTCTTCTTCACAGAATTCAATATCATCCTCTTCCTCTTCATAGAAAAAACTCTTCTTTTGTACCTTATTTCCAGATTTGAAGTCTCCCTTTTTGAAAAACCTTTTCTGAGGCTTCTCAATTTCTTTTGCTTCACTTTATTCATCATCGAACTTTCTTTGGAACTGAGTGGCAATGTGCCAAACTCTTCCATAGAGAAAGCATGCCAGAGGTAACTTACCTTTAAATTTACCTTTTCCCTTCTTCAACTTCTTGGAAATGAGGGAAAGAATTTATTTTTCCTCATCATCTTCACGACCACTATCTTCTGAAATTTTCAGTTTGTCCATGGATTTGAATTCCATTTCCTTGATAACATGAGTCGTAGCTTCTTTGGGGTTGAATCTCATCTCATATACCACTAGACTACTTAGCAGATCATCCAGAGATAGTTTAGATAAATCTCTTTCTTCAAGGGCTGACAAATTTGCATTGTACATAGGAGGAAGTCTTTGCAAGATTTTATTTATGATATCAATGTCTTTGATTTCCTCTCCAAGCCCTCTAATTTCTCCCACTACTTCAGTGATTCAATTGAAGAATGAATCTGCATTCTCATCAGGATGCATCTTTAGATATTCAAACCTATTGTGCAGGACTTAAAGTTTTTACTACTTCACTTTTTTGTCTCATTCATAGATATTTTCATGTTTATCCCACACAGACTTTGATGAGGTTCAACCCATCACCTTTAGATAGATCTAATTAGAAAGAGCCGTAGTGATAACATTCTGAGTTTTAGCATCTTCATCAAGAACTTTCCTGTCTGTATTAGTCATATCAAAACATGTTGGATCAGTAACATGTATTCCTTGTACAGTAGCAAATAGGACTTCCATTCCTAGAGATCTTAAATGAGATCTCATTCTGTTATTCCAAATATGAAAATTACTTACATCGAAGAGATGGATTCCCCTAGCATTGACACCATTCTCCATGATGAAAAAGTACATATCAAACACCAGTAACCTGGCTCTGATACCACTTGTAGGACCCCGGGACACCCTGAGAGGGGAGGGGTGAATCAGGGTGTCAACTTTTTCTTTTGAACTGATGGATCTTGTTCCCACGTTGGTAGGAAATATTTTAACCTATATGATGGATATGAGAAGCAATAAAACATTCACTTGCAATGAGAAAACACATCACTTTTTACTTGGTTCACCACAAAGGGCTACGTTTAAGGAGCATATGCTGGCAGGTTGTTGGTCGTACCAAATTCCACTATTCTTCACTAGTTGTGGATTACAATGGTTTGGGAATAGTCACTCTGTCCCAGGCTCACTGCCTTTAAAAATATTCAGGGATAACCCACTGTGTCCCTTGGGTCACTCCCATTGACTCCCCCTAGCTCACTGCCTTTGGTGAAGTCCCAATCAGTTTATAGACATGAATGTCTCTTCAATAGATTCTCATTGAAGTCTTTGCCTCTGCTTAGCATGAGACTCTGCTTGCATCAAAGTTCGGAAATGATGCACTTGTGCACACTGAACCACTGAACCAGATAACCAGAACGTGCAAACAAGTTTCACTGACAATTGTGCGCAACACCAACCCTTTGCACGCAAGACCTTACTATTGTGTGCAATATTTCCTTTTCGCGCAGAAAAATATTTTGCACACCAACACCCTTTTTCATGCAACTGAATATTTTACGTGTCGCCTCAATTTTTATGCGCAGATCTACCTTTTTTTCACAGCCTGGAATTTTTTGCGCAACTCGGATTCGTCACGCAAGCCAGAATATTTTGCACAGCACAGAAGTTTTCACGCAGCATGGAATTTTTCAAGCAGCTTGGAATTTTTCGTGCAATCCCCTTTACATGAACCTTTTATGCACATTAGACCTCAGATCTTATCTAAGTCTTCAACCATATAGAATATGGGGGGTCACCTCTTATTTATAGGCATCTTAGACCCCCATGCACAAAACACCCTATAGTGCGAAAAATCTTTCATTTGGAACGTAATATTTCGTGCAGGTACCATTTTTCGCGCACATCTCCTCATTTTTTGTGTAGCCAATGCCTTTGACATTTTTCGACGTTCTGATTCCGAAGCACTATTTGAGTGAAAAACCTCGATCCACTATTTCGTGCCCCACACTGTTTTTCACGCCCAACTCAAATATTTCACGCACAAATCTTCTTTTTCACACACCACTTCCTCTTTGCACGCACCTCCTTTTACCAATAATCGATGTCTTAATTTTCCAATTTTGAGGCCCAAAAATTTGGAAAACACTGGGAAACAACGCCACCTTCAATAATGTTGTTTGCTTGAACTTTATGATCACTTTACTGGCACAAATTCTGAAATTCCACTGAGGATTGACAACAAACACAAACCATACTCCAATTCATGCATAGAATAGCCATGGTTCCAATATATAGTTTACAAAACAATCTAACCTTCTCAAAAACTCCAAAATTAGGTGGAAAACACCATGGTCCAGAGTACCACCAACATCATACAATTCCGAACCTAGAACCGACCCATGAGGTTCTACAAACATGGAAACTGGTGAGTCCACATCACCTTGGGAAAGTTACAGCTAAGCCGGTGGCCCTCGTCACCACAACCAACAACTTCAGAGATTATCCATGGAGCGTGAAAATTTCCATCTTCCATATATAATGAAGGTATAATAGGAATAAAAATATGGATCCCATCTAGTTCAGGTGCCACCAAGGAGGGAAGCTATCAACTGCCGTTACCAGCACCATCCTACCGGTACCCACTAGTTGCTTACTGAGTGTACCACCTGACACACTGCCACCTCTAATACCCATGTATGGGAAACAAGGAAGCCTCTTTGGGGGAGGAAGGAACTAGATATCCAAGAGAGGGCTCATATCCCCACTCTTAATGATGAGGAATTCTGGCATATTCTGGTATTAACCAACAAGAAGGCTTATATCCTTTCTTTCTTGGAACAAGTCTAGGGACATATTCCCGTAGCAGGCATGGGGGAGGCACATATCCCTATCCCTATGTAAGAAGTCCATTGGAATATTTTAGTGGAAAAAGGAGGACATAAGTGGGTGAATATTCCCATTTCAATTGAAGACATCTTCTGATGTATAATGGATATGGAAAATGTACAGGCTTATATTCCTACACACACTTTTTTAAAATGCCAATATATTTTAGCAATAGATAATGAAACCTTCCAACATATTTCAGAACTGTTGAAGATAATAGGGATATAAACATATTCCCATCCCTATATACAGGAAAACTCAAGAATTTAATCATTGTGAACAAGTTGTTGTATCGGATAAAGAGAACATTATTAATCCCTTCTAGGAGGATTATTGGAATATTCTGATAAAGGTTGAGGTGTCAAGATGGGATCATATTCCAATCCCAATCGGGATCACCAAGTGAGAGTGGTACATGCCTAAAGATAGGGGCACATTCCTAACAAAAAAGTCTAGAAGCATATTCCAAAGGCCCAAGATTAGACTCATATCCCCGTTCTGGCTGGGGCTCCCAAGTGAGAGGAGCACAAGCCTCGAGAAATGCTCATATTCATGTTAAAGAAGTCCACCAACATACTTAAAAGTCCTAGGATCCGGAATATATCCCTGTTCTAGAAAAAAATGATCAAGTGATAATGAAACAATACTTAGGATAGGAACATATTTATGTCTGTGAATCTACGTGGCATATTCTAGTAGATCACAGAAGGTAGGGGCATATTCTTATTTCCACCAATGAATGACTATGCTAGCATCATTACGAGGAAATAAAGGAGGAGGTGAGTATGACTTCTCCCTTTCTAGAGGCCCATTAGATTATTTTGGATGGGAATGCATATTCAAACCAGGATCATATTCCTACTCCAACTGGGGATCATTAAGTGATAGTGACACATGCCTCAGGGTAGGCTCATATCTATGCCATGAAAGACCAGCAACATATCCTAAAAGCTCAGGATTGGGCTCATATTCTCTTCTTTATTGAGGATCACCAAGTAAGAAAGGAACATTCCTTAGGATAGGATCATATTCCTATAAATAATGAGATGGATTAATGGAATACTCCAGTAGCTTCTCATTAATGATCACATATTCCCATAGCAGTAGACAATTATAAGAAAGTTCCATAAACTATCATACAATAAGCTCATATCCCTTCAAACTCCCAAAATTTAGGTTGGAATACTATGAACATGATGCAGAAAAATAACCATATTTCTAATCTTCTCAATTCAAGTGTCCTTGGGGTCATTCGAGACACATTCTCAACACCAAAAGGGCCCGTAAACTCTTCCACCGAAGTAGAAGACAATCATTACTACAATAGTCCTCCTCATGGTAGTGTAGAGATGGATCACATGGTCTCTACTCCTAAAATACATTGTGGTCAACCTCACCATGAAGATATCTCCCACGGACAAGGAAATACCCACCTTTCCCAGAATCCTCTGTATAGAGAGGTGTCCAAAACTTGTACACCTTCGTATAGAGAGGTTCTTGAAACATCAGGGCCAATAGTATATAGTTCCCCATAAAATTCTAGTAGCACTACAATATCATCAGTAGGAGACCTATAGAATCATATTATATAGTCTAACTAGATGGAGGTGTGTAAGTCTAATGAAGAGGAGTCTGACATTGAAATATGAAGAGAGTAATCCAGAAACAACCTCCCCATCATGTTATGGCCCCTCGCCACTTCTGACTATGGGATCCCAGATGATCTAGAAAAGGAGTGTATGCCTTATCTATGAAAAAATATATGGGCTACTCATCAGTGGATAAATTCCAGACACCTCCCTTATCCAAGATATGAAGTTCACCTTCAAACCATCAAGATACATTATTGTCAACTAGGCATGGTTTCTATTTGCATGGCCCGAGATCCAAAACCAAAAAAGAAAAATGAAAATATGCAACACACTTGGTGCCATTGCATCACAACCCTTTGACAGATAATATCCAAATCCATGTCATGAATATGTATTTGAGGATGGAGAGGGTATGGAGTGTTAGACTTTGTCACACCCATGGAATAGTAAAACCCCTCAGATATGATGTCATGTAATGTTATAGACTCCAAAAAAATCATAGGATAGGGTAACACTCAGGCTAGTTGGTTACTATAATGGAATTACCCCACTTCAACAGTGCCTAAA
The DNA here is from genome assembly GCA_963277665.1 of Viscum album. Lineage (NCBI taxonomy): Eukaryota > Viridiplantae > Streptophyta > Magnoliopsida > Santalales > Viscaceae > Viscum > Viscum album. The sequence goes on from OY728120.1 coordinate 1,454,736,808, forward strand.
AATCATGAATAGAGGAATAAGATACCCAAAAGGACTTCAAACTGGGCCCCTCAAAGAAATGAAAATGCATTTCGGACATGAAGAATAAAGTTGCGATTACTTGAGAAACTTCTCATAAATAATGATTCTAATCATGGTCTACCATCACACCCAGATCCTATGAAATCACAACTACACTACATCAAATGGGCCACAGTAATAGCTATAAAATCATCTGTCTAAGAGTAGACCCAACACAATAGGCCAAGGGAATATCTACCACCACCTCCACTTCTCAGATCATCAATTTCCGAGAGAATTTGGGACACATCAGTAGTAGCTATGAACAAACCTCATCCCAATGGGTTGGGGGTATTTATATCTAAATCACCATCACTGGGTTCATTTTCCCCTGTGAGGGACCTGGGAAAATCAACAGTGATTCTAGATCAACCCCACCTTATCGGTCTAGGGGAATTTATATCTTCATGTCTGTCATGGGATTAATCAAATCTCTAATTGGAGTCATTGGATCCTCAACAAAAAGATTGATCAATTCCAATTGTAGCCCTGAATAACCCCCATCCCATAGGTATAGGGGAAATTTCATCATTATCATCACTATAAATAGAGTTATTCTTCTCCAAATTGGGAGAGAAAAATCAATGGTCAATATCCCACCTATTCGTCCCATCACTAGATAAATCTATGCTGGGCCTATTTGACAATCATGAGAGGAAACTCCCTCAAAGTCACTATTCATAGACCAAGATGATAGGAGCATACAGAAAAGGAAACTAGACCCCACTAGGGTTGCAAGACAAAACATCCCAATATGGATAAGGGTTTGAATAATAACCCCAATGAAGGTAGAACAGAATGAGCATATTGCATCGAAATTAATGGAACAACTACCAATGTTCGATATTCCTCTATGAATTCCATCAATATCAACATGGAATACATTGTGGATCAAGAAAAAATACAGAGTACCGCAACATAGAAAACATACCCTGGGAGGAGGGTGATTTGGATGCACCAAATGAGGCTACGTACACCCAGAACCAAAGAAGAATCCAAAACCTGACACCAAATATCGAGTTTTTCCATCCACCATGGAAAATTTTCAAATGGAATGGTATGACTATATCCCGATCACCAACAAAAAGAGTTTAGGTTCCTTCCATGGAGGAACATTTTTCACAGTATGAGAGTGAGATACAAGCTCTCAAACAGATCAACAAGGAGCTACTCAAGTGCAGGATTTCCACTGGGTATCATCTTCAGGAAGAGACAAATATTCTCCCTCATATAAACAATAATTTAGCAAAAGTAGTTTCCGAAAATCAGATTGAATATGAATCTAGGAATCCAATCTACATAAATGAGGAAGTTGAAAATGATCATTACTTACATCTGTTGCGGCGATAACCTCTCCCTTGTCAGGGAAACCATTCTGTCTTGGGATGAATAAAAAATAATAGGGAGTTGAAAGCGGGGCCAGCTCATCAACCCACACCCACTCCCTATAGATGGGAGACTTCACAAACAACAGTGCCCCTATAGTTTCTTAACATCATCGAGTCCCTAACTACTTGAATGGAATCCATGGAAGGGAAACATGCACTTGTACAACATGAGAGGAAGCCATATCCTGAATGGGTAGATGAAACTTTACCCCCACCCAATTTAAAAAATCATACTTTCTCTACCTTTTAAGGTGCATGTGATCCTGAAAAATATCTCACACACTTAGTATCTTGATGTGGGTCAATGATGGGCCCTCGAGATGAATAAGAGTTGACAAATATGAGGTTTTTTAGAAAAACTCTGATAGGACCATCCTTTTTTTGGTATAACAGCCTACTAATAGGATCTATTATAGTATAGGAAGAACTCCATCATTATTTCCTTTATCAATTTAGTTCTACACTAAGGAAAATTACAATTGTTGACCTAAATAACCGATAATAGTGAAGAAACCAGAGGGTGTATGACTTCATAGTGAGATGGAAATGTTTAACCTATTCACTAATCATCCCTCTCTTGTAGAAGTAACTATTAGAACTCTGTGATGAATATATCCGGGTTGATTTGCAGACAATTATTATCCAAATGAAGTATCCGGGTGGGTTTTGTGAGTTCAAAGAAATGGAACAATGTCTCGAAGACACCATTCAATGAACCCAATCCAAACCCTGACTCATGCTTGTAACACTGGGGAAAAGGCTGGGCAATGAAAAAGATACAACTATCACTCTTAATACTACAGTGATGCCCATCCAAGCACCAAGGAAGGTCCCAAACTACCCAACACCTCCTATCGAGTGACGTCAACCACAGAATCGCTGTTGTCCAGAAGAATAGAGAAATTAGGGTCATCCAAAATTTGAGGAACAAATGAATATAGAATACTCCTTCCCAAATGAAGAATTCAAAAATTATTTCTTGTAAAACATGGATAACAAAATTCTCACGCTACCGTATCCCAGGAGGCCGGAGGAGGTCAACATCACCAACCATCCCGACTACTACCCTTTCAATAGAAAACTGGGCCATAATATCCAGGAATGCTTCAACTTCAAAGATGTTATTCAGGGTTTGGTCAATTCTGGACAGGTGGTTCTAGATAACTCCTCAGATCAGGTGGATTTCATAACCATTGCCCAGTCAAAAGAAGTGGGTGATTGGCATAAAGTCCCAGTCAGGTGTGTGTGAGATATTTATAGTTGGATGACTTGAAAAATAGTTGTCTGAGCTCATGCCACCCTAATAGAATATCTACGTAGACCCACAATAGCTCCACCACCCAAGGATTAAACATAAAATACACCTCTCAAAGGTGGGTGCAACAAATAAAAGTAGGAATAAATAAAAGAGTAAGAGTTATATTTTCTCTAACACTAGTTCTGACTCTCGCATATTTCGTTCCTACAATATCTAAAGAATGGGAAACACCCCACCAAATAGAACCCTAATAAGAAAAAGACCTCATATTTGGTTCTGTCAACGTGATACACTTGGAAGACCCCTTCTTTGATAATGAGTATGCCCTAGATCATGATTTTCCAACCCATAACCAAGGAATGGGAGGACACATATGCAAGAACCAAGAATACAGGGGACAATGAAGATGTGGTCAGACCCAATATTATGGTCATATCCTCATGGAGAATATATATATAGCTGAGACCTATGGAAAATTACTAGAATAGGATGAAAAGAGACATGAATTCATTCCATATCCCTCTAGTGTCCATCCACATATTTTATTTCATGATCTCCTAGTAGGGGTTTGATTACCTGATCAACCCAGGAAATGGGGAAGGCCAACATGACTAACAATGTTGGAAGAAGATACTCCCTCTACCTCTACCTCTACACAAGCACCCAACCCATCCACCTCAAATGCCTCATCTCCTAAGCCACATATCTAGGAGAAACCCTACATTAAGAAGTGTTGACCTATGGTGAAAAAGTATGACATTATGAAATAGCTAGCTGTGGTCCCATCCAATCTCTCAATCCTTGATGCACTCCATCTTTCAAAAGAACTCAAATAGCCACTTATTGAATACATTCAGAGTCCACATGAGTTTGAGATAGAATACACTATAGATGAGGTTTATCAAGTGGAGACCATGTCATCAAAATGCCATATCACCATCTCATTTACTAAACAGGATCAGAAGGAGGCCATCTAGGTGAACATTAGGCCCCTATATGTTTCAGACAGACCCAATAATGTTTACGTCTAGAGGGATCTGATCGATAATGGTTATAGGATCAACCTCATCCCTGTTCGAACCCTATGAATTTTGGGATATGGAGAAAGGGATTTTTATCCCACAAATATTACCATTAAAGGGTATGATAAGACTAAGAAAATACCTCATCGAAGATCTAACTCAAAGCTCAATTTAGGGAACTCAAATGTGATGCTGAGTTTACAGTTATCCAGCAAGACACCACATATAATTTCTTACTTGGAAGGACCTGGCTCCATAGAAACTTGGAGATACCTTAAGAATTTGATCAGTGTTGAAGTGACTCATTGATGGAATGGTTATAATACTGTATGGTGATAGTTCCCCCTTCGAGACTTGTAGATCCGCATACACTGAAGAATATTTATACAAAAGGGGAGGCAAGAAACTAATGATAGATGATGATACATAGGTTATAGCCCCAACAAATTAGGGACCACCCCTATGAATCCTTGGAGTATGATTGAAAATTACTATGTGCTCCCCAGAAATTTGGTCGAGGTAATAGACTTAAACCTGGAGGTCCAAGATCCTTTTTTCCCCAGTGACATCATAAAAGACAATCAGCTCTGACATCTCCCTACAACAACCCAAAAATTAGGTGATGATAATGTCTTTTATCATGCCCTCTCTCAACCTGAAAGTGAAAGATATGCCCCCATATTTCCAACTTCATACGGATATGTCTCCACAAACTCATAGATAGAGTAATATAAGGATGACCATAGGAACTCCTCTCCAATATTTGAGGAAGGTGTCTCTAACACCATCTATGAGCTCAAACAAATAAATCTGGGAACAAAAGAAGACCCATGACCTACTATAATTAGTTCCTCTATTCCCCTAAAAATGAAAGATATATATATATATATCTCATTTCTGAATCGACACTAATATGTTATCTCTTGGAACTATAAATAAATTCCTAGACTGAATCTAGATGTGTCTACACACTATCTTGGAATACCCTATGAGCATCGAGGCTTCAATCTGGTAGCCAGGATGATGCACCCCTCTCATACCACCAATGTATAGGTTTAAATTTATTTTTTTAAATACAACATTATTTGAGAATTAAAATACCCAAGATATCTTTAAAACATCATCCCATTTGGGAATAAGAATGGGAATATTAGGGTCTCCATTGACTTTAGATACCTTAATCAGAACTTCCCAAAGAATGATTTCCCATTACCAATCACATAAATCATGATCTATTTAACTACTAGATTCCAATACCTTTCCTTCATGGATAGATACTCAAGGTTAAATCAGATAAGGATGGCCTCTGAAGATGAAGAATCCACTTCCTTCATAGTTCCTTAGGGGATATTTTGCTATCAAGTCATGCCCTTAAACTTGAAGAACACTAGAGACACATATCAACATTCCATGCATTATATATTTAAGCCATTATTGGGAAATATAGATTAATGTTATGTTGATGACCTGATAGTCAAATCCCAACAATGATATGATCACTTAACAAACCTTCAAATAGTCTTTGAAAAGCTGCGACAACTCAGTCTGAAGATGAATCAATTGAAATAAACATTCAGGGAAACATTAGGGAAGTTCCTTGGATTTGTGGTATGCCACCATGACATTGAGGTCAACCTAGAGAATACTAGAACTATCTTAGAAATGTCACTGCAAAAATATAAAATAATTGAGGGGGCTTCAAGGTCACCTTGCCTATATTTGGAAATTCATTTCCAAACTGGATAGGAAAGCTCTCCCCTTCACTAGGATAATAAAGAAGGGGATATTAAACCAATTGGATAATGATTTCCAGGAAGACCTAGAAATTCTCAATCATTACTTGTTGTACCCACTAGTTCTAATTCCTCCAATTGAAGGGAGGCCACTCATCTTGTATGTTTCCACCATAGAGTGCTCACTAGGTGCCCTTGTCACACGGAAAAATGATTCGGGAAGTGAGAATAGTCTCTACCACCTCAACCAGATGATTCTAGGTACTGATACCAAACACTATAATTTTGAGAAGAACTACCCCACACTTGTATTTGTAGTGAAAAAGAAGATGCATTACTTATAGCACCAAAAAATCCATATGGTCTCTCGTATCGATCTGATCAAGTACATCCTTAGCCATCCTATATTGACTAGGTGGTTGGATTGAGGGGTGGTCATTATTAATCAATATGAAACTCAATTCATATCATAGAATTAAGTTAAAGGGTAAGCCCTAGATGATTTTATCAAAACACATACTACCTCAAAAAATACACCAGAAGACACCAAGATTACAGATGATGAGGTCTTCTATGCCCATGACACTTCATGGAAATGGTATATATATTTTGATGCAACCTCCTAGAGTCTCGTTAGTACAAGGATAGAAAATCTGAAGCTCAATTGGGTTGTCTTAGGGGTTGTATTTGTCTCTCCAAAAAAGGAAGTTTTCCCTACTATTTTTCACTATCCAAAGGTTGCACAAATAATGAGGCAGAATACCAAGCCCTTATTGCCAGATTGGAATTAGCCCTAAAACTAAAAATATCCTACCTGAATATAAAATGGGGATCAGATATAGTGAAAAAGTAGATCAATGGATAATATTCCACCATAAAGGAAGAACTATCCATTTTCACTGGATACATCATGGGACTGATGGAAGAGTTCCATTTTAATACCACATTGCACCATGTTCCTTGATCATAGAATGCTCATGCTGAAACATTGGATAATGTAGCCACCATCCAGGCTGACCTAGATTAGGAGGAAGCAATATTCCATATCAATCATCGAATAATGGTCTCATCAATCATCGTATGTGGTATGGAATAAATCAATTAGGTCAACACCACCCCAGAGCATGATGAACTAATGACCACTCCTAAATGGACATAACCCATAATTGGTTATCAATAAAAAGGCACTCTACCAACAAACTGAGATAGAAGGGAACATATTTGGCACTGTTCTACAAACTTTACTCTATAGGATATCCCAAATGAGTAGAAATTCCTTTACAAATGGGGCTTTTATGGAATCCCCCTCAGATATATAGTAGAATGTGAGATTTTTTCCATCATAGAATAAGTCCATGCAGGCTCTTGTGGAGACCATCAATCTAGGACCAGAATCTCCCATCAAATCAGAAGGTTTGGATATTGCTAGAAAACCATGATACATGACTGTGTGAAATTAACCAAGAAATTTCATTCATACTAGGTTCATGAAAAATTCACCCATAAACCCCCATAATTGCTAAATATAACTAAATATTATTATCCATTTTCCATTTGGGGAATGGATATTGTGGGGCCATATCCCTCAACCAAGACTAAGAAGTTCAAGTACATATTTAATACTAATGAATTCTTTTACAAATGGGATGAGGAGATACCCCTCAAGGAATCCAGGATGAATAACATCATCAACTTCATAAAGTCCCATATCATCACTAGGTTTAGGTTCCCTCACACAATATTAACAGACAGAGACACCAACTTCTATTCTATGGAGTTGAAGAAACTCTACCAGGAGTACAACATCGAGTCCAATCACTCATCTTTCTATCATGAAGTAGAAAATGGATAGATATAGGCCTTCAATAAGACTCTATAAAATATACTCTAGAAGATGGTAATTAAGGATAATAAATCTTGGCCATAAAAAAATTATCCATACTTTGTGGGACTACTGTACTACCACACATATTACTACACAAGAAATTCCATACTCATTGGTGTATGAGAAAAAAGAAATGTTATCCATAGAGGTCAACTTACTTCAATCCAAATATCCATTTTTAGATAGATCATCGATGATGAGAAATAAAAAAATTGGTTTGACGAATTGGAGTGGCTCGATGAGAATAGGTTGCACACACTACACAACCTTGAAGTCCATCAGAATCGGATTGCACAGGCCTTCAATAAAAAGGATCACCACTTATCATTCCTACAAGGGGAGTTGGTATTGGTCTCCAGGACCCCAATGATACTAGGGAAGAATCCTCCAAAACTAGAAACCAAATGGGAGGGAACTTATTTCATATATAAGCTCTATCATAAAGGGGATTAGTCATTGGCGACAACGGATGGAGAGTGTATCACACCCCCACCAACGTGATGTTTCTCAAGAAATACATTTCATAACTATCATCACATGGGAATCCGCATTAGTGTAAGTCCCACTAGTCATCCTAATGAAATGATGTTAAACTATACCAGTCTTCCTAGTTACATGACGTTAAAATGTACAAATTAATCCTGAACACATGAATTTAAACTACAGGGAGAAATACTTTTTTCATGATGCTAAAATGTATAGGAAATAAAGAAATACATGTGGCCTGATTCCTACCATCACGTGATATGTAGTGAATCCATAACCCCTAGTTTTGGGCCTAGACATAATGATTTTTCACATCAAGTGACCCTCTTCTTTACCATATAATGTAAAACTTCATAGATCTATAATATTCCTTTTCTTCCATGTCAGGTTACCCACATCCATACCACATGATGTTAAACTACATGAAATGTGTCATTTACATATGAAATTAAACTACATGAGTTTTCTAAAACTACGTATAGCTTGATTATCATTTCAATGAGATACATAGGGATACATAGATCCTATATCTTAGTCCAGCCACTACATGATATAGAATGCCCTTATCCTCTCCCGATTTCCTCTTCATGGTGAGAGGAACCCTTTTTATTCCTTTTTTCTCACACCAAGCATATGTGACATGAGCTTAGAAATTGTAGTAAGGGATCCCCTGTATGAACAAGTCATGAAAAAATTTGATAGGTCCATCATGGTCCTAAATGGTAGACCATAAAAGTCACAACATAAGTCTTTCCCATATAAAGAAAAACTACATAGTTAATGTCCTTGATACGTGATGTTAAACTGCATGGTTCATCAAGAACTATGTGTGGCTTGATTCCTGTCATCACATGACACGTAGTGATGCCTGGATCTATAATACTAGTCCCAACTACAACAATCAAAATAAATTATTCCCACCTCTTCGTACGATTCAGACATAATGAGGAAAGAGTTTCTCATTTAAGAACTATGTGTGACTTGATTTCTATCCTCACAGGATATATAGTGATGCCCGAATTTCCAACTATGGGCCCAGCTACAATTGGTAATTATAGGAGTGACACCCTCTTTGCATATGGGCCAGAACTGTGTAGGAAACTCCCTTTAGAACTATGTATGTCTTGATTACCATCACCATGGGATATGTAGTGACACCCATAATTCCATTCATAGGCCCAGCTACAATACCACCATTTCACGTTAGGGGAACTATATCCTCACTGCATAACGTTAAACTGCACAACTCTTCAGAACTGCGTATGGTTTGATTCTCATTCTCATGAGATATGTAGTGATTCCCAAATTTACACCCTTGGTCCCAAATATAACATTTTCATTCTTTCACATTGGTTTATCTTAGTCCTTATTGCATGATGTTAAACTAAATGGGATTTAAAGAACTACGTGTGTCTTGATTTCGGATATCACATGATATTTAGTGATGCAAAAATCTTGAATCCTAAGAATTTCCACAATAACCAATAAAAAATGCACCCCAAACTACATAAGGTACTGGGTTATACAAGATCACTCTTCCTGCATACAAGTCAAATATACACATGACCTGCTTGCACATATAATATTCTTTGCATATATTGTTTTCATATATGTTCCCACATCCTTACCACATGAAGTTAAATTTCACAGTATTACTTCCTTACCGAATGACCATAAACTATACAGAATTAAGTCCTTACTGCATGACGTTAAACTACATTAGAGTACATTCTTACCACATGATGATAAAATTCACATAAGTAACTCCTTACCACATGATATTAAAACTGTAAGGAAAATTCCACTACCACATGACGTTAAAATACATGGAAGTGAGTACATCCCTAGTACATGATGTTAAACTATGTAGACCATAACCCATGTTTCATTCCTTATAAAAATTCTATAAGAACCTTACCCCAGTCAACCAGAGTATGGGGTGCATACATCATCTTTTAAAGCACCTCAATCCATAAACCATACATCATGCCTCAGGCACCGCTGGTTACAAAAAATATTTCATGGACCATGGAAATGATATCTATCTACAAGGGACACTTTTCTTGACTATGTATACATGCCCATTATTCTTTCATATTCACCTATGATCATCAAGCAAATGTGTCACTCTACAAAATTGACTTTCCAATCCTTGTGAGACCTGATACCGCTACAACAGAACTCAACACCCTAGTGTGTTCTGAACCTCCCTAGTATGAGTATCCCATATCATCAATCACAACATGAGAACCTCAATCCATGATTTACTATATTTTCATCTCCTGCTTGGAAGGTGATGGAATACTCTTGACCCTAGGTATCCTAATTAGTCTCTTGTGTTTCATCCCCCATATGAGGTTCATGTGCATCATGACTTTAAACTACATGCACTTTGTTTAAAGATGTACAACATAAAAATATATCCTATAATGGTTCAAATAGAAATACCATAAACTACTTATGAAAGAGACACAAAACTTATTAGGTTGAAAACCCACAAAGGGTGGCTTGAGGAAAAGTCAAATCTTTACTCAATAAACTATTCAACTTCATAATTTAGGAAAAAAATTAGGGAACAAATAAATGAGGAATAAAGCTCATAGGGTCTACTCAGTAAACCTAGTAAAAGTCATGTTATGATCGTTGGACCCCTTGGTTTAATAAAAATTTAGAGTATTGATTTGTCACATCTCCTCACTATGAGAATATGTTCTCTAGGCGATGGTACAACTTTTTGGGTACTCGAACCCTTCTTGGATCTTAAACTTACCACAAATCACATTTCATGATTTGGGTTCCTTGGATCAACACAACCTTTCATGGCCCCTAAAAAGGATACTCGATTAGAATGTCCCTTTTCTTGAATATGCATACATGCCCATGGCTCTTGTATATTCACCTATGGTCGTCAAGAAAATGCATCACTTTGAAAAATGGGATTTCCAATTCTTGTGACCCTTAACAATGCTGTAGTAGAACTCAATACCCCAGTGTGATTTGAACCTCTCCCAGTATGACCATCCCATGTCATTATTCTAACCCAATCACATTGTCTTGTGACTTAAAATCCCCATACCAAACTATCCAAGTGGATTCAACATCCTTGATATTACATAATCTCATTTCATACCATTTATCAAGTCCAAATAATGAAAATTCATTCCCAATACTTTTATGGATTACACCTCATGATTTAAAACCATAGAGAGTAGGGATTGAGATTTAGAATCATGATCTAAACTTCCCTAGGGTAGTAGCAGTATTTCTAGATAACCTTTATTTAATACCCAACCTCATCATCTAGATGTTTTAGTATTAAAAAATATTTTATGGCCTTCATAGAAGAGTGGAGATCATATTTTTCTTGGAAATTATACTGATGCATAAGGGCCTTTACCCACCAACTAAAGGCATATCCTCCTTTATAGAAAGTAGCTTCAGTCCTTGTGATCCCTAGCAACACCGCAGTGGAACCTGGAATCTCAGAATGTCTTGGAACATGCCCATCATGTATTCCTTATCCCATATTAATAGAATAAATCTTTTGGGTTATGATTTACATCAGCCATATTCCATAAATATTCCATAGCCCCTAGAAAAGATACCCGACTTCAAGTGACCATTTTATTGACTATGCATACATTTCAATGGATCCTACATGCCTGTAGTTGTCAACCAAATGTGTTACTCTATAAAAATAAATTTTTGATCCTTGTGATCCCTTGAAACACCACTGAATAACCTAGCATCTCAGTGTGTTTTGGGTTATTCTAGGAATATATGCACCACATCCCATGATCACCGATCAATTCCAAGATAAAAAACCTTAAACTAAAGTAATTTCAAGTCTGATCTAAAAGACCTTAATCTAAAGAACTATCAAGTTAGATCTAAAATAACTCAAACTAAAGAAATATCAGATCTGATCTAAAAGAAATTAAACTAAATAAATATCATGTATGAGCTAAAAGACCTTAAACTAAATCATTATTAGATCTGAGCTAAAATACCTTATATTAAATAAATATCTGGTATGAGCTAAAAGAACTTAAACTAAAGCAATATCAGGCCTGAGCTAAAAGATCCTAAACTAAATAAATTTCAGTTACGAGCTAAAAGTCCCTAAACTAAAGCAATATAAGTTCCAAGCTAAAATACCTTAAACTAAATTAATTTTAGGTCCGATCTAAAATAACTTAAACTAAATCAATATCAGGTCTGATCTAAAATAACTTAAACTAAAGAAATATCCGGTTTGAGATAAAGGACCTTAAACTAAATAAATATTATGTTGAAGATAAAATACCTTAAACATAGGAAATATCAAGTCTGATATAAAAGACTCCAAACTAAAGCAATATAAGGTTAGCGATAAAGGACCTTAAACTAAAGCAATAGAAGGTCCAATCTAAAAGACATTAAACTACAACACTATATTAATTTAACCTTAAAAATATTGTAAGGCCCATTACATGGACTTAGAATAATCAATCCATTCTATCCAAGCCTATCAGCTTCAACAAAGATAGAGCACTCTCCCTATGGTACATATAGTTTACCTGAATATCCTTCTAAAAATTAATTGTTCTCAAGATAACTGGAACATATATGTTAGTGGGGAATCTCGTATAGGTGGTCATTCATGAGCACTTCTAAAAGAATAATCTATTATGATTCAAGTATTTAAGCCCAAAAATTCTGGTTTACTTGACATTATGAAAGGGATGGGTTGATTTGATGATTCACATAATATCATATCAATGAGAATTGATGTACATCATGAATAAAAGAGAAACACAACAAAACATATAAAGTTCAGCAAACCTGTTCATTGATTCCATGAAAAAGGAGGAATCTACACATATCAGATCCTGTCCTATGAATTTATGATCCAAAGAAAGATTGAAATATTATGATCCCATCACATAATATGCTCATATGATTCCTTAAGTTTAGAAAGTGTTTTCTCTAGGGAATCCATAGATTGGCATAATTGATCAACAAATTCCGTCTCCACTTATGCTACATGTTTTAGCTCCTCTACTCAGGAAAAAACATCAAGTATGGATTTATCCACTACATCAAGGAGTTATTGTTACTCCAATATGGAATTTCATAATATCTGAAATGCATATTTGAACTATGATATATATTCCAAGAGATTAATGATTTCAGACTGAAGATGATTAATTCTAGACTAGAGACGGTTGGTTTCGATCTTCCCAGCATTGTCTGTGTCCTGGTGAGAATCCACCTCCGCTACATGTCAATAAGATTCATTCACAACTTCATTAGAATTATGTTTCACTAAAGAGGAAGCCTCAGTATATTCCACCATCAATTAGAGGTCCCTCTTTTGTTCTATCATGGAGATCACCTCCTTCACCCGAGAGTGAAGGGCAGAATAGTCAAAACATTCACAACCAATTGGACGGAACATGAATCAAATATGACCCAATCAGTCCTTTAACTCGTCCAATGAGATTTATGACACTAAAATATAGACCTCCCTCCACACCTCTCTCTCCATTGATTTATAAATTGATAAATACCCAGAGCCATGTTCTAGATTTATCTTGGGAGCACGAATATATTACGAGACCTAGTTTCTCAAAGAAAAGGTATTTCTCATAGTCTTAGATGATGAGGAAAGAGAGCCAACCTCTGCACTAGTCAACCAAATCAGAGGGACCCTAGGGGAGTAGGTACCAAAGCCTCTGAACTTCAGGGAAAATATGATTCATCAAGGGGTACAGGGGTAAATCAATTATAGGATGAATAATGAAGCACCACCAGGTGATTGAAAAATATGACCATGGTTATAAACAAACCTTTATCGTTCACATCACTGGCGACATCCACTACCCCAACCCCATCCTCAAATGAAGATGCAACTCCTTATTGTGATGAACTACTTCATGTAACTACCAGTTCTTTTCCTGAAGATGTTATTTTTTCGCTACTATGGAGGATTGGAAGAACAAAAGATAATATCAAGTGATATAAAGCAATCAAACAAAGTGTCCAATATTGAAGAAGTATTAAAATTCTCAAAAATTCTCTTCCATTAAGGATAACATAGTAGAAGAATATCTACCTATGTCAGCATCCTACAAAAGTGTTTCCACCCACAAAAGATCAAATGCTACAATCACTGAAACATCTACAATAGGAAACAAATGAAATTGAATGAGAACCTCAGCCACCTCCACTTATTTATGGGTCGGGTCCAATAGCGAAGGGTCTATCGGGGAAACTAAACACTTTCCCAAATCCTTAGAAATGAATACATGATTTTCTAAGTGAGTTCGATAGGGACCTTCACATTTTCGACAAATCAGAATGTGATTCCAAAATGGTCCAAGATAAACGGAGAGTGAAATGCCATACTTACTTGAGGATTCCGGAGGAGAAGGAATTGACAATGTAGATCACTTATTTTTATTATTCTTAACTTCTGAGTAAGGCACTATAGAAGGTTATGAAGTTGAAACTATTGTTTTAGAAGTGGAAATAGTTACCCTCATTTGAGCGTATCAACTTGGGGACCCTTGATTATCGGTTCCCCGATCACCACCAAATTCCTCTCCCATAGCCATACTATGGGGAGTATACCTAGGGGATGATAGAGTCATATGATCTTTAGTGGAATCCCACTGAGTCAACATATAAAGGAATTCCATATAGTTTCAATGAAACTATGACCCTTTAAGAAGAAAAAAACAAAAAGTGATCCCCAACTTACCATTTATTCAGTAATAGGATAACCCTATTCATCCAAAAAAATCTAAATCATGCCCTAGAAAACCTTTTGGTTAACCAATGAAGAAAAAACATTCAACCCTTGAAACTTACCAAAGCTAGATCAATGTCCCAAAGAAATTACCTGACTTCCTCACGATGGTATTTAAAGGTGGTACCACAAGGGGAAGTGATATACGAAAAATCTTCCAAAATCACCTCTATGTAACACAATAAATCTTAGATCTTAGCCTCTAAACTCTTCACCTTCCAGGTTTCACACTATTGAGACACGATAGGAAATAATAAATCTATAATAGTCTCTCCCCTTAATACTATTTTCACTATAACCATGGTAGTAGGTGCTTTTTCCAGCAATGGAAATCATTTGAATTCCTTAAAAGGTGTTTTCAGGGATACTATACCTCTAGAAGCTAGTTTCTTTCTTGTCTTGGGATTGTGATCAGTAGCCAGTGGTTGGTAAGAATCATTTTCCAAATCAGATAATTATATGCTAGTATATGAGTAAATCCAAATATTCACATAACCTTAAGATAGGACGATTTCTGCATTTCTAGGAGGAAGGTGTATCTACGCACCAGTATCTTCCCTATAAAAAATTAGAAAAAATTAGTGAGCTACTATCGGGTGATCCTCAGATCAAACATAAATAGAGTGAGGAAATTTTTATAGGATACATAAGAATTAGAGACTAAACCAACACAGTTAATACCACTAAAAAATGAGTTCCCTGTTAATATGGGTAGAAAGAACTTCCTTATAGAGTGACATCATGTAAGACCATTCCTTAAGACTAGCCTTTCCATTTAAAAAAAAACCCTTTTGGCACTGGTCCATATGTTCTGAAAGAGAAAAGTTCATAAGAACTAACATAATCCCTGATATCTCTATTTTTCAATGTAATAGGTCTTACCCTATTGATTCAATGTAGGTATGGTATGAAATGGGTATTAGGGATATCCCAAATATTCAGGTATTCATAACCTCATAGGTGTGCTTCTATCCAACCCCATAATACTTGGAAGGGGCCCATGATCCTATAAGGGGATTCACCCTTATAAACATGGTGCATGAGGTGATAGATTTTGGCTAGCACATAGCCAACCATCCCGATGTGCTCCTACTAGCCATGGAAGTCGCCATCATAAAAGTGGAAACCCTAACCCCACCTTTTTCTTTAATGGAAAGTAGGTACCCACTTAGGTACATGGAAAGGAAGTAAGCTAGTTAGACCAACCAATCAATGCTAGAGATGATTTCCCATCCCCATTCTACAAACTTCCCTTCTTGAATCATTGACCGGTAAGCACCTAGTGTACTATGGGTATCCTTTATAAGTAAGACCTTTAGATTCCTAGCTTCTAACTTAGAGCCAGTTTTCTTGACAAAAAATTCTTCCCATGTCCTAAATGGAATATCATCTCTAGGATACTGCCCCTCAAAAAGGGCCTTCTCGACTAGTTTAATCAGCTCTTGAGTTAGAGGAGGAGTCCTCATCAAATTATTCCAAGTAGATTGTGGATTAAAGAAATCTTCATACATACCACCTAATATAGGTTCACCACATATTTCCTCTAAACCCTAAAGTCTAATTCCCACCTCACCATGCATGCGGTGGAAAGTGTTCACATTCAAACTCCAATGACTGAATAACTTCATCATTAGACCCTTGTGGTAGTAAAAAGATGTTTGTGATATCCAGATATCCTCATACATTTCAATTTACTTCAAATCCGTATAAAATTAAGAATAAATATATTGAACCCAAAAGGGCTATCCCAGTCCTGTCCACAACTACCACCCAATCAGAAGTCCTAGTTAGAAACCCACCCAAATGTCTTTCTGGGGGCGTACTTCCGAATTATTGAGCAATACATATGGATGTCCTCATCAGGTGTGCGATCGGTCCTATCAATATCTATGAATGTGAATATCAATAGGTTTTCATCTTCATGGTTCCTATGGGATATAAAGTATCCCCTCAAAGAGATGTTCACTTGGAAAGTGTTCTAGTTTCTTTGGATCTAGGAAGAGGGTATGGATGATTAATTTGGCATAGGAATGGAAACATCATCAGTAAGACAAAACCCATAAAGTGGAAGGATTTATAAAATAGGATAGTTAAATAATTTTAATCCCATTATATTTATCTAACTTGTATGAAATGGCCTGATGACACAATGAAAAGTAGGGTCTACACTCACCACTATAGCATCGTGATAGGCTATCACTACTTTTTACTCCTTCTTAGAAGACTTATGAGAATTGTGATGAGAACTAGAAGCTATCTAAATAATAGTAAGTAGAAGGTGTCAAACTGATGAAATAAAATAATTTCAAATAAAGAAATAATAAACCGATAACATCATGTTCATCATATGGATCAACAATGAGTTTAAGAATCGAATAAGGGGTTAGTGAATTTCCTGACCACCAAAGATCTCACGGGTCACATAACCCCATAGGGAATCATGCAAACACATGAACCCTTTGGATACTCATGATCACATGCCCTGTACATGGTCACTTGAATTAGATGATAATCAATCGATCATGTGATCGAGCCAGGGGACCCCACGAAACCCTCAAGACAATCGAAATACTCATGGATGGAGTTTAATAAATTACCAAAGTATGGTTAATAGTTGGATGAAATAGGTACCAGAGAAAAAGTGGTCTTGTCAAAGAGCTCTCACAAAATGGGCTCATGATGAAGGCTCATGAATAGATATCACGATCAGGTCTCATGGAATGGTCTTGCAATGGAGGAAAGCAACTAAGGCAAGGAAAGAGAAATCTAAATGAGGATTAGTCGGTGAAGTGAATGGATCTATACCCCCTATATATAGGGAATATTGTGGGATAAAAAGTGTCACCCAGTAGACCAAACATCACCCAAGACACTAGTTCATAACAACACCAAAGACTCAGGAATGCACTTACTTTCCTCAAAACCAAGACATTGTCCCAGTGGATGTCACTCCTAAGGGTGGGCATTTATTGAAACCCATCAAATGAGCATTATAAAATTCAAAAAGGAAGGAATACTTGAATATGGGTATTATTTCCCCAACAGAAAAAATAAAAGTAAGGAGAGGTTGGTCAAAGATTACGGATCCTGAAATCCTCTAAGAGACTCACAATCACATGACCATCATAAGGTCATGTGAAAGAACCATGTGTAGTTAATAAGCTATAGAAGATCCCATAGGACCCATTTCAATGAGACATCATACTCTTGTGAAGGAAATCCAG
This sequence comes from Viscum album, assembly GCA_963277665.1. Classification (NCBI taxonomy): domain Eukaryota; kingdom Viridiplantae; phylum Streptophyta; class Magnoliopsida; order Santalales; family Viscaceae; genus Viscum; species Viscum album. The sequence continues at coordinate 1,454,754,657 of OY728120.1, forward strand.
AAAACTAGGGGTCACACAATGTCAACTGTATAAGTTCCCCTAGGAAACATGGTTTTCCATCAGCAGGAACCTGACAACCCATCCGAAAATCCTTGAATAATAGGAAAATGCCCAAAACATGAGAGCCACTTATGATAATAAAGATCATACGATGCATAAATGATGGGAATGATGACTGTCCTTGACAATATCTATAAAAACTTGTGATACCCCCAAGCATTTATTAAATAAAACAAAGGAAATAAAAGGGTTGGAGGTTGAGGCCTCCCATGGTCATAAAAATCACGTGAAGCGCCCCTAATGTTCTGTAAGATACCATGATACCCCAAACACATGACTACATCATCTCAAATTTTTTTATCGGTATTCCATCCTCATCATTTGAAGATCCTAGGGTATGTCTAGGAAACCTCATGCTCTCCTTTGACTTTGTGAGGATGAATGAATGGATTTTTCCATGAAATGTTCACACATCTCTACAAGACCTTTATTGGTCATGTGATGTATCACCAAGAGGTAGAGTAATTGACTTTTAAATTACTCATGTAATCTCACATGAAACTCAACCTCTGTAAAATAAAATTAAGAGAATAAAAGAGGGAGGAGGTGGAAGCCTCTCACAGTCATAAAATCCATGCGACATGCTATGTCTTTCCACAACATGGTCTCATGAGAATCTTAGACAAGTCTTCCTGATCCCATGAAGGCCCCTTAAAAAACCACCATCGTCTGACAAAAATTCCCAGAAAATTCAACCAAGATCACATAAAGCCTTTTAGAGGAACCCTGATCTCGTGAAGGCCCTTGGAAATGTCAAAATGACAATATGAAAGTCCTTTGGAATACCTACATGATTCAATGAGTCCCCATTAATTGGAAATAATCCAATAAAGGATTTATTGATGAAGTAATCTCATGGTCACTGGAAATCAAGCGACGACCTTGGAGAGATCCACAAGAGAGACTCATGAAGACACATAATGCCGAGGCCCTACACTAACTCTAACCTGGATTCGTGCAAGATATTATTCACAAAGAAGCGAACAAATGGGGTGTAGAGGCCCATAAATCCTCCACCCTAGTATGAAAAAAATAGATGGATACCTATCATGACCAAGAGTATGAATTCTCAGAACCTCACACCAATGCTAGAGAGGATTTCTTGGAGCAGTGGATAATGAGACTGACAAGTTCCTCATCAGGTAAAGGTCTAACAAAACACCAAGTAATCATGCAACATGCATAAAAACTTCATGTGATCACCATAGATCACAAGAAGGATCTCTGGAAGGGCATGCAAGGTACATCCCTCACATATTCTAGACCACACAAGACTTAAAATAAACTAACACTAAATAAATATAATACATTCAAAATATAAATGTTAGAACAAAGATTAAATAAGGATGACTTAGGTGAAGAACATGTTTGATGACCTTCATGCATTTTTTGTGAACCATCAAGGGGACATGATAGCACCGAGACATGTCACCTAGATCTCATAATGCTCATTTTTTTTACTATTTGGGTCATGTCAAGTTTTATGGACATGTAGAAGCAAGTCACATGGTGCCCATAAGGAATTCTACCCAAGTCTCATGAAACACTTCGGGTTCACCATTCAAGTATCACGATGTCCTTCAGACATGTGGAATGACTCATATAACAACACCTGATCATGTAATCAGAATCACGCGGTAGAACTTGAGCATGTCAACTATCTATCCCAATTACCTCTAGAAAAACCATATAGGTATCACAATGACCTATAAACATGTCAGTCAGGACATGTGACACTCTCCGAGACATGTCAAAATCACTCTCATGATTCCCTCTATATGTGTCGGTCAACACTTTCAATGAAACCTTGGTAAGTCAATTGGATCATGTGATACCCTCTAGGCATGACATCTAGGGTAATGCGATGGCTTCCTAAGAAAACCATCCAGATTATGCGATGTCTTACAAACATGTCTGCCAGGACATGCGACACCCACCAAGACATGTCACACTAACTCCCGCGATCCCCTCCATATGTGTTAACCATCTCTTGTAATGACACTCATGCAAATCAGCTGGATCACGAGACACACTCTTAACAAGCTATCCAGGTCATATGATGGCTTCCAGGACAAACCACCAGGGTCTTGTGATGTCCTCAAGACAAGACAATCATAATCGTGTGACAAACCCTTAGACATGACATCCATGATAAATGAAGTCCTATGGGAAAGACAATTGGATAACATGATTTACTTTTATCATTTCAATAAAACATTCTCTAACATACTAGGAAAAAAACCAAGGCATGTTGAATTTATAATCAATGCATGACAACCAGAAAAGCAGGTCAGGTCAAAGGGCATCCCAGGGCTTGATAACTTTTTTCCACCCAAGGGGTGTAAGTGCTGACCATAAGGCAATGTCAGTGTGTAAGCCATGATCAGGAAAACTATGATGACTTTGATTCCTATAATAACCAGGATATGTAGGATATCTCCCTGAGGCCCGAGCTCCATATTAAAACACCTCAAGGGATGTCTCAGTACATAGATCCCACATCTATAAACAATGAGGTAAATAATTGTCCATCATTTGTTTCTCACACCGACCATAGCTCAAATAGGCTTAGGGATATGAAATAATTATATCACTTGCATTATAAGCCACTAAGAAGGAAAAGGGTGACCCCAGAGTGTAATCCCTCGATCAAGGGAACTATAAAGTGTAAACCCCCAATAATTTCCAATAATTTTATTTTTAAATAAATTTAATATATTATATACCTTGTAATGCATGAAAAACTGAGTTATCTTTTGTTACATGCAAGAGAAACTTTCTTCGATAACTTTCATTCTACGCAAGACTGAGTTTTACAAAACAAGAGTATATTATTAAAATATTATTATTTAAAATAATAATATATAACCTAACCATTTAAATATCAGTTATGAATAGTATTAACCAAATTAGGAAATATATTTATATTACATATAATTTTAGCATTCATCTTATGTGTTTTATAAATAATTATATAAGAACAAATCCAATTTTATGCACAAAAACAATATTTTTCAAAAGGGTTATTTTACCGCCTTTTAGTGGAACACCTATTTTTAAAATATATTTTGTAAATTTTATAAATTATATTTTTAAAAATGGATTTTAGTTTTTAATTTATAATATCAAAATTATTTTAGGGTGATTTGTTTTGTAATTTTTTGAGAAGTTTCATTTTTTGATGAATAGTGAAAATACTGCATTATAGTTAAAATATCGACTTTCTGTATAAATAATTATTGTAATTTAAATTTATTTTAAATTAAATTATATAAATAATATATATATTAATCAAGTTTATATTATTGGAATCATTTTTATAATGAAATTAGATATAAAAACTTATTATCTTTTGAATGTCTCTTTTACCTGCCTTCTAGCCACATCTGCATGACTAACATTAAACATAATTTTACCATTTTTGTGAATTTAATTTTGAAACAGACATGAAAAAATGTAATAAGTATGATATTTATAGTTTAATAGGATAAAATTATTTTTTATTTTAGATTTTTTGAACAGTAACTTTGGAAAATTTTTATTTTCAACGGTTCAGGGTAAATTGGGTAATTAAAGGTAAAAATAATATTATAATATTATTAAATTACCCTAAAACTTGTACTAATTTCATTGGAAAAGCGGGTTTCGACCAAAATCAATTTTAGGCCGAAATTATGATCTTTTTAATCCACTTGGGTCAAAGTAAGACCTTTTTTATACTTTAATTAAAGATAAGTTAAAAATGTTATACTCAAACTTTTAATAACTAAATAATTTTTAATATAGTTTTATAAATAAGATAAATTCTAATATAAATTTTCATTTTAAAGTTAAAATATTTATATACATCTTGAAAATTTATTTATAATTTTTAGACATTAAATAATTAAATTTAATTGACCTAATGATGAGGGAGTAATCGATTTATTAAAGGTAGAATCAAATAAATGATATTAATAATATTAAAATAAATATAATTTAAAATATTTTATGTCACACATGAATTTTATGGGTGAATTTGACATGTTATGGATGCGTTAATGTAGTTTTTTCAAAGTAGTCAAGTTTTTATGATTTTTTTTAAATGTCAATTAATAAATAGCATCAAAATTGGCTTAAAAGAGATTTTAAAGTAAATAGTATTTTATTAAATGATATAAAATCCATAAAAATATATAATTTGTAAAACTAACTTTGATAATGTTAAATATTTCATAAATGATCCAATTAGGATTCTTTAGACATTTTATAGTAACTATATTAACCCTATAGTGTAAAAAGAAAAGTTGTCACAATAAGAGTTAAATTGTTTAACTAAGGGTTAAAGACAAATGATAATGTTAATTTTGTGACCTAAACTTGTATAAAATTCATTTTTTGAGAGTATTTACACCCATACTCATCTAATAATTTAAATAACTCATTTTAGAACCATTTTAAATCGAAAATAAATTTATATTAAATAAATAGTTTTGGATTTTCCAAAAGTACCCATACCCTCTCTTATAAAAGGGTACCACTACTTCTCTTTTGTTCGCACCTATAAATCCCTTTAGTTCATCCAAACCCTACCCATTTCTCCTCAAAACTACCCTCACTCCATAATAGAGGCTATACTTTGGGCATAAAGCCAAACTAAGGAGTCCTTTAGTGTAAATAAAAAGTAGACACTCCAAGAAGAGGTAATTGTTTTACCAACTCTTTCAAAGTTATTTCCTTCTTCTAATTCCTTTTTGTAAGGACTCCGACCCCAAAAGCCTTAATCCAATGTTTTTTTATTAAATTGGTAAGATTACAAGGAATCACATTAAAAATTATTGAATAGTTTAGTATCATTAGAAATCTAGATACATACATAATTGTTACATTACAACATGAAATGAAAAACAATATTGATATTCCATTTAGAACATCAATAACTCCAAGATTATCCCTACATGTCATTCATAATATTCATATTTTCATCCTCAATAAAAATAAAACATAAGAAAGGGGTGATATCAAATGCTCAGTAAGGGTATGTAATACATCATAATTTATCATAAATATAAACATTAGTCATGGTGAATAAAAAACACATGCCTTTAATAATAAACTTAAGCATAATATGGAAGGAATGAAAGTTGAGTAAATAAAGCCATATAACTAATCATAAGAGAATGAAACTTTGTAATAGATATTATACTAGTCAAATATCATATGGTTTGTCAATTTCTAATATCATAATGAGGGAATGAATAATTTTGGACATCTGAAACATATCGTCAATGCCTCGACAAAGACGTCTAAACATACTAGGGTAAGGCCTCATCCAAAACCCAACCCCATTTTGTCTCATGAGACCTACCGATGCATAGAGGGGATATATCAGGCCCCACATATTACTTTATAAGTAAAATTCATTCCTCATATTAATGGGTGTAAACATAAACAAAATGAAAATATGAAATGTAAATAACTTTCCATAATTTGTAATCTTGATCACTAACCAAACCGAGTAGCATGGTGAATGGTATCAAGATAGAACATCCACAGTCAAAAAGATCACAAAACATTTAATAACATATGGTATATGATAATAATATGATACCAATCTCAATAAAGAATAAAATTAAACATATTTTTATAAATAGATGAAAATACTCTAATAAAATCATTGTGGTATTCTTGAGTAAAATACCCCTTTTACTTTTCAAAGAAGTGTTCTTTGGGAAAAATCAATTTTATTTGTCATAGTTATTTGTATAAAACTAGTAATGAACAAATATAGTTTTTCCGGATAAAAGTAGTACTTTTATAAAAATAATGGTTTCATAAAATAGATTTTAGATGGTACTTGAAAATGAGTAAGAATACGCGACGTTCCCTATAATCGGGCTTGCATATCAGGAAGGATTGAGAAAGAACCTTATAAAACATGTAACTCCCCATCAAATAACGGTGTATTATGATTGGTACAAATATATATAATATTAAAAAAATAATTTATGAGTATTATATAATAATAATTAATAATTTCATTAGGGGTAAAGAGAAAGAAAGTGTAATCCCAAATGAAAAATGGAGGTTCAGGGAGAAACCCTTACCTTATGTTCGAATGTGTTCTGCACTTTTCCTTAACATCCTGAATAATCAAATCAAATCAAATAATTAGTTAATTAAAAAAAATTCTACATTTATTTTATTTTTTATAATTTTTATAATTTTATTTATGGTATTTTTGATGAGTTATAAGATACAATTTTATTGCTTGAGAGCATTCGTTTCCTTAGTTTTCACGATCAGTACACTTGCATATGAGTATGGAAGTTCATGTGGAATGGGTATAATTATCCAGAATTGAATTTATATGATATTTATTAAAATAAATAATTTTAAATGGTTATATATAACATTTTCTTATATGGTATAAGGACAAATCAATTGATAATACATTTAGTGAAAATTGATTACATTATTATGATGATTATTGATCATAATGAACTCATTTTGTTTTATTGTTTAATATTATGTATATATATTACTTCAAAAACATAATAAAGGTTATAATATATATATTATAGTATGGTATAACCATTAAAAATGGAATCATTACCATCCTTGAAGAAGAAATTAAAGAATGAAAATTCATCATCCACGAAGGTTGTAAATCGGCACCTCCCAGACGTTGATTTCATTTTAAAATAAAAGAGGTAGAGTAAGGAGATTGATGATAGTTTTTCTATTATCATGATATAATTAGAGTATATAAATTATACTGGAGTTTTAATGCTCATTTTTACAGAGGTGGTGAGGAGAGAATAATAAAAGAGAGAACTTTAAAAGAAAATAAAAGGAAAAGGAAGAGGATTTTACCTCTTGAATACTCCCCATTGAGAATACCCTTAAGGGGATTTATTTTTGTGTTTTGATGATGCCAATATATTTTAGACATAGGGGAGAGGTTTTGGGATAATATTGGGTATAAATTTTATAAGGCTCAAATCTAGGAAGGTGTGAGGAGAAGATGGGGCGAGGGGTAGTTTTTATAGTGGAGGAGAGGGGTAATTTCTCATTATTTTATTCATTATTTTATTATTTTTCTCAAGACAAGTAATATTAAATATTAATGTGAATAAATAAATAAATAAGTTCATGTAAGTTTTAACCAAGTATGATTACATCATCCATGACTCAAGCAATAGTGTATTTAGCTTATAATGCATTTATACTGTAAATTACTGTATTTTACTATTAACTAAAAATTAAAGTATTTTAGAAAAATAAAAAAAGTTCACCCCAACCATTTTTTGATGTGTTGAATTCAAAAATGAACTCTATTTTAAGAAAACAATTTTTTAAATATGATAAATTTAATTTCTATTCAAAACCATCATTTACTTGAAAAATATTGATTTTAAATCTATAAATCATTTTACAACACTTTAAAAAATTAACTAAGGTCTCATAAAATTATCTAAAAATCATAAGAAAATGAAATTTTAATTTATGAATAAATTTTAAATAAATTAAATTTCTTTTAAATAATTTTATTAATTATAAAAATGTAATTAAATATTTATGACTTACAAAAATACCAACACTTAATTTAACAAGTTTTAAAATATTAATTTACTTATACTATGATATAACTATATGATACTTTCATTTATAAGGTGAATAAATTTTATTTATACTTTCATGGGTGATGTTACTATTCATTATTTCGATTTACTATTCATAAGGGTCATATTACTATTCCTAAGGTTAAGTTACTATTTCATTGGAATAGGTTCCTTAACTTCAAGAAATACATCTTATTTCATTCATTATTAATTTATGATGTTTGTATTGTGTTTTATAAGTTATTATATGTGATCTATACTATATGAAATAAAAATAATAATCGAAATTTCACTAATTGAGTTACGGTTCATTACATTCTCCCCTCATACAAAAATTTCATCCTCGAAATTTCTAGATTTGTTACCCCACAAAAAGATTTAGGTAGTTCTTCATCATAAGCTCCTTAGGCTCCCATATCACCTCTTCAATTTTATGATTTTCCCATGTACCTTTACCTATAGAGTCGTCTGATTCCTCAACACCTTTTCTTTAGTGTCCATAATCTGGATAGGCTCTTCACATTAAGATAAGTCAGGTTCTAATTATATTCCTTCAGAAGTGAGTACATGTGTTGGGTCTGGTATGTATTTTCTTAACTCAAAGATGTGAAACATATTATGTACTTTGGAAAGGCTAGTTGGAATTGCCAAATGATAAGACACATCTCCAATTCTATACAGAATTTCAAAAGGACCAATGTACATGGGGCTTAATTTCTCTTTCCTCCCAAATCTTATAACAACCTTCCATGGAGATAATTTCAAGAAAATGTGATCTCCCACTTGAAATTACAAATCCTTCCTTCGATTATCATCATAGATATTTTTCCTAAATTGAGATACTTTGATACAAGTTTAAATAGTCTTTACCCAAAAGCTCTGTGTCTACAATATTTCTTTCAACAACATTATCCCAACAAGTTGGTGTATGAAATCTTTTTCCATGAAATGCTTCATATGTTTCCATTTGAATACTAGAATGGAAACTATTATTGTAAAAAAACTCTACCAAAGGAAAATCATGACCCCACATACCTTTAAAGTCAAGGGATCATGATCTCAACATGTATTCTAATGTTGGAATGGTCCTTTTAGACTACCTATTTTTTTGTGGGTGATAAAAAAATACTAAAAAAAAGCTCAATATCTAAATATTTCAAAATAATTTTCTAGAATTTCAATGTAAATAATATATCATGATCATACACAATAGAAAGAGGTTCTCAATGAAGTATTAAAACATCATTAATATAGACTCATGAAAGGGAATTTAGTGGTAAATCCTCCCTTATAGCATGGAAATGCACATATTTGGTAAGTCGATCAAAAATCACCCATATTGAATCATTCTTTCTTGGAGTTTTTGGTAAGGTAGTGAAAAAATCTATAGTAATGTCATCCCATTTCCATGTAGGAATAGGAAGGGGTTGCATGAAACCTCTAGGACATTGTCTTCCTGTCATCACCTGTTGACAAACTAAATATCTTTATATACAATTAGTAATTTCTTGCTTCATATTATCCCACCAGAAATGTTCATTCATATATTTATATATCTTAGTGATACTAGGGTGTATAGAGAAATTTGAGCTATGGTAATTATTCAATAACTCCCTTTTTAGCTAAGGTATAGAGATAACTCATAGAATCCTCCCAAATTTTAGAATTCCATCCTCACACATGAAGTCTGAAAACCTCCCATCATTCAATGCTTTAATTTTATTTTGAAGATTCCCATAATCACACTCAAAACTTTTAATTATTTTCAATAAAGATATTACGAAACCAGTTGAGAAAGTAATGATGTTTCAACTTCCTTGATAATTCCCATATCCATATTTTCTAAATCCATGTACATAGGGTTCTTGTTAATCCTCATTTTGTTCAGAACTCCATGATCCTTCCTGCTCAATATATCCACTACCTTATTCTCTCTTCCTTGTGTGGTAGTGTATTGAACAATCATAATCCCTGAGCAAATTGATCCATAGCCTTTTCCTCATGTTGAGTCCTTTCTATGGGAAGATATATTTTAAACTCTTATGATCTATATATGTCTCACATATTTCACCATAGAGATAGTGTCTCTATATTTTTAGGGCTAAGATTATAGCTGATAACTCAAGATCATGCGTTGGATAGTTTTGTTGATGAATTTTTAACTACCTTGATGCATAGGCAACAACTCTGTCATTCTTCATAATGACACACCCGATTCCTTTATTTAACACATCACTATAAATCACTAATCCACCATTTCCTGATGGTAGAGTCAAAATTAGGGAATTCACTAACATTATCTTTAATTCTTCAAAAAATTATTCACATCTTTTCCAGATGAACTTAACCCCTTTAAAATTAATCTTGGTTAATGGGTTAGATAATCAGGCTAAGTTCTGAATGAAACACCGATAATAACATGCTAAAGTAATAAACTATGCAACTCATTTATGTTCATTAGTGTAGGAATTTCCTGAACTGCCTTTGTCTTTGAAGGATCAACTAAAAATCGATCCTTTGAGATAATATATCCGAGAAAAGAAACTGATTGAATCCAAAATTCACACTTGTTAAAATTCCTATATAATTCATTTCTTCTAAGAGTCCTTATAAAAATCTGCAAGTGATCCTCGTGGTCTTTATAGCCATTGGAGTATACCAATACATCATCAATAAATACCACACCAAAGTCATCAAGATATTCATTGAAAAATTGGTTCATTAGATCCATGAAAACAGAGGGTGAATTAGTCAGCCCAAATGGCATTACTATAAACTCACAATTTCCATACCTGATTTAAAATGCTATCTTTAGAATATCATCCTTTCTTACATGAAATTGATGATGAAAAAAGAATAGGTCAATATTTGAAAAGTATTGATCTCCATGAAGTTGATCAAAAAAATAATCACTGTGAGGTAGTGGATACTTGTTATTTATTATAATAGTATTGATTTTTCTATAGTCGATGCACATCCTCATGGATCCATCTTTATTCTTGAAAAAGATAACATGGGATCCCCATAGATAAAAACTTGGGAAGGTAAATCCTTTAACACTCAATTCATATGGTTTTTTATTCAGTTCTACTAATTCGACTATGGCAATTATATAAGGATTCTTTGATATAGGCCTTGCACCATGAATTAAATCAATAGAAAACTCAATTTCCCACTTCTAAGGATGTCCGAGTAAATCCTCTAGAAACACATCAACATATTATTTAAAAATAGGTACATCCTAAATTTGAAAATTTCTTTCCTCACCCATATATATTGTGTTCTCTTCTTCCCCAAGAATTGAATTTAGAAGATATATGAGGGGTGGATCTAGATAATAATTAGAAAGTGATGTTTCTTCTCTAAAGATAAGGGATTCTACACCTTCCTCACAAATCATAATTTCATTCTTCTTTCAATAGATTTTTGCATCATATTTTGAAATAAAATCTATACTGAGGATTATGTCAAAGTTGGCCATAGTTATGATGATAAAATTAGTAGATAAAAGAAATTTATATACTATAATGGGAACTACCTGACACATATTTGTTTCAATGAGACTTCCCTTAAGGGGTTTTAATGAAAACTCCCTTATTAAGGAGAATTGGAAATATCTAAATTTTAATGAAAACTAGGAAGATATAAAGGAATGCGGTGATCTAGAATCAAATAAAGCATTGGATAAATTTTTAGAAATGATTATAGTATCTTTTACCACATCATTAAGAACTTTAACCTCATTAGTTGTGATCACTTAAGCTTTTTCTTACTCCTGTGGCCTTTTTTGGGGGAAGTTTCCTTGATGCTTAGGAAAAACATTTTCATAATGTCCCATCTATTTGGAATTATAGCATTGAATATTGGTAGATTATTTCTTTCCCTTTCAATCACAATATTAGGGGCTTATTTATCCATATTTTTAATATAATCCTTTTCCTTTTAAGTAGGCTCTGGGGTGTTTCCTTCCACAAGTATCAAAAGTTGGAAAACTCCCTTTTTTATTCTTCCCTTTATCCATTATTTCCTATGCCACCATATTACTCTCTTGCTTTACCTTAATGTCATAATACTTAGATAATTATTTTTCTATCCTTATAGAATATGAAACTATATCTTTGTATAATGAGAAATCTTGGGAGACTAGTTCCCTTTGGAGGAATGGTTTTAAACCATAAAAAAATTGATCAATCTTGCTCGGATTACCTATTTATTCTATGACATGCCTTGCTAACCTTGTAAATTTGGATTCATCCTTGGAAACATTTTTATCCTACTTTTTCCTCAGATTCAATAATTCCCTTTCCATATCCTTTCTTTGTTCACAAGGAAAATATTTTTCTACGAAATTTTCCTTTAAACCCCTTTATTCCATATTTTTAATTTTTTATCCTCCTTTATTTTGAATTAGTGACCACCATTGATCCACATCTCCCTGTAGATGATAAAATTCCATGACAACTTTATCTATTTAATTACTTCTCAAAGAGAAAAATATCTTCTCTAAGGAACTTATCCACTGCTCAGCTACAAATGGTTTTTTTCTCCCCTTGAATGATAGAGGTTATTGTCACATAAAGCGGTATAACATTTCTCCTCCACATTGTGGATCAAGATGCTCCATACGGGTAAGGTTATTATTCATAACCTGAGTCAATTATCCCAGTATAGTTATAAGTTACTCAGCACTAGTTATAGCTCCAATACCGAAATAATTATCTTGCATAGGAGGGAAATACCTACATGAGATACGTGTATTGATATGGTTTCCATTCATTCCACTATGAGACATTTATAAATATTTGTATACAATAAATTAGGATATGAATCATAATGTATATTGTTGAACTAGGAAAATAAATAACATAAATTATAATTTTATGCATGTTTAATATCAAAATCATAATAATGGTTTCTTTGGGGGTATTTTTACAATTAAATCCTTCATAATGGTTTATAAAGAAAATTTGAATTATCTTAAGTATATCCCTTGGGAGTGTTAAACAAGGTGTGCAGTAAGGCTTGTTGTCCTGTACCAGGTTACCCCGAGTCTAGCCTGTGACACTTTGTCAGAGTTGTTACTCTTAGGTATATCTATGTGATAACCACTTAAACTTTTAGTATCTAGATAGGGAGGTATTTTCAAGAAATATCCACATAATATATACCTTACCAAAATTATAGTACGTTCGTGTATCCTTATCCTGAAAGTCTATATTAGGGTCTTGTTCCCTAATCTACGTTTTCTACATCTAGTTTCTAAGGTTTCTACTAAACTTCCTCTGATACCAACTATAAGGACCCTGACCCCAGTAGCCCAGAGCTAGTGCCTTAATTTATTAAATTAGTAAGATTACAAGGAATCACATCCTGAAGGACTGAATATTTAAGTAGCATTGGAAAACAAGATACATACATAATTGTTACATTACAACATGAAATGAAAAACAATATAGAGATTCCATTTGGAAGATCTATAACTCCTAGATTATCCATGCGAGCCATTCACAATATTCATCTTCACATCTTGGGGAAAAATAAAACATAAGAAAGGGGTGATCTCAGATGCTCAGTAAGGGTAAGTAATACAACAGAAGTTATCATAAACATAAACATTAGGCATGGTGAATAACAAAAACACATTCCTTTAAAAATAAAATTGAGCATAATATGGAAGGAATGAAAGATGAGTAAATAAATCCATATAACTGATCATTAGAGAACCTTATTCATGGATATTATACTAGTAAAATATCACCTGGTTTATCAATTGATAATATCATAATGAGGGAATTCATAATGTCAGACATCTGAAACATATCTTCAGGGCCTTGACCAAGGCATCTGAAAATACTAGGGTAAGGCCTCGGACAAAACCCAATTCTGTTTTGTCGCATGGGACCTAATGATGCATCAAGGGTCTATAGCAGGCCCCAAACATCACTTGATAAGTCCAATGAATTACTCATATGAATGGTACTAAACATAAACAACCTGAACATATGAAATGTAAATAACTTTCCCCAATTTTCAATCATAATCACTAACCAAACTGAGTAGCATGGTGAATGGTATCAATATAGCACATCTATAGTCAAACCAATCATACACCATTTAATAGCATATGGTAGATTACAATAATAAGATATAAATTTTAATAAATCCTAAAATTCAACATGAGTTTTGAAATAGATGAACATACTATAAAAATCATCGAGGAATTCTTGATAGAAATACCCCTTTTACTTTGAAATGAAGAGTTATTTTGGAAAAATAATTTTTACTTGTCATATTTGTTTGTATAAAACTAGTAATGAAAGAATATATTTTTTCATAAAAAATTTAGTAATTTTATAAAAATAACGGTTTCTTAAAAAATATTGTAGATGGTACTTGAAAATGGGTAATAAATCATGATGTTCCCTTTAATTGGTCTTGCGTATCGGGAAGAATTGATCAAGAACCTTATAAAACATGTAATTACCCATAAAATAAAGAAGGATTATGATTGGTAAAAATATATAGAAAATTAAAACATAATTTAGGAGGAGTACATAAAAATAATTAAGAATTTCATTGGGGGTAAATAGAGATAAAGTGTAATTCTGAATGAAAAATAGAGGATCGAGGAGAAACCCTTACCTTTTGTTCAAATGTGTTCTATACTTGACCTTAATTTCCTAGAAAATAAAATTAAATCCATAAATTAATTAATTAAGAACCTTATATACATTCATTTTATTTATTATAATTTTATTAAGTTCATTTATGGACTTTTTAATGAGTTATAAGATACAATTTTATTGCTTGGGAGCATTCATTTCCTTGGTCTTCATGATCGATATATTTGTATATGAGTATGGAAGTTCACGTTGAATGGGTATAATTATCCATAATTTAATTTATATGATATTTATGAACATAAATAAGTGTAAATGGTTATATATAACATTTAGTTATATGTTATGAGGATGAATTTTTAGATAAGACATTTAGTGATAATTATTTACATAATTATGACAGTTATTGATAAAAAAAACTCATTTTTCATTATTGTTTAATATTATGTAAATATGTTACTTACAAAACATAATAAAGGTTATAATACATATATTATGGTGTGTTTTAACCATTAAAAATGGTATCATGACCATACTTGGAGAAGAAATTGAAGAACGAAAGTTCTTCATTCACGAAGGTTGTAAATCGGCACCTCCCGGACAATGATTTCATTTTAAAATAAAAGTGGGAGAGTAAGAAGATTCACGATGGTTCATCCATTAACATGATATAATTAAAGTATATAAATTATATTGGAGTTTTCATTCTCCTTTGGACATAGGATGTGATGATATAATAAGAAAAGAAATAACTTGAAAAGAAAATAAAAAGAAAAGGAAGAGGATTTTACTTCTTGAATACTCCTCCTTGAGAATCTCCTTAAGGGGATTGATTTTGATATTTTGATGAAACTGATAGACCTTAGAAATGGGGTAGAGGATTTGGTAGAATATTGTGAATAAATTTTACAAGGCTCAAATCTTGGAAGGTGTGAGGAGAAGAGGGGGTGGGGGGTGGTTTTTATAGTGGAGGAGAGGGGTAATTTCTCATTATTTTATTCATTATTTTACTGTTTTTCTCAAGATAAGAAATAATATTTATTATTATGACTAAATATAGTAATAAGTTCATGTAAATTATAAACAAGGGTGCTTACATCATCCATGACTCAAGTAATAGTTTATTTATCTTATAATGTATTTATACTGTGAATTATCATTTTTTACTATTCACTGAAAATAAGTATTTCAGAAAAATCCAAAACATTCACACTAACCTTTTTTTAATGTTTATAATTCAAAAATGAAATCCATTTTAATAAAATAATTTTTTAAATATGATAAATTTAATTTTTAATTAAAACCATTTTTTACTTGAAAAATACAGATTTTAAATCTATAACTGATTTTATAACTCTTTAAAAAATTAACTAAGTTCTCATAAAATTATCCAAAAATCATAACAAAATAAAATTTTAATTTATGAATAAAATTTAAATAAATAAATTTTATTCTAAATCATTTTCTTAATTATAAAATTATAATTAAATATTTATGACTTACAAAAATACCAACACTTAATTTAACAAATTTTAAAATATTCATTTACTTATATTATGATATACCTACATGATACATTAATTTATAAGATGCATAAATTTTATTTATACTTTCATGGGTAATGTTACTATTCATTAGTCTGATTTACTATTTATAATGGTTATATTACTATTCCTAAGGTCAAGTTACTATTTCATTGGTATAGGTTCCTTCCATCCAACGGCCCGAAGGCCTTCAAATTTTTATTATGAGATAATACCCCCTTTTAAGGGATGAAGGGGGTGGAAACCCAAAGATATAATGTTGGTATAGGTTCCTTAACTTCTAAAAGTACCTCTTATTTCTTGAATTATTTAATTATAATGTTTGTATTGTGTTCTATAATTGATTTTATGTGATCTATACTACATGAAATAGACATAAGAAGGGAAATTTCACGGATAGAGTTATGGGTCATTGCACTTTTCCTATGTTGTTTCCATAATAAAGTAATAACTCAAGAATCTACTATATTTTTAGATGTTTTTATGATTATGGGACAAATATATTTCTCCTTTTACCTATCCTATAAAAAACAAAATCACCATGCATGCGTACGTACAACTTATCACCTCCATTCCATGGTGTAAAGTATTTTTCATATATACATTATTTTGATGGGTATAACAATGAATATAAAGGATTTAAATAATAAATATCACATGATATTGTTTCTGAATAATTTATATTCCATCCAATTCCTTAACCTTTACCATTGCGGAATGATACCATCGCTCGTGCGTACATACGACCTACCATCTCCACGATGCAATTAGATTCATTATCCATGTTAACCATTCAAGAATGATTATAAAAATATATATAATGAATAAGTATGAAATATATGACAAAATAATACTACTAGAATAATATATATATATATATATATATATATATATATTTGTCATTTACTTTCTTCAATTCAATATGATACGAAAAGAGAAACAACGTTCATGTGTACATAAAACCTAACATCTCCATGAATGGTGTATTCCATTCTATATATTTTTTATATGTATATATATAATAAATATATATGATATATAAATCATGTTTTACATTCTAGATTTAAGTAAATCATGATCCAAGTAATAGGATAATGATTAACAAGTCAAAATACATTCGATTAACAAAGCGATTATTACCCGAAACGTTGCTTTAACTAGGAATTATTAATAAACAGTTAATATAAAGTCATAAATGAATCATATATTATATCATAAATATTATTATGATTTTGTTACAAGTTTATAATATGTTTAAAACCACTATACATGAGTTTAGAACATGTATAGAGGGAATCAGATCTACGGTAAGGGTTAATTTCACAATCTCAATATTATTCGAGGTTGTTTATACGTAAGTATCTATTGGGGAATATTTATCATCTATGTCCATTTTTCATAAAAATGTTTTTAAAAATATTTTTACTATTTATATAAAATTATTTAATGTCATTTGTACACATGTTTTATTTTTTTATAAAATGTTTCAAAAGGAATCTTTCTATCATTTTCCAAACGAGGTACTTTATGACCTTTTCAACAAATTAAGGAAGGAATATTTTTTTAACTTATATGATATAAGTGGATTTTTATCTATCATGGTTCCTTTAAATTTTAAATATCCCCTTACTAGCTTAGAATTTTATTTTCAAATGAAATGTTTTATTTTATAATTGCATGATTTTTAAATGATTTCAAAGTAAAAAATGGATATTCTTCTCAAAGAGTTTTATTGATTTTTTAAGATTATTTTCATCTATGTTAGTATCATTTGTTGTATATTATGATTAATTGACTCTATTTTCTTTTGATAAAATATATTATATTGTATTGAAGGGTTTATGAGAAGTTTGACTATCGATGTTCTATTTTTATATAATCCATGGTTTATGGATAATGTTTTAAGATTTATATGCTTGTTTTAATATGAATGTTTATATTGGTTATGATTTACTATTTTCATATGAGGAATTCATTATACTTAATAAGAGGTGGGTGGGGCCCCTATAGCCCCTCAATGCTTCGATAGGTCTCATTAGACAAACTAGTTTGAGTTTTTACTTGTTTATGTATGATCTTGACATGAGGCCTCAATGTTATAGTAATGATGACCGACATTATGAATTCCCACATTATGAGATTAGTTATTGATATTACATGCGATTATTTGACTAGTAGAATATCCATGAGTATATTTAAATGTAATTATCTAATTTATTCTTGCCATATTTTGCTCAATATTATGTTTAAAATGCTTGTGATTCAGTTTTATACCTTGCCTTAAAAGTTTATGCTTATTTATGATATATTTTTCTATATTTTTTACCCTTAATGAGCATATGAGATCACCCATTTATTATGTTTTTCTTTCTATAGTTTCCAAGTAGTGTATTGTGACTGATATGCAGGGTTAAGCTAATATAATAATGGAATTGTCAATGAATTATCTATGTTGTATTTTATGTTTTAAATTTAAATGAAAGGTTCATGTATGTTATCTATTTTCCAAGAATGATAAACTGATCAATTTTTTGGGTTTTGATTCCTTGTAATCAGGCCAATGTATTAAAATAATGCACCTACACTGGGCTTCTAGGTTGGGGAATTACAGTTGGTATCAAAGTGAGTTTAGAAACAACCTTAGATACTAGATTTTGAAAACATAGATTAGGGAGCATAACCCTAAGATAGAATTTGAGGATAGGTATAGAAGAATGACCTAGAATTTAGGTAATGTAGGGATTATGTGGGTATTCATAGTAAATAAGTCCCTGTCTAGATACTATAAGTGGACGCGATTATGGCATAGATGTACCTAGGATTAATAACTCCGACAAGGTGTTTCGGGCCTGACTCAGGGTAAAATGGTACATTACAAGGGGACTTACTGCACACCTAATTTGACACTCCCTGGGTATATGCTTAGGATAATTAAATTTTTCTTTACAAACCATTATGAAAGATTTTAAAGTAAAGATATCCCCAAGGAAAACATTTTTATGATTATAAGATTAGTTATGCATAAGATTTTCAATTTATATTAATTGTTTCACAAGTTTTGGGATTATAAATCATTTATAATTTAATCTAGTATATTCCATTATTTAGAAATAGAATGTAGTAGAAGGAATGTGAACTCCACCAATGCATGTGATATAAAGAGTAGGAAGGATCATATCTTTCATGGTCTTAAGGAAGAATTTCAAAGGAAAATATTCTCCCAAGTATTCTAATCATATGTAGAAATAATATCATGTGATAATCAGATAAGTAAAGAATTATCCTTTAAATTTAAGGGAAAACAAGAGAAGAATAGAATGGTATAGAAAGAGATGGATAAAGGGAAAAAGGGAAAGAAGTATTTTCCAGTATGTGATAATTATGGGACGAAACACCCTGTTTATTTCTTGAAAGGAATGTAATTTTGTTACAAGGGTAAAGAGAAAGGTCACCAGGCTCGTGATTGTAAGGGAGATAAAGAAGTTGTAAATGTGAAATTATTTAATTGTAAAGAGTTGGGAAAATATTAAAATAAATGTCTCATGATTCAAAGGAATATACCCAAAATGATGCTATTGGATAATGATCAGGTTATGCTACTGCCACAAATGAAGAGGAATGATTAATACTCCTATTCAAGAATTATGTTATTATATTTATAAGAATTATGGGATATATAACGATTATACTGCATTACTATTTAATTAAGGATTTGAGATTTTATGTTGAATGATACCAATTACCAAGAAAAGTTACTTAGTAGCAAGTTAAATTTTTTGGAAAACATTCGGTTGAGGGAAAGATAACCCTTAATATGTTCTTGATACTGAGATAATGATGCGAGAATAAAGAGATGAATAGATTGGATAAAGTAAATTGGATAGTATTTATTACCTTGGAACTAATTAATGTTTTGTTTAAAAATTGGTTTATTCCATCATTGATAGAGTTTACAACATTTTTGGATTTAAGGAGTATATCCAATAACCTATGTTCTATTCAAGGAATGAGGAAACATGAATGGTTTTAAAATTTTTTTATTGTAATAAAAGTTATTACTATGTTTCAAGGGTATATATGATGAAGTTATTCACATATTTAGAATGTGAAAGATAATATCCACTTCATATTGTGAAAATATTAATGATAAGTTCATTTTGGAAAGGTTAACCATTTATGAAATTGTATAAGTTGTTCTTTGGAAAAGGATTTAGAGGTTAATGTATTACTTCACCATATGATGAAACTTATGCTGTGAAATTAAGTAGAAATAGTTAAAGACCCAACCAAAGGTTAATATTGTGTTTATAGAAATGTATTAAGTAATTATATTTCCCATATATTCATATAGAGTGAAATAATTACTCAACTCTAAGAAAAGGATCTAAAGACAAAAAATGTTAATTTTTGTTGAACTGATGGTATTTTAAATCATAATAAATTTATGGATTTGAGGCCCTTAATTTTCCATTGATTGTTCACTTGATTTTGATCGATGTCCTTAATCACTCCCTATAAATATTTATGTTTTTCCTCCAAGAACATATCTCTACTTGACACTAATGTTATGCTATTCGGAAGACTAGTTTTTTGGTGATATTCACATTTCTTTTTCCTAATTATTAATAATATGTGTTATTAACCCTATTTATGATGTGGTTTAATCAATAATAGAATTTTCAAATATCAATCTCTTGATTGCTGAGATCAAGTTTAAATTGTGAGGATGCAATTTTATTAAGGTGGGGAGAATGTAGCAGCCCAATAATTTACAATATTTTTATTTTTAAATAAATTTAATGTATTTAACATCTTGTAATTCATGAAAAACTGAGTTATATTATGTTACATGCAAGAGAAACTTTCTTCATAGCTTGCATTCCACGCAAGACTGATTTTTACCAAACAAGAGTATATTATTAAAATATTATTATTTAATACAATAATATATATCCTAGCCATTTAAATATCAGTTATGAATAGTATTAAACAAATTATAAAATCTATGTATGTTCCATATAATTTTAACATTCATACTATGTGTTTTATATATAATTATATAAGAATAAATCAAATTTTATTCATAAAAAATATATTTTTCAAAAGGGTAATTTTACCTCCTTTTAACGACGCACCTATTTAAAAAATAAGTTTTGAAAATTTTGTAAATTATATATATGAAAATGGATTTCTTTTTTTAATTTAGAATATCAAAATTAGTTTACAGAAAATGTTTGGTAATTTTCTGAGAAATTTCATTTTTTGATGAATAGTTAAAAATACTACATTATAGTTAAAAATCAACTTTTCGTATATATAATTATTATACATTTAATTTATTTTAAATTCAAAATATATCAATAATAAATATATTAATCTATTTTAGGTTATTGGAATAATTTTTATATTGATATTAGATATAAAAACTTATTATCTTTTAAACGTCTTTTTACCTGCCTTCTAGCCACATCTACGGGACTAGCATTAAACATAATTTTACCGCTTTTGTGAAATAAATTTTGAAAAAATGATATAAAAAGTTTTAATCATTATGATATTCAGACTCTAATAGGATCTACTTATTTTTTATTTTGGATTTGGTGAAGAGTAACTTTTGTAAATTTTTATTTACCACGATTCAGGGTAAATCAAGTAATTAAAGGTAAAAATAATATTATAATATTATTAAATTATCCAAACACTTGTCCTAATTTCATAAAAAATTTGGATTTAGACCAAAATAATATTTAGGCCTAAATTATGATCTTTTTAAGCCACTTGGGTAAGAATAAGACTTTTATTATACTTTATTTAAAGATAATTTAAAAATGTCATATTCAAATTTTTAATAAATAAATAATTTTTAATATAGGGTTATATATAGGATAAACTCAACTATAAATAGTTATTTGAAATATAAAATATTTATCTAAATCATGATAATTTATTTATAATTTTATACATTAAATAATTAAATTTAATTGTGACACAATGATGATGAAGTAATTTATTTATTAATGGAAGAAACAAATAAATAATATAAATAATATTAAAATAAATATAATTTGAAATATTTGATATCATACACTAATTTTATGAATGAATTTTAAATTTTAGGGATTATTTAATGATGTTTTTTCAAATTAATCAAGTTTTTATTATTTTTTAAAAAGTCAATTAATAAATATTGTCAAAATTGGCATAAATGAGATTTTAAAATAAAAAATATTTTATTAACTGATATAAAGTTAATAAAAATATATAATTCATCCAAATACCTATTATAATGTTAAATATTTCATACATTGTCCATTTGGGGTTCGTTTGACATTTTATAGTAACTATATTAACCATATAGTGTAAAAAGACCATTTGTCATGGTAAGAGTTAAATTGTTCAAGTAAGGGTTAACGACAAAAGATAAGGTTAATTTTGTGACCTAAACATGTCTAAAATTAATTTTTTAAGATTATTTCAATGCATACTCATATAATACGAGATATAACTTACTTTGGAGCTATTTGAAATCAAAAATGGATTTATATTAAATTAATAGTTTTGGAATTTCCAAAAGTGCCCCTCCCCTCTCTTATAAAAGGGCACCTCTACTTATCATTTATTAAAAAATATAAAGCCATTCATTTCATCCAAAACCTACCCATTAATCTTAAAAAGTTTAATCACTTCATCCTAGAGACCATAATTTTGGCAGAAATCCAACCTAAGGCATCCTTTTGTGAAAATCAAAAGGAGACACTCAAAGAAGAGGTAATTATTTTACCAACCCATTCAAAGTTATTTTCTTATAATTCCTTTTACTAAGTTTTTTACATAATAGATTAATAAATACATAATCTATTATATTTTTATACATTTTTATGATTATGGGACAACCATATTCCTCCTTTTACCCAACTTACGGAAAATAATATCACCATGCATGCGTACGTACGACTTATCATCTCCACATAGTGGTGTAAACTGTTTTCCTTTATAATTTATTTAAATGGGTATAATGATGAATATAAAATATTTAAATAATAAATATGGTGTGATATTGTTTTTTTATAATTCATATTCCATCCTATTTATTACCCTTTACCATTGCAGAATGATACAATCGCTCATACATACGTACGACCTACCGTCACCACGACACGATGAGATTCATTCTCCACATTAACCATTCAATAATGATTATAAAAATATATATAATGAATAATTATGAAATATATGACATAATAATTCAACTATAATATATATATATATATGTCTTTTACTTTCTTCCATTAAATATGATAAGAAAACAGAAACAACATCCATGCGTACGTACGACCTACCATATCCATAAACGGTGCATTCCATTCCATATATTAAATATATGTATATATATACTGAATATATATGATATATAATTCATGTTTTTCATTTTTTTAATTAAATCATGATCTAAGTAATAGGATCATGAATAAAAAGTCAAAACACATACGATTAACTAAATAGTTATTACCTGAAATGTTGATTTAACATGGAATTATTAATAAAAGGGTAATATAAAGTCATAAATAAATCATATATGATATAATAAATATTATTATGATTCTGGTACAAGTTAATAATATTTCTAAAACCACCATATAGGTGTTTTATACACGTACGAAGGGAATCCGACCAACGGTAAGGGTTAATTTTGTAATCTCATTATTATCCGAGTTTCTTTATACGTAAGTATCTACTGGGGAATATTTATCATCCATATACATATTTCATAATTTTTTTTCAAAATATTTTTACTATTTTTCTGTAATTGATTAAATTCATTTATATCAATGTTTTAATTTTTATTAAATGTTTTGAATGGAATCTTTTTGTCATTTTCCAAACGAGTTACATTATGACATTTTTGACTAATTAAGGAAGGAATGTTTTTTAACTTATACGGTATGAGGAGATTTTTTTTGGCATCATGAAACCTTAACATTTTAAAGATTCCCTTACAATCTTAGAATTTTATTTTCAAAAAAATGTTTTCTTTTATAATTGCACGGATTTTAAATGATTTCAATGTAAAAAAAAGGATATTTCTCTTAAATAGATTTAAGGAATTTATTAGATTACTTTCATCTATGTCAACATCCTTTTTTTGGATTTTATGATTAATTGTGGTTATTTTCTTATGATACAATCTAATGTATTTTATTGAATAGTTAATGAGTAGTTTGACTATAGATATGTTATTTTTTTTACCATTCATGGTTTATGGATAATGTATTAAGATTTCATATTCTAGTTTTAATAAAAAGGTTTATATTTGTTATGATTTCCCCATTTCATATGAGGAATAAATTGGACTTAGTAAGTGATAGAAGAAGACCGCTATATCCCCTCAATGCATCGATAGGTCTCATGAGACAAACTAGTTTGAGTTTTTACCTGTTTATGTATGGTCTTGGCATGAGGCTTTGACAGTTTGGTTATGATGTCCATAATTATGAATTCCCATATTATGGGATTAGTTATTGATATTACATGTGATTAGTCGACATGTAAAATATCCATGTGTATGTTTAAATGGAATTATTTGATTTATTATTACCATATTATTCTCAAGATAATGTTTGAAAGGATTTTGATTCATTTTTATACCTTTCTTTAAAATTTTATGCTTATTTATGATAGGTTCGACTATATTTGTTTACACTTAATGAGCATATTATCTCACCCCTTTCTTATATTTTACTTTCCCAGGTTACCAATATGTGTATTATGACAGATATGTAGGGTTAAGCTAAGAGAATAATGGCATTATAAAAGAATTATCTATGTTTTATTTTATTTTTTTAATTGAAATGAAAGGATCATGTATGTAATTTATTTTCCAGGACAACTAAATTGATCAGTCCTTTGGGATTTGATTCCTTATAATCATGTCAATGTATTAAAACAATTCCCTAACTCCAGTCTTCTAGGTTGGGGAATTACATGAAGGCTCTGATTCTTTCCATAACTAGGATACATAGGACACCTTCTTAAGGACCAAGTCTAAACACAAATGGGCATCTAAATCAGCGTAATTCCCTCCATGTCTTTGAAATTTCAATCATCAGAACCCAATCATCCCCATGGGATGATCATATTTCATCATCCACTAGTGGATCAGGAACCTCATAAACTATAAGAAATTTGATTCCTACAATACTGAATATATGTAGGATTCTTTCTTAAGGGACGAGATCAAATAAACATCCATTTATATGTAGTACCTATGTCTCTAAAATTGAAACCATTGATACCTAATCATTCCCATGGGCTGACCACTCTACCTCATCCCTCAGTGGACTGAGAAATTAATTGAACTATGATGACTCTGATTCCTTCCATAATTAGGATATTTAGGATGAATCTTTAATGCTAGAGCTCTATGTTAAAATATACTGGGAGAGGTCCTAGTACATAAGTACCCACACTTATACCTCATGAGGTTGATCACTATTCATCCCTTGTTTCTCACACTAAACATAGATCATGTGGGATTATGGAGCCATAATAGACACCTCATTAGCATCTAGATTATCCAATATCCTGGGAAATCCTATTTTTTAAGCCTTGATGAGTGTAATAATATGAAAACCCCTCATATAAGTGTATCTACCGTAGGGCCAGTCCCATGGACTTGATTAAACTAAAATAACTCTAATTCCTACTATAAATAGGATACATAGGTCATCTCCTCGAGGCTCGAGTTCAAATACCTGGTGTCTCAGTTCCCACACACAAGTCCTCTCTACATGACATTAAACTACATGGGTTTAATGAACTATGTGGGTTTTGATTCCTGTAATAACTAGGATATATAAGATGCCTCATAATGGCTCAATCACCTCCTCATAATATTAACCACCTACTTATATGGGAGTATATTCTGAAGCATCTGGTTATAGGAATTCAACATATAAAGCATCTATCCATAATTAGGTAAATAGATGGAGAACCCTGGATACATACAGATGGATTCATTAATAATATCCCACTTCCATTGTTCATTAATGAGATCTATTTTCTTTTACATAAAAGGAGATTTAACCTATAATCATTTTGTTAGGGTAATCGGTCCCGTATCAGGATTAGGAAGATATTCACGAACACATCTTAAATCTATAATAGATTCTCAGAGTAGGAAAAGATTCCCCCTATAAGGGTGTGATGAACCTAAACTTCCTCTCAACCAATTTGAGTCCTCAAGAGTCATTGGGTCTGAAACCCCAGCTAACCACCTGCCTTTGGAAAGTAGGTCCATACCCAGTTATGGATGAGGGAACCGTTGGGAGTTTCCATTAAGAACAAAAAGGAACTAATGTAAATGGTTGTGCAAGAAATCAAACCCCCCACAATCAACCATCATTCTTGACTGAACCCACCTCATTGAGGGTTTCCCCGATCATCTATTTCCATTGAAATAGTGTGTAAACCTGGAATGCTAAGTGACTATGTTAAATGTTCTATTAGGAGTGGTTTTTTTGTTGATAAATTTTTACTTCATTTAATTAAAACTCAATTCCATCCACCACTTCAATTTCACCAGGCATACACTATTTCTCTTATATTCCTTCATTTAAATATTATTTTTTTGTAGTGATCTTCTCATCACCTTCCACTGGAGAGTACACTAACCATGATGAATTTATTAAATAAAAGGAGGGGATTTTTTTAATTTATTTTTAAAATTTTAAAAATAAGTAAATCAAGAGTTTAATTATCCAACACTATTGTTTTAACCAGATTCTCTTGTTTTCCATGGAGTTAATTTGGAGAAATTATTAAGTTATATAAGAGAGAAGGGTTTTCAAATACTTCTTACACCTCCTTTATGTTTTCCTAATAAATTAAGTTGATAATTTCTTCTACTTCTTTTTTGTTGTTCATATTATTACCCTTTCTTCATAAATTCTCAAAGATCTCACCTATCTTACTTTATTTCTCTTGAAGTTTTTGTGTCACTCTAGTTTGTCTCATTCTTACTCAATATTCACACAACACCATATATATGGATATCTCTCACTAAATATTTTAAAGTGTGAATTAACATCCCATCCAAAGACCCTCGAGTGAGCCACACACCCACCCCCTTCATTGGAAACTAAAAAAAACAATCCCCTATCGAAGAATACTCTTTTGTTTACCAAATAATTCTCCCATATCCATTCAACACTCAGTAAATAAGGATTCATTAATATTACAAAGTGAAGGAATGTAAAATGATGAATTAGTGGGAGAATAAAATACAAAAAATAAAGGGTAATAAGAATTGTCACCATCCACTACTCCTTGTAATTATCTGAATTCCCTATGTTATAATTAAATATTAAAAATATGAAAACACAAGGACATTGGTAAACCTCACAGAACCTCTCTTGGAGAAACACTTGGGATATATACCTATGATTATGGAGGTTAGTATCACATCATGGAAATAAAAGAAATGAAAAGTTAATAATAACATGAACATAGGATAGATAGAATTCATTATTATTAAAAATGTAGAAAACTAAAAAAATAAAATTATACACTACACAAAATCCATGGAAGAAGGACAGGGTTTCAAATCATTACAAATGAGAAGGGGGAATGGATTTATATGCATAGAATAACATATTCTTAATCCTTAGTGAATTTCAATGCAACATATCTCTTAATATGCCTTCCTCAATCAACTTACACATGTGTTGGATGATTGTGGGGATCTCTTCAAGTGAATATATCTCAAATATTCCCAACATTTCAATTCCATCACATGATCACCACATGATTTGAATGTTTTATGGATGGATCATGTTAGATTTTGATGTCCATTTTCTAGATTTTTGTATGATAATAGGAATATGTAGGATTTTATTTTTTGAAAATGGATGATATTTTTGATGTTCTTTTCAATTTTTGGTTTGATTTCTCATGGAAAAAGTTTTCTTAGTTTTTAATATCACACGAGGAGATTGGAATGTCATGTAGAACCTTTGGTGTTAATACCATGCAAGTTTTATCCAATAGAATCATTCACATATGAGATTTAATCATGGATTATTCACCTTATAAATTTTTAATTTCCTTTGAATTCACCTTATAAAGATCTTGGATGTTGGATTGATTC
This sequence comes from Viscum album, assembly GCA_963277665.1. NCBI lineage: Eukaryota > Viridiplantae > Streptophyta > Magnoliopsida > Santalales > Viscaceae > Viscum > Viscum album. The sequence continues at coordinate 1,454,782,630 of OY728120.1, forward strand.
TATTGTAAGGGGCCTCTTCATGGAATGATTTTTACAAAGCCCAAAAAGTGCATTAGTTTACCTTATGTAGTTCTTTGTCATAGTTGGCACCCTTAACTTTGAGTTTAATCCAATACATGGTATTCCACAGTTAGTTTAATGCTATAAAAGTGCTGGGTAGTGGGTTTATTCCCACACAATAACTTTGTGTCAAGATTTAATCTCATATACCTCCCAATTTGGCTTGTTATTTTTATATAGAACCTTTTCCTCTCTTTTATTCACACACAACTCCTCTAATGGTAATTTAATACTACAAGGCCCTTGAAAATATAGAGTTAATCATATTTGGCCCTTTGGAATTTTGATTTAATGTTCCACAACCAAAGGAAATTTTGAATTTAATGTTATGTGGTGGTTTCTCCCCCTAAAAAATCAACAAACCCTCAAATTAAGGTAGGCATTTTTATTCAAATTAATTCCAAAAAATATAAAACAATTAATAAACATGATTTAAATTCTTTAAAAATTAATGAATAATATTACAAAGTATCAAAAATGAAATATTTTCCTAAGTTTTACATCAATTAGGGGGTAAATTATCATTGAAAAATCAGAATAAAAATTCAAAATATTGATTCTCATCATAGGTCTTAGAATTGTGATGAAATTGAGGTCTCTCTTGAGTAAAAAAACATTGGGAAAAGGGAATTTGGGTCATAATACTCACTGGCTTGAAGGCTTCTATGTTATCTAGAAAAATAAGGGTTGGTTATCTATCACTCCAAATATACTCATATGAAGAGTTTTTATTTCATATGATTATAATAATTTAAATGAATGAGTTTTATGTACCTTATGAAAGAGAGACATTTGAATATGTATGAATATAGTTGGATTTTAAATCAGGTTAGTAACAAATCCATGAGTTGTGTAAATAGTTACACATCAATATGGTTTGAACATATTAATTTGGTGGGAGGAATTAATATTATAAACTAAATAATTAGAAGTACATACACATATAGGAAATAACATGAGATAAGACGGTGAGATTGAATCCCATTTAAAATAATAAGTGTCAGATTCCTTCTAAAGCGAACACTTATCAAGATCATTATTATCCAACCAGATAGGTTTTTCCAAAGTAGGGTGCCCTTGGATTATCTTGCATAAGGAATTTTGGGTTTCTAGGGATCAAATTTCTCTCATTCAATGCACACTACAACAAAAGAGCATTTAGCGGTGATTTTCAAAATTGACGCTAAAGATGAAATTTTATTTTTTTAATTATTTATTTAATCTTAGCAATAGTTTTTTAAAATCAAAGCTAAATATAAAATTTTAGAATTTCAATTAATTAATTATAATTAATAGCTATTAATTATTTTAGAACTAAATAAATTTAAAAGTATCATTTATTTATAATTATTAATTATTTACTATTTTTTATTAATTTATAATTATTAATTAGTAATTATTTCTACATGAATATATTTACATATAAACACACATAGATATAAACCCACCCACCCACACACACATATGTATATGTCTATATATATTTATGTATAATTATATATATTTATAAATAATTATATGTATTTATATATAAATACATACATATATGTGTATATTTAAATTTATGAATATTTGTATGTTTATATATATACATATATAATTATTTATAATTTTTTATATAGTTGTATATATATATATATATATTTATAATTCATATATAGTTATGCATATTTATTTATAATTTATAAATATTTATAACTATTTTTGTACATTTATATATACTTATATATATCAATTTATATTTATATATATTTATGCATATTTATATAAATTTATGTATATTTATGTTTATATACAATTATCTTTAATTATATATAAATATGTGTTTACATATAAATATGTATTTATATATATTATGTGTGTGTATATATGTATGTATGTATATTTATATGTATATGTATATATATATATTTATATAAAATTATATTTAATTATATGTAATTATATATATTTATATATATTATGTGGGTATGTATTGTAATGGTATGTGCTCTCTCGATCTATTGCTTTTCGGGTTTTGAGCATTAGAGGTGTTCGGGGGAGGTTCCAGGAGTTTTCGGTGGAAGTTAGAGGTATAACAGGCTACTGGAGGAAATACCCATCATGTAAAATTTAAACGATGTGAAAGTTGGTTTCTCATCTTGTCTAGGGTTGGTTCATAATGTTTAGATTTTCAGTATTAAATAATGAAAAGGTGACACATTTTTTGGTGAAACCGAACCCTGATAATTACACGACGTGAAAGGGGATTTCACGTCGTGTAAATCCCCGATACAATGTAGTTTTAAAAGATTTTAGAGCTGAATTTTCAATCATTCAGCCATGGATCCTTCTTCCTCTTATTTTGGGAAAACCCTAATCACCCCAAGGAGTTCTTCAAGCAATCTTCTTTCCTCTTTGATCTGTTGGTCCCGATGTTTTTTCGTCGGTAATCCATGGTAATACCTTCCTTTATCTTGGATGGTTTTCTCCCATTATTCTTCGAAGTTTCCCTACGGTGGTGCAGTTTAGTCTGGGTTGTGTTTTTTGGATGTGTTTTGATGGTCTTTGGGTGCATTGTAGGTTGATCCATGGTTTATGAGGTGTATTTATTCTTTTCATGCGCTCTTCTTCGTCCTACAGTGCACAATGAGTCGGTAAAGCTTCCTTGAGGTAGGGACTCCCTCATTTCTCTTTATTGTGTATCACAAAGGAGGGGTTTGATTTTTTTTACCTATGGGTTATGGTTTAGATGGATTAATTAATGATAAATAATTTGTTAAATTGAAATTGAAATGGGTAAATGGGGTTTGATTCACATGCTTTTACAACTTTGATATTATTTGTGATATTGTGGATTATACAGTCTTGTTGCCCCACTAAAAATTATGGCTATTGAATGATTTATTTGTGATGGATGATATGTAATGTGAGTGTGGTTCCTATTTTGATTTTTTTGATATCACCCTAAAATATAAATTTATTAACCACTTAAATTTGGCTAATGAAATGGTTTCCCTTGGATTATGGATTGTCTGATAACACCACTAAAATTAATTGAAATGTGCTAAAATACCCATAGTAAATGATCTTGAAATTTTGTGATATTTTTACACTATTTTAGGACAGTGATGTGTGGTTGGGGAATGTGGGGCTGATGGTTTGTGGGTTATGATTTTGGGGTGGTGAGGTGGTTTGTGGGCCATGATTTTGGGGTGGCGAGGTGGTTTGTGGGATGTGATTTTTCATGGAGAGGTGGTTTGTGGGCCATGCTTTTGGGATAGAGAGGTGGTTTGTTGGCTGTACTTTTAGGGTGGAAATGTGGTTTAAAATTTGTGCTAGATTTCTGATTAGTGATGGAATAAATGATTGATAATGATTGAAATGACATGGGTTGGTTTGGTTAATGAGATGAAAATGGTTAGTGAATAATTAAATGGTGGGTTGTGTGGTTATATATGGTTGATGATAAATAATGAAAATAATGATATGATTAAATTAAATTGGTTGGAAATGTGAATGTGGATTGTTGATTGTTATGCATTGTTATGAATTTAGAGGTGGCATCATAAGTGACAGTGTTGTGAGTTGGTTAGTTAGTTTGTATACCCATAGGTTGGGGTTTAGTGTTTTATACTATATATATACTTGTATATTCTTAATATTTATACACGTACCCCATCCACATAAAGAACTATGTACTGACACCCACATAGTCACGCGAGGGGTGTTTTTCCCCACATTCGGTGTGAAGTACAGATGGCTGGGTACCCGCTTTTCCCCGCTCCCCCTTCTAGGAGAGGTAGGTATTGCACATGCTATGATGGCCAGAGGTCTTTTAGTATATTAGATAGTGGTTTTGATAGCCCAGATGTTTTTGGGAAAGATGTGACCATGCTTGCTGGAGAGTGGACTAGGTGTTTTTAGGCGAGATATGATATGATCGTACTTTTGGGGTGGATTATGGTGGGGGTCATTCATGGTAGGAGGAGGGAATGTGGTTGATGTCATATATTCATGATACCTGACTACTTTGGTTACGATAGTGGTTGTGTTGTGGCCTAGGTGTTTTCTGGTGAGATGTGTTGTGGGCATGCTTGTGGGGTGGTGATCCCATGTGTCTTCGGGTGAGGTGTGTTGTGACCATTCTTATGGGGAAATGTGGTATACTAAAGAGATGGGAGATCCATGATGTATGTCATTGGGTGTGAGAGTAGCATACTAGTGGGAAAGTAGTGTAGGGAACCCTTAATGATGTGATTCTTATTATATTATATCACTTGGATTGCATTATTTGGTGAGAATGCATTGGTGAGGTTGGGATGGTTAGTATAACTTTATAGGTGTTTTTTGGTTATGCTATTTTCTCATGGTTTTATTAGAATTCTTATTTCACATGTGCACTAGATACATTTTTTCTTCCTACTGAGTATACTTGTATGCTCACACTATATATATAAAACTATTTTCAATTTTTTAGGAAGATTATGTGGACAGTGATGGAAATTACTAGCTTATATCCTTGACAGTTATTATGTCATTACTTTGGATTTACTTTTATGAATTTATTTTGGAGACTTTTATCTGTATCAGTTCTATTTATACATTCACGTGGGATGGTTTTGTATTTCTTTTATATTATATCCCGGAGTTATTTGTGGATGATTCATATTATCTCTCGATCCTATATTATTATAGAGGGTAATGCTTCCCATATCACAATATTTTTATACCCTCAGTTCTAGTTATCAACCCGAGGTCTATCAGAGGTGGGGCTCAGGGGTCATTATCTCTCTTCCCTTTATTACGATATATGTGAAGGGAGGGGGTCATGGTGAAATGGTATCAGAGGATTGGTTGAGAGATAATATGGAGTTTGAAGTTAGGCACAATGAGGTTTGTGTGGGTTAGTATGGAAATAGTGAAAGCTGGCCTTAGTGCGTGACATAGGTCAGGGATACCAGCTAGGAAATGAGATTTTAGGGCCCCCTTGATCCAGTGCACTAACTCCAAGCTTATTAAATGGTCAAGTGAGATGGACCTTCATGTAGAGTAGAGACCTAGGAGAGGTACAATAATAATAATAACTTATGTTCTTGTTTGAATTGGGTTGTTTTGGGAATCTTAAAATGGATGAAATAAATAAAATGAATTAAGATGAATGTAAATAAAAATTTCCATACTACCAGGACTTGAAAGTTCTTTGTTTTACTAAGATATATGGATCTTGTTTATCATTCATGTGTGGATTAGGTATTTGAGGTTCAACCAGATAATCTAGTTAATCATCATAGGGTTGATCTGACAAAGGAGGATTAGGCTTGGAAGAGGGAATTGTTTGCTTTTCAGCAACTTGCCTTGGGAAATTATGAGGGATGAATTTCAGATGTGGAGACAATGAGCTGGTTGGAGGAACTTTAGATCACTTTCAGTTTGATCCAATCCACGAAGGGGTACTGGGTCCCTTTGGTAGTCAGTTAGATGTGGGGAGCTACGCGTCAGTGGTGGATGTTGTATCTGGGATAGTGGAAGGTGGAATATGTTTTGTGGGTTGAATTCTAGAAGATGTTCTGGGTAGAGTTCCTTTTATCGATCATGAGGGTAGTAAAGAGGTTGGACCTTCTTCCTCTTTTGTAGGGAGCATGTCAGTGAGGGATATGGGAATCAGGTTCATGGAATACCTTCATTTTTCCCCATATCTTTTTCTAGATGAGGAGTCTCATGTGAGATGTCTTGAGGAGACACTTCATCCTTCTATCCAATATCCAGTTACTATTTCATTGATAATGTATCTAGAGGTTCATAATAAGGTGAAATTGATTGAAAGGATGAAATCTTGAGGAGTTTTTCTATGGGAGGGAAACTATAAGGGTTCCTTGAGGAGTAGAGTTGTCTATGGTAGGTCGTAGGCACCAAGACCTTCAAGGTTTTGACCATAAGGGAGGCGACCTCAGCAGCTTCCTTTACATCCTTCCAGGCCAGTGTTTTTCATGAAATTCTCGAGACCATTGTACCAGTGTGTTTTGGTTGTGGGGTTCGTGGACACTACTAGAACCAATGAATAGTGGTTCCTGAAGCTCAGTTTGGTGTTGGAGGATAGGTTCACCGCCATCCTTAGAATCATTTGTCAGTGAGGCCATTTCAGTAGCAAGGGAAGTATGTTTTTCCACCTATAAGGGGATATAAAGGAGGTAGAGGCCGACCTCAGGATGTTCCTTGTGTTCAAAGACCAAGAATAGAGCATGGACATGGTGGTGGTCATCAATAGAGAGGTTTTCGTGATGGGTGTAGTCAATTGCATGTAGTATAAGCAGTAGTTCTAGAGGGGATAGAGATTGTTTGAGGTATGATCCATTTACTAATTAACCTTATTTGTTCCTTGTTTGATTGAGGAGATTCTCACTCCTTTAATGCACCCAATCTTTCCCATGCTTTGGGAATTAATGTATAGAGTATTCCTGTGATCCTGGTGTTAACTACACCAGTCAGAGGCCAGATTAGATTTTTTAATGTGTTCCTGGGATGTAGACTGATGATGGGACGACATCAGTCCCAGGGGGATATTTTATTATTACTGATGCAACCATATTATGTTATCCTTTTCATCGACGGGTAGTATTCCATATGTGATGTTATCGACTAATTTTGGAGAAGAGTCATGTTTTTTTATGTGGAAGGACAACAAGTGCTTTTTGTTGGTGAGTAGGGGTTTTAAGTGGATAGTTGGCATGTGGAGCCCCTTATTTCTTTATTAGATGAGTTATCAATTGAATCAGTGGATGATAGGATGGTAGAGGTTCATATGGTCATTGGAAAGTTCCAAGATGTTTTCCCCAAGGAGGTTATGATGCTACCCCCATGACATGATGTTGTGTTTGGGATAGACTTGTAGCCAGATGATTCTCCGATTTCAATGGATCTTTACACCAAATAGAACCTTTTGATTTGTGAGAGTTAAGGATTCAAATAAATGATCTGATTCAGAAGGGTTTTATCAAACACAATGTGTTTCTATGGGGTGATCTAGTGTTGTTCAAAAAGAAGGTGGATGATAGTGTATGGTTCTTCATAGACTACCATAGGTTGAATCAGGTGACAGTAACAAACTGTTACCCTATTTTCAGGATATATTATCTTTTTGACCAGTTGAGAGGGGAGAGTTGGTTTTCTAAGATCGATCTGCGGTCTGGATATCACCAGTAGAGGTTGAAGTACAGAGATATCTTGACGATTACCTTCAGATGTAGGTATGAGAACTTAGAGGTTGTAGTCAGTCCATTCAATGTTTTGAACTTTATAACTATGTTCATTGGGCTTATGAACATCGTGTTCGATGAGTTATTGGATCAATTTATCATCGTATTCATTGATGATATCTTGATCTACTCGAAGTTATAAGCGGAGCTTTCCAAGAACCTAAGAACTGTATTATGGGTTCTTTAACACCGAAAGATCTATAGAAAGTTTTCCAAGTGTAAGTTATAGACATTAGAGGTGCGTTTTCTCAGGTGTGTGGTGTCTTAGAATGGCATGGTAGCAGACCCATTAAAGGTTGAAGTAGTTGTTTGTTGGGAAATACCCAAGAATATGGAATAGGTTCGCAGCTTACTTTTTCTCATAGGATATTATCAAGGGTTTTTACCCAATTTATCTTGGGTATTATCCCCATTGATATCTTTTATAGGGAGAAATAAGATTTTTTATAGAGTGATCAGTGCTGGGCAGAATTCAGTTACCTTCAGTGGAAGTTGGTTAGTGATATAGTGCTTCAGTTGCCTGAGGAGGGGGTGATGTTTGAGGCGTTTTATGACAATTCCCTTTTGGGATTGGGATGTGTGATAATGTAGCGACCTGAGGTGATCTATTATGGGCCTAGGTAGTTTTTCCCTAATGAGCATAACTATACCACCTGTGATCTAGAGATAGTAGTGGTTGTGTTTTTACTAAATCTGTGGTCACATTACCTCATTGGGGAACCCTTTTTGGTCTTCATAGATATCAAGAGTTTGAGGTATATCTTTTCCCAACGTGATTTGATCTTATGACAATAGAGGTGGATGGAGTTTCTTTAGGATTATGATTTTGATATCTTTTACACCTTGAGGAAATGTAATGTTGTGGCTAACACTTTGAGTAGGAAGTCATGGAAGGGTGTTGTTTGGGAATCTACAGATTCTTGGATAGAAATTGAGGAGTTAACAACCTTTCACTTAGATGAAAAGGTGGATGGTACAAGTGACTATTTGTTTCAAATGATGGTATATTCCTCCCTAATGTAGTAGGTGGAGGAGTCTCAGTGGGGGGACTCTAAGGAATAGGTGATGTGTGATCGTTTTGGCTATGGTGATGCTCTAGAGGGATGGTCAGAAGAGGGTCAGAACCAGATGTTATTTCATGGGAGGTTCTTTGTTACGGTAGAAATGTGTGGGGGAGTCCACCATGAGTTTCATAACATATATTTGGAGTAACACATAGGTGTTTTCAATATGTACCTTGGCATGGAGATGCCATTTTGGTTTATTGGGATGGAATAGGCAGTGGAAAAGTTTATGGAAAAGTGGTTAGTTTTCTAATAAGTAAAGGACAAGAATCATGTTCTTGGGGGTTTTTTTCAAACCTTATATGTTCTCAAGTGGAAATGGGATGACATATCAATGGATTTATTCATAGGGATACCTAGATATTAGGGAGGCTGTGATGCTATCGGGGTGGTCATGCACCAGTTGAAAAAATCGAACCACTTCTTAGAGATAAAGGAATTTGGAATAGTGGATTCTTTGTCTAAGAGGAACGTGGATGATGTGGTGTGGTTCCATGTAGTTTTGAGGTCCATATTCATGGGTAGGGATTCACATTTTACCTCATGAGTTTGGAGGGTATATTAGTATGATTTTGGTACTGAGTTATGCCTCAACGTTGCATTCCACCCTCATATAGATGGGAAGATAGAACAAACTATCCAGAAATTGTAGGATGTGTTGTGATCTTGCATATTATACTTTGGTGGATATTGGGTATAAAAATTTCCTTTGGTAGAGTTTTCTTATAATAATAGTCATCAATATTCCATTGGAATGGCTCTGTTTGTGGATTTTTATAGAAGACTATGTTGTCCAAAGATATGATGGATGGATGTTGGGGAGACAACCATTCTTGTTTATGATGTGGAGAAAAGCATGATAAATAAATTTCATATTTTTTTAGAGGATGAAATAAAATCCAAAACAGAGAATGTCGTATACCAATCATAGAAGGAGGCCCTTGGTGTTCGAGGTTGGGGATCACATGTTCTTGAATATTTCACCTTGACATGGGTAGTGGAGGTTTGCTGGAGGGAGTAATCTTTATCCTAGGTTTGTTGGGACCTTTGAGGTGTTGGGGTGAGTAGGAGAGGTAGCGTATTGGTTAGTGTTGCCACCATGGTTAGAGAGGATCCATGATGACTTCCACATCTGTCATCTTCACTAGTATCTTGATAATGATTCCCATGTCATTGACTAAGGAGAGTTAGATATCAGGATGAAACAACATTCATGGAGTGAATAGTATAAATCCAAGATCATTAGGGGAAGGCGATATGTGGAAATACCATTTCTTTGGTTTGTGTTTTTTTGGAGGAATGTTGTCCCATTGGAGAGTACTTGGGAGTGATAGATGCAGATGCGTTCCCTATACCCAGATTTGTTTTGAGTTTTTATTTTCTCTATCTTTATTTGTGATGTGATGTTTGAGATCTTGTTTTTTTATCAGATGATCTATTTTCCTTGGTTTGTGATGTGTGTGGTGTGATGTGTGATAGGGTTCTAACATATGAAAATTGTAGGAACAAATTACTAATCAAGATGGACTAACTGCGATGCGATTAAAACCATGAGGAAGAGTTAGTGCCACCCAGAGCAGAAAGTATATTGACATGGAGGTTAGAATTACATGATTCATGTGTTCAGAATGGTACAATTCATTAGTTGTAGTGGTTTTTGGTTTGGGCTCTGTGGTGGTTGAGGTGGATGTGTAGTGGTTATGTGGAAGAATAGTTAAGTGAGGGGAGGCATTTTTTGGTTTCTATGATGTGGTTGAGTAGTGTTTTTTTAGTAATTTGGGTTGGTGTGTTTGGTTGGTGATAACATTTGATGCATTAAAAGATCATTGAGAGGTATCTCATAGGGTGATAATTTGAAACCCTTTCCTTCTGGGATTGGTTTTGGATTCTTGAGGGAGATAATCATTTGAGAGGTATCTGATGTAACAGTCTATGCTCTTTCGGTCTGTTAATTTTTCAGTTTTGAGTGTTAGAGGTGTTTGGGGGAGGTTTTGAGAGTTTTTGGTGGATGCTGGAGGTGCAGTAGGATACTATAGAAAATACACATCGTGTAGACATTACATGACATGAAATTTGATTTCATGGATTATCCAAGGATGGTTCATGATGTGTATATTTTTCAGGTAACATAATTATAAGGCGACACATTTTTTAAAGAAACCAAACCCTAAGGATTACACAATGTGAAAGGGTATTACACATCATGTAAATCCCCAATGCAATGTAGTTTTAAAAGTTATTTTATGGCCTTATTTTCATTCATTATGCCATGGATTATTCTTACTCTCATTTTGGGTAAACCCTAGGAACCCTGAAGAGTTCTTCAATTCCACTTCCTCCCTCTATGATCTATTGGTCTTAGTGGTTGTTCATTGGAAATCCTTGGCAATCCCTTCCTTTATATTGGGTGAATTTGTACCATTATTCTTTGTAGTTTCCCTATGGTGGTGAGATTTGGTTTGGGTTGTGCAATTGAGATTCATTTTTATGGTCTTTGGGTGTGGTGTAGGTTGATTCATGGTTTCTATGTTGCAGTTGTGGTTTGTTGGTGCTCTTATTTTCCCTGCAGTGCATATTGAGTCGGTAAAGATTCCTTGAGGTAGGGAATCCCTTGTTTCTCTTTATTTTGTATAATAAGGGAAGTTTTTTCTTTTTTTTACCTATATTTTATGGTTTTGTTTGGTTAATTATTGATAAATAATTGGTTAAATTGAAATTTAAATGGGTAAATGGGGTTTCCTTTGCATGCATTTACAACTTTGATATTATTTGTGATATTGTGGATTGTACAGGATTGTGGCGCTAATAAAAAGTGTGGTCGTTGGGGATTTTTTTTATGTTGGATGATATGTTCTGTGACTGTTGCAGCTGTTGTGATTATTGTGATATCATCCTAAAATGTAAATTTATTAACAACTTATATTTGGCTAATGAAATGGTTGCCCCATGATTATGGATTGTGTGATAAAACCCCTAAAATAAAGTGAGATGTGATAAAATCCCCTTTGTAAATTTGTAAAATTAAATTGATGTGATGTGATGTTTGGCCTTGCTTTTGGGATGGCTATGTGTGGTTGGGGCATGTGGGGATGATGGTTTGTGGGCCGTGATTTTGGGGTGATGAGGTGGTTTGTGGACCGTGATTTTGGGGCAGTGATGTGGTTTTTTGGCTGTGCTTTTGGGGTGGTGAGGTGGCTTTTGGGCCTTACTTTTGGGGTAGTGAGGTGGTGGTTCGTGGGCCATGGTTTTGGGGTGACAAGGTAGTTTGTTGTCCGTTCTTTTGGGGTGGAGTGGTGGTGGTTTCTTAGTGCTAGATTCTTGAGTAGTGATGGAATAAATGATTAATAATGATTGAAATGACAATAGTTAGTTTGGTTAAGGGTATGGAAATTATTAATGAATAATTAAATGGTGGGTTGTGTGGTTAAATGTGGTTGATTCTAAATAATGAAAAGAATGAGATGATTAAATGAAATTTGTTAGAAACATGAATGTGTCTCATCCCTTGTTATGTGGTGTTATGCACTTAGAGGTGGCAGAAAAAGTGATGGTGTTGTGAGTTAGTTAGTCAGTTTGTGAACCCATAGGTTGGGATAGAGTGTTTGATACTATATATACATATAATTTTATATTCTTACGATTTCCATACTCACCTCATCCACATCAAGCACTATGTGCCGACACCTACATAGTCAAGTGGGGGGGGGTGTTTTTTATGACATACGGTGAGGAGTATGGATGGATGGGTACTCTCTCTTTCCCACTATCTCTTCTAGGAAAGGTAGGTATTGCATAGGCTGTAATGAATGGAGGTCTTTTAGTGCATTAGATGGTGGTTGTGATAGCCAGGGTGTTTTCAGGCGATATGTGCCCGTGCTTGTGGGGTGGTGGACCAGGTGTTTTCGAGCGGATGTGATATGATTATTCTTGTGGGGTGACTTATAGTGGGGTTCATACATGGTAGGATGAGGGAATGATGTTGATGTTCTACTGGTTTATAATACTCTACTACATTGGTTATGGTAGTGGTTGTTCTTTGGCACATGTGTTTTTGAGTGAGATTTGATGTGGCTGTGCTTGTGGGGTGATATGCCCAAGTTTCTTCAGGTGAGGTGTGTTGTGACCGTGCTTGTGGGACAGTGTGGTATATAGAAGATATGGGAGAACTAGGATGTATGACATTGGGTGTGAAAGCGGCATACCAGTGGGAAAGTGGTGTAGGGGTACCCTTGTCAATGCGATTCTTATTATTTTATATTAGTTGGCTTGAATTATTTGGTGAGATTTCCTTGGTGAGGTTGGGATGATTAGTATACCTTTATAGGTGATTTTTGGTTCTATTTTTTTCTCATTGATGTATTTGTATGATTCTTTCACATGTGCATGGGAGACTTTGGTTTTTCTTACCGAGTATACATGCATGCAGACCCTACATATATAAAACTGTTTTTAGGTTTCTCGGAGGATTACATGGACCATGCTGGACATTGCTAGCTCGGTTCATTAACAGTTACTGTGTCGCTTCTTTTTCTTTACTTTTGGGTATTTACTTTGGATATTTTATCTATATCAGTTCTATTTATACATGCATGTGGGATAGTTTTGGATTTATTTTATATTATGTCTTGGAGTTGTTTATGGATGATTAATCTTATCTACCAACCCTATATTATTAGATAGGGTAATGCCTCCCATATCATGATATTTTTATGCACTCGGTGATAGTAGCCAACCTGGGGCCTACTGGAGGTGGGACTCGGGAGTCATTATCTCTCTCCCCACATTATAGTATCTTTTGAGGGAGGGGATCATGATATATATATATGAATGTGTTTATATTTATATATATATATATTTATGTTTATATAAAATTATATTAAATTACATATGTGTGTGTATTTATATATATTTATGTAAATTAATATATATATATATATATATTTATGTAAATTAATATATATATATATATATTTATATGTATTTATATATATATATATGTATATATTTATGTATATATTTTTAAATTATTATATTTAATTATAAATATATTTATATATGTGTGTGTGTCTGTATTTATATACATTTATGTAAATTTATTTATATTTACATATATTTAATATATATATATATATATGTATATATTTATAAATTTATATATAACTACATTTATATAAATTTATATGAAATTATATTTTTATATGTATGTATTTAGAAATTATGAACACACACACACACACAGATATATATATTTATGTATTTACATGTATTTATCTGCATATATATATATATAAATATATATAATCATAATAAATTCTGTTTAGTCACCACACAAAGGATTTGGTGGAGTGGTAAAGACATTGCAAAATAACCAAGAGGTAAGAGGTTCAAATCTCACTATACACATATTTATGCCCAATTATGAAATAATAAGTAATTAGAAATATGTAATTAGTAATAAAAAATACATGGTTGATAATTATCCCTTTGATATAGGTGAAGGAATCCTTCCTTCATGGTATATCCATGGGTTGAAACTAAATCACCCATAATTTGGGAAAGGACCTTCTCAATCCCATGATATGCTGGTATCTCGAATAGTGAAGAGAAAAAAAGGAAGAGAGCTTTGATGGAGAAGCCACAGAATACCACACACTATCTCAATGGCTACGACCTATTTATATAATCCATAATACATTCCCAAGTCTTTATAGAATTTGTATTAACATTAATTATCCCATACATTTCATCTTATGAAACATCTCAATTGATGATAAATAATGTAGGAGATTCCTTATGGATAATACTTATCATTCAACTGCCAGTAAATTATAAGACTCAATATGAATCATACAATACAATTACTCATGCCCAATGATATAACAAAGTCATAATCAATGATTGGATTGAAAAATATAAAAAATTACATTTCAATAAGCATGTTATACCTTATGATATACCCATATAATACCATATGACATAGACCAAAATACATAAAATGTATTTAGGATTCAGGGCATATATCCTTCAATTTTCCACTTGCATTAAAGCCTCATAGGATTTGTTCCATTTCACTATATATTGTATCATATACAATTACTTGTGAAACCACATCCAAAAATCCCTTTTAATATTTTCCAAAACACTTTTATAAATTTAGCATCAAATCTACTATGTATCACATCACATGTAATACATTGTGAATATATATCCAAAAATAAATTTAGATGCACTCTAAAAAACATTTAGTGAAACTCTCTAAGTAAAACTCAATCCATATCTAGTAAACCAAAAAGTGTGACCCCACAAGACTTTATAGTATTGAAAAAAATATGAATCCCTAAATTCATATATTTAAGAAAAGTGAAACCTATAGGAAATAATTTAGGATACTCATGCTACCAAGGGTTCTCACATGATCTCTATTAAACACATGTATCACTATACCCATGTACAATAACTATATCATATATAAGAATTAATTTTCATGTGGCCCCTTTATCAAATACATCAAGTAACATTGATACATGTGTTTTTTTATGTGCATTCTCGTTTTTTCGATTAATTCTTTAATTAATTGGGGATATTTTTTCCATGTGCATGTTTTCTTTTGTTTTGTTACATGTGTTTTTTTAAAAACCTTTCTTTATTTTGATGATTTCTTAAACTAAAGTGTTTGGATTTATGTAATTATTATCACCTTGAATATATTAGGGATTTATTTACATTTAATTAGTTTATGAGTACGTATGAAAATGTATTTTTATTACTCTAAAAATTAAATTAATTTTCCACTAGAGTTTTTGAAACTCTAGAGTTTTAGGTTTTAAAAAATCTATGAATTTATTTTACTGAAACTTATATAGATACTATATTCACATGAAAATTTATTTTATAGAAATAAAACATGTTTATGTTGATTTCATTAGTGTACATCGAAGTTTAAAATGGTCGTTTGAATGATGATTAAATTTCTTGAACTTCTGCTTTGATTTTTCAGAACTGCTATTTTCTAGAATGTTATGGGTTCTATTTTTTGATGATATTTAGAATAGTAGATGTCAAATTTATTTTTTTTACAATTTTTTATAAAGATAACAAGTTTTTCTACAAATAATCCTTTTTGACCAAAGTTTGAATTAGATGTTTAAATCATTTAAAAATTTGTTGAAGTTTGTTAAAGTATGATGTCCGGTTTTTCATGAATAGTGAAAAGTGTGGTTCATCAACCCTACATTATTGTTCATCATCCCTATGCTACATTAATTTTCATGAATAGTGAAAACTATGGTTCATCAACCCTACATCACTGTTTATATTCAAAAGAAACTTGATTTTATAGAAATTTGACATGTTTATATTGACATAATTAGTTTATATCGAAGTTTAAAATGGTCATTGGAATGATAATTAAATTTATTGAACTTCTACTTTGTTTTTTCAGAACTATTTGTTTTTTAGAATTTTATTGATTCTTTTTTTTGATGATATTTAGAAAATTATATGTAAGATTTTTTTATTATCAATTCATTAGAAATATAATAAGTTTTTTTCTACACATAAATATTTTTGACCAAAGTCTGAATCATCTCTTTAAAGACCTTAATAATTCGTTGAAGTTTATTAAAGTATTATATCATGTTTTTCCTGAAGAGTGAAAATTATGGTTCATCAACCCTAAGATACTGTTCATCATACCTATGCTACATTACTGTTCATTAATAGTGAAAACTATGGTTCATTAGCCCCACATTACTATTCATCATTCACACGCTACATTGCTGTTCATGAATAGTGGAAATTATGGTTCATCAACCATACATTACTATTCATGAATAGTGAAAAGTGTGGTTCATACCCTACGTTACTGTTCATTTTGAAAAGTATGGTTCGTACCCTACATTACTGTTCATTCCGCAAAGTATAGTTCATAACCTATGTAACTATTCATTCTAAAAAGCATGGTTCATACCCTATGTTACTGTTCATTCTGAAAAGTATGGTTCATAACCTATGTTACTGTTCATTAATCGTGAAAAGTATAGTTCTTCAACCATACATTACTCTTTACTCTAAAGTTACCTTTCATTCTGTGCATTTTTTTTAAATTGATTATATATATATATATGTGGATTATTTTTAAAGGGATTTCTATTGGAAAAATTCTCATTAAATATAAGGATTATAATTGAATATTTTTTAATATTTTTTGTGGAATATTTAGAGAGAAAAATTGATAAATTTTCAACGTCTTTTTATCATTAATTTGGAGGTTTCAAAATTGTTTAAATTCAAAATTTTGAATTTACTTGCAGATTGTGCTGCAAGTTTTTAGAAACAATTTTGTCTAAATTTAAAGAAGTTTGAATGGATTTAAATCATTGTTTTAAATCATTAAAAGTTTCTATATTTATGGAGATATTTTTTTAAGACTTATTCAAATTGTTTTTAATGATTTTAATTGAGATTTATTCTATAGGAATAAAGCGACAATGGTGCGGTGATTTTTATAGAGATATTTATGAACGGTCTTGACTGAATTTATTTTGAATATCTTAAGGAAGAGGAGATGCTACAAATTCTGAATATTTATTCCATATATATATATATCATTCTCTCTTGCATGAAATAAAATCAAGACTATATAAAGATAAAAATTTCAATAAACACGTTATCATTTTTGATACTTTGTTTTTTCAAAGAGAAAGTGCTGTAAACTTTGAACCTGCTATGAAATCTGCAATGTCCTATAAAATTCTGTTTCAGTAATTGAATGATCTCTCTAGGACTGAATTAATTATGATTAGACTACAATTTACTTGATAATATGATATGATCTAATCCTCAAAAACTAGTACCATTTTTTTTAATATTTTATCTTCTCATTATTCTAGTTGTGACTCTGTAACACTTTTTCCATATCTAACACGCACACTATTTTTATGTTTACGCTTTTGCAGACAAAAGAATTATTTTTCATTCTGTTTTCTTGGGTTGTGACTACTAGAGTTTAAATTTAGGATATAAGGTTTGTGACTATATATATCTAAAGTTATAACTTCTTAGGTTTGACTCCGAGTGTCTAAAGTCAGGTTGTAAGTGTTGTGACTCCCCATAAAAAGTTAGTGTTGTGGTTATCCCTACACTAGAAAAGTATTTTGTAATTAGTTTATTGTAACATCCCAGGTAAATAAAGAATATGACATTTTCATATTTATTAATATTTCTGAATAAAATATTAATATTACTTTAAAGGGGATGCTATGTTCGATGGCGTACCCAATATGCAACAACGAGTTTCTTTGAAATCTTACGATGCACACTAATAATATAACAATATTATTGTAAATTTTAGTAAACGCCTAGCCGTTGTAATGGCAAGAATGAATAGAACTAATGAAAAAGTGATTATATATGTTTGTTAAATAGTTTTTTTAAATTTATCCAATAAATGTTAGGGGCTTAAAATGCGAATGAATCCAATTTTAAACATAAATATTCTAATATTCTTTAAAAAGTCGAATAACCACCTTTTAATGGAAAACATTTTTTAATTATACTTTTTCCACTTTTATATGTTATATTTGACAAAATAAAATCCTTCTTTAGAATCAAGACATCAAAATTTACTTTGTGTAAATTTTTGGTATTTTTCTGATAAAGTTCATTTTTAATGAATAGTGAAAAATGCTGTATTTTAATTCAAAACCTCATTTTGATCTAATTTATTTTTATGGTTAGATTAACTTTTTAATTGGTTTTAAAGTTTAATTATAATATATTTTTACCATTTAATCCAATGGTGGTCATTATAATTAATTTCACCATGAAAATGGAAATAAACAAGTGTCAATATTTTGGTAGATATTGTTTCTTAAAAACACACCATTTGTTTTGAGAGAGGGAATTAACTATATAATTTATTATTGAAACTTCTATGTTTTGAATTTTGTAAAATGTAAATCATTTTTTAATATGGAATATCAAATATAGCTTAGGGTGAATTTTTGGTATTTTTCTCATAATGTTCATTTTTTAATGAATAGTAAAAAATACAGCATTTTATATAGTTATATTGTCATTTTAGTTGGTTTTAAGGTGTAATTTAATTATTTTTTTTATCATTTAATAAAATTTTGGTCATTGGATGTAATTTCACTTTTAAATTGGATGGAAAAAAATCAATCTTTTAATAGATTTTACTTCTTAAAAACCCGTCTTTGGTTTTGACAACCATAATTATTTTTAAATTAATTATTGCAATTTATATGTTTGGAATTTGATAAAATGGATTCCATATTTGAAATAATAAGGTCCAAATTATGTAATTAATACTCTTTTGTTTCTGACATGAGGAATAGTAATTACAATAATTATTTTTAATTACAATGATTAATTAGTAAATCGGGTAAAGAGGGGTAAACAAAATAATGTTATAATATTATAAAATCACCCATACATGTGCCCTAATGCTATTTTTTTATTAATTTCAGACCATGGTATTAATTGTGCCAACTTTGGGACCCCTTGGAATCACTTTAGTGTGATAGTGACCTTTTATCATATTAGTTTTAAAGAAAGAAAAATATAACCAAAGTATGTATCACCTAAGTAAAACTATTTTAGTTTTTCTTATATAAATGATCTCTTGGACTAAAAATATTCATTGGAAAGATAAAAATATTTCCTACATTATGGTATTTTATTTATAATTTTTAGACATTAAATATATAAATTTATTTATGACACAACAATGATGCGGTTATTACCTCATTAATGAAAGATTTAAATAAATGATATTATAAGTGTTAAAATAATTCTTTTTTGGGACTTTGGATTCTATCCACGAATTTTATATATGAGTATGAAATTTAAAATTTATTTTAATGATTTTATTTCAAATGAATAAATCTTTTATGCCTTTATCAAAAGTCAATTACCAAATAGTGTCAAAATTGGCATAAATGAGTTTTTTAAAACAAATGATATTTTATTAAATGGTATAAAGGTCCAAAAAGTCTAATATTATTCAAAATTACATATAATATATTACTAATTTTATTATTGATACAATTATGGGACTATTTTCATTTTTAAATTAACTATTATGACCTTATAGTTTGAAAATAAAAAAAAGATGTGGTAAGAATTATTGTTTTTAACTAATGGTTAAAATGAAAAGATAAGGTGAATTATATGACCTCAACATGTCTAAATAATATTTTTTGAGTGGATTTATACCCCTTATCATCTTCGCCTTGAGATATATCATTTTGGAACCTTTATAATTTGAAAAACAATTTATAATAAATATATATTTCAAGACTTTCCAAGAGTCCCCCTCCTCCCTCTTATAAAAATCCCTCACCTCTACCCCCTTACCCACAACTCTCAATCCCTTGGATCATCCAACATCTGATCATTTTATCTCTCCACATCCCTATATTCCACATAGAAGCCTCACTTTGGGCAGAATTCTTTTCAATAGAGCCTTTGCCTAAAATCAAAAGAAGTTAACCGATTTACAAGTAACGCCTTCTCTCAAAATACTTTGTTGTATTTTCTTTATTCACTCCCCCTAATATTTTTATTCTTTGATTCCATAACAAAACCAGTATTCTAAATATACTAGGATGTTTTTATGATAAGGATTTGATTTACACTTACACACACACCCATCTAATGGTTAAGGAACATACTGTTTCTGTGAGTGGTGAATTACTGCCTCACGAAACGATGATTGTTCAATCTTCTCCTAACACCTTTCTTGGTGTCCATTAAGATTTAAATATATTTATATACGATATATATGGTATTTATGTTTTCTATATGATTCTGTATTTTATGTTTAAATCATATCATTATGCTTTTCATGTCTTGTAATCACGATAATTTAATTTGAGGAAGTGTGGACTATCGCTCCCTCAAGTGACGCGACTTGTCCATGAAATACATGGAATGTATAAAGAATGAAATTAATGAACTTATGTGACCTATATAAAATATATATTATACTGTAATTATAATATATATATCCCTCATTTAGTTTTAATTCCATTAATATGACAAAGAAATGAAAGTAGCGTTCATTCGTACGTACGACCTACCGTCTCCATTAACGGTGCATTTAATTTTTTATCTCCAAATGTTATGGAATATTATAAAATGAATATATAATGGATATATATGATATTTAAATCATTAATACCATTATGGAGATGATTTAATTATAACTACATGGACAATTCTCTTCAAACATGTTTATTTTTGACTCTTGCACCGAACATCGACAAAAACGTCTGATATAACCTCACATAATTAACTAATTATTATAACATGATAATATGTGATATTAATTGAATAATAAACATTAAATGAAGCTATTAAGAAATTATAAATTGACCTAAGTTTATTATTCAGGAATATAAATAAGGAACGAGACAAGTCGGACTCGAGGTAAGGGATCCTACCTCTCTCTTTCTTTTTAAGTACTCTCTTTTATGTCACTTCTTTTAAGATCCTATTTCTTATGTTGGGGGATGTTATTTTATATTACTATTACTGTAATTTTTATATTAATATTATGATAGACCCTATTTGATCTCATCAATCCATTTTTGGATGTTTTAAATGGCGTCGTTAGGTTGCCGAATTTTCGGGATTTCTTATCTCACTTTTAATTCTGTGAGATTTCCATTGTTCGCCATATATTTATAAAATGTGGCGTTTTTTGTACTTACATTAGATATATATTATAATTATTCTATTTATATTTATGTTATTCTGTAACTCATTGGGTGGTTATTATATTTTGATCAAACGACTCGATTGATTACAACGAGGTAAGGGGTTTTTATCTCACTATTTATTCCTGTGAGATTCATAATATATTTGTCACTATCTCCTTTGAGTGATGTATGTACTTACCATTATTCTACTATTTTTTTAATATTCTTTCATTTATGGGTATTTACATTAACATTGTATAGTCTTTCTTTCTTGGGGTGTACGTTTCGAAAGTTACCCTAATCTGTAAGGGAACCTTTCACCCTCCTCTTTTTAAAAGGATTTTTTTTGTTAGGTCTTATAATTTAAATCTTCTTAATGTTGGGATATGTTATGATATATCCTTATTGATGTAAATTTTATGTCCAAGTGATGAGATACCATTTTTATCTCTCATCAACTCATTTTCTGAATTTTAAAGTGACATCGTTAGGTTGTCGAATTTCTATAAGGGAACTTCTTAACCCAATCTCAATTCTTTGGGTTAAACCTGTAATTCTTGATTATGTCATGCTATGAATATGCGTGGATGAACTATAATTATTTTACACTTAATATCAACTTATATTGGGTGTATTTATATTTTTCACACATAATTATGTAATTGATTCATCCTTAATATAAGGATACCATTTTTTACAGGACTTCGTCTCAATCTCCTTTCATTGAGGCATATTTTTATTTATACATGACTTTATTTTATACGGTGTATAAAACCCTTTTGACTTTTCATTTCATTAAAAGGGAATATTTTCTCTATGAAGTGTTTTACTAAATTACAAAAATTAATGTTTCTTTTTTTAACATAAACGGTGATAACAAACTTTTCCGCCGCCGTGAGTATTATTTGATCAATGGATTCCTTAACAATCCATAATGTTTTCAAAAGAAAAATAAATACCATATACTTTTTTTAGGTATTTTGGTATTGAAAATGGTTTTTAAGAATGGATTTATTATTTCAATATCTTAAAATGTTATATTGTTATTGCAATGTGGGAAAGTTATCTTTCCTTTATGCTTAAGTTATGTGTTATGACTATGTTATGGTTCTTGGAAATTATTACGTATGCAAGTGGTTCTATGATAAACCTAGGGAGGGTGATCCTGAGATATCTCTCCAATGCATTGGGTAATGTGAAGGAGGTAAACATGAATGTTTCTCCGTAGATATTTAGGGAATATACTGTTATGGGTATTCCAAATGTGACTCCCTATGTAGCTATGATAGCTACAATGTAAGTATGTTATGTATGCCTTAAGTTACCTTTATGAATTGTGATTACTTTGTGTTATTCATAAATATTATGATTTCAGAAGGTATTTTATGATTGAAAATTATGTTTTCATCGGTTTGTATTTTTTATGGGTTAATGTTTCCTTTCATTATGTTATAACCCTTAGTGATATTTTTTTGTTCATCCCGAGTTTTTGAAATGTTTTTCACATGTCAAGAGGCATGTGCATGATGTGATGATAGTGTCGAGGAAGTGTCAAGAAGGAAACCATGTTTTATTTTAAATAAGATTCCTTTGATGGAAAAAATTGAATACTCTCTTTGTTGTAAGCACCTTGTTAAATGTGGAATGTTATGCATGATTTATGATCTAATTCTATAAAACTCTAAACCTGGAAATATTCTCAATGTGAATTATTGAAATAAATCAAGATTAAGTAATGTTTAAGACTGGGGCCTTATAGTTGGTATCAAAGGTCGATTTAGATAAATTTAGAGGTTAGAGTGTTATTTAAGCATAAGTGACAAGTTGTATATAACCATAATGGTTAGTATATTAGATGGAGTCATTGTTATTTTTGAAAGTTGGAATGAGTTTGAGATAACTTGGATAAGTATATCTTAGTGTTTATCTTCCTCATCAGTACATGATGATTTTGTTGTTATACTCACATTGACATTTTTTGTTTTAGTAAATGGATGGACCTAGCAGGCACTAAAGTGACAATGGGTTTGAAGGAAACTGTGGTTGTTCTCTGATTAAGCGACTGGACGAAATGGGGGATTCAATGAGAAATATCGTGGTTATTCTAAACCAACTATCAGGAGTCATGATTAACCAATTGAACCTTGGTGAGTTCTCTAATACATCATGTACGAGAGAACCAAATCGATGTGGAAGTTTATGTAATAATTATAAAAGTAACCATTAGGGTTTATATGATCCTTACTTTTGAGGTAATTGTGGGTTACTATATGTGATGGTGGAAAATGAAAGGCATGAGATAAAATTGAGGTTAAAATATTTTATGGTTATTTTTAATGAATTTATCTATTTTTGGGGAATGTTATAAAATTATATAGTTTTTGAAAAGGGATCACACGTAGACTGTGTGACAACTCGTCACGTTAGACGAAGTTGTGGGAATTGAACCCACAACCAAAGTGCAACTGGTATTTATCACCTACCACTGGACTACGTGAAGTCCCTAGTTAGTATGACTAATTATTTTTAGTTAGATGATTTTATGGATAAATAATAAGTTTATTTTGGGTTATCTAGGGAAATGATTAACCTATCAGGGAGGATATGTGATTAGGTTAATTACTTTTCAATACGAGACTTTAAGAGCAACTGATGTTATTTGGAGATAGATGTTAAGATTTATCTTGGAAGACTATGTGATTAAATCTTCTTAATATTTGGGTTTCAATCTTAGTCTAGTTTATTTTGATTAATTTTTAGGGAAATTTTGTATTGAATGGTCTTTGTTGAACTTTGGTTATTGTTTGACAAATTTTGGATATTAAGAGCAGTTTTTCTTTTTGTAAAAGATTATACTTTTTGGGGATTATCTGATCTTGTACTAACCATTTTGGTTTTGGTTAAGGTATAAAGACATTTGAAATATATAGCTCTATTTTGGGGATTATGTGATTCTATATAAGTTTATTATAGTGCTCTTAATGTGAACAAGTCATCCTAAATACTCATCTTTTGGAGAAAATATGAGTTTGTGTTAGAAATCTAGTAAAAGATGAAAGTCTACATGACAAGTAAGTATGTTTCCTTATGTTAATCCTGTAAATAAATTCCTCAATGAAATGTAACTTAAAACAATAACTTTTTCTGTTAAATTTTCCTACTAGGGAATAAAATACCATTTAACCAATCACAAGTTTGTGATTTTCTGGTGGTTAACTTTCTCATAGACAGGTTTTTTATCACCCTCCATCAGAACTTGATGATTTGTTTTTCCCCATATCCATGTTTTCATGGAATCCTAGTATCTGTTGTCTCAGGTGACCATTTTACTTCTCTTTATTTCTTTTAAAGTTATAGTTTTATTGACTCCTTTTCTGATGTGGGGTTTTCAATAAAGTTTCTGAGCCCGATTTTAAAATTGCGAGGACGCAATTCCCAAAAGGGGGGAAGGATGTAACATCCTAGGTAAATAAAGAATATGAAATTTTCATATTTATTAATATTTTTGAATAAAATATTAATATTACTTTAAAGGAGATTCTATGTTTGATGATGTACCAAATACGCAACAACGAGTTTTTTGGAAATTTTATGATGCACACTAATAATATAATAATATTATTGTAAATGGTAGTAAATTCCTCGCCTTTGTAATGGCAGGAATGAACAAAAATAACTAAAAAGTGATTATATATGTTTGTTAAATATTTTTTTACATTTATCCAATAAATTTTAGGGGTTTAAAATGCGAATGAATCCAATTTTAAGCATAAATATTCTAATATTCTTTAAAAAGTTGATTAACCGCCTTTTGATGGAAAACCATTTTTAATTCTACTTTTTTCACTTTTCTATGTTATATTTGAAAAAATAAAATCCTTATTTAGAATCAAGACATCAAAATTTACTTTGTGTAAATTTTTGGTATTTTTCCAATAATGTTCATTTTTTAATGAATAGTGAAAAATGCTGTATTTTAATTCAAAACCTCCTTTTGATCTAATTTATTTATAGGGTTATATTATCTTTTTAATTGGTTTTATAGTGTAATTAGAATATATTTTTACCATTTAATCCATTTGTGGTAGTTATAATTAATTTCACAATGAAAATGGACATAAACAAGTGTCAATCTTTTGGTAGATATTGTTTCTTAAAAACACGCTATTTATTTTGACAGCGGGAATTAACTATATAATTTATTAATGAAACTTATATTTTTTAAATTTGAAAAAATGGACATCATTTTTGAATTTTTAATATCACATATATCTTAGGGTGAATTTTTGTTATTTTTTTGATAATGTTCATTTTTTAATAAATAGTGAAAAAATAGAGCATTTTAATTCAAAACTGCCTTTTCATCCAATTTATTTATATTGTTATATTGTCATTTTAATTGGTTTTAAGGTTTAATTTAATTATATTTTTATAATTTAATAAAATTTTGGTCATTTTATGTAATTTCTCTTTTAAATTGGATGTAAAAACAAATCAATCTTTTGATAGATTTTTCTTCAAAAAAACTCGTCTTTGGTTTTGACAACGAGAATTATTTTTAAATTAATTACTGCAATTTCTGTGTTTGGAATTTGATAAAATGGATTTCATATTTGGAATCATAAGGTCCAAATTATGTAATTAAGACTCTTTTGTTTTTTACAAGATGAATAATTATTACAGTAATTATTTTTAATTACAGCGATTAATTAGTAAATCGGGTAAAAAGGGGTAAACAAAATAATGTTATAATAATATAAAATTACCCTTCCATGTGCCTTAATGCTATTTTGTTAGTCATGTCCGACCATGGGATGACTTGTGCCAACTTTTTTACCCCATGGAATCACTTTAGTGTGATAGTGACCTTTTATCATATTAGTTTTAAAGATAGGAAAATATAACCATAGTATGCATCACCTAAGTAAAACAATTTTAGTTTTGCTCATATAAATGATCTCTTTGACTATAAATATTCATTATAAATATAAAACTATTTCCTACATCATGATATTTTATTTAGACTTTTTAGAAATTAATTAAATAAATTTATTCATGACACAATAATGATGCAGTTATTACCTCATTAATGAAAGATTTAAATAAACGGTATTATAAGGGTTAAAATAATTTTTTTGAGACTTTGGATGCTATCCACGAATTTCATAGATTATTATGATATTTAAAATTTATGTTAATGCTTTTATTTCAAAGGAATAAATCTTTTATTCCTTTATCAAAAGTCAACTACCAAATAGTGTCAAAATTGGCATAAATGAGTTTTTTAAAACAAATGATATTTTATTGAATGGTATAAAGGTCCAAAAAATCTAATATTATGCCAAATGACATATAATATATTAATAATATTATTATTGATACAATTATGGGACTATTTTAATTTTTAAAGTAAATATTACGACCTTATATTTTGAAAATAAAAAAAATGTGGTATGAATTATTGTTTTTAACTAAGGGTTAAAATGAAAAGATAAGGTGAATTATTTGACCTAAACATGTCTAAATCCTATTGGTTGAGTTTATGTCTACCCCTTAGCATCTTATCCTCTAGATATATCATTTTGTAACCTCTTTAATTTGAAATTTTTTTTATAATAAATATATATTTCATGACTTTCCAAGAGTTCCCCTCTTTTCTCTTATAAAAATTCCTCACCTCTACCCCCTTAACCACACCTCTCAGGCCCTTGGATCGTCCAAAATCTACTCATTTTATCTCTCCACATCCCTTTATTCCTCCTAGAAGACTCACTTTGGGAATAATTCTTTTCAAGAGATCCTTTTCTTCAAATCAAAAGAAGTTACCCGATTTAGAGGTAAAAACTTCTCTCAAAATACTTTGATGTATTTTCCTTCTTCACTCCCCATAATATTATTATTATT
This sequence comes from Viscum album, assembly GCA_963277665.1. NCBI lineage: Eukaryota > Viridiplantae > Streptophyta > Magnoliopsida > Santalales > Viscaceae > Viscum > Viscum album. The sequence continues at coordinate 1,454,809,618 of OY728120.1, forward strand.
TTATTCCATAACAAAAAAAGTATCATAAATATACTAGGATTTTTTATGAGAAGTATTTGATTTACACTTACACACACACCCGTCTAATGGTTAAGGAACATATTGTTTATGTGGGTGGTGAATTATTGCCTTACGAAACGATGATTGTTCAATCTTATCCTAATACCTTTTGTGGTTTCCATTAAGATGTCAATATATTTATATATGATATATATGGTATTTATGTTTTATATATTCTTCTGTATTTTATGTTTAAATCATATCATTATTCTTTTCATGTCACGTAATTGCGATAATTTCATTTGAGGAAGTGTTGACTACCGCCCCCTCAAGTGATGTGACTCATTCATGCAACACATGGAATATATAAATAATTAAATTAATGAAATTATGTGACCTATATAACATATATATTATACTTTAATTATAATATATATATATATATCCATTATTTAGTTTTAATTCCATTAATATGACAAAGAAATGAAAGTAGCGTTCATGCGTATGTACGACCTACCCTCTCCATGAACGGTGCATTTCATTTTTTATCTCCAAATGTTATGGAATAATATAAAATGAATATATACAGGATATATATGATATTTAAATCATGAATACCATTCTGGAGATTATTTACTTATAACTACATGGACAATTCTCTTCAAACATGTTTATTTTTGACTCTTGCACCGAACATCGACAAAAACATCTAATATGCCGTCACATAATTAACTAATTATTATAACATGATAATATGTGATATGAATTGAATAATAAACATGAATGGAAGTTATTAAGAAATTATAAATTGAGCTAAGTTTATTATTCAGGAATATAAAGAACGAATGAGACAAGTCGGACTCGAGGTAAGGGATCCTACCTCTCTCTTTCTTTTTATGTACTCTCTTTTATGTCACTTATTTTAAGCTCCTATTTATTATGTTGGGGGATTTTATTTTTATTCCTCTAACTATAATTTTTATGTTAATATTATTAGATACCATATTTTATATCATCAATCCATTTTTGGAAGTTTTAAGTGGCGCCGTTAGGCTGCCGAATTTTCGGGATTTCTTATATCACTTTTAATTCTATGAGATTTCCATTGTTCTCCACTTATTTATGGCATGTGGTGTTTTGTGTACTTCCATTATATATATTATCATGATTCTTTTTATATTCATGTTATTCTGTAATTTATTTGGTGGTTATTATCTTTTGATCAAATGACTCGATTTATTACAACGAGGTAAGGGGTTTTTATCTCACTATTTATTCCCGTGAGATTCATGCTATATTTGTCACTATCTCCTTTGAGTGATATATTTACTGCCCATTATTCTACTCTTTGTGAAATATAATTTCATTTATGGGTATTTACATCAAAATTTTATAGTCATTATTTCATGGGGTGTACGCTTCAAAAGTTATCCAAATCGGTAAGGGAACCTTTCACCCTCCTCTTTTTAAAAGAATTATTTTTTGTTTGGACTTTTAATTTACATATTCTTAATGTTGGGATATGTTCTTATATATCCTTATTATTGTAAATTTTATGTCCAAGTGATGAGATACCCTTTTCATCTCTCATCAACTCATTTTATGAATTTTAAAGTGACGCCGTTAGGCTGTCGAATTTCTGTAAGGGAACTTTCCTAACCCAATCTCAATACTTTGGGTTAAACATCTACTTCTTGATTATGTTGTGATATGAATATGTGTGGATGACCTCTGATTGTTTTACACTTAATATCCACTTATATTGGGTGTATTTATATTTTTCAGACATAATTATGTAATTGATTCATCCTTAATCTAAGGATACCATCTTTGTACGAGATTTCATCTCAATCTCCTTTCATTGAGGCATCTTTTGATTTCTACATGACTTTATTTTATACGATTTATAAAACCCTTTGGAATTTTCATTTCAATCAAAGGGAATCTTTTCTCTATGAAGAATTTTACTAAACAACAAAAAGGAATGTTTCTTTTTTTAACTTACGCGGTGACAATGACCTTTTACGCCGATGTGAGTATTATTTGATCTATGAATTCCTTAACAAGACGTAATGTTTTAAAAAGGAAAATAAATACCATATACTCTTTTTTTGTATTTTGGTATGGATTTCTTTTAAGAATGGATTTATTATTTCAATATCTTAAAATGTTATATTTTTATTGCAATGTGGGAATGTTATCTTTCCTTTATGCTTAAGTTATGTGTTATGATTTTGTTATGGTTCTTGGACATTTTTACGTATATGGGTGGTTCCATGATAAGCCTAGGGTGGGTGAGTCTGAGATAGCTCCCCAATGCATTGGGTAATGTGAAGGAGGTAAACGTGAATGTTTCTCCAAAGAGATTTAGGGAATATACTGTGATGGGTATTTTAAATGTGACTCCCTATGTAGCTATGATAGCTACAATGTAAGTATGTTATGTATGCCTTAATTTACCTTTATTAATTGTGATTATTATGTGTTATTCATAAATATTATGATTTCAGAAGGTATGTTATGATTGAAAATTAGGTTTTCATCGGTTTGTATTTTTGATGGGTTAATGTTTCCTTTCATTATGTTATAACCCTTACTGAGCTTTTTATGCTCATCCCAAGTTTTTGAAATGTTTGTCACAGGTCAAGAGGCAAGTCCATGATGTGATGATAGTGTCGAGGAAGTGTCAAGAAGGAAACCATGATTTATTTTAAATAAGTTTCATTTGATGGAAAAAATGAATACTGTCTTTGTTGTAACGACCTTGTTTAAATGTGGAATTTTATGCATGATTTATGATATAATTCTCTAAAACTCTAAACCTGAAAAGATATTCAATGTGAATTCTTGAAATAACTCAAGATTAAGTAACGTCTAAGGATGGGGCCTTATAGTTATGATTCGCTGGAAAAAATTATTTTTAGTGTACATGTATCTCTCACAAAGTAGAGAGGTATAAGAGTATATGTTGTCCCATTTTTGACTGAACTACAACAAAAAACATCCTTATATTCTTTACTTTTTTCTGATTTTAATTAACCTTAATAATTAACTTTGATAAATTATTTAATTAATCAATTAATCTGATTAATTTTTTTTAATATGATCTATTCACTCCTCTATAGACCATCTACCATTACCCGTTCTAACCTAAAAATTGGTATCAAAGGTTTAGCTTCTTAAAAAAACTTTACCCCTATCATTATGCCTTTCTGATAACTAACATTTGTTTTCCATGTTTATGTTTTCTTTTGTTTGATTACATGGAAAATTCCTTTAAAAACATTTATTTATTTTAATGATTTCTTAAAATAATTTTTTTGGATTTGTGTACGTTTTATCACCTTGGATAGATAAGATATTTATCTACATTTAATTAGTTTATGAGGAATTCTAAGAACGTATTTTTATTACTCTAAAAATTCAATTAATTTGCTGCTGTAGTTTTAGAAACTCTACAGTTTTTAGTTTTAATCAATTTATGTATTTATTTTACTACAACTTCTAAAGATGTAAGATTCAAAATAAGCTTGATTTTATTGAAATTTGACATGTTTATATTGATTTAATTAGTTTACATTGAAGTTTAAAATGGTCGTTGGAATGAAAATTAAATTTCTTGAACTTCTGCTTTGATTTTCCAGAACTATTGTTTTCAAGAATGTTATTGTTTCTATTTTTTGATGATATTTAGAATAGTCGATGGAATATTTTTTTATAATCAATTCATTAAAAATATAATAATTTTTTCTAAAAATAATTATTTTTTACCAAAGTCTGAATCATCTCTTTAAATCCCTTAACAATTCATTGAAGTTTATTAAAGTATTCTATCAAGTTTTTCATGAAAAGTGAAAAGTATGGTTCATCAACCCTAAGATACTGTTCATCATCCCTATGCTACATTACTGATCATGAATAGTGAAAACAATTATTCATCAACCCTACTTTGCTGTTCATCATCCAAATGCTACGTTACTATTCAGGAATATTAGGAAGTATGGTTCATCAACCCAACATTACTTTTCATCATCCATACACTCTGTTACTATTCAAGAATAGTGGAAAGTATGGTTCATCAACCCTACATTTCTATTCAGGAATAGTGAAAAAGTATGGTTCATACCCTACGTTACTCTTCATTCCACAAAGTATGGTTCATACCCTATGTTACTATTCATTCTGCAAAGTATGGTTCATACCCTATGTTAATATTCATTCTGAAATGTATGGTTCTTACCCTATGTTACAGTTCATTAATAGTGAAAATTATGGTTCATCAACCATACATTACTCTTCATTCTAAAGCTATTGTTCATTCTATGCATTCTTTTAAATTTATTTTCTACATATATATGGATTATTTTTAAAGGGATTTCTATTGAAAAAGTTCTCATTAAATATAAGGATTATAATAGAAGAGTTTTTAACATCTATGGTGGAATATTTAGAGAGAAAAATTAATAAATTTTCAATGTATTTTTATCATTAATTTGGAGGTGTCATGTCATGACTCGTCCTCGGGGCCGGTGCCGTGACTACCCCATGATATGGGTGAAAGACCGAAAAAGGTCCGGAAGTGGGGGTTTCGGGCCCGGATTGATCCAGCCTGAGACCCCCTGGGTCGGCCCGATCCGGGTCGACCCGATCCGGGTCCGGGTCCGGCCCGCTTGGGCGCGGCGCAGCCCAGCTGGCGCGGCCCGGCCCGGCCTGGGCGCGGCCCAGCCTGGCGGTCCGGTCAAGCGGCTCGACCATTTCGGCCGAGCGGTGCGGGGTGGCACGCTGCCCCCTGCCAGCATGCAACCGCAGCCCCGACCGCTCCTTGTCAACGGATGCGGCTGAGTGCCGCGTCCCGCCTCCCTCGGTCCCGTGCGGTCGCGGGACCAGCGGCCTGCCGCCGAGGCTTCAACCCTCCCCGGGGGCGCGCTGGGCGCCGCCGTCTCCCGGCCGGAGGCGGCGCGCCCACGGTGTTTTCCGCGGACCACCGGACGCGCTCCGGTGGTCCGTTTTGCTCGCCGCCTTCGCCAACGGTCCTCCCGGGACCCGACCTTCACTACGGAGGCTTCAAATTTACCTTGCGGCCCTGTTTGTCGTCGCCCGCCAATCCGCGCACAACAATCCACCAGCGGAGTCCTCAATCTCCTCCGCGACCCCGACTCCGGCCGCGGTTTCGTTTGGCCTCAAAGGCGCGGCGCGGCGGCACCACACTTCTTCGTCGTGTTCTTTCTTGTTTCCGCGCGGTGCCATTGCACCGCGCCACCATTGTTCATGCCGCAACGAATCAAACAACAAAGGGGGAGGAGAGTCGGCCGTGTTCGTGTGGTCCTACCTCCTCCCGTTAAGTTGGTAACAAGCGACCCAAAATACGAAGAACAACAAGGATTTTTCCCGAACAAAGAAATCAACACAAACAGTTTTCCCCGAAATCAAGAATTACCAACCTGTAAACATAATCTTCGCGGATTAACTTAATATTTAGTTGATCCAAGTTCTTAGATTTAGAAGGAAGTGAACAAGGGTTCACTAACAATCACAAACAAATTCCCTACCACGAGCGTAGTCATCGAACGAGGTTTTTCACGGAAAGGGACGTCGCGGAATTGAACATCATAGAAGAAGATGTCGCGAAAGGTGGATCGTCGCGTCGTGGAGAAAATATTTTTCGGTGTCATTTCGTCAATCTCCGAGGATCCAGCATTCTTCGCGTTCTTCGTCGAGGAAGAAAAACTCCAAGACCTTGAGCCGTTCTCTCCAAAATCCTCCAGCACAACCAAGGAAAAAACAATAAAATAAGGGTTACCTTATTTTATTACTCATGCCAAACGTTTTAAAATTCAAAAATGAATCAAACAATTAACTCAATTAATTTCAACGTTTTAAACTGCCGAATTAATAGAGGTATTTATTATTTAATTAAACGCACGAGTTGACTTCGTTTAATTAAATAATAAATGCATATTTTAATTGGGTGGTTTAAAACATTGCAATTAATTGAGTTAATTGTTTGATTCGTTTTTGAATTTTAAATCGTTTCGCATGAGTAATAAAATAAAGTAACCCTTATTTTATTGTTGTTGCCTTGGTTGTGCATGAGGATTTTGGAGAGAACGTCTCAAGGTCTTGGAGTTCTTCTTCATCGATGAAGAATGCGAAGAACGCCAGATCCTCGGAGATCGAAGAAGCGACACCGACTAGTCTTTTCTCCGCGACGCGATGATCCTCCTTCTGTGACGTCTCCTTCTGCGACGTATTCTTCTACGACGTTCAATTCTGCGACGTCCCTTTCCATGACAAACCTCGTTCGACGACTACGCTCGAGGTAGGGAATTTGTTTGTGATTTTTAGTGAACCCTTGTTTACTTCCTTCTAAATATAAGAACACAGATCAACTAAATATTAAGTTGATCCTTGAAGATTATGTTTACAGGTTGGGAATTCTTGATTTCGGGGAAAACTGTTTGGGTTGATTTCTTTGTTCGGGAAAAATCCTTGTTGTTCTTTGTCTTTTGGGTTGCTTATTACCAACTTAACGGGAGGAGGCCAGACTGCACGAACACGGCCCACTCTCCTCCCCCTTTGTTGTTTGATTCATTGCGGCATGAACAAAGGCGGTGCAGTGCAACGACACAACACGAAAACAAGAAAGAACGCGACGAAGAAGCACGGTGCCGTCGCGCGGCGCCGTTGAGGCCAAACGAAACCGCGGCCAGAGTCAGGGCCGCGGAGGCGACTGAAGACTCCACTGGGGGATCGTTGTGCGCGGATTGGCGGGCGATGACAAACGGGGACGCAAGGTAAATTTAAAGCCTCCACAGTGAAGGTCGAGTCCCGGGAGGACCGTTGGCGAAGAAGACGAGCAAAACGGACCACCGGAGCGCGTTCGGTGGTCCGTGGAAAACATCGCCAGCATGTCGCGCCGGCACGGCGGCGTCGGCGACCGGAGGCGGCGGCCGGCACCGGCCGGCCGCCAGGAAACGACGGCGCCAGGAGTGCCAGCAGGGAGGGCCGCTGGTCTCGCGACCGTGCGGGACTGAGGGAGGCAGGACGCGACGCTCAGCCGCATCCGTTGATAAGGAGCACCCCCCCATGGGGCCGCGATTGCATGCTGGTGGGGGGCAGCGTGCCACACCGCACCGGTCGGCTAAAACGGCTGAGCCACCTGGCCGGACGGTCGGGCCGGGCCGCGCCCCAGCGAACCGGACCCGAACCCGGGTTGGGTCGACCCGGTTCGGGTCGACCCAGGGGGTCCCTGGCCGGATCCGTCCGGGCCCGAAACCCCCAATTCCGGACCTTTTTCAGTCTTTCGCCCATATCTTGGGGTAGTCACGGCATGAGCCCCGAGGATGGGTCGTGACAAATGATAGCATAGCTCCTGGATCATCCACCAGTTGGGCTGGGCCTCGCCCAAATGGACCAGACCTGGACCCGGTTTGGGTCGACCCGGTTCGGGCCGATCCTGGGGATATCGGGCCGGGTCGGACCAGGCCTGATCCCCTTAATACCGAACCTCTTTCGGTCTATTGCCCATAACTTGAGCTGCAGATTTCCGATCAACGCACCGTCAGCTGCGATGAGATCCTTGGATTTAGACGGTCATTTAGGTATATTACACTCAAGGTTTCAGAGAACTTTGGGTTCGGCCGGGTTAGTTCGTACACGAAACCAACCGAGTCCTCGGAGCAGAAACGCTTATAACTTGAGTTCCGGATGTCCGATTGACGTGTCGTCGACTTTGTTGGATTCCTCTAAGTGAGACGGACCCGCAGGCAGCTGAGGATTGGCTAGAGGCTGTGGTGAGAGTCTTCAGGCTAGTTGGGATGCCAGCAAACTTCATGGTGATCTTTGTTGCCAGCCTTCTTCAGGCAGCAGTAGGAAGGTGGTGGAGTCACTTGTTCCAGTTTTGCGACGGGATGACCTTCACATGGGAAGAATTTGAGACCTTCATCAGGGTGGAGTTTGTGCCAGTAGCTCTACTCCCCAAGCGTGTACAGGAGCTGCTGCCTTTGCTGCAGGATTTTCGATCAGTAGCCGAGTCATCTGTTGGCAGTAGACAGATGATACAGAGGTCCAAGAGGACCAGAGCCAGCGTACTCGGAGTGAACGGCGGGACCCGAGGAGCTGTGGAGGCTATCTGTACCCACCCTTCAGGTGGGACTTCCAGTAGACGGCTCGAGGCTGCAGCTTTACTTTCAGTTGCTGTTTTCCCTTTCCAGTTGTACTTTACTTTCAGTTTGGGTTTGTATTCTGGCCCACTTACTTTTCCGCACTTACTGTTGTACCCAGTTTTTACTTAGTATTTACTTCTTCTTGCTTGCTCTGTGGTGTTTGTTTACTTTACAAAGGTAATGCGTTCCCTTTTTACCGGGAATTACGCCTTGGTGCTAGTCGCCAGCCCCTGGCCTATGGAAGGCGGGCTTGGGGTAGTCACGACACGGGCCCCGAGGACAGGTCGTGACATGTCAAAATTTTTTAAATACAAAATTTTGAATTTACTTGCAGTTTGTGCTTTGAGTTTTCAGGAACTATTTTTTATAAATTTAAAGAATTTTGAATGGATTTAAATTATTTTTTAAATCGTTCAATGTTTCTATATTTACGGATATATTTTTCTAATACTTATTCAAATTATTTTGAATGATTTAAATTGAGATTTATTCTAAAGGAATAAAGAGGTAGTGGTGGAGTGATTTTTATAGAGATGTTTGTGAACTCTCTTGTCTCAATTTGTTTTGAATATCTGAAGGAAGAGGAGCTGCTAAAAATTCTGAATATTTATTCAATATATATATATATATATCATTCTCTCTTGCGTGAAATAAAATATAAGACTATATAAAGATACAAATTTCAAGAAACACCTTAATATTTTTGATACTTTGTTTTTTCAAAGAGAAAGTGCTGTGAAATTTGAACCTGCTATGCAATCTGCAATGTCCTATGACACTCTATTTCAGTATTTGAATGATCTCTCTAGGACTGAATTAATTCTGCTTCGACTACAATTTCCTTGACATGATGAGATTATCTAATCCTCAATAACTATTACCATTTATTTAATATTTTATCTTCTCATTATTCTAATTGTGAGTCTGTAACACATTTTCCATATCTCAAACGCACTCTATTTTTATGTTTACGCTTTTGCAGAAAAAAAGAATTATTTTTCATTCTGTTTCCTTGGGTTGTGACTCATAGAGGTTAAATTTAGGATCTAAGGTTTTTGATTGCCTATATCTAAAGTCAGAACTACTTAAGTTTGAATCCCAGTGTCTAAAGTCATATTTTATGTGTTGTGACTCCCCATAAAAAAGTCAGTGTTGTGGTTTTCCCTCAACTAGAAAAGTATTTTGTAATTGGGTTATGATTCCCCCCCCAAAATCATTTTTAGTGTACATGTATCTCTCACAAAGTAGATAGGTATAAGAGTATATGTAGGCCCATTTTGGACCAAACTACTACAAAAAACATCCTTATATTCTTTACTTTTTTTCAGATTTTAATTAACCTTAATAATTAACTTTGATAAATTATTTTATTAATCAATTAATCTGATTAAATGTAATAATATGGTATATTCACTCCCCTATAGACCATCTACCATTACCCATTCCGACCTAAAAATTGGTATGAAATGTTTATCTTCTTAGAAATAGTTTACCCCTATCATTATCCCCTTCTGATAACTAACAATTTGTATCAAAGGGAAATACTTTTTTGAATTGATTATCTCTATTATTCCCTTTTCTGATACCCTTAAATTTATATCAAGAGATTATTCCTTTTGGAATTATCAAATCCCTCTCTAGATTCTGCTTTGATTTTATTTTTGCTAATATTTTTTTATACCTCATAATCTAAGGATAAGATCTTATAATACGGAAGGATTGAACCATAATGATTCTTAGATTCCTCAAATAACACCACATTTGATGGTAATGATTATGGTTGCTGGAGATCATGAATAGAGGACTTACTAAAACAGTTAATCATTGAGTACTTGTCTATTATGTCAAAACAATACACACTGCTTGAAGCTGAACCATATATTCTTACCGAAAAATGATTATTCTAGATATGTTTTAAATTAAAAATTATTTAATATTTTATATTATGAAATTAATAGAAGTGTTTTTATTCATGTGTCTTCTTGTAAGAAATCTCATGAAATATGAAATATTCTACAAGTATCTCACATTGGATATGACAAAATAATCCATACCAAACATGGAATGCTTTATGCCGAGTAATAAGAATTCAAGATAGGTGAAGATGAAATAGTAAACCAAATGTTCCACAAATTCACAAGCATCGTGAATATAAGGAATTATCTTGGAGAAGCTCCAGAAAACCCAATACATGTAGAAAGAGTCCTACATGACTAACCAAATAAGTGGAATGCTAAGAAAGTTTCCATTGATGAAATAAATAATTTCAAAGAGTACACACTTGATGAATTGATTGGATCACTCCTTTAGTATGAATTGGAATAGAACAACATAGATAATGAGGAGACAAAAAAAAAGAAAAGGTGTAGATTTTAAATATATAAATGTTGTTTGTACAAACTCTTATGATTCCGATCTACATGATAGTGAAAAGGAAGACATGACTTAGATTGTGACTGAAGTTTACAAAAGAATGAAAAATAAAGGATTCATGAACCGGTTTAAAAGAAACCCTCAAAAAGAAAAATATAAGAGAGATAAGAAAGGTGATATGAATTATAATAGTTTAGATGTAACCTATTATACATGTTGGAAGAAAGGGCATATCAAACCTAATTTTCCTAAAATAAATAATAAATAAAAATACAAAAATAAGGACAAAAAACCATTGACCACTAGTTGGAGTTGTAAAGAAGAATCTGATTCCAGTGAACAATATAGAAATGAAAAATAAAGTTATAACTTTTGATTTATGGTATCACTGGACAAGGTTAGTAATTATTGTCTTTATTCTAAATATTCTAATTCATAATGTGATTTTAAAAACCCCAATTGTTTTGAATTAAATAAAGAAATTGAAATATTAAGAATTTTATTTTCAAAGCTGATTATATATATATATATATTAAGTTTAAAGAAAACAAAGAGAAACTTGTTTATGAAAATAAAGTACTTTTGCAGCATAATGAAAAACTAAGTAACACTACTTCTTCTTCTTGTCATTCAAAATCTTAATAAAATTTTAAATGAGCACATGATTTGAATGAAAATTTGAAAAAGGAACTTGAATGTCTTAAAAAAATTTTATCTTATTTTATTCAAGGTTGTGAGAAATATCATGAGATGATGTTTTTGAAAAAAACTTATAAAAATAAATATGGTTTTGGTTATGATAAGATATTACCTCAAAAGTATAAAACTCATTTTAATAAAAGTAAAAAGGGTTGTACTTCTACTGTTACTTGTATAGAATGTGGCATGAAAGGACACTGTGTAAATGATTGTTATCTTATATTTAAATAATACATGGGATTTAAAAGAAATAATATTTCTAAATCATTATTATCTGGAGTACCTTAAAATACATGCTTATATTCTGTATGGGTACCCAGAAATTGTATAACTAATCCTATTGGACCCAAAGTAGCTTGGGTACCAAAATTGTCAAGTAATTGATTTTTGTAGGAAAAATGCTATGAATGTCTCAAGAGTGACATATGGTACATGTAAATTTGATGATCTAGGAATATGATCGAAGAACCATTAAAGTTCACCACTTACAACACATGTGATGGAGGCACTATTACTTTTGGAGACAATTCTAAAGGAAAATTAAATGTTTTTGGTAAAGTTTGTATTTCAAATTATACTTTTATTCTTAGAGTTTTATATGTTGAAGGTTTAAAACATAATTTAATTAGTATATCAAAAATATGAGATGATGGAATGGAAGTTAAATTTCAACATTATAAATTATTAGTTTTTATATTTGATTGTATATTATTTTATGCTAACAGAAAAGATAATATTTATATTATTGATTTTTCTGAACTAACTATTCAACATGTAAATGTTTGAATGCTATACAGAATGATAACATCCTTTTGGCATCGATGTTTAGGTGATGTTAATTTTAGAATGTTGCGTAAGATCTCAAAACATGAGAATGTGTTACAACTACCTTCCTTGAAGAAAGAATATCTTCATGTATGTAAAGCTTGAATAAAAGTGATGCAACAAAAAATTTATTTTTTACCCATCAACCAGATAAGTAATGATAGACCTTTACAGTTATTAAATCTTGATTTATTTTTACCCACTCAAATTTATATCCTTGGTGGAAAGAAATACACTTTAGTTATTATTGATGATTATAGTACATTTACTTGGGTATACTTTCTTGCTCATAAAAATCATACATTTTCTATATTTTCTGCCTTTTGTAAATTAGTTCAGAATGAAAATGGTTTTATGATTATTTTTATTCGCAATGATAAAGGGGGTTATTTTCATAATTTTGAGTTTGAAAACTTTTGTGAAAATAATGGTTATTTTCATAGTTTTTCTACACCTAGAACACCATAGAAATATTGTATTGTAGAACAGAAAAAATAGAACTCTAATTGAAATGGATCAAAATATATTAAGTGAATATAATTTTACAAGATATTTTTGGGCTAAGGATATTTTTTATGCATGTTATATTTTAAATGGAATTCCTATTATAACTTTTTCAAAGAGAACTCCTTATGAATTATTCCAAAGTAAAATCCTAAAGTTGGTTACATTAGAGTTTATGGTTATAATGTTATTTTAAATTCAAAGGATTATTTAGATAAATTTGATGCTAAGAGTAATGAATGTATTTTTCTTGGATATTATAATAATAGTAAATCTTATAGAGTTTATAATAAAATAACTATGATTATTGAATAATCTGGTCATGTTATGTTAGATGAAAATAATGTTAAATAAATTCTGATTCTAATGTTAATGATGAAGAGTTTAGATAATTTAATTCTAGTGAAGAAGTTACTCAAGATAAGAATGAATTAATTATGGGGGAGCATACTCCTTATCAACCAGATCCGAAATCCTAGAAGATTCACAAAGATCATCCTGTTGAAAATATAGTTGGCAATGTTGATTCTGGTGTTAAAACTAAAAATTTTATTTTAAATTTTTGTGCCAATTCTACTTTTATTTTTTATTTTGTTCCTTTTAATGTTAATGATGCCTTAAAATATGAAAACTGTATTTTTTCTATGTAAGATTAATTAAATTAGTTTTTTAGAAATATTTTTTTTAATTTAGTTGAAGTTCTTGAGTTTAAGAAAGTAATTGGAACTAAGTGCATATTTAAAAATAAACCAGATAAATCTGGATAGATTTTCAAAAAAAAAAAATCTAGAATTGTTTCTCACGTATACTCTAAAGATGAAGGTATAGACTTTGAATATTCTTTTTCACATGTTTCCAGGTCAAAGGAAATTATAATTTTGTTGTATTTTACTTGTTTTCAAGGTTTAAGATTATATCAAATGGATGTAAAAAGTTCTTTCTTAAATTGTTTTATAACTAAAGAAATTTATGTTTCTCAAACCCCTGGTTTTGAAAGTGAAAAATTTCTTAAACATGTTTTTAAATTATCTAAATCATTATATGGTCTCAAACAAGCACCTCGTGCTTGGTATGAAAGAGTTTCTTTATTTTTATTAAATAATGGTTTCAAAAAATGCAATTTTGATACAACTATTTTTATTAAAAGAACTTCTGATGATATTTTAGTTGTTCAAATTTATGTTGATGATATAGTTTTTGGATCATCTGGTGAAATAATCTGTATTGAATTTTCTTCTTTGATGTCTTCTGAATTTTACATTAGTTTAAAGTGAGAATTAAAATTCTTTCTTGGACTTCAAATTTTTCAATGAAAAGATGGAATTTTTCTTAATCAATCTATGTATGCTAAATAGTTGGTTAAACAATTTGGTCTTGGTTATACTAAATCTAAGAAAAATCATATGGGAACTAATTGAAAATTAGATATTGATGCATATGGTAAATCCATTGATTTTATAGTGTATAGATGCATGATACGTAGCTTTCTATATTTAACTACATCTAAACCCAAAATCATTTTTAGTGATTGTTTATGTGCAAGATTTAAAGAAGATCCTAAATAAAGTCATATTAAATCTATCAAAAGAATAATTAGATATGTTAATGGAACCGATGATTCTGCTTTATTTTATAGAAAATATAACTATTTTGATTTAAAATCTTATTCTGATTCTAATTTTAGGGGCTGTATAATTAATCGAAAAAGCACATTAGGTATGTTTTATTTTCTCAAAAAAATATTGATTTCCTTTTCATCTAAGAAACAACTATCGATTTCTTTATCTACTATAGAAACTGAGTATATATCTGTTACTAGTAGTTGTTCTCAAAGTTTATGGATTAAGAAAACCTTATATGATTTTGGTGTTTATCTTGATAAATTGCCTACTTATTGTGATAATACTTCTCTATTTTTTATTTCTAAAAACCCCTTACAAAATTCTATAATAAAGAACATTGATCTTAGATATTATTTTTTTAGAGATCATAAGAACATGGGTGATTTTGTTTTAGAATTTATACCTTTTGAAAATTAGCTAGAAAATATTTTTACAATGCATTTAGGCTCTAATGAGTTTGAAAAAAATTAAACTTAAACATGGTATATTGGAATTTTAATTTTTTAATGCATTTTTTAGGGGGAGTTTGTTTTTAATTTTTGTTTATTTACTAAAATTGGAGAAATAACTTGGTTTTAATTCTTTTAAAACATTGGTTTTGGGAGATATATTTTGGGAGAAATTGGTAGAAATAATTAGGGAGAAACAAATGGAGAGAAATAAATTGGTTTTAATTAGTTCAAAAGATTTCTTTTGTAATCAAAATAAAAAGGGAGATATTTTTTGTGCATGTGAATTCTATTTTTTTCAATTACTTTTTTAATTACATTGGAAGATTTTTTTCCATGTTTATGTTTTCTTTTGTTTTATTACAAGTGAAATTCGTTTAAAAACCTTTATTTATTTTGATGATTTATTAAACTAAAGTGTTTGGATTTATGTAATTATTATCACCTTAGATAGATAATATATTTATCTACATTTAATTATTTTATGAGGAATTCTGAAAACGTATTTTTATTACTCTAAAAATTCAATTAATTTGTTGTTGTAGTTTTAGAAACACTACAGTTTTTAGTTTAAAAAATTTATGTATTTATTTTACTACAACTTCAAAAGATGTGAGATTCAAAAGAAAGTTGATTTTATAGAAATTTGACATGTTTATATTAATTTAATTAGTTTACATTGAAGTTTAAAATGGTCGTTTGAATGATGAATAAATTTATTGAACTTCTGCTTTGATTTTTCAGAACTATTGTTTTCCAGAATGTTATTGGTTCTGTTTGTTGAGGATATTTAGAATAGTAGATGAAATAATTTTTTTGATTATGGATTCATTAGAAATATAATTAGTTTTTCTACTAATAAGTATTTTTGACCAAAGTCTGAATCATCTGTTTAAAACCCATAAAAATTCGTTGAAGTTTATAAAAGTGTTATATCCAGTTTTTCATGAATAGTGAAAAGTATATTTCATCAACCCTAAGCTACTGTACATCATCCCTATGCTACATTACTGATCATGAATAGTGAAAACAATTGTTCATCAACCCTACATTACTGTTCATCATCCACACTCTACATTGCTATTCATGAATATTGGAAAGGATGGTTCATCAACCCTACATTACTATTCATCATCGATACACTCTGTTGCTATTCATGAATAGTGTAAAGTATTGTTCATCAACCCTACATTACTGTTCATGAATAGTGAAAAGTAAGGTTCATACCCTACGTTACTATTCATTCCGCAAAGTATGGTTCATACCCTATGTTACTATTCATTCTACAAAGTATGGTTCATAACCAATGTTAATATTCATTCTGAAAAGTATAGTTCTTATGCTATGTCACTGTTCATTAATAGTGAAAAGTATGGTTCATCAACCATACATTACTCTTTATTGTAAAGTTATTATTCATTCCATGCATTTTTTAAATTGATTTTCTACATATTTATGGATTATTTTTAAAGGGATTTATATTGAAAAAATTCTAATTAAATATAAGGATTATAATAGAAGAGTTTTTAATATTTTTGGTGGAATATTTAGAGAGAAAATTTAATAATTTTTCAACGTCTTTTTATCATTATTTGGAGGTGTCAAAATTTTTTAAATTCAAAATTTTTAATTTACTTGAAAATTGTGATTTGATTTTTCAGGAACTATTTTCCCTAAATTTAAAGAGGTTTGAATGGATTTAAATCATTGTTTTAAATCATTCAATGTTTCTATATTTATGGAGATATTTTTGAATACTTATTCAAATTATTTTGAATGATTTTAATTGAGATTTATTCTAAAGGAAGAAAGAGGCAACAATGGAGTGATTTTTATAGATATATTTGTGAATGCTCTTAACTCAATTTATTTTGAATATCTGAAGGAAATGGAGCTGCTAAAAATTATGAATATTTATTCAATATATATATATATATCATTATCTCTTGAATGAAATAAAATACAAGACTATATAGAGGTACAAATTTCAAGAAACATGTTAACATTTTTGATACTTTGTCTTTTTCAAAGAGAAAGCGCTTTGAACTTTGAACCTGCTATGCAATTTGCAATGTCCTATGGCACTCTATTTCGGCATTTGAATGATCTCGCTAGGATTGAATTAATTCTGCTTCGACAACAATTTCCTTGACAAGATGAGATGATCTAATACTCAACAACCAGTGCCATTTCTTTAATATTTTATCTTCTCATTCTTCAAGTTGTGAGTTTGTAACACATTGTCCATATCTCACATGCACTCTATTTTTATGTTTACGCTTTTGCAGACAAAAGAATTATTTTTTATTCTGTTTTCCTGGGTTGTGACTCCTAGAGTTTAAATTTTGGATCTAAGGTTTGTGACTCCCTATATCTAAAGTTAGAACTTCTTAGGTTTGACTCCGGGTGTCTAAAGTCAGGTTGTAAGTGTTGTGACTCCCCATAAAAAAGTCAGTGTTGTGGTTATCCCTCCACTCGAAAAGTATTTTGTAATTGGGTTATGATTCCCCCCCAAAAATTCATTTTTAGTGTACATGTATCTCTCACAAAGAAGAGAGGTACAAGAGTATATGTAGTCCCATTTTGGACCGAACTACTATAAAAAACATCCTTATATTATTTACGTTTTTCTGATTTTAATTAACCTTAACAGTTAACTTTGATAAATTATTTTATTAATCAATTAGTCTGATAATTTTTTTAATATGGTATATTCACTCCCCCATAGACCATCTACCATTACCCGTTTGACCTAACAATTGGTATCAAAGGTTTTTCTTCTTAAAAATAGTTTACCCCTATCATTATCCCCTTCTAATAAGTAACAATTGGTATCAAAGGGAAATACTTTTTTGAATTGATTATATCTATTATTATTTTTTCTAATACCCTTCAATCTTTATTAAGAGATGATTCCTTTTGTAATTATCAAATCCCTCTCTAGTGTATGCTTTGATTTTATTTTTGCTAACATTTTTCTATACCTCACAGTCTAAGGAAAAGATATTATAATATGGAAGGATTGAACCTTAATGATTCTTGGATTCCTTAAAAGCCACCACATTTGATGGTAATGATTATGGTTACTAGAGATCATGAATAGAGGACTAACTAAAACAGTTAAGCATTGAGCACTAGTTTATTATGTCAAAATAGTAGACACTTCCTGAAGTTGAACCATATATTCTTACCGGAAATGATCCTACTATATATGTTTTAAATTAAAAATTATTTAAAATTTTATATTATGACATTAATAGAAGTGTTTTTAGTCATGTGTCTTCTTGTAAGACAACTCATGAAATATGGAATATTCTACAAGTAACTCACCTTGGCTATGAAAAAATAATCCGTACCTAACCTTGAATGATTCATGCTGAGTAATAATAATTCAAGATAGGTGGAGATAAAATAGTAAACCAAATGTTCCAATGATTCGCAGTCATCGTGAATGGAATGAATTCTCTTGGAGAATCTCTAGAAAACCCAATAATTGTTGAAAGAGTCCAAAAATACTTACCAAAGAAGTGACATGCTAAGAGAGTATCCATTGATGAAAGCAAGAATCTCAAAGTGTACACACTTGATGAATTGATTGGATCACTCATTCAGTATGAATTGGAACTGAACAACATAGCTGCAGAGGAGACAACAAAAAGAAAAGGTGTATCTTTTAATTCTATAAATGTTGTTTCTAATGACTCTTATGATTCTGATCTACATGATAGTGAAAAGGAATACATGACTTAGATTGTGACTGGAGTTTACAAAAGAATGAAAATTAAAGGATTCATGAATCGGTTTAAAAGAAACACTCAAAAATAAAAATACAAGGGAGATAAGAAAGGGGATATGAATTATAATAGTTCAGATGTAACCTGTTATATATGTAGGAAGAAAGGGAATATCAAACCTAATTTTCCTAAAATAAATAATAAAGAAAAATAAAAAAACAAGGACAAAAAGGCATTGACCACTAGTTGGAGTTTTAATAAGAATATCATTCTAGTGAACAATATGGAAATGAAAAAGAAAGTGATAACATTTTCATTATGGTATCACTGGACAAGGTTAGTAATTCTTGTTTTTATTCTAAATATTCTGATTCAGAATGTGATTTTAAAAACCCCAATTTTTTTGAATTAAATAATGAAATTGAAATATTAAGAATATATATTTTCAAAGATGCCGATATATATATATATATCAAGGTTAAATAAAACAATGGGAAACTTTTTTATGAAAATAAAATACTTTTGTAGCATAATGAAAAATTAAGTAACACAAATTCTTCTTCTTCTCATTCAAAATCATAAGTTTTTTTAAATCTTCTCAAGATTTGAATGAAAATTTGAAAAAGGAAGTTGAATGTCTTAAAAAAAATTATCTTCTGTTATTAAAGGTTGTGAGAAATATCATGAGATTATGTTTTTGAAAAAAACTCATAAAAATAAATATGGTTTTGGTTATGATAAGATATTACTACAAAATAATAAATCTCATTATAATAAAAGTAAAAAGGGTTGTACTTTGACTGTTACTTGTTTTAAATGTGGCATGAAAGGACACTGTACAAATAATTGTTCTCTTATTTTTAAACAATCCTTGGGATTTAAAAAAACTAATATTTATAAATCAATATTATCTAGAGTAACTTCAAATACATGCATAAATTATGTATGTGTGCCCAAAAATTGTATAACTAATCCCGTTGGACAAAAAGTAGATTGGGTACCAAAATTGTCAAGTAATTGAATTTTGTAGGAAACATGCTATGAATGTCTCAAGAATGACATAAGGTACATGTAAAGTGGATTATCTAGGTATATGATCGAAGAACCATTAAATTTTACCACATACAACACATGTGATGGAGGCACTATTACATTTGGAGACAATTCTAAAGGAAAAGTAAAAGATTTTGGTAAAGTTGGTATTTCAAATTTTACTTTTATTTCTAGAGTTTTACATGTTGAAGGTTTGAAACATAATTTATTTAGTATATTAAAATTATGAGATGATGTAATGGAAGTTAAATTTCAACATGATAAATGATTAGTTTTTAAATTTGATTGTATATTATTTTATGTTAACAGAAAAGATTATATTTATATTATTGACTTTATTGAACTAAATATTCAACATGTAAATGTTTGAATAATTTACAGATTGATAACATCCTTTTGGCATCGATGTTTATGGGATGTTAATTTTAGAATGTTGCCTAAGATCTCAAAACATGAGAATGTGTTACAACTACCTTCCTTGAAGAAAGAATGTCTTCATGTATGTGAAGCTTGAATAAATGGGAAGCAATAAAAAATTTATTTTTGACCAATCAACCAGATAAGTACTAATAGACCTTTACAGTTAGTTAATCTTGATTTATTTGTACCCACTCAAATTTACAGCCTTGGTGTAATGAAATATACTTTAATTATTATTAATGATTATAGTAAATTTACTTGGGTATACTTTATTTCTCATAAAAATCATACATTTTCTAGATTTTCTGCTTTTTTAAATTTATTTTAGAATGAAAATGGTTGTATGATTATTTTTATTCGCAGTGATAAAGGGGGTTATTTTCATAATTTAGAGTTTGAAATTTTTTGTGAAAATAATGGTTATTTTCATAATTTTTTTCCTCCTAGAACACCGCAGAAAAATGGTATTATAGAAAAGAAAAAATAGAACTCTTATTTAAATAGATCTAAATATGTTAAGTGAATATAATTTTCTTAGATATTTTTGTGCTAAGTCTATTTTCTATGCATGTAATATTTTAAATGTAATTCTTATTATAACTTTTATAAAGAGAACTCCTTATGAATTATTCCAAAATAAAAGCCTAAAGTTGGTTACTTTAGAGTTTATGGTTGTAATGTTTTTATTTTAAATTCAAAGTATTATTTAGATAAATTTGATGCTAAGAGTGATGAATGTATTTTTCATGGATATTATAATAATAGTAAATCTTATACAGTTTATAATAAAATAACTATGATTATTTAAGAATCTATTCATGTTATGTTTTATGAAAATAATTTTAAATAGATTCTAATTATAATGTTAATGATGAAGAGTTGGGAGAATTTAATTTCAGTGAAGAAGTTACTCAAGATAAGAATGAATTAATTTAGGGGGAGCATACTACTTATTAACCAGATCCAAAATCATAGAAGATTCACAAAGATTATCTTATTGAAAATATAATTGGAAATGTTGATTCTGTTGTTAAAACTAAAAATTATATTTTTAATTTTTGTGCCAATTCTACTTTTTTTTGATTATTTTTCTTTTAATGTTAATGATTCTTTAAAAGATTAAAACTGGATTTTTTCTATGTAAGATTAATTAAATTAGTTTTTTAGAAATAATTTTTGGAATTTACAAGAATTTCTTGAGTGAAAGCAAGTAATAGGAACTAAGTTGATATTTAAAAATATACTGGATGAATCTTGACATATTGTCAAAAGAAAAGCTAGAATTGTTTCTCAAGTATACTCTCAAGAAGAAGGTATATACTTTGAATATTCTTTTTCACTTGTTTCCAGGTTAGAGAAAATTATAATTTTGTTGGAGTTTACTTGTTTTCAAGGTTTAAAATTATATCAAATTGATGTAAATAGTGATTTCTAAAATTGTTTTATAACTGAAGAAGTTTATGTTTCACAACCCCCTAGTTTAGAAAGTGAAAAATATCCTAAACATGTTTTTAAATTATCTAAATCATTTTATGGTCTCAAACAAGAACCTCGTGCTTGGTATGAAAGAGTTTCTTTATTTTTATTAAATAATTATTTCAAAAAATGAAATGTTGATCCAACTCATTTTATTAAAATAACTTCTGATGATATTTTAGTTGTTCAAATTTATGTTGATGATATAGTTTTTGGACCATCTAGTGAAATACTATGTATTGGATTTTCTTCTTTGATGTATTCTGAATTTTACATGAGTTTAATGGGAGAATTAAAATTCTTTATTAGACTTCAAAATTTTCAAAGAAAATATAGAATTTTTCTTAATCAATCTATGTATTCTAAGGATTTGGTTAAAAGATTTTCTCTTGATTATACTAAATCTATGAAAAATCCTATGGGAACTAATTGAAAATTAGATATTGATGCATATGGAAAATATATTGATTTTAGAGTTTGTAGATGTATGATAAGTAGCTTGCTATATTTAACTACATCTAAACCCAAAATCATTTTTAGTTATTGTTTATGTGAAAGATTTCAAGAAGATCATAAATAAAGTCATATTAAATCTGTCAAAATAATAATTAGATATGTTAAAGGAACTGAAAATTCTACTTTATTTTATCCAAAATATAACTATTTTGATTTAACATCTTATTCTGATTCTGATTTTGGGGGATGTAGAATTGATTGAAAAATCACATCAAGTATGTTTTATTTTCTCGAAAAAAGTTTTATTTCCTATTTATCTAAGAAAAACTATCAATTGCTTTATATACTACATAAACTGAGTATATATCTGCTGCTAGTAGTTGTTTCCAATGTTTATGGATTAAGAAAATATTATATGATTTTGGTGTTTATCTTGATAAATTTCCTACTTATTGTGATAATACTTCTACATTTTTTATTTCTAAAAACCCCTTACAAAATTCTATAATAAAGAACATTTCTCTTAGATTTCATTTTTTCGTGATCATGTGAACAAGGGTGATATTTTTTTAGAATTTATACCTTTTTAATATTAGCTAGCAAATATTTTTACAATGCCTTTAGACTCTACTAAGTTTGAAAAAAATTAAACTTGAACTTGGTATCTTGTAATTTTAAATTTTTAATGCATTTTTTAAGGGGAGTTTGTTTTCACTTTTTGTTTATTTACAAAAAGGTGGAGAAATAACTTGGTTTTAATTCTTTTAAAACATTGGTTTTAGGAGAGATATTTTTGGGGAAAATGGGTAGCAATAATTGGGGAGCAATAAATGGAGAGAAATAAATTGGTTTTAATTAGTTCAAAATATTTGGTTTTGTAATAAAATAAAAAGGGAGATATTGTTTGTGCATATGCATTCTCTTTTGTTCAATTACTTGTTTAATTACTTGGGAAGATTTTTTTCCATGTTCATGTTTTATTTTGTTTGATTACATGTGAAATTCATTTAAAAACCTTTATTTATTTGGATGATTTATTAGAATAAAATGTTTGGTTTTATGTAATTCTTATCACCTTGGATAGATAAGAGATTTATCTATATTTAATTAGTTTATGACGAATTATAAAAATGTATTTTTATTACTCTAAAAATTCAATTAATTTGCTGCTGTAGTTTTAGAAACTCTAAAATTTTTAGTTTTAAAAAATTTATGTATTTATTTTACTACCACTTCTAAAGATGTAATATTCAACATAAACTTGAATTTATAGAAATTTGACATGTTTATATTAATTTAATTTGTTTACATTGAAGTTTAAAATGGTTATTGGAATGATGATTAAATTTATTGAACTTCTGCTTTGATTTTTTAGAACTATTGTTTTACAGAATATTATTGGTTCTATTTGTTGAGGATATTTAGATTAGTAGATGTAATATTTTTTTTATTATAAATTCATTAGAAATATATTATGTTTTTCTACAAATAAGTATTTTTGACCAAAGTCTGAATCATCTGTTTAAAACCCATAAAAATTCATTGATGTTTATAAAAGTATTATATCTAGTTTTTTATGAATAGTGAAAAGTATGGTTCATCAACCCTAAGATACTATTCATGATCCCTATGCTACATTATTGATCATGAATAGGGTATTTTTTTTTTCAACAACCCTAAATTACTGTTCATCATCCACACGGTACGTTACTATTCATGAATATTGGAAAGTATGGTTCATGAACCCTACATTATTGTTCATCATCCATACACTCTATTACTATTCATGAATACGAGAAATTATGGTTCATCAACCCTGCATTACTATTCATGAATAGTGAAAAGTATGGTTAATACCCTACGTTACTGTTCATTCCGCAAAGTATGGTTCATACCCTATGTTACTATTCATTCTCCAAAGTATGGGTCATACCCTATGTTAATATTCATTCTGAAAAGTATGGTTCTTACCCTATGTTACTGTTCATTAATAGTGCAAATTATGGTTCATCAACCATACATTACTATTCATTCTAAATTTACTGTTCATTCCATGAATTTTTTATAAATTGATTTTCTATATATATATGGATTGTTTTAAAAGGGATTTATATTGAAAAAATTATCATTAAATATAAGGATTATAATAGAAGAGTTTTTAATATTTATGGTGGAATTTGTATAGGGAAAAATTAATAATTTTTCAACGTCTTTTTATCATTAATTTGGAGGGGTCAAAATTGTTTAAATTCAAAATTTTGAATTTACTTGTAGCTTGTGCTTTGAGTTTTTAGGAAATATTTTGTCTAAATTTAAAGAAGTTTGAATGAATTTAAATCATTTTTTAAATCATTCAATGTTTCTATATTTATGGAGATATTTTTGTAAGACTTATTCAAATTATTTTGAATGATTTTAATTGATATTTATTCTAAAGGAATAAAGCAGCAATGCTGTAGTGATTTTTATGGAGATATTTGTGAATGCTCTTGACTCAATTTATTTTGAATATCTTAAGGAAGAAGAGATGATACAACTTATGAATATTTATTCAATATATATATATCATTATCTCTTGCATGAAATAAAATAACAGACTATATAAAGATACAAATTAAAAGAAATAGGTTAACATTTTTGATACTTTGTTTTTCCAAAGAGAAAGTGTTGTAAACTGTGAACCTGCTATGAAATCTACAATGTCCTATGACACTCTATTTCAGTATTTGAATGATCTCTCTATGGATTAATTAATTTTTCTTTGACTAAAATTTCCATGACAAGATGAGAACATCTAATCCTCAACAACTAGTACCTTTTATTTAATATTTTATCTTCTCATTCTTATAGTTGTTAGTGTGTAACACTTTTTCCATCTCTCACACACACTGTATTTTTATGTTTATGATTTTGCAGACAAAATAATTTCTTGTTATTATGTTTTCTTGGGTTGTGACTCCTAGAGTCTAAATTTTTCATCTATGGTTTGTGACTCCCTGTATCTAATGTCATAATTTCATAGGTTGTGACTCCTAGTTTCTAAATTCAGGTTATACGTGTGTCGACTCCCTATAAAAAAGTCTATGTTGTGGTTATCTCTCCAGTAAAAAATTATTTTGTAATTGGTTTATGATTCCCCCATAAAAAACATTATTAGTGTACATTTATCTCTCACGAATTAGAGAGGTATAATATTATCTATAAAACCATTCCATAACGAACTACTATAAAAACATCCTTGTGTTCTTTAATTTTTATGATTTTAATTAACCTCAATAATTAACTTTTATAAATTATTTTATTAATCAATTAATCTGATTAATTTTTTTAATCTGGTATATTCACTCTCCTCTAGACCATCTTCCATTACCCGTTCCAACCTAACAATTGGTATCAAAGGTTGAGCTTCTTCAAAATAGTTTACCCCTATCATTATCCCCTTATAATAACTAAAAATTGGTATTAGAGGGAAATCCTTTTCTTGAATTGATTATCTCTATTATTCTCTTTTCTGATACCCTTCAATCTGTATCAAGAGATTATTCCTTTTGGAATTATCAAATCCCTCTCTAGAGTCTGCTTTGATTTTATTTGTGCTAACATTTTCCTATACCTCACAGTCTAAGGACATGATTTTATAAGATGGAAGGATTGAAACACGATGATGCTTGGATTCCTCAAAATCCACCACATTTTATGGTAATGATTATGGTTACTGGAGATCATGAACGAAGGATTAACTCAAACAATTAAGCATTGAGCACAAGTCTATTATGTCAAAATAGTACACACTGCCTGAAGATGACCCATATACTCTTACCAGAAATGATGCTACTAGATACGTTTTAAATTAAATATTATTTAATATTTGATATTCTGCTATTAACAGAAGTGTTTTTAGTCATGTGTCTTCTTGTAAGACTGCTCATGAAATTAAGAAGATTCTACAAGTTACTCACCTTGGCTATAACAAAATAATTCGTACCAAACATGGAATTCTTCATGCTGAGTAACAAGACTTCATGATAGGTGAAGATGGAATAGTAAAACAAATGTTCCAAATATTCACAAGCATCGTGAATGGATTGAATTCTCTTGGAGATGCTCTGGAAAACTCAATACTTGTTGAAAGATTCCTACAAGCCTTTCCAAAGAAGCGACATTCTAAGAAAGTTTCTATTGATTAAGGAAAGAATTTCCAAGAGTACACACTTGACGAATTGATTGGATCACTCCTTCAGTATGAATTGGAACTAAACAACATAGCTGCTGAGGAGAAAATAAAAAATAAAACATGTAGCTTTTAAATCTATAAATGTTGTTTCTACTGACTCTTATGATTCTGATATACATGATAGTGAAAAGGAAGACATGACTAAGATTGTGACTGGAGTTTACAAAAGAATTAAAAACAAAGGATTCAAGAATCAGTTTAAAAGAAACCCTTAAAAAGAAAAATATAAGAGAGATAAGAAAGGTGATATGAATTATAATACTTCAAATGTAACCTGTTAAGCATATAGTAAGAAAGGGTATATAAAAACTAATTTTCCTAAAATAAATAATAAAGAAAAAGGAAAAAATAAGGACAAAACGACATTGACCACTAGTTGGAGTTGTACAGAAGAATCTGATTCCAGTGAACAATATGTAAATGAAAAAGAAAGTGTTAACTTTTTCTTTATGGTATCACTAGACAAGGTTAGTAATTATTTTTTTATTTTAAATATTCTGATTCAAAATGTGATTTCCACTACTAGAAAAACAGGTATTTGCGACGGGATCCCGTCGTAAATGGCTTTTTGCGACAGGGCCCTTCGCAAATGGCCCGTTGCTGAAAACGGGGTCGCAACAACAATTATTTGCGACGGGCCCGTCGCTAAAGCTTTTTTTGTGATGGGGATTCTCCCCATCGCAAATAGTACTCTCTATATTTGTAAAAAACTTTTCGAATAGTAATTGCGACGGGACCCATCGCAAAAACTATTTAAAAAAATAAATAAAAAACTATTAATAAATTATTTTAATGCATATAATAATAATACTATTTGCGATGGGCATAGTATCCCGTTGCAAATACTATAAAAAAATAAAAAAAATAAATTATTAATAAATTATTTTAATTAATATAATAATAATCCAATTATAACTCAAAAATAAAAAATAATAAAATATTAATAAATGATTTTAATTAATATAATAATAGAATTATAATTCAAAAATAAAAATAATAAATTATTAATAAATTATTTTAATTTATATAATAATAATAGAATTATAATTCAAAAATAAAAAATAATAAAATAGTAATAAATGATTTAATTAATATAATAATATTAGAATTATAATTCATAAATAAAAAAATATTAATAAGTTATTTTAATTAATATAAAAATAATAGAATTATTTTACATTCAAATATTAAAATAATTCAAGTATTACAAAAAAATATTATTAAATTATAATATTATAAAATTTTAATATATATATAAAATTTAATATTATAAAATATAAATAATATTATTATTCATATTAATATTGTTATTTCAAAATATAATATTATTAATATTTTATAATGAGACAGAAACTACAAATAGAAAAAAAATCATATTTTGATTTAACAAATTTTACAACATAAAAACAAACTCTAATCTGAAGGAGGGGGGGTGGGAGGGGGGGATCTGCAGATGGTGGTGGAGGAAACTCCATCCCTAAAGCATGAGTGAGTCGGCACATGTACTCCATCTGCTCCTGATGCTGCTGCTGCCACCGACTCGTCTGCTCCTCGTACAGCTGCTGCTGGCGTCGGCGCTTCTCCTCATGCTGCTGACGCATCTGCTCCTGCTCCTATCAGAGACTCTCTATCAGTGTAGTGTGAGATCGCAACTGATCATCATACTCTGTAGCAGGAGAAGATGCACGAGCTCCTCTCGAGCTGGACGCCGACATCGCAACACTGCCATAATAATCTCCGGGAGTCAGTCGAGAGCTGATACCAACTACCCGACCCTTCTCGAAGGCATACTGGGTGGCCTGCATCCATTCCGCCTCATCAAACTGACGGCCAGTGGTCTGATCTGATGACTCGGCCTGACTCTCAGGCCGGGCCTGTGACGCTGCGGCCTCATATGACTCCTGTAGTTGCAATTTAAAATTAAAATTGTGAATATATTATATGCAGTTAATTTTTAAATTTGAAAACAAATAATACTGACCACGATGTGATGCTGACGATCACCTCTGAGCTCCCCAGTAGCAGGATCACTATACATCCTTCGATATATGTCGTACTCCGTAATATCAGGGTGCTCGACAGCCTATAAGAATAAAAAATAAACTGTTAATATTTATAGTTATATAAAATATTTATAAATAATGTACGTACCAGATGCTATCTATGAGTACTGAAAGAACGACTCCCAGCTCGATGAGTCACCTCCTGTCTCCCCCGATTCTGCCTCCCCACCGATGATCTCCTCTGAAAGGCACCACTCAACCATTGCGCACATAATCCATCCCATACATGGGATGAAATGTACTCTGGTCGGTGTGCTCTACAAGACTCGTCAAAATCTGACACTCCTGCTTTCTTCATGGAAGATTTTCTTAAATTGTGCAAAAACTGACGAAGGCGATCACGCATGGCCACCTCCCATGCCTCGTGGATGGCGTCACGCATGGTATCCTCAATCAGATACCATAAACCCTACAAATAAATCAAAATATCAAGTTAGAAATGAAATAATTTTCAAAATAAAAATTATTTATTTACATACGTACCAACCAATGGCCGAACATGGCCTGCTGCACATCAATGGGAATCTGCTCCCATGTGGTCCACGACTGAGAGAAATAGTTGCACAAAATAGCGCTGTCCTGTCTGACTGCTATATGCGGAAAACTGTAAAAATAATAAACATTTATTATGTTAATAGATTAATGAAATCTTAGTCAAATCCAAATGTTATCACACAGGTTATCACACCTCCGTGTGCGTGGATCAAACCCAAGACGTGGACGTCGCTCGGGGAAGGGGTCAGGAATCATCAATCGTGCAAGACCGCACCCCCTCCGTGTACTCCCTGGAGCGCCTGCAGGCTGAGGGTCATCTTCCAGCAACTCATCCGCATCGAAATACTGGTCATCATCCGCCAACTCACGAAATGTGGCGTCGTCCATCTGAAACAGAAAATGTTAATGTTTTTAGCAAATAATTGATAATTACTATTATATATACATATATACATATTATGATTGTATATAAATACCATGGAATTCTATCAGTGTTCATCTTCATCATCATCTTCATATATGGCAATGTCATCATCATATTCCTCCTCAACATCATCGATATCCATTCGAGTTACAGTTGCTTCATCTCTTACCATTTCAAATTCATATGTGACATCATTAACATCATCGTCATCACCGACTCTTAAATGTGGTGTGTCGTCATCGATACTCATGTCTCTTTGTAAAAAAGATTGATTTTGATTACTCTCTTGAAAAACATCAATTCTTTGCACATCAGTGAAAGCACATTCACTTTTACTAAACTGATTGTCTCGAATTTTGATTTTTATTACACTCCACCAATCAGTCAAGTCTCTTGATGTAGCACAATACTTTGCATAATAAACTTGATGTGCCTGTTGAGCCAATAAGAATGGTTCATTTACTATGAGAACACTTTTACATTTAATATCGATGATTCCATGAGTCGGATGAACACGCACGCCTCTCTCTGTATCCAACCACCGACATTTGAACATGGTTATGTAATGTTGTCCAAGATAACAAAGTTCAATGATTTCATCAAGTATGCCATAAAAGTCAACTTCATTTTATCGATGATGAGATCCTCTCAAGCTAACTCCACTGTTCATTGTTTTTTTCGATTCCCCATATGCATGTGTGTGAAATCGAAATCCATTCAACACATATGCATTATAAGTTTTAACAAGTTTGGAAGGTGGGTTACTCAATACACACAGCCGTTTGTCAATTTTATCAGCATGTCGAGACACCTAAAAATTAGTGAAATAATTATCAATATAGTAAACTATACATTTAATGAGTTTCTAAAAGATAATGAATTTATTTTACCAGTTTTTGAAACCACTGAGAGAAATTTTTCAGTCGACGTTCTTCGAGAGCAGCTGCTGTAATTTGTGGAATTTGTTTCTTGATATGATTATCATACAACCTAGAAAAACCAAAGTTATTTACTGTAACATAAATGATAGAATAAGTGATATAAACACTTACAGTACAACTGATGTCATCTCTTCACAGTTGAGCAGAACATACGTATGAGCTCTATGATGTTCATCATCTGAAAGCCAGCGTTCATAAACTCCACCAAAACCAAGATCTGGCTGGTTGAAAACAGATAATTGATTGCCGATTTCATCAATATTCCTCTCTTTCCATCCCATTCGGTTGTGTTTTGAAGGATACTCAGATTCACAATAATGGGAGCAGAGAAAAGATATTTCCTCTTGCAAATAAGCTTCTGCAATAGATCCTTCAACAGATGCTTTGTTACGCACTTTTCTTTTCAATTTTTGCATGCATATTTCAAATGGTTACATCCATCGAAACTGTACTGGACCTCCACATTTGGCTTCATATGGAAAATGTAACATCAAATGTTCCATTGAGTCGAAGAAAGACGGCGTAAATATTTTTTCCAGTTTACATATAATTAGAAAAACATCTTCTTCAAGTTTTCCTAGAGCATCATAATCTGCCGTAGTCGTAAAAATTTCCCGAAAAAAATGAGACATGTCTGTTATGGAATCCCAAATCACAGAATTCAACAGACCTCTTAATCCAATGGGTAGAAGTCTTTCCATTATAACATGACAATCATGACTTTTTAATCTAGTAATATGACCATTCTTTACACATCTACCCAAATTGGAAGCACAACCATCTGGAAGTCTCAAATCTGCAATCCACTGACAAAATAATGAACGGTTTTCTTTAGAGAGTGTATAAGCTGATTTTGGTTTCAGTAACCTTTCTGTTATGACATTCTCAAACAGTTCCAGTTCTGGACGCCTGCAAATTTGGGCAAGATCTAAACGTGCATTTACATTGTCTTTGCTCTTTCCTGGCGTATCCAAAACTGTATGAAACAAATTATCAAAATAGTTCTTCTCAATGTGCATGACATTTAACATGTGTCGGACCCACAAATCAGACCAATATGGAAAATCCCAAAATATGCTACGTTTAATCCAATTGTGTTCTTTCCCAAAACCAGAAATTTTCTGTTGGTTTATTGTGGGACCAAAAGTGATGGGAGGTAATGAAAATACAACTGATTTTAACTCCGAACCTGATATCATTTTTGGAGGTCCATCCCTTTCAACTGTTCCTTTTCTGAAATGAGATCTGTTTCTGCGAAAAGGATGATCAGCTGGAAGAAATCTGCAATGATAGTCAAAATAACAAGGTTTCTTTCCATGAATGAGCATAAATGCTTTGTTCTCTCCCATACAGTAAGGAAATGATTTCTGACCATGTGTACTCCAGCCAGATAACATCCCATAAGCCGGGAAGTCACTAATTGTCCACATCAATGCTGCTCTTAGTATGAAATTCTGTTTCGTTGCAACATCATATGTACTGACACCAGTACTCCACAATAAACTTAATTCATCAATCAATCATTTCAAATAAACATCAATATTTTTCTTCGGATGTCCTGGAATTAGTAAAGTCAAAAAGATATATGGCTCCTTCATCAACATCCATGGAGGTAAATTATACAGAGTTAAAAAAATAGGCCAACATGAATATTGACTACCATAAGATCCAAACCGACAGAAACCATCAGTGGAAAGGCCCAGTCGAACATTTCTAGCTTCTAAAGCAAAGGATGGATGCACTCTATCAAAATGTTTCCATGAATCACCATCGACGGGATGATTCAAGCTTTTATCAGTTGAAATATTCTCTTTATGCCATGACATCATTGTCATTGTATTCTTAGACACGAATAAACGCTGAAGTCTGGATATAAGTGGAAAATATCTCAACTGTTTTACAGGAATCAAACCAGACTTCCCATGTTGTCCTTCTTTATATCTCAATTGCCCACATGTGGGATAACTATCCAACGACTCATTTTCCCCAGAATACAAAATGCAGTCATTTGAACATGCATGAATCTTCTGACAAGTAAGTCCCAAATTTTGAACTAGCCTCTTACTCTCATATTAATTTGTAGGAAAAACATTTCCTTCGAGTAACAGTGTTTTAAGCAAAGAAAATATCTAGTCAAAACAGGTGTTTGACATTCCGGTATCTGATTTGATAGCCATAAATTTTGCAACTGCTTTTAATTTGCTCATCTTGCAGCCAGGATATAATGCATCCTCCGTAGACCTCAACAACTCATAAAATTCAGATGGTGCCAACTCAGGATTTGAAGCTATATCAGTCGGAGTTTCTTTATGTTGAACAGATGAACCTGCAACATCATGTACTAAATCTTGAAACCGGGATGGATCCGGAATCAAGTTGGTATCACCTTCTCTGGAACTGCGTTCACCGTGTTGATACCAAAAAACATAATCTGGTTGAAAACCAAAATGCAAGAGATGTTCCCCCACTTCGTCAAACGTGTCAAACATTCTCAATGCACATTTTCTGCAAGGGAATTTTATTTTGCCTTCTGAAACAAATTCTGGATTTGATGCCGCAAATGATAAAAAATTCTCCACACCCTCTACATATACTGGATTTAAACCAGAACTGTTTGGATTTCTACGTTGATTTATCCATATGCGGTCACCTAATAATGATTGTTGATGACCTCGTTGTTCCATATTTTTCTATAAAATATAAAAGCATTACTGGTTTTGAATAATTTGTTAGAAAAAACACTCAAGCTAGGATAATTATAGAGTTTACATCATACACGACTGACAAAAACTTTTTATTGTTAATTATTACTAATTATTGGTAAATATTACTAGTTATTACTAATTATTACTAATTATTACTAATTATTGGTAATTATTACTAATTATTACTAATTATTACTAATTATTGGTAATTATTACTAATTATTACTAATTATTGGTAATTATTACTAATAATTACTAATTATCGGTAATTATTGCTAATTATCGGTAATTAATACTAATTATTGGTAATTAATACTAATTATTGGTAATTATGACTAATTATTGGTAATTATTACTAATTATTGGTAATTATTACTAATTATTGTTAATTATTACTAATTATTGGTAATTATTACTAATTATTGGTAATTATTACTAATTATTGGTAATTATTACGAATTATTACTAATTATTGGTAATTATTAGTAATTATTACTAATTATTACTAATTATTGGTAATTATTGGTAATTATTACTAATTATTGGTAATTAATACTAATTATTGGTAATTATTACTAATTATTACTAATTATTACTAATTATTGGTAATTATTACTAATTATTGGTAATTATTACTAATTATTGGTAATTATTACTAATTATTGGTAATTATTACTAATTATTACTAATTATTACTAATTATTACTAATTATTGGTAATTATTCCGAATTATTAATAATTATTGGTAATTATTCCTAATTATTACTAATTATTGGTAATTATTACTAATTATTACTAATTATTGGTAATTATCAGTAATTATCGGTAATTATCGGTAATTATTGGTAATTATCAGTAATTATTGCTAATTATCGGTAATTAATACTAATTATTGGTAATTATTACTAATTATTGGTAATTATTACTAATTAATGGTAATTATTACTAATTATTGGTAATTATTACTAATTATTGTTAATTATTACTAATTATTGGTAATTATTACTAATTGTTGGTAATTATTACTAATTATTACTAATTATTACTAATTATTGGTAATTAATACTAATTAATACCAATTATTACTAATTATTGGTAATTAATACTAATTATTGGTAATTATTATTAATTATTGGTAATTATTACTAATTATTGGTAATTATTACTAATTATTACTAATTATTGGTAATTATTACTAATTATTGTTAATTATTACTAATTATTAGTAATTATTACTAATTATTACTAATTATTTGGTAATTATTCCTAATTATTACTAATTATTGGTAATTATTACTAATTATTGGTAATTATTACTAAATATTTCTAATTATTACTAATTATTACTATTTACTGGTAATTATTCCTAATTATTGGTAATTGTTGTTAATTATTCCTAATTATTGGTAATTATTACTAATTATTGTTAATTATTACTAATTATTGGTAATTATTACTAATTATTACTAATTATTACTATTTATTACTAATTATTGGTAATTATTACTAATTATTACTAATTATTACTAATTATTAGTAATTATTACTAATTATTGGTAATTATTGGTAATTATTACTAATTATTGGTAATTATTACTAATTATTGGTAATTATCGGTAATTATTGCTAATTATTGGTAATTATTAATAATTATTATTAATTATTACTAATTATTGGTTATTATTACTAATTATTGATAATTATTACTAATTATTGGTAATTATTACTAATTATTGTTAATTATTACTAATTATTGGTAATTATTACTATTTATTACTAATTATTACTAATTATTGATAATAATTTGTAATTATTACTAATTATTGGTAATTAATTTTAATTATTCGTAATTATTATTAATTATTACAAATTATTACTAATTATTGGTAATTATTACTAATTATTGGTAATTATTACTAATTATGACTAATTATTACTAATTATTGGTAATTATTACGAATTATTACTAATTATTACTAATTATTAGTAATTATTCCTAATTATTGGTAATTATTACTATTTACCGGTAATTATTGGTAATTATTGGTAATTATTACTAATTATTGTTAATTATTACGAATTATTGGTAATTATTACTAATTATTACTAATTATTACTAATTATTGGTAATTATTACTAATTATTACTAATTATTACTAATTATTGGTAATTATTACTAATTATTCCTAATTATTGGCAATTATTCCTAATTATTGGTAATTATTCCTAATTATTGGTAATTATTCTTAATTATTGGTAATTATTACTAATTATTGGTTATTATTACTAATTGTTGGTAATTATTACTAATTATTGGTAATTATTACGAATTATTGGTAATTATTCCTAATTATTGGTAATTATTCCTAATTATTGGTAATTATTCCTAATTATTGATAATTGTTCCTAATTATAGGTAATTATCGGTAATTATTGATAATTATTGGTAATTATTACTAATTATTCCTAATTATTACTAATTATTACTAATTATTACTAATTATTACTAATTATTACTAATTATTACTAATTATTACTAATTATTACTAATTATTACTAATTATTACTAATTATTAATAATTATTACTAATTATTGGTAATTATTCCTAATTATTACTAATTAGTGGTAATTATAAGTAATTATTACTAATTATTACTAATTATTACTAATTATTGATAATTATTACTAATTATTACTAGTTATTGGTAATTATTACTAATTATTGGTAAGTATTACAAATTATTGGTAAGTATTACTAATTATTGGTAATTATTACTAATTATTGGTAATTATTCCTAATTATTGGTAATTATTACTAATTATTGGTAATTATTACTAATTATTGGTAATTATTACTAATTATTACTAATTATTCCTAATTATTGCTAATTATTGATAATTATTTCTAATTATTAGTATCAATGAATAATTACCAATAATTAGAAATAATTACCAATAATTTGGAATAATAACATTATTAGTATATTTTATTATTAATATTAAAATAATATAATTTTCTATATTATATACAATTCTCCTTTCATCTCTGTGTTCTCTGTCTCCACATACAAATAATACATGTGGAGACATAAAACACACAGATGAAAGGAGAATTGTATATAATATAAAAAATTATATTATTTTAATATTAATAATAAAATATACTAATAATTTAATAATGTTATTATTCCTAATTATTGGTATTTATTACTAATTATTAATATTTATTCTTAATTATTGAAAATTATTACTAATTATTCCTAATTACCATTAACTATGAACAATACTAATAATTTAAATTTATTAAGTAACAAAACAATGTAAACATAAATTACAACTAATTAAGAATAATTGAAACTAATAAAAAATTTAAAATAAATATTAAATTAAAATGAACATAAATACCTTGAAAATT
Source organism: Viscum album (assembly GCA_963277665.1). Lineage (NCBI taxonomy): Eukaryota > Viridiplantae > Streptophyta > Magnoliopsida > Santalales > Viscaceae > Viscum > Viscum album. The sequence goes on from OY728120.1 coordinate 1,454,845,672, forward strand.
GATCTCAGGTTGATCTCTGATCGTTCTTGAAAACTTCAATATCAACTCCGGAGAAAAAAAATTAAACTTGAGAAACACTGAACTCTAGGAATAGAATTTTGAGAGAAGGAGAAGATTGAGTTTGAGAATGAATCGCAAAAAAAAGGGATGGGGGTATTTATAGGTTAGATTATTTGCGACGGGTCCATTTGCGACGGGATACCCGTCGCAACTAATATTATTTGCGATGGTACCCGTCGCAAATACCTTAGCCATCATTTATTACGGTCAACGGTTAAATAGTTATTTGCGACGGGTCCCGTCGCAAATAACCACCTGCCGACATACTATTTGCGACGAGGGAATATTCCCGTCGCAAATACCTTTTACCGCCGCCGGTTATTTGCGACGGGCAATAACCGCCCGTCGCAAATATGTTTCCCGCGATTTGGCACGCAAAGCGCGCAAGTTCTTTTGCGACGGGGAAAGATATCCCGTCGCAAAATGCTACTTATTTGCGACGGGCAAACACCCCCGTCGTAAATAAGTTTTTAACGGGGCTATTTGCGACGGGATAAATCCTGTCGCAAATAACCCGTCGCAAATACCCATTTTTCCCGTAGTGTTTGAAAACTCTATTTTTTTTGAATTAAAAAAATAAATTTAAATATTAAGAAAATATATTTTAAAAGCTACTGATATATATTAAGATTAATGAAAATAATGAGAAAATTGTTTATGAAAATAAAATACTTTTGCAGTAGAATGAAAAACTATGTTACACTACTTCTTTATCTTCTCATTCAAAAGCTTAAAAAAATTTGAAATCTTCTCAAGATTTGAATGAAAATTTGAAAAAGGAAGATGAATGTATTAAACAAATTTTATCTTCTTTTATTCAAGTTTATGAGAAATATCATGAGATGATGTCTTTGAAAAAAACTAATAAAAATAAATATAGTTTTAGTTATGATAGGATATTACCTCAAATGTATAAAATTCATTTTAATAAAAGTAAAAATGGTTGTACTTCGACTGTTACTTATTTTAAATGTGGCATGAAAGGACACTTTAAAAATGATTATTCTCTTATATTTAAACAATCATTTGGACTGAAGAAAAAAAATATTTCAAAATTCTTATTATCTAGAGTACCTTGAAATACATGCTTAAATTCTATATGGGTACCCAGAAATTGTATAACTAATCCCATTAGACCAGAAGTTACTTGGGTACCCAAATTGTCAAGTAATTGAGTTTTGTAGAAAAAATGCCTTGGATGTCTCAAGAAATACATATGGTACATAAAAAATGGATGATCTCGGTATATGATCGAATACCCATTAAAGTTTACCACATACAACACATGTGATGGAGGCACTATTACATTTGGAGACAATTTTAATGAAAAAGTAAAAGGTGTTGGTAAAGTTGGTATTTCAAATTATACTTTTATTTCTAGAGTTTTATATGTTGAAGGTTTAAAACATAATTTTATTAGTATGTCACCATTATGTGATGATGGAATGAAAGTTAAATTTCAAAATGATAATTTTTTAGTTTTTAAAGTCGATTCTTTATTATTTTATGCTAATAGAAAAGATAATATTTATATTATTGATTTTTCTGAACTAACTGTTCAACATGTAAAGTGTTTGAATGATGTACAAAATGATAACATCCTTTTGGAATAGTTGTTTAGGTCATGTTAATTTCTTAATTTTTCATAATCTCTCAAAACATGTGAATGTGTTACAACCACCTTCTTTGAAGAAAGAATATCTTTATTTATGTCAAGCTTGCATAAAAGGGAAGCAATGAAAAATTTATTTTTCGACCCATCAAATAAATAAATACTAATAGACCTTTATAGTTAGTAAATATTGATTTATTTGGACCCACTCAAATTTGCAACCTTAGTGGAAAGAAATATACTTTAGTTATTGTTGATGATTATAGTACATTTACTTGGGTATACATTCTTGATCTTGAAAATCATACATTTTCTAGATTTTCTACTTTTTGTAAATTAGTTCCGAATGAAAAAGTTTGTATGATTATTTTTATTCGTAGTGATAAAGGAGGTGATTTTTATAATTTAGAGTTTGAAAAATTTTGTGGAAAGAATGGTTATTTTCATTGTATTTCTACTCCTAGAACACCACATTAAAATTGTATTGTAGAACAGAAAAAATAGAACTCTTATGGAAATGGATCAAACTATGTTAAGTGAATATAATTTTCCTAGATATTTTTGGGCTAAGACAATTTTTTCTACATGTTATATGTTAAATAGAATTCATATTATAATTTTTTTAAAGAGAACTCATTATGAATTATTCAAAAATAAAAGCCTAAAGTTTGTTACTTTAGAGTTTATGTTTGTAATGTTTTTATTTTATATTCAAAGGATAATTTAGGTAAATTTGATGCTAAGAGCGATGAATGTATTTTTCTTGGATATTATAATAATAGTAAAGCTTATAGAGTTTATAATAAAAGAAACATGAAAATTGAAAAATATGTTCATGTTATGTTTGATGAAGATAATGTTAAATAAATTTTGATTCTAATTTTAATGATGAAGAGTTTAGAGAATTTAATTTCAGTGAAGAAGTTACTCAAGATAAGAATGAATCAATTGAGGGGGAGCATAGTCCTTATCAACAAGATCCAAAATCCAAGAAGGTTCACAAAGTCCATCTTATTGAAAATAGAATTGTAAATGTTGATTATGGTGTTAAAACTGAAAATTATTTTTTATATTATTGTTCCAATTCTACTGTTATTTTTTATTTTTTTCCTTTTAATGTTAATAATTCTTTAAAAAATGAAAACTGGATTGTTGATATGTATGATTAATTAAATCAGTTTTTTAGAAATATTTTTTGGAATTTAGTATAATTTTTTGAGTACAAGAAAGTAATTGGAACTATGTGGATATTTAAAAATAAGATGGATGAATCTGGATAGATTTTCAAAAAAATATCTAGAATTGTTGCTCAAGAATACTCTCAAGAAGAAGGTACAGACTTTGAATATTCTTTTTCACCTGTTTCTAGGTGAGAGGAAATTAAAATTTTGTTATATTTTACTCATTTTCAAGCTTTAAAACTATATCAAATGGATGTAAAAAGTAATTTCTTAAATGGTTTTATAACTGAAGAAGTTTATTTTTCTCAACCCCCTAGTTTTGAAAGTGAAAAATTCCCTAAACATGTTTTTAAATTATCTAAAGCATTGTATGACTCAAACAGGAACATCATGCTTAATATAAACGAGTTTCTTTGTTTTTATTAAATAATGGTTTCAAAAAATGCAATGTTGATCCAACTATTTTTATTAAAAGAACTTCTAATGAAATTTTAGTTGTTCAAATTTATGTTGAGGATATAGTTTTTGGATAATCTAGTTAAATACTATGTATTGAATTTTCTTCTTTGATGACTTCTGAATTTTATATGAGTTTAATAGAAGAATTAAAATTCTTTCTTGGGCTTCAAATTTATCAAAAAAATATGGAATTATTCTCAAAAAATCTAATTACGCTAAATAATTAGTTAAACGATTTGGTCTTGATTATACTAAATCTATGAAAATTCCTATGTGAACTAATTTCAAATTTGATATTGATGCATCTGGTAAATCTGTTGATTTTAGAGTTTATAGATGAATGATAGGTATCTTACTATATTTAACTACATCTAGACCCAAAATCATTTTTAGTGACTGTTTATGTACAAGATTTCAAGAAGATCCTAAAGAAAGTCATATTAAATCTGTTAAAAGAATAATTAGATATGTTAAAGGAACTATTGATTCTACTTTTATTTTATCCAAAATATAACTATTTTTGGATGATGTAGAATTGATCGAAAATGAACATCAGGTATGTGTCATTTTTTGGGAAAAAGTTTGATTTTCTATTCATATAAGAAACAACTATCGATTGCTTTATTTACTACAAAAACTGAGTATATATTTGCTGGTAGTAGTTATTCTCAAGGTTTATAGATTAAGAAAACCTTATATGATTTTGGTGTTTATCTTGATAAATTTTCTATTTATTGTGATAATATTTATGCAATTTATATTTCTAAAAACCCCTTACAACATTCTATAATAAAGAACATTGATCTTAGATTTAATTTTTTTAGAGACCATGTGAACAAGGGTGATATTTTTTTTAGAATTTATACCTTTTGTAAATTAGCTAGCAAATATTTTTACAATGCCTTTAGACTCTACTCAGTTTGAAAAAAAAATTAAACATGAACTTGGAATGTTGTAATTTTAATTTTCTAATTTATTTGTTTAGGGGGAGTTTTTTTCACTTATTGTTTATTTTAAAAAAAGGGGGAGAAATAACTTGGTTTTAGTTCTTTTAAAACATTGGTTTTGTGAGAGATATTTTGGGAGAAAATGGGTAGCAATAAATGGAGAGAAATAAATGGGGAGAAACAAATTGGTTTTAATTATTTAAAAATATTTGGTTTTTTAATAAAATAAAAAGGGCGATATTGTTTATGCATGTGCATTCTCTTTTGTTTGATTACTTGTTTAATTAATTCTGAATATTTTTTTCCTTGTTCATGTTTTCTTTTGTTTGATTACATAAGAAATTCCTTTAAAAACCTTTATTTATTTTGATGATTTCTTAAACTAAAGTGTTCAGATTTCTATAATTCTTATCACCTTGGATAGATAAAAGTTTTTTCTACATTTAATTAGTTTATTAGGAATTCTGAAAATGTATTTTTATTAATTTAATAATTCAAAATAATTTACTGCTGTAGTTTCAGAAACACTGCAGTTTTTAGTTTTAAAATATTTATATATTTATTTTACTACAACTTCTAAAGATATAAGATTCAAAAGGAACTTGATTTTATAGAAATTTGACAAGTTTATATTGATTTAATTAGTTTACATCAATGTTTAAAATGGTCGTTGGAATGATGATTTAATTTCTTGAACTTCTGCTTTGATTTTTTAGAACTATTGTTTTCCAGAATGTTACTAGTTCTATGTTTTGATGATATTTAGAACAGTAGATGTAAGATTTTTTTATTATTGATTCATTAGAAATATAAAAAGTTTTTCTACAAATAAGTATTTTTGACCAAAGTCTTAATCATCTATTTAATGCCATTAAAAATTCATTGATGTTAATTAAAGTATTCTATCCAGTTTTTCATGAATAGTGAAAAGTATGATGTATCAACCCCAAGCTACTGTTCATCATCCCTATTCTATATTACTATTCATGAATAGTGAAAACTATGGTTCATCAACCCTACATTACTATTCATCATCCACAAGATACATTACTATTTATGAATATTAGAAGGTATGGTTCATCAACCCTATGTTACTATTCATCATCTATACACTCTTTTATTATTCTTGAATAGTGGAATGTTTGGTTCATCAATTCTACATTACATTTCATGAATAGTGAAAGTTATGGTTCATACCCTACATTATTGTTCATTCTGCAAAGTATGGTTCATACCCTATGTTACTATTCATTATGAAAATTATGGTTCATACCCCACGTTACTATTCATTCTGAAAAGTATGGTTCATACCCTATGTTACTTTTCATTAATAGTTCAAAGTATGGTTCATCAACCATACGTTGCAGTTCATTCTAAAGTTACTGTTCATTTTGTTCATTTTTTTGAAATTGTTTTTCTACATATATATGGATTATTTTTAAATGGAATTCTATTAAAAAAAAATTCTCATTAAAAATAAATATTATAATCAAAGAGTTTTTAATATTTTTTGTGGAATTTGTAGAGAGAAAAATAATTAATTTTTCAACGTCTTTTTGTCATTAATTTGGAGGTTTCAGAATTGTTTAAATTAAAATTTTTGAATTTACTTGCACATTGTGTAGATAGTTTTTAAGAACTATTTTGTCTAAATTTAATGAAGTTTGAATGGATTTAAATAATTGTTTTAAATCATTAAATGTTTCTATATTTATAGAGATATTTTTTTAATATTTATTCAAATTATTTTGAATTATTTTAATTGAGATTTATTCAAAAGGAATAAAGAGGCAATGGTGTAGTTATTTTTATGGAGATATTTATGAACACTCTTGACTCAATTTATTTTGAATATCCGAAGGAAGAGGAGCTGCTACAACTTATAAATATTTAATCAATATATATATATATATATATCATTCTATCTTGCATTAAATAAAGTAGAAGACTATATTAAGATATAAATTGCAAGAAACACGTTAACATTTTTGATACGTTCATTTTTTCAAAGAGAAAGTGCTATGAACTTTGAATCTACTATGAAATCTGAAATATCCTATAACACTCTATTTTAGTATATGAATGATCTCTGAGGGGATGAATTAATTCTACTTAGACTAAAATTTTCTTGTCAAGATGAGATGATATAGTCCTCAACAACTAGTACCTTTTATTTAATATTTTATCTTCTCATTCTTCTAGTTGTGAGTGTGTAACACTTTTTCCATCTCTCACACACACTCTATTGTTCCGTTTATGGTTTTGCAGACAAAATAATTATTTTTTATTATGTTTTCTTGGGTTTTGACTCCTAGAGTCTAAATTTAAGATCTAAGGGTTGTGACTCCCTACATCTAAATTTAGAACTACTTATGTTATGACTCCAAGTGTCTAAAGTCAGGTTGTAAGTGTTGTGACTCCCCCTAAAAAAGCCAGTGTTTTGGTGATCCCTCCACTAGAAAAGTATTTTGTAATTGGGTTATGATTCCCCCATAAAAATAATTTTTAGTGTACATGTATATCTCACCAAGTAGAGAGGTATAAGAGTATATGTAGGCCCATTCCAGACCGAACTACTAGAAAAAACATCCTTATGTTCTTTACTTTTTATGATTTTAATTAACCTAAATAATTAACTTTGATAAATTATTTTATTAATCAATTAATTTGATTAAATTTTTTAATCTATTCAATTCAACCCTCTCAATACCATCTGCCATTACCGATTCCGACCTAAAAATTGGTATCAAAGGTTGAGCTTCTTAAAAATAGTTTACCCCTATCATTATCCCCTTTTGATAACTAACAATTGGTATGAGAGGGAAATACTTTTTTGAATTTATTATCTATATTCTCTTTTTGGATACCCTTCAATCTTTATGAACAAATCATTCTTTTTGGAATTATAAAATCCCTTTCTAGAGTTTACCTTGATTTTATTTTTGCTAACATTTTTCTATACCTCACAGTATAAGGAAAAGATCTTATAATATGTAAGGATTGAACCACATTGATGCTTGGATTCCTCAAAATCCACCACATTTAATAGTAATGATTATGGTTACTAGAGATCATGTATGGAGGTTTAACTCAAACAGTTGAGCATTGAGCACTAGTCTATTATGTCAAAGCAGTACACACTGCCTGAAGCTGACCCATATACTCTTACTGGAAATAATGCTACTAGATATTTCTTAAATTAAAAATTATTTAATATTTTATATTTTGCTATTAACAGAAGTGTTTTCAGTCATGTGTCTTCTTGTTAAACAACTCATTAAATATGGAAGATTCTAAAAGTTACTCACCTTGGCTATGACAAAATAATCCGTACCAAACATGGAATGCTTCATGCTGAGTAACAAGGCTTCAAGATAGATGAAGATGAAATAGTAAACCAAATGTTCCACAGATTCATAAGCATCGTGAATGGAATGAATTCTCTCAGAGAATCTCTGGAAAACCCCATACTTGTTGAAAGAGTCCTACAAGACTTACCAAAGAATTGGCATGCGAAGAAAGTTTTTATTGATGAAAGCAATAATTTCATAGAGTACACACTTGATGAATTGATTGGATCACTCCTTTAGTATGAATTAGAACTAAACAATATAGCTGTTGAGGATACTACCAAAAGAAAAGGTGTAGATTTTAAATCTATAAATGTTATTTTTACTAAATCTTATGATTTTGATCTACAGGATAGTGAAAAGGAATACGTGACTTAAATTGTGACTGAAGTTTAAAAAATAATGAAAAATAAAGGATTCAAGAATTATTTTATAAGAAACCCTAAAAAATAAAAATATAAGGGAGATAAGAAAAGTGATATGAATTATAATACTTCATATGTAACCTATTTTTCATGGAGGAAGAAAGGGCATATCAAACCTGATTGTCCTAAAATAAATAATAAATAAAAACACAAAAATAAGGGTAAAAAGGCATTGACTACTAGTTGGAGTTGTACAAAAAATCTGATTCCAGTGAACAATATAGAAATCAAAAATAAAGTGCTAAATTTTTCTTTATGATATCATTGGACAAGGTTAATAATTCTTGTTTTTATTTTATATATTTTCATTCAGAATGTGATTATGAAAGCCCCAATTTTTTTGAATTAAATAAATAAATTGAGATATTAAGAAAATATATTTTCAAATCAAATGATATATATATTAAGCTAAAAGAAAATAATGAGAAACTTGTTTATGAAAATAAAATACTTTTACTTTAGAATGAAAAACTTAGTAACACTACTACTTCTTCTTCTCATTCAAAAGCTTAAGAAAATTTGAAATCTAATCAAGATTTGAATGAAAATTTGAAAAAGGAAGTTGAATGTATTAAAAAAAGTTTATCTTCTTTTCTTCAAGGTTGTGAGAAATATCATGTGATGATGTATTTGACAAAAACTAATAAAAATAAATATGGTCTTGGTTATGATAGGATATTACCTTAAATGTATAAAACTCATTATAATAAAAGTAAAAATGGTTGTACTTTGAATGTTACTTGTTTTAAATGTGGCATGAAAGGACACTGTAAAAATGATTGTTCTCTTATATTTAAATAATCACTGGGATTTAAAAAAATTAAAATTTCTAAATACTTATTATCTAGATCACATTCAAATACATTCTTAAATTCTGTATGGGTACCCAGAAATTGTATAACTAATCCCATTGGACCCATTGTAGCTTGGGTACCAAAATTCTCCAGTAATTGATTTTTGTAGGAAAAATTCCTTGGATGTCTCAAGAACGACATATGGTACATGTAAAGTGGATAATATAGGTATATGATCAAATAAAAATCAATGTTTACCACATACAACATATGTTTCGGAGGCACTATTACATTTGGAGACAATTCTAAAGGAAAAGTAAAAGGTTTTGGTAAATTTGGTATTTCAAATTATACTTTTATTTATAGAGTTTTATAAGTTGTATGTTTAAAACATAATTTAATTAGTATATCAAAATTATGTGATGATGGAATGGAAGTTAAATTTAAAATTGAGAAATGTTTAGTTTTTAAAGTTGATTCTTTATTATTTTATGACAACAAAAAAGATAATATTTATATAATTTATTTTTCTAAACTAACTGTTCTACATTTAAAGTGTTTAAATGATGTACAGAATGATAACATACTTTTGGCATCGATGTTTAGGTCATGTAAATTCCATAATGTTCCATAATCTCTCAAAAAAGGAGAATGTGTTACAACTACCTTCTTTGAAGAAAGAATATCTTCATGTATGTGAAGCTTGCCTAAAAAGGAAGAAATAAAAAATTTATTTTTGACCCATCAACCAGATAAGTACTAATAGACATTTACAGTTAGTAAATCTTGATTTATTTGGACCCATTCAAATTTACAGCCTTGGTGGAAAGAAATATACTTTAGTTTTGTTGATTATTATAATACATTTATTTGGGTATACTTTATTTCTCATAAAAATCATACATTTTATAGATTTTATGCTTTTTGTAAATTAGTTTAAAATGAAAAAGGTTGTATGATTATTTTTATTCATAGTGATAAAGGAGGTGATTTTTATAATTTAGAGTTTGAAAAATTTTCAGAAAAGAATTGTTATTTTCAGAATTTTTCTACTTCTAGATCACTACAGAAAAATGGTATTTTAGAATAAAAAATAGAACTCTTACTGAAATGTATCAAACTATGTTAAGTGGATATAATTTTCCTTGATATTTTTTGGCTAAGGATATTTTTTCAGAATGTTTTATTTTAAATGGAATTCTTATTATACCCTTTTCAAAGAGAACTCCTTATGAATTATTCAAAAATAAAAGCCTAAAGTTGGTTACTTTAGAGTTTATGGTTTTAATGTTTTTATTTTAAATTCAAAGAATAATTTAGATAAATTTAATGATAAGAGTGATGAATGTATTTTTTTGGATATTATAATAATATTAAATATTATAGTGTTTATAAAAAAGAACTATGATTATTGAAGAATATGTTCATGTTATGTTTGATGAACATAATGTTAAACAAATTATGATTCTAATGTTAATGATGAAGATTTTAGAGAAATTAATCTGAGTGAAGAAGTTACTCAAGATAAGAATGAATCAATTTAGGGGGATCATACTCCTTATCAACCAAATCCAAAATCCCAGAATATTCAAAAAGATCATCCTATTGAAAATATAACTGGAAATGTTGATCCTAGTGTTAAAACTAAAAATTATATTTTATATTTTTGTGCCAATTCTACTGTTATTTTTGATTTTGTTCCTTTTAATTTTAATGATGCTTTAAAATATGAAAACTGGATTTTTGCAATGTAAGATTAATTAAATTAGTTTTTTAGTAATATTTTTTGGAATTTAGTAAAATTTATTTAGTACAAGTAAGTAATTGGAACTAAGTGGATATTTAAAAATAAGCTGGTTGAATCTGGATAGACTGTCAAAAACAAAGCTAGAATTGTTGCTCAAGGATACTCTCAAGAAGAAGGTATATACTTTGAATATTCTTTTCCACCTGTTTCCAGGTAAGAAGAAATTATAATTTTTTTTGATTTTACTTGTTTCCAAGGTTTAATATTATATCAAAAGGATGTAAAAAGTGCTTTCTTAAATGGTTTTATAACTGAAGAAGTTTATGTTTCTCAACCCCTTGGTTTTGAAAGTGAAAAAATTCCTAAACATGTTTTTAAATTATCTAAAGCATGGTATGGTCTCAAACAAGAACCTCGTGCTTGGTATGAAAGAGTTTCTTTGTTTTTATTAAATAATGGTTTCAAAAAAATACAATGTTGATCCAACTATTTTTATTTAAAGAACTTATGATGATATTTTAGTTATTCAAATTTATATTGATGATATATATTTTGGATCAACTAGTGAAATACTCTGTATTGATTTTTTTTCATTGATGTCTTCTGAATTTTACATGAGTTTTGTGGGATAATTAAAATTGATTTTTGGACTTCAAAAATTTCAAAGAAAAGATGATATTTTTCTTAATCAATCTATGTATGATAAAGATTTAGTTAAAATATTTGGTCTTTATTATACTAAATCTATGAAAAATCATATGGGAACTAATTGAAAATTAGATATTGATGCATCTGGTAAATCTGTTGATTTTAGATTTTATATATGCATGATAGGTAGCATACTATATTTAACTACATCTAAACCCAAAATCATTTTTAGTGATTTTTATGCGTAAGATTTCAAGAAGATCCTAAAGAAAGTAATATTTAATCTGTCAAGATAAAAATTAGATGTGTTAAAGGAACTATTGATTCTGCTTTTATTTTATCCAAAATATAACTATTTTGATTTAACATCTTTTCCTGATTCTGATTTTGGAGGCTGTAGAATTGATCAAAAAAGAACATCAGGTGTATGTCATTTTTTGGGAAATTTTTTGATTTCTTGTTCATCTAAGAAACAACTATCGATTGCATTATCTATTACAAAAAATGAGTATATATATGCTCCTAGTAGTTATTCTCAAATTTCAGGGATTAAGAAAACCTTATATGATTTTGGTGTTTATCTTGATAAATTGCCTATTTATTGTGATAATACTTCTACAATTTTTATTTCTAAAAACCACTTACAACATTCTATAATAAATAACATTGATATTAAATTTCATTTTATTATAGATCATGTGACAAGGGTGATATTGTTTTAGAATTTATACCTTTTGAATATTAGCTAGAAAATATTTTTACAATACCTTTAGACTCTACTCAGTTTGAAAAAAAAAACTTAAACTTGATATGTTGGAATTTTAATTTTTTAATGCATTGGTTTAGGGGGAGATTTTTTTACATTTTGTTTATTTACAAATGGGGGGATAAATAACTTGGTTTTAATTCTTTTAAAACATTTGTTTTGGGAGAGATATTTTGGGAGAAAATGGGTCGCAATAAATGGGAGAAATAAATGGGAAAAATAAATTGGTTTTAATTAGTTCAAAAGATTAGGTTTTGTAATAAAATAAAAAGAGAGATATTGTTTGTCCATGTGCATTCTCTTTTGTTTGATTACTTATTTAAGTACTTGGGATAATTTTTTTTCCATTTTCATGTTTTCTTTTGTTTGATAACATGTGAAATTCGTTTAAAAACATTATTTATTTTGATTATTTCATAAACTAAAGTGTTTGTATTTATGTAATTATTATCACCTTAGAAATATAAGAGATTTATCTACATTGAATTAGTTTATGAGGAATTATGAAAACCTATTTTTATTACTCTAAAAATTCTATTAATTTTCTACTATAGTTTTAGAAACTCTACAGTTTTTAGTTTTTAAAAATTTATTTATTTATTTTAATATAACTTCTAAAGATATAAGATTAAAAATAAACTTGATTTTATAGAAATTTGACATGTTTATGTTAATTTAATTAGTTTACATTGAAGTTTAAAATGGTCGTTGGAATGATGATTAAATTTCTTGAACTTCTGCTTTGGATTTTCAGTACTATTGTCTTCTAGAATGTTTTTGTTTCTCTTTTTTGAGGATATTTAGAACTGTATAGGTAATATTTTTTTGATTATGGATTAATTATAAATATAATAAGTTTTTATACAAATAAGTATTTTTGACAAAAGTCTAAATCATCTGTTTAAATCCCTTAAAAATTTGTTGAAGTTTATAAAAGTATTCTATCCAGTTTTTCATGAATAGTGAAAAGTACAGTTCATCAACCCTAAGGTAATGCTCATCATCCCTATGCTAAATTACTATTCATGAATAGTGAAAACAATGGTTCATCAACCCTACATTACTGTTCATCATCCACACACTACGTTACTATTCATGAATATTGGAAAGTATGGTTCATCAACCCTATGTTACTATTCATCATCCATACACTCTATTATTATTCATGAATAATGGAATGTACGGTTCATAAATTCTACATTACCATTAATTAATAGTGAAAAGTATGGTTCATACCCTATGCTACTGTTCATTCCACAAAGTATGGTTCATACCCTATGTTACTATTTATTCAGAAAAGTATGGTTCATACCGCACATTACTGTTAATTTTAAAAATTATGGTTCATACCCTATGTTACAATTCATTAATAGTGAAAAGTATGGTTCATCAACAATACATTACTATTCATTCTAATGTTACTGTTCATTCTGTGCATTTTTTTTAAAAAATTTGATTTTCTATATATATATGGATTATTTTTAAAGGGATTTCCATTGGAAAAATTCTTATTAAATATAAGGATTAAAATCGAAGAGCTTTTAATATTTTTTTTGGAATATTTAGAGAAAAAATTAATAAATTGTCAACGTGTTTTTATCATTATTTAGGATGTTTCAGAATTTTTTAAATTCAAAATTTTGAATTTACATACAGATTGTGCTGCTAGTTTTCAGGAACTATTTTGTCGAAATTTAAAGAATTTTGAATAGATTTAAATTGTTATTTTAAGTCATTAAATGTTTTTATATTTATGGAGATATTTTTAAAGACTTATTCAAATTATTTTGAATTATTTTAATTGATATTTATTCTAAAGTAATAAAGAGGAAATGGTGTAGTGATTTTTATGGAGATATTTATGAACAATCTTGAATTAATTTATTTTGAATATCCAAAGGAAAAGGAGCTGCTTAAAATTATAAATATTTATTCAATATATATATATCATTCTCTCTTGTACGAAATAAAACACAAGACTATATAAAGATACAAATTGCAAGAAACACGTTAAAATTTTTGATACTTTATTTTTTCAAAGAGAAAGTGCGGTGAACTTTGAACCTGCTATGCAATCTGCAAAGTCCTACAACACTCTATTTCAGTATTTGAATGATCTCTATAGGGCTGAATTAATTCTGGTTCGACTAAAATTTCCTTAAAATGATGAGATGATCTAATCCTCAATAACTAGTACATTTTCTTTATTATTTTATCTTCTCATTATTTTAGTTGTGAGTCTTTAACACTTTTTCCGTCTCTCACACGCACTATATTTTTATTTTTATGTTTTTTCATAAAAAAGAATTATTTTTTATTTGGTTTTCTGGGGTTGGAACTCCTAGAGTCTAAATTTTGGATCTAAGGTTTGTGACACCTGTATCTTAATTCGAAACTTCTAAGGTTTTGACTCCCAGTGTCAAAAGTCAGGTTGTAACTGTTGTGAATCCCCGTAAAAAGTTAGTGTTGTGGTTATCCCTCCACTAGAAAATTATTTTGTAATTGGGTTATGATTCCCCAATAAAAATAATATTTAGTGTACACGTATCTCTCACCAAGTAGAGTGGTATAAGAGTATATGTAGGCTCATTCCAGACCGAACTACTGTAAAAAAAATCCCGGTGTTCTTTACTTTTTTTTTGATTTTAATTAACATCAATAATTAACTTTGATAAATTATTTTATTAATCAATTAATCTGATTAATTTTTTTAATCTGGTATATTCACCCCCCTCTACACCCTCTTCCATTACCCGTTCTGACCTAACAATTGGTATCAAAGGATGAGCTTCTTAAAAATAGTTTACCCCTATCATTATCCCCTTCCAGTAACTAATAATTGGTATAAGAGGGAAATCCTTTTTGAATTTATTATCATTGTTATTATATTTTCTGATACTCTTCAATATGTATCAAGCGATTATTCCTTTTGGAATTATCAAACCCCTCTCTAGAGTCTTCTTTGATTTTATTAGTGCCAACATTTTCATATACCTCACAGTCTAAGGACACGATCTTATAATATAGAATGATTGAAACACAATGATGCTTGGATTCCTCAAAAGCCACCACATTTGATGGTAATGACTATGGTTACTGGAGATCATGAATGGAGGATTAACTCAAATATTTAAGCATTGAGCACTAGTCTATTATTTCAAAATTGTATACACTGGCTGAATCTGACACATATACTCTTACCGGAAAAGATGCAACTAGATATGTTTTAAATTAAAAAATTTATAATATTTTATATTATACTATTAAAATAAGTGTTTTTAGTCATGTGTCTTCTTGTAAGACAACTCATGAAATATGGAAGATTCTACTAGTTACTCACCTTGGTTATGAAAAAATAATCTTTACCAAACATTGAATGCTTCGTGTTGAGTAACAAGACTTCAAGATAGGTGAAGATGAAATAGTAAACCAAATATTCCACAAATTCACAAGCATCGTGAATGGAATGAATTTTCTTGGAGATGCTCTAGAAAACCCAATAATTATTGAAAGAGTCCTACAAGCCTTACCAAAGAAGTTCATGCTAATTAAGTTTCCAATGATGAAAGTAATAATTTTAAAGAGTATAAACTTGATGAATTGATTGAATAACTCCTTCAGTATGAATTGGAACTGAACAACATAGCTGCTGAGGAGACAATAAAAAGAAGAGGTGTAGCTTTTAAATCTATAAATTTTTTTTCTACTGACTCTTATGAATCTGATCTACATGATAGTGAAAAAGAACAAATGACTTAGATTGTGACTGGAGTTTATAAAAAATGAAAAAGAAAGGATTCAAGAATCAATTTAAAAGAAACCCTAAAAAAATATAAGGGAGATAAGAAAAGTGATATGAATTATAATACTTTATATGTAACCTATTATTCATGTAGGAAGAAAGGTCATATCAAAATTTATTGATCTAAAATAAATAATAAAGAAAAATATGAAAATAAGGACAAAAAGGCATTGACCACTAGTTGGAGTTGTACAGAAGAATCTAATTCCAGTGAAAAATATGGAAATGAAAAAGAAAGTGCTAAATTTTTCTTTATGGTATCATTGGAAAACATTAGTAATTCTTATTTTTATTCTATATATTCTGATTTAGAATGAGATTTTAAAAACCCCAATTTTTTTGAATTAAATAAATAAATTTAAATACTAAGAAAATATATTTCCAATGTTGATGATATATATATTAATATTAAAGAAAAAATGAGAAAATTGTTTATGAAAATAAAATACTTTTGCAGCAGAATAAAAAACTATGTAACACAACTTCTTCTTCTTCTCATTCAAAATCTTAAGAAAATTTTAAATCTGCTCAAGATTTGAATGAAAATTTGAAAAAGGAAGTTTAATGTCTTAAACAAAGTTTATCTTATTTTATTCAAGGTTGTGAGAAATATCATGAGATGATGTCTTTGAAAAAAACTATTTAAAATAAATCTGATTTTTGTTATGATAGGATATTACCTCAAATGTGTAAATCTCATTTTAATAAAAGTAAAAATGGTTGTACTTCGACTATTACTTGTTTTAAATGCGGCATGAAAGGACATTGTGAAAATGATCTTTATCTTATATTTAAACAATCCTTGTGATTAAAAAAAACTAATATTTCTAAATAATTATTATCTAGAGTACCTTCTAATACATGCTTAAATTATGTATGGGTACCCAGAAATTATATAACTAATCACATTGGACCCAAAGTAGCTTGGGTATCAAAATTGTCAAGTAATTGATTTTTGTAGGTAAAATGACTTGGACATTTCAAGAACGAAATATAGTACATGTAAAGTGGATGATATAGGTATATGATCGAATAACCATTAAAGTTTACCACATACAACACATGTTATGGAGGAACTATTATATTTGGAGAAGATTTTAAAGGAAAATTAAAAGGTTTCGGTAAAGTTAGTATTTCAAATTACACTTTTATTTCTTGAGTTTTATATGTTGAATGTTTAAAACATAATTTAATTAGTATATCACAATTCTGTGATGATGGAATGGAAGTTAAATTTCAAAATGAAAAATGATTAGTTTTTAATGTTGATTATTTATTATTTTATACTAACAGAAAAGATAATATTTATATTATTGATTTTTCTGAACTAACTGTTCAACATGTAAAGTGTTTGAATGATATACAGAATGATAACATCCTTTTGGCATCAATGTTAAATCCATGTTAATTTCATAATTTTGTATAATCTCTCAAAACATTTGAATGTGTTACAACTACCTTCCTTAAATAAAGAATATCTTCATGTATATAAATCTTGCATAAAAGGGAAGTAATAAAAAATTTATTTTTGACCCATCAACCAGATAAGTACTAATATACTATTATAGTTAGTAAATATTGATTTATTTGGACCCACTAAAATTAGTAGCCTTGGTGGAAAGAAATATACTTTAGTTATTTTTGATGATTATAGTACATTTACATGGGTATAATTTCTAGCTCATAAAAATCATACATTTTCTAGATTTTCTACTTTTTGTAAATTAGTTCAAAATGAAAATGGTTGTATGATTATTTTTATTCGTAGTAATAAAGGAGGTGATTTTCATAATTTAGATTTTGAAAAATTTTGTGAAAAGAATGGTTATTTTCATAATTTTTCTTCTCCTAGAACACCACAATAAAATGGTATTGTAGAATAGAAGAAATAGAAATCTTATTGTAATGGAAAAACTATGTTATGTGAATATAATTTTCCTAGATATTTTGGGGAAAATGATATTTTTTCTAGATGTTATATTTTAAATGGATTGTTTTTTATTTTTTAAAGTGAAATACTTATAAATTATTCAAAAATAAAAGCCTAAAGTTGGTTACTTTAGAGTTTATGGTTGTAATGTTTTTATTTTAGAATTAAAGGATAATTTAGATAAATTTGATTCTAATAGTGATGAATGTATTTTTCTTGTATATTATAATAATAATAAATATTTTAGATTTTATAATAAAAGAAAAATGATTGTTGAAGAATCTGTTCATGTTATTTTTGATGAATATAATGTTAAATAAATTCTGATTCTAATATTAATGATAAAGAGTTTAGAAAATTTAATTTTAGTGAAGAAGTTACTCAATACAAGAATGAATGAATTGAGGGGGAATATACTCCTTATCAACCAGATCCAAAATCCTTAATGATTCACAAAGATCATCCTGTTGAATATAATTGGTAATGTTGATTCTGGTGTTATAACTAAGAATTCTATTTTAAATTTTTGTTCCAACTCTGCTGTTATTTTTGATTTTGTTCCTTTTAATGTTAATGATGCTTTAAAAGATGAAAAATATATTTTTTCTATGTAAGATTAATTGAATCAGTTTTTTAGAAATAATTTTTGGGATTTTTTAGAATTTCATAAGTACAAGCAAGTAATTGGATCTAGGTGGATATTTAAAAATAAGCTGGATGAATCTGGACATATTTTCAAAAACAAAGCTATAATTATTTCTAAGGATACACTTAATAAGAAGGTATAGACTTTGAATATTTCTTTTCAACTCTTTCCAGGTTAGTGGAAATTATAATTTTTTTGTGTTTTACTTATTTTGAAGGATTAAAGTTATATCAAATGGATGTAAAAAGTGATTTCTTAAATGGTTTTATAACTAAAGAAGTTTAAGTTTCTCAACCCTGGGTTTTTAAAGTAAATAATTTACCAAACATGTTTTTAAATTTTCTAAAGCATTGTATGGTCTCAAACAAGCACCTCGTGCTTGGCATGCAACAATTTCTTTGTTTTTATTAAATAATGGTTTCAAAAAATGAAACTTTTATCCAAATCTTTTTATTAAAAGAGATTCTGATGATTTTTTAGTTGTTAAAATTTATGTTGATGATATAGTTTATGTATCATCTAGTGAAACACAATGTATTGAATTTTCTTCTTTGATGTCTTCTGAATTTTACAAGAGTTTAATGGGAGAATTAAAATTCTTTCTTGGAATTTAAATTTTTCAAAAAAATATGGAATTTTTCTTAAAATATTTAAGTACACTAAAGAATTAGTTAAATGATATGGTCTTGATTATACTATATCTATGAAAAATCTAATGGGAACTAATTTAAAATTAGATATTGATGCATCTAGTAAATATGGTGATTTTAGAGTTTATAGATGCATGGTAGGTAGCTTTCTATATTTAACTACATTTAGAACCAAAATCATTTTTAGTGATTTTTTATGTGTAAGATTTCAAGAAGATCCTAAATAAATTCATATTAAATATATAAAAAGATTAATTAGATATGTTAAAGGAACTGTTGATTCTGCTTTATTTTATCCAAAATATAACTATTTTGATTTAACATCTTATGTTGATTCTAATTTTGGAGGCGGTAGATTTGATCGAAAAGGCACATTAGGTATGTGTCATTTTCTATGAAAAGGTTTGATTTCCTATTCATCTAATAAACAACTATCAATTGCTTTATCTACAACAGAAACTGAGTATATATCTTTTGCTAGTAATTTTTCTCAAAGATTATGGATTAAGAAAACCTTATATGATTTCTGTGTTTATCTTGATAAATTTCCTATTTATTGTGATAATACTTTTGCAATTTTTGTTTCTAAAAACCCCTTAAAACATTCTATAATAACAGACATTGATATTAAATTTCATTTTATTAGTGATCGTGTGAACAAGGGTGATATTGTTTTAGAATTTATACCTTTTGAAAATTAGCTAGCAAATATTTTTACAATTCCTTCAGACTCTACTTAGTTTGAAAAAAATTAAACTTGAACTTGGTATGTGGGAATTTTAATTTTTAATTCATTTTTTAAGGTGGAGTTTGTTTTCAATTTTTGTTTCTTTACAAAAAGGGGGAGGAATAACTTGGTTTTTATTCTTTTAAAACATTGGTTATGGAGAGATATTTTCGGAGAAAATGGGTAGCAATAAATTGGGAGCAATAAATGGGGAGAAATAAATTGTTTTTAATTAGTTCAAAAGATTTTGTTTTGTAATCAAATAAAAAGGGATATATTTTTTGTGCATGTGCATTCTCTTTTGATTGATTACTTGTTTAATTACTTGGGAATATTTTTGTCCATGTCCATGTTTTCTTTTGTTTTATTACATGTGAAATTAATTTAAAAACCTTTCTTATTTTGATGATTTATTAAACAAAAGTGTTTTGATTTTTGTAATTATTATCACCTTGGATAGATAGAAGATTTGTCTACATTTAATTAGTTTATGAGGAATTCTAAAAACATATTTTTGTTACTCTTAAAATTCAATTAATTTGCTGCTACAGTTTTAGAAACTCTACAGTTTTTTTGTTTTAAAAAATTTATGTATTTATTTTACTACAACTTCTTAAGATATGAGATTCAAAATATTTTTTTTATAGAAATTGGATGTGTTTATATTGATTTAATTAGTTTATATCAAAGTTCAAAATGGTCATTGGAATGATGATTAAATTTCTTGAACATCTGGTTTGATTTTTCAGAACTATTATTTTCCTGAATGTTATTTGTTTTTTTGATGATATCTAGAATAGTAGATGTAAGTTTTTTTGATTATGGATTAATTAGAAATATAATAAAATTTTCTACAAATAAGTATTGTTGACCAAAATCTGAGTCATCTTTTAAAAACCCTTAAAGATTCTTCGTAGTTTATTAAAGTATTCTATCTAGTTTTTCATGAATAGTGAAAAGTATGGTTCATCAACCCTAAGCTACTGTTCATCATCCTTATGATACATTACTTTTCAAGAATAGTGAAAAATATGGTTCATCAGCCCAACATTACTGTTCATCATCCACATGCTATGTTACTATTCATAAATTTTGGAAAGTATGGTTCATCAACCCTACATTACTATTCATCATCCATACACTCTGTTACTATTCATTAATAGTGGAATGTATGGTTCATCAATCCTACATTACTATTCATGAATAGTGAAAAGTGTGGTTCATACCTTATGTTACTATTTATTCTACATAGTATGGTTTATACCCTACATTACTGTTCATCCCACAAAGTATGGTTCATACCCTACATTACTGTTCATCCCGCAAAGTATGGTTCATACCCTATGATAATATTCATTCAAAAAAGTATCATTCATACACTCAATTATTATTCATGAAGAGTTATAATTTTGGTTCATCAACCATATATTACTGTTCATTCTGAAGTTACCATTCCTTCAATTCGATTTTTTAAATTGATTTTCTGTATATATATGTATTTTTTAATTGTTTTTCTATTTAAAAAACTATTATTAAATATAAGGATTATAATTGATGAGTTTTTAATATATTTGGTGAAATATTTATAGAAAAAAATTAATAAAATTTCAACCTCATTTTCCCATTAATTTGGAGGTTTCAAAATTGTTTAAATTCAAAATTTTAAATTTACTAGTGGACTGTGCTGCTAGTTTTCAGGAACTATTTTGTCTAAATTTAAAGAAGTTTGAATGTATTTCAATCACTGTTTTAAATCATTCAACACTACTATATTTAGGGATATATTTTTTGAAGACTTATTCAAATTATTTTTAATGATTTTATTTAAGATTTATTCCAAAAGAATAAAGAGGAAACAATGCTACAATTTTTATGGAGATATTTTTGAATGCTCTTGACTCAATTAATTTTTAATATCCGAAGGAAGTGGATCTGCTATAACTACTGAATATTTATTCTCTCTATATATATCATTATCTCTTATAGGAAATAAAATACAAGACTATTACAAGATAAATATTGCAAGAAACATGTTAACATTTTTGATACTCTACTTTTTCAAAGAGAAAGTATTGTGAACTTTGAACCTACTGGGAAATCTATAACATCCCAAAAAACTCTATTTCAGTGTCTACATGATCTATCATGGTATGAATTAATTCTACTTTGACTATAAATTCCTCAACAAGATGAGATAGTCTAATCCTCAACAACCAGTACCTTTTCATTAATATTTTATCTTCTCATTCGTTTAGTCATGTGTCTATAACACTTTTTCTATCTCTCACACACACTGTATTTTTTTTTGATTTTTCAGAAAAAATAAATATTCTTTATTCTTTTTTATTGGTTTGTGACTCATGGATTCTAGAGTTAGGATCTAAGGGTTGTGAATCCCTCTATCTAAATTCAGAATTGTTCAGGTTGTGACTCCTTGTGTCTAAAGTTGGGTTGTAAGGGTTGTGACTCCCTTTAAACAATTTAGTGTCATGGTTATCCCTCAACTAGAAAAGGATTTTGTAATTGCGTTATGATTCCCTCATAAAAATAATTTTTAGTTCACATGTATCTATCATCAAGTATAGATGTATAAGAGTAGAAGTATTCCCACTTTAGACCAAACTACTATAAAAAATATCCTTGTGTTCTTTAATTTTTCTATTGTTAATTAACCACAATAATTTTTTTTTGATAAATTATTTTATTTATCAATTAATCTGATTAAATTTTTTAATTTGGTCTATTCACCCCCTCTAGACCATCATCCATTACCCGTTCTTACCTAAAAACATGAAGTATTCTAATCACATATAGTTACCCATAAATTCTTGATTCTTTGGGTAGTGACTTACAAGGTTGATAAATGCGTCGCATTTCATTCACCCTTATAGACGAGCACATCACATGCCCATTTTTCAATAAATCAGTGAATCACTTTTCTTATCTAATTATAGTTGTGAACTAATTTAGTCTATTTCAGTAAAGGTCTTATATTTCATCCTCACAATACAAGAGAAAAAAATCCCATGTTGGTTAAGCTTTAAAAAATGACATGATCAATAACATATCCAACCACCCCCGGATTAGATAAACATCAAGGATTGTATAAGATAAGTATCTAAGTATGAAGGTTTTCATGTTATTTATCTTTCCAACATTAGGTATGAGGAAATCCAAATACAAAACATGAACCCATAGTATAGCAAATATATATTGAATGACACTCTATTTGGTATACTTCATGGGTCGTCTAGTACAAAAACCCAAATTGTGCCTCATGATCATATTATGTATCCTGATGAAAGAATCCTAGTCATGAAAAACATAAAATTTTATCACAACCTATAATAATGAATTATGAAAATAGATTAGGGATAACCGTATGTTTTAAACTAAGAAGTTAATTATCAATTCACTTCATGAGTATATGTAGCCAACATGAAAGAATGATAAATTGTAGAATGATGTTTGTATAAAATGATATATTTTATATTCTTAATTTTTTAAGAACACTTATGTAGAACCCCTAGTTTCAAGTAACCCTTTATTTATGACTTTTTAGTGTTTAAATAGTTTGGGTGAGGTTTGGGAGGGTCCAAAGAACATTTGGAATGTTTTTGGGAATTTTTTTGGAGGTGCACATTTTGAGCATGGTTAGTAAAAATCATGTAACTCCTATTGAAAACCATGAAAAGTGAGGCATTGGGCTCTTGGTAGGTGCATATTTAGGCACATGACTTTTCCAAACCATGAATCCACCAAGGATAAACCGTGATTTTGGGGACAAAGGCATTTGCATGATTATCACATGGTTTTCCTAACTGTGAAACTAACCATGCACGATTTAAAGTTGTATCCTAAAAAAGTAGATCTTACTCAGTTTGGCCCCTAATCCATATGGTTTTAACTTTCAACCCTAACTTTGTTTTTCTTGCTCCTAAATTCTGTGGATACTTTCCCCTTTTATCCAAGAGTGTTCCATTGGAAAATCTTGGTGTGTTGAAGGATGGATTGCTTGGTAGGTTTCTATTCTTGGTGGTTTTCTTAGATATACTCTTATCCCTATATTGAATTCATATATATGATACTATGAGGATAGATATATGATAGAGGATTCTAATCATGATGATATATGGCTATCTGGATGTTAGGGAATGATATCTAAGGCGGGGTTTTGGAGATGTAACCTGGTTTTGTTGAAGAATTTGTGCCATTCTTTGTTTTCAACATAATTTATGAGGTTGGTGGATTCAATATCAACCCCTATTTATATAAATGTAAGGATTAATTTCAAATTGGTTTATTTTATTTAATTTTATTGTGAATGTTTTGTGCCATGCTTGATATAAACCCTCTTTGGTGATGGTTTATGAAATTGGGAAAATTAGGTGTTTCAGTGGAAAGTGAAATTGTTAACATGATTTTAAAATGGTTGTTTGGTTTTGATGCATGAAAAATTGGTTGTAAAGTGTTTTAAATAAAAGGATAGTTTTATTGAAATGGTATAGAAATGATTTTTTTGGTATGTTTTTTGGTTTAAATGGTTAAGTGTGAGTTGAATGGGATGGATAATGGTTGTGAAGTAACACCATCAAGGTGGTGGGTTTTAGACACAAAGTTCCACCATCAGCTGTAACACCAAGATTTTGTGGTTGTGTGTGTGTGTGTTTATGTGAAATGTAATGGGTAATGCCAAAATAGGATTTAAAAAAAGGCTAAAATAAATTTTTGGTTGATTTCCTTTGAAATGGATTTTGTTCGGGAAAACTGTTTTGTATGGAAATTGTTTGATATCCTCATATAAATTGTTTTAAATTTATTTATATAAATTTTTTATATAAATGTGATGAAATATTCTATCCTAGTGGCATGAGTAGGGAATTCATTTGGGGAAAATCTTCTGAATTTCATTACTTCCCCCTACTTGGGAACTTTGGTGAATTTTTATATATCGTGTATCGAGACATAGGTAAAGGAAGAGTAAATCATTTATTTCCTGATGCATCTTGATACTTTGGGGAATATCTTGTGGAGTTAGATCTTGTATCATGTTTGGAGCCATAGAGTTATGTAATTTGACTCATTGAGTTTGTTAGTCTTGTTTTATGCTTTGGTAATCTGATGCTGGTTATGACGTTGTTTTGGGAAAGAATTGTTGTGATACTTGTGATATTGTAGAATTTGAATTTTCAAGCCTTCAATTTATAGATAGTGAGACTTATGAAGTTTTCTGTGTTTATATGAAATGGAACCTGTTAGGCGTAGAAGAAACTAACTGAAAGAAGATGCTGAGAATGTAGTTGCACCTGAGCCACAGTGAACCTATAGCTTCAGATTATATTCTAAAATTTTTAGGTTATTGATAGATGGAACTGAAGGGATGATCCCAGGAAAGTGGATAATTGCATTGATTTCTAGAAGTGACATCTACTATTATTTCAGGGTGATTCAGAACTAGAGATTGTAGAGGTGTGGCTAAATAGGATGAATCAAATCTTCAATTTAAATGGAACACCATCAGAGTTGAAAGTCAAGTTGGTGACGTATATGTGGGAGGATCTTTAATTCTAGTGTTGGAATTTAGTAGTTTAGCCTAAATTAGACCAAGTCATTTCATGGTAATATTTTGATGAATTTTTAAACAAAAAATTATTTGATCATATGTTTAGTATTACAATTATGATGTCCTTTTTAAACATGAAGAAGGAGAACCTTTCAGTGATAGATTATGCACCAAAATTTATGAATTTAGTCCTCTTTGAACCAGAAGTTGCTTCTAGTGCATCCTTGAAGGCACAACTTTTTGAATCCGGGATGAGGCAAGATATTAATTCAAAGATTTATGTGCTTTGTATAATGGATTATATAGATATGGTTAATAGAGTGAAAATTGAGTAAAGGGATATATAAGAGCTATGAGTGGAGGGAGCATGCTAACACCTATAGTAAAATGTGGGAACTCTAATGCTAGGAGCAAGCAGAATAGGGACACCTATTTCCAAGGTAGTGGAATGGCTCAGAATCAGATGGATGGATCAGTGAATATTCCTCCAAATCCAAAGATCAAGACAATATGTTTTCAATATGGTTATTTGTACCACTTGAAGCAATATTTCATGACATAACCTAGGGTATACCACAATTGCAACTAGATGGGGGCATATTCACCACTATTGTCACAGTGCTTCGAGGTTAGGTGTTCAGGATGCATACCATGTTTTGAAAATTTTGTATTCTTTGATGGAATGTGGACAATAGAATACCTTTTTTTAGTAGAGCTAAGCTAGCCATGGTGATTCTAGAAATACTCTGACTCCTCAGTAAGGGAAATATCAATAGGGTAATAATGAACTATTTATAGTGAGTAAGCTGGTATATGGATCTGAACAAGTTATTGTGGATGATCAATCTAGACCATCGATGGTGAGAGGTAAGATTATTTTTAATTATACCCTTATGTAATATTTGTTTTATATGGTTGCATCCCATTTTTTATTAATTCTCATGCTATTTATTTTTTGGGTTTAAATATTGAGATGATGCCCTCTGCTTCGAAACATCAAACTCCTCTTTGTGAATGATAATGTCAAGAACTTATATGTAAATCATGTTCTATAACTGTCGAAGGAGATGATTTGATACATGATTTCTCTGTTCTTGAGATGGATGTCTCTAACATAATATGGCGTATATATTGGTCATTTGTGTTCAAAGATTACATGGACTGTTATACCTAAAGAGTCACTTTTATGACTGATGATGGTGTCAAGTATCTCTTTAGAGGGGAATAGAATGTAAATGTTGGTGAAATGGGGTTGTTGGCACCAGAAGATGGAATAATCTCGTACCAATTGGTAGCTTTGAATTTGAAATCAATAGAATAGATTGAGAATAGCTATTTTCTAGAAGTTTTGATTAGTTTTTGGATGTTTTTATGAAAAATTTCTCAGGGGTTCCACCCATAAGAGAAGTGGAGTTTACAATCATTCTCCTTCTAGGGTGTAACAACCTGAGTCCAGAGCCCCTCCACTGGTGCCCCGTACCCGGTTCACCACATGACCTCAAGAGCGTTTCCCCGAATGCTAGAGGCTACCGACTAGATGCAAGGGCCTTGGTGAGTCAGTGGGGAAACTATTCCCTCATTCGGTAAGGTATACAAGGTAAGAAAACAATAATAAACAACAGAAACAGTAAACAACATGCATAACAACAGAAACAAAACAGTGAAAGCAATGTAGATATATAACTATGATGACAATGATGCAGCAAGTACAAGTATCTAAGGAAAACAGCAAACACAACAACGTGCTACAATACAACTAAAACTAAGTGAAAAAGAAAAACAAAGTAAGATCCTCAGCATCGCAAGCCACGACTCGGTCCCATGCTCCCCAGCTCCTGGTGCAATCAAGATCCTGAAGTAGAAGGGCGCTTACCCTTATCTATACATGCAGCAACATAGTTTGCTTGGACCTAAAAGCATGGCCCAAACAAGGTGTGAGATACAATCCCAGTAGGAAATCACCCAAATATTTTTGCCTTACAGTCAAATGAACACATGACAGTAAATAAACAAGAAGCAGTAAACAGGAAAGCACAAACAACTACAATGCACAGTTCTAACAAGTAAAGTACACAAGAAAATAGTAGGCAACAAGAAGAAAACAGGTAACCCTCTAGGTAGCTATCATAACTTAACCCCTATGGTTCAACCTATAGTACTAGCAACCCTCTGGGAGGCACACACAGTCTCACCCCTCTGGTTCAGCTACGTAATTAAGCAGACTCTCTCGGGAAGAACTCACCATCAATTCCCCCTATAGTCTCGTATCGTGCTAATGGCTCTCTAGGGAAGCACTCAATGTCAATTCCCCCTGTGGCCTGCGTCGAGGATCTACAGACTCTTTGGGGAATCACTCAACGTCAATTCCCCCTATAGACTCGCATCGTAATTAAAATACTCTCTAGAGAATCCCTTCCATCAATGCTCCCTTTGGTCTACTACTCTAGGTTCTCACTGTTATGAGTATAACTAAACATGCCCAGCACGTGTATATCATCCAAGTAAACCTCAAGAACTACTTGGCTATCATTCTACATCTCAACAACAATAACAAAAAAATAGTTCCGCTATCCTACAACTAGGCATGGAAACTGAAAAAATGCCCAATAGGCAAAACAAGCATGGAAAAGCAATATGAGAACAAAATAAATTACTCTACTCACAAGAAATAACCTCTACTAAAGAAAAAAGCAAAATAGGCAAACAACAGGGGCAAAACAGGAAACACGCAATACCCCGTTCATGGGTATTGGTGGAATTTGCACATAATATTCCTAAACTTTCTACAGAAAGGCACAAACCACCTACCTCGATCCGAGGATATCGATATATGTGAACCACAATAACAGATTCCTCTTAGAACACCGTAGATTTGAGAAAATGCATAAAATATTCATCCAATGATAACTTGGAAAATAGGAGGAATCAGGAATCAAGACTCAAGCAGAAGGGAGAACTTACCACTAAGATTCCAATGCAATCGATCACGCTCGAATTGGAGAACAAACAATGAGGCGGAAGCTCGTCGAAGATCCGGTCGCTCTAGGACGGATGAAAACTGGAGAAGAAGATGAAACTGGGGGTTAGGTGTGACCCCAGTCTGTTTAATGGAAAAAAAGAAAGTACATGACGTGTACTTAAATTTTCCGTACACCGAATTAACCAGCCTCCACCTCAGCCTTACACACCGTGTGTGTGGCCCAGACACGGCCAGCACACGGCTTCGAGCCGGAAGAGAGTACACGGCGTGTACTCAGAAAGTACACGGCATGTACTTTGAAAATTTCCAGAAAAAAAACTTTTTTCTTAAAAACTCCAGAAAAAGGGAAAACGTACCTCGAAAGAAGATCCAGGTTCTTACAAACTTCCCCCCTTAAAGAAATTCATCCCTGAATTTCCCTAATGAGACAGAGAAGAAGAAACCCCGAACAGCTTCGGCCATTGCGATCTTACATTGGCCTCCCTCTCCTAGGTCTCATCTTGTACTCGCCCGTGCTGCCATAGCACCCATACCAGAGAAACAAACCGCCCATGGAGAACCTTCGTACTGCGATCGACAATCCGGATAGGATGCTCCTTGAATGATGCATCTGCTTCAAGCTCAACTTCCTCGGGATGAAAGACGTGATACGGGTCTGAAAAGTAACTTCGGAGTTGAGAGACGTGGAAGACATTGTGCATGGCCCGATACCTCTGAGGTAGCTGCAACCGATAGGTGACCGGCCCAACTCTCTCCAAGACCTCAAACGGCCCAACGTACCACGATGAAAGATTACCCTGTCTCTGAATCCTCTTGTGTCCCAACCTCGGTGTGACATGTAGGAAAACCTGATCACCGACCTCGAACTCCAGTGGTCATCTCCGCTGATCAGCATAAGACTTCTGTCGAGACTGTGCTATAGACATCCTCTTCCGAATCAGCTGTATCTTCTATAAAGTCTCCTGAACAAGACGAGGTCCCAGGAAAGCTGCTTCTCCTGCCTCCAGCCAGCATAAGGGTGATCGGAATAGCCTACTGTACAAAGCCTCATATGGAGCCATCTGAATGGTCACCTGGAAACTGTTGTTGTAGGTGAACTCCACCAAAGGGATATGCTTCTACCAAGAACCACCAATGTCTAGAATGCAAGCTCGGAGCATATCCTCAATCACCTAGATTGTGCGCTCGGACTAGCCATCAGTCTGGGGATGGTATGCTATACTCAAAAGTACCTGTGTACCCAAGGCCTTCTGAAGTCCCTGCCAGAACCGAGAGGTAAAGCATGCATCTCTGTCTAAAACAATATAGCGCGAAACTCCATGCAGACAAACGATCTCTCTGATGTAAAGTCATCCCAGATCATCGACGCTGAAGGTCTCCTTGATCTGTAAGAAGTGAGCAACCTTCGTAAGCCTATTGAAGACAAACCAAACAACATCGTTTCCCCGAGGTGATCTCGGCAACCCGGTCACGAAGTCCATCGCATCATCATTCCATTTCTACTCCGGAATGGGTAACTTCTGTAAAAGCCCCACTAGTCGCTGATGCTCTTCTTTCACCTGCTGAAAAGTAGAACATCTCATGACAAAACCAACAACATCCTTCTTCATACCTGGCCACCAGTATTGGCGATGAAGGTCCCGATACATATTGGTGATGCCAGGATGAACTGCCCAAACAGAGGAATGGAAATACCGCATCATCTCCTCGCGTATGTCTGTTGGCACCCATACGTGTCCCTGGAAACGCAAGATCTCATCCTCGCCCACTACCCATCCCGGAAGAGGGTCCTCTCCTAACACACTCTCCTGCATGACTATGCCTTCCGAGTCTGATAGCTACCTCATCCGTACCCGATCAAGTAGAGTGGAGGTAACAGCTACAGAAGATAGAAAAGTCTGCCCCTGTCTGTCGTGCACCTCCAGATGCATCTCAGAGAACAAAGACATTAGCTGCCACTCACTACTGGCCTCCTGAACTGCCTGAATCTGAGTTCTCCTACTCAACGCATCTGCCACGGCGTTTCCCTTTCCCGGCGTATAGGCAAGCTCGAAGTCAAAATACTGAAGATACTAAACCCACCTACGCTTCCTTAGATTTAGATCACGCTGAGTGAAGATATATTTGAGACTCTTGTGGTCAGTGAAGACCACAAAGTGCTCTCCCAGAAGATAGTGTCTCCAACAATGCAAGGCATGAACAACTGCTGCCAACTCCAGATCGTGCGTAGGGTAGTTCCTCTCATGTGGCCTGAAATGTCGAGACCCGTACGCAACGACTCCATATCTCTGCATAAGAACAGCTCCCAGCCCGATACCTGAAGCATCACAGTAAAAAGTGTAGCTCTTGTCTGGATTTGGAAAGACTAGTATCGGTGCTGACGTCAACCTCCCTTTCAGCTCCTGAAAGGATGACTCACAAGAATCTGACCATAAGAACTTCTCCCCCTTCTTGGTCAGACCTGTCAAAGGTGCTACTAGACGAGAAAATTCCTGAATGAAGCATCTGTAGTATCCAGCCATCCCTATGAAACTCCGTACCTCAAATACGTTCTTCGGCTGCTCCTAGGAAACTATAGTTCTCACTTTCTCTGGTTCCATAGATACTCCTGCCTCTGAGATGATTTGACCCAAGAAGTGAATATGATCCATCCAGAAGTGGCACTTTGAGAGTTTAGTATAAAGCCGATACTCTCTCAGTGTACTCAGAACGATCTCAAGATGTGTGGCATGTTCGTGTCGAGTGTGAGAGTACACCAAGATATCGTCCATGAAGACCACGACGAAGGAATACAAGTAAGGATGGAACACTTGGTTCATCAGTTCCATGAAAACTGCAGGTGCGTTCGTGAGTCCGAAGGGCATGAATGTATACTCATAAAGACCATACCTGCTTTTGAAGGCTTTCAGAGGTATATCTGATGGTCTAACGTGCAACTGATGATAACCGTACCTCAAGTTGATCTTCGAGAACACCCAGTCTCCTCAAAGCTGATCGAAAAGGTCATCAATCCGCGGAAATGGATATCAGTTCTTGACCGTCAACTGTTTCAGCTTCCGATAATCCACACAAAGTCGAAGGGTACCGTCTGCCTTCTTCACAAACAGAACAGGAGAACCCCAAGGAGAAGTAATGGGTCAGATGAAACCCTTATCCTGTAGCTCCTCCAACTACTTCTTGAGATCCTTCAACTCAGGTGTGGCCATACTATAGGGAGTAATGGACACCGGTGCCGCTCCTGGCACGAGCTCAATAGAAAAATCTACCTCATGCTCCGGTGGAAAACCTGAAAAGTCCTCTGGAAAGACATCCCTGAAGCGATCCACCACTAGAGGAAAGTCCAACTGTGGAGTCCCCTGATCATCCAGGTAAAGGCTAGCAATCTGGGCTGTCACCCCACCTAGCCCAGGATGCTCGAGTCCCGCCCGACTCGCCCGAACGTCCCATTCACCTCAATCAAAGAAATATTCACCCTCTGGTGAATTGAAACTGACTCTGCGGTGATAACAGTCAACGACTACCTGTAAGGGAATCAAAAAGTCCATGATAAGGATGACATCATAGCCTGTCATCTCTAGGACATAGAGATCCCATAAGAAGTGATACCCTTCCACCTTGAGAGGGAACTCTCTACACTGGTGTACAGTAGATGTCCTTGTCCCCAAATGTGTGTCTAGTGTCAACGAGTCGGCAGAATAAAATATGCAGAGCCTAAGGCTCTCCACGACAGTAACGAAGATAAAGCTATGTGTAGTACCAGTATCGAAAAAGGATGAACATAAAACTGAGGCTACTAAAATCGTACCTTGAACAGTAGAAGGTCTGAGATCCTGCTCATGATAAGTCTGCTCCACGACGAAAGACTGGCCCGTGCCGCGACCCTGCGCCCCTGGCTGACCACCTTGGGATGAACCTCCCTGCTGGTGCTAAGGAACTGGTGGATGACTGCCACGACCTCGACCTCCACCTCAGCCCGAATGGCCGGAAGAACTGCAGTTTCCCGACTGGTGAGAAACCGGTGGGGCTGCTCCTAAACGAGGAGTAATGGAAGAACCCTGGTCACCTGCTGCTGGTGAGAAAACCTAGCAGAAACACTGAAGGTGACCCATCTTTCCACAAGATTGGCACTCCACGGGGTCCCTCTATCACTATGGTCTCATGTGCCCTGTCCGGCCACACTGATAGCACGTCACCTGGCTGCCTGATGATGCGTATCGCTTCCTTGAATCACCGCGTGTAGGCTCCCTACAATGATTCTTGATGTCATCTAGAGGATGGATAACTTTGGAAGCTGAACCGCCCTGACTCGCAGCTCCAGAGTCTCTCATAATGCTCTCTGAAATCAGTTCCTGATTGACGATGGAAGTAATGGAAGTCAGCTGGATGATGTTCACCTGTGAGCGGATCTCCCATCTGAGTCCATCCTCAAACTTCCTCGCCAAGAACACCCCAATCCCATCCCAAAGGGGTGTAAAACGCTACAGCTCAGTGAAACGAGATGAATACTCCATGAAAGATAGAGTAACCTGCTCTAAGATCATGAACTCCTGGGCTCGATCTGCTCTCAGGGTCTCCGGGTAGAAGTAGTCGTAGAACATGCGCTAGAACTCCTCCCAAGTCATAGCCTGCTGTTGAACCGCCCGTGAGACCACATCCCACCACCTCTTGGTATAGTCTTAGAGCATGTTGGTGGAGAGCTTAACCCGCCTCTCTAGAGGCATCTCCAGATGCTCGAAGATAGTCAGCATGGCTTCTAGCCATGACTCTGCAGCCTGAGGTCCTCCCTCCCCTGAGAACGTGGGAGGATGCTGCTGCTGGAAAACCCGCGTCAAGTCTGCCATAGATGAGGCAGGAGCCGGTGCTCCCTGGAAGGCCTGCATCATCCTCATAAAACCCTTCCTGAACTGCGCATCAGCGCCCGCAACTGGTACAACAACCAGTTCCAAGGATGGCTTAGCTGGGGGATAGACAGGAAGTCCCTGATCAGCCCTATCTGGCATCAGATCACTGCCTGACGATAGACGTGCGACTGGGGGACGTCTCAGAGGCATATCTATGAAAGATCAAAATAATACCCTAGATCAGGAAAACAAGGATAGATAACACAAGAGTACTAAACGAAAACTGGGGAAGAAAACACACAAGATTGCAAAACACGACTACACGGCGTGTATAAAACTACACGGCGTGTCTTGGTAAACCACTGCCATGGGCGTGTACTATCAACCTACAAGTCATGTAACACCTCAACTACATGGCGTGTTGCACCCACACACGACGTGTACTTTAAAACTGTTCCCCTGCCCAAGTCTCCTTACACGGATAACCCACACAGTCTGACTTAACCCGAGACTACACAGCGTGTTCGAAACAAACACGACGTGCACTAGACAAGGCTTCGGTGGTCTGTGTTGTTGAGTACATGGCCGTCTACACAGCTGGACCTTACACGGCGTGCTCCGAACAAGAACGGTGTGCATAGGCGAAGGGGACACTGTCCCATGTTTTTCGTGACATGGACGGGTTCCTGGCAAGACTACATGGCGTGTTCCGATTAAACACGGCGTGTGGAAAGGAAGGTAACGTCGACCCGTGTTGTTTGTGACACGGCCGGGTACCTGGACAGGACTATACGGCGTGTTCCCTATGGACTCTTCGTGTTCTACCCGAGCTTCCCCGACCCGTGTTATTAGTGACACGGCCAAGTACACGGCTCCGAACTCACACGGCTTGTACCAATGGTACATGACGTGTTCCCGAAGTTACTCCCACGACACCATGTTCTGCTCACACGGTCAGTGACACTGCCTGAAAACTACACGGCGTGTTCCCGAAAAGTACACTCCATGTATTCTAGGTTTTTCTGGGCAGTATCTTAGAAACTGCGGAGAATTCCAGAAACACTAAAAACAAGGGAAAAGATGCGAAATTCCGATCCGGGGGGGCCCATAACACCTCAAGAACCAAAATTTGGCGTTCATTTTAAGCAAGGAACAAAACAACAGTTTTCTAACACAACATCATAGAATATATCAAGCATCTATCACAACAGCATGCATAATCTACACAGAGCCTATCACAATAGCATGCAATCGCTAATGCACCCTAGATAGCATGACAAGAATGCATGACATGTGATTTCTAAAAGTGCCTATATGATGCATGAGATGGCATACCCTCATCTCATCAGGTTGCAACAGAAATAGAACCGAAATATCAAAACAATAACCGCACAAGTCATACAAATCACTCTAGGTGAAAACATACCAACCATAAAATCTCAAAACCAGAAAACTGCAATTAACGAGGTAGTATGGCTTTTCCCTGTACACGGGTTAGCTACTCCTGGGCACAACTTAATACCAAGTACCAAATCCATCTTATATCTGGATAAAGTCTCCAAATAGTAAGGCTAGAGAAAAGAACACCTCTGATACAACTTTGTAACGACCCGAGTCCGGAGCCCCTCCACTGGTGCCCCATACCCGGTTCGCCACATGACCTCAAGCACGTTTCCCCGAATGCCAGAGGCTGCCGACTAGCAGCGAGGGAATTGGTGAGTTGGTGGGGAAACTATGCCCTCATTAGGTAAGGTATAAAAGGTAAGAAAACAATAATAAACAACGGAAACAGTAAACAACAAGCATAACAACAGAAACCAAACAACGGAAGCAATGTAGAAATATAACTATGATGAAAATGATGCAGTAGGTACAAGTATCTATGGAAAACAGCAAACACAACAATGTGCTGAAATACAACTGAAACCAAGTGAAAAATAAAAACAAATTAATCTCCTCATCATCGCGAGCCACGGCTCGGTCCCATGCTCCCCAGCTCCTGGTGGAATCAAGATCCTGAAGTAGAAGGGCGCTTATCCTTATCTATACCTGCAGCAACATAGTCTGCTTGGGCCCAAAAGCATGGCCCAAACAGGGTGTGAGATACAATCCCAGTAGGGAATCACCCAATGATTTGTGCCTTACAGTCAAATGAATACATGGCAGTAAATAAACAAGAAGCAGTAAACATGAAAGCACAAACAGCTACAATGCACATTTCTAACAAGTAAAGTACACAAGAAAGCAATCAGAAACAAGAAGAAAACAGGTAACCCTATGGGTAGATCTCACAGCCAAACCCCTATGGTTCAACTTATAGTACTAGCAAAACTCTGGGAGGCACACAAAGTCTCACCCCTCTGGTTCAGCTACGTAATTAAGAAGACTCTCTGGGGAAGCACTCACCATCAATTCCCCCTATAGTCTCGTATCGTGCTAAAGGCTCTCTGGGGAAGCACTCAACGTTAATTCCCCCTGTGGCCCACATCGAGGATCTACAGACTCTCTGGGGAAGCACTCAATGTCAATTCCCCCTATAGTCTCGAATTGTAATTAAAAGACACTCTGGAGAAGCCCTTCCGTTAATTCTCCCTTTGGTCTACTACTCTAGGTTCTCACAGTCCCGAGTATAACTAAACATGCTCAGTGCGTGTATATCGTCCAAGTAAACCTCAAGAACTACTATTCTATCATTCTACATCTCAACAAAAATAACAAAACAACAGTTCCTCTATCCTACAACTAGGCATGGCAACTGGGAAAACACACAACAGGAAAAACAAGCATGGAAAATCAATATGAACAAAAAATAAATTACTCTACTCACAAGCAATAACCTCTACTAAAAAAACAAGCAAAACATGCAAATAGTAGGGGAAAAATAGGAAACACGCAATACCCCGTTCACAGGTATTGGTGGAATTTGCACATAATATTCATCAACTTTCTACAGAAAGGCACAAACCACCTACGTCGATCTGAGGAGATCGATATATGTGAACCACGACGACAGATTACTCTTATAACAATGTATATCTGAGAAAATGCACAAAACATTAATCCCACGAAAACTTGGAAACAAGGAGGAATCAGGAAACACGACTCAAGAAGAATGGAGAACTTACCACTGCGATTCCAATGTAATCGACCGTGCTCGAATCAGAGAACGGACGGCGAGGCGAGAGATCTTCGAAGATCCGACTGTACAATCGCTTTCGGACGGACGAAAACTGGAGAAGAAGATGAAACTGGGGGTTAGTCGCGACCCCGGTCCATTTAATGAAAAAAAAGAAAGTACACGGCATGTACTTCTTGAGTACATGGTGTGTACTTAAATTTTCCGTACTCTGAATTAACTGGCCTCCACCTCAGCCTTACACACCGTGTGTGTGGACCATACACGGCCAGTACACAGCTTCGATCCAGAAGAGAGTACACGGCGTGTACTCATAAATTACACGGCGTGTACTTTGAAAATTTCCTGAAAAAAACATTTTTCTTAAAAACTACAGAAAAAGGGAAAACGTAACTGGAAAGAAGATTCAGGTTCTTACATAGGGACTCATCCTATTTGTCTTCCATATTATTGGATGAAACAAACATAATTAAGGGAATTGAAAGTATATTTTGATGATATGTGAAGTAAAGGGTTCATTCAGCTGAGTATGTCTCCATGGGAAGCACCAGTCTTGTTCATGAAGAAGGTGGATGTAACTCTTTAATTGTGTATAGATTATCCTAAACTTAACCAGGTTAAGATAAATAATCTATATCCACTTCCATGAATTGATGATCTATTTGATCAATTGAGTGTATATCAATGGTTCTTTGAGATTGAATTATGCTCAGGATATCACCAATTGTGGGTTCAAAAGGAGGATATTCCAAAGACAACTTTCAGGAGTAGATATGGCCATTTAGAGTTTTTAGTTTTGTCTTCAAGTATTACAAATGCACCAATAATATTTATGAAATTTATGAATTGGATATTTTAGGGATATATGTAATCATTTTTGGTTGAGTTCATGGATGATATATTGGTTTATTTAAGGATAAGGGATGATCATGAGAAACACTTGGTGACAGTGTTGGGAATGTTGTGAGATCATCAGTTGAATGTCAAACATTCAAACTATGAATTTTTGATATAAGAGGTATGTTTAATTTACCATTTAATCACAAAAAGAGGTGTTTCTATGGATCCATAAAAGATAGAGGATGTTATCTTTGGGAAACCACTAAAGAATGTCTTCAAGATACATAATTTCATTACTCTAGTTGGTTATTACCTTGTTTGTAATTTTTGATGACTAGAATCACAAATGAAATCTTTGACAAGGGATAATTTTCCATTAAAATGTAATGGGGGAATGTTAGATATCTTTTAAAGTGCTTAAATTTATTATTACATCATCACTAATCTTGATATTTTATAAACCAGGATAATGGTACGTGGTGTATTATGATGCTTCAAGATTTGGGTTGGGATGTTTTCTCATGCAAGGAGATCATGTTGTTGCTTATGGATTAAGGGAGTTATGGTTCCATTAGAAGAACATTACAACATATTATTTGGAGTTATATTCCTTAGTATATGATTTCATGACATGATGTTATTACCTATTTGGTTTGAAATTTAAAGTTTTTAAGGATCATAAGATCTGGAAATATATTTTCTCTAGAAGGGATTTGAATAAGAGGAACATAAGATGGATGAAGTATCTCTAAATGTTCGACTTTGACTTAACATATACACTGGGTAAAGAATATTTGGTGGCACATTCATTATGAATAAATTCATATTCTCATTTAGAAAAAGTGGCTTTAGATCAATGGTAGTTGATGTCGGTGATATCTGACATGGTCTTGGAATGTGAAAAATGAGGTAAAATTGTGGTTTTCTTTCTAATTTATTTTGTTTCGAATTTGGTTGTAATAGTTAAATAGGTATAGACATACAATTATGAATGTCTTTATATAAAGTTGAAACTTAGTGTTAGGGAGACTATTGAGGGATAAAACTAGGATGAAAGTGTTTTTTATTCTTTCAAGGTCAGATGGTCATACCATTGGCTTGTTAAGAACAAATTATTCAAGCATATCACAATTTGAGATGTGTTTTTCATCATGGAATACAAAACATGTATAAGGAACTTAAATAATTTTTTTGGTGGGATTGCATTAAAAGGAAGGTGGATAAGATTTTTTCAATATGCCTAACCTACCAACAGTTTAAGGTAGAGCATCAGCAACTAGTAGCTATATTACAATATTTACCCATTCTTGTTTAAAAATGGGAGAAGATAGCTTTATGTTTTGTAACAGGTCTCCCAATAATGATTCAGAAACACAATTCCATATGGGTGATAGCAGATTGACTCACAAAGTTAGACCATTTAATCCCTATTCTTGGATATCATACGGTATAGGAATTGTAAAAAATATCTATCTAAGAATTATTAAATAGGCATGATGTACCAGTTTTGATAGTGACACACAAAGATCATAGGTTTATGTATTTTTTCTAGAAATCCTTAAAACAAGACCTTGGGACTTAGTAGACCTTGATCATGATGTATCATCCTTATATGGATGGTAAATCTGAAAGGATGATACAGGTGTTGGAAGAAATGCTTCTGGCCTATGTAATAGATTTTGGTATCTCATGGGAGGATCACATACAATTAGTAGAGTTCTTGTATAACACCAGTTATTTGGACTCGATATATATGGATCCTTTTGAATCATTTTTTGCATTTCCTTATCGTTCTACAAATTTTTGGTGTAAATAGGTGACACTTCACTAGTTGGAAAAATCCTTGTCCAAGAGACAATAGAGAAGATTCAGTTTATCAGGAAACAGATGACGATGGCTCAGATTCATTAGAAATCATATGTGAATCATCATCGATGGACTTATTCATTCAAGGTGAGTGATCATGTGTTCATGAGAATATCTCCAAGGCATGGTAATCCTCATTTTGGAAATAAAGAAAAGTTATATCATCGATACATAGGCCCTTTTGGGATACTTGAATGAGATGGTGAGGTGGAATATCAGTTGGATTTCCCCCATGGTGTAGTGTAGTGCATAATTTTTTTCATGTATCTCAGTTTATAAAGTATCAGCTCGATCTTGACCATGTGATTCAATGGGTTCACATTGAATTATATCCCGATGGTTCAATGGTGTATGTGATAATCTAGATTGTGAATAGGAAAGAGAATATATTGAATTAAAAAAGCATCAGTCTAGTGTGGGTTTTGTGTCAACATGGTTAGATTTAGGAAGAACCTTGGGAACATGAGAAAGAAATGGTCGATTAATGGACTGAGCACTTTTAGTACAATGATGGTTTTCTACTTTATATAGATGGAAAGGCCAATTGTAAGTAAAATTTAGTACCCCTGGTTTGAATTAAGTAACACTTTATTTATGTTTAAGTATATAACGTGTTTGGGTGAGGTTTGGGAGGTCATAGAGTACTTTTGGAATGTTTTGGTGGATTTTTTTGAGGTTCACGGTTTGAGCATGGTTAGAGAAAACCATGAAAATCCTATAGGAAACCATGAAAAGTTAAGAAATGGTATATTGGTAGGTGAATGGTTAGGAATATGGTCTAGAAAAACCATGTGGCCACCTAGGTAAAACCATGTTTTTAGGGAAAAATTCATTTGCATCATTGGAAAATGGTTTGCCTAACTACGCGACTAACCATGAAAAGATTAAATTTAGATCCTAAAAAAGTGGATCTTACTTAGTTTAGGCATAATACACTCTTTCTTTATATATTTCGACCCTAACTTAGTTTTCTTCCTCCCAAAGTCTATGTATACTTCCCCCTTCGATTCGGGAGGGATCTGTTGGAAAATCTTGGTGCGTTGAAGGAAAAATTTATTGGTACTTCTCCATTCATAGTGGTTTTCCTTAGATCCACCCTTATTAATGCTTATAAATTCAATGATTTTATCCATTTGGGATATATCTATTATATTTATTCAAATCATAATGATATTTGGCTGTATTGATGTTTGAAAAAGTGATCTAATTTAGGTTTTTAGATATTTGACTGGGTTTTGTAAAATAATTCACACCATTCTTCATTTTCACCATAATTTCTGAGGTAGGTGGCTTCAATCTCAACTCATTTTTCTTGAACTGGAAGGCTTTATTTCAAATTGGTTGTTTTTATTGAATTGTTTTATGAAATTGTTGTAAAAATATTGATGGAAACCCCATTTGCTTACAGTTTATGAAATTATGAAAATTGGGTATTTTGATGGAAAGTAAAAGTGGTAACATGATTATAAAATGATGATTTTAATTTTTTTTTGGTTTTTATGCATGGAAAATTGGTTTGAATTTTTTTTTCAATAAAAGGATAGTTTTATTGAAATGGTTTTTAAAATATTGTGTTTGAATGGTTTTTGGCTGAAATTGTTAAGTATTAGTTAAATGGGATGGATAATGGTCATGAAGTACCACAGTCAAAGGGATAAGTTTTGGAAACAAATTTCCATTATCAATGGTAACACCAATCTTCTGTGTTTGATTTAGTGTGCGTGGTTATGTAAAATGTAATAGGTAATGCTAAAAGGGGTTTTGAAATATTATTAAAATACTTGTTTGTTTGATTTCCTTTGAAATGGATTTGGTTTGGGAAAACTGTTTTTTATTGAATTTTTTTGATATCCTAATATAAAATGTTTGAAGTTTATTTATATAAATTTTTTCATATAAATGGGTTGACATGTTCTATCCTAGTCGTTTTAATTGGGAAGTCATTCAGGGAAAACCTACTGAGTTTCATTACTCACCCCCTGCTTGGGAACTTTGGTGCGTTTGAAGATATTGTAACACCCAAATATTATTATGAAATAGATTTTGTTTAAATAATTTTATTTCTTTGATTTATTGAGTTACATGAAACACCAACTTAGCTTGTGTTACACACGACACTAAGTTTCTACGAAACAACATTTTATTATTGTAATTATTTAAACTAGAAAATTATAACCTAGATGTTAGAATATCATGTATTAGTTTTAAATTATGTTTTGGATTAGTTTTAAATTTTAATTAGTTAATTTTTATTTAAAAATATCTAATTATGGGTTTTATATGTATTTCAATCAAAAATTTATTATAAAAAAATTTATGTTTTTATAGGGCATTTTTCTGAAAAACTGTTTTTCATGGTAGTTTACCGTTTTTATTTAAAATTAAATTATGAAAATTTTGTGTTTTGAATTATGAAAAATGGATTTAAAATTTTTATTGATAAGGTTTAAATTTAGTGAATAATACTCTTTTATTTTTGGCCAATATGAATAGTAACCATGGTAAATTTTGTTACCACAGTAAAGGGTAAATTGAGTAATTTAGGTTAAAAATAAAATTATAATGACTATAAAAAGAATATAACACATGTAAGATTTTTATTAGATGAATAAAATTAGGCCCTTGACACATTCATATCTATAAAAAGTTGATTAATGGACACTTGTCCATTTTATTACTTATATAATACTTAAATCAAATAAAGTCACATGATAGTAGTGTCATTTTCTTTAATGTACCTTATGTATCCTCAAGGGGAAAAAGTTATATTATAAATGAAAATAACTTTAAATTTTTAACTTAATAAATATATTTTTCTGATAGAAATGTATTTTTTACTTTTTGGGTCACTTAGGTAAAATTATGGTATTTATAATATTTTATTTAATAAAAATTTAAAGATGTCACATTCATGATTTAAATATTATATAATTTTTTATATAGGGTTACACAACATATATATTCAACTATAAATAATATTATGAAAACTAGAAGTTTTATCATTATAATGGTATTTTATTTTAAAATTTTAGTGAAAAAATATGTATATTAAATAATTACACAAGAGATATGTAATAATTATTTTGTTAATGGAAATATCAAATAAATGTGAATAAAAATATTAAAATATATATAATTTTATATAATTAATATGATAAATGAATTTTATAGACTACCTTCACCTCTTATAGATCTAATAAAATATTTTGTTCAAAGTTAATTTATAAACATGATATTTTTAAAAGTCCAAATAATGAATAGTGTCAATATTCACACTATTCACATTTTATCAAAATAATATATTATTAAATTATTTAAAAATAATAAAAATTCTTTAAAAATACAAAATAATATATGATGTGGTATAATATGTTATAAAGTATTCATTTATGATTTAAATTACATCACATAAGTAAAATTTACAACCTCTTAATATTGAAATAATTTTTACTATAGTTAAAATTAAAATAGGTTAACTAAGGGTTAATAAAAATGATAAGATTTAAAATAATACCCAAACTTGTCTAAAATCTATATTTTTATGATATTAAAACATTATAAAATCTTATATTTGAATCCATATCCTTTGGGAGGTACTTGGATTGAGATTTAATTTATTATAAATTAATATATTTGGAAATTCCAAAAGTGCCCCTCACCACAATTATAAAAGGGCACCTCCAACCTCACTTATTCATATCACTTTGGCCTTTATATATCAACCAAAATTTTCAAAATTTTATTCACCACTTCTATAGACATATTATATAGGTTTTATTATTCTCAAAATACCAACTCTTGGGTCCTTTAGGGGAGATCTAAAGGAGCTGTTTTGAAGAAGAGGTAATCGCTCTAACCGATCACTCTCTTTTTATACTATTCTATAATTACTATAAATCTATGATATATATATTAAAATGATAACTTCATCATAATAAATATGAATAAATGTTATTATTATTATTAACACACCACTATACATCCCATTTCATATTAAATAAGAAATGAATGTATCGCTCAGGCGTATGCACGACATACCGTCTCCACGCAGTGATACAATTAATTTTACATAACCATTTTTTATGAGTGGGAATTATGATGGGTTTAATGTTTATATATTATATTTATGAAATAATTATACCCTTATAATGAAATATCATATCTACCTTTTTACCACCTAATCTTTTGGGAAATGATAACATTGCTCATGCATATGCATAACTTACCATCTCCACAATGCGACATGATTCATTTTTCATCTATATTTCACATTGAAGGTAGCAAGGATGAATTTTATGAATATATATGATATATTTAACATAAAAATTAATTTTTAAGGATAATATATCATATATTTTTCTTTCTCTTAATATGTTAATAAAATGAAAGCAGCATTCATGCATACATACGACCTACTGTCTACATGAACAGTGTATTTCATTTCTATATTTTATAGATTATTATAAATACCTATGTAATTAATTTATATCATGGTTATAATTTTGGATATGTTGAAATAATGAAATAATTAATAGGATAAAAAATATAACAAATCAAAATACATGTGAAAACAAAGAGGTTATTACCCGAAACAAAACATTAACCTAAAATTGTTAATAAAAGGGTAATTAAAGGCCATAAGTAAAGAATATGTGGTATGGTATAATTGAAAAAGGTTTAGAAATATATGTTTAATAAAAATATATTTATTATATAGGATTTTTTCATGAGTAAATTGAGAGTCAAGATATAAGGTAATGGATTTATGTCTCACTTTTATTTCTATCAGACACATTCCTTATAAACTACTTGTTTCTACTACGTGGTGTATATACTGCCCAAGAATGTATTTTATGAGTATTATACAAAATATTATGGTATTTTAATATCCATAAAATTTTATTTCATTCATGGGGAATATGATTCTACTGATTGTAAAGTGATGAGTATTTATTTCACAGTCTCATCAATATTTGGGATTTTTTATATTAAGTCTCCATTGTGGAATATTTATCTTCCACAGCCATGTTTTCTAAAAATATTTTGAAAAATGTTTTTACTATTCTACTATGGATTTTAAAGTCATTTTTACCCATTTTTTACTTTTTACTACAAAGTTTGAAGGGAATATTTTTGTCATTTTCCAAATGAGGTACTTTGTGACCTTTTTGGAAAAAGTATAAAAGTAATGCTTTTTTGACTTATACGGAATAATTAGAATTTTACAACTTCATGATGCCTTAATGATTTGAAG
The DNA here is from genome assembly GCA_963277665.1 of Viscum album. NCBI lineage: Eukaryota > Viridiplantae > Streptophyta > Magnoliopsida > Santalales > Viscaceae > Viscum > Viscum album. Next base: position 1,454,889,896 of record OY728120.1, read on the forward strand.
TTTCCTTTAAAATATTCCAGGGTAATTTTCAAATAAATTTTTTTCTTTTAAAATCACAGTTCATTTTAAGAAAAGAAAAGGTTTTAAAAGAGGAAATGATATTTTCCTCAAGAATTATTTCAAGTGATCATTTGAAATAATTTTCCATATAAGACAACATTATTTGGTGTTAATTATGTTTTAATAGTAATATTTTCTAATTATACCATTATTATTATTTGTCTAAGTGGTTTATGTTTATGATGGATTGATGTTTATGAATTCTATTTCTTTTCCATGAGTTATGTTATGATGAAATGATTATGAAACCCAATTTTTATGGGTTCTAATATGATGAATGAATTACGTTTTTTTATTAAACATATGTATGGTTTTAATTATGTTATATGTGGGGCATATATCTACCTACAATGAAATGGGTAATGTTTTTTATCTCATGATATAGACAAGACTAGAATGGGAAGTGAACTCTATTCAGTAATACATGACTAGAACTAGAGTAAACTCAGTTAAGTAATTCATGGATGGAATGGGGAGTGAACCTAGTTCAGTAAGGGACTTTTCCCACTAGGATGGTCTTGGAAATGATTCTTGACTAATATGGAAATTATTTTATATACATATGTGTATGCAACAATTTCATGTATTATGTTATGATATAATGGAATATGTTCTTTCATTATTTATGAAATTTTATGATTTATACCATGAAATGATATCATTATCTTTTATATGAAGGATATAATTTTCAAATATTGATTTCGAATTCTTATACCCTTATGATTATGTTACCTCCCTTGATTTACCCTTATTGAGCATCTAAACTCACCCTTTTCTTATGTTTCGTTTCATTATGTTATAAATAAAGGTTTTATGTTGGAGTACTAAAGGGGAAGATCTTTGTGGGAGATATTGAAGATATTTTACCAAATTAGAAGAATGTGTTACATGATTCCAATGGCACTAAAGAATTATGATCCTTGGGAATTTTTGTGTTTGTAATTTAATCAATATTCATTTAAAAATATATAATATCCAAGTGCATTAAGCTTGGGTTGTTATAGTTGGTATTAGTGGAAAGGTTCAGTTATCCTTTGAAAACTATGATGAGAAAACATTTGGGAGATACCTAGAGATATTTTTTAGGATATTTCTAGTGTTTTTTCTAAGGATAAGTATATGTATAGGTTAAAATCCTAGAGTTTTCATAATAATCATGAATAACATAGGATTAAACCTATGGTGACATATATTGAAATATTATAAGTAATTTCCCTTGATTATGTAGTTCTAACACTATTATTAGTGTTTCCCACACCATTATTTCTAGTTTTAGTCAATGGCTAAAACCTGAAAGAACCATGTTAATGATGAATGAAATGGTAAAAAAAATGATTATACTATTGAAAAACTAAATGTTATGGGATCTAGAATGGAAAATATTATTTATAAATTTACACAAACTATGAATAATTCTAGACTCTCAAATTAGGAGAGAAGGGACCAACTTTATGTTGAGTCCTTCATGAGGAAACATCCACCTTCTTTCAGTGGGTCTTCTGATACACTTGTTACTAAACAATGGATGGATACCCATTAAAAGATATTTTCCATCCTTTAGTGTTCTGAACATAAAAAATTCATTTTATATATCTATCATTTGGAAGGTGAAGAGGATAAATGGAGGAATACCATCAAGAACATAAGACAACAAGATGAAAATGGCTCCATGTTATGGGATGAGTTTGTGAAATTATTTTTCAATAATCACTTTCCTCTTATTCTTGGAATGAAGCTAGATGATTTAGTTAAGCTTAAGAAAAATGATAATGAATCCATTGGTATCTATGATGAAAATTTCCTAAAACATGCAAGATAAGCTTATAGAATTATCATTTGACCTAAGAATAAAGTTGACCGATTCTTCAATGGATTAAAACCAAGTCTCCAAATGGAATTATCTATAATTGAATTCAATAGCTTGAAGAGATTGTGCATTGTGATATCATGGGGGAAATGGAGGTTGGAGTTACATATCAATCTCATGGTTTTGAAAATAAATGAAAGATATAGATTAATTAAAAATATAAAACCATGGAGGAAAGAGGATGATCCTTACTTTGTTCTCAAAGTGTAGAAAGAAACATTGAAAGAATTGTATTAAGGGGATTGGTAAATGTTTTATGTTTGGGAAGGAATGTCATCTAGAAATTGATTTCCGAATTGATGGGAAAAATATAGCTGATGATGTATAGACTGCACAAAATTCACCCCCCACACTTCAATGCTTCAAGTACAAGTAGGATGGGAATTATAATAACTAGTTCCCAAATTCATGGACTATCGATGATGTTCAATGTCATCAAACTCTTAAATAGAAAGGAAAATGGAAATTACCTAAAACCACATTTGGAATTATGGAGTACTACAAGATAGTGGTGGAATGATTGAGTTTTTAGGTAATGTAATTCCACAATAATGTTTATTGTATTATAGAATAATGAAACATATAAGGATTGGTCTACTATATTTTTTCATTAAGTATTAGAAATCATATGTTGGATGGTACTGGTAAAATTGATTGAGATGATATGGTGATATTTTTGGAAAACACATGATTAAGGGAAGGATAACCCTTAATAAGTACATAATGTCGGGACAATTAAATAAAGAGATATTTGATTGTGATAAAATAAATGTGATAATATAAACAACATTGGGATTGATATGATAATAAAGTGGTTTATAATATCAGGGATTAAGTTTAGAGAAATTTTGGATTTACGGTATGAGTAAAGAGTTAATTTTTGAAAGAATGTATGTTTTTGCAATGGTTTTATTGTAATATATATTATTTCCATATTTCAAGGGAATACAAGATAATGGTCTTCACATGTTTTGGGTGTGGAAATTAAGATCTACATCATGTTTTTTGGTGGATTAATTATAATAAAATTTGTTAAATTATTTAAAAGGTTTTGGATTTAATATTTTGGAAGGATAATAAAGGTTACCATCAATTAGATTGTTTATGTTTAAATTTGGATGAGGTTTTATAGATTAATGTATTTTAACTTGATATGAGGATTTATGCATATTAGATAACTTATGTTAAACTTTTTGTTGTGATGTTAACTAAATGTACATTGAATGACCTATCATTCTACTTATGGATCTCATGATCATATAATGCTTCATAAATGAAAAATTAATCTAAATTTATTTGAATAAGTGATGAAGTGGAAATTGATCAAGGAATAATGAAAGGATGAGATTGTGCTTATATAATGTAATTAAATAAAGTAAGTATTTATTCTCATGAAAATTATTAAACTATAGGGAAAAGATCGTGGAACAATTTTTTTTATCCTATTACCTTATTTTCTGATGAATCAAATGGTCCCTTATATCATCATAGATTTGTGGCTTCGTAATTATTAACTTTATCATGATAATGTTCTCTATCACTCTCCATCATAACTTGATAGTTAGATTTCTCTTCCATTTCCATGTTTTCAATTTCCACCCATGTTCTTATGTGTGGAAAAATAGTTATGATTTTCCTTGGTTATATGTTATGTTTCTAACATTCCCCTTTTAAAATGGAATTTTAGTATTAATTTTTATAATGTGAGATTTTATGAATGGAAATTTCAAGTGTTAAACCTTTGATAAACTGAACAAATTTTGAGGGAAAAAATAATTTTAAGGGGGGGGGGGGGTGGGGTACAATGTAACACCATGATATTTTTATGAAATATATTTTGTTTAAATAATTTTATTTTTTTGATGTCTTTCATTATATGAAACACTGACATAGCTTGTGTTACACACAATACTGAGTTTATACAAAACAACATTTTATTTTTGAAATTATTTAAACAAGAAAATTATAACCTAAATGTTAGAATAAAAGGTATGAATATGATTAACTAAATTATGAAATATGGTTCACACATGAATATATAATTATTTTACTAATTAATTATAAATTAATGTAATTTTTTTAAATAAAAGGAAATGTTTTTCAGAAAAAATATTTAAATATGCACAAGTGCATTTTTATGCCAATAAATATAAAAATAACTATTTTTAGACAATATTAATGATATATATAATATTAAATATAATTTTTAACTTTAATATTATGTTTTCTATATATATGATATAAGAACGAATCCAATTTTGCGCATACAAGAAATATTTTTCTAAAAAGGCAGTTTTGCATCGTTTTGATAACACACTTGTTAAAAATATTGTTTTTAACACTTTTATAGATTCAATTTTAAAAAATAAACTTATTATTTGGAGGTGGGATATCAAAAATTAATTTGGGTGAACTTTTGGTATTTTTCTCATAAGTTTCATGTTTTGATAAATAGTGAAAATACTGATTTTTATAGAAAAATATATTTTTTAAATCCTTCACTAGGTCAAATTATGTTTTGGATTAGTTTTAAATATTAATTAGTTAATTTTTGTTTATAATAATACAATTATGGTTTTTGAAAATGATTTTATAATAAATATATTATAAAAACATTTTTTCAATGGGGATTTTTTCTCAAAAACTATTTTTCATAGTAGTTTTCCAGTTTTATTTTAATTTAAATTCTGAAAATTATATGTTTTGAATTTTGAAAAATGAATTCCAAATTTGTATTCATAAGGTCCAAATTTATTAAATATGTCCCTTTTATTTTTGTTCAATATTAATAGTAACTATGGTAAATTTTGTTACCATATTAAAGGGTAAATTGAGTAATTTAGCTTAAAAATAAAATTATAAAGACTATGAAATGGACCTAACACATGAAAAAACTATACTGGATGAAACAAAATCACCCCTTAACACTTAAGTATCTAGATAAAGTTTTTAATGGATACGTGTCCATGAAGATGACTTATATAATATTTAAATCAATGAAAGTCACAAAATACAACTTTCTTTTTCATTATTATCCTTTATATGTCCACATGGAAAAAAGATATGTTATGAATGAATATAATTGTAAATATTTAAAATAAAAAACATATTTTATTGATATAAATTTATTTTTGATTTTTTGGGTCACTTAAGTGAAATTATGGTATTTATAATATTTTATTTAATAACAATTTAAAGAATACATATTCATGTTTTAAATAGTATATCATTTTTATATAGGGTGAAACAATATAAATATTTAAAAATAATTATTCTTATGAAATATATAATCTTTATATTTTTCGTAATATTTATTTTTTAATTTTTATTTAAAAATAAGTATATTAAATAATTACACAACACTGATGTAGTAATTATTTTATAAATAGAAATATCAAATAATTGTTAATAAAAATATTAAAATAAATATAAATTGAGATAAATATTGTGATAAACTAATTTTATATATTACCATGACCTTATAGGGATATAATGAAATATTTCATTCAATGTTAACTTGTTATCATGATATTTTCAAAATTCCAAATAATGAAAAGTGTCAATATTGACACTAATGTAATTATATCAAAATAATATTTTATTTAATTATTTTAAAATCATAAAGAATATTTAAAAATAAATAAAATATTATATGTTTGAAAATATTATAAAATTATTATTTATGATTTAAATTACTTCACATAAGGAAAATTTAAAACCTTTTAATATTGAAAAAGCTGTTACCTTAGTTAAAATTAAAATAGGTTAACTAAGGGTTAATAAAAATGATATGGTTTAAAATAATACCAAAACTTGTATAATATATATTGGTTGATGATATTAAAACATTATTTACTCTTATATTTGAATACATATCATTTTTTATGTATTTGGATTTGTATTGAATTTATTATAAATTAATATTTTATTTCAAATTACAAAAGTACCCCTCACCTCAATTATAAAAGGGCACCTCATCCCTCACTTCTTAATATAAATTTGAACCTTATATCTAAGAAAAAATATAAAAAATTATATTCTACACTTTCATAGATACATTATAGAGGTTTTGGTATTCTCAAAAGACCAACTCCAGAGTCCTTTAGAGGAGATTTAAAGGGGCCATTTAGAAGAAGTGGTAATCACTCTAATAGACCAGTCACTTTTTTTAACTCTTCTATACCACCTAAAATATATGATATATATCATAAAATAATAAATTCATCATCATAAAGTTATGATAATTTAGTTTACAATCTCATCAATATTTGGGATTATTTCATTTTAAGTCTCCATTGGGTAATATTCATCTTCCACATATATGTTTTCTAAAAATGTTTTAATTTTTTTAGTATTCTCTTATAGATATTTAAATTCATTTTATGCATTTTTTATTTTTTATAACCTAGTTTGAATGGAACCTTTTTTTTTCATTTTCTAAAATATTTACTTTGTGAATTTTCCTGAAAAGGTACAAAAAAAACGTTTTTTAACTTATATGTAATGATTTTTTTCCACCGTCATGACACCTTAATTCTTTGAAGTTTCCTTTTTAATATTCTAGGTTAATTTTGAAAGAAAATGCTTTCTTTTAAAATTTAAAATCATTTTATTAAAAGATTTTTTTTTTCAAATTAGAACTATTATTTTCCTCAAGAATTATTTCAAGTGATCTTTCAAAATCATTTTCTATATATGAAAACATTATTTAACATTACTTATGTTTAAATGGGGATATGATCTAATTATAACATTATTATTATTTCTCTGTATGATTTATGCTTATGATGGATTTATGTTTATGAATTCTATTTCCTTTCTATGATTTATATTATGATGAAATGATTATGAAACCCACTTTTTATGGGTTATGATATGATGAATGACTTATGTTTTTATGGCACACATATGTATGGTTTTAATTATGTAATGGGTGGGACCTATAACTCCTTCTTATTAATTGGGTAAAATTTTTATCTCATGAGATAGATAGGATTGGAACAGGAAGTGGACTCAGTTTAACAATACAAAGATGGAATATGAGTAAACTAGGTTCAGTAATTCATGGTTAGAATAGGGAGTGAACATGGTTCAGCAAGGGAGTTTGTCCACTATGATTGTATTGTAAATGAGCCTTGACTAATATAAAATTTATTTCATTTTCTTATTTTTATGCTACAATTTCATGTATTATGTTATGATCTCATGGAATATATTATTCTATTCTTTATGAACTTCTATGTTTTATTTCATGAAGCGATATCATGATATTTGATATACAAGATTTAATTTTCAGAAGTTATTTTCATGTACTTCCACCATTATGCTTGTGTTATCTCCATTTATTTACCCTTATTGAGCATATGAGCACACCCATTACTTATGTTTCATTTTCCTAGGTTATAAATAAAGGTTTTAAGTAGGAGTACTAAAGGGGAAGCTCTTTATGCAATTTTTTTAAGATCTTTCACCAAAGTAGAAGAATGTGTTACATGTTTCCAAAGGAACTCAACTATTATTGTAATCGGTAATTTGTTTTTTAATTTAATGAATATTCATCTAAAAATATGTAATATCCATGTACATTAAGCTTGGGTTATTATATATATTGTGTATTTGGACATAGGTAAAAGAAAAGTATCTAATTTCTTTAAGTGTACATCTTGATACTTTGGGGAATAACTTATTGAGTTAGAGCTTAGACCATATTGGGAGTTGAAAAGTTATGTATTTAGAGTATTTTTTTTTATTCTTGTTTTCCACTTTGATACTCTGATGATGGTTATGGTGTAGTTTGGTATTATTGTGTTTTGGAATTACTCAGAGTTTCATCACATTGTTATCATATAAAATATAGTTGATGTTTGAGTATGATACACTTTTTTGTGGTTGTTTTATTTTCAAAGGGAAAATCGTCCCCCAATTTTTCTGAACCCCTTGGAATTTATTAAAAGACTTTGACATCTTGGGGATGCCACTTAAGGATTATAGTAATTTTTCCTTGACTCAAGCCAATAATAAGGGGAGGTATGTTAAAACATAGAAAAACTATACATAAGTTCCTATATTACCATTCATATATGATGAAATAATAGATCAGACTTATGTTCTCTAAACTTTTTGGTTTTCTTAACCTCATTACATATCTATGGAATTCCTACCACATCTATATTTGAAACCTAATAAAACCCTAAAACTAAACTCTTCAACCTGTAACATCTATGAATAAAGGAAAATTTAATAACGGCGAGACTTAAGAATATTATTTCCAATGTTCAACTCTTTTAATATAGTATTCAAACTACTTAAATTCACAACATAAAATTTTATGATGTTAATCACTTATTTTGTATACTTAAAAATTTTCTAGGTATATCATCATCATCATCATTTGATTTTATTCCATCAAAATTTTTCCAGGAAATATTTTGGTAAAAAATGTAACTACTTACACTAATATTTTACCAAAATACCCAAAATCTTTTTGGTTATTAAGTGAAATTCACATTGTATTTTTACTAGTATAATCCTTTAATTATTAAATTTAAAATTTAGTAATATTAAACATAATATTTACAGTATCTTAAACACTATATTCTTATTATACCATCATGCTAGAATTTACAAACTCCTATATGTTCGAAAATAACTCAAATTTACTTTTAGTTAGAATAAATAAAAAATAAGTAATTAATATCCATATCTTATATGGTATTCGATGTGTTTGGATAACTGATCTAAAAAGAATTCTTTATTCTTTAAAATATGGCACCGAGGGTAGGAATAAGTCCCTCATATTTTAATAGACATCAACATAAAATCTTTTATCCTACGTAAAACTCATTTTATACTAATAATTTTTAAAAAATGTCATAAAATCATATTAATTATAAACCATGTGAATCATCTCATTTTATTCATAAAAAATCTTAATTAGAAAAAAACCTCTCTTATCACATAAGAGAAATAAGATAAACACACACACACTTTATTTAGATTCAACTCATCTTGATATTTTACTTTGCATTCAATTCCATGATTTAGAAAGCCTTCAATTTATCATTTGAATACAAAATTCATGTTTAATCAATTCATTCCTTGATTTTGAACTTCTATATATTTAAAACACTTTTAAAACACATATTTGGAATCATATACCCATAAAAATAAAAAAATTATTTCTCTAATACTAACACCTAACATAGAAATCGCATAGAGTTTCCATACACTTTTAGGTATCTTGAGAAATTATATCATATGAATACATTTATATCCTTCTGAAATATTCCTTTTTGTTTCAATAACATTAGTTAGATACTTGGAGAATAATTATTGGTCTTTACAACAACTGTTTCATCTTCTAGTTTGAACTCTTACCCATTTGTAATATATATACGACACTAGATATGGATATCTCATACCCATTTCATTGATCCTCAATAATTTGAGAAAATAAGGTAAAATTTTATTGAAATCATTCAAATTGTTGTAACTTTTACAAAAAAATATTTAGTAATTAAATATATAAAAAAAGTTATTAAAGTTATCTTCAGTCTCACAAGTCATTAACATACTCAATCATATTCCATATATTAGGAGATACTAAAGTCCCTTTGGTCATTTTTCATATAATTCCTTTTGAAACCTTTAGTGAATTATTTTAAGCTTATCATAATAATTTAGATTCACATGTTGAACAAATTCAACATTGGTTCTCTCGAAAAGTTATTTCTTTAACACCTAAAATTTTATCCTTTCTTAAGAATGTTTTTTAAGATTTTTTATACCAGAATAGAAAGTTTCTTTTATTAAGATTATATTTCACAAGGACTAATCTTAATGTCAAACCAGATGATGATGATGTGATTTATCTATAATAAAGGTCTTTATCATATGATTTTCATGTTTTACATTCATTTAATAATGAATTTTATTAAATGTTCTAGCATTAAAATTAATAACCCTTTAGAATACATCAAATCCATTAGTGGGTGAAGATATATATTTCACTATGTAATGAGTAAGATTTGGAGCTACTCTCACCACTTATATATATTTAGGCATGAAATTATTCTAATCATATCCTTAATAAGTAGACTAATTTTTATTCTATCCATCTATGAAATAACTGAACACTATTCCTCTAGTATCCTAACTCGTAGGGTTTACTAGATATGTGAAACACAAATAAAATAAAAAAAACAAGGTACCTAACTCTTAGGGTTACCTCGACACTCTATTTCCTAACAAAGGACAATTTAAGGGTTACCTAATTTGGTAGAACATACCTGGTTGAATGATCGAGGTCTTGATAACTATTTACTTTACAAGAAATATAACACATATCATTTTTAAATGGGATTTAATATTACCATATGATCACATGTTATTCCCTTTAAATGTGTTCATGATTTTATTTGGTAAACCTAATCCTTCTACCAAATCAATATGTTTAAACCATATTGATGTATAACTCTTTACACAAAACATAGCTTATTCTACTCATTTAAATTAAAATCCAACCATATTCAAACAAATCCAAATACATCTCAATCATAAGGTACATTAAACACTTTCATATAAAGGCATAAAATCATATGAAATCAATAATAACCATCATAATTATCTTGGAGAAACATATATCCAACCCCAAAGTTTCTAGATAAGGAATAAGCCTCCATCCTAGTGAACAATTCAACCCAAAGTCCCTCTACCCTAGGAAACATTACTCAAGAGAGAACTTAATTCCATCATAAAAATTATTAATAAAATTTAAAAACTATAATTAACTTCTTAATTTAAGCTCATAACCTTGTACTATACAAATTCAAGGTAGAAGTAAAATAAATCAATTATCAAACCCACCGTGTAACTCCTTAGATACATGTATGAAAATTTATAGAATCAGTTTAGCACTTCAAACAAAAAAATATATTTATTAATAATTTGAAAACATATAATTACAAATAATATTGGGTATAAACTATGTAAATGAAAAATTCATATATTTAAACATGATAAAAACTATTTTTGAAATATTATTAAATAAAGAAATTATAGACACTTTATAATTTATCAATGGATTATGGACACTACATACATGAAAAATATAATTAATTTATATTTTTTTTTTCGATATTAAGTTCTTCATAATAAAATTTATATAATTTTTTTACTTAAATATAGAATAACTAAATATAAAAATTATATATATGAACTATTTATATACCATGCAATTATTTAGAATATCATAATATTTAATAATATTTAAACCATGATCATGTAATTTATTAAAAATTATTTTTACATGGTTTAAATAGATTCTGTAATAAGAATTTTTAATTTGAACAATTAAAATTATATAATTATATAAAATCATAATTTTTACTATAATTTTAATTTTCTAATATAATGGTTTTAATTTATCTTAGCATGATATTTTGAAAAGAATATATTTTCTAAGAAACTAATGGGATTATATATGGGATAAATATGTTTAAGTACGATAAATAAAAGATTGTTCTTATTAAAATACAAAGTAATTTCCACTTTATATCTTAAAAGGTTTATAATATGTTAGTAAAAGATTAATTTAAAGAGTTACATTAATAACTAAAAGGTTTTACTGGAAAATTTTGATTTAAAATTTCCCAGAATTATGGTGATGATGAACTTAAAAGGAGTTCTAAGTAGGCAATAAGAGTTATTAATATCATAAAATATGATATTTTGAATTTAACATGTTTAAATAAGATGCTTTTAGACACTCAATAGGACCAGTGATTAAACTTGATTTGGGGGGGGGGGGGTGAATCAAGTGTTGGAAACTCTTTACCAATTTCAAATTCTTCTTTGATTATTTTACACACTTTGGAATTAAACCTCTATTGATAGTTCGTTCAATTGGAGCTATTAATGTTCTACCTAGTAACAATCAACTATATTTATACATGTAAAGTTTTAAAGAGGCACAAATTATATTTTTAAGGTTTAGCATAAATACCTAATCATTTCCATGTGGGGGTTTTTCCCAATAAGGTATTCTCCACTATAATGAATGTGACTAAAATGGGTGCTGTTTTCCATAGCTACAATGCTAGAGTCAAATTGGAATTACAACTACCTATATATTATAGGAATTTTTCTAGTAGATATAATATATAGTAACCAAATCATGTAGTGATCTCTGTGCACACCTAGGGTCCCAATGGTTATATTAATATAAACCACATATATATATATATATATATAAGATTTTAGTTTAGGATCATCCTTGGAAGTAGATCATTATATCTACATAGAATGCTTCCAAATTAAAAATATAGGTCTATTTTAACTATGTAAGAACTACTTAAAATACTATAATATCTTTTAGAATACTCTATAAGTCATTCAATACATAAAAATTACCGTAACTAGATTCCAAAATCACAAATCTTATGTGTTCTTCAAACCCAATAACTTTTATTCATTAGAAAGAATGATGTCAATATTTTAAAGGATAAACAATAGGTTGACTTAAAGAACTATTATCTTCTTCTCAAACTTTTGAAATCATGAATGTTGTAGGAATCCCTTCCTCTTCCTTCATCTTTGATGTTCATATGATCTTAAGTTTCAGCATAGGATTGAATCCTTCTTGTTTTTATTTCAGAGAGAGAGTTATTCCAAAACTATTCATAATAACTCGCAGGATCTCTATCTTCCAAACAAATTTCTCTCACTTTATATTTTTTATTTTATATGTATGTTAGGAAAAATAATATTTTCTATATCTAAAATATAGAAAATAACCATTTTATTTGGTTTCTGATGATTTTATAGACCGAATCATACACCATGATCCTCCTTTATCTCTCACATTTTTTGTATGTGAGAATCTAATGATCTCGATATTCATTTTTTATTCTGAACCATTATCTCCTATACATTTATAGGGGTACCCTTTATTTTTTATTTATCCTTTTCTCAGTTAATAAATACTTTTCTAGATCCTTGCAGTAGCCTTGAGATGTCCTTTATTTATTTTTTTTATTAATAAAAATATAAATATTGAATATTCAACATTACTATAGAAAAATCATACAACACATAGATCTAGAGATTGAATTTTTCTTCCCCACAAGTAACACACAACAATGATTATTTTTTTGGCTCATTTGAATGTATCTTTATATTAAATCACCACTTGGATTAGCCACTTATTTCTTAAATGATTTCACTCAAACATCCTTGGATCATATGGATTTTAATCTTTGATGAACAAATGGGCTCCAAAGTAACATCATCATCTGCATTAATCTTGAAAACATGATTAATTCATTTTATCCATCATGGAATGTATAAAAAGGTTATTATTCGATCTTCCCCAAGATAGGATCAGATCATAGATTAAATTAGTTTCATGATGTTTGAACTCTAATGAAAATAAAAATCATTATTTGATCTATATCTCCTCATTATTAAAAAATTCTAGAAAATCACTTTTTCATTTAGTATTGATATTCTCTTTCCATGAATAATGATCAACCTCTCTTTCTTCTGAAGCATTAATCACACACCCTTCAAGGAATTTGTGATTTTTTAATCATTTAATATCAACTTTTACATCATCATAAATAATTTTCTTCTTCAGAATATTAATTTTTAAAATCTAAATAATTTCACCCAGTACATATGAAAAATTACATTATGTAAATCCTTGTGTTTAATTCAAATACATGAATATCATGTATGTGGGGATCGACTTATATTGGTCTGAATTACCTTACATAGTTTGAATTTTCATTTGAGGATTTAGCTATATAGAATTTGATTACATGGAACTACATTTGGGTATATAGTTTTGAATTGAGAGACACAGAATAATTTGTCTACCCAAATTTTTGTTATTCTATAGAAACCCCTTATGTTATGAATTCAAATACACCACTGAATTTGACTATGTGGAGCTCTATTCATGTATGCAGTTCATTAATTTAGACACATCGTATAATTGGGTTATGTGACTATTGAACCACATTTTTGAGATCACATATGTGAATATTAATATATGAAAATATTTTCATGTGGGATGAATTCAGATACAAGGGTTAATCTATACTCTAATTCTCTTACGTTTGAATTTTCATCCCTGGAACTTCACATACATAGGGCCTAGTCTCTGGCATATTTTTTTAGGATTCCTTCATTTCAATCCAGGGCTCCTCCACTTCATCTCTATCTTATATTAGCTAAACATAAACACTCAAGAATACTTTTGAGAATTTATGAAACATATCAAACACATGAAATCAATTCCCATAAACATGGGAAACAAATGAAAATTCACCTATTTTAGTTATTCAATATTGAACATTTCACTTTTGATTTTTGTCCACCCAAAATGTTGTTTCGTACTTCATCTAAGTGTGTTTAAACACTGATTTATATCATCCCTCATGTACATATAAATAGGTAATTTTTTTTCTAATTTGGATAGTTTCCTATCTTAACATTGAACCAGTTTTACACATGTTATTCATTAATATCCAAGGAGTTTGGAATAGGTGTAGAAGAAAACTATCTCTTATCATTGCAAACTATTTTAGATTAGGCTAGAATTATACCTTCAAAAATTGTCATGATTTATCCATGATGATTATATCATCAACTGTCTAATGTTTATGGGATTCTCACTTGATTCTATCCATCCAGTTATTTAAGGGCAACCAGCTCTTCCTTATTCTTTACCCATAGTGTATAGGAAATAACTATTCTTCTCAAGTTGGTGGATACTCAATCCATCACCCATTTCTTCAAGAAATGCGTTTACATGAATATTGATAACAAAAACAATCATTTATACAAATGGAACTTCAATCAACCATTTTTCCTTGTTTTCAATACTTTGAACATCCAAACACCTTTTATTCATGTAAATTATTAACACAAGTTATATATTTTTCTCATACTTAATTAAAATAAATGAAAAGTTGGGATTTTTTACTTCCCCTTGATGTAAGAGTTATAGTCATTTACCCCAAAATGAAAAGATGGGTATCTGGGAAAACTTTATCATCAATAAACTTATTCTCCCTAAAAAAGGTTCGATACCACTTGTGATATGATACCAAATGAAAGATGATACCATTTGGGGTTTAAATTTATGCCAATTGAAATACATGTGGAGGAATATCTTCAAATAGAAATTATAAAATATTCTCTCCTAATATCTCTTAAAGCTCAATTTTAGAAAAGGGTTCTATCTTTAGAAACCAATTAAAACATACAAAAAATAAAAATACTAATTGATACTTATAATGGTATACCCATTTACCAGTTTTCCAACATCTCTATCAATTCCATGAGATAAGGAATTCAGCTAGTGTCATAGCTAGTTAGTTTTATGCAGAAATTAGAATTGAATCTCAACATTGCATCATCTAAATTGACTTGGAATAACATTTATCTTAGTAATGTGTCATAAATAAACCAACTATAAGATAATCTGGGATAACCCTTTATAGAAAAAAGATCAAAAATTTTAGACAACAAGTTATTCCATATTTTCACATGTGATACCAGTTTTATCATTATCACTTTTTGGTGGAAACATATACATTCATTCAACATTCAATTTTTTATTAAGAGTGAACAAAAAAGACAAAAGAAAAGTCTATAAAGGTAGACTACAAGAAAAACAACAGGACCTATGGAGGTTTAAAAAAATGAATACTGAGGGCATACAGTCTGATCAAATTGAACCCATCTGAATTGAAACAAAAAAGTAATGAAACAAAAAACTATTAATATCATAAGAACTCAATGAAGCTAAGTATTATGACAATTTATTTCCCTCCATCTAGGTATGGGAAACCTTGATGTTTTCCCACAAGATACTACAATATTTCTTGATGATATAAAGAATAGACCAATGAATCATACCTACACCTTGAATAGCATTATATAGCAGCATCAAGTCTATTTCAACCTCCATAACAGCCAAACCATTTTGTCTAAAAATAATGAAACCCTTAAGCATGGTTCTTAATTCATCCAGAAGAGTTTTCCCCTGCCCAATACTAATGAAAAAAGTCAGAAAAACCAAACCTATTTTGTCTCGTACCACCCCTCCTCCGTTAATATTTACCACTATACAGGAACCGTACCAATTCAATTTTATACCTTCAGCATGAGGATTCCAATAAACCCAATTGCCCAGATTACATACATGCCCCTGAGAATGTAGATCAGAGCCCTAAAACAACCACTGTAAAGAAGGATTTTCCAACCATTTATCCAAGTCTTTAGAAAAATAATATATCATACATTTTACCTTGGAAATAATCTGGTATCCCTTCGAGACCACCCCTCAAAAAATCCATTTATTTATCGCATTCCACAAGCATCGACATCCATCTTGGAGAATCAATGTTCGAGAAGAGCTTTCCATGTTACCTCTCCCAGAGCTATAGAACCATTGGTCAAGGAAAGAAATATCATCCATATTAGAATTATACCAAGTATTAAACTCACCAAAATAACCCCACAACTCATGCACCCATTCACTTATGACGAAAATATGATCTGAGCTTTCTTCCTTATGAACCCTACAACAAACACATCTAGAGACAGTATAAACACCACATCACTTTATATTTTCATTTCTAGGAATAACATTATGTCTAATCCTCCAGATAATAAAATAAATCTTGGTTGGGAAATTCTTGACCCAAATAGTTTCGTTCCAAACATCCCCTTGATTATGTATATTCAATGACCTACGGTATTTACTCATAGTGAAAAGGACAGATGGGGAAGTGGTAAAAACATACTTGTATAGATCATTGGTTATTTCAATAAGATTACACATATCTTGCTGATTTTTATTCAGGACAACTTTGATGTACTCAGGATATTGGCAAGCCTCTTTGAATGAAATAGAAGTATTAGGGAAAAAGGGATAAGAAATGACCTCTCCACTCCAATTATGATGCCAAAACAACACATACCCTTTTCCAATTATCCTATGAGACTGGTTCCTTATACTATCAATAATAGGCCCAATCTTAGACCATAGCGTAGAAGCATGTTGATCATTATCAACATAATCCCCCAAAGAGTTACCATGCATTGAACACCCACATAAAGATCTTTTATCCAACACTTCCAAAACCAACTTAGCATGAACCTAATGAATAGTGTCCTCAAGACTTTGAACATTAATACCTCCATCAATGATTGGTCAAGACATCCCATTCCATAAGACACAATATCTTTTACTTTTCCCCTTCGAATCCCATATAAAACAAAAAAAAAATCTATCAATGTTTTTGATAACACCTATAGGGACTTTGAACGAGGAGAGGACATGAATCGGGGTAGCCAATAACTCAACATTCACCAAGGCAATTCTTTCCCCAAAGGATAAGAAAATATTTTTCCAATTAAGAACACAGACTAGGATTATACTAAAAAGTTTTTCAAAATCACAAATATGAAGCCTTCTAGGAGAAAGGGCCCCCCAAAATATTCAGTAGTAAAATAACCTATTTTCATATCCAAAATAAGACTCACCCTATCCATATTGGAAACCAAATAGGTGCTGGATATAATAAAACTACTCTTACTTTTGTTCACAAACTGGCTACTCCAATAAAAATAACTATCCAACATCTTATTAAAACTTCTTGAAGACTTAGTTGAAGAATTCATAAATATCATAGTATCATATACAAACATAACAAGAGAAATGAATGGGGAATCCATTCTTCTACGATAAGGGATCATATCCGTATTGCATATGTTTCTATGAATGAGAAGGTTGAGAAAATCTTGATCTATAATAAAAATACTAGGAGAAATATGATCCCTCGACCTTAGACCCTAGGCTACCTTAAAGAAACTAAAGGATTTACCCATGAAGGAAACAACCGTCTATACAGAGCTAAAACATCTAAAAATAATATCAACATTCCAAGGAGAGAACCCCATTCCTGACATGACTCTATTGATGAAATTACATTCCATACGATCATAAGATTTATTCATATTGATCTTAATAACCATATTGGAACCATGAGTTTTGATGTTGATATCCCTACACAATTCTTGAGCCAAATCTATAGCCCCCTGTATTGATCTCCCCCTCACAAAACCATGTTGTTACGTATAAATCCACTGAGGAAGATGACCCGATAACCTAGAATTGATAACACTAGAAATAATATTATAAGGGACATTACACATACTAATCAGAAAAAATTTGAGGATAGATGAAGGATCCTTAGTCTTAGGGATGAGCACCACATGGTTGGAACAAGAAATTATGGGAAGAAATCCACTCAGAAAAAATACCGAACATCCATAATCACATATCAATTGATAATATCCCATGAATATCTATAAAAAGAGGAAAGAAACCCATCAGGTCTAGCAAAACTATCTGGATTTAGATTCATTGTAGTAGCAGAAGTCTCAGCCTCCCGTGGTATGGAACTCAAACTTTTATTATCACTTTCAGAAACACAAGTTGGAATCACATCAAAAAAATCAGAAGGACCCCCCGAGTACCCATTAGGAAGCTGCAGATAAGGACCAACAAGAAGTTCTTTGAAATAAATGATATCCATATTACCAATCACATCCTTGTTATTAGTGAAAGAACCAACCTCTAGCCTAATGTTTAGGTTTCTTAAACACTTTACCCTCCTTAATAAAAGCATGGAAATATGCAGTATTTTTGTCCCCATATTTCAACAACTTTATCCTTGCATTTTCCCTAGCAATTATCTCTTTTATCAAAAGAAAATCAGAAAAAAACCCTTCTTAACAACTAGATCCTCAAAAACAGACTCACTCCAATCTTCCTCCAGTTTATTTCAAGAAAATAAAAATCTTTTATTACTACATTAAGATCCCTATTTGGGGAAGGAATATCCCTTTCCAACATCCTGAATTTACTCTTGAGGAATTTAAGTTTGTAATGAGTCTTCATCCAAGTATTCCCCTGAGAGGGTCCATTCTAGATCTAATGAACCAAATCATGAAAACCCAGAATTCCCACCCAATAACGAAAATATCTGAACTTATCACTGTTCTCATTTCCAGAAGAAACATTAAGAAGGAGCGGGGAGTGATCAGAAAAACTACGAGCCAAATGAACCAGCTCAGAACTAGAAAACATAAAAATAGCCTGCATATTACCCAAAAATCTATCCAATCAACTTCAATAAAGACAACCCCTTTTTTATTATTACACCACATGAATTTTTCACCTAAAAAACAAATATACATAAGACCTTTACCCTCCATATGTTTATTAAAATATAATTTTGGTCTTCTAGAAAAAGGGACTCTCCCCTTCCATTTGTTCAGATCAACCACTATATTAAAATCACCTACTACGAACCATGGGAAAAACTTAGGATCAAATTGATTTATATTATTCAACAAAGACTGCCTCTATTGGGAATCACAGCTTCCATATACAAAGGAAACCAAAAAAGAGTGAAAATCACTAGTCACCCAGACTGTAATAAGCTGGTCACCCACCTGGATTTTTTCCACGTTGAGAATATTTTTCTAGAATAACCAAATATGTCTATTACTGGGATCCAAATGCATGCATCCTTTCATTTTAAGTCTCTCTAAGAAGACCTCAATCATATTCGGATTCTGCTTGTGCTCAAGAATACCAACCAGAGCTATCTTCCTCCTATAAACTTTAGAAACCACAAAATTGGTTTTAACCTGAGCTCCCAAACCTCAAGAATTCCATATTAGAATAGAAATCATTGGAACATATCAGGACTGGTTTTGACCCTAAGAATTTTGGTCAAATTAGGATGTGAGGACAAAAGTTCCTATATAGATCAAAACTTTTCTCTTGTGCACACTCCATTTTCTAGGAGTGAAGAAAACTTCTTAGGTGAAACTGAAAAAGATTTATTCTGAAGAGATCTCCCTTACGCCTTACTCAGAGAAGATCAATTTCACTAGATTTTAAAAATAGGAGGAATAACACCACTTTTCCTACCATCATCTTTTTTCTCAATAAAAGAAGACCATGATTTATTGTCTACTAATATTAAAGTACAATACTTATTGCCATCACCTGGAATAGATTCATATTAAACTTTCTCTTGTAAAGCCTCTATTCTGGATAAAATCATCATCAGAAGAAATTGAAATAGCATCATACCATACAAATCCTGATTAGACGGCCCTACCCATGAAATTTTTAAGTCTTTAACATTTATATAAAAACTCGATATACCATTCATCCTTTATGGCCACAAAAAACCCTACAAGGATTCATTAATATCCCGAGTACTAGGAGCCTAGAAGAAGTATTTAATATCCGATATAATATCTTTGAAAGTATGATCATGTTCTATAGAAGAGACATCATTAACCTTCTATATTTTCATAAGGTCATTATCAAATATCTCACCCAAAATTTTCAAGATAGGATCTGTATGATGGAGGACATCGTGCCGTTGCTTCCTGCAAACTTGTATTGAATGCCTCTGCAATGAATATTGAGAATAAAACCTTGGCAGCACCAGATATACAATATCCTAATTCCAATCAATCAAATATTTCAATTTCAGCAAGATATTATGAAAAATAGGACTCAACAGGTCCAGTTCAACACATATATTTGTAGAATAAATATCCAAACAACTACAAGTATAGGCATCCGAACATAGAAATCCCCTAAGGGAATCCCAAATGACTCTAAGAATAGACTCATTATGCATCGGTAGAGGAAAACTTGGAAGATAAATGCACACTGCCACCTTAGAAATTTCCTTCCCTTTATATACATCAAACGACCAGCAGCCAAATTGAAATGCCAATGCCCCATAATTCGGGGAGCATTACACCATGCATTAATGAAATCTGATTCTGAAAGAAAAATTAAGAAAAAAGAAACCCAATGTACTGACGAAATCATAACTGTAGAAGAAATCCCCCAAGAATCCACAAACATCTTGAAAAACGATAAAGGAGGACTTTTTGATCCAAAATGCGCAACAAGAGTCCATTTAAGACAATAAACAGCCTCATCATACACCTCCGACGGGATCTCCACTGTCAGACCAGAAACGTTTCTACTAATTGACAGAGATAATAGAGGGATTTCCCGAAATTCAAAATTTTTTAAACCCTGGGATGAGCCGCAGAGGGCTTCCTTGAAAGACGCTAGGCTATGATCACCTATAAAGAAGGATCCAAAGATCAATGCTTGGAAAGAACCAGGATAAAAGGTTACCAGTGCCGAAATCCTAATCAAAGAAGAACCCAAATAAAGAAAAGAAAAAGAAACCATGATCTCTTTTTGCAGGCAACACATACAAATTTTCAATAAACATTAAGGAACCTTCACTCACTTGAATAATTACATCAAATTTTTTCAAGTGCTCAATCATCCCCAATTTGTTAGATAATAACTCTACCTTGATAATAAAACCAATATAAATTAAAAACAATGTTAGAAGAGTGAAAATAATACCTCAAACACCAATTTACCTCAAATATATATAAAGCTACATATATAGCACAACTATATAAATCTATGGTAGATTAGATTCTCTTAGAATCTCCCTCTCAAGTGATTCTTCCAATGAAACTTCCCCTTTAATTCCCCGACATTGAATTACATTAATATTGATTAGGGAATAAGGTGAATTTCGCATCCTCATTAGTTTACGCACTGAGGCTAAGAATTATCCCTTAACCCAATTTAATTTTTCATTGAGGCTTCAAAGGGTATAATTTTCTTTATTCTTAAATCTACTTTAGTTCCTCATAATTCTTCTCCTTTGGGTGGTATGGTTTACTTATTTTTTCATATTTTTTTTAAATGTTATGGAATTTTTTTCATAATCAATCATAGTGATTTCATTATTTGATGGTTTCTCCAACTATTCTATCCATATGATCAACATATCATCTGATTCATGAACGTCCTTCTTATTTGATGTAGATTGATTTTTTATAGGAACAATTTTTTCACTAAATACCATTAGGGATCCTTTATTTTTCTCCAATATTTTCATCTTCTCTAGTAGTGTATTCATTCACTTATTTGAAGTGTGTATAATTTAATTTCACCTACCAAAAAAATTTATTTCTTCTCTGAGTTACCATTATTAGGAAAATTCTAAGCTACAATTTGTTTCTTTTTGGGAGTTTCATTCTTATCATCTATCTTCTTTTACTGACTCCCTAAGGTAGTCTCAATTGATTTCTTATCGATTTGTGGTGATTAGTTTTTGTCTTCATCATGTGAGTAATTCCTGGAAGGGTTATAACATCATTTCTCATAATAATAACCAAAAATATTTCACATCTTATAGGAATTTTCAGGATACTTAAATCTATTCTACCGAGATAGATTCTCACTTTTTTATGCTTCCAGTTTTCAACTAACAACTTTTATCCAAGATTTAACTCTAATCACCCTTATTTATTTACTTATACAAATTTTATATACTAAAATATTATACTGGAAAACAATTTACCTATACCCAAACTTCCTTCAAGACCAACAACTTAGAATTAATCTTGATATTTTTATAGTTCAAGGAATCTATCCAAATTTTCATGCTTGTTGATTTATGGTTGGAACCTCAATTTTTTTAACTCCATTTGAAGGGAGAATTGGACATACTCACCTCATTAATTGAGAAATTGGTGATTGTCCCACCCTTTTTATTCTTCCAAATTTTTACAAAATTGTATTTTTGTCCTTCATATTCATAGAATATAGATTTAACACTAACTAAATGAAATAATTTGTGGGTTAAGTTTTTCAATGTGCCTGAAGTGAATAATTATAGATCTAATATCAATAAAATTTTAGCAGAATTTTGATTCCCTTTTAAGGAAAACCACATATCTAAAATTTGAGTGTAGAAATATTCCTTTTTAGTTCTTTGGGAAGACCCATCTTGATTGGATTATATATTTTTTAGTATGATTTCTTGCTCCAAACATTTCATGTTGAGAGGGTATTTTATAGTCTTAACTAAATTTAATATATATTCCAAAAAATTCATCATATTTTGAGAATTATCTGCGTGAAACTTTCTCGATTCCACCAATGAACTCTTTAATTCTTTTACTTTATTAACTTTCATATCCAGTTAGGATTATTTGACATTTATAGAGGTTTCATAGAGTCTCTCAAGTTTGTGGAACACCTCTTTAATAAAATATTTCAGACATGAATATCTTTAAAATTATTCATAGGTCAAGTAAAGTATTTCATTGAAATTTGTATATGATTAATCCTTTTCTTTTACCTGTATTGAGAGATTTTTAGATTTTCAACTTGTTTGGCCAATAGATATTCCATTACATCAACACCTTGTTTCTTTTATGACTTCTCCATATGTAGTAACTTTATATACATTGGTATATGTACAAAAATATAATTGAGTATTTTTCAGGTTGTATATTTATTTTAGAATAAAAAATATTCATCGATTTATCATACAAAAGCCCCTAATTTTTTTGAAATATTTAATCTGATAAATATCTCTCACAAGGTTTGATGGAAAATAAACCACTTTGATTAAATTTAGTTGTTGGTTATTCCTCTTATCTTTTGAGATTTATGGACTGATTGTTTCTAATGTTTTATATATTTATCAGAGAGACTTCAACTTGTGTAGAAACAAGAGTGAAATTAGATCCATCCATTTAAGGATCTTTACACATATAAAATCATCAGTTCAATAAACTCAAATGAAATAGAGTGGGTCTTCGAAATAGATTCAATCAGAGGGAAAATTTCTATGATTCCAATTGCAATTAATAATAGGATTGGTGAAGACATTTGAGAGGGGGGTGGGGTAAATTAGGTGTTGAATTTTTTTATGAATTAAAAATTCCACTTTAATTCTTTAACCCCTTTTTGAATTTAAACTCTATTTCCAGTTAGTGAAATTAGATTTATTAATGTTCTACCACAAAAAAATAAATTTTATACATGTAATTTAATCAAAAAAGAGGGATACTATATATTTACAAGTTTTAATATAAATACCTACTCCTTAACTTAATTGGTTGTTCTCCTAAATAAAGTATTATCCACTATAATCAATGTGAAAATAATGGATGGTGTTTTCCACACCTATAATGCCAAAGTCTCACTATATTTACAACTAAATCTTCTATAAGGACTCATTCTAATAGCTAATACATGTAGTCACCATGTTTCCTAGTGATCTACCAATATACCCGAAGTCCCATATTTTTTATTTATTCAATATATATATATATAAGTTTTTCTTTGAGGATCCTCCTTCAATGTAGATCAAACACTCTACATAGGATTCTTCTGTATCATTAATATAGACACCCTTCAACTCAATCATAACTACTTTTATACCAAAATATATTTAGGAATACTTTGTAACTCGTTAAATATTAGAAACTCAGTATCACTGACTTCCTAACTCACTAGGATTTTGTTTTCTTCAAATATATCAAGTTCTCATTTACCTGAAACAACAACTCCAATATTTAAGAACATAGACAATAGGTTCCCTTTATACTCTATTTTCTTTTTCCCAAACCTCTACAATCATAAATGTTGCTAGAATCCCTTGTTATTTATTAATCATCAATACTCATAAAATATTTAGATTATGTAATGGATGAAATTATTATTATTATTATTTTAGAAATAGTTCATCCAAAACTCTGTAGCACAACTCCCAAAATCTATAAATTTTGAACAAATTTCTCTCAATTAATCATTTTCCTTTTATACATAGGTCATATAAAATTATATTTTCTATATTTAATATATATAAAATTTATATATGATTTAGTGCACCATTATTTTCTCAATTGAATCATACACCATGATCATCCTTTATTTCTTACCTTTTTCATATGTGGGAAGATCATGATTTGGATATTCTTTTTTCCTAATCAACCATTGTTTTCTATACATTTATATAAGTTACCACTGTATTTGTTTCTTATTATTCTTAGACAATAACAAATATTCTATATCCTTATATTATCCTCGATATACCCTTTATTTCTCTTCTTCTCATAAAAATACACATCTTGAACATTCAATATTACTATAGATAAATCATAAAATACACATATCTGCGGATTTACATTTTCATTATTATTGGTAAAAACCAGTATTTCTTCTTGTTTTTTTGTCTCTATCTAATTTATATTTAGATTAATTCACCTCCAGTATAAGACTATTCTCTTTTAAATTCATTTAGTAAAATATTCACGAACAAAAATGATTTTATTATTTGATGAACATTCAAGATCTGAAGTAACATCATTATTTTCATTAGTCTTAAAAACCTAATAAATTAATTTAATCCATCAAGGACTATATGTAGAATATATCCATTAATTTTATATAATATAGGATCACGTCAGGGCTTAAATAATCTTCATGATTTTATAAACTCAAATGCACAAAAAAAGAATCATCATATTTACATTTCCTAAAAATTTAAAAATTCTAGTAACTCACTTATTCATTCATATTTGGTATTCCCTTCACATGGATGAAGATCAGATTTTATTTATCATCACGTTTGAATCACCCACTATTTATGTTGTTATATATGTTTCAATCCTTGATAATCAACTTTAACTTCATAATTATTTTTCTTCTTTAGAATATAAATTTGGGAAATATACAAAATTTCACATAGCATGTATAAAATATAACCATATGTGAATTCTAGTGTGGGACTCACATATGTGGGCATCTATTATACAGGGATATGCTTATGTTAGCCCAAATTCTATTAAATAGTCTAAATTTTTATTTGTGAATTTTTCTATACAACATTCGGCTACATGGTATTGTATCTGGGCACATGGTTTAGATTTTAGATATAGAAAAATATTTGTATATGTAAATTTTTCTTATAATAGAGAATCCACTTAGATTATGAATTCATATAGGTCACTAGATTCAACTATGTATAGCTTCATTCATGTATATGGCTCTCGAATTAAGATACGTAGTAGGATTTGGCTTCATGATCAATTGGATATGTTTATAAACCTGTGTACATATATGAAAATATTTTCATATATGGTGACACAGACTACCTGGATTTGGCTATGTTGGAATTCCCTTACACTAGAATTCATATATGTGGAACTTCACATACATAGAGCCTGGACTATGGCTTATTTTTTAGTTTTACTTTATTTTAAACTAGTTCTCATCCACTTTCTCTCTAGATGTATGTGCTCAACATTTTGGTTTGATAAATAAGGATTGAGTTTTACAAAACTCATAGAGTTTCTCTAAATTGTTTATAGTTTTATAAAAAAAGATTTTTGGAATAAATATTCACAAGGTATTACATATGATATGATACATGGTTAATTTATTGATATAATTAAAAAATTATTTTAGAAATACCCAAAAATATTTTGGGATATAATTTTACATGTTTTTTATAGGATTCAGTATAAGTAAAGAGGAACTCTATATTAGTGAGGATTTAGTGAAAGTAAGTTATTGATAAAGATATTCTCTAAATCCATAAATTCGTATGATCTATTTATGCTATATATCATATGTGATGATATATATATGTCATAGTGTATGAAATAAGAAGAATATAGGCATATCATACACCTTTTTTGGGGATATCATATGTTGGAATATAAAGATATCACACCAATTCATTTAGTTATGTCACAATCTAGTATGTATCAATATCATAAATATTATTATATTAGTAAAATATATCATCTTATTAATATGGTCAGTATAATATAAAACACTAATGCTTATATTACTTCCATATTGGCTATTATTAACACACATTTTTTATGAAGAAACATTTAGGAGAGTGTTTGGAAGGCTGAAGGGTTACAAGTATTGTGACCATTGCAACACACTCATATATTTCATAATATATAAGTAAATGAATGGAAGCTTATGTAATATTCTAGTGGTCTAGATAAAGTGCCCCAAACATTGATATGTACTTATTTTTGATCTTGGCATCCAACCAATTCTCCTGAGCCCTCTTCTACATCCTTCCTTAGCCACCATGAGATACTAGCATGACATGGCTTCACGGAGGATAATACCTAATAATTGGGTGATTTAGTTGATATATGGGTGTATCATAGAGGGAATATTCCATTGGATATTCCTTAGTGATATCTATTAACCACTATGATTGAAGAATAAGAGTTGAAATTATATTTTGTGAAAGGTGCACATTATTCATTTACTTAATAAATGATTTTGGTTTTACATTGCATAATGATCTTAGGAATAATTTCTCTTTTGTTTTATTCTTTGTTGATCAATTGTTATTTGATCCTTTAAAACACATCAATTATATGGACCCTAGATGATAGAGATTAGATCAAGAGTTTCTCATCAGGAAGAATGGTGGTGAGTCGAGAATTCATGGTAATGAATGTTTGAGATTATTACAAAATTTCTATCAAGGTAGGGAACTTTTTATATTTATATGTCACCTTATTCTTTATGTGAATAAATCAAATTATCAAATGTTTTATTTTTTCAATACATCTAATAAATTCTATGATTAAAAATTTTGATTAATTTTTGTACTTTAAATTTCATGTAATTATTTATATTATTAAATTTTAATTTATTTATTAATCCTTTAAGATAATAAAAAATTTTAAAATTACATTTTAAGTTTCCATGTTTAATATGGTTTTTTCTAACAATATAATTGAGAAATTAATCATGGAATGATTTTTTAAAGACTATTTCATTGTTTATATTTTTTTGTTATGAATTTTTCTCATGAGGATATTTTGGTTAAATATTCTTCATAATTGGTTTATTTTCGTTGGAATATATTTATTTCTCTTGAATAAATTTTCTATTGTAACTATCTTTCATCGTGGAACATTTAGTTATTTGAGATAAACAATTTTCTTTTTTTTATGGTTTGTTTATGAACAATATTCAAAGAATTTATTTTAATATCCTTTTTTGTCACATTGAATTTTCATAGATGTTACCCAAATGTTCTAAAATTTATTCCTCTTAAAAATATTTTCTATTGAACATGTTCATTGATTAACAAGAATGAGAATGCATTACTGGGTGTTCTGTTTTTAAACACACTTCTATTTTATTTTTTTTCTTTACCCCTTACCACTACGATTCAATATTTGCGTTATTTTATGGGAAGATGACCATAGAAAAGTGAAAGCATGTCTGGTTTAGACATATCAGAATAAATGAGGTGTTTTTGGAAATATTTAATAGATGATGAGTTCACATTAACGGTGAGATTTGAAACTTGATAATGACATGTATTTCTAGGGGGGGAACAGATGGATGACATGTTCGGTGAGAATTATAGATCTAGTGTGGCTTTTATGATGACCCGATGTGCAGTCCTCCAAGGTACATTTCATGTGTATTTTTTTCATACGATTCTAGGGTTACATGTTTTTTATTTATATCATACAAAATTTAAATTTGAAATACATGTTGTGTATATAATATGACATGATGGAATGAGTTTCTATGTGTGAATAAATATCACATATGGTGTGATGACATGTAACATTCATTGTATATCAAAGTATTGAACTTGAAATATACTCAAGTACATGCTATATTACCCATGTGGTCCCACATTCCATGTATCCTACTATATAGTCCATGTAGGATTACCTCCTATAAACTATTTGGTGATAATACACACACTATATACATAAGAGTACATACTGATATGGGTATTTCATACATATATTTTAGGGTGTATTGATACATTGATTTCTGTTAATAATGGATTAATATTTCCGAAAATGGTACTGTTTAACCTATCTTGTGATTTTTTTAGGATACTTCTGATATTTGGGAAAAGAATAAAAAGAGACAATTATCATGAGTTGAAGACACTTCACACCATGATGCGAAGTGGTGTGGTGAAACACCAGGAAATTAAAGTTACAATGGATGGAGATAGTTAAATAATATTAACAATAACATATTCAAAATGTAGAAGAATTAATCCCAAGACAAAGGATTCCCACGGAACACCCCCAAGGGTCAAAATGGGCGAACTGATGAAAAGAAGGCTTCCCGACTCTAAAAATTGAAACTTCACCTCAGGAAACACTTAAAATATGTTTAAAAATTACAAGTAATGAAATATGTATAGAGAATGAAGTGGAAAAAATCACAAAAAGTAGGGCCTATACATTTCTTGGTTTGAAACTAACTTTCACACTATGAAAGTTGACTATAAGACCTAGTTAATAATGTTTCATCGGATTTTCAATGAAAAATCTACATATCTTATATTCAGACTACCACTTGCATAAAATAAATGTCACATGTTGACGTTATGACCCATTATGATTCCATTGAATGCTAAATGATCCCTATGAGAGTCTATAAAGAGAGATATGCACTTCTGCCACCAAGATGAAATTTGGAGACCAAAGTCTAATGTGCGAATCTGTGCTGCTATAGGGTCCTCTCCATTCTTCTTATATATTTTTTCATTCATATTTTCTTTTCTGTATTTCCTTCCCTATTACTATATCATCAGTAGATTGAGGGGGTAAACCCACCTTTTTCTTAGGTTATGTAGATTAAGGGGGTATGTGTCATTGAATCTATTTATTATTATTATTATTCATGCATTTGGATTGCAGTAGTTTGATTATCAACTCTTAATCCATTTATTTTATTTTTGTCATGACCATTAATAATTGAATATGAAAGAAAATTTAAAATGTCACAACTGGTTACCCTAAATTGAGGAATTTCCATTGTATCATTTAGGTTAACCAAATTTAAATACAGTATTAAGATAGAAAGGATACGAAAATTCCCTAATTAACTATCCATGGGAAAAGGGGAATCACTATGTTGATGAGGGGATACCATGAACATTGGATCCACCTCATCTTGAATATAACAACAAACATGGATTAATAAATTTGATAGATAAAATCAAATTTCACATGACCCCTAAAACTAAAAACCCCCATCTCACCTTTAAATTTTATTTCAAACAGACCGATCTGCTATGATTTGCTTCTTTCTTTAGATTTCCTAAATTTTTTCCCAAAACCAATGTTTTTCTTCCTCATTCTTAAATTTAAATAAATTAATTATTTGGAAAACATATTGGAAATTATTCTAAGGTCATTAATGTTTATATTTCTCACTGGTACCCCTTCAAGGTCCACCCATTTCATTGCAAACAATTTGGACCAATCACTTTTCCATTGATAGTTGGAGAATCAAGCTTGAGCCCAAGGGTCCACCATGTTCCTTGGAAGTATATCCATCCACATGAATTTTACTTTAGTTAAAAAATTTATTTAGTTAAAAATTGTTAATCTACCACATTGGAGAGACTATATATCACATGAAATATAAACAAAATGCATTTACCCGATAGATATATTCATGGAACACCTACGTCAAATGAATTCATTTCCTTTAGATCATATCTCAATGAATCTCACCCAAGTTAGTTTGCTTATTGATATCCTATATCTAGATAAAACATCAAATTTTTTTAATTACAAAAAATTATAATTAATCTTATAATTTAATTTAAATTGGAATAATTTCTTAAAACCCACTAAGAAATATCTTCTTTCTAAAAACTCAATGAAAAGGTTGTGGTCTACTCCAACCATGAACCTACAACTAATACACACAAAATCCCCAACAATTATCACCAATTGGATAGAAAATATCATCTATTTAAATTAAAATTACTAGAAAAATTCATATGGAAACATAACTTCACCAAAAAAGTAATCCACAATTTGTATTCATTATATCAAGATGGGTTTTAGCCACACTAAGAAAAAACCCCATCATATTGGGAAAATTACACCATGATCTGGTATAATAATCCTAAAAAACTAGGAATGAACTTCTAAAATTATAAGAAAAAATAGGTGAGAAGAAAATAGGGAAGAAAAATTAATAGCATACCCAAAATCACCAATACAACACCATCAAAACAACCCCAAACTATGGGGAATTGAAGGAGAAGGAAATGAAATAGAGGCCCTTGTTCTGTCTTTCACGAGGGAGAAGTGAGAGGTGAAATTTCTTAAAAATTAAGGGGAAAGGGGTAATCCACTCTTTTTAAGAAATCTAGTTTGTTTCATGGTTTCTAAACTTTATGACAACAATGTGGCTCATACTGTTTGAGCCACACCCGTTACATGGTTTTATAAACCACACCCCAACCAATAAAATTCTTATAAAATTGAGTTTCTTTTTTATATGACAGATTTACATCAGTACTCCAACTATGAACCACACCAATAGAAAATAAACATATGCCACACCCCAAGGAAAAAACCACCATTCAAAATTAACTCACATGGTTTCCCATAAATATGTAGTAACCGTATGGTAGGGTAAATCCCTTAACAAGATTCTAAAAAATCAATATAATGATTATGATTCTCACCTATAAATTTTAGGCACCTTTAAAGCCTTAATTCATTCCAAAAACATCTCCCTGAGATTATCCTACTCTCATAATCTGGATTCAAATTCTGATTCTCAAAATGACCTCTACTCCAAAGTAAAAAATTCAAATTCCCCCTAAATTTCAAAACCTATAAAGACACGGGTCTTTAAAACCTCCCCACCATAGAATTTCTCATCTATGAGACGTTTTATTGGTCTTCCAACTATTAATACCACTTTCCTTGGTTATCAAATATTTATTAACTCATCACGTTCTGCACTGAAACATTGAATTATTTTCTACTATGAAACTCCAAATATCAAGGTGCACTATTCATCAAACATTAATCTATAACTCATCCCCATAACCGAATCACTAAGAATGTTCTAAACCCCACCTATATATCCCTATAAAATATGGTTTCAAAAACTAGGTCATACCCAAGATTACAATGCTCAACACCATAAGGCTCTACTGAAAAAGGCTGATTTTAGAGCTATAGTTCCCCCCACCAAAGTAATAACCTATTGAAAAAAAATTCTCAGTGGTCCATCGACATACTCAATGTATTTTTTGTCTCACCACATACACTTTCACAAAAAAATACTAGTCGGTACTCCTTTAGACAACCTTTCCCAAAACATTCTCAGTCACCCCTGCTGATGTGATATCACATCTCTTGATCATGATGATTTAATTCCCAATTGATTTTCATTTCTTTCAAAACCCCACGCCATATTTAGAACTTTCCACTTAATGAAATTCCATGGTTGGGTCACTAACCACCCAAAGTAAATGTTTTTTTCTAAACTGGATCACTAACACACCATTAATTCAACTCAATATTGAATCACACCACTTAATCCCAATAACAATGAAAATGAATGAACTCTATATAATATCAAATATAAATAAAAAAATCCATTATTAACTAAGGAACCATATAAAATTGGATTAGGTATCTCACTAACATCCTGATTCCAACTAGACCATCCAAATACAAGTCACATCACACCCAAGACCATACCAGTATGAGGGTTTTTTATTCCATGAATCATGATCCATATATTACCACAAGTAATAAATTTACATGGTCACCCCACTTATACCTATATTCCAATGAAAAAAATCAACTACTACAAATTCTTATCTCAATAGGAATGTAATTCTTGACATTACCCAAAATTCAATCCATTACAAGGGACAACCACCATAATATCCTATGGTGAAATACGTACCATATAGCTTCCCTTATACCACTCCTTGAGTGAAAAAACCTTACATGATCTAATATGACATGCAGGTCAATCCCCTCAAGCTACACTCATCTTATCTCAGGTATCACCTATCTAGGATCAAACCTAGATTGACCATTCTACACACCCGGATCTATTTCTAATGTCACCTCTCACCAATAAGGTAAATTACCATTATAATATAGTATCCCGACCCATTATTCCAATAATCACATCACAAAATCCATCAATCCTCATCCAATACATAATTTTTCACTATTTCAAAACTCAACGGGCACCGCATATAACCAACATGTAATCATCCAGTAACGTTAGGAAACTTACTAAAAAATCATGTTAACACCAAATACCCTATCCTGAGGTAGAATGATCCTTTAAAGAACCTTCTTTCTTGTTCTTATACACCATCCATCTCTGTATCATCCAAACCCAATGGGTGCAAGATCCTACATAACATAATCATGCCACCCTACTCCTGTTCCCACGAGTCGCACATAACCAATTCTCGGCTTACGTAACCAATCAACCAAAAATGATCATCTAAAAATTTAATATCATATATCTAAATACATCATCGATGCTTTTTACAACAATCCTAACATCTCACACATGTCAAGGCTAACCGTTCGATCACCCGCCACCTCAGCGTCATCTAAAAATAGGAGTATGTACTCAAGATCTATCCATCCAAGATATAATCATATTATACCACGATTCCACAATCCCATTTGGAATGTAACACCCCAAATATTTTATAACACACAATACTATGTTTTATAGTATGTCATATACACACCAACATGCTTAAATGAGCGTCGATATTCTATATAAACATTAGTATTTAAATTTGACCATTTCTATCATCATTGGTTTGCTGGGTAGGAATATGAATAAAAATATTATGAAATATATATAGATTTTTTTCCATAATAAAATTAATAATAAATAAAATATTTATCATAAATTGGTTTGAAATTAAGTTAAAATCTTTTGACAGTATAAGATATATTTTTCATAATTTTTCTAGCGTGTAATATATTTTTATTTTGAAAGAATAAATTTATCACTATTGGTAAATGATTATAATGGAATAATTATATTATACATACAATTTACTTAACTAACATTAATTTAATTATAGTTAATATGAATGGAATGAGATTAAAGTATTTTATTCATGAAAAATACATTTTCTTCAAAATGAGTTTTATTACATTATGTACGTAGATATTAAAATTAAGTTATCAAAATTTTAGAAAATATATTCAATAAAATGGAAATCATATTTTAAATCATAATTTCGAAACAGTATTAATTTAAATATTTTTTTTCTTACCAGATTGATTTTTGAGTGAATAGTGACAAATGATGATTTTTACAAAACTATTTTTTTTTAAAATCATGTAATTTAAAATTTTCATTATGTTTTAAATTTTCTAAAGTTAGAAAATTTCAAATTTATTTAGAAAAATTAATTAATGACATTGGAATCATCATTATATTTGATTTTGGTATTAGTTAATTTTTTGGCTTAAAAACACAATTATCTAAAAAACTATTTTTTGTTTCATTTCGTGGATTTATATGAACATTTATTTATGAAACTTATATAAATTGTAAATTGAAACATTTATAACAAATTAGAAATCAGTTGGTTTAATTTTGGTTATTTTTTTCTTTTATTTTTAGTCTTTATGAATAGTAATCATTATAAATATTTTACTGCTCGGTAATGATAAAATGGGTAAAATGAGGTTAAAACTATGCGATATGACCTCAAAAAATCCATAAAAAAATTAATTTATTTAATTTTATGAGTTTAATTTTACAAATACCATCCAATATTTGAAAATGTGGGAATTTCTATCAAGTTTCCTTTAATTATAACCACTATTATTTCAAGTAAAGATTGAATACAAAATGTCTCTCTTTTAATATCTATAATATATTTTCATTGGTAAAAAAGAAGTTATGATAAATTATAAATTTTTATTTGTAATATCAAAACATTATTTTTATGATAGTAATTTATTTTAAATTTTTAGTGAAGGTATAATTACCTTAAACACATACACAATGCTGATACAGTGCTTATGCAAGCCCTAGAAAAATCAAGGTAAATGACACGATTTTTAGATTTATTGTGGTATGATAATTATTTAATAGGAAATTATAAAGTATAAATAATGGTATATTTATTTATATTCAAATAAAATTTCTATATTGATATTTTGAAATCAAATTAAATGAATAG
This sequence comes from Viscum album, assembly GCA_963277665.1. Lineage (NCBI taxonomy): Eukaryota > Viridiplantae > Streptophyta > Magnoliopsida > Santalales > Viscaceae > Viscum > Viscum album. The sequence goes on from OY728120.1 coordinate 1,454,924,798, forward strand.
TCCGTAAAATGACTTCGATGATATTTTAAGATAAACAATATTTTATTAAATGATTTAAAAATAAAAAAAATATTCAAATAGGACAATCAGGATGGGAAATGGATAAAAATTTAACCATTTACCATTTTGGGACACTATACACCTTATAATTAAATTTTCAACCCTTAACCTAGAAGGCTGAATGTGTAAGCCAAAGGAGGATTAATGTGTAAGCCAAAAGAGGTTTCCTAAAGAAGAGGTATAATTATTAATTGAGTGTTTTCATGTTTATTTCTTATTACAACTCATTATAATATTATAAAAATATGATTATATGATAACATAATTGTTTTAAATATACTCAAATGTTATTATTTTGATGAAAACCCCTTTTATATCTCCTTTTCCATTACACGGGAAATAAAAACATCGCTTGTGCATACGTGTGGACTACCACATCCACAAAGTTATGTGTTTCATTTTTGATGACCACCTAAAAGGCTGTCTATTATGATATATTTAAAGAATAGATATTATATTAATGAAATAATTATTATTCTGTAAATATAACATATTACGTAACTTTCTACCCTTCCATTTGTTAGAAAATGATAATATGGATCCTGCGTATGTGTGGACTACCAACTCTATGAATCAAAGTGATTTATTTTTTATGTAAACCATTAATAAATGGTTAAAAATATAGATTTAATAAATAAAAATGAAAATTATTTCATTATTAATATAATTTATATGATTGAAAAATTACCCCTTTGGACATGGTCAACTTACTGAAGTTGTTTAGAGATCATGAATCAAATGTCTAAAAAACATCCAATGTCAGCCTAAATGATTTGATAAATATTTAAGGAATGAAAATAAATGAAATAAAAGGGATAATAATAAGGTAAAAAACTGATTTTTTTTATTAATAATCTACAAAATTAATAAATGTTTATTACACCTGATTAAAACTATGTATGTGGTGAATTAGACTCAATGTAAGGGGATTTCTCATCTCAATTAACTTTCTTTGAGACTTCTTCCATTTTCAATATTTTTTTTCATTTATGTAGTGTATATACTTATATATGGATTTATATTGTAATTAATTTACATAAATTAAAGTGGTTTACAAATCCTTTTAAACTATTATTCTTCAATGACCTTTTGATTTAAAAGTTTCCAAAGTGGTAAGAGATATCTCTTACAATCTCATTTTATTTTCGGATTTTTTATGTTCACATTTGATTTGGGAAAATTAAATGATCATAATATTGAAAAACCTATATATTTTCTTCAAATATGTTTATTTTTTGGTTTTACATGGTTCTATTCTATTTCTTCTCATGTTGGATCAAGAATCAACAAGTGAGTTACATATAAGCGACTTTAAAAAAAATTATTTTAAAGGTTTTCTTTCCTACTCCTTTTTTTCATGTAAAGTTTCTTCTAATAATTTATAATAATATTATTATTTAAACAAAAATGATTTCTTTAAAACATTTTCAACCATATTTTACTTTATTTAAAATATTTTAAAAGTAATATTCTTATCTCTATCAAAAAAGGCACTTTTTGAATTTTTTACCAAAAGTGTAAAAGGAATGTTTATTTTAATTCCAACCACATGAATGGAATATCCCACCATACTTGAATTTATAAATTATAAATATTCCTTTAATGTATCCATGATTATTTTTACTTTAAAATATTTCTATCAATATTCTATTATTTTCTATTTTGAAAGTATGTTTTTTATAAGGAAATGAAAATTTCCCCTCAATTTTATGACATAAATGAGAGTTTTATTTCTCATGGGTTTAAATTATAATTAAAATGGGTTGGATAATTAAAGTTAAATCTATATGTGTTTTATTCATTCCATTTTTGAAATTTTTTTTATGAGCGAAGGGTTATCTCAATATTGATTTCCAATGCATTAGGTAAAGTGACTGAGTTTACAAGTGACTGGTTCCTCGTAAGTGATTTGGGAATTATCCAGTTTGGTGATTTTTTTGTAAGGGTTTTTGTAAAGGTGAAAATAAGTATAATTTCTATAAGAAACTGCATGATATAATTTAAATAGTTTTTAAATGAAATCTATTAATTTCACAACGTCAGCTAATGGGTTTATGTTTAAAGAAATGTTTATACCCCTTTTAAGGGTGAAGAGTTTTTTTTTATTGAAATTTTTTCATAAGTTATCATGTTTTACAGACAACCCACATGATTATGGTTTTTACATTATGATTTATTATGATATTATTTATTAAATATTTGAACAAAAATGTTGATTTCTTGGGTATGTAAATGAATATTTGAGTTCAAAGTTTATTATTAAAAAGGAAAACATTCCTTTTGGTTTTTATGAATTTCAAATCAATTAATAGTTTACTTTATTTTTATATCCCCTAATGAGATTTTTTTCTCATCCCATATTTTCAAATGTTTCTAATAGGTGATAAGAATGAGTAGGCACTATAAAAAGAACTATCATTCCATTAAGGGGATCTGTATTAAAAAAATTGAATGTGGCTTAAGTGAAACATGTTTTTTGATTTAAGAATCCTATTTTTTTTGGAATAAATATACATAAAGTGGATATTTTTAATTTTTATTATAATTATTTTATATGTAATTGTTTTTCATAATTATATAAAACTATAAACAAAAAAGATCCTCTAAATGTAATAAATTCAAACCCTTGTCATAAATAATGTAATTATGGGCTTTTTAAGTTATCGGGCATTATAATTAGTATTAGAGGAAGAGTTTAAATAACTTTAGAGGATAATATTATTTAGATAAGGATGTTTTAATAGTTTTAGATACCATCATGGGTTAATAAGTCTAAAGGTATATTATAGGTTTACAGGAATAGATTCCCTTTTTGGGTTTTATGTTATGAGATTTTAAGACAATTAAAGATATTTTGGGAGACATTTATGGGAACACAACCCTTGGGTTTTGTTTGTGTTTTAGTGAAAATTTTATTTGAGAAAGAATGTTTTATTACATTGTGGACATAAGTTAAAAGATATTGATAACCTTTAGGGTTAATAAATTTTATAATGTTTAGTTAATTATGGTTAATTAGGATAAAGGGTTGATACATTTTGGGAATATATGTTTTATCATACAAATAACCATGATATTAAAAGGTGATTTTCTCACAAAGTCATAAAGTTTATTTTTAAATAAGTTCACTATTTTGGGAACATTAAATTATAAAGGTAAATAGAATTTAGGGAATAAATATTGGGTAAATTTATTGAAGCATATATGATTTTATTGTGGGAAAAATAGTAAATTTTGGAGATTATATGATTTGAGAGTATACATTTTTGGTTTGTGAATTTATGAGGGATTAATATTATTTGGATATAGTTTCTAGGTTGATATCAATGTAATATGTGATCAACTATTTTTAATTTATGGGTTTGAAGTTTTGTTGGGAATATTTTGATGATATTTAATTTCAGTTATTTATGTAATGTTTAAAGTTTAACTTTTGGTGTTGTTGTTTAGGATTTAGAAATTAATTTAGTTTTTCTTCAAATGAAGGTTCATTCATTTTGGATATTATACTATCATTTTATAAACTTTTTTTGTTTTTATTAATGGATAAAAAGGAAAAATAAGTATTCATCATTCTTTATATTTTGTGATTCATTTAATGTTTATTTTTGTGCTTCCATCATGAAAATTCCATCTTAAATATTCATTGTTTTTATTAGAGATGATATAAAAGTGGAAACTGGTTGAAGCAGAACCAAAGGAAAAAATTGTGCTTATGTAATGGAATGAAATCAAGTTAGTATATTTTCTCAGATTGTCTGTGATGAGGGTAAAATAATATCTAAACTCAAGAAAGAAGCAAATAAATCTATTGAGTTTCATCACTCAACTATTAAGGTTATTTTTTAGAAACTCTTTCACAGGTATGCAAGTCATAAAATTAAATATAATGTTTAAGGAATATTTCAGAAATGTTATGTTTCCTAGCATTATCATAGAAATTAATGTTATTTTTTAAATGAAATGTAATAAATATTATTTAAAAGATAATTCTTCTACTTATGAATATTTTATTCCTCTACTTAGAATTGATTCTAAAAATGTTGTAAAGCCTTTCTATTAGACATGAGATAGAATTGGGAGGTTGAAATTTCATCAAGGGGTATAATGTAACACCCTAATATTTTAGAATGTATAATAATATATTTGATAGAATGTGGTATATACCACAATGAGCTTAAATGAATGACAATATACTATATAAATATTCTTATTTCAGTATGACTGTTACAACCTAGCTATTGGTTTTGAAGGTTTTAATAATAATAACCACATTATGAATTATTGGTAGAATTTATTTTAATAGTAAAATGAATAATCAATAATAAAGTGATTATGAGTTGGTTAGAAATGAAGATAAAATATTTTAAAAGTAAAAGATATATTTTTCATAAAACAATTTTATGTGATCAATGTATTTTTATATTAATAGATTAATTTTATCACTATTGATAAATGATTCTAATTAAATAAATAGTTCATATATACAAATTAATTAATTAATTTTCATTTAATTATGTTTAATAGGAAATGAATGATAATAAAGTCATCATATGCCTTAAAAATAAATTTTATTCCAAAAAAGAGTTTTATTACATTTTATATGAGGAAATTATAATTAATGCGAATATATTAGAATTTTTTATACTCTATTTTGAGGTTTAAGAGTTATTAAATTTATTTATAGGGGTTTTAGAGGTGATATTGAGATTTGAAGATTTTTTTAGGAATTTTTCATGGGACCACGCTGTGGAGGGTATAGGCTATGGTGTGGAGTGGGATCACTACATTATGGAAGATAGGGATACAATTTAGTGACCTTAGGGAGAAATCTTGGTGCCACTTACATATTGGGAACAATTGTTCCATGGTGTTAGGTTGTGGTGCAGGTAGTGGGATGCTATGGTGCGGAGTAAGAGGCTGAAAAATAGTGGTCAAGGGGTGGGATCTAGTCGGTTCTCCCAAATCTGACACCCCTATAGTGTGGTGTATATATCTATGCCGTAGCCTTTTCTTAGGAGAAGTGGATCTGGGTGAGTCTTGTAGTATGGTTTTTATAGGCAGTTGATCAAGGGTGACTTGGGCATGGATAGGGGGAACTATGGTGTGGTATGGAGGCTCTCTGGCGTGGTCCTTAAGGCCATGACATGGTGTCATATTTTACTAATTGGCTATAAATACCACGAATCCATAGATACTAGTTTCTATACCAATTTTATATCTTGAATATTAATTCACCAATATAGGGTTTCAAAGGTGTCACAAACCAGGCCGGGTCGCCATCTGACCCGGCGCCCGACCCGGTCCGCGGCAAGGCCCGAAGGGCGTTCCCGATCCCCACGGGCTGGCACAAGTGCCCCGGGTATCAAGAGTAACCTGTGGGAACGGTTTACCCGAAATGGTATACGCAAACACCAACAAGATAATAAAAAAAAAGACTAGGAATCGACAACCAAAGAGACCATTAAACTAAAATCAAAATTTAAAGGTTTACAACTAGAACTAACGTCCAAAAATAAACGACAACAAAAAAGAATAAAACTATAACTCAAACCTCCAACCGACAAGAGTGGTATGGAATCTGCACACCACAACACCAACCTTCATGAGAAGACCATCACCGACAAAAATCACCATCGCTGAGCACGACGCACAACCTGGAATACACAAGAAACAAGGTCTACATACACCCAAAAGTGTATGCAGGGTGTGAGCGAAAAGCCCTGTAGGACGTCACCCAATAAAAAGGTTCCATGCCACAACATCAAAAGGACAATTTAATGTGCTTATTCAAGTTATACTTTCGAAATACTTTTAAAGAAAACATTTACAAGCCAAATGCTAAAGGAAAACACTAAAAAGAACTCATTTCACAAACACGATTTTAAAGAGGAAGAGAAAAGTTCAGTATGGCCACACACACACACACTCTCTCTCACACACACATACTCACACACACACACATACACACCCAAGTGGTCCTCCATATGCCGACAGAAGGCACCACGCCAAAGATGGTAGAGCACTATGGGTAAATCCCCTAAGGTTCATCTAGCTCGAGTGGGACCCTAGAACCTCTTGTCTCGGTGAAACATGGCTTAGAAGGCCACGACCCTTAGAAAATGTGGCGTAGAAGGCCATGACCCTCAGAACACGTGGATTAGAAGGCCACGACCCTCAGATATCATATGTTTAGTTAGTGTTGCAATCGTCAATCCAGCTAAGTGAAAAAAGGATGATACCCATCCAGTTCACTAGTGCACTAGTTCTAGTCCGCCCACCTAGATACCGAGGGTTTTCCCTTGTGCTAAAACAAGTTTCACATTCACATAGTATATTTATTTCTCATATTGCATACCAAACAAGGTATTACACACAAAAGTCACCATTTTCATACCCAAACAACATTTCAAAAACTCACGCACCCCAAAATACCTTTCCAAAAATACATCTGTCATTACGTAATCATTTCGAAAATCCCCATTTGGCAACACTCAAAGAACATAAACAATTCGCACAACTTAGAAAGCACTATTTAAAGAACACAACAAGGGTCGACGCAAATAAACACACCCAATTGAAAATAGGAGAGTCGTTCAAACCACTTGCTTGATAAATTATCCTTAAAACTAGTTTCACACCAACTACAAAATTATTCGGGCCATCTGCACCTCTTATAAAACACCAAAAACCGCTTTGAATGTAACACCCCGAGATTTTATGAAAAATATTCTTTTTAATTTCATTAATGTCTTGTGTTGTATGCTACACCAAAAGGAGCATGCACAACACGCATCCTTGACTTGCCTTGCCTTACACGCAATCACGACCTTCCTCGATAGCATGTGTAGTACGCAATACCGAGTTTCACTAAACAACGATATGCTATTAAAATATTATTAAAACTAACCATTATGAATAGTAATAACCACTTTTTGAAATTTTGTTAATTTTTATTTTTCAAAATGGACTTCATTTCTGGATTCGGAATATCGAAATTAGCTTAGGGTGAAATTTTGGTACTTTTCGGACAACTTTCATTTTATGCTGAATAGTGAAAATTACTAAATTTTAATTAAAAACAACTTTTTTAATCGAAATAATTAATAGTGATAAATTATTAATTTGATTGGTTTTAAAGTATATTTATAATATATTTTTACAATTTAATACAATGTTGGTTATTGGATGTAATTTCACATTTAAACCAGACATAAACAACTGCCAATCTTTTGATAGTTATTATCTCTTAAGAACACACTATTTGATTTGATGACGGGAATTAGTTTTTAAATTAATTAATGTAACTGATATGTTTTGAATTTGGTAAAATAGACATCATTTTTGAGTTCATAATATCAAATATAGCTTTGGCCTAATTTTTGGTATTTTTCTGAAAACTTTCAATTTTTGATGAATAGTGAAACCACTAAGTGGTAGTTAAAAAAACCTGAATTTTTCATAAAACTTAATTTTACCGCTTCTGTGAGTGGAATTTCAAAAATCTGAGAGACACGGTTGATGTCAGTAAGTAAAATGTGGTTCAATGAGATGAAAATAATTTTTTGATGAATAGTAACTTTTTACTTTTTTTTACCACGGTTAAAAGTAAATATGGTAATTAAGGGTAAAAATGATATTATTATTACCCTAACACATGTCCTAATTCTATTGGACAAGTGTAATTCGAACAAAAAAAACCTTGGGAATAAAATATTACCATTTAGGCCCACTTGGATTAGATTAGGACATTTATTATTATTTAATTCAAAGAAGAGTTAAAAGAGTTAAAATCAAAGTTTATTTACTAAAACATTTTTAATATAGGGTTATACATAATATAAATTCGATTGTAAATATTAATAAGAAAGATAATACGATTTCCTACATAATGATATTTTATTTATAATTTTTAGACCTTAAATAATTTAATTTATTTATGACACAATGATGATGCAGTAATTACCATAATAGTGAAAAATTAGAATAATTGATATTATAAATACCCAAATAAATATAATTTGAGACTTTTTATGAATTCCACTAATTTTATAGCTCAATATGACATGTTAGTATTGATTTAATTAACTTTGTTAGAACTTATCATTCTGTTATGATTTTCACAAAAATCAATTACTAAATAGTGTCAAAATTGACATAAAATAGTTTTTAAAACAAATATTATATTGTTAATTATTATTTTATTCCTAAAAATCTAAGGTTCGGCCAAATGACTTAGATAAGGTTATATATATTAATAATAAACAACTTGGGGTTCGTTTGGCTTGATATAGTACGTTTATTAACCTTAATATATAAGAACACAAGAAGACACGGTAAAAGTAAAATTATTTAACTCAATGTTAAATCTACATGATAAAGTTAAAATAGGAAACTAAACTTGCCTAAATTATATTGGATGAGAGGATTTCGACCCATACCAACCTTAGCCTCGAAATAAATCAATTTTGAGCTATTTAAAACCGAACTTGACTTTATAATAAAATAATATTTTTAGTTATTCCAAAGGTGCCCCTCTCATCCCTTATAAAAGGGCACCTCCTCTCTCTCTTCCTCACACCAATTTGAGCCTTCAAACTCGGACAACCCATGCCAATTTATTCTCTCCAATTCCCTAGAAACATCCTAGAGGTTCTGGTCTTCCTCAAAGACCAATTTTAGTGCCCTAAAAGGAGGTCTCAAAGAGGCGCTTCAAAGAAGAGGTAATGCCCGTTACCGATTCTTTCATATTTATTTCTTCTTCCACTTATTCTTCTTTAGTTGTTTCATCATGAAGTAATAACATCAGTATCACCCATATACTGATATGTTATTATAAGTATGAAACAACCCTATTTCACCATCTATCCATCCTACGGAAAAAGAAATCACCGCACGTGCGTACGTACGGAATACCGTCTGCACGCCGTGGTGTAATCTATTTTCCACCACCACCATACTTGGATGGGTATAATGGTGTACATAATAACTATATATGATTATTGTAAAGTGATATTGATTCTGAAATAGTATAAATACACTCCAATACAATTCCACGATCATGAGAATGATATCATCGCTCGTGCGTAGATACGGACTACCGTCTCCATGACACGATGAGATTCATTCTCCACGTTAACCATTCATGAATGATTATAAAGAATATATAATAATTAATAATGAAATATATGACATAATAATGATTCTGGATTTATGTGTATATATATGTATGTCATCTACTTAATTCCATTCAACTCAATAAGGAAAAGAAAACAACGTTCATGCGTATGTACGGTCTACCGTCTCCATGAACGGTGTATTTCTTTCCATTTACTGATCTATTATATATATATATATATATATATATTCTGAATATATATTATATATAAATCATGTTTTATATTCTGTAATTAAGTAATCATGATCTAAGTAATCATATGAATAATTACAAGTCAAAACACGGACGACAAATGAAACGATTTTACCCAAAATGCTCTTTAACATGGAATTTAAAAAAGAACCAGTAATATAAAGCCATAAGTGAACCATATATGATATCATAACAATGAGTATGATTCTGTAATAAGTCAATGATATTATTTAATTCATTATACAGGAGGTTCAGACACATACAAAGCAAATCGGACCTAAGGTAAGGGAAATATCACAATCTCATTTTTATCCGAGATTGTTTATACTTTGGTATTTACTGGGGTGTATTTTATCATCCACATACATGTTCCCTAAATATGTAATATTATTTCCATCCACCTAAAATTGTTTAAATCAAATATTACCCTTCGGTGAGTTTTTAGTAAAAGATATGAAAGGAATCTTTTGTCGTTTTTCGTACGAGGTACTTTTTGACTTTTCCGACAAAAGTACGAGAAGAATGTTTTTTTAACTTATACGACATGAATGGATTTTTAAAACATTATTTCCAAGAAGCTTCCTTTAAAATTTTTCAAGTTTATTTTTAATCAACTTCTTTCAGTTTAAAATTGTATGACATGTTAAGAAAGGAAAAGTGTTTTTGAGGTAGAAAGGATATTTTCCTCAAGAATGGAGTTCAAGTGTTTTATCAAAATTATTTTCCATCTAAGATAATAAAGGGTTCTGTTTATATCCCTATTTTTACATTTATTTGATTATGTTATGATGGAATTATTTTTATTATATCCTTTTATCTTATATGGATTATGTTATGATAGCATGATGTTTAAGATTCCCATTTTTATTAAATGGGTTATACAATGATGTATGATTTTTTTGATTTTGTGGCACACATAAGAATGGTATAATTATGAGATGGGTGGGACCTTTATCTCCCTCCAATACATTGGGTAAAGATTTTATATCTCTTGAGATAGACATGGCTGGAACGGTAGGTTATACCGGTTCAGTGAAACAGGACTGAAACGAGGGTGACTCGGTTCAGAAATGGACTTTGTCCACTAAGATAGTCTTGGCAATGAGTCTTGACTAATAAGAAATTATTCTCTATGTTTATGTGTGTATTCCACAAAGTTTCATGTTTTATGTTATGATTATTGGGATTACATTTCACTACTATGATTTATCCCATGTTTTGAAATTATGATCTCTTTTGCAGGTTAAGATTTACAAAAGATATGTTCTTATGAATATGATGTGATTGATATTTATTTTGTTTACCCTTACTGAACATTTGAGCTCACCCTTTTATGTTTTCTTTTCCCCAGGATATAAAGAAAGGTTTTAGGTAAAAAAAAGGGAAGATCTTTATGGGAGATGTGAAGATATTTCACCACGATTAGAAGATTATATTCCGAGTTTCCAAAGAGGTTAAACTATTACGATCCTTGTGTGTGTTTTTTTGTTATGTACTAAGTATTCCGAAAAAGTAATGTAATGTCCATGTACGTCAAGCTTCAAGTCTCTACATTGAAGAAACCACTGTTGTTTACAAGACACCATTTTTTTTAAAACAAAACCATGACAACACACTTAAAATGATTCGCTACACATTAAAAATCCACATTTACACATACACAACACAATTACCCTTAAAAACTAAGTTCGCACCAACCAAACATCACCTAGAACCCAACTTGAAGATATTGCACCAAAACAACACATATTTTTACGTGCAAAGACCACTTTAAAATCAATTTCACACTCAACTATTCTTAAAGCACATTTCCACCATATAAAAAATTGATTAAACAAGATCAGGACTTACCCCAATAAGGTCAAAATGAAAAACATGATCATTTCTCAAGAAAGTGAAATTTTCATGACACATGCATGTCAAATAATTTTTTAAAAGGAATTTCTCACAACCTATAAAGCACGACAAATAATTTATACAAAAAAAACATATAAACAACAAGACCATACTATTTCGGAAATTCGATTTCATCAAACAAGCTTGCCAAACCATCCTAAACATAGATCACATCTCACAAATAAATCATAAAACATATTAAATTAAATAAACAACCAAATTAAATTATCGAAATGGTGGAAAGGCATGGAACCACCTACCTAGTCATCGCAGACTTCACAACTGTGGTGCGCAATGACCGCCGCACGTCAACCACAACTCAAACAAATCCAAATTGATCCTAAACAAACAATTGAACCAAAACATCAAGAATGAACCCAGAAATTCATTCAATTATTCAACTGCACCTAAAGCGCACCATAAAAGAACCAAAGGTGAACCATAAATCATGAAATTGAACCAATACAAAATAAGATCAAACCCTAAAAGAAGTGAAACGTCTATATAAAAAAACAACAAAATCTTGGATACCCGAAGTGGAGAGGGAGAGGCTGTGGCTCTAGGGGGGTCCGGCAGGGGTGCGGTGCGTCTGGGCAGGAGCAAGGTGGTGTGGTGTGATTCCGAGCAGGAGGAAAATGGAGGGTGCAGTGCGACTCGATGCTGGTTGGGAGGTCAGGGCGGCACGGCGGGCTGGATCGCCGGGCGTATGGGAGGCCGACAGCTGGGATTAGAGAGGGGTTGTTTTGATAAGGTGAGTTTCTGGTCGAGGAAGACATGGAGGAGGGAGGTTGTGTGCAACAACGGCTGGTCTAGTAGATGGCGCAGACGAGGAGGCCAGGGGAGCAGGGGGTCCGGCGCAGCGTGTAAGGGAGGCAGGAAGAAGGGCGATCTGGGAAGGAGGGTTGGCCATGGAGGTAGGGAGGTGGCGGAGGGAGATGCTCCGTGTAGGGTTTGGTGGAGGGGGTTTGGCCCGACGGGATGAAGGATATGGGACGGTGGGTGCAACGGGCTGGGAAAATAATGTGGGGCAAGAGGGAAAGAAAAAAAAACAAAAGGAATAATAGAAAAGAAACAAAGAGAGAAGAATAAATAAACAAATAATTAAAATTAAATATATTAGTGATAATATTAATAATAATTATAAGCTTAGAAAAAAAATATTATGCTCTTAATAATAATAACGAGATTAATAATATTAATAACTATATTTATATCATAAAAATAATGATAATAATAATAATAATTACCATTTTTATCATCATTAAAACAATCCATTAATATTTTTTTCCTTCTTTATTAATTTATTATTATTTTAACTAATTGAGCATTGGCAGGGTGTACAGTGAACCAGGAAAGGTCGCACGACGGCCCAGGCGAGGTCGCGCGGCTTCGACCACGATGCGCTGGACTCAGTCAATGCCAAAATTATCCGTTTTAAAAAACGAACTCAAAATATTAAGCCGGGGTTAAACCTGGACTACCCGACACAAATAAAATTAATAAAATAGTTAATTTAATGATGGTGGGTGTGACAATTCACCCCACCATAAAGCTTTCCTTCCCCGGAAAGCCACAACTCAGACTGAGACCCAAACAAGGAAACGACACCCCACTAAGGATCAAATAGGATCCCCACAATCAAGAGGTCGAAAAAAGGGAAAAAGCATCGTGATAAGAGAAATTGACTCAAAAAAAATCTTTAAGAAATGTGTAAGAAGACTTTCTGATATGTGTTTCCCGCCCCAAAGAGCTATAATGCCTCTAGTTGACTGACCGAGGAAGGGAACCCCTGCACCCACGGAAACCAACTTCATAAGCCGAAACATCTCAAACATTATTAAACGAAAACCACACCATTTGGCTAGAAAGAACAAAAAGGTAAAACCACGTCCACAGAACACTCTTATCACTTATCACCAATCCATATTTAAAAACAGAAGCAATAGATCAACATGGGGAGGCCCGAGGGGCTCCCCACCATTTGGAACTCACTGACGCTCAAGACGAGACTGGAAAACAGACGCAGGGAGGTTCGAGCAGACTCTCTGTCATTAAAGAAAAGTCTAGCACTGATTCATTCTAGAGACATTTGTGCGAGACCCAATGTGGGTCTCCCGACCATTGGAATTAATAGCTGATACAAAACTTTAGAAATTTTTCGACGGGGACCAAGAACCGGGCGGGGAGGGTCGGGCCCAACTACCGGGCGTCGAACCCATATCCCAAGACAAACCAACATCTTCACGTCCCTGGACGATCACCATTCCAACTTGAGACCTATATACACACCAGACCCCATAAGGACCACTAAAGCGACTTCATCTAGTGGAAGGAAACCCCCAAGACTTTAAGACACGAGACGAACACGCCTCCACGTAGACACGAAAACTATACGCAACCAGACGGATCATTCAGAGCGGAATAACCATAGGAACAATTTAAACTACCTCTACTTTTAACACTAATGACAAAAATAAGGTTGGGGTCTCATACACTCTCGGGGTTCCTGACCATGTGCCAGCTTCACTCCGTGACCTATGGCTGGAGCCCTGATGTTTGAAGCATCTCCTGACTCACAGTCAGGTATTGAGGACTCCTGAGCGGAGCTTCTCCTTTTGGTGCCACATGCAATCATACTGCACCTGAGGAAACACCAACAGACACAACACGCCCTGACATCTAATTACTCTCACACTGAACATTCACCAGAACGAGAGCTTATATGGTACACACACATCGCCCCTTGTTACACTGAATGAGAACATGACACCAAAAATCATCACTGAGCACAATCATTGTTGTCAAGGGAAAAAATTGTTCTAAGAAAGACTTTAAACCGCATCTTGAACGACACGTGATTCCTGAAAACGACCATAGAAGCCTCATATGACTGGGTCAGCCAAAATAGTATCCTAACACGAACCTTTCTTTAAACGAAACCAACCAAAGACCAGAAGTCATTTAGAAGGATAGACTGCACCAACAACTTAGGGTTGCTTCTACCTTTTTCCCATTGGAGTCTCCTTTACCACTTCCAAACCACCGTTGACTATCAAAGGGGCCTCACGCTGCAAGACGTCACCGAACATGACCCTTGCAGCCGATGTAAATACTAAAAACCTCTTCAATACACTGGTCAACACTGAAAATTCTGAACCGCCTTCACCCTTCCACTTGAATTTATTTCACCACTTCTAGGGGAAACCATCAGATGCAATGATGTCAAATTTCATACCTGATGACTCAGATAACTCAAAGAGACAGAAGAACTCTGTTCAACTCCCCTCGCATCTACCTTCCTGCTGCGAGAGGATCCTCTTAGTTGTAAAAAGGAGAGGTGGGTTCAATTCTAGAATTCAAGAAGAGATTCCTCAGATCAACTGGAGGGTCGGCCAAAAGGGAGTTTCCTGTGGCCACACTTCAATCACATGTCAACGCTTTATGGGTGGGGGGCATACACTAGTCAAGAAAATAAACTATGAACCCAACCAAACTGGTCCAACGGTTAAGACATACCACAAGAAAAACCCAAACGTGCATGGGAAACCACTACAAGGGCTCCCCGATGTACTCTTTAAAGGAATTTACTAACCACACGCTTGCATACCAACTTACAAATAAGAATTCAAACTCGGGACACAAACCATTCAGAAAGAATACTCGGCTCAAAATGCCACACATCCAACATCTCAAATACACAAGGACACGCCACACAAACACCATTTACTAAAACACCAATTTTTTCCTTTAACAAAAGATTTTGAAAATAAGAAAACCTAGTGGGTTGCACAAACACCAATGGCGTCCCATGAGCCACACACATGCATGTTCTCATGCCGCACCGGCACACACATCATGTCCATCCAGTCACTCATCCTCTCGTGCCATTAACCATTTCCCTTTTCGCATACACTCATGCATGTGGTTGCCCATGAGAGCACCAAGGATCAAAACCAAACCTTTCTATTTTTCAAAACCAAAACATCCAACCCACACTTTTCAAAACTCACACACCATTTCATCTTTAAAGTGCTTAATTTTAAAACATTTTCCCAGACCAAAACATTTTTACATAAAAAACCAAATTTCCACGAATCCAAAACAAGGAGACAAGAAATGACGCAAGAGAAAACTTGTATCAGCGGGTGACTGGAACATATGGTTGGCGGCCATATGCCAATCACACCACTGCCACGGAGGGTATTCCATGACAGCGTCCCCAGATCCGCATGGCTTGCCAGGCCCTGTGAGCTCAATAAGACCACTGACCTAACCTCTTTTTCATTTCCTTTAGACACGATTAACCTTAAGGACCAAAAACTCAGACAAACCTGAACATACTTTGGTAACTTGAGTCCCACCACGAGGTGTGCTGGCTAGGCACCTTGCTCGTAGCCAGGACGTCGAGTCCCGACAACCTTAACTCAAGTCTATCATGACTCTAACCTGAAAGAACACGACCCAAGAGAGAAAACCTTTCCCTTTGATACCATTTTGTCACGAACCAGGCCGGGTCGCCATCCGACCCGGCGCCCGACCCGGTCTGCGATAAGGCCCGAAGGGCGTTCCTGATCCCCAGGGGCTAGCACAAGTGCCCCGGGTATCAAAAGTAACCTGTGGGAATGGATTACCTGAAATGGTATACGAAAACACTAAAAAGATAATAAAAAAAGACTAGGAATCGACAACCAAAGAGACCATTAAACTAAAATCAAAATTTAAAGGTTTACAACTAGAACTAACGTCCAAAAATAAACGACAAAAAAAAAGACTAAAACTATAACTCAAACCTCCAACCGACAAGAGTGGTATGGAATCCACACACCACAACACCAACCTGCATGAGAAGACAATCACCGACCAAAATCACCATCGCTAAGCACGACACACAACCTGGAATACACAAGAAAAAAGGTCTACATACACCCGAAGGTGTATGCAGGGTGTGAGCGAAAAGCCCAGTAGGACGTCACCCAATAAAAAGGTTCCATGACACAACATCAAAAGGAAAGTTTAATGTGCTTATTCAAGTTATACTTTCGAAATACTTTTAAAGAGAACATTTACAATCCAAATGCTAAAGGAAAACACTAAAAATAACTCATTTCACAAACACGATTTTAAAGAGGAAGAGAAAAGTTCATTATGGCCACACACACACACACTCACTCACACACACACACATACTCACACACACACACATACACACCCAAGTGGTCCTCCATATGCCGACGGAAGTCACCACACCAAAGATTGTAGAGCACTATGGGTAAATCCCCTAAGGTTCATCCAGCTCGAGTGGGACCCTAGAACCTCGTGTATCGGTGAAACGTGGATTAGAAGGCTACGACCCTCAGAAAATGTGGCTTAGAAGGCCAAGACCCTCAGAACACGTGGATTAGATGGCCACGACACTCAGATATCATATGTTTAGTTAGTGTTGCAATCGTAAATCCAGCTATGTGAAATAGGGACGATACCCATCCAGTTCACTAGCGCACTAGTTCTAGTCCGCCCACCTAGATACCCAGGGTTTTCCCTTGTGCTCAAACAAGTTTGACATTCACATAGTATATTTCTTTCTCATATCGCAGACCAAACAAGATATGACACACAAAAGTCACCATTTTCATACCCAAACAACATTTCAAAAACTCATGCACACCAAAATACCTTTCCAAAAATACATATGTCATTACGTAATCATTTCACAAATCCCCATTTGGAAACACTCAAAGAACATAAAAAATTCGCACTACTTAGAAAGCACTATTTAAAGAACACAACAAGGGTAGATGCAAATAAACACACCCAATTGAAAACAAGAGAGTCGTTCAAACCACTTGCTTGATAAATTATCCTTAAAACTAGTTTCACACCAACTACAAAATTATCCGGGCCATCTGCACCTCTTATAAAACACCAAAAACCGCTTTGAAGAAGCCACTGTTGTTTACAGGACACCATTTTTTTTAAAACAAAACCAAGACAACACACTTAAAATGATTCGCTACACATTAAAAATCCACATTTAGACATACACAACTCAATTACCCTTAAAAACTAAGTTCGCACCAACCAAACATCACCTAGAACCCAACTTGAAGACATTACACCAAAAAAACACATATTTTTATGTGCAAAGACCACTTTAAAATCAATTTCACACTCAAATATTCTAAAACCACATTTTCACCATATAAACAATTGATTAAACAAGATTAGGACTTACCCCAATAAGGTCAAAATGAAAAACATGATCATTTCTCAAGAAAGTGAAATTTTCATGACGCATGCATGTCAAATAATTTTTTAAAAGGAATTTCTCACAACCTATAAAGCACGACCAATCATTTATATAAAAAAAACATATAAACAACAAGACCATACTATTTCGGAAATTCGATTTCATCAAACAAGCTTACCAAACCATCCTAAACATAGATCACATCTCGAAACTAAATCATAAAACATACTAAATTAACTAAACAACCAAATTAAATTATCTAAACGATTGAAAGGCATGGAACCACAAACCTAGTCATCGCAGACTTCACAACTGTGGTGCGCAACGACCGCCGCACGTCAACCGCAACTCAAACAAAACCAAATTGATCCTAAACAAACAATTGAACCAAAACATCAAGAATTAACCCAAAAATTCATTGAATTATTCAACCGCACCTAAAGAACACCATAAACAAACCAAAGGTGAACCATAAATCATGAAATTGAACCAATACAAAATAAGATCGAACCCTAAAAGAAGTGAAACATCTATATAAAAAAACAACAAAATCTTGGATACCCGAAGTGGAGAGGGAGAGGCTGTGGCTCTAGGGGGGTCCGAGAGGGGTGCGATGCGTCCGGGCAGGAGCAAGGGGGTGCAGTGTGATTCCGAGCAGGAGCAAAATGGAGGGTGCGGCGCGACTCGATGCTGGTTGGGAGGTCAGGGTGGCACGGAGGGCTGGATCACCGGTCGTATGGGAGGCCTGCGGCTGGGATTAGAGAGGGGGTGTTTTGATAAGGTGAGTTGTTGGTCGAGGAAGACAGGGAGAAGGGAGGTTGTTCGCTGCAGCGGCTGGTCCAGTAGATGGCACAGACGAGGAGGCCAGGGGTGCAGGGGGTCCAACGCAGCGTGTAAAGGAGGCAGGAAGAAGGGCGATCTAGGAAGGAGGGTTGGCCATGGAGGTAGGGAGGTGGCGGAGGGAGATGCGCCACGTAGGGTTTGGCGGAGGGGGTTTGGCCTGATGAGATGAAGGATATGGGATGGTGGGTGCAACAGGCTGGGAAAAAAAAGTGGGGCAAGAGGGAAAGAAAAAAAACAAAAGGAATAATAGAAAAGAAAAAAAGAGAGAAGAATAAATAAACAAATAATTAAAATTAAATATATTAGTGATAATATTAATAATAATTACAAGCTTACAAAAAAATATTATGCTCTTAATAATAATAACGAGATTAATAATATTAATAACTATATTTGTATCATAATAATAATGATAATAATAATAATAATAATTACCATTTTTATCATCATTAAAACAATCCATTAATATTTTTTTCCTTCTTTATTAATTTTTTTTTTAACTAATTGAGCATTGGCAGGGTGTACAGTGAACCGGGCAAGGTCGCACGACGACCCAGGCGAGGTCGTGCAGCTTCGACCATGGTGCGCTGGACTCAGTCAATGCCAAAAACATGCGTTTTAAAAAACGATCTCAAAATATTATGTTGGGGTTAAACCTGGACTACCCGACACAAATAAAATTAATAAAATAGTTAATTTAAAGATGGTGGGTGTGGCAAAAGGCCTTGAAGAACCTCTTGGATTTGTTTCATCCCTGGGCTTCAGAAAATGATTATTAGTGTTTCCTCTCCATTCTTGAAATAGGTGTATCTTTGTGAATGATCTATGGGTGTAACACCACTAGAAGTACTGATATCAACAGACCGTGGCATAACTTGATATCATTTAGATTCACTTTATTCCAATCTTAGAGATATATTTTTTATTTCAAGTATGTATTCCAATAGGATGAATCCCATATATTATTATTTTTAATTTATTCTTGGTTTGACACATGGTGGTATATTTCATGGTTGTTTTCTCACATGTTTATCTCATGGTGTATCCACTGACGGTCTATATTACCCTCATATTATTTATTTCATGTATATAACAAATTATGGGTTTTTTAGGATGTGGAATTCTTTTATCAATAGAAAATTATGTGTTATAAAATTGTTTTATTTGTGGAAATGATTTATAAACTAAATTTATTTAAATGATTGAGCTATAATTTTAATGATATTAGAGTTTTTATTGATTCTTTTGTGAAACAATACTGGGATTTATTCTCACACCCTAGTTTTTCCTTTTTTCAATTTATAGATGTGGTTTTATAGGAAATAGGTAAAGGGAAGTGAATTATGTAGTTAAAATAATTCTTTTTAGTTTCATCATCTTTTTAGTGGGATGATTTCGTGGTGACCGGAAGTCACTGGGGGTTTCTGCTTCAGTTTGTATTTTTTTTTACTTTTAGGTTTAGCCATTTTTATTGAAATTGTATGTCTCGTGGTCATGTAAAGTTTCTTCCACTGTGTAATTTTCTTCTTCTTTGGGTTATAAATGATACATGCTTTGGTTATATTTATGAGTATAACCTTATGGTGGGTCATCTAAGGTGATGTGTTTGATCTACAGAGATTGATTAATTATAAATTGGTATTAGGGGGAATACCCAACCTAAAGTGTTATGAAACTAATTGGGTTTTGATTAGATTAATTGGTAGAAAAAATTAAATAATGTTACAATTCAGGTAGTAAGTGTAGAAAGGTTCTTGGAAAGATCAGTTTTGTGTCCAAACTCAAGTCACAATGGGTAGTCAAGAATTTTTAACAATCTTAAGACTCAGAGTTTAAGGTAATTTGAATGAATTAGATATGGGGTTTATTTAAATAGGCCTATTATTTTTTATGTTATTGTATTTATTTCCTAGAATATATGATTTATTTAAATAGTTTTTTAAAGGCATTAATATAGAATCTTTAAGTTGGATTTATTATTTAGGAACTTACTCTTAAGTTGGTAGGTTATTGTCTTATGTTTAATAGACAATGCCTCAGAGAAGAGATATTTTGAATTCGAGTGAGGATATTTTGAAAAATGTTATGAAATAAAATCCTTCAGTGGACTCTTTTTTAGTGGAAGATATAATCCTAGCTATTCAAGTACTAGGTTAGGAAGGTATTGGACTTAACAAATGAGCAGTGGATCATAGATGAAAATTTAAAAATAGGAATCCACCTATATTATAGGGTGACAAAAGACCAAAAAATATGATGAATATATTGAGAAAATTGAAAATATCTTACATTTTATAGAAACTAATGAGGACTCAATGATGTGTTTCACCATGTATATCCTTGAAGGAATATAAAGGAGATGATGAGACTGCATCGTGCAAGATAAGTTGTAGTAGGATATTACATGTACTTATTTGAAGAAAATATTCAGCTAGTGGATTTATCCGAAGACATTGTGTGTGGTGAAGAACCATGAATTTATTACCATGGAGAAAGGGGAGTGTGTAGTTTTAGAATATTCAACCTGTTACACTAAGTTGGTGAACCTAGAACCTAATCATGTTAAAAATTATTACCTTATGTCTCGGAGGTCTGACATGTGTTTGAGGGCTGATATTTAGTTAATTTTGATTCTATTATGACTTCTGACCATTGTAGAGGTTCTCGGGAAAGTGAAAATGGATGAGGCATACCTAGATTGGAGAATGTGTCTAGGTGGGGCTTCGGTTGGAGAATATATTATCAAGGGTGTTTCTTCTAGATAGAAAAGGAAACACAAGGGTGCTCAATTTTCTTCAGGTCCATTTTTGAGGGACTTGTTAGGAAAATAATAGGTTACCTGCTATCAGTGTGGATGGACTGATCATACCAAACCATACAATATGAATGTTCCCTAAACCTTTCAATGTTGTAGGAAATCTGGTTATCTAAAGTATTTTTTTAGAAGGTTGTCCCAAGGTAGTAAGGCTGGATCCACTCTCACCAAGGGTTCATTGGTTCATCATGATGCTTACAAGGGTGGTGGGTCTTATCCCCAATCTAAAGGGAATATTTATTTGGCCAATAAATCTCAAGGAAGAGCTAAGGTTGGACATGTTTATGTAATTGAGTATACACTAGAGGAATATGAGGTAGGTATGACTACTATTAGGGGTACAATGTTTTTTATCCTATATGGTGCTATCTTTATTTCATAAAGGTGCTTCTCATTATTTTATATCCTCAAAGTTAGTTAACATGTTAGGATTACGTGTATAACTTATACCATTATTATTGGATATTTACACAACTTTGGGAAAGAGGTTCGAATACGGTTTCAAATGTCTCGTGTTTCAGGTGATGATAACCAAATTCGAAGTGGTGTGGGACTTATTAGTTCTTGATATTGATATATTAGACCATATTATTAACATGGATTGGATGATCAGTCTAAAGGAAGATATCGAATATTATCTTCATCGGTTTCAGTTCTAATCTCCATATAGGGTCTCTCATGTCTTTTAGGGAAAGTGGGATTTTAGATCTATGAGAGGGGGCCCTATTTTTCTTATAATGGGGTGATATCATGCCAATTATCAAATATATCCCTTGATTCTGTTGAATCTATCTTGATTAGTCTACTTCCCATAGTGGTGTGTGTGTACTCTAAGGTATTTCCTCATGATTTTTATGGGTTAACAATACAGAGAGAGGTAGATTTTATAATTGAACTTCTCTATGGAATGATTCCATTTTGTATGCTAACTTATCACATGACACTTACTGAGTTGATGGAACTTATAGCCCAGCTTACAAACCTTAAGGCTAAGGGGTTTATTCATCATAGCTTGTAACCTTGGGATTCTTATTTTCTATTTTCTAAAAAGGTATATTAGATCCTTAAAAATTGCATTGATTATAAAAATGTAAATTTAGTGATCATTAAAAACATGTATCCCTTTCCATGAATTGTCGATCTCCATGATCTAGTCAAAGGGTATCATTGTTTTTTTAGAGATTGAGATTTAGGCAGGATACCATTAGTTGAGTGACCAGGAATAAGACATACCTAAGATATAATTTCAGATATGTTTTGGAAATTTTTAGTTTTTAGTTATTCCATTAATTCTCACTAATGATCTAGTGGTATTTATGGAATTGATTAACTGGATATTTCTTCACTTCTTGGACTCAATTTTAGTCATGTTTCTGGATTATATTTTGATGTAATCTAATTAATAAGAGTATAATGAGGATCACTTTGACATTACCCTCAGAATCTTGAGATAAAATTTCTTGTATGATAATATTTCCATATCTCAATTATGGATCCATGAATTAATGTTTTTAAGGAATTTTATATCTGAGAGTAGAATATCATAGTATCCTGAAAACATTCAGGTGGTAATTTATTAGGACCATACTAGAAATCAATTTGAGCCATGTTTTTTATCAATTTTATCTTATTATTAAAGGTGGTTTTTCAGGAATTTTCCATTATTACATCTTTGATGACAGCTTTGACCTATAAGTTTTGGAGAAGAAGAACAATTTACTGAGATTTTTTGAGGAATTGAATGTGAGGTTGAATTAATCTCTAGTTGTGATTCTTATGGAACTAGGTTCATGTTATGATGTTTTTTACGATTCTTCTGGTATGGGATTGATTTGTGTCTTGATGTAGGGGAAGTAGGTGGTGGAAAATGTCTCTCACCAGTTAATCCATCATGAGAAAACTAACATACTAAAAATATTAAGTTGGATGTGTTTATGAATACCCTTAAAATATGGAATTAATATTTTTTTAGGGAGTGGTTTATGTTATATTATGATCACAAGAACCAGAAGTATATTTTCACTCCGAGGGATATGAAATTGTGAGAGAGAAATTAGGTTAAGTATATCCAAACTTTTGATTTGGATATTACTTATATTCCTAGGAAATGAAATGTGGTCGCTGATGAATTGATCATGAAAGTACCAACTCAATACTTGAAGGAATCAATTGAGGAGTGATCTGTAATGTTTTTACACTGATATGATCTTGGGAGTGGAAGAGAATGGTAGTCAGGTGTTCTTAACTTTGGTAAATGTTGACTCATCACTTGATGAGAAGATTCGACTCAGTTAAGTGTTAGACAATGATTTCTATCACTTTAGTAAAATCATAAATGGTGGGGAGACCCTAGGTGAGTGGTACTGGTCTCCCATTCGAAATTTATGTTTATGAGGCAGGTTGGTTGTTCCAATTTATCAGATACAAGAGTTGATGAATGATGGGAACCAGTCTTGATGGTTTTTTCACACTGGGACTATTAATATGTATCATGATATGATATTTTTGTATTGGTGGTTTTAGATGAGGTAGTTGATGGTATATTTTGTGTCATGTTTCCTTACATATCATAAAATTATGGAGGATCACTAGAGAGGTGTTGATTTGTTTCAACAATTTCCTATTTTAGTATGTTTGTGGGATGATATTTCCATAGACTTTATAATTGGGTTACCATAGAATCCTAGTGGGAAGGATGAAAATTGGGAGATCATTTATTGACTTAAAAAATTAGTTCATTTCCTTCATATCATGGAGACAAATAAAGTTATACATCTCAGAAACTTGTACATCTGATAGGTTGCGATGTTTCTTGATGTTCCCTCCATGATTTTTTCTGATTGGAACCCAAGGTTCACATCCAGGTTTTTTAATGGTTTTAAAAAGGCAATTGGTTCTTAATTGAAATTGATCAGGCAATTTCAACCACATATGGATGAAACTATAGGGAGAGGTATTTATATTCATTAAAATATGCTTTGAGAATGTGTTTTTGATTTTGGTGGTTCCAGGGAAAATAAAATTCCTATGGTTAAATTTTCCTAAAAAAATAGTTAGCATTCTTAGATTAAGATAGTTACTGTAACACCCCAGGATTTCATAGTACGTTACCTCTTTAATGCAATTCAATAGTTTGCGCCACACACAACACCGAGTTCAAGCGCACCACGACTTACCAAACCAGTCGTTTAAAAAGCAGTTATGAATAGTATTAACTAACTTTTGAATTTTATATACTCCATATAATATTAACATCCATATTATGTGTTTTTTAGATACAATATAAGAACAAATTCGATTTTTCAGATAAAAGAAGTGTTAAAAAAATGCAATTTCCCCGCATTTTAATGGAGAACCCTTTTTAAATCCAATATTTGACACTTTTAGATATTGAATTTGACAAAATAAACTTATTATGTAGAATAGGGACATAAAAATTTTGTTTGGATAAATTTTTGGTGTTTTTCTGATTACTTTCATATTTTGATGAATAATAAAAAAATACTAAATTTTAATTGAAAACAAATTTTTTTTTAAAAAAATTTATAGTGTTAAATTATACATTTGGTTGGTTTTTAAGTAGAATTAGACTAAATTTTTATCATTTAATCCAATGTTTGTCATTGGAAGTAATTTTACATTTAAATTAGACATAAACATATATCAATCTTTTGATAGTTTTTACTTCTTAAAAAAAATCTTTGTGGTTTTGAAAATGGGAATTACTTTTAAATCAATTAATAAAAATTATATGTTTTGAATTTGGTAAAATATAAATTATTTTTCAATTTGGAATATCAAAATTATATTGAGGTGAATTTTTGGTATTTTTCTGAAAACATTAAATTTTTGATGAATAGTGAAAACACTGCGTTGTAGATAAAAACCAACTTTTTCATTTAAATAATTATTTTTAAATAAAAATTTCTCTTAAAATAGATAAATCATACATATATTTTTCCAATGTATGTTATTGGAGTTATTTTATAATAATATTAGATATAAATAATTTTATTGAACCATTTTAACGTCTTTTTACCCATCTTCTAGGCACATTTACCCACCTTCTAGGCACAATTAAAAATTTTCATAAAACATAATTTTACCACTTCTATGAATTGAATTTCAAAAATCTGAGAGACACGGTTGAAATCAGTAAGTAAAAAGTGGTTTAATAGGATGAAAGTAATTTTTGGTGAATAGTATCTTTTTGAATTTTTTTTACCATGATTAAAAGTAAATAAGGTAATTATAGGTTAAAATAATATTAAAATTACCCCAACACATGTCCTAATTCTATTGGATAAGTTTAATTCGACAAAAATAAACTTTAGGACCAAAATAACACTCTTTTGATCCTTTTGGGTTAGATTAGGACATTTATTATATTTTATTTAAAAAAGAGTTAAAAGTGTTAAATTCAATGTTTAATAACTAAACCATTTTTAATATAAGGATACACATAAGATAAATTCATCTATAAATATTCATTAGAAAGATAAAAATATTTCATACATCATGGTATTTTATTTATAATTTTAGATCTTAAATAATTAAATTTATTTATGATATAATGATGATGCAGTAATTATCTTATTAATCAAGGATTTAAATAATTGATATTATATATATAAAAATAAAAATAAATAGATATTTTTGATACCATCCAAGAATTTTATAGGTGAATATAAAATTTTAGGGTTGATTAAATGTATTTTTTATAAGTAATCAACTTGTTATGAACCACTTGAGGTTCTCATGGAATTTTATAGTATGTTTATTAACTATGTTTTATAATAATACAAGAAAACATGGTAAAAGTTTATCTATTTAACTAAGTGTTAAATCTAAAATATAAGGTTAATATGGTGACCTAAAGTTGTCTAAAACATATTGGTTGAGAGGATTTCGACCCATAACCCTTATAACCAAAATAAATCTTTTTGGATATATTATAAACCGAAAATTATTATAGAATAAATTAATATTTCAAGCTTTTCCTAAAGTTCCCCTCATCTCTCTTATAAAAGGGTACTTCCCATTTTCTTTAATTCACACCTATAAATCGGTTTTTATCGCCCAAAAACAGATCTAATATACTCCCAAGGACCCTAAATTTGAACTAGAGGCCTTACTTTGATCATAAATCTAACCTAAGGATCCCTTTTGTTCAAATCAATAGGACGAACCTGAAGAAGAGGTAATTATTTCATCACCTCTTTCAAAGTTCTTTTCTTCTTCCACTTCCTCTTTATTTGTTGTTTACATACCAAAATAAGAACTATAGTACCTTATAAATACTGAGATGTTATTATAAATATGTTACAACCATATTCATTATTCTATCCATCCTATGAATGAAAAAAGTCACCATACGTGCGTACATACGGCTTACCATCTCCACGTTGTGGTGTAATTTGTTATTCAACACTTCATTGTTTGGATGGGTATAATAATGAGTATAATTTATGTAAATAATTAATATAAAATGTTAATGATTCTTTATATATAATATAACATCCAATTATATATGATTTTACCATAAATAGAATGATATCGTCGCTCGTGCGTACGTACGACTTTCCGTCTCCACGACGCGATGAGATTCATTTTCACATTAACCATTCAACAATGATTATAAAAATATATATTATTAATAAGTATTTAATATATGAAATAATAATGATACTTTATATATATATATAGAAGTATTTACATATATATCATATACTTACTTCCATTCAATATGATATGAAAACGGAAACGACATTTATGCGTACGTACGACCTAACATCTCCATAAATGGTGTATTCCTTTTCATATATCTATATATTATACATATTTATATTCTGAATATATATGATACATAAATAATTTTTTATATTCTTGAAGCAAATAAATCATGATATATGTGATAAGATCAATAATGAAAAGTTAAAACATGTATGATAAAGAAAGTGATTATTACACGAGATGTTATTTTAACATTGAAATTATTATTAAATAGGTAGTATAAAAACATAACTGAATAGAATATGATATCATAAATATGAATATAGTTATGGTATAATTTAATAACCTACTATGTTTATTATATAGGAGGTTAAACATACCCTCGACCAAAGGAATGTACATGGTAAGGGTTAATTCCTCAATCTCATTATTATCTGAGATTGTTTATGTGTAAGTTTTTACTGAGACATATTTATTATTCTTGTACATGTTTTATAGAAGAGTTTTCAAAAGGTTTATTTTTAAGGGACTCTTTAACTAAAACATCATTTTAAATGGTTTAAATATTTATTCTTCTAAATCATTCTCATTAATGTATATATTTTCAAAATGGTTTTAATGATATATTTATATGGACATGAATGTTTTAAAATGTAAATTCCTTTCAAATGATTCTGAGTAGTATGGGAAAATTTGATTCAAAAATTTATTTTAAATGTATTCCTTTCTAAATTTCCTGAATTTTAAATGATTTCATGAAAAAGGGATATTTTTCTTAAAGAGTTTTATTGATCATTCCCAACTATGTCAATATCCTTTACTGGATATTTTTCATGATTGAGGTTTATTTATTATAATACAATATTCTATATTGTATTGAATGAGTTGTGATATGTTTGACTATGGATATGCTGTTTTTATACCATTCATGATTTATGGTTAAATAATTATCATTTTGTATGCTAGTTTTAATACGAATGTTTATGTTATGTTTCACCCTTTTCATATGAGGAATAGATTAGAATTAGTAAGTGAAGGGTAGGTCCTGCTATAGCCACTCGATGCATTGGTAGGTCTAATGAAACAAACTAGTGTCTTGGTACAAGGCCTTGAATTTTTTTATTTGTTGTCTTGGAACGAGGCCTTGACTATGTGGTTATGATGTCTGACAATATGCATTCCATCGTTATGAAATTAGTTATTACATGTGATTATTCGACTAGTATAATATCTATGTTCATGTTTATATGGTAATGTTTTATTTATTTTTTCCATATTATGTTTAATTTTATGTTTAAAAGGATGTTGTTTTTATTTCACATTTTCCTTTAAAGTTTATAGCTTCTGCTAAATAATTTTCCCTTATTGAGCATCTGAGATCACCCCTTTCTTATGTTTTTTTCTAAAGAATCCAAGAATTGTATTATGATTTATATACAGGTTTAAGCTTGGGGAATAATGGAGTTCTAAAAGTATTATTTATTTATTGTTTTATTTTTTTAATGTGTATTGTAACATTCATGAATATAATCTATTTTCCAAGACTGCTAAACTGATCGGTCCTTGAGGACTTGATTCCTTGTAATCATGCCAATGTATTAAAATAATTCATGACTCAAGGATTTTGGGGTCGGGGCATTATAGTTGGTATCAGAGTAAGTTTAGTAGAAAACATGGAAATTAGATTTAGAAAAACACTAATTAGAGAAAATTACCATAAGATAAACTTTGAGCATTAGTATAGAAGAACTTCCATTTTTTGTAACGTAAATATTATGTGGGTTTTCTAAGAAATACATCCCTGTATGGATACTAAAAGTGGACGTGGTTCTGGAACAGATATACCTAGGAGTGAAAACTCCAACAAGGAGTTTCGAGCTTGACCTGGGGTATCTTGGTACACGACAATGGGCCTTACTGCGCACCTATTTTGACACTCTAGGGGGATATTTTTAGAAAAATTCACATTTTCTTTACAAACCATTATGAAGGATTTAGGAGTAAATCTTTCAGAAAAGAAACAATTTTTATGATTATGAGATTGGATGTGTGAAATATTCAATTAATTTTGATATTTTTTCTATTTTTTGGATTATGTAGTATGATATGATCTAACCTAGTTTATATTGTCAATTAGAAATGGAGCCCAATAGAAGGGATGAGAACTCCAACAATACGCATGATCTAAAGAGTTAGAAAGATCATATCTTTCACGATCACAAGCCAGAATTTAGAAGGAAAATAGTCTCCCATGTATTCTCATCATATGAAGAGATGGTATCATGTGTTAATAAGATAAGTAATGAAATTTATGATTCCTGATGACTTTTAAGGGAAACAAGAGAAAAATAGAATGAAAGAGAAAAAGATGGATAAATGGAAAAAGGGAAAGAAGAAGTTTCCCACATGTGATAACTATGGAAAGAATCACCTTGGTAAATTATTGTAGGGAATGAGAGTTTGTTATAAGTGTGGAGAAAAAGGACCCCATGTTCTTGTTTTTAAGGGTAAGAAAAAGGTTTCAAATGTACAATGCTTCATTTGTAAGGAGTTGGGATACTATGAGAATCAATTTCCCAATCATAAGAGTATACCACGAATGATGCTATTGTAT
Source organism: Viscum album (assembly GCA_963277665.1). Lineage (NCBI taxonomy): Eukaryota > Viridiplantae > Streptophyta > Magnoliopsida > Santalales > Viscaceae > Viscum > Viscum album. The sequence goes on from OY728120.1 coordinate 1,454,954,376, forward strand.
AATAATAAAGTTATGATACTACCACAGATGAAGATGAATGATTAGTGTTGTTAGGTTATTTTTAAAGAATTATGTCATTTGAGTATTGTATTAATGGTGTAAAAGTTATAAGAATTATAAAGTATATAAGTATTGTACTATAGTATATTTTCATCAAGGATTTGATATTTTATGTTACCATGTAAAGTGAAATAGTTTCTAGAGAAAAATTTTGGAAAATATTTGGTTAGGGGATATATAACCCTTAATATGTTTCTGAAACTGAGATGATGATTTTGAAATAAGATATGATTGATTTAGACAAATTATATTGTATATTCTTGACTACCTTGAAACTAATTAATTGTTTGTTTATTCCATAATTGTTGGAGTTTAAAACATTTTTGGATATAAGGAGTATATACAATATTCTTTAAAGAATAAGGGAGCATGAATGTAATCAATATTTGGTTTATGCCAATTAAGGGTGTTACCATGTTTTAATAGAATACACAATTAAGGAATTCACATCTATGTTATGTGACCTTCTTTATAAATTTTGGACTGTGAGTTTAGACAGAAGTATTTTGGATAAGTTTAAAGGTTAAAATGGATAAAGTTGGACATTGGAAACTATTATTTAAGGTCAAAACATTTCTTAAGATTATTTTTGGATTGGTATAAAAAGGACAACCCGTAGGTCGAGCAATAACCCGTCGTGTTCGGCAAGGCCGCAAGACTTGAACCCATAATCGAAGGGTGACAAGGGTGCATCAACTACCACTGGCCTACGTGATGTCCTGGTTTGTATAATTTTTTTTTAAAATTTTCTAACAGATGAGTAATAAATTAATTTTTTTTGAACCCTATACGATTAGGGTAAATAGAATATTTTTGATTTCCTTTATCTTTTGGAGTGAAAGATGAGTTTGTGGTAGAAATTAGTTGAAGGATGGAACTATACCTATCGAGTAGTTTTTTTATCTTATTATATGATGAAATTAATTCTTAAACTTTAGGGAAGGTATATTAAAACAAAAAATGTGTTATCATAATACCTTATGTTTTGTTGAATCGATGATATTTTAAATCATCCTCGATTTGTGGCTTTGAGGCCCTCAATATTCCATTTATTTTTCACTTGTTTTTGATTGATGACCTCAATAACTCCCTATAAATTTTTACATTTCACTCAAACCCTCTTCATTAGTGCATATTCAGTTCTTTATATGTGAATATATATTTGAGACTTTTGTGATCTATATATATTTCACACTTCTCCCCAAAGAGAGAATGCCATAAGACTTTAAATGAAAAGATCATAGCTTTCAACTCTAGATCATCTATGGGGTAGTTCTTCTCATGAATTTTCAACTGCCTTGAGGCATAGGTAATGACTTTGTCATTTTTCATCAACACATAGCCCAGGTCCTTCTTCGAAGCATCACTGAATATTATGAGAAGCTCCATACTTGTGGGTAGTGTGAGAATAGGGGCATTGATAAGACTCTTCTTTAAATCCATGTATATTTCTTCATAAAAATCATTATAATAAAACTTTACTCCCTTCCATGTTATCTTGGTAAGAGGGTTTGACAACCATGAAAAATTTCTTACAAATTGGAGATAATATCCAGCTAATGCCAGGAAGCTATGGAATCCGTCATAGATGACAGCCTCAACCATCCCTCAATTTCATTTTTCATTTAAGGATCCATGTATATTCCATTACTTGTGATGATATGACCCAATAATGAGACTTCCTTCAACCATAAATCACACTTTATGTACTTTTTCATAGATCTTATCCATTTGCAAGGTCTATAGCACAGTGCTCCGAAGCTCCTCATGCCGCTCCATGGTTTTTGAGTACATTAGAATATCATCTATAAAGACTAACACGAATTTGTTAAGGTAATATCTAAATACAACATTCATCAAGTCCATGAATATTTATGAAGCATTAATAAGTCTGAATGGTATCACAGTGAACTCATAATGCCTGTACCTCATATGGAAAGCATACTTAGGGATATCCTCCTTCTTCACCCTAACTTGGTAATATCCCGACCATAGATCCATCTTGGAGAAGTATTGTGCTCCGTGTAGTTGAAAAAACAAGTCATAAATTCATGGAAAAGGATAATTCTAGTTTATCATGATTTAGTTGATCTCACAATAATCAATGCAAAGGTGAATTGACCCATCCTTCTTATTGACAAAGAGGACTAGTGCTCCCCATAGTGAAGCACATGGGAATATAAACCCTTTATCCAATGTCCAATGTAGTTGTTTATTTATCTCTTCAAGATCCAAAACAACCATTCTATATGGAGTCTTGGATATGGGAAATACCCTAGGTATAAGATCAATAGAGAATAAAATATCTTTTCTAAATGGAAGACTAGACAATTCCTTTGGAAAAACATCATCAAATTCCATCACAGTAGGAATGTCTTTGAGGATGGTTATTTCCTTATAATCAACCATCTGAGAAAGATATGCATGATTATAGTGCAGTAATATCCATACTTGAGATGATGTACTAAAGAAGATTCATCCTTTTCCTTGCACTTTTATAGAATCAGGGGTCAATTCACTATATGGAGAGTGATTTCCCTCCTAGAGAAATTTATGTTTTCTCTATATAGGGAAAGCCAATCCATATCAAGAATCGCTTCAAATTATACTAGAGGGAGTATGATGTGGTTCACCAAGAAGTTTAATCCAAAAATTGTGATAGGGGAGGAGTTATATACATAGGATTCAATAATTCCCCCATTTTCCATTTTCACCGAAATCTCTACATTCATGCTTTATATTGGTGTTTGGATTGTTCTACCAAACTTTCAAGATATGAAAAAATGACTAAAACCATGGATTATAACAATAAATTTCACTTTTTGATTCTGGTTCTACTTTATCCAACATATATTTCGGGATGAGTATCTTAAATAGTTAAACAAATAAAGGGGGATCCATTTACATTGAAGGGATAACTTATAAATTACATTTGTCTCCTTAACTTATGAGTTTCTAAGATTCAGTCTATGTTATCCAAGATATTATTCCTAATATATATTCTCATGGGAATTTTTATTGTTTTCCCCTTAATAAAGGATCATACTAAGCTTATGAATTTTCCGAAGCATATCCCCCATGAGTGTCAAACCAAGAGTACAACAATACCCATTGTCGTGCACCAGTTCCTATTCGAGACTTTTTCAAAGCGTTGTTTTCACGTTTTACCAAAATATAAATCTATTCTAGAGCCACCTCTACTTGTTTGTATCCTGACCGAGATGTATTTTCTCGATAAAACACTTACTCTATACTCACCAAAACATAGGTATTCTTTTCTTATATTTGGTCTTATCCCTAAGGCTTTCACTAGAGTTTTATAATCCTAATCCCAAAAAATAACTAAACCTATCCTCTAATACCAACTATAAAAACCCTTATATTTATTTCATATTTAAGTATGATTTATTAAAAAAACTTTCACTTAATACAATTCCTAAGAATAAAAGGTCTAGTGTCTTTGGGGCTTAGGAACATACACTACTGGAAACAAAGGCTTTGCCAATAGTTTCAAACCTTTGGTAAAGGCTGCCAAACTGTTGGTAAGTAAGGTGTTGGGATATCCCATTGCCAATGATTTTAGTATAACCGTTGGTAAAGGTAGTGTAATTCAATTATTCCAAACATTTTGTAAAACCATTGGGAAAGGCTGTGTAAACCGAATATTCCCAATAGTTTGTAAAACCATTGGGAAAGGCAGTGTAATCTGAGAATTCCCAACGGTTTGTAAAATTGTTGGGAAAGGCAGTGTAATCTGAGTATTCCCAACAGTTTGTAAAACAATTGGAAATACTAATATGTACAACACTATACTAACAGTTTTAGTAAACCGTTGGTATAGTTTATTTCCAGAATTTGGCAGACTAGCCACCTAAAATCTACTCCACTTCCCACTAAACTACATACACCTACATACACTCTTAACAGCAACAAAAACACTTTCTATAGCACAAAAAAGCACATAAAAATAGGATACTCTTATAACCATGGAATGTACAAAAATTATAATAATGTATATGTACCCAATTAACCTATGAAATACAGAATTCATAGTTGAATTCTCAATTGAATACATCTAGAATGAATTATCTAATGAATTATGAATTATGAATCAATAACACATACAAAATGTATTATGTTGCATACAGAATTTTGAATTATATATAACACATATATAATATGACATACAAGGGGTTAGGGGTGTCCCTAGGGGTGGGGGTGTCCAGGGGTGGGGGTGTCTAGGGGTGGGGGTCTGTCCACAGGGGTGGGGGTGTCCCGGGGGGTGGGTTATACAAAATTAAGAATACATACAAAATTGTATTTTCTATAACACATACATGATTGAATACAGAAATTAGAAGCTAATAACCCCAATATAAAGTATCAATAGAATCCGAATACATTTGGTCGGTTTTCGTAAATACCAGTTGTTTTTACTTAAAATGATGTCCATTTTAAACAAAACCCATACACATGGAGTGATATCGACCATACCGTTCCTTGGATTAAGGCGGGGTTGACTCTTACATGTCACATAATACCCATGGATCGTTTTACTAAAGTATCAACACAATCCAAATACGTTTGGTTAGTTTTCTGTATGCGAGTTGTTTTTACATAAAATGATGTCCATTTTAAACAAAAGAGAGACAGTTAGAGTGATAATTGCCACACCATACCTCTGATTGAGGCATGGTTGACTCTTACACACCCCATATGACCCATGGATCATTTTCTTAAAGTTTAAAAAGCATTTTAATGAGTTTGGTCAGTTTTATGTAAGCTAGTTGTTGTTTTCACTTAAAATGATGTCCATTTTAAACAAAAGAGTGACACTTTGAGTGGTTCCATCCACACCGCACCTCAGATTTAGGCGAATTTGACTCATACACATCACATACGACCCATGTATCGTTTTTCTAAATTTTCAACAGAATCCGAATGCATTTGGTTAGTTTTCCATATGTCAATTGCTGTTTTCACTTAAAATGATGTTCATTTTAAACAAAAGAGAGACACTTTGAGTCGTTCCATCCACACCATGCTTTGGATTGAGGCAGTGTTGACTCTCACACATTAGATATGACCCATAGATCATTTTACTAAAGTTTCAATAGAATCCAAATGCGTTTGGTCAGTTTTCTATACGTCAGTTGTTGTTTTCACTTAAAATGATGTCCATTTTAAACAAAAGAGAGACACTTTGAGTGGTGTCAGCCACACTACGCCTCAGATTGAGGTGGTGTTGACTCGTACATGTCACAAGTGACCCATGGATCACTTTCCTAAAGTATAAACACAATCTGAATGCATTTGGTTGGTTTTCCATATGCCAGTTGTTGTTTTCACTTAAAATCTTATCCATTTCAAATAAAAGTGAGACAATTTGAGTGGTTTCGGCCACACTATCCCTCATATTGAATCAAGTTTGACTCTTAGACGTCACATATGACCCTTGGATCATTTCCCTAAAGTTTCAATAGAATCCAAATGCCTTTGGTCAGTTTTTTGTTTGTCATTTTTTGAATTCACTTAAAATGATGTCCTTTTGAAACAAAAGAGACACAGTTTGAGTGGTGCCGGCCACACCGTGCCTCATATTGAGCCGGGGTTGACTCATACACATCAAAAATGACCCATTGATCATTTTCCTAAAGTATCAGCACAATATGAATGCGTTTGGTTAGTTTTCCATATGCTAGTTATTTTTACTTAAAAAGTATCCATTTTAAATAAAAGAAAGACACTTTGAGGGGTACCAGACACACTGTGCCTCAGATTGAGGAAATGGTTGACTTTTACATGTCAAAAATTACCCATTAATTCTTTTCCTAATGTATCAATAGAATATGAATGCGTTTGGTAAGTTTTTCCGTATGCTAGTCATTGTTTTCACTAAAAAAGTTGTCCATTTCAAATAAAAGTGAGACACTTTGAGTGGTACCAGCCACACCGTGCCTCAGATTGAGGTGAGGTGGACTCATACACGTTAAAAATGACCCATGGATCATTGTGTTGAAGTATTAACACAATCCGAATGTGTTTGATTGATTTTATGTATGCCAGTTGTTGTTTTCACTTAAAATGTTTTCCATTTCAAATAAAGGTGAGACACTTTGAGTGGTGTCGGACACACCACTCCTTGGATTGAGGCGGGGTTGAATCGTATACATCACATATGACTGATGGATAATTGTTCTAAAGTATCAACACTATATTAATTAGTTTGGTCAGTTTTCCGTATGCTAGTTATTTTTACTTAAAATGATGTCCATTTTAAACAAAAAGAGACAGTTAGAGTGATACTGGACACACCGACCCTCAGATTGAGGCGTGGTTGAATCATAAACGTCACATATGACCCATGGATCATTTTACTAAAGTTTCAACAACATCCGAATTCCTTTGGTCAGTTTTCTATATGTTATTTGTTGTATTAACTTAAAATGATGTCCTTTTGAAACAAAAGAGAGACACTTTGTGTGGTTCCGGCCACACCGCACCTCAAATTGAGGTGGGGTTGACTCTTACACGTCACAAATGACTCATGGATCAATGTATGAAAGTATCAAAACAATACAAATCTGTTTGGTTGGTTTTCCATATGTCAATTGTTGTTTTCATTTAAAATGTTGTCCATTTCAAATAAAAGTGAGACACTTTGAGTGGTACAGGCCACACCATGCCTCGGTTTGAGGAGGGGTCGACTCGTACACATCACATGGGAATTTTGAGTGCCGTAAAGTGCAGATTGAAGATTCGGGTGAGTTTAATCATCTCTTTTCTTCCTCTTTTTGATTCGGGTTTTCACTCTTCTCTCAGCTTCTTCTGAAGCTCTAAAACCCTCTTTTATGTTGGGATTTAGGGTGATTCTTGAAGAGGGATTAGATTGGGATCTGGGGTCCAGGAAGGAGGGTTGGGGGGGCTGTCTGGGGTCCTAGGAGGATGGTGGGGGGGGGGGGGGTTGTCCAGGGGGTTGTATTGAGTGATGTCTGGGGTCTAGGAAGGAGGGTGGGGAGGCTATCCGGGAGGCTGTCTGGGGGGCTATCCAGGGTCCAGGGAAGAGGGTGGGGGGGGGGGTGTCCATTGGGATGTCTGGGTTCTAGAGAGGATGGTGGGGGGGGGGGGTCAGGGGTCTAGGGGGAGGGTGGGGGGGGGGGGGGGGTTGTCCGAAGAGCTGTACGTGGGGCTGTCCGGGGGGATGTCCCGGGTTCATGGGATGGTATTTACACATATTCTAAGAAAATTATTTCAAGGTTAAAAAAATAATTTCATTATATCAACTTCTAAAAAATTAAATTTTTTTTAAAATAGTGGGTTTTCACAACAAATCATAAAATCAAGTTTCATTATTTATAGATAAAAAATAAAGATAATGTGACCTACCTAATCACACATATATTCAGGCACACCAAATCAATAACCATAAAAAGTCAGTAATATCAGTCAAAAATGTAACGGATCAATCTGTCCCTCATCACCATCACTATCATCACCATCATCTCCACCCTCACCCTTGTCCTCATCATCATCCTCATAAATATCCCCACTATCCTACTCGCCCTCGTACTCATCCTCGGACTCCTCGTCGCCCTCCTCCTCCGCCTTGGCTTCCTCCTTGTCCTCCTCCTCTGCCTCCTCCTCCGCCTTGGCCTCCTCCTCACCATCGTCTCGAACACCACTAGAACTGCAACCTATTGACCAATATATAGAAGACATCGATGACATATATTCCTAACAAGCAGTGCTGGCCTCTGGTGGAAGTGTTGGACGTAAATCTTCCATCAGTTTCATAAATGTTGTGTTTTCCATAGTAGACTGTTTTGCCATCTCTGTGACCCTTTTTTCAGCCTGTTCTACCTATGACTTAACCTTCTACAACTCGGTGGCACTACAAATCATACCTGAGTAGGTCCAATAGATTTTCAAAACTATACTCTTCCCAGGAAGGCATCGTACTCTACCATGGTACTCATCTCCGAACACCTGATGTAAGTGATCATTTGGCCCAAAATTGTCAGGTTCCTAGGAATAAAGGGCCTCTAAAGCAACCTGTTACAAATATAAATAGATTATTATATTACAAAATAGTGATTAAAATTTTAAATCTACAAAGTAAAACTTACATTCTGCTACTGAGTCGGTTCATTAACCGCACTTCCGTATTTCTTCTTTCTACTCGAGAAAAACTTTTTTGCTCAAGACATACGTCCTTCTATATTCAATTTATGCTTCTACAATGACATTGAAAGTATGAAACCATAATTAAAAATAGGATACAAAAAAAAATAGTAATTGAATAACTAAAATTATATAACATCTTTAGTAATCAAATAAATTACGGGGGAAACAAAAGAAAGTGAAAGTCGTAAAGAAAGATTATAAACTGTCATATCAGCTGTCTCTCATGATATGGAATTGTAGTACGTCCAAATTTGTGGACGTATTTCTTAGAATAAATGTTTTTTTATTTCTTCTAGATGTATCCTAAATAAAATTCAATAATTATAATTAATGAAAAAAATGAAAATTTTCATTTAAATACTTCTAATTTGATTAATACCGTAAATTTTATAGTTTCCCTATGATTAATCATCTATCAATACTATTCTAATGGACAATCATCCATGACAGGGACCACCTACAACTATGTGCCCACTCTATCATTCCATCCAATGTCTGATTCATGCTTATAATCTCTCCAAAGCTCACCTAAATCCTTTAGACATGCTGGCCATGCACCCTCACCATCGGGGAAATTAAACCGTAGATGAAACCAAAATATTAATTCATATAAATAAAAAAATTAATATATTTCATTAAATACAATTTTTTTTACCCATTACTCTCCCTAGTCTTTATCCATGGCTTCATCTGACAATAATCTTCATTAGAGAGGGCTAACAGGAATTATGTCAAAGTATTTGGCAAGCATCACCAAAAACTCCAACATTGCTGCCCTGGTTTTTCAATCATCTTACTATCTTCAATGTAGTCCACCATCAACTCCGTGTGGTGGTTCCACACCACACACATGTGTGTACACCACCACCCCCACCTCCTAGCAGTAGATGTATCTGTTATGAAATAAAAACATATATTTATCAATACATATTATAATGAAAATAAATAATGGTGTAACAATTTTTTAGGGTTGTATAAGTATACCTGCCGTAGTCTGATCAATGGGTGCCACTGGATCTGCCGAAACTGAAGGAATACCCTATACATATGGAGTGAGTACTAATGTATGCTCCATATGGATAGACTCTGGTGGAGCAGGATTCGAAGAAGATGGAATATAAAAGCCCGGAGAGATCGAAACAGTAGTAAAAGAAGATGACAGGGATGGACGACCAAATTTTGGATGGGGAGTGGGAATCATCATCAGATATTGTACAGACGGGTGAAGAGGGTCAGATGTAAAGGGTGGTGAAAACATGGGAGGCCAAAATATCCCGTGTGTCCTTAATGGAACACCAGGATCAGAATGTGGGATGGAAGGTATGTCAGTGGGAGGGGCAGGGTTTAATCAGTTACACCGACCAGATCATCTAGCTCCCACACCACCCCCTCATACGAACACCCCTAGTGCTGGGACCACTAATCACCTGCTAATAAAATAATTTTCACCTAGTAGATGGATCCTGAAAAAATGTTTAAATAAAATTAATCACCTGAAATTATATATAATTTAAATAAATATATTTGAAAAAAAATACTCACTCCAGGCACTAGTGGTGGAATGCCCAGCTCGGTCATGCGATGACTGTTTTCCATAATCTATTTCTATCACCTATCTTCAATTGGTTTCATTTCCTACATTTAAAAATAAATATGGAAGTAAATAGAAATGGATAACTAATGTGTAACCCAAAAAAAATTTAAAGGGAAATGAAATTGTCAAAATTAAGGAAAAATGTAATTTCTCTAGCTCAGGTAGATGATGCATGTTTCAATGTTAAATAAATTTTAATATAACCAACCTTAACAACCCAAATCGAGGTAAACCAAAAGAATTTGAGAACATGAATGGATGATTTTATATATTTCCCACCACAACATCAGGTTCACAGTCAACTCTGACAATTGAGCTATTAGAGTCATCAAAAGAAATAAATGGATTGGTTCTAATGGCAGTAGGGATGGTGTCAATTCCATCATCACCACCATCAAAAATATATCTTAGAATTACTTCAACTATGACACCAAATTGAAATCAAAGTTGGTCATTGACCTAATAAACTTGTTTAGCCATTGATGCTAACACATTTGGTTCTTCGGTAGCAAGATTGTGAGTCATATTAATTACTCTAAATCCATAATCATCAATAAATGTGCCCTGTCTCATCATCGAATCAAACCAATGGCATTTCATCATCTTGAATCATCCATGAGAGTAATAATACAACATTATTATTTTTTCAACGACTCCATAATAACACAAATTTTCAAATCTTTGTCTACTATTGGATGCACTGGCAGAACAATCTATTGTTGCAGAAATGATAACACCACCATGTTGTTTTCTCATGTTCTTTTCTCATTCAGTGAAAATAAATTTGTACCTATTGATAAGAATTTATTTACAGCAATGAACCACGGTATTAGACCAAACGACAAAGATCTTATTTTCTTAGAGACAGAGTCAGCATGAAAAATCAATACATGTAATATAAATTAATATTAAACTTAACAAAATATTGATTTAATTATTTTAAAAAGTAATATTTTTACCTTCAATTTTCACCAAGCAGAAAACACTTTGTTATGAAAAGTCTCCCTCTTTCTCAAAGATAAAGAACAATTCTTTCTATTTATCATTGTTTTATGTTCCCTATAGATATAAAATATAAATATTTTAGTAGATATATATGTAAGACATACATATTCAATTTAGTTACCTGATGTAGTCATCGAACAAATCACAGTTGAACAAAAATGTGCGATGTGCCATCTCCCGCTCTTCAAGGATTAATGTATTCAATGTATATGATCCAAGAATTCCTCTTGTTTAAGGAAGTGATGGAAAATTGGGTTCATGTATCTCATATTTTTATTCTTCATTTCTCATTGGTCTATTCATTCTTGTAGTAAGATCAGACAAATACATTGAGGAGAAATGCATACATTCTTGAGCCAAGTAACCGTTCATGATAGAACCTTCGGGATTATTCCTGTTTCAGACATAAGACTTTAATGTGTACATATTTCTTTCAATTGGATACATCCAAAAAAATAAACAGGTATTCTGAGAAGTTTTTCAGTGGTAATATGGACAGTCAGATGTAGCATGAATGTGAAAAATGATGGAGGAAATATTTTCTCCAACTCATACAAAATTAATGGTGTATCTGTCAATTTTTTTTTTCAAGAACAACTTGGAAAACTTGTTAGCACAAATATCTCTAAAAAAATGGCACAACCGAATAATAGTCACCATTACATTATTGGACAAAAGATGATGGATTGCTATTGGAATCAAATCATACAGAAGAATGTGATAATCACGAGTCTTCAAATATATTAGCTTCAAATATCTAATATTGACCCGTTTAGATATGTTTCTTGAATAGCCATTAGAAACTCAAATAGTCTATAATAATTTCAGAAGTTGTTTTTTTTCGCAGGTGTTATCACATAATAATCACATGGAACTTTCCATTTATTTTCACTAAAACAAACATGATGCAATTCTAGTCTGATGCGCCAATTCGCCCAGTCACGCAAAGACCGTAAATCATCTTTTGTATTTCACTTAACATTTAGAAGTATTGAAAGCAACATTTCACATATACTCTTTTCAATGTGAACTATGTTTAAACAATGACATAACAAATTGGTTGACCAATAAAGAAAAAAAAGATACTCCTCTTCCTCCAATTGTAACAGGTTTCAGTGGAAACATTCTTTCTCTTTCCAGATTTTATTTGACCCTTCCTGAATGAAAAACCAAAATATTTCAATTCATTAAGCACATAATTTCTAGACATACGTTGAGGTGGATCATCAGTCTCTCTGGTATTATCAAATATTTTATGATTATTTATATATGGATGGTGCATTGGAAAGAATCGTTGATGTCCCATAAAACTAAAACTACAGTGATGTTTCAGTCTTCTGGATCGTATATTATTCATACAAATAAGACATGACAATTTTCCCTTCATGCTCCATCCAGACATCATTGCATAAGCTGGAAAATCATTGATCATCCACATAAGCGCAACATGCATATGAAATATGTCTTTTGAACATGCATCGTATGAGAGAACACCCACGTCCCAAAGAAGTTTCAGCTCTTTTATTAAAGGTTGCATGTATATGTCAATATCAATGACGGGATCAGAAGGTCCAGATATGAGTATACTCATGAAAGTGAAAGGTTTTTTCATACACAACCATGGAGGAATATTATAAATGTGTATAAAAACTATCCATGGGATGTGCGAAGTAATCATCTTCCCAAATGGAATAAAACCATCACATGAAAGACCCATCATCACATTACACACATCAGCTGCAAAATCAGGATATCAAGCATCAAATATCTACCACGCAAACCCATCTGTAGGGTGAACCAACTCATCATTAGTCTTCTTTCTCTCGGTATCATGAAATCTCATTTTTATTGATATGTCATCAGACATAAAAAGATTCTGAAGTCTAGGGATCAATGGAAAGTGCCACATTACGTTCTATGGCATGTGGTATGATGTTCTATCAGATTTGGACTTCTAGTAGGATGTGCCACATTTTATACCATCATTTCATTTAGCGGGTTCCTCCCATAATAAACTACAATCTTTCAGAAAATCATGAATTTTGTTTCTTGAAAATCTAAGTTCCTCAACTAACTTTCATGCCATATAGTGGTTTGAGGGAATATCTGTATCATCTAAAAGTAAATCCATCAAGAAGGTAAGAATTTAATTGATTTCTATATTAGAAATCCCATACATAGTTTTCCTATGAAATAATTGGATTAAAAATTCTAGCCTTTTCATTTTATCGCACTTTCAATATACTGGAGTCATGGTAGCATGATTCAATTTTTTCACCCTTACAACAACATAATTTTCATTAGATGTATCATGTGTGATCATATTGAAGTCTTCTTGGGTCAGAATCCTTTCTTTTTCATGATGAAAAATAAATAGAAACCGCTCATCTAACAAATTCTCTATTCCAGTCCTTTCATTTTGATCATCATCAAATTGAGATTTCATTTTCTCCCCATTATGATACCACACAAAGTAGTTTTCTTGAAAAATATATTTTTTATGTGGTAGCTGACTTCTTCACGGCTCAACCAAGGTCTTCCAACACAATTGGAACATGGGAAGTGTATGCAGACACTATCTGAAGCATTGTGAAATGAAAAATCTAAAAATCTCTCCAAATTGTTATGAAAATCGCTTGAGATCCGATCGGTTTCATACATCCAACTTCTATCCATTTTGTAAAAAGAGTTTCTATAAGTTATTTCGTCATAAATAATTCAATAAGATTGAATTTTAATAGAAAATATAATTAAGTAAATGATAAATGAAGGAGTTTCTAGTTGATGTAGTGAACTATTAAAACAATTTAAAGATATACTAATTGATGAAATTCAGATGCAATTGTAGGGAGGAAGGAGTTCCCGCCCTATGTAAAGAGAGTGGCCTCTAGTTTAGAATCCAAGGGGGGACTTCCCCATGGCTTCCTAAATCATAATCACTATGAATCAAAGGTATATTTCCTCAAGGTATTCTAAACCAAATCATTATGAATTCATGGGGATTTCCAAATGGAATTAAAAGCTATATTTTTAACATGAATCATTGGTTGGTTTCTTCAAGGAATTACAAATCATTAATCAAAGAACAAGTACACAAAAATTAAAATAAAATCTATTTCTATTCATTTTCATTAGGTATCATATACGAGGCACATGCCTCAGGTCCCATTATGTGTTATAGGCATCCCAAATCATTCACTCATGTTCAATAACTCATTCTTGTCACCTCTACCGACATAGCTTCCATTGCCCAATTATTTCTCCAAGTAAAGCGCACCCCATGGGTGGATAAAGTATAGTATTCTACACTAATATGTTTGTCATGGCTTGTAAAAAGGTTTAATTTCATAAAGTATAGAGAAAAACTTTTATCTTTAAATTTGAGATTAATAATAAAGTATGTCAATGATAACAAGTTTACTGAATTAAACTTGCGACTTATCTAACAATGTTATGGATGTCTACACATTCCAACATGGCTAGTGAAAAGAACCCCGCCATCATAAAAGTGAGTATTGGCCAAGAAAGAGACATAATATACAACGTACAGTGAGAACCATATTTAATTGACCCTAAAATTATATTAGTACAGTCATCTTAGGAATCCAATTATCAGTCATGACTAACCATGCCACTTTAAACAACCTGGAGTGGATTAGTTTTCTCTATGATCTCAACAACATCATCACACGTTCTTACCATGATGTGAATCATGTGGAATATGGATGATATTAACACAAAATTCCCAACAATACTAAGCCTTCTAAGAGCTGAAAATTTACAGATGATATTAACACAAAATTCATTTTGAATCAAATTTCATTCACTTTAATACTTATACCTATAGACCAAACCCATACTATAATCCCTATATGTGTGCCACTGTCAAATCCCAACACACACACCCAAATCAACCAGAAAACAAAAGTTATACACACCCAAATAAATACAGAAAACCAAAATAGTAGATGCCGAACATTAAAATGAACGTATCACTTACAGATTAGATGCAGAACATAAAATCCCAACACACACACCCACTTACAGAGCCCCCTCCCCCCAACACCATCAAAACAACCCACCCCGACCCCCACCTATACATCCCCCCCCCCACACACACCTCACCCTAGAAAACTTTCCTTACATAGCCCCCCCCAACACCCCCACCATGCACAACCCACCCCACCTGCACAACCCCTGTAAGTGGAAGCATAGTGAATAAAATTTATTACTTAAATGATGGTTAGTTTCCTATATACATAATCCCTAAACTATGGAACAACCTGATAACATATATAAAAAAAATAATCCATAAAAACATGGGTAAAAAATCACCTATCATATTTACCTTACCATGATATACAAAGTCATTAAATCTAGTAATTTTTTACCATCAAATATTATCTAGAATGGACTATTATTGATTGGAAAACTCTATTTAAGAATCCAATGGAACAAACAACATATCTCTCGACCATTATCTAAAATGATAATGAACAGTGACCATCCCATAAAATGGTTCGATGGGTGAAAACCAATTAATTGATCAAACAATCACTAACCCACAAAATGATATATTGGGAAATGATGCACTAAACTGTACAATGGGAACCATCCCATTATGTGGTGTAATAGTCACTAAACCAAAAAAATTGTGATGTTTAACATATTACCAAAAGATATCACATCCCAAGGAGGAGCATTAGTTTTCCTCCATCATAATAAATATTATTTCATCCATGTCTAATGAATTTTGACGAGGTTCTAATGACTGCACTCTTGATATAGATGATGAAACACATCTTTTAAAATTTAAATATTAATAGGTGGTTCAATTTTATACTCCTAGTATTGGTGGATAACAACATAGTTATATTAAACATGACACTAAATAAGTTATTATCAATCCTATTGAAATATCATAGTGAAATGTTGATAGATCAATCACCATGTGTCAATAGTTTTTCAAGTCATAAGGGTCTACACCAAAACTCCAATTATCATACACTCATCATATCATCATAAAAGGAAAGGGTCTCAACAATTAGATTGGTTATCTACTCCCTGAGTATTATAAGATAACATATACTAAATAAAATATAACTATATTATAGTTGTAAAATTAAAAGATCTTCCACATGATGAAATAGTTTAAGTGTAGAAAAAAATCATAAAACAAATCAGATAACAATTCTTGGGTATACCATAGCGCACAGACCTCTAGTTTAGGGAAAATAAAAACATAAAATAGAAAAATAGATGGAAAACATTGAACCAAAGGTACCACTTACAGATTTGAAGTGTATAACAAAACAACTATCTGGTTGAAGGGTGGAAGAATTTTCTGAGGGAGAGAGCTCTTTGTATCATGATTTAGGTCTACAATCTGGTGGATGGAGGACTAGGACTGGAGACAATTTTAGGGTAAAACTTTCCCAACTGTTTTAAAAAACCATTGGGAAAGGTAATCTTTACCATTTGTTTTTTCAAAACATTAGAAAAGGCTTCCTAAAACTTCACATATCCCAATATTTTTGTATAACCATTGGGTAAAACTCATCTAAACTACTCTATTCCAATGGTTTATTGAATCCATTGGGTAAAAAACTATCAACATCCCTATTCCAATGGTTTTCATAAACTGTTGGGAAAAATCCATTGGTATATCATCCGTTTCTAGTAGTGATAACATGAAATACATATCCTTATTGAAAACTTATTTTAAATGATGACAACATTAGTTTATACTTACCAATTATTGGGATAACCTAAGAAAAAGAAAAAGAAAAGGTTGATATATAAATCTCAATATGGGAATAATCATGGAATAATGTGAGGATGACAATAAATTTTAGTCAAAATTCATATCAATGGAGCGGAAAAGAAACATGAATATAAATACATGATATAACATGATATTTATAATTTGGAAATGTGGAAACAATATACAAAATGATATTGTCCTGATCCATGAAACATTTCGGATGGATTATAATGGGTAAACCCACATTTCACATGGTGCATCTTGATACTAAACATTACCCAATTAATAAGATCACTATCAAAGCACACCCTTTCTAATCATTTCATTTTCATGTATAAGTGTGCCATGTAGATCATACAACTTGGATTCATTAAACATAAAAATTTATTCCAAAAACAAGGAATGTGGAATAAATACATGTAATTCCCAAATAATTATGTATATGAGTAAAAAGGTGAATACCGTTGATAGAGAAATGGGTATGGTATTCACTTCATGATGATTTTGGCATGGAAAATTGTGGTGCAATTTCCACAGCACAACAACGTCAAATTGAAATTCATAAAATTTGTTTGATGAGAGAGAAATGTGTTTCTAATAATTTATATAGGAAATGGATAGTAAGGGGATCATGTAACATAATATCCCAACATATGAAATGGAATTTAGATGCCTAATATAAAAGAAATGATTTCATTTAAATAAGAAGAGATAAATCCCTTTCGGAATTTTGGTATGGTAACAGGTGTACATAAGAGGGATTAATGAGAGATAAAGAGGTTTCTAATCATTCAAACATACTATTTTTAGTATATGGGAGGTTCAAAAACATACCTCATCCTTTTTAATTGAAATTAAAAGGGTGTAACAATATAAGGAAACTTGGATAAAAATGAGAGAGGAAGGAACCCTTACTTGAATGTGTGATCCCAAAGGCTTGGGAAAGGATTATTGGGTGCTTGGGGAACCTTGTGGGGACTCTATGGAGTATAGATAATAGTTTTTATAAGAATAAAGGAGTTTTAGTGAATAGAAATGGGTGCTTGGTGGGATTATATATTAAAGGTGGGGGAATACTTTAATATTTTTTGTTTTGTACACTACACACTAAAACATTCAAAACCAAAACCATCCCATGGTTTCTTCCTATGGTTTCTGTCCAAGGGGAGTGGAAAAAATATTTTATAAGGACAAGGGATTGCGATATTAAAATATCAGCCTTCTTTATGTAGAGGCGAGTCAAACTCTCAAGGAACTTATTTTAAAATTTTAAAATATTTAATAAGTTTTGGAGGATTCACTAAAGATTTATAAAATAAAACAAACAAATATAAAATAAAATTATTTTAAAGAAAAAACATATGTTTGGATGAATATCCCTTTTATATAATTTTATTACATCACTATTGGGTCATTATGATGTCATAAAACACATTATATATTTATACGGTATATAATTTTTACCCAAAAATTTGACTGTCTCAGAAAATTATGAAAAATTCACTATTGGATAATTTCGACATATTGATGCCCAAAAAAATATTTATTCTATATAAAAAACTTCATAAATATGTTAATTTATACTTTCAAAATAAAAATCAACATTTATTGAATCAAGATCCATCGGAAGCATCAGAACTGTCTTGGTAAGTTCATTATTCTACACAAAAATAATCATAATGCTAGGGTCTTGATACATATACCTTGATTACACCAGCATACACCCTAAGAGTAAGGTGTGTGATGGTGGGGCTTTCTTGGGGATGTCTTGTGTACATGGTTTTGGCTGTGATCTCAATGATCTTGAACTTCTCCCATAAACAGTTTCACTCATGCTTAAGTTGTTGGATCTAATATTGGGATTGGTCTAGAAAAAATCCCCAAAACGTTATATCCCTTAGAAACTCCAATAAAAGGGATTTATAGGGTATAATCCTATTGGTTGAGGCTATCACTTCCTATTTCTATGCGAAAAGGATTTGTTAAAACCCTATATTTATACTAGTCTTGTGATCACTATTCAATGACTATATTATCAATGGTAAGGATACTTAACAACCATTTAAATCCAATTGGATATATTAAAACAAATGAAGTGCATGTGTTTTCTATATCCATAAGTGATTTAATTTTAAAAATGGAATTTTATTCATAGATTTTCTGGTTGTTACAACATTCTTATGGGGGAATTTTTTCAATTTTGATAGTGGAATGAGACACACTTTGCATATGGTTAGTCAAACAGTGCTTAAAAATAGTGTGAATTTCCCATTTCCTATAGTAAAGGGTTCATAATTGGTTCATGGTTTGGCCAACCATGAAACAAAACCATGTGACCCAAGTTATTTTCTGAATTTAGAAACTATACCTTAATTAATTCTTATTTATAACCTAATTTTTCATTCTACTCCCACAAAAATCTCCACCCTTTGAGACATCACCTTGAAGCCTATTTCAAGATTTTCCACAGAATGTCTATCTAAGCTCAGAATAATGATCCATCAGAAGCATCAAAACTATCTTGAAAAGTTCTCAATTTCTTTTGTGTAGTTACTCATTTGGTTTTGTATCAACTACACTATTTATGTGAATACTAATATGTTCTATTTTTAGGTTCTTTGTCCATTATTTTATTTTCTCCTGATCTGAGTCGAATGTGGAGATGACAATGGAAGAGTTATCTACTATGAACCCATGGTAGGTGGTATCATAATTTTTCTTCAAAGTAAAATCATTTATATATATGTTTTTGTGCTGTGTTCCCAATTCTTGGAGAGAATCCCCTAAAATGGAATTTAATCCATGAATTCAATTGATAGGCATGACCTATGTAATTAACAGAACCTATTAATAATTGATCAATGGTTGTGAACCTTGAAATGAAGCCACCCCTTTGGTTTATTTTGAAGTCAAGTGGACAACCACCGGTATCATATGAGTCATGACTTAAAATGTGATGTTTATTCCTTTTCCATGGGATATAAATTGATTAATTGATTTGTACATTAAATTGGGAATTGTAATTCAATTGTGAATGGTAATGTGAATTAGAACATGAATTAATTAAAGAGAGGGGATGTAATGAAAATGTCCCTAGGCTCTTTCCATGTGACGACTTGATTTAGTTTGAGTTACTTCTTATATTGAAATTACCACCTAAGTTAAATATAGGCTAAGCCTTATAAGCTTATCCCATGATATGAGTCACCTTTTGAGGTAATTTTGAGTTGAAATGAATAATGTGATGACCTTGATATAATTAAATGAATTTTATTGAATCCTTATACACCTTGGTTTACACATGGGTTCATATAATAATGCCATGGATGGAATTGTTTGTCTCTTACCCTGATTATGCTCGAGTGACACTTGGACCCCGTATATGGATTTCTAAGGACGAACCCATGGGGGATTACTATTATATTCTTGAGTGATACTTGGACTTATTATGTGCTACCAAGGACAACATCAAGGGGATGTTGATCATATACACCATGGGGAACACTTGGGATACCTTAGTGGATTTACAAGGAAAGAATCAAATGGTAGTGATTTTCTACCACACCTAGAGATATACTAAGATTCCAATACAGAATTCGTAGGATGGGATTATAAGGTTCTGGGTTCATGATACACCTGGGGAGATACGTAGATTCCAAATTAGGAATACGGAGGATGATTATAATATCTTAAATGGTTAGTTAATGGAATCATTTGTGCGACACATCATCCTATCTAGAGTACAAGCTTGGATTCAGTATTTTTCTCATATTATAATGATGGATTATTTAAGAATTCTTGATTAAATATATTCACAGGGGATTCTGGGCCATGTGCTAGGTCAAGATACATATTAATAAAATTATATTGACTTATTAAATGAATTTGAATATAAATTGACACATGAATAACTATTACATTAGAGAAACTTCGACTAGCCCGAAGTAGGTTCCAGAGGATGGGTGTCTATAAGAAACCATACCCATATGGGTTGTTTAATTTATCTATTTCCTTATATACACTATTACTATATGCACACCATTGTTATTATATATTCACTGAATAGATAGAATTAGAAAGTTGGGTGGTTGCATATTGGGATTATATCTCACAACTTATTCAGTCAACCAATGGTATCCAAATAGACTATATCATTATAGGTATGGATAAGGGTAAGTTCCCTAACACAGGTTCTTGATTGCTGCTTTGGAGAAGGGATGTATGAGACTAAGCTAAGCCTTATGATTATAGATGGATTTTTGGACTTTTATACCTTTGTTACTTGTATTTTACACCTACCTTGTATACCAATTTTGGCTATTTTATTAGACACATGACATGTATCATCATCATCTGTATATGAAATTCATCTTGGTATGATTTATATATGCCTATGTTATCCATTTATCATATGTCTGATTAATTTAATACTTCCACTACATATCTGATATTATATTTTCATTATTCTACACTCTATTTATTAGGGAATATTATCGCCACCAACACACCTTGGCCATTGATTCTAGTCAGTAGCCTTTGGTGTTTTTGGAGTAGAAATTGAGTCCATGAGGCCAACCAGGGTCAAGGCACCTTTCCATGTAATCTAGGCCTGAGACGTTACGTTGTGGTATCAAAGTGGTTTTATAGTTTAATTTAATATTTTGTGACAATATATAGGGATATGAAGGAATAGGAATTTGGTAATGAGATGTGTCTGGGCGTAGCTAACCCAAGTATAGGAAAGAGATAAATTTCCTCTAATGAAATTGTTGTTATCTAGATTTTGGATATTATAGTTGGTTGGATTATGCTATTGTGTGATGAAATTTAATTATGATATTATTATTGATATGATTGTGGGATCTATATTGCTTAAACCTGATGAGATGACACTATTGGAAATACAATCTATTCCAACTATTTTCACAAACCATTTGTATAGGGATATTTATAGACATGTTTACCAACTGTTTCAGAAAACCATTATGATATGAAAACCTTATTCCCACATTTTTAATAAAATATTTGAATAGGGTCCTTTCAATCAATATATGTTAATGGTTTTTTAAAACCATTGAAAAATTTAATCCCAAATTGGAAACAACCCCCCAAATTCCCCCTCTGCTCGCGTGTTTCCCTAAACTGAACCTCCCATCTTCCCTAACCTGTAAAACTTCTTTCCCAATAGTAGATCCATCTTGATTTAAGCCATTTTGTTCTACAACTTCAAATATGTATGTGATTACTTAGTTATAATGTTCTGTATCGATTTTTTTTTGTTTTGTTTTATGTTTTCATATTCCCTAAAGGACACCTCCCTTATTCTCCCCAGTGTTTGAACCATTATTCTCAACCCAGGATCCATAATCAAGTCATTTTTTGTTCTTCTACTTCAAATCTGTATGCTCTAATTGAGTTATATGTTCTTCCACAATTTATTTTATATTTTTTCATTCATATTTATTTTAAGGTGGGGTTGTTTTTTGTTTTTTGTTTTGATCAATAATTTTGGTACTTGATGATTTATACCACCCTTTAATTTTTTATCAAGAATTTTGATGAGTGTTTTATTATTGATGTGTGTTTTATTTGTCATATATCCATCGTAACCCTATATTTCTATAATTCTTTGAATCTTTGGAATTTTAGGGGGATATAGAGATATTGTTACTATCTATTTATGATGATAATGATTAGATCCCCCTAATGTGGTATATATCCTGACTCTGGGGGAATGTAATTGGAGAGGCTATTCAGGTTTAGAAAATTGGTTATAGACTAGGAATGCATTAATTGGTCAATATATGGTTCCACCCGAGTAAATATACAATCTTCTCACTAGATGTTTAAGTGTTTACCAAAATTATATATACATTACTTTACTCCCTCATTATAATGTTTAATGATTCTTTTAATACATTATTTTATATTATTATATCATTTTATGCATCATTAACACTATCTATTTTATAGTTGTTATAAAAATATTTGTTGATTTGTAGCAATGTACTGATACATCAATCTAGTTTATGACTAATTTTGATCGTGATATATCTCACTGTTTTTTTGTATTTTCACTATTTAGTTAAGTTTTCCTGATTGGTGTTTATTTGGGACGAATCTCCATTCATTGATTTTTATAAAGGTTGTTTTGGAAATAGTTTTTTTAAAGTAAAATTTCAAATATATTTTAAATAAAAATCGGTTTCTTTTGTTTTAAACCTCATTTGGATTTAAAAATAGTATTTTAAAGAAATTCTCATGGACTTGATTTCCAAAAGTGATAGAAAACTATTTTTTATAGTATTTCAAAGTAATTTTTATGGAATGTTTTAAAAAAGTAAATTCATGGAATCTTTGGTGAAATCCTATTGGGATATTATGCTCACACCATACTTGCACTAATAGGTGTCTATAGAGTGAGTGGATTTTTTTGTAGGTTTTGGTTTTTTGAAAGTTTTATTTTGGTGGAATTCTTCATATGGGAGGTTCATGGAGTAGTTGGGTTAGATTGTGACCTTGGGTCTTGAGGATATTTTTGGTATGTATTTTGTTTTCATTTTGACTTGTTATATATTGACCATGAAAACTATTCATATAGTATGATGCAGTAATGATTGACAATGTATTTAATGATATATCATGCTATATTATTATTTTAATAAGGATTTAATTTTTTTTGATATATAATACTTGTTAAATCATGATAATATTAATTTTATACATGTTATTACATTATGGGTTTTATTTTGAAATGTGTGAGAGAAAATATAGTGCTAATAGGGGATGTTTCATAGCTAATATATAAGGACATCATCCAACAATATGGTCTTTATAAAATGATTTTCAATAACATCCACTATGTTTCAAAAAATCTCCCAATTTATTCCATTGTGATGACCCATTAAATAAACTAAATTGAAATTAATTGATCAGACCCTAAGAAAACTAAATTGTACCAAAATGACTTAACTAGTCTTGGTAATAAATTAACTGAACCTGTCAACCCTTTATACTGAAACCTAATTGAACTAACAAATCCTATATATATCATAACTGAACTGACATGAACAAACCAACCGAATTGAATTAAAATGACTTGATTTGACCCAAGTAGACTTGAAAATACCTAAAAAACACTAAATTGCATCATATGGAACTAAAATAAAAATAATTTAACTAAAGTGAACCTAAATTGAAGAAATTACATAGTAATGATAAAAAATGAGTTGAGTTGAACAATTATCGGTTACATAAAAAATCCTATCTATATAGTATTTTTTTTGTATTTCATATTATGATTCTCATATAGAGTAGTGTGTTAGGTATGGTTTTATATAAAGCGAACAATTCTCATTTATACAAATATATTTTTGTTTAAACTTCAATCATATTGAATTGATTTTACGAAATGACTTATTAAAATTATTTTACAAAATGGATAGTAGTTGGTTGTATGAAACCGACCGGATCTCAAGTGATTATCAAAAAAATTTGGAGATATTTTTATGTTTTTACATTTGAAAATGTTTCATATAGTGGTCACATACACTTACAATGGTATAATTCTATTAGAATTCCTTGGTTGAGCCGTGAAGAAGTTAGATACCATATAACCATATATGGTTTTCACAAAAAAAATACTATGCATGGTATCATAATTGGGAGAAAATGGAATCTCAAAATAATGATGATCTAAATGATATGACCAGATTGGAGATTTTTTAATATGATCGGTTTCTGTTTATTCATCATCATGAGAAGGAAAGGATGTTGAACCAAGAAGACTTCGACATGAGCACACATGATGTGTCCAATGAAACTGATGATGTTGACATTGTAAAAAAAATTTAATGATGTTGCCACAACTCTATTATATCAGTAATGTGATAAAATGAAAAATCTAGAATTTTTAATCTGATTGTTTCATGGGAAATCCATGTATGGGATTTCTAATACTACCATTGATTACATTTTTACCTTCTAGAAGGACATACTTTCAGATGATGAAAATAATCCCTCAAAGCACTATATGGCATGAAAGTTAGTTGAAGAACGTGGATTTTAAAAAAATTCATAATATCCTGAAATATTACTGCTTATTTTGGTAGGAAACTACTTAACAAATTCTTTTTATAAATTGTGGAACATCCCAATGGAAGCCAAAAGCTGATGGAACACAATCCCATGTGCCATATAAAGTAATGTGGCACTTTCCATTGATCCACAGACTCTAGAATCATTTTATGTTTGATGAAATATCAATAAAAATTCAATTTCATGATACCGAGAGAAAGAAGAATAATAAAGAGTTAGTTCACCCTGTACATGGATTTTCATGGGAGAAATTTGATGCTCGATATCCCGATTTTTTAACTGACGTGCATAATGTTAGGCTAGGCATTTCATGTGATGGTTTTAATCCATTTGTGTAGATTCTTACTTCGCACATCACATGGATGGTTTCCATACACATTCATAACCTTCCCCCATGGTTGTGTATAAAAAAACCATTTAATTTCATGAGTATACTCATATTTTCCCTTATGATCTTTAAAATTATACATACGTATACATGAAACCCTTAATAAAAGAGTTGAAACTTCTTTGGGATATGAGTGTGCACACACATGATGCATGTTCGAAAGACATATTTCAGATGCGTGTTGTGCTTATGTGGATGACCAATGATTTTCTTACTTATGTACTGATGTTTTGATGGAGCATGAATGGACAAATATCATGTCCAGTTTGTATGAAGAATAATCAATCTAGAAGACTAAAATATATTATTAGTTTTAGTTTTATGGGACATCGATGATTCTTTCCTATGGAATGTCCATATAGAAATAATCATTGAAGATTTGAAAATACCATGGAGACCTACGATCTACCTCAATGTATGTATGGAACATATTTGCTTAATGAATTGCAAGATTTTAGTTTTTCATTCAAGAAGGGACAAATGAAATATAGAAAGTGGAAGGATGTTTCCAATGATACCTGTTATAATTGAAAGAATATGAGTATCTTATTTGGGTTTCCTTATTGGTAAAACAATTTGTTACTTTATAGCATATATTTAATTAAGATTGAAAATAATATATGTGAAATATGGGTTTTGATTATTATAAATGTCAAGGGAAAGAAAAAAGATGATTTATGATCTCAACCTTACTTGGTGGATTGGGGGATTAAACCAGAATTGAAACTTGTGTGTGTCAGTAAAAATAAATGGAAAGTTCCATGTGATTCTTATGTGATGACACCTATAGAAATTTTTATATAGAAGTACTAGAGGCTATTAATATTCCCAATGGATCTTAAAGAAATATATCAAAATAGGTAAACTGAAGAGAGTTGAATCTGAAATCTTTAAAGACTCATGATTATCATGTCATTCTCCATGAGTTGATTCTAGAAAAAATCTATCATCTTTTTTATAATAATGTTAGGGTGTTAGTTATTCAGTTCTTCCATTTTTTATAGATATTTGTGATAATATGTTTAAAATTATTTCTTGCTAAAAATGTTGGCAGATACAAGATTAATTTTGTGTGAGTTAGAGAAAATATTTCCTCAATCATTTTTCACTTGCATGATGCATCTGACCATCCATCTTTCAACAGAAATACTTCTCTGAGGAACTATTTCTTTTCATTGGATGTATCCAATGAAAAGAAATATGTACAGATTAAAATATTATATCCAAAATAGGAATCATCTGGAAGGTTCTATCGCAAATTTTTACTTAGATCAAGAATGTATGGATTTATTCTCAATATATTGGTCTAATCATATGACGAGAATGAACAGACCAATGAGAAATGAAGAATAACAATATAAGAAAATTGAACCCAGTTTTCGTTCATTTCCTCAAATAGGACGGATTCCTGAATCATATACATTGAAAACATTAAGCTTGGAAGAGAAAGATATGTCACATTGCAGATTGTTTTTAAACTATGATTTGTTAAATGATTACATCAAGTAAGTAAATTGAACATGCATATATTATCTCATCTCTTGTAATATTATATATCGGTTAAACAATTTCTATTTTTATCTATAGGGAACAAGAAGAAATGAAAAATAGAAAGCATCATTCTTTATAGTTGAGAAGGAGAGAGAATTTTCATAGAAAAGAGTTTTCTTATTGGTTGAAATTAAAGGTAGAAATACTACTATAAAAAATATATAAAATCAAATATTTAATTAATTTGAATATTCTTTTATATTTTAGGTATCAAGTTTTTCTACTGGCCATATCTCCGAGGAAATAAGAGTAAGGGATTTTGGTATTAATACCGTGGTTTGGGAATACAAATTAATTGTGATCAATGAGTAAATATTTATTATAACTTAACAAGAAAAGAACATGATAACACAACATGATGGTGTTATGCTAACTTCCCCAATAGACTGTTATGCTAGATTATCAGATAACAAAACTCATTTTAAAAATGTTTCTTGTTATGGAATTGTTGAATAAATAATAATATTGGATTATTAATCTCATGGTTGAGTCACTATTATAAAATTCAAGTGGTTTGATTCAATGAACAGGTAGGGAACATTTATTCATGATTATGGATTTCGAGTTATTGACATGAATCAAACTCTTGCTACAAATGAACCATATGTATTAGCATCAATGAAAAAAATGTTTTTTAACACAAAGCATCTTCGACCTAAATTTTGTGTCATTATTGAAGTAATTCCAAGATATGTTTTTGATGATGGTGATTTTGGAATTGACACCATCCTAACTTCCATTGGCCCCAATCCATTTATTACTTATGAGGACTCCAATAGATCAATTTCTATAGTTGATTGTGAACCCAAAGTTATGGTGGGAAATATATAGAACCATCCATCAGTGTTCTCAGTTATTTTGGTTTAACTTGACCTGGGTTGTTAATGATGGTACTATTCAAAATGATTTAATATTGATTATAAATATTTTGTATCCAACTGGACATTAATGTTAATTTTCAATATTTATTGGCTGTAGTTTTATTTAAGTTTCATTTTCTACTGTATTCAAACCTAAAAAACCAAACACAATTAAAATAATTAAATTATAATTAAAAAAAGTGGAATTAAATTTAACATATTAAACTTTTAAAAATGAAAATTAAAACAAATGAAAAGAATTTCGTAAAAAAATAGCTAAATTACGTAACAAAAAATATGACCAAATAACCTAAGGAAAATAAGTAATGTCTCATATTTTTTGTTTTTTGGGTTACACATTAGTTATTTGTTCTTAATTACTTCCATATTTTTTTTCAAATAAAGGAAATGAAACCTACCGAGGAGTAGTGAAGAAAAAGGATGACGAACAACAATCACCGAATGACTGAGATAGGAATTCCTCTATTAGTGCCTATTATGAGTATTTTATTTCATATATATATATATATATCAATAACATATAATTTCATGTGATTAATTTTGTTTTAAAATTTTATTCATGATCCACCACTTAGGCTCTAGTTATTCGATGAGCAACCTAGTAGGTGGTACGAGGGAGGGGGAGGGGGGGGGGTATGAGAGCTTGGCACTCCCGTCAGCATACCCGATTAGACCTTTCCTGTCACACTAACATACTATCTTCCACACATTCTGATCCTGTTGTGTCATTAGGGACACACCAGATATTTTGGTCTCCTATATTTTCACCAGCATTTACATCTGATCCTCATCACCCATATTTACCTTATCTAATGATGATTCCCACTCCTCATCTATATCTTGCATTTGGCCGACCATCCATGCCATATTATTTACCATCTACTTTTTTCTCTTCAAGATTATACATTACTTCTTCGAATCCTACTCCGACACAATCTGTCCCTATAGAACACACACTAGGACCCACTCCTCCTATATAGGGTGATGTTCCTCCAGTGCCTTTGGATCAAGAAGCACCCATTGATCTGATTGGCACATGTATATTTTAGAATCAAAATATTTTTTTAACATAATTTATTTTCATTATAACATTTATTGATATAATTTTTTTTATTTTATAGTAGCCACATCTACTGATAGGTGGAGGGGGAGTAAATGCATGCCTATAGTTTGGAACATCCATACACAGTTGTTGGAAGACTAAAATGAGGACAACCAAATGATTGAAAAAATAGGGTAGCAATGTCGTATTTTTTTGAAGATGCTTTCCAAATACTCTGATATCATTATCGTCAGCTTGCTCTCATGGAGACTATTTCAAAATTAAGTCAAGGATAATTTTTGGGCATAGATATGGGTAAAAAATCTGTTGGATTTAATATAATATTTTATTTATTTATATAAATCAATATTTTGGTGTTTTCTTAATTTTAATTTTCTCGATGGTGAGGGTGCATGACCAACCTGTATAATGGAATTAGGTGAGCTTAAAAGAGCCTATAAGAATGATTTGTATATTAGATATCATTATAGATTTGGCATAGTGTTAGAGGTGGTACCTTTCATGCATGATTTTCTTATAGAAAAAAATCAAAAAATGATTACTAATTGGACGACTATTAAGTTTAAGGTATTAATCACATTTTAGGGTTTTAAATGAAAATTTTCATTTTTTTCATTAATAATATTTTTGTTATTGTTGAATATTATTTGGAATCATCCCAAAAAAACAAAAAAACATTGATTCTAAAAAATACCTCCAGACATTATGGTGTACTACGATGTCATATCATAAGAGGAAGTAGGTACAATATTCATTTATAATTTTTATTTAGGACTTTCACTTTATATTATTTCCTCTATAATTTATTTTATTTTTAATGTTTTAATATAATTGTATTTATGAAATTCATTATTGGTAACCTATTTTTTAATTTCAGTTTCCTATATTCAATGTCATTTCATAGAGAGGTATTGAATATTGAAGGATACATGCCTCGAGAAAAACTATTTTGCTCGAGTAGAAAGAAAAAAGATGGAATTGTGGTTAATGAACCGACGAAACATTAGATTGTAATTTTTTAGTTTATTGATTTAAAATTTTAATATCTATTTGGTAACTTAATAATCTATTTATATTTCTAAATGGATTCTTTAGAGGCCCTTGATACCCAAGAACCTAACAATTTTGGGCCAAATGATCCCTTGCAACAGGTTTTAGGAGATGAGAACCATGGAAGAGTACACTGCCGACTTGGGAAGAGTATAGTCCCAACATGATATTTTCCCAATTCTGGTACCAGTCTTAGTACCAAAGTTATGGAAAAGGTTAGGGAACATGAAGAACATGTAGAAAAAAGGGTCACATAGGTTGAAGAATGGGTTTAAAAGGAAAACACTAAATTTATGAAACTGATGAAAGTTTTATGTCCATCACTTCCACCAAAGACTAGCATGGCATTTGATGAATATATTTCACAGATGAGTTCATTTTATAGTGAACTAGCTGGAAGACCTAGTGGTGTTCAATATGATGTCATTATTTTCGATGGTGATGGTGAGGATGATGTAGAGGAAGCAGCTGAGGATGAGGATGATTCCAAGACTGAAGTTGAGGCAGAGGTGGAGGCCGATGTGGAGGAAGAGGGATAAGATGAGGTCATGGATAAGGATGAGGATGAGAAAATGGGTGAGCAATGGGATAGGGATGAGGAAGAGGGTGAGGCTGCTGATGATGGTGACAATTGCAATGGTGATGAGTACATATTAATCTATAACATTTTTTATTGATATTTATGACCTTTTATGTTTGATGATTTACTGTGACTGAATATATTTTTGACATTTTTATATGATTGTTATCAATAGTTAAATGCATAAATTTATTTTTTCTATTATCAATAATTATTTATTATAATTTTAGTATTTGGGGATGCACTATTGGTTTCATTTCAAGTTTTTTTTGTTTAAGATGTTATCTTGATTTCATTGTAGGTTCAGGACATTCTGTTAGTGTTTTGATTGAAATGTGAAGTTAGTTTCATTATTTACTATTTTTTGTTTTTATTGATAGTAGTATTGATTTGAGGTGAATTATGTTTTGATGTTTTGATTATGTGCATTTCATTTCAAGTAATTCTACATTGCAAGTAGTGAATTATGTTACGATTTTACTTCATTTTGAGGTGCATTACAGGCGATGAGATGTATTACATTACTGGTAGTTCTTTATCACTCAGGGTATGCTGAAATTTTAATTTTAAAACATTAGGTAAGAATGTTCACCCAACAACATTTTTCATAGTGAATTAATTTATAAAGGGTGTATAGATTATAAAAAATGGCTCTAGAATCCCATAGTATTTTCAGTGCAGTGTTTTATCTAGTGTAGTGTTGTTTTAGGTGTTACATTAGTTTTTTTTCAGGATTTATATTCATCATTATTATTTAGTGTTTTTGTAGATGTTTGTAGAGTATATTTAGGTGTTATACTTTCTAGTGTGGTATTTTTTATTTTTTCTGGGTACAAAAACTCCCCCACCATTACTATTTTTACCCTCAATAAGCTATTAGAAATTCCAAACCTATAAATATTTTTTATGGGAATGATAATATTAAATGTTCTATCCACCATCATGAATATTTTTAGGAAAGGAAAATCCAATGAACCATGGATGATTTCAGTATTCTTACTAACCATACATACAAGAGAACTAGAATCCACACTAGTGTATACCATTCTCTTCGAATATCCACTTCAATCTATTGTATCCCATATCTACACTCACATAATAAGTTTATAACATGGAATAAAACACTAAAAACATTAAATTAACACCTATAAACCTTAAAAATTGATAAATAAACCATGAAACCACCGAGGCCTTTATCTAAGACCACATAAATATGAAAAGTTAGTTCCAATTCAAAAATTTATATACCTTTCATTCACACACATGAAAGTGTTGAGCCAAAATACACACTGAAATAACCTTACACAAGACCCCATTCCATATATTTCTTAACCAAAACCCCAACATAAACTATCTAAAAAGATCTATTTACATTAAAACAAATCATTATGATTCTCACCCAAGACACCATGCAAAATATTGGTTCATCCAGCCCAATAACTAATGCCTGTCAAGTAAACCTTGAGAAATCATCCACCAAAATAAAACCACAAAACCAAAAACAGTCGGTTTCCAAAATCCATCCCAAGAATACAAATATGGATATCTAACCATACCCTTTCTAAAGCTTTTAGGACAAAATATAATCTCAACAAGGTTTATGATTTGATAGATTGTTATTTGTCTCAGACATATCCCTCGATAGACTACCCCTAATACCTAGAAGGAATTTATACTCATATGATGCCAAGAAGACCATCCAAATTCCCACACATCAGTCTAACCAACCACAAATTCCAACACCTTTACATAACCATAACCAACTGTTAACCACCATAAATAAATCCTTACTCACTCACCGAAACTACAATCACCACACCAATAATGTGTTACTGAGCCAAATGATCAAACTTCATACCTTATCTTACACTACCTTATATTTATCTACATACCTATAATAAATAACTAGGTTACCTACCCTAGTACAGTCACATGGAAAACATAGATATTATACTATTATCCAAACAAAACAACCCAAATCCAACTATTCATCCATACCACAACCTCTTTACAACCTAGGAAAATAAAAAAACCAAAAAATATCCTCTAAATCTACTCCACTATGCCTTTACTAAAATAATCAACTAAATCCCAGGAATCAATCCCTATATAAAATCAACATAAAACTAGAAAAGGTCAGTATAAGACCCTAAAAATCATATATTTGGTTCAATAGACTAACTATATTCATGGAATAACTAAATGTGCTATCCCCTTCTTGAAGGGACCCACAAACAACCAACAAAAGGCATCTACCCATTATCCAAAAGCTTTCCAAAATATACATATAATTTAAACCTATATAATCACCCATCAATATGCACCAACAAACCTCTATATTACATGGAGTACTCACACATAAGAAAATAAATGAGTCAATCCACTCTACCTATGGCTAAACCTCCGACTATTAATACCCTACCAAGGAGAAAACTTACTACATCCCAGGATAAGATACCCTATATTATAACAATATTACAAATTAAGAATTACCACTATACACCATGAAAATATTTATAGGTTCGATGAAAATTAGGCATGAAAAATATATTCAAAGAAAAATAACTTTTTGAAACCTAAAACCAGAAAGTTTCAAACAATATATATTCTCAAAACCACTTTAATTACACTTTCAATACTCCAAATATTTTAAAAAACCAAGAATAAAAATTTAATGAAACATATGTCAATATATTTGAATTACATTATTTTAAAAATCACATAATAGTAAGAACACTTCATGTTTCAGCAACCCATAGTGAAAACTGTAATCTTACGACATGGGTTTTTAATAAAACCACAAAAGTTAACATCATAAAATTACTCTTGAATAGACATATTTTATTCATCCATTAAAAAATCCAATTTAGAAAATATTTTTAACCTAAAATGAAAATCAACATTGAATTTCATCCTAAATTCATAAATATTCCCAATTCCATCATGAACAATTAGACTCTAACCACATTTTCAAAAATAATAGAACAAACTAATAATATTTTAACAATATTCTTATTTTAGAATAGGAAACCATGAAAAAATTTCATTGAAAAAACACATTTCAAGGACTATTTTGGAAGCCAAATCCAACACCCCACATAAGAAAAATACTTCATCGTCAAAACCAGTCTAATAAGGTTGAAACCTTGAAAAACCTTCCTACATTAAAAAATTACCAAGCATCATTCCTTTACTCTAAAACCACTATAAAAAAACATCTCTTATAAAATTGACATTTTCTATGATACAAAAATTTGGTTAAGGCACTGGATATTTTGTATGTACCCATTCAAAACCTCTAAGAGGATAACCACGTTTAAAACACCTTCAAAATCCCAAACAACTTTATTTTTCAATGTAGGTTTATAAGAAAATGTCTTAACAAAAAATTCCGATTGACACTTTCAATTTTTATCACAGCATGAAAATACTTTTTCCATTAAGATACATGTTTCACAAAACATCATTTAGTATCTTTAAAACTAAATAATCCCTTATATCTAATCAAATGTAAACTCTACCATTTTCATAATAAAATTAATGAAACCAATAATTTAAATTCTACATTTTTGGTATTCTTCAAATGTTATTACTGTAATTGTACGGGGGGGGGGGGGCTAATGTATTATATATTCTAGAATTGGAGTACTCTATACCAATGGGTTTTAAACCATTGGTATAGATCTAAAAACCATATCTACTCCAATTGTTCTTATAAAAACATTGGTAAAAATCTATACCAACAGTTTATAAACCACTGGTATAGATTTAAAAATACAAAGTATAGCTATGGTTATTAGAAAACTATTGGTAAAAATCTAGGCCAAAAGTTTATTAACCATTGGTATAGTTTAAAGGGTCGATATATACGAATGGTAGAACATTTTTGGTAAATATCTATTCCAATGGTTGTTAACAAACCTTTGGTATAGTTTAATTAATAGTATCTTATAGCAATGGTTAAGAAATAATCATTGGTATAGGGATATACCCACGCCTCAACACCCAATGGATTGAAATACCGTTGGTATAGCCTAGTCTTTGAGTAGTGTGTGGGTATTCCATATCAAGAATCATTATAGGTACCTATTATATTTCGCATGTGATGAATTATTCCACGCCATATAGAATTAATTTCCATGATTGTTATACCAACTTTTGTGATAGAAATTATGGAATATGTTATGGTGTGAATTAGGTGGATGCTATATTTTTGTTCATAAAGAGTATGAGCCCTTATGGATCAGAATTTGGTAAAACATTTGGTTCAAAAATTTTAAAATGAATTGTGATATAATTGAAATGAAATGAGAATGAAAATGGAAATTAAATTTCTTATCGCATAGACCTTAACCTAGACCTAAACTTAGTAGTGGGTAATATGTAGTATCTCTTACTTCTATATGATTTGTACAATTCCTAGACCTGAGTCATGGAGATGGTAGAGGGGTGTGTTTCCTATATAGGAATACTTGTACCTTTCCTATTTTAGTATCTATTCTTTTTTGATTTTAACTTTGATAACATTATTATCTGAGGCATGTGTTTGGAATTACATAGGCATGCCCCTATGATGATGTGCCGTCATATTCTATGAGGGTGGTGATGACCATACTCTAAAGGTGGTGGACCATGGGATACAGGTGAATAATCATTTAGTTCCAGCAGTAGTACTCGTAAATATACCAAACACAGGTTCTAAGGCACAATTATGCGAAGGATTTATGCGATTCGTTCAGACTATTTAGGGAGCACCACAACCAGCCTCAACCATAGAAAAGTTGATGCATGGGTTCATATAGCAGAATCCGATCAAGTTTTTGGGGGGATCGAGGACCACATGTTGCAAAGTCATGACTAGAGGCCATGATGTCTATCTTAGAGAATCTGGAGAAACATCCTAAGGAGTAGTGTAAATCTTTCCACTTATATGATGCGTGATTCCTCCAAGAGATGGTGGGATGTTATTACTCAGATGGATCATCATCAAGAGATGGATTGGAGGGAATTTCATATGGACTTTTATAATTACTTCTATCCTTAGAATATTATGGCCAATAGATCCCATGAAAGCATGCACATGGAGCAGGGTGCATTTTTAGTTATGGATTATTAGGCCCGTCAAAAAGAGATCTAGTGTTTCACACCTATTCTGATGGGTGATGAGTTATCTAAATCTAGGAATATTGATTATGGTATAATGTACAACATCCGATCATAGGTTTATGTCTTCCAAATAACTACCATATATAGAATAGTAATTAGGTTTTTATCATAGAGCGTAACCTGAGAGAGGATGGGAGTGCGAGCTAGGTGGTTTGACACTAAAATCTAGTACTGCATCGAATAGTAGTAGGAATCATCTTCTGGATATTACACATGGTGATATTAGTAGCCATATCACATCTTCAAGTATCCAGGTGAGGTGAAACCACTACAGAAGATTGGGACATACGAGACGTCAATGCATGAGAAACCGAGTCACGTGCCGATACTACCACAAGATGGGACATCTAAAACACTTTTACTAAAATTTTCCTCCAATAGATAGTGATAGAGGGTCTGCACCAACAACACATTTAGGAGTAAGTTTAGTAGCTTCTAATCAGGATGGGAATTGGAGTACAAATGGCAGATCCGGCCATGGTGGTGGTTGTGGCCATGGTAGTCAGAACCTATATTTATTGAAACAGTAGAGTGGATCTGCTCAGGGTAGCCAGACTATTTAATAAGGTCAAGGGCCAGGTCAAATATATGCATTGAAACTGGCACATGACGAGTAGGCACCTAGGACTTATACTATGAAATGAACTATTTTATTAGCCCCTACCTTAACATATTATCTCTTTGATATAGTGGCTTCTCATAGCTTTATATCTATGCCTATTGTGGAGATACTTGGGATCAGTGTTTAGTGTTCTGATGGTGCTATGTCTCTTGAAACTCTGTTTTGGATTAGCAAAAAGGATGTGTGTCAGTATAGGGAGTTCCCCTTTAGATTAGCTGGTGTCACTTTTAATGGCGCCTCCTTTCCCTTGAGATGGTAGGTTTTTACATCATTATATATATAATGGTTGGTTCCCTTTCATTACTTTTTTATTTTTATCATTTAAGGGTGACTTTTACATCACAATATGGTAGAGATCTTATTTACAAGGGTTAATGGGTTGTATAGGTGAGTCAAGATGGACTCGAGCATCGTGGACTGGGCATGATGATAATAAAAATTTTGAGTTTATATTTGGATGATCTGGGAACACATCAGGTATATTTACCTCCAATGGTTGATTGTTTCAGGGATTTTTTACTAGAAAACATTACAAAATTACCTCTAATGAGAGAGGTAGAGTTCTATATCAAGCTAGTGCCAAGATCTACACCGATATCCATTACTCCTCACATGATGACTATTTATAAGATGTAGGAGCTCTATAGGGAGCTAGAGGATTTATAGGAGAAGGGGTTTTTCCAACCCAACACTTCTATATGGGATTCACAGGTCTTTTTAGCAAAAAAAAGCTGGCAAAACTCTCAGTCTATATGTGGAATATTAGAAACTGAAATAGTTGATGATTAATAACTCGTATCCTTTGTTACATATAGATGATCTTTTTGACTAGCTTTGATGAGCTCAGGTATTATAGAAGATTTATTTGAGATTTGGTTATCACAAGGTACATGTCATAACATCATAAATATCTCATATAACCTTTCATAGAAGGTATGGTCTATATGAGTATTTGGTTATGTCATTAAACCTAACAAATAAACCGGAAATGTTTATGGAAATGATGAAGTGAGTTTTCCATCCATATCTAGACTTTTCTGTCATGGTATCCATGTAAAACATCATGGGGTATTCTCGCACTCCACACGAACCAAGAAAATATCTTGACATAGAATTGAATACACTAAGTTTGAATCGGTTATTCACAAATCTCAAAATGTTCGCCTTCTAGACTGATCAAATTTACTTCCTAGTTCACATTATTTAAGAGACATGAGTATCGATTGACCTAGAGAAGGTGATAAATATAGTTTATAGGGAGCATCCAAAGAACTTCTTTGAGGTAAAGAGTTTATTTGGGCCATCTAGATGTTATAGAAAATTCATACATGACTTCTCATGCCTAGAAGCACTGTTGACTAGTTTGACTAAGAAGGGAGAGAAGTTTGTGTGGTCAAATGCGTAAGATTCATCCTTTTAGGAGCAGAGAGAGAGATTGACTTCAATACCGATATTTATTTTTATAGAACTAGGAAGGAGTTACACTATTTATTTCAATACATAAGTTATTGATATTGGAGTAATTCTTTTGTAGGGAGATAGAGTCATGAAGTACCGGTCTTAGTAGTTGAGGCCACATGAGAAAAATTACCCGACACATGATCTCGAGTTATCTGTTGTTGTTCATGCATTGAATTGTTGGAGACATAACTTTCTTGGAGAGATTTTTGTGGCATACAAAGGAAAAAAATCCCCAATTATATATTTACATAGTGGGATCTGAATTTTAGGTAGAAAATGTGGGTGGAGCACCTAGATTCTTTTGACTTGGAGCATGCCAATACTCCTAGTAAAGGAAACGTGTTGGCCAATGCACTGAATAGGAGGACTCAAATACAGGTAGTCCAGCAGGCCCGTAGCAAGTGGAAGCTTATGGATTAGTTCTCTGAGATGCTCTTAGTGGTTTAGGAAATCTAGAGACAAACAAGAATTTTATAGCAGATACTAGTTCTCAAGTGGAAATGTAATGATGTCATGATGGACTTTGTGACTAGTTTACTGAGGCCATTGTGAGGCAATTATTGCATATAGGTTGTTGTTGATAAGTTCACATAGGTTTCACATTTTCTACTAATTGAGGAAACCTTTTTAGTTGATGATGTTGGGTGGTTGTATATCTGTGAGATATTATGACTTCATTGTTTCCCCCATACAATCATTTTATATAGGGATGCACATTTTACTTAATGGTTATAGAAAGGGTTACTGAGGGATTTATGTATGTTGGTGCTTCTAAGCAAAACATACCCCTTTAGAATAACATCCTGTTAGAGAACAATATTTAGGTGATTAAGGACATGTCTTCAGCAACATCCAAGATTTTTTGGGTCTCCTAGGTTAGGCAGATAACCCTGGTTAAATTTTCCCAAAATAATATATTTTAAGACACTATTCATATGGTGCCTTATGAGGATTTGTACAGTATGCTATGCTGACCACCCCTGTGTTGGTTAGAGGAAGGAGAGGCAGTTATTATTGGAACTTGTCTTATTTAGAAGACCACAAAGAAGGTACAGTTAATTCAGAAATGGATTTCAACTACATAGTCTCATCAGAAATCATACACTGATCATCATAGATGAACTCTAGAGTTTTAGGTTGGGGATTGAGTCATTTTATGTGTTTCACTAAGATTGTGACATAGGAGGATTAAGATATATGGGATAATTTCATTGTGATATATTAGGATGTTCAAGATTCAGGAGAGCGTAGAGCCGATAGTCTATCGGTTGTAGTTACCTAAGAGGTACCAAGACATGCACAATTTCTTCCTTGTATATTAGCTATATTGTTAAAATTCATAACAATCCCATGACTTTCAGGCTAAGGAGGCTAAATTACAGAGAGATGGGTCCTTTGAGGAGAATCCGTTTCATTTTGTGGATCATAGCACGGAGGTTCTCGGAGGCCAATTTGTTCCTCTAATACCGGTTCTACAAAAGCACCCACATGTATAGGATGGGAACTAGGAGTGGGAGGCTGATGTATAATAACATTGGATAGATTTGTTCATAGATGAAGCGTCACCACCCTTTGAAGGGTGATCTATGGAAAAATTTCTTTAAGGGGGAAAGTTTGTAGGAACTCAGTTATTTCTTGAAGTATGAAATCTTTCACTTTAAATAAATTTTCAATTTAAATATCTAAATACAGGCTAATGTGAATTATTTTTGAGGTCATAAATGTAGTAGGGGTGTATGGGGCTATCTCAGAGCCCAGAACCCAACTTTTTTGGGTGAAATAAGCCTACCGTATGGTTAGTAGAAACTATGCAAGGATGGACACATGGTTACTTCTAACCATGTGAGGCTAGATAGTGGGAAGATATAGAGAACATGGTTTGATATATTGGTATTTGAGGTGCATGTTTGTGTAGTAATGTCTACAATTTTTATAGTGGAATGAGACACAGTTTATGCATGGTTAGTCAAATTTTGCATAAAAACCATACAGGGTACCCCTTCCTGTAAAAAAGGTCACACAGTTGGTGCATAGTTTAGTCAACCATGTGGCCAAATCTGCAACCCTATTTTTTTTTTTAAATTTACCAATTTTACCTTAACAAATTATTATTTATAACCTATTTTTTTTGATTATCCTCCCATATAGTAATTTCACCCTTTGAGAGCTATCCTTGAAGCCTATTCTATGATTTTCCATTGAATCTCTATCTGAGATTGGGATCAAGATCTGTTAGAAGAATCAAATCCATCCCTGTAAGTTATAAATTCATTTTGTATAGTTCTTCATTTGGTTTGGTATCAAATGTACTATTTAGGTGCAAGCTATTATTCCCCATTGTTAGTTTCTTTGTCCTTTCTTCGATTTTATCTAGATATGAGTCAAATTAGGAGATGATAATAGATGATCTATACACTATGATCCTACTTTTAGTGTTCTAGTACCTTTCCTTCAAATTTTAGATGTTTATGTATATATCATTATACCAGATTCTTAATTCTTGAAGATATACCCATGAAATAGAAGTTAATGCCTAAATTGAACTAATAGGCGTGACCTAGATAATTGAAGAAACCCATTGATAATTGATTAATGGTTGTGAACCTTGAAATGAAACCACCCTTGGGTGTGATATGAAATTAAGTGGACCAACATGGGTGGAATATGAGTTATCACTTAAAATATGTTGTTTATGTATTTTCCATGGGATACCAATTGATGAATTAATTTTTAAATTGAAATGTGGATAGTAATTGAATTTCGAATGGTAATGTGAATTGGAAATTGAATTAGTTAAATAGAGGAGATGGAATTACCATGACCCTAGGATCTTTCCTTGTGATGTATTGATTTAGCTTGAGATTCTTTTATATTGAGATGCCCATGTGAGTTAAATAGAGGCTAATCTTTCTAATCATAAACCATGACTTGAGTCACCTTTGGAGGTGTGTTTGAATTGAAATGAATAAGGTGATGTCATTGATCTAATTAAAATAAATTTATTGAATTCACATATGTCTTGGGTGATACATGGGTTCACTTAAAAATTCCATGGATAGACTCATCTAGCTCCTACCTTGCTTATGCCCGAGTGAAACTTGGACTCCTTATATGGATTTCCAAGGATAGAATCATGGGGGGTTACTATTAGATACTCAACTGAAACATAGAATCTTTATGGAATACAAAGGATGGAATAAAGG
The DNA here is from genome assembly GCA_963277665.1 of Viscum album. Lineage (NCBI taxonomy): Eukaryota > Viridiplantae > Streptophyta > Magnoliopsida > Santalales > Viscaceae > Viscum > Viscum album. The sequence goes on from OY728120.1 coordinate 1,454,995,045, forward strand.
GCCAGTTGATCAAATATACCATGGATGGTTCTTGGGATCCCTTAGTGGACTGCCAAGGATGGACTCAAATAACAATGATTTTTTACCACACCTAGAGTGATATAAGGATTCCAATGAGGAATTCCGAGGACAAGATTATAAGGGTTTTGGTTCATGATATTCCTAGGGAGATACCAAGATTCAAAATTAGGAATTACAAGGATGTGATTAGGATTTTAAACTATTAGTTAGTGGAATCAATTATGTGATGTGTCTCTAGACGAAATAATAAGCTTGGATTAGGTCTTTGGCTTATATTGGAATGATGGCCGATTCAAGAATTCCAGATTACATATCTTCAAGGGTGAATTGTGGCATGTTCTAGTTCTCAAACCTCATTAATCAAATTAAATTGATTAATAAAACAAATCTTAATATAAATTGACATAGGATTGACTGTTACATCAGAGGCACTCCAACTAGGCCAAAGCAGGTAGTAGAGGATGAGTGTCCATGTGAACCCGACCCCTTATTGGTTGTTTACTTTTAGTATTTACTTAAATAATCCATTACTTCTTACAAAATAATATTATTATACATTAACTAACTGGATGTAATTAGACATTTGGATGGTTTCCTACTAGGATTATATCTCACTCTTTGTTCAGGCTACCCATGGTACCCAAACAGATTATATGTTTGTAGGAATAAATAGGGTAAAGAATTTTTCCATAGGTTCTTGATTTTTGATTTGGAGTAGGGGATCATGGGACTGAGATGAGGTTTATAATGTTAGATATATTTTTTGGCGTTTTTTTACTTTTGTTACATGTATTGTACAACTTCCTTGTATAACTTAATAGGATTTTTATTAGACAAATGACACGAATCATCATCATCATCATTATATGTATATGGGAATCTTCCTCGTATGAATTATATATTCATGTATTGTTCATTTTTCATTTATCTAATTTATTTACTGCTTCTATTAATTATCTGATATAATATTTTTGTTGTGCTACACTCTAGTGATGAGGGAATAGTCTATCCACTAACAGACTTAGGCCCTCACTCCTAGTCAGTAGTCTCTGGTATTTGGGGAGATACTCTTGAGGCCATGCAACCAACTAGGATCAGGAGAACTTTTAATGGAATTTGGGTTTGGGATGTTATAAAACATGTTTTTAGAAGGTGTAATAAGAAATAAAATGGAATTATCTTGGTTAATATTTATAACACTTCTTTGGGAGACCTTCTTTGGCTTATACCTTAATCCATGAAGGATTGGTCTTAAGAGAAGAAAAATGATATCGTATGAAGGTAAGGATTATAGTAAGTATTTTATTTGTATGTATTGGATGATATAGAAGGCACAATTTTTTTTTGAATAATCGATAAGGGGAGGTTACCTTTTATAACTAATGGGAGGGAAACCCATGGATTTTTTATTAATATTTCAACTATATAAGGTCAATTTTTTTAGAAAGTGTCTCCAAATGGATAAGGATTCGAAGGTATGATAATGAATGGTTGAAATAAATTTAAAAATAAAAATAATTTTGGTTTTGGTTTGAAATAATACCCTTATCTCTGGGTTTAACCCTCATTATCTCATTTTAAAGATAATAATGGAAACAAAATTTTACCATTTTTACTATTCACCATGACAAAAAATTATGTTGAAAATATTATATTATATTAATAACACAGATTCCAAATATGGAATCCAATTTATAATATTCAATTTATTCAAGTGGTATAATTTAATTTTAAATATGTGTGCAAACTACAATGAAAACACATTTTCAAATAATGAATTTCTAAGTGTAAAACTTATTTTACTTAAATTCATTACCTTTTAAAAAAATTAAAATGAATATTAAAATATTATATTGAATATATAATATGCAAATATCATTAAAAAAATTAATAAATGGAGATTTAATTAATTTATTAAAATAAAAACACATTACACTCATGAAAATAATTTTTTAGAAAAATGTGTTTTTAAGACTAAAAATTAACTTATACCAAAATCAAGAATAATTATGCTTCCTATATAATTAGTTATATTATTTATATTAATGGATAATTAGGATAATTTTAGATAAAATTCAAAACATAATGTGACATTTACATGGAAATAAATGATAAATTTTATAAAAATTATAATTTTTTCACTATTCACTAAAAATATATATATCTCTTTAGAATGATCCTAAAAATTCACCCTAAGATACTATTTAAATTTTGATTTAAAAAATAATATCAATTTTCTAAAAATAAAATTTCGAAATTTTTGAGAAATTAATTATAATGTTCAAATTATAAAATTTGATAAAAACCAATTTTTGAAAAAAAACATATTTTTGAAGAGTAAAATGACTTTACTAATAATTGAGTATATATTTATTATGAATTAATTAATATATTTGAATTTTTAAATATATTGATACATATTTTTTCATAAAGTTATTATTACTATTCATAATTACTAATTTAATGGCGAGGTTATAATAGTTGACCATATCGTGATTCATTTAGACGCAGGTTTGCATATAAAGAAAGATATCAAATACTTCAAGTTTTATTTCAAAGGAAATACATATAAAATATTGGGGTGTTACATATTACCTCACTTAAAATTAATTTAGACCTCAAAATTTCATCAAACTAATATAAAAAATAAGGATATACCTTCTTCATCACTTCCTTGGGTTCCCATATAGCTTACCAAAAATTCTGAATCCTCCGAAGAACTTCGACCATGTGATTAGTCTTGTTCTATATAAATTTATCTACACAATCCAATATTTCTATTGGTTATTATTCATAAGAATGATCATGTTCTATTTTTACAATCTCTGAGACTTGTACATGTGAAATAATAGGTATGTACTTCCTCAAGAGAGACATATGGAACATATCGTGACCCTTAGATAGGTTTGGTTGGTGTGAAAAGTGATAAGCTACAACACTTACTCAATAATTAATATTTAAGGGAAAAACGTACATAGGGCTCATATTTTCCTTATTTCAAAATCTCATAACCTTATTATAAGAAGAAAATCAATGGAAAACCTTCTAGTTAATATCAAAATCCATATCTCATTGATGATTGTTAGCATAACGCTTTTATCGACTCTGGTTTTCCATGATATTTTTCTAAATGAAACTGACCTTATTTTTCATTTCGTCAGCTTTATCATATACCAATATATTTATTTCTTCAACTTCATCATAGTTAGTAATATTTTTTCACTTTATTTTATATTGGGCTTCAAAAGGATCCATCTGAATACTCGAGTGGAACCTATTACTATAAAAAAACTCAACAAGAGGATAGTTTTGATTACAACATCCTTTGAAACATATAAAATAGGATCTTAACATATCCTATAGGGTTTTAATAGTCCCTTCACACTAAAAAATAATTTTATGATGATAAGAAGCGCCAAAATAAAACTCTAGATCTAGATCTTGCTGAATATTTCTCTATGAATTTGAGGTATAACTCAATTCCTGATAAGATACAATATAATAAGGTACCCCATTTAAAATTACCACATCCTTAATTCATATCATGGAAACATTATCAAGGTATAAATCTTCTTTGATAGTAATGAAGTGTGCTAACCTCATAAGGTAATCAACTACAACCCAAATAGAATTATGGCCTTTAGATGTTTTGGGGAGTCTGAAAATGAAATACATTGTGTTATTTTCCAATTTCTATTATGGTATTGGTAATTATTGTAACATCCCTTAGACTTCTATTTCATATAATTAACTTTATAATATACTAAGAACCGAGATACACACTCCATAATATCTATCGGCATGTTTTCCATTAATAAATGATCTTTCATATATATATATATATATATATATATATATCTTCATACTTCTAGGATGAATATAGAATTATGACCTATGAGATTATTCCAATAGATCCTTATTTCTGTCTATTATTGAAAGGAAACATTTTTGGTTACTGAACCTTATCATTCCATTATAATCAAGCTTGATCTTAGAAAAAATTTTCACCTTTTTTTTTCTACTCCAAAGACTCCATTTGTGCCTCTTCAATTTTTATATAGATAGATGGTTGGACACCCATTTTGTAAAGATAATATTTATCCCCTTAAATTTTAATTTTATTTTCCATAATTTGGAAATCCGTAAATATATGATCATTTATGATCCTCATCATAGATATGCTAGAAAAATCTGTTCAAATCAAAGCATCATAAACCTTGTTGTCTTTCTCAGGGTGGTCGTGTATTGAGGAATCCTAATATTTAATAAACTCCAAAAATATTATTTAGTTCATATTAAATTTTTTTAGGTGAATATATACTTTAAACAATTCTGATTAGTATATATGTTACACCTTTCCCCATAAATATAATGTTACTATATCTTTAATGAAAAGGTTATTGATTCTTTCTCCAAATCACGAGTCTGGTAAAATTTCTCATGAATCGTAAATTTATTGAAGCATAGGATATCACTATATCATTATACAAGAGAACAGATCCCATACCATTATTTGATACAATACTATAAATAAAAATACCTTATCTATTATACAGTAGTACGAGCACATGTGCATTGACCAACCTTCTATTTCGTTCCTTGAAATTTTCCTCACACACATAAGTCCAAAGGAACTTAACTACCTTCCCTGTTAACTTGTTGAGGGAATTATATATCCATGATAAATCCTTAAAAAATATATGATAATATCCAACCAATCTAGAAAAATTATATATTTTAGTCACAATGGTTGGAATATGCCAATTTTTAATAACTTTCATCTTTTATGGATCCATCGATGTACCTTCTCTTGAGATTGTATGACCTGAAAATGAAAATTTATGTAGTAAAAATTGACACATGGTAAAGTATTCATATAACTTATCCTTCCATAGGGTCTTCAATAAAATAATCATGTTTTATTCATGCTCTTTATTTCTATTTGAATATAAAAGAATGTTGTCTATAAAGACCAACAAAAACTGATAAAGCTAATATCAAAACACTCAATTCATTAAATCCATGAATATAGTGGTAGAATTAGTTAGACCAAATGTAATCACTATAAATTCATATTGTAGATACATCAATTAGAATTTTATCATTGGCATGTATTTATTTTTTAACCTCAAATGATAATATCCAGATTGAAGACCAATCTTGGAACAATATTGACCACCTCGTAATTGATAAAAAAAATTCATCAATATGGGTCAGATGATACTTATTATGGTTTCTGATCTTGTTATGTTCCAAATAATAAATTAAGAGTGAAATATATCCATGTGTATTAGTAATAAAATGTATAGGTACACACAATTGAAATGAACTGGGATGAATGAATCTTTTATCAATATTCTCCAAGAGTTGATTATTCAATTCCTGTGACTCAATTTGGGAAATTCCCAATTAATAATTTGAAATATTTTTATCATCATGTATGAGTTCAATTGAAAAATAAACTTCATTATTTTTTGGAAGTCTAAAAAAATATTTGGAAAAACATCAAAAAAATCCCTTAAAATAAGAATATCATCAATTTCGAGTTTCTCCTCAACTATTTAAGATAAACACCCACTTTTAATAAGAATAATGACCCATGAAATAGATTTAATTTCTATTGGGTGTTCACATTCATCATAATACTGATAGAAAATCAAATGTTTATTTGGAATATAAAATACTACTTCTCATCATAGTTAAATGATATGGTATTTATATAAATAAATAAAATATATTACAATAACATTCTGGAAGAAATTATATGCTTCTTTTAATGTTTATGCAACACCCCAAGATCTCATAGTAGGTTATCTCATTAATGTAATTTGATAGCTTCCGTTACAAGCAACACCGAGTTCAAGCACACCACAACATTACCAAACTACCCGTTCAAAAAAGCGGTTATAAATAGTATTATCTACATTTTGAATCTTATATACTCTATATAATTTTAACATTCATATTATGTGTTTCTTAGAAATAATATAAGAACAAATTCATTTTTTTCAGATAAAAGAAGTATTTTTCTAAAAATGAAATTTTACCACCTTTTAATGGAGAACCCTTTTTAAATCCAATATTTGAAAATTTTATATATTTAATTTGAAAAAATAAACTTTTTCTTTATAATCGGGACATAAAAATTTATTTTCGATAAATTTTTGGTGTTTTTCTGATAACTTTCATATTTGGGTGGATAGTGAAAATTACTAAATTTTAACTGAAAAAAACATTTTTAATCAAAAAAATTTATAGTGTTAAATTATACATTTGAATGGTTTGGAAGTATAATTAGATTATATGTTTTTATCATTTAATACAATGTTGGTCATTCTAAGTAATTTCACATTTAAATTTGATATAAACACAGGTCAATATTTTGATAGTTTTTACTTTTTTAAAACTCGTTTTTTTGGTTTTGACAACGGTAATTAATTTTAAATTAATTAATGAAACTTATATATTTTTAATTTGGTAAAATATAATTCATTTTTTATTTTGGAATATCAAAATTAGCTTAGGGTGGATTTTTGGTATTTTTCTGAAAACTTTCAACTTTTGATGAATAGTAAAAACACTAAGATGTTGTTTAAAACAAAATTTTTATTTAAATAGTTATATATTTTATTTAAATTTATTTTAGGTCAAAATATATTAAAAATTTCTATATAAGTTCAATATAATTCATTGGAGTCATTTTATAATATGTTTAGATATATAAAAATTTTATTGAACTTTTTACTGTCTTTTACCCACCTCCTAAGAGCATTTGAAAATTTGCATAAAATGTAATATTACTACTTATGTAAATTTGATTTTAAGAATCCAAGTGACATGGTTAATATTAGTAAGTAAAATGTGGTTCAATAAGATAAAAATAATTTTTGGTGAATAGTAACTTTTGACTTTTCTTTAGCACGGTTAAAAGTAAATCAGAAAATTAAAGGTAAAAATGATATTATTATTACCCTAAAACTTGTCCAATTTATATTTTATAAGTTTAATTCTACCAAAAAAAACCTTAGGAATAAAATATGACCCTTTAGGTCCACTTGGATTAGATTAGTACATTTATTATTATTTAATTTAATGAAGAGTTAAAAGTGTTAAATTCAAGTTTTCATAACTAAAACATTTTAATGTAGGGTTATATATAATATAAATTCTACTATAAATATTAATTTTAAAGATAAAAATATTTCCAATATAATGGTATTTTATATATAATTTTTAAAAATTAAATAATTTAATCTATATATGACACAATGATGATGCAGTAATTACCTTACTAATGAAAGATTAAAATAATTGATATTATTAATATTCAAATAAATTTAATTTGAGACATTTGACGAATTAAACTAATTTTATAGGTTAATATTACATTTTAGGGTTTATTAGATGAATATTTTCGAGGTGATAAGGTTTTTATGACTTTCACAAAAACAAAATACCAAATAGTGTCAAAATTAACATAAATTAATTTTTTAAAAAAAATACTATATTATTGGTTGATATAATATTCTTAAAAATATAAGGATTGTCCAAAGGGCTTAAATAATATTATATATGTCATTAATGAACCACTTGAGGTTCCATGGGATATTTATAGTAAGTTTATTAACCATATAGTGCAAGAATACAGAAAGACATGGTAAAAGTTAAATTATTTAAGTTAGAGTTAAAGCTAAAAGATAAGATTAAAATGGTAACCTAAACTTGTCTAAAACCTATTTTTTGAGAGGATTTCGACCCATACCCACTTTAGATTCCAAATAAATAAATTTGGAGCCATTATCATCCGAATATTATTTTATTATAAAATAAATTTCAATCTTTTCCTAAGGTTCCCTTCACCCATCTTATAAAAGGGCACTCCCCCTTTTCTCAACTTCACACCATCAAAGCCATTTGGATTGGCCAAAACCGGCCAAAATATCCTCTAAAATATCCTCCATTTATCCTATAGGACTTTATTTGGTCCAAAAGCTAACCTAAAGAGCCCTTTTGATCAAATCAAAAGGAAGAACCCGAAGAAGAGGTAAATATTTCATCACCTCTTTCAAGTTCTTTTCTTCTTCCACTTCTTCTTTACTTGTTGTTTTCATTGTAAAACAACAACAATATAATCTTCTATATATTTTTATGTTATTATAAAAATGGTACAACCATATTCATTATTCTATCCATCCTATGAATGACATGTCACCATATGTGCGTACGTACGACTTACCGTCTCCACGTCTTGGTGTTGTTGTTATTCAATACATTATTATATTGGATGGGTATAATAGTGATGTATAATTGATATAAATAATAAATATAACATGATAATTATAATGTATATATGATATAACATCCAATTAGATACGATTTTATTATGAAAATAAGGATATTGTTTCTTGTGCGTACGTACGGATTACCGTCTCTACGAACACGATGAGATTCATTCCCCATTGTATCCATCCAAGACTAATTTTCATTTGATGATTAAAAATAATGTTTAAATACTTAATATTATTCTGAATATGAATAAGATACTTCATATCCTTACCATACATTACCTACGTAACCAAGCATATAAAGGAAAACGAATCAGTTAACACCTAAAACGATGATACTATTGAAATATCATTAACAAAGCAATATTAGAAGATCATATATGATATAATATTACGGTATATGGTTCTTGTATAATTTAATAACAATTATTTCACGATTATACAAGAGTTTAAACTACCCTAGACGAAGGAAAAGTACTAGGTAAGGGTTAATTTCACAATCTCTTTATTATCCGAGGTTGTTTTTACGTAAGTATTTACTAGGACCTATTTATCATCCACATCTGTGTTTTCTTAAAAATGTATTTCAAAATTTTTTTCTCTATTTATTAGACAATGGGTTAAAATCATTTATACCCTTATTTGAACTTATATGTTTCGAAAGGAATCTTTCCATCATTTTCCAAAAAGGCACTTTATGACCTTTTCGACAAAATTAAGGTAAGAATATTTTTTTACTTATACGGTGGGTGTAGAGATTTTCTATCATTATAACATCTTCGAAGCTTACCTTACAATATTATAAGAATATTTTCAAAATAAACGTTTTCTTTATAATTAGGTGACTTTTAAATGATTTCAAAATAGAAATATATATTTCTATAAAATAGTTATGATTTCATCTATGTCCACATCCATTGATAAATTTTACACTTATTTAAAGTTAATAAATTATGATACAAATATTTCATATTGTATTATAGGTTTTGTGATATGTTTGACTATGGATGAGTTATTTTTATGTCATTCATGGTTTATGGTTAAAGTATTGACATTTCATATGCTCTTTTTAATACGAATGTTTATGTTATAATTCAACCTTTTCTTAAGATGATTGTATTGGACAAGTATGTTTCGGGTTGGGGACCAGTAAAAGTAAGCCCTTCGGGTTGGGGTCTGGTTACAGAAGACCCTCTAGGTTGGAGTCTGGTTATAGTGGCTCTCTGGGTTGGATTCCAGTTATAGAGGCTCTCTGGGTTGGAGTCTAGTTATAGAGGCTATTTGGGTTCGGGACCGGTTACAGTTAGCCGCTAGGTCCTGGAACGAGGCCTTGAAATAGAAATTATAGTCTGGTACTATACATTCCCTCATTATGAAATTAGTTATTACATGTGATAATTCAACTAGTAGAATATCCATGTTCATGTTTATATGGTAATATTTGATTTATTTTTTCCATATTATGTAAAAGTTTATGTTTAAAAATGCTACGGTTTTTATTACACATCTTTCCTTAAAATTTTATAGCTTCCGCTAAATTATTTACCCTTACTAAGCATCTGAGCTCACCCCTTTCTTATGTTTTATTTTCCCTGGATCCCAAGAAGTGTTTTATGTTTGAAATGAAGGGTTAAGCTAAGGGAATAATGGCGTTCTCAAAGGATGATTTCTTTGTTGTATGTTAGAGAGTGTAATGTAACCTTCACGTATGAAATATATTTTCCAAGACTGCTAAAATGATCTTTCTTTCAGGACACGATTCCTTGTAATCATGCCAATGTATTAAAATAATGCAATGACTCTAGGAATCTAGGGTCGGGGTATTACAGTTGGTATCAGATGAAGTTTAGTATAAACCTTGGAAACTAGATTTAGATAAACTCTGATTAGAGTACATTATCCTAAGATAGAGTTTGAGGACTAGTATAGAAGAATTTCCTAGAATTTTGGTATTGTAGAGATTTTGTGAGTTTTCCAAGAAATACATCCCTGTCTGGATACAAGCAGGTAGAGGTGGCTCTAGCGTAGATGCACCTTGTGGTAAAACCTGAAAACACCTCTTTGAGCTAGAATCAAATGAGAACTGGTGCATGACAACGATCCTTGCTGCACTCTTGGTTATGACACTCCCGTTGGATATGCTTAGGATAATTCACATTTTCATTACAAGACATTATGAAGGATTTAAGAGTAAATAATTTCTCAAAGAAAACATTTTTATTATTATGGATTATATCCATAAATTTTTTGATTTATGTTAGTTATTTTAAAATTTTGGAATTATTCATTGTGATTCATAAACTAACCTAGTGTATGCCATTTTTTAGAAATGGTTCCCAGTAGAAGGAATGAGAACTCTATCAATACGTATGATCCAAAGAGTTAAGAAGGATCATATATTTCATGGTTTAAGCCAAAATTTATAAGGGAAATACTCTCCCATGATTCTCAACACATGAAGAAATAATATCATGAGTTAATAAGATAAGTAAAGAATTATCAGAGTCCTATGGCTTTGAAGGAAAGAAAGTGAAGAAAAGGATGGTGGAGAGAAAGATGGACAAGGAGAAGAGGGGAAATAAGGATTTACCATATGTGATAATTGTGGAAAGAATCAATTTGGTAAATTCTTGAAGGGAATGAGAGTTTTTTTATAAGTGTAGAGAAAAAGGACACCAAGTAGGTGATTGCAAGGGTAAGAAAATGGTTTCAAATGTAAAATGCTTCATCTTCAAGGCGTTGGGACACTACGCGAATCAATGTCCCAGTAATCAGAGTATACCTCAAATGATACTATTTGATAATAATCAAGCTATGATACTTCCTTAGATGAATAGTAATGACTAGTGTTATTATGCTATTATTATAAGATTATTTCATTTGAGTGTTTTATCAAAAATATACTGTTTAAATGAATTATGGAGATAAATAAGGATTGTACTGCAGTACTATTTTATTGGGGATTTGAGATTATATGGTTCTAAGAAATGTGAACTAATAGTAAGCTACAATTTTTGGAAAATACATGGTTGAAGGAAAGGTATTACTTAATATGGTCCTGATAATGAGGTAGTGATTTTGGAATAAGTGATGGTTGATTTGGTTAAATTATATTGGATATTCTTGACTTCCTTGGAACTGATTAATAGTTTTTTTTATTTCATCATTGTTGGAATATTCCAAATTTTTGGATATATGGAATATATCCAGTATTCTATAAAGAATAAGGGAGCATGAATGTAATTAATAAGGTTTTATGGAAATTCAAGGTGTAACCATGTTTTAAAAGAATACATGATGACGATGTTCACAATTTATTATGTGGAAAAAGGATCTTCATTGTGTTTAACTTCCTTATAAACTTTGGACTGTGAGTTTGGATTAAAGTATTTTGGATAAGTCTAAATGTTGGAATGGATTAAGTTTGAAATTGGATACAATTGTTAAGGTTATTTTGGATTGTCATAAAAAGGACAACCCAGATGTCGGGTGACAGCCAATCGCGTCCGGCAAGGCCGCAAGACTTGAACCCGCAACCGAAGGGTGACAAGGTTGCATCACCTACCACTGGCCTACGTGATGACCTGGATTGTATAATGTAGTTTCTTTTATAAAATTTATGATAGGTGAATTATAAATTCATTATTTTGGGAACCATATACGATTAGTATAAAAATAATATTTTTTTGAAATCTTTTGGAGTGAAAGATGAGTTTGTGGTAGGAATTAGTCAAAGGACGTAACACTGATTTCCAAGTATATATATATATATATTTATATATTTCCATCTTATTCTATGAAAAAATTAATTCTTAAACTTTTGTTAAGGGACTTTGTCTCAATCTCCTTTTATTGAGGCATACTTTAATTTCGAAATGACTTTCTTTGAAATGATGTATAGAACCCCTTGACTTTTCATTTCAAGGGGATTCTTTTTCTATGAAGTGTTTTACTAAACGAAAAAAAGACTGTTTTTTAACGTAAGCGGTGACAATGACATTTTATCCGTTGCAACTTTTATTTGATATTTGGCTTCCTTAACAAGACAAATTTTGTTTAAATAGAAAATAAAAACCATATAATCTTTTTACATTTTTTGGTATTGAAAATGGTTTTGATAATGGATTTGTTAGGTAAATATATTTAAATGATATATTGTGATTGATGACCTCAATCACTCCCTATAAATATTTACATTTTCCCTCCAATTATGTGTCTCTAATTTCCACCAATGTTCTCCTAATCAAGATCATAATTTGGTAGTAACTTTTTCATTTCCCTTTCTCTTTTATTATGACTAAATTTTACTAACCCAATATCTGATGTGGGTTTTCCACAATGGTATTTCTCCATTTTTAACATTTTATTTTTGAAGAAAAATTTCAAATTTCAAGGTGCAATTTATTGATGGGGGGATAATGTAACACCACAAGATCTCATAGTAGGTTATCTCAATAAAGTAATTCAATATCTTGCGCTACACGCACCACCGAGTTCGAGCGCACCACAACATTACCAAACTATCCATTAAAAAAAGCATTTATAAATAGTATTAACTGCATTTTGAATTTTATATACTATATAGAATTTTAACATACCTATTATGTGTTTATTAGAAATAATATAAGAACAAATTCATTTTTTTTCAGACAAAAGAAGTATTTTTCAAAAAATGCAATTTTACCACCTTTTAATGGTGAATCCTTTTTAAATAAAATATTTGAAACTTTTATATATTCAATTTGAAAAAAATAAACTTCTTATTTACAATCAGAAAATAAAAATTTATTTTCAATAATTTTTTGGAGTTTTTATAATAAATTTCATATTTTGGTGAATAGTGAAAATTACTAAATTTTAACTGGAAAAACCTTTTTTAATAAAAATAATTTATAGTGTTCAACCATTGAATGGTTTGGAAGTATAATTTGATTATATTTTTATCATTTAATACAATGTTGGTAATTATAAGTAATTTCACATTTAAATTTAACATAAACACATGTCAATCTTTTGATTGTTTATTACTTTTTTAAAAACCCATTTATTTTCGTTTTGACAATCGAGAATTAATTTTAAATTAAAAAATGCAACTTATATGTTTTTAATTTGGTATAATAAAATTAATTTTTGAATTCAGAATATCAAAATTATCTTAGGGTGAATTTTTGGTATTTTTCTAAAAACATTCAATTTTTGATGAATAGTGAAAAACACTGAGTTATTGTTTAAAACCAACTTTTTATTTAAATAATTTTTTAGTTTATTTAAATTTATTTTAGTTAAAAATAGATACATAATACCTATATAAGTTCAATTTAATTCATTGGAGGCATTTTTTAATAAGTTTAGATATATAAAAATTTTATTGAACTTTTTACCATCTTTTACCCACCTCCTAGGAGCATTTGAAAATTTGCATAAGACATAATTTTTCCTCTTATCTGAATTATATTTCAAAAATCCGAGAGACACAGTTGATATTAGCAAATAAAATTTGGTTCAATAAGATAAAAATAATTTTTGGTGAATAATAACTTTTGACTTTTATTTACCATGGTTAAAAGTAAATAGGGTAACTAAAGATAAAAATGATATTATTATTACCCTAAAACATGTCCTAATTCTGTTGGATAAGTGTAATTCGACCAAAAACAACCTTATGAATAAAATATGACCCTTTAGGTCTAGTTGGATTTTATTAGGTTATTTATTATTATTTAATTTAAAGAAGAGTTAAAAGTGTTAAATTCAAGTTTTCATAACTAAAAAATTTTAATATAGGGTTATAAATAAGATACATTTGACTATAAATATTCATTATAAAGATAAAAATATTTCATACATAATGGTATTTTATTTATAATTTATAGAAATTAAATAATTTAGTTTATTTATGACACAATGATGATGCAATAATTACCTTATTAATGAAAGATTAACATAATTGATATTATATGTAACAACCCCAGATTTTATGAGAATTACTATTTTTAATTTCATTTATGTCTTGTGTTGTATCCTACACCCAAATTAGCTTGTTCTATATGAAACACCGTATTAGCTTGCAGTATATGCAACACTATTCTTGGCTCATATTACACACAATTTCAAGTTCGTTTTGTAGAAATTAGTCTACACAAAAGTATATATACATTTTGTTTAATGTATAAATGAAATATGTTTTGATTATGTTATATGCAACAACAAAGGGATATTGCACTACACACAACCTTGACTTGGCTTGCATTACATGCAATCACGACCGTCCTTGATAGCGTGTGTAGTACGCAATACCGGGTTTCACTAAACAACGATATGTTGTTATAATATTATTATGAACTAGAAATTATGAATAGTATTAAATAAATTTTAAAGGTTATAACTTTATTATTCATCTTACACATTTTATAGAACATCGTGTGAGAACAAAATGAAATTTTCAAGTAAAATAAGTATTTTTCAAAAAATACAGTTTTGCCGCCTATTGATGGTGCACCAACTTTAAATCGAGTTTTTGACATGTTTATAAGTTCAATTTTACAAAATAAAATTCTTTTTTTTAATCAGGATATAAAAATTTACTTTGGATAAAATTTTCATATTATTCAGATGACTTTCATATTTTAATTAATAGTAAAAACATGCTATATTTTAATTAAAAACAACTTTTTTCATTGTAATAATTTATATGGTTAAATTATAATAGAAAATTGTTTTAAATTATAAATAGAATATATTTTTAAAATTTAATATAATGTATGTCATTAGCATTTATTTTGCATTGAATTCATAGGTAAAATAATTTCAATCTTTTGTAATGTTTTAACTTTTAAAACTCATTTTCTTGACAACGGGATTAATTTTAAATTAATTTCGGCAACTTATATGATTTTAATTTGGAAAAATGGATTCCATATTTGGAATTATTAGGTCCAAATCATGTTAATATGCTACTTTTTACTTTTGGTCCCTATGAATAGTAACTACGGTAAATTTTATTTACCCTAGTTAAAGGAAAATCAGGTAATTAAGGGTAAAGATAATATTATAAAATTACACTAACACTTGTCTTAATATAATTGGATGATTATATTTTGTCCTAATTAATATTTGGGTTGAAATATAATCCATTGGAACCCACTTGGATGTGATTAATACCCTAAATTTATTTTATTTTAAAAAAAGTGAAATATGTCTTACTCAAAATTTAATAATTTGATTATTTTTAATATAAGGTTATATAGAATATAATTTTGATTATAAATAATCATTTGAAATTTAAAATGATTTTCTTTATCATGGTAATTTATTTGTTATTTTTAAGAAATATTTAATTACCTTAATAGATTATAAATTAATGAGGTTGAAATTATTTATTTAGTGAAAAATCAATAATATAGTTTTTATTTAAATAATAATACATATAAAAAGAACCAGAATATTGACCAAACCGTATTGGTCGAGTATATATATACCCTAAGAATCCGAGGGTAGATTTGTGGACCATTTGGAGACTTATAAAACAGATTATGACATTTATATTATTTTATTTGAAATGATGTCAAAGATGTCACCATCATAATTTAACAAATATAACAATTTAAATGTTGTGATTTTAAGATGATAAATTCTAGTAAAATTTTTTTAATTAAATTTATTATATTTATCTTCATCATAGGATATTATTTTTAATTTTATTCAACTAATAAATATATTAAATTATTATACAAAAATGATGTAGTAATTGTTTTATTAAGAGAAATATCAAATAAATGGTCTTATAAATTTTAAAATAAACATTATATGAACTAATTAATGTTCTCCAAAAATTTTATAGATTAATATTAAATTTTAAAAATATATTAAACATTTTTGTTTGAATATATACTCTGTGTGAATTTTATTTAAATTCAAATAAATTGATACTGTCGAAATGAACACTATTGTTTTTTTATAAAAATAACATATTATTAAATTGAATAAAAATAACATAAATATTTTAAAATTATAAATTTAAATTTATATGATCTAAAATTTCATAAATTACCAAATTATGGATAATTTAGAATACATAAGTAATTATTTATAACAATTTAAAATCTAGAATATTATTACCACAAATAAGAATAAATAAATTAAATAAGGATAATTTAAATTGATAAGGTTTAAAATAAATTCCCAACATGTCTAAATTTTATTGGATTATGATATTAAAACCTTATCTAATCTCATATTCTAATTGAGACATTGTTGGAGGTTTTTACGTGGGTTTGGAATTTATTATAAATTAATATTTCTTATGTTTCCAAAGGTGCCCCTCTCCTCCCTTATAAAAGGGAACCTCCTCCCTCTCCTCTTCACAACACTTTGAGACTTAAAGCTCGGCCAAAACCTGCCTATTTATCTTATCAACTTCCCTAGAAACATTTTTGATGTTCTGGTCTTCTTAAAAGACCATCTCTTGTCCCTTAAGAGGAAGCTTAAAGGAGGTGCGTCAAAGAAGATGTAATCTCTTCTACCGATTCTTTCAAGATTATTTCTTCTTCAACTTCTTCTTATTTAGTTGTTTCATTATAAATTAATAACATTAGTATCACTAATACACTGATATGTTATTATAAATATTAAACAACCCCATTTCACCTTCTATCCATCCTACAGAAAACAAAATCACCGTGCGTGCGTACATACGGAATACCGTCTCCACGCCGTGGTGTAATCAGTTTTTCCACCACCCCCTTACTTGGATGGGTATAATGGTGTAAAAAAATACCATATATGGTTATTATTACATAACACTGATTATGAGATATTATATCATCCACTCCTATTTTATTCAATGATTATGGGAACGATATCATCGCTCGTGCGTACGTACGGACTACCATCTCCATGAACGCGATGAGATTCATTTTCCATGACTAACCATTAAAGTATGATTATAAAGTATATATAGTAAATAATCATGAAAGATATTACATAATAATTATACTGGATTTATGTACATATATGATTCATTTACTTAATTTCATTGAATTCAATTAGGAAACAAAAACAACGTTCATGTGTATGTACGGCCTACCGTCTCCATGAATGGTGTATTTCATTACATTTATCGATATATAATATATATTTATATGATGAATATATATTATATATAAATCATGTTTTAAATTACGGAATTAAGTAAATTAGGATATAAGTAATAATATCGAGAACAACAAATCGAAACACGTACGATAAATGAAACGATTTTACACAAAACGCTGCTTTAACATGGAATTTACAAAAGAACGGGTAATATAAAGTCATAAGTAAACCATATATGATATCATAACAATGAATATGATTCTGTAATAAGTAAATGACATTATTTAAATCATTATACAAGAGTTTAGGATATATATGAAGCATATCAAACATAAGGTAAGGGATAACCTTTCTAATCTCGTGTTTATATGAGATTGTTTATTTGTGAAATTTACTGGGGTTATATTTATCATCCATGTACTTATTTTCTAAAAATGGTTTCATGAATGTTTAAAGTCATTTTTACCCATTTTTTACTTTTACTACATGGTATGTAAGGAATCTTTCTTTTTTTGCCATACGAGGTACTTTTTGACTTTTCCGGAAAAAGTACGAGGATAATGTTTTTTTAACTTATACAACATGAATGGATTTTTACGGTTTCATAACTCCAAATTTTCATGAAGCTTAATCTACAAGTTTTCATGGTTATTTTCAATAAAATCCTTTTCTTTTAAAATTGTGTGGCATTTTGTTAAAAGAAAATTATTTTGAAGAAGAAATAATATTTTCCTTAAGAATTCATTTCAAGTGTTTTATCAAAACCATATTCCATCTAAGATGAATTTATTTAGTATGTTTATGTTTCAAGTATAATTTCTCTATAATTTAAAAGGTTTGTTTTTTCTTATGATGAAATGATATCTATTTATTTTATATGGATTATGTTATGATGAGATGATGTTTATGACACCCATTTTATTCGTTGGGTTATTATGAATGATGTATGTTTATTTTGTGGCACAAGTAAGAATGATTTCATTATGAGATGGGTAGGACCGATATCTCCCTACAATGCATTAGGTAAAGATTTATATCTCATGAGATAGACATGGCTGGAATGACAAGTTAATCCGGTTCAGTGACAGAGGACTAGAACAAGGAGTGAACTCGATTCAGAAAGGGACTTTGTCAACTAAGATGGTCTTGGAAGTAATGTCTTGGCTACTATGGAAATCATAACATGTGATTAATGGTTTCCACAATTACATGTTTTATTTCCATGCTATTTTATCATGATTAATGTTTCTTTATGATCTATGCCTTACATACTGCAATGTTTTATGTCATTTCTCAAGATTTTGATATTTAAACATTATGTTCATGTTTTTTAAGTTCAAATGTATATGATTTGTTCTATTTTATCCATGATTACCCTTACTAAGAATTTGAGCTCACCCTCTATATGTTTTCTTTTCCCCAGGATTTAATGAAAGGTTTTAGGTAAGAAAAACAAGGGGAAGATCTTTATGGGAGATGTTGAAGATATTTCACCATGATTAGAAGATTATATTCTGAGTTTCCAATGACACTAAACTATTATGGTCCTTGTGTGTCTATTTTTGTTATGTATTAAGTATTCCTCAAAAGCAATTTAATGTCCATGTACGTAATGCTTTGGGTCTCTACAGTTGGTATCCGAGGAAACATTTAGTCAACCTTTGTAAACTAGGATGCGAAAACTTTTGTGAAATCCCTAGAGATATTTCTAAGGTATGTCTAGGGATGCCTCTAAGGTTAATTATAAGTATAGGTTATAGTCTTAGAATTACAGTAATGATATTATAATTAAACCTAATATGTTACATGTTGAAGGTACTCCCCCTTGATTATGATTTTTTCCTCCCACACTATTTTTTTGGGTTTTAGAAAATGGCTGGAAACAGGATGATACACAATAATGGAGGATATCATGGACAATGGAATGATATTATTCATGAGAAACCAAATGAAATTGGATCTGGAGGTCCACATATCATTATTATGAATAATAAGAAATATCATAATATGATTAATAATCTGAATATTGGTAAGTTTCTCAACTCAACTAATAAGAGAAAGATGGAGTTTCATGATGACCATAGAGGAAAGAAAGTTCAATTTCCCTCATGTAAATCATGTGGGAAGATGAATTAGGGAGAATGTTTCAAAGGAACTTGAAGATTATTTCGGTGTGGAAAAAAAGGACACAAAGCCAATAATTGTAAAGGAAAAGGTTCAGTTAACACCATGTATAAGGATAATGGTATTGCAAAGACATCAACAACGCATAAATGTTTTAAATGTGGAATGTAAGGGAATTATGAAAACCAATTCCCTAAGGGAAAGTCTCATGAAGAGAATCAGCATGGTCGTATGGGTAGTATTTATGTTGATGATGACGAAGAGACTACAAATGATATATGAGATGGAATAATTGTTCAAGATCAGTCAATGGTTTAAGAAGGTAGTGGAATAATTACATGTTTATCAAGAGTAATGTTGTATAAGTAATCTCATGGTACTTTGGAATAATGAGACATCTAAGGATTGTTACACTATTATTTTTCCTTATGTTTTTGAAAGTAGATGTTAAATGGTACTAGTAACCATGAAAGGTTATTCTGATATTTTTGGAAAGCACCTAATATGTGCATAAATAAGGGATAAGGAGATAATGAAATGTTTGATAGTATTAATGAGCTCATGAATGATATAATACAAAGTGATATCATGGTTTGAGTATATAGAATTTTGGGGATTTTGGTATGTGGAAAGAGTTACCTTTTGACAGCATTCATGTTTTCACTATGGTTCTATGATAATTTATGTTTCAAGAGAATACATTATTAAGGTATTCACATGTTTGGAATGCGGTCAAAAAGATATATTTTATGATATATGGGGGATAAATGATGGTATTCACTTTCTTATTATGTGACCTTTCCAGTAATCATTTTCTTTATTCTATGAGATTCAAATGAAGTATTTTGGTTAAGCCTAAAGATTGGAATAAATTAAGTTAGCCATAAGATAGTATTATTTAAGGCTAGAAATTTTTTTCGATATAATTTCTGTAATGTTATAATAGTGTAGTTTTAGAAAAAGGACAACCTGTAGGATGGGTGACAACCCATCACGTCGGACAAGGCTGTGGGAATTAAACCCACAACCGAAGTGTGATAGGCCTTTATCGCCTACCACTGGCCTATAGGAAGTCCCTGGTTAGTATAAATTAGTTATAATTTATTATGTGGTATGATATATGAAGTATAAGTCCATTTTAGGAACCATATATGATTAATCTCACTACAGATGGACTTATGTATATTTAATAACTTTTTCTAACCTTTTGTTTGAGACAAATTGAATGACCTATCGTTCAATCGCATGATCCGTTAACACTTCATGGAAGACAAATTCAACTTCATTTCTTTAAGGTAATAAGTTAAAATTGTTCAAGGCACGAACAATAGTGAGATTGAACCAAAATCAAGTAAGTATTTATTTTAATTCAAAAATTCTTCAACAATAGGGAAATGATCTTGAAAACCAAAAATGTTGTCTTAAGTGCTCTCATATCTGATGAATCAGATGTTACCTTAGATCATTACAAATTTATGGCTTTGTGATTGTTGTCATTATCATAGCCATGGTTTCTACCACTCTCCATCAGAACAGGATGGTTATATTTCTCTTCCATATGCATATTTTCACCGATGTTATATTATGTGGAAACCCAGTGATTAGTTAATTTGGGTAACCATTACATTTCATACTTTAGTTTTTAAAGATACGTTTTGGTATTTCTTTTTATATTGTGGGTTTCTATGAAATAATCTTTCAAGTAGTAAACCATTTATAACACCAAAGAATTCAGAGAGAGAAATTCATTTTAAGGGGGGTAGAATGTAACAACCCGAGATTTTATGAGAATTATTATTTTTAATTTCATTGATGTCTTGTGTTGTACACTACACCAAAAATATCTTGTGCTATACGAAACACCGTATTAGCTTGCTGTATACGCAACACTATTCTTGGCTCATATTACACACAATTTCAAGTTCGTTTTTTAGAAATTATTCTACGCAACATTAAGTATATATTGTGTTTAATCTATAAATGAAATATGTTTTGATTATGTTATACGAAACAACAAAGGGATCTTTCACTACACACAGCCTTGACTTGTCTTGCATTACACGCAATCACGACCTTCCTTGATAGCGTGTGTATTACGCAATACTGGGTTTCACTAAACAACGATATGTTGTTATAATATTATTATGAACTAGCCGTTATGAATAGTATTAACTACATTTTTAATGTTATAACCTTATTATTCATCTTACACATTTTCTAGAACATCGTGTGAGAACAAAATAATTTTTTTGAGTAAAATAAGTATTCTTAAAAAAATGCAGTTTTGCCGCGTTCTGATGGCGTACCCACATTAAATCTAGTTTTTGACATGTTTATAAGGTCAATTTGAAAAAATAATGTTCTTATTTTGAATCAGGATATAAAAATTTACTTTGGATAACATTTTCATATTATTCTGATAACTTTCATATTTTTATGAATAGTAAAAACACGGAATATTTTAATTAAAAACAACTTTTTTCATTGTAATAATTTATATGGTTAAATTATCATAGTAAATTGTCTTAAAGTATAAATATAATATATTTTTACCATTTAATATAATGTATGTCATTAGCAATTATTTTACATTGAATTCACAGGTAAAATAATTTCAATCTTTTGTAATGTTTTAACTTTTAAAACTCATTTTCTTGACAACAGGATTAATTTTAAGTTAATTTATGCAACTTCTATGATTTGAATTTAGAAAAATGGATTCCATATTTGGAATCAGTAGGTCCAAATTATTTTAATAGGATATTTTTTTATTTTTGGTCACTGTGAATAGTAACTACGTTAAATTTCATTTACCATAGTTAAAAGTAAATCGAGTAATTAAGGGTAAATATAATATTAAAAAATTCCCCTAAAACTTGAGTTAATATAATTGGATGATTATATGTCGTCCTAAGGCATATTTTAGTCGAAATAGAATCTATTGGAACCAACTTGGATGTGATTAAGACCTTTAATTTATTTTATTTTAAAGAAAGTGAAATATGTCTTACTCAAACTTTAATAATTAGATTATTTTTAATATACGGTTATCCAAAATATTATTTCGATTATAAATTCTCATTTGAAAGCTATTTTTTTATTTATCATGTTAATTTATTTTTAATTTTTAAGAAATATTTAATTACCTTAATAGCTTATACATTAATGATGTAGAAATTATTTATTTAGTGAAAAATCAATAATATAGTTTTTATTAAAATAATAATGCCTATAAAAAGGACCATAAACTTGACCAAAACTTATTGGTAGAGTATATATATACCCTAATAATCCAAGGGCCGATTTTTGGACCATTTGGAGCCTTATAGAACAGATTATAACATTTATATTATATTATTTTAAATGATGTCAAAGTTGTCACCTTCATAATTTAATAAATATAACAATTTAAATGTTGTGATTTTAAGATTATAAATTTGAGTAAAAATATTCTTATGAAATTTATTATATTTATCTTCATAATAGGATTTTATTTTTAATTTTATGCTACTAATAAGTATATTAAATGATTATACAAAAATGATGTAGTAATTGTTTTATTAAGAGAAATATCAAATAAATGGTTTTATAAATATTAAAATAATCATTATATTAACTAATTAATGTTATCCACAAATTTTATAGACAAATATGACATGTTAAAAATATATTAAACATTTTTATTTGAATATATCTTCTGTGTGAATTTTATTTAAATTGAAATAAATTGATAGTGTCAAAATGAACAGTATTGGTATTTTATAAAAATAACATATTATTAAATTTATTAAAAATAACATAACTATTTAAAAATTATAAATTGAAATTTATATGGTGTAAAATGTAATAAAGTACCCAATTATGGATAATTCACAACACATAAGTAATTATTTATAACAGTTTAAAATCTAGAATATTATTACCTCAAATAAGAATAAATAAATTAAATAAGGATAATTCAAATTGATAAGGTTTAAAATAAATTCCCAACGTGTCTAAATTTTATTGGATGATGATATTAAAAACTTAGCTCATCTCATATTCTAATTAGGTCATTTTGGAGGTTTTTAAGTGGGTTTGGAATTTATTATTAATTAATATTTCTTATGTTTCCAAAGGTGTCCCTCTCCACCCTTATAAAAGGGCACCTCCTCCCTCTCTTATTCACAACACTTTGACCCCTAAATCTCGTCCAAACCCTACCCATTTCCCTTATCCACTTCCCTAGAAACATTATGGAGGTTTTGGTCTTTTTAAAAGACCAACTCTAGTCCCTTAAGAGGAATATTAAAGGAGGTGCGTCAAAGAAGAGGTAATCTCCTATGCTGATTTTTCAAGTTTCTGTCTTCTTCAACTTATTATTCTTTATATTTTCATTATAAAGTAATAAAATCAGTATCAATAATATAATAATATTTTATTATAAATATTAAACAACCCCATTTCACCTTCTATCCATCCTACGGAAAACAAAATCACCACGCGTGCGTACGTACGGAAGACCGTCTCCACGCCGTGGGGTAATCTGTTTTTCCACCACCCCCTTACTTGGATGGGTATAATGGTGTAAAGAATAACTATATAAGGTTATTATTAGATCATAATGATTCTGAGATATTATATCATCCACTCTAATTTTATTCAATGATTATGGGAACGATATCATCGCTCGTGCGTACGTACGGACTACCGTCTCCACGAACGCGATGAGATTCATTTTTCAAGATTAACAATTAAAGTATGATTATAAAGTATATATATTAAATAATAATGAATGATATTAAATTATAATGATACTGGATTTATGTATATATATGTTTCATTTACGTAATTCCATTCAATTCAATATGAAAACAAAAACACCATTAATGCGTACGTACGACATACCGTCTCCATGAATAGTGTATTTCATTCCATTTATCGATCTATCATATATATTTATATGATAAATATATATTATATATAAATAATGTTTTACATTATGGAATTAAGTAAATCATGATATAAGTAATAATATCATGAAAACAAAATCGAAACACCTTTGATAAATGAAACGATTTACCCAAAACGCTGCTTCATCATGGAATTTACAAAAGAACGGGTAATATAAAGTCATAAGTTAACCATATATGATATCATAACACTGAATATTATTATGTAGTAAGTCAATGACATTATTTAAATCATTATACAGGAGGTTCAGATACATACGAATCATATCAGACATAAGGTAAGTGATAACCTTTCCAATCTCGTTTTTATCTGAGATTGTTTATTTGTAAGTATTTACTAGGGTTATATTTATCATCCATTTCCCTATTTTATAAAAATGGTTACATGTATTTTTAATGTCATTGTTACCCATTTTTTACTTTTACTACATGGTATGTAAGGAATCTATCTTTTTTTACTATACGAGGTACTTTTTGACTTTTCCGGCAAAAGTACGAGGAGAATGTTTTATTTAACTTATACGACATGAACAAATTTTTATGGTTTCATAAATCCTAATTTTCATGAAGCTTCATCTACATGTTTTCATGTTTATTTTCAATAAAATCATTTTCTTTTAAAATTATGTGGCATTTTGTGAAGAGAAAATGATTTTGAAGAAGAAAGGATATTTTCCTCAAGAATTCATTTCAAGTGTTTTATCAAAACTATTTTCTATCTAAGATGAAATTATTTAGTATGTTTATGTTTCAAGTATATTGTCTCTATAATTTACAAGGTTTTATTTTTCTTATGATGAAATGATATTAGTTTATTTTATATGGATTATTTTATGATTGGATGATGTTTATGAAACACATTTTATTCATTGGGTTATTATGAATGATGTATGTTTATTTTTAGGCACAATTAATAATTATTTCATTATGAGATGGGTGGGACCTATATCTCCCTCCAATGCATTGGGTAAAGATTTATATCTCATGAGATAGACGTGGCTGGAAAGGCAAGTTAATCTGGTTCAGTGATACATGACTGGAATGAGGAGTGAACTCAATTCAGAAAGGGAATTTGTCCACTAAGATGGTCTTGGAAGTAATTTCTTGGCTACTATGGAAATTATAACATGTGATTAATGGTTGGCACAATTACATGTTTTATTTCCATGCTATTTTATCATGATAAATTTTTCTTTATGATCTATGTCTTACATACTTCCATGTTTTATTTCATTGCTCAAGATTTTGATGTTTAAACATTATGTTCATGTTTTTTTAAGTTCAAATGTATATGATTTGTTCTATTTTCTCCATGCTTACCCTTACTGAGCATTTGAGATCACCCTTTATATGTTTTCTTTTCCCTTGTATTTAAAGAAAGGTTTTAGGTAAGAAAAAAAGGGGAAGATCTTTTTTAGAGATGTTGAAGTTCTTTCACCATGATTAGAAGATTATATTCCGAGTTTCCAAAGACACTAAACTGTTATGGTCCTTGTGTGTCTCTTCTTGTTATGTATTAAGTATTTCACAAATGTAATGTAATGTCCATGTATGTCAAGCTTTGGGTCTCTATATTATAAATATCCAAATAAATGTAATTTGAGACTTTTGAAGAATTACACTAATTTTATTGGTTAATATGACATGTTAGGGTTGATTAGATAAATTTTGTCTTAGTGATAAGTTTTTTATTACTTTCAAAAAAACAAAATACCAAATAGTGTCAAAATTGACAAATATTTTTTTTAAAAACTACTATATTATTGGTTGATATAATATTCTTAATAATTTAAGGATCATCCAAAAGGCTTAAATAATATTATATATGTCATTAATGAACCACTTTAGGTTCTCTTGGATTTTTATAGTAATTTTATTAACCATATAGTATAGGAATACAAGAAGACACTGTAAAAGTTAAATTATTTAACTTTGAGTTAAATCTAAAGGATATGGTTAAAATAGTAACCTAAATTTCTATAAAACCTATTGGTTGAGAGGAATTAAACCCATAACTACTTTATGTTATAAATAAATCAAATTGGAGCCATTATAAGAAGAATATTATTTTATTATAAAATAATATTTCAATCTTTTCCTAAGGTTCCCCTCACTCCTCTTATAAATGGGCACTCCCCCTTCTCTCAAATTCACACATTCAAATCCATTTGGATCAGCCAAACCCAGCCCAAATATCCTCTAAACTATCCTACCTTCATCCTAGAGGCCTTCCTTTGGTCTTAAATCTGACCTAAGAAGCACTTTTGATCAAATCAAATGGAAGAACCCTAAGAAGAGGTAAATATTTCATCACCACTTTCAAGTTATTTTATTCTTCCACTACTTCTTTCCTTATTGTTTCAATTGTAAAAAAATAAATATAGTATCTTATATATACTATGATGTTATTATAAATATGGTACAACTGTATTGATTATTCTATCCATCCTATGAATGACATGTCACCATACGTCCGTACGTACGACTTACCGTCTCCACCTCGTGGTGTAGTTGTTATTCAATACATTATTATATTGGATGGGTACAATAATGATTTATAATTGATGTAAATAATAAATATAACATGATAATTATTTTTTATATATGATATAATATCCAATTATATATGATTTTAATATCAAATGAATGATATTGTAGCTTGTGCATACGTACAGATTACCATCTCCCCAAACACGATGAGATTCATTCTCCATCGTATCCATTCAAGACTAGTTTTCATTTGATGACTAAAAATAATGTTTAAATACTTAATATCATTCTGAATATAAATAATTTACATCCTATCTATTCCAAACATTGCTTATGTAACCAAGCATATAAAGGAAAACTAATCAGTTAACAACTGAAACGATGATACAACTGAAATATCATTAACAAAGAAATATTAGAAGATCATATATGATATCATATTAATGTATATGGTTCAAGTCTAATTTAATAACTATTATTTCATGATTATACATGATTTTAACCTACTATCGACCAAGGAAAAGTATGAGGTAAGGGTTAATTTCACAATCTCTTTATTATTCGAGGTTGTTTTTATGTAAGTATCTACTTGTACCTCTTTATCATCCACATCCATGTTTTCCTAAAAATGTTTTTCAAAACATTTTTTACTATTTACTAGACAATGGGCTAATGGAATTTATACCCTTATTTTACCTTATATGTTTTGAAAGGAATCTTTATGTCATTTTCCAAAAAAGGTACTTTATGACCTTTTCGACAAAATTAAGGTAAGAACGTTTTCTACTTATACAGGGGTGCAACTATTTTCCGCTGTTATAACATCGTCAAAGTTTCCCTCACAAGATTATTGAAATATTTTCAAAATAAATATTTTCTTTATAATTATGTGACTCTTAAATGATTTCAAAATAGAAAGATATATTTGTCTCAAATAGTTTTGATTTCACCTATGTCAACATCATTTGATAAATTTTACACTTGTTTGAAGTTAATTAATTATGATATAGATCTTACATATTGTATTTATGGTTTTTTGATATGTTTGATTGTGCATGATTTATTTTTATTTCATTCGTTGTTTACAGTTAAAGTATTGACATTTCGTATGCTAGTTTTAATACGAATGTTTATGTTATATTTCAACCTTTTCTTAAGATGAATGTATTGGACTAGTATGTTCTGGGTTGGGGTCTGGTTACTGAAGACCTTCTGGGTTGGAGTCTAGTTACATAGCCTCTCAGGGTTGGAGTCCGGTTACAGGGGCTCCCTGGGTTGAATTCCGGTTATAGAGGCTCTCCAGGTTGGGGTCCAGTTACAGTTATCCCCTAGGTCCTAGCACAAGGCCTTGACACAGAAATAAATGTCTGGTACTATACATTTCCTCATTATGAAATTAGTTATTACATGTGATTATTAGACTAGTAGAATATCCTTGTTCCTATTTATATGGTAATGTTTGATTTATTTTTTCCATATTATGTACAAGTTTATGTTTAAAAAGGCTGTGGTTTTTATTACACATATTTCCTAAAAAGTTTATATATTCTGCTAAATTATTTACCCTTACTGATCATCTGAGATCACCCCTTTCTTATGTTTAATTTTCCTTGGATCCCATGATATGTTTTATGTTTGAGATGCAGGGTTAAGCTAAGGGAACAATGGCATTCTGAAAGGATTATTTTTTTGTTGTATGTCAGAGAGTGTAATTTAACTTTCAGGTATCTATTTTCCAAGACTGATAAACTGATTGGTCTTTCAGGAATTGATTCCTTGTAATCATGGAAATTTATTAAAATAATGCACTGACTCTAGTAATCTATGGTTGAGGTGTTACAGTTTAATTGTGTGTTTTCATGTTTGTAAGTATTAGAGATATTTTCGAGAATTTTAGTAGGACATGGGTAGGGTGTTTTCTACAAGACCATTTTAAATCATAAATTTGAAGTTAATGGTTTAAATGATCCTATGGGAACAAGACCTAAAATGGTTTATGATGAAATAATCTTGAAATCAATAATTTACTTTTTTTATTCCGTAAATTTCTTTTATGACATTTGATCCCCTTTTATATCATAAAGTGATTTCTTGTGGTAAATTAAATCCAAGGTGATGTGTTTTTTGAAATAAATTTATTATGGGGTGTATACACTATAATTATTTTATTAATGACATAAAAAATTTATCCCATTGGTTTTTACATACACTAGACATTTGATGTTTCTTAATTTGGAAGGAAACTCCTATTTCGAACCCTTGGAGATTCTAAGGAAGATTTAAGTGTCTCATCTACCTTCGAGTTCCTCTATTCAACATTAAATCTCCATGGCAGTTGCATCACTTCTTACTAGTAAGTGGTATTAATGATTCTTTATTTATACTGGTCATAGTAGAAATGTGGAACAATGTTTTGGATAGATTGAAAATGTGGTGATGTTTAGTTTAATACTTTGCTGATCTGTTGTGCGATCTTATTTTAGGGGACAATCCTTTGTTGGTTTTGGTGTGGGTAGGGGGGTGTATTTTCTTTGATGTATGTTGTGATATACTTTATACACCATTAGTTTCGTTTGTGGAATGTGATTATAATATGTGAGAATGAATTATAGGGCCTCTGTCATTGTTTTTTGATTGCTTCTTATATTAGTGGATCCCATTGCAATCACGTGTGATCTGATTTGAGGGAGGTGGTTCCATCTCTAGCCTATAATAAATGTAACATGAATGGCCCAGTTTTATAATTTATTTTATAAATTAATGGGAATTTTTTATTTACTTGTTTGTGTGTAATTGGTTTTTTGAGAAAATGTGATTTTCACCTATTTTGGGAAAAAGAAAAGGTACTTTGTAATCATTGTGAAATGGATTTATGAAATGGTTTTCAAATTATGATTTGGATGATTTTTTTTGAAAATTATCACTTGGGAAGACTTGGGTTCTTAAGTGGAAGGTGTAACAATATTCCTTGTCTGTGGTTACTATCATGGGGTTCACTCATGTGGTGTTCTTTTTCTCCATAGGATTAGTGTCCCTAAGGGTTATTATACACTGTTGGTATGTTCACTTTATAGGTTATTCCTCTATTCCCAAGATTCTATACATGTATAGGGGCCTGATACCCATGATTTTCTATGTTTCGGTATGATTTTTCTAGCAATACCGACTTGTATTGATTCTTGGTGTGATGTACCCATGCTTTGGTTTGTATTTATTAGCTTTTATTTCCTGTTCTGATGTATTTTATATACATTGAAACTATTTTAACTATATTTTTTTATAAATTTGTAATAAGGGTAATGTTTTAACATGATATTGATAAAAAAATTATTTAACTAATTATCATGTCCTATTTTCATTAAATTTGTGTATGTTTTGATTATTATATAGGGTCTTGTTATGAAAAAACTGAGTGAGATCCGATGGAATATATTTATCTCACACCATACACACCCCTTAGATGGTGTGTAGAAATAGTTATCTCTTTTGATGTTGGTAATGGCTAGGAGGTGTAGTGTGATGGTGAATTTTTAGTCAGCTAGTGTTGGGTAACTGGTGGTGAGATCTTGGTACGTCATCCATTTATCACATGGAGTAGTTATTTCTCATTTTGGGTTTTTTTGTTGTTGTTGGACTCATACCTTGGAGTTTTTTTAGAAGCTTTTGTGTTTTATCATTTCTACTATTTTATTTTAGTTATTATATATATTTTCTATTTTATTGTATGATTCTTATTTTGGTTATGTATATAGATCCCATTTAATCAGTTTTAGGTTGGGAGAAATCATTCCCTATATTTTTTTGATGCTTGTGTTCTAGTCTCTAACCCATGGGGATTTGTATTTCTCTTCAGGTATATGGAATATTGGGTTTGGTTCTAGTTTTTATGGGTATCCCGTGTCATTTTGTTACAAATTGGTATTAGTGGCATGATTATTCTCAGTGTTGGGATGTCTATTAAATTGGATATTAGATTATTGGGACTTAATATCCATGTTTTGCTGTATGTCTGTCCAAATCCTACCATGAAGAGAATCAAGTTATCATGGATTGTTTGTATGCATGTCACTTTTGTTTATATTTGATCTAAATCTCAAATTTTACATATAATTTTACAGTTTGAATTGATATTTTCTGATTATTTTATCATTACTCTATTTTTTATGTGTAGAAGTATATCTCAAAGACATATCCTATCAGTATCACAATAGGACATTGTAGATGCTCCTCAAGGGAATCCTCATTTGGATTAGGATCTTTTAAATCTATCTTGTATGAAGTTTGTGTCATGAACAAAAATTTACCACAAGTACATAATGCAGTTGTTGTGGTGTAGCTAGGAGCTAGAGGAGAAAAGTGATCAATCTCAAGTGTTATCACATGAGAATAAACTATCCTTTAAGGGTATTCATGAGATCCTACAGGTGGAGGACTTCTTGGAAAAGATTTATAATATCTTATAATTCTTATATTCACCTGATTTTATAAGGTTAAGTGAATAGTGTTCATACTCTAGGGTCCCAAAAAGAGATGGT
This sequence comes from Viscum album, assembly GCA_963277665.1. Lineage (NCBI taxonomy): Eukaryota > Viridiplantae > Streptophyta > Magnoliopsida > Santalales > Viscaceae > Viscum > Viscum album. Next base: position 1,455,026,545 of record OY728120.1, read on the forward strand.
GGGATTCTATGGACTAGGAAGATAGAAAAATAATATTAGACCAGAATGATTTCAAGAACTCTTATTCAAGTATCTTAATCCAATGTCTCTGATGGTGGAAACATATCTTGAGTTCCTCTCTTTGAATTAGAGAGAGTGTTTAGTGTCGACATACACTGACTGGTTCATAGAGTTGGTTCATTTTTTTAGAGGTAGCGAAGAATGATAAGATAAAGGATCAGAAGTAACTATCGGGTTTGAGACCAAATTTCAGATAAAAAGTATTCATGCAAAACAATATACCTATATAGAGATGGCATATAGGGGTATGATGGCAGAAATGGACACGATAGGAAGTATGGTCCATTTTTCCTTTTATCTTCGACCAAGTGGTAGCTTCAATAGTGTACTGGGAAAGAAGAGGAAGTGGATTGAGCATCGCATGAGCGTTCGAGGTGGTTGGCATCAATGTGAATCTTCTACACCATCAATTGAAATCATTAGTGTGTACCCAACTTGATATCAGTGTGGAAATGTTGGGTACATGTAGCGTTCTTATTTCACACCTGTAAATATGTCATATAGTTAAGACTACTATGGCCATTTGTTGTTATTCTGTCATGATATTTATATGCCTTATTTTGGTTAGGGATCATTAACTCCCAATTTTTCTAAGACATAGTCATATGATTCAATGTCTATAAGGCCCTAGCCAGTGAACATTGGAGTGAAGTACCTTCACATAGTGGATGAGTCTTCAGAAGAGGCTGACACATGTCTAGTGACTGTGAGAGGTACCATATAGCGACCCATTCTTTTCACACAAAGAAATTACATAACTTTTTCAAAATACATAAAAAATTATAAAAACAGATTCAGAAAGTCTATATTAGTTTAGTGCCTTTGGAAACTTGGAACACAAGTCATCAATATCAGTGAAATATCTTAAATGTTTCCCACAAAAATCATTCCCCTTAATAATTCTAATTCAAAACTTTTATTCATAACTTGGGGAAAGGAAACATAAGAAATGGGTGAGCTCAAATACTTAGTAAGGGAAAATAAAGGAAATGAATATCCATATCATGAACTTAAGGGTATAAGAATGTGATCATGACCATTAGAAGATCAGACCCTACATATTAAAGATCATAAACACAAATCATGGAATGAAGATATGCAGTTCATAAAACATGAATCATATGGAAATCAAGAGAATATGACATGAAATAATAACATATAAATAAGACATGTAATGTGGAATACACATAAACATATAACATAGTGAACATGTATAAGTAGAAACAGGTTCACATATAATGTTATGGACAAAAAATCAGTCCCTCTCATAGACTTATGGACAAGCAACCAGGTCCATGCATTATGTTTTGAACATACAATCTAGTTCACACAAAACATTGGGAACATGGAATCTGGTTCATTCATAATATAGTTAAAATATAATATGTTTCATTTATAACATTATAAAAATGTAATCAGGTTCACACATAAACTTTTATACATGCAACCAAGACCATGAAAAACATTGTGAACATGTAATCAGGTTCATGAACAATATTTATGCTCATGATTCATCCTTCTTTACCCAATTCATTGTAAGGATATATAGGTCCCACCCATAACATAATATAATCATACATACATATGACACAAAACATTCATCATATCATGACCCGTGAAAAGTGATGTGTTTTATAAACATAAAATCATAACCCATGGAATGAAATGGGTATTAATAAAATTTCATCACATCATAACCTATGTAAAATAGAGAGGTTTTACAACCATTTAATCTAAGAATATCTAGTGAAAAGAAAAAGGTTTCATAAAAATATAAACCATGAAAGAGAAATATATTTCATAAACATATAACCCCTGAAATAGAAATAGGTTTTATAAATATATAACCCTTGAAATAGAAATGAAAATCATAAAACACAAGCCATCAAAACCTAAAACATTAATGAAATGATACGAATGTAACATTTGTATCATTTATTAAAAGGGAATGAGTAACATTGAAAGATTCCATCATAGATGGAAAATAAATTAGAAAGATATTTTGAAAATATTTCTTAAGGAAAATATTCTTTCTTCCTTGAAAAAGTATCTTCAAATCATAAAATCCATTTGAAAACAATTTTCTTGAAAATAAACTTGAAAGATTATAATGAAATCCTTGAAAAACTTTTAGATAAATGTTTCTTTGATGACACATAAAGAGAACTTGAAATTTTTTTAAACCATTTCATTGAAAATTATTTTTAATTATTTTTAATAAAAATCAAACTTTAAACATCCAAATGAATATTTATAAAATTGATGGTTGGTAAATTAATACATGTCGTATGAGGTATGAAGAACATTCCTTTTATATGGTAAAAGGTTAGAAAAATTATTTTATTATAAAGTGAAAAGAATATTTATTTCAAAACTTTAGTGAAAAATAAAAAGTGTAAAAATGACATTTAATGATTATAGGAGAATAATATAATATTCCAGGAAAAACTTTTTAGAGAACATGATTTTGAAGGAACATATATTTCCATTCGAAGAAAGGGTAAATTCAGGCATTCTTATAAAATATTTGTTTACTATATTATGTACCAATGATTATAAAAATGTAACAAATACCCGAATAAATAATGAATAACTAGAGGAGAATAATATTGATTTTTTTTGAGATATGGATCATAACATTTCATCAATGGAAGCATAAACATAAACAACCTCAAAAAGCGATTAGATTGTTTCAATAAAGTCTTACCACACGGTAACATGGGATCATACCCTCCATGTAAGAAAATGGAATTAGATGAATCATATAATATCATGAAAATAAGGATATTAATGATATATAATGTCAAATACACCCCAATAGATAATGTAGGTTCATAACAAAAAATGTATCTCAAAGAAGGAAAATTGAGACAAAACTATCTTACCAATTTGGAAACTCTTGAAAAATAAACCTCCTGAAATAAATATCAAAGATTGGATATGTAAATACAAATAAATTTATTAATAATAATCATATAATACATTCTTGTAAGTATAGACACCATAAAAAAATAGATTGGTGAACATGGAATGTATCTCACCTATATAAAAAGTCAAATGAAATTCCATTACCTTGTGTCTTGACTCTCATCATACTCATAAAAAACTCTTATATAATATATATAAATTTATTATTCTTATATTACTGAACTATATTCTTACATATAATACCATATATGGTTTTATTATGACGTTATATTAACCTTTTGTTAATAATTCCATATTAAAGTTACACTTTGAGTAACATTCACTTTGTTCTTCGCATGTGTCTTAATTTGTTATATCTTTGGTCCTTATACTTATATCATGATTTTCAGAATATAAATAGTGATATAAATATAATTTATATTCTGTATAGATGTATTATAATACTCTATAGAATATATAATTATTAAATGGATTACACTATTAATGGAGACAATAATTTATATTCAGTATAAATGTAATTTAAATTCATGATGTATGTATGAACGTTGTTTCCATTTAATTGTTGTATTTAAAGAAATAAGGTAAATAAATTATATGTATATATATATGTATATGTATATATCATTATCACATTATCATTATTATGTCATATATATCAAAAAAGTTCACTAAACCCATCCTTAATACATTCCATGTTGTGTGTGAACAAATCACAGCGCTTTGAGAGGGTGGTAGTCCACACTTCCTCAAACAAAATTATCATATTTATACCAAATGAAAAGTATAAATATATCTGTGGTAAAAGTATTAAAGAAAATTAAATACAAAATAAATATAATATATAACATATATAAACATATTTTCCACCATAATTCCCAAAATTATTGGTGGGAAAGGAAAAATGAACAATATTCATTTAGTGAGACAATAAATCACTATACACAGACTCAGTAAGTTTGTTACACATTTGATGGATGTGTGTGTAACTGAAGGTAAAAAACATATCATAAAAACATAAAAAATTATATATATGATTCTAGTTTTGTTATAAAATCATGTAATAAGATGAATTTAGGTGGTGGAGAAAGAAAATAAAATAAAGGAGTTAGAGGGAGGGTGTTTCCTCTTAATTGGGTATCCCATTTTGGTTTTCACCAAAGAGATTACTTGGAAGGATTTATGAATAAATAGAGTATTAAATAATTAAAGGAAGGATGTTTAGGAGATATTTTTTAGGATCTTGGTCGATCCAAATTGTCTTGAGAGGTGTGAGGAAGTGGGAGGAGGAGAGACCTTCCTATAGTGGGGGAGGAGTGACACACTTGTGAATTTTGCGGAAGGGAATTCCACCAACATTTTTCCCATTTAAAGTGGATTAAATAATGGTAAAAATTAAAAAAAGTGATTATTAGGTCAAAATATGTCTATCCAATGGGTTTTGGAAAAGTTTCTAGGACATTTAGGCCCTTAAGTATAAGGTTTTGTCCTTGGTTAAGTATAATTTTACCTTAATCGATGTAATTAATTTTAGTTACATTCACTAATACTTTTGGTCAAAAACTAAGATGAACTTGTTAGTAATTATAAATTATTATTATTCCAAATATTTAATCAATATTTCAAAATTATAAAAATATAAGTGGTATAAAGTAATTTAAATTTAATGTCATAGTCTTGTCGATAATGCGAGTTTTTAAAGTAAAAACGTTAAAAAATTTGATAAGTTTTTATATCCAATTTCAATGTAAAATTTGTTAAACTTACCTAAATAGAAATAATTTATAAAATTATTATCTATTAAAACTTTAAAACAAACATAAAATGTAATTTATCCTTATAAATAAATTATATGAAAAACCAGTTTTGAACTAAAACTTACTATTTTCCACTATTCATTAAAAAATGAAATTTCACAAAAAAATACCAAAAATTTATCCTAACATAATTATTATTTTATGATTTCAAAGATGATTTTTATTTTAAATTATTAAATATATAAAATTTTTAAAAATTGGATTTAAAATGGGTTCACCATTAAAAGGTGGTAACAATGCCTTAATAAAAATATAATTTTTTCAGTATAAAATTTCAATTATTCTTATCTTATATCTATAAAATCTGTTGGATGAATTTCAAAAATATTTTATTAAATATATAACATATATATTACATTAATATAAATAACTAATTGTAATTACTTTAATTTATTAGGGTAAACCAACTTATAATAAAAATAATATTTTTCTTTATATTCGACCAGTTTTCATATTCATTTAAAACTAATTGGTAACATATAAACTATTTTTATATTTGTTTATAACATATATTTTTATAAATTAATTAATAAAATTAATAACCTATAATTTAATGACTAGGTTATATCTTATTATTTTAAATAATAACATTTTAATAATATATTATTGTTTGTTAAAACTTGGTATCACATGTTATACAAGCCATCGAGGAAAGTAAATAATTCTTGATAAACTTGGTGTTCCATATAGATCACATTAAAATTTTTGTTGTGTGTAGTGCATGATAACTTGGTGTTGTGTATAACAAAATAAAATCATAGTGATTTAATATAAAAAAATATGTTCAATTTTGTGTGAAATAAAAAATATCAAAAAGATAAAATTAATAGAAATGTTTTTACCAACATCTCAGGGTGTAACATTCTACCCCCCTTAAAATGAAATGTTCTATTAAAATTCATCATTTTTATCAGAGGTTTAATACATGAAATCTTAATTCATAGAAACCCACATCATAAAAATGAATACTAAAGCTTATCTTAAAAAGGGAAAGTTATAACCATAACAATTACCCAAATAATCATATAACTCTGTTTCTATATAGGAAAACATATATTGGGAGTGAATATTCAACATGGTGGAGAAGATTATATATTTATAGGGAGTAATTGTGGCCATCAATCCTTAACATGTGACTGATCAGATAAAATATAAGGGTGTGAAAGTCATAAATTTGTGATAATTTAAAAGGTCATCAATTCAATAAAAATTAAGGAATTAGGACAAACCATTTTTTATCATTATCCAAATAATGAGTAATTCTTTTATTGAAAAATAATACAAGGAAATATTTATTTAATATATTTATATAAACCAAATTAATTTTTAGTTGTGCTTTTATCTATTTCTAATTCATCCATAACATCATGAAATGGTTGTCGAGAAATTAGATTTGATGCCTAAAGTGATAAAATACACTTTTAGTTGATATTAAGTCCTATAATAGAAATAAAAGTAGGACTATTTTCTATAAATACTATTCAAAAACAATATAGTTAGTACCTTTATATGTAGAAATAAAAAGTAACTATAATTGTTCTTTATTAATAATTATTAAACAAAAATAATTATACCTTAACCTGGAAAGCACATAGTCCAGTGGTAAGAATGAAACCATTATCATCTTTCGGTCATGGGTTCAAGACCCACGACATTGTTTTAATTAATTGGTTTTCATCTAACATATATTATTTCATTTTTTTAAAAACCAAAATTATTTAATTTACAAAATAAATATGAAGGACATCCTTGAAATAAGGTTAATAACTAATTTTTTTTAACCATGGTTTTCAATACAATATCAATACGTAAATAATTCCTCCAATATTTAAATTAATATTTTCATGAATAGTTAAACTTATAACCATTATTAAAGATTAAAATAAAAAACTTTATAAAGAAATTCATGAAATTTGCTTTATATTGATCCCCAAAATAACACAAAGTAACTCTAGGTTGTTACATTCCAAACATGTGAATATATTCATAAAGTATTCTCTTAAAATAGGGAAATGACCTGAATTTCCATAAATCATTATTGAAATCATGAATTTTTCATTATTCAAATTATATTGGATCTATTCCTTAAATCAAAAAATGTCTTAGACTCCATCAAGGATAGAACAAACCACATATGAACAAGTCTTTACTAGTTAAAAGGTAATAAGTATCGTCCAATTTACCTATTCATAACCAAAATATCTTTATCCAAACAGAAATATCTTAAGATAAAGACCACATTAAGGTTTACCTTCCCTTAGTCAAAAATATAACCTCTTTATTAAATCACTTTACTAGTACATTGGAAACATTAAATATAAATATGTAAATACTGGGCTGAAAATGAAAAATAACAATCCTTGTATATTTCATTATTCATATAATTTTTCTGAATACAAATATATAAAAACTTCAATTAATTGATCCTTAATCCATTAAAAAGGATACCTCATCCTATTACATAATAAATCTTTCATTTAAAATTTTTATCTGTAGTCTCTTCATCATCAGTAATGTAACCATTACTCACACCACTTGGCTGATTCTCTTTATGAGCATTCCTATTGGGATATTGAGATGCATAATGACCATTTGTTCTAAAACTAAAACACATAACCTTGAATGATGTATTAGGTAGGATAATATTCTAATCCATTTCAATAATCTAACTCTTCATTTTCCACTTGTAGTCACTTTCTTTGTAGCCTTATTTTCCACAGTCAAAACATCTTATTGTTCATCTAAGTCATTAACTTAGGTTATTCAGTCCACATTATTATCATAAAAGAATCCAAATATTCTTTTTTCCATGGTCTCCACTACCTTAAATCCCAGTTAACTCCTTCTTTATCTTCCTTGGTGAGTCTTAGTGTTAGTTAAGGTGTACATTGTTAATCTTTTTCTGTGAAAACTGATTAGGCATGATCACAATGTATTTCACTTTAGTGATCATCCCACTTGACTAATCATTAGAAAATAATCCATCACATTCAATGTTAATCTAGTTCCTTTCAATTACCACCTTTTACTATGACTATAAGTATAGATTAATAAAGATTTATCTTATTGAAGAACCACATAATAATGAAAATTCACTTATAAGATGTATAAATTAGGACACCATTTTTAATATATGAAATCTTAGGTTTATCCTAGGTTATTTATATCCAAAATGTATTTAAATCCATCATGATGTTTCATGAAGAGTTTGTGAATTCACAAATAAAATCCCATGGGAGTGTCAACCCAGGTGTGCAACAAGACCCATTGTCATGTACCAGATTACCACGAGTTAGGCTCGACATATCTTGCCTGAGTTGTTACTCCTAGGTAAATCTGTGCTAGTGCCACATCCACTTGTTGTATCAATAAAGGGATGTATTGATAGGAAACTACTTACTCTATCCTTTAGTAAAATTCGAGGATATTTTCATATACTTTTTCTAATCCTTTGACTTATCCCTAGACATGTCCTTAGGGTTCTCAATTTGGATTTCTCATCCTAACTTCCAAAGGTTAACTGAAACTTTGCTTTGATACCAACTATAGAGACCATCACTTTTCATACATTGATATTATATAAAATTTTGTAATACTTAAAACATTATTCAAATAGACTCTTAAATACCACATTAGTTTAGTTTATTTGGAAACATGGAACAAATGTATTCTAGCTCAACGGATGGCCTTCAATGTTTCCCACAAAGATCTTACCCCTTAGTAATTCTAATTAAAAACCTTTCTTTATAACCTGGGGGATGGAAACATAATAAATGGGTGCGCTCAAATGATCAGTTAGGGTAAATAAAGGAAATGAATATGCATCTCATGAACATAAGGGTATAAGAATGTGATCATGATCATTAAAATATCATACCCTATATATCAAAAATCCTAAACATAAATTAGGGAATAAATATTGGTAGTTTATAAGATATGAATCATAAATAAATCAATATCAAAATCCATTAATTCATAACAAAGGAATAATATATGGAATGGTGGCATACACATCAAAAAATAACCTAGTGAACCTGTATAAGTAAAAACAAGTTTAAACATTTAGTGAAAGACATGAAATTAGGCCCTCCCAGAGAATTATAGACATAAATCTAGGTCCTTGAATAATTTTGGGAACATGAATTCAGGTTTATGAATAACATTGAGAACATTAAATCAGGTTCATGCATGACATTATAAACATATAATTTGGTCCACTCATAACTTTTTCAATATGTAATCAGGTTCATGCATAGACTTACAGACTTGAAACTAGGTCCATGCATAATATTGTGAACATGCAATCAGGTTTATGTATAACATTTATACACATTAGCCATCCATTTTTACCCAACACATTGGAGGGAGATATTGGTCCCACCCATCACATAATAAAATCATGCATTAATTTTCCACAAAACATTCATCATATCATCATCCATGAAAAGAGATGAATTTTATAAACACAAAATCATAACCAATTAAATGAAATTGCTATTATTAAATTTTCATCACATCATAACCCATGGAAAATAAATATATATCATAAACATGTCATAAAATCACAACCCATGAAAAGAAGCGAGTTTCATAAACATTTAAAACATGAAATAGAAAATTGTTTCATAAAAATATAACCCATTAATGAAAAACAGTTTTCATAAACATATAACCCATGAACGAAAATGGGTTTCATAATCATCATTCCATCAAAACATTAACCATTCATGAAAAGATATGAATGGAATCTTTGGATCATTTTCTAGAAGGAAATTAGTAACATAAATGGAATTTTATCTTATATGGAAAATCACTTTTATATATATTTTGAAAGCATTTACTAAAGAAAATAACTTTTTAAAACCATTTTATTAAATATAAACTTGAAATATTATAAATAAGTATTTGAAAACCTTTTGGAATCCTTTTTATTTGAAAACATTTAAAGAGTCTTTGAAAACGTTTTGATTACCATTTATTTGAAAATAACATTATTTTTTTCATAAAAATTAAACATTTAAACATACAAAGTAATCTTCATATAAATTATAGTGGGTGAATCTATACATAATTTATGAGGTAATACGAACAATCATTTTTCATGGTAAAAGGTTATAAAAATGGATTGTTTAGAAAGTGAAAAGAATATTACTTTTAAAAAATTTCTAAATGAAAAAAATGGTAAAAATTTATTTTAATGATTCTACGAGAAGAGTAGAATATTCTTGGAAACCTTTTTCGAGAACATGGTTTTGAATGAACACAAATTCCTGAGTGAAGAGTGGGTAAATTTGGGATATCATAAAAACACATTCTTAACTATCTTATGTTAAAAAGAGTAGAAAATGGTACTAATAAATTATTTAATAATGAATTATTAGAGTATAATAATAGTAATGATTTTTATAGAGATATGGATAATAATATTTCATCAAAGAAATCTTAAACATAAACAATTTTGAAAAGCGTTGAGATTGTTTCAATAAACTCTTACCACATGTTTACTTGGGATCATACTCTTAATTTAAGAAATTAAATTACATGAAGCCTTGAATATCATTAAAATAATTATATTCATGATATAAAATTTCAAATACACCTTGGGAATGAATGTAGGTGCATAAAAAATTATGTGTCTCAAAGAAGGAAAATTGAGACAAAACTATCGTATCAATTTGGTAACTCTTGAAACATAAACCCCATGAAAGAAATCTCATATAGTGTATATGTAAATAATTATAAATTTATGAATAAGAAACATATAATAAATTAATGGATGTATATACCCCATGAAAAATAAAATAATGGTGAACATAGTATGTATCTCACTGATATAAAAAGTGAGATGAAATTACCCTACCTTGTGTCTTGACTCTCAATGTGCTCATACAGAAATCCTATATAATATATATAAATTTATTATGAATATATCATAGAAATATATTCTTATATCTAATACTATATATGGTTTTATTAGGAATTTATGTTACCCACTTTTCAATATTTCCAAGTTAAGCTTATGTTTCGTGTAATATTCACTTTGTTCTTCGCATGTGTCCTAATTTGTTATAACTTTAGCCCTTATACTAATAAAATGATTTAAATAATATAAAAAATGATATAAATATAATTTATATTAATGATATTATTATTATTATAATAATCTATAGAATATAGAATTATGAAATGGAATACACCATTCATGGAGATGTTACACTGTACGTATGCATAAACATTGTTTCCGTTTAATTGTTGTATTGAAAGAAAGAAGGTAAATGAAATATATGTATATATATGAATATATATAATTATTAAAGTATAATTATTATATCATATATATAATATAAGTTCACTAATACCATCCTTAATATATTCCATGTAGTGTATGAATGAATCACATCTCTTTGAGGGGGAAACAGTCCACACTTCCTCAAACGAAATTATCGTATTTACACCAAATAGAAAGTATAAATATATGAATGGTAAAAGGATTTAAAAATATTAAATACATAATAAATATAATATATAAAATAAAAAACATAGTTTCCATCATAACTTCCACAATTATATGTGGTAAAATAAAAATGAACAATAATCGTTTAGTAAGGCGTTAGTTTTCCGTACACACAAACAACATGTTCATTACCCATTAGATTGATGTGTTTGTAATTTTACTTATAAAAATTATCAAACAAAATTACTATTATATTTAGGATACTGGTGTTGTTATATAATAATGGAATAATATTAATCTAGGTGGTGGAGAAATAAAATAAAATAAAGGTGTTTGAGGGAGGGTGTTACCACTTAATGGGTTAACTTCTTTTGGATTGCACCAAACGGATTCCTTGGAAGGATTTATGAACAAATAGAGGATTAAAGGATGAATGTAGGTATTTTGAGGATATATTTGAGAATATATTGGTCAATAAAAAGTTTATTTATAGTTATTATGAAGTGGGATGAGGGGAGGCCTTTTTATAGTGGAGGAGGTGTGACACTGTTTTAAATTTTGGAAAATGGAATTCTACCCATGTTTTCCCATGTAAAATGGATCAAATAATGGTAAAATTTATATTAAAGTGATTATAGGGTCTAAATATGGAAAACCAATGGATTTTAGACATGTTTCTATGTAATTTAGGCCCTTAAGTTTATGTTTTAATGCTTGGTTAAACAAAATTCTACCTTAATCGATGTAATTAATTTTAATTACTTTCACTAATATTTTTTTCGTCAAAAACATAATTTTACTTATTATAAAATATATGATACTATTATTCCAAATATGGAATCCATTTAACAAATTCCAATCAGAGAAGTAGTACATAATAATTTATATTTAATCCCACAATCGAATCGACAATGTGGATTTTTAAAGTAAAAATGTTCCAAATGTTACTATGTTTATTTACACAATTTCAATGTGAAATTGGTTCCAACGAACTAAATTAGATTAATTAATAAAATTATTATCTAATTAATATTTTAAACCAAATAAAAATTTAATTTATCATAATAATTAAATTATATGAGAACATATTTTTGATATAAAATTTAGTATTTTTCACTATTAATTATGAAATGAAAATTCATAGTAAAATAATACAAATTTAAACTAACATAATTTTTATTTTATACATTAAATGATGTAATTAATTTTTAAATATTATATATATAAAATTTCCAAATTGTTTTAAAATGGGTTTTCCATTAAAGGGCGTTAAAAATTCCATTACAAAAGTATAGGTTTTTAAGTATAAAATTTGGTTTGTTATTATCTTATGTATATCAAATATATTTGATGAATACAAAAACATATTTGATTGAATATATAAAATATATATTTTATAGAAATAACTAACAAATTCAAAATAATTTAATTTATTATTGTAAACCAACTTATAATAATAATAATAATAATAATAATTTCATTTATATTCAAACCGTTTTCATATTCATTTCTAATTAATTGGTAACCTATGAATTAATATTATATTTGTGTAAACTATATATTTTCATAAATTAGTTAATACTATTCATAAACAAAATTTTATTAGCTAGGGTATATCTTATTATATTAAATTATAACATTTTATTAATGTATTATTGTTCGGTAAAACTCGGTATTGCTTGTTACGCAAGCCATCGAGGAAAGTCAATATTGAACTCAATGTATGCTAACCTTGGTGTTTTATGTATAGAATGTTAAAATATATACTACAAGTAGTGCATTATAACATTTTGTTTTATAAAATGAAATCCAATTATAGTGATATAATATATAAAAATTATTTTTAGTGTTGCATGAAATAATTTTTTTTAAAAAGATTAAATTAATTTTAAAAATAAAATTTCACAAAATCTTAGGGTGTTACATACCATATTTTTTCATCCTCTATAGTGATTGATTAATTTGATATAGATTCCTTTCAATCATTTTTATCTACTTGTTTTGTTTATGCATTGAAACTTCTAATATAGATCATGTCCTTTGTTATGGAGTTAGTGAAACCTCCTTGGAAGAGGAAAGAGAAGGGGTTTCAGAGTCCCACTTGCTCACTATCGATAACTGACATAGAGTTAGTTTGGGATTTATTCATTCTTAATTTGGATCTGTTTGATGATATCATTGAGATAGTTTGGATTGTCATTCATGGTGCTAAGTATGATGGCTATCATGGACATGTCTCATTCCATTCAAAAAATTGAAGTTCCTAGGTGTTTTAGGGAGAGTGGTATATAAGATTTTTTCATGTATGACCTGTAATCCGAGATATTTGGAGTGTGTTATCTACTATTTTAGTTGAGTTTGATGATGTTTCTTCTATTCGTGATCTTCCCTTGGTTGTTGGGAATTTCCCGAATGTCTTCCTGAAAAACTTCTATGATATTACTCTAGAGAGGGTGGTAGAGTTTATGAAAGATCCAGTGATAGTTACCTAGCCTATCTTGATACCCTCTTATAATATGGATCCATTAGAGATGATAACTCAATATTCAGTTGGATGGTTTGATGGGGAAAGGTTTTATTTTCCCTAGTGTTTCACCATGGGAATCCCTAGTGATAATTTCCAAGAAGGATAATAGTTCACTTCCATTTCATGGGTACTATCAACAGTTGAACCTATATATGGTTATAAATAACTATCCTCTTCCCCATGTGGATAATTGGTTTGATCAATTAAAGGGGAAAAAGTGGTTTTCAAAATCAATATTCGGTTGGGTTATCATCAACTCTAGGTTTGAGCATTAGATATACTGAAGATGGATTTCATGAGAAGGTATGGCCATTATGATTAAATTGTGATGATATTATTTTGGAATAAAAATACTTTAGTTTTTATGGAATTAATGAAATATATATTCCATTAGTATATATAAAATTTTATAGTAGTGTTCATGGATGTTATTTTGGTTTATTCAAGATATGGGGGTGAGCATGAGAACTATCTAAGTCTAGTTTTAGAAATCTCATGGAGTCACTATTTTTATAAAATGATTTCAAAATATATTTTATTGGTCCTGAATTGAAGTTCTTGGGGAACAAGATTTATGAATGTGGCTGATCAGTTGATACCTAAAAGGTGAGGTCTATCTTGTCATAGGAGGATCCATAGACCATCTTTTAGATTCATAGCTTACTTGGGATTGCTAGATACTATTAGTAGTTAATCAAGGATATCTTGAAGTTGGCATCACCTTTGACTACCCTTACAAGGAAAGGGGTGAAATTCACATGGGATGATACATTTTGTTTTTTTCTTGATAAAATTAAATGAATCATGACATTGACTCCTATTTTGTTCTTACCTAATCTTTGTAAAGGGTATGTGGTATACTATGATGATTTTAATTATGGTATGGGCTGCGTGCTTATGTAGGATGATCATGTTGTGGCCTATGGCTCTCTTCAACTTTGGTTACATGAAAGGAATTACCCCACTCATGTTTTGTATTTTTTCACAGTTATGAATGCACTTGAACGTTAGTGGTACCATCTCTTTAGGGAGAGGTTCGCAATCTATTATGACCAAAAGAGTATGAGCTATATATTTTTTTAGAAGTACTTTAATCTCATATAGAGTTATCAGGTATAAAATCTTTAGACATTAAAATTTTACATTTTCTACACCAAGAGGAATGAAAATTTCATCGTATGTATTCTCAAAAGGAATGTGCCATCACATGTTTTTTCGGAATCAAAGGAATAATGGAACCTTTTGGTCATATTCACTTAGCTGCATCTACATGCCTAGGAGGATGTTTGATATATGGTTTTGGCTAGATTTCACTTATTATCACCTATACTTTGTTATATTTTTTAGTTTCAATAGAAGGATGATAGATTTAGGTGAACTTGAGAAACCCTATATTGTGGGAAGATCATTTCTGATTAGTATCTCCCCTTAGATGGTATTCTATGCTCTAGGGATCCGTTTTTTGTCCCAACATCTTTGAGGAGTTTTGTTTTTTATAGTCATTATTCTTCATATCCCATTAAAATGGATGTTATAGAGATATATTATGACATGATAAAAAATTTATGATGGTTGGGTATGAAGTGTAACATTACTAATTTTGTGCCCTATTATTACACCTTAAAAAAAATAAATGGTAGAGTAACTATGACCTTTTGGTTTTATCCAGACTCATCTTGTGCTGGTTTAGAAATGGGATGAGTTTTCCATGGAATTTATTATTGGATTACCATAGACTCCCCAAGGTAAGGATACTATCTGGGTGGTGATTAATCAATTTACATAATCTAATCATTTAATTTCAATCATGGGAACCACTAAAGTTAAAGATCTTGGTAAATTTTGTGTGCAGGAGATCAGGAGGTTATATGTGGATATATTTTCTAAATTTTTAGATAGATATCCTAGGTATAAATCACGGTTTTAGAAAAGTATCCATGACTAAATTTGAACTTAGGTTAGGTTGAGTAAAACTTACCATCCATAGTTATATGGTTAGATAGAGTGTTCTATTCAAATTTTGATGGAAATTCTCCATACATGTGTCTTAGATTCTAGTGGATCTTGAGATAAACATCTGAGTTTTTTTTGAATTTTCTTATAAAACAAATTACCTGTTTGTTGGGAAGAGGTGGGTGAGGACTCTATTTTGGGATTGATTCTCATTTCCGAGATGTTAATGGGGGTTCAAGATATATGTCGGTGTTTGGTTATAACCTAGAGTCAATAGAAATTATATGCGGATCATCAACATCATCCTTTAGAGTTTTTAATTGGTAAATGAGTTTTCTTAAAGGTTTCTCTTTGGTTGGTTTACCATTGAATTATAAAATAGGGAAAGATAGATCTCAGATATGTTAGACCATTTAAGGTCACTAAGAGGCTAGGGAGGTTTCATATTACATAGAATTACTATCTTGTTAACAAGTATTCATTAGGTTTTCTGTATATCTCACCTCACGAAGTTCCATCCTAATCCCTCTCATGTATGAGTTAGGAAGAGATCGAGAAAGAACTAGAAGTTTTAGTTGTAGAGAAACCTACAAATATTATTGATTATTAGGTGAAATTATTGTGTGGTAATTCTATTTCACTGGGAAAAGTGTTATAGTGACATAAATCAGATTCTCATGAGACTTTGAAGCTTGAATCTTCGGTGAGAGAGTAGTGTCCTCACCTCTTTCTAGAGAACCATTCTTCCACATGAATTATTTGGGATATAAAATGTTGTGGTGGGAAGATAGTAACATCATGGATAAGAAGGTATTATTTTTTAATGTTTAAGAGTGTGTTTTTGATCAGTAGGACCAAGATATATTTTTTTTAATTTCTATTAGACCATGGTTGGGTACTTCTAGTAGAACTATTTTATGTTGTAAATCTGTAGTCTATGGGATAAATGTTTCACTAAGAACAATCCATCAAATTTGAAGTGCCCAGATCAGTGTGAATCACTGAGAGGGGGAGGGGGTGAATCAGTGATCCCTTAAAACTTTTTACTAATTGATTCTTTATCAATTAAACCTCTATGGCTTGTTAAGGCCTCGATCCACTCTTCTTGTATCTCTAACCTTTCCATGAATGATGCAGTAAATGTAAAGGCACTGGACACAAGGATTTACAAGGTTCGGCACCAAAGGCCTACATCCTTGCCATGCTCTCCCAGCATGGATTCTCCCATTATAATCTGTTAGTATTACAATGGTCGATACAGAGTCCCACTGTATCTCTCCTGAGTCCCACAGGAGGGTCTTTATACTGCGTCCCACAGTGTTACCAGAGTCCCACTGGCCTGCTCCAGAATCCCACTGAAGACTTCTTCTCCCTGAGTCCCACAGGGTCTTCTCCTGGCTCCTCAAGTCGCACGAGTAGCTCTTCTTCACTTTAAGCTTCTTCAAGTATCCTCAGCAGCCTGGGATAAAGGCTGCTGGCCTTGCTCTTCTTCTGATCACTTGTGGTGAACAGGTCTTCTCGTCTTGCTCAGGATTTATCACCTTCTTCTAAGGATGACCTGGCCTCTCTCCAATTACTGAATACTCAGACAATTGATGTCTTTACCTTCGGTCTGGTCCAGTCTCACTCCTGGTCTTGGACAACTCAAATGAACACCACTGATTTGGCTCTATTCACGTGTGCACGTGCATCCATGCATGCATGCACTGCCCTCTTTCTCTTCTTGGTGCAGTAGACCCACAAAGGGTATAGTCAGTTATAGCACACACCTTCTTTGATCTTCACACAATTAATTCAATTTGTTTACACACATAAATGTGTGTTCTAATTTTGTGTGAGTATTCTCCTTCTTCTCCTTCTTAGTGTGTATACACCACTTAGCACACACTAAGGTTCGGCCTTTTAGTTCTTTTGCACACACAAATGCCTATGGCCTTTTCCCTCTTCTTGTTGCACACCCTTAACCCGTAGGTTGTTCTTTAATTTTGCACACACAAAATGTGTCTTCACTTGGTGCACACACAAGGCTTGAAAGCCTCGGGTCTTCTTTTCACTTGGCACACACCCACTGTCCGTAGGTGGTCTTCCACTTCTCTTGGCACACAAAGGCACTAAGGCCTCGGGTCTTCTTGCTTTGCACACCTACTGCCCGTAGGGTGTTCTTCCTTCACTTTGCAGACAAGCACAAGGCTTGGCTTTCTCAATGTTCACACAAGAGGGACTGCCTCGGGTCCTATTACTCCATTTGCACACACACTGGATATGGCCTCGGGTATTTCTCTTCTCCTCTTACCACACACACGAGGCAAGGCCTCGGCCTTCTTTGTCACACACACAATGTGTGTAGAACACAACCCAAACTCCCTGTCTCAAATGAAGGCGCGCAAGGGGTGCGGCCCTGTTCTTCCCTTCACAGCCGTGACTGTGCCACTGGCCGTGGGTCGCGCAAGCCACAGGTGCAAAGCACCGCGGGCGCGCAAGTGCAAACCGCGCAGGGTATAACACCGCGGGTGCGCAAGCGTGTCAAGGACACCTTGGCCGCACTAGTGCAAACCGTGCAGGAGGCACGGTGCACAGAGGGGGCGCGCAAGTTGGCGCTGCCCTTCCTCCTCTTCTTGTCGCGCAAAGAGGTTGCGCGCAAGGAACTTCAGCCGCACAAATCTTTGCGCGGCGGCTTCTTCTTCGCGAGGCAGAGGCACACGCGGATCAACAGATCTTCAATGAAAATATCAGCAAGCAAAATGAGAGCCTCTGGCTCTTCTTTTATAGGCAGAGGGATGCCCGAATCATCCGCGTGCGATAAATCTCAAACCCCCGAGATCTTCGGATCTTTAAAGATTTTTTCAAATCTCGTTTCTTCATCTGTTTCACGCGGGTTCACTCATTTTTCTTTCCTCCTCGTGCATGCGATTTATAACGCATGCACGACCTCTGTTTAAGTCCAAACCATGCAGAACATCAACACCGAACGGCCTCGCACCTTCGGTTTGCTTCGGCTTCATCGAATTTCCCCATCCAACGTTTGCATGTATTTTTTTTATTGCATGTATATGTTCCTTACGGAGAGACGAGCACAATGGTGCCTTCGGCTTCGAGAAAGACATCCGGGAGCTCGACTTCAGTACTCGGGAAGCCACTGGTTCAGCGGGGGACGTCGGGTGGCTTCGGTCGAGCTCAACGAAGGAGACGACGCTAGGAGCCGTAGGATCAGGCGATCAATTATCCTCGGACGGCCTGGATCAAATCGCGGCGCCGCGGATGGATCGTGCGGCGCAGATCAAGCGCGCGATGGCTCGGACGGCCAGGATCTCTTCCGCGGGAAAATCCCGCGTCCCACATCGAAACGCCGGCCATTTTTCACGCGGTTTATCAAATAAGCGCTCCCTCAACCCCACAATTGAACTCTCTCCCTCCACGGTGCCGCCCCGCACCGTGTTCTCCCTGCGGGCGCGCTCTGCGCCCACTATGCTTCCTGCGGGCGCGCCACTGGCGCCCACTATGCACCCTTCGGGCGCGCTCCTGCGCCCACGCTGCGCGGGTTTCATCACCGCGTGGCCTCGGGGCTTATACACGGCCCCGGCCTCTCTTGGGCTGGCCCCATGGGATCCCCTTGGGCGTGGTGACTGGTTCCCACATGTGCCTTGGGTTGAACCCTTAAGGATGGCCCTTGAGGTTGGCATATTTTTTGCTTGAATATACACTAAGTATACAAAGTACTTAAGTGTAAAATGCCAAATGCCCTTTCTCTTCTTCTTCATTTCTTCCCTTCTCTTCTTCATTAGAATTCCTCAAATCTCCTCAACATATACTCATTACGTAGGAGTGAATTCTTGAAGGTTCTTCATCTTCAACCGAACTCTTGAATCAAACATATTCATCAAAGTTCTTTATTGATCCAATTAGAGGTCAATTGGAACATCTTCTGATTCACATGCACTAAGTGATAGTGCATGGACTTCATTAAACCACTTCATCCACTTACAACTTATGGATGGATCACTTTCAACTCCTCATGCATTGTCACTACAATGCATGGTCTTCTAATCATGTTGTGACTTTGTATCATCTTGATACAAGTTCTATGAACTTAAAGAATAGCTCTACAATCAACAGATGTGACTAGAGAATGTTTCAACCACATCTCCTATGCCACTTAGTGAATCTCCTAAGTGACATGCATCCTAGTACCATGGCCATTCTCCTTCATCACCAACACCATCACATCCTTTGACATTCACATCTGGACTCCTTGACATCCTTTCATTCCAAGACAACTTCATGCCTCATTGACAACAAATGCAACACAATGCACTTCAATCTCCCCCTTTGTATTTGTTGTCAATACACCACTTCAGCACATATGAATGGGTCAATATGTGTGCCAATATTTTCTCCCCCTTATTGGCAATCAAATGTAAAGGTGTGGTGTGGCTCTCTTTTAAAAAAAAATCTCTTCCTCCCTATGAAAAGTATTTTCTTGAAAAACACTGAGAGAGGGATGATGTCACATGTTCTCTTTAGCAAAGAACCTTTAGTAAATCAACTCTAAGTCTACTTGGGCTAACCCGGTGTAGAAAACAAGAGTGATATAACCAAGGAACTCAATGCTATCCATAATTCTCTACACATGTGAGATCATGCTTAGGGGTTTGAAATTTTTCAGATATAACAATGAATTTGCTAAATCCTGCACAACTTCACAAAACTCATTAGAAAGTTCAGGTGCAAAGATAAAGCTCCCCCTTTCATCCATTTCCCTTCAATCAATACTCCCCCTTAATTGTCATGATGAATACAATTAAGAAACAAGGGATGAAAGTATGATTGGAATACCTTCACTTTTCTCAAGATGGTATTAATCTCAGAATCCCATCTTCTTCAGATTGGCTCCCCCTCAAGGGGTGCACTCCATTCTTTCCAAACCATCCTCCAGTTGAGAATGATCATCATCTTCAATTCCCTGCAATGTTAGCACATGTAAATACCAATAGTATAAGGGAATAAGATGGAACCTCCTTGGTTCATCAATGTGAACAACAAGGTTGAGAAGATTCTCTCAACCGAGATGTCCCATTTTCACCGGTCTTCACACTTGCACATCTGATATTCTTTGATGTTTGTGCTGGTGTGGATCTCAACATATCTTCATGTGAAATCTTCTTCTTCCCTTTTGCCTTAGCAATTGCCAGAACTTTATCTTCAGCTTTTTGCAGATCTTTGGCAAGTTGCAACTGATGTGGCCATATGACAAGTAAATCATTTGGAAGAGTGGCCTCAGTTTTGGAAGTTCCACATGGTTCTTTGGATGCTGCTAAGCTACCTCTCTTAGGCAACTTATTTTCAATCAATACCTTCTGCTTCTTCTGGATTGATTGTCTGTTTGAGTCCAGTCTGCCTCTATTCAGTTTCATGGCTTCCTTACAAAGATCCATGATATGACCTTTCTTTCCACAGTAGAAGCATGTCTTCTTGGTGGTCCTACTGGATGACTCACCCTTCTTGGATTAAGACTCCAAGGACTTCTCTTCACTCTTCAAACTCTTCTTGGGAGCATCTTCCACTTTCTTCTGCTTGCTTCCCAAGGAATCTCTCTTAGCCAGGTTCAGTGATCTTTTCTCCTTTTGAGCTCTGGATACAGTTGGAGATTGACATGTATCTCTTTGACCACTTTTGCAACCATCCCAGATGTTGTCAAGTAATCCAAATCTGTTAGCAGTAAACAGATGTCCTTGGACCTGTGGATGTTGCTTCTTTCCTTCTGGCTTGCTCCCCCTTGGCATGGGCTTCCTCTGTGCTTTGGCATTCAGTGGATTGTACCAACAATCCTTTGCACAATGCCCACACTTGTTACAACACCAGCATTGTCCTACGAATCTTGACCTCTTCAGTCCTTCTGATTGTAGGGTACTTTTCTTGACTTGTTGTGCTGTTTCAGGAGAGCTTTCTTTCGTCATTGACTTCATCCATATTTGTTCATAGTTATTCTTCCATCCTGCACTTTTTGTGGAAACACAATTAGAAGCATCAATACAAGATGGGATGGATGGTACCTTCCTTTTAGAAGATGTTGCACTATCATTAGAGGATGTCTTTCTTTTAGAATCATCCTTCTCAAAGCTCACTTGAGTGGCAACATTTCTTCTTTTAGCTGACTGGGAGGATTCAGCTTTTGGTGATTGCAGATTTTTCAATATCACCTCTAGTTCTAAGCATTTAATGTTAAGAGAGTTCTTCTCATCCTCAACAGTTCTTAGCTTTCCTTCCCAATTCTCCACCAGTTGTTTCATCTGGTCTTCATGCACCTTCTTCAATTCTTGCAATGAATTGTCCAGCTCCTTCACCAATTTGACTTTTTCTTCGAGTTGAGCATCTCTGACAACCATTGATACTTTATGCCTCTTTTCCAGTGCATGGAAAACATATCTGACCATTATTTTAAAGAAATCTTTCTCAGAAAGGCTCCTTTGCAATTCTTCAGCAGTGTCTTCATATCTTTCATTGCAAAGAGAAACCGTTTCATCTTTAGCCTTCACCAGCTTTCTGAGAGTGTTGGTTATGCCAACCCTTTTTGCCAATTGATCTTCCATTGCATTGGCTTCTTCTTCTAACTGTGATTTTTCTTCATGAAGATCATGGATGCCTGTAGCTATACACTTTGCCACTTCCATTGGAACTGTCTTCTGAAGATATTTGAGTGCACTCTGAAGATCATTCATTGTTTCAACTTCATCACAGCTAGGACATGCTTTCTTCATCTTCTTGGCCTGTTTCTTCTTTCTATTTTTCTGAGTCTTGGCAGATATCTCCATTTGAGGCTGTTCTTTCATTTCCTCAAATCTGCACTCCATATAGACTCTCTTGGATCTTTTAGAGGTAACCTCCCTTTGATACCAATTGAAGTGCCCAGATCAGTGTGAATCACTGAGAGGGGGAGGGGGTGAATCAGTGATCCCTTAAAACTTTTTACTAATTGATTCTTTATCAATTAAACCTCTATGGCTTGTTAAGGCCTCGATCCACTCTTCTTGTATCTCTCACCTTTCCACGAATGATGCAGTAAATGTAAAGGCACTGGGCACAAGGATTTACAAGGTTCGGCACCAAAGGCCTACATCCTTGCCATGCTCTCCCAGCATGGATTCTCCCATTATAATCTGTTAGTATTACAATGGTCGATACAGAGTCCCACTGTATCTCTCCTGAGTCCCACAGGAGGGTCTTTATACTGCGTCCCATAGTGTTACCAGAGTCCCACTGGCCTGCTCCAGAATCCCACTGAAGACTTCTTCTCCCTGAGTCCCACAGGGTCTTCTCCTGGCTCCTCGAGTCACACGAGTAGCTCTTCTTCACTTTAAGCTTCTTCAAGTATCCTCAGCAGCCTGGGATAAAGGCTGCTGGCCTTGCTCTTCTTCTGATCACTTGTGGTGAACAGGTCTTCTCGTCTTGCTCAGGATTTATCACCTTCTTCTAAGGATGACCTGGCCTCTCTCCAATTACTGAATACTCAGACAATTGATGTCTTTAACTTCGGTCTGGTCCAGTCTCACTCCTGGTCTTGGACAACTCAAATTCACACCACTGATTTGGCTCTGTTCACGTGTGCACGTGCATGCATGCATGCATGCACTGCCCTCTTTCTCTTCTTGGTGCAGTAGACCCACAAAGGGTATAGTCAGTTATAACACACACCTTCTTTGATCTTCACACAATTAATTCAATTTGTTTACACACATAAATGTGTGTTCTAATTTTGTGTGAGTATTCTCCTTCTTCTCCTTCTTAGTGTGTATACACCACTTAGCACACACTAAGGTTCAGCCTTTTAGTTTTTTTGCACACACAAATGCCTATGGCCTTTTCCCTCTTCTTGTTGCACACCCTTAACCCGTAGGTTTTTCTTCAATTTTGCACACACAAAATGTGTCTTCACTTGGTGCACACACAAGGCATGAAAGCCTCGGGTCTTCTTTTCACTTGGCACAAACCCACTGTCCGTATGTGGTCTTCCACTTCTCTTGGCACACAAAGGCACTAAGGCCTCGGGTCTTCTTGCTTTGCACACCTACTGCCCGTAGGGTGTTCTTCCTTCACTTTGCACACAAGCACAAGGCTTGGATTTCTCAATGTTCACACAAGAGGGACTGCCTCGGGTCCTATTACTCCATTTGCACACACACTGGATATGGCCTCGGGTATTTCTCTTCTCCTCTTACCACACACACGAGGCAAGGCCTCGGCCTTCTTTGTCACACACACAATGTGTGTAGAACACAACCCGAACTCCCTGTCTCAAATGAAGGCGCGCAAGGGGTGCGGCCCTGTTCTTCCCTTCACAGCCGTGACTGTGCCACTGGCCGTGGGTCGCGCAAGCCACAGGTGCAAAGCACCGCGGGCGCGCAAGTGCAAACCGCGCAGGGTATAACACCGCGGGTGCGCAAGCGTGTCAAGGACACCTTGGCCGCACTAGTGCAAACCGTGCAGGAGGCACGGTGCACAGAGGGGGCGCGCAAGTTGGCGCTGCCCTTCCTCCTCTTCTTGTCACGCAAAGAGGTTGCGCGCAAGGAACTTCAGCCGCACAAATCTTTGCGCGGCGGCTTCTTCTTCGCGAGGCAGAGGCACACGCGGATCAACAGATCTTCAATGAAAATATCAGCAAGCAAAATGAGAGCCTCTGGCTCTTCTTTTATAGGCAGAGGGATGCCCGAATCATCCGCGTGCGATAAATCTCAAACCCCCGAGATCTTCGGATCTTTAAAGATTTTTTCAAATCTCGTTTCATCATCTGTTTCATGCGGGTTCACTCATTTTTCTTTCCTCCTCGTGCATGCGATTTATAACGCATGCACGACCTCTGTTTAAGTCCAAACCATGCAGAACATCAACACCGAACGGCCTCGCACCTTCGGTTTGCTTCGGCTTCATCGAATTTCCCCATCTAGCGTTTGCATGTATTTTTTTTATTGCATGTATATGTTCCTTACAGAGAGATGAGCACAATGGTGCCTTCGGCTTCGAGAAAGACATCCGGGAGCTCGACTTCAGTACTCGGGAAGCCACTGGTTCAGCGGGGGACGTCGGGTGGCTTCGGTCGAGCTCAACGAAGGAGACGACGCTAGGAGCCGTAGGATCATGCGATCAATTATCCTCGGACGGCCTGGATCAAATCGCGGCACCGCGGATGGATCGTGCGGCGCAGATCAAGCGCGCGATGGCTCGGACGGCCAGGATCTCTTCCGCGGGAAAATCCCGCGTCCCACATCGAAACGCCGGCCATTTTTCACGCGGTTTATCAAATAAGTGCTCCCTCAACGTCACAATTGAACTCTCTCCCTCCACGGTGCCGCCCCGCACCGTGTTCTCCCTACGGGCGCGCTCTGCACCCACTATGCTTCCTGCGGGCGCGCCACTGGCGCCCACTATGCACCCTTCGGGCGCGCTCCTGCGCCCACGCTGCACGGGTTTCATCACCGCGTGGCCTCGGGGCTTATACACGGCCCCAGCCTCTCTTGGGCTGGCCCCATGGGATCCCCTTGGGCGTGGTGACTGGTTCCCACATGTGCCTTGGGTTGAACCCTTAAGGCTGGCCCTTGAGGTTGGCATATTTTTTGCTTGAATATACACTAAGTATACAAAGTACTTAATTGTAAAATGCCAAATTCCCTTTCTCTTCTTCTTCATTTCTTCCCTTCTCTTCTTCATTAGAATTCCTCAAATCTCCTCAACATATACTCATTACGTAGGAGTGAATTCTTGAAGGTTCTTCATCTTCAACCGAACTCTTGAATCAAACATATTCATCAAAGTTCTTTATTGATCCAATCAGAGGTCAATTGGAACATCTTCTGATTCACATGCACTAAGTGATAGTGCATGGACTTCATTAAACCACTTCATCCACTTACAACTTATGGATGGATCACTTTCAACTCCTCATGCATTGTCACTACAATGCATGGTCTTCTAATCATGTTGTGACTTTGTATCATCTTGATACAAGTTCTATGAACTTAAAGAACAGCTCTACAATCGACAGATGTGACTAGAGAATGTTTCAACCACATCTCCTATGCCACTTAGTGAATCTCCTAAGTGACATGCATCTTAGTACCATGGCCATTCTCCTTCATCACCAACACCATCACATCCTTTGACATTCACATCTGGACTCCTTGACATCCTTTCATTCCAAGACAACTTCATGCCTCATTGACAACAAATGCAACACAATGCACTTAAAAATTGTTTACAACATAATAATATTTCAATTCATAAAATCCCTTTTTATGCCATAAATTTATTTTACGCCATATGATTCCATTTTACACCATAATGTAATCGATTATGGTAAATTTAATCTAAGTCAATTTTTTCAGTAATTAATGCATTATGGGGAGTTTACACCTTAATTATCATATTTATTCCATAAAACCATTATACCATTAGGTCTTTATAACATTGAACCTATGATGTTTCTTCATTCGGAAGGAAACACCTCTCCTATACCCTAGTTGATTCTAGGTGTGATTTGGCTTTCTCCTCTCCTTATGAGTTCCGTTGTTCAATTTTTGATCTTTGTAGAAGTTATGTAGATTCTTCCAAGTAAGTGATATTTATTATTATTCATTTACATTGGTTGAGGCTGTGGTGTGGAACTAAATTTTGGATTCTTTTTCCAAGTGGTTATGTTTTGTTTAATCCTTTACAAATATGCCAAGTGATCTTATTCCAGGGTCCAATAGTTTTTTGGTTGTGGTGTGGAAGGTGTGTATTTTTTGACTTCTATTATTATCTACCCCCTATACTGCCTATTTTGTTTGTGGAATGTGTTTATAATATGTGATTATGGATTCTAGGTCCTTCGTGGTTATCTTTTCATTCCTTTATGTGTTGGTGGATCCTGTTGTGGGAATGTTTGACAAAGTTTGAGGATAGTAGTTATATGTCTAGCCTATGTTGGATGAAACTTGAATGATCTAGTTTTATAAATTTATATATATATATATATATATATTAATTGTAACGATTCATTGATTTGTGCATGTGTAAATGGTTTTTTTGAGAAAATTCCCTATTTTGGTAAAAGAAAATGTATTTTCAAAGCACATCGAAATAGATTTATGTAATGGTTTCAAAGAATGATTTTGTTGAAATGATTTGGAAAATGAGAACATGGGAATACTTCGGTACTTAGGTGAAATGTCTAATAATAGAAATTGTCCATTATTATAATCAGGGGGATCACTCATGGGTTATTCTTATACTCCCAAGGCTAACTATCAAAAGGAATTATTAGACACTAATGGTCGGTTCACTTTCTGGTGTATTCCTACGCTCCATAGATTCGATGCATAAGTCTAGTGTCTTGATGAGCATGATTTTCTATGTTTGGGTATGAATGTTCTAGCGAGACTGACCTATAATCATATATGGTGTGAAGTATCTAAAATTTAGTGTGTACTGCTTGGATTCAATTATCTATTTTGATATATGTGATATGCTTTGAAACTATTTTACTATGATTATTTAGAATGATGAAAAAGGAAAATGTTTAACCATATTTTTTATATAAAAGATATATGAATAATTATTATGCCTTATTTTGTTTTATTTTGAGCATGTTTGGATTTTTATACAGAGACTTGTTACATAACACCTTGGTGGGATCCTATTGAGCCTGTTTAGATAACACACTACGCACCCCATCCGTGGTGTGTAGACCTGGTTATGTATTTTTATGTATGGAAAGACAACGTGTTGTAGTTAAGTAGTGAGGTTTTAGTCATCCAATCTTGGGTAGCTGGTTGTGAGATAGTGGGATGTCATCAACTTATCACATAGAGATTATATTTCCCATTTTTTATTATTTCTTTTCCATTGGACCCGTACATTGGATTTTTTAGCTAGTTTTTGGTTTTATCAATTTTATACTGTATTTTAGTTATGTCATACATTTTATGTTTTCTATTGATCCATTTATTTTTGTTTTGTATATACATGACTTTTCATCAATTTTACTTTGGGGTAAATCATCCCATTTAATTATTTTGGATGATTAGGTTATAGTCTCCATCCCATGGGAATAATGAACACCCTTTGGGTATGTGGAATATCAGGTCAGGTTCCAGTTTGTGAGGGTATCCTGGTTTAGTTCATTATAATTCTCAGAATCACATATAATTCATATATATGAATAATAACATGATTTTGAGAAGTAAAATTACCAAAAACAGTAATTAGGGAATAATCATTAACTTGATCTATGATAATCATATCATTAGATAGTTTTATATTATTTCAACAGCTATTGATTGAGGATATGAATTAACCTTACATAATACATTTCATGATATAAATAAATTTATAAAACTAACCCTAAATAGGATAATTCAATATTTTTGCATACCTATCACCACCTCAACTTTATCATTATATCTTAAAACCCTTATTAAAACCTAAATGGTTATCATGAACATTAAGAATAATCAATTAGAGTGATTAATCCTGAAAAATACTTCATCATATGTTTAAATATTGACACTTTCTATTCAATTTATGACACCTTAGGTTTATCCAAGCTTAACCATGGTCAATTTCGGTTGAAATACTTAATAATGGATCTCAAATAAAATGTGAATTAATCTATTAATATCCCCCAAGATTGTAAAAATATGTGCATAGTAAGGTAATAGTAATCATTCACCAAAATTATGACCAAGATATACTTGACCAACTCTTTTCAGGGTTATCACTCCTAGATGAATATCTGTGAAAACCGTATCCACTTATAGTATGTAGACAATGATTTATTTTATTAGAGAAAACACATAATTTATTAAGCATAACTTATGATTTTATCCTATGCTTTGTCTTATCCTATAACTCCCAATGATACATTGAAATATTTTTTTTCCAAATTAGTTTTATGTTTTTGGTATTTTTCATTTCACGCAAGACTGAAAATATATTATTTATATTAAAGTGATATGATTGGATTTAATTATACAGAACAATAAGTTATCATGCACTATAATAAACCTAAATTTTAACATGCTCTACATGATACACCTAGGTTAGTGTATATTACATTCAATATTGACTT
Organism: Viscum album; assembly: GCA_963277665.1. Classification (NCBI taxonomy): domain Eukaryota; kingdom Viridiplantae; phylum Streptophyta; class Magnoliopsida; order Santalales; family Viscaceae; genus Viscum; species Viscum album. The sequence continues at coordinate 1,455,055,380 of OY728120.1, forward strand.
TCCTCGATGGCTTTCACGACACTCAATACTAAGTTCTCCCGAATAATAATATATTATTAAAATGATATCATTTAATATAATAAGACATAACCTATACATTAAATTAGAGGTTATGAATATTAATAACTAATTTATAAAAATATATGGTTTACAAAATATAATATGAATTCATTGGTTACTAATTAATTAGAAATGAATATGAAATCTGATTCAATATAATGAAAAAGATTACTAATATTATTATTATTAACTGTTTTGACGTAATAAATTAAAGTATTTAAAATTAGTTAGTGATATTAATGAAATATATGTTATATATTCAATATAATATTTTTTTATATTCATATAATAGATTTTATAGACATTAGATAAGAGCAACAACAATTTTATGCTTAAAAACCTATATTTTTATTAAGGAATTTTTACCACCTTTTAATGGATAACCCATTTTAAATTATTTTTTTGAAACTTATATATATTTAATATATCAAAATAAATTTCATAATTTAAATAGTAACATAAGAAATAGGTTACGTTAAATTTTTGGTATTTTTCTATGAAGTTTCACTTTTTAATGAATAGTGAAAAATAATGAATTTTAGTTCAAAACTGCTTTTTCATATATTTTATTTATAAGGTTAAATTAAATTTTAAAAAGTATTAAATGTTTAATTAGATAATGTTTTTATAAATTAATCTAATATAGGTCATTTTACCCAATTTTACATTGAAATTGGTTATAAAAATATAGCAAACTTTTGAATGTTTTTACTTTAAAAACGTGAATTGTCAATCCGACTGTAGGATTAAATTTAAATTAATTTCTTCAACATATATGATTGGAATATGGAAAAATTAATTGAATATTTTGAATCATAATAATTTATAACTTCTAATAAATTCATCTTATTTTTTGATCGAAAATATTAGTGAAAGTAATTAAAATTAATTACATCGATTAGTTTAAAATTACACATAACAACGGACAAAACCTAAAACATGAGGGACTAAATGACCAAGAAAATTTTCCAAAATCCATTTAATGGACATATTTTGACCCTATAATCTCTTGGATAATATTTTTTCCATTATTTTATCCACTTTACATGGAAAAAATATGGGTGGAATTCCCTTTCCCAAAATTTAAAAGACCGCCACTCCCCCCCACTATAAAATGGACTCCCATACTCCCACATTATCACACATATTTAGAAACTTTTTATTGAACCATATTGGGCCAAATATCTTCTCAAAATAGTTCCCTTATTCCTTGAATTATCCCTTTTTTCATTAATCTTTCCAAGCAATTCCTTTAGTGTGAACCAAAAGGAGTGACTCGATTAAGAGGTAACACCCTCCCTCAAATGTCGTTCTTTTAGTTTCTTTCTCCAACACCTAAATTCATTTCATTACATTATTTTATAATGAAAAAATTATTCTCAATATAATTTGGAATTATTATGGTAACGGTTTTACCAACACTTACACACACATCCATCCAATGGGTAACGAACATACTGTTGATGTGTACGATGAACTACTGCCTCACTAAACATTGATTGTTAATTTTTACATTACCATATATTAGGGTGGAAATTATGATAGAAACTATGTTTATATAAGTTATATGTTATATTTTTTATGTATTTAATCTTATTTAATCCTTTTACTACAGATATATTTGCACTTTCCATTTGGTGTAAATATGATAATTTCGTTTGAGGATGTGTGGACTACGACCCCCTCAAAGCGATGTGATTCATTCACAAAATACAAGGAATGTATTAAGGATGTGTTTAGTGTAATTATAAGAAATATATGATACAATAATTCTAATCTAATAATTATATATCAATATATGTCATTTACCATATTTCTTAAAATACGACAATAAAATGAAAACATCATTCATGTGTATGTACTACATGCTGTCTCTATGAATGGTGTATTATATTTTATACTTATATATTTTATAAATTATTACAATAAAAGTATAATAAATATAAATTATATTTATATAATATTTTAAATTCTTTAAATTATTGTATAATTATAAGGACCAAATATATAACAAATTAAGACATATGTGAAAAAAGAGAGTATATTACCCAAAGAGTAACCTAAACATGGAATTATCAACATGAAATTAATATGAAGTCCTAATAAAACAATATATGCTATATGTTATTAGAATATGGTTCTGTGAAATATGTATAATAAATTTATATTTATTATATTTGAGGTTTTTACGATTATGATAAGAGTCAAGGCACTAGTTATGGGGATTTCATTTCAATTTTTATTTCTGTGAGGTACATGATTTATTCACCAACCATTCCTTTTGAGAGGCCAATATACTAAAAATGGATGTATTATATGAATATTATACTTAAATTTAGGGGTATTTACATATCAATTTTTGTGATATTTTTTTCATGGTATTTATGTTTCAAAAGTTACCAAATCAGTAAAATAATTTTGTCTCAATCTTCATTCTTTGAGGTAAATGTCTTCTTATGAAACTATATTTTTCCATTAAGTGTATATAATTCCATCAAAATTTTATTTTAGGAATATCCTTATTTTCATGAAATTTTATTTTCCACCATGTGGATTATTGTTCATAGTTACCAAGTGGTAAGAGTTTATTGAAACAATGTCATAACCTTTTAAAGAGGGTTTATGTTTATTATTAATTTGATGTAATAATATGATCCATCTATTAAGAAAATTTATGAATCTTATTATTCTTTATATATTCATTATTTATACATGTATTGGTTCTATTTTTATACTCTTTTTTACATAAGATAATTAAGAAAGTGTTTTTATGAAATGTTGATTTTACCCTCTCTTCAGTCAACAATATATGTTCTTTTAAAACCATGTTTTTAAAAAAGGGTCACCAAGAATATTCTATTATTCTCTTATAATCATTAAATTACATTTTTTACATTTTTTTCATCAATTATTTCAAAGTAATCTAGCTGTATATTTACAAAAAATTCATTTTTATCTTCTTTTACCCTGAAATAAGAATGTTCTACTTACCTCTTATGACATATATGGATTTACCAGCCATCATTTCTTTAAAGATTGATTTGTGTGTTTAAAAGGTTATTTTTTATAAGTTTTTAAATAATCAATTTTCGAAGAAATAATTTTAATTTTTTTAAGATTTATATTTTTTCAAAGTATTTTTCAATGAGAATGATTTTCAAAATGTTTTCATGATTATTTATATGTTTTTAAGGAAAATGGATTTCAAATTATTTTCATGTTTATTTATAAGTTTTCAAAGTATTTTGAAATAAACGATTTTAATTTTTTTTCAATATCTCTTTATATTTTTTCAAATAATAAGTTTTCTAAAGGCTTAAAAAAATTTTCTTTATAATATTTAATGTTTATGTCTACGAAAATGGTTTTCAAAAAGTTTTTTTTTTATTTTAATGATCCATTTCAAAGAAGAAAGTATATTTTTCTCAGGAAATGTTTTCAAAATATATTTCCCTATTATTTTCCCTCAAAGATGATATCCTTTGATGTTAATAATTCCATTATAGGAAATGAGCTTAAGGATCCATTCATATCGATTCATAAAAGGTTTATGTTTTGATGGAATATACTAATGACACACATTTTTATTCCATAGGTTATATTCTTTTGAAATAGATTCTTTTCATGGGGTATGCTTTGATAAAATGCTCATGAAACCTATCAGTTTTCCATAGGTAATGATGTGACGAAATTTTAATGATAATCATTTCAATTCATGTGTTATGATAGGATTTTTATAAAACCCATCTTTTTTTATGAGTAATGATATAAGTAAGGGTTTATTATCTTGTGAAACATATATGAAATATTTTATTATGAGATTGGTGGGACCCATATTTCCCTACAATTAATTGGGTAATGAAGGATGAATCATGAGTATAAATTTTATTCATGAACCTAATTACATGTTCACCTTGTTATGCATAGACCTGGTTACATGTCCATAATTTTATACATGAACCTGATTTCATGTTCACAATGTTATGAGTGAACCTTATTATATGTCCACAATGTTATTAATGTAATAGATTTAATGTTCACAATGTCATGTGTGAACCTAATTTCATGTTCACAACATTATGCATGGACCAGGTTGCATGTCCATAAGTCTATGAGAGGGCCTGATTTCATGTCTTTAACTTAATGTGTGAACTAATTATACTTATAAATGTTTACTATGTTATATGTTGATGTGTATACCACCATTACATGTATTATTCCTATGTTATAATATCATGGCTTATGCTCTTGATTTCTTTATGATTAATGTCTTACGAACTGCAAATATTTATTCCCTAATTCATGTTTATGATCTTTGATATTTAGGGTATAATCTTCTAATGATGATGATCATGTTTTTATACCCTTATGTTCGTCTATTAAATAAGTATAACCCATTTTTTAGGCACCCTAAAAGTATTTTTTCATGATTATATGGTATCCCAATATGATAATGTTTAGTCAATAAGGATATCTTATGACTTCTTCATTCCTGATGGTTTTATGTTTTGAAAATCACAAACACTTTTTATAAAGTTCTGAATATTTTTAAGTTCTGTATTTTTTATAAGATCTGGAATTTTCATTTCATTATTCTTATAGTTATATCATTATAGTTTACCATTCTATTAGACTTACACATATGTAATTCTGATTTTCCATCCTCTTATACTTACAGACCTATCATTATGATTTGTCATTTAGTTTTTATCTTTCTAATTCTGATGTTTATATGATGCGGATTCTCAATAATGGTTCTTGTGTATATGTGATACCTGTTCTCAATACTTATTCTGGTGTATATGTGATGTCGATTCTCAATACCGATTCCGGTGTATATGTGATGCCGATTCTCAATACCAATTCTAGTGTTTATATGATTCCAATTCTCAATACTGATTTCAGTGTATATATGATGCGAATTTTCAATACCGATTCTGGTGTATATGTGATGCCGATTTTTCAATACCGAATCCAGTGTATTTGTGAATCTAATTTTATGATTATGTTTTCTTGATAATGTTATTTCTAAGAATCCGTTTTATTTATTTCTTTAGAATCAGTCTTCCTGATAATGTTAGAGTTACCTAATGTATCATTCCAATGATATTAGATTCCATGATTTCTTATACCGAACATTTATCTTTAACTTAACATAGTTTCTGTTACTTGAAACGATATCGTAAAATCTATTATAAATTTACTGTTTTACGTTTTCCACATGTCCAAGTCCCTCCGAAATTTAAGGAAAATATGACCATTGGAGAGGACCCGACCTTTGGGATGTTTTTCCTATAAATACAAGCTCATTTAAACGAGAAAAATAAATAGTAGATAGTGGTTGATCTTGACATTGAACAAGCTTGTGAAGTGTTGTCTAGAGAGAGAGGCTCTTACAACTCTCAGTGCTTCGTGTAGATGTTGTGAACAACTTGTTCATGGGTGAACAACTTGTTCAGACTTTCTTAGTGCAGATTCTGATCATACAGATCATGGGATTCCGAGTTTAGAAGACAGAGGTTTCGATTTCCTTTTAAATTGAGGACTTGCAGGGATAACAAGTCCGATACCGATCTTCGGATTGAGGGATTACCTGGGTTTGGGTAAGACAGACTTTCTTGAAAGTATAAATCAAGGAACCTTTATCCAAGGTTGTTAGATACCCTTTTCTTTAGGTTAAAAGAATCCTATTGTTACTTGATTCCTATTTTATGTTGTTTTAATTCCACTATATTTGTAACTTTGTTAATGTTGGAAAGTATAAATATATTATACTTTGTAATTCTGTTATTATGATTATATTACAGATTCTATACGCTTTAAGGTAGAATAATTCTTTTATGAAATTAGAAATGGTTTCTTTAATCGATCTTGTGAATGTTTTTTAACCTTATTAAACATAACTTTAAAGGTTCCAAAGGAATTTTTAAAGTATACAATTCACCCCTCTTTTATTTGAGCATCTCATTTTTACATATTAGATCCTACAATTGGTATCAGAGGAAGTTTTTGAAATACTTATATCCACATATTAGTTTTCTTTCTCATGTTTTCCTTTTCATAGCTTCTTCATATTTGTTTTTAAACTTTTAGTACTAATAAGTTTTTTGGAAAGAAATTCCTTTTAGTATGGAAGGTATTCATGTTAGATATCTAGATAATCTCAATCCTACTAGACAACCAATATTTTATGGAAGTGACAATGAGTACTGGAGAGATAGAATAAAGACCCTTGTGATAAACATTGGTCTAGAAAACTACATTATGTTAACCGGAGATTATAAAATTCCTAATAAGGAACTTATAACCTTTAATAATCCAGAAAAGGTGGAATATCAGCTGAAATTTAAGGTAAGTTATACTTTTCTATGTTCCATGAATAGAAACATTTATATCTAGATTTTATCCTATCAAGCTTCAAATAGTATTTGTAAGAAGCTTGAAGTTACTCACTTTAGAAATTCCAAAGTTATTGAAACTAGAAGAGAAATTCTCAGGGCTGAGTATCATGGTTTATTCTTCCCTTATAGAGAACCCATATGTAAGGTACAACAATGATTTATGACTATCATCATCAGCTTATAATCTATGGGTGAGAAATGTTTATATGATGAAGCTCTTATAGACAAGATTGTTGACATCATGCCTAACGAATGGGAATCCTAGAGAACCGGTATAGATGAGAATAGGAAAGTTACACAGATTTCTCTTGATGAACTTTTTGGAACTCTTCTTCAACATGAAACTATAATGAAGAGAGATGCTGATAATATTAAGTAGAATAATGGAAATGGAGGTGTTGATTTTACTACTACTTCGAATCATATAAAATCCAAGACTCTAGAGATAATTACAAGATCTACAGCTAAGAAGGTTGTTGTTCAATATGAATCTAGTGAAAGTGAAACTTTAGAAAATGAGTTATCCAATATTTCATAGAGGATGAACAAGATTGTTGGAAAAAAGAACATTAAATATTGAAACAATAAGAAATATGTAAAAGAGAATAAAGTTGGAAAAGAGATAAAAGATGGAGAAGTTACATGCTATGAATGTAGAAGAACTAGTCACATCAGAACTGATTGTCCCTTGCTTAAAAAGAGAGACATGAAAGACAAGAATTCTAAAAGAAACAAGAAGAAGTTCTACAGATCAAAGAATAATAAAGTCTTACAAACCAATGAAAGTTGGAGTTTTAGTGGTGGAGATTCTTCTGATGAATATGCAGAATATGAATCTTATGGGAAAAAGAATATTGGTCTAATAGAAAGAGATTCATTTCAAAATCATTGTCCTATGGCTAAGGTACGAACTGCTGAATCCTTAACCAATATGTCTTCAAGTGAAAATTTTTTAGATAGAGGTTTTTCTTCAGATAAAGAATCTTCTTCATCAGATAATGATAATGATTTTCCTTCCTATGAGGATGATTCTAGATTTTCTAAGTTTCTTGAGAAGAGAAATTGTAAAGTTTCTAAGAAACTTGATAAATCAAATTATAGAGAATCCATTTTAACAGAATAAATTTTAGATCCTTCCGAAGTTCTTGATGTGAAAAATGTTTTTTTAGAAAATCTATCTAAAAAACTTGAGGATGTTAATTCTATGAAGAATAATATTTCTAAGGATCTTAAAAATATATTTTTAGAAAAAGATGTTTTAGAGGATAAACTTAACTATAAATCTATTACACTTGAGGATAAGAATTTAGTTCTAAGACTAAAATCTGAGATATTCTCCCTGAAGAAGCTTCTTGAAAATTTTACTTCTGGTAAGGATAATTTTGACATGATGTACTCTCAGATACGTCCCCATGGTAATAATCAAGGATTAGGTTATTCTCATGAAAAAACTATTTTTAAAAATAATTAATTTTTTCCTTCTAGAGCCCCTTTTTGTACAAATTGGCAAAGTGGTGGGCATTGGAAGAAATATTGTTCTTTAAATAATGTTCAATCCCTTGGATTTCATAAAGCATATTTTTTAAACAAATATGGTTACTCAAGCTTTTATTATCTAATAGTTCGTGATCCAAGCATGTTTGGATTCCAAAATCCTAAATCTTTCATTGTTAGGAAAATAAAGGAAATACCAACAACCTATGGTACATGAATAGTGGATGTTCCCAGCACATGACTGGTAACAAAGACTATTTCAAGATGATTTACAAAAAGGTGGAAAGGAAACATTTGGTGATAACTCTCAAGGAGAAATTTTCGGTATATGTAACATTATTATTCTTGGTAAAGCTGTTATTTCAAATTTTATTTTTGTAAAATGCCTTAGGCACAACCTCATTAGCATAAGTCAATTATGTGATGAAGGTTACCTTGTGAATTTTAGAAATGATTAATGCTTAGTTCACAATTCCAAGGATGAGTTTATTTTCTCTACGCTTCGGCATGAGAATGTGTACACCTTGAACCTAGAAGACCTTAGAAGTCAAGATCTACCTTGCCATAGTGCATTTGAAGATCAATCATGGCTTTGGAATAGGATACTAGTACACTGTAATTTAAGGAATCTAAGTAATCTTTCTAAGAAAGAACTTGTTCAGGATCTACCAGAACATAATATTGATTCTTCAAAAGTCTGTGACCATTTTCAGTATGACAAGAAACATAAATATAGCTTTAAATCTATAAGTGATGTTACAACTTCTAATTCCTTATAGTTAGTGCACATGGATTCATTTGGTCCAACACAAACTGGAAGTATTGGAGGCAAATACTATGTGTTTTTACTAGTTGATGACTATACTAGATTCACTTGGGTCTATTTTCTTGAAAAGAAATATGAAGCTTTTTCTTATGTCAAAATCTTTAGAGCTCAAGTTAAAAATTAGAAAAACCTACTGTTGATAACAATTCATAGTGATCATAATAGAGAATTTGGAAATTCTGATTTCAAAACTTTTTTGTAGTAAAAAATTTATTACTCACAACTTCTCAACTCTAAGAACTCCTAAAAAATAGTGTTTTCGAAAGAAGAAATTTCATTCTTCAAGAGATGACAAGAACCATGTTGAGTGAATATTCTATAACTAAACATTTTTGGGATAAAGCTATAAGTACTTCTTGTTTTACTATAAATCAAGTGTTAATAAGATCATTTCTTAATAAAACACCTTATGAGTTATGGACTGGCTAAAAACCAAAAGTTTATTACTTTAAAGGTTTTGGTTGCAAATTATTTATCTCGAATACCAAGAATAAATTACATAAATTTTCACCAAATACAATGAAGGAATTTTCTTAAGTAACTCTAGTAACTCTAAAGCATATAAAGTTTTTAATAAAAAAACTTTCACTATGGAAGAAACAGTACATGTTAATTTTGATGAAAATTATCCTTTTGTTTTTAAACAACCTGAATCTTTACTTGATATATTTTCTAAAACTGATCACCAACCTTTGATAGAAGATTTTTCAAACAAGGACTTTGTTCAAGAAAATGATTCTGAAACATTTACCCCTGAATATTTTTTACCTTATGTTAATGAACATGTTTTTCAAAATCCAAGTCAATTGTTACTTAGGAATCATCCCAGGGATAATATCATTGGAAATGTTAATAAACCAGTAAGAACTAGAAGTTATTTAAAAATTTATGTAGAACATATTGAATTTCTTTCTCAATTTAAACCGAAGACTCCTGAAGAAGCCTTAGGTGATAAAGATTGGATAAAGGCTATGCAAGATGAACTCAATGAATTCATAAGGAATCAAGTTTGGACCTTGGTTGAGAAAACTAAGGAATCATCTGTTATTGGAGTAAAATTGGTTTTTAGAAAGAAATGCGATGAAAATGGAGTCATTGTCAGAAATACAGCAAGACTAGTTGAAAAAGGATATAAATAAAAAGAAGTCATATACTATGACGAAACATATGCTCCTATAGCAAGACTTGAAGCAATTTTTATTCTTCTATCCTTTGTAACATTATTTAATTTTAAACTCTATCAAATGGATGATAAGTGTTCTTTTCTTAACGGTTATGTACAGGATGAAGTCTATGTAGACAACCCCTAGCTTTGATGATACAAAATAACCTAATAGTGTTTATAAACTTACCAAATATTTATATGGACTTAAACATTCCCCAAGAGCTTGGTATAATAGACTTTCAGGATTTTTACTTCAAAATAACTATGTTAAGGGAACTGCTGATCCAACCCTTTTTAGTAAGAAAAATAATTAAGATGTTTTGATCATTAAAATCTATGTTGATGGCATTATCTTCGGATCAACTCAGAAATCCTTAACTGATTCCTTTGCGAATATTATGAAATCTGAGTTTGAGATGAGTTTGATGGGTGAGTTATCTTTTTTTCTTGGATTTAAAATTTCACAAAAACCAGAGGGAACTTACATATCCCAACATGTGTATATCAAAGATCTTTTAAAAAAATTCAGGTATGACAACACTAAGAGTATAAGTACTCCTATTGGAACCTCTAATACTCTTGATATTGATGAATCAGGGAAACCTATAGATCAAACATCCTACAGAGGGATGATAAGAAGTTTACTATACTTAACAGCCAGTCGACCTGACTTAATGTTCTCAATATGCTTATGTTCAAGATTTCAGGAAAATCCAAAAGAATACCATTTAAAATCTATAAAAATAATTTCCCTATATTTAAAGGGTACTTTAGATTTGGGAATATTCTATTCCTCTGGAAATGATTTTGAACTTAAAAGTTTTTTGGATGCTAAATTTGGTGGTTGTAAAATGGATAAAAAAAGCACATTCAGAACCTGTCATTTCTTAGGAGATTTTTTAGATTCTTGGTCTTGAATGAAACAACACTTTATAACACTTTCCACTGCTGAAGCTGAATATGTAGCAGTTGGAAGTTGTTGTGCTCAAGTTTTGTGGATTCAACACACACTCACAGACTTTGGTATGAGTTTTACTAAAACTCAAATTATGTGTGATCACACAAGTTCCATTTCCCTAAGTAAAAACCCTACACATCACTCTCTGGAAAAACACATAGACATTAAACATCAATTTCTTAGGGATCACACACTTAAAAGAGATATTATTCTTCAATTCATCAATACTCAAGAGAAACTTATTGATGTTTTCACAAAGCCTCTACCTTCTGACAGATTTGAATACATTAAACAGAATCTAGGAATGATTTCCATAAGGTAATCATTCAAATCTACTTCTTGTTTAAATCAATTCATAACATTAAGCTACTCCTTATTTCAGGGGTGTACATATGTTTGTTTATTATATTTCCTTAATTATTTTTCTATTTCGGATTTGAAAATTTTGGATTTGAAAATATCAGTTTTTAAAAATATCGGATTTCAAAATATCAGATTTGAAAATTTCAGATTTGAAAATCTTAGATTTGAAAATTTCAGATTTGAAAATTTTAGATTTGAAAATCTCAGATTTGAAAATTCCGGATTTTAAAATCTCAGATTTGAAAATTTCCGATTTGAAAATCACGAATTTGAAAATTTTGGATTTTAAAATCTTAGATTTGAAAATTTTTGATTTGAAAATCTTGGATTTAAAAATTTGGGATTTAATAATATAGAATTTGAAAATCTCGAATTTGAAAATTTCCAAGAAAATTATTAATACCAATAAATTCTTCAGAGTTTTACAAAAGGTACTATTTCTTACTCTTTATTTTCATTATCTTATGTTTTAGTTGTTGGTATTTCAAAATTTCTTAAATTATGGTTTATATTACTTCAAAAGATCAGAATTCATATTTTCTATATCCATTCTCAACCGTCAGATCAGATCATATTTTTATCATCCATCTGATTATCTTATAAAAGTTGAAACATCATAGATATGTCTATATAAGGGGTGTCTTGTTCTCATGCACCACACCATTTTTACTGTTCTCACTGCCAAATCTCTGCTACCATCAAAGTTTCAGTTCGAAACTTTTTCCATCACCCTGAATGATTCCGGAATCCTCAACTGATCTGATGTCGGTTTCCAATTAGAGAAAGGGTTGGTCAATATTTATTTAAAGTTTGGTATGCCCCAAATTATTTGCTAAATATGATTCCCTTATTTCTAAGGTGATAAGATCTAATGGATGGGAAAGTGTCTGTGTGGATAAGGAGAAATCTCAGGATCTGGTTTATCCTGAACTTCTTTTTCAATTCTATGAATCTGTTTCTTTCTACCAAAAAGATGGTATGGATCTGTTTAAGTTCAAATGTTATAATAAGTCTTATTCAGTTCCCTACAAGAAGGCCGCAAATATTCTCAACATACCGTATGAAGGGGAGGCTATTCTTTGCTCCCAGAAACTCCAAGAGAAAGAAGGTACTTTTGAAAAAGTCAAGGCTTTGAATTTTCTCAGACTTAAGTATGTTAAAAATCCAAATATTACAAATCATTCAATGAATCACAAGATGGTGGCTCTCTGGATGCAAGTATTTTTTATTCCATGAAAGGGAGATAAGGATTCTCTAAATATATGTGATATATTTCATTTAGATTTTCTTGTTAACTTAAGGAAGATCAACTTGGTGAAGTACATATTTCTTACCATTCAGGCAATAAAGCAGGATTTATCAGATCTCAGATCCTTATGTACCTAGAAACTATTTCTAGGATAATAGTTATGTGTCTTCAAGAGTTGAATGTTACATACCGACCAGTCTCAAATCCCTTCAAGATTTTTTTTCCAAGTGACGAAACTCTAAGAAGGATGAAAGTAGAGTTTATTCCAGAATAAAAAATCATTGAAGAAATGGTTTTCTAGAATAAGGGTGATATTCTAGAATCTTCAAAGTCAGTTCTTAAGAAAAGAAAACTTGATGAAACAGGCTTTCCAGTATCAGTTCCTGATGTCCCAGTATCAGCACCTCCTCCTGCAAAGAAACCAAAATCTTATTCAGATGCAACAGTTGGAAAGTGGAGATAAATGGAAGCCACCAGATAGGAAAGAGACCCTTCTTTTGGTTTGAATCCAGCGGAGGCTAAGGCCATGAGAATCAATAAAGATAAAAATCTTGAGAAAGAAAAGGAGAAGAAGTTAAAAAAGAAATATTTGGAATAGGAAGTCTATAATTATCTTCTAAAATCGGTAAAAAATAAATCTCAAGAAGTACCTGAATCTCAAGTTGTTCATAAGAAACTAGTTCCAACTTCAGAAATCCAGAAAGTTAAGAATGTCCTAGATTTATCTAAACCGGTTCAAGAAAAAGAAGATCAAATAATCCAAGATGATGCTGGCGATGTTTTAAGGGAAGTAGAAGATTATGTTGGAACCCCTCTGAGTTCAGTTTCTAAATCTATTTCGAAAGAACAAGTCTCAGAACAACTTGAAAATGAACTTGAGGAAGAAATAGAAGATGAGGAAGAGGTTGAATTTGAAGATGAAGAAGAAGTTGAAATTTAACTATAAGAAGAAGAAGATAAATAATAGGTTTAAAAACAAGGTGAAGAAGAGGAATAATTTCTAGAAGAAGAGGGACAAGGAGGATCTCAATATCATAAGATGGAAAAAATAAGAAGATGAACATGGCGATATAAATGTTTATCATGTTTCAGATGAAAAACTTCTAGCTCGAGACACTTTTAAGGCAAGAATGTTTTGGTTTCCTCATCTGATAAAGAAACGGCTCAGAAGTCCTCTAAGAGAATAGAGAGACCAACCTCCTTAACTCCTAGAGGAGCGGAGAAAGGAAAATATATTTCAGGATCCGAGTCCCCTTCATCTGTCGAAAATGATTTTGTCAAGCTATCTTAAAGAAAGTTGGTATGTACAATTCTAGTTCTTGCAAACATAGATTCCTAGAGTCAAATGATGCAAGAAACCCTAAATCAAAAGATGGAATCGACCAATATTCATATGGACATGGTTGTCAAGCAAGAAGCAGTCTTCAATAATCTTTTGATTGATTAAAAATATCAAATGGTGACTTGTAAGAAAGTCTTTAACTCCACCAAAACTATCAATGAAGAGCTTAGGCAGTTTGGTAATTTCATGGATTCAGCAAGTGAGCTTTTAATTCATGTGAAACAAAGTTCTACAAGGTTTATTCTCAAGAATAAAGGATATTGGCTTTAGAAAAGTAGAACCAGGATCAGGATATCTTGCTGAAGAAGTTTCAAGAAGATCATAAGGTAGTCAAGAAGCTCAAAGCTATGATAAAGAAGATGTTGTATGAGCAGAATAAGAATGGATAACTTTTCATTATATTCAAATGTTTGGACGTAATATAAATTTCTGAAAAATTTATTATGAAATTTCTTGCATATCTTTCTTTAGTTTTCATATGTATGCCTACTTAACCTTTCAGGTACATCTTATAATTTTCCATTACTTTCCCTATTTTTGAAAATCACAAAGGGGGTGAATTTATTAAAAGGAAGAATTTAATCTTCGAGAAGGAGAATATATTAAGGGGGATTTTCGAAAAAAAGGAAAATGTCCAAGTAAGGGGGAGTTTTATTTTAAGAAGAGATGATTATCTAAGGGCGAGATGTTCCATTAAGAAAACCTGACTTCAATGATCAAGAATACGATCCTTGGGAAACATAACCTAGGGGGGAGTTAGTCATATTCATATTAAATCTTATTCAAAGAGGAGATAAGATTTTCAATCTTTTTTATCTAAGTAAATATATTCTCCCTTAGCAATGTTATTTCTGCTTTCCAAAAAGGGGAGATTATTGAGTCAACAAGGATATCTTAGGACTTCTCCATTCCTGATGGTTTAATTTTTTGAAATTTACAAACACTTTTTCTAAAGTTTTGAATATTTTTATGTTCTGTATTTTTCATAACATCCATAATTTCCATTCCGTTATGCTTACAGTTATATCATTATGGTTTATCATTCTGTTAGACTTACAGATCTGTCATTCCGATTTTCCATTTTGTTATACCTACAGACCTATCATTACGATTTATCATTCAGTTTTTATGTTTCTGATTCTGATGTTTATATGATGCCGGTTCTCAATACTAATTCTAGTGTATATGTGATGCTGGTTCTCAATACCGATTCTGGTGTATATGTGATGCTGATTCTCAATACCGATTCTGGTGTGTATGTTATACTAATTCCAGTGTTTGTATGATGCCGATTCTTAATACCGATTCCAGTGTATATATGATGCTGATTTTCAATACCGATTTCGGTGTATTTGTGATGCTGATTTTCAATACCGAATACATTGTATTTGTGACGCTGATTTTATGATTCCATTTTCTTGATAATGTTATTTCTAAGAATCTGTTTTCTTGAATTCATAAGAATCCGTCTTCCAGATAATGTTAGAGATACCTAATGTATCATTCTAATGATATCAGATTCCAAGATTTCTTATACCTAACATCTATCTTTAACATAACATCATTTCAGTTACATTAAGCGATTTCGTACAATAGGTTATAAACTAACCATTGTATGTTTTCCATGTTTCCAGGTCACTCCTAAAATTAAGGAAAATATGACCATTGGAGAGGATCCGACCGTTGGGATGTTTTTCCTATAAATACAAGCTCATTTGAATGAGAAAAATATATAGTAGAGAGTGGTTGATCTTGATAGTGAACAACCTTGTGAAGTGTTTTCTAAAGAGAGAGGCTCTTACAACTCTCAGTGCTTCATGCGGATGTCGTGAACAACTTGTTCAGACTTGCTTAGTGTAGATTCTGATCATGCTGATCGTGGGCTTCCGAGTTTGGAAGACAGAGGTTCTGATTTCCTTCTAAATCGAGGTCTTGTGGGGATAGAAAGACAGATACTGATCTTTGGATTGAGGGCTTACCTGGGTTTGGGTAGGACATACTTTCTTGAAAGTATAAATTAAGGAACCTTTATCTATGTTTGTTGGATACCATTTTCTTTGGGTTAAAAGAATCATATTGTTACTTGATTCCTATTTCACGATGTTTTAATTCCTTTGTATTTGTAACTTTGTTAAAGTTAGAAAGTATAAATATCTTATACTTTGTAATTCCATTACTCTGATTATATTACAGACTCTATACGCTTTAAGGCAGAATCATTCTTGTAAGAAATTAGAAAAGGTTTCTTTAAGAGGTATTGTGAATGATTTTTTTAACCTTGTTAAAAATAACTTTAAAGGATACAAAGGAATTTTTAAAGTATACAATTCACCCACTTCTTGTATTTGAGCATCTCATTTTTATATATTCAATCCTATATATAAATTTTTCTGACACTATGATTTCTAGTTTTAGTCAATGTAGAGTACTAGAAGGAACATGGTTGAAATTTAATGTTTTATATGTGGAATGTATCAACATTATGCGAATCAATTTCCAAGGTGGAAATATCATAATGAGAATCAGGATGGTAGTATGAGTATTGGTTATACTTTTGAAGAAAAAAATACCACAAATGAAATGATAATGTTATGGGATGTTCTTCCATTACTGTATACAATAAATATAAAAATCACTATTATATTAAGGTTAAGGAACTTTAAAAATGATTCATATTTCATATTCTACGAAATAGGTATTAAGGAATAATTTGATGAATCAATTGTAATGGTTTAAGAATAAATATGGATGAATGAAGTATTTATGTTTTGGTATTAAAAGATTATGTTATATGAATCATGAAATATATAATTATTTTTTGAATAAGTTTTCATTAAGGATTGAAAAGGACATGTTGAATGGTGATGAAGACCTAGAAAAGTGATTTCATAGAAATGTTATATTTTGATTAATTAAAGGTAAACATTAATTAATGCTTGAAATTGAGATAATTATGTTTGGATAAAGATATGTTGGATACTAATAAGTAATTGGACAGTACAGATTACCCTGGAATTGATTATTGAAAAATTAGACTATGTCAACAAAGATAAAGTTTAAAAATTATTGTATTTAAGTAATATATCCAGTAATATTTGGAATAATGAAGAATTCATGTTTTAAATATGGATTTATGGTAATTTAGGTCATTAACATGTTTCAAGAGAATACTTTATAAAGGTATTCACATGTTAATAATGTGAAAACCAAGTTGTACCTTGTGTTATATGGGGGATAAATGATAAACTGATTTTTTGACTTTATTTCTAAATCTTTGGATTTCCATATTTCAAAAAGGTTAACTATTCATGGAAAGTTTAAGTTAAACTTTATAATATGTATTTATGTATTGACATTGTATTAAAAACCTTGGTTAAAGGGATATTTAGTAACTAAAATTATTTCAAGTATGTCCATCATATTCATTTTGAAAATTAAATATGTTTGATTTCAAAAAAAGGACCTCCCATATGTCGTGTGACAACCAATCAAGTCTATAATGGATGCAGGTCATGATCCCATGACTAAAGAATGATAAGGGTTTTACTCCTACCACTGGCCTATGTGATGTCCATTTTAATGTAGAATTATTATTTATAAATAAATAATAACAATGAACTAGTAGAGTTACTTATTTATGTTTATAGATTAATGTATCAACTATATTTATTTTGAAGAATAGTTAAAGAAAAATAATTATACATTTCATTCTTTTATAGGCCTTAGGATCTTCTAAAAGTTTATTTTATTACTTCGGGAATCGAAGTTAATTTATGGACATCCATTTCTTGAAGTAATGGATGAATTAGAAATAGATAAAATCAAAAATAGAGAATGAAATTTTGTTTATAGAAATATACAACATAATTATATCAATTTATATTCAGGTTAATAAAATAATTAATCTATAGTAGGATAATGATAAGAAAATGTGTTTTCATAATACCATAATTTTTGTTTAATCAATGTCTTTTTAAATCATCACATATTTGTATCCTTGAGGCCCTCAACTTTTTTTTGATCATTCACTTATTTATGATTGATGAACACAATAACTAACTATAAATATTTAATATTTTCCTCCATGTCTAATATTCACTCCCAACCAATGATATCCTACATGTAAACCCAGTTATATGTTACTTTGTTTAACCATTATGGTTCCACCATACCATTTTCAAGGGAAGTTTTAATTTTCATTTTTATGATGTGGGTTTTGATGAACAAAACATTTAAGTATTAAACCTTCGATAACCAAGATAAATTTTGAGGGAGAAATAAATTATAAGGGGGGGGGGGGGGGTAGAATGTAACACCCTGAGGTTTTTTGAATTCTTTTTCAAATTAATTTTATATTTTTGATATTTTTGATTTCACGCAACATTATATATATATTTTTTTGTGTTAAAGAAATAAGATTGGATTGAATTATACAAAACACTAAATTATCATGCACTACATGAAACATAAATTGTAACGTACTCTACATGGAAAAGCAAGTTTATCATAAATTACATATAATTTTGACTTTCTTTGATGGCTTGCATAACATGCAATACCATGTTTTACCAACCAATAATATATTATTAAAATGGTACCATACAATATAATAAGATATAACCTATCTGTTAAATTAGGGGTTATGAATATTATTAAATAATATATGAAGATATATGGTTTACACAAATATAAGATTAATTCCTTGGTTACCAATTAATTAGAAATAAGTATGAAAACTGATTGAATATAAATGAAAATATTATTATCATTTTAAGTTATTTTAACCTAACAAATTAATGTAATTACAATTATATAGTGTTATTAATGTAATATATTTTTTATAAATTCATTCAAATATTTTTGATATTCATAAAATATATTTTTTAGACATAAGATAAGAACAATCCCAATTTTATGCTTAAAACCTATATTTTTATTAAGGAATTTTTACCACCTTTTAATGGAGAACCCATTTTAAATTCAATTTTTGGAACTTTTATATATATAATATGTTAAAATAATCTTCATATTTGAAACAAGAACATAATAATTAGGTTATAATAATTTTTTGTTACTTTTTATGAAGTATTTTTTTAATGAATATTGACAAATACTAATTTTTCGATCAATACTACTTTTTTTATATAATTTATTTAAAGGGTTAAATTAAAATTAAAATTGATTTAAAAGTTTAATTATATAATATTTTTATCAATTAATCTAATTTATGTCATTGGAACAATTTTCAAATTGAAATTAGATATAAAAAGATAGCAAAGTTTTGAATATTTTTACTTTTAAAACCCGCATTGTCAACCCGACTGCAGGATTAAATTTAACATAATTTTTGCCACTTCTCTGATTGGAATTTTGAAAAATGGATTGAATATTTGGAATAATTATAATTTAAAATTTATAATAATTTTAATTTAGTTTTTTAACAAAAATATTAGTGAAAGTAATTAAAATTAATTACATCGATTAAGGTAAACTTATTCTTAACTAAGGACTAAACATTAATATTAAGTGACTAAATGACCTATAAAATTGTCCAAACACCATTTAATATCCATATTGCTACCATATAATAACGTTTATTGACATTTCATTATAATTTTATCCACTTACCAAGGAAAAAATGTTGGTGGAATCCCCTTTCCAAAAATTTACAAGAGTGCCACTCCTCCGGCAATATATAAATACCTCCCCTCCTACTACATACTCACACCTATTAAGAAAATTTTTCTGGACAAATATTATACAAAATATCTCATAAAATTACCTACATTACTCCTTGAACCCTAACTTCGATCATAAATCTTTTCAAGGAAGGCCTTTGGTGCAAACAAAAAGGAGTTACCCGATTAAGGGGTAACACTCTCCCTCAAGTTCCTTTCTTTTATTTTTTTTCTCTACTACATCAGTTCATATGTTTCTATGATTTTATAAAAAACCAATATCCATAATATACTAGTATATTTTTATGCTAATTGTTAGACCTAAACTTACACACACATCCATCTAATGGGTAACAAATATACTGTTTAGGTGTACGACGAACTACCGCCTCACTAAATGATGATCATTCATTTTTCCATTACCGCCTCTCATGGTGGACATTATTATGAACACTATGTATATATATGATATATATTATATTTATTATTTCTTTAATCTATTGTAATCATTTTAACACACATATCTTTATACTTTCCATTTGGTGTAAATATTATAATTTTGTATGAGGAAGTGTGGACTACAGCCCCATCAAAGCAATGTGATCCATTCACACACTACATGGAAAGTATTAATGATTTGTTTAGTGAAAGTATAGGATATATATGATATAATAATTATATTTTAATATATATATATATATATATATATCATTTACCATTATTCTTTCAATACGAAAAGTAATTAGAAACATCATTCATTCTTACGTAAAACCTACCATCTCCATGAATGGTGCATTCCATTTAAAACTTCTATGTTATATAGATTATTATAATACATATATACTGAATCTAAATGATATATAAGTGATGTTTTATATTCTTGAAATAATGATATAATGACTGGATCAATGATATAACAAATTAAGACACATGTGAAAAAGCGAAGAGAATATTACCCCACACGTAACATTAACATGGAATTATTAACAAGTGGGAAATTTTATGTCATAATAATTTCATATATGGTATTATATATAATAATATGGTTTTTTATATGTTTATAATAAATTTATTTTTATTATACATGAGGTTTATAAGAGTACAAAAAGAGTCAATACATAAGGCAATGGGATTTCATCTCACTTTTTATTTCTCTGAGATACATGCTTTATTCATCACCCATTACTTTTTAGTGGGGTGTATATTAACCATGTATGTATTATAAGAATATTAAAATTTAGCATATGGGTATTTACATATCCATTTTTATTAAATTTCTTTCATGGTATTTATTTTTTAAAAGTTATCAAATCTGTAAAATAATATTGTCCCAATTTTCCTTCTTCGAGACACATGCCATGTTATGCACCTATATTATTTCATTAGGTGTATATAATATATTTGAAATTTTATATCATGAATATAATTATATTAATGATATTTTAACATTCATTTATTTTCATTTTCCAACATGGGTATTATGGTTCAAATTTACTAAGCGATAAGAGATTATAGAAACAATGTCAACGCTCTATTGAGAATGTTTATGTTTATGCTTCCATTGATGAAATATTTTTATCCATATCTAAAAAAAATCAATAATCATAATATAATTGGGTTATTCATGATTTATTAATGTATTGGTATTATTTTTCTAGTTTTTGGTACATAAGATAGTTAAGAAAGTATTTTTGAGAAAGCGTATCTTTACCCTCTCTTAGGTCGGAAATCTTTGTTCCTTCAAAACAATGTTTTCTAAAAAGTGTATCCATGAATATTATACTATTATATGATATTAATTAAAATAATTTTATTCCTTTTTTTACTAATTTTTTTAAAGTATTATTCTTGTCGCTTTCAGAACAAGTCAATTTTGTAACCTTTACAATGAAAAAGGAATGTTCTTCTTACCTCGTACGACATGTTTGGATTTCCCTACCATCATTTTTATAAAGCATGATCGGTATGTTTAAAAGGTTAATATTGATTATTATTTTTAAAATAAATTTTAGAAGAATTTTTTTTCAAAACGTTTTGATGATTTATATGTTATCATTGTATTTTTTTGATGAAAATGGGTTCCAAAATGTATTCAAGATTCTGTATAAGTTTTAAATGAAAATGGGTTTTAAATTATTTTCAAGCATTATTTATATGTTTGAAAATTATTTTCAATTAAATGAGTTTCAAAGTTTTTTAAATCAACATTTATATGTTTTCATAGAAAAAGACTTCCAAAGGGTTTTCAAAGATTTCATTGTAAGCTTCCATGTTTTTTTTATAAAATAGGTTTTAAAAGTTTTATTATGTTTTAAATAGAAATTTTCAAAGAAGAAAGGATATTTTACTCTAGAAATGTTTTTAAAATATATTTAAATATTATTTTCCATCTATGATAACATCCACTAATTTTAATCATTCACTTATAGGAAATGATCTAAAGGTTCCATTCATATCCATTCTTGAATTATTTATGTTTTTATGAAATGATGCTTATGAAACATATTTATTTTCCATAGGTTATATGCTTTTGAAACAACTTATTTTCCCAAGTTATGATTTAATGAAATTATTATGAAACCTATCCATTTTACATAGGTTATTATGTGTTGAAATTTTAATGATAAATATTTCATTACATGGGTTATGATATGATGTTTATAAAAACCATATTTTTTTATGGGTCATGATATGATGAAAGTTTTATTTTCTTGTGGATCATGTATGAATGATTTTATTATGAGATGGGTGGGAAATATATATCCCTCTAATGAATTGGATAACAATTGATGAATCCTGATGATAAATGTAATGCATGAACCTGATTACATATTCATAATTTTTTCCTGGACCTAGTTTCATGTTCATAAGTTTATGAACGAACCTGATTACATATTCATAATGTTATGAGTGAACCTTATTATATGTTTAAAATGTTATGTATCAACCAGATTTCATGTTCATAATGTTGTGCGTGAACTTGATTTCATGTTCACAACATTAACTGTAGACCTATTTTCATGTCTATAAGTCTATGAGAGGGCCAGATTTCATGTACTTAACTTAATGTGTGAACCTGTTACTTTTTGTACATGTTCACTATGTTATATATTGATATGTATGCCACCATTCTAAGTCTTAATCCTATGTTATGATTTCCTGGCCTATTCTATTGATTTCTTTATGATTCATATCTTATGAACTGTTAATATTTATTCCATGATTCATGTTTATAATCTTTAATATATAGGGTATGAAATTATAATGATCATGATGGAATTCTTATACCCTTATGATCATGATATTCATACATATTTCATTTATTTCCCATTACTAAGAATTTGAGATCACCCCTTTCTTATATTTTCTTTCACCATGTTATGAAGAAATGTTTTTAATTATAATTACTAAGGGGAAGATATTTATAGGAAAAATTAAATATCTTTCTTTGAGCTAGAATATTTTTGTTCAATGTTTCCAAAGGAACTAAACTAATATTGTCTTTGGGAATATGTTTGTATGATGTTTTAAGTATTATAAAAAAGATTTGTAATGTCTATGTATGAAAAGAGAGGGACACAATATATTCTATGTTTTCCCTATAAAGATTACCAATCCCATTTTTCAAAAGTTCCCAATCCATTCTTCTAATACCAACTACAGTGACCCAAACTTGTAATATATAAATATTACTTAATTTTAGATAAATATTAAATATATTTCACAATAATATATGCATTAGTACAATAAAGGATTTAGTTTCTTTGGAATCTTCGATACATAAACAACTGGTAAATAAAATATCTATATAATTTCCCATTTATATATTCACAATATCCAGTCTTCTTAGACATAACATACTTGAAACGTTTTTACATAACATGGGGATGAAATATAAGAAATAGTGAGCTCTGCTGGTTAGTATAGTTAAACATAAGAGATATCAATAATAACCATCAGTGAGTATACGATAATAATAAGGGTACGAAAACATGATAAAAAAATTAAAAAATCATACACATAAATTCATATATCATAATCATGAAGAATGGAATAAAATTTTATTAATCTAAAAACATAATAAATAATAGTCCATAATCATGAATAATCAATCATGATCTACAAAAGAATATCATAATCATAAGACATAAGTTTTTGGAATTTACATAAGTATATAAAATAATTTCCTTATTCAAGGCTCACTACCAATACCATCATAGTGGATTGGGCTCACTACCAATTCCATCATTCCCTTTGTCAAGGTTCACTATCAAGGCTCTCTTATTGGACAATTTCCCTTACTAAATTGGATTCACTCCCCATTATAGTCCTTATTGTCTTAGTATATGTCAATATTTATTGAATTAATTTGAGGGAAATATAATTTTGGGTGCACCTATAATATAATGAAAACCATACATATGTGTTCTACAAGATTATAAACCATTCATCCTATAATTAAATCATATCCCATGGAATGGATATAAGTTTCATACAAATTTCATAATAATAATCATAAAGCATCCAAAGAAAGAATAAATATAGTAATATTATGACATATCACAAGTAAATAATATGAAACAATTTAGGATGTTGTTGGATATCAAAATACCTTTAAAATATCACTACAATATTTATAAAGGAAAACAGCCTTATCATTTTGAAATCACTTATTTAAAATCTGTAAATTTCTAAAATATTAAGGGAAAAAATTTCTCTTAAAAAATCCAAGAAAAATTATAAAGGGATCCTCAAATAAATGTTTATTCATGGTGGTGGGGAATGTCATTCATACAGTTTATGTTAAGATAAAAATTCCCTTCACATTTTTGATAAAAATTAAAAAGTACCACATTCAGAAAATGATAAGATAATTAATTTTATTTCTTTAATAAATTAAAATATAGTTAAGATGAAATTAATTAATTTTCTTATAAAAATTAAAAAAATTAATGAAAATATTTTAATAAATATAGATATGAAAGAAAATATTATCAATCAAGGAGAGAAATAATGTCATTTTCAATAAAACATTATTTTCATTTCTTGAGCACTTACATAGAGGAAAAATAAATAAAAAAATGTAATAAAAATAAATAAATATAGGTGTATAAAATAAATAATACTTTATATAGATAATATATTTTCATCATTGAAAAATTTAAAAATAAACAATCACAGTGAAAATGGGATTGTAACATAAAACCCTTAATGTTGTGGTAACTCTTGAATCATAACACCACGGAAAGAAATGAAAATTTAAATACAAATAACAGAATGAAATTAAAGATATATTATATCAACAGTTAATTTGATAAAACTCATAAAACAAGATAAGTGATAATATCAAATCCATCACAATGAACCAAAATTGAGACGGAAAACCCTAACATTTTTAGTAAAATTTGAAATAAAATTAATTTGAATCCTGAAAATAATATGTTTCCACAAATACATTTCATTAAATCCTGAATTATTATAAAATAAATTCTTGTGTATTATATACATAATATAAATAATAAATTGGTGTATAATATTAAAACACGACTCAATAAATGGAAACTGAGAAGAAACCCTTGGTTTATATCTGACTTGACTTATAGGCACTTCAATATGGTATAAGATAACTATATATTTATTATAAATATATAATATAATCACTTTAATTCATATAATATCACATATGATACATTTATGTCATTTAAAGACCCATTTATTAATAATTTTCTATTAGAATCGTCATTTCATGTGTTAATTACTTTGTTTTTCATGTATGTTTTAGTTCGTCAGTAATGATCCTTGAGCATTGATCATGGTTCATACAAATTTATAAATATAATAATTATATAAATTTCATATATTATCATTATAAAAATATTTATAAATATCCATATTAAGTGTATTTGGAAAATAAATTTATTCACTTCGTGGAGACAATAAACAGTATGTGCACATGAATGATTTTTACACATTTTGATGGATGGAATAAAAGAAATATAAATTATAATAAATCATTAAAGAAAAATTATTAATAATAAATACAATATATTTTTAATAAATATATCATTTTTACTATATAATTAATGCCCCAATGATAAACAAATCACATCACTTCATAGATGCGGTTGTCTACATGTACGCATGAGCAACACTATCATTTACCAATTGATCAAACGGTAATAAGGTAGATACGATATTATAATTATAAAAGTATATATATTTTTTATAAATATCTTATATAATCATTAAATACATCACTATAACCACCCATGGTATTTGGTGTAGGAAAATTAATCACATTACTATGTGGAGGTGGTAGTCCACACATACATTTGAGTGATACTTTTACTTCCAATTTGATACAGAAGTGGTAAAAAATGGGTGTTCCATCATCATAATAACATATATGTATATTAATGAAACTATATCAATCATGTTTTTGTATATAAAACCAGGTTAAAAATGGTATAATATGAATTAAAATTGAAAGAGCTCGGTTAATTTTTGTAACTCTTCTTTGAGAGACCTCATTTAGTTTACACCTTAATACTTAAAGGATTGATCCTAATAGGAAAAAAATAATATTTTTTATTATGTTCAGGATTCTAGAAAGGGTTTTTAGTAGTTATTTTATGTGATATAAGCCTCAAATTGTTTGGATAATGGAGGATGAGAGGTTCCCATTTATATGTTAGGGGATGGACACACATGGAATTTCATTAAAGATTTCAATCATATAAGATCACTTGGTTGGTAATTTTGATCCCAATAGATATTTATTTTATTCTATTATAATATAATGTTTTAATATTTTAAACAAATGGTAATTATACATCCTTGGGTTTCAATCGCACCCTTATCTGTTAGTTTAAACCCCGATAAACCCATTTAAATATTAGTAGTGGTAACAAAATTTAACTTTTTTTAATATTAACTTTTAGAAAAATTTAATTTTAAACTATTAGATTATATTAATTATTATAATTAAAAATAATCAAACCATTTTACTATATTTAATTTCTATAACTTTTAGAATTTAATTTTAAATAAGCACACAAACCGTAATAAAAACCCAATTTTGAAAAATGAATGTTTCAGCATAAAACAACATTTAATTCCATTTATTACCTTATAAAAGTCATAAAAAAAATGTTAAAATTTTATATTTAATCAGTAATATTTAGAAATTTCTTTAAATACATTAGTATTTATATATGATATTAATTTTTTAAGATAAAAACTCATTGGGCACATAAAAATAATTTCTTAGAAAAATGTGTTTTTAAGCCTAAAAATTAACCTACACATAAATCAATTATAAGGATGATTATTATGTAATTAATTAGATTATCTTTAATTAAAGGATAATTAGGTTTCTTTATGATAAAATTAAAATCTCAATGGGACATTTACTTTATAATAAATAATTTATATTTTTTAAAAAATTGACATTTTTCTATATTCACTGAAAAATATAACTTTTTAGAAAAATAATAAAAATTAACCCTAAGATAATATTAACATGTTTATTATAGAAATAATATTATGTTACTTAAATAAAATTCCTAAAAATTGTATAAATTATATATAAATTTCATATTCCTAAATTCATTATAAATCATTTTTTAAGAAAACTTATTTTTGAAGTGTAAAAATAATTTAATGAAAATTGAGTAAATATTTATTATGAATTAATTGGAAATTTTTTGTTAATAAAAAAATGTATACATATTTTTCAAGAAGTGTTTATTACTATTCATACATTACAATTTAATGGCTAGGTTATAAGAATTTATTATATCCCATTTTATATAGACTCGAGGTTGTATATATGGAAAGGTATCAAATACTTCAAATTTTATTTCCAAGGAAATGCTTATAAAATCTTGGGGTGTTATGGGTTTTGAAACCATTTTAATGAACTGGCCTATGTTTGACATAACAATTTACCTAGAATACTTTGATACATGTCCCAAAGCACATTCTTGATCACCATGATTTTGTGAAAAGTACCGTGGGAATAGAAACACAACTATTTGGGAATTATTTCACCCTCCAAACTAATAAAACAAACAAAAATTTCCAACTTGAAACCCAATACTAGGTCTCCATACATTGGATAATTATTTCCAAATAGAGATAAATTTTAAAATAATAATCAAACAAACATTAAATAAAAACAATAATTACATAAAACGTCCAATAAAGACATTACAAACTAATTTAAAACTCTTTTTTACCAGTTTTAATGATAAAACAAATTAATACAGTATAAGATGGATGAAATTGTTGATATCTAAAAATACTAGAATATAACTCAATGATATAAACATACTGACCATGATATAACTATGTATCTAAAAGAAACTATCTAGATTCGACATCTATTCAGATTCCCTAGGAAGTGTGGAATAAAACAAACATGAAATTCATAATCTAAAAACATTCTTATAACATGACAGTTACATACCGACCAATTCGAGTATGTAAGGTTTGAGCCAATTCCCATAAAGATTACACCAAGAGTCCATTTCATTGCTTCTACAAGTGAATCCAAGTATGATAGTTTGAAAATAGGAATAATGAATAGTTTTCTTTAATTTTTACAATATTTTTAAACAAAAAATGCATATGAGGGTCTATTGTCAAATAACTTTCCTTTAGAATACCCGAATCATGTTCATTATTTACTTTTTTAAATATACAATTGAAAATAGTTCTATTTGATTAGGTCAAGGAAATTTAATACCAAGGAAGCCTCATTGAAACCAACATGTTTGGAAAACAAACACCTTTTATTATCTTGAAAACCTTGTCATGATTCTCCAGATATGATCATGTAAAGATAATAGCATTATAAAATAACCATCAAGAGTAACCAAGAAGAAGTAAAAATGAATAATTCCTTAATAACCACACAACATAAAAATTCATCCATAAAACACCCGTCACTAAAAGGTATGTATAACCCATGTAAACAAAAAACTCACCTGATAAATAAATGATAACATGGAATAACATCTAATACTCATCATGAGGCATCACTTTAGGGACCAATGAGACAATCATAGTATTTTCTAGGTAGAATAAATGACCTAAAGGTATTATGGTTCTACAATCACCAATATAATCTCTATAAAATAGCCTCATCAAGGGTATATCCCAATAACTTAGATGAACCTCAACTATGTATAATAGTAAGTAAAAACACTCAATTAGTACCACCCCTTCTCTTTATTTCCCACTTAGTTACCCTTGGTTTCCCATGAAAATAACTAATAGGGGTTGGTCACATTTATCAATCATTAATAACATGAAAATATCATAGCAAAATTTAATTCTGAATAGTAATGATATCCATCCCACCTATAACTCATCTCATTGAAAATACCAGTCTCAAGTCTATAAGAAATAATGAATAATAAAATAATTTTAAAATGTTCATAACCAGAAATTTCATATTAAAAATGGGACTCAACATAGGGTTAATTATAACCATTGAAATAAATCACAAGAGGTACCAAATAGGCCTTAATTTTAATATAATAACTATATCCATTAAATTAACATTATATGTTACACCTTGAGATTTTTCGAAATATTTTTTTCAAGTAAATTTAATGTTTTCAATATTTTATGTTACACACAACACCATGTTTATCTTGTGTTATATGAAATAATGAGTTTAGATTATATTATACACAACAACTAGTTTATCTCATGTTACATGTAACACCATGATTAGCTTGAGTTACGTGTAATAATGAGTTTCTTCGATAACGTACATCTCACACAATATTGAGCTTCAACGAACAATGAAATGCTATTATTTTAAATACGATCATTTTATCCTAGCCCTTAAATATGACAATGTGAATTTTATTAACTACTTTACAAAATATACATATAAATTTCCTACTAATTATACATTTATTTATATTATCATAGAAATTAATAAATGAATTCTTACTAATGTAATTATATTCATCAAAAATATATATTCTCCAAAAATTATTTTTATTTATTTTTTTGAGAAAATATTATAATTAATTTATAAAGATTTTATGAAATTTATTTACCAAAAAGAAATTAATTTTTTAATCATCATATCAAAATGATCTTATAGTGAATGTTTGTGTTTTTTTGGAATATATTGATTTTTCAGTGAATAGTGGGAGATACCGATTTTTATAAAACTATCATTACTTTTGAATAAATTAGCTAATTTAAATTCTTAATTATTTTTTAATGTAAAATAAGTATAATTTAGTCATATTTAATCCAATTAATTTATTTTTAATAAATTCTATATTAAATTTTTGATTATGTTTATCTTTGGTTTTAAAAAAGTTTTTTTATAAAACTATTTTAAAGTATATAATATTTCTCCATTTTTATTATTCAAAATAATACATAATGAGGAATGAATTAAATAAATTGTATAAATTATATATCAATAAATTTTAATTTATATTCATATAATTAGGATTATCATACATATAGTTTATATAAAATCATCTTGTTCTTGAAAAATACACTACACAAAACCCGCTTTTTCGTCACAATTGTGGGTTTTTTAAATTAAATTTATAAAAATTTTCTAAGATGAATTTAATAAAATAAACTTCATATTTTTAAATAAAAATTTCAAATTTATCTTATTTTGAATTTTTTATATTTTTATGAAAATATTAATTTTCTGAAGAATTGTGAAAAATACACATTTTTAATTAAAAACTACATTTTCTTTTAAATTATTTATAAAGTTAAATTATATTTTTAATTTATTTCAAATTAAACTAAGATAAATTATATATATATATTAATATAATTTTGGTAATTTTAATAACTTTCAAATTTAAATTGTATATAAAAACATTGTAATCTTTTGAACATTCTCCCATGGAAAACCTGCTTTCTCATCATGTATGTGGGATTACTTTTAAATTAATTTTTTTTACACTTATGTGATTATAATTTTAAATAATTAATTCCATATTTTTAATAATAATAATTTTTTTATATAATAAGGTGAAATTAATTTTTTTTAAAAATGATTAGTAAAAAAGTAAAAACTATTTGCTGTAGTTACGGTAAAAATGAGTTTACTAGGGGGGTTAAATAAAAAAGATAAGGGTTAAAAATAAGCCAAATATTATAAAAAACCAATTTATGGAAATTTTTATACCATTTATATTATTTCATATATATTTTAACATTATTAGATCCTTGTTATGTGAATGAAATTTGGGTAGAATTCTTCTTTCAAAAAATCAGAAGTGTGCCACTCACCTCACTTATAAAAGGCCACCTTTTTTCCTCTCCTATTAACACCTGTAAACCATTTTATAAACAATAACATCACACATAAATTTTAAAATTACATCATCTCATTCTCGTACCCTTATTTGGGATATAAATTGAACACTGTAAGCCTTTCAGTGTAAACCTCTAGGGGATACCTAGAGAACAGTTAATGTTGATCAACAAGTGTTTTTGTTTCATCACTTCCTCCACCTCCTTAAATTAATGTTATAAAATGATGATATAATAAACTAAGTATATTATATATAATTATATATTTTTATGTTAATTTAATGACCTAAAACCATATCCACTTCCATCAAATGTGTAATGAAATCATCATTCATGCGTACAGAGGACTATCACCTCGCGAACCGATGAAATTTGTTTTCTATTACCACCTATCAAGGATGAAAATAATTATAGGTTTATTATTTATATATTATATTTATGATATTATCATACTTATGGAATTATTATTTCACACATAACTTCATACTATCTATTTTATGCGAATATGATAATGTTGCTTGTTTGTACGACGAACTACCACCACAGGAAGAGATGTGATTCATTCATGATTTACATAGAAGTTAATGAGGATGAGTTTAAAGAAAATAAGAAATATATATGAAATAATAATTATTATATAAAGACAATATCTCATTTACCTTTTGTTATTTAAATTTCACAAAAAATGGAAATAACATTCATGCGTATATAAGACCTATTATCTCCAAGAGCGAAGTAGTTCATTTTCTTTGAGTAAATTTTATATACTATTCAAAATAAATATATAATAAATATATATGATATTTATATAATTTTTAATTTTTTATATATTATGAAATCATTATAAAATTAAGAGGACCAAAAATAAAAAATAAAAATATATATGAAAAAAGAGGTTTTTACTCGAAACATAACTTTATCAGGGAGTTGTTAATAAATAGGTTATAAAGGTCATAAGAAAATAATATATGGTATGATATAAAAAAATTTTGTTCTATAATATATGTATAATAAACATATATTTATTAAACATGAGGTGTTAATTTTTATTAATGAAGTCAATACTTATGGTAAGAGATCCCTAGTCTCTCTATTATTTTTTGGATACATTTGAAAATTCACCACTAATTTATTTTGTGTAGTGTATATACTACTAATTTCACATTTAATATCATGAATTAAATTATTTTATTGATATTTAAAGGTTAATTTTATGTTATTATTTATTTTGGATTATGATTAACAATATTACTAAATCCGTAAGATATTTTTTCTCAATTTTCCTTCTTTGATACTAATGTCATTTATGCAACTATCTTATTTTATAAGGTTCATATAAAGTCCATTTGAAATTAAATATCATTAATTTATTTATTCTTGGGATATTTTATATTTCATTCAATGTAATCATTTCATGGGTCTTATGATTCAATGTTACCAAAGTGGTATGAGTTTTATGTTACATTCTCATTTTTATCAGGATTTCTCATGATTACGCTGTAAAGATGATATCTTAATATTTATCAGTCAAGAAACCCATGAATTTTCTTCTCGTTAAGTTATTTATAGAGAATACATGTTCCCATTCATATTTCTCTATTTATGTACAAAATATTTCCAAATAAGTTTTAATACAAATTATCTTTAATTATCTCTTCGATCGAAAACCCTTTTCCTTCCAAAACAACAACACACCATGATTTTGTGGTATGAATATTCTTAAATAAATTCAATTAATTTAATAACTTACAGAAAACATGATATATTATTAAATATTGACATGGTTGATGGAATATAAATTTGACAATTAGGAACAGTAATGTGGTCATTATAATAATAACCTATCTTATGAAAGTATACATAAAATTGAGATATCTCAAAAATTATAATATGATATATTTAAATCATGGAGTAAGAAAATAAATGAATTTAAAATGATAAATTATGTGTTGGTATTTTTTTCTCAACACAATTATTTTACAATTTTAAAATTAATATAATTACTTAAAATAACACTGATTTTAATAAAATAGATCAATTAATTAATATTATATTGTATTATAATTATAAGATAATTTTATGAGACCAAAATTAATTTTCCAAAATGTCTTAAAAACCAGTTATAATCTTAAAATTAGTTTTTTCTGAATAAATGATTATTTTAATTATAAATTAAAATTATCATATTTTGGAAATTATTTTCATAATATGGAGTGAATTTTTTAAATCTACTTGTCAGAAAATGATTAGGGTGAATTTTTTGGATTTTTCTAAATTTTTTGAATTTTTGGTGAATGGTGAAATATGATAGTTTGCGGTATTTAAAATTATAAGTAAATAAATTAATTATTGATTCATTTATGATTTATATATGATATAATCACTCATTATTTCAAACTAACATGCTCTAGTTACAATTTTTAGTCTTGGGCATCAACACGATTGATTGTCTTGGGCCAAAATAATAAAAAACTGAATAAAATAATCAAAACTCCCCTCTCATCTCCTTATAAATACCACCTCTCACCACCCCATATACTCACACCTTATAAGCCATGGATATTGTAAAATTATACCCAATTAACTTCCCAAGACTCTTACCCAAGTTAATTACTTTCTGGTCTTACCAATAGACTACATAAAGTGTCTTAAGAAGGTTCCTAAGGAGATGATATTCATGAGGTAAAACCCTCATTGTTTCCTTTTTAATTTCCTATATTTTCTTATCATATCCACACATACCCTATGAAAAGTAATATGATAACTCTAGTATCAGATATATACTGTAATATTTTTTTTTCTAATGTATAATCCTTCATCAAATCCCTTCTCATCTCCTTTTATTTTTATAATGAAAACATCATTCAAATGTGTCGATTCACCGCTTTCATGGATGATGAGGTTTTATTTTATATTAACATCTTCATGTATGGCCATAAAACTATTATTTAGGATAAATTATATTTTAATATATATATTATAAGTTATATAATGTTCTATAACCAATATATAAATATAATAGTAGATAAAATGAATCAAGTTCTTGATGGTCGTAAAAACCACTAAAAGAAATTGAAACATTTTCATCAATGGTTTTGTAATGAGTCATCTTAGATTCATATAACCAAAAGATATATGAGAACATTTAAACATATATATGTTCATTAATACTAAATAATTTCACTTATGGAGTTATTATTCTATTTCTAAATAACTCCCATAATTATACACAAAGGAACTGACCATAAAATCTTTAAACAAACACTACCAAAACAAGGAAATTAAACATTATGACTCATTGAAATGGTCCAAAATGAACATAACAAAATTATAATAAATAAAATATATGTTTAATAGGTTCTTAATTAATTAATTAATTAATATATTTTTTTAACATAGGATATTATGTACTAGTGAAAAATTATTTCAGACACAAGGTAAGGGACTTTGCTCAATTTCCATTTCATTGAGACTTACTTGTCATGGTGCACGTAATCAGTTTTATGTGGTGTATCTAAAACCCATCGTTGATAATTTTTCATTTAAATTTTATTTCTTTTAAATATCCATATTTCCGGTTTTATGGATATGATTTTTGTAAAATCCTTATAACATTTTTACATACGGTGTTTACTTTGAGTGTTATTTTAATAGAAAAAATATTGATAAATCTGTATCCTCTAATCTATATAGATATTTTGATAATGAATAATTTTCATTAATTAAATCTATGTATAAAAAATGACTTGGAATTATAGTGATGGGTGCGACCCCACATTATATATCCCCTCTATGCATCGACTGTTCTCATGAGAGTAAAAAGTTGGTGAAAAATCCTTCATGTTTGTTTCAAATAGAATCAGATGAGTTTCTATGCACATATATAAAACATCTTGTAAAAGGTATTAATGGTTGTGGTTCATGTTCTAGATAATTTAAATCATATAATTAATCATTTCATTCATTCATAATTCTGTTATTACTATCCATGAGATTTTTAGTATGGTAAAATCTATGGATGCATTTTCATTCTTAGTTTATTGATTAAATGTAATGTGTTTTTCATTTATTTACTATGATATATTTATTAA
Source organism: Viscum album (assembly GCA_963277665.1). NCBI lineage: Eukaryota > Viridiplantae > Streptophyta > Magnoliopsida > Santalales > Viscaceae > Viscum > Viscum album. The sequence continues at coordinate 1,455,090,323 of OY728120.1, forward strand.
TCCTTATTTAATATACTTAACTTATTATTGATTAATGTTTCTTTTATATATAACCCATTATGAGAATTTGAGCTCACTATATTATTTTTTTCCTTCCCCAGGTTATAAAGATGAGATATTTAAATATGTTCTGAGAAAGAAATTTATTTTCATTTATTATATTGTTTGTTTAATTACCAATGTAATAATTGAACCATTTATGTATATATTTATTCAATAATACTAAACTGATCGATTATTGGTGATGTTATCTCTTGTATATATTCTATTGTAATAAAATAACTAAGAACTCTATGATTCTAGGGTTGGGGTTGTTAAAGATGGTATCAGAGTAGGTTTAGTAAAAACCTTGGGAACTAGATGTTTAATAATATTGATAAGTATAATAATTCCTTATAGATATTTTTTTTCTCAATACTAATAATAACTATGAACCAACTCATTGTGTGACATTATTTAGTGATGGAACCAAATGGAAGAAAAGCAAATTAATACCCAAAGACAATTTAGGGATTGCCCAACTAAGCTAGTCATCAAAATTAAGGTTGAAACAAAGAAGATCATAAAAATATTTGGAAATATTACACAAATTTTGAAAAAATTATACTATACTTATGTTATACCATTTCATGGGGTAGAAGCCCCCATATTTTAATGGGACTACTAATTTAGTGGTAATTAAGTAATGGATCAAGTCACTTGAAAAGATATTTCATGAATTGGGATGTGATAGAAGTGAAAATCTAGTGCTAGTGGTATATTTCCTCAAGGGAGATGATGATCAACGGTGGTAATTAATTCTTTAATACTTAGGAGGAATATAAAATAGAACACATTTAATGGAATTATTTTAACAAAACATTATTTGAAAAATATTTCCCCCATGAGAAAGAAACTAAAATGATGAGAAAATTCTAAAGCATAAAGAAAAAAGGAAGAAGAAAGTGTTGCAGGGTATGATTATACATTCACAATACTATCTAGCTATGCTATAAATTACATATTTTATTTGGAAAATGAGATTAATCATTTTTTAAGGTCTTAAGAAAAGTCTCTAATGGGCTATGACTTCTCAAAAATTTTCATCATATGTTGAAATAGTTTTAAGATCTATAAAAATATAGAAGGAATTTGATAGATATTATATGATAAAGTTAAATGAAGAGAATAATATGGCTTCTGATAACCTTGAAAAAGGTAAATCATCAATGAATAATAGGTGAACAAATAACTTCCCATTATGCAAAAATTATGGAAAGAATAATCCTTATAAATTCATTAAAGGAATTTTAGTTTGTTAAAAGTGTGGATAAAAGTGTCATTGAGATAATGAATCCAAGGGGAAGAAACAAATAAATGATGCCAAATTCATCAACTATAAAAAAATGAAGCATATTTCAAACCAATGTTCGATGTTCCATGGGAATCTACTATAGAAGAGACCAACGGGAGATGAACAAGATTATGCGATCACTATAGTTGAGGTAAAAGTACACAATGATGTGGCTAAAGGTACATTAATCTTATATTTAAATTTATAGAATGTTTTTTTATTCTGGATCATCATAATCCTTTATATTTACCCTATTTTATAAAAAATCTAGACATTCCCATTTTGATTAAATAAGGGATTTTTCAGTAAAAAATTATAAGGGAAGTCTCATTGCAACAAAAATGTGTTAGGAAATCCTCATTATGACACATAAATGTCCATTATTTCATAAACTTATCCTTATACCTTTGTGTCAATATGATTTAATCCTTGGTATAGACTATATTTCAAAATATGATGTGAAAATTTATTGCAAGAAGATGGAAATTATGATTTGTTAACCTGCAAATCACTTTTTTTGGATTTTTTTAAAAGCCGGTTTAAGGGGTATCCGGTTCCTGAAGACCGCGAATTCAAATTTCAAAAACTAAACATCATCATCCCCTTCAACTCGATTCACGTTCCTGCCTCGAAGCGGACGCCCATCACATCGGCATCAGATCCATCCGCCACCCATCATATGATTCTTATCCAGATCCACCCTAGTATATCTAATGAATGAAATTATTGAGGAGGAAGAGAAAAAACATCTATGGATGAGGAATATAATCTTCAAATTTAGGATAAACTAATTGTACAAGAATAAATTCTTGTATTTCATGAGGAACTACCATGGCAGCCCCTAAAGAAAGAAATTGAGTTTACTATTGATTTAATCCCTGATGAAAGACCAATATGAAATACTACTTATGGATCAGAAACTATGGAATTATTGTAGATGATGAAAATCCAAAGGAGTTGATTAAGAATGGATTTATTCACCTTAGTGTTTCTCCATGGGGATCCCCAATTCTCTTTGTTAAGAAGAAAGATTGATTTATGAGGATTCACATTTAATATACATAAATTAATGTTATTACCATAATGAAAAATCATCCACTACCTCACATTAAATATTTATTTGATTAACTTAATGGAGATCAATATGTTTCAAAGATTGAACTTTTTTTTGGTTATCATCAACTGCAACTATAGAAGAAAGATAGTATGAAGACAACTTTTCAGACGAGGTATGGAAATTATGAGTTTATAGTAATTCCTTTTGGATTGACTAATTCACCCTCAATTTTTAAAGATCTAATGAATAAAATATTCAAGAAATATATTGATGATTTTTTGGTATCCATTGATTATTTTCTGGTATATTCTAAAATATATTAAGACCATGAGAATCACTTTTAGATCATTCTTGAGTCTCTTAGAAGGAAAGGGTTATATAGTAAATTTTGAAATTGTGAATTCTGAATTCAAGAAATTTATTTTCTTGGCCATATTACCTCTAAATAAGGAATCCTAGTTGATCTTTTAAAGGAAAAGGGAATACAATAATGACTGATTCCAACGAGCATAAACAAGGTGCGTAGTTTCATTGGTCTTGCTGGTTTCTGTCAGCGTTTCATTCAGATTTTTTGATTGGCCAACCTATTAACCAAGCTCTGATGTAAGGGGTCAGTTCATGTGGAGAAAATAATGTGTGGAATGTTTTGGAGAATATAAGAGAAGATTATTCAATTCATTTATTTTGACTCTATCATTAGGAAATGATGGGTTTTTGATATATAGTTATTCATCAAAGAAGGGACTCGGTTTATTCCCTATGAAAAATGATAATGTTATTTGATATGCATCATGGAATTTTATGATTCAGGAAGAAAATTATCCAACTCATGATCTTGAGTTAACAACCATAATATTTTCTCTAAATATATGTAAAAAATCTCTCTTTATGGTGAAATATTTATTATATATATATGGATCTAAAGGGTTTGAAATGAATAGTTACACAAAAAAACATCAATGGGAAAATATAATGACTTGAGTCACTCAAAGATTTTTATTTATCAATAAACTGCCACCCATTAAAAGAAAATAAGGTAGAAAATTCATTAAGAAGGAAAGATCATGGACATATAAGTAATATAAATATTGAGAAAGATCATATGTTTGTGGATTTAGTAAATATGGATATGGGAATTTTTAAAGAAGGGGAAACATCACTCATTTTTATAATGATTGTGATCCCAAATTTATTAGAAAAGATAAAAATCTCTCAATAAGATGTTGAGAATTTTCAAAAGAAAATTCAAGACATTAAGGAGGGGCGATTGGCATACTTTAGGTATAAGGATGTTATTTTGAAATTTGGAAAGAGGTTATGTGTTCCATCTATACCTAAGTTAAATGTGAACTATTAGATGATGCCTATAGCTCAAATTTCTATACACACCATGCTAGTGTACATGGATCTTACGAAATATTTATGGTGGTATAATAGGAAGTGGGAAATTGCTGACTATATGTTAGGATGTGTTGTTCATAAACAAGTGAATGTTTAGAGAGAACATACTATAGGATTCATGTAACCTCAACCTATTCCTATGTGGAAGTGGGATGAAATTGTGATTGAATTTGTAACTGGATTACCAAATACCCCTAAAAAGAATGATACCATATAATTTATTGCCGATAAACTTACAAAATTTTCACATTTTCTTTCTATAAGTCAAGATTTACCTCTTGAGTGCCTAAAAATATTGAATATTAATGAATTTGTAAGAATTCATGGTGCACCTATATCTATTGTTTACGATCAAGATCTCCATTTTACATGAAAATTATAGAAGGGTATTTAGAATATTTTGGATACTGAGCTTCATTTGAGTACTTCTTATCACCCTCAACACTACTAGAATTCAAGGTATTTGCGATGGATTATTTGCGATGGGATCCCATCGCAAATAAACTTTAGTGACGAATCCCCTTCGCAAATAGACCGTTGTAGAAAACGCCATCGCAAAATATATTATTTGCGATGAGAAACTTCACCGTCACAAATGGTTTTCATTTATATATAGAAAAGATATTTGCGATGAGCCATCGCAAATAAGCTATTGCGAGGGGAATTTCATTCTGTCGCAAATAGGTAAATAAAAACTTATTTGCGATGGGCCCGTCACAAATATGTTGTCGCGACGAGCTGTTCATACCGTCACAAATAGGACAATAAATAGCATATTTACAATAGGGTCCCGTCGCAAATAGCCCCGTCAATAATACTGAAAAAATAAAAAAAATAAAAAAAATAAAATATTATATAATAATAATATTAATACATATAATATAAAAAATTATATTATTATAATATTGATAATAAAAAATATATAAAATAAAATTACGAAATATTAATATCGGAAAATAATAATAATATGGATACTATTAATATAAATAATATAATATTATATAATAATAATAATAATATTAATAATATAAAAAAATTAATATAATAATAATATTATTATTAAAATAAACATACATATTTATGAAGAAATAATATTAATATTATTAAAATTATAAAATATTAAAATTCTCAATATTCACAAAAAATATAAAATATTAATAAAATATTAATATTATTATTATTGAAATAAACAGGCATTAAAAATAATACTAATAAGTAATAAAATATTAAAAATAAAAAAAATTAAATTAAGAAATATTCGTACCAATATGGAAAATAGAAATTGTAAATAGTTAATATTACAATATGCTACAAACTCAAATGTTTGTTACATGTAAAATAATCACTGTCGGTGGATAATCTAGAGGACCTGGAGGTGATGGGGGAGGAAACTCCATCCCTAAACTACGAGTCAGACAACGCATGTTCTCCATCTATTCCTGCTGCCACTCCTCATATCGACACATCTCCTCATCGTGCTGCTGATGATATCGACACATCTCCTCATCGTGCTGCTCCTTCCACTACTACTCCCACTGACACATCTCCTCCTTCTCCTTATTATTACTAATTATTACTAATTTAGAAATACTTATCAATACTCAATAAAACTGCTCCTGATTGTTAATAATTATTAATAATTTAGCAATACTTAGATATACATAGCAAAATAAAAACTGCTTGAATAATGAAAGGAAATTTGGTAATCATCATTGTGGAGATGATTACAAATTTTCCCTTCATTATCCACGTAGTTTTCATTTACTAATTATAATTATATCTAATTATTACTAATATAAAAATTATATTATCAATATTTATTAAAAAACAATATTAATATTACTAAAATAATAATTTTTTTATAAAATATTAAAATTATCAATATTCGCAATAGGATTTGATCTATTCTTAAGAGGTTCAACTCTCGAAATGTCACTAATTACCAGGTCATGCACAATAAAAAGTGTGTCTCAGCCATGTCCAATGTAAACTCTATAATTTTCCTTGCATAGTTGATCACGTCGCAAGTAGTGTTGCATCAGGACAGCCAAAGTAATGTCGTTCTCATATCTATGAATCATCTCGCTCCCTTTATATAGATCATTATTCCTTAAAAATTTGAGGGGACATCATCATCTTTCCCTTAAATTTTCAAGGAAGAATGATCTATGTAAATAGTCATGTGAGATAATTCTTATAAATGAGAAGGGCATGACTTGGATTGTCTTATTGTAATGCTACTTGTAAGGTGATCAAACATGAAAGGACAATTATATCTAATTATATCTAATTATTACTAATTATATCTAATTATTAATAATTATATCTAATTATTACCAATTATTACTAATTTTATCTAATTATATCTAATTATATCTAATTATTACTAATTATTACTCATTATATCTAGTTATTACTAATTATTACTAATTATTACTAATTATTAATAATTATTACTAATTATTACTAATTATTACTAATTATATCTAATTATATCTAATTATATCTAATTATATCTAATTATATCTAATTATATCTAATTATATATAATGATATCTAATTATATCTAATTATATCTAATTATATCGTATTATATCTAGTTATATCTAGTTATATCTAATTATATCTAATTATATCTAATTATATAACTAATTATATAGAGAATTATATAGATAATTATATAGCTAATTATACAGCTAATTATATAGCTAATTATTGCTAATTATTGCTAATTATTTAGCTAATTATTGCTAATTATATAGCTAATTATATAGCTAATTATATAGCTAATTATATAGATAATTTTATAGTTAATTATATAGCTAATTATATAGCTAATTATATATCTAATTATATAGCTAATTGTTGCTAATTATAGCTAATTATAGCTAATTATAGCTAATTATACCTAATTATACCTAATTATAGCTAATCATAGCTAATTATAGCTAATTATTTCTAATTTTAGCTAATTGTAGCTAATTAAAGCTAATTATTCCTAATTATAGCTAATTATAGCTAATTATTCAAAATTATAGCTAATTATTCCTAATTATAGCTAATTATTACTAATTATAGCTAATTATTACTAATTATTACTAATTATATCTAATTATATCTAATTATTATGAATTATATAAAATTATTAGAAATTATATCTAATTATTACCAATTATATCTAATTATTTCCAATTATTACTAATTATTTTCAATTATTAATAAATATTACCAATTATTACTAATTATTAGCAATTATTACTAATTATTACCAATTATTAATAATTATATCTAATTATTACTAATTATTACAAATTATTACTAATTACTACTATTTATTACTAATAATATCCAATTATTACTAATTATGTCAAATTATTGCTAATTATATTTAATTATTACTAATTATATCTATTTATTACTAATTATATCTAATTATTACTAATTACCACTAATTATTGCTAATTACCTGTAATTATTGCTAATTACCCCTGTGTATTGCTAATTACCCCTAAGTATTGCTAATTACCCCTAATTATTGCTAATTACCCCTAATTATTGCTAATTACCACTAATTATTGCTAATTACCCCTAATTATTCATAATTACCCCCAATTATTGCTAATTACCCCTAATTATTGCTAATTACCCCTAATTATTGCTAATTACCACTAATTATTGCTAATTACCCCTAATTATTCATAATTACCCCCAATTATTACTAATTACCCACAATTATCCCTAATTCTTTCTAATCATGACAAAATTCCGCTAATTATCTATAATAATCTCTAATTATTGCAAATTAACACTAATTATTTATAATTATCATTAACAATATCAATTTTTACTAAAAATAAATAATAATAAAAATCAAATGAAATCTAATTTAATTACAACTAATAAACAACAATTAAAATTAATAAAAAATAAAAAATAAATATAAAAAAATATAAATACCTTAAACTTTGATATTCTGAAGGTATTGCCCCCTTCCAATTGCTTTCGTATAAAAAATTTTAAGTAAAAGAAATTTTTTCCTTAAAACTGGAGAATGAAGAGAGAGGGAGAGGAAGATCTGAGTGATTTGAATAAAAAACGGGTGGGGGTATATATAGGTAAGATTAGTTGCGGTGGGGCCCGTCGCAAATACCCTCACCCACATTAATTATAGTCGGCCGTTAAAATCATATTTGCGACGGGTCCCGCCGCAAATACACACCTTCCGACATACTATTTGCGACAGGTGGATTTTCCCGTCCCAAATGGTATTTATCGCCGTCGGGCTTTTGTGACAGGGGGTGCGTCCCCCTCGCAAATACCCGTCCCACGTTTTGGCGCGTAAACCATGCCAAACCTATTGCGACAGGTCACCTATTCCCTTCACAATTAACCTACTATTTGCGACGGGAAAAGACTCCCGTCACAAATATGTATTTCGTCGGACATTTTGTGAAGATATATATTCCTGTCGCAATTGAGCCATCGTAAAGAACCACTTTTCCCATATTGAAAACTGACAAAGAGTCTTTAAGGAATATTCAAACATTGGTAGACCTGTTGAGATCATGCTCACTTGACTTTCAAGGTATGTGGGATCAGTATCTACCTTTGATAGAGTTCACTTATAAGAATAGTTTCCATTCCAGTATTCAAATTGCACCATATAAAGCATTATATGGAAAGATATGTTATACTCCAACTTATTAGGATGAAGTTAGTGAGAGAAAACTTATAGGCCCGAAACATATTGAAGATAAAATGAAAATGGAAAATAATTTTTAGGCATAGATTAAAGAAGCTCAATGTTGGGAAAAAAATATGCTAACAACTCGAGAAAGGTTTTGGAATTTATTGTCAGGGATCATGTCTTTCTAAAAGTATGTCCATGGAGGGGAGTTATCAGGTTCAGTGAGAAAGGGAAATTGAGCCCTAGGTAAATATGACTATTTGAAATTATGGAAATAATTAGAGTTATAGATTGCCAATTAGAAATGACAACAAGTATCTCCAATGTCTATGATGTGTTCCACATATCATTGTTAAAGAAGTACATACTAGACCAAAAGCATGTACTCACCTAAGAATAAATTGTACTGAAACCTGATTTTTCTTTCAATAAATATCCTATCAAGATTTTTGATACTAGATATAAATTATTGGGAAATCAGATGACTCTACTAGTAAACGTTTTTAAGAGAAACTATAAAATGGATGAAGGAACATGGAAAGCCGAGGGTGTTATGAAGAAGAACAGCCTTCATCTGTTTAGAAGGAAATATTCACGAAAAATTTTAAGGATGAAAATTTCAATGAAAGGAAGAGTATAACCCCCCAATATTTTACGATATGTATATACAAAAAATAAATTCATTTTATTCGACAAATTACACAAACTGTGATATGCTATTAAATATTCTTCTCTCAATTTTACAAAAGGCAGGGGCCGGGAAACAATGTGGGTGATGGCCCAGCCCACGAGTGGTTACATGGTCAGGTATGCAGTGGCCCGAAAATCCCCTACCTTCCCCAGGACCACCCAAGGGGTGAAGCCCAGTTCCCCAACGGGGGCCGGCACCGCGTAAACGCTTGGGTAACCGGTGTGCAATCGTGCACCGCATGTGGTGAACATGCTTTTTAAAGCATACCCCCTGACAGGGTTCGAACCCCCGACCTCCCCTGAGGGAAGCAGAGCCTTCGACCACTCCACCACGCCCACGGGGGCGATATGCTATTAAATATTAACATGACTATTGGAATAGAAATGAGAAAATTATGAATATTAATCTTTCCATTAGAATAATAACCTCACATATTAAATTTTAAATTAAATTGCGGTATCTGATAAATGAAAGTATAATACATTTATATAATGGAATACAAAATAAATGTTTTAAAAATTATAAATTCAGTGTCTATATTTTTTGTGAAACGTAAATGTTTTTTTATAATTCTATAATTAATATTATAATTTAAAAGAAAATTTATCTTCCTAAAATATATTCATGTATTAATATTCTATTGAATTATAATTATATGATTATTTTATGATATTGTAATTAATTTTTCAAATTGTCATAAAATTGGTTATAATATTAAAATAAGTATTTTTGAATAAATGATGATTTTAATTTGAAATTAGAATTATCATATTTAAAAAATTATTTTGAAAAAATGGAATCCATTTTTTAAGTCTACATGTTGGAAAATGGTTAGGTTGAATTTTTGATATTTTTCTAAAATAGTTGAATTTTTGGTGAATAATAAAATTCAATAATTTATAGTATTTAATATTATAAGTGAATAAATGAATTATTGAGCCATGAATGATGTATGGATGAATTAAGAATTCATTATTTTTATCTCATAATTCAATATTTTACTATATTTATTCATGGTAATCAACACTGTTGATTGTTTTGAGCCAAAATAATAAACAAATCAATAAAATAATAAAAAACACCACTCTCCACTCCTTATAAATACCACCGCTAACAACCCTTCCCCTTTACACATTATAAGCCTTTAATCTTGAATATATTCTTCCCAATTCCCTTCTAATCCATCATCCCCATTTCCAAGGACAACTGGTCTTACAAAAGTCCAAATCTATGTGTTTTAAGGAGGTTCTCAAGGAGACGATATTCAAGAGGTAAAATACTCCTACTTTATCTTATAATTTTCTTTTCATTTATTGTCGTATCCTCCCATAACCAATAAAAATTGGCATAGTAACTTCAGTATCATATATATTCTAGAACATTATTTTAATAATGTATTATCCATCATCAAATTCATTCCCCTATCCTTTAATTTTAAATATGATAACATCGTCCATGATGTATTGATTCACCACCTTCATGGATGATGAGTTTTAAATTTCATTACCACTTTCAAGTCTTGTCATAAAACCATTATTATGGTTAAATAAAATTTTAATATACATATTATATGTTATATCAAGTTCTAGAACCAATATATAAATGCAATACTAAAAAAATGATACTAGTTTGTAATGGTTGTAAAAATCGCCAAAATAAATTAAACATTTTCATCCACATTTTATCGAATGATTCATCCTCATACCAAAAAATCAAATGATATAATAGACCATTTAAATTTATTTATGTCCATAAATACGAAATAATTTCACATTTTTAGTTTTTATTCCATTTGGATGGAACTCCAATAATTATACACAATGGAACTGACCTTAAAATCATAAAATCAATTCTCCCAGAACAATGAAATTAAACATTATATATCATCATAATGTCCATAAAAAAACTTAATAAAATTATAATAAATAAATTATATATTTAACAGGTTCTGAATTAATTAATTAATGAATATAATTTTATTATCCCGAACACTAAGTACAAGTTCATAATACTTTTGGATTTTATGTAAGGGACTTCATCTCAATTAACATTTCATTGAGACTTACTTGGTATTGTATACCTAAACCTTTTTATATGGTTCATATACTACCCCTTTGAGACCATTTTTCATTTCATAATATATTTCTTTTACATATCCATATTTTTAGTATCATGGATATGATTTTTATCAAATATGTATAACATTTTTACATTCGATGCTTACATTTAATGTTATTTTAATTGGGGAAATTTTGATAAATCCATATCCTCTACCCAATACAGATATTTGGAAAAGTAATATTGTTCCTGAATTTAATTTATGTATGAATAATTATGTATACTTGTTGTGATAGGTGGGTTCTAACATTATATATCTCCTCGATGCATCAATACATTTCATTAGACAAAACAGTTGGTGACAAACCCTTTGTGTTTGTTTTCAAGAAGAATTAGAAAAGTTTCTACCCAAAAATATAAACCATATTTTTAAAGGTCTTGATGTTAGTGGTTCATGTCTCAAATACATAACTTCCAATAATTAAGTGTTTTCTTCATTCACAATTTAGTTATTACTATCCATTATATTTTCATTATTAAAAATATTATGATGCATTTTCCTTCTTTGTTTATTGATTAAATGGAATGTGGTTTACAATTATTTACCATTCCATACTCATTGTGGATTATTGATTTGGGTTCAGTTATTATTTATTAATGTTTCCACTATATGTATCTATAACTGAGAATTTGAGCTCTCCCTTTTATTTGTTTTTCTTCCCCAAGTTATGATGATGAAATATTTTAATAAGTTTCAATGAAGCAGCTTATTTTCCTTTATTATATTCTATGTTTAATTATTAATGTAATAAGGGAAACATGTATGCGTCTAGTTCTTCAACACTATTAAGCTAAATTATCCTTGGTGATGTGATCTATTATGTCTATTATATTGTAATAAAATAACCTCAGACTATGGGCTAATGAGGTTGATGTTGTTACAAAAACCATGTTTTCTAAAAATATTTTCAAAAATGATTTTATAAATTTATTTTACCAATGTTTGGATTTTTATTGTTTTTATAAGAATCCTTATATCGTTTTTCAAGAAATGTAATATTGGATTTCACTAAAACTAAGAAATGAATCTTTGTTTTTAAAATGCACATAATGAACAATATTTATTACTGTCATGACCACTCAATGATTTCAAGTTTCCCTTATAATTTTTCAAATTTCTTTTTAAAGAAAATGTTTCCTTAATAGTTGGTAATTTTTTATTTTAAAATAAATAATTTTAAATTAACAAGTGACTTTTATATTTTTGAAAAAGTGTTTTTCAAAGCTAAAATAATATTTTCTTTATGAAATATTTTAAATGATTTTAAAAGTTTACTTTATAATTTTATGGGTTATTTACCAAGAAAGGGATTTATAAATTTTTTTATATTATAAAAAAGTTCTTTTCAATGAAAATTTATTCTCCTCAAGAAATATTCTATGTGATATTTATTAATCATTCGACATCTATGATGACATCCTTTGAGTACATATGCTTTACTGGGGATATGATCCAATAATCCCATTTTTATTCTTCTATGGATGGTTTATGTTTATGATTGCATGTTGATTATGAAAACTATTTTTGTTACACGGGTTATACCATGATATAAATCTTATAAAACCTACTTATTTTGAAGGGTTATACTATGATGAAATAATGAGATTATTTTAAAACATATATTTTTTCAACAGGTTATGATATGTGGAATGTTTTATGAAATCCATTTATTTTCATGGGTTATGTTATAGTGAATGTTTTATGATATCATGGAACACATGTTTATGATTTTCATTATGTGATAGGTGGGACCTATGTCCCCTATAATGAATTTAGTAATGATAAATGCTCTATGAACATAAAGGGTACGTAGGTGGAAGTCTATCACGAGCACCCCCTCAAAGTGTACCCCTCCTGGGATGATAATGGGAGAAGAGATATAGTGACCCCAGAGTCCCACCTCCAGTTGGCCTTAGGTTGGTGACTAGAACCAAGGGTATAATAAACAAATAGATGGGAGGAATTAACCTATGAGAGAACACATTACAAAGAGATTGATAAGATAGATACCAACCAAATTATACCTAGAATACAATATAAAAGAAACCCAAGTACACATATGTAATGTCATACAAGAACAACTACAACTAAAATGGAAAACTATAATTACCAAAAGAATGGTAATGCCAACAACAACCATGAATCCCAAATAGTTCCTGGAACCCACAAGTTAGTAGTAACCATCCTGATCTATAACTTTCTTCAACTAACCTAATAAAAGTTAATATAAACAAAGGGTGATTATAATAGTATACTCAATAGGATACTCTTAGGAGATTCTTGTGAAAAAGTAAATAAAACATGATAAAGAATAATGACCAACAAGTGAAACTAAATCATCACCTAAATAATTGTACTATGTTCCTAGCCTCACCATGGATAATCTCACTAACTGTCGCATACAATAGAATAATATATAATAAAAGATATAAATGTTACCCTACTACTAATTCCCCAATAGTTTTCTACTTTTCCCTAACATCTCACTCCCTGAGCATCTCATTCCAAAAGGCTGATGGAAGACACCTTAGTGAAGAACCAAAACATGCACCGTGTGCAACACAAACACCACATCCACATAGTAAAAAAGTAACCATGTTGTTTTTGGGAGCCACCATAGCTCGCATAGCATGTATCATACATCAGGTATTATACCTCAAGTCATTATAACCCATACACTGAGTAAGGATCCTCAAGGCATCAGAACCTATAAACGTTACACCTATAATAGTCCATAATAAACTATATCCAAAATATATGTTTGTGAAATAGCCACAAACTATTATATCCCTCTACACACATATATGGGGAAAAATAACCTCTGTGCATACCAACACAAGTAACTACAAAGTGAAGAGTGTGGGGTCAAAGGGGCTTGTCAGCCATCCATCCTCCCATTGTGATGTTAGGGAAGAAACCCCCTAGGGATGCGAATCCTTGGGGTGTCAATTTACCTAACCTATAAGATGGATTATCAAATAAAAACAAAAATCGTAAAGGATATAATATAGATCCCAACCACACTTTGGGAAAAAACTATTATTAAAATCAAATGTAGATAATATATCTTGGACTCCCGGATGCCACTGCTATGACTAGATATCCTACAACCACACAACCATTTAAAGAACTAAATTGAGTTACTTAACCCCTTTTAATCAATTTTACTTTACATTAATTAATTCTCTTACAATTAATTAACCATTATCAATTACACATCACATTCCATTACATTATAAATTCAACAAGGATCTATGCCCTCCAGGAATAACCAAACCGAGTCCACAACTTCTCAGAATCCCAACCTTATCATTAAACCCCAAGAAGCTGAAACCCCATGGGTTAAAGAATTATTCATTTATTAATAACATTAAAACATTCCAAATTTCCAAATTTCCTTGTATTATAAGAAATAATTCTAAGCTACCAACCTCAAGTGTCTCAAAATGGTGAGTAGATAAACTACCCGTCAAGTATTTTCCACCTCTAGTAGGAGCGCAAACCCATCCATCCTTGAGAAGCTAAACATGGAAATCATGTGGCATACACCAAGCATCATCACCTCTTTTGGAAGGCATGTAAGAAAAACTAGCTTCCTTAAGTAGTGGGGAAAGTAAATTAGATATACTGACAATAGATTCAACAAGTATCCAATATTCATATGAATGGGTACGATCAAATTTAACCCATCCCATAATATCTAGTGTCCTCCCAAACACCCACATGCATAAACCCATGTATCTCCCCACTGTAGGAATAAAGTGATACTATACAAGCTAGGAATACCTGCCCCATATACAACAACAGACATCCGGGCTCCACCATCATAGGATGACATCACAAAACAAGAAATAGGAAAGAAACATAGCAATCAGGCTCTTGGCCCTAAAACAATGCATCCAGCCTTTATACAAAATGAGATATCATGGATCCAAAACACAAGGAACATGGAATCTACAAAAAAGAATGAAACTCAGGCCCTAAAAATGAATTATCTTTTATCACATAAATGATTATTTATTCTATATTTAATTATCTGATTCGTTATTCAGGTAACAACTATGGGAAACCTAAGATACAAGCTTCTCAAGCTATAAAAAATTAATTAAAAAATTAATCTAAACATGGATTTAATACTTTTATCAAAAAGAATAAACATTCATTAGGTTTATCAACCAATTCAGTTAAACATTCATATCTGCATAAATTTTATTTTCATCAAATTACAACAGAAACTAGATTCATTAACTTGCCTCTTTAAATAGTTATCCAATTAATTATCAATTAATTTCAGCTCTATGTTCTTTACCAATTTTCATCAAGAGTAACATGATAAAAAATAAAAGAAAATATTTGTTTCGTTATGTCATCATTACCAATTCTTTAACCTAATTAAACTAATTTTAATGTCAGTTTCATCATGATCCAACAGGATAAATCATGCTAGCTATTTGATTGAACATAAGTAAAAATTGAAGTAACGAATACCCTATCAAAAAAAGTCTTGAAAATTCATTTCAAAAGAAAATTCCAACACAAAAGATCATAATAACCTATCCTGCAATTACTACATCCACTCAGGGATGCTGCGATACCACCACACCAACCAACAACCAAGAGAGATCTATTAAAAATATGAAGATCAGTTGCGATCACATGGAAAGGAGAAATGGGAGGATAAAAAATAAAAGAACCCATAAGAATAGAGGTAGAACATACCATATACCAAAGAATTATTGACACTTTCAGGTTGCACCAAAATAGGGGGTTCACATGCTATAGGAAAAACTCCAAGGGGAACACGATCCACAGTTACAACATAATGCCTGACTCCTATGGGGGGAAGAATTATGGTAATATTATACGAAGGAAAAATAATAAGGAAGAAAAAGGGAAGAAGGTATTTCAACATTTTTAAAATCTAAGCAGAGTATCATTTTAGATATACTTTAGATTTTCCCTTAAAAGAGGATTTGTTCAGGATGATGCGTTTTGACTGTGTAAAGGAACCCCAAACCTTAAGAAAATTTATATAGGAGTTATGGGATTTGAATCAGCGTTAAATCCCTTAGAAAATTATTTGAATGAGTTTTTCATCCAAGATAATGTCAAATGGGAGAAACTATAAGATTCTAGAAACACTGTTCATGACTCACTATTGGATGAGTCACTATTGGATGAGTCACCATTGGATGAGTCACCATTGGATGAGTCACCATTGGATGAGTCACTATTGGGTGAGTCACCATTAGGGGAATCACCATTGTATGAGCCACCATTGGAGGAATCACCATTGGAGGAATCATCATTGGAGGACTCACTATTCGGTGAGTCACCATTCAGTGATCTACCTTTCAATGAGTTACTGTTCGGTGAGTTACCATTATGTGAGCTATCATTTGGTGAGTCACCATTCGGTGAGTAACTATTTGGTGAGATACCATTTTGAGGGTCATTGTTAAGTGAGCTACCATTTGGAGAGTCACCGATCGGTGAGTTACTGTTCGACGAGCCACCGTTCTTTAGTCACCGTTCGGGAAACACTATTCAGAAAACTGGAATTTTTGGAAAACTGTTGAAATAAGTTTCCTTGACCTCACAAAACACCTCTAACACCAAATTTCCATCATTTAAAGGACTGGAGAGTTCTGAGAAATTACATTAGATACCTCTCAAACTATTCTTTCCCTCGACAATCCAAGACCCATCCATAGAGGAAACCAAAAAGGGGCCATCTGAACATCCACACCACAAGAAAACTATCAAGGATCTCACCACCACAAGAGATTAAACGTTTCAAAAAATGTACAATGTGAAAGCACAAAAAAACCACAAATAGCTCCTAAACAAATTCTCGAGGGAGATACCTCTCCAAATAGAGCAAGACAAAACAAGAAACTAGAGAAAGTCATCTCATAAAAGGAAAGGGTCTACAACCACTAAAGGAAAATTGTTACAACAGAAGATCTAAACATCAAAAAACATAGGGTACTGACTGCATATTTATGACCCACATTCCTAGGTACTATCCTTCATGCCACCATGATGCGACAAGACACAAACTAAGGGGATATCATGCCTATGTAACATATTCTACTTGCGGTCCTGGGTCTCTAGAGGTTGCTCCTCGAAGGTTACATCATCAGAAAAATTGATCTCAACCCAATCAATGATGCGAGATTTATCACAAAGATAATGATAGTGGTGTGAGACATGGAAACCATCATATATCTGGCTCATCTATGGGGGAGGTTCTACCTGATACGCCACAACTCCAACATGAGACACCACTTCAAAAGGCCCAATAAACTAGGGAGAAAGATTACTCCCATGACCAAAACCTCATTTCCCATGATTGGGAGTAACCTTTAGAAACATGTTATCCCCAAATTCAATCTCTAAAGGTCTCCTCGTTTGATTATTATAGGACTTATAATAATCTTACACTACCTTAATCCACTAACAAATCACTTGAACCATCTCTGTCATATTATATACCACCTCCTACCCGAGAATTACCAAATCTATGAACCAAATCCAAAATAATGGAGAGTAGAATGGTTATCCATACATGGATTAAAATGGTGCCATACTAATGGAGGAGTGGAAACTGTTTTTGTAAGAAAACTTTACCAAGGGAACGTGCCTCAACCACAAACCTCCAAAATACATGACACAAGAGTGCAACATTTATTCATGAGTCTAGATGGTCTTCTTGATTTGATCATACATCTACAGATGAAAGGAAGTGATAATGCATAGTTGAGAACCAAAAGCATGCTAGATACCTATTCACACCTTGGAGGTAAAATGAGGATCCTAATCGGAAAATATCATCCCCATAACTCCATGGAGTCTCACTACTTCCTCCATATAATATCTTTATAAAAACACTACTAATCTCAACTACTTGATCACTATAAAGTGGGGTTATTTTGTTAAATGAACTAATACTACCCATATAGCTTCATAGCCTCCCTGAGCTCGATTAAAACTGGTAACAAAGTCCATCGAGATATCCTACCACTTCCACTGAGGAACATATAATGGTTGGAACAATCCACTGGGAACATGGTTCTTGACATTAACCTTAGAGAAGACCAAACATCGAGACACAAACTATGCAACTGCATGCTTTAACCTATGTCACTAGAACTAACCTCTCAAATCTCAGTTCATCTTTGTCATACTATGATATACCAATAAGGGTGAACTATGGAACTCTCTAATAACAAACTCACACATCACCAAAGTAATGAGAAGACTTCCCTTAAACAACACCCAATGCTGATCATCCCAAAACTAACCATCAGAGGCCTCACCACAAACAACCCGGTCTCTCCAGAACACAACCTCAAGATCCCCCAACTGGGACTCTTTTACCTACTGCACCAGAGATGACTATACCATCATATAAATAAGAGAACATCTACACCAAAATTCTCCCATATCCATATGTAATACTTAATGTTCTTCCATAACTCTCCAGGAATCACCTGATTCACACAATACATCACTACAAAACTTATTTCTTTGCATATGTGCTTTAAAATTCTGCTTTATAGGTGTATATGAAATTTTGAAGTCATAATCCTATAATAAATTCATCCATTTATACGGTTGGAAGTTCAAGTCATGCATGGAAAATATGTACCTCAGGATCTTATAATCGACAAAGACAAAAAATTATTACCAATGAGGTTATGTCTCCATAACATTAGAGAAAACACTACTCCCACCACCTCAAGATTGTGGGTGGCATAATTTTGTTCATTGGGACATAACTACCAAGACCCATAATAATCAACCAATCTATGTTGTATTAGAACAAAACGAAACACCAGATCTGAAGTATCATTGAAAACCTCAAAATAAACCCCTTCTGCAAGCATAAAAAGAAATAGAGTACGGACCAACTTATCCTTCAGATACTCGAAAGATGCCTGACACAGTTCAATCCAAACAAATGGATAAACCTTTCTAGTCAACACTATTAGAGGAGTCACAACTCTAGAGAAATGAGATATTAACCTCTTATAATTGCCTGAATGTCTAGGGAAACATCACACTTGTACCACTATATTGGGGGATTCCCAATACATAAATGCATCTACCTTTGATGGATCCACAACCCAAAACATACACATAGATGACTTCCCAAATAGGTGCTACTGACAAAGAACATCCAAAATGGAACACATATGTCCTTCATGCTCCTCCTCAGATGTGGAGTACACAAGGATGTCATCAATGAAAACCACCAGGAACTTATATAGGAACTCATGAAACACAGTGTTTGTCAACCCCATGAACATAATCAGAGTTTTCTTCACATCAAACTACATCATAACATAATTGTAATTTCCATGATGACAATTAAAATAGTCTTCATAATATCCTCATCCTTCACATGCATATGGTGATATCATAACTACAAATATAGCATCAAGAACCAAATTGAACAGTTCAGTTGATCGAATAAATCAATAATCCATGGATGATAATATCATTTCTTTACAGTCACTTAGTTTAAGCGATGATAATCAATTCCAAAAAATAAACTTCCATAATCCTTATTCACAAACAAAATCGATGCATCCCATGGTGACACACTTAGCTAAATAAAACCGTACTACAATAGACCGTCAAGTTGTATATGCCCCTATCCCATTTCATAAGGTTCCATACTATACAGAGACATTGATACAAGTAACACTCCTGGCTATAGCTCGATCATGACCTCAATCTCTTGTCAAGGGGGTAATTCTACAAACTCATATAGAAAGACATCAAGGTACTATTTCACGAACCTATGAAATGATGATTGATGAACCTCCAATGAACTCACCATCAGCTCAGCCATCAAGGATGATAAGGGCATAACATTCCCCAGACCCATTCGAGGGTCTTGATCTCTAACAAACACTATTGGCTCCCCATCATCATTGAAGAACACCATCTAAATCCAAAATAAATTCACAATAGCCTAAAATGGATAAAACCAATCCATTCTAAGAATGACATCATAGGGTTGTTTTTGTAAACATTGGAAATATACCCAAGAGCGGTGATGTCCCAACACTAACTCACAATCTCTACATACTTCAAACCATTCATCTCGACATTTAACTGGTGTTATCAATGCTAAGGGAACATGGGAGTTTCTCTACCTCAAGTCCCAAGGCATGAAAAAGGGAAGTTTATATGAAGGAGTCTGTCAATCCTAAATAAAAAAGGCCTGCACCCAAGTAGAAAACAAGAAAAGGTTACCTCGTACAACGTCTGGATCTCCTAACACTGATAACACTAATGCATGAAACTGACCATGGCCTGCTCCAGGTCCTATATGACCTTGTGGATGGCCACCTCCACATCTATGTTCTACTCTCTGAGGATAGGGAAAATACCAGGGAGATCCTCTACCTACCCCATCTTCTCTCTCCTGATTCAATGCTGGTGCAACCTTCGGCTTCTGCCTCAGCTAGAACTGCCTCAACAGATGAACCTAAGGCAGAACACCTGACACACGCTGAATACTCAGAAAGTTCAGGAACTCGTGAAATTGATGAGATATGCCTCCATAAGAGGAAATAATATCATGATCCCTTAGTATAGTACTCATAGCCACTTCCCCCATAGAAATGATACAATGAGGGCTAAAACCTACCCATGACAGATCAAAAACTCTTCTTCCCTAAAAATTGAAAACCCCATACCACAACTTTGCATCATGAGGAATCCTGATGAATCCCCTCTCATGATGGTCTATTTCTAGCTAACATCCTCTTGTTGACCACTACCCTCACCGGAACCTTGAGATACGTCTTCAGCATAAACAGAGTGACATGGTGATGGATATTTGGATGCATAGCCTCCTTGAAATGCCTCATCGTAGACTCTTTATATAGAAATAGATCTCAATCATATCAAAAAAGGTTCCTGAAATAGATCCCATACTACCACATACTGGAGCTCCCTTTATGAAGGGTAAGCAACTCATTAAGACTGGATTCCTTCATGATTGAGGAAAGAAACTAAGATCTGAACTGATCATGAAAAAAATCACATGAAACTGCTAACTCATCATGATCACTAGAGAATAAGAACACCCCTACCTCATTACCCCCCACAACTTGTTATAACCAAAAATTACATAGTACTCTTTTTGAGAATTAATCAACCTAAAATCTATCTTAACATATTGCATATAGTATTCCATGACTGCAACTGAATTGGAGACCTCATACTTATGCGGACCCTAGAACTAATATTCTTGGAGTGTCCTCCTATATGTGTCGTCATCATCAACCTCTACTCTACACCAATCTGCTAGTGCATCCTATTGAAAATATTCTATGCGAACCTGATGAGGACGTCAATCTAGATCCATAACTAAAAAATGAAAAAATAGTTAGAGATCTTAAACATGGAATATAGAATACATTAACATTAATTAATTCTTTTTTTCTTTTTTTCATTTTAGGTTAACCTATCCCCAGTTCAATCAATTAAAACATAGGTGAAAAGAGGAATGATGTATGATCCTTTCCTAGGTCTCTACCATGTAACTAGTATCACCTCATTCAATAGCAGCTGTAAGATTAAATGTCCATGAATTTGACCACAGGGGTCCCGAATTAGACTTGTCTCAACTAGTCTCCTTTGTTTAAAACACTTTAAAAACATAGATGACACTATTTTCCAACCAACCGATGAAACCTCACCTATGCCTAATTCCAACTCTATCCTATCACTCAACCAGATATCTGATACCACTCTGTCCTAACCCCGTCCCCCCAAAGTGTACCCCTCTTGGGCCGGAAATGGGAGATGAGAGATAGTGACCCCTGATTCCTGCCTCCAGTAGACCCTGGTTTGGAGACTAGAACTGAGGGTATAATAAACACACATATAAGAGACATTACCCTAAAAGAGAACACATGTAGAAGAGAGATATAAGACATACACAAAAAAACTCCTACTCATACTACATTATAAAAGAAACCCATGTACAAATATGTAGTGTCATTCAAAGACCACTATAACAGAAAGGAAAAACTGAAAGTACCAAAATAAAGATAAATATTACAACAACCACAAATCCCAAACAGCTTCTGTATCCCACTAGATTTTAGTAACCACTCTGATCTCCAACATACTCTAACTGACCTGAAAAACAATTTATATAAACATATGGTGAGTATAACAGTATACTTAGTAGTATTCTCCCACGAGCCTCTCATGCAAATGTAAAGAAAGCATTCTTAAGCATAGTGAACAACAAGTGAAACAAAATTTTCACCTAAACATGTATACTAAATTCCTTGCCTTACCTTGGATACACTCACCAATTATTTCATATAGAAGCATACTATATAATAATGGATATCAAGGGTACCTCGTTACCACTTAGCCACTATTTTTACACTTTTACCTAACATTGCACGTCCTGACCATCTCTGTAAAAGAGGATAGCCTAAAGACACCTGGGTGAAGCACCCCAACATGAAACTTGTTCAACAAAACCACCACATCCACATAGCCAAAATGTGACCAGGTAGATTTTGAGATGCACTGAAGCTCGCATAGAATGTATAATACATTCGGTATTATAACTCAATCCATTACAAACTATACACCATGAAAGGATCTTTAAGACCTGAAATCCTATACATGTTACCCCTATAGTAGTCCATAGGAAACTATATCCAGAATATATGTGTGTGAAATAAACACAAGCTATTAGAACCCTCAACACACATATATGAGGAAAAATAACCTTTGTGCACACTAGCACAAGTAACTACCAAGTTAACAGTGCAGTGTCAAAGGGGGTAGTTATCCATCCATCCTCTCACTTAGATGTTGGGGAAAACACAACCAAGGCTTATAATCCCCACGATGTCATTTTCCGTAACCGATAAGGTTGATTAGCATATAGAAACACAAAAATTATAGGATATAATATAACTCACAACCACACAATGGGAAAAACATCATCTTAGACTGAACTGCAACTAATGTCTCTTAGACGCCCAACTATCACTGTTAAGACTAGATATCCTATAAGCACACAACCATTTTAAGAGCTACATTAAGTCAATTTATCCATTTTCATTAATTTTACTTTATGTTAATTAATTATTTAACAATTAATTAACCATTATCAATTCCACATCACACTCCATTAAATTTTCATTTCAACAAAGATCCATACCCTCCAGGTATAACCAAACAGAGTCCATGGCTTCTCAGAATCAAAACCTCAACATTGAATCCCAACAATCTCCAACCCCATGGGTTAAACAATTATTAATTTATTAACAACATTACTACTTTCCATATTTCCATATTCCTATGTATTCTAAGAATAAGTTCTAAACCACCAAACACAAGGGGATCAACATGGTGATTATATAAGCTACCCGTCAAGTCATTTCCACCTCTAGAATGAGCGTATACCCATACATCATAGAGAATATAAACACCAAAATAATGTGGCATACCCCACATGTCCTTGCCTCTTTTAGAAGGAGAGTATGAAAAGACAAATTCCTCAAGTAGTGTGGAAAGTAAAGCATAAAAAAAAATAGCTTCAAGAAGCATCCAACGTTCATTTTTATGTGTAATCCCAACATCAACATATTCCATCATCTCCAGTTTCCTCCCCGACACCCACATGCATAAACTATTTCGTCTCTCCACTCTAAGCGTCAAATGATACCGTAAAGGATATTCCACCCTTCCCACACACACCACAACAACCATCAAGTATCAAACATGCCAGGCTCACATCACATCACAAGAAGTAGGAGAAAATATAGAAATCAAGCTCTTTGGATTAAAACATGACAACCAACTTTTACACCCAATGAGCTCTCATGGCTCCAAAACACAAGGCACTTTTCCTTTACAAGAATGAAGGAAACTCAGACCCTATAAAGGCATTATTTTTTATCACACAACCAGTTATTTTTTCTATCTTGAATTAACTAATTCATTTTTGAGGTTCCAGCTATGGGAAACTAAGAAACAAGTATCTCAAGCTATCACAAATTAATTAAAAAAATAATTATCCTACCTTTAATGATTTTATCAATAGGAATAAATATTCATCAGTTTCATTAACCAATTCAGTTAAATATTAATATCTGCATCAATTTGATTATCATCAAATTATAATAGAAACTAAATTCATTAACATGCCTCTTTAAATAGTTATACAATTAATTATCAGTTAATTTCATCTTTACATTCCTTAACAATTTACATCAAGAGTAATGCGCTAAATCATTATTTAGGAAAACAAGAGGTAGACCATTATCATGGTATAAAGAAACAAGATTGCTATGCAATCAATTCGAAATCTTTTACTCGATACAAATAATTGTTATATCAATTTCAATGAGATCCAAAGGGTTAAATCATTCTATCTCTAAGATTGAACGTAATTAAAAAGAGAAGAAAATAATCTACTACCTAAAACGGTCTTTATTGTTCTTTATAAGAGAAAAGGCCAACTCCACAGATTATGATCACCTCTCCAGCAATGATTGCATCCACCCAGGGATGCTGTGATACCACCATACCATCCAAAAACTGAGAAATCTCCATTTGAAACATAGAGATAACATTCCAGAAAATGGAAAGGATATATGGGAGTAAAAATATTGAGGAACCCATAAGAACAGAGGTATAAAATACCTTATACTAAAGATAGATCGAAACTTCTTGGTTGGACTAAAATAGGGGGTTCACATGTAGTAGAGAAAACACTAAGGGGAACATGATCTATGGTTTCAACACAACACACAACTCTAATGGGGGAATAATTATGGTCTTCCTGTACCAAGGAAAAACAATAAGGAAGAATAGTGGAAGAAGGCATCTCAACATTTTGAAAATATAAATGGAGAAACAATTTAGATACACTTTAGATTTTAAATTAAAAGTAGATTTGCTTAGGATGATTCATTTTGATAGAGTAAAGGAAACCCAACCCTTAATGAAGATTATATAGGACTTATGGGATTTTTATTGTCCTTAAATACCTTATAAATGTCTTTAAATGTATTTTTTGTCAAAGATAATGTTAAAGGGGTGTAACTATAGGAAGATGGAAACTATGTTCATGATTTATTGCTGGATGAGTCACCATTGTATGAATCACCATTGGATGATTCACCATTGGAGGACTCCCCATTGGAGGAGTCACTATTGGATGATTCACCATTGGAAAAGACACCATTGGACGACTCAGAATTGTATGAGTGGCCTATAAGAGAGCTTTTGTTTGACAAGTCACCGTTCGGTGAGTCATTATTTCATGAGTTACCAATCAGTGAGTCATTGTTTGGTGAGAAACCATTTGGTGAGACACTATTCGGTGAAATACTATTTGATGAGTCACCATTTGGTAAGCTATTATTCAATGAGCCATTATTCATGAGTCACCATTCTGAAAACATTGTTCACAAAATTGAAATTTTTGGTAAAGTGTTGAAATAAGTCACCTTGGCCTCCCAAAACATCTCAAACACCAGGGTTTCTCAAAGGAATATACTAGAGCAGTTAAGGACAATAAAATATCCCAATATAATAATGGAGGGTACATGTGGGGTTATACCAAGCCCAAAAAATAGGGTACAAGGGGGGTTTGACCAATCCCAAAGAAGGAACACTGGTGGTAAGCACAAGTCTAACATGTAATGAATATATATTTGGGTTTCCCAGATATAATATTTTATTTTCTTATGTGTATTCCACAAATATATGTCTTATTCCAATTTTATTCCCTCATGGTTCTTGTTATTTTATTCTATTATAATTCATGTCTTATGAACTACTAATATTTATTTCATGACTCAACGATTATGATATATGATATTTAGGGTATGGCTTTTAGATGTTATACTCATGTTATAATACAATTATGTTCCTATTATGGTTATTTATCTCCTGTGTTTACCCTTACTATGCATATGAGCTCACTATTTCTTATGATTTTCTTTCCCTAGGTCATGACGAAAGGTTTTAATTATGGTATGTCTGTGAAGACTATTTAATGTGGATTTATTTGTGTTGAAATTGAAGAACTTTCTAGAATTTAGAAGATTATGTTCCATGTTTCCAAAGTAACTAATATATTTTGGTCTTTAGTAATGTGTTTGTGTAATGTAATGAATATTATTCTAAATAGATGTAATATATATATATGAAAATTCAGGGTATCTAACGATCGTGTCAGTGGAAATGTTTATTTAACCTTTGGATAATTGGATGAGAAAAGTTTAGTGAGATCCTTTGGGATATTTCTAAGGACATGTCTATGGATGTCTCTAAGGATAAGTCTAAGTATGAGTCAAAGTATAATAAAATGTCCTTGAATTTTGGTAAAGGATAGAGTGAGTGTTTTCAAAGAAATTACATCACTTTCAGGATACTAGAAGTGGATAAGGATATATCACAAAGCTACCATGCAGTTACTACTCTGAAAAGGGAACATTGAGCTGGATCTAATCATCACTCGATGAGTGACAATAGACCTTGTTTTACAACTTGATTGACACTCCTCTGGGATATTATTTGGTAACTCACAAAATCTTCACAAGACATTAAGAAATATATAAATAAATTATGACCATGGATGACTTAGGCTAAACCTATGGTGCCATAGATTTAGAATAAGGTTTCTTGACTTATATATCTTATAAATGATTTTTTAGACTATGATATTTTCCATTATTATTAGTATTACTAACACTATACTTTTTGGTTTTATCCAATAGAAGGAACCATAAGGAACTGGGTTAACATTGAATGTTATAGGCAATTTGATGATGATAAATCAAATGGGGTGATAACTGGATTGGTGATTGTTTTGATTATTCCTAATCATCTATCACAAAACATTATAAATAATGTGCACCTAAACTAACTCTCAAACTCACAAAATAAGATAATTATAGAGTTTTTTGAGATTTTGGGTAGTGGAGACCTTGTAAGAAAGAATATTAAGTTTCCTATATGTCGAGAATTTAGAAAGAATCACTCAAGGGAATTTCTTAGAAGAATAAGTGGATGTTTCATGTTTGGGAAATGACACAAACAAGTAATTTCTATAGAAAAATGGAAATTGTATCTAACACAATGGATGAGAATATTGGTCTCCCTAAGGTATTATCAATGGATGAATATTTTATATTTTTAAATTATGGTCATCATTCAAATCAATGTCCTAAAAGGAATGCTCATTAAGAGGGTCCGTAAGGTTGTATGAGTAATGGTAATATTTTTGATGATGAAAATACTACAAATGACATATGAAAGGAAAGATGTGTTAATTAAAAAGATTAAGAATCCTAGACAATGGATCAATAAGGATGTGACATGTTTTATGTGTTTATGTATTAGAATTTAAGGATTATGAATCATGAAATGTATAAGGATTGTTCAGTATAAGTTCTTCATTTTGGATTTGTAAAAACAAGTTAAAAGGTACTGATGTACAAGAAAAGTGGTTTAATTGAAAGATAATATTTTTAAAAAGGTAATATAAAACTTAATATGTTAATGATGTTTATAAAATGGTGGCTATTTTTGATAAGGAGACGATTAATAGGAATAATGTAAATTTGATAATATCGATGACCTCAAAAATGATAAAGGATTTGTTGAAAAATTGTTTTATGTTATCATTGATGTAGTTTACAACATTATTAGTTACATGGAATATGTTAAAAAAACATATAGTTTTGTTAAAGGAATGTGGAAGAATACATTTTTTCATTGATGTTTTATTGTTATTTTTATTATTACCAAGATTCAATAGAATATATGACCAATGAAATATCATATTTCACATGTGACCAATAATATATGCTTAATGACATTTGGATTATTAATTTTACGTTTATTTTGAGAAATTTATTGACAATGTTATTAAATTTTTAATTTTGAAATGGTCATAAGGTTAACCATTTATGGAATGGATTAAGTTGAACATTTTATAAAGTTTCAGATATTAACATATTACTTCACCATATGAAGATTTATCCATATTGGATAACCAATGGCCAATTTTTTATAACTTGAGATATGAGGAATTTATTATTATTATTTTTTGGATCTTATTTAGTATAACATACATGAAAATTTCTTCTCTTAGAGTAATATCTCAAGTAGAGATTGATCAATGAATAACCAAAGGATAAAATTATTCCTGTGAAATAAAAAAATATAAAGTAAGTAAATTTTCATATGTTCTTGGTTTATATGGAAAGGGAATTCCCTAATATTAGGAAAATGATCTTGAAATAAAATTTTGTCCATCTATCATTATTTTTGATGATATAAATGACATTTTTCACGACTCTTTGGTTTAGGATTTTGTGGTTGTTAACCTTCTATAGATTATCCTATTTATTGGGATCAATGATATATATCACTCTCTATAATTATTTATGAATTTAGTCTATTTTCTTACGTTCAATTCCCACTTATGATCTCCAATGTGAAACCTTGTTATGTGTTACATTAGGTATCCTTTATGTTTGTAACTTCCCCATGTTAGGGTATGTTTTATTATTCATTTTTACGAGGTGGATTTCTATGATTTTTTTTCAAATGTCAAACCTTTGATGATCGAGTTGAATTTAGAGGGATAAATTCATTTTAATGTGGTATAATGTAATACCCTGAGATTTTGTGAAATATATATTTTTTAAATTAAATTTAAACTTTTCAATATTTTGTGTTATATAAAACACTGATTTTATCTTGTGTTACATTAAAAAATGAGTTTATCTAGAATGAATTGCAACAACAAGTTGATGTTGTGTTTCACCCAATAATGATTTTGTTCTATAAGGTGCATGAAACACAACACCGTAATTAAGTAAACCATCAAAAAAAATTATTTTAAATACGATCTTTATATCCTAACCATTAAATAGAAGGGAAATGATAATATTAACTAATATATAAAATATACATATAAATTTCATACTAAATTTAAATTTATTTATAAAATCTTAGTCAATAATCAATCAATTTTTAATAAATTAATTATACTAATAAAAAATTTTGATTCATAATGAATATGTATTTTTTTAAAAAATATATTAATTTAGTTTTAGGAGAAAATGATATAATAATATTAAAAAGATTTTAGAAAATTTATTTAATAAAATGAAATTCATTTTCTAAATCATTATATTTAAATTAACTTATAGTGAATTTTTGGGATTTTTCAGATAATATTAGTTTTTTAGTGAAAAGTGAAAAATACCATTTTTTTATAAAACTATCAATTTTTCTAAAAAAAGTAAGTAATTTAAATCCCCAATTATGTTTTAATGTAACATATTTATTCTTTAGTTATATCTACTCTACTTAATTTCTTTTTAATGAACTGTACATTGAATTTCAGCATTAGTTTATTTTGGGTTTAAAAAAGGCACTTTTCTGAATATTGTTTGAAAGTGAATTGCATTTATCCATTTTAAATAATTAAAACAATAACTAATTAGGAGTATTTTAAATTAAATTTATATATTATGTGTCAATAAATTTTAATTTATATTCATACATTAATTATTGGTATACATATAATTAATATAAAATCATATTGTTCTTGAAAAATACACTTATCAAAAACCCTCTTTTTCATCGCGCTGGCGGGTTTTATTTTAAATTTATTTCTTTAATTTTTTTTAAAATTAATTTGAAAAAATAGGCTTCATTTTTCGAATCATCATATAAAATTTATCTTAAGGTTAATTTTTTAAAATTTTCTTAAAAGGTTAATTTTTGATGAATATAAACAAATACCAAATTCTAATAGAAAATTGAATTTTCATTTAAATTATTTGTAATGTTAAATTAAATTTTTATT
Organism: Viscum album; assembly: GCA_963277665.1. NCBI lineage: Eukaryota > Viridiplantae > Streptophyta > Magnoliopsida > Santalales > Viscaceae > Viscum > Viscum album. The sequence goes on from OY728120.1 coordinate 1,455,120,506, forward strand.
CTTTTGGAATTAAATTAAATCAATTATATATATATAAATCATATTTAGTTCATTGGGATCAAATTCATTTTGAAATTAGATATATGTTTTTTAAACATTTGAACATCCTCCCTTTGAAACCACTATTTCTCATTGTGTCTGTGGGATTAATTTTAAATTTATTTTCTCCATTTATGTGAATATAATTTTAAAAAATATATTCCATATTTTGAATTATAGTAATTTTTATCTTATAATATGTTCAACTTAATTTATTGTTAGAACCAAGTAGGCTGGAGGAGGTGTTTAGATGATGGAAGAAGTTTGTAATGATTGATTGGTGTTTTGGTGTCAAGTATTTAAATCACTTTAATTTTTATGTTTTGTTCATCATAAGATTATAATTAAAGGGAGTATAGTAATAATAATATCAAAAATATTTTTAATAATAACTTCTACTAGTTTTAGTGTTTGGTTCTGAATAATGTTTGTGGCTGAAGCAGGTTTTTGATCTCACACTCATTTGAAAATAAATTTTCAAAGGGAATGAGAAAATGTACCAGAGTCCTAAAATTCTCTATACTAAATATTATGATTCTTTCATATTTTTTAGTTATCAAATATCATAAGTTGTCCATGAAAATTTTGATTCAATCTTTATGATGTAATATGGGAGATGTTGCTAGGGGAATGAGAAGTAATAGAACATTCTAATATAAGCTAGATAATGCTATGCTGATATTAATGTTCTAAAAGTCATTAATATTTTATGAAACATCTAGAAGTTTATTAAGGAATAAAATATGGGGATATTTAAGTTTCTGAATTCAATGTTTTTCTGAAGCACTGATTTAATGATTCATTGAGTTGTCCAATCTGTTAGACTTTCTAATTCAATAGATGAACAAGTCATAAGGATTAATTATCCATTGGGAAGTCTCAAAGAAATAATTTTATATTGACATTGATCCATACGACAGGGTAAGATATTGGTAAATCAAATGTAGTATTTTTTTTGGATTTACTTAAGAAAGTGTAGTATTTATGGATTGAGGAAAGGTAAGAGACTAGATACCAATCAATCAGAAGAAGATCAATAATATAGTCAACCATTTTCTTCGGGTTATATAATATTTCATTTGGCTCAATATTCATGGAAAAAAAATTAGTGATGATTCATTTGACTGGAGGTGACACTGATCAATCAAAGTGATATAGAGAGTGATCCATCAGATACAGTCTGACACCGATAAAGTCATTTGTTGTTGGATTTCATCAGATAAAGGATCACCAATATATAGAAAATATGAAAAGTATAATTATTTGAAGAGTTCTGTGGAAGTGTTTGAGAAAGTGGTTTTTTATACTGCTATCAAAGTTTATCCAAGAATTTCTCTTATGTTTATAAGTTGTGATGATGTTTATGGAAAAATAAGATCAACATTAGTCTAATAATGTTACGACAATGTTTATGGGATATTGTTTTAAATGTTTTAACTAATGATTTTTAGTTTTTGAAAACATTATTTTGTCTTTACAAGTGGACATAATAATGAGAAATATTCATTTTTCTCATGATTTCATCATAATTAAGAAAATATGTTTTGATAAGTTTCAAGATGTTTCAATGAGAATCGATAAGAGTTGAGAAGGGATGAAGAAGTTAAATATGGAGCTGAAATAAAAGTAAATTTCAATGTTAAAGAAATTTTTTTGAGCGGGAAAATTTATCATATTCCAACCCATACATATTTTGGTACTCCTATAAATATTTTTATGTATATTATACTTTTTACAGATGCTTTTATGTTTCATGTGAATTGATTGGGAGAGAAAAAGTGATGAATAAGATAAAAGAGTTTTTTTGAATAGTTTTCTCTTGAGAAATATCTCTGGACCAAAGAACCATAAGTAATGATCATAATCAGGGTTACCAGATCAAACTGAGACACCATATATAGGTTTATAGGGAATTTTTTAAGTGGTTTTGAAATGTTTTTATGGTATTATTTCATATCAGTTTTCTAGATAGTGAAATTGGACTGGGGAATCAGACTGAGCCATGGGAATGAGTTTCTATTCAAAGTTCAAAAGTAAATCTCTTACCTAATACTGGGTATGAATGTGAAGAATTATGTTTTTGAAGGTTATATAATTAGATGTTGATAAGGCAGTATAGTAATTTTTTTTGAACCAATTGGTGACATTTTCATAACATGTTACACAAACTTGTATTGCATCATTTGTGCTAGAATAATAATATCCACTATTTTATTGATTATAGTTCTATAAAAGTGTAATGTCATTTCCTAATTTTTTGTATCCACAAAAAAGGATTGCTTTATAGGGGATTTTTTGGTATGGGATTGCTTCCAAACCATTCCAAGGACCTATCTACTATTGTTGAGTAGTAAACCTTGTATGTATATATAGTCCTATGGATGTGTTATTTCTTTCTTCTAGAAAATAAATAAATATTTAATAGAAATAAAATTTTATTTAAAAATAAACGAAACATAAAAGAATAAGTTATCACCGATTCACCCCTTCCCCTCTTAGTGATATACTAATCTTTCATGGGAAATATCAATTGGTATCAGTGTAATGCTTCTATTATTTTACTCATTAATATAGTGTTTTTAAAGTGAATTTGTGATTAAAAATATGAATAGTGTGATTATTAAGAGGATTTTGGTGTTTTATGGAAAGAACCATCATATATATAATGATATATTGCTCCAATATCTAATGTCTATTGGGTATAATTTTTTTGGAAGTGGCTACAGATGGATTTGCTACTGTTGATGAAACATTTCTTCTAACATATATAGATAAAAATCATATTGATAATTATGGATTATCTAAGAATTATTTTGTCTCATCACCTTCTAAAAGTGAGGTTTTAAGAGGGTAAGTAGTGGAAACATCCAATGGTATTTGGGAAAAGTAAAAAATTATTTAAGAAGGTAATTTGAAAGGGATGAAATCCATGTTACAAATATAATGGCTGAAGTATGAAGATCTTAAAATGTGTGAGTTTAAATCTATTAAAGAATTCTTTACAAGGTTGAATGATATTTTTAGCACCATGTGATGTCTTGGTGAGAAGTTAGAAGACTCAAATTTTGTAGATAAGATCATGAGAATTCTTATAGATAAGTTTGATGGAAGTGTTTCAAACTTGGTAGATATAGATCCTGAAAATATATCTCTAGATGACATTCATAGTACTATCATTACTTTTTAAATGATAAGGGCGAACGTTATGAAATTTAAAACAAAATTTGATCAATAAATTTCATTCAAGGATACTAAGAGAGGAAATTATTATAAGGTTCTTGAAGAAGAATAAGTTGCTGAATTTGGATCTGTAACTAAGGTATGTAAAACTCTTGATAAAATTTTATCCTTGTTTTCTAAAAATGTGAAAATAGTTATAAGAATTCATAAAGGTAATCTTCCATTGAAATGTTTTTTTGAATATGGTGCCCATGGGAACTTTGCATCTAATTTTCCTTGGCGAAAGAATGAAGACAATGATGATGAATACGATAAAAGGACAAGAATATATTGGATGAAACAAGGTGATAAGTATAAATCATTTTCAAATGGAAATGATAAAATGTTATCAAAATGCAAATGGATAATAATTTTTTCTAAATTGATGAAGATGAATATAGTAAAGCTAAATCTGAAAAGTTTATTTAACTATATAGAGAAAATAATTTCATTGGAACTTTTAGAGTTGACGTTTTTGGATGTAGTAGTTCAAAAGAATAATATACTAAGCTATAATTCTTCTAAATATATATATTTTAAAAAACATATCTAAAAGATTTCAAGACTTTAAAAATAAATCAATATTTTTAATATGGAAAATATTTCAATAATCATTCATGAATGTAATAATAAATAGAATGTTAAGATACACGTATAAGTTGATTTTATAAAGAAGTATCTTGAGGAAAAAATTAATTGGAATGAACATCTTGAAGTTAAGTTGAATGAAAAGTAAGCGAAGTTGTATTTTGTTTTAAATTTTTTTTTTCTGAAGCTCGGTAGAGATTTACATTCTTCGATATTTCTATCTCTCAAGTTGGTTAATGTTTTGGAAATGGGGATCTTGAGAAGGATCAAAAGTTACCTTTAGAGGTTGACAATAAAGTTGAATATGTTTTTAAGAATAAGAAACCTAGGAAAGTCATGTATGTGTCGAAAACATTAAAATTGTATAAGTAAGAAGATTCAAAAAATTATAATTTTGAATAAGTTTCTATAGTTTCAAATTCTAAAAAAGATAGAAAGAAATATTAGTTTAATAATAAGACTCTGGTTGATAATAGAAATATGGGTGGTCAAAAAAGTTCTTATGTGTATGATAATAAGGTTGCTAAGAAATATGTTCCAAACATTAAAAATTATGGTTTCTATAGAGGAAAGTATTATTTCTTTGGGTAATACTAGTATTGTGGTACATTTGGGAATATAGAAAATATGTGTTGGTTTAACTAACAACATTAAAACCATTAAATGAATTATAGAAGGCAAATTTTGTGGGGTAGTAAATCCTATCAAAGGAATAAATTTGAGAATAATGTTTTGATGAAATATGATATGGCTGATATGAATGTTGAAAATATATTCCAACCATTGGAAATTATATTTGAATGATGTGAACCACCTGGTCATCTTTAAAAAGTGTTTTTTGGTTTATAACCCACAGAACACAATGTCTATAACATTTCTCAAAATATAGAGATGAAGAAAGAAATAGGGAAATATAATTATCATGTTATAGAAACTACCCTCAAATCTAAAAATGAGAATGAATTTGGATCTTGTATAGTGGGTGTTATTCTCACATGTTAGGAGATTTGAAATTGTTGAAGAGTATGAAAGGCCTCAATGAAGGAATAGTTAAATTTGGAAATGATGGATCAGTCAGAATCAAAGGTATTGGATCATCTATCATTAGGTAAGAAGAGGTGAAATAAAACAAATTTGTATTTGTTAATGGGTAGAATCACAACTTTTTGAGTGATTCACAACTTTTTGGTGAAAGAAATAATGTATATTTAAGAAAAGATATTTTTGGTGAAAATAGAGTAAGATGGAAGAGTTTTTACTTGATCAAAATGTACAAAAGGGATTTTTTTTCAAGTTGGTTAAGTTTAGAACTCATGTTACTTAAGCATTATGGGATAAAATCAGAAGAGGCATAAAACGTTAAGATATATGTGTCAATGAAACCTGATAAATTTAACTAATTAAGAAAGTTCCTATGGTATTCCTGAAATGTTAAGAAAAAGGTATTGGAGGTAAATAATTTTTAGAAAGGAAATATAAAGAAATATTTGTGTAAGAAATTTTATATTCATTCAAATTAAACCTTGGAACTTATCTATTATGATATCTGTGGTCCAGTGAGAAAACAATCATCTTTCAGAGATATGTAATTTATTGTTTTTGTTGATGAATTTAAATTCATTACTTGTGTTATGCATTCAAAACATAATTCATATGATCTAAATATGTTTAAAAGTTTCAAGGGAAAAGATGATAAGGAATATGGTTATTCTCTGAATAATTAGAGAACATATAATGGTGGTGAATATAAGAATGAAGAGTTCAAAATTTTTCTTGAGAAACACAAAATTAGGTATGAGTTCAGTATACCATACACACCACAACAAAATGCTGTTGATAAAATAATGACTAAATTTTTAGTTGAAATGTTGAATTCTATGATACTTGAACATGGACTCTCTCATTAAATTTAGAGACAAGATATGATCAAAACTTTTTATATTCATAACCAATGTTTATAGAGTACATGTTTTGATATGACCCAATATGAAATTTATTATGATAAAACTCCATGTTTGATGCACTTAATAGCTTTTAGAATTACCTTCATCATAAATAAAAATGATGGGAACCTTAGAATGTTTGATTAAAGAGGTAAATATGGAATATTTATTATATATTATCCATATAGAAAGAGATATAGATGTTTTTACAAAGGGTCATAAAAAATAGTTGACTTAGTTGACATGAATGATATTAAAAATAATGAGGAAAATGCTAACCAATCTCATGAAAATATGAAATATGAATAGGATGAATGAATTTTTTGATAGGTGTTCTATTAAGGATGATATTTTTTTAACCATATACAAGAAGAATAATTAAAATAATTTGTTTCTAGTGATGATTAAGAATCTTGAACATCACATCTTAGGCTAAGGATACAAGTGGAAGCTAAAAATACAATTTGTGATCAACATCAAAAGGTTAAAATAACAAGAACACCAAAATTTATTATAAATACTTCATTGTTTCTATAACTAAATAGATAGATGTTAATAAAGATTTTGAGCATCCATAATGGATTCAATATTTGAATGAAGAGTTGGATTAGATTTAGAAAAATGATACTTGGGAACACATACCTAAACCAAATTTCATGAAACTTATTGGTACGATGTGGTGTTCCATAAAAATTTATATGAATATAGTAAAGTAATAAAAAATAAATTAAGGTTAGTGTGAAAGGGTTACTCATATATTGAATGCATTTATTTTTGATGATATTTTTTTTCCTATCGGCATGTTTAGAATAAATTTGAATTTTTATTTATATTCCTGTACAACAAAGTTACAAAATATTTTAGATGGATGTGAAGTGATAATTTTAGAATGTAGAACTTTTTGAAAAAGATTATATTGAACTACCTCGTGGCTTTATTGTTGGTAAGGATGCAATTTATGTGTGAAATTTAAATTAATTCTTATATGGGATAAATTAATCTCCAAGGTTATGGTACTGCAAATTGGATACCATAATAAGAAATTTGAGTTTCATAAAAGAAATGTTTGATAGTAATATATACAAAAAATAAATTGATGGTATTTGCCTCATTGTTTTTGTATATTTTGATGAATTAATATATTCTATGAATGAAGAAAGAACTTACAAAATGTGTGTTAAAAATATTAAAGAGATGTTTTAAATGTCTAAGATGGGTGAAATGAAATACTTTGTTGGGTTACAAATATCACAAATGAAGAAAAACATATTTAATTCTCAAGAAATGTAAGTTAATGAACTTCTCAATAAGTTTAAAATGGAAAATTAAAAACATATTTCCACTCCAATTTTAGTGGGAACAAAGTTTAATAATGTTTTATAAGGTAAGGCAGTGGACTCTAATGTGTTTCAAAAGCTATTTAGAAGTTTATTATATTTGAACACCTCAAGACCCGACATTGTTTATGCAGTTACCTTATGTGAGATATTCCAATATGCTCCAAAGTAATAACATTTATTGGCTAGAAAAATAATTCCCAGATATTTAAAAGGAACAAAAGTTTTTGGAATTACATATGATGGCTAAAAAGGTATTGATTTGTTTAGTTACACATAGTCTGATTGGGTTGGATGTTTTGATGATAGAATATCCACATCAGGTGGATTTTTATTTCATGGAAAAAGTTATGTAAGTTGGAATTCTAAGAAACAAAACTCAATAACTATTGACATTGCTAAAGTTGAGTACGTTGATGCTACCTGAACTTCTAATCAACTAATGTGGATGAAGACTCAATTGGAATACCCACTTTTTGAAGTGAAGTTACACTTAATCTTAGTTTGTAATAATCTGAGTACCATTGAATCTATAAATCCAATGCAACATTATCATTAGAAATACATTTATATCAAATATTAATTCATCAAAGAGTATGTGGAGAGTAATGAATTGAATATTGAGTATGTTCCTACATTATAACAAGTGGATGAAATATTTAAAAAACCATCACTAAAAGAATAATTTTTCAAGATAAGTGTGAACATGGGTTCCCAACCTCATTATCTCTATGATTGTTATATGTGTTTCTATCCCATATATCATATATTATTTGGATAGTGTTTTAAAGGGAGAGAATTTTTTCTTAAATATATCAATTGATATACCTAAACCTTTTATGGAAGCATGAATATTGGGGGAGTTATAGGAAAGCTGTGAACATAACATGTAACTGAGTGAAAAATTTTAATAGTTCTTTGTAGTGGTTTTAGGAATTTTTTTTTACATGTAAGTGGAATAAGTAAAGAAATAACTGAATAAATAAGTGAAGGAATTTTGGAAAGATAAATAATTTTCAGGATTCACTACTTTTGGAAAACATGGTTTTTCTATCAATGATTCTCATTTCCCACAATGAGTTAGATTATGTAGGCTTAAATTTTTTGATAACGAATCAATTTCCCTATATTTCAAAGCTCAATGATTTATGAACCCCAGTTAAAAAAATCCAAAGGGGGGATTATTATAATCATATAGGATAAAGGTGGTGTTTAGAATCTCTAAGAAGCTTATGCTAATTGTTTTGTCTTTTGTTTTCAATAAATGAAATCAACAAACATAGTATGTTTTTGTGATCAAATGAGAATAATTAATGGGAGCATAGTAATTAGAAGTCCGAACATAGTTTTGATGATAAAGGGCACTAGTCTTGGTTTTGTATTATGAGTAAGGTTTATAGATAATGTTGGTTTTAATACTCACATAGGGTCCACAAATAAAGTATCAATATGTATGAGGAAATTTATCATAGTCTTGAATGCATCCATACTAAATATGACGATGCTTTTCTATTTTTTTAGTTTCTCATTTATAAAAAGTGGTTTGAGAAACATGTTATGAAAGCCTGATGCAGGAAAGGGGGAGAAGATAATGGAAGGATGAGATGTCATGAAGCTTTCTAATGTATGTCAAATGATGATATGAAAATCATAATGTTCTAAAAGTCATGAATGATTTATGAAAAAAGAAGAAGTTAATAAAGGAAGAAAATATAGGGAGGTTGAATTTGCTGAAGTAGATTTTTTGCGAAAGCACTGATCGAGCGATTCATCTGATTGTTTGATTTATCAGACTATCCAGTTAACCTGATGAAAAAGTCTTAAGGATTAATTTTTGGTTTGAAAGTATGTAAGAAAAAAGTCAATGCTGTCATCAGTCCATTATATGTTGTATGCCACAGATCAATCAGATGTAGGAATGTTTGTGGACATAGATAAGAAAGTTGATTTTGATAGGACCAATGAAAGGGGGGGAGATCAGAGAATGACCAATCAATAGAAGATCAAAAATATTTTTCATACATCTTAGTTAGGATTTATTGTATTATAATTGGGTCAAGTGTTATCAAATAAGGAGTGGTGACGATTCATCAGACTTGAGGTGTCATTGATCTATCAAAGTGATACATAGATCGATACATCATATCTAGGATGATACCCATAAATTCATCATACATTAGACTTCATAAAATATAGGATCATCAATTTGAGTAATATAAGAAAAGGATAATTGTTTGAAGAGTTTTTCCAAAGAGTTTTAAAAATGGAGTTTTTAGTATGATTTTGAAGTTTTTCTAAGATGTGATGATATCTTTAGATGTTGAGATGATATTTATGGAAAAATAAAAGCAAAAAAACTCTAATGAAGTTGCAGTAATGTTAATATAATAATATTTTTTAATGATTAAACTGATTAGTTTTAGTTGGTACAAAGCATTGGTATGAGAAGTCATTCTTTTTCCTTTAGATGTTTTCATTATATCTACGAATCTTTATTTTTTTACATATTTTCATTGTAATGAAGAAAATAAAAATGAACATGGACTGAAACTGAAGAATGGTTATCAAGTTGGCTTCAAGTTGTATTTTTAATTATTTTAAATAATTTTGGAGAAGTATCGAGAAGAGTTGATAAGGAATTAAGAAGTCAAATATGGAGCCAAAATGAAGGTGAAATTTGGAGTTAAGGAAATTTAGTTGAGAGGTAAAAATTTTTAGATTCAGAACCATACCAATTTTAGCACACCTATAAATAGTAGGAAATAGATTATACTTTTCTCTGACCCTTGTACTATTCATATGGAATGTCAGAGTGAGAGAGCGAGAAAGTGCTGAATAATAGAGAATGAGGTTTTCAAATATATTCCTCTTAAAAAACATCTTCAGATAGAAGAAGCATTAGGAACGATCATAATATGGGTTAAAATTTTTGACTAAGTCCTCAAGCATAGGTTTCCAAGGAAAAATTGAAGTGATTTAAATTTTTTTAGAGAATTATTTAATATTTATTTTTTTGGACTGAGCCATCAGATTAAGGAATCAAAATGAGTTTTTGTAAGAAATTCAAAAGTGAAGTTCTTATATACAACTGTTTAGAAAAGTAAAAGAACTGTGTTTTGAAGGTTATATAATTTGAATTTTATAAGGCCTAATAGTAACATTTTTTAAACCTACTTGTGAAGTGTTCTTGAAATTTTACAAAAATATATATTACATCATTTTTTCTAGAAGAATCACCTGCACTATTATATTTATCATAGTGCTATACAAGTGTAAAGGTATGTATTACTTGTTTTTATCCACACAAAATGTTTGTATTTTGTATATTGTGTTGTTTAAAAACCATTACATGGACATATAATTTGTTGTTGAGTAGTGAAAAATTTAAATACTTGTGTTTATATGGATGTGTGATTGTTTTGTTTTCGACAAAGTGAAAAATAATTATCAGGTGGAAAAGGCTATTTCAAGTGAAAGGAAACTGAAAATAATAAGATATCACCGATTAACCCTAACCAGTCTTAGTGATAAATTTACTATGGGTGGGAAATATCATTTTTGTTGAAGATTTATAGTTAAAAAAATAAAAGTTGTTTACTACAGTTAAGGTAAAAATGATTTTATCGGGGGGGGGGGGGTAATCTAAAAAGATAAGGGTTAAAAATAACCCAAATACATCTCCAAACCCATTTTATGGAAATATTTAATCATTACTTCTTATGCTATTACGAATTTACATTTATTTGGGCCTTGTTACATGAAAAAAACATGGTTGTAATTCTTTTTTTTTCAAAAAATTTTTACTATGTCACTCACCTCACCTATAAAAGGCCACTCCTTATCTTATCATCTTAAAAACTAAAAAACCCACTTTTTTGGCCATGCAATGCCTGAATAACTTCCCAAATTCCATCCCATAATCCTAGAATCCTTATTTTGAACATAAATCCAACCTTGGAAGGATTTTCGTGCAACCCTAAGGATGATACCCAAAAAAGAGGTAATGTTCATTAAAGGGTGGTTTTTTATTTATTCATCCACATAAATAAATTCTTATTATAACATTATGAAATATTAACCTCATTATCTTTTATATATTGAGATGTTTTTACGTTAAGGTAATTACTTTCAACCATATCTATTTCCATCAAATGGTTTATGAAATCATTATTCATGTGTACAGTGGACTACCACCTCGTGAACCAATGTCATTTGTTTTTCCCTTACCAACTCTCAAGGATAGATATAATGATGGAATTATTATTTTTATATGATATTTTTTAAATTATTACACTTCTATAATTGTTATATCACATATACATTCATACTCTCCATTTTGTGGGAATATGATCACATCGCTCTTGTGTACGACAGACTACCACCTCACAAAGCGATGTGATTTGTACATGCTTCTCATGAAAGGTAATAAGACTAGTTTGAATGAAAATATGTGATATAAATTACATAAATATGATTCTAGAATGATAATATATCACATACATTTCTATATTTCAATCCAAAAAATGGAAAAAATGTTCATGAATACATATGGACTACCGTCTCCATGAATGATGTATTTCATTTTCTATCACTAAATTTTATGGATTACCCTAAAAATATATATAATGAATATTTATGATATTTATATCATGATAAAAATTCTACATATGATGGAATCATGATCAAATTAATAGGACCAAAAATAAAAAATTAAAAAATATAAGAAAAAAATAGTGGTTATTACCTGAAACACAACTTTAACAAGGAATTGTTAATAGGAGGGTAACAAAGGTCATAATAAAATAATATATGGTATGATATATAAAAATATTTTTCCGGTAATATTTGTATAATAAACTTATATTTATAATATAGGAGGTATTAATGTGTATGATGGAATTGAAGAGATAAGGTAAGATATTTCTAGTATCTCTTTTATTTCTGGGAGACATATGAAAATTCACCAATAATTTATTTTGTGGGGTGTATAGACTTACCCTTTGACAAGTCAGACCATGAATCCAATTATTTCATGATATTTAATGTTTCTTTTTATGTTATTATTTATTTTTCATTATTATTAAAAATATTACTAAAACAGAAATATATTTTTGTTTCAATTTTTCTTCTTTGAGACTTCTGTCATATTGTGAACCTATATTTTTTTATGAGATATATATACATCTCCTTTGACATTTAATATGTTGAATTTATTTAATCTCTATATATTTTGTGTTTCATTTAATTTTATCTTTTCATGTGAATTACAATTCAATTTACCAAAGTTGTACGAGTTCTATGCTACAATCCGGTCATTTATCGAGGTTTCTGATGTTTATGATTAAAATGATGAAATATTATAATCTTTCGCTCAATAAACTAATGAATTTTTTATACTATATCTATTTATATTGAATAAAATTTTTAACTTGATGTTTCTATTTTTATGTACAGAATATTTCAAATTTTTTTTGAGGAAAATTGTTTTTATTTGTCTCTTCGATTGGAAAACCTTTTCTCCAAAAACCATGCTTTCTAAAAATGTTTTCAAAAATGATTTTAAAATTTTTCAAATGCACTAATGAAATTATTTTTACCCATTTTTTAATTTTCAATTTTTTTTTGAAATTAGTATTTATGTCATTTTCCAAACAATGCCCATTTGGATTTTAATGAAAATGAGAAAAGAATCAATGTTTTTAGCAATCATGACATCAAAAATATTTATCACTATCATGAACACTCAAGTATTTCAATATTTAATTAATATTAATCAAATTTACTTTCAAATAATTATTTCCATAATATTTTGGATGTTTTTAGAGTTTAAATAATTGATTTCAAAGTAAAAAATAGACATTTTAAATGTTTTAAAAAGTCGTATTTAGAGGATAAATGATATTTTCCTCAAAAAATGTTTTAATTGATTTTCAGAGATTACTTAATATTTTTTCAAGGTTATTTTCAAAGATAAGGATTTTGATTTTTTAAAAAACCATTTTTAAAGAAAATTTATTCTCCTTAGGAAATGTTCCAAATGATCTTTCAAAATCATTCTCCATATAAGATGAAATTATTTGAGGTTTATTATACTCTTATGGGGACATGATCTAAAGATACCATTATTATTCCTTATATGAATGGTTTATGTTTATGATGATGTGATTTTTATGAATCATGTTTCTCTTCCACAGTTTAAACCATCATAAAACTCTTATGAAAGATGCTACTTTTTACAGGTTGTAACATGATGAAATGATGAAATGATTATGAAAGATGTCTCTTTTACATAAATTATTATATGATGAAATGTTTATAATAACCATTAATTTCATGGGTTATGATATGGTTAATGTTTTATGATCTTATGGAACACATGTGTATGATTTTTATTATCTGATGGGTGGGACTTATATCTACCTCAAATTATTTTGGAAAAGAAAAATGTTCGAAGTGTTCAGAGGGAAAAAATGTGGTTAACTCGAGCTCGAAAAAGAGGCTACATGTGTGGTTAGCCCATGCCTGAAAAATAGAGTGTATGGGTTGTTGGCCCAATATTGAAGCAACTACATGTATGGTTTTCCCAATCCTAACATTTTATGAATGTATTGGTGGGTATCATTGACATTAAATTTTCTATTCTTATGTATATGCCACAAATCTTTGTCATATTGAAATGTTATTCCCTTATGGATCATGTTCTTTAAACACCATATGATTCATGTATTATGAACTAAAAATATTTATTCCATGACATAATATTATGATATTTTATATGAAGGGTATAGTTTTCAAATGTTATTCAAATTTTCTTATACCCTTATGTTCATGTTATAATTACGTATCTCTTTTATTTACCATTAATGTTCATATGAGCCCAACATTTATTGTGTTTCTTTTCCCTAGGTCATCATGAAAGGTTTTAACTATTCTATTTCTATGAAGGTTAATTAATAAGAAGATATTTGTGGGTGATGTTGAATATCATTTAGGAAATAAGAGGATTGTGTTCCATGTTTCCAAAGGAACTAAACTATTATGATCATTAGGAAAGTGTTTTTGTATTGTAATTAATCTTTATAAAAAAATATGCAATATATATGTATGAAAATCCTAGGATTCTATATTTTTAAGTCAATTTGAAAATAATATAAAATATATATAACAAATAAATAACATCAAACATAATTATAATTAATAAATATAGCATCCAGATATTTCCATTGACCCATACCATCCCTTAAATCATGGAAAACTCAGTAAACCATGTAAAATAAAAGTTGATAAATCAATAATATCAAAACGTAATGGGAAAATAATAGAATTTAGATAAAATAATCATTGATATTTTATCAAACATGTTTGATGCCTAAAAATAACTCGTAATGAATGAGTTTTTTGAATTATTAATGTCCCACCAATATGACCAATGAAAACCTATAGGGTTAATGGAAAACCATTGATATATTTTATATAGATAAAATATTAAATATTTATCTATGTTGAAAATCACTTTATAAACTCAATCATTCATGTTTATAATAAATAAATGGAATGTTATTTAAACACCTACCACAAGTGGTGGAGTTGTAAAACCCACTAACATCTCAATGCATGTTTCTATTTAATTTTGTACCAAACCTCATTTTTTATTTAAGTATTTATTTAGAGTTTGTAAGAGTGGATGGACTGAAAAAATTGTTTGAGGCTATGAGATAGGATTGTATCATGTTTCTAAAGTCCCTCCATCCTTCCAGTGGCCTCTTGGGTTTTTTTATTATGGGTATTTTGTACTTTTACCATTTTTTCACCTTTAAACCTCTCTAAATTTTCTCCCACTTCTCACGCACAATGTCCCTTGTCGATCTCCACTTCCCAACTCCTTTAACATAGCAGAACTCCATTGACTATTCTAAATTTCATCTTTTATATGAGGCATTAGAAATCTTCATGTAAGTATACAAATCCATGGAAATCCATTCTACTTTTAATTATACATCATATAGTTTCTTCTTATTCAATGATAATATACCCAATTTTATGGATTTTTTATATTACCATGATTTCTATCATTTTAGGCTAAATCAATGTCTGTTTTTGGGGATGAATAATCCTCTTGGAATAAGGTATGTGGTCCCTATATCTTTCTTATTAGAACATTCTTCTTTCTATGTAAACACACTGTGAATCATTCCTATATTCCAATCAAGGACATTAAATATTAATTCCATGTCTAATCACATAAGTTATATGTTGTTACCCTCTTTTTCTTGTAAATTCAATTAATCAAGTGACTCTATGGGAATAATTTTTCATCATCTTATAAAATTATTAAATAGTTATTGAAATGATATTTTAAAATGGTACATATAATTAAAATTTTTAAATTGGTATTTTGGAAATGATATTTTCGAAATATGATTCTAAAAGTGGTACCTAAAAATAGGAATTAGAAATATTTTTTTAATAGAATTTTTTTAATGTTATTAATGTTATGTGGTTGAATTTAAGTTTTTTAAAGTGGTGAAACTTCATTTGTAATTTTTTTTTAAAAAACATGAAAAATAAAAATATTATGAAACGGTAATTTTTAGTTTATTTTTAGGATGAGAAAACACCTGAATAGGTGTTTAGTTTTACTATATATTGGAAGAGAAAACACCTAAAGGGGTTTCCATGTTTCTATAAAAAGTTTTAGGAAACATATTAAGGGATGGTCCATGATTCTATATTTTGTATAAGAAATCACATATATGGGTGGCCCGTGATGTTATGGTTGGAATGGTCTCCATGATGTGCTCAGAGACACCCTAAAAATAGATGTAGTAGGTATATTTGATTGAAGTCTTAGACCTAAGGGTTGAACAATGTTTTATTTTATTTACTTATTTTTTAAATTAAATTATTAAATTGTTAATCATAACACTTCTACATGTAATTCATTATAGGATGGATTTATTATGGTATATAATTAGCGGTGGAATAATAAGTTACAATCAAGCCCTACTCGGGACACCATTTGGTACCCAAGAAGACATCATAGTTTCATGTCTAGGCTAGATAAAACACCTAATGATAAATGGTTGATTTTAGGGATTGGTTGGATCATGGGAGCACACCATTTGGCTAGAAATAGAGCCACTTCTGGGAGTCATGAACTTTTACAGTTTTTCATTTTTTTAAAATTTGTTAATTATTGTATATTTATATTGTTATATAAGACCACTATATATTTATGTAATCATTTTTGATATTACAGGGTTTATGTTAGTGGTTGGCCCTCATCTTGATGTTCTTGTGTGGTGATATGTATTGTATGTTATTTCCCTTATTTTTTCACTATTTTTTTATCCCTAACTTGAAGATATAGTTTCCATAAGGAATATTATTTGATCCACATCCTAGTTCATAAGCCTCTGACATACATGGAGGGGTGTCAGATGTTACGTAGAGATTATCAGTCCGATAACTGGTAAGTGGTCAAGTGTAGCACGATGTTACATAGTAGTACCATATAACATATCCCTTTTTAAAAATTTGGGGAAAGGTATATAAAAGACTAGGACATGTAAGTTCTTGTTAATGAGATTATTCTTGGTATCAGATAACCCATGTTTGGGAAAAAATCCACATCTTTGGGGATATAATTATTGTTTTTGCTGTGCACTATTATAGTTTATTAATTTCCACCTCGAGTGGTTCCCATGGTAAAATTTTTATTGTTTTTTAGTTTTTATCTCATGGGATGGTATGGCGAGTGTCTGTGTGTGTTCTTTTATAATTATTGGAATGTGGGGTTTACCAGTCATGTTTTATTTTCATGTGATTAACCCATATATATATATACATATATGCATCTACATATGAATAAAAAGTGAGCTGATAATTTATTGTGTCAACATGGTTTTATATATAATTTTCACATATAAATCTATAGTGGAATCTTACCTAGACAAATCCTTTGATGATATATTAGAATAAATATTTTTGTAAATAGACGGTTAAAAGAAGATTCAGGTTATATAATTTGTAAGTACTCAAATTATAAGGTTTTATACCTTATATCATGAAAATGAAACATTTTTTAATTAAAAATTGTGAATATAAAGCTTTACTAAATATGAATCCAAAAAATAGAAAGAATAAATTGTGGAATTCTATGGATTGTGGTGATGTGTGATCTTTAGTTGTAAACAATGCTCTAGAGAGAACCCAGTTTTAAGATAGCTTATAGGGTAGATATAAAGGGTAGTGGGATTTTGTATGTGTTTGGTTTTTTAAATTATGATAGTTACCATGTTATCTTGTATTAATATAATTTTTTTGGAATTATAGCGAACTGTTTCCTTGGAGAGCCAGTGTCTTACAATAATAGGGAGAGGGTGAGCTTGCCCCACTATCGGGTGGTATAGGGACACCTATAGTTCATGGTTCACAATGGATTATCAGCTTCATGTGGGTCTTCTTTGTTTATCCCAATCGATGCCGAGAGGGGATACTAATGTTTCCCCTTAAATATTTTATCATACTCTCGAGTTCCAGTGAAACCACCCCATTTTCCCTAGTAGAGGGTGGATTTCAACCCATTGAGTTATGGATTGATTCCATAAAAACTATCCTTGACCATTTAGAGACAGTTGAGGAAAAACTGATAAGGTTTAAGACATACATGTTTCATGGTTTTGATAAGTAATAGTTGTTCATATTTTTATAAAACTATAAGAAAAAATTCCTTGAAGTATAAAAAAGTGAAACCCTTATTATAAATCTTGTAATAATGGGTGGTTTTAGTTTTAGGGAATTATAAAGGATCACACATAATATTAAGATTCAATGTATCCATCTGATCCTTCTCGTAAATATATACTTCGATACCAAAGTCACATCATGTTATTTACATCATGAAATCCCAAATAATCTCTATGCCCACACCATATATCAAATAACACATCCCATGAACTGATATCATAACATTAAGAGTCTACCTATGCATGTTTCCTCTAAGGAATTTATATGTTTAGACTATCTCACTCTCAAGATACTCTCAAACATCACATCAAATCCCAAATGATGTAGGAAAAAACATTTTTACTCAAACATAACACTTATCTCACCAATATGATGATATGTTTTTCAAAGGAACTAATCTCTCCCACACATCACATAAATTAGACCTTATATTGGTCCCTAGTCATCAAGAAACATCTATTCACTAGTCTTAAATATCAAAATGAAACTCACATGAAAAAAATACACTCAGGTTCTCACATATGAAAATTAAGCATTAAATAAAGAATCCAAATCCATCATAGGGTGAAAATATTTACCAAAGACACATATAATAGACTACGCCTTGAGGACCATGATCTCATCCATCACCACATAATGACATTATTTCATGAAAATAATTATCAAGTTAAATCATAGTCATATGGTTTGGCTATGTACAATTCCACCAAGAAGCTATATAGGAAAATACCATATAGGTAGTTTTTAACAAATCATGTAATCGAGCCCATTTTCTTTTTATAACTACTATCAAGGAATCTAATTCCTATACTAACCCACCAAGGTTCACAATACATCCCTTTAACTAAGGGACAATACATTCATTATCAAGGAATATACATTCTTAGAACCCACATGACTTTTCATGAGAGAAGACACACCATAGTCATGTTATGTAGAATTTCACCAAAAAAATTATATGGGAAAAGACTATAAAATTTGTTTAAACATTAAACAACTAAACCCTCATCATCAATGATATCAATTGAAAAAAATTAGGTAAATTTATGGTGAATCCTACATGTTGAATATAATACTTTCTCTCATGAATATTTCTAATGGGATAATAGATAAAATATTGTAACAATATTAGATACACACATAATATTTGAATAAACATCTCCATAATAGAAATACAAATAGATAATGACAATACCATATCCCTAGTAACCTAGAATTTTTTCAAAAACATTGTTCATATTGAACCAGTATAAGGTATATCATAGGCTTTAAGACTTCCCTATTCACTCTCTACCATATCCCAAAAATACAAAGACTATAATGAACCTGAACAAGGTCAACCTGACAAGTCACCTGGATTTCTACTCCATAAGGCCTGAAGCATGGTCCCGATCACCATAGATTGATGAAAAGCATTGAGGGTATTAAAACATAACCACTTGGGAAATATTTCACCCCATACTCCATAAACCAAACTCTAGGTTCCAATGGGAAACTTGGCATGAGATATCTATTAAATGGATACTCGTGCACAAAAAATAATAAAATTTAAAAAATGTAGTAAAGAAACTTGACTGAAAAATAATGATTTCATAAAACAACAAAAAAATAAATTACAAATATATTAAAAAAAATATTATAAACTATTTTTAAAGATAAAATTAACTTACAGTCACAATATGGACAAAAAGTATGATATCTAACAAGCCTCAAACACAACCTAATGATCCCAACATACTGACCATGCTATCTTCAAGAAACTACAAGTCATCGTCAAAAAACACCGTCCACTTGATTTCCCAAGGAAGTATGGAATAAACCCAACATGGAAGTCTTAACCTGCATACTTTTATACAACATGGTGGAGACATACCCACCAATGTGAGTATGTAGGGTGTGAAGAAACACTAAATGGGATTCCACCAAGAGACTATTTCATTAATCCTATATGAGATACCAAGAATAGTAGTTTGAAAATAGTCATATTAAATAGTTTTCCACACCTTTACATGATTTAATAAAAACACATACGAGGTTCTGCTCTTAAAACCATTTCATTTTGAAAACTTAAATCATGTTTATTAATTACTTCTACAAATATACCTTTAAAAACTAAATCTACTCAAGTAGGTCAATAAAAATTATTTCCAAATATGTCTTTATGGGACCATCAAGTTTGGAATTTTTTTTCATGAAAAAATTTAATGATCATCAAGACATGATCAATTAATGAAAAAAATTATAAAAGCATCATAAATAGTAACCAAGAATAAGTAATAATGAATAATGTATGAATAACCGTATAACATAAAATATGAACCATAAAACACCCATCACACCAGAAATATGAACAACCCAGGTAAAAAAATAACTCATTGTTAAATAAAATATAATAAGGTATAACATATAATAATCATCATGGTGAATCACCTTAGGAACCAATGAGACAATCCAATATGTGGCTAGGTGTAATAAATTACCTACAAGTCTTGTGATCATGAACTTTCTACTTGAATCGCTCTTAACTATCCTCATTTTGAGAACATCCCAATATCTTAGATGAACCTAAACTATGTATACTATCTAATGTAAAAAGTAAATTAGGATATCGACCATCTAATTATCTACAAATTAGTTATCTCAAGTTTCCCATGACACTATCTAATAGTGGTGGGAGAGATTTATCATCAACCAATCTCATGATGACCTCAAATTACAAAATGAAACACATCACAATAAAAAATCCCCAACCCAAGTTTAACACCTTTCATTGAAGATACCCTTCCATGAACCATAATAAATAATCAATAGTCAAAACATTTTACAATTTTCTCAATCATGAGTATTATATACACAATGGGGCTTAACAAGGGTGTGACTATAACTTTTTAAACCACTTATACAAGGTTCTAAATGAGGCTTCAGTTTAAGATACTAACCATATTCTTTAGAATCCCTTTATAAAACCACTTTGAAATGAATAGTGAATCCAATGGACAAAAAAATAACATCAAACACAATTACTATCAATTAATGTAGTCACTAAAAATTTCCATTGACCTTAAACATACCATAAAATAAGAAAAAACCACTATACCATGAATCACCCAACATTATAAATCATTACTAGATCCAAAAATCAAGGAAAAACCCATTTATTTTACTTAAAACCATCCCTATAATTTTATCATACATGTCACATGTATAAAAACATAATTTAAATGAATGTGTCTTTTAATTTGTTATATCAACCCCTTTTTTCCAATGAAAACAAATTAGGTTTATAGAAAACCTTTAATAACTCTTATATAGGTAAATTATTCATCAGTTATCTAAGATTAAAATCAATTTGTGAACCAAATAACTCTATATTATATCAATTAAAAATAAACAGATAGAAACAACCATCTCATGTGGTGGAACCATATCACCTTTGAAGAATATGACATTAAATATCGATAATGTAACCTTATGGGACTACAAGACAAATAAATTTCTATAAAAAACCATTCCTAACCCTATATTTTACCCCATGGAAAAATCAGGAAAGAAAACTAAAATTATTGGAAGGAATAAAGTAATAGAAGGGAAGAGGATAAATCCAAAGGAAACATAAGTTTCCCAGAATAATTCCACTAAAACATTACGAAACGCTAAGAGAGTTAACAAAATCTATTGAAGAGAGGAACCTAGGATGTCATATTTAATTTGGGGAATAGGGTAAAATAAAACCCTATTAAAAAAACAACAAATCACCAAAATATCTCATTTGTACTGGGTTTTGTTTTTTTACACATGGTTTTCCAAATCATGTGAAAATTATAAAAATGACCCCTACTAAAAAATGAAAATGGATACAAGGTTAGACTACATGATTTAAAAAACTATATGGAAATTATGTGGAATGGTAGGAAATCAATTTTTTTATTTTTCAGCCCAAAACACTTCAAACTCAATTGGCTATGAAATATAACAAATACATACCCATAGAAGTGATATTATGGTGTCAAAATTCTCCAAACCATTCCACTTTCATCCCCTACAAATCTATTGAAATTTTAATAGTGAAAATTAACAATAATCTCACTAAAAATATATAATTAATTATGTTCATGACCGAATATCCTTGATATTTATAATAACAATTATTTTATCCCAAAAGGAGCATCTAACTCTAGTTCCCAATTTAAATGTCAAGGATACATAAGAACATTCTCTATGATGAGAATCAACAACCCTTTAAGACTTCTTAAGCCGTAAAATCATTAATTTGTTATCCCCTTGTATCAAAAGACATTAATTATTATCATTCATCCCTTTTTAAACGAATGAATAGAAGCCCCTTCATCCAATTGATTGAAACTCACCGATTATGTCCTTAATCCATGACTTCTAAGAATGATCCAATTTTTTTAATCTACGTGGCTTTACCTCATAGAGTAATGTATTTTTAACTTACACCTCAATATTATTAGAGATATTTTGGTCCTAGGGTAGGGGATGTGTTTTAATTATGAATTTACTATTATAATCTCACCTTGGAATTTGTAGTATAGATTCAGTCCAGGGGGAGTCACTATATTTTACTTGTTTCTTTATCTCCCTTGTGTGGTTTTGGGGAAGGTTTTTTTGAAATATCTTCTTTAATATAATTATTTTTATTGATGATGGTTTATTTGTACTAATCTCTAATATTTTTATAGTTAAAATATGTGTTCCTATTATGACTATGTGAGTACAAGGGGAATGGGAATCTGAAAAATAAAAATGAGAAAAGCAAAACCAAGAACAATAGTGTTAAAAGGAAGGAACGTGAATATGTTTTCCTTTTTATTCCATATATTTATTGAAGGTTTAATGAGTTATATTTTATATGATTCCTCATTTGAGTTGGTAATATTATATAAATAAAATAAATGTAATTTAATATAGAAATTGTAGTATACAAGAAGAGGTATATTTCCCTAATGTGATGTATCGATTATTTATAATCTATTAGTGATTAAATACACGTGAAAAACACTATAATAGTTTAATATTTCCATTATATGTATATTTTAGCCTTATTTTCTTGTGGAATATATTGTTGTAATCATGTTTTTTAATGGTAAGTAAGTTAATTACTTAATTAAAAAATAAACATTAATGGGATGATATAATATGGAATGCTATATTCTTTCTAAAATTCTATTAATAATATAATTTCACGAAGTGTTACTTATATATTGATGAATTTTTATTTATATATATTGAACATACATGGTTCAATGTTAAATTATTATCTTATTATGGTTTTTTACATTGATATTTTTATAACATATTTAAATATATATTAATGTGAAAACATTCTCCCATGATGACTAAGACTATAATGCTAAATAAAAGGAGAATATGTTACTACTTTATATTGGGATGAAATTGGTGAAATTATAAGTTTTAATAAAAATTTATAAAAGGAGAAAAATGAAACATTAAACAATATTTTAGTTCAAATAATAAATGATATTCCAAACTAAAATATAATTAAAAAATAATGCTGAATTAATAATAAATCAATGCAGGTGAGGCTTAGAGTTGAGAAATATTAATTTTAACTTGTGAAATTGGATTTTAATCTTAGATTTAATCCTAGAGGTTTAGTTTAATTAACATAATTATTAAAATAATAAGTGAATATAATTAACAGGGAAATGTAATAAATAATATATCAGTTTTAGTAATTAATATGAGAACACCAAACAATTAATTATGGGTAATTCGTTAATCATCGAATAGTGTAAATAATTTACATGAAGGATACATTATTAATTCATCTTATTATTTACTAGGTCAATTTATTTATTCATTCATATGTGATTATTGAATTTTATTGTATGATTTTTACTTTATTTATATTAATATTTTTTGATATACAGTCTATTTCTTGTATAATTATTTATTACCTTCCAATTCGTATGTGTTGATTTTTAATATCATGATCCTAGGTTGTAATATCTCATTAATAAACATGGTAATTTTTTATTTTCGATAATGTATTATGGTTAAAATGTTCATATATCCTTTAACTATGATGGCTTGAAGGTTACGTCATGTTTTGGGATATAATTTAATATGGTTTAGCATGAGTCGAAGAAGTGATGATGTGGTGGAAAATTGTGCATTGATATGATTATGTGACTAAAATGGGTGTATGTTTGGGATTATGTAGCTACATGATGTGAAGAGATGTGATGATGTGGTTTCATAGGGTGAAGATATATGATTTTGTGGCTGCATGAGTTATAGGGATGTGATTATGTGGCTGCACAAGGTGCATGGATGTGATGATGCGATGGAATAGGTTATAGGGATGTGATGATTTGGATACATGGGATGCATGAATGCGATTATGGGATGATTATTGCAGGTTATGAGATTTGATTTTCCACTTGTATGAATAATTATGGTTGTGATATAATGGTAGTATTTGTGTCATATTTTTTTATTTATTTTGATGTAATAATCTTAACTTCCATTTTTTTGTTATTATAAACACCTTGAAAATGGATTTCTTATGATCACTCGTGATAATCAATTGGTATAATTTGTTAATATATTTATAGGTGATGATATTGAGAATGAATAAAGTATAAATATTACTTTGTGTTTTAGCCCTACTCATATGCTTGTCTTTCATAGATGCATTGACACACGCCTATTATGATATTATATTTCTTTTTGATTTGTATAGTATGATAAAATTGCTGATTAGTCACAAGTGATCACCCTTCCAAAAGTTTTTATGTGTTTTTCAGGTTAGTCTGGGGTAGATTCGATCTTGTATTCGACTATATTGGATGGAGTTGGTGGATGAATTAGGGTTTTTTTATGTTGTTCCAACATGTAATTTTTTTACTTTAATGATGTATGATTTGAAGATGACATTGGGTTATGGGTATCACCATACCATTTTATGAGAATCCATGGATGTTTATTGGTGGTTTAATTATTTTCTCCTGAAAATTAAGAGGGTAATTCCTCCTATTATTGTGAAATATGGCCATAGTTCTAGTTTCTAACAGTGGGCCTATTGGAGATAGGAGTCATAGATCTCTCTCATCTTCTCTCCCAACAATGTAGTGGTTTCAGTGGGTGAGAGTCATGAGATTAGTGGCCAACACTGCAAATGTATCCTGAACACATTGAAACACTAAAGAAATAAGATATGGATAATGTCCTCCTACAAAGAACCAAAACCTATCTGAGTCATCAGTGACCAGATCAGGGGGAAATGAACCAGTCTGAAAAATAATTCAATATATTTCTTTATCAACTAGTCACCTTGATGAATGATTATGAAATCTAACATGATTATCACCATCATATCCATGGGGTAATTCAATTAGATGAAAAGTATATTGAAACACTCCCAAGACAACCCTACACGTGTCCAAGAAAAAAATGATGGTATTCAACCATTAGTGACCTAATCCCTCGAATAACAAAATGATTTTATTCACTCTCAATGTTTTAGTAGATTCTATAAAGTTAATGATTAATTTATTATTATATTTTCACTAGATATCATGTTTAGGGACTTTATCATTGAAAAATACTAATGTTTATTTGTTTCTAAAATATCATACATGATCCACTCATCAATACATGCATATATCTATAACTATTTCTTGCATCTAAATAGAGTTAGAGACTGAGAAGACCAAATCTAGGTTATTAAATAAACTACTTTGAAAAATACTACCTAAAGCCTTCGTGTACTGTCACTTCTATTCTGTGTGTCACATAATAAAATATTACAAAAAAAAATAAACCCAAGAATTTCAAATCCCAATATAAGAGTCACAAAATCATTGATCAAGTAAATCAATATACAAAAACATTATTTATGAACTCACCTAAAAATATTTGAAAACACCTCATAACATAAACCCCTCATTCAATTATATAAAAACCTATTTCATGAAAATCTTTTGCATCTTTAAATCATACATTAATCACCATAATATCCAAATGGAATTCCCCTATAATTGAAAAATAACTCATGTTACTCAAAAAATAATGGAATTATTTTTATTTTGAATATCAATCTGACCCAAAACAATTTCCAATATGAAAATTATTCATTATGATGTTCAAATTTTTTTTAAAAGGGTATCCCAATATATGACAACATGGTGTATTTAAAGCATGGTTAGATATTAAGGAATTAGAAATAATTTTAAATCTTTAATAAATAATATATAAAAATACAAAGAGTCATCAAATTACTTATAAGAAAGTAACAATAATCACAATTGTTACTTGAAGTATAAAAGGGGTGAAATCAAATAATATTCCAATGTTGTTTCATTATGAACGGTTTGGTAGTATGGTATGTCATATTTTTCAATGACCATGTAAGTTCCACTGGATGTCACCTAGAACAGATTCACATGTTTTGTGCATGATTGAATAGATTACACCCTTAACTTTAAACTTATTGTTTCATATCATTTTCACCCAAAACTAGTAATTTCATAAAATAAATCAAAGAATCTCCATGAAACATGGATTCGTAACAAACCATATTGAAAAACAAGAAAATAATAAATTTTACATCTGGAATTTAGACTAAAACACATGAACACCCATAGTAACATGAGGATTAACACCCAGGAGAGTTGGCCAGATACACCCCCTCCACCTACCTCCTAAGCTAGTCCGGACTCGTGTCTACCATCAACCCAAAAATATTAAGATAACTATTATACCATTATATAATGAACTAGCTTAGGGTTGGCCCAACACATCACCCAGACCACTATATCACAAGGTCATAAGAACATCATGATCACTGCAAGTTAGAGACAAGTGATGAGCATGTCAAAAGAAAACCATTTTGGTAGGATTTACCCCTACACACTAATGAAACAAATATCATGTTCAAACTAGAAACCCAGTACGAAGTATCCATATGTTGGATATTCATTCCCAAAAAATACTTAATTTTAAAATAAGAAGTAACCAAACATGGAATAACAATTATGATTATATAAAATTTCTAAAACATACATTTCAAGCAACTTAAAAACCCCATCAAACTGGTTTTAAATATATGAAAAACAAATAGAGTACATGTTGTATGATAAGGATGATATCCAATATTCCTGAAACACAACCCAATGTTCCAGAAATACCAATGAACTTATCTCAATCTGACTCCAATCACCATTAAGAATCAACATCGTCCCATATTCTCAAGGATGTTTTGAATAAACCAAATATGGATGTTATAACATACATACCCACATACAATGTAAAGGTTATAAACCAAAAAAATGAGAGTATATCATGATTTATCTGCCACTTAGTATGATTCCAACAAGATCGCATTTTATTTCTACTATAAGATGAACCAAGTATACATGTTTAAAAATTGGTGCAATAAATACTTTTCATTACTTTGTTCATTATTTTAAAACAGACAACACATATGAGGTTCTATTATCAAAAACCATTCCCTTAGAATACCGAAGTAACATTCATTACTTACATTTGAAAATATCTATTTGAAAAATAGTTTCACTTAAGTAGATCAAGAAATAGTATTTCCAAAGATGACTCATTGAAATAATAATTTTTGGAAAAGAAACAGCTTTTCTTATTTTTAAGATCTTTTCATCATTCTCAATTCATGATCAAGTAAGGAAAAAATTTATAAAATAATCACAAAAAGAAACCAATCATAAGTAAAAAATGAATAGTTCACCAATAACCATAGAACATCAATACTCAACCATAAAACTCCCATCACACCAAAAGTATGAATAAACCATGTAAATAGAAAAATAACTTAATAAATAGTTGATAAAATGGTGTCACTTAAAATAATCTCCACGATGCCTCACCTTAGGGACCAATGAGACAATCCAAAATGTTTCTAGGTAGTACTAAAGAATTGACGGTCTTATTGTCCTACACTTGCCACTCAAATTGCTCTTAACTATCTTCCTTCGGGGAATATACTAATAGTTAGGATGAACCTAAAGTATAGATAGTAGATATAAAAGACACTAAAATAGCACAACACCCATATCTTTATTTCCCACATATTTACCTTATGTTTTCCGTGAAACTAGATAATGGGTGTTCCCCACATTTATCATTCATCAATCACAATATAATATGTTAACACAATGGAACACATCACAATAACAACTATGCATCCTACCTACAACTCAACTCATTGAATATCCTCTTCTGAGGTCCATAATAAATAATAAATAATCCAATCATTTTTCAATTTTCACTACCATGAACAATAAATGAATAATGTGAATAAACAAGGTTGTAATTATAACCATTGAAATCACTTACAGAAGGTTCTAAATGAGACTTAGTTTTAAGATACAAAGCATAAACATTAAAACACCATTATAAACCCACTTTTAAAAAAATTAATGAATCCAAATAACACATAAATAAAAAAACATAATCAAAATCAATAAATATATTCACTAGACATTTCCATAGATTCATACGATCCCTAAAGACATGGAAAACTCACCAAAAATAAAAACCGTACTTTATAAATCAAAAAGATCAAAACATCATGGGTATGTCCTTTCATTTAGATAAAAACATCATCAATATTTTATTAAACATGATACCGGTATAAAAACTCACTTGAAATGAAAGTGTGTGTGCATTGATAAAATCCACCCATTATGACCAATAAAAACCAATAGAGTTGATAGAAAATATTTGATAACTCTTACAAAGATAACATATTAAATATTTATCTACGTTGAAGATCACCATAGGAACACATGAAAGGATGATTATAAAAAATAAAATATAATAGATGGAAACACCTACCTCAATCTGTAGAGTAGTAACACCTTCCCACTTATTTTAGAATGTTTTTATTTAATTTTCAGCTAATCCTCATGTGTTATGTTTTATGGAACATGTTTTTAGAGGTTGGAATGTTAGAGGGAGTGAATTGAGGGTTCACAGCTATGATTCAGGACTATATAATGATTTATACAATCCCACCATCCATCTGATGTCCTCCTAGGTTTTTTTTATTTTGGATAGTTTGTCCTTTTAACCTTTTTTACCTTTAAACCTCACTCTATTTTCTCCCATTCAAAATCACAACTACCCCTTATTGAGCTCATCTTCTCCCCTCCTTTAACATTTTCAAACTCCCTTTATTTTTTATGTTTCATATTTACTATTTGGATTTATAATAATCTAGGAAATGATATAACAATACTTCCCCCCTTTTCTTTTTATTCATGGAAAAATGGGTTGTTATCATTTTTGGCTAATATGAAAAATTTTATGGCCTTTTGTCGGTAAGTTATTTTCTTATAATTTTCGTCTAACTAAAATCTTGGTTTTGGGAAAGAGTAATAATATTAGATTATTCTAGGTGGTAACTATATTTATCCCATAGTCATGTCTATCTTTTCAAGTTATTGAATTATTCCTCATACCAACATTCCATGCATGATCCCTAAATCTTAATTCCATGCTTAATGATATATATTTATATGTTATTAACCTATTTATATGAAAAATTTAAATAGATAAGTGACTCCATATGAATACCTTACATGGGGATTATAACCCTACAAAATAGTTACAAAAATGATAATTTTAAATGGTACTTGGAATCAGTATTATTGAATTGGATTTTTGGAAATATCATTTAAAAAATAATACTTCAAAATAAGAATTTGAAATGGAAATTATAAATGGTTTTTTAAATGAAAATATATAATTGTATTAATGTTATTTGGTATATGTTATGTTTTTCAAAGTGTAAAAACTATGTTTTTTCTACTGTTTTGAAAAACTTATTAATATAAAACAATGTGAAATGGTAATATTTTTTTTATATATTGACTGAGAAAACTCAATAAGGTGTGGTCAATTTTAATTTTTCTTGGTAGATAAAACACCTAAAGGGGTTTTATATGTTACTATATATTGGATGAGAAAACACCCAACGGGTTGGTCAAAGTTACTATTTATTAGATAAGAAGAAATTTGTTTGGATGGTCCCTGAAATTATATTAGTCATGATATCCACAACATGTGATGAGACACCCCAACTCTAGATGATGTAGGCATGGATGATTGGGGTCTAAAACCTAAGGATCGAAAAAGGATTTTCTTTCATTAAATTATTTTGAAAATTAAAATTTGAAATTTTCAATCAAAAAACCTTTTCATGTACTTCCTAAAAGTCTAGATTTATTTTTAGACATCATTGGTGGTGGTTTACAGTGTTACACTCAGACACTACCCCTGAAACCATTGGATACCTGAGTAGAATTCATGGTCATAGGTCCCAAAAAGGGAAAGTTATGGATGCTAGATACTTGATTTCTTGGATAGGTAGAAGCATGTGATCTGGACCACATGCTAGATATCAAGCCACTTTTGAGAGTCATGTAGTTTTTTTGTTTTTCCTTTTTTTCACTTTTTGTCTCTATTGTATATGGATTTTTTATGTATGAATATTATATTTTTTTAGCATAATTTTGGATATTTTATGGTATTTGTTTGTGTTTGGATCTCTTCTTAATGTTACCTTTTTGTGACATGTGATGTATGTTATTTAAGTTATTTTCCAACTATTGTGGCACTCTGATCAGAGTGTATAGTTTCTCAAAAGAAATCTATTGGACCCTTTCTACTGGTCGAATGCTTTCAGAATATGGGGAGGAATTCCAAACATTATTTAGTGACCATTAGTCCAAAAACTGATAATTTATATGAAATGTAAAGATGATACAATAGTTATTAGAGCACTTTTATAATTTTACAATTTGTGGGAAAGATATATTGGATACAAGAATACATCAGGGCTTGGTAATGAGATCATGCATTTTTGTATCAAACCCATATATGGGAAAAATATAAGTAATCATGGATTGAATTTTTTTATTGCTTTGCGATTTTAAAGTTGGTAGAATTTCACTTGGAGTAACTCACATGGATTTAATTATTATAGACTTTCAGAGTTTTATATTTTGGGTAATCATGAAAATATGGTGTGTGTGCATTCATGCATCATACATGAAATTTTGGGTTTACATATCATTTTTTCATTTCTATGACTTATTAATATATATATATATATACATTTACCTATGTATAAAAATGGGTTTTATCTTTTAAAGTGTCACTAGAGTGGTATATAGTGTTTTACCACATAATTCTATGACAGAATCATACTTTTCCAATTCCCTAGATGTCACCTTAACATATATATGTCTTTAAATGGACTGTTAAATGAATAATTAGGTTACATAATGTGTTAGTAACTAACTTATATAAGGTTTTAACTATTGTTAATGACATATTTTCTAACTAGACCAATTAAATCTAATGACTTAGAAAATATGAATAAAAAAATTGAAAGATTAAAATTTTGAATCCTATTTAAAGTTATGATGTGTGACCTTGAGTAGTATACATGTCTCACGAGAGAACCCTATTTTTTGAGACATTATGGTAATGATATTCAAGGTAGTTGTATTTGTTAGCTGTCTATATTTTTTTACCATTTATAGTTACCATGTTATCTTTTTATAATATTTTTTTATTGGTAATATAGTGATATTAAAAATTGGATATATAGGGTCCCACACCAAGAGTGATAGGGTGAGCATTACCCTTTGTTGGATGGGCCAAAGACTCATGTTGATTGGTGCTTAACTATGGATGTTCGACTTCAAGAGATTCTTCTTCATGCAGTTAATTCAATGGAGAGGGGTAATCCTTAGGTTTATCCTTATAAGGTTGACCTCATTCATGAGTTTGAGCAACATCATCCCCTAATTTTATCTAGATATGGTGGTTTATAGGCTATCAATTTATTTATGGAGTCCATACAAACTATCCTTGACTATTTAAAGACACATGATGACAAGAGGGTAAAGATATTGGATTAAATGTTTCACAGGGTTGTGAGATGCTAGTGTGATGTCATTTACAATCTTGAGAAGCATATTGGGATAAACATGAAAGAATTTCATACTAATTTCATCAACCATTTATTTATTGATACTCTGAGGTTGGAAAGATACTGAGAGTTTTTTCAGTTGACACAAGGGGATATGATGATTATGGATTATGTATTTTTTCACAATGCATGATTTTTTCCCATATTGGATGGTGATGATACGACTAGGGATTTTTTAAGGATGGAATGTGCTATGTGGTGAAGGAATAAGTGACTTTATTTCACCTAACGTATATTTTAGAGATCGTAAACCATTCCTTGATAATTGATAGGGTTCTAGGAAGTTATCATATATGGGTAACAATTTTAGTGGTTCTTCTGGTAGCTAAAAATTATAGTTAGATGACTCATGCCCGAGTAGTGGTTACCAATCTTGTTAGAGAGATGGATCTTCTCTTCCTTTGTGAATGAGTTTAAAGATCTAGTGATATTAGTGTATGGCCCTGGGCATAAGATATAATAGTGTACTAAGCTTCCCCATTAGTGTTACCAGTGTTGGAAAATGGTTCACCTATATCATTTTTTCCTTGTTTGGTTGTACAAAAATATTTTAAGAGGATCAAGAATAGCTTAGGGATCTTGGTTTGGGATTAGTATGCATCATCAAACTTGCAGTTGGTAATCCATTGGTTGTTTGGGCTATATTGGTGGATGTGAAGCTCTATAGCATGGTCTACAATGAAGTATGACACATGGAAGTTAGACTAGATCATACTGCTGTGGTATCATTCAGTTATATAATGTTGAGCCTACTCAGACTGGTTTGGATGTTGGAATATCTATTGTACGAGGTGTGATCATAGTCTCTTCAACTATTTCTCATGCTCTTTTCGATATAGGATCCTCACATTATTTCCTTTCAATATGGTTTTTTTGGGGGTTAAGGATTAGATTTGGAGTACCATTATGGAGTGTTATCGATTGACATATCCTTAGGCACAAATTCAAAATGAATCATTAAGTGAATCGATTATTCCTTTTTCATTGGTTGTTGTCATTTTATTTGGGACTTATCTATGTTGGATATGGTCTTAATTGATATGATTTATGGAATATAATGGATTATAAATTATCAAGCGTAGATTTATTTATATCACTATTGAATTCTATTCACTTATTCTGAGGGGGACAACTTCTAAAACATTGTTGAGTGGGACATGTGATTGGATCATTCCAGACCTAACTATAAGTGAATGGGTGGGATCAATACCAATATTTTAGCCTCATTTTAGATGATGGTGAGACAAGATATACATTCTTCCCTCTCATTGTTGGATGATACTTGGATGTGTTACCAAAATTGTTTTTGGGTTACCACCCGATTGTGGAATCAAGTTCACCACTAAGTTCTTATCAAATAAAAAACCTATTTCTACCCATATGTTTTGGACGGTGATGATAATTACTCACAAATTGAAATCTGAGTAGGGGGATTTGGATGTGAAGTTGTTTATCCATTCGAGCATGTCCCCTTAGGGTGGTCCAATTTTTTTCTCCTAGATGCAAAATGATTCCATGATATTATGTGTGAAATATCAAAAGATTAACTTGGTAATGGTTAAGAACTAATATCTACTCTTTACATCATTGATTTATTTGAACATATCATGGGTGATCAAGTTTTATCCAATATGATTTTAAGGTTTAGGTACCACTATCTTAGAGTGTGATAATATAATATTCTTCATAATGTATTTAGATGTAGTTATGGTCTTTATGATTACCTTGTTATATTGTTTGGTTTGAAAAATTCTTTTGAAGTTTTTATGGAATTAATGAATAGGATGCTCCATCCTTATTTAGACTCTTTTTTCATTGTGTTCGTCTATGATATTTTGGTATATGCCAAGTCAAAAGATGAACATGCTCAACATTTAGAGACAGTTCTGTGCACACTTCAAGCACAACAACTTTATGAAAAACAAACAACATGTCCATTTTGTTTGGATTGAGTTCAATTCCTGGGAAACATAATATCAAAGGATGGGGTATTAGTAGACCTATAGAAGATCTAAATTTTAATTTTTTGTAATATTCCTAATAAAATATTTGATATTCACAAATTACTTTGGTTATTATACGACTATCATAGATTTATCCAAGACTTTTCCCTACTTGGAAGTGCTATTTATGTGTTTGAATAAGAACATATTGAGGTTTGAATGGTATGATTCTTATGAGGTATACTTTAGGGATATGAATAGGTTATTTACATCCACATTTATCCTACCCTTACCCAATATTTTAAACGAGTATATATTATATTAGGATGCAACAAGTGTCAATTTAGGGGAAGTTATTATGAAATATTATGGGTAATTAGTTATGAGTATAGAAAGTTAGGACCAGAAGAGTGTAGGTAGTATATGATTTGGAGATGGATTTAGTGGTATACACCTTTAGATGTTAGTGACACTATCTCATGGGGGTGGGATTTTTGGTTTACAAAGATTATAAAATCTAAAATAAATCTTCTCCTAGAATGGCCTGAATAATATATTGTGAAGGTGGGTTGAGTACCTATAATCCTCTGAAATAGAGTTGGAATATTCTCATTTGATGGTAAACATCATTATATATTACATATTTATGGAGATTTAGACTTAGGTAGTCCATGAATTAAACTGTGTGTGGCATTTGATGTTCTTGTTTTCTTAAATATGCTTGAATTCCTAGTAGTATGGGGTGAAATACATTGGAATCCCAATATATTTTCTCATGAATTATTAATAGTGTAAAGGAATTTAAGCTATCATATAATGATTACTTGTTGATGATGGAAAATATATTTGGTGGGGATTATCTTCATTGATAGGTCCTTGGATTCCAAGAAGATTCTTTCTATTAGAGGTCATGTGGTAGTCCAGATGATCATGCACAAGGAGATGATGAGGTACTTCCATGACATAAAGTAAAATATTAATTCAATACTAATGAATATTTACCATGATGTGAAAATATATTATTATTTTCCTAGAATAAAAAGGGTGATAATGGGATTCATCACTAAATGCTCCACATATTAGTAGGTGAAGGCTGATAATTATAGACCAACCAACCTACCCCAAGATTTTCCCAGTGGTGAATAGAGATGGGATGGTGTGATGATGAAATTTTTCATGGAATTTCCAAGTAAATCCCATGGTCATGATGCTATTTGGGTTTCATAGATAGGTTGGAATAAGTATCAAATTTATTACGGAATAAAGAGGCTTCTTCTGTGGATGATCTTGGAAGGTTTTATGTCCATGTGGTGGTATTATTACATAGGGTTCACCATAGCATAATATATGATATGTATTTATTTTTCAACTAAAGTATTTGGTCTATATTTTAGAAGTCATTGGTTATGAAATTTCATTCGAGTACCTCCCAAAACCCACAAATGGATGAGAAATCTAATCACATGACATAAGTACTCAAGGACACTCTTTGAACATGCATTCTAGATTTTTGTGACTCATGGGAGAGTGATTTTAAAATGTTAGTATTATACTATAATAATAGTTATTAGGATATCATTCATACAACTCCATTTTAGGGATTAAATGGCATGTCATTCCATTCACCATTATGTTTCCAAGAAGTTGGAGTGTCAACCATGCTTGGGATGCGTCTCTTGTAGGAGACCACTGAACATGTTAAGTTGATCAATAAATGGTATTTGACTTCCCAATGAAAAAAATATCTAATGATGCCAAATAAATCATCCCCTATAATTTTAGGTGGGAGGCTTTTTGTACATATCCAAGTCACCAAGACATGGGAAATGTCAGTTTTGGAAGTAGGGAATGTTGGAATTATGGTTTGTGGGGTTGTTTGTGGTGACCAAAAGGGTCAGAACTATAAAATAATTCTATTGAGGTAAATTGATACATATGGAATATTTTATGTCTCACAATTTTTATGGTATTATATTGACCCATTACATATTATTGATGTTGATGAAATTTAGCTTAAGGTTAATTCTTCTCTTGAGGAACAACCAGTTCAAATCATGGACCACCAAAAAATGCCTTCTATGGAAAGAACATCCCTTTGGTATGGGTTCATTGAAAGTATGGGTGTAACCAGGATGAGATCTGGGAGAGGGAATTTGACATCCATTCATAATATCTAGAGTTATTATTTAATGAATCATATGGATTTTCGTGGGCATGGCATGGAGATGATATGCTTTATAGTGGGGATTTTAGGACACCCATCCCCTTATTGAAGAAAATTTCCATTTAATTTATAGATAAAACTCATGTTTTATGGTTGTTTAAGTATGTTTTTAGAGTTTAGAAGGGTGTAAAGTGTTATCCAGGGGTTTGGGTCTATTATTCAAGACTAAAAATTGTCACTACTGTCCCACTCGGAACCCGATATGGGGCTATTAACTAGTTGATGAAAAAATGACATCCTTGTAAGGGATACTAGGTGAAAAGAATAGTTGGTGACCCAACACAAGTAAGGAACTAGACCACCAGATAGATGATGGGGGATATCAGCTCAATAGTGGCATAATGGGTTATTTTTTAATTTATTACGGGTAGTTTTTCTGCTCATAATTATTTCACCCTTAAACCTCACATGGTTTTATCCCCATTCTCCCAGATAAATGTCCCTCATTGATATCGTTTTCCCCTCTCAATCAATATAGTAGAAATAAATTGATTATTATCTGTTTCATATTATTTATGAGGAATTCGAAAGACCTAG
This sequence comes from Viscum album, assembly GCA_963277665.1. Lineage (NCBI taxonomy): Eukaryota > Viridiplantae > Streptophyta > Magnoliopsida > Santalales > Viscaceae > Viscum > Viscum album. The sequence continues at coordinate 1,455,157,108 of OY728120.1, forward strand.
GTATGGTAACAAATCCTCTCTTTTACCTTCTTCATTTAATTCACTACCATATATGTTATCCCCTTTTAATGATAATATTCTCTATTTTACGGGATTTTGATAGCTAACATTATTTCACATGTTTTATGAAGTATTATAGCTTGGTTTTGGGCATGTGGAATCTTATTGGGCCATGGTTGGTGTTCTATATGTTTTTTTTCATTTTTGCATCCATCTTTCCATGTGTTTGTATCATTAATTATGCCGACATTCTGTGTGTGATCCCTAAATCTTAATTCCACTAAAAATCACCCATTTTATATACTATTACCCCCTTGATCTTGAAAATTTAAATTAATACTTGAATCCATGGGAATAAATTTCCTTGAAATTAATACCTTATAAAATTGTTATGGAAATGATAATTTTAAATGGAAAATGGGAATGGAATCTTCAAATTGGTATTTTGGAAATGGTTTCTTTGAAATGTTATTTCAAATATGGTACAAAAATGGGATTTTGAAATGTTTTTTGATATGAAAATTTTGAATGGTGTTGATGTTATGTTGTTGAATTTATTTTTTCTAAAGTAGTGAAAATTGGTTTGTACATTGGTTTTGATAAACATATAAAATGGAAACCTTGTGAAATGGTAATTATTAGTTTATGTATTGACCAAAAAAACACCCGAAGGAGTGGTCTATGATACTATATATTATATGAGGAACCACATAAATGGGTTTTCTACGTTACTATATAAGTGATGAGAAAACACATGAATGGGAGGTGTATGCAACCATTTATTGGTTAAGAAAACACCCATACAGGTGGTCTATAATTTTTTTTCTATAATGATCTCTACGATGTTAGTAGAGAAAAATAAATAGTAGATGAAGAAGGCACAGTCGATAGAGGTCTTGGAAAAAAATATTGATGGGGGTTTTATTTTATTTATTTACTTTTTAAATTAATTATTTTATTAAAACACATATATATGAACATCCAAAAATAATTGGGTTTATTTAGGGACGTTACAAGTGATAACCTACTATGTTATACTCATAACCAACTCAAGAAATCATTTTGTATCTGAAAAGAATTCATGATTGTTAGTTTGGACAAGGGAAAATACCCAATTCAAGATGCTAGATTTCTTGCATATATTGGAGATCAGGAGATGTATGAGGCTGAATATTAAACTACTCTTGATATTCATATAGTATTTGAGTTTTTTTTTCAATTTTAGAACTAACTGTGTATGAATATTGTTATGTATGAATCTGGGATTTTTATGGAATCATTTAGAATATTTCATGTTATATGATAATGGTTAAATATTGTATTAATTTTCTCATCTTCTAATATGTTATGTATTCTATTTCCCATATTTTTCAATATTTTTTCAATGTTAATAGAGGTTATATTATCTCCATTGAATCTTTTTATACCCTCACCACTAGTTGGTAGCCAAATGTTTATGGGGAGGAGCAGATGATGTAATATATCTCCCATTGGTCTATGTACTGATAAGTAGTTGAGGGTGGTGAGATGATACATGATCCAGGTTTACTTTAAAAAACAGAACATAAACTAATGAGAATGTATCCTAGTCAGTCTGCAAGACCAATAAATTTAATTACGTAACTATTACCAAACCCAGGTTCATTCCCCATGGCCAAATAAGATAAGAGAAGAAAATAAAAAGTATTAAAAAAAGGAATACAAGTGAATAAAGAGACAAATCCAAAGGTAAACTCAAGTTACCTTAAATAATTCCACTCAAACAACTAGAATCTCCTAGAGGGGAGAGAAAAATTATTGCAAAGTGGTGCCTAGGACATTATCTATAAAGTGGAGAAGTGGGTAAGGGACCCCACATTAAAAAACTCCCAAAACTGAAAAAATATACTCCTTTTAGTGGGATTCATATTTATTTCACAATGTTTTCCAATCTATGTGAAAACCCTACAAATAGAAACAATTAAAAATTATAGTGAAATATACACATAGGCTACACGTCTTACCAAACCGTTTGAAAACTATGTAGCCTATAAAAATTTAAAAAATTTCATATTTTTTAGTCTAAGGCACTTTAAACTATAGGGACCAAGAAATATATCAAAATCATGCACATAAAAGTGCCATTGGGGTGTCATAAAGACAAATAAAAAGTTAATATGATACCACTTTTTAACATCACTTGTTTGAACACTAATGATTGGTCACATGACAAGGATGTCACAATATATTAAATTATGATGATATGATCCATTCTTCTTTATATGTAATAACTAAATCTACAACAAGTTTATACCATGAGTATAGTTATTCCATAATATTTTCCATAGGAGGACTATACCATGAGTTTAGATGTGTTGTGATTTAAACCAAAGAGGGTTTATGTAATGACTGTAACCTGATTACACGAACAACATCAAGATTGTTCACCAAAATACCTGAAACACAACTCCTGATCCCTAGATATAGATATAAAGTTTAGGGGTTAAAAGTTATAAACATGGGGGAGTTTCCCACCTATCACATAACATATCGAAAAATATAATAATTATATGCGATGTTAGCATGGAATTTTTAAACAATAAGTATACTAGGTAAATGATATATTAAATAGTGGAAAATAGGTATAATAGAACAATACTACAAGAATAAATTCAATGAATGTGTATAACACATAAAAAACAGAAAAACATATACGCTCTTTATAAACATGTAAATATTTATATAAATAGTTTATCCAAAAGAAACACAATCCAAACATTACCTAATTACAAAAAAATAGAAGTTATAAAGGTGATAAAGTCCACATAAAATCATGAGGAAAAACCTGAATTTAGATTGTGGTCTATCCAAAAAAATCACCAAATAGAAACTAGAAGACTCCAATTGTGTCACAATTCCATGTGGAACAAATGATAACAAAATATACCTTTAAAATTGTCATATTATGTGAGTTATAATTATAATGTTGTTGAGAGGAACTTATAAGGTGTTTTAGAGTCATAAGAAAGGTTTATGTCATTTGGGGTGACACATTTTGGAGATTAGGCCATTTTTGGAGATGGTGGTTTGGTGTTTGGTTCACCATAGTGAATGAAACAACTATATAGGGGGTTTTGAATGGAGATTCACATGGGGTACACATTTATGTGAAATTACTAAAATTAAATATCTAATGGATCCTATTTCACTAGGAGTGGAACTTAGCGACACATATTGTGAGAAATGTCTAGTGGGGAGACCACAATGTTGTAGGGATGGGTGTGGTAGCATGTGAGGATATAAGTGTGGAGTCGCGGTGAGGATGATTTTTTTGTGAGGAAGAAGAAATGGGGTGGGATTATCACCATGTAAAGAGACAAGAATATTGTATATAGATATTACATATTTTAGGTGAATATTAATTACATTTAAAAAACACATGCCTAAGGATTATAATGTTATAGTGAATTTTGAAATATCAATACATAAAAAACTAGTTTAAAAGAGAGATACAATATCTCCCATTTAGTTCTTCATACCTACCACCATTATTAGACATATCCAAAAATATACATATCATCATAACTCATGGAAAATAAGCATAATAAATTGTGATATCAGATTCTTATTAAGGGTAAATAACGGAAATACATAGACATAACATGAGAATAAGAGTATGAGAACATTAGCATAACATATGATAACTATACCCTATATATAAAATATAAAAACCATGAGTTATAGAAAAAACATTGGATTTTCATAAGACATGAATCAAAAAGAAATCAATGAACATTATCCATAAGGACATAACATGGACATAAGACATAGAATTGTGGCATACAAAAAAGACCAGAAAATCAATTCTTCAATAGTAATGGTTTATTTGCAAAAATTATCACAGTGGGATGAGTTCACTTCACAGACCATCATAGTAGTCAAGTTTCACTCCCAAGACTATAAAAGTGTAAATAATTCCCTTAATAAACAAGGTTTACTCTCCATTCTAGTCCTATTTATCTCATGAGATATAAATCTTTACAAAATTAATTGGTGGGAGATATATGTGCCACCCATTTTTGGTTATAACACAACCATCATATTTGGTTATAATGTAACCATTGTCCTTGGTTATATCATAACCATAATAAAAAAATGAAAATAATGAATATGTGTTTGTAAATATCATAAAACATTCACCATATCATGACTCATTAAGAAAATGGGTTTCATAATCATTTTAACATAACATAAAATTTATAAAATAAATAGGTTTCATAATTATTTTATCAAATCATAACCCCTGAAAAAATAAGTAGGTTCACCTAAAATTTTACAATGGTCTAAAATATGGAAGGGAAATAGGGTTTGTAAACATATTTATGTCATAAAAAATAAACCATCTAGATAAATAATTATAGTTTTATACGTGGATCATATCTTTAGTAAAGCATAGGTAGCGTCAAAGGATTTCATCTTAGATGGAAAATGATTTTGAAAGATCACTTGGAAAATTTATTGTGGAAACTAACATTACTTTGAAAATCACATTTTAAAACTATGTTTTCTGAAAATCAACCCCATAAAAAATAAACACGAAAACTAATAGAGTAATATTCAAATAAAATGATGTTCATTACAATGGTAAATTCATTTCAATCAATACATGTTAAAAAAATATTCCTTAAAAATGTTTTATAAGATAAATGGGAAATTTTTGGAAAACAACAAGAAAATTACTTTACTTTTACTGTAAAAAGTTAAAAATGGGTAAAAATTTCGTTAATTACTCATTTATTTAATGTTAAAAACATCTTTCAAATGAATTTTAGAAAACATGGTTTTGGAATAAAAACAGGTTTTCGACCGAAGAGAGATATAAAGACGATTTTTCATAAAAACATCCATTTGAATTCATTAGTACATAGATAGAGTAAAGTGAAGTTAAAACATGTATTATCATTAAATAAAAATAGGATAAGAAAATTCATGAGTTTATTGAGTTTTAAAATAATAATACAATTTTAGAAATAAAATTAAGAAGAAAAACAAGTTTTTGATCAAATAGAGAAACAAAAGCATTTTTCCTTAAACCAATTCCTATAAATTTTAAAGTACATAAATAGAAGAAAATAAAGTCAAAAAATTTATTCTTAATAAATATCCATATTAATGGAAAATTATTGATTTTAATGAGATATTTTTAATAATATTACATCATTGGTGGCATAAATATAAACAATCATGATAAATTATGATATTGCATCACAAAATCATTACCACTTTGATAATGTTGAATTGTAAGCCCCATAAAAGGAAAAAATTAAATTAAACATAATATATATCATGAATATAATTATATTAGTTATATAAATTGTAAAATGATATGTATATACACCGCATAAAATAAGATAGGTTCATAACACAACATATGTCTCAAAGATGGAAAATTAAGATGAAAACCCCTTATTGCTTTGGTAGCTTTTGAATTGTAAACCCATGAAATAGAGATAATAAAATATATGTTTAAATCCACGTAATTTTTAGGAGAATCCTAATAAAATATATTAATGGGGATTTATATACACAAGATAAATTAAATAGATGGTTAATATGAAATACATCTCATGGATATAAAAGTTAGACAAAAATCCCTTACCACACATCTCGAATTCATTCGTACATGTTATAAACTCCTTTATAATAAATATTTCTTTATTATAAATATAATAAATAACAGTAATCAAATTTATCATACCATATGTGATTTAATAATGACATTTTATTAACCACTTATTAACAATTCATTGTTAATTTCACGTTTCGGTCAATAAATCTCTATTTTTCATGTATGTTTTGATTTTTGATCCTATAGATTTGATAATGGTTAAATCATATCTATAATGTTAAAAATTATATATATATATATATATACACACATATATATATATATAATATTCACATTAAATTTATTTATTGTAATCTATAAATGTTTTCTATAGAAAATGAAATACACGGTAAATGGACAGGGTAAACCATACACACGAATTGATGCTGGTTGCATTTACTTGATGGATTGAAGGAAAGAATATTTAATAATATATTAACGTTAAAAATATTATTTCATATATATATATCACCAATTATTATTTAAAGCTATACATATTACCTTCATTGTAATGTGTGAATGAATCAAATCGCTTTGTGAGGCGGTAGTTTTTGGTACGCACGTACGACATTACCATATTCCCATAGAATGGAAAGTAATATGGTATATGTGATATAATAATTATATAATTCTAATAATATAATTAATATCATATATAGTCATTTACTCCATAATTATATCCAGTTATCGGAAGCGGTGATGGAAAAAATAACATCAGTTCGCAAGGCGGTATTCTGCCATACACATGAATGATGAATCTATAACCCATTTGAAAAAAGAGGAGATGTATTTTGGTTATTCAATTAACTTACTGAAATATAAATATATTTAATATAATTTTGTTTTTATATCTTCAATGTTTAATAACAATTGATTGATGTGGAAGAAGAAATAAAATAAAACGCTCAGTTAAGGATGTTAACTCTTTTTTTCAGACAAATTCTTCTGGTTTGCACCCAAATGCATCTTAGTTTGGATATATGACCAAAATAAGCCCTAAATTATGATAGGATAGAATTAATCAATTTTTTGTGTTATTTTAAGAACTAATGTTTTTTAAATTATAAAGAGGAGAGGAGAGTGGGTGGCCTTTATAAGTTAGGTGAGGGGGACACTAGTAATTTTTTAGAAGAAAAAGGTGTAATGAAATTCTTTGAATAAAAAAGGATAAAAAATGGGAAATTATAGATAATATAAGATATAATCTCTAAATATGTCCATAAAATGATATTTGGGTTTGTTTTGGGTCATTTTAGACCCTTATATTTTTATTGCTACCCCTGGTAATCCAGTTTTAACCTTAATCACAGTAAGTAATTTTTACTATTATTACTATTAATTATGGGGGAAAATAAGGTGAAATTATTTTAAAATATAAATTATTACTATTAAATACATTTAATCAAAATTTTCAAATTCCTTAGACAGAAGTGGAAAAATTTAATTTAAAATTAACCCCTTAGACGCAATGAGAAATATGTTTTTCAAAGGGAAAATGATCAAAATTTAAAAATGTTTTTATAACAAAATTCAATATAAAATTGTTAAAAATGTTCTAAATTGAATTAATATATATATATATATATAATTTAACTATTTTTTATTTTAATACCATCTTAAAAAGTTATTATGTTTTTAAATGATATAAAATAAATGAAATATCTTAATAAAAACCAATATTTTTCACTATATCATGAAAAATTTATATTTTTAGAATGTTATTAAAAATTAACTCTAAGATATTTTTGACATGATTATTTAAAAAATTAGTGTTTATTATTTTAAATAAAATTTGAAAAAGTGAAAATAATAATTTTAAAAAGTAAGTGCATAAAAAGAAAAAAAATTTCTTTTTAGAAAATTACATTATTTAAGAAAATAGTTGGATTTATTCTTAGTTAATTTGTATAAAAAACTTAATATTAATTTTAAATATTATATTGAATATAAAATCAATAAAAATAGTTAATTATTTAATTTGTTGATATAATACATGTTATTGCGTATAAAAATAATTTTCCAGAAAAAAATTTCATTTCTTTTCAAATGGTTTTTTATTTTAACTTCATGTAATTTGGTCCTCTATGAATTATTTTTATATACATTTTTAAAAAATATATTTTAATAATTTGGGTAATACTATTCATGCCCACCATTCTAATGGTTAGGTTATATCTATCATATTAAATAATAATATTTTAATATCATATCTATCACATCAAGCCTTGATTTTCTAGTATTTTTATCTTCTATTATTGACCCTCATTCTCCATAGATTTCACCCTAGGAAACCCATGAAATTGGTGAAAAAGGGCATGATCTTGGGTGGACTGATCATGATACACAGTTTTTGTGCACAATTTACCAAACCATGCAGAAAAACCATGCACAACCTCGAGGTCACCAAACAATGTTTTGTATTTCCATGGTTTACCTTCCGAGAATAACCCTAGTGCACCCATTACTTCCCCATTTCATTCCTAGAATACATGTATAGCCTCCAATCTCTCTCAACCTCCTTTGGAACTCAGTATTTAAGGGGGATTTTTAGGATAAACTTGATGGATTCTAACGCAACTGATTTCCCTTCCTTGTTTCTTCCAATTCCATGGGATTCCTTGCACGTTTTTTGAAGTTCCAAATTTTCAGAATATAGGGCATAGTAACTTTGGTTTTTTTTGAGTTTCCTTGTCATGTATTCTGGTTTTAGGTTAGTTTTGACTCCCTTGTGGTGTGGTAGTGGTGTGAGTGAAGTTTCTGACAAGTATTTGCGGGTTTTAATACCTTTGGTATGTGATTCCATGTGTTAGCATTATTGGATGAGTTAGATTTGCGGGATTTATATTTTTATAATGTTCCTATTTCATTGTGTTTTGTGAAAAACTATTTTTGATATCATTTTCTAAGAGATTTATTTTTATGTTTCATTTTTGGATAAAAATGGGGGTTTTCCTGTGTATTCCATGTTATACCAATTAGGGTTGTTTTATAATTCATGTAATTGTTTTATTAAAATGTATTAGTGCTGAAAATTGTTGTTTGGTGTAATATTATTATGGATTTGGTTTTAAAATAGCATTTTTAAGTTGATTTTATAGGCAAAATGTTGTTATACTTTTTGAAATTGTTTTACGAAAATTCTAAGTGCATTATTGAGTTATACGAATGGTGAAAAGCATGTTTATATACTCTTTTGAGTGTGTATGACCAGAACTGGTGTTTTTCTATAAATGAAATTTGATAGCATGTGGAACTTGTTTGAGAACATAGAGGGAAACCCATGTATCTAGGTGGGTGAATGTGTACAAGTATACTAGTGATCTAAAGTGGCTTTATTCCTATTTCATATAGAAAGTTTGATATTGAAAACACTAAAAAAACTATGATGATAATGATTGGGGACCACTAGGTTATGGGTCTGATTCCTATTATTGGATCGTGCATGAGAACAAATATTTCTTATGGTTACATTTACACTGAGATACGAGGTACCTGGGGCCCACAACCAGCAAGTGCCTAGGGGTGTTCCCGTGACTAGTGCTCATTGTCAATATGGTATTTACCACTGGATTAGGATGTGTTTGGATGGAAAATTCAGGAGCTTACATGTTTTATTTAAATTTATTCGCACTTTATGTTTACCCTTTGAAAATCATTTTCATTTAAAAGTTTCCCTATTTAGAAATTGTTGTCACCTATTATTGTTTATAAAAACATGAAAGATTTTTATCTTATAATTATTGTCCTATGTAATCCATTGGAATAAATCCTATTGGGCTTAGGATTGCTCCCTACTTACACCTTTGGGTGCAAGTAGACTTTATTATGTTTGACATAGGTAAGGGAAATGACTTTGGAGATGGCAGTTCCGGTTGCTATGTATTTCCTTGGTGCGGTGTTGTGGAGATGGATTTGGGGTGTTTTCCCTTTTCCATGTTGAGGTTTTGATGTTAGATTTGGTTCTCTATTGTAATTTTGGACAGCTTGTGTCATGTTTAAATCATTGTATTCAGTTATGAATTTTATTGAAGGATATTAGGATGGTAATTTTTAGATTCATTATATATATATTTTTTAGTTGTTTAATGCTTCTAAACTCAGGTAGACGATTACCAAACATTTTTTTATCATACTCGGGCACTTTTACTAGCCTGTGGGGATAAGGAACACCCTTCAACCCTTTCCATGGACTAGGTCAGGTACTAGTTTTTATGGATACCAGGTTTGGTTCTTGACAAAATGGTATTAGTGGAAAGTTAATATTTTTGGACCATAACATTATTTTGGGGCAGGTTTGGTTAGATATGAGCTAGGAAATTCTAGGATTAGAGTTTCAGTTAAGAGTATGGTGCATGGACACTACCTCTTAGGAAAAACCTCAATTCACCATGGTATGTTGGGATTTTTGTTTGACTTTCTTCCAGGTGGGACATGGGGTCTGTAGACTGCACGTAAACATTCGGTGAGAGTGAAGTATTAATTATTTTTCATTGTTGTGATGTGTTTGACTTATTTATATTTGACTTAATTTTTTAATTGGTTTTAGAATTGTGGTAATGATGATTTATTTTATGATTGTTTGTTTGTGTTGCAACATTCCTCCCCAGAAATCTCTCATGCTCCCACTGGAGGATTCTAGAAAGAGTTCTCCCTCAAAGTTTTATCAAAGGATAGTATAAGTTGTGGTGAGGGACATCCAACCACTAGTGCATAGAATATCTCCCACTACTTCTCCATCTAGAGAAGAGGTGTTTAGCCCTAGGAAGGAAAAAGCCATGGAGTTCATAAAGAAAAAGTCTCTTAATTTTTAAGTTTGAAGAGAACCCCAGGAAGTAGAGGAGTGGGTCAAGAAGATCGAGCACATGTTTGAGTTCCTTGACACTATTGAGGAGGCCAGGGTGAAGGGTTCACATATAATGTTAGAGGGTCCCAGTTGAAGGTGGTGGAATTTTGTGGTTCATTCTTGGAAGCATGAAAAAATGAGTTGGAAGGACTTAAAGGTTACCTTAAACAACCAGAACTTCCCCGATGTTTTAGAATAAGCTAGATCTAGGGAGTTTATGGAACTTTTATACAGGATATTTCAGTGATAGAGTATTCCCACCATTTTTTTGAGATGGTCTGGTATGCTCCAGAAATGGTCTCTATTGACTAGATGAAGCCTTTGAAGTTCTAGAGGGGTTTCTAGCCATAGATCTATTCCCATATCTCCTTTCTCAAGCCGAATACTTACTCTAATGTGGTTGATCAAGCTTGTGTGATAAATATTTACCACAAGTGGAGGACAGGTTTCTCTAGTGTAGTGTTAGTGACGGGCATAGATGTTATTTTGAGATGAAAAGTAAGTGAGAGGAATATGGGAGGAAGGGTGGTGGTAGTTTAGGCCAATCTTCCAGGATGTTTTTTTCAGTGGATTCAAATTCAAGGTCTATTGTGTGACACTAGTGTTGGAGGCCAGGGCACACCCAACCAACATGAACATCTCCTCTAAAACCTTGTTATTAGTGTGTAGGTATGGTAAAATTATAGAGATTTTGTAGGGTAGAACATATAATTCAGAATAAGTTAGGGTCTATGGATTCCAAGAGAGTCCAAGCTCAGTCAGAGCCATCAAGGATGGGGGAATCTTGGTTTGGTAGCCATGTAAATAGGGATGAATCATCTTCTACACAAATCCAGTTTACTGAAAAGCCACAGGTGAGTATCCATTCTCAGGTAGAGATTAGTTATCTTTATGTTGTGGAGCAGGCACCAGTGGGATCATATTTAGGGCCTTCGATAGATTAAGGTACCATCTTGAATTAATATTCTATAACTGCTGCACTTTTCGATACTGGTGTATCTTTTTCATTTATCTCTAACTGTTTTTTGGGCATGATGAATTGTCCAATAGAGTTTTTATCTATTTTGATGGATTTGGTGAAACCGGTGGATAAAAGGGGAAGTAAGGTCTTATGTGACCATCATTTTCACATAATGTGTCTGAGATTGAGAAGGAGTGGGACATCATGGTCTTGAATATGGAAATTTTTTATGTAATCCTTGGAATGGATTGGCTGGTGAACTTTGAGGCAAAAAGTGATTTCTATACGCAATGAATGAGTTTCACATCACCTAATGGCAGTCGTCAGATTTTCCATGGGGATTGGGATCATCGGTCGGGTCATGTGAGACCTCCACTCCTAGAGTTGGGAAATATTATCTTCTAGTTATCATCGCTCGTGCTGGAGGATGATGGTCATGATCCTATGGGTGGATTACATTACATAGTGGATGTGTTCCTGGAGGTATTTTTGGATTATTTTTTAGGCTTCCCCCTAGTGCGGGATGTAGAGTTATCAATTGATTTGCTGTCGGGAACATAAAAATTATCTATTAACTCATTTCATATATACCCCACTAAGCTGAGGGAATTAAATATACATCTATATGATTTTTAATCCAAAGGATTCATTCACCTGAGCATCTCTCCTTGGGCCACTCCTGTTGTTTTGTGAAGAAGATCAATTGATCTCATTGGCTGTGTATTTATTAACAGAATCTGAACTACGTAACCATATATAACAAATATCCTTTTCCCTGAATAGATGAATTATTTGATCAATTTAAGGGGAAAAGTGGTTTTATAAATTAGACTTGTGTCTGGGCTACCACCAACTCTGGGTGAGAGAGGAGGATATCCCAAAAACAGATTTATGAAAAAGATACGACCACATTGAGTACTTAGTCATGCCTTTTATATTGAACACCACTCCTGCAGTCTTTATGGAACTCATGAATAAGCCGTTCCACCAGTATCTTGAATCCTTCATTAGTGTATCCATGTACGACATCCTAGTTTACTCTGGATACAAGGAAGATCTTGAGCGTTACTTGTGGATTGAGTTGGGAACCTTGTGGGATCATCACCTTTATGAAAAGTTGTCTATGTGTACATTATAGATCATGGAAGTGAAGTTCCTGGGTCATGTGATCCTAGAGCAGGGGGTTTCATTGAAACCCAAGATGACTAGAACAATGATTTCATTGGAGAATCCGAAGAAATTTTTTTGAGATTTGGATTTTCCTTGTCCTGGCGGATTACCACATTAAGTTTGTTCAGAACTTCTCTCAGTTAGCTTCTCCCATGACCGTGCTCAACTGTAAAGGGGTGAAGTTTGTATGGAGAATAGAATGTCAGGAATTCTTTGAGGGGTTGAAGCAATTTTTTACTACTACCCTTGTGTTGATCTTTCCATTATCTGGAAAGGGATGTGTGGTGTATTTTGGTTCTTTAGGTATGATCCCCCGGTGTGTGCTTATGTAGGATGATCACGTGGTGGTGTATGGCTCTCGCAAATTCCAACCACACGAAAAGAATTATCCGACACATGACTTGGAGGTGGTAGAAGTGATGCATGTATTGAAGACATGGGTTCCCTATCTTCGTGGGGATAAGTTTGTGGTATACTCAGACCATAAGATCTTAGCCTACATTTTTTGGAAGAAGGATCTTATTCTAAGGAAGTTCCATTGGATCAAGTACTTTCAGGGGTTCGACTTTGATATTATCTGTACCCTAGTAAAGGGTAATGTGGTGGCTGATAGCTTGAAAAGGAGAGTGGTAGTTTAGGCTTTGAGGAAGTCCAGTGATTAGTGGACTCTAATGGGTCTCTTTTCCCAAATGCACATGGGGACCAAGGAGCATAATGGAGTTGCATTCTTGGAGAGCGTTCAGTTGACTCATGCTATTTTAAAGTCGATTCAGAAGGAGCATATTGTTGATGAGATATTTCATTGGTTGATATAGTCTCTTTATTATGGGGATATGTCTCTTCATTGGTCCTTATCTTCCAAGGGTATCTTGTTCTTTTAGGGCTGTTTAGTGCTGCCGTTATCTCTGAGGAAGGTGGTGATGCAGGATAGCCACCAATATCAATGGGCCATTCATCCCGAGTCTACCAAAATTTAATATGATGTTCACAGGTAGTTATGGTCACCGGTTATGTTACTAGACATAGTGGACTTCACATCATGATGCTACACATGTCAGTAGGTAAAAGCAGTGTATCAAATACCCTCTGGTTTTATAGAGCCGTTACCCATTCCTACCTAGAAGTGGGATGAGGTCTCCATGGATTTCATTGTTGGATTATGTCATACACCACATGGTAAGAATTCCGTATGGATACTGATTAATCATCTAACCAAACTAGTGCACTTCTTTATGACAAAAAATATAGCTAAAGTGGACTAGTTGGGACAATTGTATCTTCAAGAGGTGGTAAGACTTCATGTTGTGCCATTAGCAGTTTACTTAGATAGGTACCCCCATTTAAATTCTCAGTTTTGAGAAGGCCTTCATAAGTCCTTTGGGTCTCAAATTAAGATGATCATGACATACCATCCTCTAACATATGGTCAGATAGAGGGAGTGAATAAAATTTTGGAGGAAATGCTCTGTGCTTGTGTTTTTGACTTTAGAGGTTTTTGGGATAGTCAATTGGAATTGGTTGAGTTCAATTATAATAAAAGTTACCAATAATCTATCTTAATGGATCCTTTGGAGGTGATCTATTGTTTCCATTTCCAATCCCCTCTATATTGGGGTGAGGTGGGTGATACCTCACTATTGGGGCCGAGCCTTGTCCAAGAGACATCTGAGAAGATAAAGTTAATTAGGAAACAATTATTGACAGCTCAGAGTCTCCAGAAATTTCTTCTTATTAGAGGCATCCATATATAGAGTTTTCTGCGGGTGATCATGTATTCACGAATGTGGACCCTCATCTGGGTCATTACTGTTTGGGAAAGTAGGGAAGGCTAATGCCAAGGTCTGTCAGACATTTTTAGATCACTGAGCACATTAGAATGGTGGCATAAAGGTTAGATTTTACAAATCAATTAAAATCCATTCACTACATATTCCATGTCTCCTAAATGATGAAGTACAACCTCGATCAGTCCAATGTGTTGAATTGGGAGTAGTTGGAGATAGAGCCATATTTTTATGCTTTTGAGAGGTTGATGTGAATAGGTGATTCAATGATAATGTGCTTGTGAAAAAGTCTATTCCATTGGTTCAGGTCCCTTAGTATCATGGTAACTATATCAAAGAAACCTATGAATTAATGTTTTGGGTTGAGAAAGAGTACCCATTCTTGTTTTTCGATCAAGCATTAGGGTGACTTTCTGGTGTAGAAAGTATTTCATGGTTGGGATAATTGTGACATCATGCCTTTATTTTTAGTTATATTTCAATCCTATTCTTAGACCTCATTACCCCTAGGACCCCTTTTAAATTAGAGAAAAATGGATTGATTTTGGGAGGAAAAAATAGGTTTCACAGTTTGTGTGCATGGTTTACCAAACCATACAGACAAACTGCGCACAACCTACAGGTCATCAAAAAATGCTTTATATTTCCATGTTTTCCCTTCCGGACTTAACCCTTGTGCATCCATTTCTTCCCATTTTATTTCTAGAATCCATGTACAGCCTCCATGTTCTCCAAACATCCGTTGGAAAATAATTTTGAATTCGGATTTTTTTGGAGAAACATCAAGGATTCTAAATTAAGTGATTTACCTTCCTTGTTTCTTCTAATTCCATGGGATTTATTACACTTTTCTTAAATCACCAAATGTAAAAAAGTAAGGGATTTGTCCCATGGGTTTGTTCTTTTATTTCTTATTCCAATATTGTGGGTTTAAGTTCCCTTACACTCCCTTGTGGTGCGGTGGTGGTGCGATTGATGTTTCTTAAAAGGAATTTAGGATTTTGACACTCTTGGTAGGTGATTCCATGTGTAAGCATTATTAGATGAGTTATATTTTCTGGATTTATATTTTTAGAATGTTATTATTTTATTGTGTTTGGTGAGAAAACTATTTTTGGTATCATTTGTTAAGTGGTTTATTTTTAAGTGTCACTTTTGTGTGTAAATGTGTGTTTTTCATGTGTAATTCCCGTTGTACCAATTGAGGTTGTTTTATAATTCGTGGAATTGTTTTATTAAAAAGTTTTAGAGCTAAATATTATAGTTTGGTGTAATATCTGTATGAATTTGGTTCTAAAAGTGAGGTTTAAGGTGGAATTTTTCTGAAAAGTTTTGTTATACTTTGTGAAATTATTTTACATAAATTCTATGTGCGTTATTGAGTTTTACGAATGATGAAAAGAATGTTTTAGATAACATTTTGAGTATTTATGACTAGAACTAGTGTTTTTATTTGTAAATTGAATTTTATAGCATGTGTAACTTTTTTGAGAACATACAGGGAAACCCTGGTATCTAGGTGGGTGGACGTGTACTAGTATGCTAGTGATCCGGAGTGGGTTTGTCCCTATTTCACATAGAATGTTTGACATTGACTACACTAAGAAAACTATAATGATGACGATTGGGGAATAGTATGGTATGGGAATGTTTCCTACTATTGTCTCATGAATGATAATGGATATTTGCTATGGTTACCTTTACATTGAGATATGAGTTACTTGGGACCCACAACTATCTAGTGCCTAGAGTTGTTCCTATGATTAGTGCTCATTGATTTTTTTTGTATTTACCATAGGATTATGATATATTTCACTAGAAAATTCAGTAGCTTACATGTTTTATATAAGTGTATTAAATATTTAAGGTTAACCCTTAAAAGACATTTTCATTTTAAATTTTCTCCATTTATAAATTGTTGTCACCTTTTCTAATTAATAAAAACTTGCAAGATTTTTATCTTATAATGATTTTCTTATAGATTACTTTGGGTGGTATCCTACTGGGCTTAGTCTCACACCCTACTAACACCATTGGGTGTAAGTATACCTGAAAATATTTTACCTAGGTAAGGGTAAGGCCTTTAGAGACAGCGGTTCAGGTTGCTTGGTCTTTCCTTGGTGTAGTGCAGTGGAGAAGGCTTGGCGGTGTTTTCCCTTTTCCATGTTGTGAATTTTATGTTAGATTTTATGCTCCTTTGTATTTGTGTACATATTGTGTCATTTTTAAAACCTTTTATTCAATTCTGAATTTTAATTACGGATTTTTGGTTGGAAATTTTCAGACTCAATTTATTTATTGTTTTTGGTTGTTTAATGCTTATGAACTCGTGTAAACCCTTCCCAAACCATTGTTTATAAAACATGGGAAGCTGTGTTATCCTATGGGGATAGGGAACACCATTTGGGATTTTAAATGGATCATGTAATATCCCAAATCTGAGTTCCACCTAGAGGTTCCACATACCTAGTTGGTTAGGTGGCCTCAAGCAAATTTCCCTGAATGCTAGAGGCTACCGACAAGTAGCGAGAGCCTTGGGTGTGATAGTGAGGAATGTATGCCTTCATTGGTAGAGTAACATAGCGGAAACAAATAGTAAATAATATCAGAATTAGTAATACAATACAACAAGTAAATAACATAAGACATATAGTATAAACAACCACAACATTTAGATAAATAAATGATGCATATCACATGTATCTAGGAAAGAATCCAAACAAGTCACAATTCTATAGATAAAATACTCAAACTAAAGTAATAAAATTTAAGTAAACTCAACATCATTACAAGAATCATCTTGGTCCCATGTTCTCCCACTCTACAATAATCAAGTTCCTAATGATGAATGGTGCTTTCCCTTATCTATACCCGCAACCATATAATCTGTTTAGGCCCAAAAGCATGACCCAAATTTAGTGTGAGACAAATCCTTGCAGGTAAACAACAAAATATCTGTGCCTAACTGTTATTGAATATATTTAGAAGGAAATATGAAAAATAAAGCAATAAATAAGGAAATACTAAAATGTAAAAAATTATATTGTTTCTAATTACATTCATTTACATTTATTAGTTATTAAAACCATGGAATAATGAA
Source organism: Viscum album (assembly GCA_963277665.1). Classification (NCBI taxonomy): domain Eukaryota; kingdom Viridiplantae; phylum Streptophyta; class Magnoliopsida; order Santalales; family Viscaceae; genus Viscum; species Viscum album. The sequence continues at coordinate 1,455,174,613 of OY728120.1, forward strand.
AACCTAAGATCTGGACTAAGCTCTGTATCCCCTATGTAATATAAAATAGATGTCTTATAAGACCATCTAAACAAACCTATAAGACCGATTCAATGTTTGTGCTTTGGCTTGGTAGACACGTCACAATCAATCCTTCACAAGAAACCCTTAGGGAAAGTTCTCACAGTCTAACCCCTATGGTTCAACATATCATCAAATAAATAAGATATAACGACCCTCTAAGAAATCACATATAGCTTAACCCCTTTGGTATCACAAAAAAAGACTCTTTGAGGAAGAACTCACCATCAATTCCTTCTATGATCATTTAATGATAAACTATAGACTCTCTAAGGATGAAATCAATGACTATTCACCCTGTGGTCTTGTAATGGTATACTATAGACACTATAATTGAGAAATCACCATCAATCCCCCCTATGGTCTCACAATGTGTATATAAAAGGCAGTCTAGGGAATCCATCAATGTCAATTCCCCTTATGGTCTAACTACACCAGGTTCTCATAGACCTGTGTAATAAAATCGTACAAAAAATATATCCAGCATCCCAAAGTAATCTCAACTACTACAATGATAAGTAGCTACAATGCCTAACACATGAATTTAACAAGCATCAACAAGCAATCAATTCCATCCTAATAAGAAAGCCAAGGAAATACAGTTTTCCTTGTAGGAAACCTGGACCAAACAGTTATAAACATTCAAACAAGGATGTTCACCCATGGGGTGTCCCCTAAACATGAAAATTTTCATAATAAATCAACGAAAATCCTTAATCTAAAAAAAATCTAAGGTAGATGAAAATGGGGATCGATTACATAAATAAGAAATACCCAAATCGTGGGTAATCCACAATTAAGCATATATAACTCAAATACAAACTCCGAATGGCAACAAAACAACTACCTTGATTTTTTAAAAGGAACACTCTTGAGTGTCGGTCCTTGAATCGGCCTAGAATGTCATAGATCTACAAAAAGTTCAAAAACATTCAACCATGGATAACATGAGATAGATAAGAAATCAATACGAGAGATTCTAGAAAAACAAATAACTCACTAAGGAGATTCCAAAGCAACCGATGCTGTTTGATTCAGCGAACTAATTATGGATCAATGTCTTAGATAAGATTTGGAGATTCCATACGCCCCTTCACAAGGCACCGTTAGAAGAATGGAGTTCTGGAGATGGAATGTGACCCCTGTCTGATTAATCCAATAAAAAGAAAATTTCATGGAATGTTTATTTAACGTACACACTATGTACTAGCCTCAATCACCCCCCTCTTAGGTGGTCCACACAGCCATGTACATGGCCGTTACACTACCAGTACATGGCTATATGAAACAACTGGGTACACAGTGTGTACTCAAGAGTACACGACGTGTACTTAGAAAATTTCCAAATTCTTCCTTTTTCCTAAAAAACACCAGAATTTAGGATCCATACCTAAAATTAATTTTTGAGTTCTTACTAAGTTCCCCCTTAATGAAATTATTCCTCGAATTTCCCTTCCATGGGTGGTGAAGAAGAGACTTCAATCAAGTCTGTCCACTATGATCGAACGTCGACCTCCCTCTCCCAAGTCTCCCCATGTAATCACCTATGTTTCCATAGCATATATACTAGAGGAAAAAACTAGCCTTGAAGAACCTACATGCTATGATCCAAAATCCGAATGGGGTGGTCCTCAAAGGACGCATTCACATCCAACTCAACCTGCTCGGGTTGAAAGATGTGAGATAGTTTGGAAATGTATTGTCGTAGCTGAGAAACATGAAAGACGGCGTGCATATCCCAATACCTCCGAGGTAACTACAAGTGATAGGGAATCATCCCAAATCTCTCCAAAATCTCAAATGGCCCAACATATCATGGTGAATGCTTTCCCTATCTCCTATTCCTTCTATGTGCCAACCTTGGAATGACATGTAAGAAAACTTAATCTCCGACATCGAACTGCAGAGGTCACCTTCATCGATCAACATAAGATTTATGGAGAGATTTTGTAGTATCCATCCTATTCTAAATCAACTCCACATACTCAGTGGTGTCCTATAAAAGACGAGGTCCCAACAAAGCTGCCTCTCCTTCCTCCATCCAACATAGGGGTGATCCACATGACCTACCATACAAAGCCTCATAATAGGCTATCTAAATTGGCGCCTAAAAACTATTGTTGTAGGAAAAATCCACTAGGGGTATTTTTATCTTCCAAGAACCACCAAAATCAATGAAACATGCCCAAATCATGTCATCCAAGACCTGAATCATGTACTCAGACTGGTCATATGTCTTGGTAGAGTAAGATGTACTCAGAAGTAACTCTAAACACAAAGCCCTATTTAGTCCCTACAAGATATGAGATGTAAACCGGGCATCCTTATATAAAATGATAGACTGGGGAACCCCTTGAAAATGTATAATATCTCAGATTTAAAACCATCCAAGATCATCAATAGTGAATGTCTCCTTGATCAGTAAGAAGTGTGAAACCTTAGTGAGTGTATCAATGACCACCCAAACTGCATCTTTCCCTCGAGGCGACCTCAGTAACACCATCAAAAAATCCATCTCAACATTGTTACACTTCAACTTCGGAATAGTTAACTACTATAAAATCCCTACTGGTATCTAATGCTCTGCATTCACCTGCTAATTGGTTAAACATCTCATCCCAAAACCAACAACATATCTCTTCATACCTGGCCACAAATATTAATAGTGTAGATCTCGATACATCTTGATGGAACCAGGATGAACTTCCCAAACTGAGGAATGAAAATCCTGAATCAACTCCTCACATATGTCTATTGAAACCCATATTCACCCCTGAAATGAAAGATTTCATCCTTTCCTATGGTCCATCGAGGAGTACGGTCCTCTCATAAGACAATCTCCTATAAGAATAGGCCATCGGAATATGAATGTTTTCTCATTCGCACTCGATCCAAAAGAGTGGAGGTAATAACTACAGAAGAAAGAAACGGTTTCCCCTGCTTGTCATGCCCCTCTAAATGTAACTTAGAGAACAATGCCATAAGATGCCACTCACTACTGGCCTCTAGAACTACATGAATCTCATTCCTTATACTCAACGCATCAGCCACTATGTTACCTTTAATATGCATGTAGGAATGATCAAAATCAGAATACTGAAGGTACTCAACCATCCTTCACCATCACTAATTCGGATCACATTGAGTAAATATATACTTGAGGCTTTTGTGGTTAGTCAAAACCAAAAAATGTTATACAAAAAGATAATCTCTACAACAGCGCAAAGCTTACAGAACATCAGGTAAATCGAGATCATGCATCAGGTAATTCCTCTAATGCGGCCTCAACCAATGGGACCCACACGCAACGGCTCCTTCTCCCTATATAAGCACTACTCCCAGCCCGGTATGTGATGCATTATTGTAAATGGTTTAACTCTTGACTGGATATATAAAAACTAGTACCAGTGCTGAAGTCAACCTCCCTTTCATCTTCTGAAAGGTAGAATCACAAGAATATATCCAAAAGTACTTTTCACCCTTTTATTTAGGCCCATCAGTGGAACTACTAATCCTGAAAAGTGTCCCTAGTAATTGGACAGCTCGAGAAAACTATATACCTCAAATATGTTCTTCTGCTGATCTTTGGAAAATACTACTGTCACTTTATCTGGGTCTGCTACTGCTCCTTTTTTTTGAGATAATAGGACCACAGAAGTGATTCTAATCCATCAAAAAGTGGCATTTTGAGATATTTTCATATAACTTGTGCTCTATTAGTGTACTTGAAACGATCTCAAGATGGATGACACGATCATGTGGAGTGCGAGTTTCCTCAAAGATATCATCCACGAAGACTACCAAAATAGAATCCATGTATGGATGTAACACTTGGTTCATCAGTGCCATGAAAACTATCAGTGCATTCATGATACCTAATAGAATGAACACAAACTCTTATAGACTATACCTACTACAAAAGGCAATAAGAGGTATATCTGTTGGTCTAACATGCAATTGATGATAATCAGATCACAATTCAATCTTCGAGAACACTCATGATCCTCGAATATGATCAAATTGATCATCAATCCTCAACAAAGGATATTGGTTCTTAACTATAAACATGTTCAACTTCTGATAATCCACATGACGTTTGAGGGTACCATCCCACTTCTTTGAAAATAGGATAAGTGAACCCTAAGTAGAAGTATTGGGTTTGATGAAACCCTTTTCCTGAAACCCCTATAACTAATTTTTGTGATCTTATATCTATGGTGTAACCATCCAATAAGGATTAATGGTCACCATTTACACTCCAAGAACAAGATAAATAGATAAATCTACCCCTCTATAGAGGTAAAAATAAAATATTATCTGAAAAGACATCCCTGAAATGATCCACCACCAGAAGAATTTCCATCCATGAAGTCCCCTGATCATCCAGATATAATCTAGAAATTTGGGTTGTAACTCCTCCCAACCCATGAAGCCCGAGTTCATCTCTACTCACCTGAATATCCAATTCTTCCTTGTGTAGAAAGGACCCACACTCTGGTGATGTGAATCTCATCATATGGCGATAGTTGTCAACGAAGGCTTAGAAAGAGACTAACCCTTCCATTATGAAAATGAAATAAAATCCTATCATCTCTAATACATAGAGGTCCCATAAAAAGTGAAACCCACTAACCTCAAGTGGTCACTCCTTCCACTGGTGTACACTAGCCTTTATAAGCTACATAAGAGTGTATAGCATCATAAAATCCTCATATGTAATGATACAGAGCACAAGGCTCACCACAATGAAAAAAGATATAAAACTATTGGAATCCCCCATATCAAAAAGTGAAGAAGCTGAAATGGTGGCAACTAGAATCATAACATTAACTGTAGAGGTTCTAGGATCCAACTTTTTCTGGGTGTACTCCACTATAGAAGTCTTCCCTGTACTACAACCTTGTGACACTACCTGACTACCCTGAGCTGATCCACCCTATTGTAGCTAGAATCCTAACATCTAGATACCATGACCTCAATGTCCTCCTCATGGTGAATGTCTAGATTAATGCTAGTTCCTTAATAGATGAGAAACTGGTGACCCGACTCCGGAATGTGGAGTCATAGAAGAACTCCTATCACTAGATGTGGGTTATAAAAAATGGCATAAACACTGAATGTGGCCCATATTTCTGCAATATTGGCACTCGACTAGGTCTCTCAGGCACTGATGTCTCATATTCCCACTCTTACCATACTGGTATCATACCACCTGGCTACCTAAAGGAGGAACCAGTCGACTCAGATCTCTACACGTAGACTTCCTACGACGCTTCCTACTATCAGTTAGAGAAGTACCAACTCTGGATACTGAACCGCCCAGGCTCACAGCTCTGGACTCCATCAGATAATTCTCGTTGATCATCTATTTGTTGACTATAAATGAAATGGAAGACAACATGAAGATGTTCATCTGGGATCGAATGTCATGTCTAAGACCATATTCAATCTTCCTGACAATAAATATCTCATCACCCCCTGGAATGGGTGTGAAGCGCTACTGCTCTATAAAGAGAGAAAAATACTCCATGACTGCAGGAGTACCATAATCCAGACCCATGAACTATTGGGCTCTGCTGGCCCTCAATGTCTCTGGGTTGAAATGGTTATAGAAAGTCCACTGAAACTCATCCCAAGCCATAAATCACTAGCCTCCCACCTATGATATCACATCCCACCATCTCTTGGAAGAATCTCAATGCATGTGGGTTACGAGATTCACCCTCCTCTCAAGAGGTGTCTTGAGATGATCCAAGATAGATAGTATGTCTTCTAACCATTTCTCAAAACTCTGAGGTCTCCATCCTATAAGAATGTGGGAGGATGCTGTTTTTGATAAAACCACGTCATATTTTCCATAGACAAGCCAGGACACATTTCTCCTTGGTTGGTATGTATAAAACTCATGAAGCCTTCTTAGAACTATGCATCAGTACCTATGTCCAGAATAATAGCTGGTTCCAAGACATGAATGATGGGAGGATCGACTGGTAGTCCCAAATTTACTATTTTCTATGTCCAGTCATTTCCATGTATCTGGAGTACAACCGAAGGTGGTCTCGGTGGAATGAATCTGCAAGGTCAAGAGTACACCATAGTTATAGATTTTAAGGGACTAAAACAAGAATTCCAAGAAAGGAACAATAGAAGAAAACATTCATGTTTTTAAAAATAGGGTTACACGGCGTGTATAACCACAACATGGTGTGTTTCATTAGGTTTCAACATAGGTATGCACCTATGCCTAACATGGTTTTGTAACCCTACATACACACGACGAGTTCATCTCAAGACACGATGTGTACTTTAATTTTTCCCTCCTTATAAAGTTCTTTTACATTGTTAAACCACATGTTTATCTCTTGGGTAACACTGCAAGATGTGTTTACCCAACACACGGCGTGTACCATTATGTTCTAACCACCCATGTCGTTAGTCACATAGTTGAATAAATGATTAATATAACATGGAATGTACATCCGATACATGGAATGTTCCACCTAGGATTTCCCAACCCAGTGTCTCTGCTCACATAGTTATTCACATTGTTAAGCATTACACAGCGTGTACATATATTACATGGCACGTACTTTTGAAAAGTTTTTCCTTATAGAATATAAGAACACATGGTGTGTGTTTATAACACCACACGCCATGTTATCTGGGATTCTGGATAGTAAGCCCATAAAACATATATGGAACCCCCAAAAACAAATAATTTTGTCAAATGAATGACAAATTCCAACCCTTGAGAGCCCATACTCCCACGAATAAAAGTTTTTTATCCTTATTCACATCATAACTTGAAAAAAAGTAAATTAGAGTTCATACATGATCCACAAAATTCTGATCCAAGAGGGCCCATAAAACCTCAGGGAACAAAGTTTGTTTCCCATCCAAAACAAAATTTACATATTAACAATACCCTATGAAATAAAAAGTATTCTTTCAAGACATCTATCGCAACCACATACATATCTAGCACAACATCTATAACAACAACATGCAATCAGAAATTCACCCTAAAATGCCCATGGTTAAGCACTACACGATGTGTACATACAGTACAAGGTGTGTACATAAGAAAATTTGTTCCTTCCAGAATATAAGAACACATGGCGTGTGTTCATAATAGCACACACCGTGTTTTCTGGGTTTCCATATTGTAAGCCTCTACAACATCTCCAAAACCCCTAAAAACATAGAATTTCATCCATGGAATGAAAAATTCTGGCCCGTGAGATACCGTACTCATAAAAATAAATGATTGGATTCATTATTTAGGTCATAACTTTAAAAATATTCAACTAAAGTTCATAAATGATCCACCAAATTCCAATCCAAGTGGGACTATAACCCATAGGTCCAAGGATCAAAGCCTGCCTCTAATACCACTTTGTAATGTCCTGGATCCGGGTGCTGCCCAGAGGTTCCCCATACCAGGTAGGTCACCGGACCTCAAGTTAATTTCCCCAAACTCTAGAGGCTATTGACTAGAAGAAAGGGCCTTAGGTTTGATTTTGGGGAATCTATGCCCTCATTGGAAGAGTAACAATAAGGAAATAAATAGTAAACATTTGCAGAATTAGTAATACCATAGAACCAATAAACAGAAGAAGACAGATATTATAAAAAACTGCAGCATATATATAAATAAATTATTCAAGAAACATGTATCGAGGAAAGTATCCAAAGAAGTCACAATGCTAGAAATATAATACTAAAAACAAATTACTAAAAAGTAATTGAACTCCAACAGCATCACAAGCCTTATCTTGGTCCTATGCTCTCTTGGTCCATAGAAATCAAGTACCTGATGATAAAGGGAGATTTCCCTTATCTATACCTACAAGCATATAATCTATTTGGGCCCAAAAGCATGATCCAAACTAGGCTTGAGATGAATCCCAGTAGAAAACCACCAAAATATTTGTGCGTAAATGTCAGTGAATATATATAGCAGGTAATATAAAAAATAAAGAAATAAACAAGGATGTACTCAAAAGTAATCAATCTTATAGTTTCCAATTATATTCATTTAAATTTATTAGTAATTCAAACAATTGAATAATGAAACACCTAGATCCAGACTAGGCTCTGTATCCCCTGTGAAATAGAAAATAGACATATCATAAGATCATCTAAAAATACGTATAATATTGAGTCCAAGACTATGATTTAGCTTGGAATGCTTGTCACAATCAATCATTCACATGAAACCCTGTGGGAATGTTCTCACAGTTTAACCCCTCTAGTTCAACATATCATCAAATCAATAAGATATAACAAACCTGTGGGAAATCTCACACACTCTAGCCCCTTTGGTCTCACAAAAACAAAGACACTATGAGGAAGTACTCACTGTCAATTCCCCCTATGATCATTAAACAATAAAATACAGAATCCCTGAGGAAACACCCAATGCCAATTCCCCCTGTGGTTGCGTAACGGTATACTATAGAAACTCTGAGGGAGAAGTCATAATCAATACCCCCCTATTATCTTGTAATGTGAATATAAAGACAATATGGGGAATCCATCAACATCAATTTCCCCTATGTTCTAAGTACAACAAGTTCTCAGATCCCTATATAAAACAATCATACACAAATGATATCCAGTAACCCAAATTAATGTCATCTACTACATGGAAAAGAAGCTATAATTCATAGCACCAGAATTTAACAAACATCAACAAGCAGTCAATTCCAATCTAACAGGAAAGGAAAGGAAACCTGGTCTGCCTCATAGGCAACCTGGAGCAAATGGTCATAAACATTAAAACAAGGAAACACACCCACGTGGTGTCCCCTAATCATGAAATTTAGCATAATACATCAATGAAAACCCTTAATCTAACAAAAAAATGTATGGAATATGACAATAGGTTTCAATTCCATAATATGAAATACCCAAATCATTGGTAATTGACAATTAAGCTTATATAACTCAAAGACAAACTATGAAAGGCAACAGACCACCTACTTCGACGTTGTATGATGATCATTCTTGGGCGTCGGCCCATGAATTTTTCTCGAATGCCGTAGATCTATAAAAAGGCCAGAAAGGTTCAAACATGGATAACATGAGTGATAAGATAATTAGGGAAGATAGATTCGAGAAGTACCAAGAACTCACTTTCCATCGCAACTGATGATGTTTGTTTCGGAGAATAGATGACAGATCATTGGCTCAGAGAATATTCAGTGATTTTGTATGATCTTTCATGAGGCATAGCCAAAATAAGGGAGTTATAGAGATGAAATGGGACCCCAATATGATTAATATAAAAAAATAAAATTACATATCATTTTCATTTAATGTACTCGCTGTGTACTATTCTCAACTACTTCCTGCTTTAGGCAGTTCACACAACCATGTACTCAGCCATTACACGGATAGTACATGGTTACACATGGAAACTGGGTACTAAAAGTGTACTAAAGAGTACACAACGTGTAATTAGAAAATTTCTAAATTAATCATTTTCCTAAAAAACAAAAAAATTCAAGATCTATACTAGAAATGAAGATCCGTGTTCTTAGTGACTGGTTTGGGTTTCGGTTTTAAAGGAGACTAGATTCGGTTCATGACAATATCTTTTTTCGTTTAAACTCGATGTGGTATTTAGTGCAAGATATCAATGAAATTAAAATTATTGGAAAAAAATATTTCATGAAATCTCTGGTTGTTATATTATAACCACTTTAATAAATTACATCATCAATATTCAAACTTGTTCTTGGTAATCAAGGGTTTATCATTTGAAAATATCTATGCGGGTGACCCACATCATTAAAAGGGTTTACAAAACATCCTCTTAAAATGGGAAAAAAGGATCTGTAGTGGTCATATTGAATTACACATTACTTGGTTTCCATATATGATAAAATTGGTAGGAAGGGAAAACATGGACATAAAAGAGAAAACTAAAACCCAAATACTGATGAAGAGTGATAGAGAACATGGTGCGAATAAAGTTAATGTCCATAGAGCCACAAATCTATTATAGGGGAAAAGACCATTCATTCATCAGAAATGAAGGAAAATGTATAATATTTTATTTCAATTTCCTTTTCTAAAGTTAAATAATTTTAACAAGAAGACATACTTACTTAATTTTATTCCTTTTCATAAGAATACTGTTATCCTTTCATTATTCCTTGATCAATTTCCTCTTCATCTATTACTCTAAGAGAGGATTTTTTCATGCCTGAAGAACTAATTAATAATAAGATCAAGAAAATAATGATAATTAATTACTTATATTTAAGTTATTATAAAATAATTGTAACTATAACTTATCCAAAAACATCCAAAGTTCAACTAAATCCATTTCAAGAATAGTTTACCATAAGGCTCTTCCATGTAAGTCCAAAATTGAAAACAAAAAATTAAGAAATATGGTCACTAAAATACCAAAATCATCTTATCATTAATCTCCAAATCATGATGAAGTATATCTTAATTTCACATACCAAATATTTGAACATATTGATCATATATTCTCCTAAAACACGATATTATCTTGAATTACAATAAAACCTCAATGAAAACATACCTACACTAAAAAATTAGCTCTACCCTCATTACTTAAATAAAATCACATATTATTAAATATATTACATAAATAGAAAAATTTTGTAAACTCCATCAATGATATCATAAAACACTTTTTCATCAAGTCATTAATTAGTTCAAATGTAATCAGTAAAATCCAATTTAATTAATCCATATCAATTATCTTTTTATCCAAACTAAACACTATTAACTTATCATTTATAACATATTAATGGTTATATATCCTTAATAAATATATCACCTTTCAATTAAATCACTTTTATAAGACCCCGAGACCCTTTAAAATATTATTTCAACTCCTTAATGAAGAACTAATGTGAAAAAATCCATTTATGTTTAATAATTATAATAACCAAAATAACATTGGTAAAAATATAATTATTTGAATCCTATTACATAAACACATCAATCATAGCACTTTAATACACATTTAAATATGCTTCACCATCATATTTCTTAACACTTATTTCATTTCATATGTCATTTTTATTCTCATCTTAGTCAGAAATATAACCATTACTCATATAAACTTATTTATCCCCTTCAAAAATTTTCCCTTTATGAAATTGAATTCCATAATTACCATAAATTAGGAATTTTAAACATTAAACCATTGATGACATCATAGATAGGCAATTATTCTCATATATTTCGTTTTTTGAACGCATGTTTGTCTCTAAAATTACTTACTTTGTGTCCTTATTTTCCACACGCAAAACATCGTTTTTGTTTCTATAGGAAATTCACATGGGTGAATATTCACATATTATTAACATATATGAAAAATAATATTCTTTTTTCTAGGGTCTCCACCCCCAAAATTTCACCAAACTCTAACCATATCTTATTTCGGGAGTTTGTGAGTTAGTTAAGATGAATGTTCTTAATCATGAAGTATTATAACTGATTATGAATAATAACAATGTCCTTCACTCTAGTCATAATTCCATTTTTCTTCCCATAAGAAGATTTTCTATAAAAATCCACATTAATCTAGTTCCTTCTAGTTCAATCCATTAACTAAAATGAAAAATCATTGTGTGAGTAATAATAGTCATATTGGGAAACCACATAATCATGAAAAATAACTTACATGAAGTCTAAATCATGACACAATATTTTCAATATATGAAACCTTAAGATTATCTTAGTTCATTCCTGGTCCTTATTTAAATCCTTCATTATGGTTCCTAAGTAGTTTGTAAATTTCCAAAGCATATCTCTTTAGTATTTCAAATAAGGTGTTCAACGAGGCCCATTTTCATACAGTAGGTGATGATCGAGTATTGATCAATGCACCCATTTAAGAGTAATTAACCATAGGTACCTATATTATTGAGTCACATCCAATTATGTATCTAGATAGGGATGTAATTAATTTGAAACCACTCACTCCATCCTTTACCAAAATTATAGGATATTTTCATATATTTTGAATCATATTTATACTAATCTTTAGACATATGCCTAAAAATATTCTTATGCATATCTCTAGGAATTTCACTAAATTTTCCTCATCTTATTTTATAAAGGTTAAAAAAATATTCCCTTTGATACCAATTGTAAAGACCCAAACATCAAATACAATGTTATTACATCTTTTCAGTGAATATTATTTACATTACACAAACACACTCATGAGGTCCGTAAAGGTGTAATGCATATGGAAGCATGAAAACATAAAAAATGGTTCATAAGAGTTCCAAATTGTCTCCCAATTAGTTTCTAATTACTATAATCCTTCCTAGACATATCACATGTAATAAATAAAATCTTAACCTAGGGATAGGAATCATAAGAATGGGTGAGATTACGTTCTTGGTAAGGGAAGATAAGGGAAATACATAAACATAACATGATAATAAGGTTTTGAGAACATGTTCATAACCCATGAAAACATTATACTGAATATCATTGAACCAAATATTGTGTCCTAAAATAAATATTGGAATTTAATAAGACACAAATTTTAATAAAATCAAATAACATGATCCATGAGAGAATAACATTGACATAATATATGGAATTATGTCATAAGGATAAGCAAAGAAAAAAAATTTCATAGTATTAAGGGATCATTTACAATACTATCAATAGTGTAATTGGTAGAATCCCAAAAACATTATAGTAGTCAAGGTTCAATCCCAATATTATCATAATAGACATAGTCCCTTAATGAATGTGGATCACTCCCAAAACCGTCTTAGTTGTTGAGTTTCACTCCCAAGACTATCATACCAGTCAGAATACCTTATTGAACTTAGTTCACTCCCCATTAAAGCACTATTTTTCTAAGGAGATATAAATATTTAACCAATGCATTGTAGAGAGATATGTTTCCCACCTATCTTAGGTGATAACTTTACAACTGTCTTTGGTTATAGTGTATCCACTTTCCTGGGTTATAATGTAACCACCATCACATAATGAAAAACCTAATTTTGTGTTATAAAAGATCATAGATCATTCTTGATATCACATACCAGGAAATGAAATGTGTTTTATATAACAATTTTATCATTAAATAAAATATATAAAATAAATTGGTTTCATAATCATTTTGTTATTTTATGAATGAATAACATATGGAAAAAGAAGCGGGTTTCATAGGCATTTTATCATGGTATAACTTTTTGAAGAGAAAAGGGTTTCATAAATATATTAACATTATAAAATTAAATAATCCATAGATGGAAGAATAATTATATCCTTGGGTTATATCACTATTAAATAATATGTAACATCAAAGGATGTCATGTTAGCTAGAAATTGATTTCGAAAGATCACTTGGGAATTTATTTAGGAAAACAACCATTATTTGAAAATAATATTTTAAAAATAAATAATTTTAAAAATAATTATAATTTAAAAATATTCAAAAATTTATAAATTAATCTTAAAATAAAATAATTTTCATGGAGGTGGTAAATTATATTTATTCCATACACAATAGAATTAATATTCCTTTTATATTTTCATTAAAAGCCGATCAAACGTTGTTTGAAGAATGACATGAATTTATTTTTTAAATTTTTTTATAAAAAGGGAATCATGGGTAAAAATTTATTTAATAAATCAATTTTAGAATGTTAAAAAAATATTTTTAACCATTTTTAGAAAACATGGTTTTGTGGGAAAAATGGGTTTTCGACCGAAGAGAGAAATAAACACAATATTTCATAAAAAACCTTCTTTAAATTATTCTGTACATAATGAGATGAAAATGAATGGAAAACATGTATTCTCATGAAATAATCGTATTATAATAAAATTTATGTGTTTATTGAGAGATTGGTTAGAATATATAATCATTAGAATTATTTTTAGAAACAATAATGATATATTATGAGATAGTATCATAAAAGCACTACCACTTTGGTAACATAGAATCATAAGACCCATGAAAGAAAAAAATAAAATTAAACATAATAAATATGATGAATATAATTATATTAATGATATCAAATTTGAAATGGTCAGTATATGAAACTCATAAAATAAGATAGTTTCATAGCACAACATATGTCTCATAGAAGGAAAATTGAGGGAGAATCCCCTTACCGCTTTAGTAACTTTTGGACTTTAAAACCCATTAAAGAGAGATAAAAAATTGATATGTAAATACTAATTATTATCACGAGAATAATCATAAAATAAATTCATGGGTATCATATAAAAAATATAAAATGAATAGGTGGTGAATATGGAATGTCTCACAAATATAAAAGTGAGTCAAAAATCCAACACCATAAGTCTCGACTTCCTTCATACACATCCAAACCCCCTATATATTTTAAAAAAGTATTTATAAATTTATTATATAATAGTATTAGTATGTATAATACCATATAAGATTTAATTATGAACTTTTATTACCCATTTATCAACAATTCTTTGTTAAAATTACGTTTTGGGAAATAACAAAATTTTGTCTTGTATGTTATGATTGTTTGTTTTTATTCATAATACTTTGATCATGGTTAAATTATCTAAATAATGTTATAAATTATATAAATATTATATATATTAATTATATATGTATTTATATAAATCTATAAAGTTATAGATATAAAATGAAGTACATCGTTCATGGAGATGATAGGCCGTACGTACACATGAACATTGTTTCCAAATTTTCAGTGGATTGTAATGAAGAATGTTAAATAATATATTATCTTTAAATAATCCTTTTTTATTTCATATATATATATATATATTTCACATATGTATATTTGATCTTAAAATTATTAACTTTCATGTAAAGTGAGAATGGATCACATTTCTTCGCGAGGCGAGTGTCTACCGTACAAACAAGCGACATTATCATACTTTTAAAGATTGGTAAGTAAGAAGTTATATGTGATATAATTATTAAAAAAGTATAATAATATCATAGATATCATATATATCAATTTAATCCATAATTATATCTATCCATGACAGGTTGTGATGGGAAAATGAATAACATCGGTTCATGAGTTGGTAGTCCGCCGTACACATAAATGATGATTTATTAACCAATTAGATGGAAGATGATAAGGATTTATGTTATAAAAGTAATATAATAAATTTTAAGTATATGGAATATACTGTTGTAATTATATCATCATTTTTTAACAAAACCTTAAGAAGGTGGAGGGGGAAATGAAATAAAATGTTCAGTTAGTGGCATTACCACTTATTTAGACAACTTCCTTTGTTTTGAATCAAAAGGAACCTTAGGGTGGATTTTTTTTTCCAAAATAAGGTCTATAGAATGGAAGTTTTAGAATAATTATGTTCTCTAGATAGTTAATGAATGAAAAAATGGGTTTTAATTTTTTTAAGAGGATAAGAGAGGGGTGGCCTTTTTATATGTTAGGTGAGTGAGACAATTGTAATGTTTGAAAAGAAAAATTTGTGACAAAATTTTTTTACATTAAAAAAGGACAAAAAATGGTATTTTATTGAAACGATAAGACATAATATATAAATATTTCAATAAAATTAGTGTTGGACATGTTTTGGGTCATTTTTAATCGTTATATTTTTAATTTAACTCTTGGTAAAACCATTTCTATCATAACTATAAAAATTAATTTTGACACTTTTTTCTATTCATTACTGTAAACAAGTAAATTAAAATTATTAGATAATATAAATTGATTTTATTAGAAATATAAAATCCATTTTTTAGAATTCCATTCATAGAATCAGAAGATTTAAATTTAATATTAATTTTGTAGATGCAATTAGAAACTGTGTTTTCAAAGAGAAAATATTCCAAAGCTTACAATGTTTTTATGTAAAACATAAATATATGATTTATTGAAGTGGGATAAATTTTATGAATAGATATAAAATTGAACTAATTTTACTTTTAAAACCATCATAAAACAAGTTTTATTTTTTAAATGTTCTAAAATAAATGACAATTCTTAATAAAAACCATTATTTTTAACCCTCAATCAAACAAATTATATTTTTAGAAAATTCCAAAAAATTTAGTACATGATAATTTTGGAATGATGGTTTAAAAATAGAATTAAAATTATTTTTTGACCATATTGGAAAATGTTTTATTTTAAAAATAAGTTCCAAAAAGTGAAAAAACTGTTTTTATAAAAAATACAATTTTAAGATAACAATTGGATTAATTATTATATAAAGATTAATAACATGTAATATAAATTTTAAATGTTTTATTGAATATATAAAAATTAAAAAGTTTTATTTATTTAAAATTTTGAGATAAAACATGTTTTTTAACATAAAAACGTTTTTTAGAAAAGTAATTTCATTATTTTCAAATGGCTTTTTAATTTTCATTTATAATTAATTAGTGACCAAAGAATTAATTTAATATACATGTGTAAAACATATATTTTCATAATTTTGATAATAAAATTCTTTCTCTACATTGAAATGGCCAAGTGATAAATTTCATATTAAATAATAATATTTTAATAGTACTACATGATTTGTTAAAACTGAGCATTTTCTATAGAGTACGCTACCCAAAAAATTAATTTTTTTGGACAAAAACATTTCATAAAATATTGGGTTGTTACACACCATGACATATAATTCATAATTGTAAGGTGAAAATGGCCCAGTACTACCGACTATTCTATGGGAGGTTTTTCATGGCCCGAATAGTTGAGGGAGGTTGAGTTCATGATAATTTAGGGAAATCAATGATAAAAGGGGTGTTACCACATCATGGTCTTTGGTGTAAAAAGAAAAAATTGACAATGGTAATTCCACCACCCTTCATCCCTAGGCGTGGTCATTCTCAAAATCTTTTTAAATTGACTTTAATGGTGTGTATTCTATTGAAATAAAACACCCTAAATTTTTTTTCTCCCCTTTGACTAGATGCACACATATATAGTGGGAGTTACTGCATCATAGAAGTGGCTATTTGGGCCTCCACTCTATATAGATGGTTGAATGATCCTTATTTTTATTTTACATATTATCCTCTAAAACCCTAGTTTATCTATAATCATATAAATAACCATAATACACATCACATGGTAGACTAAATAACTTGATTCTTTTGATCAATGCCCCGTAGATAATTTTACACTCTTCTATCATATCATTTTCATTCTCCTGGATCTCCTTCTTTATGAGAGATCAATATGGAGGAATATGCCTTATTATGGGTGAAAATTGGGAATGAAATGATGGTTTCTTCATTGTATCGTTTTGGGGGAGTCTTGCTTTGGTTTGGTGGTGTTTCCTTTAGTGGCAGTTTATCCTTAATCATGTGTTATTACTTAGATAATGATGAACATCTAATTAAGGTAAGAGATTTTAGTTCTCTCATTATTTTTGGTATTTGTGAGTTTATCATTATTTTTTTTACTTTGGATGGATATTAATAATTTAATTGAACATGATAAAAAATATACTCAAATTAATTTATAGGAGTATGGATTATTTTCCATGTGTTTATTGATTTAGTTTTTATTTCCATTAGTTTCCTCTTAAAACGTATAATGTGTTATGTTTTGTATGAAATTGTTACTATGATTTATCAAACCATACTATGATTATTTTTTTGATAACAATATTTCTTTATTTTTAATCAATTATATATTTATATAAACTAATTTTGTGTAATTATTTAATTTTCTACGAAAACACCAAAGCAAGAGATTATGGAATAATATTATATCCTTCTTTGGATTAAATTGTAGTAATTAATGGAGTTGAGTTTTTTCTATTTATTTTGTTTTGGTTATTGTAATAAACATATATTTTATTTGGATATTTATTATTCTTGAATAGTAATGGTGGTTACCAATAAGGATTCATAATGAGTTGATGTAGTGGGGATATGGTTTGTTTTGAATGAGATGTTTTGAGGTCCAGTTATGGTGGGTGGTTGATGGTTGTTGTTTTGTGTTGGTTATGTAGTTTTGGGGTGGAATATTTATAGTAGTTTGGTTTCTATAAACTTTGAATTGATAATTATGAAATAGAAAAAACATGGTATAGTATTAAATAATTTTTTTGTAACACCCCATGATTTGGAAAAGTGAAAATAATGTTCTATAGCGTATATGACACTCAACAAAGTGCCCAAACGAACGATGAAATATTATTTAAATATGACAATTATAATCTAGCCCCCAAATATATGGGTACAAATAGGAATAATTGATTTATAAAATATATATTACTATATTACTAATTATAAATGAGTCACTTAATTATTGGTATTGTCATTTTATTCTTCAAAAATATATTTTATTTAAAATTTTTTTTATTTATTTTTGTGGTAAAATATTACAATTAAAATTTAGAACTTTTAGAAATTTTATTTTATAAAATTAAAACCATTTATAAAATTGTCAAAGTAAAATTATTATTTGAATAATTTTGGGGAATTTATCTAAAACGAATGAATTTTCAATAAATATTGAAAATCACTGATTTCTCAAATACACTCATTTATTTTAAATAACTAAATTAATTTATAATTTCCATTATTTTATAAAATTTGTATTAATGTGAAATATTATATATTTTATGTAGATTAATATAATAAATATCTTTTCAATCATAAACTCTCATGATTTTTTTTATAAGTTTTTTTATTCATGAAAATGATTTTTTTCTTCTAAAAACTATTTTAAAGTGAATAATATTTCCCCATTTTATTTAAATAAATAAAAAACCTAATTATAAATTATTTAAATTAAATTTATATATTATGTATCTAAAAATATTAATTTATATTCATATAATGATGATTAATAGTCATAGAGTCCATATAAAATAATTTTATGCATTAAAAATGCATTTTTTTGTTAAACTGTTTTTCATCACATCTACGATTTTGATTTTAAATTAAATTCTAAGACTTATGTGAGTTTAATATGATAAAATTGAATATTTTTTTTAATTTTAATAATTATTATTAAATAATAATTCCAACCTAATTTTTGGTCGTAATGAATAGTAAAAACAATAAAAATCTATTACCACAATTAAAGCTAAAAGTCATTTATTGGAGGTAAAACAAAACAGATAAGGGTTATAATGTATTAAAAACTTTTATAATATCTATTTTATATCCATATATATAAATTATATCATCTAGTTCTCTGAAGGTTCTAATTTTTAATTCACAATCCCTTAGATGGGCCGTATAAAAATTTATGTAACGAAAAAGTCAAAAATTTACTTTCCTTGTTTTTAATATTTTTAAAACTTCATTATAGGTATAAAAAAATAAGTGTGAATCTAAATAGAAATTTTAAATATAAATATTTTTGATAATTTTCATTTACTTATAATACTTGGAGATAAAATTATTATCAAAAGTGATCACACAATAATGACACGTTAATTATTTTATTAATGGGAAAAATTAAATTAATGATTTTAAAAATATTTAAAGTAAAATAAATTTAGTTAATAATTGTTTTACATTAATTTTTTATGTAATTGTAACATTTTATACATGATTTAATGAAATATTTTCTAAATACCTCTTTTTCTTGATGTTTTTAAAGTCAAATTGAATGAATTGTATCAAAATTTACATTAATGATATTTTATAAAAAATAATATTTTATTTAATGATTTAAAATATATAAAAATACTACATTTGGAAAATTTATTAAGATATAGATGAAAATATAAACTATGGTCCAATTACGTTACAATTTTCCTTTTATAGTAACTATATTTACCCATAAAGATTAAAAAACTTGTTATCATAGGTGAAAATGATAATGATAAAAGTGAGTAACCTTAGTGTTTATAGAATTTCATGTCCAAAAAATTCTTCTTCTTTTATTTTATGGATATTTTTATATGTAAATAAAATAATTATAAATGATTTTTTATGTCACCTTTTACTTTATTCTAAATGTTTTAGAAAATTAATCATTTTATAGAATAGTTGAATTTCATTACAAAAGATTAAAGGAATATTCTTTTTTAACATATATAGTGACAAACACGTTTCCCAAAACCATAAATATTATGTGATTTTTTGATTAATTTACAATATCCCTTGTTTTCTTTAAATAAAAACCCTTTTACCTATATGATGTTTATAAGAAAAAGTGTTTTAGAAATGGGACGACTATTTCAATATCCATAAAAGTTTTCTTTTGGTTGAAATGAACATTTTTAGGAGTATAATGATGAAAAAGAAAGATTTTTTTTATTATTATGTTATTGTTCTTGGCATATTTATTTATTATTATGTGTGGCTCTATTACTAACTAGGGTTATGTGGGTTTTTTATACACCATGGACGGGTGGTTCTGTGATTTCCCTCTAATGCATTGGGTTTGGAGATTGACCATAAGGTTATTCTATTTATAATATTGATTCTAAGAGTGATATGAAAATGATTTCCAAAGTTACATATATGTTTTACCTATTTTTATGGGTAATCTATATAAATATTATGATTTATCAAATTAATATAAAGATATTATGTTTAATGTAAAGTATATATGACTTTTAAGGGTGAAAAATATAACTTTGTGAAAACGTTTTTATGATTTCTCATGATTGAAAAGAAAAGTTTATGAGTTTTATTTTTCCTCTCAAATATATTATAAAATGTTTGATGATTTTTTTTAAAATTAGGTAATTTCTTGGGTAATAAAACTTCATTTGGATATTAATTTTAATTTGAAAAAGGATTTTTTAAAAGTTTTCATTGACTAATGAGGCTCATTATTTTCTACTTTTAATGTACCTTATTTTGATTTTTATTCCCATTACACAATTAAATTTTTTTTAATAGGGTTTATGGATGGGTAAGAATAAGAAATAAGTCAAGTAGAATGTTAGGAATATTTTTCATGAAAATAAAACATGTTATTTTAAAGTTTCGTATTTTTGAAAAATTGATACTGATTATAAATTTACACTTGATAAAATTATGATTTTGTTAGATATGAGTAATACCATAGTCCTATAAAACACCAAAATTGAAAAGATCCTAAACTTCTAGGAAAGTGAATTATTGGATAAAATCCAATATTATGTTCTAATTAAGGATTTTTTTGTATATTTGGTATTAGAGGACAGAGTTAGATTACATTAATGGTTAAGATATTATTTTTGATTATGATTAAAATCCTCTATAACCACAAAGAATAATATATTAGAGATAACTATAGTTATTTTGGATAGATCTAAAGAGATGAAGATAAAATGTATAACGATATATTAGTGTTTATCCTCCATATAATATATTTTATTATGAATTTATTGATATACTCCCACAAACCCTTTTGGTTTTAGTAAATTTATGGATCTATTAGGAACAAAATTAGGAATGGATATTATGGAAAATATAGTGATTATCTGAGTGGTCCTAAAAAAGAATGGGTTATATAGTTACAGATCTCAGAATTATTATTAACTAGATATCTAGAGTTAGGATTAACAACTTGAACAAAGGTGAGTTTCCTAAAGCATTAAATTATAGATAAATTAAGATCATAGGCAGTTCCTGAGATAAAGGTCATAAAGGTTAAAATATTCAATGACCTATGTGTCAATATTGTGGGAAGTAGAACCTAGGAAAATATCTTAAGAGGATGGGAATATGTTTTGTCTATATTAAAGGATGGAATAAAGAAATAATCTTCCAAGGAAGAAGGAAGAGTTTAATTAATGTCATAAAGGGGAATAAAATTCATCTGAAGGTATATATTGAATGGTTTAAATTTAAAGAGTTTGTGAATTATGAAAATCAGTGTCCCAGGAGGTATGATCAATAAAAATATCAACAGGACTATACATATAAATATTTAACTATTACTAATGCAATTATAGTTTAATATAAAAAAAATGAAAAGAGATATGTAAAATTTATAGACTATATTTTGGATTATATTTTGATATTGTCAAATCCTATGACATAATTCATATTTTTTATGATGCATGTATTAATGATTGATATGGAAAATCATGGTTAATGTTTTTTTAATAACATTGAACGATTGAGGTGTCTATATATAAGGAATCAAGTGTTATGATGTTGTGGTAGATATAAGGATGACCATAAGTTTAAAATCATATATTCTATTTTTATGTTTTACAAGATGGAATTACTTTGGGAGAAATTTTTTATTTTTTATATATTTTTGATGTATATACAACCCCTATGTTTTATAATTGAAAATGTTTTTTCTGGAAGAATGCACCTTTCATTTTGTATAAATAAGATTAATGAATTTGATAACATTTAAGTTTTATATGATCATTGATGATTAAATTATTTTTAAGGATGCTCATCATATTTTTGGGACTTTATAATAATTGTGTTGATATAGTTATAGTAAAAATATATATTCTAGTAGGGCCAAGTTTCTTAAACCAATAAATTAAAGGCGAAAATGGTGAAATGCCTACCACTAGCCTATATTATTTATTGGTTAGCATGATATTTCGTTAATGATGTGAATTATAAATATTAATATTATTTTTGGAAAATATGTTTTATTTTATCAATAACCTTGATATTTAGAAGTGATTCGATGATTAATGTTTTTTTCTAAATAATTTCACTATCTTGGGAACCTTATATGATTAAGGTAAATATAATATTAAGGGATTTTACATGAGGAATAAAGAATGAATTTTATTTTAGAATAATATGTAACTCTAATGCAATTTTATAGTTATTAAGGTCATTTATTAAAATAATTATCATCCTATAATGTATATATAAGTATTTTATATTCATTTTGATGATAATTCCGAGTGAATACTGTTAAATTATGATCAACGAAATATTTTTCATGGAATATTATTTGCTAAAATATTTTTATGAGCTAAAATATTTTTAATATTCGGGTTTCATTCTTAGTCAAGAATAGTTTGAATAATTTTATGGATAGTAATGTATTGAATGATTTAGTTTGTACCTTGGGTATTGTTGTTGAATTTTAGAGATTAAAGTATTATTTATTTATACGAAGTCTTATTCATTTTCGGGAATTGTCTAACCATTTATTAAAAATTATTATTTTTGTTTACGTATAAAGATAGTATGAATTTTATTATATCCTTTCTTGGATTAAATTATACATTAAGAGTTGATTATAGTACTTCAAGCATAAACAAATCCATCACTAATTATCATCATTTGGAGAAGAGTATGAGATTGTGATAAAAATTGATTAAGGGATGTCATTACACTTTTCAAGTAAGTTTATTTATTTATGTTATTAATATAGGTGGTATAAGACTTCCTCAACTATATAAAAAGGATATTTAAATTCAAATTTTATCATATTAAATTTATTTTTGATGAATCTATATTCTTTTTCACACCACTTTGATTTATGGTATTCTGGTCATCAAATTTCTCAATATCATTTCCATTAGGGTGATCAATGATTAATATATATCTCTATAATTATATAGACTTTATGTTTCTCGTCCATGTCTATCTTTCACAATGAAATAATGTTTTCCTACTTGGGAACATAGTTTTTTTCTATTTTAGATGAGCATTTTATTTCTTTTCTATCTTATCAAGATGATGTTTTATTAACCCTTTTTACGAGGTGGGATTTCAAGATTGTTTTTTTTTTCAAATTATAATCCATTATTATCAAGATCAATTTAAAGTTTATATGAGTAAATTTATTAAAGGTGTGGGGGTTGAATGTGACACCTCATGATGGTGAAAAAGGAAAACAATGTTTGATAGCATATACGACATACAACATCGATCATAAAAATACCATGAAATATTATTTAAATATGACTATTTTAACCAATACATTAAATAGGAAGGAATTAATAG
The DNA here is from genome assembly GCA_963277665.1 of Viscum album. Classification (NCBI taxonomy): domain Eukaryota; kingdom Viridiplantae; phylum Streptophyta; class Magnoliopsida; order Santalales; family Viscaceae; genus Viscum; species Viscum album. Next base: position 1,455,198,539 of record OY728120.1, read on the forward strand.
TATTAACTAATTTATGAAACATATATAATGGTTCTACTGAATATAAATGTTTAACAATATTTTTGGTTATGTTATTTTATGCTTTATAAAAGGCTTTCCTCAAATATGATTTTATTAATTTTTTAGAAGAAAGTATTATAATGGAAGTCATGAAATTTGAGAAATTTTATTTTATAAAATGTACACAAAATTTTAATTTCTCATATAAAAATAATCTTTGGAGGATTTTTGGTGAATTTTTTTGAAATGAATGATTTTTCCATGAATAGTGAAAATACCAATTTTTTAAATACATTCATTTATTTTAATAAAATAAATTAATTAAAAAATTACATTGTATTTTTAATTCATTATTAAAGTTACATTAGAAAAGTTTGATTTATAATAATAAAATTAACTTTTTTTGAATCCGAAATGTTTTATATTTTTGGTATATGTTTATTTTTTTGCTTAGAATTTTTTTTATGAAAAATGTTTTAAAGAGAATAATGTTTCCCCATTTTAATTACTTAAAAAAACCTAATGAGGAAATAATTAATTGAAATCTATAGATTATATATCAATAAATAGGTATTGAAATTTATATAATGATGATTAATATTCAGTTAGTTAATAAGAAAACATTTTATTCTTAAAAAATTAATTTAATAGAAAACCGCTTTTTATTATGTTTATAGGATTAATATTTAATTAAATGAGGCTAATTTAGTGAGTTTAATATGATAAAATGGATTTGATATTTTGAATCAAAATAATTAATATTATGTAATAATGTCAACTAATATTTTGGTCATAATTAATTATAAAAATAATAAAAATTCATTTCCCTAGACATGGTTAAAACATGTCTAATGGGGGGTTAAACTGAAAATATAACGATTATAAGTACAGAAAAACTTTTCAAATTTTAATTGGATTGAAATATTTTAACTATATTGTATCAATTTCCAGGAAATTTCTCATTTTGGAGCCACATCACTTGATTAGAACCAATATAATAATTGATGTGATGAAAATTTTAAAAAGGAACCTTCTTTGCATTTAATATACATAATACTATGTGATAAGGAAAAAAATAGTATTTTTGATTCTAAACTTTAATTTTAAAGATATTTTTTTATCATAGTAATTTATTTCTTATTTTAGGGTTTGAAATAATTACCTTATGATCTTACACAATGATGAAACAAAAATTGTTTAATTAAAAGAGAAAGAAAATATTAAAAGTAATATAAATTGAATGAATTATTGTGTTCCATGATTTTTTAGATAATTATAACAATTTATATATTTGTTAATGAAATATATTCCTAATCTATCTTTTTTATGTTGTTAAGGTCAAATTGAATGAATAGTAACAAAATTGATAATAATGATATTTAATAAAATGTAATATTTTATTAAATGATTTAAAATTTCTAAAAAATAATATACTTATAAATGTTATTTGGATATAGATTAAAATATCATCCATAGTCTAATTATTTTCAAATTTCCCTTGTATTTTAACTATCATCACCCCTAAACAGTAAAAAAAAAGTTACCGTAGGTGAAAAATAAAATGGTAAAAGTGAGTAACATTAGTGGTTAAAGAATAAAGTATTTAAAATACATTTATTTTTTTCAGGGAGGTGTTTAAAAAATTCTTATTTCATCAAACAAATTAATTTTCAATTTTTGAGGCACTTTGTTTGACAGTGACTCCCCATTATAAAATTGTTTTGAGTATTTATATAAATTCCACACATTCTCACTTGTAATTGGATACATTTTATATTCTTTTATTAACACATAAAAAATAATTTTGGTTTATCCAATGATAAATCAAATAACTTACATACATCCCTCCCCACATATTAAAGGAATATATTTGATCAGAAACCCATCATAGTAATTCTTTTGGTGTAAGCCTTTAGAGGTTGACTGAAGATGGGGTATCATTCTTAACCAAAAAAATTTCATTTTGTTTCTTATTAAAAAATATGAAAACACTCTTAAACCATGATTAATTAAAAAAAATATTATATAACATATAATAATTTTTTATTATTCTAATTTCATAACATATATTCATATTCTCTTCCAGAAAATTGGAAACAAAACCGTCATGCAAACGTGCAGTCTATCGTCTCCCGTACCGATGTAGTTCATGTTCCATGATATATTATTATGGATGTCTGTATTGATATATTTATTGTATATATGTGTCATTAAGTACATATTTATCAATTTAAAAGGATAATATTCTATTTAATTTATTACCTTTTCAATTAATAAAAATTATAATGTCATTTATACATACGTGTGGAATATCACCTCCATGAAGTAATGCTATTTATTTTTCATCACCACATCACATGTATGATATATATAATTCTATTCAAAGAAATAAAATGGTATTTCTAGTATGATTATAATTATATAAATATAAAATAATAATTACCTTCTTTCCATTATGATTTTTGTAAAATAAAAACATTACTCATGCGTACGTACATCCCACTCTCTCCATGATTGTAATGTAGTATATATTTCACAACCATAATTCATGATATTTTAGAAGTATTATTTATTTATAAAAATTGCAATAACTTCATTATTATTTTTCTATAGATGATAGAACAGTAAACTCTTTGACTGTAGTTGTCCTACCGAATTCATTATGGACATATGAACTGAATATCATCAAAACACCAGAAATAAACTAAAATTAATTAGTAATTGTATTTAAAATATAAATAAGTACAAATAATAGAATAATAAAATTTTAAATGTTTATAGATATAGTAACTAATTAACATAACCGTATTATTCTAGAAGATAATGAACACCTGTGATAATTCAGGCATAATGTAATGGAGTATCTTTTAAAAATTCTCTTTTAGAGTTTCTCTTAATAAACATTTTATTTCATGTTCATTTTTAAAAAAAATATATTATTGACTTTTTATATGGAAAAAATAAATTTATAATTGAAAATTTTGTTAAACATTTTCCTTTATTTTTATGGTTCAAAAAATAGAATCTTTTTACGGAATATTAAACTTTATTTTCTAACTTGAAAATGGATATTCTATTTTAATAAATACAAAGAAAATTAATTTTCCCATGATTGTAAATGTTATTTGATTTTTGGATTCATTTATAAGATTATTTGTTATTTTAATGAAAAAACCTCTTTCCCTATGTCTTGGTTATTTTGAAAAATATCATCTATAATGGAATGTAAATTTCAATTTCTAGAAATGTTTTCTTATGGGTGTAGAGAATATTTTTGTGACTGCAATGAAGAAAATGAATGATTACAAATTTTATGATAGTTTTTTGGTTCTTCAGATTTTATTAGGATTATGGTTGTTATTAATATTAACCACGTATGGGTGTTTTTGTAATTAACCATGGACTTGTGGGCCCATGATGACCCTCCCACACATTAGGTATGGAAGTCGACCATGTGTTTATTCTATTTCCATGAGTGATTTTAATGTTGATATGTAAATGATGTCCCAAGTTACCTACATTATTTATTTATTATTTTTATGTGAATATATAGATAAATTATGACTTATCAATTTTTGATAATGATCTTATGTTTAACGGAATGCATAAACTACATTAAATGGTGAAAAATATAACTTTGTGAAAAAGTTTTTATGAGTTTTTATGATTAAAAAAAAATATTTAGGGTTTTGTTTTATCTTTTAGATTTATTATTAAATTTATGGTGATAATATTTGGGATGTGAATGTGATTTATTCGATAATAAAATGATTATTTTGTGCCTATAGTTTTTTTTAAATGAATTTTTTTTTTAATTTTACATGGACGAATGAGTTTAATTATTTTTTTCTTTTTATGCCCATTACTGATATTTTTTTCTCATCCCACATTTTAAAAAAATTAATAGGTTTTAAGGATGGGTAAAAACAAATAAGAAGTTAATTTTAAATTCATAACGATTCATCCTGAAAGTAAAACATGTTTCAATTTAAAAGTTGTATATTGTGAAAAAAATGGATACTAAATCTAAGTATCAACTTTTTATAATTATGGTTCTATTTTGATTGAGTTATGACCTTATTATCTAAAAAACTAAAACATAAATATCATATAATTTACTGTAAGTGAATTCTTGAAAAAAAGACTACGATATGATTAGAGCTGAGTCCTTATATATGGGTAGGTATTTAGTGTGTGGTAATTGGTTACTATATTAAATGAGGATAAATGGATCAAAATTTAATGGGAAATTTATGAAAATAAATATGATTTGGTCTTGCGAAGAGGTTTTAATTATATATGGAAATAAAAGTTTATTAAATGGATAATTTTCAATAAATGGGAAATATATAAAATGATTATATTTATGAATAATGATAGAAGTACAAGCTATCTCTAGATGAATGGTGTGGGGAGTTGGATTGTGTAGTGCTATAAGTTAGTGGTGTATGTCTTGGGATAATATAGTTTTTTTTATTTTAGTAGTGTTGGATATGAACCCTTAAGTTGTGTACTATGTGTAATATACAATCTTAATGATTTTTAGTTATTCATGTGCATACCACATCCACATTGAGTACTATTTTATAAACATTAAATATTGGGGTGGGGGTGTTTTCTCTAAAATCAAGGTTATTTAGGGAAAAAATGACATAATTCTTCCTCTTCACTACTCTCCCATTTGTGTTATTATGTTGTAGAAATACCCAGTTGGCAATGCGTATCTATAGAAAATGGAATTTATTTGGTGATACCTAGTGATAAGAGGATGCGACAGAAAATGTGGGTCATGAGTCAGAGAATAAGGATTATTATCGACTAAAAAGGATATATTTATTATTATAATATTTAATTTTAATGTTATTTATAATTCATAAACACCATTTTAGTGCATTTTAAAATTTGAATACTATTTCACAATATGATTACAATTATTTATTAATGTGAACTATTATTTTGTACATTTTTGAACACCTCATAAAACACCCAATAGACTTGATTAAATTTTTAAATTTTATTTTTATATTTTTTATTCCATTTCAAAAAATTCATCATTTTTTATAACTTAGAGATTCACAATGAAAGTCCACCATTTTGGAAATTCAACCCAAGAAATTTTGTGAAAAGTGAACTCAGTAGAGGCCCTATAATATCACTATATTGGAAATGATTCAAGTACAATGAATCTATTTTTTTTACTAGATATACATTACAACTATATTTTTATTTGATTAAACCTTTTCCATATCTAATTTTGATTTTTTAGGGTGTTCCATGTGGACCATGTTGAAGATAAAATTATGGCAAAGATTTTATGGCCTAGAATTGTAGCCTACCATTTTGATCATTTCTATGAAACAAAAAATAAAATTCTACTGAAATTTTATAGTATGTTAGTCAAAATCCTAGTATTAAATATATTATTATATGCACCACTCAAATTTGGACATCTAGATTCTCTTTTGGACACAACTTTCGATGGAATGAAAGTTGGATCCCATTTCAGGTCAAGGGTTTAAATTTCCACATTCCACAAACATTCCATCCACATATGTCTACCATCATTAATTGGGGAGACAAAATTTTTTGGATAATTGACCCAAGGATTCCAAAATTACTATTTAAGGGAGTTTGAATGAATTATTTTGGGATATTTTTGTATGTTTTCATTTTTTTATTATGCTACCAATTTGATGTTGTAATCACATTTCTTTATCATGTAAGTAGTTCGAATCACCTTAGTTTTTAAAATAAATGTTCATAATTTTATCTTATTATGTTCATAATTATATAACTTGAATATCTTTTCCTTAAGGAGGTAATATATTCACGTAATCTTTTTTTAGATTCCTTACACAATAGTGGAGTGATCGTATTTTCATTATTTTTTCATCTTCAATTCCACCCTCATGAGTATACTCTCATCTTCAATGAAAATATTTTCATCAATGGAAGGATACAAATATCATCGTTTTATCTAATAGAGTATTAAGGGGATTTATTTTATGTTATTTCTCAGTATTTTTATGTTTAATCATTTATTTTAATTTAGTTTTTCATTCAATGATTTTCTTTCTTCCTCTTCCTTATTTAATTTTGATACCACAATTTTCATGTTCTAATATGATCTTTTACCAAGTAGTGATCATGATAATTATAATCCTATTAAATAGGTGATTATAATGTGTATTTTATGGAATTAAACTAGTAAGTGACAGGGATATATTGATTTCATTGAATAAATCCCTATCGAGTTAATGAACTTGAAATAATTTAGAATAAATTTCATCAAATCCTTCCCCTTTAATAACCTAGGATCAACACTTTCTTGTAAATTAAATTTGCACTCTTAGTGTTCATTTAAACCATATCCAAACAAATTAAAGTTTTACAATTCATATCCAAATATCCCTCTTATAATCTATGTGTCTTAAGGTTTCTCCTTATGTCTGTAAGGATTCGACAACCCAAGCTACACTACAAGTAACCAATTAAACCCTAAAAAGTTGGGAAAATTTGGGCAAGACAAGATGGGATGAGTTTATATTCTTTATGTTCATGATACCATACCATATTGGAGATGATGTAAGAATATTATTATGATAGAGTTGGATGACCATGACATAGGGTGTCTTGACTAATGATGTTGATGATTTATATATATGAAGGGAAGTATTATAAAATTTTTATCATTGGGGTGTGAGGGATGAAAATGAGGAATTTGATATTTGGACCCTATTATATATTTTTATGATATTATTTTACTATATTGGTTGTGTTATTTTGTGAGTCTTCCTTGGTACGGTTGGGATTGAATAGCTGACATTTTTAGGTGATAGTTAGTTCTGTTGTTCATTCACTAGTACATTAATATGATATTATACCATTTTCCTGAGAGACCTTGGGTGTGATCCTACTATGTATACATGTTATAATTAATCCTACGATATAGAAATATTATAGGTTTCGTAGAGGGTATCAAAGATCGATCTAAATATTACTATCTGGGATTTAGAGGTGATGCCTTAAGTTTTATTTTGGTTTTTAATTTTGGAGATTTTTATTTCTATTAGTTGACATGCATTGTGTGATGTTAGTTATTTTATATTTATGAAATATTGGTTGATTAAAGGAATTATTATATGATATTTTTAATATAATTTTGGGAAATTTCTACTAATATTTTTTATCCCCTTAGTAATATTTTCCAACCATGGGCCTATTAGAGGCAAGCTTTGAGGGAAACTACCTCTCTTCATTTCCATACTAGATGAAGTATTAGTTGAAAGATGAGGTTTATGAAAGAATGTTAATAGAGATTTTGGTTGTGATATAGTATGAAGATTGGGGTTTGTAAAATGTGATTATTTCATGGGTTTGTAGGGAAACAATTTCAGCTAAGCATAGTTTGTGGCCTAAGAAAAGGAGACTGGATATGTTAGGTAATATTAGTGAACCCTTTGATCCAATAGATGATCATTAAGATTTTTGAACATTCTATGTGATGTGATGTTTCTTGAGGGTTAGAGACCTAGTATAGGTATATTAATCATGATTTATTTTTATTGTGATTGAATGGGTGATGTTAGAAAATTAAAATTAACTCAAATAAATGAATCATAATAAATCACTTACTATCAGAATTAAGGTTTCTTTTTTTAGAAATAGATCATTGTCATCATCTATTTTTAGTTCCAAGATGCATGGTTTAGTGGGGTAACCTGTTGAATCATCATAGGATGTATCGAAACCATGAGGGTGAGTTGTATTAGGAAAAATTTCATGCTTTCCCATATATGGGTCTGGAAAAGTATAATGGGGTGTCTTTGATTTAGATATAGGAAACTGACTAGAGGGGATTAAGATCCCCTTCTTCTTGATTCAATCTGGAAATGTGTACTAGTTTCCATTATAGATCAATTAAATGAATGGTACAACAAATAAATGGTGGAAAATATATCTTAAAGAGTGAAGGGAAGTTTATGTTTCAAGGGTTATTTTCATGATGGAGTCAATCTTGATTTTTTATGATAATCTATATCTTTATTACACGTTATTTTGAGATTTTTTACATAAAAACATAGTTTGTACAACCCAAAATATTTTTAATCCTAGTGTATTTGGGAAATGAGATACATATCACCTCAAAAATATACAAGATAGGAAACCATTATTTAAAACCACCTTAAAAAGCTCTAAAATTCCATTGGTATTAAAATTCCTCAGGATAAATTAGGGACATACATAAGAAAGGGGTGATCTATAAAGCCCAGAAAGGGAATAAAAAATCGTAATATGATGAATTTATTACATTTTATTCTGAAAATATTTAAAAGGAATATAAAAGGGGTTATAATAATAATTTGGAACAATGAGGCATGATATAACATGATAATATAAAGGCAACATGGGAATGTGGGAAACAACATTAAACATGAAATCATAAGGATAAGTTAATTCTAATTGCCATGAAATCATAATATGGTAAAAAAATTCTCATAATAATTTTGTTTTATTCCCTAATCACATACATGATATCTCTTGAGACTGGAACAACACACAATTCATTGGAGTGCTATATAATTATAGGCACACCCATCACTTTCATATCTTTCACATGCCTAAGTGTGCCACATAGATAATTGAAAATATGATCATGTTTTCTCACATATAATTCCATATTTAGGAGTGTGTAATAAAAACATGGAATTACCCAATAAAATAAGGATAGGTATGGTCATGTCAGTTTATTTGAGTGGAAATGGAGATGGTAATCATTATAGAATGGTTTGGTGTGGAAAAGTCACAGAATTTCTACAACATAATAGGGGAACATAATGAATCATAGGAGGGATTATAGAGAGTTCAAAAGGTCAGTAATCACTTATAACTCATAATTAATTTAATAGGTATATTTATTAACACAGTGAAACATGAAAATTTTTTAATTAAAAGGAATAATACAAAAGGGGTTCTTGAATAAAAGTTTGGCATGAAAAAATAACCATATAATTTTTGGAGCATAACCAGAGTACATAATGAATCATGGGAGGAATTAATGAGGTGAAAAGGGGTATCTAATCAATTAAAAATCATAAAAAAATATATGAATGTGTAAAATCATATCCCATCAAAATTAATTTAAATACAAAAGGAAATACATAAAGAAGGTGCTTGAATAATGTGGAGAAGGAGAGGATCCCTAACTTTGGAATAGTAATAGCTTATGTAAATTTTATAATGAGAAGGGATAAATGATATATAATTATAATAAAATAATTTTCATTGTAGATGGAAATTTATAAAGTAATTAAAACATGACCAATTGAGATTCAGTGGGCCAAATACAAAAATGGTTCTTGAATGGAAAAGAAGAGAGGGAGGTCCCTTATCTTGAAAGGTTGTTTCCTATAACATGCGAATAGATTATTGATAACATGTGGGAACATTGACAGAGATATATAGAGAAAATTGAACATTATATTCACACTAAAATGGGTTTTAGTGATGATTAATGGGCTCTTGGGTGGGTTTATATAGGAATAGAGAGGAGAGTTCTTTATTATTTTATTAAATTTGGTCTTGGAATCCAAACAATAAAGTGATCAAAACCACATTACATCCCATTGGTTTTAACCATTTTTCATTCCAAAGAGTAGTGGTTTTAATTATTTTATAATTACACAAAATGGGAAATTCAAATAATGATCTTGGTGATGTGGAATTGAGTCATGTTTACAAATTAATGATTTTAAAACCAGAGAATCTTATATAGGTTTTGGAGGATTCATAAAGGGTCTATAAAATCATTGAAATAACCTCAAGAAAAATTATTTTAAAGGGGAAATATATATATTATTTTATACTTTTTATTCCACATATTAAATCATATTTGGGACATTATTATATCATAATACAAACCATATATTTCTACCATATATAATTTTTACCTGAGAATTTAATTTTCTCCGAATAATATGAAAAATTCACTACTGGATAATTATGATGTAACAATTTAAAAAATAATATCTGTTTTATCAAAATAAATATCTAAATATTAGGAATGAAGGTTTTAAATTAAAATCCACATTTATTGAAAAATAATGGGGTTTTTTTGACAATTAATGTTTTACAACCCTTATAAAAATTACATTTTCAATTCCTAAAATTATATTATCATATATATTTTACATATAGAATTTAATTATTATATTTTCATAAATATAATTTGTTCCAAATCTTTATGAATTCATCAAAAGTAATTTAGTAATTAAAATTTAATATTACCCAAAAATAAAATTCAAGTTTTGCTGTATTAAAATCTAATTTTTATCAAACTCATTACATAATCATTTAAAAATTAATAAAATATGGAATAAATATAATAATTATTTTATTTAAAATAAAATATATATATTCATACTATTAGGCTCAATATACATAACCCCTTTTTATAAAATTGAATTACATATGGGTAATTTTCACGATGGTGACATTCTCATCGAGTGGTTCGAAAAAACTTGTTTTCATTATGATTTTAATGAGAATGAACTTATCCAAAAAATGGATTCTCTTAGCTCTAGTTTCTGGATCCTTGATTTTTATTGATCAAGATAAAATCTTATAAATCCTATCGGTCTTTGAAGAACTGATAAATGGGCTTCATAGAGTATGATCCTACTGGCTAAGTCCATCACTTCGTTTGTCTATGTTAATGGGACTTTATCATAACCCAATATATATATTCATCATATGATAATATCTCTATTGATAAATAATCAATGGTTATGAGGATTAAAATCATTTTTAATCAGATAGGATATAACTTATAATGGACTAATATAACCAAACGAGTTTATGTGTTTTGTATATTTACATTACATAAAAAAGGAACATATTTATTTTAAAGAAGGGAATTTCATTTATAAAATTTCAGTTCATTACATTATTCTACCTTCATAAATTTCACCCTCAAAATTTTCATTTCATACACTAAAACAGACGAGGGTACTATTGTTTCATCACTTCTTTCAGTTCCCAGGCCACTTCCCTAGACTTGTGGTTCCACTACAACTCATTATCCAGGTGATTTGTATTAATTTTTAGAACACTGTATCTATAATATAAGATCTTCATTGATTTCTTCTTTTTTGAAAGATTATTCCCCAATGGTACCACTTATGGATTCAATACATGTGAGGGTCTAGTATATACTTTCTCAAGAAGGATACGTTGAACACAACATGTACTTGAGATAGGTTAGGTGTTAGTGAAAGTTGATTGGCCACCACCCCAATGCAATCAAGGATCTAAAAAAGGAAATTGTATTTTCTATTAACATTTACCTTATTCCATAATCTAATTTATTTATTCAATTGAGATATATGAGGAAAAAATTTATATTTTACCTCAAACTTTACATCTCATGTATGTTTGTCTATATATTTTTTGTCAACTTTGTGAAGATGACATTTGAGTCTAAATGCTTTGAATCATTTCTATCATCTTTTGGATATGATCAGGTCCCTTCACCTTATATTCTTTCACTTCATCCCAAAATTCTATAGTATAATACCTCTTCTTATATAGAGCCTTATATGGGAACTTTTAAATTCTATAATAAAAACTGTTGTTATATGAGAAATCTACTATGAGAAGGTGCTGATCCCAATATCCTTAGAAATCCATTGATGATGATATTAGTTTATATTATCAAGTCTAAATGGAACTTTCAGACTGACCATCTATTTTATGGTGATATAAAGTGATAAACTCAATTTTGTATCAAATGCTTAACGAAGGCTTCTCTAAAACCTTGGGGTAAACCATTGATCTCTATTAGAACCAATATATAATATAACTCCCTAAAGTCTTACCTCTTCTCTTAGGTATATATTTGTGAGTTGGTCAAGTTATAAATATTCATTGATATTAGTTAAATTAACGAACATTGTAAGGTGATCGAATACTACCCATATGACATTATTACCTTTAGGTGTCCCTGGGAGCCCAATGATGAAATCTGTGGCAATGTTATCCAATTTACATATTATTATATTGAATGGATGCATCATACCCTTATACTTCTATGATTCATCCTTGACCTAAATTCTTACCACACATCAAGATACAAACTCTGAAATATATCTCTTCATGTCATCCCATAAAAATGTTTTCTGCAAATCTATACAAATCAGAGTTATTCAAAGATAAATAGAGAAAGATGATATATTTACATCATTAAGAAGTTACCTCTTCAGTTTAGGTTTTGATGGGACACAAATCTATGTTCAAAACATTATAATTCAATCTCCATCAAATTTTTACTCCTGAATATTCCCTATATTATTTTATAGGAACTCATAATCTTTCAAACCTCCTTGATCCTCCAAAGAATGGATTATTTAAATGTTATTCAAGAAAAGTAGGATGATGATCCTTTTATTTTTCCCATATCCATCATTTTAAATTTCAAGAAGACTGGATCCCATATAATCTTCTTCATGGATAGAGTTGAGGGATCCTTTCCACAATGAGAATATTACTCATTATCTTCTTTCCCAGGATGATATTTGATTGAACAATAATAAATAATTATCACCTCTAAAAACCCTTTTTGGTAAATATTAAGATCCTATTACATGAATATATACTTGGGGACTTTATGATCTATATATATGTCACACTTATCCCCATAGATATAATGTCAAAAAATAATTATATAATATAACAATACATCCAATTCTAGATCGAGAGTTAGGTAGTTATCCTCATGGATCTTTAGTTGGTGGGAAGCATAGGCTATCACATTATCATTTATCAGGATTACAAAACCCAGAAAAGTTTTAGATGCATCATTTTAGATCAAAAATACCTCCCCACTATTGGGTAATGTGAGTACATGTGTAGTTATTAACATATTATTCAAATATTTTAAACATTCCTTTTAATCCTTATTCCACAAAAAGTTGACTCCTTTTTGAGTTATCTTGGTTATGGGCCCCACCAATCATGATATTTTTTTCAATAATAGATGAAAATAACCTGATAATCCAAGTAAAATATAGATTTACATCATTGAGGTTGGTAATATATGTCATTCAATTATCTCCATTTTTTAGGATACAGAAATATCTCATTGATTGAGATATCATTCTGCATGAATGTTACTTGGTCACAGTATAAGTCTGATTGAGAACTTAACCACTCATTTAGAAGTAAGACTGTTCAATTCTTTAGGAAACACATCAACTTATTCACTTATAATGGAATGCCATTAAGGATGATCTATTTCTTAGTCTCAATCACTTGAGAAAGATTGAATTTCTTAAAGGTAATTAATATCGATTCTTGGGATAATGATTCTGATGGAGATTTATCCTCCTCCTAGAACATGTGTAGAATCAGACGGCGATTCTTGGTATGGCGGAAGAATTCCTTCTTCTAAGAATTTATATTGGATTTATAATAGGAAAACCACTCCATAACTAGGATATCGTCAAATTACATAGAAGGGGTATTGATTATTTTTTTCAATAACATTACCACATACATCATCTTCTGATAAAACAATTATAGATGTTTTATCTTGATTATATCAAATCATTTGGGGTGGTGGCTCAATATTCTTAGAAAACATATACGATATTATAATTGGCATGAATTAAAATACAACTTGACCTACACAACATTGGTGTAGAGATTAATTATACTTCAATCATCATGATCCATACTAGCATCGAAATTTAGTTATTCCCTTATTCTGGAAGATTTATTCTGATCGACATGATTGTTTTCCCTTTTAATTTATAATTTAATTTTATAATTCCCAATATATCGATGATTAATAAATATAACTATATGTGGTATATTATATTGAAATTTATTTCCATACATCATGTCATTCATTTTTAATTTGGATTTGGCTACATTATTCCCTATTTTTCGACATTTAAAACACCGCCCAGTTTATTTATTACATTCCCTTGGTGCCTATTTCAACATTTTATTTCACAATAAAAATTCGGTATTCTTTCCTCAGTCATGTTCATCAGATAAACATTTCTAATATTCAAACATATGCTTCTTTTACTTTTTTGGATATTTAAATATATTCTAGTTATTAATCTAGATTTTTATTTATGGTTTGGTATAATCCAAATATGTATTACGTGAGCTCCCATCATGTTAGGTATATCATTTGTGAAATCATCATATTGCACCTCACATTGGTTTCTGACTCAGTTCCTTCAATTTCTATCCATTGACTAGAATAAAGTGAAAATTAGGGATGATATTTTGAAAATTTTAAACCCATAAAAGGGAGACTATGACAATTAAACAGATAATTCATAAATTAAATTTATTATTTAAGCTATTAATTTTTATGCTTCATTATAATTTTTCCATGACATATTTTTTAATTAAAATTATTAAGGAAATTTTTTCCCTTAATAATTATTACTACATATATTGTGAACTTACTAAAGTATATCCATCCAGAGTGTCGAACTAGGGGTGCAATAAGGCCCAATATAATGTAATAGGTGATGATCGAGTCCAACTCAATTAACCCTTTTTCAGGGTTATTACCTATCAAAACCTCTATTCTAAAGCCATACCAACTTATAGTAACCCTACATGGAAGAATTTTATTGTAATCAAATTACCCTATACTTTCCTAGAATTTATGGATGTTTTCCTATGTTTAATGTTGTCAATAAATATTTTTTTTATATTTTTTCAAATCAAAATCCGAAAAATAACTTGACTTTTCTCAGATATAAACTATGAAATCCCATATATTTAATACATGTTATGTCTTGGTTTATTACATAAAAACACACTCAGTACAACCCATAAGATTTTGAAGACAAGTGTATTTGTGGAATAAGGTATATATCACATAAAATTTATTTATGTATAAAAATACATTATTGAAACCACCCATAACATGATCTAAAATTCCATTTCTCCTAAAACTGCATTAAATAACCAAAGGACATACATAGGAAAATGGGTGATCTAAAAGTCCCATTAAGAGAATAAAAAGGGAAAACATAATTAATTTATTACAGGTTTGTTAATTTGAATATAAATTGGACATAAAATGGGGCACAATTATAATATTGAACAATGATACATGTTGCAACCTGATAGCATAACGGTAACATGGGAATGTAGAAGCTACATCAAATATGACATCACAAAAATAAGTAATGGATAACCACCATGAAATCATGACATGGTGGAAAATGTAACATAATATATTCTTTTTACATAATATTCCCAGACAAGATTTTTATTGGGAATAAAACATTACCCAATGCATTGGAGTTCTATATAGTCCCTGGTGCACCGATTACTTTCATATCATGTATGTGTATAAGTGTGCCAGATAGATCATTCAAATAGTATTATATTTCACCACATTTGATACCAATATTAAGTATTATGGAATATATAAGAGTAATTACACAATAAAATACTATTATGTTTGTCTATTTGAGTACCCATGAGTGGAAATGGTGATGGTATTCATAATAAAATGTTTTGATAGGGAAAAATCATAAGATAATTTCAAAAGCATAATGGGGGTATATAATGAAACATAATAAGAATTTAAGAGCGTGAAATGGGTATATAGTCACTTAAAAATCATAAGGAAAGTAATAAGGATATGTAAGAAAATAATATAACATGAAAAATTTGGAATTAAAAGGCATAAGACAAAAAGTGGCGCTTGAATAAATGTTTTATATTGAAAAATAATTGTATAATTTATGTAGTATAATGAGTGTACATAATAAATAATAGTAGAGAATAATTATATTTAAATAGGTCAAAAATGACATATAAATCATAATTTAAATAATAGGGATGTTTAAAATCATGTACCATCAATAATAACTGAAATAATAATGACATTACATAAATAAGATGCTTGGATAAATAGGTGAAAGAGAGGATCCCTTACTTCAGAATAGTAACACGTTAAGTAAAGGTTATTAGGAGAGAGGATAAATGATATATCATTATAATAAAATAAATTTTACATTAATTTTATATTTATAAATGCATGAATACCTAAACAATTTATATTAAAATGTATAAACAAAAAATTTTAATGAATGGAAATGAACAGAGAGAGGTCCCTTACCATAAGATGGTGTTTAAAAAATGTGGAAGGAGCTTCTTGAGAGATTAGAGGCACCTTGGTAGGTACCTATAGTGTAAAAGTAAGAGTATAGTCGTTATAATATGGTTGTGAGTAATGATTAATGGGATCATTGTTGGGTTTATATAGGAAATGGATGGGGAGTTCATTATTATTTTCAAAACATAGGTTTTGGACACTATATAATAATGTAATGAGAAACACAAGACTACCGATGGGTTTTCCAAAATATTATGAATTAGAAGAGTGTATTTAATTAATTTATATGTCCATGAACTGAGAACATTAAAATAATACCCTCAGTGATTTGTATGTGAGTCATGTTTACAAATAATTTCTTTTAAAACATTAAAATATAATTTTGGTTTTGGAGGACTCATAAAGGGATCATACAATTAATAAAATGACATAAAAAAATTATTTTAAATGGAAAATATATATTTTGTGACTGATAAATTTTATGTCACATTTTACATCACTTTTTAGTCATTATTATGTCATAATACACATCATATTTATATACAGTATTTAATTTTTACTTGAAAAATTGATGGTCTCAGAAAGTTTTGAAAAATTTTCTGTTGGATAATTTTGACATTATTATTTAAAAATAATATTCATTTTCTCTAAATAATTATCTAAATAAGAAACAAAAATTTTAAATAAAATCATATTTTATTCAAAAATAATATTTTTATAAAAACAGTTTTCTAATCAATATAAAAAATTACATTTTTCAATTGATAAAATTATATTATAATTTAGATTTGAAAATTAATATTTTATAAAAATAATTTCTTAAAAATAATTTATTTCAAAAATTTATGAATTCAATAAGAGGTACATCTTATTATAGAATTTCATATTACCCAAAACATACAATTCAGGTTTTTTTTGTATTAAAATCTAACTTTAATTAAACTTTTTTCTTAATCATTTACAAAGAATAGTTAATAATGAGAAAATATAATCATTATTTTTTTAAAAATAAATTATGCAGATTCATAATATTAGGGTCAAAATATATAAACCATTATTACACTAGTGAATTCTATAAGGGGAATGTGTGTGGTGGTGAGATTCTCATGGGGTAGTTTGAGAAACATGGTTTGGGCCATGATCTCGATGAGCTTTAAATTCTTCTATAAACAGTTTCAATCATTCTTGAAATGTTTGATATCAGTTTGGTATTGATCAAGGTAAAATCCCATAGATTCTAATTCCTTGGAAACATTGATAAATGGTCTCCATAGGGTACAATTTGACAGGTAGAGGCCATCACTTCTTTAGTTTACGTCAGCATGAATTTATCATAACCCTAAATATATACTAATCATATGATCACTATTAAACTACTGTACTATCTATGGTTGTTATAATTAATAGTGTTTTGAATATGATAGGATATGATTTATAATGTAATTATATAACCAATGATGGGAATTAGTTTTCTATATATAAATTACCAAAATAAGGCACCTATTAATTTTAGAAAAATAATTACTTTTATAAAATTTTGGTATATTACATTTTTTATCACCAATGATGAATTTAGTGAAGAGGAATTATAATATCTCCCTTAAATAAGGGAGGCTAGGAATATGGGATACTAGGATTATGATTAATGACCTCATGTAATTCCCTCCTAATATTTTTTATAGATTATAATTATAGAGCATGACATATTGAGGATGAGATATATCTAAATATCTAATATGTTTTAATTCTATTTACACTCCTTATGATCTTATAGGAGAATAAGAAGAAAAAATTAACTCAGTAGATGAATTCACATTGAGGAGTTCCCCATGAATGGGGTCATAAGAGATTCACAATGAGAAAAGATTTAAATTGAGGATCATGAGTGTCAAGAAAGTCAAGGATATAAGTGATAGGGAGATGAAAAAGATAGTTTTTTTATGATATTCTAAGGTCGATAAGTTTTTAGAATCTATGAAGAGTTACTTGTTTGTGTGCTATGACTATGGATTTCATTATCACTATTAGTCTCAGTGTATGATCACTCAAGGAGGTTATTATGACATGCAAATTCCTGCACCTTTTTATCTACTGTAGAATTAGATTCCCCTTTGGCCATATTAGTAGTTGTGGGCTACCAACATATGTTACGTAGCTAGGTTTGTAGGTTTATTATCATCCAAGACGGGATGATGTTGGAAAAGTTTATAACCAAGATTTTACTAATCCTTAATGAACTAGACCAGAGTGAAACTGTAGATAATTTCATCATCAGGGTAGTGGAGTTGGATACAGATATAGGAATTCCATGGAGGTTCCAGTGATGGAGGATCCAGAGGTTATTTATGGTATGATCAATTTATTATCTACCTTAGTTTCTACATATTTTTATTATGGGTCTTCATACTCCTTCATTGGAACCCTTTTGGTCTGCACATTATGAATAAAGGTAGAGTGGCTTCCAGTACCCATGCTATTATCCACATAGTTTTAAGTTTAGGCTATGTTTTTTGATGTGTGATTGGGGTGTAGGTTAATTATGGGGGAAATAAATTAATGGGGGGTTTATTTATATTAAAAATTCAAACATATAATGTCATATTCTTAATGGATAGGTTTTATTCCATGTTCATAGTAATTTGTTGCATCTATAAAAGATCCAAATTTTCTTGCATGGAGGACCAACAATAGGGATTCAATGGAAAATAGAATTATTGAATTAGTGGTAGATTTATAGAGACCATTTCTTATCATTATATGGATTTAGTTATAGAATATTTAGAAATATGGGATTCCATATTTTTCGATGTGTTTCTAGATTTATTTAATGACAAGGATTTGTCTTTCTCTCCCCAATGAAATGTTTAGTTTGGGTTAGAGTTATAGATATGAATATCAATAATTTTTGTGTATTTATATCACATGTTCCCCATATTTTTTGCGAGACAAGAATTTAGATTGATGACTTATAGAATATGGTATTTATTTGACCTAGTGTGTCTCTATAGTGTTCTATAGTATTTGTTTCAATAAGGTGGATGTCAGTATTAGGATTTTCATAGAATACTATATGATAAACAAAGTGAGGGTCAAGAACCATCACCCCTTATAAGGATATAATATCTAATAAACATTCTTATGGGAGATAGTTGATTTTTGAAGATGAATAGGTAGTATGGATATCATTAGATGAGGATAAAAGAGGAGGATATCCTGAATATTTATTTCTGGTGTAATTATACAAGATTTTATTCAGTGTTCATTCCTTTTGATGTTAAAAACAAACTGACCGCATTAATGTTTTATATGAAATCCATGCTCTATGAGTTCTTGGACCAATTCATAGTCATGCTCATCGATGATATTCTCATATACTTAATGTTTGAGGATGATTATGTAAAGAACCTTAGATATTTTGTACAGCTTCATTGAAACCACAATATATATGGGAATTTTTCTAAGTGCAAGTTTTTGAAGCTGGAGGTTTAGTTCCTTAGACATATGGTGTCATAATAGGGTGAGTCCATGGATCTATCAAAGATTGAAGAAATGTTTTATTGGAAATCAACTAAGAATTTGGAATATATTGGTAACTTCATTGGTCCTATAGGATATTATCATAGGTTTTTATGTAAATCCTCATGGATTCAAAAAATATTAATGGATTTTATAAATTAAAAACAAGAATTTAACTGGACTGATTAGTGTCAAGCATCCTTTAACTACCTAAAGGAGACGTTTATTAGTTCCTAAGTTATTTCCTTACTCTCGTATTTGGTCTTTGGGTTTTTATTGATGTATCATAAGTTGGATATCATATATGAGTCTAGGAAGTTACTTTCCCTTAAGAATAACTATAACGACATTGAGATGGAACTAGGAGCAATATTGTTTTCCCGCGATCTGTGGAAACATTACCTCATCGGTGAGTGCTTTATGGTCATTAGAGACCAAACAGGTCAGAGGTATGTTTTCACCACATTTTATTTGAATCCATGTTAGGGAATTTGTATAGAATTTCTCTAGGATTTTTATTTAGAGAACTCTTATTCCCATGGAATGTCAATGTTTTTTAATATGTGTAGAGTAGGAAGTCACATGGAGATATCTTTAGAGATTATTAGGATTCTTAAAAAGAAATTGTGGAGTTAATGGATTTGAATATTAGTGCATGGGAGGATGATGGAATAATATTATTTCATCAGATGATGGTGGAATATTCATTATTATAGTTGGTTGAGGAGAATTAGTTGGGGTTATCAAGGCCAGAGGTGATCAGGGATCATGTTAAACATTATAATGATCTAGAGGTGTAGTAAGAAGATTCCAAAAATTGAATGTTATTCTAAGGGAGGATAAATGTTTTTTTTGAAATGTATGAGTTATTTTTTATGAGTATCATATATTACCCTTAGCGATGCATCTGAGCATTTCTAATATATATTAAGGATTGAATAGGTAGATTTAGTGGATTGTAATGGAGTTGTCAGTGGCATATTTTTTTCATAATGTTTGTTTTTCTAGTAGGTGAAGGTGGAAAATTGTGTCCCTTATGGTTTGTTTAAGCCCATTAGATGCCCCTGTGTGGAATTGGTAGGAAATACCTATTGAATTAATCACTAGGTTTCTCTAGTACTAGGGGGGATATGATGACATCTGGGTGATCATTTTCCAACTGATTAAGTATACCCATATTATGGAGATTTGGGAGTCGAGTTTCATGGATGTTTTAACAAGGCAGTTTGTAGAATAAATGGTGTGACTATATTGGGTAGGGATTAAAATTAACTCTAATAAACTCCATAAAATTACCTTAATAGTATTTAGAGGATTGAATAATTATTTTGGATCCCAAATATACTTTACCACAAATGTTTATCCATATCTAGAAGAGAACATGAAGCGTACCTTCCAGACACTATAGGATTTGTTATAGTCTTGCATTCAAAATTATGGAAGGTCATTTATAAAGTATCTATTCTTGGTTATGTTTTCCTATAATATTGGAGATCAAATATTTATCATTAATTACCCATTTGAGGTATTATATTGAAAACAATGCTGATCTCTGTTATGTTGGCCAATTCTTGTTGAGTTAGTAGTCCTAGGTCTAGATGTGGTGCAATGTAAGATGAAGAGGGTTCAGGCTGTCCAAGAGTGGATGATGTAATCCTATACAACAAAAACTATTATCATAATATTAGAGGGATACCCATAGAGTTTTCATGTGGAGACCACATTTTATTTAGGGTTTCCCTTTGATAAGGTAAGTGATGTTTAGTTCAATATAGTATATTTCACCCTTAATTTTTTGATCCTTTTGAGGTCTTGGAGAGTATTGTAAAGGTGGTGTGTTGGATGGAACATTCTCCATGGTTGGAAAAGATCCACGAAATAATACACATGTCCCATATTCATCAATATATTTTTAATGAATCCCTACTCATTAATTAGGGGGATTTTTATATTGAGGTTGACAAGACATTTATGGATCAAACAATTGAGATCAAATATCGTCAAGAGAAAGTGTTGTGTGGTAATTTCATTCAATTAAATTGTGGTATATGGAGGAATGTTGGTGTGGATGAGAGTATTTGGGATAATGAGACAAAAATTTATTCTTATCATCCTTCTTTTTTTGGTATTTTCTTATTTTAGTTGTTTTTAATTGATAAAATATTTACTAGATTATTACTGGCATATGAAACATATTCTTTTATTTTTTTTGGATTTATTTGGTTGGTGGTCATGTTTTTGATGTAATGGTTTCTTTGAGAGGTATCTCATGATATAATTATTTAATTTTTCCATTCACATCAATATTTTTGGGTTCCTTTTAAATATTAATGGATGAGAATTTATTGAGAGGTATCTAATTTGATGACCAAAACCTTCGTGCACATTACATTTCTTGGTTTTGAATAATAGAGGATCAAAGAAAAATATTTTCGGGTTTTTATACATTAATCATGGAGAATTTCATTTAGGGTAACATGTTTTGTGGACTAGTCCTTCTGGGAGAAGATGATGTGGGGATGGGTGCACCATGTTTTGTGAAATTTTCCTGAAGGCCATTTTTGAGGGAATTTCACATTTCATTACATCCTATGAGAAAAAACCTAGGTAAAATAATAATTATGTCCAATTTCATTGGGTAATGGGTGTGGTGACCCCCCCAGTGAAAAATATCGCATGGAGAGAACACAACACCATAGAGCTAGCTATAGTGGCCTATGAGGCTCTTGGTGTGGAGTTGAGGCGAGATCGAATTGGGTGTTAGGAGGATGAAATAAAGAGGGGTTCCACCACACCATTTCCTTTTATGTGGTCTGTTGAAAATAGTTTATAAACTGAACTTATGTCATGGGAGGCTAGTTTTGGTGTGAAAAATTGAGGGAGTTATAACATGTTAGTGTTAAAGGAAAACCATGGGAAATGGGGATCCATTATGCAATGGTCTTCGACATGACCTGAAAAAATGAATAATGGAATTCACCCACACTACAATGATATGTGTGGTGGTGGTCGAAATGTGTTTTCATGGGTTTTAAAGGTACATAATAATTGTAATTAAAAGGAACTAAAAATCAGATCTCCTGTCTATCTGGATGTACTTTAGGCATTGTGGGAGTCACCTCCCAAGGAGAATATTCTGGACACCCCTATAAATTGAGGATTGGATACTATTTTGTTTTTAATGTTTTTCCCTAAAACTCTAGTTGAGTTGTAAGCCTCTCTCTACCCTCCAACCTCATATATTAAGAGTATAAACATATCTATTCAAAAAAATGAAGTCTTACAGATTAATCTATCACGATTATCTCTTCTAATATTTTTTTCTCTTGATTTGTCATCTTTTAAGATGATTTCATTAGAAGAACATGCCTATATTATAGGCCATAATCAAGAATGATCTATTAGTGGATTTCCGTGTCAAGTTTCTAGGAATTTTTCATTCAATTTTATTGTGTTTACTTTAGTAGTGGTTAATCCATGATAATTAGTTCTTTCTAGGATAATTTTGAAGTTCAATTTTAGGTAGGGGATATGATCCATCCTTTTATTTGGTACATATATGTGTTTATAATGCTCATGTTTTAATTTAAATGGATAGTATAGTTTGACATAAAATAAATATTGAAGTAGGTCAAATTAATTTAATGGTGTGGGGATTATTTCACATTTGTTTATTGATTACCATGTTATTTCCATTTGATTACTCTTAAGACTTGTAATTCATTATGATGTGTATTCTATTTTTTCAGAAAGTTATGAACCCTTTATATTATTGTTTTCTTAAAATAAAACCATCAATAAAAGGCTAGACACTTATATATGGATATGAACTAATAGTGTATACGTATAGAATTTTTTATAAAAACACCGATGAAATAGATATGGAAATTATATGATATCCCTATTTGGAAAACATTATGGTGATTACGAGATCTATAGTCTACTGTTATGTGTGGTAATGACATGTTGTGTTTCTATTTTATTTTTTTTGGATCTAGTGAGGAATGTATGTTGATAGTGGTGACCTGTATGAATGTGGAATGTGTTGATGTAGTAGGGATACAATTGCTTTGTCATGATATGTGTTCAAGGTAGGATATTATATTTAGTTGACGACCTTCATTGTGTGTTATTGCATAGTTATTTGGAAGACTAATCATAATATTCTAGTAGATATGGAATGTGACTTGATAATGATATAGTGGGAATAAAATTGGATGGAATTAAATAAATATAGCTGAAATTTAATGTGTGGTAATTGGATAATAATTTGAATATTGATATGTGGATCAAAATTCATTGGGTAATGACTAAAATCAAATAAATTCTGTGATTTGGAACGGTTTTTCATTAAATATTTTATTTAATAGTTATTAAATAGACATTTTTAATAAATAGATGATCTAGAAATTGGTTAAATTTATGAGTAAGGAGGTTAATATGGGTTGTGTGAGGATTATTTGTGTTGGGAGTTTTATTTTGTGGTGGTAGAAGTTTTTTTAACTAACATGCATAGCCAAATGATTGCCTTAGTCTGGGTTGAAGCTGTTATAAACCATAGGTGACATCCCAAAGACACCAAAGAATAGAAATAAGATTTATTGGAATAGTGAAACGTGGGGGGGGGGGGGTTATTTTACCTAAATTAAAATGAGAACCTAAAATGTTAAAATAATGCAACCAAAAACTCTATATAATTAAAAAGTATAAAGAATTTAACTCATGCATTGAAAAATTAAATAATAATATTATACCAGCAGTGATAAAGTATAATGAAGTGACTCAAAAAAATAAAATATTTCATAACACAAAAAAACCAACATAGAATCACTCTAACCACTCAAAGAGATGAACTCCAAGATTAAAAATTCCAACTTGAAGAAGTAACATAGTGATGTGACACTAGAGAAATATGTGACCTTTCATGTACCTATGTCATGAAGAATACCGTATGTATATGAACCAAAGGGAAAATGCCTGGGGTGAGTAATCATACTCAATAGGATTTTCCTATGAGAATTACCAAATAACTATACTAATATACATATATTTTTTATCACAATTTGAAATAAAATTTATAATAAATAGGAACATAAAAATAGTTTTTTCGTAATAAAATAGAATATGAAAAAGAAATTGTACTAAATCAATTGTTCATTCTTTCTTTCCACTTAGTATACCAGTTCAATATATCTCTATATTTCTCTCTTTAAAACAGACACGCATGACATCAATTTCCATATACATGAAAATGGTGATTCATCCATTCACCAAGCCATCACTTAGTGAACCAATTTGATTATGGTTCTTATAACCATGATAAATCAAACGTTTTTATTGTTTGATGGTGCAACATCCAACCATGATGCATCCCACATGCACATGATCAAATTTCAAACATGATTCCAAGTTCTCACACAAATATATTCTACATAAAACATTTCAAACATTTAAAATAGTCCACAAAAAATCATGATTTCATTAAACTAAAACAATAATTTTAAAATAATAATTTAAAATTTTAAATCATGGGGTTTTCCACTAATACATTAAAATCCCTTTCTTCTAAAATCATAAAAAAAGGTTTACTTCATGAAATAATTTGACATGTCCTTTTAAAACCAAAATAGAACACTTAATAAAAAATAGGACATCATGTTCTATAATAAGTAGAGAATATAGGGATGCTACCTAGTTATCAAAGAGTTATGAAAACTATGAATAACACTAAAAAAACTCTAGATATGAGCTCACAAAACCTTTCCACTAATAGTTCTAATCAAGATATCTTCAAGAAAAATTATTTATTTCAAACATATCTATTAAGTGTTATATCTAACATTCTTGGCGAGAGAAGATGTTGGAATCTATTGATAAATATAGAAAACATTGACTTTTGTTTGATTCTAGATATCCAAAAAACTTTGATTCAAAATTCCAACATACAAATTAAAATAAAACAACAAGAAATATTAGGGAATGAGTGGATTTCAATTTCATAAGAGAGAAAATTTAAAATGAGTTTATTAGCTCTAGAAACCAATCTAAAATCTAATTTTCAGAAAATAAATGCATGGTGAATGGTTAGGTGACATAGTTTGTGAAACTATGCACTAACCATGTGCATTATAATATCTCCAAATCACCGAATTTCATAGGTGGTTCTCATGGTTTGATAATATATGTTCGCAAAATGCATTCCCCTTTTCTCCAAATACACAGTTTTACCTGGAACCCACACGGTTTGGACAAATAGTGCACCAACCATGCATCTTCCCATTGAATCCTAGAATATTGTACATGGTTTCATGGAGAAGTATCCCAATTTCACCAATACGTTTACCCTTAAAAATGATTCAAAAACACTCTAAAATAATATATTAACTCAAGAAAATAATCCCATATATTATATAACATTAAAATACTTAATAAAATGGTAATTTACCTAAGTCCCGTTCATCTTACTATTGGATGTGCACTGAAATATTGATTCTTGAGATATATGTACACATGAATATGATTCATGTTGAATATTTATATAATATGATATTATATATAGTGTACATTCTATATATGAATATTATGCATGTGTTTTTAATGCATGGTAAGTATGAATATTATATAATTTATTTATGTCATATATATATATATATATTATTTTTGAAAAATGGTTTATTCATTAGTTATAACCCATTATGAAGAGATTAAAGGATTTTCATTAATTTATTGAAAATATTCCATGAATTTTATCCAATAGAAAAAAATAAATATGATGCATTACAAATTGGGATGTGGGGTTTCCTTGCATTTGACTGATCCCATTACTTCACCCCTTCACTA
Source organism: Viscum album (assembly GCA_963277665.1). Taxonomy (NCBI): domain Eukaryota; kingdom Viridiplantae; phylum Streptophyta; class Magnoliopsida; order Santalales; family Viscaceae; genus Viscum; species Viscum album. The sequence goes on from OY728120.1 coordinate 1,455,225,051, forward strand.
GGGTTTCTCACCTAGATTTTTCACAGTGGTTGATCCTCTTGGTGGATTTACATCATTGTTTTTATCTATCTCCTTAGGCTTTTTCCTTTTATTTTCTTCATTTCACACTTTCCATGTTGTTCTTATAGATTTTATTCCCCATGGTTCCTCTCCCGAGGGGTGTTCGTCATGATCCGATCGTCTGAAATTAGTTTACCTCAGTGGTATTTTAGGGTATTTTCTATGGATTTTTCTATGTTTTGGATTCCCATTTTCATGGTTTTTCTAGTTTATTACTATTCATCCTTTTTCTCTTCTCTAAAGGGTTCTCCAATTCTCAACTCACTGAGTGTCTGATCTTCCTCTTGGTCTAGTGGGTTTTCATCCTTTTCTCTCCCATCTCAGCATTTATTATGCATTATAATCTCCCTAATGAAGTATTCAGTTTTTATTAATCTACTCTAAATATATTATTCTATGTTCCCAACTTGTTGGTTCAAAGCGTTGGTATCTTGGGATGGTTTGGGAGGTGCTGGCTGAGGCGTCGCTGGGGTCCAAGGAGGTGAGTCTTGCTATTGGTCATGTTATCATTGGAATTAAATTTTTTTCTCTTGAATATGTTTGTTAAGTATCTTGGTGGGTGTGGTTGTTGGTCCGACATATGAGGGTTTTTAGTTTCTCAGGTGATTTTCATCCTCTAGTTGTTTGATCATGGATTTAATGCAGGTAGGATGATAAGCCCCATTAGATGGGATTTGGTGGGCCTGACATAGGTCAAAACTCACTTTTGGGGTTTGAATCCACTTTTAATCTACACTGTATTCATGTAACATTGTTTCTTTCCCTATTGGTCCAGTGTGGTTTCTTGATGGTTCATTTAGGATGTGATGTTTCAGAGGTCGATGATGTTTTTGGAGGTGCATTACACATTGGATTGGTCTAGTGGTGTGTGATGATGGAGGTAGTGATCAGAGGTGGTACACAAGGATAATGGACATAGGTTTTTCAGGTATTCTGAAATTTTAATTATTTTAGTTCAGTTTGGTTTTTCTAGTTTTAGAATTTTGTGTTTTAGGTGGTTTCTATTTGTGATTCTACTATAGTGGAATTTACTTGTGGGATGTTGGTATCTGAATAAAATATGATTTTTGTGATTGTTATCACTTAACGCTTATAAATTATTTTTCTTGAAAAAAATGTTTACCTGGACAAGTAGTGTGATGTGCATGAGCTTTTGATAAAATATTATCCTCCGGAAGATTATTTTTTATCATTTGAGAAGGCACTATCATCCATTTTGATATAATGTACCATCATGATACAGTCATGGATCTATATCTTGACGTATCACCTTGGAGTTAGGGTGTGTTCATTCATTTATCCTTATGATCTCCCTCATATGTAGTCCATAGAAGAATGTAGGAGGAATACACTGTAAATCTAATTTTATAAGTACCCTATTTTGAGATAACATTAAACCATTGATTCCATTATGATAAATCTCTTGTGTTTTGGTTTCTCCTACATTGTAAATGATTAATTAGGGATCATGCAATACCCATCAGTGGTATCAGAGGGACGATATTTTTTGATTTTGACATGTTTGAATCAAGATTTTTCATATATTAATAAAAAATATCAATTTTTAAATTTGAAGATGTATTATAAACCCATACGTGAGTTTTGTAAAGGTAAATGTGATTTATCCATATGTTGTTTGGTTATGTTAAGGTTATACCATTATTTGATCGAGTTAAATAAAAGTATATATTCTTTTATCCTTATGTGATATACTTACCCAAAAGGTATTCACAAGGGTAACCTATTTGTTACCTTTTCATAGATGAGTAGTGTAATGGTATTAAACTTATGTGAAGGGTTTTGCATAAGGGTCATCGTAACTTCACCCTTACACATAAAGGTATTAGAAATACTATGTAAATATCCTTGATGTTTACCTTTATATAGAATATGAAATATTAAGTGTACCCCTATGCAAAGGAATAGTTTAAAGGTAACAGCTTTATATGATAGTTATTAATAAGGGTAATCTACATATTACATTTAAATAGTTGTTTCTAAATTGATATTCATTAAGGTAACCTATAATATTACATTTACATGTACTTCTAAAAACATCAGTTACCCTTATGAAGAGTGTGTGTGTAATGATTATAAGAGTATACCATTACACAGAATTGAAATTCAATGTAAGGATAATGAGAAAATTGTTAAAAAATAGTTCTTAACATATTAAATATTTTTAATGGTTTATACTTTTTTTATAAATCATGTTAAAATGTATTTTAGGAATAATTAATTCATAGAGATTTTATAATTAAATAAATAAATAAATAATAAATTGTTTCTAATTAAATAATTAAATATTAATTAACACTTTTCCCTAAATATTTAAGTTAACGTCTTAAAATTAGTTTTAAAAATTTAATGACATTTCATATGATCTATAAATAAATAGTTTATTAAGAAATAATAATAGGTGATTTATTGAGTTTATAAATAAGAAAAATATATGATATTCAGATTATATAAAATGTGTATATATTACAAATTAAATCATAAAATTTTAAAATTCATAAAATATAATATAAATTCCCGTTAATATAAAATATAAAGGCTTTCATTTTAAAATTAATATAAAATGTTTATATTCTTGCTAAATTATATAATTTTTAAAATTAACATTTATTTATGAATAGTTAATAAATGTCTCATGTTTTGGAAAATAAATAAATTGATTATTTGTTTGTTATATTTAGTTGATATTCATTTTTTGTAATTTTTTTATTAAATATGAATATTTTCTATTCCCATTTATATGGTAATATATTCTAGGATAGATACTTGTATATTATGCTACGATTGATATGATACAATTTACTTTTCATCTACCATAACCTCAAATTGTTATTTTTAGTAATGAGATTCAGAATAGTTGTTGTGATTATTTTGTGGACATTGGTTGTTAGAATTTTTATGAATTGAATTCTCTCTTGAGTAAAGTATCACCACGTCAAGGGACTTGGGGTTCGACCATCTTATTTTCTATAGGCCATCCCTTTATTAGAAAGTGAATGTGGTAGTCTATCTGTTTCTCAAGGCTTGCTGATGGAGAGATTTTCAATCTCATATAACTTCATACCATTACACTAAAAATTCTTATACGTTATTTATATAATATAACCAGATACATATGAATATACTTCCCTTCTATAATTGGGTTACTGACCCAAACTTATGGGGTTTTTAAGGAGTTTAAAATTAATATGGGGTGATAACATTAATTTCGTGTCTATAACTGGGATTTTAGAAACTAAATTGTTAGAAGAAAGAATATAGAAAAGGAAATAAATCATGAAAATAATCTGATTACCTATGGTGTAATAGTTTTTAATTTAATATGAATATTATGTATAATAAATTGATGAGACTAAAACCCCTCAAATAATGAGTGAGAGAATTTTTTTTAAGGAAACACTTGTTAAGACCTTGATCATCCAACCGGGTAGGTCATTTCATAATCGGGTACCCATGGATTATCTTTGGTAAGACAATAAGGTAATGGGTTATACTACAAAATCCTTGGGTATGTCATTCGATAGATGGGTTCCCCTGAATTATCCTTTAATTGATTATGTTTTTGGTTTTTGCTAGGTTACACTAGCCAGGAAACCCTAATTGGGTTAGGATACTGGAGGAATAGGGTTTGGTGAATACATATGACGGATTTGGATAAGTGGATATCTTCTCAACTATTTAAGAGTCACAACTATTATGATTGTGAAATTTCCCCACCTATATGACTATATTTTTATGAAACTCCATAACATAAAAAATTGATAGTTAAATATGGATATTATATTAATAAATGGATATGATGTTTGAGGTCCCAATTTTTAGTTGGCTTTCATTTATTTAAATCTCTTATGAAAATATATAATACATGGTACTCACATAATGATATGATTTGTTTACATATTATTGAATACTTCACAATAATCCTATTGAGATCATAAATAGGTTTGACCTATAAAACTATTAATGATAGGTATCTAGGATTGATAAGTGATCTCTAGGTGAAGCATATATAGTACCAAAATTTAAATGTTATAGAATTCAATTACTCTTACTTCAAATCATAGGTATAGGATATCGGGTGTGCATGAACCATTTATATTGAAAAACATAAACTCAGAAATAAAAGGTAAATGAGGAAATGTGAACATAATCTTTGTGTTGGTAATGGAGAAATAGTTTCTATATTATAGGTTAACACTTATGATTTGATTTCACTAAGTAGATTGATCCAAGAATTTAAAAACTGTTATTTTTTTCCAACTATAAATAGGAATTTTATTTCTGTATATTTTGTACACAATATGTGATATTCATAAATTGTTATGAAAAAAGTGTCTATATATATAAGAATTCAATTTTTCAAACTTTTGAATATAACTAATGGTTTATATATCCTGGATATGCATAATCTTTTTTCAAAACATTTAGAATATGAATTTTATGGTTGATTCTAATCCTACATAAATTTGGCATTGTCTCCATGGAAATATAAATTAGAAAAATCTTCATAGACTCCTTTGATACGGATTACTAGACTCATAATGTTATAAATTATTTTATACACAAGAACCTTATTTATTGTTAAAAATTCCTAGTCACCTTTTGGGAGAAAATGTGCGAGGAATAATGGACTATTGTATCTTCTACATAGTTCTTTATGTTTAATAATGAGTTCTAAAGTAATTGGTGGTTTTAAGTACTCCAATACTTTTAATGATGAATTTATTTACTAAGGCATGTGTTTAGAATGCAGTGAAAAATAAATTAGTTAAAATTTTTAAAGTCATCCGATCAGATCGGGGTGGTGAATACTTGAGCAAGGAATTCATAGCCCATCTAAGAAAGTGAGGAATTATTTTACACTATACTCCTCGAAGAACTCCATAATGGATTGGTGTATCCCAAAGGAGAAATCAAACATTTTTTAAATGGATTGATTGATGATGAGTTTATGCGACCATCCTATATTATTTTGTGGATATTCAATAGAAACTGATACAGTTCTAATAAATCACATTACATTTAATTGATACATAAAGACAACATATGAGATATGGTTTGGAAAATCTTTCTATTTTACTTATGTGAATATTTGGGGTTTTCAATCTTACATATGATGTTTGAATTTTGATGAACTCAACCATATGTCTAATAAATGCTGGTTTAATGGTTATCCTAATTAAACCATGAGATATTATTTATACCACCTTACAAAAATAGTATTTTTGGATCAAATTGGTATATTACATGAAGAGGAATATCTAAATAGAGAATAAAATGGGTGGAAAATGAACTTAGAGAAGTTAAATACTAAAAATCAAAAAACATTTTTGATATTGAGGTTGATCTGGCTCTATAAAAAGTTGTGGATGGACAGCTGCCTAAATTTACCCAATAATCATGAAGATCTGGTAGGATTCATCAAGAACCTGAGAGATATATATTAATCATGGATAATTGAGATGATGTAATGTTCATAGTATATGAACATAAATCCTACTTAGAGACCATTGAGCGTCCAAATTCAAAAAAATACTTAAAAGTCACAAATTATGAGAAGGAATCCATGTATAATAACCACACATATAACTTAATGGATGCTCCTAGAGGGTTGATACCCAAATGGAGATATTGGGATTTTCTATAAGAAAACTATCATGGATGGTATCATGTCTACATATAACATATTAAAGGTGGAAATGGGTTACAGAAAACATTTGTGGGATTGACTATGAAGAGACCTTTTCACCAATTATAATTATAAGGTCTTTTTGGATTTTTCTAGACACAACTACCCATTATGATTATGATATATATCAAATGAATATCAATACCACTTCCCTTAATGGGAATTTAGATAAGGATATTTATTTGATATGACATTACTGAAAATTAAATTTTTATTTGAAAATGAGGAGTCGTCGTGAAAAAACCCCTTTAAGTGGGACTGAAATAGCGATGGCCTATAGAATCACCTTTAGCTAAGAGCTTACAATCAATAGGTAACAACCAAATACCAGAGTACAAAATCTAATGCTCACTTGATCTCCCTTTTCTGGATAGAGCATTGTCAACACAATTCCATTCCCTCCAAGGGGGATTGATGGAGATATCTTGATTGAGAAAAGATATGAAACTTCTAATTTGATAACTCAACTCCCAATGAATAGAATCCTTCTTCTATAGAATCCGAATAATAATAGTAGAATCAAACTCAGTAATAGAAATCTAGATGTCATGCTCTCTACAGAGAAATATACCAGTGTGCATGGCTCTCACCTCAGCACCTAAGGACAAGCGTGGAATATAAAAGGAACTAATGCAAAGAATAAAAGTACCGCTCATGTATCTTACAAGACCACCACCCTTCATCTGTCCATCACAACATGAGCCATCCAGAATTAATTTGAACATTGATGAGGGTGGTTTCCTATAGATCCAACATCCATAGTAACTACTTATATTACCCAAACTCAAGTAGCATACTGGGATAATCATTCTCAAGGGGAATGAATCCGTAGCACATTTCATCAAAACCCCTAGTAAGGCCATAATAATTTTTACATGCACCTTCACAAAGATGAGTGACATCTTAGATCCTTCTCTAGAGTTGTTTATTGATTCCCATAGAACCCAATAGATCACTAAAAAAACCATTCCGTGAACCCTATGTTCCACCTTTTAAGACCCAGCACCTTGAAACGAAGTGTACATAATATCCTACATAGATCCCGATTCACCAATGATGTTATGCTCCTGCTTCATATAACTCCAAATACCCTTTAGCCAGTCTCATTGGTAGGAGACATGGAAACCTATTTCCAAATGGGGTGCTGCAAAAAACTGAGAGTGAGAGGATAAGGAAATAACTTTCTTCTTGATGTTGTCATCTCTGGGAATACATTGATTTATCAATCTCCAAACACAAAATTTTATTTTCACTGGAATCTTCCTACACTGTAGCCATTGCTGAAATAGATCCACACTCCCCCCATTATGAAGGAGCTTCCTATAATCCCAATTGTAGAAATTCCTAGAACCTGACCTCATAAAATCACACTTTTCTGATTCATCAATTAGCTTGATGGTATCATAAAAATGTTTATGCTCACTATTCTGTATGTCTTCCCGAAAATAAAGATAAATGCATGACTCTATGAAGGGAATACCTGTAGTATGACACCCTAAGAAATAAAAAGGCTCCAATACCGAATTATTAGACCATAAATTTATTTATCAACTACCAACAATCCAATGGGTGTGTACCTGAAAATTCTCCACCTCTTCTTTTAAGCTTTTAGCATGACTAGACATTCTGCTATTGTGATCTTCTTAATTTGACTAGTCCTCCCAATATCTGTTTCTCATAAATCATTCCCACAAAGGATTCCCATCAACCACATCCCATGCTAGTCTTTCTTTCTCGACCTGAATTGTTTCAACCACACTACGATGAACCACACCACCATCTTCAACAGGCTTGGCAATGCGATTCTAGGAGGCCCAATGACAGCGACCAACCTGGTTGGCATCCCATAGAAAATCATTCATGGAATTCTCTAATTTGGTATATGATAAAATATGATGGATTTAATAATAAAAATAATAATTTTACGCTTTCCAATTTGGAACGGTCCATTTATTGACTAAAGAGGGATTATTAGAGTTGAAATATTGAATTTGATAATGAAATCAAAGAGTTTTCTTTCATCAATAATACAAATGATTGTTATATATACAAGATTCTTAGTGGGAGTATAGTATTATTTATAATAATATGTATAGATAACATACTAATGATTGGAAATGTCATCCTGGTACTTTTCATTGTGAATATATGGCTGGGTAAATGTTCATCAATGAAAGACGTGGGTGAAACAACTTACATAATCAGTATGACGATCTCTAGATGTAGATATAATAGGTTTCAAGGGATGAAGTACTTTTTTTGATAAATTTTTATTGTGGTTTAATATGGATAACTCCAAGAAGGGGCATTTTCCACTATTTCCTAGCATGAATATTATAAAGATTTAGGATCATTTTGATGTATTATAATGGATGTATGTGATTCCTTATGTGTCATCCAAAGGATTTTCATTTATTCTTTGTTATGTACAAATCCTAATATATAATATTATTTATTAATAATACTAGTGATATTCACAAGATATTTGTAAGGAAAATACTAAGTATGTGATAACGACTAAGTATATGTTAATTAAATTTGTTAGAGAGGATGATATTTTTGAAAATTATTACATAGATTCTAGTTTCCAATGAAAAAAATATGATATAAAATCTCACTCAGGATTTTGTATTCTTAAATGGTGGATAAATTAGTTGGTAGAGTTTCCAGAAATCCACCATAGTAGTATTTAAGATGTAGGAATGATAAATAACTATATTTGATGATATGAATTAATATATTTGGATCAAGATGTTCATTTTTCAACATGGAATGGTTCCGTGATTTGAGGAAGAAATAAAATATAGTTATGAAAATATTGGTGTTGTTTTTAAAGATAAAGAACCTTATCCACATCGATGGACAAAACATATACTTTGAAAATACTATCTCATATGGGAGATCGTTTAGAGGGGCGATGTAAATATCAGTTCAGGGACTACAAAAAAGAATGTTTGTTGATACATTGAAGAAGCCATTATCACAACAACAAAAAGAGGGTCATGTGGAATCTATGGGTATTAGAGACATGAGTTATTTGTTGTGGTGGTTATAAATATATCATTTTATTATATTAAAGGAAATATCCAATTTTCATTCACTCATGTAGGCTATAATTTTATTTTACATGAACAATGAAATGATAATATCCCATAAAAGAACAAATTTTAGTTGACTCAAACTGATGATCATTATTGTGTATTATGGGTTGTAATGATATGATAATGTTTGAATTAAAAGAAACATTTATTCACTATAAAGAGTTCTATATGATATATGATGAATATATTCATGATTTAATACATAGAGGCTTATTACTTGGATTGATTTGCTAAAATAGTTAGGGTGTATACTTAGGGTGTATACTTATTATCAATCATTTTTACCTAAGGTTGGAATGATACCAAGCATTATAAAATTCAAACTTTAATACCATACTTACACAGTTATACTTTTCAACATAACTAATACAGGGGTTGTTGGGTATGTTACTGGTCATGTCATCAATTGGAGAACATCCAAGATGGGATATTTCCACTTATATGAAAAATTTAATACATATTGACCTTAGGTTAATTTGACATGGAAAATTCCTATTCATTCTTAGTAGTTTCACATATCATTTTTTCAATTACTTGGATAAGTGAAATGTGATGATCTAATTAGATAAATGAATGATATGTGATGTATTCATTGTCATTGCCTTTTTCAAAGGATCATGGAATGATGAGAGGAAAATACTATATTGATAGGTTCTATGCCTAGTGGTCACTAAATGTCAAGGAAAAATTAATTATATAGCTCTATATATGATGTATATGATACATATTAGGGTGGACATGTTCATATAGAGATAAAAGTATATTGGATAGAGATCACACTAGGCCCCTTTAGTAGCTTGAGTAGTACTAATTATTTCTTATATGTCTCTATTTTCTTACATATATGAAATATGGAATTCATAGTTGTTTTCCACACTTCTAAGGGCCACATGGCTATACAGTTGGGCCCTTGTATAAATATAAAATTTTTAACAAATGTTTTTCTCTAAATGAAGTGAGTTTGATTAAAAGTCATATCTAAAGGAGTTTTGGATGGATTCCCAAATATTGGTGATGTTTTGGTTAACTTCCTTGTTGGATTTTAGTGCAAGTGGGTGAATGTTGGATGTACACAAAAATATGGATTCATGTGATGCATGTACACATTCATATGATGTATGAGAGAGAGATATATAATATGATATTAAATATATTTAATGTTTAATATATGAATATGATGCATGAATATAATATATATATGATATATATGAATTATTTATACCAAATGGTTTACTAGTTTGTTAAAATCCATTTTGAATGGATTAAAGTCTTTTTATTAATTCAATGAAGATATTTAAAGAATTATATCCAATAGATAGAAAATCCTATGTTGTATTTGGATGTTGAGCCTCAAGATTACTCTATATAGAAGAATGGAATCCTATGCTATTGGTGGTGTGATGTTCTTGGGAATTTGCTATATTATCTTCCTTATGTAACTCAATATATATCATTTTAGAAGGTTTTAGCATACCTTCGTATAATCAGTATCTTCATAATATTATATTGGATCCACTGTCCAACATATCAACTCGGAGGAATGGTGGGATAATTCCTGGCTCCTCATGATACCCCTGAAGCACACTCCATCAGAGAATGATGATGAAAGTGGTAAAAAAACATTTTCTAGGTAATATATTTTGCGATCATATTAACCTACTAGCTTCTTGAAGAAATGTATCTTGTTTTTTGGTTTTATTCTGCTAAAAATGATCATTTGATGATCATACAAAACCCAATAGTCAAATTGTCCCCACTATTGGTTATTCAATCCTTATAATCCTGTATATTTTTGTTTATTTGGAAAATTTCAAGGTACTGATATAGAATAAAGGAATCTTGTTCCAATGTGTCTTCCTAAATATGATTATGTTTCCATAAAATTCACACAAAAAATATACTCTTTCCACATAACAACATCTCTTGTTTGTCCATAATCTTTATGAGCATATTTAAAAATGTAGAATCTGGTCCAAGATCAACATAGTCCCATTGAATCACATCATTAGGATTAGGATAGTTCTTCTTCAATAAATATTAATAAAATACATTATGTTCAAAAGTAAATTGTGGAGGTAAATCCAAATGACAATCCACACCACCAATACATTCTAATATTTAAAAAGTGTAGATATACCTGGGAGACACTTTACCTTACTTACCTAAATATTAATGCACTTTTCTTGGAGATAATTTCAAGAACATATAATCTCCCACATCAAATGAATAAAACTAATGATGATAATCTATAGTAGATTTATGATTAATTTCTACTATCACCATCCTTTTCATGATCATATAATTTTTTTAACTATTTCCTAAACAAGTGTTGTTCATACTAATGAAACTTAAAATATATCTTCACAAAAAAGGAAGGACCGATAAGGATTATAATAAAATGATGAAAAATGATTCATATGTAAAATGTCTTGATAGAAATTACTATATGATAACTCCAGTAATGGTATGTGATATTTATGTGAGACTTTGAAATCCATAACACAAGATCAGTTCTTGAATTCTAGAGTTTCAGTTTTCTAATATGATTAACTATAAATTTGAGGATGATAAACCGTGATCATGGTAAACCAGGTACCAAGATCTTTCTATAAGGATTTAAAAGTCAGAGACGTAAAATAAGGATTTCTATCAGAGATGATCAAAATAGAGGATCCATTAAACTTTTCAACTTCTTGAATATAGTTTTTTTTCTAAATCATCCATAGTATGAGATTCATAAACAAGGAGGAAGTGATCCAAATTCGAGAGCCTATCCATAATCACACATATAGAATCATGTTTCCAAAACTGTTCATTATAGACTCATAAAAAATATCATTTTTATCTTCTAACATTTTCAAAATGGTATAGGTAAAGATTTCATTATACTAGCTGGTCATTAGTGTATAGGTTGGACATATTTATAGGTAACTCATCTTGAGACATACTCCACCACTTTCCCTCTGATAATTTCCCACCATAATTGATTTCACAATGACTTATACATATTTTTAATTATAGGATGAACACACCATTTGGAGTGGTGGTACAAAGAAAGGATCCTATGTAGAAAATACTTAAAAATGAACACCTAACAATGAAAAAGAAACCCAAATTTCCCATGTTGTTTCCATACTTCAATGATCTCCCCACCATTGAGTTTTGAAATTATTATATGGTAATATAAATATGATAATTGAGCATCCACGAATCATTCAACTAATTCAGGAATTAGAATCACAAGATAAGGGATTAAAACTTCATTCTTCTAAGCATATTGAATGTGACTATCCACTATCAGTAGAATCAATTTACACTAATCAGAAGCTTCATTGGATAATTTATTATATAACATTCATAATAAAAAATGTCCATAGAATTCCATTTTCATGGCATATAAACCAAATAAGAGTCAAAAATCTGAAGGTATTCAATGGATCACCTTTGGATAAGATTCAAATATCATTTTGAGAAATGCGTTTCAAGATTTTATTGTCTATTGACATAATGAAACATTAACAAATGAGATAGTGATTCCATGTTTTCATGGAATGGAATACCACATAAAATTACAAATCATTGGATAGATAATTCATTTCATGAATTAAAAAATGTCATGATCCATATGCCACCACATTATTTCCTTACATGAGAACACAATTTAGTCTAGATACATATACATAAAAAATAAACCACATATCCCTTACAATGTTATAGTTAAAAAATAATTAGTGACAAATAAGCCTCTCATTATGCTCAAAAATTCATTTTGGGTAATCATCATTTCAATGAAATAGAGTTCCCTCCCATAAAAGCATTGTCATTAGAGATGTGAGTCCTGAGAAGCCTAAAAAATGATTATAGTAACCTAATAATCCAAAAAAGATATCTATATCAATGATATTTTTGGGGGTTATTAAGAGATAATAACTTCAATCTATAAATCTTCCTCTAATATTCCTTTCTCAGATATGATATTTATAGAGAAGGAAACTTATTGAACACCTAAATTACATTTGGATAATTTTTCATATCACAAATCTTCCCATAAAATGAATGAAAATATCTATAAGTGTTCTTCATTGTATTTTTGAGTTCAAAAATACAAAGGAATATCATCCAAAAATACCACAATAAAATAGAATAATTATCATTGAATGAAAAGACTCATTAACTAATTGAGAAACTATAGTGTATTTATAAGACCAGAGGTAATAAACATATATTCATAACAGTCATAATTACTATTTCATGCTTCCTTTAGAATATCATCATTACTAATGTAGAGTTGATGATACAATAAGCATAGATCAATTTTAGAGAACCCTCGGGCTCCCTCCAATTGTCCAATAATGTCATCAATATGAGATAGTGGATATATATTATTTAATGTAACCTGATTCAATATATGATAATCAACAAAAATTCATAATGAACTATCCTCATTTTTGAAAAAATGAACTGGATGAGCCTATCAAAATGTACTTAGTCTGATGAACGTTTTTCATCCCAATTCATCCAACTGATTTTTTCTAAATCCATCAATTTTACTAGTTCCATTCTATATAATGGAAGTGAAATATGTGTTTTCCAGGAATAATATAATTTTAAAATTCAACTCCACATTCAAGTGGAAAACTAGTGAAATATTTAGGAAACATGTCTATTTTTGGATCCATGATGTTTGTAAAATTCTTAGTATGGATTATTTCATTAGTCCCCCAAGTGAATTCTACTAATTAATAAGAAATATCTCTAAACATTGATTTTAATGTGACTTATTTTTCAACATTATCATCCCAACCTGCCTTGAAGATATGCATTGACCCATGAGAAGATATCAAATGTACTCATCAGGCATAACAATTGATATAGGCCTTTAAAAGAACAAAACAATGCATTGCGTTGATCATGTCAAAGTAATATATGTTTAAAAAAAAGTACCAATCAAACTAGAAACCATCGATTGCGATTGTATAAGACGCACATTTAAATCCCCCGCACTCTCCGTTCCCGAGAGGATTCAAGATACTCATGATATGTAGAATCATCTTGATAAGAAATCATAGTTGATCAATATCATGTCAACCAATAAAAGAGTGAGATTCACCAGTATCAAATAGAAAATTAATAAGAGTTGAGTGTAGAATAATGGTACCTCATAATGTTTGAAGGACGCGATTGATCTTCCATGATAATTTTCTCAGCATTATAAAACTACATACTAAACCTACCTTTCTCTATGCATTCGTATAATGAATGAATACTTTGAGGAGTTTGGGTGTTCCTAGAATGACACTAGTTACATTGACTCTGAGGGGGATAACTATTTTGATGAGATTATCCAATGGAAGTATAATAAGTTTAATAGACATGATACATATTCCTTCGAAGATGATTTGGTAGAGTTACCATAAAAACATTGATGATATCCCATTTGATTACTATTAAGACCTGATATTTTTGGTCCCATTAAATCTCACTTCATATGTTTGAATTTACCGAAATAGAAATATCCAATATTTATTTTTTCTGGAGGAAAATTAGATAATCCATTATTTTGATTCTAAGATGCACCGACACCTTTGAAGTAGGTGTTTCCCATTCACATGTTACTAACATTAGAGTTCTAAATGTTCATGTGGAGATAAATGTACATCCACTACTAAGATGTCTAGTGTTATATTTTTCCATTAATGTCTCTATATACACCATCTCTATATATTTAGTAATATAGAGTAAAAATACCTTATAATGAATTTCTAGTTATAGTCCAAAATAAAATTTTCATGCCTTCAAGGATGCACTAGTTTCTACTTCTAGCGTAAAAAGAACAAATTTCATAAACATAGTTTTCTACTCCATCAGAAATAGATTTTCATTCCTAAGGATAATGAAATATGTTTTCATGCATATATTTAATTTTATAGGATATAATTATTTATGGAAAAAATATTATAAGTCCTCCCAAATAATTCATTGGTTGATTTTAATCTGGAAAACAAAATCGATCATGTTGCATGAAATAAGCTAAAAAACTCACAATGCTACGTAAATATTTAGATCAACCCAATTCCTATTTAATTGAAGAATTAGTTTATTCTATTTTTAATCACAATTATTAATTTTTAGGATTTTAATCTGCCCAAATAAATGGTGGATTATTTTTTTAGAAATTTTATAGAATGGTCCACTATTATTTGTTATTTATATAGATTTCCCTGATCAATTTCATGAACAACGTAAAAAAAATACCTTGAACCCACTATTGTTTTACCTATTTCTTATGTGAAACCACATTTTATACATCCTCTTCTTATGAATTTTATACCATCCTTCCAATGATATTTAAATAGAGATAGAACAAAACAGAACTTAGTCATCACTAACTCAAAACTAAAGGCTTTAAATATTACAAATCCTCAAATAAAAAATCATCATAATGAACATAAAAATATTCATTTAAATTAGTAAGCATTCTTATAATTTTCCATAAATACTCAAAAAAAACATGAATAAGGAAGTATTTGTGGGATTTCACACTACTAATGCATGTTTTGAAACTACCATCATCCAAAACCATGATGATGAGATGCAAAAACACTTAGAAGTATCTTAAAATACTTTCTATTCCATTAACACCATGGTATGTTGATGTTTATAATAAAGAGGTTATCAATATATTTTTATTCTATATATTTCCAATTCTAACAGCCCTATATCCTTACTACCATCCCATGATGACAAGAAAACCAATAATTATACCATTTGAAACATCCCCACCAACCCATTATCTTGGTTTTAGTCATATGTGATACTATCCTTAGGTGAAATCCCCAAAATGAAAAACTTAGTTAATAAATTATTAGGTTTTAATAAAATATGGGTGGAAAATTTGGCCCTAAGAACAAACATAACTAGAAAAGATAAAATTAAAACATCCAAATGAACTACATGATGCATTATTATTAATTTTTTGACTCATTTGGAATCCAATAATATAATAATATCATAATAATAGGGATAAAGTATAAAATACTGACTCAAGAAAATAAAAAGACCCAATGACGAAGAAAAACCATTATAGAATAATTCCAAACACACTAATTGTGAAAATAAAAGTTCTAAAACACCAACCTAAAGAAGTATCAACATAATACAACACAAGATAATCAAGAGACCTTTCCGTTACCCGTGTCATGAAGAATAATGTTTTCATATACACCAATGTGATTATATAGGGGGTGGGTAATCAAAACATATATTATTTTCCAAGATAATTATCAACTCACACCATGGGTGTATGAAAATGTTGTCAAAAATTTTAAAAATAAAATTTATAACAGATTGGAATAAAATAATTATTTCCATAATAAAACAGTTTAATAAAAATTAATTGAACTAGTTTTTCATTCATTATTTCCACTTGGAATACTGGTTTCATATTTATGTCACACAAATATTGAATTGAATTATATGGAGGGTCCTATACATACGAGTAGTGAGCCATTAACTCACTGAGATATTTCTTAGGGAGCAAATTTGATTTTGTAACATCTAACCATGATCTATCCCATGTTTTCCTTATTTGATAGAGGCACTTATTACTATGATATGTACCTTATTTACGTAAACACAAGCAAAAAATTTATTCAATGTTATCAGAAAAAACTATTCCATATAAAACATTACATCCCATTAAAATATTTCAATGAACATATTTCTTTCATTAAATAAAATCTATAATTTTAAAACCATCATTTAAAATTAATAATCAAGAGGATTTCTAAAATCCATTCAAATACCCATTTTCCCAAATCACAAAACCAAAAAGGATTCATTGAAGATTTATTTCAACATTTAATTTGAGAATAAAATCAAAAAAATTAATAAAAACCATGAATTCAAATCCTAGAATAAGTGGTGAAGATTGAGAAGCAACCCACCTCTCAAAGAGTGACTAAAATAGTGAATGGCACTAAGAAAACTATTGATATGGTATCATAATAACTTTCCTTCAATAGATATAGTCATGATATAATTAAACGTATCCTATATCAGTGGTCTGTCCATAATAGATTATATTTAACATTTTGGTTGAGAGAAGATGTGAATGTCAAACAATGAAGAGAGAAAACTGATACATATCATTTATTCAAGAGATCCAACACTCTTTGGTTCATTGAAATTGAATTATAGATCAAAATAAAACACCACAAACACTTAGTGAAGGAGATATGTTCAATATCATTACATAAAACAATAAAAATGAGGGATTTATGGCCAAAAAATGTTTTAAACACAAATTTTTAGAATAATAATTTCATGGTTCATGGTTATGATACATGGTCTGGGAAATCAAGCACTAATCGCGCACATTATACTATCTCCAAAGAACCCCAACGATAGTTGGATGAAATATTTTAGAAAACTACAAATCAAATGTGAATTTTACCTCCGTATCAATTTCCATAGTTTCAACTATCACCCATATAGTTTATCAAAACCATGAACCTTCCTAGTGACACCAAGAATCTATTAAACAATTTATTAGAGAAGAAACATTGTTTCTCCAAATCACACACCCTTTAAAACTGTTATCAAACACTCAAGAACTATCTGGAAACTCATAAAACACACATAAGTATTATATAAAATCAACATATATAATAAAAATGTAAATTATATGATACCGGGGGTGTTAAATTCACCCCACCAACGATATTTCCATCCATAAGACGACAGATATTTATAGTGATTTAGAAATTTTTTGTCCACTGATCTTTCATTATGTTTTCTTTTTCTCATGTATCTTCATGAATCTGACCACGTTTCCATAAAACAAGGACCAATTAGATACTCTTTCCATGTAATAATTTTTCATGTGTTTCCACAATCCATATCGGCACATGTAACAATGTTGCATTTGGTGCCGAATCAATTTGTCCATATAAAATCATATTGTCCTGATTTGGATCGTACTTCTTCAATAGAGATACATGATAGAAATTTTTTACAGAGCTATATCATAGTTCTAAATCAAAGAGATATTTCATATCAATAATCCATTATAGTTTTCAAAAGGGTTAGTGTATCAAGAGGAAAATTTAACTTGCTTAACCAAACATCTATTCCGTATCCTTTGAGATACTTTCAGGAACACATGATCTCCCACATTAAAAAATAACAATGGAAAATGATGGTATATATAATATTTCTAAAATATATGATTCATCACTATTACTTTCCCAATAATATGAATTTTCCAAGTTATATCTTAGATAATGTTAGGTCCCAACAACCATGATTCTTTGGCTTATACCCATTTAAGTGGAGACCAACAAGGATTATTATAAAATGCTTCAAAATAAGGAATATGTAATGAGACCTAATAGATTTTATTGTACATGATCTATACTAATAGAATATGATCCACCCCTCCGCCTCCAAAATGAGTAACATAGTCTCAAATTATATATACTTATTTTTGGATAATCCATTTGGATTTTCCATCTATTTTGGGATGATAAGTCATTCTCATGGTTAGTTGGGTACCAAAACCTTCCTGTTAAGATACTCATGTCCAATAACTAAATTAAGTATCTCGAATGGAGATAATAAATACTAGTGTTCCATGAAAATTTAAAACTTCAAAAATATATATATTTTTTATCTTCCACTGTATTGGGTTCATTAATAGGTATAAAGTGAAAATAATTTGTGATCTTATCTATAAAAACCCATATGGAATCATGTTTTCAAGCCATTATTGGTTGATATGTAAAAATATCCATACCTATCTGGTCCCAATTATAGATGGTTATAGGTAAATATTAGAACATACCAGCTAACCAATGTTGATTAGTCTTGACCAACTGACATGTAAGGAATCTCATGATAAACTTTTCATCAATCATTTTAATGTAATCTAACTAGAAATAAATTTTCAATTCCTTTTTAATCATATAAATTTTAAGATGAATGACTAATTTTGAGTGGTGGTATGAAAAAACGAGTTTCCACAGATAAGACTACAAAATGAATATCCGATATCGAAAAATAAATAAAATGTTCCCATATTTTTACCATCCATCAGAGGTGTCCCCACTATTCAGGTTTAATGTTATGATATGGAAATACGAATATGACCCTTGAGCATCCATGACTCATTCAACCAAGTTGGAATCATAGTCAACATATAAAACATTGAAACCCCATTCTTCTTACTACAATCTATTATAATATCCACTCTCATGGAAATCTGTTTCCATTTATCTCAAGTGTCTTTGGATAATTGATTATATGAATTTCCACTTAAAGAATCTCTAGAAAATTCTCTATTTGTAGTATATAAAACATGTTAAAGTCGAACATCATGAGGTATTTGTTCCATAATATTTATTCTTAAGTTTATACATATTTTAAAAAATACGGGTTTCAAGATTTAATGGTATTTGAACATTGTAAACATCTCACCAAAGTGATAATTACACCAAGTATTTGAGGAAAGAACAACTTCCCATAATTCCAAATCATGGGTTAGATAATTATTTTATTTAATTCACAACTATCAGGATCTATGACATACCTAATGTTCTCCTTGCATGAAAAAAAAACTAATTATAGATCTAAACATGTCATAAAAAACCATATATTTCTTCCCAGGTTTAAGAAAAACAATAATTTTTGTCGAAGTGGGCCTCAATTTAATCTCCAAAAGGATTAATATAAATCCTCATTCTAATATAATAGATTTACTTTCCTCATGAGGGCTATCATTAGAAATGTGCATCATCGGATGTTCCAATAAATGGTGATAAACACTCAGTAATCAAAAAAATGCATACACCGATGAAATATTTTGTTTTTTACAAGAGATAATTGATTATATATTTTTAGGGTTTACTGATATTTCTTTATGAAAAATGTAATATACAAGAAAATTGAATTAGAATATCTAGTAACAAAATTTTGGGATTTTTTCATAACATTTATTCTCTCACAAAATAATCAACACAATAAATAAATTTTCATAATGTTGTTTATGAATTTAGTAATACTCTATTATTTTATCCATACATACCGTAATGAAAGAAGTTTGGAACTACTGAGAGAGATTATTCATTAATTCCATGAAAAATATTAGATCATTTTTAGGACCAAAGGGAATGTATACATATAAAAAGTGAGAATAATTACTCTTGAAATATTCCATCAGAATATACTCTTTCCTAACATTGAGTTGGTGATACCATGAGTAAAGATCAATTTTAGAGGACCATTGGGCTCTCTTAAATTGATAAAAACATTCATCAATATAATATATTGGATATATATTCTTTATCATAATCCAATTTAGCTTATCATTATCAAGACTGAGTCATAGCGAACCATCCACCTTCTTGGAAAATAGTATCAGGGAAACCCAATGTGACATACTTGGTCTGATAAACCCTTTACAATCTAATTATTATAATTTATTTTTCAACTCCATCAAGTACAATAGTTCCACTCTATAAGATGGGAGTAAATAATTATTGGTTTAAAAATGTTACCAAACTAAAATTCCACTTCCCTTTATGGTGGAAAACCTATGATGTTTTGGGGAAACATTTCTGGATATCAATCCTCAATGGTAGGAAAATTCCATGTATTAATTATCTCTTTAGTACCCAAAGTGACTATACCTAATTGATAATAATTATTACCAACCATTGGTTCTAAATGTTTTTTTCAAGTGTTCCCTTTCCAACCACATTTACAGAGATACACTAACCCACTAGAATATGTAAGAATTACTCATCGTGTATAACAATTGATAATGGCCTCAAAAGCTACCAACCAATTCATTCCAATGATCATGTTAACTATATCCCTTGATTAAACATAAACTTCTCCATCAATTATTATAGAACATGATGATAAATTAAATTTCCTTCACTCTCACTACTAGAAAGGTTATTGGGAACTCCTAATGGGTGGAATCATATCAATATACAATCCCAATAGATCAATGGAATATGTAGAAATAAAAGTGTATGATGCACCAGTATCAAATATGAAATTCATAAGAGTTGAGTTATGAAGAATGGTACCTTCAATAGTCAAAATAATAGATTGATATTTCTGGATCATCTTCTTAGCACAATATGACTACTTTCTCACTTCACCTTATTCCTTATAGTGACCCATACTCTTCATATAGAGATATTGAATATTAATAAACTAATATTCATTATATAAAATCACAATCCAAACTAGAATCATATAATTTTAGATTATTTGTAAAATTGGATACAAAAATAATGTGTTCATAAAAAATAAACATAATATCCCACTATGATTTTTATAACAAGAACCCTTTGTAGACATATCATACTTATAACCATTCTTCATGACCTAGGGAAAGTAAAAAAATAAAGGGTGAGATCCATTTCATAGTAAGTGAAAACATGGTAGATATCAATGATAAATTAATAATAACATGATCATAAGGGTATTAAAACATGTATACAACATTTTAAAACCACACCCGACATATCATCGAAAAAATATTGAATCATTAAATAAATTAGAGTATTTCATAAGACATGAATACTAATAGAATCAAAAAATACAATCCACACGAGCATGAAATTGGAATAAGGAATAATTTTTTTTTGAATAAATATAATTATATAATATCATTTCCTTAGTCAAGGATCATTTCCAATACTATCATAATGGATTGGATTCAATCCTCATCCCATCATATCTTTAGTCAAGTTTAACTCCCAAAACTATCATAGTGGATAGATTCCCTTATAAAACTGGGATCACTCCCCATTACAATCCTTATTATCACATGATATATGCATCTTTACCCAAAAAATTAAAGGTATACATAATTTAGAGACCACCGATCACATAATAATAATCCATTAGTATGTGTGCCATAAGATCATAAATAATTCATCATATGTCATAACCCATATAAAAAATTGTCTTTATAAATATTTCAATAATTCATTTCAAAAAGAACCAGTAGAAAAAATGGGGTTTAGAATCATATCACCATCATAATAAAAAACCATCTAGAGAATAAATAAGGATGGTTTCTTTGGATCATATCACTAGTTAATTGAAAGTTACATCAAGAGATGTTATCATTAAAAAATTCCTTTTAAAGATCACATGGAATATTTGTTTTCAAATATAATATTTTCACTATGAAAAAACTTATTTAGAATATATAAATTTTATTAATATCATGAAAAAAGTATGTTTGAAAAAAATGGTAACATGTACTGTAAGATTCAAAACATTCAGCAGTAATGATATTGAGAAATTTAAATCCTGATGAGTATATAAAATCAAATATTCCTCTCACATTTTCTAGAAAATATCAATAGTACCTCATTCTGAAAATGGAAATATGATTCCACTTAATTTTTTTAAATTAAAAAATGGGAAAATTTTTACTCTATTCAATAATTTTAAAATATTTAAAACATTCGTGATTTTTATTTATAAAACATTGATACGGGACAAAATGAATTTTCGGCCAAAGCGAGTAATAAAGCTTATTTTTATTAAAAAAATATATTGATATCTTGAGTTACTAAATATAGGAGCATGAAACAAAAACATGTAATGTTATTAAATAACTAAAATAGAATAAAATTCTTGAGTTTCTGGAGAGTTGGGTCATTAATGTTTTTCATTGCGAATATATTCATAAAAATCATGATAAATAATGAGATTATCACATAAATCCATTTCCTCCAGTTAGAATAAACATAAAAGTTATCTAAATTAATGTATTATAATTTAAATATATTATATTTTTATACCAGAATCATTTAAATACAGATAATATCCTATATTATCTCCTTAAAAATTTTAAATACCCATTTATTAATTATTCCATATTAAAATAATTATTTCTGGCTATTGACTATTTCATTTTTATGAGAATTTTGGTACGGTAGTTTTGGTCAATGAAAAATGATCTTGTTTCCATATTATATAGAATATATATTTACATTCATCTATAAGTGTATAGTGAAAAAATAATTACACTTTTCATGGAGATGACATGCTTAATGTATGCATGAACACTATTTTCACTTTTTCACAGATGAAATGAAATAAAGGTAAAAAATTAAACATTATAGAATAATTAATAGATTAAGTAAATCATATATATATATATATATATTAAATATATCATTATTTCCATCCATGTAAATTGGAAATGAAAAAATGAATCACATCACTTTGTGGAGGTGGAAGTTTATATGTATACACAAGGGACATCATTGTTTTCCAACATATTGGAAGGTACAAATGAAGATATTATATTATAATTAGAAAAAATACATATGTAATAAATAATTTATATAATCATTTTAACATTATAATAACAATCCATGATATTTGGTGATGGAAAATGAATTGGATCGCTACATGGATATAATAGTCCACACATAAACAAAAGAGATACTTTTACATCTCATCTAATGTAAAAGAGGGTGAATAATGTTGGTTATGTAATAATATACAATTTCAACATATTTAGGATATTTAAGTTATTATTTTATATTTAATACCATATAATTAAATTAGGTGAAAAAATAACTAAATTTAAAGAGGCTGGGTTAGATGACTATCACTTTGGCCGAATGACATTGTATTCTCAAACATTGAAACTATAATCCATTTTATCCATTTTAGCTATTATTGGATCCACCTTCAGTGGTAAAAATGTGTGTGGAATTCCCTTTTCATAAATTTACAAGAATGCCACTCCTCCTCCACTATAAAAAGGAACTCACACCAACCACTTATTCACACACATTAAACCATATTACTCAACCAATATCTTCTGAAATAATCTCTTAGAACCCCTTAATTAATCCTATAAGCCTCCATTTTGGAATAATTGCATCCAAGTAATCCCTTTTGTGAAAACCAAAAGTCTTTACCTAAAGAAGAGGTAACATCTTTTCTCAAGTTCCATTATTCTATTTTCATGTTCCACCCCATAAAATGTTCTTATTACATGATTATATAAAAAAACAAGAATACATAAAATTTTGAGTTGTTTTTATTTTAAGGGTAAGATCTAAAATTAAACACACATCTATCTAATGGGTTACGGACATACGGGTCTTGTGTACAATGAACTACCACCTCACAAAATAAAGTTGTTCGTTTTTCCTTTACCACCTCTCATGGGTGTGAATTTTGATAAACAAAATATTTTCATATGATATATGTGGTATTTATTTTTTATTTATTCTTTTATATTTATTATCTAAAACATACCTTCATGATTTACAATTTTTGTAAACATGATAACTGCATTTGAGGACGTGTGGACCACCGCCTCCTCAATGCGATATGATTCATTCACACTATTCATGAAATGTATTAAGGATTGGTTTAGTGAATTTATATGATATATATGTCATTATATTTAATCTAGAATGATATCATATGTATATAAATAAAAATATATAAATAAATTTCATTTTTTATTCTTTCAATATGGTGATAAAATGGAAAAAACGTTCATGCGTACATATGACCTACCATCTCCGTGAACGGTGTATTTAATTTATATTTATTAATTTTATATATTATTATAATTATTTTTTTTCTAAATATATATGAAATTTATATCTTGATTTAAATTCTATAAATAATTAAATAATGTTTTAATTAAGAGGATCATGAACAATAAATCAAAACATGTATTGAAAACAAAGGAGATATTACCCGAAGCATAACATTAACTTGGATTTGTTAATAAATGGTTAATATAAAGGCATAATAAAATAATAAATGTTATTATATATAATAATATGGTTCTGTAATATATTTATAATAATTTAATATTTATTATATAGGTTTTTCGTATGAGTGCGATGGGATTCAAGACATAAGGCAAGGGTTTTCCAGTCTCAATTTTATTTCCACTATACTTCTGATTTATTCACAATTTATTCCTTTGTGTGGTATATATACTACCTATGAATGTATTATATGATTTTTATCCTTAAATTCTATAAATATTTAAATATCCTCTTGATTATCTATGTTTTAGTTGGTTTCATCGTTCAAATATTACCAAATAATTAAGATAGTCTTTTCTCAATTTTCCTTCTTTAATAGACATGTTTTACTATACAGTTATATTCTTTTATGAGGTGTATATACTTATATTTGAAATGTTATATCATGAATATAAATATCTTAATTATATTTTAATCTTCATGTAATTTAATTTTATTACTTGTGGAGTATGAATCAAAGTTACCATGTTGTAAGAGTCTATCAAAATAATCTCATCATTTATCGAGATTGTTTATGATTATGCTTAGATTGATGAAATAATATGATCCATATCTCAAGAAATATCCTGATTTTATTTATACTATGGTAATTCATGATATATTGAAGTATTTTGAAAAAATTTCCAGTCT
This sequence comes from Viscum album, assembly GCA_963277665.1. Taxonomy (NCBI): domain Eukaryota; kingdom Viridiplantae; phylum Streptophyta; class Magnoliopsida; order Santalales; family Viscaceae; genus Viscum; species Viscum album. Next base: position 1,455,250,388 of record OY728120.1, read on the forward strand.
TTGGTACATAATATAATTAGGAAAATGTTTTGAAGAAAATCCGATCTCATTTCACTTTTTTGGTCCAAAATATGTTTATTTCAAAATCCATGTTTTCAAAAATGTTTTTCAAAAATGTTTTTAAAGTGATCTATATAGATAAATTTCAATGTAAAAGTATTTCCGCAATGATTTATATGATTTTAATCAATTTTCAAATAAAATGTTTTTCAACATGTTTTCATGCTTTATTAATATGTTTTTAACAAAAAATATTTTCAAAAGGATTTATGTTTTAAAAATAAATTTTCAAAAAAGAAAGGATATTTCACTTTTGAAATGGGTTTAAAGTATTTTTCTAAATTATTTTTCATTTAAGGTAGCATCTGTTGGTGTTACTAATTCCTTTATAGAAAATGATGAAAAGGTTCCAATCATATTATTTTTTTGAATGGTTTATTTTTGTATTGCATTATATTTATGAAACCTATTTTTATTTCACAAGTTATATATTTAAGAATCCCATTTACATTTTACAGGTTATATTCTTATGAATCTCGATTCCTTTCATGTGTTATGCTATAATGAAATGATTGTGTAACCCGTCATTTTTTCCATAGGGTTTGATATAATTACAAGTTTATGACACACATTTAATTTTATGGGGTATAATATTATGAATGTTTATAATCTATTGGAAAACAAAAGTATGATTTCATTATGATATGTTTGGGTTATATATATCATTCCAAGGAATTGGTTAAAGATTTATATCCCATGATATTGACATGGTTGAAATCGGAAGTGAACTGAGATCAATAAAGGAAATTGTCTGCTAAGAGGATCATGGGATTGAATCGTGACTACTAATAAGGTCATGGGGGTGAAACATGACTTACAAGAAGGTATATGGATAAAATAGAACTACTAATATGGTGTTGATAGTGATTCCATGACTACTATGGGAATCATTTTGCATAATTAAATGTTAGGAAAAATTCCATGTCTCATTACTTATTGAGATTTTTTGGATTATTCTCTAAATTATTTTATGATTCATGTCCTATGAATTGACAATATTTACGCCAAATTTTTTGTTTTTAATATTTTTCATGAAGTGTTTGATTTTATAATTTCATGATCACATTTTCATAACCTTGTGCTCATGTTTATGCTTACACTTCTCCTTTTTTACCCTTATTGAGCATTTGAGCTCACCCCTTCTAATTTTTCCTTTGACCAGGTTATGAAGAAATATATTATGTATGATTTGTCTAAGAAGGGTGATATTTATGAGAAACCTTATTGGAGATAATATAGAGCACTTATGTACAGGTGTTTATAATTCTATGTTTCAAAAGGCAGTAGAAAAATATGGTCTTTATGAATATATTTGTGTAATTTATTAAATATTACCCCAAAATATGTAATTTTAATTTATGAAAATTGAGGTTCTCTGTATAAACAAACACTAATTTCATGGTTTACCCTAATAATCATATTTTGACTTATATGTGATATCAAATTTTTACGATTTTTGATATTCATTAAGATAAAAAATGAAAATGGACTCATTAAAAAATTGTAAATGATTATTAAAATATGAAATCCATTTTATCAAATTAAATTATCATATGTGGTACAATGTTTTTATAAAATAATGTTCTAAAACATGATGAAAATCAGTTCTCTTGAAAAATGATTTCTTAAGTATACTGAGTTTTTATATAAAAATAACATAAAATATTAATTATAATTATAATAATTGGATTTATAATAATATAAATTGACTAATTTTACTTTTAAAACCATTTGAAAACAAAATTTAAAATATTAAATGCCTTAAAAAAATGGTAGTTTTCAAAACAATTCTGTATTTTTCACTAATCATCTAAAAATAAAACTTTATAGAAAATTATATAGATTTTCCTCTAAGATTATTTTTACATGATGTTTTAAAAAAATAATTTCATTTTATAAAATAATTTTCTTAAGAGTGGTGAGAATTTAATTTATTATTTTTTCAAAAAATGTAATATTTGTTTTGAGTAAAAATGTTTTTTTTGAATCATATAGAGACTTTAATAAAAATTTATTCCTTATTTATAAGTAAATTTTATTTACCAAAATCATTTTTAAATAATATTAAAATTTTATTTATTCGAAATTATTCGGTAAATTTATCTAACTGGTTGTAATGGTATACTAGATTGTGGTTCATTTAGACATAGGGTTACACATATCACAATATATAAATGAAATATAATTTATTTGAATTAAAACATATCATAAAATGTTAGTGTGTTACATTATACACCCTTAAAATTAATTTATCTCTTTAAATTCAATCTCTCTAACATGAAAAATGAGGTTATTTATGTTTTATCGCAACCCCGGGTTCTCAAGTAGCTTCATCAAATATCAAATTCTAATAGAGATCTTTAACTAGATGAGAGTTATTATTCCGTAGAAAACAATACCTATGATCCATGATTTATAATAGTTATTATTCATATTAAATATCTTGATATTGTCTAAAAATCATTTATTTTATCACATACCATGGATCATGTAGGTAATTTATCTAGAGAGATACTTGGAGCACATTGTGAACATGAAAGAGGTTCGGTGTAAGCACCAAGAAAGAAGCAACAATCCCTACTCATTCATGAATATAAAATGGGAAAATATAATAAGGGATTATAATTACCTTATTTTTGAATCTCATATCCTTCATCCAGATATAAATTCAATGGAATACCGACTCACCATCATTTAATTACATATTTCAATGAATATTGGTAGCATAACATTTATATCAACACTATTTTTTCATTATGTTCTTCTGAATGGATCAAAACTTCTCTACCATTTACTTAGATATCTTAGGTTTAAATATCCCTCATTATCCAATATTATCCAATTATTATGATGTTTCATACTTCCTTCCCGAGAGGGATTTATATTTATCTATTTGAATTCTCAAATGAAATCTATGTTTGTATGAAAAATAAACTAGAGAAAAGTGTCAATACCAACCTCATTTTTAGTCCATAGATTAAGATCAAAACATATCCTATAGGGTTTTAAGGTTTATATGAGTATTATGAACTATTTGGGGATGATAAGATGTACTAAAATCCAACTCTATATCTATAGCCTACTAAAGAATTCTACTAAACATAAAGTTAAATCTCAGATCCAAATTCGAATCAATAAAATGTGGTTCTCCATGTTACCTTACCACTTCATTAATATTTAGTCTAGAAATTTTATTAGTAAAAAAATATTCTCTAATAGAAAGGATGTGTAAGAAAATCATAAATCATTCAAATATAACCCAATTATAATTATGGACTTTAGACATTTTGGGGATTCTGGTAACAAAATTCATTGTGATGTTTTCTTATTTATATTTTAGTATGGGTAATGGTTGTAAATCCATGTATATTTATATCTCTCAACATTAATATAATAATTTACCAATAACTAAAATATATAATCTATAATATCTATAATCAAGTTATCCCACCACAAATACTCTTTCATATCTCTATACATCATGATACTTCCATGATGATTCAATAATATTGAACTATGGGATTCATCCAATGACTCCTTGATGTCTGGTATTGATAGGACACATACATGGTTCTTGAAACCTATTATTACATCACAAGAAATGTGGAACCCAAGAACATCTATTACTTTAATTTTTAACTCTACATATTCTTTGTATGCCTTTTTAATCTTTACTTGGATTGATTTATAAATACTCATTTGAACAAGATATTATTTTCCACTTACATCAATTTTTCCAAATATATCCTTTGAAATTATATAATTATGGGATCTTTTTTTATCTTAATTCTAGATAAGCTTGCATGACCTTTTTTAGTCAGAGCATTAGCCATCTAGTTCTCTTTCCAAAGGTGAAAATATATTAAAAAATCATCATATTTAGTCAAATCCATTACTTTATCGGGTTCATATTCAACTCTTTCTATGTGAAGATATACATTAAAATTTTATGATTAGTATATATGTAAAACCCTTTTATATACAGATAATGATTCCATATATTCTTTTCAAAAAATTACCGTAGATAAACCTGAATCACGACATGGGAAATTTTTATCAGGAACCTTAAATTGAAATAAGGAATAATCTATCACCATATCATTTTGCAAGACTACATATCCTAGTCCCTCATTCGATGCATTACTATAGTTCAGAAACCCCTAAAACTCTATGGTAATATAAGAATAAGTGAACTAATAAAAGATCTCTCAATTTCCTTGAAATTTCATTCATATTCAGCTATCAAAAGGATCTTGGTTCCCTTTATAGTGAAAATGGTGAGTATATTAGATTGTAGTGAGAATGTATCCACAAATCATCGATAATATTGATCCAAATAAAGAAAACTACAGATCTCACTCAATGTGGTCAGGTTTGGATATATTTTAATAACATTAAAATTTGATGTATTGATCGATATACCCTCTCTTGAGATTATATGACCTAATAATGAATCTTTTTTTTTGACAAAATTCAAACTTGGTAATTTTTTCATTTAACTTATCCTTATGTATGGTGATACATACAATGCTCAAGTGATATTAATTTTATTAGTTAATCTCCAAATATATAAGTATGAAATCTATAAATAATTCCAAAATCTTATCCTGTTAATTTATACAGACTCTATTAATTAAATCAACAATGTTAACTTGGAAATAAGTAAGTTCAAATGGAATTTTTATAATATTAGTTCTAGAATTAATATTATGAGTAAAATTCACTACTTTGTTATCATACTCGACATCAAAAATAGTGATCCCATGAGATTTCCCTTTTTATGGCCTTAAGAGACTTCAAACATTGATTATCATAACTAACCGTTGGATTTGAGCACCGATTTGCATAATTACCATACTTCTTTGAAATTGAATCACTATAGTGGGGTTTGTGAATTATTTGTACGTTTCTATCTATTCAAATCATTAGAAATAATTTCAAATTACTTCGAAATTTATTTCCCAGTGACCTTCTTTTCTACACATAAATCATTTACATGTTTCCTTAAGATAATTTATTTTATGTTTCCTATTACACATTGGAAATAAATGAAAAATAATCTCCTTATATCAATGTTTTTTATAATTTTCATTGAATTCCATATTTCATTTCAAATCAATACTAAGAGGTAAATGGGTAACTCAAATCTCCACTTTCACCTTGATAGAAAATCAAATTAATTATTCGTAGAAAATTATATTTCTTATGGATAATGACCTTGATAGACATGGTCTTAAGCCACTGAACAATAAACCAATCATACTTTCAAGTTGGATGATAATAAAATAATTGTACCCAAAAAGACATGTAAAATTTACCTCATAGTTACTAATAGATTCATTATCCTTCTTCTTTAGATCCTTGAATTACATTTCCATTTGCATTTGAATAACAAAAGGAATGTACTTATTAAAAAATAGTCTCTTAAACTCATCCCACCCTATGGAGCCTATTTCTTCAAATTTACTCATCTTCTTTATATGATTCCACCATTTATCTAAATCACCATCCTAATTATAAAAAAAATTAAAATTTTCATCTTTTTAGAATTAGAGAAAAAAATATTTTCATTGGTATATATCCATTGCGTAGAAACTAGTAGATCAGTAGTCCCACTAAAAGATGTTAGATATCAACTCATGAAGGAATCAATAGATTATTGATCCATACATTACTAATTTGGTTGATTAGCATGATTCACTAATTGATAATGTTTTATAAGAATAACTATGGTATTTTTCATTCCATCTCCCATAAAATTCGGTTTCTCATAAGGAAAATAATTTCTTTATCTGTCAAATTCAACATTACAAAAGTTCTATTGGGTACCACAAATTAATTGAAAACAAAATATATTGTGTCAACAATAACAATCATATTGGAAATATAAATAATAATGAAAAATAATTTATCATATGTTTAAATAATGGAATCTTATTTTAAATATAAGACAACCTAGGTTTAACCTTGGATATTCACAATCCTCATCTAATGAAATCCTTATTAACGGTTCACAAATAAAATTTGAGTTAACCCAAGCATATCCCCTATGATTTTCAAAAATGGTGTGTATTATTGGAATACTCACCATGCACCATAATGACACATGATACACACTTGACCAACTCTCATCATGTTTATTTCCCCTAGATAAATCTGTTCCAAAAGCCACAACCACTTTTAGTATATTTATGTTGTTGTTTTTATTGAAAAACACTTGAATTTCTTTACTATAACATTGGATTTTTTATATACATAGGATTATAAAAAGGGTTCTCACTATATTTTTATCATCCGAGTTTCCAACAGAATCTATATTTTACATTAATAACAACTATTAAAACCATTAATTTATATATATATATATATATATTACATCATAAAATATTAATATCAACAATATAACAATATGATCCATGATAGAATCTTCGAGTTTTAATGTATTTGGAAGCCTAAATACATAAATAGAATTTTCATAAAGTATCTTAACTATATACCACTAATTTATTCATAAATGTCACCCTTCTAGGAAATATCATATATAAAACCTTTCTTCATGACCGTATGAGAGGAAACATATGAAAGGGTGAGATCAAATTTTTAATAAAGGTAAAAAAGGGTGATATGAATGATATAATAAATATAATATGGGAATAAGGGTATGATAACAAGGTTTTCAAATTTAAAAACCATACCCAGAATATCATAGATCATGATATTGAATCATTGAATAATTTTGTCATTTCATAAGATGTGAATCATAAAGAAATCAATGAATGTGACCGATGATGACAAAAAAATTATTATAAGATATAAGTTTTTGGCATACCCATAATAATAGAAAATAATTTCCGCAGTCATGGATCACATAAAATACTATAATAGTGGATTGGGTTTACTCCCCATTACATTACATCCATAGTTAAGGTTCCCTCCAAAGACTGTCATAGGGGAAAGAACTCATTACTAAACCAGGTTCTATCCCCATTCCAATCCCTATCATATAATGATATATCCATCATTACCCAATGAATTAGAGGGTAATATAAGTTGGAAAACCCATTAAAAAATCATTTTCTATTCATATATGTTCCAAAATATCATAAATCATTCATCTTATATCATAACATGTGAAAAAATTGGATGTAATAAATATTTAAACAATTCATCATAGCATAAACCATGGAAAATAAATAGGTTTCAAAATTATCTCATAATTATAATCATAAAAAATTAAAAAATAAAAAGGATCCTATCCTTGGATCATATCCCCAATAAATCACATGTATCATTAAGGTATGATATCATCAATACAATTTCCTTTAAATGACAACTGGGAATATTTATTTAGGAGAATACCCTTATAATTAAAAAATAACTTCTTTAAAATATAAAAAATCCAAAATATGATGTAAAATGGTTACCTTTAAATAAAACATGAATTTTTTTAATGTATTTTGTATATAATTGAGTTTTCATGATGGAGCGAAATATTGTTCATGTCATGTACATAAAAATAAAGACTCATTTCATATTTTTTTAAAAAGTCAAAAGTAATTATTTAGAAAATGAAAAGATGATTCCATTTAAACCATTTTTTAAAAATTCAAACATGGGTAAAAATAAATTTATTTAATCATGGGATAATATTGAAAATATTATTTATTTTGTTTTTGTAAACATTGATATAGAAAAATATGATTTTCGACCAAAGAGAGAAATAATAAATGTTTTTGGTAAAAAATTATTTCGATCCCATGAGTTATTAAAGATAGTAAAATGAAATAAAAATATGTAATATATATAACTAATAATAATAAAAGAACATTAATGAGTTTATTGAGATTTATATCATAAAAGTTTATCATAAAAAACTTATTCATAAACAATATCGATAAACAATGAGATTCTAGGATAAATCCCTTTCCTAAAGTTTTACTTTCTTTGAAAGCAGTATAAAATCCTATATAATAAATTTAAAATCATTATAATTATAAAAAATTATTATTTAAACACTTATAATATCATATATAATACACTAATAACATTTCAACACCATTTTGTTAATAATTCATTATTAAAATCATCATTTTCTGTTGTTAATTGTTTTAGTTTTCATAAGAATTTCGATTTAGTATTTTTGGTTATTGTACTTTTATCATTGTTACATAATATATCTAATAGTAATAATTATATAAATATAATATATATTTATTATATATATATTTAGAGTCATACCTTAGAGGTAGATATAGAAAAACGAATTACACTGTTCACATGGACAACATAACAAATGTATGCGTGAATGACATTTTCACTATCGATATATGAAAAAAGAGAAAGAAAAATAACAATTCAACTTTATAGAATCATTATTATATCATATTTATCATATAAATATTCATAAAACATATCCCATATACCATCTATATAATATAAAAATTAATAAATAATCACATCATTTCATGGAGGCGGTAGTCCATAAGTTTTCATGAGTGATGTTATCATTTTCCAATGGGTTGGAAGGTAAGAATAAAGAAATGATTTTAAAACTAAATAATTATAATTTTATCATAAATATATTATAGAAAAATTAAACTATTCATAATAAAAATCAATGAAATATGTTCGTGAAAAATGAATTGTATCACCATATGGAGGTGATAGTCCACACATACACACAAGTGATACATTAACTTACCATTTGATGGAAAATAGGGTGAATAATGGTGGTTATAATGATAATAAAATTGAATTATATTTATAATACATTATTTATTATTTTATGATTAATAATAATTATAGGATGTATAAGAATAAATAAATTAAAAGAGGTTAGTTTGGATGATTACCTCTTCTTAGGTATGCCTCCTTTAGATCATTTTTTAAGGACCCTAAAAGTGGTATTTTATCTAGTAAAGAGCCACTAATTCAGGTATAGTGAAGTTTATAAGAGAAAAGTTTATGTTTTATTATAGATATATGTCTGAATGTGGTGAAAATAAGAGGAAAGAGGGGTATATTTTTAAAATTGAGGGTGATGAGACACTTGGAATTAACTATATGATTAAAATATAATAAAGACATACTAAAGAAAAATGATTCAAATTGGAAATAACCCCAAATGTGGGATAAGATAAGGTATAAATATTTCTATATAATAGGATTTATATAATTTCAATTGGAAAATTACCCTTGTCTATTGGTTTAACTACATAGTAAACCTATTCTATCCTTAACAACGATGACACATGTTTACTATTTTTACAATTCACTATGAAGAAAAATGAAATTTGAATCATTTAAAAAAATTTAAATTATTTTTCAAAATATTGAATATATTTTTTAAAATTCAATTCATATATGTGGTAAAATTAAATTTAAAATTAAACCTACAAAATGTGATTAAAAGCTGTTTTCAAGGAAAAAACGTATTCTTAAGTATAAATTATTTTGATACCAAAATAAAAAATAAAATAAATTATAGTGATAAAAATTGGATTATTAATAATATAAAAGAACTAATTTTACATTAAAAATAATTTTAAAATATAAAGTAACTTTGTAAATGTTTTAATTGAAAAGAAGATTTTTAATAAATATATGAATGTTTCACCATTCATAAAAAATCAATATTTGAAGAAAAATCTAAAAATATCAATCTGAGAAAATTTTGAAAAAATAATTTCTAAAATGAAGTTATATTTTCAATTAAAATATATAAAATAATAATAAAAATATATATAATTTTTTTAAAATGAAATAAAAACAGTTATCTGAAAAAATGTATTTTAGAGTTATATAATAATTTTGCTAAAAAGAGAGTAATTATTTATAAAAATATTTTATTTATGTCAAACCATTATAGCTAATATTAAATATTATATTATTGTTATTTATTATCCAAATTTAATGTCTAGGTTATATTGGTATACTATATTATGTCTCATTTTACCCAGGATTCCATGTATCACAAGTTAATAATGAAATTAAGTTCATCTGAAGAGAAATATATATTAAAATTTAATGGTGCTACATTACATGATTCCATATTTTTATTTAATTGGATTACGAGTGAAGGTATTTGTAGAAGCATCATAGTTTATTCAGTTCAGTGGGAAATAGTTGTTCTGATGGCATTGTTCAGTGTAATTATAAGATATTTGAGAGACATAATATGTATTCCCAACATTAGACTAAGTGAAACTCGGAAAATAATACTCATTTTGTATAATATTATTATATGTGTGATAGTGTTTTGGTTTTATATACAATATCATTTCATATTCTAAAATGAATCACATTAGAATCATCAATTATTACTTACTGGTTATGGAGGAAAGTTAACTTATCCAACAGTCTGATTATAATATTTTCCACTACCTTGGAAGTAGGTTTCCCTCTTTCTCTTATTACAATCATTATAGTATCCACCTATTACCATGGATAAAAAGTGACTTCCTCTGATTGATTCTCATTGGTTTCTCTTTCAACCACTTTCTCTCTATTCACCTTCTTTGTATAATCAATAATATAGAGGATATCTATGTCCGAATGAATTTTTATTAGTAGTCCATACTCAAAGAAAATTGCCTTTATGGATGCACTAGAATATGAATCTAGTGAAAAATTAACCATGTTAATAAAATTATATGCATATTCCATTACTAATATATTTTCATTCATAATGTTAATGAAATTTATCTTTCTTTCTTTCTTGAAGAAGTGAGGATGGAATTGTTTGTTGATTAATTCTTAAATTTCCTCCCATATAAGGGATTGGATGAATTTTTATGAGATATATAAATACCACAATTTTTGAGAAATATCATCAATCATGAAAACTAATAACCTTAGAATTATATTTTCCAATGTACCCTAATAATCAAATATTTGGATCATTCTATTAAGACACTCTTATAAATTTTTAGGTTATGAATCCCCTGGAGGGATTGTATGATTTTGTTTCTAAAATTTCATATAATGATAAATTTTTCTTGGATCTACATGTTTATTTACATTATCAAAATCTTTAAAATCTGGAACAATACACTGAACATGCTATTGGCTCACCTATGGTTTAGGTGTAACCACTTTTTGTTTATCCTCTTCTTGAAGGCTTCTCCATCTTCTACAAAATTCTTTTTATCCACAAATAATTAAAATCATCACATAAACATCACTCACTAGAAATAGAAGGCCTAGAATATTAAAAATCATAATAAAATCCTCACAATGAAAATTAAAAAATACATAAAAATTAATAACCACTTTATTTATTTTATATAAATCATCAAACAAAATATGAAAAATGTAGTCTTAGTTGGATGTATCACTACTAATGCATGATATGAAACTATTTTAGGCCCAAACCATGATGATGAGTTAACAATACACCTATAAGTTTGTTATAACACTTATTGTACCCGAAACACCATGTTAACAAGATATTTTGTATAAAGTGGTTAGCTACATCTTTTTATGATATACATTTCTAGTTGTGACATCCCTTTGTCCTTTATAACATGCTAAGATAATTGATGGACCAAGAATGATTACAATCATAAAATCCCCACCCATGGGTCCTATGTGCTACAAACCTTAGATGACATCCCCAAGACATCAAGGTCTAGAAATAAATTTGATTGTATTAGTAAAAATCTAAGGGGAAATTTGACCTAAATAACAAAACTAACATGATAAAATAAATTAAAAATAACAAAACAAACTATATAATTCATGATTATATGAAATAAAACTCAAGTGAAAATAAATAAAAAAATAATATTTGAGTAGTTGTGATAATATATAAAAAATTAACAAAAGAAAAAAAGACATCTAAACATAGAAACACGAAAACAACATCACTCCAACCATTAATAGACAGAAAGTACAATCTCCTAAACACCAATCCTCAGAATTAGAATCATGATTAATCAGTAGAGAGATATTATACTTTTTCTTCACCTAAGTCATGAAGAATAACATATGTATGTGCTCCTAAGTGCATATGTAATGTTCGAGTAATCATATAGAGTTTGATTTTACAAAAAATATTCCCAAGTCACCCCCTATGAAAACAAAAATTTATCTCAAAATTTAAAAATACAATTTATAACAAATCGAAACATCAAAATAATTTCCTATAATAAATTTTTTAACCAATTCCATTAAACCATATTTTTTATTCACTCTTCATTTTGACATGGAATACCCATTCCATGTCACACACACTTACACACATGCATAACCTAGATTTCCCTATTCCTATAAGTGGTGAGGCATCCTTTCCCTAAGTCATCAATTGCTGAAGCAATTTGAACATAGCACTTCTGACTACAATTCTTTTATCAATTTCTTTTTTTGATGGTGAATCAACCAACAATGATCAATCCTATATAAACATGAATAATCAAAAAAAATGTATGTGAATTAATCACAAAAAACTATTAAAAATTTAACATTTATTAAATTTAAAACATTTTAGCTGACATCTTGACTTTATTAAACCAAAAACTTAATTTTAAAGTGAAAATTTAAAAATATAATCAATGTCTTTTCTAAAACCCATTCAAATTACCATGTTCATGGATCATAAATAAAAATGATTTACTTTCCAAATAATTCGTAATTTACTTTTAAAATACCTAAAAAAATTTAATAATAACCAAGATGTCATTTACTAGAGTAAGTCTAGAAGATAAATAATCCACCTACCCTTAAAGGGAGATGAAAATGGTGAACAACATAAAGAAAAATCTAAAACTAGGATAATAACACCATTCCGTACACAATTCCAATAAATATATCATAATAATTCATTATTGATCATTTATGCATCTATAATGGAATATATCTAATGTTCTGGGTGAGATAAGATGAGAATAACTAAAGAGAAATAATGGAAATTTAGACTTACTGCAGATTCTAGAGTTCGAACGTGCTTTGATTCATTGTAACTAATTTTTTCATCAAATGGAAAAAACATAAATGTTTAATTAAGGAGAGTAGTCTGAGATCATATTATAATAGAATAAAAATAACAGTTTCATGATGAATAACCAAGTTAAACAATAATTTTTGAAACAATCAATACATTGTGTATGATTTGGCTGCACGGTTTAGGAAACCATATGCAATCCTCGCACTTGATACTATAACCAAACCACCCCCTCACTTGATTGGATCACATTTTTTGACAAACTGTCATTTTTTCCTTCAATCTCTACCTTAACAATTTCACCATCACCTATATGGTTTTTCCAATCTAGGTGCTAATTATGTCGCTTCATTGTGACTCCCATTATATATTTTATGGTTTCCTAGAGAAGTTTCATGGTGTCCTCAAACCATTATCAAATCATCAACCCATAAAAAAATAATACAAGACACTTTAAAACTATCTATAATCTCACAAAACTAAATCAATTATTATATAAATTTAAAATACATAATAAAAGTTTAAAGTACACGAGACCGTGGGTGTTATATGGAAGATGTCATTGGATGGTGTAATAGTATTGTGGTTTATGATAGTGGTGTTAGATGTAAACCCTTATTTTGGGTTTTGTGTGATATTTTATTATCCTTGTAGTTTTATATTATTTGTATTTGAAACCCGCCCTCAACGATTATTATGTACTAACACACAAATGTTTGGGGGGATTTTTTCCCCAACATCCAGGTTAGTGAGGGAATGGAGTGTTGATTACCCCCTCTTCCATGGTCTTATTTTTCTAGTAGTATATAGAGGTAGTACCCAATTGGTGGAAAGTACCATATTATGGTGGCATAGTTGATGGGGATTCCTAGAGATTAGATGATGTGATATATGGTGGGGTTCATGCATTAGAGGAGGAGGGAATAAGGTTTATTTCCTCTATGTTTATGATATAGTATTGTATTAGTTAGGTGGTATGATATTTAAAATCATAGAGTAATATTAATATTATGGGGGGGGGGTATTTGATTAGATATTTTGATGATGAAAAAATATGGAAGGGGTGAGAGCACATGATTTTTAATGTTGGGGTGTGAGAGTGGAAACCTAGTGGGGTAGCTGATACAAGGTTCATTAATATATATTATTTATATAATATTTTCCTAAATTTGATGTGTTATTTGGTGAGTGAGTAGAAAAGTGGTTGAGATAGATTACTTGATCTATTTTTGATGTTTTTTTATCTATGTCATTCATTCAATTTTTCATTAGTATGGTTTTATCATATTTTCATGAGACTACTTGGGTGTGATCTAATTGAGAGTACATGTTTATATCACCCATTATATATAAACCATTTTTAAAGTTTCTAAAAGAGTTTCAATGACTAATTTATATATTACTAGATTCGAGGATAAAGTTATTGTTTAGTTGTTACCTTAGGTTTTATTTTTATGTTTCATTTTGGATACATTCGTTAATATCACTTGACATGCGTTATCTGTTGATTGTAATATTTTATTTATGACATGGTGGTTTTGTGATGGTTTTCATATATGATGTTTCTATAATTATTGGGGGTAATTATTTTTGTTGTATGTTTTATAACCTCAATTCTAGTCACAAAATCATAGAACACTTGATATGGTATTTCTGGGATCATTTACTGTTTTCATTTCTTTCCCAAGAAGGTTACTAGCGAAGGGGGGTCACAATATTAATTCCCAGGATCTAATTATTTTTTACCTAACTATATCACATAAAAGACACTATCTTATGTCCAAAAAGGAAACATGTAAGGCCTGAGTATAAAGATACCTAATAGGTGGTCTCCACCATTCTCTTAATCACCATTAATATGCTAAATTGTATGAAAAAATAATACAAATCTATATGAATAAAAACATGATAAATAACCAGAATAATTAGACTTTTTTCTCATGTATAACAACTAAAATAACCAAAAACATATAATTATACGCTCCATACCGCACATACCTGCTTCAACCCTTAGATTCTGATACGAAATTAATGAATATTAAGAGAGTGAGTTCAAAAAATATCCTAAGGAAATGGGGACCATGTTTAAATTGTAAGGGAAATCATTAATACTTCTTCAAGGATAAAATTGGAAAGGGGTATAATGATTATGGGTGCTACAATCCAATAAAAACCAAAATTCTATTCATCAATAGGGGTTGTATGTAGACAATCTTCATATAACAATAATATATCCGCATTTATCATGTTCTCATGGGGTTAAAAGGGTAATTGAATAATTCATTTAACATAAAACAACTTCATGAAATTATTTTAACAACCAAAATTTATAGCTTTTACATATGAAGAAAAAAACCCAACATAAGTACATGCTCATAATTTAGATCTCCAGTTACATGAAATATAAAAGGCATAATTTATAACAAATAACTCTTGGATCAGAAAATGTATATATCAATTGATATAATATAAGCATGTTTATATATATATATAATCAATCAAATAAATTTTTAATTTTTAGGTAACCCTATAATGAAAAATATATTGAAAAAGACCACTTTATTTAAATTAGGTTCACTCATACCTATACAATTGTCATCTCAACTATCTAAAAATATGATAAAAGTATGGGGTTAAACCACCAAAATATATATCAAAGAGTATTTAAGTTCTAATGAGGAAAAGTGTGAAACTACCTGAATTAATAACCAACATAAATAAATGAGTAATCTAGGGATTTATTTGATATTATTGCAGAAGAGGAAATCTAGATAGTAAATCCTGGAATTACATTAGTTTTACCATGTACTAACATAACTGGTGTTAAAACCATAATGATTTTAAGGAATTTGATGTGTCTTAAGAGACCTAGGATAAAAAATATTGGGTTTCAACTATTTCCATAACTAGATAAAGAAGAATATTGGTATATGTTCAAGGATTTACCATACAGAAGATAAGAACTATTACTGAAAGAAGTGATCCAAAGCAATGATAAAGGTAAAATGGATCAAGATAGAGGATATAAACCAGATCCCTCCAATTATTGTCCATTAATAGGTAATTGAGAATAAATTCCATTAAATTATAATTTAGGTGTAAATTTTGGAAATAAAAAGATCAATTTAACAAAGTAAAATAAATGTTTCTTCTGGGTACTCAGTATGTGGCTTCAAGTACCTGATGGGGCTAATATGACACTAGTATACCACTATGCACCACTAGGTATCTGGTATCTGTCCAATAGGTACCCAATTATTTTTCATCACATTGGGTTCCAATTTTACTCCCTCTAACAATTACTCAATACCTCTAATTCATATTTTAACATAGAATTATACCAAAAAATAAATATAATGACTGAGAATGAAAGGGAAATGCGACCTAAAATGTTAGAGTCTTTTAAACCACTCTACCATTGGGATTCTCATACCTAATAAACATCAAATATCCTTATAATGAAATATGTTTGGACACGAATTCATCACCTTATCTTCTGACTCCAAAGTTTTGGATTGGGATTTCAATACTTTAACTTAACCAAAGAAATATGAACATTTTTTTCTATAATACATTATAATCCAAATTGATGATATACACATGAATCCCTACATAAGAGACCTCAGTATCTTGATTATCATCATCATATCAAATCACATTCATACATTTTGGTATATACTTACTAATTTGATAATAATGGAGGTTTTTATAGTTGTCACTAGACATTGGAGAAAAGGATATCAAATAATTTGTCTCTAAAAATCAACAAAAAACCTAAAATTCCCAACAAATATCATATTCATATTCTCTTATTTACACATACATCAGTGATATAGTCTTAGTAAAACTCAAATAAAGATGTGGTCAATGGCTTTGAATTCCAATAGTCACTTTTTGTGGTTGGCGTAAGAAAGTTTCTAAATTTGATACATCATGAAATATTTCTAAATCAAATCCACCAGCTCTATCATCTCTCGAATGATAAAGGCTCTATCATCGAGGATTCACATTTTTCAGTCTAATAAACAAGATAAAAATATGGCCATCAATATAGATATTAAAATAAACCCATTTGAATAGATGATTGGTATCAATTCTTTTTGTATAATTTCACCAAGGGGAGGTGACCCTCCAAATATACTCAAAAATGAAAAACATGCATGATGTATATTTTTCAGAAAATTAATGGTTATCTTAGACTAAACATCATTTTTAGGTGGAAAGCATGACTCAATCCCCCCTAAGAACCCAATTCTCATTGAATACCTTTCTAAAATTGACACCTAAACTAAATATTTATGTTAGAGATTATACATTATGGTACACTGGGTAGCTTATCGATCTCTATGAAAAATAACATCAATATATCATCAATTAAATAATCCTAGATATTAATAATGTGATTTATCTTCTATGATCCAAAATAACCAATATTTCCTCCCCATAATTGGGAGTTATAGGAAGACTGGTTATAATTTCAATTTTGATATCCTAATATTTCCATGTCAATAATGGTATTGTTTAAATAAAACTTATATTCTTTTGATTCTCTTCTTTTACCCCTTTACAAGTAAAGAACCACATTGTGTACCCTACATTCTCCTTTTTTCTTACCCGGCCACGAGAACATATCAATAACATCATGGAACTCATTTTTTATTCAATGGTGAACTACCCAGTGAGAAACTAGATAGTCCTTTATTACATTCAAGACAAAATGAAAATTTAGTTTAGAGGAACAATAATATTAATAGTATTGTTAACACACACTATCTACCTTGAATAGAATTGTGATATATTATATAAATATTATTATTTAAATTTGACTCTTATAACATTACCATTGAATTTTAGAGTATGAATATGAGTGACCACATTATTAAATTTATTTATAATCACCCAAATAAATATAAATTTATTAACTAATTCTTAGTAAATAATTACAATTTTTTGTGTGAATTCATTTTAGGCTTCAAAAATATTTTTTATTCAAAAAATGTTTGTATTTCATTTTTCAAACTGACATTATGATTAATTTATTCAATTTTTCGATTTTTTAAATTATTTATTGAAAATATTTTTTTAAATTAGCATTTAAATAGTATCATAGGGTGAATTTTTAGAACATTTCCCAAATTGTTTCCTAGTGAATAGTAAAAATACTATTTTTGGAAAACCTATCATTTATTTCAATGTCAAAGAACCTCTTTGTTTTTAATTTGATATTAAATTAAAATATATATCTTTTAATTATAAATAAATAAATAATTACATAGTAATCACCACTATATAATATTTTTGTTCATGTTTATTTTTAATCTCACAAACACATTTATATAAAAATTATTTTGACGGGCGTAATGTGTTTTTATCTAAATAAATTAATTTAATATCTAATTTTTGTTAGTTTTAAAGAAATATATCAGTAATATATCAAATATAATATTTTAATAATTATTTTACTTTTAAATACAAGAAATGGAATGGGAATAAATTTTATGCTTAAAAAGAAACTTTTCAAAAATTTATTTTCATTCAATTTTGTGCGTTTATTTAAAAATAAAATTTTTTGGATTATAGAAATTCAATCTTGTAAAATGGATTCTATATTATATATTATAATAATTAATATTATATAATAAATTCAACTTAGTTTTTGTTTATAATTAATAGTGAAATTTTTTCACCATGGTAAAACGGAAAATCGGTTTAACCACGTTTAAAAATAAGTGATACAGACATAATTTTTCATATTAATTCTTATATGATGATTTTATTTAGACACATATCACCTTATTAGTTAATTTTAATTTTTTATCTAATTATTTTCCATCCCCATGTTTTAATAATATTTTAATCCATTAAAATATTCAAGGTATATCCCTTTATGAACTTATAAACAAACACCCTAATCTTTTTTTCATACCTTATTTGACCAACTATCTCAAAAAAAAAAAAATCCTATAAAATCCTTTTAAATTAATTATAGGTGTTGGTTTTCATAAATAGAAATTCCATGTGTCATTAATATGAGATCTAAAGGAGGCATACTAATGAAGAGGTAATTGTTTAACTCAAATATTTCAGCTTATTTATTATTCATCCTCATTAAATTTTTGGTATTCATAATAAAATAACAAATTGAGCAAGTGAAATATAAATAAATTTTATAATGATTACTGAAAAACCATTATCCACCTTTTTTAACAATTGGGATGTGGAATTATTGTTCATGCGAATGTTTGGACTACCACCTCCACAGAGGGATATGATTCAATTTACATCACCATAAATCAAGGTTAGTTTTTATGATATATTTCATATTTATATAGAACATTTATTAATCAATTTTGATTTAGTATTTATAAGATGAAATCTATTTTCTTACATATGCATCCATTATAAAATGATAAAGTCACTCATGTATACATGCATGTGGCATATCATTTTGAGTTATATTGATATGTGGATTGAAATAATATATTCTTGCTAGATACATTATAAGTGGAGGGGGTGAAATTTATGTTAAAAAAATTTTGTTACAAAAATAATCTAAATAAATTCAGAAAACACCTTTTAGTAAAATGACTAAATTTAGGCTTGACCCTCAATCTTAATACCAATGTATCATAATTAGGATGATTTTGATATATCAAAGTATAATAATAATAATCACATAAGATTTAAATATATCATAGTAAACATATCATATTCATTAAATATTTGACTAAAAGATAAAAGTTTCTTGTATTAAAATATGTTTCGATAAAGAAATTAAAATTTAAGCACTATTGAATAAAATAATTTTAAGAAACAAGTAATGAAATAACTATATCAAAGTAATAATTACTTATATCTATTGAAAAGTATAAAAATATTTTAACATTAAGATTATGGTAGCCAAAAATTTTGGCTAAAGAGATACCTTATTTTATAATTACTAGAATATTTGTCTTTACTCAGCTAAGAAAGTCCTCGATTCAAATATCAGATTCTATGTCTACCTAGCCACAATATACATCAATCTGGTGGATCAAACCTTTCTTGCTATCCTGAAAAGACCTAAATCAGATGACCAGATTCACCATCATCCTATCCATATAAGCCCTAGATTGAAACTAAAAATCTTATGCACAATTACAGTATAATGTATTATTGTGGGGAAAACCTGACAAGGTTTCCTAAATAAGACAAAACAATAAAACAATTACGAAATACTAAGAACAATCCATTCAAACATAGTAATCCTCCAATTTCTTTCCTAATGAGATAATTGAAAACTAAATTGATTAGTAAACTCCAAACTCTTCGAATGATCGAGTATTTATAAGAAACCTTCATTATGGTCATACTTCCTCCCAATGGTCATATTTCTATGACTTTATTTAAATTAATTGGACAACTGGAACTTCAATTGATTTTTTGTAAGTAATTATCTAACATAGTATCAATTTAAAATATTATAGTGTAAAATGTTTTCCCTATATAACAAATTATATTTTTTGTGTTTTGAATTTAATCTTAGTCAGTCTAATAGAAATACTTATAGATGTTATTATGACAATTTTTTAGAGTTTTAATATTATATTTATATGTTTCAACATTAGTATGATTAAAAATAATTTTTCAATATTGAAGATAAGACAAAAAGTCTTATATCTGATCTGATAAAGGTCAATTTGATGTCTGTTTGATTCATACTCATTATGATAATCATAATGAAAAATATTTTTTTATATTTTTGAACAAATTACAACTTGTAATAAGTATGGTAAAATATAATGTTTTCTAAAAAAACATTCTAATATATTTTGGAAATTAAAATTATTAATCAAGTGAATAAGAATTTGTTTGTGATTTAAAAAATAAAATGAATGGAAAAGTCATAAGTATAACTTATGAGTCAATAATCCTTTATACTTGGAAAGAAAAATCCCAAAAAATAAATGAAAATATTACTTTTTAAATATTTACAATACATTTACTTTTAGGTACTTCTTATTCAGAATTAATCATTAATCCTTATGCCCCCATGAGTTTAGGACTCATCTGAATACAATGAAGGTTATGATTAACACCCACATATATTATAAACATCCCCTTAGGATCATATTCTCCCCCTTAGTGTGATATTCCTACCATTTATAAAAAATTCTCCCCCATTGTGATTTTCAAAAAGTAATGGAAAGGTCAAAAGTATAACTTTTAACTCAACACCGTGGACTACCTCCTTTATGAATCATTGTGATTCAATTTTTTTATTTACCTGATTGATAATAAGGTTATATTTAATAAATATATATTAAATTTATATAAAATAACAATTATATTAATGGTGAATTATTATGTGAAATTTTCTCTCTCCAACCATCTAAAAGTGGAAACGACACTCATAGGTAGTTACATATTACCATCTCCATGAAGTGTTGCAGTTTATTTTCAATCATAATTTTATATGAATAATTATAAAATTGAATACGATAAATAAATATGATACTTATTTCATGATTTAATATCTTTATTTGATGAAACCACGGACTTGGGGAATGTATCCAAACCACTGAACCCAAATAATGCCTGGATGACAGACATGTTTTCACCCGAATGTTCATTTTAATAAAGGAATTATTAATAAAAGGATAATTAGACGTTATTAATTAATGATAAATAGTAATTTATAATTAAATATGTTTTTATAATATATTTATAATAAATATATATTTATTATATATGATATTTTAATGCATATGAAGAATTATAGAACTTATGGCATGATTTTCTCGTCTCACATTTGTTTTTGAGAGGCATATTCCATAATAACCACTTATTTATTTTAATATGGATTATATAATAACCATTTTATATATTATTTATTACATGTATTAATATTCATGATATCTAATGTTTCATTTAATGTTATTTATTTCATGGAGATTATGAATCAAAAGTAAACACAGTGGAAGGGGTTTAAGATTCAACACATTTTAATCACGAATTTTTATGATTGAATTACCACTGAGGAAATTATAAGAACCTTATATGATAAAACCATTTTTTCTTCTCATCTATTTATTCATGTAATTATAATATTATAATATTATTTAAACCTCTTTGGTAATTAAAATGATAAAGAAACTATTTTTTATGAAAAACTGACTTTATATCCTTTTTGGTTGGGAACCCTTTTGATGAAATTTTTCCATAATAGTTTCTAAATTTTTTTATTTTAAATAAGTGATTTCAAAATAAAAAGAGTATTTTTCCCCAATAAATATTCCAAGTGATCATTTAATGGCATTTTTCATCAATGAATACATCATTTTGTGATAAATATATTTTATTGGGTATATGATTATGTTATACCACTATTATTGATTCTCAAAATATTATTTGGTTATGATGTAAAAATAATGATGAGACATGTTTTCTTTTACATGTGTTATTTTATAATCAAATTTTAATTGTTTTCCTGGTCTTATAGAATATGTATGAATGGATTATGATTATATGATGGGTAGTTATATTATATCCCTTCAATGAATTTGGTAAATATGGATAACTCCTGATATAAATTTTTTATGCATGAACATGAAAACATTTCACAAGAAAATGGGTGCACTAGGTTTTATATCCTTATTCTTATTACTGGAAGTAGTTTCATATCCAATAAATTATTCAGGGACCTGGTTTCATGTATATATGTTTTTGTGGGAAAATTATTTTAAATAATTATCTTAATGAGTGAACCTATTTCTATTAATAAATGATCATAATGTTATAAATTGTTTTAAACATTAATATATTTATGTCATAATATCATGAATGATGGTTGATTGTTGATGATTCCAATTACTTAGAAATAAAATATTTTTATATTATAGTGTTTTACTCCATGGTTAGTGGAAACATATATTAATTTAATTGGGTATAGCTTCCTTATTTTATTATTATGTTCTCATAACCTTATGCTCATGTATGAGAATTTTTTGATATCTTCTATGTTTACCATTACTAGGAATCATATCTCACCCTTTCCTATTTTTCCTACACAATGTTTTTCTGTAAGGTCTTATGTATAAAAATTTTAGAAGGGTATTAATTTGAAAAACATTGTGAAAGATATTAAATACACTTTGTTAAATAATATATATTTGTATATAGAGTCCAAAGATACTAAATATTTACAGTTCTAGTGTGGATTGAAATGTTATGTATTGAATATTCATATAATAATTTGTAATATTTATGTATGAAAATCTCTGGTCACTGTATTTTTTAACACACATTGGTAAATTTAATATTTATTGATTTGGGTTAGAGTAAATTTTGAAAACCCTAGGGATATGTATAACTATAAAATACTATCTTGATGCTTTGGTAAATTAGAGTTAATATGGTTTTCCAAGAAATTACATTCTTATATAGATACTTGGAAGTGGATGCAGTTGTTACACATATTCTCCTAGGGGGAAAATATCTAATAGTGGTTGATTGGGTCTTAATTTGATTTTCAGAAGTGATAGATGAGTAGGCTAAAGAATGCACACCTGAATATATGGTATATGAGGATATTATTTAGTTAATTCACATTATATTTATGGACAATTTTAAAGGAAATGAATATATAATGACCATGGATGGCCTAGGTTAAACCTAAGGATTCATAGTGTGAAAAGAATATGTTATAATGTTGACATACTAGGAATACGATGGATAATGGGATTATAATTCCTATGAGAAACCAAATGAATTGGGATCTAAAAATGAATAAACCTTGTAATTATTCCTAATAAATAACCCCATTATATAATTAACACTCTCAACTAGGATGATTTTCCCAGAAAAAATAATTATAAAAAAATTAATTTCATTAATATTATAGAAGGAATAAGATTTAACTTTCTATATGGCATGTATGTGGGAATAAACACACAAGAAAATGTGTTAAAGAAACCCAAATAATTTTTATGTGTGAAAATATTTTTATAGAGGAATTTATTTCTGAGGAAAAATGGGGAGTTGGATTGGGGGATGTGAAGTTCATCCTAATGATCCATTTATAGTTCAACGTATCATGTTTATGAAATATGGGAATTATCTGAGTCAATTCACTAATCCAAGAGCTAACTTCTATTCCAAGGAATGAAATACATCATGTTGATTGTTGAAGGGGAATAAATTATGTGTTTATATATTAATATTTGAGAAATATTTTATACAACTTTTTTTCAATGATTTTCTTGTTATATGAACCATGAAATATCTATGGATTGTTATGTATAAGTTTTTAATTAAGGATTTTCAAGAATATGATGATTGGTACTGATAACCTAGAATATTATTTCAATGGTAAGGTTATATTTAATAGAAAAATATTGATTGAGGGAAAGATAACCCATAATATGTCCTTGATGTTGAGATAATAATATTTAATTGAGATAAATATATTTTTTAAAATGATAATGTAAAAGGGATAGTATTGGTGACCTTGAAATTTATTAGTTATTTAATGACATAGTCATTCAGGTCATATTTATGAAATTTATTTCATTTTTGGATTTATGGTATATATTAAATAAAGTTAATTTCAAAAAGAATATATGTTTTAATTTATTTTTTATGGTGATTTGGGTTATTTTGGGAATGAATTAACATGTTTTAAGAGAATATATGCCCCTGGTATTCACTAACTGAAAAATAAATTTTTTTTATTCAAGAACATTTATGGAAAATGTGAGAAACCATGAGTTGAACCACATAATGAAAAAATAGGGCCATTAAAGAAAAATTTAAGTCTACCAGATTAAATCTACCTAAATAATTTCCAAGAGATATTGATTTTATGAGTGTTTGTTACATCCATTAGAATATCTTTGAACTAAAAGGCTAGCATATCCCAGGGTTTGATGTACTCCTTAGTGCTTATCTTACCATCATTGAGTCCCCCAACTAAGATCATGTCCTTATTTTTGATCTAGGTATACTGATCCTCATTAAGAGTCACCCTTAATAATCTCCCAATCATTCTGTGGATTCATATTCAGTAGTGTTGAGTGGAAAAAAAATATTCAACCACTTCATCTTCAGAGCTCATAAGTAATTCGAAGGATTGCTCAAGCACATTACTTGACATCTGTTTCTAACTATAATCCTTTGGGAAAATATGTGTATCATTGTACCTAGGCTTTTATTTCAACTTATTTTCAAATTGTGTCTCTTTTTGAAGTGGAAAAAAGAGTAATCCTTCCTCTCTTTATGGTTTCCCTTATGACTCTTACTTCTCCTCGGGCTTAGAATCCTACCACCTAGAACCTCATCCTCTATTTCGCATGAATAATAACAAGAATAGTCATCACTGGATTCACTCATGGGGAACATATTCCCATTCTTAGAGGGTGTGAAAAGATCTTTTTTAAACTCATACAATGGATCATCAATCTCTTTATGATAGATACCATTTTGAACATTAATTTTAAGGACACCATCTTGTGGAACTTGTATAAACATTTCACAATCCCATAGATTCACCTCACCATTAAGATGTTTAGAATGAACGTCAATCACCTCAACTTTGAAGTGGAAATCATGGTGATTTGAGGATGTTTTTTGTATTACTAAAAAAGACAAAGAGACCACCCTTACTATGGAATCCTAAGACATGCCCCTCAAATTTGTATCTCGGTCCATAATCCTCAAGAAACTAAAAATGATTACAAACTCTATCATTTTGACCAGTTATTTCCAGTCTCACCCCACTTATTTCCTTCACTAAGTCCGCACTACCTTCACTATCTTTAGGTGGAATTTCATTTTTTTCCTACATCCCATATATTATTATTATATTAACCTCTATTTCGAACTCCTATTTCATCATTATAAAAAGTCTCTAGATTTTAACTACTTGGGCTCATAATCTCAGCTACACAACTCCCTCGAAGGGCATGCTTCCATTTATGAAATATGTCAGCAACTTTTAGTTTCAGGATTGCTAATTGAGCATAATTATTAGAATGGTTATCTTAATTGGTAGGATAGCAGTGGTATTAGTATTAAACTCAGATCCCGCCAACCCCTCCACCCTCTAGTGAAACCGAAAAGATGAACTCTGGTTGACTACCTCACTAGAAACTAACACCACACTGAACAAGTTCCTTTAGGCCTCCATCCAGACCAGAAAAATATCCTATGTCATGCCCCTTTCCATTGATTTCCAATACCCCATCCATCATATTGGAAGCAACCATGTTTCGACACTAACATAATTCATCCAAATTCCTTATTTTTTTGAATGAGGAGTAGAAGTCCACCCATGACTCAAAAAACAACTGGTTTTTTATATTGAAATTCTCCTCCGATTATGATCTAAACAAAATTAGTTTGGAATAATGAAACATCAAACTCCACACAGATTCTAGGATCATCCAGATGACACACAGATTTGGTTCTACTACCTGAGTAGAGATACCAACCAAAAATATTTCATAGATAACAAATAACTGAGTGATTTTGGAAAGGGAGTGGATTCTCCGAGAAACTAACCCAAATCACGGTGATAGGAGTGTCTCGCTTCAAATGAAAAATAAATTTTCAACTGAAGAGGAAGAACTGAAATCTGTTGAAAATGCGAGGAGAACCATATGAGGCCAAGATAAAGTCACATTATGAAGTGAACCAGATTACCAGGTGTTTATTATCGAGTAAACCCATTGTGGTGTGCACCAATAGTCCCCAAGATCCAAATAAAAACAGGTTAGAAACATCCACTGATAGATGAAAATGTTTTATTTGAGCTATCTACTTCATGACTAATAAATATGATACATAGGTGAACTATACTTGCAAGAGAGGGAGTGACAATAATCCATTGGAAAGATCTTTGACTTTCGGTCTAAGTGAAATATTTGGGAAGGGGTAAAGGTAATTGAGATTGTAAAGTGGGGAGAAAGGTTGTGAAAAAGATCACTGGAAGGATGAAATATGTCCCTCCCTCACCGTGGGGTGAGGGACCAGCTCAGTATTAATCATCGTCTATGGAAAAAAGAAGGAGCAACCCGCCATTATTGAGTCACAGATTTCCAAACCCAAAAAATTCGAAATATGTCCCTCAAACTTCCAAATTCAACTTAACATTAATGAATAGTTAAAAGACTAATATTTTTTTAAAAACAACAATTTATTTTCAGGTAAAAATACCTTTATTTTATGAATTTTATCTTAAAAGAACATAATTATCCTTTAATTTTATATAATTTAATTATTTATATAATAATCATCATTATACTATATTTTCTTATAATTTCATTTTTCAGATAAAAACACATGGTTCTAAAAAATATTTTTTTGCCAGCAATGTGTTTATGTCATAATGAATTAAATTAATATCAATTAATTAATAGTTTAAATGAAATATATAGGATATATTTTCAGTAAAATATTTTAATTGTAATTTTATTTTTTAAAAGCAAGAAATATATGTAAATTATGTTTTCTTTAATAAAAATACATTTATCTATGTGGGTTTATCAATGAATTTTTCACAATTACTTAAAAATAAATGAAAAAAATTTGAAAAATTTAAACATTTAAATTGTATTTCTATATTCAAATAATAATTATTAATATTATCTAATATTTTAAACAATTTTGGGTGATAATTAATTGTAAAAATGAAAAAACTATTCACTATGATAAAGGGGTAAATTTGGTTAACCTAGTTTAAAATTACATGATAAGGGCACATGTATACATATTAATTATTATTGGATAATTTTATTTAAACCATTACTACCTATATATGTAAATGGAATTTTTTATGAGACACTATTCCATAAAAATTACTTAACAATATTTTAATCCATTTAAATATTTACGGTATGTCCCTCCACCCACTTAAAAAAGGAAACACCACCATTATTTTATGTACACCTTAATGATCCATGTATCTAAAAAACCCTACCTATTAAGCTTTTAAACATCCCTAGACACTGATATGATTTTTTTATATCTTTAAAGAGTATTCTTAGGGCCTGTTAGAAGAGATCTAAAGGAGGTACACTAAATAAGATGTAAATGTATTACCTATCATATTTTAATTTTTTTTATTCTCCTAACTCCTTTAAATATGTGGTATTCATCATGAAATTATATATTCAGTATCCCAAATATAATAAATTTTTATTATGATTATGAAACCACCATTATCCTCTTCCTTTTATAATAAATGTTAAATAAAAGTATTGCTCATGCGTACTTGTGGGCTATTGAATCTACTTAGAGATATCATTCATTTTCCATCACCATAACTCAGTGTTAGTTATTATGATGGATTTAATATTAATATATTTTATTTATTTTATAATAATGTTTGTTTTATTATAATATTTGATTTATCTTCTTAACATTACATATTATTAAAAATGATATCATCCCTCGTCTGTACATGTGGACTACAACATCCGAGATATGATGTGATCCATTTTTAATTTTTAATTTACATTGATGGTAATAAGGTTGGATTTAATAAATATATATTTATGTTGTAAGAATGATTCTATATTGTTGAATTAGTATTTTTCTTTCATTCATTCCTACCATCATAGGTAGAAACATCACTTGTGTATACATACAATTTACCATCTCCATGAATTGATTTAATTATATATTTTTTCAATAATTTATACAAATGATTATAAAATTGCATATTATGAATACATTTAATGGTTATATTAGGATTTATATAATATATGTGATGAAACCATGACCATGGTTCATGTAATGGAACCATCAAACAGAAAAATGAATGAGAAAAAGATATGTTTTCACATGAATATTAATTTAAATAATGAAATTGTTAATAATACGAAATTTAGAAGTTATAAATTAATGATAAAAGTAATTTATATATGATTTTTTCTAAAATTTATTAATAATATTATTATATTTATTATATAGTATATTTTAATTCATAGGAATCTAGATGGAACTTTAGGAATTATTTTCTAATATCACTTTCATTTATGTGATACATATGTGATATTCAGAAATTATTTATACCATGTGGTGTATACACTATGTCGTTGATATGTTATATCATGAATAAATTTATATTACTTTAATATAATACTTAATTTTAATTTATTTCTTTCCTAACAGTTATGTATCAAAAGTTAACAAAGCGGTAATGAATTTATGTTTTAATCCCATTTTTATAGGGATTTATAATGGTTGAATTACAATTAATGAAATTATATGATCCATATCAAATAATAATATATTTCTTATTGATCGATACTAATTATGGGAATTTTCATTTTATAGAACTAGTTTCTTCTCTTTGGTACATAAAATTTTCAGGAAACTATTTTAACAAAATACAAGGTTCATTTCCACTATAGTCAAAAATATCTTTATTCCATGTATATGTTATCATTAGAATGTTTCCAAGGGTAATTTTAAAATTCTAAAATAAATGATTAAATAAATTTTCACCCATTTTTTACTTTCTATGAAATGTATTGAAATTATTTTTCTTATATTTTTCTGAATGAGGTTTTTATACTAATGTTGTGAACATAATACTTGTTTTAACAATTATGAAATGAATGAAATTTAAATTTTCCATGAAGAATCAATGATTTAAATACTTCATTGTAAATTTACTTTTTTATTTCCAAATAATTTTTTGACATTATATTTTTGAAATAAGTTTATTTTAAATAAGGGATTTCAAAATTAAAATGGTATTTTCAAAAAAAAAATTATCTAAGTGATCTTTTTAAGGCATTTTTCATATATGATGAAATACTTTGATGTTACATATCTATCTTCTGAGGAATGATTATATGATACCATACTTATTATTTCTTTGGAAGGTATATAGTTATGATGATAAAATATTGATGAAACCCAATTTCATTCCATGAGTTAGATTTTGATGAAATGATAAATGTTTTCATGAAATTATGGTGTATATATGAATTTATTATGATTATGTGATGGGTGGTTTATTAAAGACATATAATGATTTGATTAATGATGGATAACTCATGAGAAAATTATGTTCTGAATAAATGTTATTATATATTTACAAAAAGATTCTTGGAATTGATTCCATGTCCATATGTTTATGTGTGGACCTGGTTTCATGTTTGTAAGTTTTTGTAATGACCAAATTTTAGGTCCTTAACATAATGGTTTTACATGTTTTTATTTATACATATTCCAAATGTTTTATATATATGTTTTTTTTACATTCATATATATATGTTAAGATCTCAAAAATCATAGTTGATTATTGATGATTCTTGAAACATATGAATTTTTTTGGTTATGATACAGCTTTGGGACCTGAATCATGATTAAAGATATAAAATTGATTGGGTATGAATTAATTATATTATGATTATGTTCTTAGACACTTATTACCATACAAGATCTTTGATTTATTTATCCAATGATAACCATTACTGAGCATCTGAGCTCACCCTTTCTTTTTTTCCTTCCTTAGGTTTTGATGAAATGTTATAAGAATGATATTTCAAGAAGGGTATTAATATGATGAAAATTTTGGTAGATTTTATAGATCCATTATGAAATAAGATGTTCATGTAACTAGTATCTAATGACAC
Organism: Viscum album; assembly: GCA_963277665.1. Classification (NCBI taxonomy): domain Eukaryota; kingdom Viridiplantae; phylum Streptophyta; class Magnoliopsida; order Santalales; family Viscaceae; genus Viscum; species Viscum album. The sequence goes on from OY728120.1 coordinate 1,455,281,015, forward strand.
TAAACCTTTAATATTCATTTATGGTTCATAATGTTATGTGTTTGATATTTATGTAATAAGATGTAATATTTTTGTATGAAAATATTCGTTAATTATAGTATCCTCCCTCATATCTTTTAGAATAATAATTATTCCACGTACGTTTAAGAAATATGAAGTATTTTGGAAACATCCATCATGTATGGGACACCCCCTACATTATAGTGTTCTTTTTTTTTCATTTTTTTTCAGTTGTTTTGGTTGGGTGCGTGATGATATTTATTGTTTTTGGAGTCTTTTTTTAGAATAAAATCTATACCACCTTGTTACTAATAACTATCTGGTTCCCATATTGGCAGGCCATTGAATTTGAATGATCCATTTTTTACAACATATGCATGGATTTCATAATTGTACATAGTTCCCCATAGGCCTTATAGAGCTTGGGGTGTGTCTGGGGAGAGGTGGAATTTTTGTCTAAACCACGAAGAACACATGAAAAATGGTTTGTGGGGTGTTTGTCTTATAATTTTTACAACACATGGATTTCACACAATTTGGAAATCTATATCGCTAAACCATGTGCCCAACTTAGGTGCTTAAAAATTGGTAATTTCCTATTTCCCATCTTTGAATTTGCGGGATTTTCACCCCTCTTCCTCCCCAATAGCATCATATAACCCTTGGGATCCTTGTAGGAGCACTATATTATTTATCATATTAATATTTTCCTTGTCTTCAGTGTTTTCCAAGTGGGTTTGAGGTATTTATTTCCTTTTTTGCTATTCTTCCCTCCACTCTCTCATTTATGATAGTTTTGGTTTCCCCCCAAAAAATAAATATATTTTGGAAGATTTTTGTATTTCTATTGCATTTAACATTGGAGTTCACGGTGCCTATGGATTGAAAATGCTATTTATATCCCCATTGCTATAATTTCAATTGATCTTGACACATTATGATGAGTTATGACTTGATTATATTTTCATTATGGTAGGAATTTCTATGAAATTATTTAATTATGGAATTAAATGTGTTATTGTGCTTTCTAAATTTCCCTTTTGTGAAATTATGAATATATTTGATAACTCTATGGTGATTTGAATCTATTTAATTTTGTTTTGATTTTTCAATAATGTGGTTTATTTTTTAGTTCCATGCTTTGAAGTTTGAAACTATATTTTCTATTGCGATATGTTTTTTTATGAAATTACATGTCTCTTTTTAAATGGGTTTACATTTAAATATTGGATGTTGAATCTAGTTTTGATTTTGAAGTAGTGAAAAATATGTCATAAATTGGATTTTGTTTTAAAGTGTGGTGTTGAAAAATAAATGTTATATAAATTGTGATATTTAATGGAAATTAAATTTTGATTTTCAATTTCTGTAGTATTTATCCCTTGTGAAAAATTCCTAGATGGTTCCTTTAATATGGTATTGAAGGAATTGGTTTTTATTTGGACGTGTTTTGGATTACGAATATGAAGAACCATGTTGAGGGTGAATTTTCAATGTTTTAAATGGTGTGTGATATTTAAATTATTTTATAAGAAGCACAATAAATGTAAAATTATGAAAAGTTAAAAGGATGGGAGTCCTAATCCTTGTATTTGTTTTAAAGTCCCATTTGGAACTTTGGTTTTAAAATGGTAAAAGTGGAATAAACCCTTTGATTTACTCTAATCTTGTTTACCCATTATGTTAGTCTTGGATAAAAATAGTATATGTAGAAGCTCAATTAAAAGGGGGGGGGATTGTAAGTTTAAATTTTTTGATTTTTAACCTTAAAGAAAACAATGTTTGACAATGTTAAACAATGTAAATTCACAAGGCCTATTTTTGTTATACTAAACAAATTTTCCTAGGTTTAAGAAATATGGTTCCGAAAATGAAACTTAAGGAATGTTTACAATGAGAATATTATACCATAAAGCGTATAGAATCTTATTAATCAGAGTATATAAAAGTACAAGAATGTATAATAATGTTATAATTCCTTTATCAAAATGAAGCCGAAATATCATGCAACAAAATAAGTAACAAGTATGAAATATTTTAACCAAAAGCGTTGGGTATCCAGGAACCATGGATTAAGGCCCCTTGATTTATACATTCAAGAAGGTCTGTCTTACCCACACCAGGGTAAGCACTCGATAAGAATAGCATAATCTTCCATGCTTTTCCTGCAAGCCATAAATCATTATGGAAGTTGGCACCTCTGTCTTCCTATCCGCAGAAGTCCTCGAACTTTACGGTAGTCAGTACCTCTATCTTCCAATCCCTAGAAGTCCACGATTGTACTTAGCAATAATCAAAGTCGCAAAAAACACGCTCAACAAGGTGTTCAGCATGCACAAATCATGGAAGTCTGTCCCTAGAAATCACTTTGTCAACATGTAATCTCAAGGTCGATCAACTATTATGAGCTCTTTCAATGATAGTATTTTTCATTGACTTTCAGAGGGACCTTTACATGTTTCCCTCAAACAACAATTAGTTAGAAACACATTACACGACATTATTTTATAATAATAACATGTGAATGGAAAACAATGTTTCTTAATCAAATATATTTTTTGGAGTCTGAGGAAAAATTGAATTCGGATTCTATTCAAATAAATATTCTTTTTTTTTAAGATATGGAAATTTGGAATCTGTTTTACAATGAATTCGGAATCTGAATTCTATAGATTATGCGGTCTTAATTCTAATAAATTTGGAATCTGAATTTTGAAGAATTTGGAGTCTCAATTCCACAGAATTCAGAGTAGAAATTCTATGGAATTTAGAGTTGGAATTTTGAAGAACTTGGAGTCGAAATTTCAAATAATTTGGAATCTGAATTTCAGAGAATTCGGAGTCCAAATTTCATAGTATTCATAATCTAAATTTTAGTGAATTCGGAATTTGATTTTCAGAGAATTCAAAGTCTAAATTTCAAAGAATTCAGAATCTTTATTTTAGAGAAATCGGAGTCTGAAAACAGAATACCCTATATCCAAGGAAAAATCTGATTATGAGGTTTTATATATAAATCCACATTTTTGACATGGTAATAAAATGAGTTTGATTTCAAGAGATTATAAAATGAGACAATGAAAACAAAGTTAAGGATAAAAATTTCGTTAGATAATAGAAATTTTTCTTATGAAAATAATCCTTAGGAAAAAATATTTTTCTTTAAGAAAAAGTGTTTGAGATTTTCGATATTGATAGGAATGGAAAATTCATAAGGAATCCTTGTTTACACAATAATCTACCCCTTTTTGGGAAGAAGAAACATCCTTAAAAAAATGGGGGCTATGAATTTTTCTTTATGAACATAGAAGAAAAAAGTCTCTCAATTTTCCTATGGATCGTGGTGAATACGACTAACAACCCATTAGTTTTTGAAATCCATTATGATTGTATTCTTGACTTTATTAAAGAGATTTTTCCTTTTCTTGAATATGGAAATATTCTTTGATAAAACTCCCTCTTAGATAGACCGCCCTTAATTATGTAATTGTATTATTTTCATAGTATTCTTTTTAATCATTCCATTATCCCCCCTTTTGATTTTTAAAAAGGAATAGTTAGAATGAAAAAATATGGTACCCGAAAGTTTAGAAATATATTAAAAAAATGAATCACAATAATAATTATCATTAATATTGGAAAAATTTTATACAAGGAAGGTAATACAAAAAAAGAGCAGAGTTATGAAAAAAATAAGTCTTCTTTTTTCCATCAGAATAAGATTGTTGACAATGATCTTCAGATTTTTAAGCTCTTTATGATCCTCCCCAAAATGCTTAAGCAGCTGATCGTAATCTTCATTTTTATTCCCCAGAGCATTGATATTTTCTTCCCGAACCTTAAGAATTTATACTCGGGTTTTCAAAAACTCTTCTTCCTTACTTAAATTTTCTTAAAACTCGATTTTGAGAAATCTTTCCCTTTTCTGATTCAAAGCAACTGAATTATGTTTCCTATTGAAATCATTGTCTTCCTGGTTCCGAGCTGTTTGTTCATGATTAAGATTCTCATTGAAACATGTAGTATGATTTTTGATCTAGTTATCTTCTATATATAAAGCATCCTTTAAATTATCTGGAAAGTAATCAAGGATTATCATCATTTCAATGGTCTTCTTGGACCACTTAGTGATGTCATTGCACAAACTCATGTGATCATTAAACCTGATGTAAAAAGATTTAAAATCAGCCACAAGCCTGATGAATTTGTCCATAAGCATGGAAATGGAATCTGATTTAAGAATAAATGAATACTAAAACATCTGACATATTGAGTAAATACATTGAAATAAAGGAATTGTATCAACCGAATTCTTTAGATATTGGACCACACAATCAAAACCGAAAGAAGAAAAATTTTGAATCAAATTCCCTTGCTGGTGAGGATTCATTCACTATCTCATCATTGTTTCTTTTAAATGATCCACCAACATCTTCCTTAGCCACCAAGACCTTAGGTGTATCATCTAACACCTGTTTTCCTTTACCTACTCTCTAAATGATCTCAGCTGCCTTTGGTGAATCATGTTTACTATCTAATAGTAGTACTATATTATCTTCCTCAACGTTTTCCTTTTCATCATCTACCACCAGATTCTCTGGTTGAACCAATTCATGGTTGCTGTTCTCTTCTTCTGATGGTTTCTTTACATCTTCCAGACCCTCTACTTCTTGTCCATGGGTAGCAAGTTTATAAGATTCGTCCTGGGAAGTCCGGATCAAAAATTTCTCATAAGGACTCTCCTTCTTAAGATATAACTCGACTTTCCTTATGACATCATCAATATCATCCCCTTATTCTTCTTCTTCTTCAACTTCCTCTTATAACACAATATATTCCTCTTCACTAGGTTACAAAATTCCCATTTTCTTTCCCATAGTCTCTATTAGTACTGGTTCATTGAGAAATGATTCTGGTACCTAAATTTGTTTAGAAGAATTCTTAGTATCTTTGAGAAGATCATGAATTATTTCAGCCTTAGACGTCTTCTTCTTCTGCTTCTTCAATTTTTCTTGTTTTTTATACTCCTCCACAACCATAATAATTAAAGCTTTTGTAATATAAGTATCCAATCCAAAGCTAGGATCTCCTTAATTATTATTCTTTTCATCATCTCTCCACTTAACAACAACTTCATCTAGACAAGTCTTTTTCTTCTCCGATTTTGGAGGTGCTGATTGGGTTTCCTAAATTGTTGGAGTTTTTCCTTTTACTTTTGGGTCCTTTAGCTTTCTCTTCATTCCACCATTGTTGGAATTCTCAACTACTTCTGGCTTCTTGGATAAGGCTTCGATATCACTTTCAAACAAGTCATAAAATTCTCCAGATTTGATGTTAATGACAACTATCATGCTTCTCAGCATGTCATCACTAAGCAACATGTCTTTGAATGATTTATGCTTTGAACTACAAGGGATTTCGAAAAATCTAGGCAAATGAAAATGACCTTGGATAGAATATCTAGATACATAAAAAAATGATATTTGAGAGTCCCATTATTGATATTTGAAATTTTCCGAAAGATATATTTCACTGGATTAATCATCCTGGGATTCACTAGAAAATCCAAAACATAAATGTCACCATTCTTCAGGGTATCCTTATCCACTTTTCTCAGAATGAGAAATCCATGAATCCATAGCTCTAAAATCTGGAAATTTGTAGAGAGATGATTAATCTTTGGTTTCTTCACTCCTGATAAACAAAGGAACTCTATGGATTTGTCCTTATAAAGAAATTCATGATATATTCGGTAGCTTATGGGTACAAAAATCAGCTTACCCCTCATAAAAAATTATTAAAATGCTTACAGCCAATCTAAAGGAAAGAAAATAAGTTTTCCCATAAGTCTTAAAATAAAACATATCTTTCCCATATTGAACAAAAAAACTTATGCTCTCATAAAAGTCTACCTGAAACTCTAGATACACCGAATCTTGTCCCTTTAGTTTTGATACACATAGACTCTCCCTACCTTCAACTTGAAATTATTCAAAATAATAGAATCATACATAGAGAAGAACATGGTATCTACTAACCTCTCTCTATAGATATGCAATTCGTAAATATCATTAGTTGACGAAATTTTAATCTACAGGGATGCATCCAATGACATTCAGATTAGAGAAAACCTGAAAATTCTTATTAACCCTTAAGTAAAATGACATAGCTTGGACATGAAAGAGCTTGAAAACTGATGTGGGACAACCATTTGGGGGGCCTTTATACAGGCATGGAGGAGATGGTTCATAATCCCCTATTTATCCAATGTTAAAAAAAATAAATTTGATCTAACAGCTGAGATGAAAGCCGAAGAAGGATTTTTGATATGTACCGATCTTTTGAGGTTTTAAGGTAAAAATTCGAATATAAGAAAATTAGATCCGAATTTTGCTTGTAAAAACAAGATGATAATACCAAAAAGTAAAAAATTGGATTATTATAATTTGAGGTAAGTAAACATACCTTCCGGATTTCTAGAAACATTTTTAGTGATAAGGAAAATGATTCTTAAAGTACATTATATTTCATAAAATTTTCTTACGAATGAAAAATTTAGATATAGGAAAATTTTAAAAAATGAAAATTTTGGAGAAAAAAAATTTTCTCGAAACATTTTGACTATGAATAAATTTTTTTATGAAAAATTTTGATCACGAAAAAATTTAGTTTACAAAAACTTTTGATTACAAACAAAATTGATTAATAAGAAAATGAACTTCTCTTATGAAAAGGAGTTTATTAATGTAAGGATATAGGTTTCAACAAAAAGTTAATATGGAATATTACCTTATGGTTATCATTCTTAACTTTTGTTTAATGTATTCAAATCTATCGGAAGGTTTTGATTTTGTAAAAATATCAGCATGATAATCTTTCTTTCTGATAAATTGAAGAATGATATATCCTCTTAGTGTGTCATCCCTAAGAAAGTGATGCCTAATATATATCTGTTTTGCACGAGAGTGATGTGTAGGGTTTTTTAGGGAAATGGTAGTAGTATTATCACAAAATATAAATGTTTTGGGAAAACTCATACAATTGTCTATGAGTGTGAGTTGCATCCACAACACTTGAGCACAACAACTTCCAACTGCTATATATTCATCTTCTGTAGTGGAAAGAGCTACTGATTGTTACTTTTTTATGACCAAGAAACTAATGAATCTTCTAAGCAATTGCATGTTCTAGATGTAAATTTACTATCCATTTCAAATCCACCAAAATCAACATCCAAAAAATGTTTTAATACAAAATCATTTCCAGAAGTATAGAAAAGTCCTTAATCCATGGTTCCCTTAAAATAGAAAAAAACTATTTTCACTTATTTTAAATAATATTTCATAAGACTAGATTGATATCTAGCACAAAAACATACAGAAAACAGTAAATTTGGATGACTAACTGTCATGTACTGTAAAAATCCCATCATACCTATAAATGATGTTTGTTCTTCTGGTTTCCCATCTTCATCAAGATCAAGAGAAGTTGAGGTACTGATTGGAGTACTTATAATTTTAGTGTTGTTATATCAATAATTTTTAAGAAGATATTTAATATAATTATTATGTTATTAGTAAGTTCCTTCTAGTGTTGGAGAAATTTTAAATCCTAGGAAAAATGTTAACTCACCCGTCATACTCATTTCAAACACATATTTCATTTTATTCACAAAAGAATCAGTTAATGATTGGTACGTTGAATCAAATATAACTTCATCAACATGAATTTAAATAATAAAAATATTTTACTTATATTTATTTTTAAAAAGAGTTAGACCAGTAGTTCCATTAACATTTTAGTTTTGCAACAAAAATTCTATAAGTCTATCATACAAGGCTTTAAGAACTTTTTTAAGTCCATGTAAATCTTTGGTAAGTTTGAAAACATGTTCAGGGTGTTTTGTGTCTTCAAAACCATGAGGTTGTTCAAAATAATCTTCCTATTGAACATATCCGTTAAAGAAATCACATTTTACATCCATTTGAAAAAGGATAAAATTAATGAATACTGCAAAGGCAAGTAAAATGAAAATAGTTGGAAGTTTAGAAATTGGAGAAAAGTTTTTTTCATAGTCTATTTCTTCTTGTTGATTATAGTCTTTAGAAAATAATCTAGCTTCAATCCTTTCTATGATTCCTTTTTTCATCTCACTTTTTTTGAAGACCCATTTTACTCCAATTATAAATATTTCTTTAGGTCTTTCAACCAAGGTCCAGACTTTATTCCTTTTGAATTCATTTATCTCATATTTCATAACTTTAATCCAATAATAATCACCCAAAGATTCATCAATGAGTTTTGGTTTTAATTTGGAAAGGAATGCTAGATGTTATACTTCATTTCTTTAGAAACTTCTAGTCCTCATTAGTTGATTTACATCACCAATTATACTATCACATGGATGATTCTTAAGATAAAACTAATTTTAATTTTGTAAAACCTGTTCATCAACATGTTGTAGTAAATCTTCTATTGTACAAACTTAAGAAAACATTTCTTCAGAATTTTCATTATATGTAGGATATTATACCGTGGGTTGATAATAGGATTTTGAAAACACATTAAACGATGTATGTTGTGGTTGTTCAAAAACAAAATGATCAGTTTCATCAAATTTAACAGGCACTGTTTCTTCAATAGTAAAAGTATTTTTTTTAAAAACGTTATAATCCTTAGTAGTTGAGGAGTAGACTAGGAAAATAACTTCATCATATTAGTGTGTGAATTTATGAAAATTATATTTAGTATTTAGAATGAATACTTTGAAACCAATTACCTTGAAGTTGTAAGAACTAGGGTTCTACCATTCAACAATTTGTAAGGGTTTTTTTAAGAAAAGGTCTAATCAAAACTCGATCTACAGTATATCAAGCAGCACATACAACATCATCCCAAAAGTTTTTATTAATATAATATTCACTAAATATGGTTCTATTTATCTATTGATGAATTCAATTTCTTCATTCAACAACACCATTTTTTTGAGGAGTTCTTGGAGTTGAGAAGTTATAACAAATATATTTTCTACAGCAAAATGTCTCAAAATATGAATTTTGAAATTATCCTCTATGATCACTATGAATAGTTATCAAAGGAATGTTTTACTCATTTTTAATTTTTGTTATAAAAATTAAAAAATATGAAAAAGATTCCGACTTAATTTCTAGAAAATAGACCCATGTAAATCTATTATAATCATCAACTAAGACAAATACATAATGTTTTCCTATAATAATTCCAGCTTGTGTTAGACCAAAACGATATATATGCACTGAATGAAATTAATAATAATTTGAGACTTCAATATTTGATTTAAAACATTATTTATATTTCATTACAAATTGAAAAGTATCACAAATTTTTTAAGAATCAAATCTAAGATCCGGTTGATCTTTAATAAGTCTTTTCTTCGAGAGTTTTCATCAGTTCCTAAGGTTACAATACCCTATCCTTATTTTCCATAACCATGATTGGTCTTCTATTTCACTAAGGAAATATAGATTTTTTTCCTCAAGTCTTTTATGTTTAGGGTGTATACATTTTCTTGTATATAGTAAGAAACAATAAAATATTCCTTGGAATTATGTACTTATCACTTTTCAAAGATGTTTTTGTTACTAGTCATATGCTAGGAACATCCACTATCCATGTACCATGTACTATTTTTTGGCAATTTCTATATTTTCATAAAAATAAAAGAGATAGACTTTCCAAATCCAAGCATTTTTTGTTCTAAAAATTTTAGAAAGAATAAATTTTGGAATCCACATTTTCTAAGCAAAATAAGCTTTATGAAAACCTAAGTGCATGGTTTTATTTAAAGAACATTTTTTCCTAATGTACACCAAACTGACATTTAGTGAAAAAATGGAGCACATTGGGGAACAGAATAGTTATTACAAAAAATTTGTTTAGAATAGGTATAACCCAAACCGGAATTTTTCCTTAAATGAAGAATTTGGGAATACATATTGTCAAAATTTTCCTTACTAGAGTTAATGTTTGACAGACATTTCCTTTAGGAAAATATTTCTGACTTTGTATTAAAAATGAAATTTTAAACCTAAAAACCATTAGTTTTAAAACTGGATTTAGCCTCAAATATATTTTTCCTAGAAATTATATTTTCTGGATCGTTGAAAAAGTTTATCCTTCTCAGAATTAACATTGTCCAGGTTTTTAGAAATGCTATTGAAATCAAAAATTTCTCTGATCAAGATTATTAGAATGAATATATATATCTTTAGTTAAAATTGAATATCTATAATTTTTCTTATTAAGCTTTTTATTGAGTTTATAATTTTCATTATCATGATATTTAGCAATCCTGGACACTTATTCATTTGGAGATAAAGTATTAACTTTATCAGAATAAGATTCTTCATCTAAAGACTCATAATATTTATCATCAATATATTGTGCATTCAAAGATACATTAGTGATAGATTAAACATTATGTGCCTTTCCATTAGACAATGATTTTCAATAGGTAGTCTAGATAGTAGACCAAGATTATTCTGATCAGAATATACATACTCTAAGGATTCATTAGATGAGTCACCACCACTTGCACTCTATGAGTCATTGGCTTTAAATAAATTCTTCGTTTTATCCTTGTAGTAGTTGTTCCTATTCCTCTTAGAATGATTTTCCATTATATCCTTTTTTAAGCACAGGACAATCGAGCATTATATGCATTCTCTTTTTCATTCATAGCAAGCGACTTCTGAGTCATTCTTGTCATGTCTTTTTTTTCTTCATATATTTATATAGAATGTCTTTCTTTCAAACTATTTTGTTCATCCTTCAAGAATGATAAGCTAGATCATTCTAAGAATGTTCACTTTCACTAGATTTAGATAGAACAGTGAATTTCTTAGAAATGGACCTTGTAACAATTTTAAAAGTCTAAACATTAGTAGTAGTGAATGATACAGTTCCATTTCTATTCTTCTTTTTATTCATATTTACATCTCTTCTCATTCTTGTCTCTTACTAAAGAAGAGTTCCGAAAATCTCATCAAGAGTAATTTCAGATACTTTCTTATTCCCATAATTATTTATTCTCTTAGATTCCCACTCATTAGGAATAATATCAATAATATTGTCTACAAAAGCATCATCATTAAGACCTTTCTTACCCACAGATTGTAGAATGTTGATAATTGTCCGAAACCTCTGTTTCTCCTTACATACTGGTTCTCTATAAGGAAATATAAATCCATGATATTCTTCTCTAAAAATAGCTCCTCTAATTTCTATAACATTATATGTACCAAAATGTGTAACATTAAGTTCCATCTAGATATAATTCGATTCTTCATAAGAAGAAATATGGCTATATATATTCCTAGTCATGGAACAAAACAAAGAATTACATACCTATTAGTTTAATTGATATTCTAATTTCTCGTGATTGCTAAAGGTTTTGACATCCTTGTCTAGAATTTTTTAATCTCCAGAAATAATAACAATGTTTTCCACTCAAATATTAATAAAAAATGTTTACATAAAATATCTCTAGTATTGATAATCATTCCCATCAAATATAGTTGGTATACTAGGATTTTGATTTTCAATCTAACCAACATTCATTCCTAACATTATATATGAAAATATCAATCCACAAAAATTACATAATAATAAATAATTGTAAATAAATATTAAAATCTCAAACCAAACTTAATAAAGAATAGTTATGTAAGAAAAATTTAGAACAATGAAAACATTAGAAAGAATTCTTATAATTATGTATAAGTATTTCAGTGACCTCCTATGATACCAATTGTTGGATCGAAATAGTATATGTAGATGCTCAATTACAAGAGGGGTGAGGGGGGGGGGGGGGTTAATTGTATGTTTAAAAACATTCATTTTTAGCCTTAAGTAAAACTATGTTTAACAAATTTTAACAAGATAAATTCAGTAATCCTCTTTTAGTTCTACTAAACAAACTTGCTTAGGTTTTGGAAATATGGTTCCGGAAATGAAACATAATGAAAGATTAAAAGAAATATATTCCACCTTAAGGAATATAAAATCATATTAATTACATTTTAAAAGAGTATAACAAAGTATAAGAAAGATATATTTCCTTCCTTGATCAAAATGCAGTGGAAATAACTTGAATGAAAACAAGTTACAAGTATAAAATATTTTAAACCAAATAGTAGGGTATTGAACAACCACATATAAAGGTCACTTGAATTATACATTCAAGAATGTCAATATTTTCCACAACAGGGTAAGACCTCTATAGTAATATCAGAATCTGTATGGCTATCCCCACAGACCCTCGACCTTTAAGTTAGTCTGAACCTCTGTCTTCCTATCTTCTGAAGTCCTCAAACATTAAGCTAGTTGGTACATATGTCTTTTTATCCCTAGAAGTCATCGATTGTACTCAACAACAATCGTAGTCACATGATGCAAGATGAACAAGGTTTTCAGGATGCACAAAGCATGGGAGTCTCTCTCTCTGGAAATCACTTCAACAACATGTAATCTCTAGGTTGATCAATAGTTATGATATATTTCAAATGTGATCCTATTTATTGGAACGTATCTGACGGTCAGATTCCTCCTCCAATTTTCATATTTTTCCCTCAATTTTTGAGGGACCTATACATGTTTCACTCAACCAATGTTTAGTTAGAAACAGATTACATTAAATCATTTCATAACAATAACATGTGAAAGGAAAATGAAGTTACATAACCAAATATATTTCTCAGAGTCTGAGTAAAAATATAATACAAAGTCTAACCAAATAAACTTTCATATTTTATAAGATATAAAAATCCTGATTCTATTTTACAATGAATTCATAATATGAATTCTATAGATTTCAGAGTCTAAATTCCAATGAATCCAAAATCTGAATTTGGAGGAATTTAGTGTCTGAATTTGGAGGACTTCAGAGTCCCAATATTAAGAAACCCAGAGTCCAGATATTAAGGAATTCAGAGTCTAAATTATGAGGAATTGACTATCTGAATTTTAGAGAATCATGAGTTTAAATTTCAGAGAATTCAGAGTTTGAATTTCAGAGAACATTGAATCTAAATTTCAGATAATTAAGAATTGAATTTTAGAGAATTTGGAGTCTGGATTTTAGAGAATTTTGAATCTGTATTTTTGATAATTCGGAGTCTAAAAAAAGTATACTCTATATCAAAGGAATTATAAGATTATGAGTATTTAGATATAAATATAAATTTTTGACTTAGCAATAAAATGAGTTTTATTTCAATAGATTATAAAATGAGACAATAAAAAAATGTTAAAGAAAAAAATTTCTTCGAGAAAGGAAATTTTTCTTATGAAAATTGTACTTAGGAAAAAATATTCTTCCTTAAGGTAATGTGTCTATGATTTTCAAAACATAGACGAATGGAAAATTCATAAGGAAACATTATTGATTCAACAATTGGATCTCTCTATATGAGATGCTTGTTTCATCCCTTATGGGGGACTGTGATTTATTATACCATGGGAGAATTTTATTTATAAGAATTTCATTTTCTGTGTGGTAGGGGTCAGGGTAGATTTGGTGATGTCTTGTGTTTTAGACTTGGCTTGTACATTACTATGCATAAATACATTTATAGGTTATGGGAAATTATTATCCAAGTGAGTGATCTAATTTGTTATTCTAATTGATCCAAACACCACTCTTAGCCTACCATTCATACTAGGAATAGAGGGCTAGGTGGGGGTTTTCATCAAAATGAGGCTTGTGTTGGCTAGTTGGATGATTTTTTGATTGAACTTTAGCACATAATGATATCCAGTTCACGGATTGGAATACTTGTATACATTTATATTCTTCATATGTTAGGGATCGCAGGGAGAGATCCTAGGACACATTCCATTTTTAAATTTCTAAATGATTGAGGGGAGTTTTATCTTGTTCTTTATTATATCATTTCCATTGGTTTCATTATTAAGGGACATTACGTTGTTTATATTGATATGCAAGTTTTTATATATGGTGTCTATAGGTTATTCCTAACATGTTCTTGTGTTTTGGGAAATTTATTTTGGAAAATTTATTTTGGAAAATTAGTTTTCAATGAAGTTTTGAAAAAACCTATTTTAAATTAAAAGACTCTTGTGTGGGTGATTTATAATATATTTAAAAAATAGTGTTATGATTTAATGATGGATTTTATGAGGGAAATGATTTAAAGTGTCCATTTTCTTTAGATAAAATAAATGTGTTTTGAGAAATATGATTATGTTAATGTGGGTTTCAAATGGATTGGGCAGGTGGACTTGGTTTCAAAATTTGTTATTTTGGTTATTGGAAATAATGAGTAATGTTTTAAACTTTTATTATAGAAATATTTTTATTTCTATACATTCATTTTGAAAATAAGACATTCTAGATATAATTTAAACTAGAAATGATTAATCACTTTATAAGAAATATTTCATAGATTCAGTGTGTTTCTATGAACTACTAGTATTTTTATCTATTTCATATATATTTGAGGTTCTCAATTCCAAATGGTTTTAGTTTTTTTATTATGGTCAATGTGGGGTGAGTCATCTCGGGTTGAAAAACCATAGGTTATACAGATTTGGTTTCTGGATCAAAATGAATTGGTTTTCTGTTGCTATATTTTTGATTCGGTTTGTATCTATTCTACTTATATATATCCTTTTTTCTAGTTATGTTGTTTATGTATACGAAAATGGGTTGGATATTTCTAGTTGTTCATTATATGTTTGGAATGTTAATTTATTTTTTATCCAATACTTATCTATTCTACTATGTTTAACTTTTATTTGAGAGGAATCATTCCCAATGGGATTCCTATGATTCCCAGGTACTAATTTCAATTATTTGGGGTTTGTTAATGCCCTTTAGGACTTGTGGAAAATTGGGTTGGGTCCCCTATATTGTGGTAACCAGGGCCAATTCATTACAATAGAATTCACCACCATTGAGCTTCTCTAAAATAAAGAAACATTCATCTTAATATATTTTAAATTCCTTGATGGATTCTATGATATATGATTAAGGGTAAATTTGATATAAATACTCACAACTATGATCCTCACTCAGTCGCAAATGGGGATCATCTATATAATATACCAACATACACTATTCCATTGTTTCATGAACCCTATGATGGTGAATCCTTTTGTTTAGAGAATAAAATATGATGTTTCCTTTTCTTGGTTAATAATGGTTATAAAACTCCTTTTATTTAAGGTACTCCCCCTAGTGATGTTTCCAATGATTTACATCTCCTTGGGAATAGATATACTTATATATTTATTGGCCATTGAATACGAAAAAACATTCACTGAATAGATAATGCCTCAATCACATTAATGCATTAAAAATAATGTCTATCTCTAAATATTGGGTGTGGTTGTTTTTTAAGAAGAGGCTATAATTTAGTACCATACACTACTACATGGTGATTATATAAGATAAAAATAACAAAGTATGACTAAAGGTCCATCACAACATACCTCAGACACTTCAATTGGATGAGAAAGTATAAGAATTGGAGTTGTGATCAACCTATTATTTGGATAATGAAATTTCACTAAACATTGGATATATAATGTCAAATTTTATCCTTTTCTTGTAATATATGTAATCCAAACAACTATATAGGTGAAATCAAGGATAAACATAGATAATATATAGTAATTACAATAAAACACATTATCTAAAATAAATTTGATGGAAGGTTCTAAAACATCATTGATTCCTACCCATTAGGATCCACTGAGACACTATATTCATAAATTATATTCCCATGATACATGACTTATCATATCCAAAATGTTTACGTTGTAAGATGACATAAAACTCATATCCACACAAATTATCTAAAACAATTCATATATATTGACTATTATCACTTGATATTCATAATAGTATAGGATATAATCCACAAAGAACTAATGAAATGATTCTATGAAATGATGACATGTAATGTCCCAACCCCAAAAGCCCGGTGCCAATTCATTATTCTATAACATTAGCATTTTTATAAGGAATCGTTTCCTGAAGGACTAATCAGTTTAGATGTCTAGGAAAATTAATTATATACATGAACATTAAAATAGAATTTCTATGATAAAACACATCATAAATATTCCTTTGATAATGATATTATTACCTTAGATTAAACCTACATATAAATCATAATATACTTCTTGGAATCCTGGGTAAATAAAAAATAAGAAGGGGTGAGCATAGATGCTCCATAAGGATAAACAATATAGCTGAAGCTATTATAAATAATCATAGAATTCTCTGGGAAGGTATTAAATTGAAACAAAATCCATTTAAACATAAACTTCAACATATTATGGAAAAGAAAAATAATATATTTTCATTTACTTATTCACATGGACATTATACTAGTCGAATAACAACATGTAACATTAATATGTAATCGCATAATGATGAAATTTATAATTCCAGACATCTTAACCACAAAGTAATGCCCTTGTGCAAATACCTTAACTATAAATTTTATCAAGGCCTTATGACAAGACAAATGTTTGTCTCATGAGACCCACCGATGCATCGAGGGGATATAGCAGGCATCGACAATATCTTAACAAGTCCAATTCATTCCTCATATGAAAATGTTGAAACATAACATAAACATTCGTATTAAAAATAACATTCAAAATGTTAATGCTATAATAATAAACCATGAATGGTATAAAAATAGAACATACACAATCAAACATATCCTAAATCATTCAATACAATATGGATGGTTTTATTATAAGAAATCAACCACAATCAAGAATAATATCTAGTAAAGGAAGTTGACATAGTTGAAAATGACCAGTAAAACGCTTTGAGAGAAATATCTATTGTCTATGATATCATTTAAATGCCACACAATTATAAAGGTATCCATTTAAAAGATATTTTTGAATCAAAGTGTCCCATACAACTTTGAAACATGTTAAAGGAATTTACATTTGAAAAAAATCATGTCCGTATAAATAAATCCATAAAATCATTTTGAAAACATGGACATCAATTAAAAATATTTAGAAAAGTAAATCATTAAAAAATTTAAAATGGGTATCTTTCTAGAAAGTACCTTCTAAAAAACCTTCAAATATTCCTTTTGAAAACCTTTTTTCGAAACATGGACATAGATGACAAATATGTCCCATTATATATTTACACATAAAAATATCGGATAATAATGAGATTGATGAATTAACCCTTACATCGTAAGTTATTTTGGTTGAGTGTACATTTAAACTCATGTATTATGACCAAAGTATGTTATTAAATTATACCAAAAATATTAATATTTATTATATAAAGCTTTATTCATTCTTGGATTCATACGACCCATTTCAAAATAATTTCTATATTAAAATATCATTCTGGGTAATAATCTATTTCTTTATCGTATCTATTTTAACATGTTATTCTTGATAGTATAACTTATATCGTGATTTAATTTCTTCCAAAATATAAAACATTATTTATGTATAATATATATTCATAATATAAATATGTATAATAGATATATATATGAAATGAAAAACACTGTTTATGGAGACAGTAGGTCATACATTCATAGAAACACCATTTTTGTTTTCATATCGTAATGAACAGAATTAAGTGAACGAGAGATATATAAATATATATATGTATATTTAAAATATTATTATTATGTCTTATATTACGTACTTATTAATAATATATATTTTTATAATCATCGTTCAATGGTGAACATGGAAATGAATCTCATCACCTCGTGGAGACGGTAAGTCGGACGTACACACAAGCGACAATATCATTCTATTAATGGTGAAATCATATGTAATTAGATAGTATATTATATATAAATAATAATTAACTTGTTATATTTATTATCTAAACCAATTATACTCATTATTATACCCATCCAAATAATTAAGTGTTGAATAACGAAGTACACCACAACGTGGAGATGGTAAGACGGACGCACACATGTATTGTGACATTGCCATTCATAGGATGGATTGAATAATGAATATGGTTGTACCATATTTACAATAACATATCATTATGTATAATTTATTGTATTTATTATTTTTGTATGGAAACAACAATGAAAGATGAAGTGGATGAATAAAATAACATTGAATAAGGTGATGAAATAATTATCCCTTCTTTAGGTTATTCCATTTGATTTGAACAAAAGGGATAATTAGGTTTGAATTGTGATAAAATTAATGCCTCTAGGATGAATTTATTGTAGTTTGGAAGATATTTTAACAAGGTTTGGCTGATCCAAATGGCTTTTTAGGTGTGAATATAATAGAAGGGGAAGTACCATATTATAAGAGAGGTGAGGGGAACTTTTGGAAAAGCTCGAAATATTACATCATTATAAAATTATTTTTAGTTTATAATACCTCCAAAAAGATTTATTTTGAGGATAAGGTGGTTAAGGGACTAAATAATCTTGACCAATATGTTTTATACAAGTTTAGGTCACCTTATTAACCTTATCATTTATATTTTACTCTTAGTTGAATAGTTTAACTTTTACCATGTCTTCGTGTATTTTCATATTACATAGTTAATATAGTAACAATAAAATGGAAGGATAACCTCACGTGGTTAATTAATGACATATCTAAAATTATATAATATTTTTGGACAAATCATAGATTTTTAGGAATATTATATCATTTAATAATATAGTATTTGTTTTAAAAACTCATTTATGTTAATTTTAACACTATTTTGTATTTAGTTATTGTGATAGTTATATGAACTTTATTACTTGGAGAAAAAATACATTGAATCAACCCTAACATGTCATATTCCCCTATAATTTTTTTGGATGGCATCAAAAGTCTCTATGTACATTTATTTAAATATTTATAACATCAGTTATTTTAATCATTCATTAATAAGGTAATTACTGCATCATCATTGTGTCATAAATAAATTTTATTATATAATATCTAAAAATTAAAAATTAAATACCATGATATAGTAAATCCTTTAAAATTTATAATGAATATTTATAGTAGAATTTAACTTATGCTTAAAACTATATTAAAAATAGTTTCTTTATTAAACATTGAATTAATCACTTTTATCTCTTCTTTAAATAAAATAGAATAAATATCATCTTATAACCCAAATAGATAAAAATGATATTATTTAATTCATAAGGATGATTTTGGTCTAAATAAACTTGTACAATAGAATTAGGACATGTGTTGTTGTAATTTTGAAGTTATATTTTCCTTTAATTACCTTATTTACTTTTAATTAAGGTAAATATAATTCAAATGTTACTATTCAACAAAAATTATTTTCATTATATTGAACCAAATTTTACTTAATGATGTCAACTATGTGTCTTGAATTTTATTTATTCAATTCACATAAGTGGTAAAATTATGTTATATGAAAATTTGAAAATGTTCCTAGAAGGTGGGTAAATTTGCTTAGAAGGTGGGTAAAAAGACGTTAAAAAGGTTCAATAATATCATATATATATATATATATTCTTATTATCAAATTACTCCAATTAAATACATTTTACTAATATATTTATTATGTATATATTTTTACTATAAGATTTATTTTTAAATAATATAATTATTTAAATGAAAAAGTCGGTTTTTATATACTACGTAGTATTTTTCACTATTCTTCATAAATTGAATGTTTTCCAACTAATACCAAAAAATAACCCTAATGTAATTTTGATATTATGAATTTAAAAATGAATTACATATTACTAAATTCAATTTTTATGAGTGTATAAAACTAATTTTATTATTGTTCAAAAAACGATATGAAAATAATTTCTTTTTAGAAAAGAGATTTTCTAAAAATATAAATATTTTAACAAAACTTTTACATTTCATTATAAATATATTTTATTTATATGAAAACATTATAATTTACATTTAAACTTTACATGTTTCTATTTATATTACAATTTTAAAATTATAAGTAAATATATCTTTAAATAATTATAATACTAAAGTGTTGTTTCACAAAAACTCAGTGTTCTGCATACCACAAGCCAAGTCAGTGTTGTGTGCAATATAATCTGTTAAATTAATTTAAGGAGACAACTTTGTATGAAATACTGGGGTGTTCCATTCTCCCCTCCTTCTATTAATTGTTTCCTCGCAATTTGAAATTGTTCTTCGAAAATAAAATGTTGAAAATAGAAAATACCTTTGTTGAAAACCCACATAGGAAATAGGGTTAATAATATTTAGTCTCAATAAGTGGGAAACAGAAATGAAAAAGTAAACACCAAATTTAGATTTATTATAGAAGAACATTGTTGTAAATTAAAGACATATAGTTGTAAGAAAACATAAATATTTATTAGGAGTGATTAAGGCCATCAATAACAAACAAGTGAACAATAAATGTAAAATTGAGGGCCTTAAATCCATCAATCTATGATGATTTAAAGTATCATCATTTCAAAAAAAACATAAGGTATTATGATAAAACATTTTTAGATCATTTTTTTGAAGAGGAGTGATTAATTTACTATTAAGACAAGAACTCAAGAAAACATACTTGATTTCATTACATATCATAATCATAATCTCATCATTTGGTTGTGCTTCGATGTATTTTGACATCATCCCTTACACTAGGAAATGAATGTAAAAAAAGATTTTTTATTCATGATGGGCATTTGATATATCATAATGTCCAAACATATTCCCTCAATTCTCTAAATGTTTACTGAAAACTAAAAGGTTAGGTCAATGTATCCAACAGATCTTACTTTAACCTCATACAAAAGAATCAAGTGTTCAACTTACACAATTCCAACCTTTAATCTTATCAAAAATACTTGTGTCCAAACTCACAGTCCAAAATTTTATATGGAAGGTCAACATAACATAATAATATCAACATGTGAATACCTTCATCATGTAATTTTTTATAACATAGTAAAAACAAGAATTACCATAAAACCTTATTTGAATATGTATGTACTTCTTAATTACTTCAGTAAAACAAAGAATACTAGATATACTCCATAAATCCAAAAATGTTTTAAACTACAAAAATGATGGAATATACAAATCATTAATTAATTTCAAGGTACTCTAGAATGTATAATATAATTTATCCATATTAATCATATCTTCTTCCAAAATCACTACCTTGGTATGAGAACCATATTAAGGATTATCTTTCCTTCAATCATGTATTTTCCAAAACGTTTAACTTGCTATTGAGTTAATTTTCATAGAACCATATAATCTCAAATCCTCAATGAAATAGTACTGTAGTGTAATCCTTATTTATTTACATAATTCATATAACTAGTACATCATTGATATAACACCCAAATGACAAAATTATTTAATAAAAACATAATAACACTATTCATTCCTCTTCACCTGCGTAAGTATCATAACATGGTTAATATCCAATAGCATTATTTGGGGAATAATGTGATGATTTGGACATTGATTTGCATAGAGTAAAAAATACTTATAGACGAATCATTTTACATTTGAATCCTTTTACTAACCCTTGAAATCATGAATTTGGGGTCATTATTCTCTACACTTATAACATACTCTCATTCCCTTCAAGCATTTACTAAGGTGATTATTTCCACAGTTATCACCTGTCGGAAAATCCTTATTTCCCATTTTCCCTTTATCTATAATTTTTACATCCTATTGTTTTCATGATTCCCATCAAATCCATAGGAATCAGAGAAATATTTACTTATCTTAGAAACACATGATATTATTTGTTCATATTATGCAGATATGTGGGAGACTATTTCCCTTCTAAATGTTTACTTAAGAACATGAAATATACGGTCCTTCTTACTCTTTGGGTCATGCGTATTGTTGGGGTTAGCATTCCTTCTACTTGGCACCATTTATAAATCACATCATACACAAGGTTAGATCATATCATAATGTATAATCCAAAAACTATTAAATTTCATAGCATTAATTGAACATTTAGAAACATATAGGCTCATATTCATAACATTGGTTTCTTTTCTGACATTTTTACTCAGACATCCTTCATAATTGTTTGTAAAGAAAATTTGAATCATCCTAAGAATATCCCCTAGGAGTATTAAATTTGGAGCATAGTGAAGACTATTATCCTGTACTAGGATACCCTGGGTCAAGCCTGAAACTACTTATCAATTTTTCAACTCCTAGGTCAATCTTTGATAGAACCACATCCTCTTGTAGTATCCAGAAAAGGATTTATTTCATGGAAACCCATATAATATCTACATTGAAAAACAATTTGAAATTTCTTCCTTACCTTTGAAATCATGAATGTGGGGTCATTATTCTCCACACTTATAACATACTCTCATTCCCTTCAAGCATTTACTAAGGTGATTATTTCCACAGTTATCACATGTCAGAAAATCCTTATTTCCCATTTTCCCTTTATCCATATTTTTTACATCCTCTTGTTATCTTGCTTCCCATCAAATCCATAGGAATCAGAGAATTATTTACTTATCTCAGAAACACATGATATTATTTGTTCATATTATGCAGATATGTGGGAGACTATTTCCCTTCTAAATGTTTACTTAAGAACATGAAATACACGATCCTTCTTACTCTTTGGGTCATGCGTATTGTTGGGGTTAGAATTCCTTCTACTTAGCACCATTTATAAATCACATCATACACAAGGTTAGATAATATCATAATGTATAATCCAAAAATTATTAAATTTCATAGCATTAGTTGAAGATTTAGACACATATTGGCTCATATTCATAACAATGGTTTCTTTGCTGACATTTTTACTCATACATCCTTCATAATGGTTTGTAAAGAAAATTTGTATCATCCTAAGAATATCCCCTAGGAGTGTTAAACCAGGATCATAGTGAAGACTATTATCCTGTACTAGGATACCCTGGGTCAAGCCTGAAACTACTTATCAGTTTTTCCACTCCTAGGTGAATCTGTGATAGAACCACATCCTCTTGTAGTATCCAGAAAAGGATTTATTTCATGGAAACCCACATAATATCTACATTAAAAAACAATTTGAATTTTCTTCCTTACCCTTGAAATCATGAATGTGGGGTCATTATTCTCCACACTTATAACATACTCTCATTCCCTTCAAGCATTTAATAAGGTGATTATTTCCACAGTTATCACCTGTCGGAAAATCCTTATTTCCCCTTTTCCCTTTATCCATATTTTTTACATCCTCTTGTTTTCATGATTCCCATCAAATCCATAGGAATCAGAGAATTATTTACTTATCTTAGAAACACATGATATTATTTGTTCATATTATGCGGATATGTGGGAGACTATTTCCCTTCTAAATGTTTACTTAAGAACATGAAATATACGATCCTTCTTACTCTTTGGGTCATGCGTATTGTTGGGGTTAGAATTCCTTCTACTTGGAACCATTTATAAATCACATCATACACAAGGTTAAATCATATCATAATGTATAATCCAAAAACTATTAAATTTCATAGCATAAATTGAACATTTAGAAACATATAGGATCATATTCATAACATTGGTTTCTTTGCTGACATTTTTACTCATACATCCTTCATAATGGTTTGTAAAGAAAATTTGAATCATCCTAAGAATATCCCCTAGGAGTGTTAAACCAGGAGCATAGTGAAGACTATTATCCTGTATTAGGATACCCTGGGTCAAGCCTGAAACTACTTATCATTTTTTCCACTCCAAGGTCTATCTGTGATAGAACCACATCCTCTTGTAGTATCCAGAAAAGGATTTATTTCATGGAAAACCACATAATATATACATTGAAAAACAATTTGAATTTTCTTCCTTACCCTTGAAATCATGAATGTGGGGTCATTATTCTCCACACATATAACATACTTTCATTCCCTTCAAGCATTTACTAAGGTGATTATTTCCACAGTTATCACCTGTCGGAAAATCCTTATTTCCCATTTTCCATTTATCCATATTTTTTACATCCTCTTGTTTTCTTGCTTCCCATCAAATCCATAGGAATCAGATAATTATTTACTTATCTTAGAAACACATGATATTATTTGTTCATATTATGCAGATATGTCGGAGACTATTTCCCTTCTAAATGTTTACTTAAGAACATGAAATATACGATCCTTATTACTCTTTGGGTCAGGCGTATTGTTGGGGTTAGCATTCCTTCAACTTAGCACCATTTATAAATCACATCATACACAAGGTTAGATCATATCATAATGTATAATCCAAAAACTATTAAATTTCATAGCATTAATTGAAGATTTAGACACATATAGGCTCATATTCATAACAATGGTTTATTTTCTGACATTTTTACTCATACATCCTTCATAATGGTTTGTAAAGAAAATTTGAATCATCCTAAGAATATCCCCTAGGATTGTTAAACCAGGAGCATAGTGAAGACTATTATCCTGTACTAGGATACCCTGGGTCATTCCTGAAACTACTTATAAGTTTTTCAACTCCTAGGTCATTCTGTGATAGAACCACATCCTCTTGTAGTATCCAGAAAAGGATTTATTTCATGCAAACCCACATAATATCTACATTGAAAAACAATTTGAATTTTCTTCCTTACCCTTGAAATAATGAATGTGGGGTCATTATTCTCCACACTTATAACATACTCTCATTCCCTTCAAGCATTTACTAAGGTGATTATTTCCACAGTTATCACATGTCGGAAAATCCTTATTTCCCATTTTCCATTTATCCATATTTTTTACATCCTCTTGTTTTCTTGCTTCCCATAAAATCCATAGGAATCAGTGAATTATTTACTTATCTGAGAAACACATGATATTATTTGTTCATATTATGCAGATATGTGGGAGACTATTTCCCTTCTAAATGTTTACTTAAGAACATGAAATATACGATCCTTCTTACTCATTGGATCATGCGTATTGTTGGGGTTAGCATTCCTTCTACTTGGCACCATTTATAAATCACATCATACACAAGGTTAGACCATATCATAATTTATAATCCAAAAACTATTAAATTTCATAGCATTAATTGAAGATTTAGACACATATAGGCTCATATTCATAACAATGGTTTCTTTGCTGACATTTTTACTCATACATCATTCATAATGGTTTATAATGAAAATTTGAATCATCCTAAGAATATCCCCTAGGAGTGTTAAACTAGGACCATAATGAAAACTATTATCCTGTACTAGGATACCCTGGGTCAACCCCGAAACTACTTATCAGTTTTTCCACTCCTAGGTCAATTTGTGATAGAACCACATCCTCTTGTAGTATCCAGAAAAGGATTTATTTCATGGAAACCCACATAATATCTACATTGAAAAACAACTTGAATTTTCTTCTATACCGACCAGTTTAACAATCTTGGAAAATAGATTACATGCGTTAACTTTAAATTAAAATTTATAACATAAAACACTACATAAATAATCTTTTGAGAACACAATTATTCCCTTAGCTTAAAACTCTATATAAATCATAATATACTTCTTAGCATCCTTGGAAATTAAAAAATAATAAAGGGGTGATCTCAGAAGCTGAGTAAGGATAAACAATATAGCGGAAACTATAATAAATAATAAAAAACATTTATTGAAAGGTATAAAATTGAAACACAATCCCTTTAAACATAACCATCCGGAGAATATGGAAAAGATAAATAAAATAATTCCATTTTCTTATTCACATGGATATTCTACTAGTTAAATAATCACACGTAACATTAATAACTAATCTCATAATAATGGAATGCATAATGTCGAACATCTTAACCACATTTTCAATGCCTCGTACCAAGACCCAAAATATAAATTTTGTCAAGGCCTCGTTCCAAGACACTATTTTGTCTAATGAGACCTACCAATGCATCGAGGGGCTATAGTAGGCCCCACCCATCAACTACTAAGTCCAATTCATTCCTCATATGAAAAATGTTGAAACATATCATAAATATTCATATTAAAACTAGCATATGAAATGTCAATATTTTAACTAGAAACCGTAAACGGTTTAAAAATAACACATCCACTATCAAACATATCATAAATCATTCAATACAATATGGAAGATTGTATTATAATAAATAAACCTCAATCAAGAATAATATCCAATGATTGATGTTTATATAACTGAAAATGATAAGTAAATCTCTTTGAAATAAATATCAATTTTTTGTCAAATCATTTAAAAGTGATTCTTGAATACGTGTCCCACACCACATTGAAATTTTTTAAAGGAATTAAAATTTTAAAATAATTGTTTTTATATAAATAAATCCTTAAAACCATTTTGAAAACATGGACATTAATAAAAAAGATTTAGAAATGTAAATCATTAGAAAAATTAAAATGATGATCTTCCTGAAGAGACCCTTCAAGAGAAGTATAAAATATTACTTTTGAGAACACTTTTATGAAACATGGACATAGTTGTTAAATATGTCTGAGTAAATACTTACACATAAAAAAATTTCAGATAATAATGAGATTGAGGAATTAACCCTTACCTTATACTTTCCTTTGGTTGAGGGTATGTTTTATCTATTTTATAATGACCATAGTATGTTATTAAATTATACGAGAACCATGTTCATATTTATTTTATCATTATTTGTTCATTTATGGATTTATACTACCCATTTAATAATAATTTCTATGTTAAAATAATATTTCAGGTAATAATCGCTTTCTTTATCACACGAGTTTTAACTTGTTATTGTTGATTATATCACTTATATCATGATTTAATTGCTTCCAGAATAAAAAAATATTTATGTATCATATATGTTATGAATATAAATATTTATAATAGATAGATATATGAAATGGAAAACATTATTTATAGATATGGTAGGCCGTACATAAGCATAAACATCTTTCCTGTTTTCATATCGTATTGAACAAAATTGTGTGAATGATATATATGTAAATAAATATATATAAATATATATACATATATATACACACACACATATATATATTTTCTATAACATTATTATTCCATATATTATATACTTATTAATAATATATATTTTTATAATCATCGTTGAATGATGAACGTGGAAATGAATCTCATCGCGTCGTGGAGACGGTAAGCCATACGTACACACGAGCGACGATATCATTCAATTGATGCTGAAATAGTATGTAATTGGATGGAATATTATATATAAAGAATAATTAATATGCTATATCTATTATTTCTACCAATTATACTCATTATTATACCCAAACAAATAACAAAGTGTTGAGTAACAGACAACACCATGATGTGAAGACGGTTAGCCGTACGTACACATGTATGGTGACAGTGACATTCATAGTATGGATAGAATAATGAATATGTTTGTAAAAATTTTATAATAACAAATAATTATTTAAAATATGCTAGAGGTTTTATTTTGGAATGTAAAAAACAAAGGAATAGGATGTGGAAGAAGAATAGAACATTGAACGAGGTGATGAGATAATATCTTCTTCTTTGGGTTATTCCTTTTTAATTGAACAGAAGGGCTCCATAGGATAGATTTATGATCAATATAAGGCCTCCAATTTGATTTTAGGGTAGTTTGGATAATTTTTGAGTGGGTTTTGGCCAAGCCAAATGGCTTTGGAGGTGTGAAATTAAGAGAAGGGGAATTAACCTTTTATAAGAGAGGTGAGTGGAACCTTAGGACAATATTGAAATATTAATTTATTATAAAATCATTTTAGATTTCTAACACCTACCAATGGATTTATTTATATTATAAGGTGGAGATGGGTATAAATCCTCCTAACCAATATGTTTTATACAAGTTTAGGTCCCTATATTAACATTATCATTTATATTTAACTCTTAAATAAATAATTTAACTTTTACCATATCTTCTTGTATTTTTATATTACATAGTCAATATTGTTACTATAAAATGTCAAGAGAACCTCAAGTGGTTCATTAATTAAATATAAAAAATTATATAAGTACTTTGTCTAAGTCTTATATTTTTAGTAATATTATATCATATAATATTATAGAATTTGTTTTAAGAACTCATTTATGTCATTTTAACACTATTTAGTATTTTGTTTTTGAGAAAGTCATATCAACTTGATTACTTCTAAAAAAATACATTGAATCGACCCTAACATGTCATATTCACCTATAAAATTCGTGGATTGCATCAAAAGTTTCAATTTACATTTATTTTAATATTTATCAAATCAGTTATATTAATCATTCATTAATAAGGAAATTACTGGATCATTATTGTGTCATAAATAAATTTAATTATTCAGTGTCTAAATATTATAAATAGAATACCACGATGTATGAAATATTTTTCTCTTTATAATTAATATTTATAGTCAAATTTATCTTATGTTTATCCCTATATTAAAAAAGGATTATTTATTAAACTTTGAATTTAAAAAGTTTAACTCTTTTTTAAATAAAATATAATAGTTGTACTAATCAAACTGAAAAGGATAAAAAGAGCTTATATTTGTACGAAGGTTTATTTTGGTCGAAATAAACTTGTAAAATATACTTTGGATATTTTTTGGCGTAATTTAATATATTTTTACATTTATTTACCTTATTTACTTTTAACCGTGGTAAATAAAATTTAAAAGGAACTATTCACCTAAAATAATTTTCATCGTATTGAACCACATTTTTTACACTAATGTCAACCATGACTCTTGGATTTTTTAAATTTAATCCACAGAAGCAGTATAATTAAAATTTATGAAAATTTTTAAATGTGCCTAGAAGGTGGTTAAATGTGCCAAGAAGGTGGGTTAAAAGACATTAAAAAGGTTCAATAAAATTATATATATATATATATATATAATCATTTTTTAAAATGAATCCAATGAATTAAATTATGATAATATATATATTATGTATCTATTTTTAATTGAAGATATATTTTTAATTAAAATAATTATTCAAATGAAAATGTCAGTTTTTATTTACTATGATGTATTTTTCACTATTCATCAAAAATTGAATGTTTTCTGAAAAATATAAAATATTCACCACAAGATATTTTTTATATGGATAATTGAAAAATGAAGTCCATTTACCCAAATTCAATTTTTAGGAGGGTATAAAATTAATTTTTTTAATTTTTACAAAAGGACATAAAATGTAGTCCTTTTAAGAAAATAACTTTTCTAAATATATAAATATTTTAACTATAGAAATAAATTTCATTATAAATATATTTAATTTTTGTTAAAACATTATAAATAACATTTAAAATTTTATTTTACTATTTATATAACAATATTTAATTGATAAATAAATATATCTTTTAAATAATTATAATACAAATGTGTTGTTTCGTAGAAACTCAATTATACATTTAACAAATGCCATGTCAGTGTTGCATGTAATATAAGATATTAAATTAATTTAAAAGGATAACTTACTATGAAATATTGGGGTGTTACATGAAAAATCATATTCATCATATCCATAAACACAACCAATGTAACACCCCGAGCTTCCACGATACGCTTCTCTTTCAATAATGCAATAGCTTGCATTGTACGCAACTTCGAGTTCTAAAACACCGCGACAAATCAAAGTAGCCGTTATGAATAGTAATAACCAATTTTTAAAATTATAGAAATTTTATATTTCAAAATGGACTTCATTTTTTTATTCCTAATATTGAAATTAGCCTATGTTGAATTTTTTGTAATTTTCTGAGAACTTCCATATTTTTATGAATAGTGAAAAATACTTAAAACAACTTTTTTAATCAAAATAATTTATAGTGATAAGTTATAATATTTAGTGGTTTTAAGGTATAATTAGAATATATTTTTACCATTTTATCCAATGGTGGTCATTAGAATTAATTTTAACATTGAAATTGGACATAAACAATTGCAAATCTTTTGATATTAATTGTTTCTTAAAAACACGCTATTTGTCGTAACAGCGGGAATTAATTATAAAATTAATTAATGCAACTTATATTTTTGGAATTTTGTAAAATAGACATCATTTTTTAATTCGGAATATCAATTATAGCTTGGGGTGAAATTTTGGCATTGTTCTGAAAAACTTCAATTTTTGATGAATAGTGAAACCACTAAGTGGTAGTTAAATAACTGATTTTTCGTTTAAATGAAATATTACCACTTCTGTGATTTGATTTTCAAAAATCCGACATACATGGTTGTCATTAAGAAGTAAAATTTGGTTCAATGAGATTAAAATAATTTTTTGGTGAATAGTAACTTTTAAGTTCTTAATCGCGATTAGAGGTAATTAGTGTAGTTTAAGGTAAAAATAATGTTTTAATAATATGAGATGAGCTTGACACATGTCCTAATCCTATTGGATGAGTCATGGCCGACCAAGACAACCCATGGGTCAACTTGGGGACCCCATGGAGCCACTTTGGTTGGAAAATGACATTAATATATATTTATTTAATGTTAAAATTAAATTGACACAAACATGAGTCATTTTACTAAAATAGTTTTTAAGTGGGGTTACACAAGTCCAAAGTTTGACTATAAATATTCATTAGAAAGCTAAAAAGATTTCCTACATCATATTATTTTTTTTATAATTTTTAGACATTAAATAAATTAAATTATTTATGACATCATTATGATGCACCGATGACCTCATTATTTAACGATTTAAATAAAATGAGAAGATAATGCAAAATCCAAGGCTTACACTTGTCCAAAGCCTATTGGATGAGGAGATTTCGAAACATTATCACCTTAGACTCGAATTATATAAGTGTGGGACCTTTAGAATCCGAAAATCATTGTGAAATAATGTAACATTTCAATATTTCCAAAAGTGCCCCTCCTCTCCACTTATAAAAGGCCCCCACCTCTCCCACCTTATTTACACTTTAAAGCCATTTGGCTCGGACAACCTCTGCCCAAATACTCTCCAAACTTCCCTCCCTTACTCCTAGAAGCCTCACTTTGGGCAGAACTCTTCTCAAGGAAGCCTTTGGCTCAAATCAAAAAGAGTTACCCGATTTTGAGGTAATGTCTTCTCTAATGTTGTTTTGTTTTATTTTTCTTCTCCAACCCCCTAAACTCTTTTTATTCATTTATTTTGTAACAACAACAGTATCCTCAATATACTAGGATGTTTTTATAAGATGTATTCGAGCTACACTTACACACACCTACATCTAATGGTTAAAGAACATACGGTTTCTGTGGATGGTGAATTTCTGCCTCACGAAACGATGATTGTTCAACACTCATATAACACCTTCAAAGGTGGCCATTAATATGTCACTATTTTTATATATGATATATAATATGTTTATGTTTTACTTATACTTCTTTATTTCTCATTTATGGCATACTTTATGATTTCCATTATGGGTAAAACGCGATAATTTCATTTTAGGAAGTGCGGACTACTGCCCCCTCAAAGTTATTTGAATCGTTAATGCCATATATGGGATGTATAAAGGATGGAGTAAATGGTATTATACACTATATTATACTGGAATTATATTATACATTTATATAATTATGATTTCATTCCATTAAATATGAAATTGAAATGAAAGTAGCGTTCATGCGTACGTATGGCTTACCGTCTCCATGAACGGTGCATTTCATTTCTTACCTCTAAATGTTACGTAATATTATAAATGAATGTATATACTGGATATATAAGATATATATATGACATCTAAATCATGAATATAATTCTGGATATAATGGATATTCTACCACATGAACAATTTGTAATTATAATAAGTTTATTGTTGACTCAAGTTACCAAAGATCGACAAAACGACCGTTATTAACTTAAATAATTACATAATGTTCATAACATTGTAATAAGTGATATAAAAATGATAATGAAATTTAAAATGGTTCTTAATAAGGTAGATATTAACTCTAGTTTATTATTCAGGAGGTTAAAGAACGGTTGAGTCAAGTCGGACACAAGGTAAGGGAACTTCTTAACCCAACTTCCATTCTTTGGGTTAATCTCCTACTTTCAAATTATGTCATGATGTTATTATGTCCTATTTTGTATTTTTACTTTCTTTATGTGTACCTATAGTTAATACACATAATAGATCTATTTTATTTTAAAAATTATCTTTTTAAGGACTTCGTCTCAATGCCCTTTCATTGAGAGATATTTGGTTTTATACACAACTTTCTTTTATACGGTGTATAAACCCCTTTGACTTTTACGGTTATTCAAAAGGAATCTTTTTATACGAAGCGTTTTGCTAAACGACAAAAGGGAATGTTTTTCTCTGTGTACTTATGCGGCGACAACGACTTCTCCGCTGTCGTGACCATTATTTGAGTTTCGGCTTCCTCTACAAGCCATTTTTTTAATGAAAAATAAATACAAAGTTTTAACTTTATTTTATTTTGCTATTGAAAATGGTTTTGAAACCGTTTTTATCAATGTGTTGTATTGATATCTTTTGATTGAAATGTGGAAATGTTATGTTTCCTTTATGCATGTTTTATGTGATATGATTATGTTATGGTTTATGATATGTTTAAACCTATTCATATGAGGAATGTATTGGGCTTAATAAGTGACGGGTGGAGCCCGCTATAGCTCCTCGATGCATCAGTAGGTCTCATGAGACAACTAGAAGTGGAATTGGCCGAGGCCCTTTCCCAATTTGATTTATGGTTTTGGCCGAGGCCTTAATCATTTTAGACGTCTTGGCCGAGGCCTTGACAAAATGTTTCAGAATGTCCGGCATTATACATTCCGTCATTATGAAAGTGGTTATTGATATTGCATGTGATTATTCGACCAGTAGAATATCCATGTGAAGAAGTGAATGGCATTATCTCATTTTACTTTTTCCATATTATGTTGATGTTCAAGTTTAAAAGGCTATTGTTTTAGATATACATTGCCTTAAATTTTTATGTTTATTTATGAAAGCTTCCGCAATATTGTTATCCTTACTGAGCATCTGAGCTCAACCCTTTCAATGTTTTAATATTTTCCAGGATGTGAAGAAGTATTTTATGAATGACCTGCAGGGATAGTCAGAAGAGGATATGAGTGTGGACTATGAAGACTTTGTTATTAATTTTTCACTTTAAGATGTAATGTAAGACTTATGAATGTATCTAGTGTTTCCAAGGCTACTAAACTAATCGGTCTTTCGAGACATGATCTTTTGTGATCATGCCAATGTTATGAAGTAATGCACCGACTCTGGGTAGCTGGGGTTGGGGCGTTACAGTTGGTATCAGAGGCAGTTTAGTACTAACCTTGGAAGCTAGATTTAGATAAACTCTGATTAGAGCACATAGCCCAAAGATAGACTTTGAGGATTAGTATAGAAGAACTTCCTAGAATTTTGTTATTGTAGAGATTTTGTGATTTTTCCGAGCAATACATCCCTGTCTGGATACGAGCAGGTAGAGGCGGCTCTGGCACAGATGTACCTAGGGGTA
The DNA here is from genome assembly GCA_963277665.1 of Viscum album. Lineage (NCBI taxonomy): Eukaryota > Viridiplantae > Streptophyta > Magnoliopsida > Santalales > Viscaceae > Viscum > Viscum album. The sequence continues at coordinate 1,455,314,478 of OY728120.1, forward strand.
AAACCCGAAAACACCGCTTTGAGCTAGACTCGAACGGGAACTGGTGCACGACAACGGGCCTTGCTGTACTCTTGGTTACGACACTCCCGGGGGATATGCTTAGGATAATTCTCATTTTCTTTACAAACCACTATGAAGGGTTATGAGTATATACTTCCTCAAAGGAAACATTTCTTTTTATGATTATGGATTATATCCATAAATAGTTCAATTTATGTAAAGTATTTTACAAATATGGAATTATGTATTTTATTTCATAAACTAATATAGTTTATGAAATTGTTTAGAAATGGCGCCTAGTGGAAGAAATGGAAACCGTATCAATGCACACACTCCATGTAGGGATTGCCCTCCTGCTCAAGATAATTATATTGGGGCTGGTGATGCAACTAGTGCCGATCAGCTAATCACCATACTGGGACAACTTACTCAGGTTATGAATAATAACCTTACTCGTATAGAGCACCCTGATCTGCAATGTGGAGGATCGATGCTAGACCGTTTCATGAGGCAAAAACCACCAACCTTCAATGGGATTACAAATCCATTACTAGCTGAGCAATGGATAAACTCCTTAGAGAAAATATTCCATGCCTTGGGGAGTAGCGAAAGGGAGAAGGTTGTCAGGGCAGTTTACCGCCTCACTGGAGAAGCTGATCAGTGGTGGTCGCTGATTCAAAACACAAAGGAAGATGATGACGTATTGAATATGGAATGGAGGGAGTTCAAAGATCTGTTTTTAGAAAAATATTTTCCTCGTGACCATCGAGCAGATATGAAAAGGCAATTTCTGAGTTTGAGGCAGAAGGAGGATGAGAATGTCGCAAAGTATGAGGCTAACTTTACAAGGTTAGCGAGGCATGCTTCCAATTATATACGTAACCCAAGGAGTAAGATTGATCGTTTCTTTGATGGGTTAAAAACATTTCTCCGTCGAGCTTTAGTATCACAATCTTTCTCAACATACGAAGATATTGTCTCGTGTGCTATCAAGACAGAAAAGGAATTCTCTAAGTCTTATGACAACAAAGTAAAGCAAGAGAAGAAGAGAACGGTGGAACAAGAGACAGATAAAGGGAAAAAGGGAAAGAAGGATTTTCCATTATGTGATAATTGTGGGAAGAATCACCCTGGTACTTGCCTAAAATGAATGGGAGTTTGTTATAAATGTGGAGAAAAGGGTCACCAGGCTCGTGATTGCAAGGGAAAGAAAGAGGCTGTCAAAGTTGAATGCTACAATTGTAGGGAAATAGGGAATTATGCAAATGAATGTCCTAAGCGTCAGGGAAACTTACCTCAGAAAAGGCCAAGGGATCAAGGCCAATCTTATGCTGTGACTACAGTTGAAGTGGAATAATTAATGTATTGGTGCTTTTGGACTCAAGGATTATATTCTGGTTATAAGAATAATGTGATATATATATATGGATTGTACTGCAGTACTTGTTGATTTCAGTAAGGTTTTAATATGATTAAGGTAATCATATTTTTAGTATGTGACAATAAGAGAAACTTTACTTTGTTTGGGGAATCTGAGGTTACAATTGATTTTGGAATTTAACGACCCTTTAGAGAAAGTCTGGACGGAGGTATTTTGGATAACTATAAAGGTTGGAATGGATTAAGTTGATCTTTGGATAGTATTGTTTAAGGTTAAAAAATTTTATGAAGATTATTTTTGGAATATTATGATACTAAAATTTTAGGAAAAGGACAACCTGCAGGGTGGGGAATAACCCGTCGTGTCGGACAAAGCTGTAGGAATCGAACCCACAACCATAGTGCGACAAGCCTTTATTTCCTACCACTAGCCTACAGGAAGTCCCTGGTTATTACAAAATCGTTTTACTAATCTAAATGGTATGTGTTAACATTTGGAACCTTATACAATTAGGATAAATAGAATATTTTTGAGTTCCGTTACCATTTGGAGTAAAAGTTGGGTTTGTGGTAAAAATTTATTAACGAATATGTATATTCCCTTACGTTCTTAGTAAATATCCTAAATAAATTCCTCAACAATATAAAAGGTAACTTAAAACAAAAATGTTGTCGGTAAACTTTTCCAACTGGGGATTCAATGACCGTTTAACCAATCACAAGTTTGTGATTTTCTTGTAGTTAAACTTTCTCCTAATCCTGTTTTCTATAACTCTCCATCAGACCTTGATGGTTTGTTTCTCCTCCATATCCATATTTTCATAGAATCCTAGAATGGGCTATATCGGGTGACCTTTGTACATATCCTGGTTTCTTTTAATGTTATATATTTATTAACCTTATTTCCGATATGGGTTTCCTCAAAGGTATTGTCTCTTTTCATCCTTTTATTTTCAAAGAAAAATTTCAAATTGCGAGGACGCAATTTATTGAAGGAGGGGAGAATGTAACACCCTGAGCTTCCACGATACGCTTCTCATTCAATAATGCAATAGCTTGCATTGTACGCAACTTCGAGTTCTAAAACACCGCGACAAATCAAAGTAGCCGTTATGAATAGTAATAACCACTTTTTAAAATTATTGAAATTTTATATTTCAAAATGGACTTCATTTTTGTATTCCTAATATTGAAATTTGCCTATGTTGAATTTTTTGTAATTTTCTGAGAACTTCCAAATTTTTATGAATAGTGAAAAATACTTAAAACAACTTTTTTAATCAAAATAATTTATAGTGATAAGTTATAATATTTAGAGGTTTTAAGGTATAATTAGAATATATTTTTACCATTTTATCCAATGGTGGTCATTAGAATTAATTTAACATTGAAATTGGACATAAACAATTGCAAATCTTTTGATATTAATTGTTTCTTAAAAACATGCTATTTGTCGTAACAGCGGGAATTAATTATAAAATTAATTAATGCAACTTATATGTTTGTAATTTTGTAAAATAGACATCATTTTTGAATTCGGAATATCAATTATAGCTTAGGGTGAAATTTTGGCATTGTTCTGAAAAACTTCAATTTTTGATGAATAGTGAAACCACTAAGTGGTAGTTAAATAACTGATTTTTTGTTTAAATGAAATATTTCCACTTCTGTGATTTGATTTTCAAAAATCCGACATACATGGTTGTCATTAAGAAGTAAAATGTGGTTCAATGAGATTAAAATAATTTTTTGGTGAATAGTAACTTTTAAGTTCTTAATCGCGATTAGAGGTAATTAGTGTAGTTTAAGGTAAAAATAATGTTTTAATAATATGAGATGAGCTTGAAACTTGTCCTACTCCTATTGGATGAGTCATGGCCGACCAAGACAACCCATGGGTCAACTTGGGGACCCCATGGAGCCACTTTGGTTGGAAAATGACATTAATATATATTTATTTAATGTTAAAATTAAATTGACACAAACATGAGTCATTTTACTAAAACAGTTTTTAAGTGGGGTTACACAAGTCCAAATTTTGACTATAAATATTCATTAGAAAGATAAAAAGATTTCCTACATCATAGTATTTGTTTTATAATTTTTAGACATTAAATAAATTAAATTATTTATGACATCATTATGATCCACCGATGACCTCATTATTTAACGATTTAAATAAAATGAGAAGATAATGCAAAATCCAAGGCTTACACTTGTCCAAAGCCTATTTGATGAGGAGATTTCGAAACCTTATCACCTTAGCCTCGAATTATATAAGTGTGGGACCTTTAGAATCCGAAAAGCATTGTGAAATAATGTAACATTTCAATCTTTCCAAAAGTGCCCCTCCTCTCCACTTATAAAAGGCCCCCACCTCTCCCACATTATTTACACTTTAAAGCCATTTGGATCGGCCAAACTCTACCCAAATACTCTCCAAACTTCCCTCCATTACTCCTAGAAGCCTCACTTTGGGCAGAACTCTTCTCAAGGAAGCCTTTGGCTCAAATCAAAAAGAGTTACCCGATTTTGAGGTAATGTCTTCTCTAATGTTGTTTTGTTTTATTTTTCTTCTCCAACCCCCTAAACTCTTTTTATTAATTTATTTTGTAACAACACCAGTATCCTCAATATACTAGGATGTTGTTATAAGATGTATTCGAGCTGCACTTACACACACCTACATCTAATGGTTAAAGAACATACGGTTTTTGTGGATGGCGAATTTCTGCCTCACGAAACGATGATTGTTCAACACTCATATAACACCTTCAAAGGTGGCCATTAAGATGTAACTATTTTTATATATGATATATAATATGTTTATGTTTTACTTATACTTCTGTATTTCTCATTTATGGCATACTTTATGATTTCCATTATGGGTAAAACGCGATAATTTCATTTTAGGAAGTGCGGACTACCGCCCCCTCAAAGTGATTTGAATCGTTAATGCCATATGTGGGATGTATAAAGGATGGAGTAAATGGTATTATACACTATATTATACTGGAATTATATTATACATTTATATACTTATGATTTCATTCCATTAAATATGAAATTGAAATGAAAGTAGCGTTCATGCGTACGTATGGCTTACTGTCTCCATGAACGGTGCATTTCATTTCTTACCTCTAAATGTTAAGTAATATTATAAATGAATGTATATACTGGATATATAAGATATATATATGACATCTAAATCATGAATATAATTCTGGATATAATGGATATTCTACCACATGAACAATTTGTAATTATAATAAGTTTATTGTTGACTCAAGTTACCAAAGATCGACAAAACGACCGTTATTAACTTAAATAATTACATAATGTTCATAACATTGTAATAAGTGATATAAAAAGGATAATGAAATTTAAAATGGTTCTTAATAAGGTAGATATTAACTCTAGTTTATTATTCAGGAGGTTAAAGAACGGTTGAGTCAAGTCGGACACAAGGTAAGGGAACTTCTTAACCCAACTTCCATTCTTTGGGTTAATCTCCTACTTTCAAATTATGTCATGATGTTATTATGTCCTATTTTGTATTTTTACTTTCTTTATGTGTACCTATAGTGAATACACATAATAGATCTATTTTATTTTAAAAATGATCTTTTTATGGACTTCGTCTCAATGCCCTTTCATTGAGACATATTTGGTTTTATACACAACTTTCTTTTATACGGTGTATAAACCCCTTTGACATTTACAGTTATTCAAAAGGAATATTTTTATACGAAGCGTTTTGCTAAACGACAAAAGGGAATGTTTTTCTCTCTGTACTTATGCAGAGACAACGAATTCTCCGCCGCCGTGACCATTATTTGAGTTTCGGCTTCCTCTACAAGCCATTTTTTTAATTAAAAATAAATACAAAGTTTTAACTTTATTTTATTTTGGTATTGAAAATGGTTTTGAAACCGTTTTTATCAATGTGTTGTATTGATATCTTTTGATTGAAATGTGGAAATGTTATGTTTCCTTTATGCATGTTTTATGTGATACGATTATGTTATGGTTTATGATATGTTTAAACATATTCATATGAGGAATGTATTGGACTTAATAAGTGACGGGTGGAGCCCGCTATAGCTCCTCGATGCATCGGTAGGTCTCATGAGACAACTAGACGTGGAATTGGCCGAGGCCCTTTCCCAATTTGATTTATGGTTTTGGCCGAGGCCTTAATCATTTTAGACTTCTTGGCCGAGGCCTTGACAAAATGTTTCAGAATGTCCGGCATTATACATTCCATCATTATGAAAGTGGTTATTGATATTGCATGTGATTATTCGACTAGTAGAATATCCATGTGAAGAAGTGAATGGAATTATCTCATTTTACTTTTGTCATATTATGTTGATGTTCAAGTTTAAAAGGCTTTTGTTTTAGATATACATTGCCTTAAATTTTTATGTTTATTTATGAAAGCTTCCGCAATATTGTTATCCTTACTGAGCATCTGAGCTCACCCCTTTCAATGTTTTAATATTTTCCAGGATGTGAAGAAGTATTTTATGAATGACCTGCAGGGATAGTCAGAAGAGGATATGAGTGTGGACTATGAAGACTTTTTTATTAATTTTTCACTTTATGATGTAATGTAAGACTTATGAATGTATCTAGTGTTTCCAAGGCTACTAAACTAATCGGTCTTTCGAGACTTGATCTTTTGTGATCATGCCAATGTTATGAAGTAATGCACAGACTCTGGGTAGCTGGGGTCGGGGCGTTACAACCAAAGCATTTAAAAATACAAATGTAATTACCAAATATTCAAAATGGCCATACCGGCATTAGAAAGTAGTATTTGGCATGTCTTATGAATTTAATTAGAGATGATGATAATATGAACACAGGTAGAGTTTAGGAAACCTCTTCCCACTTTAAATAATTAAACATTACTTCAATTATTAGAAAGAGATAACGATTACTTTTCATCAATTTTTCATTTTTTAATTGCATCACCCCTAGATTTTAAAAGTGGAACATCATATTCAGTAGTTTATATGACATGAAACAACAAGATTAGACAATAATGTAACCCCTCATGAATATATGAAATATTCAATTTTAAAAAATTCAATCTCTTTGATATCATGCGATGAACAGAACATTGGGTTTAAATGAAACAAAATACACTATTAAACTTTTTGTAATTAAACATACCCTTTATAACCTATCCAATAAGATGAAAGGTATAAATATGACTAACTAAATTATAAATATTAAATTTATTAAAAATTTAGAAATTAATTCATTATTATCTATATATTATAGATAAAATAAAAATCATTTGAATAAAAATAATTGTTTTTTGAACAACTGTAATTTTTCTAAAATTTTATTTTTTCATGCTTTGAACACATAATTTTAAACTAATTTTTACCACTTTTTGAGACATTATTTGAATAAAAAAATATTATTTTGGAAATATAAATGTTTAAATTATCCATGGTTTAATTTGTTAGAAATTTTTAGAAATATTAATTTTTTGAGGAAAAATTAAAAATACTCTTTTTTTAAATAATAATTTTATTTAATTTTTTACAAAGTTATAATATATTTTAAATTTTTATACAATTAAAATTAGTTAAATTATATTAGAATTTAACTAGTTATGGAAATTTTCATCAAATTTCAAATTTAATTCCAATGTAAAATCTTTTTAAACATTGAATGTTTTTCTTTGGAAAAACTGTTTTCCCCAAATATAATGGTTTAAATATAAATTACTATTTAACCCTATTTGTATTAAATTCGGTAAAATATGTCAAATATATTAAATTAGAATAATTAATTTTATTTAACAGGTTTAACTTAATTTTTGTTCAAAATAATTTGTAAAATAAATTTTTAATTGATGAATACATTTAAGGATAAAACAATGTTTTGTACATTACATGTTTGTGTGTTCAAATTAATATTCTCTACCAAATTTTTTTTATTTGATAAATATTTATTTATATTTATAATCACTGGGCCTAAATTATCTAATAATTATTTTTTATTTTTATATTAATGGTCATATTACCAAGGGTAAAAATACATGTTAACGTAGTGAAAACTAAATAGTAAAATTAAGTAAACTTAAAGGATAATGAATAACATGCTAAAATCAATTTTTTAGGGTGGAGGTGTTTATAGACCATATAATATCTACAATACATTATTTATCTATATTTTCGGAACTTGGGGTCTGAGTGACTTCCCATTATTTAATAGATTTGTGTATTTTTGAAAATACTACTCCACCTTAATTATAAGAGGGAACTCACTCACCTCACTTATTTAGTCATCTAATGCCATTTGGATAGAAAAATACATACAAAAATCCATAATCATAATCCTTATCCAAATTATAAGTCTTATAAAATTCCCAATGACCAACCCTAGGGTCCTTAATAAGAGACCAAAAGTAGGTTCCTCTAAGAGAAGGTAATTGTCATCACAAAACTCATTCTTTTTTGTTTCATCTTTTAAAATATTCAATTATGTCACAAAAGTTACAATATGAGAACACTAATATATAAAACATGATGACATGTTATTATGATTATATTAATTTTTTACATTTCTACAACCATTAAAAGTGAAATAAAATCGGCAATCGTGTGTATGACAGACTACCACCTCATGAATAATGTAACATATTTTCCATCAAAACTTCTCAACATTGGTTATAACAATGGATTTAATATATATATATATATAAGATTTAGGATAAAATTATACTTCTTGATTTATTATATCACATATAACTTCTTACGTTCCTTTTTTTAGAATATGAATATGTCACTTGTATGTACAAAAGACTACCAACTCACGATGTGATATGATTCTGTTATTCACTTACGCTTTACATGTAAAGTAATAAGGATAAATTAAATGAATATATGATTTATATAAATGATGATATAAACTATTTAAAATTAATATAAAATAATATTCCTTACCCATTCTCCATTTAATGGAATGATATCGTTCCTTCTGTTTATGCATAGACTATCATCTCCATGAAGCAATCTGATTCATTTTCTATGTCCAAATTTCTAGAAATTCTGTAAGGATGTATGTAAAGAAAAAATAATAATATTTATAATATTAATACCATTCTAGAGATAATGTATCTATATCCTATATTTATGTACTAGAACATTCATAATAAAACACACAAGATAACATTATGGAGTTAATATTGAAAATAATGATATATTATTAACAAAAGGGTGGTAAAATTTTATAAGAGTATCATATATGGAAAATTATTCAAAAAAATTATTTTAAATACATCCATATATACAAAATATGAATATAGAGAAACTAAACATATTATTATCAGTTTTTTCTGCAAAGTACTTGTAGGATTGTTATTTCTTGATTTCCCAAATTGAAAACACATAAAAAGAGATCTTATTAGGCTTGATGATGGGGGAACGCCACTTCCTTGACTAACATAGTGAGATCCACCATTTCTTATCTCATCCCAACAAATATTCTGAACATAGAATGTGAAATCCACCATGGTACAACTTGGATGTGTGCCCTAACTCCTAGGCCTCATTTTGATCTTATCGTGGAAATGGATAATTTTTTTAATACAATAGGGGAGATTAGAATATTGAAATTCATCACCTATGATTGAAACATATATTTATTAAAGACCTAAAAATTCCATGAAATATTGTTTTTCTCAAAATACTTGGGAATTTTATGAGTCCACAGTTTCTTACAGCGCGTGATTCTGAGGCCAGGTGTGCCCAAAATCAATTTCTGAAGTTCTGTTCGGGTATGTTTAGTAAACGTACAATTGGGTTTTTATATATTTTGAACTAGTGCTCAGAATTGAAATCTGAGGACACCGTTGAAATCATAGAGCCGGTATTCTCTTAAGGATACCTTTATCCCAGTTGCGTTTTATCAAGAGTGGAAGTTAATTTTGGGGTTTTCTAAATAAATTAAATAAAAATACGTGCAACATATTATTATTTTGTAGAGGTTAAATCCTACTAGGGGAGGTTGGATTTGGTTCCCACCCATGCATAACCTCCCCTGGGAGGATATTATGTGGTGGGGACCACACGAGCTCAAACCTCACTTGACCCCCCTTTAACCCTTGGAACTCCCAATTTATTGTGGAGCCTTTCCACCTTCCCCCATAATGGTGCCAACACACCTAAGATTTAATTAATGACAATTAATTAATTTGAAGTGATTTGAATTCTTTTGAATTATTTTTTGTTGCATGGATGTAATAAAATAATAGTAGAGCTGTTATTTTATTTTGGCGTTGGAGATTCTCTTTGGGAGAGCTTTGGGAGAATTTTTAGACAGATCATTCTTCCCATGAAGAACACGAAGAACGTCTCTTCTGCCACCGAAGCATGGCGATGCCATCTTATTCCTTCTTCATCATTCAACCAAAGCAAGGAAAGGGATCCGACGCCGATGACATCCCCAACGACCTTCATCCACATCAAAGGATAAGACATCACCCGCGAAGAACGTCACCAACGATGATGTCACCTTCGAACGCTCGTCCTTCAACGACAAGTACCCCTCTTCCTTTATGACGCATGAGCGTGAGAATTGGGAGTGCGTGATGAATGTGGAAATTGATGAATCGTCATCTGCCCTTTTTTTCTGAGATCGTCAACGAATGAAAAATACGAGGTACGGGGAATTGATTATTTTAATGTATGAATTATACCCTCATTCCTCGTAGTTTATTTTGGTTTGATGATGGCCACCAGTTATCACCTAATGTGGAGGTTGTGGGGAGGACAAACAATGCCCGAAATCCCTCCTATTGGTTCTTGATCGGTTGATGAAAGAGGCGGAGCCAGAAGGGTGTGGTGCCGACGCAGTGCGCCGGAGAAGAACCGCGGCCAAGCGGGCCACGACGAATGGAGGAGGCGCGATGCCGTCGCACCGCACCGGAGGAAGGGGGCCACGTCCAAGAGGGCTGTTACAAATGAAGATGGAACGACAAATTCACGTTGTGCCGAGGAAGCCCCACGTCTGGGCTGCCATGGTCGTGCTACCCCTTGGCCGGGCTGCCCCATGGCCGGGCCGCCAGGGTGGGGCCGCCCCTCGGCTGGGCCGCCACGGCTGGGCAACACCTCGACTGGGCCTCCATGGCTGATCAGCCCCATGGTCGGGCAGCCCCACGACCGGGCCACCACAGTTGTGCTACCCCACGGCTAGGCCCCCAAGGTCGGGTAGCCCCACGGCAGGGCCGCCGTGGCTGGGCAGCCCCTCACCTGGGCCGCCACTGCTGGGCGGCCCTCGGCTGGGCCATCATGGCCGGGTAGCCCCTCGGTCGGGCCACATCGGTCGGGTCTCCCCTCAAGCCGGGCTGCCCTCAAGCCGAGCCGTACCTTCCTGCCAGGCTGCGCCTTCGGGCCGGGCCGCGCCTTCGGGACGGGCCACACCTTTGGGCTTGGCCGATGACTCGGGTTGGGCTGAACTGGAAGACCGGGTCAGACCCCGAATCAGACCAGGTTGGGCCGGGTCGATCCGACTGGGTCAGATCGGACCCGGACCGGCTGTAGCCCTTTACACATTTTAGCCTGCATGTAGGGCTACAGGTGTCTGATTGATGTACCGCATTTGACGATGGAATTCTTGGAGTGAGATAGTTCTTTTGGCATACTGCACTTGTGGTTTGGACATAGTTGGGGTAAGACCGGGTTGGTTTGAGCCTAAAAACCAACCAGGCCCCTGGAAGAGAAATGCCATTAACTCTTAGATCGGGCGTTCGACTAAGGCGATGTCTATCGCATTGGGTTCTTTATGATGAGATGGAACTATGGGATACAACAACTCAGGACTTTGTGATAGTTGATGTATTGACACTTGGCTCGAGGATTGGACTCTCCCGGAATCAAGTGTGCTATGTGCGGAAACCCTGGGGCTGGCTGCGACTGAGATGACGGGATCCTCCGTTGGTTTGACAGCAACGATACTATACCAGGAGCCTCCGTGGGTTCGACAGGGATGACTTCTGTGCTAGAAGCCTCCGTGGGTTCGACAGCGATGACTTCTCTACCAGAATCCTCCGTGGGTTTGACAACGATGACTTCTGTACCGGAATCCTCAGTGGGTTCAACATCGATGGCTACTATACCAGGATCCTCCATGGGTCTGACAGTTCTGACTTCTGTTCCTGGAACCTATGTGGGTCTGAATGAATAGATGATCCTTGAACCTATATGGGTTTGACAACTTACCTGGTCCAGAATCCTGTGTGGGTTCGACAACTTAGATCAATTAGTGACCACATATTCTCATTTCTACCACTCTACAAAATATTTATACTTGTGTGAGTTGAGACTTGTCATTAAACCATTATCAACGTGGTGGTTGACATTAATTCCTTTGAGGACTGAGTTGTGCTTGGGCTCGAGGGTTGGAGCGAGACTGTGATTGGTAACTTAGGTATATGTATGGGCATATACCTAAGTAAGGTTGGTTGAAATTTTTTGATTGTATCTTAATTCATTGGTTTATCCATAGTGGATTTAGGGAGACCTTCAGTGGTCTTGGGGTCCCCTACTAAGTATTGTTATACTCACCCCTGCATAGGCTTCACCCGCACCTTGTTGTGTTATATGCAGACAAAGGTCAGCAGTGATCGAGGCTGAGGGTGACAGATGAGAGGCTGCTCAAAGATGGATTAGACGGGACGTACCACCGAGACGAGTGTTCGAGTTCTGTACCTACACATCAAGTAGGATTCACCGGTGGATGATCCAGGAGCTGTTTTATTTTTTATTTGTACTTGTACTTATTGTTCAGTTGAGTTTGTATACTGGCCCACTTACTTTCAATGCACTTTTTTTCTATTTTATTACTTTTTCTTCTACTTCTACTGTTCAGACTGGGTGTATTACAAGTTTAAACGAAATTCCTTCCCTTTTATCGGGAATTTTCCATTGGTTCTACTCACCAGCCCCTGGCCTATTGAAGGCGGGCTCGGGGTAGTCATGGAACAGGCCTCGAGGATGGGTCGTGTCAAATTGGTATTAGAGGAGTCGATTCTACCATAGAAGATAGGACTATAATCTATCTTACTGTGAAGAAATAGTGTTAAGAGTATTGAGTATGGTTTTCTGTCCGGGGAGTCCCATGTTGGTGTGGCGACCGACATATCCAAACACCAGGACCCTGACTTCTGATTTCCGAATCATTGAAAGAAAACATTGATTGTAAATGTGTTTTCAAGAGTCTTCATTGTGAACTCTTTGAGTCAGCTCACTAGTTATAACTTATTGATTGTGGCACACCTATTCCTTACTAGGATTCCGCTAGGTAGACAGCCAGCTAGGGTTTCTGAGTTTTGTATGAGATGGTAGCACACCGAGTGACGAGGCTCTCGTACAGAGCCCTCTTACTATGTTGGAAACTTAGGGTGGTGTACCAACAGCACCACCACCCGTTCGGTAGCAGATACCACCAGCCACATTGGAGGATGGTGCATGGCGACTGAGCATGTTGCACGGGTTCCAGTGGCAGAGGCCTCTGAGGTTACGACGCCCGAAAGATTCCTAGGAAGAAGAGGACTAGATTGAGGCAATTACTGGAGTTTTATTCCTGGTTGAGACACTAGTAAAGCATATGTTGATCTTATCTACTAATCTTATTCAGTGAGTGACCATGAGGATGTTACGCATAGTGATTAGGTTTTGGTTCTTGGAATGTTTCCAGAGATGGTGCGTTCAGGTAGTGTGCCAACTATACCACTTCTCATTGGTCAACAAACAATATCAGGGGTACCAGTAGAGGAAACTTGTAGGCTTAGTTCCTTACATGTGTTTCATCGCTAGATATCCCTCAATTTACAAGGAATTCCCAACCCATAGGCGGCTAAGTACAGTCTTGAGGTGGTGGCTGAGAGTTTTTATAGAGCTTATATAGTTTCGACAGGATGACATGTCGGTAGTTGAGTATTCATCGAGGCATACCGACCATTCCTAGTACTCGATGAATATGATGAGAACAGTGCTTTAGGGGTCTGACCTCTGAGTGAGGTGTGTTTAAGGACATCCAAGCCAACACCTTTTCATCTATGAATTCCTACTTATGTTAGGGTGCTAGAGATAACCTTTGTGATTGAATGTTCTTTGGTTGAGCAGATATAGCCAGTTAATGTTAGTAGTGGGAAGCTGCGAACTGGCACTAGTCTCAAAGACATGGGCGTGTGAGATGTTTTAGGAAGAGGAAGTGTTAACGATAGGTTAATATACAGGTAAACATATGTGGAAGTAGAGTAAGGAATGTAGCAAAAAGGTGGTGAACATTTTGACATGTTACAACCTCTCGCCTTTTTAGTCCCCACTAGGATCAGGGAGCTAGAGAGCTGGGGAAGAGAGTAGCTTCATGTGGTCATGGAGTGTGACTCAAGGGATTTATGAGTTATTTGAGGTATGTTATATGTCTACCACTAGCTTTAGTATCAATAGACATAGGTACCAATCTTTCCTTCCTTCCATGAATCTTTTCCCAGACCCAGAGTTTCTGGTTAAACCGTTGACTTGACCCTCATGTCTGGAGATACCTTTGGGAGGAGACTCGATAATCACACATACCTAATGGTGTGATCTGACCCGTGAGATGATATTTTCAGTTAGAAACACTATGTGGCAGCATCGAGGACTTACAATATTAGTTTGGGTATGGACTTGGCAACCATAGTTCACAAACAGATTGATTGTATTAGGAAAAAATGTGTTTTATCTACAACGTTGGGATGGGGTTTTCCTTGGTAAGTGAAAAGGAAAACCCTTTGAGCACAAGATAAAATCATGGATAAGAGTGTGAAATCGATCACTCATGAGTATGCCAGACATACCTTTGTGCCAGACTTCTCTAGAATTGCAGCACCGCTTTCAGCATTGATGAAGAAGAGGCAACCCTTCATGTGGTTAGAGAGATGCCAGTAGAGCTTTCAGGAGCTGAGGAAGAGGTTTAATAGTGCTCCTATATTAAGCCTACTAGAGGAGGGAATTGGGTACGTGGTTTTCTATGACGCATCAGGGACTGGACTCGGGTGTGTTATGATGTAGGGGTAAGCAGTGATCGCGTATGGTTCTCGGTAGTTGAGACAACATGGGCAGAACTATACTACCCATGACCTGGAGTTAGCAGTAGTGTTCTTCGCCTTGAAGATGTGGCGGCATAATCTTATTGGAAAATTCGTTACAGTCTACTCTGACCATCATATTCTCAGGTATTTATTCTCTTAAAAGGACCAAAACCTAAGACAATATTGATGGGTTGAGTTCCTCCAGGACTATGACTTCGAGATATTCTATACTCTTAGGATGATGAATGTTGTAGCCGATGCTCTCAGTATGAGGTCTGGTATTCAGCTTCTAGGAGAGGCGACATAGCACCTGGCCGCGTTGCAAATATCCTTTGTGGATAGATATGGATTAGCCTTTCTGAAGTCTATCACAGTCACTCCTCCACTTATTTAGTGAGTCAGGGAGGCACAACGTTGGGATGTTGACTGTGAGACACGACGTTCTTAGATATCCACAAGGCAGACACCTGATAGATTTTCTGATGGTGGGGAGCACGTCATTATCTTCAGAGGACGTACCATGGTACCTGTTTTACTACAAGAGGAATTATTGAGGGAGTTCCACACATCTCCATTAGCGGTACATTAGGGAGTGGTGAAGATGTATTTGGACCTCCGACGACAGCACTGGTGGCCAGGTATGAAGAATGAAGTAGTATAGTTTGTGTCATGAAGCCTCACTTGTCATCTAGTGAAGGCAGAGTAGTAGGTTGTAGCAGGCTTAGTTCAGCCATTAGAGGTCCCATAGTTGAAGTGGGATAGGATATCCATGGATTTCGTGACGGGACATACATGTACATCTAGAGGACACAACTCTATCTGGGTGATTGTCAACCAACTCACCAAGTCGGCCCAATTCCTACCGATCATAGATCAGGGATCAGTAGAGATCTTGGGACACCTCTATGTGTAGGAGATCATACATCTTCATGGTTTTCCATTGACTATAATCTCTGATCGGGATGCTCATTTCACTTCCCGACTATAGAAGGGGTTGTAGGAGGCTTTCGGGATGCAGCTTTGCTTGAGCACCGCCTTCCATCCACAGATGGATGGTCGTTCTGTGAGGACCATTCAGAATCTCGAGGAAATGCTCTGTGCATGCATCCTCAACTGCGGTCATAGCTGGGAGGATCACTTACCCTTAGTGGTGTTTGTGTATAACAATAGCTATCACTCCACCATCGGTATGGAACCTTACGAGGCACTGTATGGTCGACTTTGCAGATCACCTCTATGATGGACTGACCCATGGGAGTCTGCACTTTTGGGACCAAAGATGGTACAGGCTATGATGGAGAAGGTGCAGATCAACCAGGAGTGGATTAAGACTGCACAGAGCAGGTAGAAGTCCTATGCTGATAGAAGATGAAGACCACTGGAGCTCGAGGATGGCGACCACGTATTTCTATGGGTCTCACCTCGACGAGGTCTACAGAGATTTGGCCAAGGAAGAAAGTTATCTCCGTTATTCATCAAACCGTTCCAGGTCCTCAATAGAGTAGGTGAGGTGGATTACCGCCTATCTATTCCACATCAGTTACACCGGGTGAACGATGTCTTCTACGTATCTCAGTTGAGGAGATACGTGCACGACTCGTCCCACATCATCGTCCACAGGGAGCTGGATATCGATGATATGGAAACTTTCACGGAGGTTCCAGTGGAGATTTAGGATCGACATGAGCTGGTCTTGCATGGATGGTCGATTCCTCTGGTGCGTGTTTGCTGGCAGCATTGGAATCTCCTGGAGAGCACATGGGAGCAGGAGGATCAGATGCGTGCTCAGTATCCCCATTTGTTTCCTTAGTGTGAGTTGTAGCTTACATGGACGTAAATCCCTGAGGTGGGGAGAATGAAAAGACCCAAAAAAATCCATGGAATTTTTTTTTCTTAAAATACATGGGAATTTCACAAGTCCGCAGTTTATAACGGTGCTTGATTCTGAGGCCCAGTGTGCCCGGAATCAATTTCTGATGTTTTTCTCAAGTACATTTAGTAAATGTCTGAGCGGGATGTTATATCATTTGAAATGGTTCTCGGAATTGAAATCTTAGGACACCATTGAACTCACAGCGCTAGTATTCTCTTAAGGAGTCCTTTAATGAAGTTGCGTTTTATCGAGAGCGGAAGATAATTTTGGGGGTTTTCTAAATAAAATAAATAAAAATACGTGGAAGATATTTTTATTTTGAGGTAGTTAAATCCTTGAAGGGGAGGTAAGAGGTGGGGCCCACCCGTGCATAACCTCACTTGGGAGGATATTATGTGGTGGGGCCCACAAGAGCTCAAACCCCCCTTAACCCCCTTTATCCCTTTTAACTCCCAATTTATTATGGGGCCTTTCCACCATCCCTCATAATGGTCCCAACACACCAAAGAATTAATTAATTCCAATTAATTAATATGAAATGATTTGAATTCATTTGAATTTTTTTTGGTTTCCTGGAAATAATAAAATAATGGCAGAGCTATTATTTTAGTTTGGTGTTGGAAATTCTCTTTGGGAGAGCTTTGGGAGAATTTTTGGAGAGATTATTCTTCCCACGAAGAACACGAAGAATGTCTCTCCCCCCCACCAAAGCACGAAGACGCCATCTTCTTCCAACTATATCATTCAACCAATGCATGGAAAGGGATGTGACGCCCACGACATCTCCAATGACCTTCATCCACCTCAATGGAGAGGACGTCTCCCATGAAGAACGTCGCCAATGATGACATCACCTTCGAACACTCATCCGCCAATGAAGAGTACCATTATTCATTTCTGATGCTTGAGAGTGGGAATTGGGAGTGGGTGACAAACGTGACAAACAACGAATCTTCATTTTCCATTTTTTTCTGATATCGTCAATGATTGAAAAATTCAAGGTAGTGGGTTTAGATTATTTTAATGTATGAATTATACCCTCGTTCCTTATTGTTTATTTGGGTTCGATGATGGCCACATGTTATCACCTAAGGCGGAGGGCGTGGGAAGAACAAACACGGCCTGACATCCCTCCGATTGGTTCTTGATCGATTGACGATGGAGTTCGAGCTGGAAGTGCGCAGTGCCGATGCCCGGCACCGGAGAAGAACCGCGGCCATGTGGGCCGAGACGGACGGAAGAGGTGTGGCACCGTCGAGCCGCGCTAGAGGAAGGGGGTCGCAACCATGCGATCTGTGACGAATGAAGATGGGGAAGTGCCGTTGCGCCGCACTGAGGAAGCCCCACGGCCGGGAGACCCCCCAGCTATGCCACCCCTTGGCCGGGCCGCCCCTCAGATAGACCACCACCACCGGGCCGCCCCACAGCCGGGCTGCCACGGCCAGGATACCCCACGGCCGGGCCGCCATGGCCGGGCAGGCCCCCGGCCGGGCCGCCACACTCGGGTCACCATATCTAGGTAGGCCCCCGGCTGAGCCGCCCTGGTTGGGCGCCCCACGGCCGGACACCCCTTGGCTGCTCCGCCTCGGCCGTGCTGCCCCTCAGGCCGTGCCGCCCTCAGGTTGGGCCACGACTTCGGGCTAGGCCACACCTTCATGGTGGGTCGTGCATTCGGTCCAGGCGGCGCCTTCGGGCAGAGCTGACCACTGAGGTCAGGCCGCACCTGCAGATCGGGTTGGACTGGACCCAGACCTGCTATGGTTGTTTACACTTTTTATCCCTCATCTAGGGCTACGGGTGTCCGATTGACATAGTGACTATGGCGATGGAATTATTGGAGTGAGATGATTCTTTTGGAATACCCCACATGAGGTTTGGATGCAGTTGGGGTATGACCGGGTTGGTTTGAGCATAAAAACCAACCGGTCCCCTGGAACGGAAATGCCAATAACTATCAGACTGGGCGTCCGATTGACGTTATGTCTGTCGCGTTGGGTATTTTATGATGAGGCAGAACTACAGGATATATCAACATAGGACTTCATGATAGTTTATGTATCAACACTTGTCTCGAGAAGCGGACCCTACCAGAATCAAGCGTACTGTGTGCGGAAACCCTAGGGCTAGCTATGATTGAGATGACAGGATCCTTCGTGGGTTCAAAAATGAAGATAATGTACCGGGATCCTCCGTGGGTTTGACAGTGATGAATTCTTTACCAGAATCCTCTGTGGGTTCAACAACGATGAATTTTGTACCAGAATCCTCCATGGGTTTGACATTGATGACTTCTATACCGGAATCTGCCATAGGTTCGATAGTTCTGACTACAGTACCGGGATCCTCCATGTGTCTGACAGTTCTGACTTCTGTTCCTGGATCCTGTGTGGGTCCGACAGAATAGCAGATCCTGGATCTTATGTGGATCCGACAACTTTGCTGGTCCTAAATCCAGAGTGGGTTCTATAGCCTAGATGAATCAGTGACTACATATGATCATCTCCATCACTCTACAAAAGAAGTATACCTATGTGACCGAATTCCTGTCTTTAAACCATTATCATCATGGTGTTTGACTTTACTTCCATTGTGGACTGAGTTGTGCTTGGGCTTGAGAGTTGGAGCCGTACTGTGATTGGTAACTTAGGTATATGTATGGGAATATACCAAAGTAAGATTGGTTGATACTTCATGATTGTATCATACTTATGTAGTTTATCTTTAGTGGATTCAAGGATACCTTTAAGGGTCTTGGGGTCCCCTACTGAGTATTTTTATACTCACCCCTGCACAGGCATCGCCCGCACCTTGTTGTGTTCTGTGATGATGACGGTCAGCAGTGATCGAGGCTAAGGGTGACGAACAGGAGGCTGCTCAGAGCTGGACTATACGGGAGGTACCACAGGGACGAGTGTTCGAGTTCTGTACCTACCATTGAGGTAGGATTCCCTAGTGGACTATCCATGAGTTTTTTCCCTTTTTATTTGTACTTTAACTTGTTGTCCAGTTGGGTTTGTATACTGTCCCACTTACATTTGGCACACTTTTCATTTCTATTTTAGTACTTGTTTCTTCTACTTCTTGTGTTCATACTGTGTGTGCTATAGGTTTAAAGGTAATTCCTTCCCTTTTATCGAAAATTCACTTTTGGTGCTAGTTTCCAACCCCTGGCCTATGGAAGGCGGGCTTGGGGTAGTCACAACATGGGCCCCGAGGACGGGTCATGACATATTTCAATCCCATATCAATGTTATTTTCTTTCAATTCCTCATCATTTTTAATGTAAGGAGTGAAAAAATGTAAATCAATAAAAAATCTAGAATAGTCAATAATAAACATTGTTCTTGCTATCTAGTATATGAACTCCCAAACAATTACTCAGAATAGAGTTTAAAGGCATAGTTTCTCAGACTAATATTCCATGAATGGTTTTCCTAGAAAGTCAGTGGTCTTTATAATCCTCCATCATGACATATCACCCACAGTGAGACACCTTTGCAAGAATAATGGTCTCATGTATGAACCACTATTTCATGGGTGTTTCAATGATTTTTGGAGTAAATATACCCATCCCTTATTTTCTTAAGCCAATACATCACACTAAATATTTAAATGAGGGTGGAATTAAAAATCAATCATCAATGTAACATCAAAGGTAAATAAATAATATGACATTTTCATATTTATTAATATTTGTGAGTTAAATATTAATTTCATTTTAAAGGGGATGCTCAGTCCAATAGAGTATTTAAAACAGAACAACAATTTTCTCAGAAACCTTACATTGTACATATCGTTGAGTTATACTGAAAAATTATACAATGAGAATATTCTTTTAAATTGTAGTTAATGTGTAGACGTTGTATTTTATTTAATGAACGGAACAAACTAATATATGACTTTACATATTTTTTAATGTCTTTACATTTATCCAAAAAAATTTAGAAGAATAAAATAAGAATGAACTTGATTTTAAGCATGAAATAATCTAATATTTTTAAAAGTGTCATTTACAGCCTTTTAATGGAAAAACCTTTTTGAATCTTGTATTGGTAAATTTTATATGTTTTCTTTGAAAAAAATGAAATATCTATTTAGAAGTGGGGCATTAAAAATATAATTTTTATTAAATATTTTTTCTGATAATGTTCATTTGTTTAATGAATAGTGAAAAATACTGCATTTTCATTCAAAACTGTCTTTTAATATAATTTATTTATATAGATAGATTATACTTTTAAATATTTATAATGTTTCATTGGATTATATATTTACCATTTAATCCAATTTTATTTATTGGAAGTAATGTCCCATTAAAATTGGACACATACACATGAAAAATTTTGGATAGTTATTACTTCTTAAAAATCTAATTTTTGGTTTGACAACGGGAATTAATTTCAGATTAATTACTATAACATCAGTGTATTTAATTAAAAAAAATGGATTCTATATTTTTAATCAAATTTCCCAAATTATGTAAATAGGTTCCTTTTATTTTTAGATATTATGAATAGTAACTTTAGTAATTATTTTATTTACCATGGTTAAAGGGTAAATCTAGTAAACAAGGGTAAATACATAATATTATAATAATATTTAATTTCCCTAACAGGTGACTTAATACTATCAGATGGGATATTTATGACCATGGGAATACATGGGTTGATTTTGGGACCCCATGGATCCACTTTAATGTGAAAATGACATTTTATAAGAATTAATCTAATGTAATGAAAAATATAACATAAACACGTTTTTTTAATAAAATATTTTTTATATGGGGTTATATAAGTGATATAATCAATTATAAATAGTCATTAAAAAGATAATAATATTTCCTAAATCATGGTATTTTATTTATATTTTTTTATTGATTACCTTATTAATGAACGATTTAAATAAATGAGATTATAAATATTAAAATTAATTTATTTTGAATCCTTTTAGGAAATCCACCAATTTTATGGTTGATTATAAGTTGTTATATTTTAATTAATGATGTTTTTTTCAAAATTATAAAGATTTTATGGATTTTAAAAAAGACATGATATGAATAGTATATAAATTGACATATATGAGTTTTTAAAACAAATAATATTTTATTAAATGATATAATAGTCCAAAAATATAGAATTCATCAAAATGAATTTGATGACTTTCAAAATTTCATTAATGAACCACTTGAGGATTGATTTTCATTTTATAGTAACTATATTAACCATATAGTATTAATATACAAGAAGAAATGCTAAGAGGTAAATTGGTTAACTAAGGGTTAAAGCTAAAAGATATGGATACTTTTTTGACCTAAACTTGTCTAAAACCTATATCTTGAGATTATTTCAAACAACAATCATTTTAAATCTAAATAAATTAGTTTTTGGTACTATGGAAATTGAAATTCTGTTTATAATAAGATAATATTTCAAGGCATTATTAAAGTACCCCTCATCCTAATAAAAGGCCTCCACATGTAACCCCTACTCACACATCTAAATCCCCCTTGGATCATCCAAAATAATCCCAAATAATCTCCCAAAACCAATTTATTCCTCTTAGAAGCCTCACCTTATGTAGAACACAATTTAAGAAGTCCTTTTTGCATAAATCAAAAAGAGTTACCCGATTTGAGGAAATGTCTTCTCTGAAGCTTCTTTTATTTATTTTCCACTATCCAACATCTTAAACTCTATTTTTAAATATATATTATAAAAAATGTATATTAAATATACCAGGAAATTTTTATTCCAAGGATTATACCTAAAATCACACACACCTCCATCCAATGTATTTAGAACATACTATTTCTGTGGATGGCGAACTACTACCTCACGAAATAATGATTGTTCAATTATCTACTAGCACCTCTCATGGTGTCCATTATGATGGAATTATTTTTATATATGATATATATTATATTTATATTATCTCCATGATTATGTTATTTTTATTTACCAACACACCTTTATTGTTTTTGTGATGCCTAAATACGATATTTTCATTTGAGAAATTGTGGACTACCTCCCCCTCAAAGTGATGTAATTTGTTCATTCCATAAATTTAATGTATGATGGATGGAGTTAATTAAAATCTTTGAAATATATATCATATGATATTATAATAGAATAATAATATACCTATGTATCATTTAGTTTTCATTTATTCAATATGACAAATAAATGAAGGTAGAGTTCATGCGTACGTACGACCTACCGTCTCCATGAACAGTGCATTTCATATATTATCTCAAAATTTTATTGATTTTTATAAATACAAATATATTGGATATATATATGATATTTAAATCATTAATTTCATTATGGAGATTATGAGTATTTTCCTTCATGGAAAATTTCCTCAAAACAAGTTCATTTTCGTCTCATGTATTGAAAATCAACAAAACAACTGATATTAACTTAAATAATTATGTCATTTTTATAATGTGGTAATACGTCATATAAAAGGAATAATAAAATAGAAAATGGTTTTGATGAAATAGATATTTACTTATGTTTATTGTTCAGGAAGAACAAGGTATATACCTGATGAGTCAGACTCAAGGTAAGGGCCTTCATCTCAATCTCCTTTCATTGAGGCATAATTTGACAATATACACCTCCTTATTTTATATGGTGTATAATAAAATCCTTGGACTTCTACTTTAATTTAAAGGGAATCTATTTTCTACGAAGCGTTTTACTAAATTTCAAAATGGATTTTTTAATGTATGCGTCGAGAACGATCTCTCCGCCGCTGTAATAGTTATTTGGATTTCACTATAATCCATAATGTTTTTCTATTGGAAAAGAAAAACATTATTATTTTTGCTTGTTTTGGTATTGAAAATGGTTTTAGAAATGGATTGAATATTTAAATTTCTTTAAATAATTTCTTATGACTTCAAATGAAATATTATTTGGAAATGTTGATATATGAAATATTTTATGTGTTATGATTATATAATAGTTCATGGAAATTTTATGGGTGTTTAGGTGATAAAACAATAATGGGTGGCTACGTGATAAATCAATTGATTGGTGGTTCCGTAATAAACCAAGGATGAGTGGTTATGTTATATCCTTTAATGAATTGTTAATGGAACTCGACCGTATGGATATTCTCTTTAGTGATATTTGTGGAAGTCGACTGTAGTGTTATTACCTTTAAGTATTTCTATGTACCGGGTTTACATTATATGTAATATTTTTATTTTTATGTGGTTTATGGTAATAATTTGGTTACAAAAAATGGTAAGTAATGATCTTATATTAGTGAAGTTTATTTACTACCTCTTAAAGGTAAAATGTATTAAATTATGATAATGTAATCATGGTTTTTATTTTATACCAATATTAATAGTTTTCTTTCTTTATGTATCCTTTACTGAGCTTTTTTATGCTCATCCCATGTTTTGAAATGTTTTTATTCATAAAGATGATTGAAGTCAAGGATGGGATTGGGGAAAAGATATGATGTTAGAACAAATGAAACGATGTCATGTTTCTTTTTTTAGAGTTTTTTTAATAAAAAAATGGGTAGTGAGTATATGTATCTACATTTAATATTCAAGATGTTATGTATATGTTATGACCAAATTCTCTAAATCTATAAAATTTAGAAGATCTTAAGTGTGAATTAACATCAAATTATTGACTTATCTCAAGATTAAGTAATGTTTGAGGATTGGGCCTTATAGCTGGTATCATAGTTCTATTAGTATAACTTTAGGAGTTATAATTTTGTTACTAGAATATCCAAAAATGTTTTTTACATTTTGGTGAAATTGATAAGATATAGAATTTGAAGATTACCATGTTTCTTCATCAAATATTTGTTTGTTCAGAATGGGTGTCTGCAGAGGAATCATGGTAGCAATACTAGGAAAGAATACATAGGATAATGACCTTCCTAATCAGCAACCTGAGATGTATTTTGGGGTTTGGATTATTGGTAAGCACCTTGTAATCCTATATGAAAAATGGGGGTTCAAAACCCATTGGGCGCATGTACTGTATCAATACTGTAGCAGCGATGACACTATAGCAACGACGAGCACTATAGCGGTGGAAGATCATTGTAGCAGTGGCAGAGCACTGTAGCGGAGGCGAGTACTATGAGGTACTGTAGCACATTAGAAATACTATTCAAAGAATGGGCCATAGGCAAAAAAATTGAACCTATGGGCCATGTAATGGGCCAATATTCTGACTGGGACTTCAGGCTGTGAAATTGGTCTCCCTATACCCAGTTTATGAGGTCATTACTTTGATTTAATAATAAATGAGGCTTCGACCCCAACCTTTTAAAAAAAGAAACCTGAGATGTCCAGAATAGGAACTGAACAGTTTGTTTTAGTGATGCCACAATTGAATCAGGCTATGAATAGTGGCGGTGTCCATGAACGAGCTCCACTAGAGCAACCACAGAGGCATATGTTAATCATAGAGAATTTCATGAGGCAACACCCCCATTATTCAAAGGATCATCTCACCCTTTTTAAGATGAAGGGTGGATTAAGGAATTAGAAAATATTTTTGATGTAATGGGTTTTTCAGAAAATAAAAATGTCAGTCTAGCTATTTATTATTTTGAAGGTGATGTTAATCAGTTGTGGTCAATGATTAAAAATATCTGAGGAAGTGAAGAGATTGATGCCACAGAATGAGATGAATTTAAGAATATCATCCTTGAGAAATATTTTCCTTAGGTTATTAAACTTTGGATGGAGTAGAAATTCATGGAATTGGCATAAAAGAGGAATTTTTAGTGGCTACATATTTTAAAATTCCACCTCTGTGTCAAGGTTTGTCCCAAATTTTATCCGGGATATTGACAGTAAGATAAATCTGTTTTACCTCGGATTGATGTCAAACTATCTTATATCATTAGCTTCTCATGAGTTCACAATCTATGAGAAACATGTTTAATGTGACGATATGTTTGAAATAGTGTTTTTTTGATGAACATGTATTCCGTGAGATCGAACAAAAGAGGCGATCTAGTTGGCTGGAAATGGGAAAGAATTAATAAAAGAAGCCTTGAAATAAGATAACCAAATTTTCATCTTGTGAGAGGTGTGGTAAAAATCATCCTAGAGAATGTCTCTCAAAGACAGGGAAGTTCTTCTAATGTGGTAAGACTGGTCATATTTCTCATAAAAATAAGGAAGATGATCAGGCATGGAAGGAAAAGCAGTAAGATGCTTTAGTAACAATGAGTTAGAACATTACACCAATGTGTGTTCAAAGTTGATTAGGGTGGAAACCAGCAAGATTAAAAGAAGAAGGGAATGGAAAAATCATATTCAACTACTAAGAATGATGTGGGAATATCAAATGATGTGGTGACTGGTATGTTATAGATTTATTCAAAATATTCCAATACTCTATTTGAATCTGGATCTTACCATTCTTTCATTTCCGAGAGCTTTTCAAGTAAATTGTATATAAGACCTCATGAAAGTGATATAGAAATTTTGGAAAAAACTAAGGGTAGAATTATTAATGAAACTAAGATATATATTAACCTCCTTATTATCATTAGTGGGGTAGTCATTCCTATAAATCTTGTAGAACTTTCCAAAGTGGAATTTGATATCATTTTGGGTATAGATTGGATTTTAGTTTATAATGATAAAATAGATTATAAATCCAATTATGTTTTATTAAATGATTTCATACCTTTTATAAAAAATAAATAAGATGAAATATTGATTAATGATGGCAGTGAATGTTATCTATCTCATGATGTTGAAAAGAAAGAAACAGTTTTGATTGGTGACATTCCAGTGGTGAAT
The DNA here is from genome assembly GCA_963277665.1 of Viscum album. Lineage (NCBI taxonomy): Eukaryota > Viridiplantae > Streptophyta > Magnoliopsida > Santalales > Viscaceae > Viscum > Viscum album. Next base: position 1,455,340,629 of record OY728120.1, read on the forward strand.
TAATTCATAGATGTTTTTTCTGATGAATTTCATGGTATTGTTCCCAATAAAGAGGTTGAATATACTATTGATTTAGTTCCCAATGAAAATAATATATATAAACCTCTTTATCGAATGGATCAAATTAAACTTATAGAGATAAATAAGAAATTTTAGGAGTTACTTGATAAAGGTTTCATTCGACCTAGAACATCCCCATTGGGTGCTCTAATTTTATTTGTGAAAAAGAATGATGGTTTTGTGAGACTATGTATTGATTACATGGATTTCAATTACATAAATACAAAGAACAAGTATTTGTTGCCTCATATCGATGATTTGTTTGATCAGCTACATGGAGCCCAATATTTTTTAAGATTGATTTGAGGTCAGGGTAACATCCGTTGAAGGTGGTGGAGGATGATATTCAAAAGACAGCTTTTTGAATGACATATGGGCATTGTGGATTAGTAGTTATTCCATTTTTGTTATCTAATGCACCTTTTTTATTTATAAATCTCATGAATGGAGTCCTTCATCAGTTTCTGGATCAGTTTGTGGTTGTTTTTATAGATGATATCTTGGTATATTCTAGAAGTCGCGAGGAACAAGAATGTCAATTTAGGATTGTTTTACAAACCTTAAAATAAAAAAACTACATGGAATGTTTATTAAGAGTGAATTTTTGTGGAAAAAAATTTCTTCCCTTGGTCACACTGTTTCTATAGATGGTATAACTGTTGACCCTTCTAAAAAAATTTATTGAAGAGTTTCCACAACCTACCAATATCACAAATATTCTTAGTTTTCTTGGATTAGCGGGTTATTACCAAAGGTTTGTTGAAAAATTTTCTCATTTATCTAGACTACTGACTAAGTTGACAAGAAATGGTTTCAAGTTCATCTGGAAAAAATAATGTGATAAATGTTTTAAAGAATTGAAAAAATATGGGTGAATGGTTTAGTTTTGGTGAAGCCTTTCAGAAATGGTGAATTTGGTATCTATAGCAATGCTTTGTTGAAAGGAATTGGCTATGTACGTATGAAGAATCATCATGTAATCACTTATTATTCATGTCTGTTGAAACCCAATGAGTTAAATTAGCCTACACATGATTTTGAATTAGTAGGTATTTTTTTTGCATTAATAATACGGAGGCATCATTTGTATGGTATAATGTGTGAAATATATAATGATAAAAAATGTTAGAAGTATATATTCACACAAAAATAATTAAACATGAGACATTGGTGATGGCTATAATTAATCAAGTATTATGATTGCATGATCCATTACCATCTGGAAAAGGAAAAAAAGTGGCCATTGCTTAGAGTCGAAAGAGTAATGCTACAGTAAACATTCTAAATTTGAAATGAGGTAATTTGGTTAAAATTTGATGTATTTTGGATTAGAAGTTATTGGTGTGGGGAATTTTTCTATTTTGTTTCATGTGGCAGGGAAATCATCAGGATCAGATAGAATTAATCAAGCGTAGAAAGGAGTCAGTGAGTTGTAGAAAAATGTAGAATTTTTTCAGAAGGGTATGTTACCTGAAATTAACATTGATAAATATTTTGTTTTGAGGATTATAAATATATTATGTTTTCCTTGTGAATCACAGTTGATGAAAGAGTTTTTATGTGAAGCCTATAGTTCTCCATTTTTAGTTCCTCCTGAAAGTACTATGATGTACATAGATCTTTGGGAATATTTTTGGGGGGATGGAATGAAAAAGATATTTATGACTTTACTATGAAGTGTTTGATTTTTCAATAGTATAAAGTATAGTAGCAGTTAGTAAAAGGGATGCTTCAGCCATTTACAGTGCCAGAGTGGTAAAGGAAAAATGTGTCCATGGATTTTGTAGTGGGGTTACTAAAAATATCTGTAGGTAATAATTCAATCTAGGTTATTGTTGATCAATTGACTGAATATTCTCATTTTCTTCCTTTTCAAGATACTATGTCTTTAGATGACCGTTCACAATTTTATATGAATTGGATATTCAGGTTACATAGAGTTCTCCTCACCATTGTATCTGATTGTGATCCCTTGTTCACTTTTAACTTTGGGAAAGGACTTCAGAAGTCATTGGGAACTGAATTAAAATTTAGTACATCTTTTTATCATTAATCAGATGGGAAATCAGAATGAATAATTCATACCTTGTAAGATATGATACATTCTTGTTCACTGGATTATCAGGGAATTGAGATCAAAATCATTCTTTGGTTGAGTTTTCTTATAATAACAATTTTTATTCTAGAATAGAGATGTCACAATGTGAGGAATTATATAGAAAGCGATGTCAATATCCAGGTTTTTGGGTTGAAATATGTGAAAGGAAGTTGATGAGACTTTAATTGGTCGAAGAGATAGCTGGAAAAGTTTAGTTGATTTAGAAGCACAAGAGAACAGATAAGAGCAGGCAGAAAATATATGTGGATATCTGAAGGAAGGATATTTCTTTCAAGGTAGGTGATCATATCTTTCTGAAAGTTTCTCCATGGAAAAGTGTGATGCATTTTGGTAATAAGGGAAAGTTGAGTTTCAGGTTCATTGGACACAATGAAATCCTGGAGAATGATGGATCAGTTTCCTACAAAGTGTCTTTACCTCCATGTATATACTAGGTATATAATGTTTTTCATGTTTCAATGTTGAGAATGTATATGCATGATTTATTGTAACATCCCATGTACATAAAGAACATAAAATTTTCATATTTACTAGTATTTTTTGGATTGAATAATAATTTTACTTTAAAGGGGATGCTATGTTTAATGGCGTACTCGATATGCAACAACATGTTTCTTTGAAATCTTACGTTGCACACTAAAATATAATATTATTATTTTAAATTATAGATAAGGAATAGAAGTTTTATTGGTGGGAATGGATAGAACTAACTAAAACTGGATTATATATGTATGTTAAATGTTTTCACATTAATCCAATAAATGTTAGTGGCTAAAAATGTGAATGAATCGAATTTTAAGCACAAATAATCTAATATTATTTAAAAGATCGATTTACCGCCTTTTAATGGAAAACCCTCTTTAAATATAGTTGTGGTCACTTTTATATGATCTATTTGAAAAAATAAAATTATTTTTTAGATTCAGGATATCAAAATTTATTTTGGGTATTTTTTTTGTATTTTTCTGATAATGTTTAATTTTTATGAATAGTGAAAAATACTATATATTAATTAAAATCTACATTTTAATATAATTTATTTATATGGTTAGATTAAATTTTTTATTGGTTTTAAAGTGTAATTAAATTATCTTTTTAACATTTTATCCAATGTTGGTCATTGGAATTAATTTCACTTTGAAATTGGACATAAACAAGTGTCAATCTTTTCATAGTTATTGTTTCTTAAAAACACACTATCTGTTTTGACAACATGAATTAATTATAAATTAATTAATGAAACTTCTATTTTTTTAATTTAGTAAAATAGATATCATTTTTAAAATCAGGATATCAAATATAGCATAGGATTAATTTTAGGTATTTTTATGAAAAACATCAATTTTTTACGAATAGTGAAACCACTAAATAGTAGTTCAAAAAATGACTTTTTCATTTAAATGAAATTTTAATACTTTTATGAATTTTATTTCAAAAATATGATATACATGGTTGTTATTTTTATGTAAAATTTGGTTCAATAAAATGAAAATAATTTTTTGTGAATAGTAACTTATCGCTTTTATTTACCGCGGTTAAAGGTAAAAAGGGTAATTCAAGTTAAAAAAATTTCATAATAATACCAAATTAACATAACAATTGTCCTAATATTATTGGATGAGTACTCTCCAACCATGTATATCCTTGGGTCGATTTTGGGACCCCATGGAACCACTTATGAATGATAATGACACTTTATTTTAATTAACTTAAATTAATGGCCAAAATGACATAAACAAGTATCTTGAATTAAATAAATTTTTACACGGGGTAATATAAGTCATATTTTCTACTATAAATATTCATTGGAAAGATAAAACGATTTTATACATCATGGTATTTTTATTATAAATTTTAGACGTCAAACAAATTAAATTATATATGACACAATAATGATGTAGTATTTACCTCAATAATAAATGATTTAAATAAATAAGATTTTAAATATTAATATAATATCCAAAACCTATCCAATTCTTATTGGATTATTTTATTTAGACCATGAGTCATATTATATTCAACTTTAGTGATTTGTTGACCATTTTAAACCTAATATATGTTTATAATAAAATAATTATTTCAACCTTTCCAAAAGAGACCCTTCTCCACCTTATAAAAGGACACCAGTTATAACCCATTCCTCACACCTATGAAGACATTTTGCTCTTCCAAACTATACCCAATTAAAATTTATACTTCCCTATCCTCTTCTTATAAGACTTACCATAAGGATAAGGATCTTTAAGAAGTCCTTTTGGCACAAACCAAAGGATGTTACCCAAATTAAAGGTAATCGTTTCTCTTAAATTCTTTTGTTTTATTTTGTTTAATTTAACTTTTAAAACCCCCTAAACTCATTTTATTAATTTATTTTAAAACAAACACCAGTATAATCAATATACAAGGATATGTTTATGAGAATTATTTGATCTAAAGTTACACACACCTCCATCTAATGGGTGAAGAACATAATTTTTATGTGGATGGAAAACTAACACCTCACAAAACGATGAATGTTTGACTATCTCCTACTGCCTATCATGGTGGATATTAAGATGGAACTGAATTTATATATGATATATATTATGTTTATGTTTTCTTTATTCTGTTGTATGTTTCATTTATATCATACCATTATGGTTTTTATTAAGGGTAAACATGATAATTTCATTTGAGGAAGTGAGGACTATCACCCCCTCAAAGTAATATGACTCATTCTTTCCATAAGTGGAATGTATAAAGGATAGAGTTAATGATATTATATAATATATTATACTAATATTATAATACACCTATATATAATTATGTTTTAATTCCATTAAAATAAGAAATATAAATGAAAGTATCATTCATGCGTACGTATAGCTTACCATCTCCATGAACGGTGCATTTCATGTCTTTTCTCCCAATATTATGTACTATTATAAATAAATAGATATACTGGATATATATGATATATATTATATATACACCATGAATATCATTATAAAGATAATTTTTATTTTAACACATGATCAATTTGTAATTATAAGAAGATCATTTTCGACTCATGTACCAAATATCGACAAAATGACCCTTATTAACTTAAATGATAACACAATGTTTATAACAAGGTAATAATTGATATAGAAAGAATAATAAACTTTAAAATGGTTCTTAATCAAGTATAAATTACTTTATTTTATTATTCAGGAGATTAAATAATGAACGGATCAAGTCAGACAATGAGGTAATGAGATTTCCTATCTCTCTTTTAATTCCGTGAGATTTCCATTGTTCGCCACTTATTCATTGCATGTGGTGTATTGTGTACTGACATTATATATATATTATAATGATTCTAATTATATTCATGGTATTATATGATTCATTTGGTGGTTATTAATCTTTGTTCATACGACTCAATTGATTAAAATGTGGAAAGAGGTTTTCATCTCACTTCTTATTCCTATGAGATTCACGAGATATTGCCAATATTCCCTTTTGTGTGGGGTATGTACTGAACATGATTATATAATTTTTGTAATATAATTTTATTTATGGGTATTTACATCTTCCTTCTTTCATGAGGTGTATGTTTCGTATGTTACTAAATGGGTAAAGGGAACTTTTTAACCAAATTTCCTTTCCTTGGGTTAATTTTATAATACTTAATTATTCCATACTATGATTATTTTTGGAATCAGTATTTATTTATTTATGTTGTAATTACCACTCCTCTTTGTGTGAATATAATTGGGATACACATAATTACTCCAATGATAGATTCGGAAGTCATCGATATGTACTTGATAAGAGTAATTTTAACTCAATTTCAATTCATTGAGTTAAACATCCAAGTCATTGGTTTTGTCTTAAAAAGAGAATGCGGGAATTTCTTATGATTTATATACACTAAATATCCAATAATATTGAGTCTATTTATATTTTTCACACATTATTATGTAATTTATTTATCCTTAATCTAAGGATACAATTTTTGTAAGGGATTTCGTCTCAATTTATATTTCATTGAGGCTACATTGTGGTTATTCACCAATTCACCCTTATGTGGTCTATATATTTTCTTTTAGAATATTATATCATGATTCCCCTTATTCTCATGATATTATAAAGTTCTAATTAAATTTTATTTATCAATTATTTGTATTCAAGCGTCTCTCGTTGTTTTAAAAACACTTTAACTAAAATTTCTTTTTAAATGTTTTAATGATTTATTATTCTAAATATTTATTTTTAATGTCAATGTTTTTAAAATAGGTTTGTGTATTTACTTATATAGACATTAATGTTTTAAAATTATAATTCCATTAAAATATTCAAAGTGGTATGGGACACTTTTATTCAAAAATCTTTTTTCAAATGGTTTTTGAAAATAGATTGATTATTTCAATATCTTGAAATTACTTCTTGTGATTACATATGAAATGTTATTAGTGAAATGTTTATATTTGCAATAATTTATGTGTTATGATGGTACTTGGTCATTTGAAAGGGGGTTATGTGATAAACCAAATGATGGGTAGTGCCATGATAATCTAGAATGGGTGGTTATGTTATAACCTCTAACGCATTGGGTATGGAAGTCGGCTGTATGGCTATTCCATTTTGGGATATGTGTGGAAGTCGACCATATGGTTATTCCATTTAAGTATGTATTTATCCGAAGTTACCTTTATATGTTATGTGTTCTTTATATGGGTTTTATGGTAATCTTTTGGTTACAAAAGGGTAATAAATGATCTTTTATTCAATGAATAGTATTTAATACTTATTAAAGGTGAAAAGTATTACTTATGATAAAGTATTCACGGTTTACATGTTGTATTTAAATTGAAATAGTTTTCCTTCTTTGTGTATCCCTTACTGAGCTTTCTATGCTCATCCCATGTTTTTAAAATGTTTTTCACATGACATAAAGTGGAATGCGGTCAAGGATGGGATCAAGGAAAATTCATGCTATCAAAAACCTAGAACTAGACATGTCTCATTTTCATGAAGAGTTTTTATTTTATGAAAAAATGGAATCTGAGTAGAAGTGTCTACATTGTAATTTTTTAGATGTAATGTAATAGTAATGAACTAACTCTTAAAAATTATAAACCTGAAATGATCCTTAATGTGAATTATTAATTTAATTGATGATTATGCAATGTTTAAGGCCATGTCCTTATAGTTAATATTAGTGGCCAGTTTAGATAAATTTAGAGGTTGGGGTGTTATATCTAAGAATCAGTGACATTACCATAATGGTTAACATATTAGAAAGAGTCGTAGTTATTTGGAAAGAGTTTAATATAACATGAATAAGTATATATTAGTATTTACCCTCATCATAAGATATTATATGATGATATACTCATACTGACCTTTTTGGATTCTGTAAATGGCTGGATCTAGCAGGCACCAAAGTAAAAGTGGATATGAAGAAAACTCTGACGGTTTTCTGAATGAGAAACTGGATGAAATGGGAGTTGCAAGGAGGAAACTTGAGGTTCTTCTCAACCAACTATCTAGAGTAATGATTGGAAACCTAAACCTTGGTGACTTTTATATGGCATCGTATATGTGAGAAACAAATCCTAATGGATGTTCAGGTAATAATCATAATTGTAAGTATGTTCAAAAACCCATGTGTCAAGGATGTCGAAAAAAACACCTAGGAAAATTCTTTAAAGGGACGAGAAGATGATGTAGATGTGGGAATGAAGGTCATAAAGAAAGAATCTTCCATGGAAAAGGATGCATCCTGTTTACTCTTGGTAAGGTAAAAAAGTTCTTTTTAGGGATCAATTGAATGTTTTAAATGTGGTGTGCATGTTCATTATATAAACAGGTGTCCTACAAAGATGTTTTGAGAATGGGATCAATAGGATCATAAAAATATATGTTTACCAATTACAAATTCCATTCCAAAAGAGTATGAAGAAACTGACAATGACCAATTAAAGGTATGGATTATTTCTTAAGAGATTTTTTAACATTATTTAATCATAGGATATGATTCATGATTTTGTTTGTAGGAAAGAATTATTTTAGAAGAAGTTGGTAAAGAATGGTTAATGTATCATCAATAATGCTGAATGAATAAGAAGTCATCATATATGGGATTCAAGAGTTATGGTAAATATTAAGGTGATTAAATACTTAAAAGAATTAAGGCTCTTTTGATGATGGGATTATATTAGAAAACTTTTTATAGTATATGTAACCCTGAAGATTGATATATCAAAATGTTATTCAAGGAATAATTACCTTTTCTTTTGATGAGTAATGGTGGAATTTTATTTTGGGAGAATCTATGTTTTTATTATGGATATATGGTGATTTGGGTTTTTATGGAAATGATTAACCTATCATAGACACTACTGGAAAAGTAGGCTATACCAATGGTTTATAACCGTTGCTATAGGCTGGAAAACTGTTGGTATTGGGTATACCAATGGTTTTCCAAATCGTTGGCCAGTAAGGCGTGGGGAAAGCCCTTTACCAACAGCTTCATTTAAACCGTTGGTATAGGTGCTCCAGAATTCTGGAAAACAATTTACCAACGGTTCTCAACCGTTGGCACAAATTTTTCCAGAAATCTGGAAAAAGATTTACCAAGGGTTCAGAACCGTTGGTATAGGTTTTTCCAGAATTCAGGAAAAACTTCTACCAACGGTTCTGAACCGTTCGTATAAGTTTTTCTAGAATTCTGGAAAAAGCTTTACCAACAGTTGTAAACAGTTTGTATAAGTTTTTCCAGATTTCTGGAAAAATCATTAACAACGGTTCAAAACCGTTGGTAAAGAGTTTCCCAAAACTGCTTCACAACAGCGCCCAGAAGCCCCCCCAGAAGCTACACCTGCATAAAAAAACAGTTCACAACAGCCCTCAGTATACCCTCCACTATACACCTGCATAAAAAATATCACAAAATCCACATACAGACTTCAAATAGTATAAAAACACCTAAAATAGCCCAAAAAAACACATATGACAACAATCATCTGGTGGTAATTCACCTCACCCATCAAATTCTAATAGAAATAATAGTTTGATAAATATCTATTAGAGTTGAATAAGACATTCAAATTGACTCAAATCCCATTTTTTTTGTGATACTAGGTTTGGTTATGTAATGATTTGTAATGAATTTTGCATTGAACTTGTATTTTTTATAATATATGGTGAAAAGATATTTTCTTAGGAGTCTCGTCACTTATGACCCCTTGAGTGAAACTACAAAACTCATGAAAAAGAATCGTTGATGAGTGTAAATTTCAGTTGTATTCACTTAAAATTATTTCCTTTTGAAATAAAAGAGAGAAATTGAGTGGTGTCTTCCACACCGCGCCTCAGATTGAGGCGGAGTTGACTCGTACACATCACAAATGACCCATGGATACATGTCCTAAAGTATCAACAGTATCCGAATGCCTTTGGTCTATTTTTCGTATGTCAGTTGTTGTTTTAACTTAAACTATTTTCCATTTCAAAGAAAAGTGAAACACTTTGAGTGGTGCCAGCCACACCCCACCTTGGATTGAGTTGGGGTTGACTCATACACATCACAAATGACCCATGGATCATTGTTCTAAAGTTTCAATAGAATCTGAAAGCTTTTGGTCGGTTTTCCGTATGTCATTTTTTTTACTTAAAAGCGCATCCATTTTAAACAAAATAAAGACACTTTGAGTGGTGTCAGACACACTGCACCTCAGATTGAGGCGGATTTGACTCGTACACGTCACAAATGACCAATGGATGCATGTCCTAAAGTATCAACAGTATCCGAATGTGTTTGGCCAGTTTTCTGTATGTGATTTTTTTACTTAAAAGCACATCCATTTTAAACAAAAGAAAGACACTTTGAGTGGTCCCGGCAACACCAGCCCTCGGATTGAGATGGGGTTGACTCGTAGACGTCACATATGACCCATGGATACATGTACTAATGTATCAATAGTATCTGAATTCCTTTGGTCTGTTTTCCGTATGTCAGTTGTTGTTTTAACTTAAACCGTTGACCATTTCAAAGAAAAGTGACAAACATTGAGTGGTCCCGGCCACACCGGAACACGTATTGAAGCGAGGTTGACTCGTACACATCACATATGACCCATGGATCATTGTCCTAAAGTTTCAAAAGAATCCGAATGTGTTTGGTCAGCTTTCCGTATGCAAGTTGTTGTTTTCACTTAAAATCCTGTCCATTTCAAATAAAAGTTAGACACTTTGAGAGGTGTCGGCCACAACGTGCCTCGGATTGAGGTGTGGTTGACTCTTACACATCACAAATGACCCATAAATCATTTTTTAAAGTTTCAACAGAATCCGAAAGTGTTTGGTCGGTTTTTAGTATGTCGTTTATTTTACATAAAAGCGCATCCATTTTAAACAAAAGAAAGACACTTTCAGTGGTACCGGTCACACCGGCCCTTGGATTGAGGTGGGGTTGACTCGTACACGTCACATATGACCCATGGACGTTGTCCTACAGTTTCAACAGAATATGAATGCATTTGGTTGGTTATCCGTATGTCAGTTGTTGTTTTAACTTAAACTAGTGTTCATTTCAAAGAAAAGATAGACACTTTTAGTGGTACCGGTCACACTGTGCCTCGGATTGAGGCGGGGTTGACTCGTACACGTCACATATGACCCATGGATCGTTTTCCTAAAGTTTCAATAGAATCCGAATGCGTTTGTTTGGTTTTCCGTTTGTCAATTGTTGTTTTAACTTAAACTGTTGTCCATTTCAAAGAAAAGTGACACACATTGAGTGGTCCCGGCCACATCGGCCCTCGGATTGAGGCGTGGTTGACTCGTACACGTCACATATGACCCATGGATGGTTTTCCTAAAGTTTCAACAGAATCTAAAAGCTTTTGGTTGGTTTTCCGTATGTCAGTTGTTGTTTTAACTTAAACCGTTGTCCATTTCAAAGAAAACTGACAAACATTGAGTGGTACTGGCCACACCGGCCCTCAGATTGAGGTGGGGTTGACTCGTACACGTAAAAAATGTCCAATGGATCATTTTCCAACAGTTTAAACAGAATCCGAATGCGTTTTCTCGGTTTTTCGTATGTCAGTTGATGTTTTAACTTAAATTGTTGTCCATGTTAAAGAAAAGTTAGAAACATTGAGTGGTGTCGGCCACACCGCACCTCATATTGAGGCGGGGTTGACTCGTACACATCACAAATTACCTACGGATACATTTCCTAAAGTATCAACAATATATGAGTGTGTTTGGTCAGTTTTTTGTATGTGATTTTTTTACTTAAAAGCACATCCATTTTAAACAAAGGAAAGACACTTTGAGTGGTCCCAGCCACACCGGCCCTCGGATTGAGTAGGGGTTGACTTGTACACGTCACATATGACCCATGGATACATTTCCAAAAGTATCAACAGTATTCTAATGTCTTTGGTTGTTTTTCTGTATGCCAGTTGTTGTTTTCACTTAAAATCATGTCCATTTCAAATAAAATTTAGACACATTGAGTGGTGCCGGCCACACTGCTCCTCGGATTGAGGAGGGGTTGACTCCTACACGCCACAAATGACCCATGTATACATTTCCTAAAGTATCAACAATATCTAAATGTGTTTGGTCCATTTTCCGTATGTGATTTTTTTACTTAAAAGCGCATCCATTTTAAACAAAAGAAAGACACTTTGAGTGGTACCGGCCACACCAGACCTCAGATTGAGGCGGGGTTGACTCATACACGTCTCATATGACCCATGGATCATTTTCCTATAGTTTAAACAGAATCCGAATGCATTTGGTCTGTTTTCCGTATGCCAGTTGTTGTTTTCACTTAAAATCCTGTCCATTTCAAATAAATGTTAGACACTTTGAGTGGTGCCGGCCACTACTTCAAAGAACACTTTCCATATCATCTTCCACATGCATAAACATGAAATACATGGATAACTAAGAAAGCTAAGTAAAAAAATAGAAAAATGAGCATCACAGTACCAGGGAATAATAAAGGTCTATGTAGTATACTAATCATACAATAAGAATCAAGTGCAGAAAATAGAATCTGAATGAAACATCCCTATGAAGCAGAGGAAAACCCCAAAGTGGAAAACCATGTTCAAAAATAAAGTGTTATGCAAAATTCATAAATGTAATGGATCAATTTGACTCTTATCACCATCACCATCACTACTATCATCATCAGCCTCATCCTCGCCGCCATCTCTTTCCTCGTCGCCGTCCTCATCCTCGGCATCATCCTCACCCTCAGCCCCATCCTCACCCTCGACCCCATCCTCGCCCTCGTCCACATCCTCATCCTCACCCTCTTCCTCTTCAGTATCCTCGTCATCACCAGGAACGTCATCATCTCGATCGCCACTAGAGCTACCGCATGGTGCATTGGATGATGCACCCATCGATGACATAAATGTCTGACAAGCCGCACTAGCCTCTGGTGGAAGTGATGAAGATAAAGCTCTCATTAGTTTCATAAATTCTTTGTCTCTTGTTTGAACTTGTACTTCCAAATCTGTGACCCTTTTATCAGACTGTCTTGCATGCTCCTGGACCTGTTCCAACTCGGTGGTACTAGAATGGATACCTGGAGATGACCAATACCTCGTCGGGACTATATTCTTACCAGGTCGGCAGTGTACTCGACCAGAGTGCTCATCTCCCAAAACCTGATATAAATGATCGTGTGGCCCAAAATTGTCAGGATCCTAGGCATCAAGAGCCTCTAAAGCAGCCTGTAAAAAATATTAATAGATTATTAAATTTAAATTAGATATTAAACTTTGAAATAAAGAAATTAAAACATACAATCTTCTCTGGGGCCAGTTCATTTACCACAGTTCCATCTTTTTTTCTTCTACTCGAGCAAAACAATTTTGTTCGAGGGATATGTCCTTCAATATTCATTTTGTGCTTCTGTAATGACATTGAAACATTATAAAGTGAAAGTATAATCATATATTCATTATTCAATAAATCACTTAATTTAAGTAGGATCCAATAAAAAGGGAATGTCCTAAAGAAAAATTATAAACAACTATATCTTACCTGCTGCCTCTCATGATCTGACATTGTTGTGCGCCCCAAAGTGTGGATGTATTTCTTTGAATCAATTTTTTTTGTTTTTTTCAGAAGATTCCTAAATAATGATTAATAATAAATAAGATTATATTAATGCAAAATATGAAAACTCTCATTTAAATAACTCAAATGAGATTAATACCTTAAATTTGGCAGTCACCCAATGGGTAATCATTTGGCGATATTGCTCTATCGGGCAGTCATCCATGATAGGTAATGTCTCTAACTCCGTGCCCACTCTATCATACCAGCCAACATACAGCTCATGCTTATAAGCTCTCCAAATCTCTACTAGCTCGTTTAAACGTGCTGGTCGTGCACCTTCGCCATCCGGGAAGTTAAACCGAAGCTGAAACCAAATTGATTAGTTCATTTAAATACAAAAATATACTACATTAAATCCAATAGATTTTTTACCCATATTTGTGCCCAAGCGTTATCCTTGACTTCGGGTGGAAGATGTCTCCCAGAGAGAGGGATGACCGGAATGATATCAGAGTATTTGGCTAGTGTCGCCAAAAAACCCCGACATTGCTGCCCAGATTTCTCAATCATTTGTCCATCAACATTGTATTCTACCATCAACTGTGTCTGGTGGTTATATACTGCACACAAGCGAGTACGCCCCCTCCCCCGCCTCCTATCTGTAGATGAATCCATTATTAAAGAAAAATAATATCAATACAAGTTATAATAAAAATAAATTTTGGTATAAAAATTTGATAGAGTTATATAAATATACCTGTGGTAGTAGGATCAATGGGTGCAGAAGCTGAAGGAATATCCTGTATAGGTGGAGTGTCCCTCAGTGTATGCTCCTCAGCCACATACTGTGTCGCAGTAGGAGTCGAAGAAGGTGGAATATAATAACCTGGAGATAATGAACCAGAAGTAAAAGATGATGGCATAGACGTCTGGCCAGTTGGTAGTGTAAACATCGGTGGTCTAAATATCTCATATTTCCCTGAAGACACGCCAGGATCAAAATAGGGCGTAGAAGATACGTCTGTGGTAGTGGATCATCTAACTCTCACCCCACGAGCCCTCGTACCACCAACCTCTCTACTGGGAGCAATATCAGGCTCCTCGTCAGATATCTGTCGTCTAGGGGGTGGATCCTGAAAAAAAGTTTGACAGAAAAGTAAACACATGATATTATAAGTAATTGAAATATTTATATTTGAAATAAAATACTCACAATAGGGATGAGTGGAGGAACACCCATCTATACCATGTGACGATTATTATCTGTCATCTTTTTCCGCCGCCTCTCTTCAATGGGTGTCATTTACTACAATGAAAAGAAATATGGAAGTAATTAGAAATAGATAACTAATGTGTAACCCAAAAAACAAAATATAAAAAAACCATTATGATAAAAAGAACATAACGAAACAGAAGATTTATGGTGTTATGAAGGTAAGTACTAGGATACACACTCTGAATGATGTAGGTGAAACATGTAGGTGAGAACACGACTGTATGATTCTATATATTTCCCACCACAACTCCGGGTTCATAATCAACTCTGACAATTGAGCTGTTGGGGTCATCATAAGTAATGAACGGATTGCTTCCAATTGCAGTAGGGATAGTGTCAACTTCATCATCACCATCATCGAAAACATGTCTGGGATTTATTTCAATAATTACACCAAATTTAGGATGACGATGATCTTTGACATAAAAAACATGTTTCACCATTGATTCCAATACATATGGTTCATCGGTGGAAAGAGTGTGAGTCATGTCAATAACTCGAGATCCACAGTCATCAATAAAGGTGCCTTGCCTCATCATTGAATCAAACCATTGACATTTCATCATCTTGACTCGACCATGCGAGTAATAATCCAAAATTATTATTTTCTCCACGACACCATAATAAGAAACATTTTCAGAACGAGGTATAGTGTCCGATGAACTGGCATAACAGTCTGTTGTGGCAGTTAGCATAACACCATTATGTTGTGTTCTCATGTTTCTTGCTCAATCAGTGATAACAAATTAGTATCCATTGATCACAAGTGATTTACAAGCACGAACCATGGTATTAGGACCAAAAGCCAAAGCTCTTATTTCCTTAGAAACAGAGTCTTTAGGCAAACTCGATACCTGAAATATAAACAAATATTAAACTTAATTAAATATTATTTTTATTTAGTTATTACAGAAATATTTTTACCTTCAATTTCAACCAAGAAGAAAACCCTTTTCAATGCAAAATCTCCTTCTTTCTCAAAGATAAAGAACGATGCTTTCTATATATCAATTCTTTATGTTCCTTGTAGATTAAAATAATAATAGTTTAATAAATATTTAAAATTTCAAGAGATAAGATAAGAGATACATGTACAATTAACTTACTTTATATACTCATCGAACAAATCACAATTGAATAACACTGTGCGATGTGCCATCTCTTGCTCTTCAAGGCTTAATGTTGTCAATGTATATGATCCCGGAATTCCTCCTGTATGAGGAAGTGATGGAAAACTGGGTTCAATTTTCCCATACTATTCTTCTTCATTTCTCATTGGTCTGTTTATTCTCGTAGTATGATCAGACAAATACATTGAGCAGAAATCCATACATTCTTGAGCCAAGTAACCGTTCACAATAGAACCTTCGGCATAATTCATGTTCCGAACATATCATTTCAATGTGCACATGTTTCTTTTAGTTGGATATATCCAATGGAAAGCAACGGGTCCTCCAAGAAGTATTTCAGTCGGAAGATGGACAGTCAGATGCAACATGCATGTAAAAAATGATGGAGGGAATATTTTCTCTAACTTACACAAAATTAATGGTGTCTCTGCCAACAGTTTTTGCACGAGGGATTTGGACAACCTCTTAGCATAAAGATCTCTAAACAAATAGCACAACCAAATAACTGAGACTCTAACATTATTGGACAAGAGATGACAGATTTCTATTGGAATCAACTCATGCAAAAGGATGTGATAATCATGAGTCTTCAAAGATTTCAACTTCAACTCTTTTCTGTTGACCCGTTTTGATATATTGCTTGAATATCCATCAGGAACTTTAATAGTCTCTAGCACTTCCAGAAATTGATTTTTTTCAGTAGGAGTCATCACATAAGAAGCACATGAAACTTGCCATTTATTTTCACTGATACAGACAGGATGCAATTCTAGTCTGATCCCCCAATCTACCAAGTCGTGCCGAGATCTTAAATCATCTTTTGTATTCCCCTTGACATTTAGAAGAATCGAAAGCAACATTTCACATATAATCTTTTCAATGTGCATTACGTCTATGCAATGACGTAACAAGTTGGTTGACCAATATGACAACTCAAAGAATATACTCTTCTTCTTCCAATTGTAACAGGTATCATTGGAAACATTTTTCCCCTTTCTATATTTCATTACACTCTTCCCAAATGAATAACTGAAATCTTTCAATTCATTAAGCACATCAGTTCTTGACATACACTGAGGTGGATCGTCATTCTCCATGGAATTTTCAAATCTTCGATGATTGTTTCTATATGGATGGTTCATTGGAAAGAATCATCGATGTCCCATAAAACTAAAACTATGACGATATTTTAGTCTTCTCGATCGAGTATTCTTCATACAAACAGGACATGGCAATTTTCCTTTTGTGCTCCATCCAGACATCATTGCATAAGCAGGAAAATCATTGATAGTCCACATAAGTGTAGCACGCATCTGAAATATGTCTTTTGAACATGCATTGTATGTGGGCACACCCACATCCCAAAGAAGTTTCAACTATTTTATTAAAGGTTTCATGTATACATCTATATCATTACCAGGATCAGAAGGGTCAGATATCAGTATACTCAAGAAAGTGTAAGGCTTTTTCATACACAACCAAGGGGGAAGGTTATAAATGTGTATGAAAACCGGCCATGTGATGTGCGAAGTAAGAATCTGTCCAAATGGATTAAAACCGTCACATGAAAGACCCAGTCTCACATTACGCACATCGGCTGCAAATTCAGGATATCGAGCATCAAATCTCTTCCATGCAAATCCATCTGCAGGGTGAACCAACTCTTCATTATTCTTTTTTCTCTCGGTGTCATGCCATCGCATTTTTACGGATATTTCATCAGACATGAAAAGGTTCTGTAATCTGGGGATCAATGGAAAGTGCCACATTACTTTTTGTGGAACACGAGATGGAGTTCCATCATCTTTTGGCTTCCATCGGGAGGTTCCGCATTTTATACAATCATTTCTTTCAGCAGTTTCCTCCCAAAATAAGCTGAAATCATTCGGGAAAGCATGAATTTTTTTTGAGAATCCAAGTTCATCAACCAACTTCCATTCCATATATTGGTTTTAGGGAATATATGCATCATCTAGAAGTAAGCCCTTCAAGAAGGTAAGAATATAATCAATTGCAGTATTTGAAATCCCATACATAGTTTTCCCATTAGACAATCAGATTAAAAATTCAAAATTTTTCATTTTATCACATTGCCGATATACTGGAGTCGTCGCAGCATCATTAATTTTTTTCACCCTATCAACATCATCATTTTCATTGGACGCATCATGTGTGCTTGTATTGAGATCTTGTTGGCTGGACATCCTTTCCTTCTCATCATGTCGAATAAATGGAAATCGATCATATATCAAACTCTCCAATTCAGTCCTATCATTTGGATCATCAACATTTTGAGATTCCATTTTCTCTCCATTGTGATACACCACATAATAGTTTGATTGGAAACCATATTTGGTTATATGATAGCTAACTGCTTCACGGCTCAACCAAGGTCTTCCAACACAATTAAAACGTGGGCAGTGTATGTGACCACTATCTGAAGCCTTGGAAAATGCAAAATCTAGAATGATGTTCAAATTATTTTGAAAATCAGTTGAAATCCAATCAGTTTATTACATCCAACTTCTATCCATTCTGTAAAAAAATCACAATAAGTCATTTCAAAGAAATTCAATAATATTAATGTTTAATCAAAAAAATATTTTATGTAAATGGCAATTGTTTACTCTATATAAAAGCATAACTAACACATTACTCTATATGAGAATCGTATTAAGAAATACAACAAAATACAGTGTATATAAGAAAATAAGATACAAAATTTCTAATGCCTATATTCACGGATTGACCAGTAAGATATTGGAAGTGGATCAAGGAATACATAATCCTTTTGGGTCTTGTTGGGAGTATATGAGTTTTATACTTTAACTTCTTCAAGTAGATTAGGATGATGAGTAGGATGAGGATCATGGGAGTGGTGGGACTATCCAAGGGGGTGTGGCATGTCCAAGGGGGGTGCGGGGTGTCTAGGGGGTGGTGGGGCCGTCCGGGGGGTCGGAGGTGTCCAGGGGGTGGGGGGTTGTCTAGGGGGGGTCGGGGGTGTCCAGGTGGGCGGGCTGTCTGTAGGGGTGGTCAGGTTGTCCAAGGGGGTCGCGGTGTATAGGTATATTTATATGAAAAGAATACCCCCACAATAATCATGCATCCCTGTCATTAGTCTAAACCCCTAGAACACATAAAAGAAGCTAGTATGAACATTTACTAAAATATTTAACACCATATGAGTGAAAATAAAATCTAAATATAGTTTGAGAGGATATAATGGTGTGTGTGAAAAAATGATATTAAATCAATTAAAATGAATATGGAACAAATGAGGGTTTATAATACACTAAGAGTACCTCAAAAAATCCAAAACCAATATAGCACCACCCCCCATGGATAGCCCGCCCAACCCCCTCGACACCCCCTTCTCCCTATGGACAGCCCCCACCCCCTTGGATAGCCCCGCCCACCCCCTGGACACCCCTACCCCCCGTGGCCAGCCCACCCACCCCCCCTGGACAGCCCGCCCACCCCTCCTTGACATCCCGACCACCCCCGTGGACAGCCCATCCACCCTTGTGGATAGCCCGACAACCCCCGTACCCCCCTGGACACCCCGTACCCCCCCCACCCCCGCCGGGATAGCCCCCGCCCACCCTCCCAAATAGCCCACACCCCCTCCCCTGCAACCCCACCACCACCACCTAGACATACCAACCCCCCTGGACAAGCCACACACCCCTCCCCCACCAGGACACCCCACACAGACCCCCAGGACAGCCCACACCCCCTGGACAGCCCCTCCCACCCCCGGTGGACAGCCTTTCCCACCCTCGTGGACAGCCCCCGCCCACCCCCGTGGACAACCCACCCACCCCCGTGGACACCCCCTACCCCCTTAGACAGCCCAACCACCCCCGTTGACAGCCCACCCACCCCCTCGACACCCCTTCTACCTATGGACAACCCCCACCCCCTTAGATAGCCCGCCCACCCCCTAGACACCCTTACCATCTGTGGCCAGCCCACCCACCCCCCTGGACAGCCCGCCCACCCCTCCTTGACAGCCCGACCACCCCTGTGGACAGCCCGTCCACCCTTGTGGACAGCCAGCCCACCCCCGTACCCCCCTGGACACCTCGTACCCCCCTGGATAGCCCCGCCCACCCTCCCAAACAGCCCACACCCCCTTCCCTGCAACCCCACCACCACCACCTAGACATACCACCCCACCTGGACACCCCACACACCCCTCCCCCACTAGGACACCCCACCCAGACCCCCATGACATCCCACACCCCCAGGACAGCCCCGCCCACCCCCGTGGACACCCCCTACCCCCTAGACAGCCCAACCACCCCTGTGGACAGCCCACCCCACCCCCCTCGACACCCCCTTCTCCTTATGGACAGCCCCCACCCCCTTGGATAGCCCTCCCACCCCCCTGGACACCACTACCCCCCGTGGCCAGCCCACCCACCCCCCCTGGACAGCCCGCCCACCCCTCCTTGACAGCTCGGCCACCCCCGTGGACAGCCCGTCCACCCTTGTGGATAGCCCACCCACCCTCGTACCCCCTTGGACTCCCCGTACCCCCCTGGATAGCCCCGCCCTCCCTCCCAAATAGCCCACACCCCCTCCCCTGCAACCCCACCACCACCACCTAGACATACCACCCCCTGGACACCCCACACACCCTTATCCCACCAGGACACCCCACCCAGACCCCCAGGACAGCCCACACCCCCTAGACAGCCCCACCCACCCCGTGGACAGCCTTTCCCACCCCCGTGGACAGCCCCACCCACCCCCGTGGACAACCCACCCACCCCCGTGGACACCCCCTACTCCCACAATCCATTATCCAAAACATGTAAACGTTCACGATAGCCTCCCCCAACTCTAATTTACATGTTTTGAACACTCTCCTTCCAAACATAGAATATAAAAACATTAAAGAAGTCTTCACAAACACAAACAATATCCTATTTAGATATTAATTTTAATAATCAAGTAAGCCACCAACACCTGGAAGAAATATATTCATTAAAACAACTACAACAATATGGTTGAGATCAAATTTTACCTATTCGGATGGGGGTGTACCTGTTGGGATGGGGGGTGATGGTGTTCGGATGGGGGGTTCGCGAGAGCAGTGGAGAGAATGAGATTCGGATGGGGTTTGTGAGAGAAGTGGAGCGAATAGATTAGGGCTCTGTCTGAATGGGGAGAGGAGATCGCGATCTTCAATTTGGGGAAAAACTTTGCCAACGGTTTATAAAAATCGTTGGCAAAGGCAAACCATTCCCAATGGTTCACTGGAACCGTTGGGAAAGGGTCCACCAAAATTCCCTTTTCCAACGGTTTAAATAAACCGTTGGCAAAGGCTCACAATACCAACGGTTTAAATAAACCGTTGGTATACTACCTTTGGGAAAAGACCAAATTCTAGAACGGTGCATTTCATGTCTTATCTCCAAATATTATGTACTATTATAAAAACATAGATATACTGGATATATATGATATATATTATATATACACCATGAATATCATTCTAAAGATAATGTTTATTTTAACACATGAACAATTTGTAATTATAAGAAGTTCATTTTCGACTCATGTACCAAATATCGACAAAATGACCCTTATTAACTTAAATGATAGCATAATGTTTCTAACATGGTAATAATTGATATAGAAAGAATAATAAACTTTAAAATGGTTCTCAATCAAGTATAAATTAATTTATTTTATTATTCAGGAGATTAAAGAATGAACGGGTCAAGTCGGAAAACGAGGTAATGAGATTTCCTATCTATCTTTTAATTCCATGAGATTTCCATTGTTCGCCACTTATTCATTGCATGTGGTGTATTGTGTACTGTCATTATATATATATTATAATGATTCTAATTATATTCATGGTATTTTATGATTCATTTGGTGGTTATTAATCATTGTTCATACGACTCAATTGATTAAAATGTGGAAAGAGGTTTTCATCTCACTTCTAATTCCTGTGAGATTCACGAGATATTGCCAATATTTCCTTTTTTGTGGGGTATGTACTGACCATGATTATTTAATTTTTTTAATATAATTTTATTTATGGGTATTTACATCTTCCTTCTTTCATGAGGTGTATGATTCTTATGTTACTAAATGGGTAAAGGGAACTTTTTAACCAAATTTCTTTTCCTTTGGTTAATTTTCTAATACTTAATTATTTCATGCTATGATTATTTTTGGAATCAGTATTTATTTATTTATGTTGTAATTACCACTCCCCTTTGTGTGCATATAATTTCGATACACATAATCACTCCAATGATAGATTCTCAAGTCATCGATATGTACTTGATAAGAGTAATTTTAACTCAATTTCCATTCATTGAGTTAAACATCCAAGTCATTGGTTTTGTCTTAAAAAGAGAATGCAGGAATTTTTGATGATTTATATACACTGAATATCCAATAATATTGAGTCTATTTATATTTTTCACACATTATTATGTAATTTATTTATCCTTAATCTAAGGATACCATTTTTTAAGGGATTTTGTCTCAATATATATTTCATTGAGGCTACATTGCGGTTATTCACCAATTCACCCTTATGTGGTCTATATATTTCCTTTTAGAATATTATATCCTGATTCCCCTTATTTTCATGATATTATAAAGTTCTGATTAAATTTTATTCATAAATTATTTGTATTTAAGCGTCTCTCATTTTTTTAAAAACACTTTAACTAAAATAACTTTTTAAATGTTTTAAAGATTTATTATTCTAAATCTTTATTTTTAATGTCAATGTTTTAAAAATAGGTTTGGGTATTTATTTATATGGACATTAATGTTTTAAAATTATAATTCCATTAAAATATTCAAAGTGGTATGGGACACTTTGATTCAAAAATCTTTTTTCAAATGGTTTTTGAAAATGGATTGATTATTTCAATATCTTGAAATTACTTCTTGTGATTACATATGAAATGTTATTAGTGAAATGTTTATATTTGCAATAATTTATGTGTTATGATGGTAATTGGTCATTTGACAGGGGGTTATGTGATAATCCAAATGATGGGTAGTTCCATGATAATCTAGAATGGGTGGTTACGTTATAACCTCTAACGCATTGGGTATGGAAGTCGACAGTATGGCTATTCCATTTTGGGATATGTGTGGAAGTCGACCATATTGTTATTCCATTTAAGTATGTATTTATCCGAAGTTACCTTTATATGTTATGTGTTCTTTATATGGGTTTTATGGTAATATTTTGGTTACAAAAGGGTAAGAAATGATATTTTATTCAATGAATAGTATTTAATACTTATTAAAGGTCAAAAGTATTACTTATGATAAAGTATTCACGGTTTAATTTTTGTATTGGAAATGCAATAGTTTTCCTTCTTTGTGTATCCCTTACTGATATTTCTATGCTCATCCCATGTTTTTAAAATGTTTTTCACATGACATAAAGTGGAATACGGTCAAGGATGGGATCAAGGAAAATTCATGCTATCAATAACCTCGAACTAGACATGTCTCATTTTCATGAAGAGTTTTTATTTTATGAAAAAATGGAATCTGAGTAGAAGTGTCTACATTGTAATTTTTTAGATGTAATGTAATAGTAATGAACTAACTCTTTAAAATTCTAAACCTGAAATGATCCTTAATGTGAATTATTAATTTAATTGATGATTACGAAATGTTTAAGGCCAGGTCCTTATAGTTGGTATTAGTGGTCAGTTTAGATAACTTCAGAGGTTGGGGTGTTATATCTAAGCATCAGTGACATTACCATAATGGTTAACATATTAGAAAGAGTCGTAGTTATTTTGAAAGAGTTTAATATAACATTAATAAGTATATATTAGTATTTACCCTCATCATAAGATATTATATGATGATATACTCATACTGGCCTTTTTGGATTTAGTAAATGGCTGGATCTTGCAGGCACCAAAGTAACAGTGGATATGAAGAAAACTCTGACGGTTTTCTGAATGAGAAATAGGATTAAATGGGAGTTGCAATGAGGAAACTTGAGGTTCTTCTCAACCAACTATTTAGAGTCATGATTGGAAACCTAAACCTTGGTGACTTTTATAAGGCATCGTATATGTGAGAAACAAATCCCTACGGATGTTCAGGTAATAATCATAATTTTAAGTATGTTCAAAAACCCATGTGTCAAGGATGTGGAAAAAAACTCCTAGGAAAATTATTTTAAGGGATGAGAAGATGCTGTAGATGTGGGAATGAAGGTCATTAAGAAATAATCTTCCTTGGAAAAAGGATGCATCCTGTTTACTCTTGGTATGGGAAAGAAGTTCTTTTTAGGGATCAATTGAATGTTTTAAATGTGGTGTGCATGTTCATTATATAAACAGGTGTCCTACAAAGATGTTTCGATAATGGGATCAATAGTATCATAAAAATATATGTTTACCAATAACAAATGCCATTCCAAAAGAGGATGAATAAACTGACAATGACTAATTAAAGGTATGGATTATTTCTTAAGAGATTTTTTGACATTATTTAATCTTAGGATATGATTCATGATATTGTTTGTATGAAAGAATTATTTTAGAAAACGTTGGTAAAGAATGGTTAATGTATCATCAATAATGCTGAATGAATAAGAAGTCAACATATATGGGATTCAAGAGTTATGGTAAATTTTAAGGTGATTAAATACTTAAAAGTATTAAGGCGCTTTTGATGATGTGATTGTTTTGGAAGACTTTTTATAGTATATGTAACCCTGAATATTGATATATGAAAATGTTATTCAAGGAATAATTATCTTTTCTTTTGATGAGTAATGGTGGAATTTTATTTTGTGAGAATCTATGTTTTTATTATGGATATATGGTGATTTGGGTTTTTATGTAAATGATTAACCTATCATAGAGAATATGTGATTTGGTTAGTTACACTTCAGTATGAGACATTACGAATAATCGATTTTTGATGGGATATAAATGTTAAGATTTATATTGGAAGGCTATGTGACTAAATCCTTCTATGTTTTGGGTTACAATATTAGTTTGGGTTATTTTGAAGAATTTTAAGGACAATGGTATCTTGAATGGTATTTATTGAACTTTTTGTACTTTTTGTCAAATTTTGGATATTAAGAGTAGTATTTATTTTTATAAAGGATTATCCTTTTTGGGTATTATATGATCTCGTACTAAATTTTTTTTATGGTTTTGGTTAATATCTATAGATAGGAGAAATATATAGTTTTTTTGGGGATTATGTGATTCTCTAGAAGATTATTCTTGTGCTTTTGATGAGACTATGTCTTGTTGAATGCTCTTTATTTGGAGAAAATATTAGTTTCAGGTAAAAAATTATTAGAGGTTGAAAGTGTTCCTGAAGGTAAGTATATTTTCTTATGTTCTAATTCTATGTAGTAACTGAATTCCTCAAATTATGAAAAATAACTTAAAACAAAAAAAACGTTGTCAGTTTACATTTCCTACTGGGTAATCAAAGGTCGGTTAACACATCACAAGTTTGTGATTTTATATTGGTTAACTTTATCTTAATAATGATTTCTATCACTCTCCATCTAAAGGTCATGGTTTGTTTTCTCTTACATATCCTCGTTTTCCTATATAGAAGCCTAGTATAAGTTATCTCAGGTAAACTTTGGGTTTTTTTATTTTATATTTTTAGCTTTATCGACTCTTTTTCCAATGTGGAACTTTAAATGATGTTTCTCATCCCAATTTTAAAATTGTTAGGATGAATTTTACAAATGGGGGATGGATGTAACTTCCCATGTAAATAAAGAACATGAAATTATATTATTTATTAATATTTTTTGGATTAACTATTAATTTTACTTTAATGGGCATGGTATGTTTGATGGCGTACCCGATACGCAACAACGAGTTTATTTGAAATCTTATGTTTCCCTCTAATAATATAATATTATTATTTTAAATGGTAGTTAAGGCATTGTCGTGGTATTGGAGGGAATGGATAGAACTAACTAAAATTTAATTATATATGTTTGTTAAATGTTTTTACATTTATCCAATAAAAGTTAGTGGCTTAAAATGTGAAAGAATCGCATTTTAAGCACAAATAATCTAATATTCTATAAAAGGTCTATTTACCTCATGTTAATGGAGAACCCCAATTAAATCTAGTTGTGGTAATGTTTATATTATCTATTTGAAAAAATAAATTCATTTTTATAATCGGGATATCAAAATTTTCATTGGATAAATTTTTGGTATTTTCCTCATAAAGTTTATTTTTTTTGAGTAGTGAAAAATACAGTATTTTAATTCAAAACTACCTTTTAATATAATTTATTTATACTTTTATATTATCATATTAATTGGTTTTAAAGTTTAATTAAATTATATTTTTACCATTTAATCTAATTATGGTCATATAAATTAAATTAACATTGAAATTGGACATAAACAAGTGTGAATATTTTGATAGTTATTGTTTCTTAAAAACACGCAATTTGTTTTGACAACGGGAATTAATTTTAAATTAATTAATTCAAATTCTATGTTTTTAATTTCGTAAAATAGTCTTCATTTTTGAATTATGAATATAAAATATTGCTGGGGCTGAATTTTTGGAATTTTTCTGAAAAACATCAATTTTTGATGAATAGTGAAACCACTTAGTTATAGTTCAAAAACTGACTTTTTCATTTAAATGATATTTTAATACATTTGTGAATTTTATTTCCAAAATACAACATAAATTTTTGTTATTAGTAAGTAAAATGTGGTTTAATAAGATGAAAATAATTTTTGTGAGTAGTATCATTTTACTTTTATTTACCGCAATTAAAGTTAAATAGTGTAATTCAAGGTAAAACGAATATCATAATAATACCAAATTATCATAAAACATGTCCTAACCATATTGGATGAGTAAGGTCCGACCATGGGAATAGTTGTGTAGATTTGGGGACCCCATGGAGCCAATTATGAATGATAATAACACTTTATTTTAATTAACTTAATGTAAAGGAAAAAATGACCTAAACTAATATCTTTTAGTAAATCAATTTTTACATGGGGTTATATAAGTCAAATTTTCAACTATAAATATTCATTGTAAATCTAAAAAGATTTACTACATCATGTTAGTATTATTATAATATTTAGACCTCAAATAAATAAATTATACATGACACAATAATGATACAGTATTTAACTCATTAATAAATGATTTCAATAAATAAGATTATAAATATTAAAATAATATCCAAAACCTATCAAATTCTTATTGGATGATTTTATTTCAGCCACGAGTCAACATACCATCTACTTTAATTATTTTTTAACCTTTTGAAACCTAATATTAGTTTATAATAAATTAATTGTTTCAAACTTTCTTAAGGAGCCCCTCCTCCACCTTATAAAAGAACACCACTTCTAACCAATTCCTCAGACCTCTCAATCCTTTTTTATAGTCCAAAAACTACTAAATTAAGCTCACTACACCCCTCTACTCTTCTGAGAAGACTTAACAAATGCATAAGGCACTTTAATAAGTCCTTTTGGTACAAACCAATGGAAGTTACACAAATTAATTTTAACAGTTTCTCTTAAATTATTTAGTTTTATTTTGTATTATTTTAATTCTCCAACCCCCTAAACACTTTTTATTACTTAATTTTGTAACAAAACCAGTATCCTAAATATACTAGTAGGTTTTTATGATAATGAATAAAGCTAAACTTACACACACATCCATATAATGGGTGATGAATAAACTGTTTCTTATGCATCAAAAACTAACGCCTCACGAAATGACGATTGCACGATTATCTCCTACCACCTATCATGGTTTCAATTAAGATGGAAAAAATTATATATGATATAAATTATGTATATGTTTTCTTTATGATTCTGTATTTTTCATTTATAGCATACCTTTATGGTTTCCAGAAAAATACCAAAAATTAGGCCTAAGCTATATTTGATATTATGATTTCAAAAATGATGTCTATTTTACCAAATTCAAAACATATCAGTTACATTAATTAATTTAAAAACGAATTCCCATCGTCAAAACAAATATGGTGTTCTTAAGAGATAATAACTATCAAAAGATTGACACTTGTTTATGCCTGGTTTAAATGTAAAATTACATCCAATGACCAACATTGAATTATATTGTAAAAATATATTCTAAATATAATTTAAAACCACTCAAAATAATAATTTATCACTATTAATTATTTTGACTAAAAAAGTTTATTTAATTAAAATTTAGTAATTTTCACTATTCATCAGAATATGGAAGTTATCTGAAAAGTACCAAAATTTCACCCTAAGATAATTTTGATATTCCAAATCCAAAAATGAAGTCCATTTTGAATGATAAAGTTTATAAAATTTCAAAAAGTGTGTATTACTATTCATAACGGCTATTTCATAATAATAGTATAATAATATCTCGTTTAGTGAAGCTCGGTATTGCGTACTACACACGCTATCGAGGAAGGTCGTGATTGCGTGTAATGCAAAGAAAGTCAGGGATGCGTGTTGTGCATGCTCCTTTTGGTGTAGCTTAAAACACAAGAAATTAATTAAAAAGAATATTTTTCATAAAATATCGTGGTGTTACATTCTACCCCCCATTAACATGAATTTCTCCCCCAAAATTCGTCGGGATATAAATGGTTTACTACTCGAAAGTTTGTTTCATAAAAACCCACATCATAAAAAGGAATACCAAAACTTGGCTTTCAAGAATTAATGTATGAAATGTAACGATTACCCAAATTAACTAATCACTAGGTTTTCACATAGGAGAACATAGGTGAAAATATGGATATGGAAGAAAAATCTAACCATCAAGTTCTGATGGAGAGTGGTGGAGAACATGGCTATGCAAAATCCAACAATCACAAAGCCATAAATTTGCGATGATCTAAGGTACCATCTGATTCATCGGATATAAGAGCACTAGGAAAACATTTTGGGTTTTCAATATCATTTCCCTAAAGTAGAAAATTTTGAATTAGAGGAAATACTTGCTTGATTTTGGTACAATATCACTGTTGTTCATGCTTTGAACAATTTCTAATTCATCTCTTAATGAAATGAAGTTGAATTTTTTATTCGTGAATTGTTCACAGATCATGTGATAGAATGATGGGTCATTCCATCTGTTTCAAACAAAAGGATAGCAAAAGTTATCAAATATACATAAGTCCATCTATGGTGAGGTTAATCGTATACGATTCCAAAAATGAACTTATACTTCATATATTATACCGTATAATAAAATAATACTAGTTTTTACTAACCAGGGACATCCTGTAGGCCATTGGTTTGTGATAAAGGCCAGTCGCACTTCAGTTGTGGGTTCGACTCCCACAGCCTTGTCCGACGCGATGGGCTGTCGCCCGTTCTGCAGGTTGTCCTTTTTCTAAAATTACATTACTATAACATCCCATCAATAATATCGAAATAATTTCAATCCTTAAACAATAATAACTTATCTCCAACATAATCCTTTCCAATCTTTTGGATTATCTAAAATACTGTTGTCCAATCTCATATTATAGTGAAAACGATTACAAAAGAGTTCATATAACAAGCATGTTTATACCATCGTTGATCCCCATATATCATGAGATATGTCATGTTGGTCACATTCCAAACATTCGAAGGCCTTAATCATGTATTCTCTTGAAAAATGAATACTCATTGAATCTTAGTGAAAACATGAGTGCTGTCAAAAGTTAACTCTTTTCAAATACCAAAACCTCAAACCATGATATAACTATTTCCTTATATCAGTCATGAGCTCATGAATACTGTCAAACATTTCATTTTCTCCTTATACCTTCATTATGTGCATATCATCTTTTTTCCAAAATATCTCAATCACTTTCCATGGTTACTGGTACCATAAAATTATTCAAAACCACAATAGACCCATACATAAATATTCCAATATTCCACGATACTATATAAAAAATTATTTTGGAATCCCATTACATAAACATTTAATCATTCCACAACATTGTTGTCATATTCAACCTCGCCAATGGTGATCGCATGTGGCTTCCCTTTTTTCATTTGCCCTAAGTGGTTGCTCATGTCGATCATCACTAAGCCTTGGATTAGGGCATTTATTAGGATAATGCCCCATTTCCTTGCACTTGAAGCATTGAAGTGTTGGTGGTGCGTTCTCTACAGTCTTTTCATTATTCACATCATTAGAAACCCTTTTTCCATTACTTCGACACTCAGCTTCTCGATGACCTTCTTTTTCACACATAAAACATTTTCTAATCCCTTTAATACAATCTCCACCATGCTTATTTCCACACTTTGAGCATAAGGAAACATTCATCTTGTTTTCACCATTATACTGAGATTTCTCCTTGAACCCCATCTTTCGTTTCTTGTCAAAACTATGAGATGGATAAGTAACAAAAACATCCATTTCTACCTTGATATCACAACGCACAATTTCTTCATAGCTACTGAAGTATCTTATAGCTAATGCCCTTAGAAGATTTGGTTTTAAGCCACTGAAGAATCGATCAACTTTACTTTCAGGTTGGTTGATAAATCCAGATGAATACCTAGCAAGCCTTGTAAAATTCGCTTCGTATACACCAACAGATTCATCATCCTTTTGCTTTAGTTCAAGAAACTCCTTCTCCATCTTTGTTCGAAGAATACGAGGGAAGTACTTATTGAAAAATAAGTTCTTGAACTCATCCCATTCCATGGACTCAATTTTACCTCTTGGCCTCATATTCTTGATAAGATTCCACCGTTGATCAGCTTCACCTTCTAGATGATATACTGCTAAGATGACTTTATCATGTTCAGAACATTGAAGAACTGAAATTATCTTTTCATTGGTACCGATCCATTGTTCAGCAACAAGTGAATCAGAAGACCCACTGAAAGAAGGTGGACGTTGCCTCATGAAGGACTCAATTGAATACTGTTTCCTTCTCTCTTCATTTGGAAGTCCAGAATGATTCATAGCTTGTGTAAGTATAGCAATAAGATTTTTCAATCCATCTCCCATAACATTTGTTTGCTCATGGGGACAATCATTCCATTGTCCATTGCATTGATCAACACAGTTCTTTCGGGTTCCAGCCATCATCTAAAACCCAAAATGAATAGTGTGAGAGGAAAAAATCATGCTAGGGAAAACATCATAATGAAGGTGGAGTACCTTCAATATCTAACATATTAGGTTTAATTCTATGATCTTTACTATAATTCTAGGACTATAACCTATTCATATACGTAACCTTACGGAGATCACTAGACATACCTTAGAAATATCTCTAGGGATCTCACTAAAGTTCTCGCATCCTAGTTTCCAAAGGCTGACTAAACCGTTCCTCTGATACCAACTGTAGAGACCCGAAGCTTGACATACATTGGCATTACATTACTTTTTTGGAATATATAATACATAACAAAAACAGACACACAAGGACCATAATAGTTTAGTGTCTTTGGAAACATGGAATGTAATCTTCTAATCATGGTGAAAGATCTTCAAAATATCCCATAAAGATCTTCCCCTTTTTTTCTTACCTAAAACCTTTCTTTATATCCTGGGGAGAATAAAACATGAAAAGGGTGAGCTCAAATTCTCAGAAAGGGTACACATGGATAAAATAAAACATACCGTATAAATTTGAACTTAAAAACATGAACATAATGTTTAAACATCCAAAGCTTGAGAAATGACATAAAACATGGAAGTACATAAGGAATAGATCATAATGAAACATTATTAATGATAAAATATCATGGGAATAAAACATTTAATTATGGAAACCATTAAGCACATGATATGATTTCCATATTATCCAAGGCATTGCTGCCAAGACCATTTTAGTGGACAAAGTACCTTTCTGAATCGAGTTCACTCCTCGTTCCAGTCCTGTATTATTGAGCCGGTTTAACATGTCATTCCAGCCATGTCTATATCATGAGATATAAATATTTACCCAATGCATTGTAGGGAGATATAGGTCCCACCCATCTCATAATGAAATCATTCTTACTTGTGCCACAAAATAAACACACATCATTCATAAAAACCCAATAAATAAAATGGGTTTCATAAACATCATCCCATCATTACATAATCCATATAAAAGAATTGGATATCATTTTATAATAAGAGAAGTGAAACCATGTAAATCATAGAGACATTATACATGAAACATACACATATGACATAATGTCATCTTAGATGAAAAATGGTTTTGATAAAACACATGAAATGAATTCTTGAGGAAAATATTCTTTTTTCTTCAAAATCATTTTCATTTCACAAAATTTCATGCAATTTTAAAAGAAAATGATTTTGTCGAAAATAGTCATGAAATATTTTGCAGGAAGCTTCATGAAAATAAGGCTATATAAAACCATAAAAATCCATTCACGCCATATAAGTTGAAAATAACATTCTCGTCGTACTTTTGTCGGAAAAGTCGAAAAGTGCCTCGTATGGTAAACAAAAGAAATATTCCTTCCATACGATGTGGTAAAAGTACGAAAAGGGTAAAAATTTCTTAAACATACATGGAAGTAATGTAAAAATTTTATGAAAGCATTTTGAGAGCATATGGACATGGATAATAAACACAACCCCCAGTAAATACTTACGAGTAAACAATCTCGGATAAGAATGAGATTGAAATAAGTATCCCTTACCTTAGGTCTGATATGCTTCATACGTATCTGAAACTCCTGTATAATGATTTAAATAATTTCATTGACTTATAACAGAATCATATTCATTGTTATGATATCATATATGGTTCATTTATGACTTTATATTACCCGTTCTTTTGTAAATTCCATGTTAAAAATAGTTTTGGGTAAAATCGTTTCATTTTTCATTCATGTTTTTACTTGTAATTATTCATATGATTACTTAGAACATGATTACTTAAATCTAGAATATAAAACATGATTTATATATAATATATATTCAGAATATATAATAGATCGATAAATGGAATGAAATACACCGTTCATGGAGACGGTAGGCCGTACGTACGCATGAACGTTGTTTTCGTTTCCTCATTGAATTGAATGGAATTAATTGGGTGACATACATATATATATACATAAATCCATTATCATTATTATGTCATATATTTCATGATTACTTAATATATATACTTTATAATCATTTATAAATGGTTAATCATTGAGAATGAATCTCATCACGTCGTGGAGACAGTATTCCGTACGTACGCACGAGTAATGATATCGTTCCCATGGTCGTGGAATTTCATTGGAGTGTATGTATACTATAAAAGAATCAATATCACTTTACAATAATCATATATAGTTTTTATTTACACCATTATACCCATCCAAGTAAGGTGGTGGTGGAAAATAGATTACACCACGGCGTGGAGACGGTATTCCGTACGTACACACGTGTGGTGATTTCGTTTTCCGTAGGATGGATAGATGGTAAAATAGGGTTGTTTCATACTTAGAATAAAATATCAGTATATGAGTGATACTGATGTTATTACTTCATAATGAAACAACCTAAGAAGAATAAGTGAAAGCAGAAATAAAGTCGAAAGAATCGGTAACGGACATTACCTCTTCTTTGAAGAGCCTCTTTGAGACCTCCTTTTAGGGCACTAAAATTGGCCTTTGATGAAGACCAGGACCTCTAATCTGTTTCTAGGGAAGTGTAAAAGAGAATTATGCAGGGGTTAGTCGAGCTTCAAGGCTCAAATGGTGTGAGGAAGAGAGGGAGGAGGTGCCCTTTTATAAGGGAGGAGAGGGGCACCTTAGGAAAAACTAAAAATATTATTTTATTATAAAGTCATATTCCATTTTTTATAGCTCCAAATTGAGTTATTTCGAGGCTGTTGTGGGGATGGGTCGAAATCCTATCATTAAATAGAATTTAGAAAAGTTTAGGTTTCTATTTTAACCATATCATTTAGATTTAACATTAAGTTAAATAATTTTTCTTTTGCCGTTTCTTCTTATTTCCTTGCACTATAAGGTTAATAAACTTACTATAACAAGCCAAAATAACCCCGAGTTGTTTATTATTTATATATATAACATTATTTAAGTCATTTGGCCGAAACATAGATTTTTAGTAATGAAATAACAATTAATAATATAATATTTGTTTTAAAAACTATTTGATGTCAATTTTGACACTATTTGGTAATTGATTTTTTTGAAAATCATAATAGAATGATTAGTTCGCAAAACGTTATCTAAATCAATACTAACATGTCATATTAACCTATAAAATTACTTTAATTCATAAAAAGTCTCAAATTACTTTTATTTGAGTATTTATAACATCAATTTTGTCAATATTTCATTAATAAGATAATTACTGCATCATCATTTTGTCATAAATAAATTAAATTATTTTAAGTTTAAAAATTACAAATAAAATACCATTATGTAGGAAATCATTTTATCTTTATAATTAATATTTATAGTCGAATTTATCTTATGTATAACCCTATATTAAAAATGATTTAGTTATTAAACATTGATTTTAACTTTTTTAACCCTTCTTTATATAAATTAATAATAAATGTCCTAATCTAATACAAGTGTGACTAAATGGTCATATTTTATTCCTATGGTTGTTTTTGGCCGAATTAAACTTATCCAATAGAAATAGGACATGTGTTAGGGTAATAATAATATCATTTTTACCCTTAATTACCCTATTTACTTTTAACCATGGTAAAACAATTATTTTCATCTCATTGAACCACATTTTAGTCATTGATATTAACTGTGTCTCTCGGATTTTCGAAATTCCACTCACAGAAGAGGTAAAACTAAGTTTTATGAAAAATT
Organism: Viscum album; assembly: GCA_963277665.1. Taxonomy (NCBI): domain Eukaryota; kingdom Viridiplantae; phylum Streptophyta; class Magnoliopsida; order Santalales; family Viscaceae; genus Viscum; species Viscum album. The sequence continues at coordinate 1,455,375,105 of OY728120.1, forward strand.
GATTTTTTAAACTACCACTTAGTGGTTTCACTATTCATCAAAAAAATGAAAGTTTCCAGAAAAATACAAAAAATTAGGCTTAAGCTATATTTGATATTATGAATTCAATAATGATGCCTATTTTACCAAATTCAAAACATATCAGTTAAATTAATTAATTTAAAAATTAATTCCCGTCATCAAAACAAATAGCGTGTTCTTAAGAGATAATAACTATCAAAATATTGACACTTGTTTATGTCTGGTTTAAAAGTGAAATTACATCCAATGACCAACATTGTATTAAATTGTAAAAATATATTTTAAATATAATTTAAAAACAGTCAAATTAATAATTTATCACTATTAATTATTTCAATTAAAAAAAAATTTCATTAAAATTTAGTAATTTTCACTATTCATCAAAATATGAAAGTTATTTGAAAAGTACCAAAATTTCACCCTAAGCTAATTTTGATATTCTGAATCCAAAAATGATGTCCATTTTGAAATATAAAATTTATAAAATTTCAAAAAGTGTGTATTACTATTCATAACAGCTAGTTCATAATAATATTATAATAATACCTCGTTTTGTGATACTCGGTATTGCGTACTACACACGCTATCGAGGAAGGTTGCGATTGAGTGTAATGCAAGGCAACTCAGGGATGCATGTTGTGCAGGCTCATTTTGGTGTAGCGTACAACACAAGACATTAATTAAAAAGAATATTTTTCATAAAATCTTGGGGTGTTACTTAAATGGTTGTGAAATCATTCAATATAATACACTATTTTCCCCTCTTGAATTGAAAAAATAAAAAAATGACAAAAAGGACCAAAAGAAGAAGAATATAAAAATGGTGTGTGATTTTGGAGAACCAAAAATCACCATTTCCAAACTGATGATTTTTTAATCGTATGTTGTTAGGTGATGGATATGAGTTTTGACCTAATAATAAATTAACCCACATAAAAAATTAAATTATTAAAATGTAAATAGGGAGCATTAATAATTCATTATTATTTACATTGATCACGACCGTACATTGAGTTTTAGGGGGAAGTGGGTATCGCATCTTTTAAGGGGAGAATTTCATTACACTTTTTGATATCATGTATTTTACATAATAAATTAACTTCCTCCTTGAGATTTAATTTTTGAAACATGAAATCAAACCATCCTTAATCCCCAGAGTCATTTGAACCTTTATTTAAAATTCATCATGATTTTATGTGCCATTTTTATTTACAATGTAGAGAAAGTAGTTCTTTTACAATCCTACTGATAAGTTTCATGTTCTCCAGATATGAGCATAACTCTACTTGAATTTCATCATGAGAGATTAGAGTCAAAATTCAAAGGTGTGGTAAATCCTTATGTGACATGTTTAATAAAAATGAATTTAGAAGCATGAATGAATGAATGAAGAGGTTCCATCTTTTTTCAAAGGTGATAATTAGAATATATGAATTAATTATTTGATTAAAAATTGTTAAATTAAATTGATATTCTATGTGGAGATTTTGAAAATTTTATTTGACATTGATAATTGTTTGATTTTATTGCTTTGGAATTTGAATATTGGTAACATTGGTGTCCTCTAAATTCCGTTTTGAGATTTTTTTCTTGAGGGCTATGATGGTTAATGTGTGGGGCTATTGACCGAACAAATATTTGTGCATATTTTTAATCTTGTAATAATTAATTGTTTATTTTTTTAAATGATAAAAACCATGTATTTAAATTCTTTATTAAACTAATGGAAATTTTTATTATAGAATCAAAATGTGCTAAATGGTGAGATGTGCTTAATTCTGGATTTTTGACATATTTTTATGTCAATGTTATTTTAGTCATTTCAAGAAAAATATAATTCCAAATAGAGTGATTATTTTTTAGAATCGTTATTTTATTTCCCATAACATTGACTTCTATATTAGGGGCTGATTCGATCATCTAGAGGCTATAAATAATCAATGAAGTTGAAGAAGTTTCTGGGTAGACTCCATTGACCCCACCATTGAAACAAATGTACATATCGTCTAAAACAACTCCAATTGTGTCTATTACACATAGGATTGAAATAAGACACAAAGGATCACCTCTATAAAAAATTTGATAGAGTTTTCAAGTCATTATGGTTATCATTGGAGCTTATATGTTTGGAGGATGCTTCCTGGAACATGCATCCACAAAAAGAAACATCCAATGAAAAAAATCGTAACACTTACACCCAATATCCAAGGAAGCTGAAATTTGGAAGGTGAATGGATAACGCATTTATGAACAACAACACTGTAGGGGTTCACCCGGGAATCATCCATTTATTGGGTGAATAAAGAGATAGCATTTGGATGATGAAATATTCTTATAAAAGGAGAGGAGCTACAATCTCTCAAATCATTCCTTCCCATCCCCAATCTATTTGGGCATGAAAGGGAGGAGGCCAATAGATATTTAGGATTTATATTTACATATTTTATTTTTATTTGTTGTTTTATTTTCTCTTGTAATGCATTAAATGTTTTTATATTAAAGTGTTCCCCTTTCTTCTTCCACCCCTTTTCTCTTCAATCCTCAATCTCATTCTCTCTCTTCCATATTTCCATCCTGATCTCTAGGATATTTGTAATAAAAGGTGACTAACATTTGGTTTTTACTCAAGGGAGGTTTCAAAATGTTCTTTGTTATTTCACTTCAATTGAATATGTTTTTATTCTATTTGTGGGGGAGGTGGGACTATTGTATGTGTGTGGTGGTCGTCAACTAAAAAATTATTTCCAAATCCATTCATTTACATTGATTATTTAATTTTACATTCCTTATCTTAGGAAAAAACATCATATTGTGAAGTTGGGATTTCCATAAGGGTTGAAATGACATACGATGGAGAATAAACATTTAGGAATAACATTATAGATTAAGGTGTTACCATACATGACTACTAGAGGAGGTGTGGTTTGGTGTGTCTAACACATGCTAATATCACACACTCATTAAATTAATGGAATGTAATTAATTAGTGTGGTGTAATTAATTGGATTATAAAATTTAGTTTAAACTATAAATAAATAAAGAATGAACTAGTGTTATCCAACCGTAGAAACAAAACCTTTCTTCCCTAATTTCAATCAGTTTGCATCTAGATTTTAAGTTTTCATTTCATTATTTTAATTTCATTTCTTCAAAAAACCTTTAAAATATCACATTCAAAAAATATTAAAAAATCCCATATTAATTAGAATAGGTGAACTGGAATATGTGATTGAACCAGCTACAATGCTCATCAAGTGTGATGACCCCGATCAACCACTATGCTACATTAAGAATATAAATTTGAGTTTTTCCATGCCCGATGATAGGCCATAGTCAATAGGCCACTCCTCATAAGATCTTTTACATTTCATTAAATAATATACTCATTCATGATTTACCAAAATACCTTCATTAGAAATATTCTTTTTAATTTTTATAAATCAGTTTCTAACTTCACGAAACTCCTACAAGAAATATTTTCCATTATAAAAATTCATTTACAAAAGTTTACTATTGCTTTTCATAAGAATTCCTTTACGTATCACAAATAATTTCTACTAGTTACATGAAAATGAACAAATTTTCATGATTTTTTCATGTTTATATAGTTGGTTTGAAAATATCTTTCTCGGTATTTTCTATCCCAATCGGTTGTCATATTTCCCCTATATAATCAAATAATTATTATATTAAAATTATTAATTTGAATATTATTTGTCATAGAACTTCACCAAATCCTAATGAAATTCACTAATATTTTATCCATCACTCTATAAATACAAGTATATAATGAATATATAATTTTTTTAAAAAATTCTCTTTATAATAGATTTTGAATTTTTCAAATATCCAATAAATTTCATATCGATCTTCTATACTTATAGATTATTCAAAAATACATGGAATATATTCCACAAAAGAAGAATTAACACCTTCTTATGAACTAATTTTTGACCTCCAACCTTTTATATTATTCCTTCACAAAAATATATTATGTATCCCCCATATAATATTATTTATCAATTTAATGATTCTCAATATTTTTTCCAAATATCAGTCTTATTGAACCACCAATCTTCTAAACCCATGACCATGATATATGGAGATAGCAAGTTGTCTCTTTTCATTTCTCATCCATTTCTTCCATGTGCACATATTCCATAAATGTACTCACTTAATCAAGTATTAAATGACTACACAAACTGCATTCACCATTCATAAATTGGTGATTAATAATATATCAAACAACAAACACATGATTGGTTTCAAAATTATCCCATTATTTATTTTATTTACAATATTATCACAAATAAAACCCTCATAAAATTCATTCAATGATACAAGGTTATGAATTTATGATCCCATGATTGTTTCAACATTTTACAAAAAATTTTAAATGGGACTTATGTTTTATGTTTACCTTTTATTATCCCCCCTGTATATTTTTCCATATTTTACTTTAGGTTATCTCTACCAATATTTTTATACTCCTTGGCAGTAACCCCATTAGTTTTACTCCCACTTTTGTAGAAAACATCATTCACTTGTTTTTCATTTTATCCATATAGATCATTTTAGGGAAAGGTTATCCACATCAAATTTTGAAATCCAAATAATAAAAGATAAGATTTATCATGAAATTATTTATAATCCAATTAGATACAAATAGATTAAATCCCCAATTCTTGGATTAATCACTCAATCAAAATATTTCACTTAAAACTTTTCTCTATCTTAATTGTTTGTAAATCATTGTATTTAGTTGAACTATTGGATCAATTTGTCACCATCAAACCATTAGTTTCTCCTAATCATTTTTTGATTAAGTTTATATTATTTATACCACTACTGGACCTCCAACCATTTTAATTTATATGTTATTACACTTGTTTTATGAAGGTAATATATATTTTCAATATTATAACAATTGCTTCTTTTTAATTTCTTCAACTAAAATATTTTCAGTGATTGGATTTTCCATTTTTTATTATGTCATCATGAAATCCTATAATGAAACAAATTCCTATCTTGATGTATGGAAAAAAAATTTAAATCAACAACATATAAACTATCCAAGTCACTCACTTACATATAGAAACACATGTTTAACTCCAATGACAGTTTTCTATTCTTTTTTACAATCACATCCATAATATCACACAAACTTTCAAGAAACCATTATTTAATAGTCAATGAATCATAAATTCTATGAGACATATCATAGGATGAAGTAAAATATATCACTTTTTATGGAATACCTATGATACCACTTGATGTCTATAATTTTTATTTACTTTATTGGGAATATCCTTTATTCAGATGAGGAAAAATTGACTTTTAATATTTAAAAGCAACTTCCAATGATAACCTTAGGTAGTTGACTACATATATTGGAATTTTATTTATCATGAAGAAACCATTAATTTGTTATGAAACATTCTTATCATTATATTTTAATATCCTAAAAATAATTATTTGATAATAAATTGTTAGTAGAAAAATAAACAAATAATAACTCCAGAAAATATAGTGTTTATTTAATTAAGTAATCTTATATTTCTTATAGTTTACTTAAACCACATGAGATAGAGCCTGATATCACTTTATTAACACTAAAGTTTATTTTATATGACTAAATATATCACAAAATGCTCTAAAACAACATTTAATTCCAGATTATGTGGTACATCATTTGAAATTCTGCATCACACCATGAAAAAACCCAATTAGTCAAATAAATTCAATGTGGTTACATAGTTTCACTTGTTGGGTTAGAAAATGGACTTGAAAATGTTTTAATATTTTTGAATAAGTATGTTATCAATTATAAACTATAATAATTTTAAACCAACTTATTGAATTAATTTTATATTAGCTTATACTTATATATGTATATATATTTAACACATATATAAATATTATTTTCAAAGAATCGCCCCATGAATCATGTTTTCCCATTGATCTTATACCATATTTGATAGAAAAAAGAGTTTTAACTGTTAGGGGAATGATGAACCTCTTAAATATACAAGCACAGTAGTATGGTGGGTCATGATAGACCAACCCTTTGCTTCCAACATTCTTCCAATCCTTGATAATGGATATTATTAAAATACCACTTCTACAAGATTAATTCAGGATTCTTTCTGTATGTTTATCCATACTTATTTTATTGTAATTCATCATGGTAATGAGATAATACACAACTTTTAAATTTATTTTGTTGCCGATGCATTGATGTATCCAATTTTTATCACCACCAAATTGGATTAAATTTTGTTTGTCCTTGATAAAACATTCTTTGAAAATTTATTTACCTTCTATTGAATTGGAATAGTTTTATTCATCATAGATAGTTATGGTAAATATTTTTCATCTTATTTTTAAATCGAGAGATACACACAATCTTACTTAAAAGTCTTATATGATTTCTTCTTTTCTATCAATGAGTATCGGGGTACCATAAAAACGTTATATATTCTCCACATAGTACCATGATAGTCTAACTGGTATTCCCTCAATAACATGAATATTTTCATTAAAATAACAAAGAATACTTCAATAATTTCTTATCTTCTTGTATTTTTCGATGTACAAATTTCTCCCATGAAATCGTTTATTCTTCTCATTTTAAAATACCTTGAAATATTTACCTTATAGCCACACTAATAACAAGTTACTTTTAATAGTAACTTCTCTTTCTCATTGATGAATTATAGATATGAAGCTTCATTCCGTATCACATTATCACATCAGCATACTTTTTATAATGAAAATAGTTTCTTCAAGTAGAGTAAATATTCCATTATCTAGGATTATAATTTATTTATGGGTTTAACATATTTCAATTGGTTTAAGTTTCTTTGATATCCCTTTCCTTTAATAATATGAAATCAACTGAATAAAATCCCTAAATATTCTTTCTATTTAAATGTTTATAACATTATAAAAAACACATAATTTTCATGTTCCTCTCTTCTGATTTTTCTATTTGATTCAATTTTGTTCAGATTATCAATTGCTTAAAATGATTTATCTTTTTTCAAATCCAGACTCTTTTTAAATTCAATAAAATTTTATTATTATATTTTTATGCTGATTTATCAAAACTAAATCATTCATTCCCAAAATATATGGTCTTTATGAATCATGAATGTACACAATAATCCATGAAATCAGAGAGAGTCCATAGTTTATTATCTCATTTTCTACAATAGTTTCTATAATCTCTTTATATTCAACCTCAAAATAGAAACACTTCAAGTTGATTTTATGCCTTTTGTCTAAATGAGATTTCATTTATCTTCATACTCTCTTTTCAGTTTATTAATCTATTTTTCCCATTATAAGAAGATACTATAGAGTCTTAAATGAATTCAATCCATTTTAAATTAATATCATGAAGATAATTCTTGATTGAAGTTACTAATTTTAATTCTTCTTTTACTTATATAAATTTATCTTAAAAAATAGCAATCAATTATTTTTATCCATACCAATTGTTGTGAATCATTTATCGATCAATAAGGTGTATCCCTTGAACTTATTTCTCAATTTGATTCCTTGTTATCCATGTTATAAAATCTATAGATTCTCTTAGTTGATTCTATAGATATTGAATCCTTTTCCAAATCACTTCCTCAATACCCTTACTTGGAAGCATGGTGTGTTCTTATACATTAATGTCCTATAAATATTCACATGAATCATATTTATCACTAAATATCCCAGATCTTTTTTATATTAGAAAATTAATATTTAGAGGGATCCTCATAAGTCCTCATTTTAATTTCAAAAATTTCCTCCTCAAGAGACACAATACTTTTTTTTCATTATTCAACAAAATCACATAGAATCTCAATAAACATGGTATTTTCTTTTATAAATCTATAAAAAATCAATAAAAAATTTGTATTTTCATGATTTAGAGCATGATCTTTAAAACAAATTCAATTCGGGTTAGTTCATCCATATATTTTTCAACATACACATAGAAATATTTAGAAATTATTACAATATTTCATGTATTCCTTATTTAAATATCTAATCCATTAAGTTTATCCATGATCTATAATTAATGATAAATAAATACATGTAGTTCTTTCAGACCTTGAACCATTATCCAGTCATTTTTAGATGTCAGATAAATAAATCCAAAATAAATCAGCATGGTTGAAATAGAAGGAATATAACATTTTGGTTCTAATAGTACCTTTTTAAACCTAAGAAACCTCGTTGGGGGGGGGGGGGTCAGGGTGTTCTAAAATTACAACTTCTTTAGTACTAATCTATTATTATTTTATGATACTATTCCCATGTTTGAATGAAGTATGTTAAACCAATTACTTAATCACTCCTCCACTAAACATCATTCAACATTAAAAGGATATGCAAGTAATTAGGGAATGAAATGATAATGATTTTATATTGATTAAAACTAAGGGATAATACAAGGATAATACACTTGATATTGTATCAATGAACCCTATTACCACTACTTCATTAGTTTAGCGGATACCTGTTTGTTCATGGATTCTACAGGATACAGATCACTTTAGTGAAATGATTTGGGTGCAGTCCCTCCTCACCCAATGAAAAATACATTCTCTTCCTTTCCCACAATTGTCTAGAAAGATCTTAAAATATTTTTATATATTTGATTCTGTTTGGGAAAAATAAATGAAAGCATAATTTTTTGTATATTCATCAAAAGGTAGAAGCATAGTCGATCTCCCATTTTTTCTATACTCTTACTCTTTAATATACATGTGAAAATACAATATGTTCCCATAAATATAAATTAAATAAACTAAAAGAGGTAGGGGAGGTAAATATTTATAAAAAAATAGTTATAATTTCCATCCATGTCAAGTTGTAAGTTTGTCGAAAATTCAACCATTGATCAAAACACAATTTATCAGAGTATAAATGTAATTTTTTTAAAATTAAAAACTATAAGGTCTTTCAACTACTAAATAAAATTAATATTGAGAATAAAAATAAATATTATATTAAATTCACAATTTCAAAAAACTATATGAACAAAAAAGAAACTCAAAGTACAACATAGTTTAAAAATAATATAGAAAACAAGGATTATGTTAGTAAAATTCAAAAAGGGCATAATCACTAATCCAAAAATTTAACCCAATGTGTAAGGGGAAATATTAACCTAATCCATGGTATCCTATATTTCTATCCTCATAATCTCCCAACTATAAACCTATCTGCAGGTGTATGTATCTTCCAATCCCCAGAATCCCTACAAAAATATGATCAAATCATGCCCTATCTTCTTATAATTATAATACGTTAATCAGAGAGGGTCATATAAATCACTATCATCCAACCCATATAATTATCCATCATTCATAATGATAATAATTTTGAATAATATCAGAAAATAAAAAAGAAATTTGTATTGGAAAACCTCACATGTTAGTATGTCACACCTAGTTTTTCATGTCTTTGTTTGGATCTGATTCATTGGAAATACCATGAATTTTTTTGGGTCTTGGGTGATATTAATGTTGAGTTTTGATGTTTCATCTATTTCTAGTCCCACTAATTTGGGTGATCCATTTCTTATTTTGTTATTTTTGGAGAAAGGGTGGTAACTATATGATTTGGGCCAAAACATGAGGCCATTTCCATATTAAAAAACAAATTTTGTGTTTTTAATTAATAATATTTTAATCAAATTTTTTCACCAATTCCACATCCAATATTTCCTACCCTGACATATTCTATCCCCCATATAATTTTGGGACCCCTTAAAAATTCATAAGAATGTTAAATTTGATTTACTTATTTAGGTAGTGGGCCAACCCATGGGCCCATTTCCAATTAAAAAAATAATTTGTATCATTTATGTATTATTCATTGTTTAATAATTTTTGGTGATTCAACCTTCCAATCGAAGAAAAAAATCAAAATCCTTACTCCCCATTATCGATGTTTCATCTTTAGAGTTCATTTTCATCGCATATTAGGGTGACAGTTCTCAGGGTTCCTCAAATCATCCAGATTTGAGAAGCTAAATCGTTTCATCTATAAATCATTAATTTCTTAATCTTTTACACCCAAATGTGATTCCACGGGTTCTTAAAGATCATAACTGACCCTACACTGAGTTTCAAGACATTCGATTCCCTCTAAGAGTGTGGATAAAAGGGAAGACAAAGAGTTTTCTAGTTTACAGGGTGAGATTCCTTCTCCTTCATTCTCCCTATACCTCCTTTTTCCATTATTTCATCGTTATTTCTTCTCTTGGGTCATGCACGACCATGGGTTATGATTTTCATGATTTGTTATGGTTTATATGTTAATTCGGAGATGTTCTTAATAGGTTTATGGTTTATAAATCTACGGTTAGTGATTTCGGTTGCGTGTTTCCATTCCGCCAAGGATTGGAGTTTGGTTTCCCATTGAACATAACCTTTTTATTTATGATAAATCTATTTCATACTATTTTCATCTTCCTCATGATCTAAAATTTTTAATTTATTCTTTGGATAAATTATTTGTTTGGCCAAGTTACGGTTAAAACCTTGCTTTTGGTAAAGTGTGTAGTTTATTTAAAATGGTTCACACCACGTGTTTTTGAAATGTTTTCATAGCATTAGCACCTGGTTTTTGGTATTTTGAATATGGGCCAGTATCTTGAATAAATTTATGGCATTACATTGATGTTTTATTCCTTTTTTAGTTCATAAAATGAATTGTTTTCTTAAAAAAATGCATTCCATGTGTTCGGTAAGTTTCCCAGTTGGATTTTATGTGTTGAGGGTGGTTTAAAATGACTGGTTTGGATTTATAATCCTACTAGAAGTGGGAATAGAAACATTATTAGGTTAATTATTTGTATTTCAAGCAGTTTTTGGTTCTTATAAAGAAGGCGTATTTCTTTTAATGTACTTTGACATGTGTTGCTAATGGAAGGACAATTTGGAACTTTTATAAAAATGATTTTGTAATAGACAGGCAATTTGAATATCTTCAAGGTGGCTACCAATATTTGGAATCCTAAAATGGTGGGTTCTCATAAGCTTATTAAATGTTTTATTCATGGATTATAAAAATTTTGGTTTGGAAAGTAAATTTAAGGCTCGTTTAGCCTGTCCTAAAAAATTATGAATGAGTGTTTTACATGTATATACGATGTTGCGTCAATTGGGACTATTTTATGGTCCATGAAATTATTTTATTAAATTTTTTTAGGGCTTAAAATATGGTTGGTTATGGTTTTATTGTACGTTTATCTTTAAAAGAGTTTTTTTGAAAGTGTTTTATGAGAAATGCCTCATTAAACTCTTTGAAATTGTTTTATAAAAACTTTAAGTGGTTTATAGATCTGTGAAAGAAATTTGAAGAATTTTTTAGGGATATTTTTGTATTAATGTTTTGGGAATTTAATTTTCATGTGGAAACTGTATTTCATAATATGTGTAACTTGATGTATCAATAAAGGTAATCCCCTGTATATCAGTGGGCGGACGTGTACTAGTATGCTAGTGATCCTGTGGGGTTTGGCCCTTATTTCACATAGAAAGTTTGATGATGACAATACTAAATAAACTATGACAATTATTTTTTTTGGACGAACAATAGGTTATGGGTATTCTCTATAATAGTGACTCATGTGCTCAAGAATTTATAATTATTATGGTTAGCTTCACAGTGATTTGAGGTACCTAGGGCTCACAGCTAACTAGTGCCAAGGTGTGTTCCCATGACTTGTCATCAATGGATATTTTGTACTCACCATCATTATATGGTTTCTTTGGTTGGTAAATTCACCAACATGTGTTATTTATTGAAAATTTTACATTCTTTAAATAACCCCTCTTGAAAAATATTTTTTATTTTGAAGTTACCCCTCTTTGAAATTTAATACAAGAAATCCCTTTTATAAAATATTAAAGTTTTTGTTTTGTAAAATTTTTATAACATGGGACCTCATTTTAAAAACATACATTTACAAATTGTATTTAAAACATGAAATTGACTTTTCCTTTATTTTAATGGATGTACATTGAGAATAGAATATATGTCTAAAATACTGAGTTTTAATACTCACGCCTATAGTCTTCCTCTATTTATAGTAATTGTGCAGGTTTTAGCTTGAGTTGGAGCACCTTGTGAAACATGTGATCCTTGTGTTGGAGAGTGACTAGTTATGTCACACGTAGTATGTTTTTTGTTATTTTTTGTTGCTTGTGTTGTTTGTTTAGCTGTACTTTTGGGTTCTTGTACAACTAATGTTCAGTTCGAATTTTTATCTAATTAAAAATTGGGCTATATGTTTCTTTCATCTTTTTGTTTGATTTTTTATATTTGGGAGAAATTGTTCCCATGTGTACTCTATTGATTACATTGGTTCTTTTAGCCATCCTAGGAGGACCAGGAATGCCTCTCGGGGCTTGTCAGAGGCTGGACTCGGTGGCCGGTTTAGGGTTGACTTGGGCTGTATTGTGACAAAACGGTATTAAAGGTGGTCAGCTCTTAGTAGACGTTTCTTTTTAGAGCACCCTTGTTATTTATGGGATGTTAAGGTATATGTAGTAAGATTTTCTGGTATGTGTGGGATGAGAATCATGAACTCTTGATCATTTTTATCCTCGGGTTTCCAAGGGATGTCCTGTTTTATTAGTGTCCTTTGTTCTTTTTTATTGTTTGGTGTTGGGATATGACAAGTGGAGTCTGACTAATAGCCTCCACGATCTCTCAGGGCATGGAATTCCATGTGGATCCAGGTAATGGTCTTAATAAGTCTCCCCGTTTTGCGTTGTGTTTGACATATGGCTGCCAACCATATAATCAAGTCATCCACTGACACTAGTTCCCGTTTGTTGGTCTCATGGACATTTCAACAATTCTGAATTTTTGTTTTGATGATCCTTGTGTGAAAATTGTGGAAATGGGTTTGAAAGGAAGGATTGGATAATGAAAATTGGAATAAAATGGTTTATTAAAAGTTAAATATATGAATTGTTTTTTAAGGTTTTGTTTTTTTGAAACAAATTCTTTGGAGGAAGTAAAATTGATTTAACAGGATTTGATTTTCTTTAATCTAAACTTGTAGTTTTTTGAAATAAAATTCAATGAATGTGTAAATCATTTTAAGCTGATTCTGAATATTAGTTTTAAGTGGGGTGTTTTGGGATGTTTAAAAGTGTTTGGATCCAATAAAATGGTTTTGGAAATTGGTTTTGAGCATTTTGTGTATTCCTAGAAAGGGTTTGGTCTCAATTTCCATCAGATTATGAAAATATACCTTACTGTATTATGGAAAATTATATGGGGTTATTTGGAGTAGCTTGGTTGTTTTGAAAGTTGATAAAAATGAAAAGGGATAGGTTTTTAAGAAAATGGTTCTTGGTGAAGTTGGGTTTGTTTTGTGAAATATGAAAAGGGTTTTTTACATGGTGGTTGGTGTTCCTTGAGAAGGTACATTATTTTTGGAATGATGTTGTTTTGTTTTAAAATTTTGTATTTTCAGGGGTGATCACATGAATGGTTTTGTGGATATCTAGAAGGATGGATAGTATGACATGGTGGTTGCACACTTTGGGTAGGAAGGACATGTGCATGTGAGTGAGACTTTATGAAACACCATTGGTGAATTTTTAAACCCACCAAGTTAATTTGTTTTTAAAAAGTGTTTTGAGCTGAAAAATTATGTCATTTGTTTATAAACCAATGGTTATGTTGCTAATTTTTTTATTTTTTCTACGCTTTAGAAGAGTTTTTTATTCAATATGCTTCCTAGGGATCTGGAATTCATACTCTTGTTGTTTATTGAGATGAGATATTGTTGGTGGCTTGGTTTTTGATTAATGATTAGTGGGTTTCTAAAGATGCATTAGATGTTGTGATGTGGCCATGGATAGTTCTCCATTTGAAATATTTCATGTTGATAAAGTAGAGGATTCATTTCAAATATTAAATCCACCTATTCAGATGATTCCTCATCCCATTTGATGGAATAGATAGCATTTTGGGATTGATTTAATGTTATTCAAGGTCGTGATAATTCTTTTGGACATTGCAGTTTTGTTCAGTGATGTTGATGTGTTTCTCCATATTCCATGACCATTATGCTTCTTCTTTAGAGTGAGAGAGGATGATGCTAGGTATCAATGAGTTACTATTTGGATGAAGCTGTGTTGTTTAAAAAGGTAGTTTTGTGGGGTGTTGTGATCCTTAATAGCTGACTACGGTGCAACATATACTTCAAGCATCAAGGATCCATCCATAGTCCTCATAGTGAAGCTTTTCACATAGTTTGGAAATTTACAAAGGCGTGGAAAGCTCGACTAGGCTCCTGCATCCATCCCTGTGGAAAGTTAGATTCTATTTCTCTATTGTGGTTCTTCATAAATGTGAATTTCCTCTTGTCACAATAAGCGTGGTGGACATTCCCCTCACGTAGTGTCTATGGTTATGCCTTCTCGGATGTAGGTTTCTGATCAGTGACCTAGTTTGGACCTCTAATGTTAATCAGGTGTGGTATTGGTTTTACCTGTTAGGATATGGAGGGTGTTTGGTGGATCCTCTATGTCTTTTGTGGTATTATTGTCTTAATGATTGTGTCCCCATCCCTCCCCTACCAGAGTGGTGGAGAATTTTATCCATGTCAAAAGTGTTGGCCCAGTTCTTGTACCCTTTATTCGGGATTGCATGGTTGAAATGTTCATGTTATAACCCTATTAATGTGGGTTTTTTCAGTTTTCATTTGAGAGTTTTGGTGGACTTGTGCTAGTGAGGAGAAATTCTAGTTAATTTTGAATTCTTGTTTGTTTGTTGGTAGGTGGGTTCTAATGGTGGGGAGACCCACCATGGGTGTCATTGATATTTATTCCTAAGAACATGGAATGTGCTTGTTGTTTCATAATGGTGGGGAGACCATTCTATACTACCTGGGAATATTTGGTTTTCTTAAGTGCTCATTGGTTTGAGTGATTGTTGGGTTCATTGGGAAAATGCCTAACAATCCTGTTTTTGGTTTGGTTATGAAGGTAGTCACTCGATCTTTCAGTTGATTCTCAGAAAGTGGTTGAGAGTTGGTGTTCTGGTTGAGGTCACATGCTTAAGTTCCATTATTGTGTATTTTGAATCATTGGATTCATGTACTTTACCATATTGATAATTAAAACATAGGTGTTAATTAATCAGCTTGAACGAGTTGTGGCTTTCTAGGGTTGGAAAACAGTAATGGGGGGGGGATTGTCACACCCAGTTTTTCATGTCTTAGTTTTTATCCGGTTCATTGGAAATAATGATAATTTTATTGGGTGATGTGTGATAACAATGTTGAGTTTTGAATTTTCATCTATGTCTAATCACCCTACTTTGGTTTTCCCATTGTTTGTTGGGGGGTTTTTGGAGAAAGGGTGGTTACTTCATAATTTGGGCTAAACCAAGAGCCCATTTCTAGATTTAAAAAAAATTGTTTTTTAATAAATCCTTTGTTATTAAACATTTCTCACCCATTAAAATTAATAATTTTCCTCCCCTGACATATTATAACCACCATATCCTTTTTTACCCCATAATAAATCATAACCATGGTGAATTTGGGTAACTTATTTAGGTATAGGGCCAACCCATGGGACAATTTCTAGTTTTAAATAAATAAATTGATTCTTTTATATCATATTCACTATTTTATAGGTTTTGGTGATAACACTTCACACTCGAAGACAAAATCCATAGACTCACCCCTATTATAGTTGTTTCCTCATTGAAGCTCATTTTCATTTCATATTAGGGAGAAAGATCTCAAGGTTCCTCAAATCGTCCAGATTTGAGATGGTAAATTGTTTCATCCATAAATACTTAATTTTATACTATTTTTTCCTCAAATTTGTTTCCCTCGGTTCATCCAGACCTAAGGTTACCCTCCACTATGTTTCAATCCATTAACTCTCCTCTAAGTGCGGGTATCTAAGGGACGACCAAGAGTTTTCTAGTTTCCAAGGTGAGATTCATTCTCCGTGCCCCCCTCTTCCTCATCTTCCATTATTTCATGGTTATTTATTATCCCCTAGTCATGAACGTCCTATGGATATGTCATTTAATTATTTTATATAGGGTTTATATTAATTTGGGGATTTTATTCATATTTTTAGGGGTTATATACCCATAGTGGGTGATTTCGGTTTTGTGTTTCCCTTCTGCAATTTATTTGGGGTAGGTTTCCCTTTTCACATGACATATTTATATAATATCAATATATTTAATGTTTTTCTAATCTTCCTTATAATAGAAAAATTGTAATTTAGGCTTCACATAATTTTTTCGGTGGAAAAATAACAGTTAAAACCTTGTTTTTGGTAAGTGGTGTAGTTTTGTTAATATGGTGCACACCACGTGTTTGTTCAAATCATTTATAATATTCAGAACTAGGTTTGTGTAATTTTGAACGTGGTTTAGTATCTTCAATAAATTAACGGAATTCTATTGATGTATTATTCCTTTTTGAGGTCTTAAAATGAATTTTTTTTGTGAAGAAAAAATGCATTCCATGTGTTCGGTATGTTTCCCTGTTGGCTTTTATGTGTTGACTCTGGATTAAAAATATTGTTTTGGATTTATAAAAATATTTTAATAGGGAAATGAAATATTATTGGGTTCATTATGTGGATTAAAATCATGTTTTGAATTTATTAATGATGGTGTGTTGGTTTTAAGGTATTTTGACATGCGTTATTAATGGAAGGCCCGTTTGGAACTCTTATAAAAATGGTGGTGTAACAGACAAGAAATATGAATATTTTCAAGGTGGTTACCAACGTTTTAAATCTCAAAATTGTGGGTTGTAATGTAATTATTAAATTTTGTATTTGTGGCTTCGGAAAATGTTGGGTTCATAAAAATTTTTAAGGCCCATTTGGTCGTACCTAAAAAAATGAAGAATGAGTGTTTTACATGTATATACTATGTTGAGTCAATTGGGATTGTTTTATTGTCTAGGAAATGAATTTATTAAATGTTATTACAGACTAAAAATATGTTTGGGTATGGTTTTGTTGTGAATTTATCCTTAAAATATAGTTTTTGAATGAGTTTTATGTGGAAAGCCTCATTACTCAATTTGAAATAGTTTTATGAAAGTTTTAAGTGGTTTTTTGAGATCCATGAATGAAATGTGAAGCATGTTTGTGGGATATTTGTGTGTTTATGGTATCATAATTGAATTTTCATGTGTAATGTGTATTTTATAATATGTTTAACATGATTAATCACTAAAGTAAATCTTGGGTATCTTGGTGGGAGGATGTGTACATGTATGCTAGTGATCCTATAGGGTTTGGACCCTATTTCACGTAGCAAGTTTGAAGATGAATACACTAACTAAACTATGATGATGATGTTGTTGGAGGATAAAAATGTCATGGGTATGCTCTCAACTAGTGGACCGTGTGCACGAGAATGGATATTTATTATGGTTACCTTCACCGAGATACAAGATACCTAGGGCTCACAACTAACTAGTGCCTAGGGGTGTTCCCATGACTTGTGCTCATTAGCTATTTTTCAGTTACCACCGGCATACAATGTGTTTAGTTGGTAAATTCAGCAGTGTGTGTGATTTATTTAAATGTGTAAATTCTTTTAAAAAACCATCTTGAAAAATGCTTTCATTTTGAAGTTGCACCTCTTTGAAAATTGTTACTAGCATTTTTTTTATAAAACATGTATGTTTTTTTCTGGTAAAATATTTATAGCATGTGACCTCATTTGGAAAACACACCTTTAAATAATTTACTTAAAATATTAAATTGATCTTTCTATTAATTTATAGGATGTTAATTGGGAATAGAATATCAAACTAACCTACTGTGTTTTAATACTCATGCTTATAGTCTTCTTCAGTTTTTTCCCTTATGCATGTTTCATCGATTGTTTGATCACCTTGGGCAACGTGTGATCATTGTGTTGGGGAGTGACTAGTGGGGTCACATGAGTTATTTGGTTGTCAGGTTTGGTCCGTTGATTTGTTGGTTTAGTTGTACTTTCAGGTTCTTATAAAAATAATGTTCATTTCATTTCTTTTATGTAAATGTATTTTGGGATGTTCGTTTCTTTTTGCAATTTTTTTATTGTTTATATTTGTTTGAAATCATTCCCTTGAGTAATATTTTTATGCCCTTAGTGCTTGTCACCATCCCACGATTATTGAGAATGCCTCTTGGGACTTATCATGGGTTGGCTTGGGTGACTGGTTCAGGGTCGACTCGGCCTAGTTCATGACATTGTTTCTCTTACAAAAACACTCAAAATGAAAATATTATGCTGATTATATGATCTCATATAAATAAGTTGTTTCAAAATAATAAAATGAGATGATTTTAGTGTATTAAAATATACTTTTTATTCCTTGAGGATTCTATCTAGTTTTTTTAATAATTTTTAACTTACTCTAATGTTCAAATTTTGTATTCATAGAGATTAGTTTTAAACAAAGAAGAAAGAAAAAATCTATATTTTGATGAACATAAAAATATTATTACTCTTTTGATGTCTTTAAGAATCATCACTATAGTGATCTAAAATATCATGAGTGTGTTATAATTTGAAACCCCAGTTCACCAAATCAACACAATTTAATTTAATGCTCTTGAAATAAATTTACATAAAATTAATTGTATACAAAAGAAATCCAAATAAAATTTTAATGTTAGACATACGTTTATAAAAAAATAAAACAAATCAAAAACTATGGTGGTGTTAAACTAATTTTCCGATAGATCTTAAAAATTGAATTTCATATAATGTTTTACTAAAGTCCAAATGTTTCAGGGGACTAAAATTATATGAAAAAGAAAAGATAAATATTTAGTTACACTTAAATAAGGAAAATTATGATATCTAAGGTCTTCATAGTAAGTTTTATAAACATTCTCAGGACTATAAGAAGGCATAATTAAACTAACATATAATTGTTGAAGAGTATATTTTTCAGTTAAAACGTTCAAAAGATAACCCACATCACAAAACTAATTAATTGTAATAAAGATTTTTCTTATGTATTAAAAAAATAAAAAATAGGAAATTTATTTATTTTAAATAAAATAAAAAACACTGATTATGAATATTTGACATTTTAAATTGCCTCTAAAACTGAATAATACACCACTCAACATTCTTTGATTTCATAAGTTATACATTCCTTTTTTTCTTATGTAAAAAACAACCACTATCCATGTACCAGTTATTCGGTATATTTTTACTCATCCAGTTTTATTAAAACTAATAAAACTATTTTTTTGGTTCCCAAATGCTCTTGGTCCAATAAATTAGAAAATAAAACATTACATACCCAAATTTTACTAACTAGTTAATATTTAACTGCTACAAAATCTTCATGAATGAAAGTAATATGAAAAAATGTATAACTATATATAATAAAAAATGAGTTTTATAGTGACCACCCCAATGAAATTTAATGTAAAAGGATTATTACGAACAATGTAATTTAATTGAAAATTAGATATTATAGTGGTATACAATATTCCATTAACTTTTCATGGATGGTTTCAATTATTTATTAATCATATTAAAATATTAACTATTTTAATAAAAAATATACAATTTGTTTTTCAAACCATAAAATCAATTAATTATTTTTATAACTAATTTCTAATCTGAAGAAGACAAAATTGAAAAAATTTTAAACTCTAATATTTATCAAAATTAATAATGTTTAGAGGTATGTTTTTATTTTATACTATTTTATTTATTGAATTTAGATGAAAAATAATCATAGTTAATTTTTTTATTTCTATTTTTTGTTTCTATAATATTAGTAAATGTCTCCATGTTATCATACATAAGGAAAATATACTCATTTTTAATGAATCACCTTTTTCATTATTTGATGAAGTTGATTAATCATCATATGAAGTCTAAGAAAAATTATAAATGAAATTAAATGTTTAAATAAATTCATTATTTACCTTATTAATGGGTTGATTTTCATCCTTAGGATTATTTTTATGGAATCCAATAATCGTTTGACTATCATCACTATCTTCTAATGACCTATTCAAAGTAGTTTATCCACTATTGGTTTTCAAAGTGTCTAATTACATTAAAAAATTTACATTAATTTTAAAGGATATGTTAGATTTTATTTTTATATAATTAATCATAGATTTAATAGTCTAAAAAATTATTTCTTTTCTGTCACATAACATTTGAATAATCCTTCATCATGTTTATTTCTTTCTATATTATTTTTGATCATTATTTCAGTTTTTATATCTAATAATTTTATTCATTCATTTTTTAATGTTGAAAAAATTAATTCATACAATCATATAAATCAATATAATAGGAATGATGCATCTATTTACTGTTAGAGTATTCAAAACCTCAGTCCTGCCATTAAAAGCAGGAGAAGTAATATTTTCAAAAGAAGATTCAAAACAAAATAGATTATTTATATTTTATTTCACAATATCTATCTTCAATCGAGTATAAAATTTCATAAGAGTCACAATTTATTAATAAAGACTCATCTTACTCAAATTATTAGTATCATTAATTTTTGTACATTTAGATTCCATTTCCTTTAGACGTACAATGATAATTTTCTCAACCACGTGATCATCTAAAAATTTCATATCACCAAGTGATTGTAAACTATTCAATATGGTAATAAAACTCTAATTCATCTATGAAACCTATTCTCTTAGATGTAAATAAATATTGAGATAATCCAATTATAACATAGATTTCATGGTTTCAATAACACTATATTTTTGATGTTTCTAATTTTAAACTTCTTTTAAATTCGATTTTTTATTTCATATGAGGATATCTAACTATATATATTACTCATCTTAAAACATAAAAAACATTTTTCAATAAATAATTAGATTTAAATCATGCCTAACATATTTAGTAAATGTATAAACATACTTCTTATGAATTTTTAAATTCCAATAATCATCAAATAATTCACCACAACTTTAATGAATTAGACTAGGTCTACCCAAATTATAACATAACATGGCTCACCAAATGTTTTGAAGCATTTTCTCAATCACCTTGGGATAGAGACAAGAATAAATGTTTTAGAATGTAACCATTTTGGAATAGTTTCACTGTTATAATCCAAATAAATGACACCAGGATTACACTCGTAATTATGTCATGCTCCGTCTAAAAATTGGATTCCCATTCCATCAAAAGTAGAAGTTTCAAAAACTAAAGAATAAAAAAAGTGTATAAGTAGAAACAGATATAATCATAAGTTATAAATATTCATCCATATTCACTAATAAAAACAAACCAAAAATAATATATGTGAAACCAAAATATAAAAAGTATTGGTTGGACAATAAAAAATAACACCAAAACCACTAAGTAACTGAAAATTCACCTTCTGAGCCTAACACTCCTCATCACCAAAGGTTTTCACCATTATAATAACATAAAAGGATAATGAATCTCAAGAAGAAAAACTCAAAATAATATCACCATATCATTTACCTATTTCGTATTAAAAAAGTTAACATACACATAATGAAATAAGTTGGGTGTAAGGCCAAAGTTGAGTAGGATGCAACATTGAATATATAAATTGTCTTTGAAATTGAATACAATTAGTTCTAATTTTGTGAAAATATAATTTAATTTAAAAAAATTCAACAAATACCTTTGGTTTAATAAAATGGATCCAAGTTATAGGACTTAGAGAATACATAAATAGATAGAAAAATATATTACAAAATTACATAAAAGATATCATGATCTAAATAATTAAATGTGAAACATATAGAAAAACATAAACACCAAGTGATCAAACTATTGATATAATGTAACTAGGATGATACCTAGGAATTGTAAAAAGTAAAAAGTATATTAATAATTCCCTATGAGATCAATTATATCTTTAAGGTATTAATCCATCATGTTAGCACACTCTGTCCAATATGACCCTAGTTGGAACCCAATGTAAACTTGGTGTTACATTCGTTATGGCTTAACAACTCAGGAAATGTATCCCATGTGATTTTTATGATAAAACATACAAATAAATCGTGATCATAACCATTTAAATCATGTAACACCAAATTTCATGATGACAAATGAACCTCATGGTGTTTTTTGAATTTTGAATTTTTATTTTTGAGCATCTTTTATGTACATTAGTGTGTGATTACAATTATTTTATGAGAAATGGTTATCTCTCCTATTACAATGGTTATGATGACTTTTAGTGGATAAGTGGTGAATAGAACAGGGATACATGGTTTTCACATATGATTTGGAAATTCATATTGTGCCCATATATAATGGGAATTCAACCATTATAGAGATAATCACAAGGTTGGTGCATTATTTATTGGAACTTTTTTCTAAACCTTGTATAGTGTTGTTTCTCCTATAGAATTGTTTTTTACCTACATTGTCTCTACAGTCATATCAATGATGTTTTTCATTGGTGTGATGGTATGTGAGGGAGTATTGTGAAAAATATATTATATAATATGTTTTTTCATTTTATTTTTGTGGTTTTTATTTATTTTTTCTATATGGTATTATAGTTTTTATTTAGAGGAAAACTACTTTTTGAGGTGAAGAAATGATTTAATTGTGAATTTTATTTCAAAAAATAATTTTAAAATATTTTAAATGGATTTTGATTTTATGAAATATTTTAAAAGTAAATGGTTTTAAAATGGGAGTGGGAAATTTATTTTTTTAATGAATGATGATTTAAGTGAACCTTTATTTATATAGAGAGACTAAATAATGTTTTAGTTTTACAATTTGGTTTTACGAAAATAAATTATATAAGTGATCCGATTTTAAATGAAAAGATCAAATGGATGAATATAAAATGAAATTGTGAAATTATTTTGAAAATGTTATTCTCATATAAATTAAAAATTAAATAAAACTATTTAAATAATTTTTTTGTGTTTGATGGGTTGTGTGAATTTTTAGAAAGGTAAGTTTTATGTGTTCATAATTCAGTGAAGTGTTATTTGTTTTTTAGTTGATGATGGTCTGTATGATTTCAATTATGAAATATGAACTTGATTTTTCATGTTTCATTTTATTTTAAGTATTACTCCAATATATGTTATTGGGGGTAAGTAGAATGTCAATTCATTAGGCTGGACATCAGCATATCACTTTTTGATTATTAGGGGTCATTACATTATTCATAAGATGTATCTAGTCACAATATTGAGTGGTGTAGCCAAGTGATTCCTATATCAAGAACTATTCAATTTTCATTGAAGATTATTTTTTATAATATTATTTTCCTTGAATGAGGTGTTGATTCTAGTAGATTTCATTAGTGGAGACCTATTTAGAGAATTTGGTGTTCCTCCATTGTAGAACTCTTTGGAATTATAAACTAGTTCATTTGAAATATCTGAGACCTTGAATTTGGTTTGGCCGGTTGGGCCCTTTATATATGTTCTATTAGTTTAGAAACTAAAATAATAAATATACAGCTTTATTGATTTTAATGGATGAATATTTTATTTGGGTTTATTTTGGTTGGTATCATGGATTTTTGTAATTTTACCTTTTTGAAAATAGGGAATTTGATTATTTCTATGTGTTTGTTTCCTGGGTAGTATTTTTGGGTTATGGATGTTGTGATGAAAATGATTTTAGTATTTTATTATTGGTGGATTATCATGATAAACCATGGTTCAATAATTTGGAGAATATTAATAATGTTTCTTATATGCTAGTGAGAAATATGAGGTGTTATTTTCTCCTTTTTAGGTTCACTTTTAGATAGTGTTATGTGTTTGATAGTCACAATTTACCAATTAATGTAATATGACCAATGTTGGGGCTTTTGAATGTTTTAGTTTTTTGATATTTTGGTGCTATATTATTCTTGGGTTATGTCTCCCTGGTAAATAGAATTAGTTTTGTATTAATTTACTTTCTTATTTTGAAATGAAGGAGTTATTAGAGATATTTTCATGTAGATAATGCTTTGTATAGTGGTGTTTTTTCAATATTTCACTATTCTAGATAAATTGTAATTGGTTAGGAGAGCTATGATAACTCTCTATTTCCCACTCACATTTAGTATGACACTTATTGTTAATTATTATAATTTTTGTTGAGTTGTTATGGCCGATGTTTCATGATTTTATAGATTTTTTGGGATTTGATATTTCATGGTGTTTTTTTGTTCATTTTCATATGACCTTTCTTAGTTATCTCCCACCCAAACTCCTCTTGATAATTAGTGTTGTGGTGGATCTAATGTCTCATTTTCTCTGCATTTACACAATAATTTCTAGGGGTAAAATGTGGTATGGTTGGTTTAATTATAACTCTAACCATGTTATTTTCAAGATTATTTTATATTATTTTATACTATTTTATTTTATTCAAATATTCGAATCTTTTTTGCCATTATATTTTACTTTTTATGGGGTTTATGATCAATTTCTTTTTTTATTATAACCTACAAAGGGTTAATAGAATCAATGAATATATCCTTTACATTAGTCTTCTAAATAATATTTTACATGGGAGAATTTTAGTTCAAACTGTGTTGTTATGCTTTTGTAGGTGGGATGTTAGTTCAATATTAACTATGAATAATAAACTCGTATAGCAAGAACACAACTTGGGGGGTGAAACATTTGAATACTAGGAGTAATCATGTGAGTACCTTTCTAGGGAGTTTACTTTCTAGTATTAGTAGCATGGATTGTAAAATCATGTATCCAAACTGTGAGATTTTACATATTTATAAATCCATTGAGTTTACGTGTTTTACCATACCCGATAATTAAGGGGTTCCTTTCCCCTCATGTACCCTTCCTCTTCATGCTATCCAGATTTCTAAGGAGGGGTTCCTCCCCTCATTATCTAATGATTTTTAGCCTCTATTTCATTGATTTATTATGTATTTATTAAGGGGATCCCTCTATTCATCTTATATCCCCTTCCTACTCATATTTTATTCATTACATTTTGGTTTCAGTTATCCACTATAAATTTAATAAGTTTTTGTTGAAAATAGGGGTTAGGGTGATTCTAAATTATATGTTTCAATATTTAGGTCTTTAAAGGGTTGTCTTCTTTATTGGATGGTCATTTCCATCAAAGGTGACTCATTGTAGGCTTGTCGGAGTTTGATTCTACCATTTATTGTGTCGGTTTTTATGCTCTATCTTTAACTGAAATTTCATTGTTAGGTGGAAGATTTTAAATTCTTTAATCATTATATTCAATATATATGTGATAATTTTATTGGGTTACCAATGCATTTTGTAGTGGGTGTTTACATGTAAAGAAGGTATTGAAATTATATTTCCTGGAGTTTTCTGATTTGAATGGTGTGTGTGTGCTAGGTGACATTAAATGTTTTAATGGAATGTTTATTATGAATTATGAGTTTTTAATTGATGTTAACCTCATTTGGTTTATAAATTTGATGAATTATGTGTTTTTTTGGAAAATGTGACTTATATGATTTTTTTTGTTATTTCTAAAAGTTTTAGTGGGAAAGTAGTTTTCAAATAAATTTTAAATAGTGGGAAAATAGGTTGGTAACCCATGCTGTGTTTTGGTATGGCCAATTGGTAACATTCATATAATGTTTTTGGGCATGTGAGACTCTCTTAGGATTCACTATATTATTTTTCATGTGTTATATGGATTATAGACCTAGGGGAATGCTTTAAAATTCATTTGATATGATTGATAAAAAATTTGTTTTTCATATGTGGGTGAGGGAGTTGAGGTTAGATTTATGATTATTGTGTTTTCTTATTGTATAATTTGTTGGATTGTATATTGGTCTTCTCTAATGATTTTTATCATGGGACCTTAGGTAGCACTATAGAGGTTTTGGATATATTTTCCACTAGGATTGTGTGTGCTTAGCAGCTAGTTCCATAGGAGTGTCATACCATCCTAGGGTTATATATTTCACTTAATAACACTAGATAATGTTCAAGATGGAGATTTTTATTGTTTCAATCGGGGCCCAACATAGATTGTTTCTGAGGATACTATGTATAGTATTATTTACGTAAAAGTGTAGTGTGTTACTCATGACACTAGTTGATTTTATAAAAGGGAAGGCCTTCCTTGAATCCCCTTGATCTATTTAACTATTCTTGCACCATGATTTGATTAGTTGTTTTTTATATATTTTATATCATTGATGGAATTGTTCTTTTCTCATTTTTCATTAATATTAATGGTTTTCCAGCTCATTTAATATAAATGGTTTTCAAATGGTTTTGGAAGGGGATTTTCTAAAATTTACTTGAAATGAATAATTTAAATGGTTATTTTAATTGAAAGGTAAAATATTAAAATTAGTGTTTTTAAGGGTTTTAATTCTTTAAAAGGGGTATATTTTAAAAAAAACACTTATAAGTTGACATTTTCAGGGGTACCCTCATTTTTAGGAAACTTTTTTCTAATTTAAATTCCATCTAGTTTAAAATTAAATTTATTTTGAAATAAGTGTTCAAAATCATTGGTTAGATCATATAGATCTTGGTTTCTCTCACACCAAACATACACCTGTAAGTGTATTCAGCTATTATGGACTCATTTGAGAATAATTTTATATGTCCATTCCTCCAAGTTGTGTTTAGGATAGTTTTTCTTTTGTCTTTGGTGTGGAGAGTGACCCTGAAGTCAAATAGATATGGTTGATAGTGGTTTCAGTTTTCATTTAATTTTATTTTAATTATTTCTATACTATTATTGATGGCCAAATACCCCATTCATTTGTTTATCACGTTATGATTTTGTTGATTTATTCTTACTATATTCTCTGTTGGATATTTATTTTGATTATGCCTTCTGGGGATTGCGTATTGTTCTTTTGATGGTAAAATATTCCCATATCACATTTCACAATTCATAGAATGTAATTTCAAACACAAGAAAATCAATATCACCCTTCAAGACAATTTATTATCAAGTATAGGTGTTAGTTTAAGTGTATACCCATGTTAGTTATTTACAATTATTATTTCAATGTATTCAATGATAGAAGAGACATTCCAAAAGTGTTGAATTAAAAGGGAATAAGTAACCATCTTATAAGATGATTTTATCGAGGAATACATTTTTTAATGTTTAGTACAACAAGAATTAAGATGAAATTCAAATTTTAAAATAGTTCCATGCATAGTGTATGAAATTTTTATTTATTTTTTAAAATTAAAATGAAAATATATAGTTGAAATCACTTTTTTCACCTGTCATATATCCAATATGTCGTCATTGAAGGAACCTCTTAACATGAGGTTATGTATGTCTATTATATTTATAATTCATTCATGTTTATGTGGGGAAAAGTGAAATTGTTATGTAACACTTGATTATGTCCAAATGATCATTATTTAATTATGAACAAACAATCACTATTGATTTAAGTCAAGGACAAGTTCCAAACTCACAAGTAATACTCAATTGGTTTGGGTATATGTGATAACCATCCATAAAAAGTAATTGGTATTCTAAATGCTACCCACTCAGGATGCAATCTAATATAAATGAAAATAATTTTGTAAGGGATCACATCACACAATTTAATATATCAATGTCTAATAAAACATCAAGAACTAATGGAATATATAGTATTACCTAAAAACACACTTGACATACTTAACATGTCATAATAAAATACCATTTCAAAATCACCCATTTATATATATATATATATATGTATGTTAATATTTAGAAATTATATAGAAAATATAAGGCAATCTTGTAATAGACATAGTCTGAAAATATCTCAGATGGTCATGAGAACCTACCAATTCCATTCGAGATCATTAACCCTTTTTAGAAATCATCGTGGATACACCTTAAAACTATTAAAGTATAATTAAATAAACAAGATTCTAAATATACATGATTTCCAAATTATAGGATTTCTATAATCAAAGGAAACAATAGAAGATAACTCATAAAATTCATCAAATATAATAACTACTGAAATACCTGATTAAACACAATAATATTTTCTAAAATCTTAATATTTAAACAAAAAATTTCATAGAGTGAACCATTCCCTATTAAAAATCATTTAAAAGGTAAATTAATGAAGAATAAAAAACATAATAAGGCTTCTTTGAACCCAGATAAGTGTAAGAACTAGGCCAAGAGATGATTTCACAATGACATAGTTAAATAATGTCATCATATCCTTAATAAAGGTATATAATAAAAAATAAGAATATGAAAGGAATAGAATGGAATTGGGGTTTGATAAATTCATTGAATTGGTGAATGTATCCCCATTAAGATACCCTAGGGTCATTGTGGGTTTAACATCTCAGATTTTCCATGTATTATTTATAGATATTATGTGGATTGATTTTGAGGCAAGGCACTGAGATAGTGTGTGATTTCAAGGCCCGTTGTTGTTGTAATATTTGTTTGAAAAATATAAAACTTTTAATTGGAAGGTGAAAAAAGTTTTATTAAAAACATGGAATAAATCCTAAATTGTTTCCTAGATAAAAAATACATGGTAACTATTGAACTCAGAATGCATGTTTTACCCTAGGTGGGACATAAGTTTTGTTGGTGCAAGACATCTGTGGAAATACTCAAAAAGAATGTAATCGTCACTAAATAATTTAAAAAAAATATTTTAAGTGATGTAGTGGCTTTTTAACGTTTAATTAAAATATCTTTAGCAACATTGTGCTATCTCCATAACCCTATAATTCATTTGAGACATGGATAATGAATCCTCTCAAACAAATGATGATAGATCAGAGAATATATAATGGATCGTCATGATAACAATGTTTGAAGATCTCACAAATTAAGTAAACACAACCCTTGTTCATCAATGACAGATCCAAATTCATGGTCAAGTGGTTGTTTTATTGCTTATTTTCCCATTCTTAACATCCATGATGAATTCGTGTCAATACAGAAATTGATTGATCCACGATTTTGTCAATGTGGTGGGATGAGTTATCAATGCAGGATTATCAGAAGAGTATTTTATAATCTACATTTTTCCTAAAAATGATAAATAATCATGGTAGACATGAAAAGAGGAAAAAGACCATTCTTTGGTAATTCATGGTGCTTTTCTCTCCCCTTTTCAAACAATTCTTTTCTGTTGAATCATTGTGACTGCGACTCGACTTCCTGGGATGATCTGAATGTGATTAGACCCCCCAGATTAAGGGCAAGATGAAACAAAAGTTATATTAGTGTAGAACGAGACCCTAGGATCACATAGGTGTTTTCTATAGTGTTTCGAGTACCAAAGGAACAGTGACAGCTCGCAGAAGCAGTTGGGGTATCAGTGACTACGTGCGAGCCCACAAAGCTATTAGGATCATAGGCCACATGACACGACATCGATAGCCATGGGCGACTACATCAGTGGACTGACCCGAAAATGGGTCGAGTTGGGTGAGTTGGCCATCCAGGCATTGAGGGATGGGTAGGTGAGGTTGGTTGGGCCCATACGGCGCAGGCCAGGATGACATGGTGGACCAGGTCGAACCCACTGGGATGGGTCAGACCCCATAGGTTGGGGTGGACATTGGTGGCTAGACTGGGCCATGGTGAACAATATAGGTTAATATTGAACCATGGTTGACCAAGCTGTTGTGCATCCAAGACAGATGGGGCACAGTCAACTGCTGCGGCCACTCAAGCTATTGTGGGGAGGTCGACTACAGTGGTTGACCACCACAGTTGGTCCATGGCCCAGTGAACCCCATTCTAAAATTTTCCAACATCCCTAACATTCAAATAGAATATTTGTTTGATGAACCTTCAATGGATTTGGGACACTTATGCAGAGGAGGTCATTTCTATATATCCTATGGGGGTTTTTTTCTAGGGGTGTGTATACGACCTCATGACTTGCTGAGTGAGTTCCCCAAGAATGAGCATGCTTCATGCAAACATTTATGATGCTTGCTGTAACATATAGACTGTGTGTCTTATGGAGACTATTTTTCTTATAGATACTACATGTCTTATGGAGATTTTGTGTCTTGTGGACATTGTGTGTCTTATAGAGAATGTGTGTCTTGTTGAGACTGTGTGTCTTATTGGATTGAGTATATGTGGTTTTTCTGGATATATATTTTATTGAAGTACATCTATGTGGAGATGACTATGCATTCTATTGTGGTATGACTTATTTTATTTCCATTGTGGTAGCCTTCGTGGTATTCATTCATGGTATTTCCTTCATGGCATTCCTTTGTGGTATATAATTTATGCTATTCTTTTGTGGTATTCCTTCATGGAATTTCAATTTTTTATTTCCATTGTCGTATTACTTTGTGGTTTTGAGGTGTCGAACTGAGTGTTGTTTTACTCACCCTTGTATGGGCTTTCCTTTCATGTGTCATTTATTATTAAGACGATCGACTCTTTGAGGGAATTCATGGAATACCGGGACCAGGCAGTGCCTTGTGAGACTGAATAGGCCAAGGTGTGTTCATGCAACTTTTCTGGTGACTACCCGAGTACCTCTTACATTATAGGATGGACTTGTAACTTCCGATTGTATTCATTTGGTGGGCTTGTTTTGGACCTATATTCTTTCCATTAATTTCACTATTGTAATCTAGTTGTGGGATATAATTGTTTTCATGAATTTTTTACTTAGTGATTTTATATTTTATCATTTTTGGCTTGGATATGTGTGTGTGCATATAGGTATGTATGAAAATGATTCCCATTTTTGGGATATGCGTACACAGTTCTAGTCATCAGCTCCTAGAATATTGGTGGCGGTCTTTGGGTAGTCATTATATAGGCCCCTCTGGGATGGGTAATGATAGAGTGGTATCAAAGAAAGTAAGTCCTACTTTAGGAATGTGAGTGTGTAAGGTTGGTTTGGGGAAACAATGTTAAGTGTTTTATTCTCAGGTTTTAGGCTAAGGAATCTAGTGTTTGTTCAGTAGCTAATGTATCCATTCTCCAAGACTCTGGAAAAATAATTTTGGACTCAAACATGAAAACACATGCTGTAGGGATAAAATGATACATGCATCATAAAGGAATGGGTTGTGTCTTCCATGGCTTTCGTAATTTAGCTCTCTAGATATACCCTATTGACTGTTGTACATATTTTTTTATTACATGATGTATCCACATGAAAATATAGCTAGTATTCCATTATGTGATCATAAGGATGATACACATAGAGACTAGGAAACAATACATGCGACTATAATGGAGATAGCACATCCAAGTGGTTTACTAGCTATACCCCCACCCATCAAGAAGTAGCTACTACTAGAAAAACCATCCGAGGATGCACATAGAAATATAATGTTTCACAAGTTTCAAAGGAAGTGATCTCCCAAAATTTAGGGTGATCCAGACCCCTATGTAGCTGATGATTGGATGGAGGTAGTTACCTGTGTCTTCCACCTTGTGAGAACACCTTCTGACTAGATGGAAGTCCTTAATACGAGTCTTTTTCCAAGATCTTTAGGGAGATTTGGGAGCTTTGTGACCCAAACACATGATGAGATGGATGTATCTTTGGAAAAATTCGATTATATATTCATAGGGGAGTTATTTCTAGAAACAATTTGGTCAGTGCACATATAGAAGCTTATGAATCTATTATAGGGTAGTCAGACTATTGTTGTGTATTTGGTGTGATTTATAGATCTTTAGCACTACTCTAGGGACATGGGATGAGACCCATTATTCAAGGATCAAACCATTGAGTTGGGATTATTTTGGGAGATTGTGGAATCCATTATATCACTAAGAATTTCTACTTATGTTGGGGTACTTGAGTGAGCCATGATATTGGAGAGATTTCTAGTGGAATGGGAACCAATAGTGGGTGCAACCTACATGCACCAGGTGGCTGAGACCTCAGCATCTAGTATCTGATGGTACTTGTAGGCACCCAATCAGATTAGGTGCTTCAGGAGACAATATGAAAACACTTGATCAGTGGTTCAGGGATCCCATGGTAGCACGATTCAACTGAGTGACATGTTGGGTCCCTCATATAGATGTTATGGTCACCTAGCATGAGATTGCTGATCCCATTTTACAACCTACTAGGAGACATTCAAGGGGCCACCAAAGAATAAGTTGATGTAGGAGTAGGGTGTTCTGTAGGGTGGATGATGTTCCCCGGATAGATGGAAGGGGGACTGGAGGTGGTCGGTGGTTCAAGCTATTACTACCACCATCCCCAGGTTAACCATGACAGGTTTAGGGAGCTGGTGGATTAGGATGAGGCCAGCTATAGGGTTTGAAGGATTTGGAACTCGAGGCTCCAAGGATGAATAGAGATATGATCTATGTATTTTCCACCATATATACAATTTTAATAGACACATATTATAGTGATTAATTTCTTACCATGAACCTTGTTTGAGACTCAACGATTATAGTTGGACTATTTACTAGACTCATATACTAGAGAATCCCACTAGAGGTGATTTGACGATCACATAATGGTGTCAATAGTGTTACATTACTCTTGGAAATGTGGGTTTTTATTGGTATCTCTTGGTAGCAGCATCGAGGACTTAAAATATTATTCTAGGTATGAACTTGTTATCCACTACTCGTTTTCAGATTGACTTTTTTAGGAACAGAGTGCGGTGTGTCCACAGTGAAGGGACCATGTTTTATTTTTTTTGGTGGAAAGTAAATTCAGGAAGTGTAGGATCAACTCACACATAGGATAGTATAGCCGATCACTCATCATTTGGCTATCCTGACCTTTGGTGTAATGGATGATTTGAGTCAACAGTTTCCTAAAATTGTGGTAGTGTATGAGGACATATTTCCTGAGGAAGTTCTAGGATAACCAACCCATTAAGAGTTATAATTATTGATTGATATATACCCTTTAATGGTTCCAATATATGCACATTTATATCAGATGGCTCTCGCAAAGCTTTGCGAGATGAGCATGTAGTTGGTGGATTGGTAGAGGAAGGGATTCGTTAGACCTAGGGTTTCACACTAGGTAGCCCCACTGTAATTTTACAAAATGTTATACGGGAGTTTGAGGTTATGTATGAAATTATAACTCCTGAAACAGGTGACCAAGAAGAATAAATATCCACTTCTAAGGATCTATGACCTCTTTGATCAATTGAAATGGACACAGTGGTTCTCAATGATTTACATCGTATTTGGATATTACCAACTAGGTATATGAGTTGAGGATATATCGAAGACGACCATCAGATATCGTTACAACCACTACAGGTACTTGGTGATTCCATTTGGCATGATGAAGGCCCCATAAGTGCTCATGGTACTCATGAACCAGATCTTTCAGTCTTATGTAGA
The DNA here is from genome assembly GCA_963277665.1 of Viscum album. NCBI lineage: Eukaryota > Viridiplantae > Streptophyta > Magnoliopsida > Santalales > Viscaceae > Viscum > Viscum album. The sequence goes on from OY728120.1 coordinate 1,455,408,432, forward strand.
CTAGTTTGTGGTGGTCTTCATTGATTACATCATAGTGTACTCGGTGTCTGAAAAGAAGCATGAGAGACACTTGAGGATGGTCCTAGACATAGTCTGAGAGAACCATCTTTATGGGAAGATCATGAAGTATAATTTTTGGATTCAGGAGATCCATTTTCCGGGATAGGTCTTTGCAGTGGATAGAGTTGTACTGGATCCAAGGAAGATTGAGTTGGTTCTTACTAAGGATCCACCGAAGAGTTTCACAGAGGTAAAATGTTTCGATGGTTTAGTTGGGTAATATAAGAGGTTTGTACCAATAATTATTGAGTGGAAACATCCTTGATATCGTTGAAATAAATGGGAAAACATTTTTTGTGGACATAGATGTTCCAAGATAATTTTTACCAGCCGAGGAATAGATTGATGAGAGCTTCCATCTACAGATTTCTAGAAGATGGTTCAATGTACATATTGTTCTATGATGCATCTGGATCTAGGAATGGTTGTGTCTTGATGCAGGGTAAATATGTGATTCCCTGTGTTTCATTTCATTTGATACCACATGAGTAGGACTACATGACCCATGATCTTGATTTAGAAATGGTAGTATTCAGTTTAAAGATGTGGAGACACTACCTGATAGGTGGGAGATTTATCGTCTACTCTAAGCACAAGATTTTCATCTATATCTTCTATAAAAAGTAACTAAACATGAGAATGAGGCAATAGATAGAGATACTCCGAGAATTTAAATTTGAGATTGTATATACTCATGGGAAGGGGAATGTGGTGGTGGATTCTCCTTGTAGGTGATCCAATTCAACGTTTCTAAATAGGGCATCAGAGTAGCTAACCACATTGTAGATATCCTTTGTGGATGGAGATGGAGAAACTCACATCTAATAAATGGTTATTACCACTTAACTCATACAACATGTTAGGGAGGCACATATCATGTATATTGAATTTGAGACTTAACCTACTCAAATGTCTATAGGGAATGCCCTTGATGGATATTTCACTGTTGGGGAGGACTTCTATCTTTTTAGTGGCTGAATAGTTGTTCTAGTGGTGTTGTAGGAGGTGGTTTTGAGGGAGTTACATACATCCCCTTTGGTGGTACATCTAGTTGTGATGAAGGTGTACTAGGACCTCCGACGCCAGTTTTTTGTTTCAAGGGATGAAGAAGGGAGATTCATTGTTTTTTTGTGGATGCCTCATTTGTCTGTAGGTGAATACCGATCTTTAGGTTTCATGTAGTTTGACTTAATTGATTGAGGTGCCAAAATGGATGTGAGATGGGATATCAAGGGGCTTCAAAATGGGTTGACCACCTATGTCAATGGGATTTGATACCATCGGGATTATCGTTGGCCGACTCACCATGTCAGCCCATTTTCTATATATTCAGAAGAAGTGTTATGTAGATATCCTGGGATGCATCAACATTTTAGTAATAGTTTGAATCCATAGAGTTACATGGACAATAGTGTCAGATCTTGATGCTATATTCACATACCAGTTGTGGAAGGGATTATTAGGGGGGGTTGGAATTAGTTACACTTGAACACAACATTTCACCCACAGACGGTTGGTCACACAGTGTGGACCATACCTGTTCTCTAGGACATGCTACGTGTATTCATGTTAGATTTTAGATGCAATTTGGAGGATCACATACCCCTAGTAGAGTTTTTGTACAACAAAATCTACCATTCCACCATCGATATGGAACCATTTGAGGAATTATATGGGTGAACCTACATGACACCACTTTGCAATAAGGACGATTGAAAATTAGCACTCACGGGACCATAGTTTGTGCAGGTGACTATAGAGAAGGTGAAAATCATCTAGGAGTGGTTGAAGACTGCATAGAACCATCACAAGCCATATGATGATAGATGATAGAGGCCTATAGATTTTGAGGAAGGTGACAACGTGTTCTTTCCAGTCTCACCTTGATGCAGATTACTGGGATTTGGCCAGGGTGGAAAGCATGAGGTTCATTGGACCATTCCTAAAACTACATAGAGTTTTTGAGGTGGAATACTTCATAGATATACCTCTATAGTTATACTGGGAACATGGCGTCTTCCTTCTGTCACAACTGAGGCGATACCTGAATGAACCATTGGACATCATTGAATGGGGTGTGTTGGACCTTGATGATGGTGTGACTTTTCCTATGTACCCAGTGGAGAACGAGGATAGACAAGAGAGGATCATTATTGGGTGGTTGATTCCTATGGTGTTGGTTTTTTGAATGCATATGAATCTCCAGAAAAACACATGGGAGTCGGAGGCTTAGATTCAGGCTTAGTTCCTCATTTTTTTTTTGAGTTTCCCTTTTTTGGATTTTGAGGACGTAAATCCCTAAGGTGGGGATAATGTATCATCTTGGATTCTCCTTGAATTGTTTTTAGTATTATGATGGTTGATTTTGAGATGAAGAACTATGAATACGTGTGAGTCCATGGTCGGTGTGCCCAAATAAATTGTCTGAAAAATATTATTCATTTCTATAAAACACAAGAATAGTATCATGAAAAAGTGGAATATATCCTACACGGGTATCTAGATTATAAATCTATTAGAACTGTTGAACTCAAAATATTTTTTTTACCCTCGGAAATACTAATGTCTTTTTGGAGTGGGTCTAATATAGAAAAACTCAAAAAGGAGTTAATTGTCATTAAATAATTTAAATAAGATTATTTTAAGTGATACAACATCTAGTTTAATTTTTATTAAAACATTATTAGGAATAAATGGATATTACCATAACACTATTATTTCCATGATACATGTTTATATAATCCCATAAAATGAGTGACGATGGATGAAAGAATAGATTGTGGATAATCGCACCAATGAAGTTGGATGATCTCGTCAATGATGACAACGTAACCGTTCCTCATCAACTAACTATCCAAACTCTTGGTAGGGTTTCTTTTTCTTTTGTTATTTTCCCCATTATTAATATACATGATGAACACCAGTCAATCCACAAATCGATTGATATATGGTTCATTTTTTATTGAGGGATGGGTTATTGATGCATGATTATTGGGAGATTAGTTTATACTCTTTATTTAACCTTAAAATAAGAATAGATAGAGGAAAACATGAACAAATGATAAGATTCGTTATTGAGGCATTCTTGGTGATTTTATCTCCCCCATTATTTTAATTCATCACCATGGGATTCTCATGATTAATGATCAGCTTTTCGAGAGGATTAAATCATGAATAGACCCCTGGATTGGAGGCAAGATCAAATAGTGGTCAGATAAGTATATATCGTGATCCGAGGATCACATCAGTGATTTTGTTTCAGAGTTTTGAGTATAAGAGGAATAATGTATGATCACATTAGATGTAGGGATTGAGAGATGCACCAGTGGTGGTACTGTGGGGAATGTGGGAGTGGCCGCATGTGAGATGGGGAAGTCACTGAGATCGGAGGCTGCATGACGTAGAGATGGTCACAATGAGTGACCACATGAGGAGACTGACCTAGAAATAGCCTAGGTAGAGGAGGTGTGCTGGGAAGAACCGGTTGATTGGGCCAAACACAATGGGTCGGGTTGGACCCAATGGGTTGGATATGACCTAGGTTGCTCCCATATAAGACCTCGTTGGATAGACCAGGCCACATTCGACCATGTTTGTCGACTGTGAGCCACGATCGACTGAGCTCTTGCAACATAATGATAGATGGGGCATAGTTAAGTTCCACAACAACTAAATATTTTTAAGGGCGACCAGACTAGGTGTTCGACCCCCAATGTTGGTGGACCGACCACATAGTCAGTCCATGACCCAGTGAACCGTCATCTGAATTTTCAAATAGCCATAAATTTCAAATAGAATGTCCGTTTGGGGAGAAATTTACAGGGTTGTGAATCTTTCGATGAGATCACCATATTGAGATATCCTGTAATGATTTTTATGGAATTGTTAATACGAAATAATGGATTGAGGACTTTTTTCTCCTAGAATGAGTGTTTTTTGAGAAAAAATATAGTTGGTTGGATGTGAACGTAGAGACTGTGTGTATTATTAAAACTGTGTGTCTTATGGAAGGTAGATGTCTTATGGATATTTCATGTCTTATAGAGACTGTGCATCTTATGGAGACTATGTGTCTTGTTGTTATTGTTTTTCTAATTATATTTATTATATCTAAATGTTCTGAGTGTATTTATTGTAGACATATATCTATGTGGAGGTGACTATGCATTAATTTATTGTATTCCTTGTCGTAATTCCATTGTGGTATTGCAATGTGTTATTTCATTCATGGTATTCCTTCATGGTATTTACTTTGTCGAATTCATTTGTGTTATTCCATTGTGGTATTTCATTTCTGGCATTCCTTTATGGATTTGGGGTGTCCTATAGATTATATTTTTACTCACATGTGCACAGAAATTTCTCGAATATGTAATGTCTTGTGTAGACGAATGACTCATCGATAGAGTTCCATGAACACTAGGACTAGGCTATGCGTTGCGAGACCATACATACCAAGGTGTGTGAGGGATGATTTTTAGCTGAAAGTCAACATACCATTTACATTATAGGGTGGACTTGTGGCTGCAGACTCTTTTCTTTTTGTGGTCTTTTTTTGGATAGGTTTACTTTTTTGTACGTTCACTATTGTACTTTGGTTGTGGGATATAGCTTTTCTCATGAATTGTTTACTTAATGATTTTACATTTCAAAATTTGTTGCTTAGAGATACATGTGTGGGTATAGGTACATAGGAAATTTCCTCCCATTTGTGGGATATGCCTAATCAGTGCTAGTCACCGTCCCCTGTCCTATTGGAGGCAGGCTAAAGGTAGTCACAACATGGGCCCCTCTTGAAGGGGTCCTAACATTGAGTGGGGGGGAAGTGGAGGATATCTCAATGATCTATATGAGGGCTCTCATTTATCTTGGAATTGGAATTTATTGAATGATGTAAGAAAGAAAGATATGGGTGATGATGGTGTAATGCAAAAAAGTCCTCTAATTAAATAAAATAAGTGGCTATATCCTTGGGTACATGGCTGGGGACTACCATGGCCTTTTCAAAATTTGGTGGTTTTCCAGTGCCACCTGCAGTTATAAACTAAAGGTATCACCCATTCATATCCATATTCGACTCGCAAAACTCCAATAAAACATCAAACCACATACATAAATACCTATGTATTCTTCCTAAAATATCCATATTTATATCCAAATCTTCCAAATAAAAGCTTCCTCTCAACTAAAACCAATTTTCAAACTATCTTTCATTTCCAATTAATTAAATCTATAAAATTAACTAAAAATTAAAATGAATAGAACATGGTTCATTAAAAACGCTCCATAATGAAACATAGAATTCCCAATAATTTTGGAGGGAAGTCCATCTATGAATTACTACACCACTAAACTTCCATGTCATATTTATTCTTATAATACCTCTACCAAAATATCTATTACACCTAAGATACATTAATCCATATCTTAACCCATATTAAAATATTCCCTATGAATCAAATGTCCACAAGACACAATGACTACCGATAAATTTATACTAATCACAAATTCAATGGAACTTCTGATGAAAAACAACAAAAACTGATTAAAATAACCGACCAACCCATGATACTAAAATGCCAAAAACCCACGAGCCACTTTATGACTATATGAGTACCATAACCACAAAATTAAACTATTTTAGAAGGAAATACCTACCACCTAAATCACCTAAGGTCAGTCTTAGTATATCATGCCCTAACAATTTTTTAGTTTATTAAAACATTCACTAGATAAAAGGTTTTTCAAAAAACCATAAATTATTTAAGAATTCATATGAAAAAAATTAAAAAAATATCTTATTTAATATGGTTATTTTACCTCTCAAGTGAATGTTTTTTAAAAATATTCTTCATTATCATTTCGAAATTTTTAAATATTTTAGTATAACCACTATTAAAAAATAACATCGTAATTTTCCCTATAGAATAATGTAATTTTGATTAGTAATTATATTAAAAAATGAATTCCTTTTAAAAAATTAGTGAATTAGATGGTTTCTACCACATGTTTCGTCTCATTTCAAAATTCAAAACCAATGTTTCTACTATTAAAACATGCAACTTTTCATGAAGATGGTTGGTATAAAAAACAGTTTCAAAGGAACATATCCAATAATTTACTTTAGAACATATAATTTTACATTAGTGTTCACTGAATTTTAGGAAAAAGTTTGTTTACTTTTAAATATAACATTTACCACTAAAACATAGTCTAATAAATATTATGAACAAAATCTTTCTTATTCTAGGATATCATCAATAATTAACCTCAATAGGTCTATATAACTACCATGATGTGACAACACATTTCACATAACTTCTTAGTTACGATAACACCTAAAACATATTGAAATGTAAACAAATCAATAGAAAATAAGTTCGAAGAAAAAATATAAAGTAAATAACATTTATCATGATTAGTTACAGATCACTAAATATAAAACAAATAGAATTCTCACTAACATATCTATAAATAGAATTGTGAAGAATGATTTTTAAATGGTTTTTTTAAAAAAAAATCCAAAATTTATTTATTTATATTAAAAAAATGAATATAAAAAATAGTATTATCATCATTAAGACTATAAAATATAAATGAAATAAATTAATATAACCTTTAAATAGAATACATGTATCATTTTTATGAATATTAATACTTATTTTGAATATGAGTATGAATATCCCAACTATAAAAATAGATATGTATTTTTACCATAGTTAAATGAATCAATTTATTACTTATATTAAATTATTAATCTACAAAAGGAAAATATGAAAAATACTATTTATTTATTTTATATGTTTTAGTAAATATAAATATTTAATTTATTTAGACTACAATATAAACAACCATAGGTAAGGTTATAGTTTGTATTGTTTCTCTCTAAATTCCCAACTATAAAAATTTAATCGTGATGCACGAATAAAAAAGAAATTTACACCCAAATAATACATATACTACTATTAAGTATCACTATATTTTACTAGAGACTTCATAAGACAATACTCCTAAAAAAATATAGTTCTGAGACAATACGTGAACATCCTTTAGTAACTTGAATATCCACTATAAAGAGGTGTGTCATTATTGTTTGCGGGATTATTATCAACAATTTAATTTCCTAACACCAGTTTAAGAATGATAAAATCATTGAAATCCCAATACAATGATGAGATATAACTTATAGTGACCCTGACCTAGATTCCCCAATGGTAGATGAGTTTTGAATAAAATGACCCAAAAGGTGTTCCCCGATCCATAGGGGATGAAGACGAGCATCATGGATATTGATATATTATTATTTAATGGTTTACCATCTATATATTTAAATATAATAAATTACAAGATACCACTGGGAACCTAGCATGACACATCCTTATGTTTTATATTCAAAAAATTCTAACAATCTACCAACTCGTCATAAATGAAAGAATGAGGACATTACAAACTGAAATTTTTTTATATGAATTCATCCTCAACCACTTTATATATAGTCATTTAAATAAAATCTAACCCTAAATTATATTTCATTAAAATGGGGATAAGGACATAAAAAAATGAAAAAATAGGTGATAATCCTTTGAACAACCAATCATCAACCCAACTTTAGTGTGGAGTCCTAACCAACACCTATGATATGAAATAGAAATCCAGAAACATCCAATAACAACCGATGTACATAAAATACAAAAAAGGAGAGGTTGAATGCCCATCAAGGTGTATATTTTTGGTGCGAGTATAAATAATTAGTAGGGAACCACAAATGGTGTCTCAACAGCCATAGTGATATAGATGGTGTATTCATAAACAAGGGTACAAATTTACATAGATAGAGTAAAATAATTACAAAAAATTATACGTTGTTGTAGTTAATATCTAATAAGAAAGTAAATTTAAAATTAAGAGGTGTCATAAAGTTGATATGAATTTAATTAAAACATAAAAAATATAAGTTATTATAGAATATGACATAGATAATGTTCATCCAGATCAACTGAACCTTCATTGTTCAATTTCTAAAAATCATGTAGTAAACATATCCATTATGAGAGCACCAAACATAATAATAATTCAACCAAACCCATCCAAAATAGGTGGAAACTTACACAAACACATATATATCGATATATATATATATATATATCTTTAATCATATCCTAGTGAGAAAATGTATATAAATTACTTATCTATATAGGATACATGTTCTCGCATATGGAGATACTGTATATAAATTATCATCACTCAGAAGGACCATCATCTCATTAAATGGAATATTTATATTCATAACTACAATATTATAAATATATATAGTTCCTTCTATATATTTATTTATATCCTCTTAGAGAGGAGTATATCAGTTTTATTTTTTAAATTACCATGTTTTACCAGTAAATATTCCTCTATCTAGAACTTAAAAGACACAGTTTGAACACAATACTATGAAATATATAATAAAGAAAATCTATATTCACAAATCACTATAAATTGAAATCTCAGAAAATGGTACTCAAATCAATAATAAATAACAGAAAAAAATCCATGGATATCATATACTAAAAATAAACATGACATAATCATAGTAATAAGCTTGTTCGATATCAATAGTAAACAGTCTTTATATCAAATAGTGAACATTATTTACATCATAATAATTAAAATTATATTTAACAATAGTAGACATAATCATAATAAACTAATAGACATCCATTTAGTAAGATCATTCTTTTTTAAATTCAATCATATCCCAAGATAATGTATGTTTAACATCATATCATTCTAATTGGATGACAAAAAAGAAAATACTAAAGGCATAAAAATGGTTTGCATAGTCTTGATAAGATAAACAAGGTACTATATGAATGACATGTTAAATTACAATATTTGAATATCATAATGAAGTTATAGACAATGAAACAAGAATGATATATCGGCACTATTGTCACCATATACATTTTGGGTTTGGTTCAATAATCCATCATTAATCATATTATAATTAAATAAGAATCCCTTATAATTACCCAAAAAGGGTCCATCTAATTACAATTTAGAAATGTAACAATACCAAAATAATTTTCAACCCATCTTATTAGTACCAATTATGTGGAATAAAACTATTTCCGTCCTTACAACTTGTGAATGAATTATAAGCACCATTTATGAGATTAAATCTATAAAAGAAACTAAGCGAGTGATTCCATGAAATGTTCTTACAATGTAATATAATATAAATAAAAAGGTCAAAACCAATATATATTAATGAATTTAAGACAAATTTAAGACATATTTTACATAGTTTTAGAAAAATTAAATCAATACCATTTATCACATGATGTAAATTGACATTCTCGGACCAGTGTGAGATCACTGAGAGGGGGAGGGGTTGAATCAATGATCCCAATAACTTTCTTCAAATTGTTTCCTTTTAATGAAACCATTGTGGATTGTAAAATTCTTGATCCAATCATCTAGTGCCTCACCACCTTACCTAAAATAATTTTATAAATACAAAGGCACCTAATATAATGATTTATAATGTTTAGTATAAAGACTGAATCCTTTATTTTTAGGTTATTCTTACAAACACTATTTATTGAAAAAAATCTTATTATAAATTACAATGGTTGATACAATGTCACATTATATCTCTCCTGAATCCTAATTGGAGGCATGTTATACTGAATCCCATTGTTGTACTTGAATCCACATTAACCTGCTCCTAAATCCACTCTAATGTATTTTCTCTTAAATCTCACCAGTGACTCATTCTTCTCGAAAATGAATTTGGGAGAATTATTTCCTTATTTAAGTTGTGATACATTAAAATATTTTATATAGATCTTCCTCTATGATCTCACTAAATATAAATCAATTATATACCCTTTAAGTATCTTCAACATCCATTCAAATAGTATGTATGGATTTCTAAATAATTGTGACAACCTATATATAATCAATTTCCTCCACGAAAAGTTTCGTATAAAAATAATATTTACTGAAAATAATTCTATACCTCACATGGATGTGTAAATTTTTTATAAAAAAATTATTCAATGATAATTTATCATGGAATAATACATTCAAATCTCAATTACAATTCATTCTTGAAATTTGCATTGAAGTATCTCACTTGCACATCATGCATGGATATTTCATGGTCCATGACATCTAAAACCTTCGAACATGTGGTGTCCAAATATTTAATATATTTTAGTTATTTTCATATGTGGACCTCCATGTGTGCATGGGAATGGATGCATAAAAATTAATTCACACAATAGTATGAACACACATTGTCCACTTTATCTCATTATTCCTTCCCATAAATCTAGTATGAACACACTATCTAGTATCATCATTAAGAAACAATATAAATTATCTTATAAAAAACCCAACATGAAAATAGTATAAATGGAGATTTCACTATTCTTATTTGCGCAAGTTACTCTTCACAAAACTTAGTGTTGGTGACACTACATCACAGTGTCCCAAATAATTTAATGAAAGTCACAAGCAGTTCACGAAATAATTCTTTTCTAAATTAATTGTTTTCATGATCTTAATCTATTTATTTTCATCCAAATAATGAATGGATACTTTATTCAAATAATTTCATGAAACATTCTTCCTAAAATTAATTGTTTTCATGCTCTTAATCTATTTATTTTCATCCAAATAATGAATGGATACTTTATTAAAAATTATTAAATCTTTAGCACATTCCATTAATCCTTGAAAATTATTTCAATAATCGACATAGTTAAACATAAGTACTTTCTCAGGAATGACATATATTTCCACCAATTAAGTCCGTAACAATATTTCATGCCTCACCACTTCTTCCAGAAAAACATGTTGAAATATTTACAAGGATAAATTTCATGTAATTCAATATAATTTTATTAAATAATTATATTTCTATTCTAAATTAATATCCTCTTTATCTGAATTCCTATTAACCCATCATTGACAATAAATTCAACACTTATGTTAAATAATCCCCCATTTGAATTTTTTTCAATAACAACACATTTCATAATTGTTAATATGTTATGAAAAAATTCTTCCCCATTTTGAAAATCAAATAAAAAGGGTAAGTATGGTCTTTAGAAATCATATTTCATAGAGATATTTTTCTCCTCCATTGTATGATTATTTCTAGAACACTTTTTAGGGAGGGATGATATCACAATCATTTCTTAAGAAAGGTGACCAGAGTAAATAAAATCTGTGTCTACATGCGTAATCTGAGTGTTTAAAACTAGATAGATATAACCAAAGATGAATATAAAATCCATAAATGTACAATACATGTGAAATAATTCTATGAAAATCTAAAATTTTCTTCTATGGGTTAGAAATAATCATACATTTCAATGAAATGATAATTCCTTCACACAGTTCAACAAAAACATTAGTATGTTCATGTGAAAATTTATAGATACCACTTTTTCTCAACAATTCATCAACCAAGAACTCCCACTTAATTAATATTTTTATCAAAATTATGATTTATGGAAGGAAGTGTGATAAGAAAACCTTATTTTTAACTTTTATATAGCCATTTAGAAGTTCTACATTAACTAGATTGTTAATATTTAACAGTTTTGTTTCATCAATTACCTCAACCTCAGGGCATGTAACCATATATTTAAACTCCCTAAATTTTAATAATAAATTATTAATATATAAGGGAATTGGGAGAGGCTTCTTGATTCTTCAGAGATATTATTCATACTGAGATCTTTCTTTCAATATGGAAATATTCTTCTTTTTTAGATTTAAAATGATATGTGTTTCCTTTCTTCCTTTTGTTAGAGTGTTTGATTGATCAGTCCTCATTGGTCAATAGTTATTATATGGATTTATCAAATTTTCTATTGCAAGGAGAGTTACATTTATCTTTTCATAGATTCTTCATGATTTCTTATTGGGATGGTATATTTATCATACAATGTTTTATTTCTCGATATGTTTTCGAACACCTTTAACACATAAGCATTTTGAAGTCCTAATTTAGATATTAATTAGCATCAATATCAATTTATTAAACTATTAAAAATTTATTTATTTTGCATCATCATGTTTCTAATATTCTTATTTTTAGGAATTTTATAGTTGTCCAGGCTATATAACAAAATATTTATTCATAATGTTATCATATCATTGGAGTTATCACTTTATAAACTAAGTACTATAAATTTCTTCACTATGTGAGTTCTTTTCATATTTACATTGTGACTAATATCACATAGTGATGTAACTCTACATTTGTCAAACTGCTAAGTATCTTGACTATATCATCCAAAAACTACATTACATTATTAACACTTGTTCTTAGTTAATAGTTTAACTCATATCTTGGTCCCAATACACTCCTTCTAATAATATAATATCTTATGATTAGTATTTTACTCCCATGATTCATTCATCATTTCTGGTAGTGAGATGTCACACTAAAATGAATAATATTAATGACCTAACACTCCAGAACACCATTGATATCTTTTAAACTATGATCTTATTAGACTGATAATTGTTTCTATAAATTGTTATTTCGAGATTTTCATCAATTGTGGGTGTTTATACATAGTAAGAATCCTTCTAGATGAATTAGTCTGATCTCCCTTTGAGGAAAACCTTTTCCCATTTTCTCATTTGGTTTATCAAGATTTATTGTTTTTTCTTGGGTCTACATTGATAGAAATAAAAATTATACACTGAAATTCAATGGGTATAAAAAAACCTTTATCTTTTTATTATTATTCCTAGTAACTTTATAAGATTAAACATTAATCTCAACACCTTTGGTGAATTCTTCTTTCATATTATTCAACTCACTTTGATATGTAAGGAATTTAGACTATGTCATAGATAATTGTATCTATTTATCAGTAATTATTTCTTCAAGATAATTCACTATCTTATCATGTTCAAAAAATATCAACTTGTTTTATTTTAAATCATGAAGGAATGTTATTTCATTATCGTAGATTTCATCAATTTTGAGTGATTTTTCATTAGATTCATTTTGTTTCCTTTCTAGATTTATTAATTTCTGCACATATGACCTTATCTCATTAAGGATTGTCTCAAATTTATTAACATGTTCTTCATTTAAATTTATTATTTTTCTATTCACCTACTTGAGATTTATTTTATTATATAGATTAGCGTATAGATTATCTTTTATATACCATTCTAGCTCAGATATCATTTTACATTAAGCACATTCAAATATATATTTTTTATGTTTTGGATTTTTTTTATAAATACTTGCAAATTTCTAGAATTTAAATCATCTTCTAACCAACTACTTGATGAAGAGGACTCATAAATTTCATTACTCATCATATTTATTCTATTTTTCTTTTTATTATTATTCGTTTTCCCCTCACAGTCACCCTTTTTTTGTTTCTAGGATTTTATCTTGAAGTATTGTTTTTCTTCATTTGAATCATTGATATTTCATTTATACGTTATATATTAATATGAAAAATTTACAGAACCATGAAAATTGAATAACATTAGTGCATTCATTCCTTTTTTAATTTCTCCTTTGTTACACATTCATATAAACAAGACCCTCATTAAACTGTAATTATCTTCAGCTTCCTTATTATTTAAATCAATTGATTTTTGTTATTCATAAACTATATCTTTACCGCTTCTCAAGGATTCAAGGGCCATATAATATTTTTTCCTACTTCTTAAAAGATGGAGTTTTTCTCATTTAAAATTCTATGTGAATATTATGAAATCATCCAAAGGTATATCGTTAGAGTCTTCAAGTGAAGAATCATTTGGTTTAAATATAGTTTGAATGGTTCTCATCAGTTTATTTAAAATGGATGAGTCATCTTGCTTCTCTAAAATACCTCAAATGATACTAAAAAAATCATTTACTCGAATAAATTAGTAATAAACACTTTCATAATCACTAATTTTGAAATATTTTAGTTTTATTATCTGTATTTGAATATTCTATTCCTTGACTTTATGATATCTTTACTAACTAATCCATAGTTTATCCAAGATATCTGTGGTGGTTTAGGGACCTACAACTTTAATGTAATACATTATTTATTACACCATAAAAATTTAATTTTTCATGTTTCCATCTATCTCTATGTTCCTTTTATCATCAAAATCTATTATATCATTCTAAATAAATGTTTTTAATACTAATATATATACTTTTATCACTTTTAACTCAATATGTAGAAGATATGGTATCATCATATTTCTCCATTCATGATATTTCTCATCATTGAAAATGAGAATGATAGTTTTATTTATTAAATTCATGTTCTCCATCCTTAAAAGTATATATGATCATTAAGATAATACCTTCACATTAATGATAATTAAAGTTAAAAGATCAATGTAAAATCACTAAGAGGGGTAGAAGTGAATCTTTGATGCATTTTTTTTTAAAAAAAATTGTTATTTTAAATTAAAACAAATTTTTTTATTAAAGAATAAATCCAATATTCTTTCCTATCACAATATTAACATGAATTATTATATAAATATATACAAAAAAGAAAATGATTCTTATGGATTGGCACAAAGACCAACACTTTTTCAGGTAGTTTATTCTCCCAAAATAGTATTTTACACTAATCTTATTATCAATTTTAATTGTTTATACAAAGTCAAACATTATCTATATAGGATTCTCAAAGTTTGTTTAGTGAACTATATCATATAGTGTTACTATAATAAATGTTTTTCCTAATAGAATCCATACCAAAGTCTCCTACTCCTAAATCATGGATGATACTTCTCATAACCCCATATATAATTAAGTGACTTCCTCATTTATTCATGGAATGATCCACTATAGGATGATCTATTGATCTAACTCCCTGAGATCACTAAATATGAATTTCTTATATACCCATAAAGAATTTTGAAAAACTACATAAAGCGTATTTTAGTCTTACTCAATAATTATGATCATGAGTATAGGACCAGTTCCCTCAGTTTAAATTTCTTTTGGAAATTAATCCTTTGTAAAATGAAGGACTATACCCACATGAAGATTTGATAGTTGTGTAAATAAATTCATTAATGAAATTTTATTCAAGAATAACACCTGAAAATTCTCAACTCGACTTGCTTTTTGAATCCTCAATCTAGGTATCTCACTTGAACATCATGCATAGATATTGTATGGTGCATGAAATCTAAAACCTAGCACATTTTATGTTCAATTATGTATACTGGGGTATCTTAAATCACATGAACCACATGCCACATGGGACATGACTCACTATCAATGGCCCACTGACCTCTTGGAACAACCTATGTTCCCTTACTCAGGCGCTTGTTCCTATAGTCCCTATATATGATCCCACACACCTACCACCACATGGGCATATGAGATGTAACCCATTCATAGTTTTGATCCACCTCTAATAGTGGAGGGATTATTTTGATCCTAGAATAATGGGTGAACAATTTTTTATGTAAGGCCTAGAAGATATATATTTAGAATAATTATAGAATGTATAAATAATGAAATATTCTTCTTTAACAATTATTCTTAAAAAATGTTTCCCCCAGGTGGCAGCTCAGTGGATGGTTCCCCTGTGGGCCTCACTGAGGTATCAAGATCCAGTCTCACTAAGTTTATAACTATACTACTTGTTGAATGATTTTTTGTTCTATATCCCCTTCCCCGAATAAAATAAATCTTGGGACTCAAATTTTAATTATTCATAAATACTTTTATATCTTTTTCATAGACTTATTTTAAATTTATTCTCAAATAATTAATCATACAAAATAATCATTTAATGGGTTTATTATATTCACCTTTATTCCAATATGGAATGACCACTTGTTACGATTTGGTACACTTCTTAGAAAATTTCATTAATAATGGGAAATCCATTTTATAATTATTTGAGTTAAACATATAGAATTTCTTAATCATGAGATATAATGTCATCAATTGAGTCTAGAAAAGTTATCCAAGAATCACCAATTCTTCCACAATCACATATTGTCATATTAAAATGAAATTTTTTCCTAGAATAACATCAAATGTTATAAAAATAATTTAGGAAACTTCAATAATAAATAAAAATTTATCAAAATTCATACTAACACATCATTACAAAAGAAGAAACACTTAGGTTTAGAATTTTTTTGGAAGGATCCATTATTAATATTTGTTTAATTGGATAATATAGTTATTTTAAATAATTGATTAAGAATAGGGAAATCCCATGGGTTTTGTTTAATATATAAGAAAAAACCTCCGCAAAACATGATTTTTTATAGAAAAACATTTTATGTTGTTTAGTTCTTACGTAACCCATATCTAGATGAAAACTCAATTTCATTAAAAACTCTATGTAGATTTTCATGAATCTTTATGGTATGTTTGAAAAATAAAAACAAGGTATTGAGTTACTATAACTTTTTCCCAACTGCTAACCCAACCATTATCTCATCATAAATGAAAACAATTAAGTTTAGGATATAGTTGATTCATTAGATTATAATTCATTCATTTTTTGGGGGAATTAGTGAAACTATTGTATAACACATAAGTGAGGCCAAAATGTAATGCTTTGATCTGGAAAGAAGACCCTAAATGTTCAACTCACGTAAATGTTAAAAAATCACTATCAAAACTCATTTGGTAGGAGTGTATGAGATAACCATCCCCAATAAGTAATATGAATGGTCATCCACACCCACCCAAGATAAACATGATTTTTAGAGACAATGATTTTATATGTAATCAAATAAAAAAATTTAATATACAATGTTCTTATAAACATCAAGAATAAAAAAATAGAATAACTTGTTTAACCTGAAAATACTTTGGTAATACTAAAATCATTATTAAAAATTACATAGGAAAACTAAAAATTCGTATATATTAATATATGAGTTAACATTTATTAATGTTTTGGAAAATATTAGGGAATAATGTCTTATGCCTAGCCTATAGATCACTCCGATGGTCAATACCACCTAATAATACCAAAATATATCTTTTCCAATTAACATTAATCATTGAGGAAGCACATAAAAACAATATAACAAGAATTTCATAAACTAGAGTCCCAATTAACATGATCACAAAAATTAAAGGATATTTAAATACAAAGGGAAATTTAAAAATCCCCAAAAATTCATCGAATATAATGAAATACTAGAGCCCAAATTCACTAATATAAATCATATTCAAATTTTCTCCCTAATACGAAGAAAATCATACAGTAAACCATTCCACAATCACCTTCCATAAAAATAAATATGAATAATGATAACCAAACCGATAGAGGCTTTATTGAACTATGAAGTATAGAATCCCTAAACCATGTGGTGATTTCTCCAAGATATAGTGGAATCACATTACCAATTACATATTAAGGGAAATGTTGAAAATAAGATGAAATTGATATGGGAAGAGAATATGGGGGAAATGAATATAATTAATTAGTTTAATGGACCCCATTGAAATACACTAGGATTATCGGAGGGTAGGGGATGAAAGAGGCATTGATGTGACATAGGAGGAGTAAAAATTAACTAAGAAGAGGAATATATCATATGAAGGAAGAAATGAAAAAATAATGGATACAAAGGATTTGACAACAAGACCCTTATTTAATAAACAAGAGGCCACACTAATAATAACCTAATTTGGAAACACCATGTACATAATCAAAATCCTAAGCCCCATCAGCCTCTTCCTGGTCTTCTAGGTACTAGAAAACCTCTCATTAGGTACCAGTTGTCACCTAATGTTGGAAGCTATGTGGGAAACATCTTCTTAGGAATTCAAACTCACAAAAAAAACAATTTCTAAAAATACAGATTAATTCCTCCTAAAAAACATAAATAATATAGAAATAATCATATTAAAAACAACCACTCAACCAAAAAATATATTCAAATGATGTCTCATTTCAACTACATTAAATTAATAAAATTAACCAAAAATTAAAATGACTAGAACAAGATCTAATAGAGTTATATAAAATAAATTAGGTTATGTATTGATTCACATTGGTGGAATGGTGATGTCACTATATCGCATTACAAAATGGTGTCACAATGATTCATATTTTATATGATTTTGATTCTTAGAAAATTATTAGTAATGAGAATGTTTGTTAATATTTGCATCCGAATGGTGTGACCATTTTTATCTTATTTTTAGCATGATCATAATCATAATCTATATCACTAGGGAAGTGTGAGATAGTGGGGATTGGTTTATATGAGTTATGATTGGGGAATTCCTAATAAATGATTTTTCATTGATTATTAAATTCACATATATTTAGGATAAATGTTGAGGTATTCTCAAATCATATTCATCATATTGATATGTGACATATGAGTGAGTATATGTGATTATTCATTGACTGTGAATAGAATAATGAAATTGAATTGAATTCAATGATTATATTATGAATAGTTTGGTCTATGTTATCCCAAATAAGTTATTCATGATGAAATACTTAACTAATGTTACTGAGATGTGCATTATGGCCTTTTGTGGTTAAATATATTTTCTTATAGATTTATTATATTTTGGTGTAGTGATTAATGTGTGATGATGATAATTTAGATATGACAAAAAAATCAATGTGATTTTTTCTGGTTTTATGTACTTTTTATTTCAATACATATGTGGGGATAATGATGATTGGGAATAATGGGGAGGTTTGATAGGTGAATGAAAAGTAGGAAAAATGTGGGATTTTTGATAGATTATAAACAAATTTTTTTGATTCTATATTGTTTTGATTTAATTTGGTGATGTTTAAAACATTGTATTATAATGATGATTCATATATTTAAATAGTTATAAATGGGGATATATTTATTGATGAAGCAATGCGAATAATTAGAAATAAATAAAAAATGATTTTCATAATTTATAATTTATATTTAGAATAATGTTAAATGGGAAATAATAATATTAATGTAACTTTTAGATGCTCTTGGCGCGGTCTAATGGGAAATGGCTTCCAAATGACTAAGTATTGTTTGGTTTGAACCATTGTGTATAAGTTTTAGGATTTTAAAATTGAGAATATTTTAATTTATTTAAATCCATGATTGCAATATGAGGCTAATTAATCTGAGTTTGATATGTTAGAGTAATTATTTTATTATTATGAAAATATATAGTGTTTAAATTATAATTCTAGAGATGAATTTAAAGGAACACATGAGCAGGTGTATAAGATAAAATAACTATATTTTTTCTGGATTGAATTTAATTTATTTAGCATTGTTGTTAAATCCTTCTTTAAAATGATTATGGGTAATGAAAAGAGATTTTAAGTATCAAGTAAATTTTGATTGAATATAATTTTTCATAATAAATTATAGATTGTATTATTGAATTGAATAAATATTATTATAATTTATGTGATGTCATTGGATCATTTTTGTATGTTTATTTTTAAATATTATATGACATGTGTTATAAAATAGAGATGTAAACTTTTTGACACTTATGTTTTAAAAGGTAAATATGTAATTATAAAAAATTAAAATTAGATTTTAAATCATAATGTGAGATTTTAAAATTATAATAAATTATAACATAATGACCACATGTGTCGAATGATTAATTTATGTATGTTTTGATTGAAATAAATTGAGTTAAATGGTTCATGTATAGTAGAAATGGGGATGTGACAATATGTTTTTTTACCTAAGCAATTTTTACATGGAAATAATCATTAAATAAAAAATTATAATTAAAAAGAGGCATAATGGAATATTATAGAATGAGTTAAATTTCTATCCTGTATGGTCAAATGTTCAATTTTTTTTAGTTTTATGATAAACATTATACGTATTTGAAATTGTTAAATTACTAGTGTAAGTGGATATTTTCCCCATTGGGGTTAATGTATAATGATTTCTAGAAAGAAATTGAACACGATGACTATAAACATTGGATCCAAATAAATTAAATTGGTAATTTATAGTTAATAGATATAATCTTTGTTAACATTTTGTAAAGAAATTTTTTAAAAAATTTAAATTGATATTTTAAATTTGAATTAGGAATTTTGTCTTATTGTTATTATTTCTATAATTAGTTTGGAGCCCCACTCCAGATATGGTGCCACTAAGTGGTGGGGTGAATCATTAGTCCCCTCATTTTATGAAATATTTTTAATCTTTAATTTGACCTCTTGACTCGTTAAGGTACTCAATACACTGTGTGTAATATGTAAATCTCACATCATATGTGGTAATAATAATTGAGAGAGAAACAAAAAAATTTACAAGGTTTGGTATAAACACCTACTACATTCCATGTCGGTCATACCACCCTACATGGATTCTATACTATAATAGTATTATAAATTATAATGGATTATGGTATAACCAGTTATACCACCATTAATTGATCCTCTAGTCAATTTCTGATATACTCCCCAGCAATCCAAATCTTCTACCTCAGTTGGTTAGACCCCAATAATCATTTCCACCTTAGTTCAAACTGAGATACTTCATGTACTCTAGACCCAACTGGGTGATGATTTCTGCTCCTAGAACCACCAAGAAAACATCAACTACTCCATTAACCAACCAAAATAATTCACACTTCCTAAATTCTAAATCCATTGCAGGATAAACTTATTATTTTTCTCCTTGAGATCACTAAATCAAAATTGATACAGTACAATTGAAGTAACATCAACAAACAATAATGTATTATTTCGGTCTTGATGAAGTATATAAGATCACTTTTAGATAATCAGTTTCATTAGTGAAATAAATTCTTGGTAGGAAATTCTTTCTTCTAATGATGAAGACACAACCTTAATTAGAAGTGTCCAAGTGGTGCAGACAATATCTCTAACAATATTTTATGCAATAAGGATCCTCCACAGTATTATAATACTGAAAAATATGATATGAACTCTTTTGATACCGTTCATGAATTCCTTCTCTAGTTCGTTACACACTATTCATTGAAATCATATTAGTTTAACATTTCTCAGTCTTCATTCTTGTGTAATATAATGTAAGGAATCCTATCTTTGGAAGCCTAGGGAACTATATATTATTTTTTATAATTTTATGTGAAATATCAACTTGTATATATTTTAAATCATTTTATCTAAAGTAATCATGACCACATGTTATTCATATATACATGAAGTTTCCTTTTTCTACTATCTTGTGATGAATCATGAGTGCATATGAATGTTTTTCTATGAGGAAGCCTATCAAACAACTCTTACAAACATCCTTCTTTAATCCTTTAATTATTTTTATTTCATAATGTATGACAATATTTATGTATGAATTAAAGAATGCACCATCTCCTTCATAAAAACCCGAATGGGTGTGGGTCATTGTTCTGATGATTATGGGTGAACACGAAATTCAAAAACATCACCTTCATGCTATTGTATCATGAGTCTTGCTTTATGAAAACCTAGAGGAATAAACACAAGTGTATTAAGTGATCCAAAATGGATTCACAAAACTAGTTCTTCATGTGTCTATTCATGTGTTAATTATAGGTTGATTTCCATGGGTTCTCTTTTTCATGATAGATTAGTTATATCGAGAATCCCTTTATGAAATAATGTTTTTTTGGAACTATTTTTTTTTGGAAAAAATGCTATCATCAACAATATGAAAAAATATCTTCATCCATGCCCTTTTGTATTTAAATATTGTTCTCCAACTCCACTCTTATGATATTTTAGACACATCAAGGCTCAGATAAAAATTTCATGTCACAGATTTCAAAAATAGTAAATCTTTCAGAGTTTCTTAAAATAATTATTCCAAAAAGTGGGTGTCTTATGTTATGGAAGTAATCATTTTCTCCTCATGTACATGTGATGTGGATTGTGTGCCGCTCCTTGTTTTAATTTTTGAACTGATCTAGTATTTTAGATACTAAAATAGTCTCAAGTTTCATCATATAAACCTTTTAAAATCATAAAATATTAAGGTTTTAATTCATGAAAGAAGGATAATGAATGCATGATATCAAGTTGAACCATTCACTATGTTTTCTAAGATGGTATCAATCACTAAATATGGTTATAAATCTAGTGTAGTATGTGAAATCATACTTGTGCCTTTGGGGAGGCATTATGTGTTATGGAAGTTAATGAAGATGATGATCTAACACTATGGCTCAAATTACATTGATCATATGGATTTGGATATGACTGTATCTTTTTTGATTGGAGGAATAATATCCATATGTGAGTCCCACATCAATCATTCTCCCATTTGGGATCACCAATTTATACTTCCTTGTGGTCTTGAATACATGAAAAGTAGAATGCATTCTTCCCCCATTCCCACACTACACAAACCTTCCCAATGGCCCTTGTGACCCACACATGCCCAATGTAACCTCCTTATGTGATCACTATGCTCTGTTAGAACTTTGTAAGACAATATCCCACCCCTTTTATTGTGGGATGGCTAGGTTTATTTTCTCCCACATAGTCAACCCCTAGGGTCCCATTTGAGGTTAATGCTATTCTTGACTGGCCCATGGTTGGCCATTATTTCTTAATTAAGTCCCATTATGACAATATATAGATTATATTATATGTATAGAATATATCATCAAGTCTTACTAAATTTCTTCATGAAAAACAAATATTATTTTTCATGGATTTCATTTAATTCTTCCTGAAATAATAAAATATTTCAGGGTGATATTCAATTATTCCAATCGATATTCTTCCTTCATTTATGTAATACAAATTTCTGACCATATTGAAACCTTTTTTTTGAATGTAATTTCTTTCCTAAAATTGTCACATTTTACCTAATGAAATTCCCATGTATAAAATCTAATCAGTCTAGTGAATCCATAAAAATTTTCAATGAATCCCCTCTTCCTCATTAACAAACAAATCAAAAAATTACACTTCATTGAAAAAAATTTACACTAGGGATAAAAATATTGTCTTTTTATATTTTTCAATATCTCTTCACATATTTAATTGTAAATATATGTGATAAAAATTATCCCCCTTATTGGAACTAAAATTTAAAGGTTATGTTTTTGTATTTTTGTATATATTCATCTACATTTTATTGCACTCAAAATTGTATTCCCATTTAACCAAGAGAAGGATAAAACCACAAAATTCTCTTACAAAATGCCCTTAAATTTGCCTAAGATAAGTGTATATGGGCTAACCTAGTGTGGAAAACTAGACTGATATAAAAATGAAGTATCTATTGTCCATAAACTACATTGTAGGTGATATAATGATCATAAATTATTATTTATCATTTTAGGGGTTACACGTAATCAGATTTATCAATAAAAATAATAATAATACACATAATTTAACAAACACATCATATTTGTTTTGCTGAAAAAGGTATAACTCACCCATTACATCATCTTTTCATCAACCAAGAACTCACCCTAAATTGATTTTATTTATAAAATTAATAATGATGTATGAAAGTGGTATTATTAGACACGATCTTCTAATTATATAAATCTATCTCGGAATTCCACATTCACCATGTAGTGAAAATTTAATTTCATTAACTCATCAACACCCCATTAATGGATGCACAAATTTACTTATATTACCTACATGTAATTATAAAAAAGCATATATATATAATTTTTAATAACGAGGAACCTTATTGTTCTCAAGGAGTAATATTTAGTCTATGAACTAACTCTCAACTTGGGCCAGTCTGTTCTCCCAATAATAGTCGAATTCTCCTCAAATTTTTATTAAATAACTATTTACACTTTAGCTTCCATAATAAATTTTCTTCCTTTAACTTTATCATGTTTTCTTAGCATCCTTCAATTACTGATCCAATATGAGTTGTTTTTTAAACAACTAAGAACTATTTCTTGGAATTTTCTATCATCTTAAGATTTTCACAAGACTTTCCAATATTTTTATATTGAAGTATGTTCCCTAATTTTCCATTTTAAGTCTCTTTACTTTTACAACATAGAAAACATATCCTTGAAATAGTTTCTTTCATTTCTTATCTATGTTACCATTTGACCACATCTTCCAAAAAATCATTTCAACAATTATATTTTTTTTAGAATTGGAATCATGGATTGATTTTTTCCACACCATTACTTCTATGATAACTTGATATCATATTTTAAAAATCATATCCCATTGATTCATGTTTTTTTCGAAATAACATGTTATATCTACAAGATTTGGATTTACTCACATATATTTCATAGCACCAGAAGGCCCCCTAAATATAATATTCCACCTTGATATGCATTCAATTCATTCACTTGTTGTTCCTATAACTCTTTAAACTAAGCATTCATATACTTGGTGGAAGTGACTTTCTTGAAATATATCTTCCCCCATTTAATTTAGGAGTGGATCAGTCAATTTTTTTTTTGGTTCAACTATGTTTAGATTTATTTTTTTCACCTACAATATTTGAAATAATAATCTTCCTTTGAGAGTGATTTGGGGAAGATCTCTCTTTACTGTTTGGTCCTTTCATTTTAGTAGAATTCAAAGAATATCCTTTAACGATATTGTACTTAGTGTAATATTTGTTACTTCCCATATCATTAGATTTCTCCCTAAATACATACCTTCTATTATTTCCATGAATTTACCCATTATTCCAAATGTCTGATACGTTTTTCCAAAACATCCCACAACACCAATAATAGAATATTAATATCATTCCTCTATTTTTGGTGTAGTATATAAAAATTTCATATACTATGAAACATTCTATTTTTGACTGGAACTAACACACTTTTGGACACATATTGTGAAAAAAATATTTATAAATATCTTCTCATGCACCCATAATGTTGTGGGATGATTAGGATTTTCACCATATATATTCTCCCAGAGTCCAGTTTGGAACCCCTAACAACACATGAAACAAAATTAGGGAATAATACAGTTTTTTAGTTACACTTTAACTTCTTCTTAGTGGATATTTTCTTTTTATTATAAGATGATCTTATGATTTCCATAGAGTCACGATCCATAATGAAAACTTATGTGGAGTTATATTTTTTATAGCTAAATGGAATGTTTGAACATGTGGTGATTCTTGATTTTGAAATCTATTAACCATGTCTAAACACATTAGGTTAAGAGATTTATTATCATTCAAAACTGATATCATGTTGTCTTCCCAACCCTCTATGTTTTTTTATTTGTTCTTCACACATTTTTTCTAGATTCTTACAGATAATTATCAAGCAACTTCACCGTATTATATTTATCCTCTAACTGATAAAATATTTGAAAACTATTGAAACTCTTTAAAAAATTTCAAGTTCACGGTTGGATTCCTCACAAAAAGTATCAATGAAATATTTATAAAATTTTTTATTTTCAAATATTCAATAAATTCAACTTATATTTCATTTAAGTGATAAATTGTTTAATCATTTTTCATTAAAATGTATTTTTAGAGTACTTAATATAAGAACCTTCTTAGATAATGACTCATACATACAATTAAAATCTTTTTATGGATATAAATTTTTAGCTTGAAGTCCCTTGAAAATCCCCATAATAAAATTAAACACTTCCTTGAGAAATTTCTTCATATGTTCATTTAATTCAAATTGACGATCAATAAATGATACATTATCATCACATCATGAACGGATTCATCAATTCAATCATAATGAATAGAATTGTTTTATGTTATACTATTTATATTACATTCAATTGGATATGTCTATCTATTCAATAAAATATTGTTCTTAAGCATTCTTTTTTATATTTTCTTATTATTCTTTAGAGTATGTGAAAATATATATATTAGTATCTGTTGGAATTGTTTAAATTTTCTTCATCTAGTTTTAATCCCTGATTTTAGAAAATAATCACTTTATAATGGTTCAATAAGATCTTTAGAGGGAACCTGTACTATGATACCACATGTAGAAGACGAGTTTGGATTAGGTTACACTGAGCGTTTGGGTTAGTTTCTGGTACAATCATTTTATAATTTCTATTTTACTTTTTAATTCAACCACTTGGAGTTATTATGGTTATCAATCCAATCAGTGGTATCTCTAAATCTCACCTCATGTGAAATAGAAATAAAATAGAGTGCATCTCACTTTATTTATAAGATTTAATAAAAAGAAGCATTCCCTACCATGATGGTTATATCCCCAACATGGAATATCCACTATAATATTAATTTCTATTAATGCGGCTTAGGATGTGCATGGTTAGACCCCCCAAATACAATCCCCCAGTTAATTATGGTTATACACTTAGTAAAAAAACTTGTATGCCTCATTCATTTATACCCCCAACCATATACCTCAGTTCTTATCTCTAATTAATACACATATTATTCTCTAGAACTATTTAAGAGACTCATTTGAGTCCTAATACTAATAAAAAAATTGTGCTTACATCCAACACCAAAAATAAGAATTTACTTTAATTAATGTATTGATCCACTTCAATATAGTCATTTTATATTCCTCTACAATATCTCTAAATCACAGATTATTGTATATAATTTGAGTACCATATGAATCCACTAATCAGGTCTATCGATCATGCTCAATAATATATGATCACCTGTAGATAATCAGTTTCCTTAGGTCAAAAAATGAATGGGATATAATAATTTCTTCTAATGATGAATATCATACCTCAATTAAACGTTTTCACTTGGGGAACATAATATCTTCAATATTATTTTATGCAAGAAGGACAATGCATAGTCCTAGAATACTAAAATATCATATATGAACTCTTTGGATATTTTACTTAGATTCAATCTCATGATCACCATACACTACTCATGAAATAATATCACATGTGGATTTCTCAATATTTATGGATGCGTAATACACTGCAGGTAATTATAACTTTGTAAATCGTTGAATATATATATATATATTACCATTTAGTATTTTATGTAAAATATAAAATTGTATTTATTCTGATTCAATTTTTCTCAAGTGATTATTCATGAATGTATTTCTTGTAAGGATTCACTATCCAATTTCCAATATATTATTCAAAGACAAGAAGGCTTATAAATTTTTTGAATGAATCACTGTCGTTCTAGTTACACAAACTTCCTTTATTATTCCATTGTTTTTTTATTTCAGAGTGTCTCACTATATTCTTGTATACATGTAATCGTGAACCACATCCTTAATGAAAAATTCAATATATGTGGATCAATATTCTTCTACAAAAGTGTGTACACATCCTTATCAAATAGAACCTTGATGATAGTATAGTGTGGTTCAAGATTCAAAAAAACCAGGAGGAGTATATTTATGTATTTCACGAAATCTCAAATTGATTTATAGATCAATTACTTCATAAATATATTCGAGTGTAAAATACAATTTGAATAGCCATGAGATATATTCTTTTACGCAATAGAGTTCCATACATAATCTCATTGTAAAACAAGTTATTTCATAGTGACATGTTTTTCTCTAGATTAATGAATGCCTTCACAATATAGACTAAACATATCTTCAGAAAGTAACCATGGTATTTATAAATGTTTCTCCACCACCTATCCAATGATAATTTTTTTTTCATGAAGACACAATGAAAAAGTTTATCTCATTTGTATCTTAAACACTGAATCATTATGAATGTCAAAAAAATATCTATTATAAAGAAACATAATAATATCTTACGTAAGGTTTCAATATATCCTCACATTCATGCTCTGTTGATCATGTTCTACGCAAAATTTTGAATCATGAAATCATTCACTATTTTGGGTTTAGGAACAACCTCTTGTTTCTTTGTATCACATCAGTAGAATCCTAAACCTTGATTTATAACATGCATGAAAGATAGAGATTTCATGTTTGATAATGAGATGAATAAATCATTCTATTTTCAAAGTTGGTATCAATTATCAGAGATGGATGGAAATTGGGTGCCGTATATGTCATTGAACTAGGATTGTCAATGAGTTCGTAAGTGTTATGGAGGTTGAGAAAAATAAGGACATGATTATAAAACTCCAATTTCAGAAATCAAATAACCTTTATTATGTTCGTATCTTTTTATAGTGAAGGTACAATTTCTGCTTTCATGCATCCCACATCGTGAATTCACCAAGTTGGGATATCCTATTTATAATTATTTGGGTCCTAGCCCATATAATAAGTAGATTGTGGTCCACTCCTATACCCACTTGGCACACACCTACCTCACAAGCTCTACTAAACCGTGTTATCCCAACAAAACCTCAGTTTTTCCTCTGTGTGCTCTATGGTCACTACGCATGGCCAACCCCACATCCCTATTGCTATGGGTCAGCTTGTATGATTTCATCCCACAAGGATGACCCTTATGGTTTTAAATTTAGTTGATGTGAACCATTACAACCCATGGTTATATGCTATTTGTTTGAGTAATGTACCATATAAAAATAATATTATATTTTAAGTATATAATATTTCATCAAGCCTTCCTCAAATCCATCAACAAAAATAAATAGTGTTTTTAAGGATTTTTTAATTCCTCATGAAATAATAAAATATTTTCATATAAATGTTCAAATATTCTATCCCATATTCTTCATTCATTGATGTAAACAATGTGTAGCACCATATTGGCACAAGTATTTGAATAAAAGATCACTAAAAAATTCATCATATTTAATATAGATTACTTATCAAGCATGAAATCCATTTCAATCATGTGAATCCCTAAATATTTTCTACGAATCACTACTTCATAATGAAAATACCAAAAAAATATTAATAAATCATCAAAAAAAATTAGTCCCATGTCTTAACCATGAGTACATCGAAATAATTATAATTTGGGTCTTGATATAATTTTTTTTCTTTTAAAATGAAAAATACTACGATATAAAAATTGATAATAATATTTTGTGGTTATTTATGTATTTTAATTAAAATAGTGCACTATTGAAGCATGTTAGGAAATTTTTTATATTTCCTATAATTATTATGACATGAATGGTATTTTATAGAATGAAATATATTAAAATAGATTTTATTAAATTTTTTGTGGAAATTTAAAGACCAATGGGTTGAGTTTTTGATTGATTTGAAATTATATAATTGTATAGAATTCAGATTAATCATAGAGTAACCAAAGTATCATTTAATTAAGGTTAGAAGATTCATTCATGCGTAGTAATTATTGGTCATGTCTTATTACTCAATTTTATAGATTATTGTGGTATAGGTAATTCAATCAAAAATAATGGGTTAATGGTACAAAATGATGTTAAATTTGTGAAGGAATTTTATAAACCGTATCAATAAACACGAATAAACTAGATTTTGTGGATGGTTTTTGGTAATATATAGAGTGGAAATCATGGGTCATGTTGTGAACATTTCATGAAATTTAACTTATTCATTGAGTTTCAACATCAAAGTTTTTTATTCTAAAATGAATATGGGTAATCTTGAATGTTATTTATTATCATATGTGTAATATTATATATAATTTTGGGAGATATTTCAAGAATCATTAATTTTATTATGTGTTTTGAATTAGTGGTGGTGATTTAAGATTAATTATTATTACCATATTTATATATATTTATTTCTATAGAAAGTAATAGGAGAACCATTTTTGAAGGGATATGTTTTATATAGGGTTTTGTTTAATGAAATTATTATGAT
The DNA here is from genome assembly GCA_963277665.1 of Viscum album. Classification (NCBI taxonomy): domain Eukaryota; kingdom Viridiplantae; phylum Streptophyta; class Magnoliopsida; order Santalales; family Viscaceae; genus Viscum; species Viscum album. The sequence goes on from OY728120.1 coordinate 1,455,438,139, forward strand.
AGAGTATTCATTTTGGTGTGGAAATTCATATAAAAGGGATCCTCGTGTGAATTTATATCTTTTGAATAACCTAAAAAGAGTGAGATGATAATTGTGATGATGAAATGATTTATATTTTATTTTATTTTTTAGGGTTGATTATATCAATTTTTGGAGTTATAATTCAATTGAGATCCTAGTGATTAGAGACAATAAATGGAGATACATAGTGATGATTTTTGAGGATGAGGAGACTTATAGATGGGAGTTTTTAGTGATGAAATATTTATTTTTAGTCTTTTAAAATTTAGATTCAATGTTTTTAAATTTAGTTGAATAATTTTTCATTTAATTATGACGATTTGGGTGGAAGGGATGAGTATTAGGGGGATAAATATGTAATGATTACTATAATTTAGCAATTGGAACTACTTGGTATATAGAGACCCGAAGCTTGACGTACATGGACATTAAATTACTTTTGCGGAATACTTAATACATAACAAAAACAGACACACAGGGACCATAATAGTTTAGTGTCTTTGGAAACTTGGAACGTAATCTTCTAATCATGGTGAAAGATCTTCAATATCTCCCATAAAGATCTTCCCCTTTTTTCCTTACCTAAAACCTTTCTTTATATCCTGAGAAAAATAAAACATAAATAGGGTGAGCTCAAATGCTTAGTAAGGGTAAGCATGGATAAAATAAAACATAACAAATAAATTTGAACTTAAAAACATGAACATAATGTTTAAACATCAAAATCAAGAGCAATGACATAAAATGTGGAAGTAAGTAAGGCATAGATCGTAAAGAAAGATTAAGAATGATAAAATAGCATGGGAATAAAACAGGTAATTGTGGAAACCATTAAGAACATGATATGATTTCCATATTAGCCAAGGAATTGCTGCCAATACCATCTTAGTGGACAAATTCCCTTTCTGAATCGAGTTCACTCCTCATTCCAGTCCTGTATTACTGAACCGGTTTAACTTGCCGTTCCAGCCATGTATATCTTATGAGATATAAATCTGTACCCAACGCATTGGATGGAGATATAGGTCTCACAAATCTCATAATGAAATCATTCTTACTTGTGCCAAAAAATAAACATACATCATTCATAAAAACCCAATAAATAAAATGGGTTTCATAAATATCATCCCATCATCACATAATCCATATAAAAGAAATGGAAATCATTTCATAATAAGAGAAGTGAAACCATGTAAATCATAGAGAAATTATACTTGAAACATACACATATGAAATAATGTCATCTTAGACGAAAAATGGTTTTGATAAAACACTTGAAATGATTTCTTGAGGAAAATATCCTTTTTCTTCAAAATCATTTTCTTTTCACAAAATGTCATGCAATTTTAAAAGAAAACGATTTTGTTGAAAATAGTCATGAAATATTTTGTAGTAAGATTCATGAAAATAATTCTTTATAAAACCATAAAAATCCGTTCACTCCGTATAAGTTAAAAATAACATTCTCCTCATACTTCTGTCGGAAAAGTCAAAAATTACCTCGTATGGTAAAAAAAAAGAAAGATTCCTTCCATACGATGTGGTAAAAGTAAGAAAAGGGTAAAAATGTCTTAAACATACATGTATGTAAAGTAAACATTTTATGAAAACATTTTGAGAGCATATGGACATGGATAATAAACATAACCCCCTGTAAATACTTACGAGTAAACAATCTCGGATAAGAATGAGATTGGAATAATTATCCCTTACCTTAGGTCTGATATGATTCCTACGTATCTGAACCTCCTGTATAATGATTTAAATAATATCATTGACTAATTACAGAATCATATTCATTGTTATGAAATCATATATAGTTCATTTATGACTTTATATTACCCGTTCTTTTGTAAATTCAATGTTAAAGAGCGTTTTGGGTAAAATCGTTTCATTTGTCGTCCATGTTTTGACATGTAATTATTCATATGATTACATAGGCCATGATTACTTAATTCCAGAATATAAAAAATGATTTATATATAATATATATTCAGAATATACATATATATAATATATCGATAAAAGGAAAGAAATACACCGTTCATGGAGACGGTAGGTCGTACTTACGCATTAACGTTGTTTTCGTTTCCTCATTGAATTGAATGGAATTAATTGGATGACATACATATATATATACATAAATCCAGTATCATTATTATGTCATATATTTCATGATTTCTTATTATATATACTTTATAATCATTTATGAATGGTTAATCATTGAGAATGTATCTCATCGCGTCGTGGAGATGGTATTCCATACATGTGCACGAGCGATGATATCATTCCCATGATCGTGGAATTTTATTGGAGTGTATGTATAAAATAACAGAATCAATATCACTTTAAAATAATCATATATAGTTATTATTTACACCATTATACCCATCCAAGTAAGGTAGTGGTGGAAAATAGATTACAACACGACATGGAGACGGTATTCCATACGTACGCACGCGCGGTGATTTCGTTTTCCGTAGGATGGATAGATGATGAAATAGGGTTGTTTCATACTTATAACAACATATATGTATATGAGTGATACTTATGTTATTACTTCATAATGAAACAACCTATGAAGAAGAAGTGGAAGAAGAAATAAAGGTGAAATAATCGGTAACATACATTACCTCTTCTTTGAAGCGCCTCTTTGAGACCTCTAGATAGGGCACTAAAATTGGTCTTTGAAGAATACCAGGAGCTCTAAGATGTTTCTAAGGAATTATATAAGATAATTTTTCAGGGGTTGTACGAGTTTCAAGGCTCAAAATGGTGTGAGGAAGAGAGGGAGGAGGTGCCCTTCTATAAGAGAGGAGAGGGGCACCTTAGGAAAAACAAAAAATATTATTTTATTATAAAGTCATATTTGGTTTTTAATAGCTCAAAATTGAGTTATTTAAAATATAAGGAGGGGATGGGTCGAAATAATATCATACAATAGAATTTAGACAAGTTTAGGTTTCTATTTTAACCTTATCATTTAGATTTACTTTACGTTAAATAATTTTTCTTTTACCGTGTCTTCTTGTTTTCTTACACTATAAGGTTAATAAACGTACTATAACAAGCCAAAAGAACCCCAAGTTGTTTATTATTAATATATATAATCTTATATAAGTCAATTGGCCGAAACATAGATTTTTAGAAATAAAATAACAATTAATAACATAATATTTGTTTTAAAAACTATTTGATGTCAATTTTGACACTATTTGGCAATTGATTTTTTTGAAAATCATTATAGAATGATTAGTTCTAAAAAAGTTAACTAAATAAATACTAACATGTCATAATAACCTATAAAATTAGTTTAATTTAGAAAAAGTCTCAAATTTCATTTATTTGGGTATTTATAACATCAATTATGTCAATATTTCATTAATAAGATAATTACTGCATCATAATTCTGTCATAAATAAATTAAATTATTTTAAGTATAAAAATTACAAATAAATTACCATCATGTAGGAAATATTTTTATATTTATAATGAATATTTATAGTCGAATTTATCTTATGTATAACCCTATATTAAAAATGATTATTTATTAAACATTGATTTTAACTATTTTAACCCTTCTTTAAATAAATTAATAATAAATGTCCTAATCTAATCCAAGTGGGCCTAAATGGTAATATTTTATTCCTAAGGTTCTTTTTGTCCGAATTACACTTATCCAATATAATTAGTACATGTGTTAGGGTAATAATTATATCATTTTAACCCTTAATTAACCTATTTTCTTTTAACCGTGGTAAAAAAAGTAAAAAGGTACTATTCACCAAAAATTATTTTCATCTCATTGAACCACATTTTATTATTTTATATTAACCATGTCTCTCATATTTTTGAAATTCCTCTCACAAAAGCCATAAAATTAAGTTTTATGAAAAATCTGGTTTTTTAACTACCACTTAGTGGTTTCACTATTCATCAAAAAATGAAAGTTTCCAGAAAAATACAAAAAATTAGGCATAAGATATATTTGACATTATGAATTCAAAAATGATGTCTATTTTACTAAATTCAAAACATATCAGTTACATTAATTAATTTAAAAATTAATTCCCATCGTCAAAACAAATATCATGTTTTTAAGAGATTATAAATATCAAAAGATTGACACTTGTTTATGTCTGGTTTAAATGTGAAATTACATCCAATGACCAAAATTGTATTAAATGGTATAAATATATTCTAAATATACTTTAAAACAACTAAAATTAATAATTTATCACTATTAATTATTTCAATTAAAAATGTTGTTTTTAATTAAAATTTAGTATTTTTCACTATTCATCAGAATATGAAAGTTATCTGAAAAGTACCAAAATTTCACCCAAAGCTAATTTCGATATTCCAAATCCAAAAATGAAGTCCATTTTGAAAGATAAAATTAAAAAAATTTAAAAAAGTGGTTATTACTATTCATAGTGGCTAGTTCATAATAATATTATAATAATATCTCGTTTAGTGAGACTCGGTATTGCGTACTACACACACTAGCGAGGAAGGACATGATTGCGTGTAATGTAAGGCAAGTCAGGGATGCATGTTATGCAAGATCTTTTTGGTTTAGCGTACATCACAAGACATTAATGAAATTAAAACGAATATTTTTCATAAAATCCCAGGGTGTTACATTCTACCCCCCTTAAAATGAAGTTCGCCCTCAAAATTCGTCGGGGATATAAATGGTTTACTACTCGAATGTTTCTTTAATAGAAATCCACATCGTAAAAAGGAATACCAAAACGTGTCTTTAAAAAATAAAGTATGAAACGTTACAGTTACCCAAATTAACTCATCACTGGGTTTCCATGTTGGAGAACATAGGTGAAAATATGGATATGGAAGAAAAATCTAACCATCAAGTTCTGATGGAGAGTGGAAGAGAACATGGTTATGAAAAATCCAATAATCCCAAAGCCATAAATTTGTGATGATCTATGGTACCATATGATTCATCAGATATAAGATCACTAGGACAACCGTTTTGGTTTTCAAGATCATTTCCCTAAAGTTGATGAAATTGGAATTAGAAGAAATACTTTCATGATTTTGGTACAGTCTCATCGTTGGTCGTTCTTTGGACAATTTCCACTTCATCTCTTAAAGAAATGAAGTTGAATTTCACATTTGTGAAGTGTTAGCAGATCATGTGATATAATGATGGGTCATTCCATCTGTTTCAAACAAAAGGATAGAAAAAGTTATCAAATATACATAAGTCCATCTATGGTGAGGTTAATCGTATATGATTCCAAAAATGAACTTATACTTCATATATTATACCGGTTAATAAAATAAAACTAGTTTCTACTAACCAGGGACATCTTGTAGGCTATTGGTATGTGATAAAGGCCGATCTCACTTTGGTTGTGGGTTCGATTCCCATAGGCTTGTCTGATGCGATGGGTTGTCGCTCGTCCTTTAGGTTGTCCTGTTTCTAAAATTACATTACTATAACATCCCATCAATATTATCGAAATATGTTCTATCCTTAAACAATACTAACTTATGTCCAACATAATCCTTTCCAATCTTTAGGCTTATCCGAAATACTGCAGTCCAATCTCATATTATAGTGAAAACGATTACAAAAGAGTTCATATAACAAGCATGTTAATACCATCATTGATCCCCATATATCATTAGATATGTCTTGATGGTCCCATTCCAAACATTCGAAGGCCTTAATCATGTATTCTATTGAAAAATGAATACGCATTGAATCTTAGTGAAAACATGAGTGCTATCAAAAGTTAACTCTTTTCAAATACCAAAACCTCAAACCATGATATAACTATTTCCTTATATCAGTCATGAGCTCATGAATACTATCAAACATTTAATTTTCTCCTTATCCCATCATTATGCGCATATCATCTACTTTCCAAAAATATCTGAATAACCATTAATGGTTACTGGTACCATTCATCATACACTTTCAAAACATAAAGAAAGACAATAGTGTAACAATCCTTAGATGTATCTTTATTCCATAGTACCATGAGATTACTTATACAACATTACACTTGATAAACATGTAATAATTCCACTACCTTCTTAAACCATTGACCGAGCTTCAACAATTCTTTCATCTCACATATCATTTGTAGTCTCTTCATCATCATCAACATAAATACTACCCATAAGACCATACTTATTCTCTTCATGAGGATTTCCCTTAGGGAATGGGTTTGCATAATGATCGTACATTCCACATTTAAAACATTTAACCATTGTTGATGTCGTAGCAATACCATTATCCTTATCCATGGTGTTAACTGAACCTTTTCCTTTGCAGTTACTGACTTTATGTCCTTCTTCTCCACACCCAAAGCATATTTTAGTTCCTTTTAAACATTATCCTTGATGCCTCTTCCCACATGATTTACATAGGAGAAATTGAACTTTTTTCCTCTATGATTATCAAGAAACTCCATCTTTCTCTTATTAGCCGAGTCAGGAAACTTACCAAATTTGAGTTTATTAACCATATTATGAGATTACTGATTCGGCATAATAATGACGTTTGGACTTCTAAATCCCATTTCAATTGGTTTCACATGAATAATATCATTCCATTGTCCATCATATCCTCCATTATCGTGAATCATCTTGTTTCTAGCCATTTTCTATAACCCAAAAAGAATAGCGTGAGAGGAAAAAATCATAATAAAGGGGGAGTAACTTCAATATCTAACATCTTAGGTTTAATCTAATATCGTTACCATAATTCTAGGATTATAATCTATACTACACTTAACCTTAGGGACATCCCTAGACATATCTTAATAACATCTCTAGGGATCTCACTAATGTTATTGCATCCTAGTTTCCAAAGGTTGACTAATCCTTCCCTCTGATACCAACTGTAGAGACCCGAATCTTGATGTACATGGACATTACATTACATTTGTGGAATACTTAATACATAACAAAAATAGACAGACAAGGACCGTAATAGTTTAGTGTCTTTGGAAACATGGAACATAATCTTCTAATCATGGTGAAAGATCTTCAACATCTACCATAAAGAACTTCCCCTTTTTTTCTTACCTAAAACATTTCTTTATATCCTGGGGAGAATAAAACATAAAAAGGGGGGCTCAAATGCCCAGTAAGGGTAAGCATGGATAAAATAAAACATACCATATGCATTTGAACTTAAAAACATTAACATAATGTTTAAACATCAAAAGCTTGAGCAATGACATAAAACATGGAAGTACGTAAGGCATAGATCATAAAGAAACATTAAGAATGATAAAATAGCATGGGAATAAAAAATGTAATTTTGGAAACCATTAATAACATGATATGATTTCTATATTGGCCAAGACATTACTTCCAAGACCATCTTAGTGGAAAAAGTCCCTTTCTGAATTGAGTTCACTCCTCGTTCCAGTCCTGTATTACTGAACCGGTTTAACTTGCCATTCCAGCAATGTCTATCTCATGAGATATAAATCTTTACCCAATGCATTGGAGGGAGATATAGGTCCCACCCATCTCATAATGATATCATTCTTACTTGTGCCACAAAATAAACATACATCATTCATAAAAACCTAATAAATAAAATGGGTTTCAAATACATCATCCCATCGTCACATAATCCATATAAAAGAAATGGATATCATTTAATAATAAGAGAAGTGAAACCATGTAAATCATAGAGACATTATACTTGAAACATACACATATTAAATAATGTCATCTTAGATGAAAAATGGTTTTGATAAAACACTTGAAATGAATTCTTGAGGAAAATATCCTTTTTTTCTTCAAAATCATTTTCTTTTCATAAAATGTCATGAAATTTTAAAAGAAAAGGATTTCGTTGAAAATATTCATGAAATATTTTGTAGGAAGCATCATGAAAATAAGGCATTATAAAACCATAAAAATCCATTCACACCGTATAAGTTAAAAATAACATTCTCCTCGTACTTTTGTCAGAAAAGTCAAAAAGTACCTCGTATGGTAAACAAAAGAAAGATTCCTTCCATACGATGTGGTAAAAGTAAGAAAAGGGAAAAAATGTATTAAAAAACATGGAAGTAAATTAAACATTTTATGAAATCATTTTGAGAGCATATGGACATGGATAATATACATAACCCCCAGTAAATACTTACGAGTAAACAATCTCGGATAAGAATGAGATTGGAATAAATATCCCTTACCTTAGGTACAATATGCTTTGTCCGTATCAGAACCTCCTGTATAATGATTTAAATAATTTCATTGACTTATTACAGAATCATATTCATTTTTATGATATCATATATGGTTCACTTATGACTTTATATTACCCGTTCTTTTGTAAATTCCATGTTAAAGAGCGTTTTGGGTAAAATCGTTTCATTTGTCATCCGTGTTTTGACTTGTAATTATTCATATGATTACTTAGACCATGATTACTTAATTCCAGAATAGAAAACAAGATTTATATATAATATATATTTAGAATATATAATAGATCAATAAATGGAATGAAATACACCGTTCATGGAGGCGGTAGGTCGTACGTACACATGAACGTTGTTTTCGTTTCCTCATTGAATTGAATGGAATTAATTGGATGGCATACATATATATATACATAAATACTGTATCATTATTATGTCATATATTTCATGATTACTTATTATATATACTTTATAATCATTTATGAATGGTTAATCATTGAGAATGAATCTCATCGCGTCGTGGAGACGGTATTCCGTAGGTACGCACGAGCGATGCTATCGTTCCCATGATCGTGGAATTTTATTGGAGTGTATGTATAAAATAACATAATCAATATCACTTTAAAATAATCATATATAGTTAATATTTACCCCATTATACCCATCCATGTAAGGTGGTGATGGAAAATAGATTACACCACGGCGTGGAGACGGTATTCCGTACGTACGCACGCTCGTTGATTTTGTTTTCTGTAGGATGGATAGATGGTGAAATATGGTTGTTTCATACATATAATAACATATCTGTATATGAGTGATACTGATTTTATTACTTTATAATTAAACAACCTAAAAAGAAGAAGTGGAAGAAGAAATAAAGTTGAAAGAATTGGTAACGGACATTACCTCTTCTTTGAAGATCCTCTTAGAGACCTCCTATTAGGGCACTGAAATTGGTCGTTGAAGAAGAACCTGACCTCTAGGATGTTTCTAGTAAAGTGGATAAGATAATTTTCAGGGGTTTTCCGAGCTTAAAGGCTCAAAATGGTGTGAGGAAGAGAGGGAGGAGGTGCCCTTTTATAATGGAGGAGTGGGGCACCTTAGGAAAAACTAAAAATATTATTTTATTATAAATTCATATTCGGTTATTAATAGGTCCAAATTGAGTTATTTATAAGATAAGGTGGGTATGGGTCGAAATACTATCATCCAATAGAATTTATACAAGTTTATGTTTCTATTTTAACCTTATCATTTAGATTTAACTTTAAGTTAAATAATTTTTCTTTTACCGTGTCTTCTTGTTTTCTTACACTATAAGGTTAATAAACTTACTATAACAGGCCAAAAGAACCCCAAGATGTTTATTATTAATATATATAACCTTATCTAAGTCATTTGGACGAACCTTACATTTTTGGTAATAAAATAACAATTAATAATATAATATTTGTTTTAAAAACTATTTGATGTCAATTTTGACACTATTTGGTAATTGATTTTTTTGAAAATCATAACAGAATGATTAGTTCGAAAAAAGTTAACTAAATCAATAATAACATGTCATATTGACCAATAAAATTATTGTAATTCATAAAAAGTCTAAATTTACATTTATTTGGGTATTTATAACATCAATTATGTCAATATTTCATTAATAAGATAATTACTACATTATCATTGTGTCATAAATAAATTGTGTTTTTTAAGTATAAAAATTACAAATAAAATACCATTATTTAGGAAATCTTTTTATCTTTCTAATGAATATTTATAGTCGAATTTATCTTATGTATAACCCTATCTTAAAAATTATTGGGTTATTAAACTTTGATTTTAACTATTTTAACCCTTCTTTAAATAAATTAATAATAAATGTCCTAATCTAATCCATGTGGGCCTAAATGGTCATATATTATTCCTAAGGTTGTTTTTGGCCGAATTACACTTATCCAATAGAATTAGTACATTTTTTAGGGTAATAATAATATCATTTTTACACTTAATTACCCTATTTACTTTTAACCGTGGTAAAAAAAGTAAAAAGTTACTATTCACCAAAAATTATTTTCATCTCATTGAACCACATTTTAGTCCTTGATATTAACCGTGTCTCTCAGATTTTTTAAATTCCACTCACAGAAGTGGTTAAAGTATGTTTTATGAAAAATTCAGTTTTTTAACTACCACTTAGTGGTTTCAATATTCATCAAAAAATGAATGTTTCCAGAAAAATACCAAAAATTAGGACTAAGATATATTTTATATTATGAATTCAAAAATGATGTCTATTTTATCAAATTCAAAACATATCAGTTACATTAATTAATTTAAAAATTAATTCTCGTCGTCAAAACGAATAGCGTGTTTTTAAGAGATAATAACTATCAAAAGATTGACACTTGTTTATGTCTAGTTTAAATGTGAAATTACATCCAATGACCAAAATTGTATTAAATTGTAAAAATTTATTCTAAATATACATTAAAACCAGTAAAATTAATAATTTATCACTATGAATTATTTTTATTAAAAAAGTTGTTTTTAATTAAAATTTAGTAATTTTCACTATTCATCAGAATATGATAGTTATCTGAAAAGTACCAAAATTTCACCCTAAGCTAATTTCGATATTACGAATCCAAAAATGAAGTCCATTTTGAAAGATAAAATTTATAATATTTATAAATGTGGGTATTACTATTCATAACGTCTTGTTCATAATAATATTATAATAATATCTCGTTTAGTGAGACTCGGTATTGCGTACTACACACGCTAGCGAGGAAGGTTGCGATTGCATGTAATGCAAGCCAAGTCAGGGATGTGTGTTGTGAAAGCTCCTTTTGGTGTAGCGTATAGCACAAGACATTAATAAAATTAAAAAGAATATTTTTCATAAAATCTTAGGGTGTTACAAGGTACCATGTAAGAGCCACCAACTACTCCATGAATGAGAAAGAGGGAGTGGATTGGAATTGGGTGGACTATCTGGTTTCAGGTAGATAGTACCATTTTTTAGGGTTCTTCTGTGGGGTATTCAGTGTTATTCCCTAATATACATTAATGAGGATAATTTTTTACTTTTTAATCGATTTGAATTATGAGATTAAGTTTATGTTTTCTATATTTGAATGAAAACTACATTGTTGAAACTCATCTTATTCAATACCTTTGTCCCATAATAATCGTCCACTAAAAATATCCATATTTCTTGATAGATTTATAATCTGTTCATTATGATATAACTGATATGGTAAGAGAATTGTTTTCCCATTTTTTATTTTGGAACACAATGAGGCTAATTTACCTGCTTTTTTATATATCATTTTTTTCTTCTAGTTGGGGCTAAATTCTTGATATTTGGTGATAAGACATGAATAAAATATCGAATCCATGTTTAAAATGTTAATTTACCAATAGGAATGAGATATAAACAATCATTGTGATAATAATTAAATTTGTCATTGTATTTTCAATAATTTTATTTAGAATTTAATCTTTATATTGTCCTTTTCATGGATTTATATTTTAATTCAATGAATAATTAATGAACTGAATTAATGTGGAATAATTAAGTTGATTTAATTTTATTTTGCCCTATGATAGATTTATCGTAGGCTAAATCATGATCATTCCATATGAACAAATGTGATTATTGATGAATTACTATTCTATTACGAAAATTAATATTAATAGTTTTGGTAGGATATGGAAATTATTGAAGGGGTGTTGAATTTAAATTTTTTTGTATGATGTTCGGTTCGTTAACAACCACTTTACGATTATAATATCACATGATGAATTTACATGATTAATGGTATATATAAATAATACATCACAAGTGTAATTTTACTTTATATAGATTTAAATTAATCTATGAATTGCTTAAAAAAATTAAAATACTTTATTAAATGTGTTTTATGTTTTAAAATCATTTATGAGTTTAAAAAAATTAATGTGATTTAAAAGTGGGATAAAATGGGATATATAAATGAGTTTCTTACATTGGAGTTTTTTGCATTATTTCAATGTAGGAAATTAGGTTTAACAATACTACGTTATTGTTTGGATTTTTTTGAAATCATTTATAATTTATTAATTTCTTTCTAAAATATTTATGAATTTCAATGAATATAAAAAATATTTTACAAGAAATTATTTAATGTTATGTGATATAAATAAAATTATAATTTATTATGTAATTTATTTAGTGTTGAACTAAAATGGTTTAACCATGAAATGTTTTTCAAAATAAATAACCTAAAAATGATAAATTATGAGATAAATATATATTGTCTTGGGAATAAGTAAAATTAGAATGACCCATTTGAGAATTAGTATTTCTATTAGAAATATTTTTTTTTTCAAAATGATGTGTTTTAGGGGATTTATGAATTTTTTTATTTAAAATGATATATTTTGAAATATATTTATTTTAAAACTATGTGATGTGTTTTTATAGGGTGTGAAACAACATCATTAAATTATGACATTGTTCTGAAAGGATGGAATGCAAATTGAATAATTTTGTTAATGTATAAAAATAGAATATGTTTACTTATTTATTATGAATAAATAAAATATATAGTGTTTTTAATTGTGTTATTTTTCAATGATTATTTAAAATGGAAATAATGATTGTTGGGTAAAAGGATTGAGAATTTGGAAAGAGTTTATTTGCTATAAATGAATAAACAGATTTGGAATTAATGTTTGAAATAATTTCATGCTTTTGAAATGAGGTATTATTTTTGGATTATGATTTAGGGGGGGGGAGTTAGTAAATATATATCATGAATGAGTAAAATTTATGGAAAACTTTTAGAAAATGAGAATATGTAATTTTATAATTTTTTTTACATAAAAATAAGTAATTGGATAAAGTGTTAGGATAAAATGGTTTTGTTATCGTTGAAGAATGATGAGGTTATTATTTTAGAATTATATATTGTATTGGAACTATTATGGAAATTATATAACAATGTGATATATTAAAGGTGTTTTGAATATATTTTTATTTGATTATTTTGTAGATAAATCATTGAGTTAGGCTATGGAATAAACATCAATTTTTTTATGATTTGAGATAAGCCTTATCTTAATCTACAATGAGTTGATCCCTAAATTTTAATATAACATGATTTCAACTATAGAAGGATTTTTGAATCATTTTAGGTATATTTTTATTTCATATACAGGATAATTATTGTATGATTTTGGCTGGGATGTGATTTTTGTTATATAGGAATTATTCAATGAGTTTGGAAATTTCATGATTTCACCAATAAGGAAAATATTATTTGAGTTTTTAAGGATGTTTGTTTGACTGTGATATTTATTATCCATGTGTTTAATAATAATCTATTATAATAGAGAAATTGAGTTTATAAAGACGTTTTCCAAAGGTGATTAATATTAAAGTGAAGGTGTCATGGAATGAAATTGAAAATATTTAATTTGAGGTGATTGTTAATACTTAATTCATATAATACATTTCACGTTAAATTTATTATCATGTGAGGATCTGCAAATGGTTTGGAATATCTATTGTTATATTACTAATATTTATTTACCCCCAATTTTTTTAAAACTGATAAACTTAAGTATTTAATATTTTTTACAAAGGAGTGGGGAAAGGACTCAATGTTGTTAGGAGAAGAAAAATTTTACCACTATGATAGTTTATAGAGTTGTTTTTTGGCCATAAAACATAGTGGGTTTAATAGATTTCATTATTTCTATTTATTATAATGTTTTGAGATATATGTATTTGTTTTTTTATTATATTTTTTTAATTTCATAAACTATATGGAATTTTTGGTATTTTATTATACAGTTTACTTACTAACATTTTGGATTATATTCTTTTATGTCTAACAAATTAATTGATTGTGACTATTTTTTATGATACATTAAAGTAGACTCACCCCTAAGAAATACTCTAAACCCTTAATGCTTTTTGATAATTTCTAAAATTCAACTATTAAAACATAAATACATTCTGAATTCCTTGTGAAACAATTTCAATTCTTGTTATTATAAACATTAATTACTAATAATTGAATCTATTTATTTGATGTTTTTATGATCATTCTCAAACTATCAATCACCATCCCACATATAGAAACCCATGATTAACATACCTGGATACTACATCATTTTGATGCATATTCATTACATTACATATACACATGATATATGAATTTAATTATTTAGTGGCTTTGGAAACATAGAACACAAAATTTTAATCTGGTGGAAGATCCTCAATTTTTCCCAAAAATATATAACCGTTTAGTACTATTCATAAACCTACCTTTCATAAAACATTTTTCATTTAACCGTGAAAAGGAGAAATAGGAAATGTTGAGCATAGATGATTAGTATGGGTAAATAGAAGAGATACATAAGCATATCATGGACATGGGATGAATGGGAACATGATCATATCATTTGAAAACACCAATCTCTATACCAAATATCATAATCCTCATTCATGTAATAAATAATTGTATTTCATAAGAAATGAATCATAAGATAATAAAATTACATGATCTATGAGAGGATAACATTGGCGTAAGATATAGAATTTGTGCATATAAAAGCATTCCCAAAAATTTAATGCTTATTTTCCAGAATTATTTGGACACTTCATCAGGGATTCATCTACTTTTCGAGAAACACAACCATCCCTATTGGGAACCCTTAACTTATTTTAGAACTGGTTCACTCCCCAAACATTCACAATAGAAAGAATCCCTTACTATTTTAGGGTCACTCCCTATTCCATAAATGGTTATCTAACTAGATATAAATCATTACCTAATTCATTAGAGGGAAATATAGGTCCCACACAACATGTAATGAAATCATAGATATGTGTTCCACAAGATCATCAACATTTATCATATCATAACCCTTGTAATGAAATGGGTATCAATTAAATTTTATGATATCCTAACCTATAGAAATCATATAGGTTTCAAATTAATTTCATCATGGCATAAACCATTAAAATTAATGGTTTTCATTAGTTTCTTATTATGGGATAACCTGCGGAAGAGAAATGGGTTTTTAAAACAATATTCCATCATAAACATAAATTATTTAGAGAATGAATAATAATGGTATCCCCATATTGTATCTCCTGTAAAACATAAACTATATCAAAGGATGAGATCATAGATAGAGATGGATTTTGAAAGATCACATGGAATATTTCATAAGGAAAAAAAATTCGTCAAAAATTATTTTTTCAATTTAGATAATTTTCAAAAATATTCTATTTGAAGAAAACCATGAAAAATTATATAGGATTCATTGAAAATTAATTTATAACATTTCATAAATAGAAAATATTTTTCAAAACTACATTCTTTGAAAATAAATTTAAAATAAATTTGATTACTAAGTATTTAAGAAAAAATTTATTTTGAAATTATTTTTTAAGTAATATAAATTATGATTCAATGAATATAGAATTTATAAAAAAATAGAATTATGTACATAATCTATACATAAAAACAATGTCCCCGTTTTCATTGTCAGAAGAAGTGAAAAGATAATTCATTAGAAAAGGAAAAGAAGATTTATTTGAAAACCATTTTTGGAGAAAAAGTTGAAAATGGGTAAAAATTTTATTTAAAAATAATATAATAATAAAATATATTTTTTTGAAAAAATTGTCTTGGATGAAAACATATTTCTAACTAAATAGAGAAATAAAGATATATTTTCTTAAAATCATTTTCATAATTATCATAACTACCAAGAGTGGAAAAATGTTTCCATTACATGAATACATTGTCTATAGTAACAATATCCATTTATATATAACACTAAATGATTTTAAGCATAATTATACTTCAGAGTACAAGACAAGGATCATGAAGTATCTTGTAGTTGAAGACTATGTACATAAAACAAAAAACATGGGACAAAAAAGGGCACTTCTTTATTTAGTCATAAATAAAATCCCTTATGCTCCAATGTGGTCATACATATTCATAGGATAACATGGGTATAACATGAACAATGGGATGAGATAAAAATCATAGCAAGGGAACAAATAAAAGAATAAAGATTTAAAACAATGGTTAGAAGGCATAATATGATTACATAAAAAGGCATGTAACATATGGAATCGTAAAATATAAACATAGAATCCGATAAACTTGGAGCCATAGTAATGTGAAAGAAACAAAAAACATGACTTTATATTGGCTCAATGATAACCTCCAATACCATTTCACATTCTAGCTTAAGCCATGGCTAACCGCCATGACCGTTTCACATTGTAGTAGAAGCCTAGGCTAACTTCCAAGACCATTGCTCATAACGTCTCATGATACTCAATTTTACTCAATGAATTAGAGTTCTATTTTTACTCACCAATATTAAATTTTCATGAATATGTTATCCACATAAATAATCATATATAATCAATCTTACATAAACATAAGGGTTACCCATGGAATGAATTGGGTACCAAAACCATGTCATTAAGGAAAAAAAGGGCATATCATAAAAGATTCCCTGAAAGAAATGAATTAGGATATACATGGAAATTTATAATCAAAAATAGACATAAATCATGGTATGTGATGTTATATAGAAGTGACAACATGTAATAATATTATTTAAGCAATTTTATCATAAAAATGTTTTAGTAGGTTTATAAGGAAAATACTAAAGATCATTAAAAATAGAAAACAGGAAAATATTTTTCATTAAACAATAATTGAACCCAGAATATTTTCATATTAAAAATAATTATTTTATAAAAAAAATTATGACTTAAAAATATTTAATATAGTGTACATTATGATGGGTAGAGATTTGAGAAGTTCCGTTAAAAAATATTTTCTTATAGGGATGTATTGAAGAGTGAATCATTTAAAAAGATATATATCCCTGAAAGAGGATGAAGAATGAGTATTAATAAATAAATGGGGTACATGAACATAGAATTTATAATATTCACATAAAAAGATAATATATATTCATTTTGGAAAAAGAAAGATAAGGCAACCTTGAGGAACAAAAGAGGTTCAGGTAGAATCCCTTACCAATTATCATCATGGTATAAGATGTACTTAAGAAGGATTAATTAGAGAGAAAATGGGTTTATCGTATTTTACACATAATGAGAGCAGTATGGGGTAGGTTTAAAAAAAACCTCATCATTATTAATTACACATATAATGGAATAACATAGTTGGAATTCTTGAATAAGAGTGTGATAGAGGGGATCCCTTACCTTATGTCCAATGGTGTTCTCCACATGATATTAATAACCTGAATAATAAAATTATGTTCATTAATTGATAATTTTAAATCCTAATATATAATTAAATTATTTATTATAACCATTTTATGTTCATTCATGACCTTTTTGATGGGTTTAGTTGTTCAATTTCTTTGTTTGGGCCCGTTTTGTTTTCTTGGTTTTTACGATTAGTTTAATTATTTTTATGAATGGAGAAACACATAAAATGGTGATTGTTTTCTAGAATTGGAGTAATATTTCATTATTAAACATCCAAAATATTACATGGTTATAGATTTAATTTGGTTACTTTGATTGAAGTTGAATCATTATGTAAAACATTTGGGATAACATTTTGGGTTTATTGATGATTTTTCGATCACTAGTAAACCATTTTGTATTTAAAATAAATACTAGGTGTAAAAAAAGAATAAAGAATCATAGATGAGACATAATAAATATGTTATGGTCTGTTTCAAAAATGAAAATGGTTTCAAGACCAGAATTGATGACGGTAAGGGAAATTGAAAACCCATCATCGTTTAATGTGGTAAATGAATATATTTTGGATAGTCTCTTTACTACTAGTATAAAATATAAGTAAAGGAGATATGATAATAACTAATTCCATTATCATAGAAAAATTCTAGTACATGAAATGTTTTAGTGTTTTCATAACATTCGGATAGGGAGAGGTATGGACAGAAAATAAAACTTATGAACCTAAAAGAAAGTAAAAGAATTGAAAAGATTGATCTAACTATTTAACCAATATTTATTGAGAGAATCTTAAGTGTAATAGATTTTTTATATTTAAGAGAATAATAGATGTTTTACGTGGGGGGGGGGGATCTTGGTGATGTATTTGGGCATAATTTTGGGAAGACACAGGACATGAGAAGATTTAAGAGAGTATGGGATTATGACTGGTTTTTATAGTGGAGGAGAGGAGAGTTTTCTTAATATTTAATTCCATAGTTTATTAATTTTCTCCAAGACCAAAAGTAGTGATGATTCCATGACTAAAAATAGTAATATGTGCATGTGAGTTCAAACCAATCGAGCTTACATCAGTAGAACATCGTCCATGACTACAAATCATGTAATTAATTTAATTTGTAAATTATAGTATTTTATAATTAATAAAACATCCAAGTTTTTATGAAAAATACCAAAATTTTATCCCAAAATTTTTTCAATGTGTAGAATCAAAAAATGAACTCTATTTTTTGAAAAATAATTTTCAAAATATTATTTATTTATTTTTTAATTACAATTTTAATATAAATAAAAAATAATGATATTAACCTATAACTGATTTTATAATGTTTTCAAAAATTTCAGAACGCCATATAAGATTATATTAATACTAGGATACAAGAAATTGTTTATTTATGATCACCTTCTAGAAAAATTCATTTTCTTTTAAATTAATTAAATAATTTTAATTAATTATTAATGTCTTAGTAAAATACCAATACCTTTACTATGATTATATTATAAATAATAATATTCAAAAATATTTTATACATTCAAGTGCGAGGTTACTATAATTTTTTTTCATTTACCATTTATAAGGGTCATATTACTATTCATAAGGGTAATATAAAAATTCATAAGGGTAGGTTACTATACACCAAAAAATTAATTTTGTTCCATTAGACCCCAAACATCTTATTGGTCAAAACTGTGTGTGTCAAATTTTCAAAATTTATATCAAAGAAGTGTAAAAATTATGTTTAAAGGTTACATAGTACTTAGTCATTCATTTTTTTCCGATTCCATGTGATTATATGAAATGAAAATGAGAATTTTATTTCCATTGACATAATATTTGGATATTATATTATTCACCCCTTATGAAAATTATCCCTCAAAATATCATTTAACATTTTAATCCATAAATAGGTGTGTGTAATTTTCCTTCACTACTTACTCCAGTTCCCACGTCTCCTCTTCGTACTTACGGTTCTACCACAATAATTTGACGAGTTCAGTAGTCTTGTTATGTAGAACAATATCTTTATGATCCAAGATCGTCATTTGTTGCTCATCATAAGAAAGATAATTCTATAATGGTACGACCAATGTAGATAGTACATGTGAAATATCTTGTATGTACATATTTATTAGAAATACAATAAAGAGTTTGTGTACATTGGAAATGGTAGGTGGATGTTCTAGTCAATAGGTTATAGCCCCGACATGATCAGGAATCTCAAAGGGGCCAATGTACCTAGGAATTATATTTAATTTCTCCCCAAACCCCAAGACCCCATTCCCTGGAGATATGCATAGAAATACCACCTCCAAAATTTATCTCAAGGTTTCATCAATGATGTTTTACGTCACACTTCTGTCAACTTTGGGATAACTTGATGGGCTGTTGAATTGTTTTTACCTACTCAATCATTTCTTAGACCATTTCAGGTCCTTACAGCTTGTGATCATAGACTACATCCCAAAACACCAAAGTCATGCAAAGTTTTCCATAAAGGGCATCATATGATGCCATTCAAATGCTCTATTGGAATATATTTTTGTATGAGAATTGAATAAGTGGATGATGTTGGTCCCATCCTCCTTTGAAGTCCATATAACACGCTCTCAACATGTCTTCTACTGTATGAATACTTCACTCAGATTGTCCATCGGTTTGAGGATGATAGGTCGTACTAATGTTTAGGTCAATTCATAGAGCATGATGAAGAATTTTCGTGATCATTGAAGTCAATATAATATCTCTATCAGTTACAACAAATAGTGGTACTCCATGAAGCCTTGCCACCACTTTGATATATATCAGTGAAAGTTGATCTAATGAGAAGTCCTCTTGAATTTCTATAATGTGAGATATCTTTGTAAGATGATCCACAATGACCAATATATCATTTTTTCCTCTAGATTTCCTTGGATGTCCAGTGAAAATATCGACAATTATTTTTTCCACTTCCATGTTGTTATGTGTAGTGGTTGCATCATCCCCTTAGACTTCTGTCTTTCAGCCTTCACTTGTTAACATACTAGGAAGTTTGATGTATAACCAGAAATATTATTCTTCCATATATATATATATATAATACAATATATTTTGTTATTATGACATTATGTTACTCATTTATTAACAATTCTTTGTTAAAGTTATGTTTCAGGTTATAACCGCTTTGTTTTTCATACAAGTTTTTTACTTGATATTATTGTTTCCATTAATTAGATAATATTTCATAATATATATTATTATAACCATGATATAAATTTAAAGTATATATAGTATATATGAATTTATTGTAATCAATAAAATTTAGTGATTGGAAATGAAATACACCGTTTATAGAGATGCTAGGTCGTACGTAGGTATGAATGTTGTTTCCAATTTCTTGTTATATTAAAAGAAAATTACTAAATGATATATATTTATATATATATTACAAATATATAATAATTTTTATATAATACATATAAAATAATTACAGTAAAAATATCTTTAATAGATTCCATGTAAATCATGAACAAATAACATCGCTTCGAGAGGCAGTAGTCTGTTATACACACAAACAACATTATGATATTCCCAAAAAATTATAATAATGAATTTATCCATGATATAATTTCTTTTAAATAATAATAACTTTATAAATAACATAAATATTATATATAAATTTAATTTCTATCATTATTCTAATCTATTATTCGAGTTAATTTAAAAATGAACGATATTAGTTCATGAGGCGAGAATCTACCGAAAACCCGATTGATGATTTTCTAACCCATTTGATGGACTTGTGTCTATTTATAGATCACGTAATTAACATAAAAGCAAATAATTATTTTGAACATTTTTTGGTTATTATATAATCATTATATAAAAATATTTTAAATATGTATAGAAGGAATTAAAATAAAAGCACATTTATAAGAACATTTCATCTTCTTCGATTATCCTCTCTAGGATTTCACTAAAAAAATAGAAGTTTTATTATACAAAAAATAAGGATTATATTTTAATGTCAGTTATGTTTAGAATATATTTTTTCTGGTATTTTTTTATCCTAATGGATTGAGATGTGTGATGATTTTAGGAGAGTGAGTGTGTTTTTATAGTATAGGAGTGACATTCTTATTAATACTCAAAAGGATTAACTATTCGGAGGACTAAATACTATAAAGTGGATAAAAAATAGGTAATTAATGTATTATAGGTGTTATATGTCATAGAAACACCTACACAACACATTTATACGCATTTTTTCATCATGGAAGTCTTTAACATCACTGTTTCCTTATTTTACCTTTATGTTTTTTCAATATGGTAACTAGTTTTCTAAACAATGTAATTTATTCTTTATATTATATTAGGGTGACACATGTAAAAAAATTTATACTCACTAATTATAAATATTATATCTAATTGATAAATTATAAATCTAATGTGTGTTGAAAATTATCTTTAACATAAGTGCATGTAATGCTCAAAAACTGCTCATGAACTGTTACCTTGCTAACCATGTTTTTTCTATTTAATAGTATATATAGTTATTATAATGGAAAATATATTAATTAATAGAAAATATTTTTTATTCATTATTAATTTAAAATAAATATATAGAAGATATTTCATTATTTATGAAAATATTTAGTAAAATAATATTTATCATTAAATGACATTATTGGCAATTTTGACATTGCTCATTTAATTTAAACTATCAAATATCAGTATAGTAATTGAAATTGATTCCATTATGTTAAAACATGTGTAAAATTATATATAAATATATAAAAATAATTTAAAAAATCATTCATTTTACGTCAGTTTTTATGTTTTCAGTATCATTGGACATAATTAATTATTAAATAAATAAATCTCGTGTTGGTGTTTCTTATGAATTTATGTAATTATATCATCTCTAAATATTGAAAATAAATTATTATGATAAAAACTCTTTTATCATCACAAATAATATTAATAACTGAACCTATATTTTTTTTACATATTCAAGATATTTATATAAATTAAAAGACACAAATGAACATAATTATATCTTATTCCTTGATGAACTTATTATTTGGGATGATTTATTGTAAGAGTGTCCAAAAACTCAAGGAATTCAATAATAAGTTTATAATTGTTGGAAAATGTCCTATTTTTGTTTTGGAATAGTTTTCAGTCCTTCTTACAGAATATAGTCCATTTTAACAACTATGTCAACTCATTTTTCTATAATCACTATAATTAATTATAATGTTTTCTCTAATAATTATTGTCAATAACTGTGTTTATATTATTATAAATTAATAATCTTTATTATATAAAATATTGAATTAATTGTTTTCATTTTAAACTCACTTAAATGGAATAAATTTATTTAAAATTAATTCCACAGATGAGATGAGTAAATGATTTTTTAATGTGAAAACGTTATAAATATTACAAATTTTATATATCTATATTCAATTGGAAAATTATTACTACAAATTTAATTAGAAAAATATATTTACAATTGATAAATTTTTAATGTGAAACAAACTAAAAATAAAATTGAATAATACCAATTTATTTATTGATAATGTAGTTTTTAATTAATATTTATTATTTTTCACTATTTATTAAAAAATGAAATTTCTAAGAAAAATCCCTAAAATTCACCCTATGATAAATTTGATATTATGATTTCAAAAATTAATTTCATTTTTTCATATATTTTTTAGAAAATTTGAAAAATATAATTTTAAATTATGTGTGAAATGAATAGTTAAGCTGTTGTTTTTAAAAATAATGTTTTTTTTTCAGAAAACATTTCTTTTTCTTTTAAATGATTTTAATTTTATTTATGATAAACAGAAAAATAATAATCATGTGGAAAATATATATTTTAATAAGTTGTTTATTAATAATCATTGTAGCTATTCCAAATTCTTGGTGGAAACTATCATATTAAATAATAATATCTATATTATATAATAGTTAAGTAAAACGTGTTACTGTATACTATTCACAGAATGGGCTTTGGGCCAAAAAATTGGGCATAAGGTCTATGTAATGGGATAAATTCCCACTGGGCTTTCGGGCTATGTTATGGGTCTCCCTCTACCCAGTTAAGGAGGTCTTTGCTTTGTTTCAATAATAAAAATGAGGCTTCGGCCCCAACTTCAAAAAAACCAAGCTAGACATAGTGTTGCATATACAAAAAACTAAACCCCTCATTGTATTTAGTGAAATGTTAACATGGAGTTGGGTATAAATCATTATTATCTTGGTGTAGTGTGGAATAGAAAAAATCCAAGAATTTTTATTTATTACAAAAAAATCATAAAAACTCGAGGTGTTACATTATACACCCCTTAAAATGAATATAACTCTAAAAATTCACCTGGTTCATCAATGATCAAATACGTGAATGTTGCTTTAATATAACAAAAATTATAAAAATTAATTCTAAAATATCCTTTTACACGGGAATTTTGGAAACATAATAGTTACCCAATGTAACTCATAACTAGGTTTCTACATTAGAAGAAATAAGATCAATGTGAGGATTTGGCCATTGATGAAAAGGGTAAACAACTATAGATATTGATAGATGTCCAGACCCAAACCGATGTTTCTTAGATTAAATTAATTATAAAAATACATTGTAAAGATTATAAGAAAGTAATATACTAAAGGAATGAATAAATTAATAGTATTGGAAAACAATAAAAACATAATTTCAACATTAAAAATTGATGTGAAATACATAATATCAATTACATTAGAAACATCTCTGAATAATTGATTATCCTTGAAAATAATGAATAATATTCATCTTCACCCCTGGGTAAAAATAAAACATATTAAAGGTGTTAGCTCAAATGCTTAGTAATGGAACGTAATATATCATATGTTATCATAAAAATAAACACTAGGTATGAAGCACAACTAAAAACACATGGCTTTAAAAATATACTGGGGTGTAATATGGAATGAGTTAAATCTGATTAAATATGGCCATATAAATGAATCTAAGATAATGAAACACAAACAATGATATTCTAATAGTTTAATAATAATATGGTTAATCAATTATTAATACCCTAAAGTTAGAATGCATATTGCTGGACATAAGAAACATATTTTCAAGTCCTCAACGAAGATGTATGAAGATACTTGGGAATACCTCAGATAAAACCCAAATCTATTTTCTCTCTTGAGACCTACCGATTAATCAAAGGGATAGATAAGGCCTCAAACTTCAATTTCTTTGTCCAATTAAATTAATATTTGAATGGGTTCAAACATAAACATCATATACATATTCAATGTAATTAATTTTCCCCAATTTAAAAATATAATCACTAACCATTCTGAGTAATGAATTGAATGGTTTCAAAATTGTTGATCCATAGTAAAACATATCATAAACCATTTAATACAATTAATTTGATGATAATCATATAATATTAACCTCTCTAAGATATAAAATTATACAAAGGTTTTGAAATAGAAATAAAATACTTTAATACAATCATCAAGGATTTTTTGAGAGAAATACACTTTTACATTGAAAATAAGATTCCTTTTGAAAAAATATTTTAATAATCCTGGAAATTAAATAAGTTAGTTTTTCTATAATTAAATTAGTGGTTTTATAAAAATAATTGTTTCCTAAAAAGTCTTATAGTTTTCACTTGAATACAGTTAAGAATTTGAGATGTTCCCATGAATCGGGGAAGTTAATCAAGAAGAATTAAGAAATATTTTTATAAAACATTT
Organism: Viscum album; assembly: GCA_963277665.1. Taxonomy (NCBI): domain Eukaryota; kingdom Viridiplantae; phylum Streptophyta; class Magnoliopsida; order Santalales; family Viscaceae; genus Viscum; species Viscum album. Next base: position 1,455,463,382 of record OY728120.1, read on the forward strand.
AACTACAAGTAAAATAAAGAAGAACTATTATATTTAAACATTTATATAAAATTAAAATATTAATTTTTAAGAATAAATAAGAGTAATTAATAATTTAATTTGGATTAAGAGAGACAAAGAGAAACCCTAATGAAAAATAGGTTTAGGTAGAAATACCTTACCTTATGTTCAAATATGTTTTTCACATAACCTTAAAGTATTGGATAATCAAATTAAGTCTGTTAATTAATTAATTAAGAACCTATTATATATTTTTTTTATTTGTTAATATTTTATTAGTTCATTTTTTGTCATTTTAATGAGTTATAATATACAAGTTTATCACTCATGAGAATTTGTGTCCTTGGTTTTCGTGATTTGTATACTTGTATATGTGTTTGGACATTTATGTGGTGTTTCTATAATTCTATAAAAATTAATTTATATTATACTTGTGAAAATGAATAAGATTTGATGGTGATATAATTGATTTGTTTATCTGGTATGAGGATTAATTATTAGATAGAACATTAGTGATAATCATTTTGATTATTTTTGTGACATTTCAACTATTATAGACTAGTTTTATTGTATGAATTATTATTATGTATATATAATGGTTATAAATCATTGAATAGTTTATAATACATATACTATTTTCTAGTTCAACCATAAAATGGTTTCATGACCATATTTGAAGGATAAATTGATGAAAGAAGGTTCGTTACATTGGAAGGTTGTAAATCGACACCTCTCAGGTGATGATTTCATTTTTAAAACAAAAGTGAGAGGTATAATAGTTTGAGGAAGGATATTACATTAACATGATATCATTCAAGTCTATGGATGATACTATAGTCATAATGTTATTTGGGATTGAGCAGGTGATTAAAAGGTATTAAAATAAAATAAATTGAAAATGAAATTAAAAGGAAATGGAAGAGGGTTTACCTCATGAAATATCCTTATTGAAAAGTCATGAAATATCATCTTTGAGAATCTTTTTAAGGGAAGGTTTTTAGGGATTTTGGATATACCAAATGATCTTGGACATAGGGATAGACTTGGGGATAGTATTTGGGATGAAATTTGAGAAGAATCTGGGATTAGAAGAGTGAGGAGAAGAGGGAGTGAGGGGTGGTTTTTATAGTGGAGGAGAGGAGTGATTTTTGAATATCTTATTAATTATTTGATTATTTTACTAAAGATTTTAGATAATGTTTATTCTTGTGAAAAAACTGAAATAATCACATATGAGATAGAAACAAGTGATCTTACATCCGTGATTAATCAAGGAATATTGTATTTAGCTTATACTGTATTTATACCATAAATTACCATATTCTATTATTCACTAAAAATTCATGCATTTCAAAAAAACTAAAATTTAACATAAAAATTTTCAGATATGTAGAATTAATGAATGGACACAATTTTGTCTAAATAATTTTCTAAATACATGAAATTTAATTTTTTAATAAAATCATTATTTACTTGAAAAATATAGATTTTAAATTAAAAACTAATATTATAATACTTTCAAAAATTAATTGAGGACACATAAGTTTTTCTTAAAATAATAGGAAAACAAAATATTTATTTGGGAAACTTTTTTTTGAAAATAAATTCTATTTTAAATAAATTTAATAATTTAAAATTATAATTAGATATTTGTTACTCCAAAAATACAAACACATAATTATTAATTTTTTAAATATTCACTCTCATTTAAAAAGTTATTAACTTTTACACATACTTACATGGTGGGGTTACTATTCATAAGGGTACATAACTATTTATAAGGATAATGTTACTATTCACCTAAAACTGTATGTTGATAATATTAGAATCTATATATCTTATTGGTTAGAATTGTTTATGTTATTTCATTGAAATTCAAAACAAAGAGGAAGAAAAATTACTTTTAGCATCTAGGTTATTATATCAATGTGATGATCCAAAATGACTTGGTGTTTCTTGAATTAAATTATATATTAAATATATTTATAAAACCTTGGGGTGTTACATTATTCCCCCTTAAAAAAATTTCATCCTCAAAATTTTGAAAATGATACCTCATAAAAATATTTGGGAAGATCTTCATCTTAGGTTCCCCAGGATCGCATGTTGTCTCTTCAACATTATGAATTTTCCAATGTCAATATACTAATCAAGTTGTCTGCTTCCTTAACAATTGTTCTTTAGAGTTGTGAATCCATATAGGATCTTCATAGTAAGATAATTCAGGTTCCAATTCTATTCCTTCATAGGTGAGTATATTCGTTGAGTCTATCATGTGCATTCTCAAAGTTGTCACATGGTACACATTGTGTACCTTATAAAGGCTAGGTAGAATTTCCAATTGATAATCAACAACAACAATTCCCTCTTTAATTTCAAAAGGACCAATGAACTTGGGGCTCACTTTATATTTCTTCCCAAATCTTATAATACCACTCCATGGTGATAATTTTAAGAAAACATGATCTCCCATTTGAAAGTACAAATATTTTATATGATTATCGATATATATCTTTTAATTAATATACCTAGTTTGAAATGATGCCCTTGGAATATCTTCTTTCCTCACATGCAACTGATGATATCCATATCTAAGTTCAATCTTTGAAAAATATTGGGCACTCTTAATTTGATCAAATAAACCATCAATATAAGGAAGATGATACTTGTTCTTTATGGTAATATCATTGATCTCCCTGTATCCAATTACCATTATCATAGATCCATCATTATTCTTAATGAACAAAATAGGATCTCCTTATAAAGGTACACTAGGGATAAGAAAATAAAATAAATCAAAAATGAAATTTAAGGAAAAAGGAAGAGGGTTTAGCTCTTGAAATATCCTCATTGAAAAACCAATTAAAGGAAGGTGTTTTGTTCTTTTGGAAAGACCAAGATCTCATGGATGTGGGTAGAGAGTATGGTAGATTATTTTGGGAGAACATTGAAAAGCATCAAGGCTTAAATAAGTGTGGAAAAGAGGGTTTGACGGGTGCTTTATATTGTTGAGGAGAGGATATATTTTTTGAATACCTCATTTATTATTTTATAATTTTCTCTATAAATTAAATAGTATTGATTATGGTGACCATGAATAGTAATTTCTAAATATGAGTTCGAACCCAGTGTGCTTACAACAAATACGACTCATGGAATATTTTATTAAACTTCCAATGTACTGATACTGTATATTACCATATTATACGATTCACTAAAAATTAATGTACTTCAGAAATAAAAATAAAAAATCACTATAACCATTTTTTGATGAGTAGATTTCATAACTGGACACCATTAAATCAAAATAATTTTCTAAATACATGAAATTTAGTTTTTAAATAAAATCATTATTTATATGAAGAATAATGATTTTAAATTTAAAACAGATTTTATAATACATTGAATAATAAACTGAGGTCCCATAAAATTATCCTAAAATCATAGGAAAACAAAAAATTTATTTACGAATAATTTTTTTGAAAATACATTATATTTCAAATCAATTTATTAGTTTAATATATTAATTAAATATTTATTACTCATAAAAATATGAATACATAATTATTAATTTATAAAAATATTCACACTCATTTATAGGGTGACTAAATATTATTTATACATTTAGGGGTGACGTTACTATTAATAAGGGTACATTAATATTAATATAGAAGAAGTTAAAATTAACAAAAAATTTATGTTGATCATATCAAACTATATAAATCATAATACTTGAAATAGAGTTTTTGAGTTTTTTGAAATTCAAAACATAGATGTGGAATGTTTATGTTTAAGGGATATGTTATAATAACAAAGTGTGGTTTCACCGAGACTAAATGTTTCTTAAATTACATTATATATTATTTTTTTGTAAAACCTTGGGGAGTTACAATAACGGTCACTAATCATAAGAAAATAAAGTGGTCTCAATATTTTTAATGATAAAAACAATAAATCAATGATGATATAATGTTCTATTTGATTCATCTGAAATGAATGTTCTGGGATAACCTTTTTGTTTATAGATTTATTTCCTACGTTTGAAGAACATTCATAAGAATATATAATTAATTTATTTCATTCTATTTAATATGTATAATCTTAAACATCGGTTTTGACTTGATCAATTTAAAAATAATCACATACTATAACAATTGAAGGTGGATTTTTTATTCCAAAAGAACAAATAGATATTAAGATCTACAGATAGAATGATAAGTCATTCCATCTATCTTTCATAATCATCTTTGAAAAAAAATTTATCACATGTTATCAAACATGTGTAAATATATATTTTTAAATAATTCGTTAATCACTAAAACCAAAATACAATTTATATATAAACCATTTCATAAATGGTTATCCATATGAACCCTTTAAAAAATAAAAATCCACAACATGAGAATAGTGGTGAATAAATTTATAAAAATTATCTTAATAGTAATCCCATATATATTATAATATATCTATTTATTTTCATATACCCAAAATGTGAATACCTTCATCATGTATTATCATCAAAAAATGGTAGAACCATAATTACCATATTACATTAATGAGAACAAGCATTATTCCTCATCCATTTAATAAAATAAATTATTTTTGAATATATTCTATAAATCCATTAGTTTTGAAAGCCCCATATCTAATATCGTAATATACATATTCTATAAATCCTTTTTTAATTTTGAGTACAGATATTGTATTCAATTTACAGTATCAAAATCAGTCATCTCTTTGTCCAAAATAAAAACCACATTCTTAGTATTTGGTACATATTAAGAGGTTCCTTCCCATAATTAAAATATCACCATTCCATTAAATCACTTTTTTAATTCATCAATATCTTTCAAAATATTAATTCAAATCATTACTGAAAAACTTATACTAAAAAATCCTTATATATTTCACAATTCACAATTTTTTAATCAAAATAAATAAATAGTTTAATCCTTCAACATTAATTATTATTATGCAATTGGTCCATAATTGGTTTAGAACTAAATTTTTTGGCCAGTTCATTGAGTTAGGAAGTGAACATGTTCTCCACAAAAAATACATTTAACGCCTTAGTAATTTGACACTCTATGAACCCTTTTCTACATAGCTAAAATTTTCCCATCCAATTGAGAAATTACTTTTGGGTTTTCTTCCCAACATCATGATAAGTTGGAATATGATTCTACTTTATTTTATTTCTATTACCAAAGAAACATTTTTAAAAGTGAATCTTCCTCTTGTTTCTGTGTTATTAATCTCACAATGGTTCATATTGCTACTCATATGTCACGATTGTTGATTAGGCGTAATCATAATATCATTATTTCTAGTAAAAATAAATTTGGTTTCTCATATTCATTTAATTTTCCATCATATTAAATGTTACCATGATTCCTTATAGTTTCAACCATTGAATAAAACCAAAACATTTTGTGAGAAACACTAATCACATTGAAATTTAGCATAATCGATAAAAATCGCACATATAATGTCTAAATCATAACAAATCATTTTTAAGATATAAAAATATTCATTTATATTATTTTATTCATTGCAATAATATATTTAAATACATAATGATTATTTTTAAGGAGATTTTGAATTTCCAATGAATCTCCCATGGGAGGGTCAAACTAGGCGTGCAACAAGGTCTATTATGGTGCACTAGTTCTAGATCGAGTCTCACTAAATATTGTGATTATGTGGTCTTTACCCCTCGGTACATATGTGCTTGTGAAAAATCCAATTATAGAATAAAAATAGGTATTATTTATATGAAACAACTTTCTCTATCCTTTACCAAAATATTCATGACATTTTCTTACACTTTGACTCACCCTTAGGCTTATCCTTAGACAATTCCCTAGACATATCTTTAGAAATATACATAGGTATCGCACTAATGTTTTCTCATCATAGTATCCAAAAGGATGAAGAAACCTACATTTATACCATATATAGAGATCCAATATTATCATACATGTATATTAAATAATTTCTTATGAATATTCATTACATTATATAAACACATGCTCGAAGATCATAATAGTTTAGTGTTTTTGGAAACATGGAACCCATTATTCTAATCTTCTAAAAGATCTTCAGTGTTCCCTAAAAAAATATTTCCATTTATTAATATTAAAAGAAATACCATATATAAAATATTTCTTCATAACAATTAGAAAGGAAACATAAGTATGGGTGAGCACAAATACCCAATAATGGTAAACATATGAGATAAAAATGCATCACATGAAAATAGGTCCTTGAGAACTCATGTATAGTTTTTTAAAATCATACCATTCATATCAAAAATCATAATAATGATTCATGGGAAAAATATTGGATCTTAATAATACATGAAACAAAATAAAAAAAAGAACATGTTCCATGAGATCATAACATTTTCATAAGACATATAATTTATGGAATTTATATAAGAATATAATATCTTTCCCAAGAAGTAAGGGATTATTTCTAAAAATATAAGGCACATAATCATGGTTACACCTACTCATAAGGACACACTACCATACCTATTCAATAACATTTCCTTATATTGGAATGGTTTCTATGGCACCTTGCCTAGTTTTAACATAAAACTTGAATTTAAATTGTACATACTGAGGTTTATTCAATGCTTAGTTTCTTGGAAATCTGGAACTATAATACATTAAAACATAAAAAAGTAATCTAATACACTTGAAATTATTTTTATTAGGACCATAATAAGTACAATTACTTTATATCATATCCTAGGAACATAAATCAAAACAAAAGGGTGAGCATTGGGACCATTAATGGAAAAAGGACTACAAGTGATCATGAGGAATATCATTAAGAACACGATCAATTTCATTAAGGGATAATTAATGGAAAATAAGGAATATCATAATAAAAATAAAATAAATAACAACATGTATATGAATATATAAAATTTAACTAAGAAATTCATAAGAATATCAAAAAGGAAAGTCACCAAGGTGTCTTAAATGAAAATTACCCATGTTATTCACCATGGTACTATAAATCATGTCATATAATAGTACTAAACTCTTCACACAATTAATTGGAGTGATATTAGGGAAGACCCTTAATTTTTTATAATTAATGTAAAAAACCTAGATCATAATAAATCATTTCATTAATAACCCATTGAGAATAAATAAGAATATTATTATATAAATCATATCATCTCAAATGTGCTTATATATATGATCACTATATAATTTTAGCACATTAAAATAGAGTGTGGGTGTATAATGTGTAAATAAAAAAATAAAATAAATCATATTTACATATATGGGAACACCCCTTGAAAATAAATGGGTTGAGGTATATAAAAATTAAAAATAAATGATAATTTAAATAGGATAAGAGAGAAATTATGAGAAGTAAATTCGGAAACATAACAGGTATATAATGCGGTTTTAGAAAAGGGTAACATGATAGGGGTATAGGGTCTACCATTAAAAAAACATAAATTTTAAGTAAAGGTATGATAAATAGGGTATTATAAGAGATGAAACATAACATTTAGAAGAGATATATGAAAATTGGTTTTTGAATTTAAGAGAAATGGAGGATAATTCCCTTACCTTGAAGAGTTACTCCAAGATCATGAGGAATGAAAACATGGAGGCTTGGGGACACCATGGGAGAAATCCATGGGAGGTAAAACCAGGAGATATATTTCTAGTATTGATATTTAGAGATGGTAAATAGATAAATTAGTTGGTATTTATTTTAAAACTGGATAATTTTGTTAATAATTTCAAAATATAGGCCTTGAAAATATATGTTGTGGAAAAACAAAAGCCATTAGATTGACCACGGTTTTTACAACAGGTTTGGGAAATTTGGGTCATATTTTATGTTTTTTTATCCATAGGAACAAGGAATTGGATTATATTACTTACATTGGTATAGAGAATTATAGTCTCCACAAAATAAGGTTGTAAAGTCCAAGATTCAAATTTAGACATTAGAAAGTAAATTTTAGGTTATTATATTGATTAAAATATATTAAATTAATCGATATTAATAAAATAACACTTTTTAGGTCATTTATTGTAGTTAACTAATTATTATGTCATTATGAAATAGTTATGAAGTCATTAAGTATACCTCAAACCTCAAACGATATCTCTATTATTACTAAAAAAGTATGGAATTTTAAGAAAAATTTAATAAATACACCATAACCGAATATTGAGATGATGATTTAAAATGTGATGTTTATCTTTTCAGAACAAATATCTAAATATGAAAATTTTAACCTCTAACTATAAAAGTCCTTATTAAATAAATTTCAGGTTGAAATACATAGTAAAATTTGTGATACATAAAAACATTTAAGGAAAAAATAAAATTATTTTTTATTTATATATTCATAAGTGTTTTTATTCATAATATTTAATTAAAATAAATATTATTTATAATACATTATTTTGTTATTAAAATTTATTTATTTTTTTAAAATTTGAATTTGTGTATGAAAAACCAATTTATACAATTCCATCTCAAAAAAACTAATATTTTAATTTATCAAAAAATTATAAAAACAGTATTTATGGAATAAGAATTTAATTTATACAGGGAAATAACACTTTAAATAACTAATACCTCCGCACATAACCTCTTATAACACTTATTTACAACTAAAGGGTACGGTGTGCGATAGTGATAGAATCATGGGGTTGCTCAGTTAACATTGACCAAGTGGTAATTTACACAAACATGAAATTCACCCAAAACCAATTTCATTCCAACTTCACTCACAAAAGCTAGACATGGTCTTATTCACTTAGAAACCTGAGTGACAATATATGTCAACCATGTTCTCCGAAATAGGATTTATATGACATTACTCTACAGGTTGAGGATATCACTTATACATTCTACATTAATTATAATCTGTCATTTCTACTTTTCAAAAATTATAATAAAATTAAAATTATTATCAAGAGTATAGTTTATAACCGTCGTTTTGAACAAAAATTATTTTTTACCAACAGTCATATAATGATTGAATCTGAATTTTAAAATTAACATTTATATATGAATCATTATTAATATGATATTTTTTGGTTGAGTAAAATAAAATAACACACATTTTTAGGGAAAAAATATTATTTAAAAATTATTGGTTGCTAAATTCTTCCCCATTAAGAAATTTTATCTTTAAAATTTCACGTCTTTTTTTCTATTAATAAATTTTTTTGGTACTTCTATAAAAATATATCCTCTAGTTCCCATAATCCTTAATCATATTTATGGTTCCTCCACAACAATTTTACGAAGTGAGTAGTGTTTCTACATAAAACCTTTTCTCTATGGTTAAAGATCTCCCCCAGTTTCTTCTCATAAGAGAGGATATGATCTTGTTGTTCCACCTCCAGATTCAATACATGTGATGGATATGGTATTTAATTACATAAGAGATATAGATGGAATACATCATGAAGCTGATCTATATTTTTTAATTTTCTATAAGATAAGTCAATACTACTATGCGATCAATGATTTCATAGGGGCCAATGTACCTATAAATAATCTTATCTTTTTCTAAAACTGCAAGACTCTCTTCCATAGTGATATTTGATGGAATATTTTAATTCCAACATCTAAATCCTCACTTTTTAAATGGTTTTATACATATATATTCATCTAAATTTTAGATTACATTATATTTTAAAGGATGGTATGAAAATTTCGGGAATCTATAAAAATATATTGGGCCCAAGATTCTTTCTCTCACCAATTTCATCCCCACAAGTAGAACTTCTAAATCGATTATCAAATAGGGATTCATATGTTTACATTTGAATAATTGAGTGGAATCTATTATTTTATTAGAAATAATCAAATGTGAGATGCTGAGCCCATATATCTCTAAACTCCATTGATCTTTTTCTTAGAATTTCCTCGAGTTTCTAAATATTCCATTCAGTTATGCCGTCAATTTCGAGATGATATGACATAATAAAATCTTATTATGTTTTCAAATCATGTATAAGACTTCTCCAATGTAATGATATGAACATTGGTTCATGACCATAAAAGAGAGAAAATTGTTCCCCAAGTAGCCAAACCACTTTAATTATGTATATAATGGAAGGTTGGTCATGGATTAAATTATCATTAATTGTGATTAAATTGGCAGCCTTGGTGATTCGATCCACTATAACCCATATCACATTGTTTCCTTTGTATTTTCTTAGGAGACCAAGGGGAAATTACATAGTCATATTCTCCCTCTACGGATTTGGTTTAGGTTATGGTTACAATAGACCTTTAGGAAGTTGTAGTTATACCTTCACCTACTGACAAACCAAGAACCTTTCAGTGTACTAGACAATATGCCTTTTCATATTATCCCACCAATAATGATAAAGAAAACCCCTATTTATTTTTTTCTTCTAGTATGTGTAAAGAATATAGATCTATGAGCATCATAAATAAGATCATTCTTTATCTATGGAATAGTTGGAATACATAGCCTTGTATGAAATTTTAGTACACCTTATTGATCAATATTGAACTAACCCCCCCCCCCCCCATTATTCACATCCTATATCTTTTTTTGTAACAATGGATATTCTATTTGAGCTTTCATGATCTAATCTTGTAATGATATTTTAGAAATAATGTGTGATTGGATTGGCGATGTTCATTCCCTCATGATTCACATGTCTAACCTTACTCGATCATTGATCAATGGATACCCTTGAATCCTCATAATTTACTGCACAATAATTTCATTCTTAATTAATGCAACAGTGACACTGTTTTTTATTCCATGATGATAATTAATTAAAAAATAATAGTATTTTAGAAGTTCCAACCATATCATTTTTCTCCTGTTTATTTTCTTTTGCGTGATAATATGCTTAGAAATTTAGTGTTCTATGAATTTATCACGTTTCTCCATATAAAAGATAGTTAGTTGATATCTTCAAAAAAAATCCCAACTAGATCCATGTCCTAAATAAGAAAATTCTACTCTTAAGGCTTTATGTGTCCCGATTTATAACCAATCTACTATTTATTTTTCATGATAAGTCACCCTATAAATTTTAGAGGTGCATCGTAAAAAATAGTGAATCATTCTATAATAGAGTGTATACTTAACATAGTTTTAGTAACCAATATCTTCTTCAGTAAATGGAAGCATTCCTCACACTCCTCAGTCAATATGAACTTATCCCTTTTCATGTTGAGAAGGTTTGTGGATTAGAATGTCAGGAAATGTTTTTCACAAAACTCCTATAATATACTACTAAACCATGGAAACTATGAATCTTCATTACTATTGTTGGAAGAGGCCACACCTTTAAAACCTTTTTCTTGGTAGGGTTAACTAATATTATTTAGTTGGTTACAATGTTCCCCAAGAAAGTGACTTGTTGTAAACAAATTTATATTTGATGAATTTTATAAATAGCATATCATTTCTCATATTTTTCAACATAACCCTTATATTATCCTTATATAACAATTAAATTTTGGAATATATCATAATATCATCAATATAAACATCCACAAAGTTATCATGGTATTCATTAAAGGATTTATTCATCAAATACATAAATATATATGGAGAATTAGTCAATCCCATGGCTAGAAAGAAAAAATCATAATGACCATATATTTATCAGAGTTAAGTATTTGGAATATATTCTTTTATTTCCATCAATTTATGATAACCATATCTAAGATCAATATTGGAGTAGAATTGTTCCCCATGAAGTTGGTCAAATAAATCATCAATCTTTGGGAGTGGGTACTTTTTCTTCTATGTGATCCCATTATTTTCTATATAATTAATTCATATCCATATTGGTCAATACAGATTCATCAGAAAGAGAATAGGTGCACCAAATGATGAAATAATTAATAAGATAATGTGATTCTCTAAAAGAACATGATATTGTTTCCTTAATTCCAATAGATCCACATTTTCTATTCTATTTGTGTTTGTTGATGTCATTTTAGATCCAGGTTTGAGTTCAATTGATAATTCTACCAATATTTTTTGGGGAGGTCATGGTAAAACCTCAGGAAATACATCAATGAATTATGAAACTTTGGGGGAATCATTTATTCTTATACATACTTTTACTTCCTTGTCTTCAACGATCATCTCCATAAAGAATGATACAAGTGTTTGTTATAGACAAACCTATGGTGGGTATATTATCCTCTAAAAATAATAGTAGGTTTTCTATTTAATACAACTAATATTTCCTTACTATTTTTGTTGATCTTAGCATTATAATATGAGAGATAGTACATCCCTAGTATAGTGTCAAATTCCATCATGGAAATTAATTCTATATTTGTGATGATATCATACATTCTAATTTCAATACTAGAGTATATATATATTTTTGATGCTTTTATAATCCCTCATGATGTCTTGAATAATAAATATACTTATAGAAGTTCAGGGATTGATTATATATTCTTTACAAACATGAATTAAATAATGGAATGTGTAGAACCCTAATCAAGAAAATTACTATCTAGATTACAGTGAACAAAGAGAGTACCTTATGATACATCATTTTGAGCTTCTACATCATACATCATGATAGAAAATTCACGACACAACTCTCTTAGAATATTATAAGTTTGATAGTGATTTCATTCCATTATATTATACTTTTCACAATGATTGGAAAAGTGATCAGGATGTACCCACTTAACGAATCAATAATCTGGCAGGGGAAGTAGTCTCTTCAAATTGTCATTAGTTTTGAGAATATGTGGTTTCAAATTATTACAATAGTTAGGAGATACATGGCTATCACTCCCGTACTTGTGACATTTTCGATTCATGAGAACTTAGTTTCCCTAACTTCTTATTCCAATTTTTTATGTGGGGTGTATCACTTTATTTCCTCTTATATCATGATCAAAGTTTCTCCTTATGTTTGGTTCCAAATATCTCTTATTTTCATTCAATTTATGTGGCTTTTTAATCATTTTGAACATATAGTATAACCTTTACAGAACTCCACACTATCTCCTCGTAGCTATCATTGTCTCTATTTTCTATATTAATATAAACATGGGGTCTTAGTCCGTGGAACTGTCTATTAACATCTCAATTTATAACTATAACAAAGTAAGAGTTGTATTAAGAAAGTCTTGTAAATTTCACCTCATAGCATCCCATTGATTCATTTTCCTTCTTCATACACTATATGTGTAACAGCCCAAGATTTTATAAAAAATATTCTTTTTAATTTTATTAATGTCTTGTGTTGTACGCTACACCAAAAGGAGCTTGCACAACACGCATCCTTGACTTGCCTTGCATTACACGCAATCGCGACCTTCCTCGATAGCGTGTGTAATACGCAATACCAAGTTTCACTAAACAACGATATGCTATTAAAATATTATTAAAACTAGCCGGTATGAATAGTAATAACCACTTTTTAAATTTTAGAAATTTTAGCTCTCAAAATGGACTTCATTTTTGGATTCGGAGTATCGAATTTAGCCTAAGGTGAAATTTTGGTACATTTCGGATAACTTTCATATTCTGATGAATAGTGAAAATTACTAAATTTTAATTAAAAACAACTTTTTTAATCGAAATAATTAATAGTGATAAATTATTAATTTGAGTGGTTTTAAATTATATTTAGAATATATTTTTACAATTTAATACAATGTTGGTCATTGGTTGTAATTTCACATTTAAACCAAACATAATCAAGTGTCAATCTTTTGGTATATATTGTTTCCTAAAAACACGCTATTTATTTTAACAGCGGGATTTAATTATAAAATTAATTAATGAATCTTCTATGTTATGAATTTGGTAAAATAGACTTTATTTTTGAATTCGGAATATGAAATATAGCTTAGGATGAAATTTTGGCATTAATCTGAAAAACATCAATTTTTGATGAATAGTGAAACTACTAAGTGGTAGGTTAAAAACTAAATTTTGCATAAAACATAATTTTACCGCTTCTGTGAATGGAATTTCAAAAATCCGACAGACACGGTTGATATCAGTAAGTAAAATGTGGTTCAATGAGATAAAAATAATTTTTTGGTGAATAGTAACTTTTTACTATTTTTACCGCGATTAATAGTAAATAGGGTAACTAAGGGTAAATATGATATTAATATTACCCTAACACATGTCCTAATTCTATTGGACAAGTGTAATTCGACCAAAAACAAACTTAGGAATAAAATATGACCATTTAGGCCCACATGGATTAGATTAGGACATTTATTATTAATTTATTTAAAGAAGGGTTAAAATAGTTAAAATCAATGTTTAATAAGTAAATCATTTTTAATATGGGGTTATACATAAGCTAAATTCGACTATAAATATTCATTAGAAAGCTAAAAAGATTTCCTACATAATGGTATTTTATTTGTAATTTTTAGACCTCAAATAATGTAATTTATTTATGACACAATGATGATGCGGTAATTAACTTATTAATGAAATATTGACATAATTGATATTATAAATACCAAAATAAATGTAATTTTAGACTTTTTATGAATTCCACTAATTTTATAGGTTACTATGATATATTAATGTTGATTTAATCAACTTGGTTAGAACATATAATTCTGTTATGACTTTCACAAAAATCATATATCAAATAGTGTCAAAATTGACACAAAATAGTTTTTAAATCAAATATTATATTATTAATTGTTATTGTATTCCTAAAAATCTAAGGTTCGGCAAAATGACTTAGATAAGGATATATATATTAATAATAAACAATTTGGGGTTCGTTTGGCATGTTATAGTAAGTGTATTAACCATATAGTGAAAGAAAACAAAAAGACACGGTAAAAGTTAAATTAATTAACTTAGAGTTAAATCTAATTGATAAGGTTAAAATAAAACCCTAAACTTGTCTAAATACTATTGGTTGATAGGATTTCGACCCCTACCCACATTATCTTCGAAATAATACCCTTTGGAACCATTATAAACCGATTTTTACTTTAATATAAAATAATATTTTGAGATATTCCTAAGGTGCCCCTCTCCTCCCTTATAAAAGGACACCTCCTCCCCCTCCTCCTCACACCAATTTGAAAACTCAAGCTCGGCCAACCCCTGCCAAAATCCCTTCTCCACTTCCCTAGAAACATCCTAGAGGTTCTGGTCTTCCTCAAAGACCAATTTTAGTGCCCTAAGAGGAGGTATCAAAGAGGCGCTTCAAAGAAGAGGTAATTACCGTTACCAATTCTTTCATCTTTATTTTCCACTTCTTCTTATTAGGTTGTTTCATTATGAAGTAATAACATCAGTATCACTCATATACTGATATGTTATTATAAGTATGAAACAACCCTATTTCACCATCTATCCATCCTACGGAAAAAGAAATCACCGCGCGTGCGTACGTACGGAATACTGTCTCCACGCCGTGGTGTAATCTATTTTCCACCACCACCTTACATGGATGGGTATAA
The DNA here is from genome assembly GCA_963277665.1 of Viscum album. NCBI lineage: Eukaryota > Viridiplantae > Streptophyta > Magnoliopsida > Santalales > Viscaceae > Viscum > Viscum album. The sequence goes on from OY728120.1 coordinate 1,455,478,859, forward strand.
TGGTGTAAAGAATAACTATACATAGTTATTAAAACATCATATTGATTCTTATATATTGTATAATACACTCCAATTCAATTCAATATTTATAGAAATGATATCATCGCTCGTGCGTACGTACGGACTACCGTCTCCACGACGCGATGAGATTCATTCTCCATGTTAACCATTTAAGAATGATTATAATGTATATATAAGAAATAATAATGAAATATATGACATTATAAAGCTACTGGATTTATGTATATATATACATATGTATGTCATCTACTTACTTCCATTTCAAGACAATAAGGAAAGGAAAACAGCGTTCATGCGTACGTACGGACTACCGTCTCCATGAACGGTGTTTTTCATTTTATTCATCTACCTATTATATATATATATATATATATACTGAATATATATGATATATAAATCATATTTTATATTCTGGAAGTGAGTAAATCATGATATAAGTAATAATGATGTCAAGAACAACAAGTCAAAACACCTACGATAAATGAAACGATTTTTACCCAAAACGCTTCTTTAACATGGAATTTACAAAAGAACGGGTAATAGAATGTCATAAGTGAACCATATATGATACCATAACAATTAATATGATTCTTTAATAAGTCAATAACATGATTTAAATCATTATACAGGAGGTTCGGACACTTACAAAGCAAGTCGGACCTAAGGTAAGGGAAATATCACAATCTCATTTTTATCCGAGATTGTTTATTCGTAAGTATTTACTGGGGTGTATTTTATCATCCACATCCATGTTCCCTCAATATGTAATATTGTTTCCATCCACTTTCAATATTTTAAATCCAATTTTACCCTTAGGTGAGTTTTTAGTAAAGAATATGAAAGGAATCTTTTGTCGTTTTTCCGTACGAGGTACTTTTTGACTTTTCCGACAAAAGTACGAAGAATGTTTTTTTTAACTTATACGGCATGAATGGATTTTTAAAACATTAATTCAAAGAATTTTCCTTTACAAGTTTTCAAGTTTATTTTTAATCAACTTCTTTTATTTTAAAGTTGTATGACATGTTATGAAAGGAAAAATGTTTTTGAAGAAGAAAGGATATTTTCCTCCAGAATGGAGTTCAAGTGTTTTATCAAAATTATTTTCCATCTAAGTTAATAAAGGGTTATATTTTTATCCCTATTATTACATTGATTTGATCATGTTGTGATGGAATTATTTTTATGAATTCCTTTATCTTATATGAATTGATTTATGATGTCATGATGTTTCAAGAATCCCATTTTTGTTACTTGTGTTATGCGATGATGTATGTTTTATGATTATGTGGAACACATAAGAAAGGATTAATTATAAGATGGGTGGGACCTATATCTCCCTCCAATGCATTGGGTAAAGACTTTATATCTCATGAGATAGACATGGCTGGAACGGAAGGTTATTTCGGTTCAGTGATACAGGACTGAAACGAGGAGTGAACTCGGTTCAGAAAGGGACTTTGTCCACTAAGATAGTCTTGGCAATGAGTCATGACTAACAGGAAATGATTTTCCATGATTATGTGTGCATGCCACAAAGTTTCAAGTTTAATGTTATGATTATGGGGATCTCATTTTCACTTCTATGAATTATTTCATGATAAGATATTATGATCTCTTTTGCAGGTTTTGATTTTCAAAAAGATATGATATGATTTTTATTTCCTTTATTGGCCCTTGCTGAGCATTTGAGCTCACCCTTTTATGTTTTCTTTTCCCCAGGATATAAAGAAAGGTTTTAGGTAAAAAAAAGGGAAGATATTTATGGGAGATATTGAAGATCTTTCACCACGATTATAAGACTACGTTCCGAGTTTCCAAAGACACTAAACTATTACGATCCTTGTGTGTGTGTTTTTGTTATGTACTAAGTATTCCGCAAAAGTAATGTAATGTCCATGTACGTCAAGATACGGGTCTCTACAGTTGGTATCAGAGGAAAGGTTTAGTCAACCTTTGGAAACTAGGATGCAAGAACTTTAGTGAAATCCCTAGAGATATTTATAAGGTATGTCTAGGGATGTCCCTAAGGATAAGTATACGTATAGGATACAGTCCTAGAACTACGGTAACGATCATAGAATTTAACCTAAGATGTTAGATATCAAGGATACTCCACCTTTATTATGTTGTTTTCCCTAGCATGATTTTTGCCTCTCACACTATTCTTTTTTTTTGGGGTTTTAGAAAATGGCTGGAAATAAGATGATTCACGATAATGGAGGATATGATGGACAATGGAATGATATTATTCATGAGAAACCAAATGAAATGGGATTTGGAAGTCCAAAGATCATTATTATGCCGAATCAGCAATCTCATAATATGATCAATAAAGTAAAATTTGGTAAGTTTCCTGACTCGACTAATAATAGAAAGATGGAGTTCCATGATGATCATAGAGGAAAGAAAGTTCAGTTTCCCCTATGTAAATCATGTGGGAAGAGGCATCAAGGAGAATGTTTCAAGGGAACTGGAAGATGCTTTGGGTGTGGAAAAGAAGGACACAAAGCAAGTAAGTGCAAAGGAAAAGGTTCGGTTAACACCATGGATGAGGATAATGGTATTGCTACGACATCAAAAATGGTTAAGTGTTTTAAATGTGGAATGTATGGGCATTATGCAAACAAATGCCCTAAGGGAAAGACTCATGAAGAGAATCAGTATGGTCATATGGGTAGTATTTATGTGGATGATGATGAAGAGACTACAAATGATATGTGAGATGAAAGAATTTTTGAAGCTCGGTCAATGGTTTAAGAATGTAGTGGAATTATTACATGTTTCTCATGTGTAATGTTGTATAAGTAATCTCATGGCACTATGGAATAAAGAGACATGTAAGGATTGTTACATTGTTGTCTGATTAATGTTACCAGTATCCATGAAAGGTTATTCAGATATTTTTGGAAAGTAGATGATATGCGCATAATGAAGGGATAAGGCGATAATGAGATGTTTGATTGTATACATGAGCTCATGATTGATATAAGGACTAAGTGATATCATGGTTTGAGTATATAGAATTTTGAGGATTTTGGTATGTGGAAAGTGTTAACTTTTAACTGCATTCAAGTTTTCACTAAGGTTCAATGGGTATTCAAGAGAGTACAAGATTAAGGCCTTTGAATGTTTGGAATGTGTCCAACAAGATATATCTTATGATATATGGGGATCAACGATGGTATTAAATCTCTGGTAATCGTTTTCACTATGTTATGAGAATGGACTGCAGTATTATGGATAGGACTAAAGATTGGAATGGATTATGTTGGACATAAGTTAGTATTGTTTAAGGATAGAAGTTTTTTCGATATTATGGGATGTTATAGTATTATAGTTTTAGAAAAAGGACAACCTGCAGGACGGGCGACAGCCCATCGCTTCGGACAAGGCTGTGGGAATCGAACCCACAACCGAAGTTCGACTGGCCTTTATCGCCTACCACTGGCCTACAGGAAGTCCCTGTTTAGTAGAAACTAGTTTTATTATATTAAGCAGTATGATATATGAAGTATAAGTCCATTTTAGGAACTATATATGATTAATCTCACTATAGATCGACTTATGTATATAATTTTTGCTAACCTTTTGTTTGAGACAGATGGAATGACCCATCATTCTATCACATGATCTGCTAACACTTCACAAATAACAAATTCAACTTCATTTATTTAAGAGATGAAGTGGAAATTGTTCTAGGCACGAACAATAGTGAGATTGTACCAAAATAAAGAAAGTATTTATTCCAATTCAAATTTTCAACTTTAGGGAAATGATCTTGAAAACCAAAAATGTTGTCCTAGTGATCTTATACCTGATGAATCGGATGGTACCTTAGATCGTCACAAATTTATGGATTTGTGATTATTGGCTTTTCCATAGCCATGTTCTCTACCACTCTCCATCAGAACATGATGGTTAGATTTCTCTTCCATATCCATATTTTCACCTATGTGGAAACCCAATGATTAGTTTATTTGGGTAACCGTTACGTTTCATACTTTTGTTTTTAAAGATTGGTTCTGGTATTCCTTTTTACGATGTGGGTTTCTATTAAAGAAACTTTCAAATAGTAAACCATTTATAACCCCGACGAATTTCGAGGGCGAAATTCATTTTAAGGGGGGTAGAATGTAACAGCCCAAGATTTTATAAAAAATATTCTTTTTAATTTTATTAATGTCTTGTGTTGTACGCTACACAAAAAGGAGCTTGCACAACACGCATCCTTGACTTGCCTTGAATTACACGCAATCGCGACCTTCCTCGATAGCGTGTGTAATACGCAATACCAAGTTTCACTAAACAACGATATGCTATTAAAATATTATTAAAACTTGCCGGTATGAATAGTAATAACCACTTTTTAAATTTTAGAAATTTTAGCTCTCAAAATGGACTTCATTTTTGGATTCGGAGTATCAAATTTAGCCTAAGGTGAAATTTTGGTACATTTCGGATAACTTTCATATTCTGATGAATAGTGAAAATTACTAAATTTTAATTAAAAACAACTTTTTTAATCGAAATAATTAATAGTGATAAATTATTAATTTGAGTGGTTTTAAATTATATTTAGAATATATTTTTACAATTTAATACAATGTTGGTCATTGGTTGTAATTTCACATTTAAACCAGACATAATCAAGTGTCAATCTTTTGGTATATATTGTTTCCTAAAAACACGCTATTTATTTTAACAGCGGGATTTAATTATAAAATTAATTAATGAATCTTCTATGTTATGAATTTGGTAAAATAGACTTTATTTTTGAATTCGGAATATGAAATATAGCTTAGGATGAAATTTTGGCATTAATCTGAAAAACATCAATTTTTGATGAATAGTGAAACTACTAAGTGGTAGGTTAAAAACTAAATTTTGCATAAAACATAATTTTACCGCTTCTGTGAATGGAATTTCAAAAATCCGACAGACACGGTTGATATCAGTAAGTAAAATGTGGTTCAATGAGATAAAAATAATTTTTTGGTGAATAGTAACTTTTTACTATTTTTACCGCGATTAATAGTAAATAGGGTAACTAAGGGTAAATATGATATTAATATTACCCTAACACATGTCCTAATTCTATTGGACAAGTGTAATTCGACCAAAAACAAACTTAGGAATAAAATATGACCATTTAGGCCCACTTGGATTAGATTAGGACATTTATTATTAATTTATTTAAAGAAGGGTTAAAATAGTTAAAATCAATGTTTAATAAGTAAATCATTTTTAATATGGGGTTATACATAAGATAAATTCGACTATAAATATTCATTATAAAGATAAAAAGATTTCCTACATAATGGTATTTTATTTGTATTTTTTAGACCTCAAATAATTTAATTTATTTATGACACAATGATGATGCGGTAATTAACTTATTAATGAAATATTGACATAATTGATATTATAAATACCAAAATAAATGTAATTTTAGACTTTTTATGAATTCCACTAATTTTATAGGTTACTATGATATATTAATGTTGATTTAATAAACTTGGTTCGAACATATAATTCTGTTATGACTTTCACAAAAATCATATATCAAATAGTGTCAAAATTGACACAAAATAGTTTTTAAATCAAATATTATATTATTAATTGTTATTGTATTCCTAAAAATCTAAGGTTCGGCCAAATGACTTAGATAAGGATATATATATTAATAATAAACAATTTGGGGTTCGTTTGGCATGTTATAGTAAGTGTATTAACCATATAGTGAAAGAAAACAAAAAGACACGGTAAAAGTTAAATTAATTAACTTAGAGTTAAATCTAATTGATAAGGTTAAAATAAAACCCTAAACTTTTCTAAATACTATTGGTTGATAGGATTTCGACCCCTACCCACATTATCTTCGAAATAAGACCCTTTGGAACCATTATAAACCGATTTTGACTTTAATATAAAATAATATTTTGAGATATTCCTAAGGTGCCCCTCTCCTCCCTTATAAAAGGACACCTCCTCCCCCTCCTCCTCACACCAATTTGAGCACTCAAGCTCGGCCAACCCCTGCCAAAATCCCTTCTCCACTTCCCTAGAAACATCCTAGAGGTTCTGGTCTTCCTCAAAGACCAATTTTAGTGCCCTAAGAGGAGGTATCAAAGAGGCGCTTCAAAGAAGAGGTAATTACCGTTACCAATTCTTTCATCTTTATTTTCCACTTCTTATTATTAGGTTGTTTCATTATGAAGTAATAACATCAGTATCACTCATATACTGATATGTTATTATAAGTATGAAACAACCCTATTTCACCATCTATCCATCCTACGGAAAAAGAAATCACCGCGCGTGCGTACGTACGGAATACCGTCTCCACGCCGTGGTGTAATCTATTTTCCACCACCACCTTACATGGATGGGTATAATGGTGTAAAGAATAACTATACATAGTTATTAAAACATCATATTGATTCTGATATATTGTATAATCCACTCCAATTCAATTCAATATTTATAGACATGATATCATCGCTCGTGCGTACGTACGGACTACCGTCTCCACGACGCGATGAGATTCATTCTCCATGTTAACCATTTAAGAATGATTATAATGTATATATAAGAAATAATAATGAAATATATGACATTATAAAGCTACTGGATTTATGTATATATATACATATGTATGTCATCTACTTACTTCCATTTCAAGACAATAAGGAAAGGAAAACAGCGTTCATGCGTACGTACGGACTACCGTCTCCATGAACGGTGTTTTTCATTTTATTCATCTACCTATTATATATATATATATATACTGAATATATATGATATATAAATCATATTTTATATTCTGGAAGTGAGTAAATCATGATATAAGTAATAATGATGTCAAGAACAACAAGTCAAAACACCTACGATAAATGAAACAATTTTTACCCAAAACGCTTCTTTAACATGGAATTTACAAAAGAACGGGTAATAGAATGTCATAAGTAAACCATATATGATACCATAACAATTAATATGATTCTTTAATAAGTCAATAACATGATTTAAATCATTATACAGGAGGTTCGGACACTTACAAAGCAAGTCGGACCTAAGGTAAAGGGAAATATCACAATCTCATTTTTATCCGAGATTGTTTATTCGTAAGTATTTACTGGGGTGTATTTTATCATCCACATCCATGTTCCCTCAATATGTAATATTGTTTCCATCCACTTTCAATATTTTAAATCCAATTTTACCCTTAGGTGAGTTTTTAGTAAAGAATATGAAAGGAATCTTTTGTCGTTTTTCCGTACGAGGTACTTTTTGACTTTTTCGACAAAAGTACGAAGAATGTTTTTTTTAACTTATAAGGCATGAATGGATTTTTAAAACATTAATTCAAAGAATTTTCCTTTACAAGTTTTCAAGTTTATTTTTAATCAACTTCTTTTATTTTAAAGTTGTATGACATGTTATGAAAGGAAAAATGTTTTTGAAGAAGAAAGGATATTTTCCTCAAGAATGGAGTTCAAGTGTTTTATCAAAATTATTTTCCATCTAAGTTAATAAAGGGTTATATTTTTATCCCTATTATTACATTGATTTGATCATGTTGTGATGGAATTATTTGTATGAATTCCTTTATCTTATATGAATTGATTTATGATGTCATGATGTTTCAAGAATCCCATTTTTGTTACTTGTGTTATGCGATGATGTATGTTTTATGATTATGTGGCACACATAAGAAAGGATTAATTATAAGATGGGTGGGACCTATATCTCCCTCCAATGCATTGGGTAAAGACTTTATATCTCATGAGATAGACATGGCTGGAACGGAAGGTTATTTCGGTTCAGTGATACAGGACTGAAACGAGGAGTGAACTCGGTTCAGAAAGGGACTTTGTCCACTAAGATAGTCTTGGCAATGAGTCATGACTAACAGGAAATGATTTTCCATGATTATGTGTGCATGCCACAAAGTTTCAAGTTTTATGTTATGATTATGGGGATCTCATTTTCACTTCTATGAATTATTTCATGATAAGATATTATGATCTCTTTTGCAGGTTTTGATTTTCAAAAAGATATGATATGATTTTTATTTCCTTTATTGGCCCTTGCGGAGCATTTGAGCTCACCCTTTTATGTTTTCTTTTCCCCAGGATATAAAGAAAGGTTTTAGGTAAAAAAAAAGGGAAGATCTTTATGGGAGATATTGAAGATCTTTCACCACGATTATAAGACTACGTTCCGAGTTTCCAAAGACACTAAACTATTACGATCCTTGTGTGTGTGTTTTTGTTATGTACTAAGTATTCCGCAAAAGTAATGTAATGTCCATGTACGTCAAGATACGGGTCTCTACAGTTGGTATCAGAGGAAAGGTTTAGTCAGCCTTTGGAAACTAGGATGCAAGAACTTTAGTGAAATCCCTAGAGATATTTATAAGGTATGTCTAGGGATGTCCCTAAGGATAAGTATACGTATAGGATACAGTCCTAGAACTACGGTAACGATCATAGAATTTAACCTAAGATGTTAGATATCAAGGATACTCCACCTTTATTATGTTGTTTTCCCTAGCATGATTTTTGCCTCTTACGCTATTCTTTTTTTTTTGGGTTTTAGAAAATGGCTGGAAATAAGATGATTCACGATAATGGAGGATATGATGGAAAATGGAATGATATTCTTCATGAGAAACCAAATGAAATGGGATTTGGAAGTCCAAAGATCATTATTATGCCGAATCAGCAATCTTATAATATGATCAATAAAGTAAAATTTGGTAAGTTTCCTGACTCGATTAATAAGAGAAAGATGGAGTTCCATGATGATCATAGAGGAAAGAAAGTTCAGTTTCCCCTATGTAAATCATGTGGGAAGAGGCACCAAGGAGAATGTTTCAAGGGAACTGGAAGATGCTTTGGGTGTGGAAAATAAGGACACAAAGCAAGTAAGTGCAAAGGAAAAGGTTCGGTTAACACCATGGATGAGGATAATGGTATTGCTACGACATCAAAAATGGTTAAGTGTTTTAAATGTGGAATGTATGGGCATTATGCAAACAAATGCCCTAAGGGAAAGACTCATGAAGAGAATCAGTATGGTCATATGGGTAGTATTTATGTGGATGATGATGAAGAGACTACAAATGATATGTGAGATGAAAGAATTTTTGAAGCTCGATCAATGGTTTAAGAATGTAGTGGAATTATTACATGTTTCTCATGTGTAATGTTGTATAAGTAATCTCATGGCACTATGGAATAAAGAGACATGTAAGGATTGTTACATTGTTGTCTGATTAATGTTACCAGTATCCATGAAAGGTTATTCAGATATTTTTGGAAAGTAGATGATATGCGCATAATGAAGGGATAAGGCGATAATGAGATGTTTGATTGTATACATGAGCTCATGATTGATATAAGGACTAAGTGATATCATGGTTTGAGTATATAGAATTTTGAGGATTTTGGTATGTGGAAAGTGTTAACTTTTAACTGCATTCAAGTTTTCACTAAGGTTCAATGGGTATTCAAGAGAGTACAAGATTAAGGCCTTTGAATGTTTGGAATGTGTCCAACAAGATATATCTTATGATATATGGGGATCAACGATGGTATTAAATCTCTGGTAATCGTTTTCACTATGTTATGAGAATGGACTGCAGTATTATGGATAGGACTAAAGATTGGAATGGATTATGTTGGACATAAGTTAGTATTGTTTAAGGATAGAAGTTTTTTCGATATTATGGGATGTTATAGTATTATAGTTTTAGAAAAAGGACAACCTGCAGGACGGGAGACATCCCATCACTTCGGACAAGGCTGTGGGAATCGAACCCACAACCGAAGTTCGACTGGCCTTTATCGCCTACCACTGGCCTACAGGAAGTCCCTGTTTAGTAGAAACTAGTTTTATTATATTAAGCAGTATGATATATGAAGTATAAGTCCATTTTAGGAACTATATATGATTAATCTCACTATAGATCGACTTATGTATATAATTTTTGCTAACCTTTTGTTTGAGACAGATGGAATGACCCATCATTCTATCACATGATCTGCTAACACTTCACAAATAACAAATTCAACTTCATTTATTTAAGAGATGAAGTGGAAATTGTTCTAGGCACGAACAATAGTGAGATTGTACCAAAATAAAGAAAGTATTTATTCCAATTCAAATTTTCAACTTTAGGGAAATGATCTTGAAAACCAAAAATGTTGTCCTAGTGATCTTATACCTGATGAATCGGATGGTACCTTAGATCGTCACAAATTTATGGATTTGTGATTATTGGCTTTTCCATAGCCATGTTCTCTACCACTCTCCATCAGAACATGATGGTTAGATTTCTCTTCCATATCCATATTTTCACCTATGTGGAAACCCAATGATTAGTTTATTTGGGTAACCGTTACGTTTCATACTTTTGTTTTTAAAGATTGGTTCTGGTATTCCTTTTTACGATGTGGGTTTCTATTAAAGAAACTTTCAAATAGTAAACCATTTATAACCCCGACGAATTTCGAGGGCGAAATTCATTTTAAGGGGGGTAGAATGTAACAGCCCAAGATTTTATAAAAAATATTCTTTTTAATTTTATTAATGTCTTGTGTTGTACGCTACACAAAAAGGAGCTTGCACAACACGCATCCTTGACTTGCCTTGCATTACACGCAATCGCGACCTTCCTCGATAGCGTGTGTAATACGCAATACCAAGTTTCACTAAACAACGATATGCTATTAAAATATTATTAAAACTAGCCGGTATGAATAGTAATAACCACTTTTTAAATTTTAGAAATTTTAGCTCTCAAAATGGACTTCATTTTTGGATTCGGAGTATCGAATTTAGCCTAAGGTGAAATTTTGGTACATTTCGGATAACTTTCATATTCTGATGAATAGTGAAAATTACTAAATTTTAATTAAAAACAACTTTTTTAATCGAAATAATTAATAGTGATAAATTATTAATTTGAGTGGTTTTAAATTATATTTAGAATATATTTTTACAATTTAATACAATGTTGGTCATTGGTTGTAATTTCACATTTAAACCAGACATAATCAAGTGTCAATCTTTTGGTATATATTGTTTCCTAAAAACACGCTATTTATTTTAACAGCGGGATTTAATTATAAAATTAATTAATGAATCTTCTATGTTATGAATTTGGTAAAATAGACTTTATTTTTGAATTCGGAATATGAAATATAGCTTAGGATGAAATTTTGGCATTAATCTGAAAAACATCAATTTTTGATGAATAGTGAAACTACTAAGTGGTAGGTTAAAAACTAAATTTTGCATAAAACTTAATTTTACCGCTTCTGTGAATGGAATTTCAAAAATCCGACAGACACGGTTGATATCAGTAAGTAAAATGTGGTTCAATGAGATAAAAATAATTTTTTGGTGAATAGTAACTTTTTACTATTTTTACCGCGATTAATAGTAAATAGGGTAACTAAGGGTAAATATGATATTAATATTACCCTAACACATGTCCTAATTCTATTGGACAAGTGTAATTCGACCAAAAACAAACTTAGGAATAAAATATGACCATTTAGGCCCACATGGATTAGATTAGGACATTTATTATTAATTTATTTAAAGAAGGGTTAAAATAGTTAAAATCAATGTTTAATAAGTAAATCATTTTTAATATGGGGTTATACATAAGCTAAATTCGACTATAAATATTCATTAGAAAGCTAAAAAGATTTCCTACATAATGGTATTTTATTTGTAATTTTTAGACCTCAAATAATTTAATTTATTTATGACACAATGATGATGCGGTAATTAACTTATTAATGAAAAATTGACATAATTGATATTATAAATACCAAAATAAATGTAATTTTAGACTTTTTATGAATTCCACTAATTTTATAGGTTACTATGATATATTAATGTTGATTTAATCAACTTGGTTCGAACATATAATTCTGTTATGACTTTCACAAAAATCATATATCAAATAGTGTCAAAATTGACACAAAATAGTTTTTAAATCAAATATTATATTATTAATTGTTATTGTATTCCTAAAAATCTAAGGTTTGGCCAAATGACTTAGATAAGGATATATATATTAATAATAAACAATTTGGGGTTCGTTTGGCATGTTATAGTAAGTGTATTAACCATATAGTGAAAGAAAACAAAAAGACACGGTAAAAGTTAAATTAATTAACTTAGAGTTAAATCTAATTGATAAGGTTAAAATAAAACCCTAAACTTGTCTAAATACTATTGGTTGATAGGATTTCGACCCCTACCCACATTATCTTCGAAATAAGACCCTTTGGAACCATTATAAACCGATTTTGACTTTAATATAAAATAATATTTTGAGATATTCCTAAGGTGCCCCTCTCCTCCCTTATAAAAGGACACCTCCTCCCCCTCCTCCTCACACCAATTTGAGCACTCAAGCTCGGCCAACCCCTGCAAAAATCCCTTCTCCACTTACCTAGAAACATCCTAGAGGTTCTGGTCTTCCTCAAAGACCAATTGTAGTGCCCTAAGAGGAGGTATCAAAGAGGCGCTTCAAAGAAGAGGTAATTACCGTTACCAATTCTTTCATCTTTATTTTCCACTTCTTCTTATTAGGTTGTTTCATTATGAAGTAATAACATCAGTATCACTAATATAATGATATGTTATTATAAGTATGAAACAACCCTATTTCACCATCTATCCATCCTACGGAAAAAGAAATCACCACGCGTGCGTACGTACGGAATACCGTCTCCACGCCGTGGTGTAATCTATTTTCCACCACCACCTTACATGGATGGGTATAATGGTGTAAAGAATAACTATACATAGTTATTAAAACATCATATTGATTCTTATATATTGTATAATCCACTCCAATTCAATTCAATATTTATAGAAATGATATCATCGCTCGTGCGTACGTACGGACTACCGTCTCCACGACGCGATGAGATTCATTCTCCATGTTAACCATTTAAGAATGATTATAATGTATATATAAGAAATAATAATGAAATATATGACATTATAAAGCTACTGGATTTATGTATATATATACATATGTATGTCATCTACTTACTTCCATTTCAAGACAATAAGGAAAGGAAAACAGCGTTCATGCGTACGTACGGACTACCGTCTCCATGAACGGTGTTTTTCATTTTATTCATCTACCTATTATATATATATATATACTGAATATATATGATATATAAATCATATTTTATATTCTGGAAGTGAGTAAATCATGATATAAGTAATAATGATGTCAAGAACAACAAGTCAAAACACCTACGATAAATGAAACGATTTTTACCCAAAACGCTTCTTTAACATGGAATTTACAAAAGAACGGGTAATAGAATGTCATAAGTGAACCATATATGATACCATAACAATTAATATGATTCTTTAATAAGTAAATAACATGATTTAAATCATTATACAGGAGGTTCGGACACTTACAAAGCAAGTCGGACCTAAGGTAAGGGAAATATCACAATCTCATTTTTATCCGAGATTGTTTATTCGTAAGTATTTACTGGGGTGTATTTTATCATCCACATCAATGTTCCCTCAATATGTAATATTGTTTCCATCCACTTGCAATATTTTAAATCCAATTTTACCCTTAGGTGAGTTTTTAGTAAAGAATATGAAAGGAATCTTTTGTCGTTTTTCCGTATGAGGTACTTTTTGAGTTTTCCGACAAAAGTACGAAGAATGTTTTTTTTAACTTATAAGGCATGAATGGATTTTTAAAACATTAATTCAAAGAATTTTCCTTTACAAGTTTTCAAGTTTATTTTTAATTAACTTATTTTATTTTAAAGTTGTATGACATGTTATGAAAGGAAAAATGTTTTTGAAGAAGAAAGGATATTTTCCTCAAGAATGGAGTTCAAGTGTTTTATCAAAATTATTTTCCATCTAAGTTAATAAAGGGTTATATTTTTATCCCTATTACTACATTGATTTGATCATGTTGTGATGGAATTATTTTTATGAATTCCTTTATCTTATATGAATTGATTTATGATGTCATGATGTTTCAAGAATCCCATTTTTGTTACTTGTGTTATGCGATGATGTATGTTTTATGATTATGTGGCACACATAAGAAAGGATTCATTATAAGATGGGTGGGACCTATATCTCCCTCCAATGCATTGGGTAAAGACTTTATATCTCATGAGATAGACATGGCTGGAACGGAAGGTTATTTCGGTTCAGTGATACAGGACTGAAACGAGGAGTGAACTCGGTTCAGAAAGGGACTTTGTCCACTAAGATAGTCTTGGCAATGAGTCATGACTAACAGGAAATGATTTTCCATGATTATGTGTGCATGCCACAAAGTTTCAAGTTTTATGTTATGATTATGGGGATCTCATTTTCACTTCTATGAATTATTTCATGATAAGATATTATGATCTCTTTTGCAGGTTTTGATTTTCAAAAAGATATGATATGATTTTTATTTCCTTTATTGGCCCTTGCTGAGCATTTGAGCTCACCCTTTTATGTTTTCTTTTCCCCAGGATATAAAGAATGGTTTTAGGTAAAAAAAGGGGAGATCTTTATCGGAGATATTGAAGATCTTTCACCACGATTATAAGACTACGTTCCGAGTTTCCAAAGACACTAAACTATTACGATCCTTGTGTGTGTGTTTTTGTTATGTACTAAGTATTCCGCAAAAGTAATGTAATGTCCATGTACGTCAAGATACGGGTCTTTACAGTTGGTATCAGAGGAAAGGTTTAGTCAACCTTTGGAAACTAGGATGCAAGAACTTTAGTGAAATCCCTAGAGATATTTATAAGGTATGTCTAGGGATGTCCCTAAGGATAAGTATACGTATAGGATACAGTCCTAGAACTACGGTAACGATCATAGAATTTAACCTAAGATGTTAGATATCAAGGATACTCCACCTTTATTATGTTGTTTTCCCTAGCATGATTTTTTCCTCTCACACTATTCTTTTTTTTTGGGTTTTAGAAAATGGCTGGAAATAAGATGATTCACGATAATGGAGGATATGATGGACAATGGAATGATATTCTTCATGAGAAACCAAATGAAATGGGATTTGGAAGTCCAAAGATCATTATTATGCCGAATCAGCAATCTCATAATATGATCAATAAAGTAAAATTTGGTAAGTTTCCTGACTCGATTAATAAGAGAAAGATGGAGTTCCATGATGATCATAGAGGAAAGAAAGTTCAGTTTCCCCTATGTAAATCATGTGGGAAGAGGCATCAAGGAGAATGTTTCAAGGGAACTGGAAGATGCTTTGGGTGTGGAAAAGAAGGACACAAAGCAAGTAAGTGCAAAGGAAAAGGTTCGGTTAACACCATGGATGAGGATAATGGTATTGCTACGACATCAAAAATGGTTAAGTGTTTTAAATGTGGAATGTATGGGCATTATGCAAACAAATGCCCTAAGGGAAAGACTCATGAAGAGAATCAGTATGGTCATATGGGTAGTATTTATGTGGATGATGATGAAGAGACTACAAATGATATGTGAGATGAAAGAATTTTTGAAGCTCGGTCAATGGTTTAAGAATGTAGTGGAATTATTACATGTTTCTCATGTGTAATGTTGTATAAGTAATCTCATGGCACTATGGAATAAAGAGACATGTAAGGATTGTTACATTGTTGTCTGATTAATGTTACCAGTATCCATGAAAGGTTATTCAGATATTTTTGGAAAGTAGATGATATGTGCATAATGAAGGGATAAGGCGATAATGAGATGTTTGATTGTATACATGAGCTCATGATTGATATAAGGACTAAGTGATATCATGGTTTGAGTATATAGAATTTTGACGATTTTGGTATGTGGAAAGTGTTAACTTTTAACTGCATTCAAGTTTTCACTAAGGTTCAATGGGTATTCAAGAGAGTACAAGATTAAGGCCTTTGAATGTTTGGAATGTGTCCAACAAGATATATCTTATGATATATGGGGATCAACGATGGTATTAAATCTCTGGTAATTGTTTTCACTATGTTATGAGAATGGACTGCAGTATTATGGATAGGACTAAAGATTGGAATGGATTATGTTGGACATAAGTTAGTATTGTTTAAGGATAGATGTTTTTTCGATATTATGGGATGTTATAGTATTATAGTTTTAGAAAAAGGACAACCTGCAGGACGGGCGACAGCCCATCGCTTCGGACAAGGCTGTGGGAATCGAACCCACAACCGAAGTTCGACTGGCCTTTATCGCCTACCACTGGCCTACAGGAAGTCCCTGTTTAGTAGAAACTAGTTTTATTATATTAAGCAGTATGATATATGAAGTATAAGTCCATTTTAGGAACTATATATGATTAATCTCACTATAGATCGACTTATGTATATAATTTTTGCTAACCTTTTGTTTGAGACAGATGGAATGACCCATCATTCTATCACATGATCTGCTAACACTTCACAAATAACAAATTCAACTTCATTTATTTAAGAGATGAAGTGGAAATTGTTCTAGGCACGAACAATAGTGAGATTGTACCAAAATAAAGAAAGTATTTATTCCAATTCAAATTTTCAACTTTAGGGAAATGATCTTGAAAACCAAAAATGTTGTCCTAGTGATCTTATACCTGATGAATCGGATGGTACCTTAGATCGTCACAAATTTATGGATTTGTGACCATTGGCTTTTCCATAGCCATGTTCTCTACCACTCTCCATCAGAACATGATGGTTAGATTTCTCTTCCATATCCATATTTTCACCTATGTGGAAACCCAATGATTAGTTTATTTGGGTAACCGTTACGTTTCATACTTTTGTTTTTAAAGATTGGTTCTGGTATTCCATTTTACGATGTGGGTTTCTATTAATGAAACTTTCAAATAGTAAACCATTTATAACCCCGACGAATTTCGAGGGCGAAATTCATTTTAAGGGGGGTCGAATGTAACAGCCCAAGATTTTATAAAAAATATTCTTTTTAATTTTATTAATGTCTTGTGTTGTACGCTACACAAAAAGGAGCTTGCACAACACGCATCCTTGACTTGCCTTGCATTACACGCAATCGCGACCTTCCTCGATAGCGTGTGTAATACGCAATACCAAGTTTCACTAAACAACGATATGCTATTAAAATTTTATTAAAACTAGCCGGTATGAATAGTAATAACCACTTTTTAAATTTTAGAAATTTTATCTCTCAAAATGGACTTCATTTTTGGATTCGGAGTATCGAATTTAGCCTAAGGTGAAATTTTGGTACATTTCGGATAACTTTCATATTCTGATGAATAGTGAAAATTACTAAATTTTAATTAAAAACAACTTTTTTAATCGAAATAATTAATAGTGATAAATTATTAATTTGAGTGGTTTTAAATTATATTTAGAATATATTTTTACAATTTAATACAATGTTGGTCATTGGTTGTAATTTCACATTTAAACCAGACATAATCAAGTGTCAATCTTTTGGTATATATTGTTTCCTAAAAACACGCTATTTATTTTAACAGCGGGATTTAATTATAAAATTAATTAATTAATCTTCTATGTTATGAATTTGGTAAAATAGACTTTATTTTTGAATTCGGAATATGAAATATAGCTTAGGATGAAATTTTGGCATTAATCTGAAAAACATCAATTTTTGATGAATAGTGAAACTACTAAGTGGTAGGTTAAAAACTAAATTTTGCATAAAACTTAATTTTACCGCTTCTGTGAATGGAATTTCAAAAATCCGACAGACACGGTTGATATCAGTAAGTAAAATGTGGTTCAATGAGATAAAAATAATTTTTTGGTGAATAGTAACTTTTTACTATTTTTACCGCGATTAATAGTAAATAGGGTAACTAAGGGTAAATATGATATTAATATTACCCTAACACATGTCCTAATTCTATTGGAGAAGTGTAATTCGACCAAAAACAAACTTAGGAATAAAATATGACCATTTAGGCCCACATGGATTAGATTAGGACATTTATTATTAATTTATTTAAAGAAGGGTTAAAATATTTAAAATCAATGTTTAATAAGTAAATCATTTTTAATATGGGGTTATACATAAGATAAATTCGACTATAAATATTCATTAGAAAGCTAAAAAGATTTCCTACATAAAGGTATTTTACTTGTAATTTTTAGACATCAAATAATTTAATTTATTTATGACACAATGATGATGCGGTAATTAACTTATTAATGAAATATTGACATAATTGATATTATAAATACCAAAATAAATGTAATTTTAGACTTTTTATGAATTCCACTAATTTTATAGGTTACTATGATATATTAATGTTGATTTAATCAACTTGGTTCGAACATATAATTCTGTTATGACTTTCAAAAAAATCATATATCAAATAGTGTCAAAATTGACACAAAATAGTTTTTAAATAAAATATTATATTATTAATTGTTATTGTATTCCTAAAAATATAAGGTTCGGCCAAATGACTTAGATAAGGATATATATATTAATAATAAACAATTTGGGGTTCGTTTGGCATGTTATAGTAAGTGTATTAACCATATAGTGAAAGAAAACAAAAAGACACGGTAAAAGTTAAATTAATTAACTTAGAGTTAAATCTAATTGATAAGGTTAAAATAAAACCCTAAACTTTTCTAAATACTATTGGTTGATAGGATTTCGACCCCTACCCACATTATCTTCGAAATAATACCCTTTGGAACCATTATAAACCGATTTTGACTTTAATATAAAATAATATTTTGAGATATTCCTAAGGTGCCCCTCTCCTCCCTTATAAAAGGACACCTCTTCCCCCTCCTCCTCACACCAATTTGAGCACTCAAGCTCGGCCAACCCCTGCCAAAATCCCTTCTCCACTTCCCTAGAAACATCTTAGAGGTTCTGGTCTTCCTCAAAGACCAATTTTAGTGCCCTAAGAGGAGGTATCAAAGAGGCGCTTCAAAGAAGAGGTAATTACCGTTACCAATTCTTTCATCTTTATTTTCCACTTCTTCTTATTAGGTTGTTTCATTATGAAGTAATAACATCAGTATCACTCATATACTGATATGTTATTATAAGTATGAAACAACCCTATTTCACCATCTATCCATCCTACGGAAAAAGAAATCACCGCGCGTGCGTACGTACGGAATACCGTCTCCACGCCGTGGTGTAATCTATTTTCCACCACCACCTTACATGGATGGGTATAGTGGTGTAAAGAATAACTATACATAGTTATTAAAACATCATATTGATTCTGATATATTGTATAATCCACTCCAATTCAATTCAATATTTATAGAAATGATATCATCGCTCGTGCGTACGTACGGACTACCGTCTCCACGACGCGATGAGATTCATTCTCCATGTTAACCATTTAAGAATGATTATAATGTATATATAAGAAATAATAATGAAATATATGACATTATAAAGCTACTGGATTTATGTATATATATACATATGTATGTCATCTACTTACTTCCATTTCAAGACAATAAGGAAAGGAAAACAGCGTTCATGCGTACGTACGGACTACCGTCTCCATGAACGGTGTTTTTCATTTTATTCATCTACCTATTATATATATATATATACTGAATATATATGATATATAAATCATATTTTATATTCTGTAAGTGAGTAAATTATGATATAAGTAATAATTATGTCAAGAACAACAAGTCAAAACACCTACGATAAATGAAACGATTTTTACCCAAAACGCTTCTTTAACATGGAATTTACAAAAGAACGGGTAATAGAATGTCATAAGTGAACCATATATTATACCATAACAATTAATATGATTCTTTAATAAGTCAATAACACGATTTAAATCATTATACAGGAGGTTTGGACACTTACAAAGCAAGTCGGACCTAAGGTAAGGGAAATATCACAATCTCATTTTTATCCGAGATTGTTTATTCGTAAGTATTTACTGGGGTGTATTTTATCATCCACATCCATGTTCCCTCAATATGTAATATTGTTTCCATCCACTTGCAATATTTTAAATCCAATTTTACCCTTAGGTGAGTTTTTAGTAAAGAATATGAAAGGAATCTTTTGTCGTTTTTCCGTACGAGGTACTTTTTGACTTTTCCGACAAAAGTACGAAGAATGTTTTTTTTAACTTATACGGCATGAATGGATTTTTAAAACATTAATTCAAAGAATTTTCCTTTACAAGTATTCAAGTTTATTTTTAATCAACTTCTTTTATTTTAAAGTTGTATGACATGTTATGAAAGGAAAAATGTTTTTGAAGAAGAAAGGATATTTTCCTCAAGAATGGAGTTCAAGTGTTTTATCAAAATTATTTTCCATCTAAGTTAATAAAGGGTTATATTTTTATCCCTATTATTACATTGATTTGATCATGTTGTGATGGAATTATTTTTATGAATTCCTTTATCTTATATGAATTGATTTATGATGTCATGATGTTTCAAGAATCCCATTTTTGTTACTAGTTTTATGCGATGATGTATGTTTTATGATTATGTGGCACACATAAGAAAGGATTCATTATAAGATGGGTGGGACCTATATCTCCCTCCAATGCATTGGGTAAAGAATTTATATCTCATGAGATAGACATGGCTGGAACGGAAGGTTATTTCGGTTCAGTGATACAGGACTGAAACGAGGAGTGAACTCGGTTCAGAAAGGGACTTTGTCCACTAAGATAGTCTTGGCAATGAGTCATGACTAACAGGAAATGATTTTCCATGATTATGTGTGCATGCCACAAAGTTTCAAGTTTTATGTTATGATTATGGGGATCTCATTTTCACTTCTATGAATTATTTCATGATAAGATATTATGATCTCTTTTGCAGGTTTTGATTTTCAAAAAGATATGATATGATTTTTATATCCTTTATTGGCCCTTGCTGAGCATTTGAGCTCACCCTTTTATGTTTTCTTTTCCCCAGGATATAAAGAAATGTTTTAGGTAAAAAAAGGGAAGATCTTTATGGGAGATATTGAAGATCTTTCACCACGATTATAAGACTACGTTCCGAGTTTCCAAAGACACTAAACTATTACGATCCTTGTGTGTGTGTTTTTGTTATGTACTAACTATTCCGCAAAAGTAATGTAATGTCCATGTACGTCAAGATACGGGTCTCTAAAATATGTATTCCTTCTCTATTTTAATTTACCTTGAATGTGATTAATATTTATTAAAAAACGATACCCTAAACTATTCCCACTCCATAGAATCAATATCAGTTCTTGGATTCATGTTTTTAAATAGATTCCACTACTTATTAGATTCTCCCTACAAGAAGTATACAACACTGGTGACTTTATCTTATTTCGAACAATAGTGTATAGAAATGATATTTTCTATTGAGATTATACATTATTCATAAATCAATGGGTTGTTAGATCTATTTAAAGAAGGTGACCACTAACTCATAAAGAACTAAATATAATGTTATTCCTATTGAGGTGAATCTATTCTCATAGCTTGATTTATGTAATTTTTCATTACATGTTTTAGTTGACTCATTATTAACATGATGTTTTCCATTCCCGCTTCCATCGTAGGCCCGGTAGTGCATTGTCCATTATGCTCATAATTTATGCACTTCCTCCTATATCCTACCATTTTATAAAAATAGAAAACCATAGTTATATATGTGTTTATTTTATTATTATTATAATTATAATGTACTTTTATGTCTAAAATCATCTTGCATAAATATTTAATTTGTTTAACAAAATAAATTTTCTATAAATATTTCTTAATGGTACATAAAATACATCTAATTAACTAAATATTTTTGTTGGGATTGAAAAATAAGGATTAAAATAAGGCCAATTTTCATCAACCTATTTCAATTAGTGTCCAACTCAATGTGATGTTTTTCGGTTTTACTAATCGATTCATATGTTTCCGATCTATATTCAATTGTTTATATCCTTACATGAATTACATTTCTTAAAAAACAAAAACATAATATTACACCTAAATACCTACATGTTTCATATATATAAAAATTTATACAGTGTCCATACTCATAATTACCCAAAATAACTAAACCACCCTCTAATACCAACTATAGAATAATGTATTTTGATTATATAAACATTTCATTTACATTGTACAAACGAGGACATTTTAAAGTTTAGTTTCCCAGAAATTGGGAACATTAAAACATGGAAGGATATTTTTTAATTTCACATGAAAGGATCATTATGTGGTTTTTAAAAAGTATATTTACTGCATCTCTTATACTGGGGAGATATATCAAAGGAAAGGGGTGAGACTATGGCCCAGTAAGGGAAAACTGTATACTTGTGATCGTGATGATTATCAAAAAGAACATGAGGAATGTCATTAAGGAATGAGAAAAAGTAAATAAGGAATATCATAAAAAATATAAATTGAATATTAACATATAAATATGTAAAAATAATTTAATTTTTACATTAATAAGAATATGACAATGGTTACTCTTAAATGAAAATTACAAAGGTTATTTATCAAAGTATCATAAAACATGTCATCTATAGTGAATAAATTTTTTACCCAACAAATTAGAAAACAGTCATGGAACAACCTTCATAAGTATTAATTAATGTGTTCCATATATATCATAATACATCATTTAATTTATAACTAATGGAGAATAATGAATGAGTTTCATATCAAAATCGTGATATCTCAAAAGTGCTTAAAGACATGATCATTATGTCATTTTTAGCTCATGAAAAGTGATTTTTTGTTTCAAACTAGAAATTTATATAATAAAATAAATCATACATACATCTATGTGAATAACCAAGAACAATACTAGGTTTTTGGTATTCAAAAAAACCAAAATTATTTATAATTTATTGGAGAGAAGAGATAAATTTTGAGAAGTAAATTCAACAACATAACAGGTATACAACTTGGTTTTATAATTGGGTAAAATTGTAGGTGGATAGGTTATCCCATTTATAAAATATATTTGTTAATAAATTATATGATAAAAATTGAAATATAAGAGATTAACCAAAAAATCTATAAGGAATATGTAAAAACAAGATCTTGAATTTAATAGAAGGGGAAGATAATATCATTAACTTGAGTATTTACTCCTAGATCATGAAGAATTGATCGTTGAGAAATTAATGACACATTATAGGTCAAATTGTGATGTAAAAACATTATAATTTCAAGGTGGATGGGTTTTATGGGATGAAAAACGGGCAAATGGTTGGGTATTTATAGAAAAAGTGGTGGATTTATTTAATAATTTCCAAATATAGGGCTTGGAAATCTAGGTAGTGGAAAAAAGAAAGAATATTGGATTAACCTTGGGGGATTTCCATAGTTATAGGAATTTCGGTGATATTTTATGTTATTTTTACCCCAATGAACCTATAATCATATTACATTACATCTTTTCGCATTGAAAATCATAGTTTTCCAAAAATAATATTTTTAAAGTAAAGGTTTCCATTTTAGACTTTGAAATGTAAAATATTGGTTTGAAATTGTTTAAAGTCTAATAAAATACATTATATTAATAATATAACCTTTTTTAGGTCCTGGATTGTGGTTAATTAATTATCAAATCATTATTAAATAATTATAGATTCATTAAATATACCTCAAAAATCAAATTATATCTTTACTGTTCCCAAGAAAATTATATATTTTTATGAAACTCTCATAAATTCACCCAAACCTAATTCTGATGTTCTAATTTCATTTTTTTGTTTTATTAGAATAATTGTCTAAATATGAAAATTTTAAATTTTAACTATTAAAATTCTTGGTTTTTTTAAAAAAATATCAGGTCAAAATGAAAAATAAAATTTCTAACACTAAATGTTTTTCTGGGAAATAATAAAATTATTTTAACATTTCTATTTTAATATGACTGAAATTATTATAATATTTCATTAACAGAAATATTTTTAATAATACCTTTGTTTATTTTAAAAAATTATATCTTTTATTAATGGTACATTTTTCCTGAAAAATAAATTTATCCAATTCCATATGAATTAAGCCTATTGTTTTATTATGAAAAATATTCTCTAAATATAACTTATATAATTATAATATTGTTAATTAAGTGGAATTACACTTTAAGTATATAAGGCCTCGACACATGACCTGTTATGATTCATGCATATGACCAAAGGGTAAGGTGTGGGATAATGATAGATTCATAGGGTGGATTGGAAAACATCAATCGATTGGTAATTTACCATGAATTGAAATTCTCCCATAAGATATTTTTTTCTACCTTAACATTTTGATTCCTATAATGGGATTGGTCAAGGGTAAACCCTAGTGATAATAACAACACCAGAAGTTCTACCAAATGGGATTCATACGACATGACTCTATAGGTTGAGGCCATTACTTCTCATTTATTTTTTAATTATCCTTTTTCATATCTACTTATAATAACTAATTATAAATTAAAATTATTATTAGGAGTATAGTTTCTAATGTTCATATTGACCAACAGTCATATTTGGCCAATATACATATACAGGTGGAATCCTGAGGGTCACATTTACCTTTACACTCACTTCATTATTAAAGAGATATCTTTTTGTTTAGTAAAATAAAAATAAAAAACATTTTCAGGTAACAAATATCATTTAAAAAGTTTGGGTCTTTACTGGTTCACTCCCCAAATCATTATAATGGAAAAAGTCCCTCAATGTATTGGGATCACTCTCTATTCATAACATGGTTACATGATAAGATATAAATGTTTACCCAGTGAATTTGAGGGAGATATTGATCCCACCAATTAGATAATGAAATCATACAAATATGTTCAATAATATCATAAAAATTAATCATATCATAACCCATAAAATGAAATGGGTAAAATATATATTTCATCATATCATTACATATGAAAAAGAGAGAGATTTCATAATCATCCTCTCAATGAATAAACCATGAAAAGAAGCATCTTTAATAAGTGTTGTATCATGGTATTACCCATGGAAGAGAAACATGTTTCATAAAAAACATTACATCATAAAAAAATCATATATATATAATGAATAAGAATTGTATCCATGGATCATATCCTGAGTAAATCATAAATTATGTCAAAGGATATCATCTTATATGGAGATGTATTTTGAAAGATCACATGGAACATTTATTAAGGAAAATAACATTTTCTTGAGAAATTAATTTTAAAATGTGAGTCATTTTTAAATATTTTCTTCATTAAAAATAACCATCAAAACTTATGAGGGAGTATTTAATAATTCAACAAAAACATTTCTATAAAATAATAAATTTTCAAAATTATATTATTTTTAAATAACATTAAAATAAAAGTTTTCCAATGAATTGTAAAAAAAATTATTTTGAAAAAATTATATTAAAATGTATAATATAGTCATAAATAAAGGGTTGTTTCATAACGAAGGAGTATTCCATAAATGATGTACAAGTAAAAAACAAAGATTCAATTTACCTTATCGGTAGATGTCAAAAGTGTATTGAATAAAAAATGACATGAAGATTCCTTTTAAAACTATTTTGTAAAATTGCAAAACATGGGTAATAATGTATATTTAGAATAATAATATATTATTATAAAAAATATTTAATGCATTTTTACAAATATATTTTTTGCAAGAAAATAGATTTTCAATCGAAGTAAGAAATAATGATGGATTTTATTAAGAAACTTTTCTTAACTATATTAAGAACTAAAAATTTGGAAAATGGTACCATTAAAAGAATATATCATGAATAACCAATGTAAAATAAAATTAAATATAATTATTGATATATTTATCAAATTATTTCATACATGGAATCACATTCATATAAAATACATATAACTGATGAGATTGTAGAAATAAATGCATACCACTTTGGTAAGATGAATAATAACACCCATCAAAGAATAACATTAAATGAAGCTTAAGATATCAAGACAATAATTATATTTAAGAAATAATCTTTAAAAGTGTAAATATATAAACATTTTAAATAATATATATGCATTACATAACATGTTTAACAAATAGTGAAATTACGACAAAAATTCCCTTAGTGATTTGGTAACTCTAAAACCATAACCCCATGAAATAGAGATCCTACAATGGATATGTAAATAAAAAAATTTATTTTGATGAATCATACATTACACCCATAGTAATTATATATTCCACATAGTTGAAAGAGGTGGTGAATATAACATGTTTCTTATAAATGTAAAATGTGATACAGAAAACCCTTACCTGAAGTCTACACATTCATTGTAATCATTAAAAACAATATAATAATAAATAAATGTTTAGTATACATATACCAAATAAATAAACTCATATATACTATACCATATATTATTTCATTATGGCATTATAATAACAATTTATTAATAATTCCATGAAAAAGTTATATTTTAAGAAATAATTGATTTCTTTTTCATACTTGTTTTTGACTTCATATTCTTGTTCCTCTTACTTAGATCATGATTTCAACATCTACATAAATTTAAACAAGAAATAAATATAACATATATTTAGTATATATTTATTTATATAAATCTGTAATATTCAGTGATAGGAATTTAAATACACCATTCATGGAGACAATATGCCTTACATACGCATGAACAATGTTTCCATTTTCGTATCTTATTAAAAAATAGGAATGAAAATTGTATATATTAATATATATTATCATTAAAATATAATTTTTAGGTAATAAATATCACATATTTCTCTTAATCCCATCATCAATACATTTCTTTTAAATAATAAATGAATCACATTTATTCGTGGGGAGGTAGTTCACAATAAACACGAAATATTTTATCATATTCCCATATAATGGAATTCATGTAGGTATCCTTAAACTAAAAATTTAATAATAATAATAAAATCATAAAAAACAAAAAAACGTATATAATTAGTATTACCATCATTATTCCCAAACATGATAGCTGATAATGGAAATACAGATGACATCGATTCTTGAGGCAGTAGCCCATCGTACATATGAATGATGAGTTCATAACCCATTTGCTGGAAGTGTAAATATTTTTTAGGTATTAACCGTATAATGATTACATATCCATATATGAGATATAATTATGTAATTATATCATCATGATATAAATATATTAATGGAGGTAGAGTGGGAAATAATATTAAAATGATTTTAGAATAACATTACCTTTTCCTCTGGTATACTCCTTCGGTTTTCAATAAAACATTCAAAGGATTTATTTAATAAAATTAATGCTACTAAGATTAGTTTGAAGAAGTATATATGTGATTTTGGTAGATAATGGCAGATTCAAATGGTATAGAGGTATGCTGAAGTGGGGCGAGTGAGTGCCTATTCATAGTGGAGGGGGAGAGAAATTATTGTATATACTCAATAGTATTCACTATTAGATGGAATGAATTGCCTAAAGTGAATAAAAATCTTAAAATTAAATTATTTTAGGTACTATATGGTTATAAACACCACTAAAATTATTCTGTACACATTTCTAAACATTTTATTCCTTAACGTCTATGTTTCAGATTTTATCATTTTGGAATTTAGTTATGATAATTAGTTTTCTAACCTAGCTAATTTATTATTTAAGATTAAAATAAAGTGGTAAATGTAAGATAGTTTTTAATTTATAATTATAAAATTTATATATAACTTATAAATTATAAATCTTATGTGTTTTGGATATTAACGTTAACACAAGCACTTGTATTTCCCAATAAGTTCCCTTTAACCGTAATCATGATAACCATGTTTTTTATATTTAACAATCAATAAAATCATTATAATATAGAAATATTTCCATGAATTTTCTAAATTATATATTTTATAATATTTAAAAATAATGTAACATCATATAGGATTTTTTTGTAATTGTTTTTCAATTGGAAAAACAAAATTTACTATAAAATGACAGTATTGTCAATTTTGACATTAATAATTTTATTTAAATTTAAAAAATATCAAAAAAATAATGTAAATATAATAAATTATGTTCAAAAATATTTAAAATGATATATTTATCTACAAAAATGATTTAATAGAATAATTAATCCAATTCATATTACATTTATTTTTTGTATCATTCGATATATTTAATTGTTTTCTAAATAATGCATACATTATTGTCTCCTAAGTGTTTAATGTAGTTATATAATTTATAAAAAAATAAATAAATTATAAAAAAATACGCAATTATTTTCCAAAATAATAATTAAACCCTAACATATGTATTGTTTTCCTTGTTCCAACATTTTAGAGATGTCGATAGGAAGAAATGTATATTTTTCTCAATTTATTTACATGACATATTATATGGGTTCATTTCATGGAAGTGATTCCGAAAAACAAACTATAACTCAAAATTGAGTTTATAAAGGTAAAAATATTTTTATTATATGGGTTTTTTACATGTTTTGGGTAAATCATAATCAATATTTTCTATGATAAACCACTAAGTGAACTCATTTTTTCTATAATTTTTGAAATTACTTTCAACTATTTTATGTAATCAAAATGGTAAAAAAATAGATTGAACATATTATAAATTATAAATTATTATTATTCCTTATATGGAGTCCATTTTTCAAAATTCAACTCTCATAAATTGAATGATTGTATTTAAAATTAATCTCATAGATGTGATGAAAAAGTGGGGTTTTAAATAGAAAATTTTCAAATTTTTATAATGTTTTTATATCTAAATTTAATAGAAAACCCATTTTGATCACATAAGTTAAATTAATAGATGTATAATTCATATAATTTAATTTTAAAATCAAGTTTAAAATATAAAATTATAATTAAAATTTTTTTAAAGGAAAATGATGTTATCAATTAAAATTCATTATTTTTCAGTTTTTCTAACGCCCCAACCCCAGCTTCCCAGAGTCGGTGCATTACTTCGTAACATTGGCATGATCACAAAAGATCAAGTCTCGAAAGACCGATTAGTTTAGCAGCCTTGGAAACACTAGATACATTCATAAATGTTACATTACATTATAAAGTGAAAAACTAATAACAAAGTCTTCATAGTCCACACTCATATACTCTTCTGACTATCCCTGCAGGTCATTCATAAAATACTTTTTCACATCCTGGAGAATATGAAAACATTGAAAGGGGTGAGCTCAGATGCTCAGTAAGGATAACAAAATTGCGGAATCTTTCATAAATAAACATAAAAATTTAAGGCAATGTATAACTAAAACAAAATCCATTTAAACATGAACATCAACATAATATGGCAAAAGTAAAACGAGATAATGCCATTCGCTTTTTCACATGGATATTCTACTGGTCGAATAATCACATGCAATATCAATAACCACTTTCATAATGAGGGAATGTATAATTCCAGACATTCTGAAACATTTTGTCAAGGCCTCGGCCAAAACCATAAATCAAATTGGGAAAGGGCCTCGGCCAATTCCACGTCTAGTTGTCTCATGAGACCTACCGATGCATCGAGGAGCTATAGCGGGCTCCACCCGTCACTTATTAAGTCCAATACATTCCTCATATGAATAGGTTTAAACATATCATAAACCATAACATAATCGTATCATATAAAACATGCATAAAGGAAACATAACATTTCCACATTTCAGTCACAAGATATCAATACACCACATTGATATAATAAAAACTCTTTCAAAACCATTTTCAACACTAAAATAAATGAAATTTAAAACTTTGTATTTATTTTTCATTAAAAAAATTGTGGCTTTTAGAGGAAGCTGAAACTCAAATAATGGTCATGGCGGCGGAGAAGTCGTTGTCACCGCATAAGTATGGAAAGAAAAACATTCCCTTTTGTCTTTTAGAAAAATGCTTCGTATAAAAAGATTCCTTTTGAATAAACGTAAATGTCAAAGGGGTTTATACACCGTATAAAAGAAAGTTGTGTATAATACAAAATATGCCTCAATGAAAGGGGATTGAGACGAAGTCCTTAAAAAGATAATTTTATTAAATAAAGTACATCTATAATGTTTATTCACTATATGTACACATAAATAATGTAAAAATACAAGATAGGACATAATAATATCATGACATAATTTGAAAGTAGGAGATTAACCCAAAGAATAGAAATTGGGTTAAGAAGTTCCCTTACCTCATGTCTGACATGACTCAACCGTTATTTAACCTCCTGAATAATAAACTAGAGTTAATATATACCTTATTAAGAAGCATTTTCAATTTAATTATCCTTTTTATATCACTTATTACAATGATATGAACATTATGTAATTATTTATGTTAATAACGGTCGTTTTGTCGATCTTTGGTACTTGAGTCAACAATAAACTTCATATAATTAAAAGTTGTTTATGTGGTAGAATATCCATTATCTCCATAATTATATTCCTGATTTATATGTCATATATATCATATATATCCGGAATATACATTCATTTATAATATTACGTAACATTTAGAGGTAAGAAATGAAATGCACCGTTCATGGAGACGGTAAGCCGTACGTACGCATGAACGCTACTTTCATTTCAATTTCGTATTTAATGGAATGAAATCATAATGATAAAAATGTATAATATAATTCCAGTATAATATAGTGTATAATACCATTTACTCCATCCTTTATACATCCCACATATGGCATTAATGATTCAAATCACTTTGAGGGGGCTGTAGTCCACACTTCCTAAAATGAAATTATCGCGTTTACACATAATGGAAATCATAAAGTATGCCACAAATGAGAAATACAGAAGCATAAGTAAAACATAAACATATTATATATCATATATAAATATAGTGACATCTTAATTTCCACCTTTGAAGGTGTTATATGAGTGATGAACAATCATCGTTTCGTGAGGCAGAGATTCGCCATCCACAGAAACCGTATGTCCTTTAACCATTAGATGTATGTGTGTGTAAGTGTGGCTCTAATACTTCTTATAAAAAAATCCTAGTATATTGAGTATAATTGTGTTGTTACAAAATAAATGATTAAAAAGAGTTTAGGGGGTTGGAGAAGAAAAATAAAACAAAACAACATTAGAGAGGACATTACCTCAAAATCGGGTAACTCTTTTTGATTTGAGCCAAAGGCTTCCTTGGGAAGAGTTATGCCCAAAGTGAGGCTTCTAGGAGTAAGAGGGGGAAGTTGGGAGAGTATTTGGACAGAGTTTGGCCGAGCCAAATGGCTTGAAAGTGTGAATGATGTGGTAGAGGTGGGGGCCTTTTATAAGAGGAGAGGAGGGGCACTCTTGGAAAGTAAGGAAATTTTACATTATTATACAATGATTTTCGGATTCTAAAGGTCCCACAATTATATAATTCGTGGATAAGGTGATAAGGGTTCGAAATATACCCATACAATAGTCTTTGGACAAGTGTAAGCCTTGTATTGTACATTATCATTTCATTTTATTAAAATCGTTAAATAATGAGGTCATCGCTGCATCTTAATGATGTCATAAATAATTTAATTTATTTAATGTCTAAAAATTAATAAAAAACACTATGATTTTGGAAATCTTTTTATCTTTCTAATGACTATTTATAGTAAAAAATATGACTTGTATAACCCCATGTAAAAATTGTTTTAGTAAAACATTTCATGTTTGTGTCATTTTTTACTTTAACATTAAATAAAAGGTATTTATGTCATTTTCCAACTAAAGTGGCTCCATGGGGTCCCCAAGTTGACCCATTGATTTTCTTGGTCTGCCATGGCACATAAAATTAGGGTAGGACATGTTTCAAGCTCATCTCATATTATTAAAACATTATTTTTACCTTAAACTACACAAATTACCTCTAATCACGATAAAGAACTTAAAAGTTACTATTCACCAAAAATTATTTTAATCTCATTGAACCACATTTTAATTCATAATGGAAACCATGTATGTCGGATTTTTGAAAATCAAATCACAGAAGTGGTAATATTTCATTTAAACAAAAAATCAGTTATTTAACTACCACTTAGTGGTTTCACTATTCATCAAAAATTGAAGTTTTTCAGAACAATGCCAAAATTTCACCCCAAGCTATAATTGATATTCTGAATTCAAAAATGATTTCTATTTTACAAAATTCCAAACATATAAGTTGAATTAATTAATTTTATTATTAATTTCCGCTGTCACAACAAATAGCGTGTTTTTAATAAACAATTTATATCAAAAGATTGACAATTGTTTATGTCCAATTTCAATGTTAAATTAATTTTAATGACCACCATTGGATAAAATGGTAAAAATACATTCTAATTATAATTTGAAACCACTAAATAGTATAATTTATCACTATAAATTATTTTTATTAAAAAAGTAGTTTTTATGTATTTTTCATTATTCATAAAAATTTAGAAGTTCTCAGAAAAATACCAAAAATTCAACATAGGCTAATTTTGATATTCCGAATCCAAAAATGAAGTCCATTTGGAAATATAAAATTTCTATAATTTTAAAAAGTGTTTATTACTATTCATAACGGCTACTTTGATTAGTCGCGGTGTTTTAGAACTCGAAGTTGCGTACAATGCAAGCTATTGCAATATTGAATGAGAAGCGTATCGTGGAAGCTCGGGGTGTTACATTCTCTCCTCCTTCAATAAATTATGTCCTCAAAATTTGATAATTCTCTTTGAAAATAAAAGTTTGAGAATAGAAAATACCTTTGTGGAAAACCCACATCAGAAATAAGGTTAATAAAAATATAATATTAAAAGAACGAAAGATAAGTAAAAAGGTCACCCGAGATAGCCCATTCTAGGATTCTATGAAAATATGGATATGGAGGAGAAAAAAACCATCAAGGTCTGGTGGAGAGTTATAGAAAACAGGATTAGGAGAATGTTTAACTATAAGAAAATCACAAACTTGTGATTGGTTAAATGATCATTGATTCCCCAGTAGGAAAAGATAACCGACAAAATTTTTGTTTTGAGTTACCTTTTATAAAGTTTAGGAATTTATTTAGGTGATTTACTAAGAACTTAAGGGAATATACATACTTGTCATGTGGACTTTCATTCTTTAATAAATTTTTTCCACAAACCCATCTTTCACTCTAAAAAGTAATACAACTCAAAAATATTCTATTTATCCTAATTGTATAAGGTTCCAAATATTTACACATACCATTTAGATTAGTAAAACTATTTTGTAATAACCAGGGACTTCCTGTAGGCTAGTGGTAGGAAATAAAGGCCTGTCGCACTATGGTTGTGGGTTCGATTCCTGCAGCTTTGTCCGACGCGACGGGTTATGCCCCACCCTGCAGGTTGTCCTTTTCCTAAAACTATAGTATTATAATATTCCAAAAATAATATTCATAAATTTTTTTAACCTTAAACAATACTATCCAAAGATCAACTTAATCCACTCCAACCTTTATACCTCTGTCCAGACTTTCTCTAAAAGGTCTCTTAATTCCAAAATCAATTTATCAGATTCCCCAAACAAATTAAAGTTTCTCTTTTTGTCACATACAAAAAATATGATTACCTTAATCATATTAAAACATTACTGAAACAAAAAAGTACTATATTACAATACTTATATATATATATAACATTATTCTAATAACAAAAATATAATCCATGAGTCCAAAAGCACCAATACATTAATTATTCTGCTTCAACTGTAGTAACAACATAAGATTTTCCTTGATCCCTTGGCCTTTTCTGAGGTATGTTTCCCTGACTCTTAGGACATTCATTTACATAATTCCCCATTTCCCTACAATTGTAGAATTCAACATTGACAGCCTCTTTCTTTCCCTTGCAATCACGCACCTGGTGACCTTTTTCTCCACATTTATAACAAACTCCCATTCCTTTTAGGCAAGTACCAGGGTGATTCTTCCCACAATTATCACGTAATGGAAAATACTTCTTTCCCTTTTTCCCTTTATCTGTCTCTTGTTCCACCTTTCTCTTCTTCTCTTGCTTTACTTTGTTGTCATAAGACTTAGAGAATTCCTTTTCTGTCTTGATAGCACATGATACAATATCTTCATATGTTGAGAACGATTGTGATACTAAAGCTCGATGGAGAAATGGTTTTAAACCATCAAAGAAACGATCAATCTTACCTCTTGGGTTATGTATATAATCTGCAGCATACCTCTCTAACCTTTTAAAGTTGGTGTCATACTTTGCGACATTCTCATCCTCCTTTTGTTTCAGACTCAGAAATTGTCTTTCCATATCTGCTCTATGGTCATGAGGAATGTATTTTTCTAAGAAAAGATCTTTGAACTCCCTCCATTACATATTAGATATTTCATCATCTTCCTTTGTGTTTTGTATCAATTACCACCATTTATCAGCATCTCTAGTGAGGCGGTAAACTGCCATGATAACCTTTTCCCTTTCACTACTCCCCAAGGCACGGAATATTTTCTCTAAGGAGTGTATCCATTGTTCAGATACTAATGGATTTTTACACCAATTAAGTGTTAGTGGTTGTTTCCTCATGAATCGGTCTAACATTGATCCTCCACGTTGTGGATCAGGGTTCTCCATATGAGTAAGGTTATTATTCATAACCTGAGTGAGTTGTCCCAGTATGGTAATAAGTTGATCAGTAGCAGTTGTATCTCAAGCTCGACAATAATTATCTTGAGCAGGAGGGCAATCCCTGCACGAAGTGCGTGCATTGATACGGTTTCCATTCCTTCCACTAGGCACCATTTCTAAACAATGGCATATAGTATATTAGTTTATGAATCAAAATACATAATTCCATACTTGTAAGATACTTAACATAAATTGAAAATTTTTGGATATAATCCATAAAAATGTTTTCTTTGAGGAATTATATACTCATAACCCTTCATAGTGGTTTGTAAGGAAAATGAGAATTATCCTAAGCATATCCCCTGGGAGTGTCGTAACCAAGAGTGCAGCAAGGCCCGTTGTCGTGCACCATTTCCCGTTCGAGTCTAGCTCAAAGCGGTTTTTTTGGGTTTTACCCCTAGGTACATCTGTGCCAGAGCCTCCTCTACCTGCTCGTATCCAGACAGGGAGGTATTGCTCGGAAAACTCAAAAAATCACTATAATACCAATATTCTAGGAAGTTCTTCTATACTAATCCTTAAAGTCTATCTTTGGGCTATGTGCTCTAATCAGAGTTTATCTAAATCAAGCTTCCAAGGTTAGTACTAAAATGCCTCTGTTACCAACTGTAATGCCCCAACCCCAGCTTCCCAGAGTCGGTGCATTACTTTGTAACATTGGCATGATCACCAAAGATCAAGTCTCGAAAGACGGATTAGTTTAGTAGCCTTGTAAACACTAGATACATTCATAAATGTTACATTACATCATAAAGTGAATAACTAATAACAAAGTCTTCATAGTCCATACTCATATCCCCTTCTAACTATCCCGGCAGGTCATTCATAAAATACTTCTTCACATCCTGGAGAATATTAAAACATTGAAAGGGGTGAGCTCAGATGCTCAGTAAGGATAACAATATTGCGGAAGCTTTCATAAATAAACATAAAAATTTAAGGCAATGTATAACTAAAACAAAAGCCTTTTAAACTTCAACATCAACATAATATGGCAAAAGTAAAATGAGATAAGGCCATTCACTTCTTCACATGGATATTCTACTGGTCAAATAATCTAATGCAATATCAATAACCACTTTCATTACGAGGGAATATATAATGCCAGACATTCTGAAACATTTTGTCAAGGCCTCGGCCAAGACATCTAAAATGATTAAAGCCTCGGCCAAAACCATAAATCAAATTTGGAAAGGGCCTCGGCCAATTCCACGTCTAGTTGTCTCATGAGACCTACCGATGCATCGAGGAGCTATAGTGGGCTCCACCCATCACTTATTAAGTCCAATACATTCCCCATATGAATAGGATTGAACATATCATAAACAATATCATAATCGTATCACATAAAACATTCATAAAGGAAACATAACATTTCCACATTTCAATCACAAGATATCAATACAACACATTGATATAATAGAAACGCTTTCAAAACCATTTTTAATACCAAAATAAAATAAAGATAAAACGTTTTATTTATTTTTCATTAAAAAAATGATGGCTTGTAGAGGAAGCCGAAACTCAAATAATGGTCACGGTGGCAGAGAAGTCGTTGTCGCCGCATAAGTACGGAAAGAAAAACATTCCCTTTTGTCGTTTAGCAAAACGCTTTATATAAAAATATCCCTTTTGAATAAACGTAAAAGTCAACGGGGTTTATACACCGTATAAAAGAAAGTTGTGTATAAAACAAAATATGCCTCAATGAAAGGGGATTGAGACGAAGTCCTTAAAAAGATCATTTTTTTAAATAAATGTAAATACCCGTAAATTTCACGGAAATTTTTTTTCTTAATTTTCTTTGGAATTTTACAAGAGCGCAGTTTCTGACGGCACCTGATTCCGAGGCCCGGTGTTCCCGGAATCATTTTCCGAAGATTGGCTCAGGTACGTTCAGTGAATGGGCGAGCGAGTATTTCTAACTTTTGAACCGGTGCCCAGAATCGAATTCTGAGGGCACCAATGAAATCGCAGCGCCGTTTTTCTCTTAGAAACGCCTCTTCCGGAGTTGGATTTGCTCGGGTGTGGTTTTTAATTTTCGGGCTTAATGTTAAGAAATAAAATAATTTTGCGACAACTTTATTTTATTTCACTTAAGCCACTTGGAAGCCACTTGAAGCCACTTAAAGGCGGATTGAACTAAGTTCAACTGGATAGGATGCTATCCAAAAATATCCTACCCCCTTGGTAGGATATTTGTGAGGTGGGGCCCACACGAGCCCCGCCGTTTCTTTCCGCTAAGAAACGCACCCGCGAAAACCCATCTTAATGAAAGTCAACCGACGCGTTTTCTAAATTCTTAACATACCATTTAATTAAGCGGTTTATTTCGTGAATTAAATGGCATGTTTCTTTCGTTGAATTAATTCAACGAATTAATTCAATCGTTTCTTAACCAGTTTTCGTGTGTTGGCATATTAATAAAATACGACCAACCCAAAATCTTTTGAGAAGATTTGAGAGGATTCTTGTTTCTTCTTCTCCCTCACGAAGAACGCAAAGAACGCGAAGAACGCGAAGAACGCCGAACCCGGAAATCGAAGACACTTCCGTCCGAGACGTCCTTCTCCGCCCCGATCTCCGATCACCGACCGTTGAGGTGAGTGATTTCGGATTTCTTCACAAGGTTCCTTCCTTTTTGGTTTTAAACACAGATTTAATTATTTATAATTTAAATCTGTTGTTCTTGGTCCGTTGAGCTCGCCGACTCAACGCCGGATTCCGCGACGACGCGACGCCTCCCCGCGACGACGCGACGATCCCTCTCTTCCGCGATGAGCTTTTCCGCGAAGAACGCCCGTGCGCGACGATCAACGAGGTAGGGATTTTATAAATTTGGAATACCCCTCTTATATTCCCGTGAACGTTCTTTAAAAATTAAAGAGCCGGTTTCAAATGAATAATTTTATTTTATTAAAATTTTCGGTTCATGTGTTGAACAATTTCTCCCGTTGTTTTTCTTTATTATCTAACGCGGAGGGTGCGGGTCAAACGAACACGGCCCGACAACCCTCCGTCATTCTTCGTGTTTTGCGGATTTGGCGGGTGACGACGGAACGTGCCGCAACGGGTGTTTGATGATCCCGCAGTAAAGAACGGAACCCAGGATGAACAACGGCGGAGACGGGAAGGAAAACCGGCCACCGGAGCGACCCCTGTGGCCCGCGGAAGCCGGTGGTGGCGCGGGTCGCCGGCACCGCCGCGCCGGCGGCCGGAGGCGGCGGCACCCCGCGGGTGTCCAGCGCGACACCACGCAGGTGCCGCGGGGGTCCAGCGCGACACCACGCGGGTGCCGCGGGTGTCCAGCGCGACACCCCGCGGGTGCCGTGGGGTTGTCACGCGGCACCCCAGGGGTGTCCAGGGCGACACCCCATGGGTGTCTGGCCGACACCCCGCGGGTGCCGCGGGAGTGTCACGCGGGGCGGCGGCTTTCCCCCGCGTCAGCCGCTCGGCCGCTCGGCCGAGCCGAGCCGGACCGGCCGACCCGGTTCGGGCCAACCAGGGGGGGTCGGGCCGGGTCGGCCCGGGCCCGGACCCCCCGTCTTCGGACAGACTTTGTTCAAATGGCTGTATCTTGAACTACGGGCCTCCAAACGACCTTCCGTCAGTGGCAACGTGATCCTTGGATCGAGGTGGTCGTTTCGGTATATCACACTCAAAGTTTCGGAATACTTTGAGTTCGGCCGGGTTGGTTCGTACACGAAACCAATCGGGCCCTCGGAGCGGAAACACTCATATCTTGAGCCACGAACGTCCGATTGACGTGCCGTCAGCTTTGTTGAGTTCCTCTTTGTGAGACGGATCTTTTGGCTCCCTCCGCCTGAGGTTTGGACGCAGGTGGAGTTCGGTTGGGTTGGTTTGTCCTTAAAAACCAACCGGGCCCCTGGGACGGAAAAGCCAATAACTCTCAGACCGGGCGTCCGATTGACGTGCCGTCTGTTGCGTTGAGTTCCTGTTGACGACGCGGAACTTTTGGATACATCAACTCTGGACTTCGTGACAGTTGATGTATCAGCCTCTCGGCTCGTGGAGCGGACCCTCCCGAACGAGCTTGCTATGTGTGGGAACCCTAGTGCTGGCTGCGACTGCTTCCTCGACGGCGGCGACTGTGCAGAGATCCTCCGTGGACTCCGACGACGACCGTGCAGAGATCCTCAGTGGACTGCAGCGACGACTGTGTAGAGATCCTCAACGGACTGCGACGACTACTGCACTCAGCGATCCTACGTGGATCATTGCTACAGGTCATGCGTGGGATCAGTCATGTGTGGGCCCGATCCTGTACGGATCCGATCCTATGTGGGTCAACACTCAGCGATTCTGTGTGAGCCAACTCCTACAGGTCCTGTGTGGGCCCGATCCTGTGTGGGTCCGATCCTGTGTGGGTCACTGCAGAGATTAGTTACCTATCGATCCTTCGTGGGTCCGACGACTTATATGGATCAGAGATCATCTTTTCATCATCCGAAAAAGTATACCTGTGTGAGCTGAATCTTGTGTTTCTCTCCTTTGTGGATTGTGTTGAGCTATCCTGTGTGGATTTACTGTTTACTCTCCTTTGTGGATTGTGTTTTTCTATCCTGCGTGGGTATGCGTTTTGCTTTCCTGTGTGGACTGGGTTGTGCTAGGGCTCGAACGTTGGAGCCGATCGGGGAATTGATGACTTAGGTATATGTATGGGTATATACCTAAGCCGTGTCAGATGTTACTTCATGATTGTATCTCTCCTTCGTGGCTTATCCTTTGTGGATTTCGGGAGACCTTCGGGGGTCTCGGGGTCCCTATTGAGTAGCTTATACTCACCCCTGCACGGGCTATGCCCGCACTTCGTGGTGTTGGTTGCAGACGACAGACATCGCTGATCGTGGAGGAGGCGTGCGGAGCAGGACAATACCTGGAGGTGGACCACTAGGAGGGACGTACTCGGAGCGGTTAGGTGGACCCGAGGAGCAGTGGAGGCTATCTGTACCCACCCTTCATGTGGGACTTCCAGAGGACGGCTCGACGCTGCAGTGTTTTCTTTCAGTTGCTGTTTTTCCCTTCAGTTGTACCTTACAGTTGGGCTTGTATTTCTGGCCCCTTTTACTTTCAGCACAGCTTGTACAGTTTTTACATAGTGTTTACTTTTCTGCTTGCTTACTCTGTGGTGCTTGTTTACTTTTCAAAGTAAATGCCTTCCCTTTTTGTTGGGATTTACGCCTTGGTGCTAGTCGCCATCCCCTGGCCTATGGAAGGCGGGTTTGGGGTAGTCACGGCACGGGCCCCGAGGACGGGTCGTGACAAATTGGTATCAGAGGCGGTCGGTTCTACCGCAGACTCTGATCTTTGTTCTATTTGAAGCAATAGTGTTTAGCGTATTAGGTGTGGTTATCAGTCCAGGGAGTCCAGTGTTGGTGCGGCGGCCGACGTATCCATACACCAGGACCCTGACTTCTGGTTTCCGACTTAATGCACGAAAACATTGATTTCATGTGTGTTTCAAGTTTTCTTTGTGATTACTTGTGTCAGCTCACCAGGTATACTGTTCTGACCATGGTGCACTTGTTTCCTTTTCAGGATGGCACGACGACAGCAGCTAGCTAGGGTTCCTAGAGTAGTGCGCGACGACAGCCCGCCGAGCGACGAGGCCTCGGTACAGGCCCCGTTGACAGCAGAGGCACCGGCGATACCTTTACCCGCCGAGCCCCCGATGCTTCCAGCACTGGCAGCTGACGACGCACGATGCCTCAGAGCTCTGCACGAGTTCCAGCGCCAGCGACCACCCAGGTTCCGTGGGGAGTCGGACCCCCAGGAAGCCGAGGACTGGCTGGAGGCGGTCGTCCGAGTTTTCAGGCTAGTGAGGACACCAGCAGACCTCATGGTGATCCTCGCGGCGAGCCTACTGCACACAGAAGCCGGACGATGGTGGAGCCTGATGCTCCAGGTACACGATGAGGCCACCCTCATCTGGACGGACTTCGAGAGCCTCTTCCACTCAGAGTTCGTCCTGGCCACCCTCCGTGCGGTGTGCATCCAGGAGCTTCTTCAGCTGCGGCAGGGCAGCTTGACGGTCGCTCAGTACGCGGCGAGGTTCACCGACCTTTCTCGGTATTTGACAGACATGGTACGAGACCCCTTCTTTCGGGCCCGGACCTTCGAGCAGGGTTTCAGACACAAGATTAGGGCATCGCTGATCTCCCTCAGCATCCCGACCCAGGCAGGAGTACTGGAGCGAGCCCTCCTGATCGAGAGCTTCCTGGCTGAGTCCACAGCGAGACCTATCGCAGGGCGGCAGATAGCAGAGTCTTCGGCAGCTGGTAGCCGGCAGATGACTCAGGGTTACAGGCGGACCAGACCATCCGGCATGCGACCTCAGGACACTGGCTCAGTAGTGCAGGGCACCCAGCCCGGAGCCAGTCTTCCGAGAGGCAGGCAGTGCTACGAGTGCGACGGGCGGGGCCACATGGCTCGTGACTGCCCGACCCGTCGTACCTAGGGTCAGCAGACGGTGGAGGGACCACCCAGGCAGAGGCAGAGGGTTGACCATGTCGGTCCGTAGGGAGGAGGCGGACGAGGCAGAGGAGCTGGCCGAGCAGCAGGTGGTGGGCGACGCTTTGAGGCTCTGCCACCACCACCACCAGGAGGCCCGCCCCGACCACAGGGAGCTGGCGCGCAGAGACAGGCTCAGCTCTAGGCAGCGGAGGCCTATGACCACGGTGCGCCAGAGATGATTCGAGGTATGATCTGTGTCTATTCCACCCTTGCTGCAGTTCTGATAGACACAGGAGGGAGTCACTCTTTCATAGCCACTGCCCTTATTCGGAGCTCGGAGATTCCGACAGAGCCGTTGGCTTGATCCTTACGGCTAGAGACTCCTACGGGAGCAGACTCGATGATTACGCACTGGTGCCGATAGTGTGAGCTTACTCTCAGAGGTGAGAGCTTCGGCTGGGATCTTCTTGTAGCGGCGTCGAGGCCTTACGACGTCATCTTGGGCATGGATTGGTTATCTACGGTCCATGCTCAGATTGACTGCA
Organism: Viscum album; assembly: GCA_963277665.1. Lineage (NCBI taxonomy): Eukaryota > Viridiplantae > Streptophyta > Magnoliopsida > Santalales > Viscaceae > Viscum > Viscum album. Next base: position 1,455,520,500 of record OY728120.1, read on the forward strand.
TTAGGCACAAGGTGCGATGTGTGCGCACCGATGGGAGCAGGTTCACCTTCACCGGCGAGAAGGGAGCCTTAGCAGCATATGATGGACTCACACAGAGGAGAGGTCATCCCATCACTCATCAGTTGGCTAGCCTCATCCTGGGAGCAGTTGACGTGCGGAGTCCCAGTTTTCCTGTAGTGGTGGATCAGTACGCGGACGTTTTTCCCGACGACGTTCCAGGACTACCTCCTCGCAGAGAGGTAGACTTTTATATTGACCTGTATCCCGGGATAGCCCCGATATCCACTCCAGCATATCGGATGGCTCCCGCTGAGCTTCGAGAGCTGCGGGTACAGTTGGAGGACTTGCAGGGCAAGGGGTTCATCCGACCCAGTGTTTCGCCCTGGGCTTCCCCGATTTTGTTCGCCAAGAAGGCGGACGGGAGCTTGCGACTGTGTGTCGATTATCGTCGCCTGAATCAGGTGACAGTGAGGAACAAGTATCTGCTACCCAGGATTGATGACCTCTTCGACTAGCTCAAGGGAGCACGGTGGTTCTCGAAGATAGACCTCAGGTCAGGCTATCATCAGCTTAGAGTTCGAGACGAGGATGTGCAGAAGACGGCCTTTAGGTGTCGGTATGGCCACTATGAGTTCTTGGTTATGCCTTTCGGGATGACCAAAGCTCCAGCAGTGTTCATGAGCCTCATGAACAGGATCTTCCAGCCATACCTCGATCGATTTGTCGTGGTCTTCATCGACGACATTTTGGTGTACTCGATGACGGAGGAGGAGCACGCCTACCACCTGCGTGTTGTACTAGAAACACTCCGAGAGCACCAGCTTTATGGCAAGCTCTCGAAGTGTCAGTTCTGGTTACGTGAGGTCCACTTCTTGGGGAATGTCATTTCTGAGGTGGGAGTTGCAGTGGATCCCGCGAAGATCGAGGCAGTGCTAGCTTGGGAGCCACCCAAGAGCGTGACAGAGGTGCGGAGTTTCTTGGGCCTAGCCGGATACTATCGGAGATTTGTACTGGACTTCTCCAAAGTTGTGGCCCCACTCTCAGCGTTGACTAAGAAGGGAAAACCCTTCGTGTGGTCAGACAGATGTCAGCAGAGCTTCCAGGAGCTGAGGCATAGGTTGACCAGTGCACCTATCTTGAGGTTGCTTGAGGAGGGAGTTGGATACGTAGTCTACTGCGATGCATCAGGGACCGGACTCGAGTGTGTCCTGATGCAGGAGCGGGCCTTGATTGCCAAAGAATCACGTCAGTTGACGCCTCATGAGCAGAACTATGCTACCCATGACCTGGAGTTGGCAGCAGTGGTCTTTGCCCTGAAGACATGGCGACACTATCTGACGGGCGAGCGCTTCACAGTCTTTTCTGACCACCAGAGTATCAGGTACATCTTCTCTCAGAAGGACCGGAACCTGAGACCGTGGCGATGGCTCAAGTTCCTCCAGGACTATGACTTTGAGATAGTCTATACTCCTAGGAAGGAGAACGTGGTGGCTGATGCCCTCAGCAGGAGGACAGGCATCCAGCTACTTGAGGAGGCGACAGAGCAGCTAGCCGCTTTGCAGATATCCTTCGTGGATAGAGACGGAGCAGCCTTCCTTCAGACTCTCACAGTCTCTCCTACACTTCTTCAGCGGGTCAGAGAGGCACAGCGTGGGGACGTTGACTGTGAGACACGGCGTGCACAGATATCCTCGGGACAGGCACCTTATGGTGTCTCCCTTGGAGCAGAGCATGATGTCTTTTTCAGAGGACGTACCTTGGTACCAGTCGCTTTACGAGAGGAGGTGCTGAGAGAGTATCACACTTCTCCTTTAGTAGTACATCCTGGAATGGTGAATATGTACCAGGATCTCAGACGACATCACTGGTGGCCGGGCATGAAGAAGGCTGTGGCAGAGTTCGTTTCACGGTGCCTCACCTGCCAGCAGGTGAAGGGAGAGCATCAGGTACCAGCAGGCTTGGTACAACCCTTGGAAGTCCCAGAGTGGAAGTGGGACGGGATATCTATGGACTTTGTGACTGGACTTCCATGCACTTCCAGAGGTCACGACTCCATTTGGGTGATTGTTGACCGACTCACCAAGTCGGCACACTTCTTACCCATCGGAGAGAAGGGCTCAGTGGAGAGCTTGGGGCATCTCTACGTTCAGGAGATTGTACGACTTCACGGTGTGACGTCGACTATCGTCTCCGATTGGGACGCTCGTTTTACTTCCCAGCTTTGGGAGGGGTTGCAGGAGGCATTTGGGACGCGACTACGTCTGAGCACCGCCTTTCACCCTCAGACGGATGGTCAGACGGAGAGGACTATTCAGACTCTCGAGGACATGCTCCGCGCATGTGTCCTCGACTTTAGTCGCAGCTGGGAGGACCACCTACCCTTTGTAGAGTTTGCGTACAACAACAGCTACCACTCCACCATCGGGATGGAACCCTACGAGGCGTTGTACGGCAGGCCTTGCAGATCCCCTTTGTGCTGGACAGACCCTGGGGAGTCAGCACTTGTGGGACCAGAGATGGTCTGGGCCACGACAGAGAAGGTCCAGGTCATCCAGGAGCGGATGAGGACAGCACAGAGCCGGCAGAAGTCATATGCTGACAGGAGGCGGAGTCCACTAGAGTTCGAGGATGGCGACCACGTCTTCTTGCGGGTCTCACCTCGACGTGGTTTGAGGAGATTTGGCCGAGGTGGCAAGTTGTCTCCACGCTTCATCAGACCCTTCCAGGTCCTCAGCAGGGTTGGAGAGGTGGCTTATCGTCTGGCTCTGCCACCTCAGTTGCACTGGGTGAACGACGTCTTCCACGTATCCCAGCTGAGGAGATACGTGCACGACACGACGCACATCATTGACTATGGGGAGCTAGACGTGGATGATGGAGTGACTTTTGCGGAGGTCCCAATGGAGATAGAGGATCGACAGGAGCAGGTCCTACGTGGGCGATCTATTCCTCTTGTGCGCATCAGATGGCAGCACGGGAACCTCCAGGAGAGCACTTGGGAGCGGGAGGATCAGATGCGTGCTCAGTACCCACATTTGTTTCCATAGTTTTTGATGTATCTTTATGGGGACATAAATTCCTGAGGTGGGAGTAATGTAATGACCCGTAAATTTAAAGGAAATATTTTTTCTTAATTTTCTTTGGAATTTTACAAGAGCGCAGTTTCTGACAGCACCTGATTCCGAGGCCCGGTGTTCCCAGAATCATTTTCCGAAGATTGGCTTGGGTACATTCAGTGAACAGGTGAGCTAGTTTTTCTATCTTTTGAACCGGTGCCCGGAATCGAATTCTGAGGGCACCAATGAAATCACAGCGCCGGTTTTTGCTTAGAAACGCCTCTTCCGGAGTTGCGTTTTCTCGGGTGTGGTTTTTAATTTTTGGGCTTAAAGTTAAGAAATAAAATAATTTTTCGACAACTTTATTTTATTTCACTTAAGCCACATGGAAGCCACTTGAAGCCACATAAAGGCGGCTTGAACTGAGTTGAACTAGATAGGATGCTATCCAGAAATATCCTACCCCCTTGGTAGGATATTTGTGAGGTGGGGCCCGCACGAGCCCCGCCGTTTCTTTCCGCTAAGAAACGCACCCGCGAAAACCCGTCTTAATGAAAGTCAACCGACGCGTTTTCTAAATTCTTAACAGACCATTTAATTGGGCGGTTTATTTTGTGAATTAAATGGCCTGTTTCATTCGTAGAATTAATTCAACGAATTAATTCAATCGTTTCTTAACCTGTTTTCGTGTGTTGGCATATTAATAAAATAAGACCAACCGAAAATCTTTTGAGAAGATTTGAGAGGATTCTTTTTTCTTCTTCTTCATCGCGGAGAACGCGAAAAACGCGAAGAACGCGAAGAACGCCGAACCCGGAAATCGACGACGCTTCCGTCCGAGACGTCCTTCTCCGCCCCGATCTCCGATCACCGACCGTTGAGGGGAGTGATTTCGGATTTCCTCACAAGGTTCCTTCCTTTTTGGTTTTAAACACAGATTTAATTATTTATAATTTAAATCTGTTGTTCTTGGTCCGTTGAGCTCGCCGACTCAACGCCAGATTCCGCGACGACGCGACGCCTCCCCGCGACGACGCGACGATCCCTCTCTTCCGCGATGAGCTTTTCCGCGAAGAACGCCCGCACGCGACGATCAACGAGGTAAGGATTTTATAATTTTGGAATACCCCTCTTATATTCCCGTGAACGTTCTTTAAAAATTAAAGAGCCGGTTTCAAATGAACAATTTTATTTTATTAAAATTGTCGGTTCATGTGTTGAACAATTTCTCCCGTTGTTTTTTTATTATCTAACGCGGAGGGCGCGGGTCAAATGAACACGACCCGACAACCCTCCGTCGTTCATCGTGTTTTGTGGATTTGGCGGGCGACGACGAAACATGCCGCAATGGGTGTTTGATGATCCCGCAGTAAAGAACGGAACCCGGGAGGAACAACGGCGCAGACGGGAAGGAAAACGGGCCACCGGAGCGACCCCGGCGGCACGCAGAAGCCGGTGGTGGCGCGGGTCGCCGGCGCGGCGGCACCCCGTGGGTGTCCAGCGCGACACCCCGTGGGTGTCCAGTGCGACACCCCCGCGGGTGCCGCGGGAGTGTCACGCGGGGCGGCGGCTTTCCCCCGCGTCGGCCGCTCGGCCGCTTGGCCGAGCCGAGCCGGACTGGCCCGGGCCGGGCCGGGCCAACCGGGTCGGACCCGACCCGGTTCGGGCCAACCAGGGGGGGTCGGGCCGGGTCGGCCCGGGCCCGGACCCCCCGTCTTCGGACATACATCGTTCAAATGGCCGTCTCTTGAACTACGGGCCTCCAAACGACCCGCCGTCAGCGGCAACGCGATCCTTGGATCGAGGTGGTCGTTTCGGTATATCGCCCTCAAAGTTTCAGAATACATTGAGTTCGTCCGGGTTGGTTCGTACACGAAACCAACCGGGCCCTCGGAGCGGAAACGCTCATATCTTGAGCCACGAACGTCTGATTGACGTGTCGTCGGCTTTGTTGAGTTCCTCTTTGTGAGAAGAATCTTTTGGAACCCTCCGCCCGATGTTTGGACGCAGGTGGAGTTCGGTTGGGTTGGTTTGTCCGTAAAAACCAACCGGGCCCCTGGGACGAAAAAGCCAATAACTCTCAGACCGGGCGTCCGATCGACGCGCCGTCTGTTGCGTTGAGTTCCTGTGGACGATGCGGAACTTTTGGATACATCAACTCTGGACATCGTGACAGTTGATGTATCAGCCTCTCGGCTCGTGGAGCGGACCCTCCCGAACGAGCTCGCTGTGTGCGGGAACCCTAGTGCTGGCTGCGACTGCTTCCTCGACGACGGCGACTGTGCAGAGATCCTCCGTGGACTCTGACGACGACCGTGCAGAGATCCTCAGTGGACTGTGGCGACGACTGTGTAGAGATTCTCAGCGGACTGCGACGACTACTGCACTCAGCGATCCTACGTGGATCAGTGCTACAGGTCCTGCGTGGGCCCGGTCCTGTGTGGGCCCGATCCTGTACAGATCCGATCCTGTGTCGGTCAACACTCAGCGGTTCTGTGTGAGCCAACTCCTACAGGTCCTGCGTGGACCCGATCCTGTGTGGGTCCGATCCGGTGTGGGTCACTACAGAGATTAGTTACCTATCGATCCTTCGTGGGTCCGACGACTTATATGGATCAGAGATCATCTTTTAGTCATCCGAAGAAGTATACCTGTGTGAGCTGAATCTTGTGTTTCTCTCCTTTGTGGATTGTGTTGAGCTATCTTGTGTGGATTTACTGTTTACTCTCCTTTGTGGATTGTGTTGTTCTATCCTGCGTGGGTATGTGTTTTTCTTTCCTGTGTGGACTGGGTTATGCTAGGGCTCGGACGTTGGAGCCGATCGGGGAATTGATGACTTAGGTATATGTATGGGCATATACCTAAGCCGTGTCAGATGTTACTTCGTGATTTTATCTCTCCTTCATGGCTTATCATTTGTGGATTTCGGGAGACCTTCGGGGGTCTCGGGGTCCCTATTGAATAAATTATACTCACCCATGCACGGGCTATGCCCGCACTTCGAGGTGTTGGTTGCAGTCGACAGACATCACTGATCGTGGAGGAGGCGTGCGGAGCAGGACAGTACCTGGAGGTGGACCACTGGGCGGGATGTACTCGGAGCGGTTAGGTGGACCCGAGGAGCAGTGGAGGCTATCTGTACCCACCCTTCAGGTGGGACTTCCAGAGGACGGCTTGATGCTGCAGTTTTTCCTTTTAGTTGCTGTTTTTCCCTTCATTTGTACTTTACAGTTGGGCTTGTATTTCTGGCCCCTTTTACTTTCAGCACAGCTTGTACAGTTTTTACTTAGTGTTTACTTTTCCGCTTGCTTACTCTGTGGTTCTTGTTTACTTTTCAAAGGCAATGCCTTCCCTTTTTGTTGGGATTTACGCCTTGGTGCTAGTCGCCAGCCCCTGGCCTATGGAAGGCGGGCTTGGGGTAGTCACGGCACGGGCCCCGAGGACGGGTCGTGACAATAAAGTACATCTATAATGTGTATTCACTATAAGTACACACAAATAATGTAAAAATAAAAGATAGGACATAATAATATCATGACATAATTTGAAAGTAGGAGACTAACCATAGAATAGAAATTGGGTTAAGAAGTTCCCTTACCTCATGTCTGACTTGACTCAACCGTTCTTTAACCTCCTGAATAATAAACTATAGTTAATATATACCTTATTAAGAACCATTTTCAATTTCATTATCCTTTTTATATGACTTATTACAATGATATGAACATTATTTAATTATTTAAGTTAATAACGGTCGTTTTGTCGATCTTTGGTACTTGAGTCAGCAATTAACTTCTTATAATTACATGTTGTTTATGTGGTAGAATATCCATTATCTCCAGAATTATATTCATGATTTAGATGTCATATATATCATATATATCCAGTATATACATTCATTTATAATATTACGTAACATTTAGAGGTAAGAAATGAAATGCACCGTTCATGGAGACGGTAAGCCGTACGTACGCATGAACACTACTTTCATTTCTATTTCATATTTAATGGAATGAAATCATAATGATATAAATGTATAATATAATATCATTATAATATAGTGTATAATACAATTTACTCCATCATTTATACATCCCACATATGGCATTAACGACTCAAATCACTTTGAGGGGGCGGTAGTCCGCACTTCCTAAAATGAAATTATTGCGTTTACCCATAATGGAAATCATAAAGTATGCCATAAATGAGAAATACAGAAGCATAAGTAAATCATAAACATATTATATATCATATATAAATATAGTTACATCTTAATGGCCACCTTTTAATGTGTTATATGAGTGTTGAACAATCATCGTTCCGTGAGGCAGAAATTCGCCATCCACAGAAACCATATGTTCTTTAACCATTAGATGTAGGTGTGTGTAAGTGTAGCTAGAATCCTTCTTATAAGAACAGAATAGTATATTTAGGATACTGGTGTTGTTACAAAAGAAATGAATAAAAAGAGTTTATGGGGTTGGAGAAGAAAAATAAAACAAAACAACATTAGAGAATACATTACCTCAAAATCGGGTAACTCTTTTTGATTTAAGCCAAAGGCTTCCTTGGGAAGAGTTCTGACCAAAGTGAGGCTTCTAGGAGTAATAGGGGGAAGTTGGGAGAGTATTGGGGTAGAGGTTTTCCGAGCCAAATGTCTTGAAAGTGTGAATGAGGTGGTAGAGGTGGGGGCCTTTTATAAGAGGAGAGGAGGGGCACTCTTGGAAAGTAAGGAAATTTTACATTATTATACAATGATTTTCGGATTCTAAAGGTCCCACACTTATATAATTCATGGATAAGGTGATAAGGGTTCGAAATATACCCATTTAATAGTATCTGGACAAGTGTAAGCCTTGTATTGTACATTATCTTTTCATTTTATTAAAATCATTAAATAACGAGGTCATCGCTGCATCATAATGATGTCATAAATAATTTAATTTATTTAATGTCTAAAAATTATAAAAAAAATCATATGATGTAGGAAATCTTTTTAGAATTACAATGAATATTTATAGTAAGAAATATGACTTGTATAACCCCATGTAAAAATTGTTTTAGTAAAAAATTTCATGTTTGTGTCATTTTTTAATTTAACATTAAATAAAATGGTATTTATGTCATTTTCCAACTAAAGTGGCTCCATGGGGTCCCCAAGTTGACCCATGGATTGTATTGGTCGGCCACGGCACATCCAATGAGGGTAGGACATGTGTAAAGCTCATCTCATATTATTAAAACATTATTTTTACCTTAAACTACACTAATTACCTCTAATCACGATTAAGAACTTAAAAGTTACTATTCACCAAAAATTATTTTAATCTCATTGAACCACATTTCACTTCTTAATGAAAACCATGTATGTCGGATTTTTAAAAATCATATCACATAAGTGGTAATATTTCATTTAAACGAAAAATCAGTTATTTAACTACCACTTAGTGGTTTCACTATTCATCAAAAATTGAAGTTTTTCATAACAATGCCAAAATTTCACCCTAAGCTATAATTGATATTCTGAATTCAAAAATGATGTCTCTTTTACAAAATTCCAAACATATAAGTTGCATTAATTAATTTTATAATTAATTCCCGCTGTCACAACAAATAGCTTGTTTTTAAGAAACAATTAATATCAAAAGATTGACAATTGTTTATGTCCAATTTCAATGTTAAATTAATTCTAATGACCACCATTGGATAAAATGGTAAAAATATATTCTAATTATACTTTAAAACCACTAAATAGTATAATTTATCACTATAAATTATTTTTATTAAAAAATTTGTTTTTAAGTATTTTTCACTATTCATAAAAAATTAGAAGTTCTCAGACAAATACCAAAAATTCAACATAGGATAATTTCGATATTCCGAATCCAAAAATGAAGTCCATTTTGAAATATAAAATTTCTATAATTTAAAAAAGTGGTTATTACTATTCATAACGGCTACTTTGATTAGTCGCGGTGTTTTAGAACTCGATGTTGCGTACAATGCAAGCTATTGCATTATTGAATGAGAAGCGTATCGTGGAAGCTCGGGGTGTTACAGTTTTCAACAAAAAAATTAAACAAATCAGAAAAACACCACAAATTCATCATAATTTAGTTTTGGGAATATTATTTTAAAAATGAATATTATTTTTCATATACAGTTTCTAAAATTGGAACAATGTTATTTTATACTATTTGCACCATTCATGAAAAACCATCATTTAGATAAAATAATATTTTCAGAAGAAATTTCTTTTCTATTTTAAGTACATCTAATATTATTTATAATCATTATATAACTAATAAACAAGAGAAAACTATATATTTTAATAATTTTTTTAATCCTATTCATCCCAATCATTAAATAAATTAGGTGATAAATATCATATTAAATAAATAAAAATTGTATATTGTAGTTTGATAAAACTCAGTTTGGTGTATAAAAAAATCCAACCTCATTATTTCATGTTGCTCTAGATAAATTTTGTGTTGCATGTAACACATGATAAAATTGGTGTTGTGTATAAATTATCCTTAACTTGGTGTCACATGCGATATAAGACAAAAATTAATTATAGTTTTTTTAAAAAAACTCAGGGCCTTACACCATAGACATGGACCCATGTTGTCATAAAAATTAATTTATATAAATTAGTGGAACTTCTAGATACAAAATATGTGTGACTAACTAGGATCTTATATAAATAGAAATTTTTCTAAATCATATATCCATATTGTTATCTAGCAATAAACTATGTCTCCTAAAGAGACATGGATAAGAAATAACAATAAAACATATATACTAAATACCAGCCAGAGAGGAGAAAGAGGACCAAATTTGATTGTAGTATGTTTGATCTTGAAACCGAGTTACCAAATAATTCCCAAAAAAATTGAAACCAATCATTTTAAGGAAGGAAAAATCCAAAAAAATATAACATATACCTACCATAATATCATAATATGAGCATTTAATAATAAATTCTTCTCAAATTACTAAAGGAATGCTGATGATCATTAACTTTATAAACACATCAAATTTAAAACCAATACAAATTACCAATTCCAAAAAATAAAATAAAATATTCAGATCCCCATGTGTCAAATAGATACTAAGAAACAGTATATAATACTAAAATTATACCTTGTACTATAGAAGGGATCTAAAAAAATTCATATACTAATGAAATATATATATTCCATTTTTACCATTTTAATGAACATAAAATAAAAATATATTCCTCGTATATGGTGTTACTAATAGAAAACTATTGACATCTTGCATTATTCCGTAGATATGGATACTTTTATATTATTGAATTCTCACCATTGATTTTCTAAACAATTAAGCTAGATATGATTTTATCAAAAATGGTATTTTATTGAAATAATAAATTTTTATTCTCCTGTAACATATTCATTGACTCTTGAACTAACCTAAAAATTAGAACTACTTTTATTAAAAATAATGTTGATTTTTGTATGTCATGAGTATTCTAATCAGAAAAATTGAATCATTGTTATCCTCAAGTTAGGAGTTTGAGGAATAATTCCAACCAACATACATTTAATGATCTATACATCCTCATAACCTCTTTATTTCTATGTCATCAAGTTTACTATTACTAGTCAGTAATTTCAACAAGGGTTAAACCATAATCCCATATACCTACTTCAGAACTTATTCCAGCTAGGAAATATTTCTTCAAAAACTCAAAGAATATATAGACCTTGATCATAAAAACCTATCTCCATAAATACTATAATATAATCATCATAAAATGTGGGAATATTTATTCATCATCCATAATTAGTAAGTGTAAAATATGGAGTTGGTTGATAAATCATAACACAAACACTATCCCTATCATTATCCTCTTTTAATTTCCAAAAAGTCATGATCCATTAACTGATTAAGGTTGTTCGGGTAACATTTTTTGATGAATAAATCCTTAACACCATTATCTGTCAACCCTAGATCCCTCTTTATTTAAACCAAAACATCCTACCATCAATAGAGGACCCCTTTAATCATAATGGTCTTTAATTGAACACTATGTTTCCTAGGAGTTTTGATAATGCAAAATATATATTGGGCATGATTAATTCATTCCATAGATTACAATAGAGGGTAATCACTCTCAAAATGTTATGTTATTATGAAACTAAAATTCCCACATTATGTCCATAGTTTTAGTTTCCCATGATTGTGAACCTACCTTATGACCTGAAATCATTGTACGATGCCCTCATGCACCTTCTGATCAATGTTAAGAGTGATGGGTGTAGCGTAGCCATAAAATATTTCCCATTAACCAGTATTTCATTTAATTAATAGAATACCATAAATTTAAAGATATAGACACATAATATTCTCTTTCCAATAAGCAACAAATTTTGGAAAAATGGTAAGAACATTGAATATGAGGCTCAAACCCCAATCCCTATATCATTTATTCCCATTTTTTTAAATATTATTGAAAACATTAAATATCAATTAAATTATTTTTAAATTAATATTTTATAAGTAACTAATAAAATAACGACTAAAAGTAATAATATAGGTAATATCTTAATTGAAATATTCTTTTTAGAATTTAAATTAATGTAGAAACTCAAAATAAATGACTGTAAAAACCTTATTTATTTATTATTTATTTTTAAGTTAAAATAAATTCTCAAATGATTCTAAAATATATTAAAAAAACAACATATATAATATGCAATATTTTCTTAAAAGTGATTATTTATACACACCAAATCATGATAAATGTGACTTAGAGGAATATTTCAATGTTAAAATAAAATAAAATAGTCTTTTAGATACCTTAATAACAAAATATTCCACAACAATTATATTTTTATTTCATATTGAGGGGTTATTTGATGAGTCCTGTATATAATATCTCCTAAATATACCCAAAGCCAATATACCTAATTGAGTTTCAATCCCATTTTGAAATAACTTGATTTACATCTTAAGGTTCTATGTTGAATCTCCACAAAACCATAGTTGTGTTCTATTGTTTGAAATAGGTTGGCATGAACACCAAGGGATAAGGTGTGGTATAATGGAATATTATTTTCCAAATTTAGGATTTAACTAGGTTAATAGAATATTATTAAAGAAAACTGGCATAATGCGTTCACATGAAGGACTTCCTAAAAATGAAAACAATTTTGTCAAGGAAGAGAACATATGCACCATAGAAAACCTATCATATTTTGAAAATAATGAAAATTGTGTTCTACATTAAAATTTAATTTCAATATATGAATAATTTAAAACACATTTAGAATATATCACTGATATAATGAAAACATATTTCATATATACATGCTATCTAGAATGATAATAAAGAAAATTCATGGAACTCCTGCTCATTCTAGTGACATGTAGCTCCAAAATTATCCCAAATCTCCAATATATTGATCCTAATTAATCTTATATATTGGTAATTTTCCATTAACTTTATTACATATAATGTAATAAAAAAATCTAAATAGGACATGTGTAGGGTGTGAGTACATCATTCATAGTAGGCAATGCAATATCTCTAATATTCAATGAATATTTTTATTAAATTTCCCTCTTAAATAGGTAAATAGAAATTGAACTGCCTTTTTTGAAAATATATGACCAAATAATTTATATACATTGTTATTAAAAAATAATTAGTACTGAGATATTATAAAATAATAAAAAATTATATATCTCTTACAGTGAAATCATGATGTTATGACTTTTGTTTCTCATATTTATGTATTATTTTTATAAAATTAATAATATATACATATTTTTCATTCATTATATTGTATTAAATAAATAAAAAACAATTATTATTAGTTCATGTATCATAATTAAAATTTAATATTAATAATTTTTTTTAAAAAATAATTTTATAAAATATATTTTATGAAATTATTGATCTTTTTTTAAAATGGAGATTTATTTTATATCAATATTAATATTTCTTCAATTTAATTTTCTATCTTGACTTTAACAATAATGAAACAATTAAAATCATATTTATAACATTGTATTATATATGATTGTATGGTTATATAATTTTACCACATAACTAATTAGTAAAATTATCATTTTTAATGTCATTTATAATTTTGCAGACATTATAGGAAAAAAATATATTTTTAATAATATTTACAAAATAAAATAATAGTTTTTAAAAAATTCATAATTTAAATAATAATTTAACTAATTTTAATTTTTTTGGTATCATATTATATGTGCATGTTCTGGTATTCTAATAAAAATCATTTTAAAACGATAAATAACCAGTTCTATATTGAAATAATAATATTATGTATTCATTATTACATATTAAAAATTAATTTATTATATATATTGTGTCTTATTATCAGCAAATGAACATTATATTTATATAAGTTAGTCGTACTAAAAGTAATATGTTCATTTATATAATATTATAACCAAAATGTTTGTCATCCGTCGCTGAAAAAAAAATTATGTATATTTATTTAAAAGGTAAATTTATCATATTTAAAATATTTTTATTATTAAATTGGTTCCATTTTTTCAATTAGCATGCAGAAATAAGCATAGTGATTTTTTTGTTATTTTTCTAAAAAATTTGACAAAATCTAAAACAGTGAAAAATCTTTTTGTACACATATAATAAGTTATATGAAATCATTATTATTTAATAATAATTTAATAACTTTTAAAACATTTCCTAAAACATAAAATTTATTTAATATCCAAAATAATAGATTTAAAAATGAAAAAATTATTTTCTAAACATATAAATAATTCTTCTAATCCTATGTTATATTTTATTATGATAATAACCAATATTATATTTTTCACATTAAATTATTTTTTTCTAAGATTCCACTCAACATTTGGTACGTTAAAATTTCATAAAAACATGAATTTGTTAATCAAAAAACAATAATAGTAAAATTAATGAACAATATTCTTATTAATGATGTTAAATAATAAATTTATCAACATTTTATACAAAGATATGACATCCCGTGTCTATATAAACACCCATTATAGCCCATTATCATATATTTTAAACGATATTATATTCCCCAATATCTACCAAATTATCATTAAAATATATAATATCAACATCCATAAACACCTACTATAACCAAAATACCATTTTCCAAAGTATTTAGACTCAATCCTAAGGATATATCTTGGTTATAATTGTAAGGGTTCCCTATCCACTTTTTCTATCTTCTATAGGATATTATTTTTTTCTAAACATTATAAAATCCTTTTAATGTTTTAATTAGATTACATTCTCTTGGTATTGACATCCTTTTGTTCCATTATATGTGGGATATTTTCCATTACCTCTAATCAAACACTTTTTGATATTATCTATGATACAATCGCCATAAAATGTTCTTTATCAATTTATTAGATGATTATTTAAGCGGTTCAATCTCAATATTTCCCTTTGGATTTATATACCTTTTATTAATACATTTTAATTTTGTTTTTGTTTTATTACTCTTATATATTATTTATTATATTGTTATCCATAATTGGGAATTAAAAGTCCTAATCTTAAACATTCATGCTTATATAAAACCTTATAGAACTTGTTAGTGGGTTATTTTATTAATATTTTGACTTTGAATCATGTTAACAAATCATTATAGATCATTATCTATGTTTTCTATATACATTCCATAGCCTAGATCACTTATGACATGGATATTACTTATTTTGGAAGATCATCACCCACATTTTTTTTCTTTAGATTCATCCACTGAAGAGGCCCCATGATGGGGGAAGTATTTATGCCAAATTATAATGGGGTAAATCCTTTACCTCAACATATAATGTGAGACTTCCATAGAAAACCCCTTAAGTCCTAACATCTTCACTATCAAGCTCCTCAACTTGGTACTACATCTTATAACACTGATAATAGCCTTGACCATCCACAATCAAGATATTTCCCACATTGGTTTGTTTGTTACCAAAGGACTAATTTTTCACTTGACTTATCTTTATAAATGGCCTCTTTATGGGTGAGGTATGTAAAAAGTATTTTAAAGGGTTCATTCATTCACCTTCAACTATGATGTGGGATATCCATAATTGGTATATATATGGATGTTATAAAATATATTTGGAGCTGACTTGGGAATCCCTTTATATGGTGGTGTGAATAATTCACACATAAATATTAATTTTCCATGCATAAATCCCATGGAAAAAACATTTAGGGATTCTCCTCACAAAAAAATAAAAAATATTGATCTTGGTGTGTATGGGTTGTTGCTAATGGTACCATAGTCATTACCGATTCAATTTTCCAGTGATGACTTTAGTCCATATGGTTTGGATATGTAAATCCCACATAATTGGTGGGTGTGAGTGAAGAACCCCTTTCATAAGGTGTTTTTTATACCACACTGATCAATAAGAATTTTCCAGTGATAAATATTTAGTAAAGATAACAATGAGGGATACACTACCCAAATAGAAAAATATCTTGGTGATGAGTGGTTTGTTAAGATATAATATTTTCTGTTGAAAATTTAATATTGAATTGTCTGTTTATTTATGATGTATATGTATTCCATTTTTAGTATTCCCTCATTTCATAGATAATATCCCATTTTTTATTGGAATTTATTTGGAGTTGATTCCAAAATATTTAGTATCATCATGTATTTTATCTTCATTTTCTATTTTATATTATATATATAAAATTTAACAGCTTAAAATATATATTATAGTTTTGAATAATTTTTTTTATTAGTATATATTAATTTAACCTTTTTAATGATACATTGTTAATACCTTATTATTTTTTACAATGACACTCTAATTTTCACTATTTTTTCCAATTTGAGACTATAACTTATCCTTATATATGATATATGAGGTATTATTTTCTAAATAAAAACCTTTGAAATAAATTTTTAAAATCATTATTATTTATTATTTTGGTATATCCATGTTTTTCAAAATTATCCATTCAATCATTTCACTCATTTCTAATCATACAAATTAAATATGAGAATTTTTTTAAAATCATCTACCCTTTTATGTGTTACATCTCTCATGACTGCTTTCTTTTATAATTTACAAAAAATTTATTTATAATGAAATTGTTACATAACCACCTCAACCACTGGCATGGAAGAAGTTAGACTTGATTAAAACCCTCGGTGGCTTCCCAAAGACAACAAAGGATGGAAATACATGCCTACAGAAGAGTGGAACATTGATGTAAGATTTTGCCAATGAAAGAAACATAACATGTAGAGATAAAAATATAAACAATAAAACCAACCTTATTATTCATTTTTATAGACAATACAACTCATGTGAATTCTAGATATATAATAATACCAGATTAGGAGTGATAAATAAATTAATAGAAATAGAAGAAGACCAAAACCCAACATGAATCAAGGATATCATGTGAAATCATACCAAGAAACACCGGAATTATCTCCAAATACACATATATTTCCCCTATATCTAGATTCCTAAAAAAGAAGTATGAAACCTTTTCCTTCCCTATCACTCTATAAAAACATAAGTAAATGCAGAAAAGATACTATGCAGATGGTGAGATAATATCTCCAATAATACACATTATATGACATAGATATCTGTATAAAATATTAAATCTAAGGCTTTATGAGATAGAACATGAGAATGGTTATTGAGAAGAAGTAGTAATGAGGACTTTTCATCAATTCTAATGATCTAAAACACCTCGATTCATCAAATAAATCTTTATGTTCAAAGTAAATTACCATGTATTATAATGAGAGGATAAGAGTTCGAGAAACATATAGAATAAGAGAAAAAATAGATTTTTTGGGGTAAAAATAAATTAATAATCCAATTTTTTGAGATTTTAATTAATATAGAATGATTTAAAAATCCATATTCCAACCATGTACATGCTACTAGAAAATTCACAAGCGGTAGCATAAATTTTCCGAATTGTTTGGAAAATTATGTAGCAACCATTCTATAATACTCTCTCCAAAAATACCCCCACACGGTTGGTGTAATATCCCATCTCAGGTGACACTGAATGGTGCCTTGATCTGGTTGGTTATATGGCCTCAAGAATACCTCCATGTAATCTAGAGGCTACCGACTAGAAGATAGGGTTTAATTTGTGTCTTTGGGGAGACGATTTTCTCATGTTAGAGTATAGAATAATATTAATAATCATAAAAATAAAATATAGGAAGCAGATGAAATACTAAAAAAAGTCATAACATGATCATCTATAAGATATCATGGAAGATGTCATTGAATTTTAAAATAATGTGGGTATTGAGAGAAATTAAAATGGGGTAGATTTCATAACCAAATGGTTTATTTATGTTGAAATTATTGTTGATATGTTTTGGAGATGAAAAGTCAACAAGTTCAATATTATGAAATTTGATGTGCTGCTATTAATTCCAAAGCATCGCTTCAAGATGTATCTCTATTGTAAAATATATAGAAGAAATAATTTAATGGATTTTTGTTGAGTATAAAGATAATTTTATAATAATATTTGAGATTAGAATAAAAATTATCTTTCCACAAAACAACCAACCAAGGAGGACTACTGCCACTATTTAGGTTGTTGATCAACTCCCAATCCAACCATCATGGATTGAAAATGGAGTGTATATGGATAAGAATTCCAAAGGGTTGGTGAATGGGTGAATAGGTGAGCCACCATGTAGGGTAGAGAAATAGTTTAAGAGGATTATATTACGAGGTGGTGTCATAGAGTTGTCGGGAGTGGACCCCACACCTAAAACTCACCGAATCCTGTCATCCATTTTTATAAAAGGAATCACACAACTAAATGAAATTTTGATGTGGGAATCAGAATATAAAATAAATTTCATCCAGTACAAAAAATATTGAATGAACCACAAATATTTGATACCCTTGATTTATGTCATCTAATTGCGTAATCTGTCAGGTTCTTCATCGAGCATCATTGGAGGTTCTACATTTCATTAGATTCTACATGACGCAACCAAAAAAGATCAAGTCAAATCATTGATGAACCATTTGATCTTCGTGAATATTTTAATATGATTTAATTAACATTAAACATTATTTTCATTCTAATAAGAAGACCAATCTATGGATATTAAGTGTGTAGAAATTATAGTTTTAGGAAGATTTTGATTCTTGGTGTTAGGAATTTGAGGTGATTCAGTTGATGTGAGGTGGTGTACACAACCTAGGTAGGTTAACTATTTGTCTTTAAGTACCCCCTAAGTTTAAATTTGGAGGTTCAAGTTTAAAAATATGGTTGAGAGATCCTTGAGAAAATATACAATCAAAAGTTCTCTATTTTCCTGAGGAGAATTTTTTTCCTGTTGATACCTTTTGTATGAAGGATAAGAACTCAATGAATGTCGACATGTACTAAGAACCGAAATTATGTTACATGAAGAAACATGTTTTCAAGAATCCTATTTGGATATACAAATTTATTTTATCCCTAATGAATTAAATAATATCTCCATGAACCCATGAATTACTAAACATACATAAAGGATTTGATAGTGATAATATAGTATTTCACAACGAAAGGTTAGAAACCACTTATGTGAGATGAATTTATTTGAGTTTCATGATGATTTATTGTCTTCATGGGTGTTTTAGAATATAACCATGACTATATATTAATATTTAGTGAGAATAAAATGATCATGTGAGAAGAAAAAGTGATATCAGTGTGTAATGTTTTGAAACTAAAGATGGGACAAAATTTCAGTCATTGTTTTAGAAGGAATTCATATCAGCGTTTTAAATATTCATTGAGGAATGGTCTTTAGTTGAAGAAAGAACATTTTCCTGAGTAGTGTTGTACCAAGGAAACATAACATTTATGTGTGATCATAATTATTTTTCAAGACAAGTATATGTGAAAATATTGGTGAATTTTACAGGAGATAGTGTGATCCAGCAAGATTTTTGAGGGAGGTTATGTTATCATATTACATGTGGATCATATCTTATGATAAAGAAGTGTATTATTTTGACATGGAGGGGGGTATAAATAGTTACTAGATATGATCAAGATACTAGGGGATCTAACTAGTCAAATGTTCAGGGTGTCTAACCCATAATGGAAAAATGAATTGGATTTCATTGTGGTATAACCAACATCATCTAGAGGATTAACCACTTTCGTTTATAACCAATATTAGTATGAAATTTAATAACTGATAAGAATATTATAGTGGTGAATCATCGTTGAAGTGTCTAACCAACATGGAATGGAGTATGTCTTATTATAGAACCTTTTAAAAATATTGGGTTATATGTATCATTTACTTTCTCCCTTGTATACCAGATCCACTCAAATTTATAGGTGATTGAGGTTTGATTTAAAAGGTGTAAAAAATTCCATAAAACAAGACACACCAGATTAACCCCCTATCATTGTGACTACATGATCCGTTAGACTCATCAACATTGAAGATAATTGATACTATCTGGTAATGTCTTGTTTAGGAAAGTGAATCTTATCGAGAGAAAATGAGAGTTGGATAAACATATGTGAGTTCATTACAATCACCTCCTCAGAAAGAATTAATTTCAGCATGAAAATATATAAAGGCTAGTAGGATGTAGTTTTCCATATTCTTTTTATTTTTTTTATTTAAAATTTTATTATTAAATAGTATTTTGGTTAGAGGATATGGGTATGATGATATTTTCATATTTCTAGTAACTGTATTTTGAATGTGTTGTAAGAATCGAGACATGATGTTAACCCTTGGGTTGTGATTCGGTAATTCTCATAGTGTTTTATATTTTTATTGAATATATTATCTGTTAGTTGAATATTATTATATATTACATTATTAGTACATTTTAATTGGATTTATTGTAAAAAATAATTAATGTATCATAGAAATATTTTAGTGATGATGGTATGAAGATATTAAATGGTATTATTTAGAATGATATTTTAATGTGGATGAAAGAGATTGTTATATAAATTAAATTAAATATAAAAAATTTAATTTAATGATGAGATAAATGATTAATTTATGTGATTTTAGAGGGTATTATTTATGGGAGAATGGATGGGGGAAATTTTGGCCTAGAATTTTGATGAGAAAATTAGATGGTTGATTATTTGGGATTAATTTCTCGAACAAAAATATGTTTTCCCAAATTTTCTCCATTCTCTCAATGAAGAAAGATTATCTAGGATTAGAATGTACTAGTCTGACAGTAGATCAAAATAAAAGGTAATGAATAAAATTTTTATAGATGTGGCTAGTGTCGATCATTAAAAAATGGACGGATAATGTATAAAAAAAAATTAAGGATCATGATTCTATATATTCAAATTCATCTTGCATTATAAGTGGAATCATTATTCTTTTGTTATTCATTAATTATGGAATAAATTTAATGGTAAGGATAAATGATAATTTGTATGAATAAGGGTTTCTATATTTGAATTACTAATGATTCATTATTTTAAAGAATTTATGTATTAAAATAGTGTAATATGTAATGTCAATTAAATATTATTAAATTATATTTTTATAGAATTATATTATATGATTGTAAAACTAGTATTTTTGATTTTCATTATGATGTCGCAACCCAAAAAAATAGTTGATAATAACTGAACCAGTGGAAACATGGCCTTAAGCATACCTACATGTATGCCAAAGGCTGATGACTAGTAGTGAGGGTCTATGATGGCATAGTGTTGAGAGTATACACTCATGATTATGGGGAAGAAAAATAGTGTTATAATATAAATATACATATAAATTTTGGAAGCATGATGAATAAATAAGTAGCATCAGAATATGTAAATCACATAGATACCAATCAAAACTCGTAGAAACCATATCCAATATTATATACATAATGATGTTTACCATTCAATTTTAATATATTACATGAAAATACATAGGATATTGATGTTCAATGATATAGAACATTATATAAAAAATGATGAAATGATTAGAATATATCTCCAGTTTCATTATGAGAGTAATTTTATTCCTCTTCTCCCATACATCATCCTTGTACTGATAAACCAAATTCCCGTATCTTGCCTTTTTCCCTTTTCCTACTGATATACATTATGTCTTTCCATATATAATTCATTGACTCGAAGAATCTATGAGGTATAATCTAGAGCACACCATCAACATTGTCTAATGTTATCCAGTCCATGAATATATGATGATAAAATTAGTAGGTAATAATACGAACTATGTATGTAATATATAAATCACAAGTTGGGATGGTATGTGAATGGGATACGAGTCTAATACCACTTTTTTGTCTTATAATGGATTTTATTTGAAAGATAGTAGTTATTTTTTTAAATTATATGATGCCTCAGGACCCATCTCTATAATGACCCTCACTTTACAATCAGATAAATTACATAACATTTTCATAATACATAAATGTTATTCCAAAAGATTCCCAAAGACAATAGTTGGTATAGTGCCTTTGGAAACATAGAATCAAAACCCAAGAACATTTGTAAGCATCATAATCTCCCACTTGGTTCTTCCTGACTAGCATTTTTATTAGAAATATGAAATATAATATATATCATCATAACCTGGGAGAAATGAAACATAAAAGTAGAGAGATAAAATTCACTATAATGGTAATCGAGGGATATGTGTAAGAATAAACATGATCATAAAGGTATGCGAATATGTTCATGAAAATATAAGATCATAACATACCTATTAACGATCATGGAAAAAATATTGATATATAATAAAACATGAAACATAATGAAATATAGAGCATAATCCATGAAATCATAACATAGGAATAAGATATGGAATTATGGAAACACATTGGTATAGAATGATTTCCATAGTATACCAGAAATCAGTATTAAGACTATCTTAGTTGAAAAAGTCTATTACTGAATTGGGTTAACCCCCATTCCAGCACTATAGTACTGAACCAAGTAAAACCTCATTCCATCCATGTATTACTGAACCATGTAAACTCTCATTCTATCGCAGTATTACTGAACCGAGCAAACCCCAATTCCATCCCTTTATTACTAAACCGAGTAAAACCTCATTCCATCCCCATCTATCTCATAAGATATAAATAATTACCCAATGCATTGGAGGGAGATATAGGTCCCACCGGTCACATAATGAAATCATACATACATGTGCCACAAGATCATAAATAATATATCATAACCTGTGAAATGTAATGGGTATCATAAACATGTTAATAGATTATAACTTGTGGAATGATATAGGTTTCATAATAATTTCATTATAAACATAACCCATCGAAAGAAGTGGGTTTCAAAAGCATATAACCCATGAAAGAGTAAGAGATATAAAATACATATAACCCATGATAGAGAAATTGGTTTTGTAAAGACCATGGAATTAATCATAATTCATTTAAATATTGTATAAAAATGTAATATTTAGATAATTTCATATAAAGGTGTGAGAAACATCAATAGATGTCATCTTAAAAGGCAAGTAATTATGAAATATACATTAAAAACATTTCTTGACGACATTATCCTTTCTTGTTTGAAAAAGTATTTTTAATACATAAAACCATCTGAAAAATAATTTCCATATAAAATACCTTCAAAACATATAATGAAGATATGAAATAATTTTTAAAACCTTTTATCTTCAAAACATTTAAAATATGATAAAACAATTTTAAATACAATTTGTGTGTAAAAAAATTAAAAACTATTAAAGAAAGATTGATAATGTTTTGAAAAAAAATATTTTGAAAAATATTTGAAAAAATATAATGAAATCTTAAAAATGTTTTGTAAATCATTTGTCATGAAAAATTTAATAAAGCTTGAAAACGTTTTTAAAACAATTTCTAAAAAATCACCTTGAAAACTTGTAAATAATACTTGAAAAATTTTGGAAAATAGTTTTCAATGACAACATTTACAAGAATGTTGAAAACCATTTTGAAAAAAAAATCATTGAAAATAAATTTTTAAAAACATTTTTTTAATGATTAAACTTTTTAACATTGTAATGGGTGCTTCGATGAAATGACGTCGGGTAATCCGAACATGTCGTACGAGTTCAACGAAACATTACTTTTACATGATAAAAATGACAAAAAAGTGAATTAATCAGAAAGAGATAATAATATTTAAGTGAAGAAATTGGTAAAAGTAAAAAGGGTGAAAATGTATTCTAGATATTATAGGGTAATGTTAAAATATTCTTGGAAACAATTTTTATAAAACGTAGATCTCAGAATGAAGAGAGGGTAATGTCGGGATTTCCTAAAAACACCTTCCTAACTATATTATGTACCAAAGAGTAGAAAATGGTACCAATACATTAGTATATAATGAAAAAAAATATTATAAATAATATAATTAATGTTCTTGAGAGATGGATAATAAGATATAATCAAAAGAATCATACACCTAAACAATATCGAAAACCAATGATATTGCCTGAATAAACACTTATAACATGGTATCTTGGGATTATAATATCCATGTAAGTAAATTTAATTAAATGAGGCATATAATATCATAAAAAAATTTATATTCATGATATGGCATGTATAATGGATGTATATGCCTCCTGAAAAAGTGTTTTGGTGCATAACAAAACATTGGTCTCAAAGAATGAAAATAGAGACAAACCCATTTTTATCAATTTGGTATCTTTTGAAAGTTAATCCCTATGAAAAAAGTTTCAACAAATATTAATTTTAATATCCATTTTTTAAGTAAAATATACATAGAATAAAATCGCAGGTATTAAATACACCACAGAAAAGGGATGTGTGGTGAACATAGTTTGTATTTAATAGAAATTAATGGTGAGATTAAATCCCCTTACCTTGTGTCTTGACTCTCTCCGTACTCATACAAGTTTCCATTATAATAAATATAACATTATTATCAATATTTTATATAATTATATTATTATATCTATTACCATATATTTTTTAATTATGAATTTATATTACCCTCTTGTTGATGATCCTTTGTCAAGGTTTCACTTAGATAATATTTTTTTTCTTCACAAGTGTCTTAATTTGTTATATCGTTGATCTATATAAATATATCATGAATAAAGAATGTAGAGAATTATATAAATATTATTAATATCCAGAATAAGAATATTATAATAATCTAGAGAATAATGATGTACATAATGGAACACACTATTCATGAAGATGGTAAGCCGTATGTACACATGAACAATATTTTCTGTTTTTATTATCGTATTGAAAGAAAGTATGTAACTCAAACATGTATATATATGTATATGTATATATATAAATATAAGTATTATATTCGTATGAATATGTCATATATATCATATAATTTCCTTAAACCAATCTTTAATACATTCTATGTTGTGTGTGAACCAATCAAATCACTTTGAGGGGGAATAAGTCCACACATTCTCAAACAAAATTATCGTATTGAAACCAAAAGGAAGGTAAAAATAACAGTGTTGTAAAAGAAATATAGACAATTAAATACATTATAAATATAATACATTAAATATAATAATATATTTTCTATCATAATGGCCCCCAATGATTAGTGGTAAGGGAGAAACGAATAATCATCTTTTCGTTTGGCAGTAGTTCTCCATACACATAAATAATTTGTTCATCATCTATTAGATGAAGGTTTGTGTAATTGTATGTCATAAACTTTTCAAAAATACATATTAGTATATTACAGATACATTTTTACTTAATCAGGGAATAAAGAGAGTAGAGGGGTGGATAAGGGAAATAAAGGGAATGATCTTGAGAGAATATGTTACCTATTAATCAGGTCAGTCCTAATGGTTTGTGGAAAAAGGCACCCTTGAGAGGGTTTATTCACAAATATAGGCTTCATGATCTAATTTAGAATTATTTTGAGTCAATTTGGGAAGGGATTGGCCTTAAATAAGATGTTTGAGAGGTGCAGGGAATGGGTAGAACTGGTGTTCTTTTATAGGGATGGAAAAGGACTCACATGAAATTTTGTGAAAAAATACGGTGTGCACATGTTCATAACTAAATAATGTCATAGAAAACAAAAAAAATATTTTATGGTCTGTGGCATATATATGCTCATAAAATGAATGTGGGGTATGTTTCTAGGTCATTTAGGCCATAATTGTTAAGGTTTATCCCCAAATTAAGCTTAATTTGGCCTTAACCGATGTGATTATTTTTAATCACTTTTACTAATCATTTTTGTAAAAAAATTAACATGGTAACATTATAATATAAAAAATTTATAAAATAAAGCGGTTAATGTTGGATTTTTTTAATTTAAATCCCTAAAGGGAAAAAATTAGATTAGTTCTAATCCCGCATATGGGATGAAATAAAGTAGTTTTAATGTTGGGAAATGTTTAAATGTTTGTTAATATTTTATAGTCTTTTTCAAAGTGAAATTTATTTAATTAATTAAATAGTTTTAATATATGTATTTATCATATAATTTTACCTTAAAACATATTTATAATATAATTTTACATTAATAATTAATTAGAAAAATAATGGTTTTAAATAAAAAATCATTTTTTTACTAATCATCAAAACAAATTCCCATGAAATCCAAAAAATTCCCCATAAGATAATATTGATGTTATAAATAAAAAAAATGAATTTTATTTAATAAAATTTAATTTCTATAGGTGTATAAAATTAATCTTAGTAGAAGGTAATAAAACGTTTTTTATTTGAGAAAATTGTATTTTTAAACATAGAAGGACTTTAGCAATAATCCAATATTTTATTATAAATATGTTTTATTTATATAAAAAATATTAAAAATATATGAAAGGTAGTTATTATCATTCCTATTAATATGTATTATACCTATGTTTTAATTATCTTATTTAAATATTTAAATTAATAAAAATGGATATTTCATAGAAACTGAGTGTTGTGTGTATCATACGCCAAGTCATTGTTGCCTATAGCGCAAGCCATGATGGAATTGCGTGTAGAGAAAGCCATGTTAGAATTTATAGTGAGAGGAAATTTTGAATTAGTGTTTTAATATATATATATATATATCTATAACTAGTGTCATGTGAGATGAAAAATATTGAAAATTTAAATTAATTCAAAAAATAATAATTCTCAAAATCTTTGGGAGTTACATTTTACCATTTTTAAAGTGAATTTCTACGTCAAAATTTATCTGGGTTATCAATGGTTAAATACATAAATGTTTCATTCATATAAACCTACATCATAAAAGTGGATATTAAAACTTCACTTAAAAAGGAAAATTCAGAACCATAATGGTTACCGAACGTAGCATATAACCGGGATTCCACATAAGAGAACATATGTTGGGATTGGATATTGGATATAGAGGAAAGAAATTACTATTATATGGATTGATTGTGGTGATAAATCAAAAACAAGTTAATGATCAATAAAAATTTGAGGGCCTCAATTTATTAAATATGTGATGATTTATAATCCCAGCAACTCAATGAAAATTAAGGTACTAGGAAACAAATTTGATCCCTATCATAATGTTGGGTAATTGTTGATGAAATTATTTAAAGAAATTTCATTCTTCAATTGTTTGTCGAAAAAATTATACTACATCCATTACCTCATTGCATGAATGTATAAAAATTAACATTGATTAATAATGAACTAAAATATTCTTTAAACGGATCTGAAGGCCCATAAAAAAATAAAAAGTCTAACAATTTCCCTCTAAAAAACAACATGCATGAAAATTTAAAAATAAAAAGTCTCATCATATAGATTTATCCATTTTAAATAAATACACATTAACATGGAAATCGTGTCGGATAGAGGTAGGGGTGAAACTCTTATCATACTTCTATCATGGGTTCAAGACCGTCAGACTTGATGGATGTGATAGGTTACGACCCGAAATAAATGATGTCTTTTCAAAAACTACAATAATATAATATATAATATATAAAAACATAAAATATTCTTTTTACTGATTATCCTTTTAACTAATGTTTCCAACATAAAAATTGTGCACAAATACATCCTAGTATGATTGAATTTAACTTTTCATGAATAGTTAACCTTATAACCCTTTAGAAAGATGAAATTTCAAAACCTTATAAAGATATTTAGAAAAATAAATTAACGTTTATTCCCTTGTATAAAACAAAGTATATCATGGTATTCATGCTATAAGCATGTGAATAACCTAATCCTATAATATCTTAAAACATGGTGACAAATAGAATTATAAAAACCCTTTTGGAAAACATGCATGGTTACTTTTTTCAAGGTATATTCGATTTAATCCATAAATTGAAAAATGTTGAAAACTTCATTAGTGGTGGCATAAACCACCTATAAATATGTCCTTACTTAGTTTCATGGTAATTAGTACTATATTATTTACTTATTCATATCCCACGTATCATTATCCATAAAACATTATCTAAACATAAATAACATGAAAAAGGGATACCTTTCTTAATCAAATGTGTTAAATTTCGCAAGATAACATTTATAGTCCATCGTGACCATTCAACATTTTCATGTAAATAATTATCTTAAAATAAACTAAACAATCAAAACATAAATCACCATTCTTAATTTTTGAATGGAAATACATAAATACTTTGATTACATCATCCTTAATACATTAATAATAATACCACTTTCCTTTCATATTTCATTCGTAGTATCTTCATCATGAGTAATGTAACAATTACATGAACCTCCTTGTCAATTCTCCCTAGGAACATCCCACTTAGGAAATTTAGCTTTATAATGACCATTTTCTCGACACATAAAACACTTAATATTCTATGAGGACATAATGATGAAAAAATTCCCATTAATTTCATTAACCAAACTCTTGTTTTTTTTACTTGTAGTCCCTTGATTTATTTCATTCGTTTCCATGGTAAAACCACCTTCTTGTTCCTATAATACAATCTCTTAGGTGATTCTTTCCACATTATTGACATAAATAATACCTAGTCTTCTTTCCTCTATGGTCTCCATTACCTGAACTCTTAGGGAAATCATTTCTCTTCCTTATTGAGTCCTAGAGTTGGTTATAGCAAACATTATTAATCATGTTATGTGAAAACTAATTTGGAATGATCACTAAATCATTCAATATAGTGATCATACAACTTTACTCATCATCAGAAAACATTCCATCACATTCAACATTAATCTAACTCCTTTATGTTTCTGTTATTTACTAAAAATAGGAACATAGTTTGAGCATTAATTATCATAGGAGAAAACCACATAGTCATGAACATTATTACTTATAGTATGTACAAATCATGGCACCTTCAATAAACTATGACACCTTTGGTTTATCAAAGGTTATTCATAGCTAAAATATTTTATATGTTCTTTATTATGTTTCATGAAGAGTTTGTGAATTCAAAAAAAATATCCCCCAGGAGGTTCAAACTAGGTGGGTAGCATGGCATGTTATCGTGTACTAGATTACCACATGTCAAGACCAGAACATCTTGTCGGAGTTATTAACCTTAGGTACATGTGTGCTAGAGCAACATACCCTTGTATAATCTATTCATGGATGCATTTTTTAGATACCACTCACTCTATCATTTAAAAAAATTCACGAAATTTACCTAAACATTAACAATTATCAACAGAGACATCCCTAGACATATAATTAGAAATATACCTAGGGATATCACTATGGTTTTATCAACCTTGTTTAAAAAGTTTAACTATACCTTATCTCTGATAAAAACTTTAGTGAACATCTCTTTAAAATCATAGACATTAATTAACTTTTACAGAATAGTTAATAATTATAAAAAAAGTCACCCAAAGACCGTAGTTGGTATAGTTCCATTGAAAAAATAGAAACAAAAAATCTGGTGCATATGTTTGAAAAATTATCTCCCACTATGTTCTTATCGACTAGAACCCCTCATAGAAAAAATCAAATATAGTATATATCATCATTACCTATGGGAGAGGAAACATAAAAGGTTTGTGCTAAAATTCTCTGTATGGGTAAACAAGGAAGACATGTAGGAATTATCATGATCATAAGGGTATGAGAATGTTTCATGAAAATATAAGATCATACACTTTATATCAAATATCACAAAACAAATATCGGAAGTTCATAAAAAATTAATCATAATGAAATAAAGAGAATAATACTTGAAAGAATAACACATGAAAAAGAAATGGAATTGTGGGAACAAATAGACATATACTGATTTCCGTAAAAGTCAGGGCATCACGTCCATGACCATCATAGTAGAAAAAGTATTTTATTGAACTGAATGAGCCCTGATTCCATCCCTGTATTACTTAACTGAGTAAACACTTATTCTAGCGTTGTATTACTGAACTGAGTAAACCCTCATTTCAGCCCTATATTATAGAACTGTATAAACCCTCATTCCAACCCTGTATTACTAAACTGAGTAATCATCACTCCATCCCTATATTATATAACTGATTAAACCCTCATTCCATAATAATATTACTGAACTGAGTAAAACCTCATTCTATCCCTCTATATCTCATGAGATATAAATCATTACCCAATTCATTGGAGAGAGATATAGGTCCCACTTGTCAAAAAATGATATCATACATACATGTACCACAAGATCATAAATACCATATCATAACCCATGAAATGAAATTGTTATCATAAACATGTATAAATGATAAAATATTAAAATAGATAGGTTTAATAATCATTTCATCATAAACATAACCCATCAATTGATTCTGGTTTCAAAATAATATAACATGTGAAGAGAGAAACGGGTTTCATAAATATATTACCCACGAAGGAGAAATGGGTTTCAAAAAGACCATGGTATTAATCATAACTCATTTAGAGAAAGGATATGAGAAGAACCATTAGATAATTTCTTAAAAATACAGGATTTAAGTCAATATATGTCATATTAGATAGAAAATAAATTTTTAATATACTTGTAATAAAATTCTTGAGGAAAACATCTTTTCTATTCTGAGAAAATATTTTTAATACAGAATACCATTTTGAAATAATTTTCTTAAAAAATACATTGAAAACATATAAATAATACATGAAATCATTTTGAAATCCTTTTTCCTTGAAAACATTTAAAATATAAATAAAAATATTTTAAATTTTTTTTATTTGATTACACTTGAAATTTTTTAAATAAAGCATATTTTTTTGGGAAACCATTTCATTTAAAATACATTGAAAAGATATAAATAAATATTGAAAACTTTTGGGAAATAATTATTGTTTAATACTTATAATGTAGCTTTAAAATGTTTTGAAAACCATTTGTTTGAAAGCACTTTGAAAACCTGTGAATAAGACTTGAAAACGTTTTGAAAATAATTTTCCATGAAAACAAATAAATGATGTTTGAAAATAATTTAAAAAGAAATTTCTTTGAAATTTACATTTTAAAATTCTTTCATAAAGATTATCATTTTTTATAATGTAAATGCACCTTCTATGAAATGACAGTGGGTAAATCCATACATGACAGACAACGTCAAAAGAAGATTACATTAGCGCGGTAAAAAAATAAATATGATCCTTATTCAAAAAAAATTAATATTCTCTTTAATATATTTTTAAAATAATAAAGTCTAAAAATTTCTTTTATATATTATCTTGGAATTTAATAATATTCTTCGAAACTCATTTTAGAGAACATAGATTTCTAAATGACGAGAGAGTAAATTTGGGATTTTCTAAAAAAGGTACTTAACTATATTATGTACAAAATAGTTGAAAATGGTACCAATACATGTGTATAACATTAAATAAGATAGGATAAGTAATATCATGAATATTCTTGAGATATGGATAATAATAATTCATCAAAGTAAGTGTACACATAAACAATCTAAAAAAGAAATGAGATTGCCTCAATAAACTCTTATAACTTGGTATCTTGGGATCATGCTCTTCGAGTATGAAATATTAATTAAAATAATCACATAATAAAATGTAAATA
Organism: Viscum album; assembly: GCA_963277665.1. Lineage (NCBI taxonomy): Eukaryota > Viridiplantae > Streptophyta > Magnoliopsida > Santalales > Viscaceae > Viscum > Viscum album. The sequence goes on from OY728120.1 coordinate 1,455,551,560, forward strand.
TTATGATTGATGATATATAATGTTAAATGGAATTACATGAATCCCAAAAAAGAGTTTAGGTGTATAACAAAACATGAGTCTCAAAGAAGGCAAATAGGGAAAAAAGCATTTTTAACAATATGTTAACTTTTGCAACATATAACCCACGAAATATGGGTCCTCAAATTGGAATGTGAATACCAATAAATTTAATTACATGATACCTAGAATACAATCAAGGGTTGTAAAAAGGCAAAAAAAATGTGGTGAACAAAGCTTGTGTCTCACAGAAATTAAAAGTCAGATGAAATCCCCATACCTTTTGTCTTGACTACCCCAAAACTCATAAAATATCACAGTGTAAAAAATATAATATTATTATACAAATTTTATAGAATAATATTATTATATCTATAACCCTATATTTTTTGGGTATGACATTATGTTACCCACTTTTTAACGATCATATGTGAAGGTTTCACTTCAGGTAATATCTGCTTTGTTCTTCACATGTGTCTTAATTAGTAATATCATGGATCCATATAATTATATCTTGATTTAATAATGATGAAAATTATATAAATATAAATTATATAATGTATATGTATATTTTAAAAATCTATAGCATAATGATGTAAAAATGTAATAAACCATTCATGGAGACGGTAATCCATATGTTCGGATGAACGCTGTTTTCCATTTTTATTGTCATAACAAAAGAATGAATGTAAATGAAAAATGTATATAAATGAATTTATATATATATATATATAATTATTATATCAGTAATAATATATCTTATATATAATATAAGTTCACTGAACCCATCCTTAATATAGCCTTTGTGGTGTTTGAATGAATCACATCGCTCTGAGTGGGGAGTAGTCCACACTTCCTCAAACGTGATTATTGTATTAACACCAAATGAAAGGTAAAAAGAGGTGTCTTTGAAAAGTATTATTTAAGAATAAATAAATAATAAATATAATATATTACATATAAAAATATATTTTCCATCATTATGTCCACCTTGATTGGTGGTAAGGGAAAAATGAACAATAATCATTTCGTGAGTCAGTAATTTGACGTACATAGAAAAAATATGTTCAAGATCCATTAGATGGAGGTGTCTATAAGTGTAGGTCAGTAAATTTTAATAATAATAATAATAATAATAATAATATATGGACTATTATGATTTTTCACATAATAGTGGAATAAATAGAGTGGAGGGGGTTGAGATGGAAAAAAGGAAATGAGCTTGAGTGAATATGTTACCTCTTAATCGGGTAACTCCTGTTTGTTTATACCAAAAGTATTCATTGAGAGGGTTTCTTCCCAATGGTAGGCTTAATTGTATAATAAAGGATTGTAGTGATGTAATTTGGTCTGGTCATGGACATAATTAAGTGGCTGGAGAGGTGTGATGAATGGGTGGAATTGGTGGCCTTTTTTTAGGAAAAAAAATGTGTCACCTAGAATTTTCAGAAACAAATTAGGTGTGCATATATTCTTACATAAAAATTTTTATAAAAAACCAAAAAAACTAAATCATGAAAGGTTTATGGATGCAATTTAGACATTAAATGGGAGTTTGAAATGTTTATATGTTATTTGGCCACTTAATTTTATGGTTTAGTCCCCAATGATGCTTAATTTTTTCTAAACCGTTGTGATTAAATTTAATTACTTTTAATGAATATTTTGATAAAAAATTCACATAATATTATTAAAATATATAAATTAGACTGAATAAAATGGTGTATTTTAGATTTTTTAAATTCCAATCATAGAAGCAGGAAAATTAAGAGCAGTGCTAATCCTGGAGAGAGGACAAAAAATATGGCTTAATGTTAGAAATATTTCAAAAGTATGTTATGATTTTATATTAATTTTTAAAGTTATGTTTATTATAATGAAATAATTTATATTGATATATGTAATATTAAAATAATGAGACCTTATAACATACTTATAATATCTTTTATAATTAATAAATAATTAGAAAAAATGATGTTTTTAACCAAAAAGAAGTATTTTTCACTACTCATCAAAAAATGGTGTCTCTTAGAAAAATCCCAAAACACACCCTAGGATAATTTTGATGTTATGAAATTAAATATTATGTTTATTTTATCAAATTTATTTTCTATATGTGTGTAAATCTACATTCATTATAATGGAATTAAAGGTAGTTTATTCAAAAAAAATGGTATTTTTAAATATAGAAGGACATTAAAAATAATCATATCATTTATTATCAATATGTTTTATTTATATAAAACAATCATAAAAATACGTCCAAATTAATTATTACTGTTCATATTACTATTTTTAATGTCTATGTTATAATTTTATTATTTAAAAATTTAAAATAATAAAAATAGTTGTTTTTAAAAACACAGTGTTGTTTGCATCATGTGCCAACTAAGTGTAACATGTAGTGCAAGAGAAGTTGGTAATACGTATAACACAAGCCAAGATAGTATTTTGTTTAAAAGGAATATTTTAATTAGTGTTTTAATATATATATATAAATATACATATATAAATATTTCTAGTTTAATGTCAAATGAAAAATAATGAAAAGTTGAATTAAATATAAATAATAATTCTCAAAATCTCTGGGTGTTACAATCTCAATGCCAAGTAATCATGCATCGATCAAATTAGTATATTGGATAAACATGTACCTTGGTATTACCCTTTATAAATTAGGTATTGTGAGTACTTTATATATATAATCCTCTAACTAAATCCATGAAAGTTCATTGACATGGATTATTTCCATTTATTTTGATTAATCAATTTAATTATATGAAACATGAACCCATCAAAGGTGTTCTGCATGAGGATATTTGGTATTTCTCTAGGTTTACTAAGAATCAAACCACATATAATACCATCATTAAAATTCTTCATAGGAACCTCTGAATCACTCTAGGAATGGTTTAAAGGCATTTCATTCTAAGTCCTTCATTTTTATTCCACATAATGTTCATAATTTTCAATCATGGAATAAAAATAATAAGAACTACCATTGGAGTCCATCCTTTTCATTCCATATCTTTAACAAAAGTATCACTAATTGAAAAAAAATATATGTACCATGTGTGTCTGTCCATGGAGTCCTTACAAGAACACATGAATCTATCACATCATTATATAAATCAATTTATAAATCATTTGAATTTAATAAACCCAATGATTCTAACTATAGTGTTGAAATTCAAAACCCATGTTTCACCAACTTCATGGAATTATGATTGTTCATGGTACAATAGACTTACTATACCATTTTATTATCTCATTTAATTCAATTTTCTATTTCAATTATAACGAATAAATTTAACTCACCTCATAAGGTAGTATAGTTTTATTTCCTACTGTTATGGGGCTTAGCATAGAAAAAATCCTTCCATTCAATTTAATTAATCCCCTTTATACATAATTATTTATATACTCCATATTACAAGAGGTATATGACACGACTAAATTGGTGAATGAAAATCAAAATAAAACCTTGGTTGTCTTAAAAAATTTAGACACACCATGATGGAGCGGTTAAAAGGAGAAGGGAGTGTTTTATAAATTTCATAATTTTTAAGAGGATTATGATATAGAAGAATAGTGTAATCAAACCATGTTTCTACCATGTGTTATCACTAATTGTGTGGAACTTTATTTATATTCTAGAAACATGGTTTGTAATACCACATGATCACCATAAAGTTCATCTCTATAGTTATCAATAAATTTTCACAATGTTGTGTGATCAAACTCGTATAGTTTTAAAACAATGATCCATTTATTATAAGGAAACATGACTGATTTTTATTATTACTCCTAACCACGTACCTACCATATTCCCTGTATTTTTCCTCAAAAAATAAGATCTCCTATAGCCAAACAATCAACACATGCTCCTACACCCCTCCTTTAATCATTAAACACTTCCATTATAAGTTAAAAAAATTATTTCTACTAAACAAAAAAGGGTTTATAACACTTTAAAAAATTTGAGATCATAAAATATCCCCATTGTAAAAAAATGTTCCTATATTTCATGTTATTATTTTGTTCTTCATGCTATAATTTGGATATGTTATCTTGTTATACACTATGACATCTTAACATTCCTATGGATTATGATTATAATGTTTCCTTTTTTTATACAGTTACTAGGTTATTATCTCACTCAATTATTTGATATATATCCTTAATAGATTTTATGTGCTACTTGGTTCTATGGAGTTTATATAAGTTTTATGAATAAGTATTTTATTATATTATTTTGTACATTGTAGGATGATGATTATATATTATTACCGAGTCCACAAGGGAACTAAATTTTTGATTCTAGGAGCCGTTTTAATTCCTGTGGTATATGAGAGATTATATGTTTAGAACCAAGTGTGGGTTTGGTGGTTCATTATGGAATCACAACCTGAACCCTGCTATTCTATCATTATACCATGTTCATGTAGAAGAAATATAAATTAGTTAAGGAAAAAAATATCTATAACATAAATAGTTTATAGAATAACAAATAGAGATTACTAAAACAAAAAAATAAGTGGAGGGGGGTGTTAGTTTCTCGATATTAATCAAAATACCAAGGAACTCAACCATACCTACCCAAATAAATGATTGGAATCCCTGGAACTGAACCAATACATTTATGGATAAATTATAATGTTATAGATGAACAAACATCTATAGACGGTAAACCATGTTCTTTAAATGTCATTCAAACACCTTAGTTCCCAACCCAAATTAGATCTAAATTCATAAATAGATTTATGAATACTTATTTCCATCCCAATATTATATATATATATATATATATACTATATATTGTATATATAAATTCATTAATACCTAATTTATACATTCAAATCAAACGTTCCCAAATGAAGGGACTATGTAACCCGCAACACAAACTTGAACCATATTCATATATCATTTCATATTTATATTGGGAAATCATGATATATCATTATTTCATTATTCTAGAGGGAGTTTTCATAATTTACCAGGTCCATGGATTTATTTCAAATACTACCATTCAAGACAAAGAAAAAAATATATCTTCTTTAAACACTCAAAAGGGGAAATACCCATATTCATCATTTAACTAGTTTCAAAAGGGTAATAGAACACTTGACACGAGATAACTCACTAAAAATGTAAACTATCATGGATGTTATCATGTATCAAATTAAAAAAATTCATGACACAAATTAAAAATATTATCAATCCAAAGGACTTATATACATGCTCATGGATAAGAAAATCCAATGATACATGTAATATATAGTATTTCATACTATAGAGTTATTCCCTAGGACTTTCATACTTGAGATCACAATATGTGAATTTCATAAGAAGATTTCCAAGTGCTTATGATCGATTGACACTAGATAATCAAACATTATCTACAACCTTTAAAAATTATATATCTATATTAAAATATGTATTGTTAATATTATTATCATGGTGCCACTCAGATTTTATTATATCGTGGAGTTTTTATAATCCTATGATATTATAATAAAAATACATTATTGTATATCTTATATGAAAAAGTTATTATGACATCATCATTACATTATTACACAAGTTTTTGAAACTATATACATGAAATAATAATCAAATAGCTTAATCATGAGTTGGTTCATGGATGCCCGCTTTATCAAAAAGATCCTACAGTTGATTCCAAAACACTTGTTGTAGTAATTAAGGATTTTGTCTTTATTATACTTGTATCATCATATTAGAGAAAATATCCAAATCTAGTTGAAAATATATTTTCTCATGTAGTGGAAAATAGATTGAACCCAATAAATATTACTCTTATCATAAATAGGTTCATATTTTAAAATCTTATCCTAAATAAAAAACCATTAAGTGTTCTTTTTGACCACTAGATACTGGCATAAACAGCAGGGGATAATCTGTGAAATAATATAATTTTGTTTTCCCACCATAGAATCTATCTATTTAATTTCCATTTCATGCTTAAAATTTAAAATGCCACATTATTTATAAAGGAAATCATATAAATTAAAACACATTTATCAAGGAAAAGAGCATTTATGTCACAAGATACCTAACATACATAGAAAATAATATAAAAAATAATATATATTTTTTACAGACCCAATAAAATCATATCCTAGAGAACACATATAAATCATTTTCTACATAATGAAAAATTACCTATATATTCATGGTATTAAAAGGCAGTATAAAAATAGCCTATGCCCCCTTACTCATTATAGAAACTACTTTCTCATACAGTCCTCACAAACATTAGTATATATACCCAATGAAATATCATACACTATTACATTTTCATTACCCAGAACATGAATATAAATATGTATAAATATCCCAATGGGACCCATGTGGTGAGTTAGTAACTGATACATTATATGCAGACACCACAAGACCACTATAAATTTACCACATGACTAAGTGAATAAGAAAAATATAATTTATATAGGAAGAAAAATATATAAATTAGTAATATATTATGCAATATATATTGGTGTTTAGTAATCTAAAAAATAGGGAGTGGTTTTTTAAGCTCCAAACACACCATAAGGGAACCAAACCACAACAACTTCATTGAACACATGGAATCCATCTCATAAACCTATACATCGATGGATACAAAAAATAATAATTAATATAATTCATAGGGAACATCCATATTATTAAGGAACAACATGTTCCATAAGCAAGAGTGAAGGAACCCTTATTCTTGTCTTAAAAAATCTCATGTCATAATTATAGTCATGGAATCCTAGTGATATTCCCCTATAAAGTTTGGTTAATATAGTGACCACCCATTAACACAAACAAACACATACACATAAATAAACTTATAGTGTGTAGTTGGGGAACATATATCCATGTAAATATGGTTTCTATGTGAAAAACTATTGTCAACTCAGTAATGGTCCGAAGAAATAAAAGTAAAATGTATAATAATAGTCTAATACCACTACAACTTTAAAACATGGTTCTGCACAACCATATTATTAGTTGAAAAATTCCATTACAGAGGTTCCATAAATCAATATTTAAAGACACCTAAATAAGATATTTATCATAATATATTATATATACTATATATTTAATATGTTATGATAACAAATATATATAGATATATATATATCAAAATATTTAATGACGAAATTTATATTCTGATACTAATTATTAAGAACTTGTAATATAACATGATATAAAAAATGATATTGGAAATAATTTTATATAACCAATATCGTGGGAATATAACTCTTCCAAATGAAACCCTCTATCAATTTTAATTTATGAAGAAAATATTATTTTAATAAAATGTACTTTTGGATTAGCATCACACAAGCCTATGTTATTTTTTTCCAGTACCCTAAAATTTATTCTGAGTAAAGCATGGTTCACCTACAAAATATAATTTTAAAAGTGATTTTAATCCCATAAGAAGAATATATGTTACACCATTTAGGGTGGGACAAAACCAAACAAAATAAATATCAGGATTTAGCAGCTTTATTGAGAAATAAAATAAATTCCTAATGGAAAATGATGGTCTTAACTTTGATTCCCCAATGGCTAACACTTTTAAAAACATGATAAAATAAAATCAACGGGAACTTATTTATTTCCAAACCTATGGTAGGGAATCCAATGATTGTGTCTACTTCTATAAGGATATTGGATAAATTGGAAGAAGGAAAATTCATATAACATAGCATCATAGACGAATATCTCTCAAGTTATCCTATTAATGAACCATGTAAATTTTGGAAGAATATATCAATTGAGAATGATAAAATGAATCTAATTTTTAAAGGAGAAAAAATAAAGTTATGTTGATGAAGAAGTCAAAAAATAGAGTTAAAAATAGTGTTGAACATTGAAATGAAATGAAAAATGTACCCCCAATTTATTAACAAACTACTTAAGGGTGTACTATGTACTATTTACAAGACATTAAGTACCCAATGGATATAATAGTGACCACTAAAACAACACCAGATTCCACTGAGTACCTAATACTTCTCGACAAGGTACAAAATTATACTTTGATGCCTACAATATTCGTTTTTTCCTCTTATTTATTTATATTTATCTATGATACGTTTTAAAATCATTTTTATATCATTTTATCAATTAATTTACTAAAATATAAATGATAATACTATCGAATAAATATTTGGGTTATTTAAAACTCCCCAAATCATGATTCTCATCATTTAGAAGAAATAATTATCCTCCAATGAAAACAAGTAAACTATAAAAAATTATTATACATATCCTACCAACATATTGCATCTTTAAGTCTTACTAAATTCCATCACATATATACTAATGGAATAAACATTCCTCATAAAACCATTTTTCTCTGATTAATTTTTTAAACTGATTCCTTCATATTGGAATTATGAATTTATAATTCTGTATCATCATGCTGAATCACACAATCAGGGTCAAATACATATTTCCACTATTGAGAAACATGTAACCCAATATGAAAAACAATAAATTGAAAAGGTAGATAAATATTTTAGGTGTACTATCTCAACCAATTAATATCGTTAAAAGGAATAATAAATATCAGAGTAGTTTTTTCTTAATTTACAATCAATTTGTGACCAAACCATGGATGTGTTTTCCCAGACATGATAGTAAGATTACATATATGAGTTGGGTGTATTTTATTATAAAATAAGACATGAAATTTTAATCGAAATAAAGGACATAAATATCAAATATTATTATCATCTCATTAAATTCAAAATATATTGAATTAAAAATAGTGTAAATATAAGTATTATGATTTCACACATATATAATTGAGTAAATGTTAAAATAATATAAATGTACCGGAATACAGAAAAGTGTAGAGATTTTAAACCCAATGGATGATTAGTTTGGAAAATTTTTGGTTGAATCCAAGGAATATAAGTCATCAAAATGAGAATAAAAGAAATTAAAAAAATGAAGAGTGTTGGATTAAAAATGAAATGCCCCTAAAATGGATATTAAAAAAATAGAATTTTACCCAATGTGTAATGAAGTTATTCAATATTAAAATTAGGTATCACCAACCTTAGAACTATTATAAGGTCTATATTCATGTCATCAGAAACCCTCAAATTAATCCTGTTAGAAGGGGATATATCATATTAATCCTAGAATACCTTTATTAAGAAGATAAAATTTATCATTTTCATGAAATACCTAAAAGTGTTTTTTAACATGATCCAAAAACAAATTTTTTTTCTATATCCATGGAATCAAATGATCAGAATAATAAAAACATTTATTAATAAAATAAAGAGTGATTATAATAAAATACATAATGATAGATATTCTATGAATCTCACTCAAGAAAACTACAACTTTTATAATCACACTAAAAAAGAAGAAATTTCTTTCTTTAACAAGACCATGTAACTCTTTCTAGAATTATTTTTGTATATGTAACCTACGATCCTTGAAGAAGAAATAAGTATATAATAAAACAACCAAAACATAGATCTTAATGATCATCAAGGTTAGTTGTAACTATATGAGATTTATTTTCATCACATTCCAATTAACTCAGCATTATTTCACATCTTCTGAAGAATATTTTTCACAATTAATTTTATTATGAATATAGTTAAATCAAATTTGGGTGATAAATAAAATTCTCTAGATTTTTTTCTTTTCAAATAATAATTATATAATTAATTAACCAGACTTACATTATGTAAAAAAATTAACTATACAAAACATTGAGTTACATTAAATTATATATAAATGCATTTTGATTTTAAAAACTACGGAAGAATAATAATATTGGACTCGACAATTTTATTTAGTGGTTTTTATGGGATGGGATGATGGAATAATATATAATAATATATTTATGTAGATAACTCAAAATTCACAAATCCTTTGGGTTCTATAACTTTTCAATCAATATAATAATTTATATTTTAATAATGGATGTAATGAAAAACATATTCAATTTCAACTTAAGTCGTATCAGTGGTAGCATCCATACCCTTTCGTGATCTATGATGGATTCTATCATCTATTTGGAAATTTATTTGATTAAATCAAAATGTTTAGATAGAATGTTATGGATTGAGGATTGATTTGAATATTTTAAAATGATATAAGAGATGAGAATGAGATAATAATCCTGAGTTACAGATGAACAATTTTTTTAGTGCAGTGATTCATTTTCCTATTTCATTAATAACCAGAAAAAAGACTTATGAATATCTATTACATGTCCAAATGTTACAATGTGGGACATATAGAACACTGCCACCTACCTTGGTTCAAAAAGCACCTGGTATGAGTTTACTAGTTACTTGGTGCCACTGTATCACCATAAATCCATATTTCTTTTTCCAATATATTTAAAATTCCTCATATACCTTCCAAAAAATATATAATAGAAAAAAAATTTAAAGAAAAAAATTGACAAAAAATATTTAAATAGATGATGGAATTTATAACAACCCCCCTATAAGTTTTTTATCTATGATAAACATTAACATGATTTCAAATGGAACATGTTCAACCATTGATCTTCGACCCCAAATTTATATTCCCATATTTTGTATGAATATTGACCATGAAACTATATTAAATTAATAATGGGAATAAATGTTCCTTGAATGGTTTTATTACTCATCTTTATATTCAAATTAAGCTCTTATACAATGGAATCATTCATCTATAACACAACATCATAAAAAATTTACTAATTGTGTAGGTTCATGTACTTTTAGGGATAAATGAAATGAAAAATTATTCATTGCATTAAACAAACGAGGAAAATCTGAAATATAATTTATTTTCACAATGAACATGAAGATAGTTTTGTTTCTAGTGATCTAAGGGGTGTAATTCCCTTACATTACCATTCAATAGTAACCCATTTAACGAGAGTCTAAGATAAATACCTGATCACGGACAAAAAATTCCAACATCTACTAGATATTGTTAATATAAAATTTTTCATTACACTACAATGTTTTAAAACCAATTATGATTAAATTTCACTAAAATAATAGTATCATGAACTATGTTATGACCAATCAATGATGTAGAACATATATATATATATATATATTATAATAGAGAAATACATTATTTTCAATAGAATAAATATAATTGATCTATCTAAATGGATTATTTATATATGTTTTGGTATAAAAATATAAAGGAAATGAATGAACATATAATGAACTACTAAATTCATGGATGAAATATTATAGAAAAATTAGACACAAAATGGTCATCATAGACTGCAAATCCATACAATGATAATATTGTGTATTATGTCTTCCCTAGGTACAAAGATATTTTTTCAACCTTTGGTAAAGCCAACATGTAAAATTGAGGCCACTATCATAGATGTTTCTATTTAACACACCATGAAAAATCACAATTTCAACTACATAAACATTATTCATTTCTAAAATATATTATGCATCATATATTGGTAGAAAATGTATAACCTTAATTTTTGATCAAAAAATAATAACACACCAATTTTCTATTTGAGGAAAAAAATTAACTCATTATGAAATACTTTGTTACTTTATACCATTTCAGTTGATATATTGTATTTGGATACAAGTCACCCAAAAATATTTTATGTTCAACATTTAATCTCTAAAACGTGAGACACTATGAAAAAAATCAAAAAATATCCCACTTCATGGATGTTTACCAAAACTACCTATAGACAACCTTGTACATTTTTAGAAAACTCCATGTTTATAAACCAAAATGGGTAGTGATACTAACATATTATTTGTTTTTAATGAATAGTGGAAGCTATAAATATACCAAGTATTTTGAATAAAAAATTTGGAACTTGAGAGTCTCCCTCTATGACCTCATCACCAACAAGTGTCTACTAAATGTTAATACAATTTGAGTCCATGATCTGAGAATCCATCAATGATTACAAAAAAACAATTTTATGAAAAACAACGAAAAAGTAAATCCCAACCCAATATTGGGTGATATCTATATTGAGGATATATATTCTAAATAGAATCCTTCTTACATCATTAGATTCTAGAATTTTTTCACGTCGAAATATCAAAATTAGTGTGTTAGTTACAATATTTCCCTTAGCTATAGTGTTTAGAATATCTAAATAGATACATTTGTAGATATTCAACATATATATGTTGTTTTTGATAAAGATACCTTCTATATAAGATATAATTAGCTATGTTGTGGTTGTTATATACCACAATGAAGTCACCAAACATGTAACATATTTATAATACTAAATCACAGACTCTAGAGTCTAGATTTAAGTCATAGGATGAGTGACTCCATTCATGTGGTCATAATTTCCTTGAACTATAAGAAAACTTGTGATAATAATCCATCAACAGATATCTAATACCCACATGAGATGAATTATAATGAAAGAAAAATTGTTTACATGAATCTATGAAATACAGGATAGGTTTTATTTTTAACCATTTCCTCAACTCTTGAAATGTCATATCATAATTTTCTAACAGTAAATATATGATCCCATTATTTATCGAAGTAGTCATATGCCAACTTCTATGGAAAAATTCCCTATGAATTAATGATAATACATAAAAGGATCAAAGGAACTTTGAACAGAAAATATGATGATATATACATAAAAAGAAATCATTGGACCATTTTTTTTGGATATATCAAGATTTAGCTTATGTCACCATATGAACCCATAATATAAATACATGAATATAGAATATAGATTTTCAGAGATTCAGAAAATTATTTTAATCGCAAAATCTTCCTAGAACCATATAAATCTGTCTACTATTATCTTTTTTATTTTGAGAATACCCAAGGATATCACGCATGAAACCTTCAATGGAAGATTATATGAATGGATTTAAGATATTATTGATGGTATCCATGAAAACTATAACTGAATTAATTGCATCAAAATTCATAACTAGATATTTGAAATTACAATAAATATTTTTCAATTAGTTCTGCATAAATTATTGTGGCTTCACATAATGTTAATTATACCATATTTAAAATTAAATCTTCCAAATACCATTTAAACCATTTTAATTTTCCAAAAAAAATCTATAATTTTCGGTAATGGGTATTACATAATGATAGTTACATGATTTTGATTTAGAAAGTATAAATAGAGATTTTGATTCCCACAATCTTGGATTATGATAATAAATGGTGTTCTTGAAGGAGATGTTCTGCGACATATAAAAACCATATATATGTAATCCCCAATATTAGATAACAATTATCATACATTTTTTAATGTCATGTGGAATAGTGGAATCAAAATTTTCAATCTTCCAAAAACTAGATCGATCCAAAACTATACCTCTAATATAAGAATAAACTCAAAAACATCCCTATGAAACACATCCAACATGAAAACTACCACTTGTGGTAATGTTGTGGGTATCATTTATTTTACATAATTTGGTTCTCAATATTATATTTTTGAGCATATTCCTAAAAAAGTTTAATTAAATTACATATTTCAACATTATTTGAAGTCCTATAATCCAAAATATATACACTAATTTACATTTGGAGAAGAGTTTGAATTTTACCTCTTTTATCAATCAATAAGAGCATAAAACATGTTCCCCTATAAAAAACTAAGATTAAATCATGTATATTTACATCAACATAAGAAAATTCCCAATGATTTTTGGTGATTACCACAAAAAATGTATAAGAGAAACATATCTAACTCAACTACAATCATATACTCAATGAGGTGTTGATACTCATAATAAATTGAGATTATTCCACATTAGAATCACTATGAGACTTAATATTCCAAAAATAAATTAAATATAAACTATTTTAAAAATAGACCATAAGAAAATGTAGTATATATCTTAAAATTACCTCTCATAATTAAATGTATTTCATTAGAACTAGTAATAAATTTTCTGGATGTAAAGAAATATTTATAATAAATCATGATGACCCTGTGGTAGTGATTCATACAATTTTAGAATTTTCCCCTAACTGCTAAATCTTTCCAGTTCAATTTTTTTGACCACCCAGGTGTACCAAAAGGAATTCAATTTCTCAAAAGAAGATTGCCCACTACTCAGAACAGAACATGTATGAATATGATTGGGTTTCTATCCGTCACACTCTAAAATATTACTAGATAGACCTAAATAGATGACCATAAATTGTGTACTAGTGGTAAATGTTAGGATTTGATGAATAGTCTGACATAGTGTGTTATGCATCACCACATTCGAAGCAACGAATCTAGGATCACCCAATGCTAAGTAGAAGAACACTATTTCCTTGACTACCCTTATATGGTCCACCTAAAATTGATTCTCTATTAAAAACTAGGTAATAATAATAGTAAATAATATTCATATAATATTAATGTTTGAAAATATATTTTTATGACTCATATATAATCGGACAATTTTATCAAATTTATTTCTGTCAAAAAAGAAATGGTTTTATGTAAACTGAAAATTTTTCCATGAAAAAGTCGTTTTTATTAATGAAAATTACAAAAATTACATTTTTAAATTGAAAATATGAACATTTATTTTTTAGTTTCATAGAATATAAATTAGTTTAGAGTGAATTTATAGGTTTTTTCAAAAAATCGTTAAATTTGCAGTAAATAGCAGAAAATATTGATTCTTATAAAAACATTTATTTATTTAGATGGAATAAAAAAAGTAGAATAAGGATTTGTATTTTTATTAAAGGGACATAAATCTTATTTGATTAAAAATATTCCAAATAATTCCATAGGAATTAGTATAACATTTGATTTTGGTACAAAATCATTTTTATGCATAAAAATGATATTTTTCAAAAAACAATTTCTATTGTGACTTGCACAAATATACTAAGATTTATTTATATCATTTTTACAAATTTAATCTCCAAAAATTTATTTCAAAACATGAATCCTTATTTTAATATTTTTTAATGTTGTCAATTTCATATTTGGTTATATAGAATAATTACTTTTGTAAAACTTTATCACCATGATAAATTTTAAAGGGTTAATATGGGTTTAAAATAAGAGATAAGGAATAAAAATATATAAAACATGGATAAATGTTATTGGTTGTGTTTATTTCTACCATACCATATTTATATACTCAACTAGGTGTTTCATTTGTTGATAATTATTTAGTATGTGTTCAATGGAGTTGATGATGATTCTTGGAGGATTCCAATGGAATCATGAGATGGAATTATATAAATTTATTTATAAATAATATATATATATGTCCATGATATGATTGATATAAATTAACATTTTATGGAAAATTATCCATGAGGTTAAAACATTAAAATGAGTATAAAAGATAAAGAAAATGAGGAAAACAATTTTGATGATTGAATAACTAGTCTTCTATGGAAGTAAAAAGTGTTTTGGTTGATGAAGGAGCACTTTCTAAAACATTTTTTAGATATTTTAAAGGGGTTTAGAAGGTAGGTATTTCAGAGTAAGAGGATCTAGATGGGTTTCAAGTAAAATATGTATATTCCCATATTCATGAAATAATTTTGACCAAGTAGCTGAATTCAAATTGTTGAATTTTTTACATGGCCCAACTGAAATATTTCAATCTATGTTTTCAATTAGGTAAACTTTCATCCACCTATTTAGATCGATAATTTTAATGAATCATATAGGTGAATCTTTTATGTAAGAATTTTTGATGGATTCATGTTACAATTGTTCATATCAGTCCAATTAAATGATGTAGGAAAATCATATTTCCAAAGTAAATCATAAAGCCACATATGTGATTTACATAGTATTTTTAGAAATATGTATGGGATTTTAGCCTTATGAACTAGGTTATTGTCTTAGAATAATATATTTTGAGAGGTGGATGTTCCATGTTTCAAAGATTAATGAGGGTATGATCATGGAAATATTGTGTTATTTTGAAGAACACTTAATTGATAAATTTAGAAAGATATTTAAAATAATTAAAGAGATCTCAATATTCAAATATCACATTGATGAATTTTCATGTCTCCTCTAGAGATATTAATGAGGATTCAAATGATAATTCATATTAGTTATAAATCATGAATTTATTAACCAATTGAAATGCGATGATCTTTTTACTAAATATCATGGGGTTTCTATAACTCAAATAAAAAAATTACGATTAGGATATTTTGGAGAATATTGTGGAAGAGGATTTATGAATATTAATATGTGGTGATGGTTTCAAATAAATTAAACAGAAAATTGAGAACACTTATTCTCATAACATGATCATTCAATATATTGATATATCTAGTATTAAGGATAAGAAATGGTGAGATAGATCGAGGAAACATGATTCAATATTCTAAGAGTCTATGGATAATCTGAATCACACTGTATCAAGAAGGAGTTTTGAGACCAGCACTATTTTTGTAGTTCCTGAGGAAGTAATTGAGAATTATTAATCAAATAAACTCATGGATAAATATCAAACTATATTAGTTGTATTAATTTTAATTTGTGGAATATATTTAAAGAGAATACAAAGACTCTTTTTGGACTTAAGAGAAAGATAATACATACTTGGAATCTATGATGATCTCTTGTATCGATGGGAACTTGTGATCTCAAGGGGGACTCTAGAGTGGGGGTATTGCAAGACTCATTAATGATGTAAATGAGATATTACCTAGCTATAAATTCCTTCATATAATAGAAAATATATAATTAGGGAGAATAACTGGTCATACTATAGTGTAGACTTTTATTTTGAACACTTGTTATAACATGTGGGGATATTTTTTTCGTGTTACTAAACACAAGTTAAGGTAGTGAGAAATGATTTAGGGTGGATTCAAAACCAGAACAGGTCTCTGAGGATGAATTAAAAGAAAATAATTTATAAAATAATGGAACTAATTCACCCACTACTATTGTGGTATATCGAGGCTAGATAAATTCAAGTAGTGTCACAAGAGTTTACCTATAAAATATAAATTTTTCTATGATTGTCTTTTAATCATTTATAATATACTAATTTGAAGGAGTATTTGAGTTTCCTCAGATGGAGAAAATGATATATAACCATGAGGATAAAAATATATATATTGAAACAATGTCTAAAAAATGGAGAAAATAGAGGAAATGAAGAAATGAATAATATAAAAATTGAATATGGGAAATATCACTAATTTAATGTAATTGTAGTCAAATGTGTTTTAATTATTTTTTGGAATATTCATATTCTAATAATGAATATTCGATCTATGATGATGATGTATCACCTAGGGATCATCATTTTGAATTCAATAAACATCTTGAGAAAGTTCCCAATGAATTGGTTAAGTGTATTATTGGTGTAATCAAGGGGAATATTTTTAATAATTCATACCTGTAAGATGAAGTAGATGAGATGAATGAAGTAATGAGTAATAATTTAAGAAAGTGTATTTCCCCCATAAACTATGTTCATATAAGAGATTATTCAGTATCACTTTACAATAAATCTTTTATCCCTGTTGACTAAAAATTTAAAAGGTATACATCTTAGACTATTATTTTTTGTGTAGAAGCATTCAGTTTTCTAGAATATTTATACAATGATTCTATGGATATAAAATCTTCTTAATTAGAGGATATAAAAAATGGTGAAAAAGATTTAATTTTTTATGGAATCAAGATAAATGATTTTAAAATAAACAAAAATATGAAATGTGATTAGGAATAAAAGATGTTATATTTTTAGGATGAGAAGAAATCATTTACAATAAACTGTCTTGAGTTGACGGTGGGATTTAAAAATAAATAATCCACACAAGATGGACCTTCAAAAGAAATAGACTGTAATTATTTCACCACACATGTTTATATCGAGATTTAGTACTTAAGAAGTCTCAATTTTGTGGAAAGAGAAGTTTCAAATAATACACTATGAATATGGAATCATACATTAAGAGGAATGTATCCCATAACCTAACGATTTTCATATGTACAGTAGTTGTTTCACATGATATTACAAGTTTAAAATCAAATTCGAAGATTATATGGGTGGTAAATATTATTTATAAATCAACCACGTTTTTTATATCAGATTATTGTAGAATTATGAAGACATTTTCCTGTAGAATTATTCTAAATAGTGGCCGTTCATCTCAAAAAATGTCATAGTTTTTAACATTCAAATTCAGGATTGAATATATCAGAAAATGAGAGAATAATATTCATTGGTTATAATTGGTTATGATGCATGTTTTAAGAAAAATATGTGTAATGTTGGCATAACATGTCGATTCATGAAAATAATATAAATACAATGATAAATTGATCAAAAGATTAAGGAATAAATGACTCTATTTTAAAATGGGGAATAAAAAATATAATAAATAGGATTATTCAATGAGGAGTAAATAAAGGATAATTACTGATCCAACTACACCGAATAATAAAAATAATGGAGAAATGATTATAGTTAATGGAAACATAAATATGGATAGTTTCTTTTGTTAATGGTGTATGAAGTTAGTACTTACAACCAATAAAATTCTTGAAATGGATTCTTGGAATGTTAGGTTTGTTAAAAAATGTAATAATGAAAGTGATGATTTATTTTTTTTAATAAATACAAAAAAATGGAAATTTCACACAAAAATGTATTATATTGGACCGAAAGAGTGTCATAGGTTGAGAGGAATATCTCAACATTAGAGTTACATATGAAAAACAATAGTTCCTTATTTATTAAATATTATTTTATGTGTTTAAAACTTAAAATATAGTGAATTAAAGGAGGACGGTGAGATATGTTCGCACTTTACAACAAGAAATATGGGTTTCTCATCGATTATCACTAAATAAAACATGACTCCACCGTGAAGGAAAATATTTTATCAATTAAGGGGGAGATACTTTAAGAAGAATATTATATTAAATTAAATTCCATTGATTATATATATTTGGGATTGATTTTAAACTAGAATTATGGGGTAGGATAATCACACATAAATCCCTTTGTTTTGGTAACGTTAGATTCATTTATTAAGGGGGGAGTGTTGGTTATTAGAACAAGATAAATAATGGAAGTTACATGACATGTACATGAATTATTTTGAATTTTTTTGAGGTGTGTGCATGATTCTTGTTTCATTTAGAGGAATCTATTTTTTATAACCCATATTTTATAAATAATAAATTATGAGCATTATATCACATGAATTGAAGTGTATATAAATCATATATAACCTTTTCATATCTCTTTATTTTTCTACATCAGGTTGTCTAATATAAAATAATGTTAGACCAAATAAATGATTTTTACTAAGAATACATTGTGGTATAATATATCTTTGAGGTAAATGGGGAATAGACTAAATTTACCATAAAAACTAAAAATGTGAATGGAATTCCATAACATTAAACATTTAAATATCAATTTCCATAAGGGGGATAATGATAGAAACCATCCAAGCACACATATTGACCTTATGGATTATTATTTCTAATAAATTAAAAGGGGGATATTATTTTTCCCATATTTGTTTATCAATTGTTTTCAATAGTTCAATTTGTGACTAGTGTTGTTAGTGACGATTCTTGGAGGGTTTTTATGTGTTCATGATAAGGAATTAGATTTCATGGTTGATATAAAATCCATAAAAGTCCATAAGATGATGGAGATACTACCATTTTCTATGAAAATGGAAATTTGAGGCTATAACATGAGGAACTACTGTAGATAATTTGAAGGAAAATATAAGAATGTAATTATGATGATTAAAAATTTTATCCTCAAAGTAAGTAAAGAAAAGAGTTGTGTATTATGGAACACTATCTATAATTTTTTTAGAATTTTTAAAGATATTGGGAAGGACTATAATTTGGATAAAGTGGTTATGAAAGATTTTTTGGGGAAATTTTATAATTCTAATATTCATAGAATCATTTTGGGAATGTAGTAGAATCCATGTAACCAGCTAATGAACATATCCAAAATGAGAAGGTATATTATTTTATGAAGAAAATGTTAAATACCTATTTACTTATGTGATGTACATAATTCACAATGTTTAATATACTATGTATAAATTTTTGATTGAGCCACCTCGTTGAACTTATCACATAGTCAATATAGTGATATTGGATAATCATATAGCTGATGTAAAGAATACATCCATGTATGATATTAAGAAGTTATTTTTTAACCATATATGGAATTATATCCTTATAAACTGGGAGATATTTTTAGACAATTAAATTTTGAAAATGGATGTTCCTTATTCCAAAGATGCATGATTTCTATGGACATAGAAATATTGGGTGATTTGGATGATGTTATTTATGAGGTATTCCCATTGAGATATAAAATATATGTTGATATTGTCAAATAGTTATACAAATTTGGGGAATTTTTGTATTTCATTGTAATATTAAAATGTAGATTCCAATGTGAATTTAAATGAGGAATAAGTAAGGAATTGAATAATTTCTTCAAATGGGATGATCCAAATACTAAACGTCATTGGAGATTCCATAATTCAAATATGTAAATAGTGATGTTTTATTTTCAGAGAAATATTGATGAATATTTTATAAATATAAATATGTGGTTCATGTATCAAAGAAGTTATATTGAGAATTGAGACCTCTTGTTATCATCACATGATCATCTGAGAGACCGATACATCCAGTATCGTGGTGAAGAAAAGGTGAGTTGAAGCTAAGAGACATACCGACATATTCAATTAGACAGATCAAAATCAAAATCATATGAGATCTAGAATGAGTTTTTAGACTAGAACTAATGTGAAGGTTCTTGAGGATGTTTTTGAGAAATCTTGATCATATAGAATATAGAGAAATACTCCTCCTTAGTACAATGAGGAATTTCAATATATGGACCAAATTTATAAGGAAATAGAACCCTCAAGTGTGACTTTAATGTTGGGGAAAACATAATGTGGTTATTTGTTAATCATTTTTGTTGGTGGTAGAATTTTGTCTCTAGTCATTATCATGATTTGGAGTATTTTGGGACTCACAGTTGATGATAATGATACATTACCAAGATGTAACCACCTACATATATTGAAGGATAATTAATCAGCAAGAATAACATATTAGATAACGATTGAGGATTTTATAAATAAGTACTTAAATAATATATACTCATTACTTTTATTATTAGTAGACATTGGGCATGGTTGTGGGAAATATTATTTACTATATTAGTAACTTTAAAAAGTTCAAGAGGTTGATGTAAAATAAAATAATTCATAAAATAAGATAATTGATGCACCCACCTCTAGGAGGCCCATCTGACATTGGGAACATCACATATATTACATTATAAATTTTTCCATTTTTTCCATAATACAATGAGAAATACATTTTTTATTTTTAAAATTTAAATAATTTTCTATGTTTTATACTCCTCTCACTTATAAAAGTGATCATACTCTCGTGACTTATTCTCCCCTTTTGAGACACTTTTATTGGCCAATACCAACCTAAAAACCTTCATTACTATCCTCTTCATGTATTAGAGGTCATAATATTCTCAAAACACTTATCCAGTAATGATTAAGGTTCAACCCAATGGGATATATCTATGGAAGAGGTATAAGTCCGAACCAAAATATTTCAATTTATATTCATCTTCTAACACATTAAAATATATTCTAAACTCTATTAGAAAAAGGATTATGTATTTTCACTATACTGAAATGTTATTATATTCAAGAAAAATCTCATCTATTTTTTTCCATCCTAGGGTAAATTAAAACCATGCATGCGTATAATAGTGAACTATAACCTTCATAAAAAATGTATTTCCTTTTCTATAACCACCTCAAAAATAATGTTATTAATATGGAATTAGTGAATATATAATATTTTTATGAATTTTTTATATATTTTAAAATTTAAAATATTTCTTAATTTATTACATTTATTTTCAATTTAAATATTATAATGTCTCTCATGAAAATGTCTAGAATATGACCTCTACAAATTTATTTGATTATGTTTTCATTACCACCTCAAATAGTGGGTCATAATGATGAAAATAATGGATAAATATTTGAGGTATATGAAATTATTATTTTATAATGCTATAATATTACTATCATTATATTTTTATCTAGTATTAAAATGGAAACGTCTGTTGTATATACGTGTAGACCACTACCTCTATAATACAATTTATTTTCTTTTACACATCCACCTACCATGGATAGTTAAAAAATAGTTTTAAGGAATAAAAATATTTTTTCCATAATTAAATTTATTTATTCGATAGAACCATGATACCTTTGACCTTAGTCAACCTATCAATGCCTTTTTTATTTATAATCCGAACGTGCTAAAAACAATCAAGGTGAACATAACCATTTTAGTAACACAATAAAAAAAGGAAATTAATGAAATAAAATTATTAGTGATAATGTCGTGAATATTAAACTATTTCATAACAAATTACCAAACTAATACAATTATATTAATCATGAGTGTATACATACAAATGGAACCTATAAGGAATCGAGGTTGGTGAATTTAATTTAAAAATATTGTTTCAAATTTTCCTTTCAACACTTTTTCTTCCATGTAATTTTTATTGTAATTTTTATCAAAAATATTATTTTTTATTATTCAATGGTTTGTAACGGTGTTTTTACCATTTTTCATATTCATTACATAGTATTTAAAATGATTCTTTTCAATATTTTCTATATGGTTAATTAATGATTTTTTTTTGAAAAATGAACGTTTTTAATATATATGGATTTAACTACATTTCCAACTATTATAGCCATTATGTCTTAAAAGGATTACAATGAAAGTAAACATGTTTTTCAAAATAATATTCTACCCTTTATATTCAATCAATTCTTATATGTGAAAGGTCTTTTTATGTAAATGGAAATTTCTTTATATTTGTATGTGATATTGAAAAATGTTGTCGCATATAGGCTTGAAAGTCAATTTAAATAATTATTATGGCCAATGATCATGTTATTTGTGTTTTAATCATTATATTGTTCTAGAAAATATTATATGAAAGCTGGATGAGCTTGATATAGCTCTAATAATGGGTGATCCCGATATAACTATAAACTACATTGGTAAAATTGAAAAATTTTATTGATGAAATGTGATTCTAATAAGCTGTGAGAATTATCTAGTGTTGAGATTCCATTGTAAGGGAAAATGTAAGGATAATATACCATAGTACCTAGATGATACTATTTAAGTGGTTTATAAAAGTTATATTTTTATTTGAAGAGGGTTGAAAAGAAGCTTATGTTTCAAAGGAATATTTATGTCCTTTTATAAAAGGTGACATATTTTAATGGAATGGTTCTGATATGTTTTCATTTTCCCAAGAAATCCTTATAATTTTTAATTTTCCATAAAAAAATTTTAAGAAATATTTTTTGAAATATATTGGTCAGTTACACTGTATTCATGGAAAAATAATATTTTTATTTTAGATAAAATTATTATTATGAAACAAAGAAAACATTCTTTTGGATTTTCTAGGTTTGAAAACATAATAATGGGTTTATTTTCATTAATATCCTATATTGAGAATTTTTTTCATCCATATTTTTAAAATTAACAGTTTTTAAAGATGAGTATGGACATTAATAATGTGAGATTTCTATATATGGGAGTCAACTTAAATTAAATGGGAAAAATAAAATTTTTATTTGAGACAGAATGTTTATTATGAAAAAAGAAAAAATTCTTTTGGATTTTCCAGGTCTGTAAACAAAATATTGAGTTTATTTTCATTAATATCCCTTACTGAGATTTTATTTCACATCAACTTTTTTAAAAATTAATAGATTTTATGGATTAGTGGGGACATTAATAATATGAGATTTCCAGATATGGTAGTTACCTTCAATGAAAAAAGTGAGCCATTATAAATAACATATCTTGTGGGGAAAATGGACATTCTGTAAAAGTAACCAAATTTTAAAGAAAAGTATTTATTAATTATAATATTATTATTAAACTAAATAAGTCATTGGGATGTATGTTATCAAATATATTCTATTACTCATGTAATTGATTGGATAGATGTGTGAGTTTATTGTAGTTGGTAACCAAATAATATTGTAAGAGTTCTCCCTTATTTTAGGTATGAACACCCTTTTATTATTTGATGAACTCCATTACATTTATATTAGTATATTATTTAACGGAGTATGATATATATCAGGAGTGTCATTGGGGTTCACCTCTAGGAAGTTTAATATTTCAGACTTATAACATGTGGAACATTGTTAGTGCCAACGATGTACCCCAACTACATGGTTTGGTTTACATAGAAGCCTGGTTTATGAACATTGAATTTGAAATTTAGAAATTATGATAATACGAATAGAAAAATTTATAGGTATTTAACATGATCGGTTCTTGGTTTGTTAACTATGACTTGTAGCCATGTTAAATGGGTGTTCATGTATAGTAGAGGTTAGCATGGATGGGGAATAGTTTAACCAATCTTGCGGCCATTCCATGAACCATATAAAAAAGTGAAAAAATACAATTTTAACCACATAAAACCTTGTATATTAAACATTATTTTCAACTCCATTTTAATATAAATCCTTCTTCTCGCACCCCTTTACCCACCCTTGGGTTCTGATAGAAAACCATCGATTGACATCTATTTCTTCTTCTATCAATGGTGATTGAAGGAAATATATAAGACAATAATTCTTGTTCTGTATTTTCATCCTATTTAATATTCCTATTAATACCTCTATATTAAATGATATTATTGTCTACTTTCATGGATATTTTTAGTCTCTGTTTGTATAGTTTTCACTCAAATCAAATGATGACATAAAAAAAAGAAGACTCTTTTAACATAATTTTGGATGCCTCATCCTTTTTCTCAATGTATCTTTATTATTTATTTTATTTGTATTCTAAAATCACGCTATCTCTTTATAAGATTATCAAAAGTTAATCTAATTTGTTTTTATCTAACGTTTTATGTCTTAGAATCTATCATGGGCATAAAAAGTTGGGTTGTTTAGGTAGACCCGTTTTGAAACTATCCATATTGTGAGTTATTCCCTGTGACATACTTTTGGGTGTATTAAAGGCATAGTTTAGTGATTGCCTAAAGGATCAATAATTTAATAATGTTTTTGGGATTATTGGGATAATATTAATGATCCAGGAGGACTAATGGACATGAAAATATTAAATGAAGATGTGAACTGAACCAAAATGGTGATCTTGGATTCAATTATAGAATTATTCACTATTTTAAATTTAGAGTATAAACTTATTTTATATCCTTTGATGTTTTCATTTTTATATAAGGGCTTGGAAGTATTTTATTGATTCCTTATAGATTTTATTAGTTTATAATGTCATGGATGATACTAAGATTCCCTTATTTGACTAATGTGAAAGATGGTGTTGTGAATATACCTTTCGATTTATTGAATTCCAATGATATGGAATTCCTTGATTAAGATAGTGAATTTTATTCAAATTCATTAACAAAATTCTATCGGCTGAGTCCACCTTAGATTAGGATACTATCTAAACTTGTTGAATTCCATAGATTAATGTCATGGATTATTGAGGGGGTACCCATTTTCAATATCCTAGGATCAACTCCATAGATTATTTTTTTTATTGTCATATATTTCATCAACTGTTACCATTGGATTTGAATCAATCCATGCCTCTAAATATGGTTGGAAGTCCATTGAGTTCAAACCCAACTAGTTTATTTTATTATGAATTTCTCAAAGAAAATACCCAATTAATCCATGTGTGTAAACTTGGGTTACATGATCGTGGTTTCCATGGGAAATATAATTGAAACAAGATTACTCCATAAAACCATTAAATCCATGACATTTAATGATATTTTTTTAAAATAAATTTAATTTCATCCATACCTTTCATTACATGCAAGATTTATTTTTAACGAACTATGATATACTGTAAATATTATTATTTAAACCTGATCATTATAATCTAATTGTTAAAAAAAGAAGTATTAATTAGAATAATAAATTTATAAATATTATGTATATCATTTTTACACAAACAAAAAATATTGATAATTATGTAATTATGTTTTGGTAATGTCTTTATATGTATTTAAAATACATTTTTCTCAAAAAATAATTTTATTTATTTTTGATATATTGAAATAAATTTACTTTTTTTTACCAATTTTATAAAATTAAGATAAAATTACTAAAAAAAATTTAACAAAAATTTCAATTTTATCTAAGGTTGAAGTTTTGGTATTTTTAAGAAAAGATTAATTTTTTAATGAATAGTGTCAAATATATGTTTTTATTAAAAATTTCCGTTCCATATAAATCATTTGTGAAGGTATATTTATTTTTTAGAATTATTTAAAATTATAGACGGTGAAGTGATGTTATAATGAATCTAATTAATTTCCTTATAACCAATTTATTGTTGAATTTATATATTATAAGTTTTTATACTTATGGAAATTTTATCATTGGAAAACCAATTTTTCATCATGTATGTGGGTTTAATTTTAAATTATATTTTCCAAAATATATTAATTTTATTTTAAATAGTTCAATAAATATCTTAAATTATGATAATTAAAATTATATAATAATTTAAAATTAATATTTTTTCATAATGATTTGTAAAAAAGTAAGAAATATTTACCACAATTAAGGTCAAATTGTGTTTACCAGGGGTTATTATAAATATATATGGGTTATAATGACCTAGAAACATGTAGAAAACTTCATTAATAGGAAAATTATAACCTTATATCTTACAAGGATTAATATTGTTCTATTTTTAATCGTTTTTCATGTTAAAAATAAGGATTTAAAATTTATATTTAAAAACATCAAAGTGTTTCCTCTCCCCCACTTCTAAAAGTGAACTGACTCTCCCCTCCACTTTATACATAAAAAGAATTTTCTATTAGCTATGTACTAATAAAATATGTTAATTAATTCCCTCCCCATGTTACAGAGTCCTTAGTTTTATTATTAAACCCTCCAAATATGTATTTTGGAGCCAACCAAAAGATGTTTTCCGAATGAGAGGTATCATTCTTAATTCAGTGTTTTTATCTTATTTATTCTTCTACCTCCTTTAAATACTCTCCAGGTATTATGATATAATAAATGTTTTTCATCCATTTAATTATATGTTATAATTTTAATTTCATTACCTATATCTGCATGCTCTTCCATAAAATGGTAAATGAAATCATTAACCCTATTTGTGGTGGGCTAGAGCCTCACGAACCAATGAATTCCATTTTCCATCACCACCTCTCATGAATGGATATAATTATAGATTTGAATTGTCTATATGATATTTATAACATAATTACACTTCTATAACTATAATATTACATATAACCTATTATATTCAAATCATTTGAAAAACAATAACATCACTCATCCGTACGTGTGGACAACCATCTAATCAAAGCGACGTGATACGTCATTCATTTTTTTACATGGATAGTAATTAGGGAATATTTAATTAATATATAATATATATGTGTCATGAAAATTGTAATATATTTTTGATATATTATTAACATTGATTTCATTCCATTAGTTGAGAAATTGGGAATAATTTCTATGCGTTGCATGGATTACCCACTCCATGAATGAGGCAATTCATTTTTACATCTCCAAAATTTATGGATGTATTTAAATAATTATATAATGAGAAAATATGATATATAACTAATTAGTAAGATCCTAGAGATTAAATATACATAATCAAATTAAAAATACAGATAATACCAAACCAAAATATACATGAAAAGCGAATATGTTGTTAATCGTTACAAGATTTTAACAATCAAATGTTAATAAATGAGTAAAAAATGTCATAGTAAATAATTAATTGTATGATATATATAAATATAGTTATATTTTAGTTTTATATTTGAAATATATTGATTATATATGCTTTTTAAACATTTATGATTAATGTTGAGACCTAAGGTAAGAGATTTTCGTCTGACATTTATTACTGTGAGACACAAGGCATTTTCACCAGTTCTTTATTTTTGGGGTGTATATAATTACAATGACTGTATAATATTGTTATTATCATTTATATTATCAGATATAAACATATTTACATGACTTTTTTCTTTCATTGTGATTAAGATTTTGAATTTCTAAAGTGGTAATGGTTTTATGCTACACTCTCATTGTTTATCGTTTTTTTGTTATTTTGATTTTGATGATTAAATAATATGATATATCTATAATGGAAAAATTTTATATTTTTTTCATTTGGTTATCTAGAAAAAATAAATATTTCCCATTTATTTATATTTATTTAATTGAAAAAGATTCTAAAAGAATGTGTTTTCTAGAAAAATTGACTTTATTTCACTCTTTTGTCAAAAATCCATTTTTATTCTACATCCATGTTTTATAAAACAAAATAAACAATGTTTTTAAAATTGTACAATGATTATATAAAGATATTCATAGACCTGTTTAAATTCTAAAAAAATGGTTTCAAAATAATCTTTTTATTGTATCTTGAATAAGGCTCTTTTGTACATTTATTGAAAATGAGACGGGAATATATGGATTAACATATATGAAAATAATGGTATTTCCCACTAAAAAGACTTCTCAATGATTTAAATATTACCTTATATGTTTCCAATGATCATTCCATAGATATTTTGTTTCTTTAATATTTCGGGATTTTTTTCATTTTAATTATGTTATTTAAAATTGTAAAGGATATATTACTCATGAAATGTTCCAATTGATATTTCAAATATAATCTCCATCTAAGATGTCATACATTAATTTTTAAATAAAAAATTCAAGGCATATGATTGAATGATAAAATATTTTTTATTTATATAGATGATTTATTTTTTTGATGAAATGATTTTTTTTTAAAAACTGTTTCTTTTCTATTGGTCATTGTTATAATGAAGTGTTTATGAAACTATTTAATGTCTATTGGTTATGATGTGATAAATTTTTATGATCACATGGCAGAAAAAAAATATGGATAATATGATGGGTAGGCCTATATTTCCCTCCAAATCATTAGCTAATTATTAATTTTATATGATCTTAAACGGTATGTGGGATGTTATCTTAGTCTCAAAAATTATGTACGTGGGTGGTTAAACCTTGCACAAAACAAAAGGATACATGAGAGGTTACCCTAATACTAAAACTGGAGGCTACACGAGAGGTAATCCTTAGACTAAAAGAGTGTACGTAAGAGGATCTCCCAAACCTAACGTAGGTTTTGGGTTAGTTATCCCACGCTTAACATTTTATGAATGTCTTGGTAGGTATCCATTAAAAAAGAATTTATATTCTTATGCATATGTTGAAAATATATGTCTTATGATGAAATTATGTTCTTATAGATCACGGTATTTGATCATTTACGATTCATGTATTACTAATATCCAGGATTTATTTCATGGATAATTATTATTATATTGGATATACAAATTATGGTTTTCAAATTTTAATCTCATGTTCTCATACACTTATGATCATGTTATGCTTATATGACCATTAATATCTCCCTTTCTTACCCTTACAGAGTATATGAGATGGTCATTTATTAGGTTCCATTTCTCTAGGTTATGAATAAATGTTCTATCTAAGATATTCCTAATATGGGGTTTGGAATAAATAAGTGGTATATGATTTATTTCATATATGAACTTGTTTCTTATATATCTATGTTTCTGAAGACCCTAAATAGTTTTGGTCCCCACGAAATATAAAACAAATTTAGTATTCAACTAAAAATATTAAATATAAATTTATGGAAAGTGTGGGTGATTATATTATGTATTAGAGAATATTTTTAGTAATGTTTTTGGCCCAATTATGAGAGATAATTAGTGGGATCCCAATGGATAATTTTAAGAAGAATCCCATGAATATGAAATGCCTTGGAATTTTTTGGAATGATAGAGTGAGTGGTTTACAAGAAATTAAATCTATTTATGGATAATATAAGTGGATATAAATCTAGAAAAATTGTCTAAGTGGTAATAACTTTGGAATGGCATAATGGGATGTGACTAAATCACCACTCGATGCATGAAAATAGGTCTTGTTGCACAACTGAATTGTCACTCCGAGGGGATATGTTTTGGAAATTCAAAAACTCATTACAAAAAATCATGATGGATTTTGTATAATAACCATGAATGAGATAGGTTATGTCTAAGGAGTCAGATATTCAAAAATAATGTGTCATTATTTAGACATCCTATAAGTGATATTTCATGATTACGTGCTTAACAAAAAAGATAATTGTTTCTTACACCATGTATTTTTGTTTTTCAAAATTGTTGGATCTTGAAGAAAAAATATTAATAAAAAATGTGGTAGAAATAAAATTATTTTCCCATAATGAATCCAAGAATTATTGGACATGGAATGAAAAATAACATTCCTATTCTTATATAACTTCACAAGCAACCAATCACGATGAACTACTAAATGTAAAAAAGAAGGAACAACTCTCTACTAAGTTCATTATGGGACATCGTCCAACTTATTTTATTAGTTATACATATCAACTATTTTTTGAGAACTGACTCAGTATAATTGAAAAGAAAAATTCTTATATCCATTGTTTATACCCTGAAAAGGCTATTTCAGCCATGTATCTTTTGGAAGGTGAAGTAGATCAATGGTTGTCTCCTATCTAGAATATTATGTAATAGATAAAATTAAGCCCTAGTTTGGGATGCTACTAATAATTTATTTTATATTAAGTATTTTCCTTATATTCATCATATGAAAATGGATATGGAATTACTTGAGGTAAATGAGAATGATGAAAAATCAGTTCGTACCTATGAGGAGAATTTTATAAGACTTGCAATTTAATAATTAAAAGTTACCATCCCACATAAATGTATGTTTGAGTGATTCTTAAGTGGATTAAAACCAAGTATATAATGGGTGTTAGCCATAATAGTCCTTTTTTGAGATGAATATGTTATTAAATGTACTATCATGGTGTAAATAGAGATTGGGGTTATATATTAATCTCATTTTATTGATAAAAAAATAATTGTGAAATTCAATGTAAAGTCTAAAAACAATTGGGATGAGAAGATGATCTTTCCTACATTCTCAATGTGTGGTATAAAACATGGATGAAATTTCCTTAAGTGGACAACTAAATTTTTAATGTGTGGAATGGAAGGTTATCAATTTGTTGAGTGATGAAGTGATGAGAAGAATATAGATAATCATAAAAATATACGCAAAGGTACAAAGAATGTACCATCGACACTCCAATATTTCAAATTAAATGAATATGGGAATTACAAAAAATAGTGCTAAAATACAATTATTAGTAGTGATACACAATATTAGAAACCTATTATTATGGGAAAATGTTGATATATCATGAGGGAACTATTTTGGAAGAGTGGTATTATAATGACACGATGAGGAGTACACTTACCAAAAACTCTAGAGTTTCTTAGGTATTCATTGATTCAGAATCTAGACACCATTTTATATCAAAATATTTTTCTATGGGTTACATAATTACAACTCTTATATTTGTTTTTTAATTAGTATTAAATCCCCCTAATGCTATTATGATCTTATATCAAGTATAAGGTTCTTCCTCAGTTGAATATTTTGGTACTTCCAAAAAAGTAATATTATCCTAGCTTAGGTTTATTTTGAACATTTGTTAAATAGGTATTGGCATTCTCAGTATAAATAAAGCATAAATTTCCAATTAAAAGAAGTCACATTGGACATTCTAAACCAACAAATGATCGTCTATAATAGTGACCAAAATTATGAACTTCAAGTTGAAATTGAATCAAATGTAGGGGTATTGATCCCTATTCTAAAGGGGTGTATATGTAAAATGATTTGGGAGAAACTCAAAATCAATGTTATGACAATTTTGAGGGAGTATTTTGATTTATTTTAATAAGAAATATTCACCTATCCACTAAATCATGACGTTGAATTCTTAAAAGAAAAAAAACATAATGTCAGAACTATTTCAAGGAATCCATATAAAATGGAATTGATTTTGTTGGAATAATTTAAGAAGAAACTCTAGGAGAATATTTACAAGTGTTTTATTTGGAAAACTATGTCACCTTGGGGAGAACCTATTATTTGTTATAAATAATTTTGGGTCGATGTGACTCTATATTGATTATTGGGAGATAAAGATGAATAAAATATGGAAAAAGTATCATATGCCCGTATAGATGATTTTTTTGATCAACTATGTACAAATCATTACTTTTACATGATTGAACATCATTCTATATATCATTTAGTGATGCTCAAGAAGGTTGAAATAACCATGAAAATATTCCATTCATGTTATGGACACTATGAGTATATAGTGATTTCATTCAGTCTTACTAATTCCACAATTATATTCATGAATTAAATAAATAGAGTCATTATAAAATTCAAAGATCAGTTTGTGGTAGTCATTATAGATGATATTATAATATATATAAAGATAATGGAAGAATATGAAGGACAATAGAGGATTCTTAATAAGACTCTAAAGAAAAATAATATTTATTAGAAATATTCCATGTGTGAATTTTTAATAAAAAATTCTATTTTTAGGTCATGTAATCTCTATAGAGGGTATATAAGAGGATCCATAAAATATAAAGTCTATTGAGAATTTACCTTCATTAGACACTAGGACTAAGATATAGATATTTATTTGTTTTTATGGATATTTTTTATTGTTTGTGGATAATTTCTCAAGGCTCTCAAATCTAATCAACATGTCAACAAAAAAGGGATCCAAGTAAATCCATTTGGATTACTATAAGGAAAATTTCAAAGAACTAAATAGAAATGTTAGTCATCATATATATTATTACATTTCTCTATAGTGGAAAGGAGTTTTAATCTATAGTTATAAAGAATTATCCTTAAACATTACATAATCTTGAATTAAGTTAACAATTCACATTAAGGTTCTTTTCAGGTTTAGATCTTTAGAGATTTAGGTCATAACTTATACATAAAAACATGAATATTACATGTAGTCACCTCTACTCACAATCCTTTTTTTACATAAAATCAAAACCCATAAAAAATTTAAACATGTTTAGTTCCATGTTTTAAACAACATGACATTTCCTTGATCCCATCCTTGACCCTATTCGAAATTCTTTCCTATGAAAAAAATTTCAAAAAATGATATGAGCATAAAAATCTCAGTATGAGATATATAAAGAAAAGAAACTGTTTGTTTTCAAAACATCATGTAAACCATGAATACTTTGTCATAAAGAAATACTTTTCACCTTAATGAAGTAGAAAAAACAATTCACTGAATCTAATCTCATTATATCCCCTTTTTTGTAACCAAAATATTACCATAAAACCCATCAAAATCAATGTATATAATGTAAATGTAACTTGGGTCATAAACATACTTAAATTGAATAACCATACGGTCAACTTCCACACATATCACAAATGGAATATCCACAAGGCCTACTTCCCAAACCATTACATTGGAGGTTATAACCTTACCACCCATCCTTGGATTATCACGGAACCACCCATTATTTTTTTATCATGTAACCACCCGTCATTGGTTTATTATGTAACCACCTGTAAAATGTCGATGTACCATATATAATTATAAATCATTAATCATTACAAATATCAATATTTCAACAATAACAATTCATTTGAACTCAAAAAATATCATTTTGAGATATTGAGATAATCAATCCATTTAAAATATCATTTTCTATATGAAAACACCCAATTAGGTAATAATGGATTTATTTTATTTTTAAAAACATTATGGCTTATAGAAGAATCAAAATAAGAATTACAGTGGTGAAGAGGTCATTTTTTCAGAAAATGTTAAAAAAAAATTCTTTTGACATTTAGTAAAATGAATCATTGATAGAAGATTACCAGGAATAGATGTAAAATTCAATTGGGTTTATTATACACTATTTAAAAAAAGAGGTGTATATAATCAAAATATGCCTCAACGAATGGAGATTGAGATGAAGTCCCTTACCTCGTGTCCGACTTGACTTGTTAATTCTTAAATTTTAAGAATTATAAGCATAAGTTAATTTATAATTTCTTAAGAACATTTTTCAAGTTTATTATTCCTTTTGTATCTCTTATTACCCTGACATAAAAATTACATAATTATTTATGTCCTTATCTCACATTTTGTTCAATATTCGGGCCCTGAGTCAAAAATGAACATGTTACAATTAAAAATTGTTTATACGGTCAAAAGTTAATTATCTTCGGAATATTAATAATATATTTATATAATATATATCTATTATATTTATATTTTTAATATTCCATAACATTTGGACATAATAAATGAAATTCACTGTTCATAGAGACAGTAAGCTGCACGTACACATGAACACTACTTTCATTTATATTTCATATTTAATCAAATGAAAGCCTAATGATACATAAGTATATTATAATTATAGTGTAATATCATATTTTATATATGTTACATAATTTTATTAACACCATCCTTTATCGGTTCTTTTTATGGCATCAATGAGACATATCGCTACGAGGGGGTGGTAGTATACAATTCCTCAAATGAAATTATCATGTTTACAAATCATGAAATAAATAAAGGTATGTTGTAAATAAAAAATACAGAAGAATAAAGACAATATAAAAATAATATATATCATATATAAATATGGATCCATTATAATGGCCTCCATGGGAGGTGGTAGGGGAAAATCAAACGAAAATCATTTCGGGAGGCAGTAGTTCACCTTAAACAGAAATAGTATGTTCGAATCAATTAGATAGAGGTGTGTGTAAGTGTAGTTCAAAAACTTATCATAAAAAATCTAGTATATTTATTATTCTTATATTGTTATATAATATGGAAGAAAGTGAGTTTATAGGGTTGGAGAAGGAAAATAAATGAAAGAAGCTAGAGAGAAGACATTACCTCAAATCGGAAAACTCCTTTTGATTTAAGTTAAAAGTCTTTCTTAAATTGCCTTATTCCTATAGTAATACTTATAGGAGGAAGAGAGGGATGGTGGGATATTATTTGGGTAGGTTTTAGAAAATCCAAGGGGCTTGAGTTTTTAGAGTAAGGGGTTAGAGGTCATGGCCTGCTATAAGTGGGAGGAGGGGTATTTTATGAATGTCTTGAAAATTATTTTATTATAAGCTGAATTTTGAGTTTCAAAATGTCCGAAAATAATTTAATGTGAAACTAAGATGAGGATTGTTCTTAAACCTATCAAAAAATATGTTTTAAACATGTTTTGGTCTAAAATTTTACCATATCATTTAGCTTTAACCCTTAGTTAGCTTTTTTAACTCTTACCATGTCTTCATGTGTATTCATACTATATGGTTAATATATTCACCATAAAATGCCAGAAGAAACTCAAGTGGCTCATTAATTAATCATTCAACACTATCTATGTCTTTGGATCTAATATTAGATTTTTTTTGGACTATTATAACATTAAATAAAATATTTTTTATGAACTCATTTATGTCAATATTTATACTATTCATATCATGAATTTTTAAAAATACATAAAAACATGATTTTTTAAAATAACATCATTAATTTAAATATAACAAGTAATAAAAATCTCTAAAATTTTTTGATCACATAATAAATTTCAAAATAAATTTATTTTAATATTTATAATCTCATTTATTTAAATAGTTCATTAATACAGAAATCACTACATCACCACTGTTTCATAAATAAATTTATAAATTTAGTCACTAAAATTTATAAATAAAATACCATGATGTTGGAAATTTTTTAATCTTTTAAATTACTATTTATATTCGAAAATATCAATTATATAACCCCACATTGAAATTGTTTTACAAAAAAATCATTTTTATTTTACATTTTTCATTACATTAAATAAATTTTTTAAAAATTTTATTTTCACATCAAAATGGCTCCATGGGGTTCCAAAATCGAAACGAGGATGCCCATGGTTGGTAATATATCATCTAATAGGAGTAGAACACGTTTTATAGTATTTTATATTATTATAATATTAAGTTTACCCTTATTTACCAAGTTTTTCATTTAACCATAGAAAATAATGTAATTACTAAAGGTAGTATTCATAATGTATAAAATTAAAAGTTACTTATTTAAAAATTTTGGACCTCCTTATTCCTAATATGGAATCCATTTTTTTTTAATTTAGAACATAGAAGTGGAAGAAAATAATTTAAAATTAATTCCCTTTGTCAAAATCAAAAAGAGGATTTTAAGAAGTAATTTATTTCCAACGATTCACATGTGTTTATGCCCAATGTCAAAATGAAATTACATACAATTAAATTATTTTGATTAAATTATAAAAACATAATACAATTAAACTTTAAAACTAATTAAAAAGATAATATATCCATATAAATAAATTAGTTGAAAATATAGCCTTGACCTAAAATGGAGCATTTTTAACTATTGATTAAAAAAGAACTTTATAAGAAAAATACCAAAACATTGCTAAAAGTAAAATTTGATGTTCATATTCTAAAAAAATAAGTTTATTTTGTCAAATAAAAAATATAAAACTGACAAAAACATGATTTAAAAAGGGTTCTTCATTAAAAGGTTTTAAAACTACCACTTAAAAATATTAGTGTATTTAGGTTTAATATTGGATTTATTATCATTTTAATCCTCTAAAATTTATTGGATATATGTAAAAATATTTAAGAAACCTGATTAATCATAAAATAGTTAGTTATGTTTATTCCTTCATATATAATGGCTAGGTGTTATCTAACATTAACAATAATAAAATTATTTTATTATTTTTTCAGTATGACTCAGCATCATGTGAAACATAAGATTTCAGAGAAACCCATTATTAAGTTTTAGGTACGCCACTAAACAACGAATCCCCTTTGAGGAAAAATTAATATTTAATTCAAAAATATTAATAAATATAAACATTTCATATTCTTTATTTACCAGGGAAGTTACATCCTTCCCCCATCTGGATATTGCATCCTTAAAATTTTATTTACTTATCAAATAAGTGGTGGTATTTATCCCTCATAGCATTTTCATATTCCCATGTCTCCTCTTCAACCATATGGGATTTTCCCAGAAACATAACAAGATAATCCTCTTTATTGCACAACACATGCAATATAAAATCAAGAATCTGGACTGGTTGTTCTCATAAGAGATATTCTCTTCCAACCAAACTACCTCTGGATACAAAACATGTGATGTATCCGACATATACTTCCTTAACATTGAAACACAAAACACATTATGTACATAGGATAAACATAGAGTTAAAGCCACTTTTCATTCTACTGATCCAACATTCTCTATAGTTTCATAAGGTCCAACAAACCTCATACTCAGCTTTCCCTTATTATCAAAATGCATCGTGCTTTTAAATGGAGAAACTTTGAGAAAGACATGATCACCTACCTCGAATGAAAGGACCACACATTGATTATCTACATAACTTTTATACCTTCTAAGATTTGTTCTCTTGTTCATTGGAATTTACCAAACATTTTCTATCATCTCTTCTACCAATTCTGGTCCCATCAACTTTCTATCACATACATCATCCAAAAAAGCTAGAGTTCAACACCGCTTTCTGAATAATGGATCAAATGGTGACATCTGTATACTTGAATGAAAACAGGTATTATAAGAGAACTAAACCTAAGAATGATGTTGGTCCCTTCTTTCTTGGTAATCCCTTGAAGAAGCATATAGTATATCATCCAATGTAAGAATTTTTCATTATGACTTCCCATCTAATTGAGAATGAAAAGATGTAGTGAAATTTAATTCAGTACCCAAAAAATTCTGAAGTCCCTTTTAAAAGATAAAAGTGAACCATGGATCACAATCATCTACACTATAGAGTGGAACACAATATAACCTGACTATGTCTTTAATATAAAGTCATGAAAGATGATCTAGAGATGGAGTATATCTGATATGAAGAAAATGAGAATATTTAGGCAATCAATCATCAATAACTCATATCGTATTGTTACCTTGAGACGTCATAGGTAATCCAACTGCGAAATCCATGGTAACATTTTCCCATTTCCACTCTAGAATTAGAAAAGGCTAAACCATCCCTTTGGGTAACTATCACACTTCTTTAACCAGATGACAAGTCTGACACTTCCATGTAATGTTGGAAATATTTCATTTCATTCCATCCCACCATTAATACTCCCGAAGATCTATGTATGTCTTAGTACTCCTAAGATGAACTGAAAACAGAGAACAATGAGCTTCACATAACAATACTTTTTTTCTATTGTGAATCAAAATGTACCCATAAAATAATTTGAAACATAAAAACACAATCATTATCAATGTTTAATTCTGGTAAGTTACCCTTTTAAACCAATTCTACATTTTTCTACTACTCACTGTCTTCTTTTTGTGCTTGCCTTATTATGTCTGGTATATATGACATCACTACCCCCTAAAAACAGAGGAATTCTCTACTCTAACAACATTTAATCCAAAATTCATCATATCAAAAACCAAAACATCTGATTCCGAACGTAGAATGGTTAATGTAGTATTAATTTTTTGACTCAATGCACCGGCCACTTTATTTTCCTTTCAAAGAAGGCAATGAAACACACAATCATAATTCTTAATTGATTTCCACCATCTAATCTATCACATGTTCAATTATTTCAGAGTGAATATATAATTAATTATTTTTTTTGTCAGTATATATATCACATTTTACTTCATAAAAATGATGCCACAAATTTTTTAAATCAAAAACTACAATAGCTAATTCCAAATCATGTTTGGGTAACTTAACTCATGAGGATTCAACTGATGTGAATCATAAGCAGTTATCTAATCGTTCTACATTAGTAAACAACCAAATCCACAAAAATAAGCATCACTGTAGATAAAAAATTAAACATTCATATAGGCAAGGCCAAAACTAGAGCATTCCTTAATATTATTTTCAATTCTCGAAAACAATCACCACATTATATTATCTAGATAAATTTATCACCTTTTCGAGCTATCTTAGTTCATGGGCTAGATAATCATGAAATTGGTTTAACAAACCTTCGTAAATAGCCTTCAAAACCAAGCAAACTATGGATATTCTTGTTATTGGTAGGTATTGGTCACTCTTCAAGAACTTTTGTTTTGGAAGGGTCAATATGTATCCCATATTTCAAAATAATATGACCAAGGAATGAAATTTTCTTCTAGGAAAACTCATACTTTCTGAATTTCCCATACAATTTATTTTCCTTTGATGTTTGGAAGACAACACTTAAATCACTTTCATGTTCCACTTTACTTTTGTAAAATACCTAAATATCACCAATAAACACATCTAATAACTTATCCACTAACTCAAGGTAAATTATATTCATAAGTTACATGAATATATTAAATTCATTTTTAACCCAAAAGAAATAACAATAAATTAATAATGGCTATATCTAGTATGTAATGTGGTCTTTAGAATTTTTGATTCCTTTACATTCAATTGATGGTACGCCAACCTCATGTAAATCTTCTAAAATTACTAAGCTCCCTGAAGATGATAAAAAAATCTTCGATATGAGGCAAAGTATATTTTTTCTTAATGATAATATTTTTCAAGGCTCTATAATCAATATAATGTTACATTGAACCATATTTATCTTTAATAAACTAAACTGGAGAACCCCATAGTGACATGCGAGGTCGAATGAATCCCTTATCTAATAACTCATGCAATCATTTCATTAACTCTAATAGTTAAATTTGAGACATTTGATAAGGGGGTTTTGAAAATTGATTAGCATTAGGAACTATGAAAAAGTAAATTCTTCTTTTTGATCAGGTATAATACTGTGAAAATCCTTAAGAAAAGCACCAAGATACTCCTTTAATATGAGCACATCATTAATCTGAAGAGTTCCTTTGTTTTCATCAATATGTGAAAAGTAACATATATTTCCATCGTTTAGTAGTTTCTCAGCTTCCTGATATGTTATCATAGTTAAGGGTTCATTCATGTACCCAAATTGATAGTCATTATAAAAAAGAAACATCTTTTTCTCTATAGTCAATCTTAGTAGGGTAAACATAAAGCTAATCCATTCCAAAAATAACATCAAACTCTATTAGTAGAAAAAAATAAGGCTTTCATGTAGATTCTTTCTACCCACATGGAAATAAAGGTTCTTATAATTTCTTTTTGTCTCAAAATTTCCCCAAGGTGTTTTTACCATATGTTTTGGATTCAATTGATGAGGTGATATTCCAAATTTACCCAAAAATTTATCAGAAATGAAATAACGTGTAGACCCTGAATCAAAGAAAAAATTTCCATAATATGAAAAAACAAAAAACGTACCTGATACCAATTCATTTGATGGTCTCACACTAACTATATTAGTAGAATAAAATTTCACCACACCCTTATTCATTGGATATGTCTAGTTTCCACCATGGGTAATCAACTTTGGACACACATTGACATAATTCCCAAACTCGTTGCACCAAAAACATCTTCCCACTAGATATTCATTGCCTTCTTGATGTACTTTTTTACAGTTACGCGCAATATGACCAATCTTACCACACCAGAAGAACTTTCTATGTTATAAGGGAAATTATCCTGGATGATTTTTACCGTACTTCTCACAAAATGGAAATTTAATTTTCATACCTCTATACCACTTTGTGGAATACATTACTTTTTATTAACATCTAGACCTCTTTTTTTTATTTCTCTTATAGAACACCAAATCATCAAAAAACCCAATTTCTACTTTCTTAGCACATTTGAAAAGTCTCTCATAACATCAGAATTCATGAGTGGATAATGCCTTCCAAAATTAAAACTTCAATCTAGAGTAAAATAGATTTATCTTACTATCGAGATATCAGATGAAATTTGGAGCATACCTTCCCAGTCGAGTGAACTTTTCTTCGTATGGAGCCACTAAATCATCCTCCTACCTCCATTCTAAGAATTGTTTTTCCATCATAAGATGGACCAACATTAGAAAATATTTCTCAAGAAACATACTTTGGAGTTCTTCACAATAAAGAGAATAAATATCTTCATTTGCCCCTAATATTTTTAAATATAAACCACCACTGAAATAGTTCTCTTTCAAAATGTTAAACAACAAGACTATCCTTTGGAATTTATGTAAACACAATGATATAGAAAATCTTTTCCAGTTCTTTGATCCACTCTTCAGCTTGAACATGGTCAGATGATCCTCTGAATGATGGGGGATAATGCCTCATGAAATACTCCACTACTAACATGTTCCTTTGTGTTTTATCTTGATGATCTCATGAATGGACACCACCACTATTAATCACCTTATTCAATTAGTCGTCACTACAACAAACTATTTAGTTCTGATTCTGACCATATCATGATGCTGATTTGGATAGTTATTCTCCGTAGTTTTCCTTCCCAACCTAGCTTCCCTATTTCCATTGAGGAAAATAATTCTGAAAAAACATATCTTAGATGATGCAACATGGTAATCTTCAAATGTTACATCATTTCCATTTGAACAGAATATAGAAATAATTTATGGACATTCTATTAACAAAATTCTAACAACTAAAGTTATATAAATTGACCTTTATTACAAACTATAAGGCCCCATCCATAAACATTACATAATATTTAATTATGTTTACAATTATCATTGTGGATCTTATCAGGTTTAGAGATTCTGAGAATGAGGTTATAACTTATACATAAAAACATTAATATTACATGTAGACACTTGTACTGATTATCTATTTTTTCATAAAATAAAAACTCTTAAAAAATGAAACATGTTAAGTTCCATTTTTAAACGGCATGACTTTTCCTTGATCCCATCTTTGAGCCTATTAGACATTAATCCCTTTGAAAAACAATTCAAAAACATGGGATGGGCTTAAAAATCGTATTAAGTGATACATATAAAATAGAAATTGTTTGTTTTCAAAAAAAACCATGTAAACCATGAATACTTTATCATAAAGGAATACATTTAACCTTAAAGATGTTGAAAAATAACTTCTATGAATATAAGCTCATTACTTACCCTTTTTTGTAACCAATAGATTACAATAAAACCCATATAATGAAAATTATATCATATAAAGGTAACTTGTGACATAAACATAGTTAAATGGAACAACCATACGAACGACTTCCACACATATCACTAAATGGAATATACATACGACCTTCATCCATACCCAATGCATTGTAGGTTATAACGTAACCACCCATCCTTGGTTTATCACAGAACAACCTATATTTTGGTTTATCATGTACCCACCCATCAAATGGCCATGTATTGTTATATAATCATATAACATTAAATATTGAAAATATCAATATTTCACTAATAAAATTTCATTTTTAATGACAAGAAATGATCTTAACATTTTGAAATAATCAGTCCATTTCAAAAACCATTTTGAATATGAAAACACCTGAAAAGGGAATAATGGATTTCATTTTATTTTAAAAACATTAAGGCATAAAGAGGAAGCCAAATAACGTTTACGGTGGAAACGAGGTCATTATAGCTGCAAATGACAAAAACAATTCATTTTTTTAGTAAAATACTTCATAAATTAATGATTCCATTTGAATTAATGTAAAAAAAATGGTATTGTTATAAAATATGTAAAATAAGGAGGTATATATTAAAAAAATATTCCTCAATGAAAGGAGAATGAGACGAAGTCCCATACCTCATGTCCAACTTGACTCATTCGTTATTTAATTTCTTGAAAAATAAACTTAAGTTACTTTATAAATGATTCAAAACCTTTTTCAAGTTTATTAATCTTTTTATATCACTCATTTACATCTTTCAAAAATTACATAATTATTTCTGTTTATATCAGATGTTTTGTCGATATTCGGTACCTGAGTCAAAAATGAACTTGATTTAGTTACGAATTGTACATGTGGAAAAAATTACATTATCTATACATTATTATTCGTATATATTTATATATTTCATATATATCTAGTGTATATATATATATATATAGTTTTTCATAAAATTTTTAGATAAGAAATGAATGTCACCATTCATGGAGACGGTAAGTCATACGTACACATAAACACTAATTTAATTTCTATATAATATTTAATGAAATGAAAACATAATGAAACATATGTAAGTTATAATTCAATTATAATATAATATTTCATATATGTTACATAAGTTCTTTAATTCCATCTTTTATATGTTCCATGTATGGCCTGAATGAGTCATATCACTTCGTGGGGGCAGTAGTATGCACTTCTTCAAATGGAATTATCGTGTTTACACATCATGAAAAGAATGAAGTTATATTTTAAATAAAAATCAATGAATATTAAAGAAAATATAAACATAATATATATCATATATAAATATATATCAATCATAATGGAAACCCTGAGAGGTGGTAGGGGAAAATAAAACAATCATATATTCTTGATGTAGTAATTCGTCGTAAACTAAAACAATATGTTCGTATCCATTAGA
The DNA here is from genome assembly GCA_963277665.1 of Viscum album. NCBI lineage: Eukaryota > Viridiplantae > Streptophyta > Magnoliopsida > Santalales > Viscaceae > Viscum > Viscum album. The sequence continues at coordinate 1,455,595,150 of OY728120.1, forward strand.
TGGAGGTGTGTGTAAGTGTTGTTAGAATAACTCTCATAAAAAAAATATAGTATATTGAATATACTGTTTCTGTTATAAAATATTATAATAAATAGATTTTAGGTGTTAGGGGATTGACAATAAATGAAAGAATATTAAGAGAAGACCTTACCTCAAATCAGATCATTCCATTTGATTAAAGATAAAGTCATTATGGAATGGCCTTCTACTCAAGGTAAGTATTATTTGAGGAATAAAGGCATATTGGGAGATTAAATTTATTAGAGTTTGGATGATCCACGGGTCTTGAGAGGTGTGGGGAAGGGGTTAGATGTGGTGGCCTTTTATAAGTGGGAGGATGGGTACTTTAGGAATATCTTGAAAGATTATTTTATTATAAACTGAATTTAGATTGTAAAGTGGTCCAAAAGTCTTTTAATTCGAATATTTGTTGCATATTGTTAAAAATACTCTCAAAAAATATGTTTTAGATAAGTTTGGTTTCAAATTAATCCTTATCCTTTAGCTTTAAGCATTAGTTAACTATTTTAACTCTTACCTTGTCTTCTTGTGTATTCATACTATATGTTTAATAAAGTTACCAAAAAATGTCAATAGAACGCTAAGTGCTTCATTGATGAAATATCAAAAAATATCTATGTCATTTGGATGTTTTTTATATTTTAATGTCTATTATATCATTAAATAAAAAATTGTTTTTTTAAGAACTCATTTAAGTAAATTTTTATACTACACATATCATGGATTTTTATAAATTCATCGCAACTATATTCTTTAGAAAACATCATTTATTCAAATATAAAAAGTTATAAGAATACTTAAATATAATAGATGACATATGATGTTTCAGAATAAGTTTATTTTAATAATTATAATCTCATTAATTTAAATTATTCACTAATAAGGTAATCACTACATCAAAATTGGGTCATAAATAAATTCATTTATTTAATCTCTAAATGTTTTAAATAAAACTCCATGATGTCGGAAATATTTTTATATTTATAATTACTATTTATAGTAAAATTTATCACTTATACAACCCCATATAAAAACAATTTTACTAAAAGATAAATGAATTTTTACATTTTACTTTAAATTATTTATTATAAAATGTAATTTTCTTATAAAAGTGGTTCCATGGGATACCATAATCGTCCCATGGTTTCCCATGGACATAAATATACCCTCCCATAGGAGTATTAACAATTTTATGGTAGTTTTATATTATTATAATATTATTTTTACCCTTATTTACCATATTTACCCTTTAACCATGGTAAATAAAATAATTACTGAAGTCACTATTCCTGATGTCTACAAATTAATTGTTCATATTTACACAATATGGAACTTATAATTCAAAATAGGGAATCCATGTTTGTAATTCAGAACATAGAAGTGGTAGAAGTAAATATAAAATTATTTTTTGCTGTGAAAACCAAAAAGCAGGATTTTAAGCTGTAATAACTATCAAAATATTACCATGATTTTATGTCCAATTTCAAAGTGAAATTACATCCAATGACTAAAATGGGATTAAAAGATGAAAATATAATTGAATTACACTTTAAAACCAATTAAAAATACAATCTATCCATATGAATGAATTTTATGAAATGACAGTTTTGACTTAACATCTAGTATTTTTCATTATTCATAAAAAAATAAAATTATCAGATAAATACCAAAAATTTAACCACTGTATGTTTTGATGTCCCACATATAAATAAGTAGTTTGTTTTTCTAATGGAACACATAAAAGATAAAAAAACTCTATTTAAAAAGGGTTCCCCATCGAGAGGCGATAAAACTACATTTTAAAAATTTTAGTGCATTTATGCGTAAAATTAGATTCATTCACATTTTAGTATATTAATTTTATTTGATAATATTAAAAATAATTAAAATACATGTTGAATCATAATATAGTTAGTTCAGTTCATTCTCGCTACTAAAATTTCTAGGTGTTAACTACCATTTAAAATAATAATAATATTTTATTATTTTTTCAGTATGACTCAACATCGAGTGCAACATCAGATTTCGATGAATTCTAGTGTTTTGTATTGGATACTCTATCAAACATAGAATACCATTTAATTTAAAATTAATATTTAACTCCAAAATGTTATTAAATATGAAAATTTCATATTTTTTATTTTCTTGGGATGTTACAGCAGAGTTGAATTCAAGAAGGGATTCAGGTATGTTATCATCATGAATGATAAGAAGATACCTTTATCCATCTGGAAATGAAGATTCATGAGTAAAATTACACAAATAATTGTTTTTTGTTAGTTTTAGTAAATTTTTCATTAATTTTATATATTAATTATCTTTATAGATAATAATTTGAAATATATTCTGATCATAAATGATTAATGTATATATTTAGGAAAAATTATTTAAATATGTTCCAGATAAGATGGTTAATGATAATTAATTTTTAAGAATGCCAATAAATTTCCACCCTAGGAGTGAGAACCAGGAGGATCATCCTTTTAGTCCAAAGAATTATGATTTCTTATAATTGATGATGATAAAAAAAATCAAATATTTTTATATTTTCATGTTTTGGATATGGAAATATAGATGGAAGGTAAATGAAATATCTTTAGCAAATAAGAGTTTAACAACTAATAAAAGTGAATATTAAAGAGGTATAGAAGGAAGACGCAGATCTGTTGAAGGTCGGAAATGTTATTGATTTCAAACATTATTATGATGGAATAATTATGTTATAGAATTATTTATTTTTTCCATACATAACAAATTTTAATAATGAGACGTTATAGTAATTTTATAGTTCATAATTTTCTATTCATCCAATAATTACAAAGAATTGTTGAGATTTGAAATAGTATTTCTACTGGGATGGAATGAAGAGAGATTTTATAGAGTTGGTATCCTTTTTATTGGTATTTAATAATGTTAAGGCTATGAGAAAAATTTTTAACAGGTTTTTATAACCATTACACATAAAATAAGGGAAATAAAAAAATCATCACATTGATTTTTTTCATTATACACCCCAAAATAATAAAAGGGAATAATTATATATGGGTTGTTGTAAATTCACATAAATGGTTATCAATGTTATTTTCTATAAGTGAATATTTCTCTCTGAATCATGTTTCAATGTTATATATTAACACATTAGTAAGGATTCATGAAAGTCCACATTATATTATATCTGATTGGGATTCATGTTTTAACTCGAAGTTCTTGTGAAAAAATCAATAAGATATTGATATATAATTTAGTTTTAATACTAGTAATCGTTCTTATACAGATGGTCCACCTAAGAGAACAATTATAATTAATTGATGATATGCTTATATATTGTAAAATAGACTTTAAATGTAGTTGGGATACATACATTCTTCTATTATAGTTTTCATACTACAATAGCTTTCAATCAATAATTTAGATGGATACTTATGAATCCCTTTTTGTAATGAAGTATAAATATCCAATGTGTTCGGGTGAAGTAAAATAATGTATGGTATTGGGATAAGAGGTAGATTAAGAAATTTAATTTATGGATAGAGTGATTTATAATTAAACAAGGGTAGAAAAAGATTGAAATAAAATTTATGGTGACATTCATCATTAGGATATAGAGATTGAAGTTACTGATGAGGTCTTCCAATTAATTTTTCAATTCCATGTTTTGATCTATTTATCTATCATAAATAATTACATACCTAATCATGCACATTAAATGAGAGGTGAAATTGTAAAACTAGATTATGTTATTTTCTATAAAAAAACCTTTGCATATTTTGGACCATAAAGAATAATTTCAATGAAATAAGACCACTCAACTAGTCAATTTGTTTGTGGTGAAATAACCAACTTAAGGCAGCTATATTGGAACCTAAGGATATTATAAGGTAGAATAATCCTCAGTATTTAGTTTTAGAGTAATATTTTTATATGTATAAATTCATTTTAACAGGTTCATAATGTATCACACTAATATTTTATGAATTTTATTTCAAATAATTTTAATTTCTTTGATATCTTGCATTAAAAGTAACAGTGAGTTTTAATGACGTTCGATATGATATTAATATTATTATATAAACATGATCCACACAACCTAGCTACAAAAAATTGTGGTATGAGTAAGAATTAAAATTATTTTAAAAAATCATATAATGTATTTATATATGTAAAATATATTAATAAATAAGTACTAATTTTTTTGTAATAGATTTATATTATTCAAAAATATATTTTTCTAAAAAACTGATTTTTATTTATTTTTATAAAAAAATAAATATATTTGGTTAAAAAAATTGAAACATTATTTAAATAATTAACATTATTTTTTGGAATCATCGTGTAAAAAATGTATTAGTGTTATTTTTTGTTATTTTTCTGAGCAAATAAATTTTTTAATGAATAATAAATATTGGTTATTTTTAATCATTTTTTTTAAAAAATTTACAAATTATATATATATTTTAAAATGGATAAAAATTAAAATATTTAAAATAATGTTATATTTAATCCTATTTATTTAGTTTTTTTCAATTCATTTTTGAATATTGATATTATAACATTTTTTTATTAAGAACAATTTCTCTTTGGAAAAACGCTATTTCATCTTGTCAACATGTTTATTTTTAAATCAAATTTTCAATATTCAAGGAATGTAATTTTTAAAAAGGGATTAAATATTTGAATTAAGAATAAATAATATTATATATTATTATCAATATTATTTTTGTCATAATATATAGTAAAAATATAAAATCTGAACTACCGTATTTAATGTTAAAAAGATATTACTAATAGTTAAAACATATTATGGTATAACATGACCAAAAAACATTTAAAATTCATATTTTAAGGTCAAATATAGACTTTATATCATATAAAAGTTTACAATGATCAGTTTGGGGCATTTTTTATGTTTAATATGTTGGTATACATCTTCCATTTCCAAAACACCAACTATATCCCCTACCCAACTTATAAAAGGGCACGACCTCTTCCTTCCTATTTAAAATTGCAAAGGGTTTTTTATTAGATAATAACTACCAAAATAACTTTATAAATCCTCTCCCAAATTTATATATGAATTTTTATTATTACTAAATCATTCTACGAAATTTTTTTTTTTTATCTAAATGAGATTATATGAAGAAGAGGTATTCTCATAACTGAGCGTTTTTATTTTATAAATTCTTATAACTCCATAAAATATTATCTTACTATCCTAAAATATTATATTAAATCTCTTAATTAAAATAATATTTTATTATTTAATTTAAATAAATTATATCCATATATTTTTGCCTCAAATTTGATATAAATTTGTTGATAGTGTGTATGGTGGACTGCCACAACTCAAACCGATGTATTTGATTTTCCAACCCCGCCTCTCAAAGATGTATAAAATAATCGAATTAAAGTATATATGTATATATTATATCTGGTAAATAATTATAATTTTTAAATTATAAAATCACATATAGCTTCTTACAATCTTATTCCTTTAAAAATTATAATGTCGCCCTTGTGTATAGGTGGACTATCACCGCCCCAGAGCAATGTGAAACATTTTTCAATTTATAATGACATGGATGGTAATAAGGAAATAAATAATCAATATTTATGTTATATTTGACATTAAATGTATCCCATAAAAGAGATATATTATTTAACTTTATTATATTCCATCTGTTGAGGAAATGGAAGCAATGTTCATGCATAAGTATGGCATTCCGTCTTCATGAAATGTGTAATTCATTTTTCTATCTCTATATTTTATAGATGACTCGAAATATTTATATAATAAATATATATAATATTTATATTATGATAAAAATTACAAATATTACGTATCCATAATCATTGAAAAAGGATTGAAAATTCAAAACAAAACATACTTGGAAAATGAAATAATTGTCACCCAAAATGTCGTTTTATCAACAAGTTATTAATAAAAATATAATCAATGTTCATAAGAAAATCATTAAGGTTATGATATAAATGAGTATTGTGGTATTAAATTTTTATAATAAACTAATATTTATTATACTATTGTTTTGAGACTTTATGACAAAATTCAGTACATGAGGAAATGGATTTTTGCCTCCCTTTTATTTTCATGAGAGACATTCTATATTAACGACTATTTTCATTTGTGTGGGGTATAAAGTACCCATGAATAAGTTTTATTATTATCATATGTAATATTATGATATATACACATCTTTATAAATTTCTTATTTCATTGTGATAATAATTCAAAAGTTACCAAACTGGTAATGGTTTTATTTTACGATCCAAATATTTGTCTAGATTGTTTGTGAATATGATTCTAATTATGAAATATTATAATTTGCCTATCATAAAACTAATTAATTTTCTATTCTCCAATTATTTATATAAAATTAATTTTTTACATTATCCTTTCTCTATTTTTGTACACAATAGAATGAAGTATTGTTTTTAAGAAAAATTAACTTTATTTATCTCTCTGGAAAAAACTCCATTTTCCTCCATGTTAATGTTTTCTAAAATGTATTAAATAATTTTTAAAAAAATTTAAAAAAATATAAAAAAAGTTACTGATGGTTTTATATTTAGAAAATATATTAAAATAGATCATTTTAATTTTTTTCAAACTATGAACTTTTGTCTTTTTACCAAAAAATTGTTAAAGGAATCATCATTTTAACATGTATGGTATGAATTGTATTTCCCAAAAAAATTAGAATACAATTTTTTAAATATTAAATTATAAGAATTTAAGGTTCTTTTAAAGGAATATGTTTTCCTAAATTTTTACAAAAAATAATTATTTTAATGTAGTGATTTCAAAATAGAAATGATATTTTCATCATTAATTGATCCAGGTGATCATTCAATATCATTTTTCATCAAAGATAAAATAATTTTAGGTTTCATTATATTTAATAGGGACATGATGTAGTGGTTTCATACCTATGATTTCTTTGGTTTATTTATGTTTATGATGATACTATTTTTATGATACTCTTTCATTTCAAAAGTTTATGTTATGATGAAATGTTTAGGAAACCCATTTACCATATATGTGTTATGATAATATGATTTTTCATGATATTGTGGAAATTATGTATGGATTACGCAATTTTTGGGACCTATATCTCCCTCTAATTTAGTTGGTAATGATAATGCCATATGATTTCAAAGGGTACAAGAGAGGTTATATCATGCTTTGAAAATAGGGTACATTGGAAGTTATCCCAAAAATGAAACAAGAGGATAAAGATAAGGTTATACTAATACTGAAACAAAAGGGTATATGAGAGGTTATTTTAAGCCAAAACATGATAAATTGGAGGATATCGAATTAATGAAGTAGGTACACACGTGGCTTCACCAATCCTAACATGTTATGCGTTTTTAATTAGAATCCTTTACATATGATTTTCTATGCTTATGATTATGCTATAAATATATATATTATGAATGATTTATGTTCATATAGACCACATTCGTTGATTAATCTATGAATCATGTGTTATTAATAAAAAATAATTATTAAATTAGTCATGGTTATGATATTTGATATAAAATTTATTATTTTCAAATGATAATATTATGTTTTCATACTCCAATTCTCATGTTATTTTTATGTGATTGTTCATATCTCCCCTTTTTTCCCTTACAAAGAATTTGAGAACACCCCTTATCTTGTTTTAGATCACTAGGTTATAAATAATAGTTTCACGAATGATATGTCTAAGAAATGTTTTAGTTTGGATGAATATAGCATGTGATGATCTAGTTCACTTAGAACTAGTTTCTAATATTACCATGTTTCCAAAAATGTTGATCTTTTATGGACCTCATTATTTTTCAATAAAAGGAATTGAATATTCTTCTCATTATAAGATATATATTTATAATAAATAAATGTGTCATTATAAAATATCATTCATGTTTATAGACTGGCATAGGGAAAAGATGGTATGGTTGGCTTGGGTTGTCTCCATATGATTAGGAGAACGACTAGGATCCTTTTATTTCTACAATATTTGTACATTGCTACCTAAAAAATATATTTCACACCACTATGATTTACAACCATAGAGTATATCTATATAAAAAACCATTAAAATTGGGATAATATTTAATACTCCCACCATGTTATATCAATCATTTATTACATAGAATGAATTTATAGATATTGGATAGGACAGTGGACAGTGACTTGTAACTAATTATTGAGGAAAAATATATGATTTATGTTGGGTAATGGGATAGAGAACATGATTTATTTTATTTTATTTTTATTTTTCCATTTTGATAATTTTTGGGGATTGTTTTAATTTAATTAATATATATTTAAGAATTCCTATTATGAATTGGGAATCAATATGGAATTTAATGGGTTATGACTGGGATTTTTAGAACCATATTTTTTTAATAAAGATGTGACTCATATGATATTTCCTTTATTTCCATTTTGTTGGAATCTAACTAGATGATGTAGTCACTAAACTATACCATTTATGGACCCTCACAACTAGATAAAACCCTCTGTAATATGGGGAAGAACACTTGAAGCATTTTGGTCCACTATCTCATAACACTGATTCAATGGCTTCTAGGTTAGGGAGTATAAAAATGGTATCAAATACAAATATTATTTGTTTTATTGTTTTTTCTTGGTAGATAATAGAATAGGATTTGTTAGAACATTTTCATGGGTGAATTCCTATAGTATATTACCCCTGTTTGAGGGAAATTCCATGTTTCCATGGGTGGAAATATTGGTTCTTGGAATTATTTATTAGAGTTGATATACTTTTACCATTAGTAAAAAAACTATTTTATGAGGTTACTATTTGTGGGATTTTTAAACTTGCACTGGTTTGGTTAGAATTTATGGGTCATACATCATATTCAACAAGTAGGTAATAACATGGCACTGTATTTCTTCATTTATTTGCTGCAAAGGTTGTTTCATTAGCCATTGGTCGGTTAATTAAATCAGCAACATTAAACAAGAATGGGTTTTACTGTATAACATAATGATTAAAATCTATCCAACCTAACATTATATGACTAAAGATATAGAATTGTGACCAATTATAAGGATATAAATTGGTGAAATATAAATGGGGTTCCAAGAAAAACATAAATTATGTTTTCCTTTATAACATTCTTCTGAGACAACATATAATGTTACCAGATTGAAGGTTTTGAAAAGAATAATGGAATTGGAAAATGATAAGGACATAAATTTATTTGATATATGAGGTCTTGATTAATGTAAATGATGACTTGGGTTAAATAAAATGATAATAACAACCATATCTACTATTTTACCTCATAACATGTCAATATAATCTTATTTAACAAAGCATGGTGTCATGATTCATCCGCGTATATGTGAATTTAACCTAGTGTGGGTAGATTGAGTTAGTGAGAGTACTCAGGTTTTTAGTTTAGGTTATAGCATTTTGAACTTATTTAGCTAAAGTATTTTAACACCAAATTTGATGGTAATTTATTATGATATGTTCATAAAAAATTATTGATAACATCCACCTCCTCATTCACCAGCATAGTGTTTGGAGAGAACAATAGAGAATTCCCTCAATGTTTGGTTCCCTAGTACACCTATAGCACTTGAACATGGTATCTATTCTCACTTTTGGTATATTTTTCATAATGTGATAAAATCTATATAGATATAAGCACCATGATCCATATAGATGATTCCTATGTTTATCCATATTTATTAGTTATTGAATCTACATTCTTTCTATGCGAACAATTTCCCATAGGTAGTTGATAATTAGTAAAAAGACATGCATTCAATATTTTAGAATCTAAATACAAATCCTGATAAATGTATGAAGCTTTCCACCTATGTGATTAGTGGCTAGGATTAGCAATTGTGGGATGTTAGGATCTAGATTGTTAAGAATATAAGGAGGATTTGGAAGGATTTGCAAACTATTTTCTTTTGAAATTGTCTATTACGACCCAATTGTATTATTGGACTACATAGTTCATGCATATAGGGTATTGAATTATATCTATCATGGAATATTCCACTAGAACGACAGAGTTCAATAGAGTATCCCCATCCTTGGACAATGATGAGTTTTCTAGAGAAAGATGATTTGGAGATATAATTAAATAGCACATAAAGGAATATTTGAACACCGTCCATTTTTACATAGTCTCTTTTATGGTGAAATATTCCATAATTTCTGATAGGAATTAGTGGGTGGCCAATATTATATGGAGGGTAGAACGAAATGGCATTTGATTTTATTTGGGTAGGAAGAGCATATTTCATGGATCCTGAAATGAGAGTGTTGGATAAAGAAACTATATATATAGAACAATCATATTTCATCAGTTATGTATGGGCTGGTCATGACCATTGGCATTATGTTAAGGTTCTATTCAAGTGTCTTTCTTATAATATTTTGGGTCATCACTTGAGGTTTTTTATGAAGACCTCCGAAGAACCCAATGATAGTGACTCATTGGATGTTTAGGGTCTTATAATGGGATCCACAACCAAAAAACATGTGGGTATATGGAGAGACATTGGTAGCATGTGTCAAAGAAGGGGTGGGGTGCTTAGGGAAGGAGTCATTCAGACCAGCTGGGTAGAATGTCATCAAAAAATGTGGTTGGGATGCATAGGTGAGATTCATGTTTGATAGATGCATTATAGACATCTCCCAAAAATCCAGGTACTGGTAATTATACCATGAGAGTTGTGATATTAGTGTTTCCGACATGATATTATACTTTATTTTTCATAGGGACTTCACACTTTATCATTTATTCTCAGTTCAAGGATGTTCTAGTTGTAGATACCGAGTATAAATATAGGGTGAGTTCTATAGGCACCCTGATGGGTGTTTGATATGAGTGTGATCTTCATAACAATGGATTAAAGTATGTTATGGGGCACATTTATGGCATATGTGACATGGTTTAACCTAGTTATAGTAATTTAAATGTTGCTTCCATTTTTATCTCATATAGATTGTTAATGTTGATGAGTGGTAATTTTGTAATAAAATGTTGTCTAATTTGTTTATAAGGTATAGTGGGAAATGAAATTAATTAAAAAATTCTATATAAGTTTTCAAACAAGTTTTTTATCCATAAGATGGATGATATAGTGGAGTGGCCAAGAGTCTAGCCTCTAGTGGTGCACCAGTTTGTGGATGTTTTACATAATGTCCTCTTGGGTTTTTCACATGAGAGGGATGTGGAGTTCACTATTAAGATAATTTTGGGTGCTAATATTATTTCTATTCCACCATATTGGATGGATCTAGTAGAGAATCCGGTGTTTGAGAGCCAACTAGAGTACTTGGATACTAATGGAGTTTTACAACCTAGTACATCTCCTTGGGGTTCTCCTATAATCATTTCTAAGAATGTTGACTATAATTTATTGTTCGGTAAGGATTATAAATATACAAATCTGGTGGCTATTATAAAAAAATATACATTAGCATGCATCAAATGTATTTTTGATCAGGTAAGGGGTTGTCAAATATTCTCTAAGATCAACATGAGATCTGGTTATCACAAAGTTGTGGAGAAACCCTCTGATATACAATGTACTACTGTCTGAAGTATGTATGGAATCTATGTGTACTTGGTTACCTCGTTAAAATTGAATACCACACAAGAGGATTTTATGGACCTGATTAATTAGGTTTTCCAATAGTACCTAGATTCATTCTGGGTGGTTTCGGTTGATGATATCTTAATGTTTTCCCAGATGATTGAGGATCCTGACAAACACCTAGAGTTCATTATTGTTCCAATGTGGGTGTAATATCTATATGAAAATCTATTGAAGTGTCATCTTTGGTTTGACCTGGAACACTTCTAGGAACATATCATATAGGAAGAATGAGTGTATGTTTACCCTGAGAAAGTGGTAGTTATGATTTCATAGGAGGATCCTGAGATTGTTTTTGATATACAGAGCTTAATATGCCTGAAATATATTACCAATAATTTGTACAAATATTTTCCCATTTTTTAGTGACTTTGATAGGTAAAAAAATAGTGGAAATGTTCATTTGGATCGAATATTTGGGGAATTCATTATAAGAGTTGAAAGAAATATTTACATAAGTACTGATCTGGATCATTATAAAGCCACACTAGGAGGTTGTTGTATATTGTAATTTGTTATGTGTAGAAGGGAATTGATTTTAAATATAGGGGACTTGAATCATAATGTATTTTTCAAATTACTTGATGTTTCAAGAGCATAATTACCATAATGTGTAAGGTATCAAGTTGGATATATTTTGAATATCGTGATGGATGGATTTTTAATATGGGGGGTTTTAATCATGGTTCAAAGGTATTATTTGAAATGAAAATCCATCAATATCCCAATTACTTATTGTTTAAACCACTAATAATTGGTGTACCTATTTAGAGGGGTTTTATGGAACCTCTAATTTTAGATAAAAATCACATTTTGATGCGGTTGAAAACATCCGTTAATTTTTTTAATATTTCATGAAATCCCTAAAACCTCCACCTAGTTCACTCGCTACTACTAAGGTTCCCCTCATATCCCTCTCCAGTTTTAAAATACTCATACACACATATTGTTCCACTCCTAGTACCTTCCAATTCCCCCACTGAATCAAAATGCCCCACTTGTTCGTTCACATGGTTCTTCCCCACCAGTACCTCTCTAAACCTCACATTTCAAGTCACACAATCCCCCAGACCATAATTAAACTACAATTGATGTTATTCGAACCCCCGACTGAAACCCCAGTCATCCTTCATGCCAAAAACCCCTTACTACTATGGAATATTTTCTTTTGATGTAATTATGTAAACATGAAAATATATTTATGTGTATATATTCTTTTCAAATAAATTTTATTTGAATAATATATTTAAATATATTTAAATACATAACCAATATAAAAATCTATATTAATTGTTCTATTCATTTTTTTATTAGGTATTTTTTTATAATATATTTTAATTTCATGGGTTAATATATGACACAATATATTCAAATATATATATATATATATACATACATTTCCATGATGAAAAATATATATATACCTATACGAATATACCTATATATATAAAACTCAAAAATATAAATATGTTATCATATATAAGTATAATATATATCTTATTTAGTAAATTTATGTATATACAATTATATATTTCATAGAATATGAATTTATATATTACCCAAATATATTATACAAATATACGTATATGTTATATTTATACGTACATTGTTAAAATAATAATAATATACATGTAACATATTTATATGAAAACCAATATATACTATATATTATATAAATACGTTTATATGTATAGAAATATATATATATATATATATTATTTGTATTTGTATATTATGGAAAATATATGTATTATATTATATTTAATATATATAAAATTAATATAACATATGTTTAAATTAATTATTATATATATATATAATTATATTATATAAACTTATATAATATAATATAAAATTTCTATATAGAATAAATTTTATGTATTTTTATTCTAAAATATATTCTACATATTAAATATATTGAGACCTATACATATACTTATATTTATATTTACAATTATATTTGGTATACAAATACTTATTTAATATGTAAATTTTAATATTTATTTTTATATTAATATAATTTTATTAATTTATTTTCAAATATCTATTTATGTATTTATATATATATATAATATATATTTATATATTAATGTACATGTAAATGTATTCATGAAATATATAACAGATTTATGTACTTAATTATATGAATTTATAATATATATCATGCATAAAAATATATATCATATATAGAGAATCAAATACATTATTTATAAAATACAGAGATGAGGGAAAATCTACAGGTGGAAACAAATGTGTTTTCTCTCTCACTGATGCTTTAAGTCTGATGGTCGAGCTCTCAGCTCCCCCTCCCCTCTAAGGGGGGGGGGGGGGGTTCACTCCTCTCACTCTCTACAAAGGACCACCTACACTCATTTCTACGTTTCTCAAATCAAGACTGTATACCTTCATTTCTAGAGATTCATGTTAGTCTGAATGTCCCTGATATGTTCCATGGTTTTCCACAGCTTCCAATATCGGTAATGGAGTTCAAATATGCTTCAGATCGTTTCAATCTATCCTTGGTGGCTCAATTCCATCACCACCGTCCTTCAGTTGATACGTTCTATATTTTTTTGGATCCTGGGATTTACAAGATAGACCGGTGGTGAGGCTTCATGATAGAAAACATGTAATGATCATATTTGTGTCGACGGAGGATCTGAATACCACTTGGTCCAAGTATCCTCGCAAATGCAATAGTGTTTTCATCAATCCTATATGGTGTACCTTCAATTTCTATATGAAGTGGGATGCTACGACTGTAGCGATATGGGTTTGTTTCCCAAATCTCCCGCTCCACATTCAAAACCCATATATTTTGCGGTTACTCAGAAACCTAGTTGGTCGACACATAAGCTGTGATAGTAGAACGAAGTCCATGACATATCAAATTTACCCCCACGTATTCATAGAGGTAGATGTTTCAAAGGTTTTGAAGGAATGGGTGTGGATAACCATTAGAGTATAATTTAGGTGGAAACAATTAGTTGTGTTTGAATCGTGGACAGACCAATATGCTTATTATGGGTGGCTAGGTCAATTTGATACTACATGTAGTAATAGGCGTTAGTTAAAACATGTGTATCCTTATGAGAATGATCAGATCACATAGGAGGTAATAGTAGAGTCTGGAACACATGAGACTATAGTTGAACTAGATGGTATGGGTCTCAATGACCCCATTCTGGCCAAAACATCTTGAGTTGAAGATCTCTAATTTCTTGAACCAAAGGTCACTGATATATTCACACATCTAAATAATGATCTGGATAGTCCATATCTCTATGGGAATTCTTCTTCGGTGCATTCGGTGGTGGGGAGTGACCCTATCTCATATGCAGGGGATCTGCGTTCTGGCTGTGTGAATCCTCCCGCTATGGTAAATCAAATCCCAGGGAAGGGTGTTTCAACTGTACACAAGTATTTCAGGCCCTTAGAGTCCTACATTTTTGAGGAGGAAGAACCTAAAATGAGTCCTAGGCAATGCAACCCATCTCATAAGTTAAGTAATCGGTTTTATGGGTTGGATGTGGAAAGGTTAAAATAGGAAGCATGCTCATTCTAGGGGCAGGAGATACAAGCGGGAGTAGAAGTGCATACACAACTTATATCTAAGGCTTATCATGAGGAAGAGATCTCTAGTTAGGAATATGTGGAGGTCACTCAAGTCAGAATTCTCTATATCCCAAGGACGAAGAAGAGCATGGTTCTTCTAAAAGGAAAATAAAAAATTGTGTGTATGGATCCTAAAATACAATATATGGGGGATGAATTTGGAAAGGTGGAAGAGGCTAATGGGAAGGAACATCTAGATTTCATTATCTCTTAAAATGATGAAATGAAGGAAGAGTCCATTAAGCTCATGGACTCAGATGAGGAGAAGAATAGAATCTCAGAGAGAGACCTCCAAGGAGATTTCTGTAATGATCAAAGGGACTGGATATACAAACAAGACCTTCTTTTCGCGTGTGGCTTAAAAGAAATGAAAATTGACATGGAGGAGTACATACAAACAAGGGACAAGCTTGTCAATTTATTTTAAGACCTTGTCAAAGATAACCCAGATACAAATGCCCACAACCATCATTGGAAGCTATATCAGGTAAGCAATTCCAATCTTTGTAGTATCATTATTAATGAATTGGTGGTTTCACACTGTGCCTAAATCTTTCGACCTTGAGTTGTATGGTTTCCCACATTTCCATAAAAGTACATCTGAAAATAAAAAATTTAACCTTATTTTTAAATACTTGATTATTAATATTAATGGGAGTGTATGTATCTATATAATCTATTATCATAATTATAATATAAATTATAAATTTTACATGGTTTTCGTTGATTCATTTTTTAAATTAAATTATATATTTGTGTAGAATATATTTTCACTTTATTTTTCTATTAATATTATATGATATACCACTTATGATAAATAAATATATATTAATATAAACATTATAAAATGATATTTTTTATACAAATAAATATTGTTAAATAGTGTCATATAAATTATTTATAAAAAATATATTTATATAATATATTTATATAATGAATTAAAAAATTATATATTGTGTTTTAATAATATATATATATATATATATATATATTATGAAATTTTTTAATAAAATAGTTTGGGTTCATGAATCACTATAATGTCATAAATTAGTGGGGCTTCAACCCCCCCCCCCCCAATAAAAGGTATTATCGGTGATTAATGTCCCCCTACGATTTCATGAATTAGAGGGGGTTGAAACGACCTATAATCACATATATTAGAGGGGGTTTAAACCCCCCCTCTAATTTATTACATTATAGGGGGTGCAAAACCCCCTTTAATAATGTTAATTATTGGGGGATCAAAAATCCCTCCAATTTACAAAATCAGTATGGGTTGTGAACCGCAATTATTTTTAAAAAAAATTACATTATATATATATCCTCTAAAATCCAAATGAATATATTTTTTATATAAGCTCTAAAATCCAAATGAATATTATATATATAGTGAGCCTCTAAAATCCAACTGAACATATTTCATAGCTATTTATTAAATTAAGATAATTTTTTGAAAAAACGCCTCTATAATCAAACCATATACTAAAAGAATAATGATAAAAACATTAGATGGGGTTTCGAACCACCAAACAATTCGTTGATTAGAGGGGGTTTCTCAAAACCCCCTCTAATTTATATATAAAGTTGATTTAGAGGGGGTAGTGCATAACACCCTCAAATAAACAAATTTTTTTGTAATGCGAGAGGGGTTTTATCTTTAGTTTTTTTATAACAGATGTTAAAAGTAAAATTATAAATTCAGGGGTTTTAAATTTCATATTCTTGTAACATGAATTCTAATTTCCAATATCACATTTATATTTTTATAAATCAACTACAAAAATATCTTCTTCTACATTCTAAAACATCTCATTATCATTCTATATTAAATTTATACCTCTTTAGTCAACATCAAATTATACTACATTCTTCAAAAAAAGATTTCAACATGGTATTTATTCTTATCATTTAATATACTTACTATTTTTTCAGTCATTAATAAATTTTTTGGTATTTTTTGTTAGATAATGAAGACTTTTTCTGATTGAGTTATGAAGTTAAAAATTCTCCATGAGAATCACTGAATTAATTGAAAAATACATTATCAATTTATGTTATGGTTTTTATTTATGTTCTTCCCCAAAAAGAATCAGATCATCTATAAAGAAATTTTTTTTTTCAAAGGATACCTCAAAAATAAATGAAATTAGGTCAAAGATGTACATTTTCTTTATTATTTGGATTCTGAAATTTCTATTTCATGTATCTTGTGTTTACATTATATTGAGTAGTATGTATTTTTTTTAAAATAAATCAAGAAATTTCCATATCAATTTTTTAATAGAAATAGAATGTATCTTTTATATAATGGTTTAGAAAAACATAATGTCAACAGTTTAAAATTATACATTTTAGGTCATTTATTAGAATAACTAATGCTAAAATATTGAAAAATAAATATTTCAATATCAATTTGAAAAAACAGACATTGAAATTCACACTTATAACATCACTGAAAAAAATTCAGTTTATAACCAATGATAAAAGTGTTATTTACACTAATTCTAAATCCATGACTATAGATGAGGATGAGATTATCCTTGTTAATGGGAGTATTTTGGTGTCTACTGGACTGTAAGAGGAGTTGAAAAGGGAATATCTTTCTTTTATACAGGCTGTACGACCTGGGTTGATGAAATATACTATGATCTATGTCATCTATATTGGTAGTAAGGCATGAAGAAGTAGATAATAGGGTTTTTCGCACAGTTCTCCACATGTTAATAGTTGAACGATGAGTACCCACAACCCACTCATCTCTTACAGTCACTAACCATTACAAAGTGGAAATGAGATGATGTCACCTTGGAGATAATTACGAGTTTATCAAAGACACCCAGAGGGAAATATGCTCTATTGGTCATCGTGGATATACTGATGACAGTCTCTAATTTTTTTACCAATATGGGAGAACATTATAGGGGATTATTTGGGATGTTTTTATGTCTCCGAGATTATATGGCTACATTGGATTTCTCATACATCAATTTTGATAGAGATTTTATGTTCAAATCATGGTTCAAGAAGGTGTTACAGGAAAATTTGGGTGCTTAGTTTATTTCGAATACACTATACTACTGAAAAATATATAGATAGGCTGAGTATACTATTTGGGTTTTGGAAGATATATTTAGTGTGTGTTTCCTTGATTTTGGGGGATCTTGTGATAACAATATGGTTCTTTTTGTGTTTTCCTATAACCATTATTACTAGAAGACAATTCATAAAAATTTTATGAGAAAATATATAGGATTCCTTGTCTATTACCACTGTGTTAGCTAGATGCGTGTGGGGCAATGATGATTCAGTTTATTGTTTTCTAAGAGATATTAAATAATTGTTGTTTAATTTTAAGGAGGATGGATACAATATAGAGTAGGAATAAATCGTATGTGGATAAGAATTTTCATCCCCTATAGTTTGAGATATGTGATCATGTGTTTTTTAATGTGTCACCTATATTAGGACACCATTTTATAGCGAGGTAGGGGAAATTAGCACCTGGGTACATTGGTTTGTTTGAGATTATAGAGAGGGCCAGCCTACTGGTAAGCTTAATTTCTCTTCCAAAGGGATTCACTTCCATGCAAATCATATTTGATGTATCTCAGTGTTTATGATACTCTCATGATCCATCTCATAATATTGATGTGTGGATGTCATTCATGAACCTAATTCATCATTTTACGAGAATCTAGATTGTGTTGTGAACTATAGAGAAAGGATTATCTGTGGAAAATACATTTTTCTGATATTTGTTCTATGGAAAGAAAAGAGTGTTTAGGATAAATCATGGGAGTTGGAATCTGGAATGCATGCCTAGTGGTTGTGCTTGTTCATAGTGGTGACCAATGATGTTTTTTTGGTCCAACTCAAGTATGAGCTACCATTATCATGGGTGGTCGTTATTTCTCACCCTTATTTTATGTTTGGAGCCCCATTTTTTTTAAACCCCATAATTTTACAATAAAAAACCTATATTTGTAAAAGGAGTTCTTAAGAGTGTCTTGAGGGTTCTGGGATCATATTTTTGTGTTTTTGGAGTTGCATCCCTGGGAACCGGGTTAGTTCAATCTATTATCCCAACCGTGTTGGATCATAGTGTTTTTATTAAGCATAGGGATCTAGGAAACAATTATAATGACTATAGAAAATTACAGAGTCATTTCACAGTGTTTATGAATGGTTTTCTAGATATAAACTATAAATAAAAAAATGGATTGTCCTGGAAAATGGAGGCTAGAATATTTGGTTCACTATTTTGAAAAACATGAGGAAAAACCTAACAACACTTTAAGAGGGAACAAATTAAATTTTAACCCTATCGAATCATTATTACATAAGCCCATTTCCCCCCTTATTTTTTTTTCTAAACTCAACTCCATTGTATCCCCCACTATAATCCCTTGGATTTTGATACACCTTCTTTGATTACCATTTATTACAACTTTCATTTGAGGTTATTAGAATATCTATATAAAACAAATCCCATTTTTTCTTCCTTTTATCATGTTTTATGATGCATATTTATAACTACTTATTTAAAGCTATTATTCACTATGTTTTTATCTTTTTCTAGTTTCTGTATTTGTCTCATTCATACTAGAAATGAAGGCCAACACTACCAATGTGTGACTCTTCTAACCTATGTTAGGTGGTATCATGCTTTTTCCTCAACATATCATGATATTTTTGGGTCTTTTTCTTGTGTGGTCTTTCCAAATCCTTAAACACTTGAAATAATAATAACCTAGTTTTTTTTGAAACCATGTCCATGTATTGGATGGTACCTTAGATTTTGGAAAGTGGGTTTGTTTGGTAGTACATTTTTGAAACTTTTCAATTAGGGAGTTTTTATTTTTTTGTCATTTTGAGTAAATTAATAGAGTAATTTAGAGATTAAATTTTCAAAAAAAACACTTTAATATAGATGATGAGATTCTTGGTATGACCCTTTTGAAACAGTATGGTTAATGTATGTGAAATTGTTAAATGGAAATTTGAATTAAATCCAAATTGAGTGCTTGGATTGAATTATAGAATTTGTTATTATTTGAATTATAGAATGGCAAATAGTCTAAAATCCATTGGAATTGTCATGATAGTGGAATTCCATAGATTAATTCTGTCGATTCTACAGGGATTATATTGGAAAAGAATTATATAGATGATAATATAATTCCATTAGGAGAATCATGTGAATTTCATGGTGTGAAAATTCCTTTGGATTCATTGAATTATAATTAAATGTAATACATCAAGTGAGATGGTTGATTATACTGAGATTCATTACCATGAAGTACATTGGGTGGATCTTTCTTGCATTCATTTATTTTATACACTTATTGAAAGACACAAATTATTGTCACTGATTTTATAGGGGTACCCCTATTTAATTTCACAGGGCGAGATTATTTGATTCACGTAGATTTTTATTGGAGTGGAATTCCTTAGGTACGAGTCCTGGATTGTAATTTAGTTATGCCTCTGAATATAAAGGGTTTTCCGTAGACTTCATACCCAACTAATGTATTTTCTTGGGAAATAATGGATGTGAATGACTAATTCAGCCACATGGATTCCCATGGCTTACATGACCATCGCTTACTCTATGACACAAATTAGAACTAGATTGGAGCATGACACCTCCATTATATTTAGAGACTGATATAGACCGATGAATGTAGGTTTAACCTGGGTTGTTTCTATGAGAGATTAGGGATGGATTTTTTCCTTTTATTTCTTCAGCCAATATTTATTAAAAATCTTCTTATTTAATTCATAATATTATGGTTTACATGTACAGAATGAATTTTTAGTAGACACTACTTGTTATGGATAACAATAATATATTCAAACTTTATTTAGGATACTATTTGGTATCCAAGTACACTTTATATATGAATATTGGTACAATAAAAAGAACCATGTTGAAGATTCATTATTTTAAAGATAGGATTGATGTTGGTAGATTAGAGTCGGGAAAGAACAGAATATTTTTAGGTTTTTTCTAAATTTTGATTTTTCCATTTTTTTACCTTTGGGGCTTATTGTACTAGAATTGAATTATATTTATTCTTTCCCAATATGTATTTGGAATCAATATGATATTTCATCGGTTTGTAATTTTTATATTAGAACCTTCTTATTTTATATGGATGTGATAAATATGATATTTCCATTATTTATTTTCTGTTTGACTCTAAACGTAGTGTATATTTACCCCATCATACCACCTAGGGACCCTCATTATTTCTGGAAAAAATGACATATATGGATTCATACATAAGGTAATTTGTTTCACTATATCACTGCACTGTTTTTGTAGATTCCATGTCATGTCATTACAAAGAGATGAGATAACATTGCAGGTTATCATGATGTTAAAATATTATTGTAAGAGATTTTATTTTATTGTTATATTTTCATGAGATAGATTTGGATTATTTCCATGTTGAATCAATTATTATATTTTTATTCATATGGATTTTCATTTTAGGAAATAGGGAATATTTGGTAGAAAAGTTTCTAGAGGATAATATTAATCTAATATAGAAACCAAAAATGGTTATAATTAGAATAGGATAGTATAATTTTTTTAAATTTAATCTATATTGTATATTGCTATATGAATTAATGAAAAATAGTGACAAAATACTCCACATAATAATATTTATATACTTGGTAATTTCATGAAAATTAGCCTTTGGGTTTGGGTGGATTCTCATATCTGGTGAGATATGTAATTTTGATAAAAGATTTGGGGAATATATTTGAAATTTTGGGATATTTGAAACATTATAATATATCCATTCCTATTTATCAACTTGAAAATGATTCTAATCGTTGTTGGTCAATGATTAAGAGAACTAAAAAATATAAAATTGATTCCTTGGATTGGATGAAATTTATATATATATTCCTTGAATAGTATTTTCAAAAATTTATTAAAAATTTAGTGGAAAATAAATTACTAGATTGGGAATAAATAAGTGGATTGTTTCAACATTTGGAGATAATTTTACTAGCATTCTCACGAATACAGTAGATTTCATTTTGGACCAAGAATAAATAAATTGATCATTTTTTTACATTGAAATAAACCAAATTTTTTGATGGGATCTGGTTTCTCAAGAGATTGATAGTTGTCATGACCCGACCCAACGGGGCTCGAGCCCCGACTCCCCAAGCCCGCCTCTAATAGGCCAGGGGCTGGCGACTAGTGCCGAGTAGGCTATCACACACATGGGAGGCATTAGGCTAAGGTACTTGTACACACGAACCCACAAACACCTCCATGAAACAGTGCAGAGATATATAGAACTGAAAAGTACGTGCATGCATACAATCTATCCCAAACCAGAGTGCAACAAAAAATGTACAAAATGGAAAAACAGGGCCCACTAGAAAGCTCCCTCGGCACCACACCAGTGAACACCTCGGTCATTCTCACTCACTCAGCTCCGCCTACTCCAGGTCCCCCTGGGACTTCGTCGAAAGGCATGTGGTCTGCACAAGACACAAACATGTGTATAAAAAGCCCGTGCAGGGGTGAGTATTAAAAAACTCAGTAGGCACCCCAAAACCCCAAAACCAAATGGAGAAACTGGAAGACAATAGTCCGCTCATCCCAGCCAGAGGGAACCCAGATGAGAGAGAAAATCCATCTCATGACCAATCTCGGCTAAACACAACTATTCAGGTCAACTCATGTGTATGCCCATACATACAACTTGAACAATCCAGATATAATCAACTCACGCAATAAGCCACAGGAGGTACCAACCTCAACAACAACAACGATTCACAACCAGGAGAGCACACTCCACGATCACTGTCATCCTAGATGACATGTGCCCGAGAGATAGACACCATCGGGTCCCAACGAAACATCTCAAACGCTCACCCGAGAGACCACACATGTCAGATTCCGTCACTGAGGAAACCTCACAGATACAACAGAACCACCAAATTCCTCAGATAGGGGATCTCTCCTAGGGTCTGCTAGGGGATACTAGAACCCACTCCAGTATATGAAGCTCAGAGATAGGGGATCACTCCTAGGGTCCGCTAGAGGATACCATGACCCGATCTGGTATACGTAGTTCTCACAGATAGGGGATCACACCCCGGGTCCGCTAGGGGATACCACAACCCGATCTGGCACTCAACAGAAGCACGACACTCAAATAGAGGATCATCACCCATATAAAGGTGGTCACAACGATAGCGGAACCCTATCTGGTATAACTCGCGATGTAGGGGATCGAACCGACAATGCCGCAACCCTACCGAAACCACGCGCTGAGTAGGGGATCACATAACCAATGATACTGCAACCCTACTATACACCTCATGCTGAGTAGGGGATCGTATACCCGAAGATGCCACAACCCTACTAAGTACGGACCACAACATAGGGGATCAAAATCCTGATGATTCCACACACCCTACAGGGTTAACCTATTAGATAGGGGATCACCGCTCGTGAATAAGTGGCCACAACGATACCAAGAACCCGATCTAGGGAAACGATGCTAGAGGATCCCACTCCGGGCCCACCGGAGGGATGCCACAACTCTAACAGTTTAGACATCCCATTGAGAGGATCACAAACCTATACCAATGTTGTGATGCCACACGAAACCTCATGGGGAAAAACCAAGGGAGTACCCTCAACCACTGCTGGTCCAAAATGTCGCTAACCCGCGCGACCTGCAACAACGCCACACTATGCACCTCCAAGCCCAATACTGAGGCCACCATCATGATCCACGTGGAAAAACTAGCAAGATAGGTTGCCTACTCGCACAAAACGGAATACCGGTGAAAAGCACTATTCAATGTAGCTGGATCGTGCGGGGTCTGCACAACGATCCCGAAAATCCTCAAGCGGATCATGCCATGATGATCCCCTCGAACAAATACATGGAATCGACTACTCGTACGTCCGAAACGGACACCCGGTGAAAAAATGCACTATTCACTGGAGCTAGCTCGGGTGCGGCCCATGTCTCGATCCTGAATCACCTCGTACGCATTGCACCATTGCGATCCTCTCTGAAAAATAAACATGATCGACTATTCATCTGTCGAAATTTGACTCCAGATGTGAAAGTTGCGTTTCTCTACAAACGCCAAAACCCGGCCTCATGGGGCCCGCAACCCAAACTCAATCCCAACACCCGGAAACCATCTCAAAAAGCCTTTAATACCATTAGGGTCTCAACGCCACTGACGAAACGTCATTTGGGCGCTCCGGGTAGAAGTTACAATGGCCCGAAGTCGTAAAAAAATAAAATATTATTATTTTATACGACGTTTATAACTCCTAGGCCACGATCCCAAATCATAAAATTTACAAAGTGAGTTCAAAAGGTCCGTCTCGACGCAAGGAGAGCGTCGCCGCCAACGTCTTGCAAATCGGAGTTACAGTTTGCGAGTTACAGGGGTTTAAATAACCCCCGAAAAATCTTGGCCGGACCACCGCCAGTCTCGCCGGAAACCACCGCGCCGCTGCCGGATTCCACCGCACCGCTGCCGCGCCTCGCCAGATTCCGCCCTGGCCACCGTAGGAATTAGCGGTTTCCTCCGGAAAACTTCCGGGAACCCCCGGGAGCACCCCGCTGATCCAAAAATAGATTCGAAAATGTTTCGGAAACCTCGAGACCCGAACTATACAACCCTTATAACGATTTAAAGAAAAACAACAAATAAATCGGGTCCAGGATTTCAAAACTCAAACCGCCTACCTCGTGGGGTAAACGCCGAAGCTTCGGGTGCAGATCGATGTCGGCGATGCACTAAAGCCTGATCCACTGATGATCGGTGCAGAAAACGGATGATTTCGACTCGAATCGGCGAAGAAATGGAGGTGGTGGGGGAGGTCACCACCGCCTATGCGTAGGAGGATTTAGGGGAGGGTAATGAAATGTTTTTATCTTATTTTTTTCATAAAACAACTCATTTCCCTCCCAACCAACTCGCCTCTATCCCGACACCATATGTATACTAAGGTAAGGTCACTCCTAGGGTAAACCCGCCGTTCTCAACGCAACGACGATCTCAGATTTGCGATCTGAGACTCCGTTCAGAAGTTATTCGAGCTGACATTCATAAATGGACTTTTCCATTTATTTACAAAAACACCCCTGGTGGCACTTTCCGCTGAAGGCCCGCGCCCGCAAATTTTAAACCTCGCTAAGGGTAAACGGCACGTTCTGGACGCAACCATGCCCTCTGATTCTCATTCTGAGCTACCGTTTAAGAGATATCACACCCCCGCCACATGCATAGTATAAAAATACTTAATATTTTTATAAAATTATTTCCGGGCACACTTTGACTCGAAATTGCACGTCGTCTTCGCGCCTAGCATTGGAATTGTTCATAGAAATAATACAAAGTCTGACAGGGCAAAAATTCGAGTCGCTACAATAGTTATGAGGAAATTGTGCCTAGTGATGATAAATTCAATATGGATTTGGTTATCTTTTAAATCAGTAAGGGTATGAATCGATGCATTTGTAATTAAATGCGGATCAATACCTTAAGGTAACTCGAATTTCAGAAATTTCTATTACCCTATTCTAATTAGTGTGATTAGAATTATTCTATTAAATATATTATGATATATTTTATGTTTCACTAATTAAAAAGCTAATACCCATGTATTGTGACTGCAATGAAAAGAGTAGTGGTAATGGTTCAACATGAAATGAAAAGATGGTACTAAAATGTTTTAATTTTAATGAGATGGACCATTATGTGAATGCCTTTCTCATGATAATTATGATGTATATTGATCAACATGGTTGTAAATAGGAATGTTTTTATAATCTATTTAATATTTTTGGGTAATCAAATGAATTGGTGACAAGTTCATTACTTTTTTAATCAATGAATTCCAATGTCTTCTTTGATATAGGATCATCAAATTATTTTCAATAGTGAGGAATTTTCTAGTAAATGGAAATATCACCTTAATAAATGATGAAAAAAATTTGGGTAAAAACTAATTCTATCATTATTGAATAATCGTATATTGTTTGGAACCATCATATTATCATATATGGAATGGTTTTTCCCATAAAATAGTATTCTTACAATTATGGGAGTTTGATTTTATACTTAGTATGGATTTAATTCCGTTTATCAAGATACTACATAGGTAATGATGTCAAACTCATTACTAATAGTGAATTTCAATTTTTATATAATAATGGTTTCCTAATTTTGATAAAATATCATGAATATGAGAAACTGAGTAAAGTGGAGGGTGAATGTTTTCTTGAACATTTAACTGAAAATTTTGATAAAATTAAAATTATTATTGCACCAATTTTAAAATAATATATGGATGAATTTCTAAATTATTTACCAATGTTTATACCCAATAGATAGGTTTAATTTACTATTTACTCGATTCTTGATGATAATCCAATTCCAGCATATCCTTATCAAATAGATTTAATTAAGCTATTAGAATTAGAAATGATGTTAGTTGAGTTTCGGGATAAGGGTTCCATCCATCCTATCACTTCAACATGGGTTTATGCTATTCGTTTTTTTTCAAAAATAAATATATTTATATGAGTATATTTATTTATTATGGAGAACTCAAAAATATTACTATTAAAAAAAATTATATTCGTATCATATTGATGACTAGTTTGATAATCTTAACGGAGCATGGTATTTTTCAACGATTTATCTCACTTCTAGGTACAATAATCTAAAAGCGATATAAGTTCACAGTCCAATGATGACATTTCTAAATAGATATAATAATTATGAGTTTACATTTATTTTATTTGGGATAAAAAATGATCCCACTATATTAATATAACTAATAAATCGAGTTTTCCAAGAGTATTTGGATAAATTTATTGTTGTTTTTTTCAATGTTATTCAATTATATTATAAAATATATGATTTTGTTGAGAAATATCTAGTTATTATTTTTTAGCGATTAAACAAAAAGTTGTAAAATATATATAATTTACTAAATAGGAATTTTGGTTACAAAAGAATTATTTTCTCAGTCATTCTATTTTTAAATATGGAATAATAAATAATCATGCTAAGAAAGGGTCATTAAAGATAGGAAAGAGCTCAAAAATTTTAATGAGTTCGAAGATATAATGGGTTATAGGGTTATTTCTGATATATTTTTTAAAAAAAAATCATATGTTATCTATACCACTGAGAAATCTAAGATGAAAAGGTGTTAAATTTATCTAGATAAATGAATGTAATTACTATTTTTAGGAAATTAAAACAAGATTAGTTTATGATCTTATATTATCCTTTCCATCTATAAATGGGGTGTTTATTTTTTACAATTAAATTTCATTGATGTCCTTTATATTATCTTGATGAAGAGAGATCAGGTTATCACTTGTGCCTATCATCAATTGAAACTCCATGATCCAGATTTTCCAACATAAGACCTTGACATGATTACAATATTTTTTAATTTAAAAATCTATAAGAAACATCAATATGTAGAGAAATTTAGAATTTATATGGGTTATAAAATATTAAATTATATATTAAATACATATTTAAAAAAGTATATATTCACTAAAAATGTGTTGATGACAATGAAAAATAGATGACTAGAATTGATTAGGGATTATGATTTCATAATTCACTATCATCCAGGTAAAGTAAACAAATAAGTTGATTAATTGTTTTGGAAATATATTTCTTTAATAACTATTCTATTTTTAGAACATGATCCATTAATTAATGATTTAATACTTTTTTCCCGGAAATTCTGTTGGTAGAAAGTCCCTCCATTTTTGGATCTACAACAAGTGATGTAATACTTTTCAGAAGGATTTAATGTACATCAAATGAAAGATAATTGTTTGTACTAAAATTTACAATTTTTCTAAAAGGGTTGGTTTCCTAAGAAGATTGTTAATTAAATATATGTTTTCAAATTTTTAAAGATATTATATATGATGAGTGATTTGATGTTGAAAAAGGGTTGGTTATGTGAGATCGAAAATTGCAATTTTAATATTACAATTCAGAAAAACAAGACCCCTCCCCCAAGGGATCAGGGTGGTATAAAGTGATTCCGACCTAGGGAATCACCTTGTACAATATTCATACATACCCGGGGTAGAGATCTCGAATTCATGAACACCCTTCGAGGTTCCTCTAGAATACTCTCTCTAAAAAGAGCATCTGCCACAATGTTAGCTTTTCTTGGGATATGCCGAATAGAGAAATCATTTGGAATCATATCGGAACATCCACAAACAATGAATGTTAAGGCCCACGGAACATTCAATTTCTCATGAAAATACAAAATCAAGATCTATGAGTCTGATCCCACTTCTGCACAGACCAAGGAGAACCTAGTACAGAGATCATCGTCTCTGTGTAACGCATGCACACCTGCACCGGGTGAGTTTCCCGATCCATGAACAACGTTTAAGAACATAATGATTGAACCATTCCCATCACCCACCATACCACCCCTGTGCATCAGTCTGTACTCTAACTATCCATCAACGTTAAGCATGAATCCTTTTCCCAGAGATTTCCACCTTACCCATCAACCCTGTGAATTGGTACATGTTATGGGCCTGTTTAGATAATTACAGAGGGTCGGAGGGTGCTGAAATCTATTAAGCAGAGACCCTTGTTTATTCCCTAACTATTTCATTTTCACTAGTAGTAAAAAATGGGGACCACTGTCCCTCTATGAAATTCTTGTTTCACACCTCCCAGATTGTCCCAAAAACCACTTTAAGCACTATGCTACAGATTTTGAACTCCATCTCATTCTGGACCGTGCTCGAGATCTTTCTGAAAAAGAACTTTTGCATGGAGGAGCATGACGCATTGTATCTATCCTATAATTCAACACTGTACCGAAGACAAAAAAACCAATAACTATGAAAAAATAAGTGAAATGCTAACTCATCCTATGGATGAGAGCAAGAGAGACCTCTTAATGCCAATTTTATTCCCTTCTTCGTAATTTTGTCATCTATCAAAATGGCTTGGTTTCACGCTCTCCAAACTGGAAAATAAATTTTATTTATATGTTCTATACACCATAATCACGATCACTACTAATCTTGGACCCCCTGATGGATCAAACGACAATAATCATATCCGTCTAAGTTTCCAGAATTGGCCTCTATGAATCTAATTTTTTCAACCTCGTCAGAGAAAATCACTTATTTAAAAAAAATAATTTTCTTTGAGATAAGAATTTTTTCAAGCAACATGGGATGATGGATTTCCTCTTTAACATAAATATTTGTAACTAGGCAGTATGGGAAGAATAGCTTCTCCCAAGCCTAAATGTCTCACCATAGGTTGACATCCCCTGGTCCCACAACCCATTGAGTAGCCTCCTGGAGGATTTCCAGATGACAAATAACTATCTTCCCCAGTCTATAAAGCTTCCTTAACTCAAAATCCTCCCTATTCAGACCATATTTCCTCCTCAGAGTTTTGGCCCACAACGAATGGACCTCTAACAAATCCCATTCTAATCGAGCCATCATGAATTGCCTTGAGACCGAAATATACATAATTCTTACTCCACCTTCCTCCACAAGTTTTTCCCATCAAGACCAGGCATCCCAGTGAGTTCTTCAAGAAGGGTGGGAATACCAAGTGAACTTTCTCTTTAGATTCTCCATATCATCAATGATCTCCTTAGGTAGAGTGATAAACAACAATACATGAATCAGTATAGAAGAGAACACACAAATAATCAATGGAACCCTTCCACCAAAGGACCAGAACCTTTTTTTCCAATTGATCACCCTCCCATACATTCTATTAAAAATGTTCTAAAAAAGACAATTTTTACCCTGTCATTAGAAATTGTATCCCCAAGAAGGATCATTGGAAACAGCCTCTTTTGAATTTCCAATATGTCTAGAATGTTCTGAGCCCTGTGTCATGAACATTTATTGGAAACAAACACATCAATCTTACTATAATTGACCTGCTGGCCGCTAAGGCTGAAGTAAATCAACATATGCAACAGAAAATTATGCAAATATGACCTTCTTACATTAATAAAGATGATAATATCATTAGTAAATAAAATATTGGAGGAAGAACATTCCATGTCTTGCGATCGATATGGATAGATATTCCGATCCCTTAAGAATCTAAGCATGTTATGACAAAGATCCTCCTCAGCAATTAGAACTAGAGTTATAGAAAGGTTGTCCCCTTGTCACAGCCCAAAAATACTCTTGAAATAACTGAATCCCTTACCCAATAGTGATATAGTTGGCCATGGAGAAGAGAAGCATCAGAATCTTATGATACAAATCCATTCATGGAAACCCATTCTTCTCTTCACCCTGATTAAAAAATTTAATTCATGTTTTTCATATGCATTATCCATATGAAAAAAATAATCTTGTTTGAACCAACAATATTCTTATTCATATCCTCCTTCAGTTATTGGGCTACTCACACTTCCTCTTTAATACCTCCATGATGCATATAGAACATGAATAATTTTTTTGATGGGATGGTATGAAGAAGGATATAGATTATTTTGAAAAAAAATTATGACATGTCTATGGTTTGAATAAAAAATAAAAATTTCAAAGGGGTTGCTTCAGTCTTTTTTAGTCCTATAATGGAATTTAGAGATAAAATTATTGATTTATTTGTTGGATTAACAAATACATATTGATGTGATAATTTTATTTGGGTTATTATTGATATTTTGACTAAATATGATCATTTTATATTGACACAAAATAATATGTATATGGATAATAGTTTTAAGAATTATCTTACGGAGATATTAACATTACATGGAGTTCCCCTATCTATTTAATCTATTCATGATCCCATAATTAGATAAATGTTTTTTAAAGGAAGTTTTTAGTCAATAGTTACTAAATTAAATTCCACTAAAAATTTTCATCCGCGATCTGATGAAAAATCGAGGGGTAAAATTCAAAATTAAGAAGATATGGTACAAGATTTCTAATAATATTATTATGTACTTTGGTTTTATAATTTTTCTTGGTTTAAATTTTCATATAATAATAGTTTTCATTTCAGTATTGAAATGAATAATTTTATGTTATTATATTGAACGTAGTGTATTACACTAGAATATTGGGATGGATTTAGTAAGAGAAAATTATTTAGACAATAATTGGAATAAGAGATGGTTATGAAGGAAATAATGGTTCCCCACCATATGAGGGAAACCAATTAAAACAAATTATATTTACAAATAAAAATATGAAGAACAAATTGGGTGAGGTGTGTGAAAAATAATTTCATAAAATTTATACTTATAAAGGTTGCGTGAGTATTGATAAAAAGGGAAATTTCAGCCCATAGTTCATTAAACCATATGGTACTCTAGAGAATGTTTTATCAATTAATTACCATGTATCCTAACCTTTGGTTTTATCTTATGTACATGACTTGTTTCATGTTACATTGCAAAGGTAATATATACCTCACACATCACATGTTTTGAGACTTGATGTATTATAGTTAGAGGATAATATCTCTTATATCGAGAGACTGCTTCAGATTCATGACCCAAAAGAGAAATTTTTGTTGAATAGCACAATTTACTTGGTATAAGTTTTATGGAGAAACCATATAATTTAATAAGCAACCTGGGAATTAGAAAGAATATTTTTGGGAAAAAATTACCTAACATGTTCAAGTATTGAATAAAATTACGAGGTTGAAATTTCAGAAAGGGAGTAAAAAAATGAAAATACAAATAATGTTAATAATGATTAAATTAAATTTATTATTCATATTTAGAAATATATTTTGTTGATTTATTATAATATGATAATTTTATATGGTTTTTTCAGTTAGAAATGATTTTTATTTATTTGAGCTGAAATGTTTTCTAAGAAATATATAGTTTTATTTGAAGATTAATTTGTCTAATTATTGGAGTATGAATTAGATAAAATGAACCACATATAATTTGCCACCATATCAATATTAAATTATGTTTTATTTCTCATATTTTTCTGAAATGATTTCATTTTTATTGAATAGTAGAGCATTCCATACACTCATAATTCCTTTTTTTGAAATTTTGGAAATCCACATTAATTTTTATTGGTAACCTCAGAAACATATAACCATGATAAAAATGAAAACCAACATCCAAAATATTACATCCATATATTAAAATTAATATTTCAAAAATATATGAAAGCGTATTATGGTTTAGATTTGATGGCACACATTGAGATTGATTTTGGGGACATTTTCCCAATTCCTCAAAACTAGTTCCTACCACAACCCTTAAATAAAATCAATGGAACAAAACCTATATTTCATTTTAATAAAAACCACATCCCATTTGGTGAACCAATATAGGTGACCACACTAGAAAGTGTCCATGTCAACATCATCATCAAACCAGATCACATATGTGATGAGACACTACTGAATTATAACACTAGAAAAACCATCATCATTAGAAACCACTATCTCACACCACCTAATTGGAGGATGATGAAGGATGGATCAATAATAGATATTATCAGTAAACCCTAATAAGACCAATCCATCTCTATAAAACTAGATTGGCCATTGGAAAAAATCAGTATGTTCCAAAATAATAATGAGAACATCGACACCATCATCAACAAAATCCAAACATCATTATTTAATAATTTCCATTAAAAAAACCCATTAAATATGGAAATAAACTATATGAAATATAAAAAAAATCTTCCCAATGAAATTTTTTGAAACTCTATATAATGATCTATTGAACTCACAAGAGATTTCTACTACCACCATGACAAAGGACATGGCTGCCAAAGACTAACTAAAGATGTAGAACCTATAGAAGAAAAAATAAAGAACCCTAAAAAGGATTTCAAGAGGCCAAAAAATTAAATGATAGGAAATTAGACTACCACTGACCCCCACTAACACCATCCAATGATGATTTGAAACCCTCCTCAAGATTAACCAAAATGGGGTTGAGGATTATCGGTTGGCCAATAAGGGAAATGATGAATAAGGACATTAGACGCCATTTACCAATCATTTAAAACCACATAAAGAATTGGTGAACCAACCCAAATTGGGGTTCTAATGCATTGGGGAATGAAGAAATTGGGGAAATAAGAATCATATGACACCTCTTATAGAAAACAACACCTATCATGATGGTGGAGGGAATGATCAGGATTGTGATGAGAAATGAATTCATAGTGAAGTGGGGATATATATCACCATAAAATATAATAGTAAAACCTTTAGGGGGAAGTGGAACAATTTGGAACATCAAGAGACTGAATGAAAATTATTGTTTTATTGAACAGAGGAATGAGGAATACAAGAAATCATCTAAGAGGAAAAACACATCTCATGGAGGCCTAAATTACTAGAGTCCAAGTGAATCTCCATCGATAATGTGTTTACATGAAATGGGTAATGATCTCAATATTCTATAAATAATATGATTTCCATTAGCCCCCCCTTCACAAGTTAACCCATCAGCCGTGAATTTTTGTTCTCTCCAAACATGTCCAATCGAACAAATCAGGTTAATTTGAAGCTTTCACTTTCTAACATAGTAGACCAACTCCCAAGGTCAGTCCACATTTCCTTTAGGGATTCAAACCAATGTTTCACAGTCTGATCCAATTCATCCACCAAGTTATTAATCCTCTCACGTAGGATAATTCCAAAATACAAAGCTCTGATTTATGAACCAATTGAACAATTAGGAACATATGATGTACTAAAGACATGGATAAAAAATCTTTTGATGTATCTGACCAGCCTACCTCCCATAATATCTCTATCCATGTATGAACCATCGATGTTGAGATTTATTCCTCTGAATGGTTGAATCAAATGACCCATCTACTGAGACTATTGTAGCACGGGTTCCAACTCACTTCTCACCTTGAAAGAAACCTACACAGCATGGGTGCATTCCACCCACCTCTAATAAATGAACTAAAATCTAAATCCCACACTATTGTATATAGATGATGGAAGGAAGGTGATCACCTAGATCCTTCTATTTCCTTATTATGATCCTCCAATTGATTCTGGTATATGGCCATAAATACGAGGCTATTGTTCTTCTATTCAGGATCCTGATTCTCCATACCATGAAACCAAATGCTGAGTAATTCTTGTAAGTAACACCCAATGATAATTTACAGATTAACACATAATAAATACCCTAATTTTCTTTGTTATTCCCTATGAACACAAAGATTCATTTTAGATTCAAGGTGTAGTTTTTTCCCAGATGAAGCTCAATGAAACCAAATGGACCCCTTTCCATTAAACATTTTCATCTATAAAAAGGGATTGTTTTCTAACATTCCATATATGAAAATCCTATTAGGGGTAACTATTAACAACATTTTATTGACTCCCACTCATCTTGAAAAACCTTCCAAGGAAGGATAGACCTATATTCGGCACAACTAATTTTCCATGATGTTGACCCCGTAAAAAAGACTTGATCAGGTAAATCAACAAAGAAAATTCTATGATAGATCACCATTTTATCCTCATTGAGAATAGTCACCATTAGTGGAGGATTCTAGCTCACCTCCTTAAAGAATATACAAGGAGTAGGGAACCCTATAAGGTAGTGTGTTTCTCTATCCCAATTGTTCATCCATGGATTGATATCACCTCTTTCAACCAACCAATGGGAGTGATCTTACAAGTCCTCCATGGGGTACATCTTGTATTGAATGGATTTAATAATGTATATCTTTTACATGTCATAGACTCTTTGATATCGCCATTCATGTCCTACATGAATCTTTTGCATAAGGAATTGCATTAAATAATTGACCATGTGAGTAGAGTATGCATGGATTTCATGGGGTAAGTAATATTGTGAAGGCTAATGCTACCATCTTAAACATGCATATCCATGAATTTTTATGAGGCCCAATGGAATCTACCGACATGGTTGGTATCCTAACTAAAGTTAGTCATGATATTTTCCATGATTTTGATAGTTCCCTTTGGAAGGATTATAATATAGAGGACATGCATATGGATTAAAGTTAAAAGACTATTAATCATATTAACCGTTCATTAGAATTATAAAAATTTATTTTTATTGATATAGATACTTATTATGATCATACTGATATTCTCATCAAAGAAATGATTTTTTATCTAACCATTAATGTAGGGGGCTCTGAGATATCTTATTTAGAGTATCTTCCTTTTAATCCCCAACATCTCATGAATTTCACTACAAAAACTTCTTGATAATTTATGGAAATTAAAACCTTTATCTTCCCTAGATTTTTGTTTTGGCCAATAATTTTTACTTTGGTATACATGATTCCCCTAAAACATCAAATGTATTTACTCTTTCCATTGGTAAAGATAATAAAATCAATAGTAAAAATAAAATAAGGAACAATATTACAACTTTGTTTTCTTGTAAATGGCCTCATCCTACCTTCATATATACTTTTGATGACATTCTTTGAAATGTATTTTTTTGCCATAATTAAGAGGAATGAAGAAAATGGGTCCCCTAGAATAACACCACTCAAATTTTTTAAGAAGCTAGATCCATTACCCATGAGAGATATTCAAATCCATGGTGAAGAGTAACACCTATAATTGTGATCACAAAACCATTATTTAAATACAATATTTCTCACAACCCAAATGAGAAATCCCCATTCAAGTCATTGATATGCCTAGACCATGTGAAATTGAATAATTAAATAGGATCCAACTGCAAACATGTTCCTGTCCCCCACCATCTCTTTGGTAATAACAATGTCACCCTAAATACCCCACCCCATCACAAAACCATGTTGTTTGGTCGAATTGAAATTATGTTCTACCACATATCAACGTTTAAGAAAGAAAAAATGTTTTCATATTTGATATCATTTTTTTCAAAAATATTTAATGTGGTAAATTTCATTTTTTTCACAATGAATTGTTAACATGGTAAAACATTATCACCCCGGTAAAGGATTAAGGGTTAATAGGGGTTAAAGTGGTATAAGGCATAAATTATCTCTAAAAAAGGATGAATATTATTGGTTTAGTGGATTTATACCATAAAAATTCTATATTTGAGAATTTTCGATTTGGTTCTACATTACATTAAGAAATACATTGAATATATTTAAATTTTGTAAATTATTTACATTTTTTCAACTCCCCTCACCTATAAATGTTCAACTAATCACCTATCTTATTAAAACATTTCGAGCTATATATATAAACAAAGAGCTAACTAAAACCCTTGTTAATGGCCCTCTCAATGTTCTTGATGTCTTATTATTCCCAAAATAAATATCTTTTATGGATTAATGTGTAATCTAATGTGATATATCCAAGGAGAAGTTATAAGTCCTAACCTACTAATTTCATGTTTATTTCATTATCTACCTCCATAAAGTATGTTTTAATCAGTAATAAATAATGACATAATTATATTAAATATACTAAAATATTATTATTCTGTTCTAGTAACAATTATATAAATATATATATATATATTCCATCCTAATGAAAATTAAAACATATTTTGTGCATACAAGTGGAAAACCAATTTAATTAAGTCATGTGTTTAGTTTTCCATCACTCCCTCGCATAGCAGATTATAAAGATAGAAATAATGAAAAAATACAAGATTTTTATGAAATTATTATTATTATATAATAATAATATGATACTTACCTTCCTACCCTTTTCATCCATTAGAAAATGATAATTTCTATTGTGTGTATGTGTGGAATACCAGCTGCGCAAAGTGACGTGATTAATTTTTCATCATTTAATCACATGGATAGTCAATCAAAATTAAATTTTTATTACAAAACACTTTTATGGGTAAAGTGAGAAACCAAAATATTTATCACAAAAAAGTAAACACCAAG
Source organism: Viscum album (assembly GCA_963277665.1). Classification (NCBI taxonomy): domain Eukaryota; kingdom Viridiplantae; phylum Streptophyta; class Magnoliopsida; order Santalales; family Viscaceae; genus Viscum; species Viscum album. Next base: position 1,455,632,353 of record OY728120.1, read on the forward strand.
CTATTCAAGTGAAATTGTAGCATATAAGATTAAATATCATTAAAAAGCTTCCACGAGAGTGTGTTTACATATGTTTTTGGTTCCTCTATTTGAAAATCTTCAAACCATTACACAAGATTGTCCCAAGATTAGACGTACCACTATATTCTTATCTTACCTTTGTTAAATCCCCTTATGAAAATCTGGTCTGTCTTATCAATCATGGTTTATTTATTTTCATTAGGAGGCACCCTTATATTCCATTTCATTATTCATTTTGCCTCCCCATCAGGAGAAATAATTTTTTGGATAGTTAAAATAAGTACATTTTCTGAGCTCATAAGAAATTATAAAGGGTGTTCAAACATAGAATTAAATTCATACTACAGGAACACTAAATTGGATAGGTGGTGGGACATTGTCCATATTCTTGGACTTCAACTTCTTTACATATCCAGTCTCCGTTGGTAGATGTAAAAATGAATAATCCTTCCTCTCCTTACAATTTCCCCCCTTATCTTACTTCCCCTTGGGCATGGATACCTAGTAATCTATATCTCATACTCTTTATAGTCTTGAACATATCTAGAGAATTCATCACTAGACCCATTCCCTTGGTCCTTCTGCTCATCCATTGAGATTCTTCCATGATCACATTCAGAATTCTGGACCAGATCCTATTGGGGGAAGAGATCAAAAAAATTGCACAACACAAGACATCCCACTTCCATAGGGATCTTCCTAGTAGAGGCCTCACCCACAACAACCTATTCAAGAACATTATACCAATATGTGGGAGTCATAGGAACTCCCCCACCCACCATTTTTGGTTCTATCTTAGAGTTGTTCTCACTAACATCATGGCTACCCATAAGAGGAGAGTCCAAAACACCAGATGATATATCAACATCCAAAAACATTTTCACTAGTGAAGATATCACTAAATGATGTATATTTTTAATCTTATCCCTTATCTAACTAGAGTGAGATTCCTTCTTTATACCATTGCATCTAGAACCAATTCCCATGACCACTTTTTCAGTGTATGAAGAATCGATGTGAGTCTTGGATCCTCCATTATTCAGCAGTTTTAGAACCACCAAGATGAGACCACATCTAGGTCACTCCCCCTCAATAGCATGAACCTCTTTCTCTAATGTAATTGACAGAGGACCCTGAGGTTCACCCAAATCACTTCATAAGCCACTGAAAATGTTGGACAGTAGTGGATTCACTTCCAGTGATCCTCTCTTCACATCAATTCAGATTTAAGTGCACAATACATGCCCTCTAACACCTATCTAAGAAATATTGCTTTCATATAGGCCTTTGGTACCTTTCCACTATCAACAATAATCTCCTAATCATCTTAAATATTCATATTGAGATTATTTGACCCCCAGTGAAATGTTGTACTCGAATGTCCTAGACACATACATATTGAACGAATATTAGTCGATGATTCATATACCACAAGAAAGTTTCCCCAGAACTCCACACCAACTATAATACAATCAAATTAAAAGGTAACCATAGATGCATCCACTTCCACATGGACACATGTGTTAACAGGGTGGAAAATAGAGTCGGTGCAGTTATTTGAACACAAGTATCTACCAACTAGGCTTCCAAGTATTTTAACTATAGTGGTATTTTTAAAAAGTATGGGAAGGATGGGAGAGCATGCCCAATTCTCTATAATATGTGAATTTCACATCATATATAAGTCTTATGTCCATCTAAAAAGGTAAAATTGAGGGCCATTAATGCTATAGGTGTCACCTGACCAGGCTCTGATTAAATCATCAATATATGCGAATCGTATCATAATATGTTTTTTAACGAAAAACCCCATGATCATCATCTCTTATAAATACCATTATCCAATGACATGACTATCGGATGAGTAAATCAAGGTATGTTATTTCTTGAATTCTACAATCAGGGCATGATGTAGAAGCATTTTGGTTTTGATAAACAGCATCATCGATAATAGGAGGTTAGGGAACACATCAAGTTAACCTTGGACATTTAGACATAAGTAAGTTTGAGGGAAAAAAGGAAGAATATTAGGGTTATAAAAGGGGAAGAAACATTGGTCCTCTCACTCACTGGACGCCAGATGTCCATCCCCTACCGGAGGGAGAGGGACCAGTTTATAAGCCATCACTGTCACTAATAAGGAGTAGGTATCGTGGCTCCCCCTGAGAAAACTCTTATGACATGGATAGTCATAAAAAAGTAAATAATGAATAAATATTACATTAATAAAATAACTATTATTCTGTAAATGTAAAATATTATGCACCTTAATTATTTTCAATCCATTAAGTAAATTGAAATTCTTCTTATGTGTACATGTTGACCACCACCTATTTAATTTCCATGATTTTTTCATGTATTATTTTTATATTCAATGGGAATTAATTCGAGACATTTCTTTGAGATGGAGTGCAGTTCCGAGGACCAGTGATCCTAGAAAAAAAAGTATAAATTTAATTAAATAATTCAATAACACATGGGTGTGGTTTTCCTAAAAAAAGTAGAATAAATCCTGAACAGGTGCTTGGATCAGAAATCTGAGTGCTTCATCTTGTCCAGAGTAGCGGGTTTACCCTAGAAGAGACCTAACATTGGCTGGAACAGGTCGGTATTGAAATCTAGTTTTTAGACGCAACCATAATAAAATATTTATTAAAAATATTTTATTAAAATCCTTACGGTAGCTAAATAATTATCTTTTATCCCTTTTAAATAAAGTCTTGCGTAGGAGTCCAGGGCTACAGACCTCATAACCCTAAAAACCCTCGATGCTCTGGGAAAGCTCTAGAGGAAACCCCCAACGCGACAACGACGTTCTTGACGAATTTCTCTGGTGGAGACAACGCGGCGACCAGACCCTCACCAACAAATTCCATGGATCTAGATAGGATATTTTAATTGTGATTTCTTCCCCATTCTTGATTCCTATAATGAACACAGACTAATCCACAAATAGATTAGTTTGCGGATCGATCGTATATTTGATGGATTGGCTTTTGCGGGGATTTTGGGGAAAATCATCATCCATGTGATTATAATCTGTTGATTATTTTTGGTTTAATCTAACGAAGACGAACTCGAATCGTCATGAACAATGACCTAGGTTCATCCCTCTTGTTATATTTTTTGAATCTCTCCTCGTGTTCTTCGTGTGCGTTCTATGCATCCTTAAAAGAAGTATGAACAATGGATCGTTGAGCATCTGTTTCACGACGGAATGATCCCAAATTGAAGATCTCGCATCATAACAACCCCACGGAGGTACGACGATGGTTTTTGTGGACGAATCGAAGTGGATCGAAAGATATAATTCTTAAAATGATTTTTGCACGGGATACCGGAATTTGATTTTGGAGCCAATCGAAGTCTCGAAACCCACAGATTTGGTATTACGACGACAAGTCGACCTGAAACCTTGAGTTTTGTGGCGAACGGGAAAGATAAACAGAATCTGGAAGATCAGTTGAGGTGCGGGGGAAGAAGATGATTCTAGAAATTTCCTGAATACACGACATGTAGTATGGGATACACGGCATGTGTTTGTCGACAGACCACCTGGCGTGTACTCCGGGAGTACACAGACACAGGTTGGGTACACGGCCATGGAACACGACATGTATACCCTTCCCCAGCCAGACCCAGTCAGATACACGGGATACCCCATATACTGGTAAACAAGCATGCGACATGGAAATACATCGTGTACGGGAATACACCCAGGGTACACAATTGTATTCCAGTTGATAGGGAACAGTGGGTGCGTCGACTTACACACCGTTTATTTTACTTTTCTACATGACATAGATATTCAGACACGGGCTGTTTACACGGGCAGCACCCAAATTCAAGGAACACGGCGTGTGATCTTTCTATATGCCGTGTAGTTGAGTTTTACATAGCTTGGACGGATGACACGGGCCGTTTACACGGGCAGTACCCGGAGTCAAGGAACACGGGGTGTAACTATGATACAAGACATGTAACCTGTTCTACATTGCTAGAGCTAGTTCCCTTATGTGACTTGGACTATTTTCCTTAGGGTTCGGCCCCTTAGACTTTATCCTAATGGTTTCTAGTATAATTTCCTACATACATGGGTATGATCCATTCAAAAAGACTTCTTTAATAGTGTTGTTGAAATCACCTCTATGAGACTTGGAGCCGGATAACCTATTCATTCACGTAACCCTATGTAGAGTTCTTGGTATTGACATGACCTACATAACCTGGGCGCTAATCCTCTACTTAGATGATTAGTTCAGAATGAGTTTTTGGAATCACCCCATAGCTGTTGGTTGTGATCCTCACATAAGCATCATATTCTCAAGTACTTGTGAATTGTGTTCTCCCGGAACAAGTACTTCATATCTCTCTCTTCAGACCTAGGAATGTGTTCTCTTTGTTATGTGCTTAGTGGAATCTTAGAGCTGGTTCTTAGTGGTTGTTTCATGGGAGTCGTTGTGTGTGAGTATATCTGGATATGCTTGTAATATGTTCTGTATACATATACTAGGAAGAGCTGACTGTATCATTTCGTTGTGGTATTTTTTTCCCTTGTGGTATTCCTTATTGGTTTTGGGGTGTCCTACTAGGTATTGTTATACTCGCCCCTGCATGGTCTTTCCCAGCACATGTCGTGTCTTGGGCAGACGAGCGAGCCATTGACAGGATTCTAGGTGGACCAGGACCGAACGGTGCTCCGCGAGATTAGGCGGGCTGAGGTGTGTTCCTATGGCTACGGATTGCAGTCTCGATACCTTTCTTTACAGGTTGGACTTTGTTGAAAACTCTCTTTTGGTGGGCTTGTACTTTTGGCCCAGGGTTTTACATTAATGTACATTTCTTCCTATCATACTCTATTGGTGGTGGTTTTTAGTGTATGAATGCACATCCATTTTTATGTAGCTTTTAATTTTCATCTTTTTGGGCTTGGAGATGTGTGTGCATGTGTATGGGTTTTAGGAAATGCCTCCGATGTTAGTATCATGCCTATTTGTTGCTTGACTCCATCCCATGGCCTATTGGAGGCGGGCTTGCGGGGTTGCGGCTTGGGCCCCACTGGAACAGGTCATGACAGAGAGGTATCAGAGGAGCCGGTTCAACCTTAGGACTGAGAGTCTGTGAGATCATTTGGGGAATCAGTGTTAAGTGTTTTGAGTTTGGATTTCAAGCCAGGGACCCCAGTGTATGTACGGGCCGTCGACGCATCCATACAACAGGACTCTGATAACATGCTTTTAAACACGGAACATGAGAACACTAGTTGCAGGGGAAATTAATGGTACATTCATCATATAGGAATGGGTTGTGGTTTCCATTACCTTCTTAAGTCAGCTCTCCAGATGTAGTCACTAACTGAAAAAAATCATTTTTCTTTACAGGATGCATCCGCGACATTCACCCGCTAGGATGTAGCAGCTCAATCACAAGGATGACCCCCTCAGTGATGAAGCTTCGATACAAGGACCAGATCCCCCAGTTTTACCTTCCCATGGTGTGCCAGTTATCCCACCACCTGTGGAGCAGTTTTTAGTGTCTGCTATACCAATGGAGGAGGAGCGCAGGCTGAGAGAACTCAACGTGTTTTAGAGACAGAGACCCCTCAGGTTTCGAGGCGAGCCTGACCCTCAGGCATTAGAGGAATGGCTTGAGGCAGTAATCAGAGTCTTCCATTTGGTCAGGACACCAGCATACCAGATGGTGATCCTGGCGGTGAGCCTTCTGCAAGGCTCGGCAGGGTGATGGTATAGTTTGGTTATCCAAACTCATGACGAGGCGACTCTTGCGTAGTCAGAGTTTGAGCATCTATTTAGAGAGGAGTTTTCACCGGTTACCATGAGAGCAGTACATATACAAGTGCTTTTTTAGCTTCAGCAGGGCACCATGATGGTGGCTGACTATTCATCGAGGTTTACCAACCTTTCACGGTACTCGATGGATATGGTTAGGGATCATTACTTCAGAGCCTAGAATTTTGAGCAGGGATTGTGCAGGGACATTCAAGCTAGCATCATCCCTATGAGCATTCCTACTTATGTTGGGGTGCTCAAGTTGGATTTGGTGGTCGAGAGATTCTTGGCAGAGTAGAGACAACCAGTAGTTGTCAGTAGTGAGCAAGCTAGAGCAGAGACCTCTACAGCAGGGAGCTGACATCAGGGACCCAGGCCTGGGAGACGTTTTCAGAGGAGATCCCAGGATTGAGGATCTGCCGTACAGGGTTTGCAGGGTGCATCCAGCTAGCCTTGAGAGAGGTGATGTTACTCATCCGATGACATGGGACATATCACTATAGATTGTCTGACCCTACATACTACTGAAACATGAGAAGTGGATGGATCACTGAGGCAGAGGCAATGTATGGACCAGACAGATCCACGGGTCAGCAGACGTGGTAGAGGAGTTAGGAGAGTTTCTAGAGGTGGTTGTCATTTTGACATTTTTCCACCACCACCCCCAGGAGGTCCACCCAAGGCTCAGGGAGCTAGTGGACATCATCAGGGACAGCTGCAGGCTGTAGAGGCTTATAATCCAGGTACTCTTGGAATGATTAGAGGTACAATATGTGTCTTTTCTACATTTTATTCCTTATAGATAGACACACTTGCTAGTCATTCTTTTTTGGCTTCTTATCATGTTCGAGACCTTCGTATTCATATTGAGTCATTGACTCGTCCCTTATGCTTAGAAACACCTACTTGAGAAGATTCAGAGATCACACACCTTTGTAGACAGTGTAACCTAACCCTTAGAGGTGAGAGTTTCGGTTGGAACCTCTTGGTTGTAGAGTCGAGGCCTTATGATTTCATTCTTGGTATGTATTGTCTATCCACAGTTCATGCCCAGATTAACTATTTTAGGAGAAGGGTGTGTTGTGTTCGCAGTGATGGAATGAGGTGCTCCTTTATCGGTGAAAAGGAGACCCAGGAAGCGTAGGATGGACATGTGTGTAGGAAGGTACAACCGTTTTCACATCATTAGGATAGTCTAGCCCTTGGTGCAACAAACGTTACGAGTTTCCAGTTTCCAGCACTAGTGGTTGAGTACAAGGACGTCTTTCTGGAGGATTTCCTAGGACAACCTTCCCGTCGGGAGATAGATTTATGCATTGATCTGCAACCCAGGACGACACTGATATAAGCATCATCATATCGGATGGATCCTGCAGAGCTTTTCGAGCTGAGAGTGCAGCTGGAAGACTTGCAGAGGAAGGGCTTCATGAGACCCAGTGTTTCACAATGGGAGGCCCCAGTATTGTTTCCAAGAATGAATATGGGAGGTTGAGGCTGTCTTTGGATTACCGACGCTTGAATCAGGTGACCGTGAAGAACCAGTATCCACTACCGAGGATTGATGAACTCTTCGACCAGTTATGAGGGGGACGATGGTTCTCGAAAGTTGATCTTCGATCAATCTATCACCAGTTGTGAGTACGGGATAAGGATATACCGAAGAAAGATTTCAGATGTTGGTATAGTCACTATGAGTACTTGGTGATGCCCTTTGTCATGACGAACGCCCCGGTAGTGTTTATGGGACTCTTGAATCAGATCATTCAGCCCTATCTAGATCAGTTTGTGGTGTTCTTCCATGATGATATCCTTGTGTACTCTGTGTCTGAGGAGGATCACGTGAAGCACCTATTGATGAATCTAGACACACTATGATAGCACCAGTTTTATGAGAAACTCTCAATGTTTCAATTCTGGATACAAGAGGTCCACTTTCTAGGACACGTTATCTCAGGAGATGGTGTAGCAGTGGACCCATCCAAGGTAGAAGCAGTGTTAGCATGGGAGCCACCCCAGAGAGTGACGAAGGTGCGTAGTTTCCTTGGGTTGAAAGGATACTATTGGAGATTCATTGATGATTTTTTCATGATTTCAGCACCCATGACATCTTTTAACTAAAAGGGGAATCCATTCGTGTTGACCGAGAGATGCCATCAGGATTTTCAGCAGTTGAGGCAGAGTCTGAAAATTGCCCCGATCTTGAGACTACCAGAAGTGGTTGTCGAGTAAGTGGTGTTCTAAAACACATCCGGAACCGGGATTGGTTATGTCCTGAAATAGAGGCAAGCAGTGATTTCCTATGGCTCACGTTATTTGAGGCCACACAAGAAGAACTATGCGACCCATGATATTGAATTGGCAGTAGTAGTCTTAACGTTGAAGATGTGGTGTAACTACCTCATGGGAGAGTGGTTTACAGACTACTCTGATCAGAAGAGTCTTAGATATATCTTTTCTCAGAAGGATATGAATTTGAGATAGAGGCGATGGCTTGAGTTCCTCTAGGATTATGACTTTGAGATCATTTATACTCCTAGGAAGGCGAACACTGTGGAAGATTCTCTTAGCAGGAAATCCAGTTCGCGGTTGTTGGATGAGTCGACGAGGTAGTTGGCCTCTTTAAAGTTATCATTCGTGGATAGAGATGAGGGAGCTTGCCTTAAGTCGATGGTCGTTACCCCTCCACTCTTATAACGAGTCAGGGATGCACAGATCGAGGATGCCAGCTGTGAGACATTGTGTGCTCAGATATCTGTAGGCGATGCTGCTGATGGATATTCAATAGGTGGAGAGAAGGTTGTTCTTTTCATAGGGAGCTCAGTAGTAACAGTGACGTTGTAGGAGGAGGTTCTGAGGGAGTTCCATATATTTCCTTTGGCAGTGAATCCAGGCATGGGAAAGATGTTCCAGGACCTCCGACATTAGTATTGGTGGCCAGGATTGAAGAAGATTATGGCAGAGTTTGTTTCTCGGTGCCTTACTCATCAGCAATTAAAGGCTGAGAACCAGGTTCCTGCGGGTTTGACTCATCCCCTTGAGGTGCCAGAGTGGATGTGGGATGGTATATCCATGGACTTTGTGAAGGTTTTACCACAGACGTCTAGGGGACACGATGCCATCTTGGTGATCCTTGACTAACTCACCAGGTTGTCCCACATCCTAGTCATACTGGAGCAGAGTTCAGTAGAGAGCATGGGACACCTCTATGTGCACGAGATAGTTCAACATCATGGAGTTCCATCCACGATCGTCTCATATCGTGATGCCCGTTTCACATCCCGGTTGTGGAAGGGATTGCAGGAAGCTTTTGGGACTCAATTACGCTTGAGCACAGTGTTTCATCCTTAGAATGATGGATAGACCGAGCAGACCATCTAGTTTTTGGAGGATAATGCTACAATATTTCATACTTGACTTCGGTCATAGCTGGAAGGATCACCTACAACTAGTGGAATTAGAATATAACAACAGTTATCATTCCATTATTGTTGTGGGCCCATTAGAGGATTTGTATGAGTGTCCTTGCATGTCACCACATTGCTAGACTGACCAAGGAGAGTCAGCAATCATGGGCCCAGAGATGGTGCAAGCTACTATAGAGAAGGTGGAGGTCATCCTTGATCAGATTAAGAATGCATAGAGTTCGAAAAGGTATTATTCCGAAAGGAGACAAAGGCCCTTGGAGTTCGAGGAGGCAGACCATGTGTTCCTTCGGGTCTCACCTCGATGGGGATTATAGAGATTTGGCCGAGGCGGAAAGCTGTCTCTAAGGTTCATCTTCCCTTTTCATATTACGAGTATATTTGGAGAGGTGGCATACTGCTTGGCTCTACCTCCTCAAATGGACCCGGTACACGACGTCATCCATGTGTCGCAGCTGTGGAGATACGTGCATGATCAATCACATGTTATCGACTGGGGAGAGCTGGACATTGATAATGGAGTGACCTTTGCTGAGTACCTAGTGGAGATCGATGATCGGTTGGAGAAGATCCTCCAGGGGAGAGCTATTCCCTTAGTGTGTGTCTGGTGGCATCTTGAGAATCTCCAAGAGAGCACGTGGGAGAGAGAGGCTCAAATTCATGTGCAGTACCTACATCTTTTTAGGTAGACCTTTTTTTGGCTTTTCGGGGACGAAAATCCTAAAGGTGGGTGTGATGTAATGTCTATGATTTTTCCAGGTATTATTTTTACTATTATATAGGAATTATTTAAAGGTCGAGCATTGAGTTGGCATGCAGTTCCGAGGCCCGGTGAGCCCAGAACAAATGTCTAAATTTAATTAAATAATTAAATAACACACATGTGTGGTTTTCTTGAAAAAGTGGAATAACTCCTGAATGGGTTCTCAGATCGGAAATCTGAGGGTACGGTTGCGTCTAGAGCAGTGGTTTTACCCAAGAATAGCCCTAACATCAGCTAACGGAAGTCGGTGGTGAAATCTGGTTTTTGGATGTAACCGTAATAAAATATTTATTAAAAATATTTTATTAAAATCCATGCTGTAGCTAAATCATTATATTTTATCATTTTTAAATAAATTCTTTCGCAGGGGTCCAGGGTTATAGACCTCATAACCCTATAACCCCTAGAAGCTCTGGGAATGCTTTGGAGGAAACCCCCAACATGGCGACAATGTTCTTGATGAATTTCGCCGGTGAGGACAACACAACAATCGGATCTCCACAAACGAATATCGAGGATCCAGGTAGGATGTTTGATTTGTTATTTCTTCCCCATTCTTGACTCCTATAATGAATGTGGACAAATCCACGAACAGATTAGCCCGCGGAACTGTCGCATATTTGTGGGATGGGCTTTTGCGGGAATTTTGGGGAAAATCCTCATCCTTCGGATTATAATATATTGAATATTGTTTGTTTGATCTAACGGTGACAAATGCAGATCATCAAGAACAATGACCAAGGGTCATCCCTCTTGTTTGATTTTGTGAATCTCTCCTCACTTTCTTCGTGTGTGTTCTACACATTCATCGTGGAAGTATGAATGACAGATCGTTGCACATCTGTTGCGTGACACAACGATCCCAAATAGAAGATCTATAATCAGAACAACCCCACTGAGGTACGATTATGGTTTTGGCATATGAATCGAAGCATATTGGAAGATATAATTCTTCGAACGATTTCTGAACGAGAGGCCATAATTCGTTTTTGGAGTCGATCGATGGCTCAAATCCAACAGATTCGGCATCACAGCAACAAGGAAACATTAAACCTTGAGTTTCATGGCTATCGGGAAAGAGAAACGGAATCCGAAAGATAGGCCGAGGCATAGAGGAAGAAGACGATTCTAGAAACCTCTCGTCTAAACAATGTGTAGTATGGGCTACACGGAGTGTGTTCACTAGCAGACCACCTGGCGTGTACACTGGGAGTAAACGGACATGGGTTGGGTACACAACCAACAAACCTGACGTGTATACCCTTCCCCTGCCAGACCCTACCAGATACACAGGATACCCCATGTACTAGTACATGGGCAGGCGACACAGACAGACACCGTGTACGGGCATACGACCCGGGTACAGGGGTGTTTTCCAGTTGATAGAGCATGGCGTGTGAGTCGACATACACACAGTGTATTTTACTTTTTTGCACGACGATGATTTTCAAACACAATACGTTTACACAGGTAGTACCAGGTGTCAAGGAACACGGCGTCTGATCCTTCTACACGCTGTGTAGTTGAGTTCTACATAGCGTGGATGGATGACATGGGCCATTTACACCGGCAGTACCAAGAGTCAAGGATCATGTCATGTAACTATGCTACACGCTGTGTAACTTGTTCTACATGGCTGGAGCTAGTTTCCTTCTGTGACTTGGACTAGTTTCCTTAGGGTCTATCCACTTGGTCTTTCTCCTGAAGGATTATGGTATCATTTCCTACATACTAGAGTATGATCCCTTCATAAGGACTTCTTGAATAGATTTGTTGGAATCCCCTCTACGATACCTAGAGTCGGATCCTCTATTAATTCATGGAACCCTAAGTAGAGTTCCCGGTATCGACGTGACCTACATTACTCAGCCGAAGATCCTATGCTTAGAGGATTAGTTCAGACTGAGTTGTTGGAATCACCCTATAGCTGTTGGTTGTGATCCTCATCTGAGCATCATATTCTCAAGTACTTTTTGAGTGTGTCCTCCTGAAACAAGTACTTTGTATCTCACTACTCATATCTATGAGTGTGTTCTATTTGTTATATGCTTAGTGGAATCTTCTATATAGTTCTTAGTGGTGGTTTCGCGGGAGTCTTTGTATATGAGTATATCTGGATATTCTTGTTATTTGTTATGAAGACATTTACTATGAAGAGCTAACTATATCATTTCATTGTGGTATTTTTCCCTTGTTTTATTCTTTTATGGTTTCGGTGTGTCCTACTGGGTATTGTTATACTCAACCCTGCACGGCCTTCACCTCCACATGTCGTGTCTTGTACAGACGAGCGAGCCTTTGATAGGATTCTAGGTGGACCAAGACTGGACGGTGCTCAATGAGATCTGGCGGGCAGAGGCGTGTTCTTACAGCAACGGATTGCAGTTGCAGTACCTTTCTTTACAGGCTGGACTTTTTTGTAGACTCTATTTCGGTGGGCTTGTTCTTTTGGCCCAGGGTCTTACATTACTGTACTTTGCTTCATGTCGTACACTATTGGTTGGGTTTTTAGTGTATTCATGCACTACCAATTTTTTGTAGCTTTTACTATTCATCTTTGTGGGCATGAGGATTTGTGTGTGTGTGTGTGTACAGGTTTTAGGCAATGACTCCCATGTCAGTAGCATGCCTACTCAGTGCTAGTCACCAGCCCCTGGCCTATTTGATGCAGGCTTGGGGAGTTGCGGCTCGGGCCCCACTGTGACCGGTCGTGACAACATCCATGATACAATATATGTAATTTTCAGCATCCATTATCCATCTTTGGTTATAATAATAATTTTAAAGAATAAAAATAAAAATATATTCATGATTAATATTTCACAGTTTATGGAAGAATGATCCTATTTAACATTGTCAACATACTGATTTGGTTTGGACTTATAGAAGGAACATCCTAAAAATATTGAACATGAATATAAAAATTTTAATAAATTAAAATACATCATAACATACAGAATAAGAAATAATTATAATTTAATTAAAGAGTAAATTTTTTCTATACTGGTATAAAAATAATATAATTTTATTACTCATGATGGAAGATGATTGAACTAAATTATTCAAGATAATATGTGAAGGGATTTATTTTAAAAATATCATGTAAATTTTTTCTTTCCAATTATTTTTCCTTAATATCAAGACTATATTAAACGTTTTCAGGTATTTTCTTAATTATGAATAAATGGTTTATTATAGTAGTGTTTATAATAAATTTAAGTTTCATTATAAAGGATAATAAGGCAATATTTTTAACGTTTTCTATATGGGTTATTTTCATCTTTTTAAAAAGTGAAAAAGAATTTTCTAACCTATATTGATTGGTCTCCTCATCCTTTCGTCATATAAATTTTTCATTATAAATATTACACTAATATTAAACATTGATTATCAGATAATATTATATTATCTCTTTTCTGGGATTTTTGGTTTTATAATTTTATTCCACGGAAATGAAAATATTTTCCCATTTACATGAGATATCTAAAAATGCTATTGATTATGGGTTTGAATTAAAATTACAAAGAGTTTATTTAATCAAAAAGTAAGATATATGTCTTTTATTATTTTCATGGTTCTTGTGAAATTTATCTTAATCAAGGGTTTCCCCAATATATCTCTAAATAAGTGTGGTCCTAATATAGTTATCCAATTCATGGGGTAATGATGAGTATTTTACTAGTGATTGGTTACCCCTCTAATATGTGGGGATTATCCAACTAGATGATTCTTGTGTAAATTTTATTTTAATGGTGAATGTATGTCCAAGGTCCCATGGTAATTAGAAAATATTATTTCCATGGTTTATAATAGAAATATTATTATTTGAAGAGGTATGTATATGAGATTACATTTTCATTAAATAAATGTTATTACCTTTTAATGAAAACAGATCAATGAATTATTTTTCAATGTATGGTATTAATTATCTTTCTTGTCTTGTAAGTAAACCATATGATTTTCATATTTAACTTATTATTTCATATGATTTTTACGAAATATACGGATAAATTAGGTTGTTTTGTGGAAATAATATATGGATATTTTGACTATAATGTCTATTCTAAAAATATAAACATTCGTATTGATTTTTATAACTTACCAATGGACTAATGTGTTTCTTTATCTTATAACCCTTATTGTTGTTTTTTTCTCATCCCACATTTTCAAATTCTTTTTCTCAAAGTTTAAGGATGAGTATTAATGTTAATAGAACTAGAGTTTCACATATAGGAGTTAACTTTAATGAAGCTAGTATGTATTCATAAAGAAGATATTTTGTGGGAAAAATTTAAATTATATTATAATTTAAACTTTTTAATACAATGGATTCAATATAAAAAAAACAAAACCTATTAAGGTCATTTTTAATAAATGTGACTAATATATTGAATATATCTCTTAATTTATGGGATTGTTATGAGAGGGTTATTATATTCCCAACTTATCTTTTAATCACAAAAAGAGCCACCAGTTCCCATTATCCCATGGGATCCATTATACAAAAATATTACATTTTTTGGTTCCTTAGTTAAGGTATATAGGTTTAACATCAACACATTATTTTCTAACAGCTTCATTATTCCAAATTCAATTCTTTTAGATTTTAAATTTGCATTCTGTCTCATATATGAATCAATTTAGACTATGAGAATAATCCATGAATCATATTTATTCATATAAATTGACCCCTATTAATGATCTTTAAAATCCCATGATTTCAATAGAAGATGAGTATATTGGTAGAAATTATGATAGAAAAATCCTTAAAAAGCATCCAATCTAGTCCATGATAATTTATTTCCATGAACATATCTTTAAACCATTAAAAAATAGCTTGACCAAACAACACGGTGTATAAAGACACCTAATGCTACTATGGTGTCTCAATACTCCACAATATGTTATGAATATGATAAAAATAGCATTTATTAATTAGAGAAGGTGAATTTTTCATCGATGGTATTGGGGTTATTGAAAACAAAAATCTATTTGACATCCGTAGTTATGTGTTTTTTTATGGTTATGACTTCCTTATATTATGAATATATTGAGATAAAACTAGTGGAACATGATTTGGGAAGGTAAATTGGTGTTCACTATCACCTACCATTTTAATAACATGGGTATGAAACTATATTATAGTTTAATTTATTAAATACAATAACACTATATTTTATTCCACAAAATTTAAATTTTATCATTTATGTTATCAAAGGACTAATAATTTCATAACCCCATCAAATCATTCATAAAACATTCATTACTAGAAATTATTTTGAAAAATATTTTCAATGAAAATAGAATGAGCATAATTTAAAAATTAGTTTATGAAATATGGTTACTATTATTAATAATGGTTTTATTGGAAACTGAATTGAAAAAAAATTATACTAAGAAACTCATCAATGATAAAAAATAGAAACAATGTTTATTTTCTATTAAGGATATTTTTAATATAATAAACAAAAATATACCTATAATAAAGTGGAAAACATCATACTTGTTCATACCATGTCATGTATACTAAAAATTAAAGTGACTCATAGACTAGTAAAAAATACATTAGATGTTCAAAAAGGACCTAAACCATCCACAATATCTTAAGATTAAATCATATTTAAGATTTATAGGTATATGTATGGATCACTTTTGGAGAATATATATTCATATCTCTTAATTAATCTTGATATGTCTTGAACATCCTGAGTCAACCTAATAAGTCTTACTAGACACTTCATTACATGGCTTGATGTTTATAAAAAATATCAAAAAGATGGTATCTAGTGATGTACTATTAAATGAAGCCACCATTGGGAAAAAGTTTACCAATTAATAGTAATATATAAGTCGTATAATCTACTAGGAATCAAGAAGGGTGAAACTAAATATGAGATATCCATGTATAAGAAATAAATAGTTATAAACAAATAAAAAAGAAAAAGAAGGAATAATAATTATAGGGACATTATTTTCATCATTTTTTATATTTAATTAAATGATTTAATCCCTAAAAAATCAACATGTTGAGTTAATTTCGTTAATTTTGGATTTATGATGTGTTTTGGGCTAAAATTGGAAAACTGCTTAATTTGGAAATATTGACTGATTTTAATCACATTGGTAATTTATGAATAATGTTTAAAATATAAATTCAATTTATGTGATTCTATTTTTATTCGGTTAATATATTTATTTTATTCATCATTTATTTTTGGACTAGGATTTAATTCCTCCATTAGAGTGTCCGAAAAATTCAATCAATGTGGAAAAATATTTTAGATGACCGCATGGACCCCACCACAATAATTTGATCATAACTCGGGATACACACCTCAAATATGGGTGCTTCCAATTTTATTTGAACTAATATTAAATGTAGAGTTTGGATGCTGAAGGGTTTGAAGATTTTCCACCATTAAGGCGGCCCATGGATGTTAAAATTGTGAGGATGGAAAATGGAAACATTCCTATGGAATAAAATTTCAGTATTAATTGCCCATATCTCATACCACACATGGAGGATTAATCTTAAATTTTGTGATAAAACGTAAAATATAGTTTTGAATATCTTTATAGAATAAATCATTTCAAAATTAGGCCATTAAATTGGCCTAACATGGTCCAACATTCGGTGGGTAGAATCTGCTTGAAATCATAAAGAGGAATTATGAAGATCATCAATTTGAAGACCAGAGGATAGAACCCCCTTGAACAATATAAAGAGGATTTCACCCATGATGAGGATGGAGTTCGACACCACAATCGGAGAGGGGAGGAATCCAAGGGGCCTTGTGAAAATTCTCCTTCAGAATCATTATGTTTCATTCTTTTCTTTTTCTAAAATTTTAACTGTCTCTCCTCTCCTGTATCATCTCTCTTACCTCATCTATGGAGGGGTAGTTTCATTTGAGTGATCAGAATGAGGGGAGTCTGGACCTATGTGTTGTGTTTCAGTTCTTGTGCTTAAAATAAATCAAATTTCTTCTTCTTTCTTATTATGGTTTCAATTCTTAATTTAGTATTAAATTCGAAATGAGGTAGTGTTAGTTTTTGATTCTAAAATTATAAATTGCTTTGGTCGATGATCACATCTCCCTCCACGCAATTCAAATATGTATATGGAGGAACAAGATTAGGGTTGGTTGGTGATTTCTCGGTGGTTGTCAAGCACATGTGTAGGATTGTATGTTGAAATTTGGGTTTATTAGGGAATAACAATTCCAGGTCTGTGATTGCACTAATTAATCAAGAGACCTTCTACAACCCTAAACACATTATAATGAGGATAGAACAATCTATGGTTTTAGATAGTAAAATTCTCATCACATATATCTGACCAATGGAGAGAGATGACTCGGTAGATGAATCCCTCTCTTACCAGTTTAAGGAAGAAGAAGATATTAAATTTTCAATCCCTGATGGCACGACACTAGGTCTAGCAAAATGGAATCCGATCACAATCTTTATCATTTGTTAAAACAAATCAATTAAAGATTTTTTTTCTATCATAGTCATTCAATTTAACTAAAAACAATCTTTTTCATAAATCCAAAAAAAGTGAAAACCTTGTTTTGTGTGTACTCCTCTTCAGTAGACTACATAGGATCAACTGCTATACACTACTTAGGTAAATAAAATATTGTTTTTCGACGCCCCATGACAGCCGTGCATCAAACTTGGCGTCGTTGCTAGGGAGGCAGTGCCACAAGATAATTGTAAATATTTTAATCTTTTGAAATAAAATAAAAACAAAATAAAATTCATTGTTGTTTTCAAATGATTATATAATTAATTAATCGAATAAATACCCACTAGGGATAGAACCAATTATCGACTCACCATTTTCCATGGAGGATGGTCTTTATTTTCTTATTTAATAGGTGAGGTTATTTTGGAAGTCAAATAATGAGGAACAAACATTTAAAAAATTCATAGTTGGCCTGGGGGAGGACATGAAGAATGATATTTTTGAACCAGTGGCCTGAGAGCTAACTGAGTTCTCCCATTACTTTCCAGAGTTTTATAAATTTTCCAATGTCCAAAAAGATCCCCCCTTAGACTTCCCTGATTTTTCAATGGAGATCCAAGAAATGGAGGACACTGACTACATACCTCTAACTTCTACTACTCAACTCCAAGTGGTGCTTTCCAATGAAGAAGATATTGAAGATGAAAAAACATACGGAGATAATCTTTTCATGAACTCATTATCTTTTAATCATGTTAAAAATGAATTGATTATTACTTAACCTTGTTTTAATTTTTCATTTTCTTACAACATTTGTATTTCCTTGGAGGAAGATGATGAAAAAGAATATTCATCTAAAGAGGAACATCTGGATCTCCCCAAACATGTTGATCATTTATTAAAGGGTGTTCAAGAAGCGAACAATGTGGATTTTGCTGAGGAAATAGAGGAATAATACATAGACATTGAAGGTTATGAATTTGACATTGACACTTCATCTTTTAATTTTGTTCAAATAGAATTACATTCCATCATTCCCTTTGATTTTTCTATTGATGTAGCATACCTTCAGCGACCACTGGAGAATAAAGAAGATGGTGTTCAAGCAGAACCCAAGATAGAGGAGTACTCATTCATTGTCTTAACCCCACCATGCATGTTGTATCTCATTACAGTAGGGGTGGACTTGGTGTATTTTATCGATGGAGTCCTCAACAAAGAGGAATAAGTGCATAGTGGGAAGAAGTATTTTTGTTGGTTTATGAGCAAAAAACGTCACCCACCATCAGATTTGGGATAATTGATTAGAACTGCCCATCTGAAGGTAGTCAAAACCCAGGGACCACATGGGGGATTGAACCAAGATCTATCCTTCTATTCTCATCTTATTTATACATTTCTTTCTTAAAAAACATCTTATGTTTTTTTTGTTTTTTGGGTTTTCAGAGTGAAACACGTAGGAGCTTAACTCAAAGTTGCACTACCAATAAGCTAGGTTGTACCTCTACTTTATAGTTAAATGATTTCTGTGATTAATTTTCTTGTATTATGACATGTTAAATAAATTTAAATGAATTTAAAACACTACATCAATTATTTTTGGGAGAGGGAATCTTGTAGTCTATGATTTTTCAGAAAATTTAAATTTTTTTACTTGTTCCAACAACATTAAAAAAAGATGATACCGGGAGGCACCCCGCATTTCCCTCATTGTCCACTTGTCCTCTTAGTCATTTACCAGCATGATTGAACATGCATGAACTATCAATTGTTTTCATTCTTATATTTCTGGTCCATTAATAAAGAAGCTGTAGTGTAATTACTCGTCATAAAGAAAATCATCCATTTGAAAGGGGAGTAAGAGTTTCAATTCTATATTATCCAACTTTAATCCCCACATTTGTCATCTTTTAAAGAGTTTGTTAAAAAATTCATACCCACGATTGAATTCAAGTTTTACTTTACTTATCTAGGAGACATGAGTTTATTAGGAATCCAATAATGCAATGTTATATATTCCAATGGTAATAATATTGATTGAGTAAAATAGATAATCATATGATTAAATTGAATCATGAATATTGAAATGAGGACTCATGATTTGATGGGATTAATTGATTCATGTAAATTAAATTTCCCTTCCATTTTTCAATCGTTGAATTTTTGAAATTCATGTGAATTAATTTTTTATTATTAATCATGCAATTAGTGATTTTCTAATATCATATTCCCATTCCCGAGAGGATTTCTAGACCAAATATTTCCTATTTTATCTTGATCATATTTGTTGAGTGATCTTGGGACATTCCACCTGCTTGAACTTGTATTCAAACCTGTCAAAGATATGAATGTGAAAAAAAACATTTAAAATGATTGAGGCACTACATCGGCTAGCCACATATTTACCTGAGACCCACCCTTATATTTATCCTTCATTATCCCATATAATCCACGAATTTCCTTATAGGTTTAAGCCACATAACAAGCTAATATTTCCTTACCTATCTACACTTATATTATTTTTTCATGAATATTTCATGTTTGAGTGTGGGGGAAGGGCTATTCATGTTCGTTCATTGGGATGTATATAATTTTGAGTGGAGTAAGGTGTGCATCATCATATTTGGAAATGTATTATTTGAAAATTGGGAATGAGTTATCATTTCATTATGCTTCATTCATGTCAACCAGTTCTCCATAAAAAAAAGGGAATTAAAATTCAAAATAAATTTGTGCTTGTCTGGAGATTTAATAAAAAGAGAAAAATAGTGGTGTGCCTTTCTGGAGCTTTAAAAATAAAGGGAGAACATGGATAATATCATTATTTATAATCATTTATTGACTTATGTATCATGTCATTAAATGGGGGATGGTGTTGTGATTCACATTCTGAAGGGGATTTCATTGAGGTTCATCATGTGTTTTCACATGAATAATCATTAATTGTACTTAAGTATTAAACCTACTACTTCTGGAATTAAATTATTTCAATCATTTACCAACCAACCCTAAGCCACAGATTTATTTGAACCTTTATTGCAAGTCCTTGTGATTTTATGTGTGTTTTGTCATTATAAAGTGGAGAAAGCAGTTCCTTTACAATCCTATGGATAATGAACATGTTCTCATGATATGAGAATAACTACACTATTAATTATATCATGAGTGATGAGAGAGAAGATTCAAAAGAGAGGTAGATCATGATTTGGAATGTTTAATAATAATAAATTGAGAAGCTTGAGTGAATGAAAGGAGAAGCTTCATCATATTTCAAAGGGGAAAAGTAAAATGCACAAATTGATTGTTTCGTTGAAAAAAGAGAAATAAAAATGATTTTTTTGTGGAACTAGAAAATTATATTAGACATTGATAATCATTTGATTTTATTTCATTGAAATGTTAATATTGGTAACATTGGTTCCCTTTGAATACATTGTTGAGATTTTATGCTTTAGGATAAGCATAGTTTAAGTGTGGGTGAATTTATAGAGATAATATTTTCATCATTTTTTATATTTAATTTAGTGATTTAATCCTAAAAAATTGAACATGTTGAGTTAAGTTCATTAATTTTGGATTTATGATGTGATTTGGGCTAAAATCGGAAAAATGCTTAATTTGGAAATATTGACATATTTTAATCACTTTGGTAATTCACGCATATTGTTAAAAATATAAATCCAATTGATGTGATTATTTTTTTATTCGGTTAATATATTTATTCTATTAAACATTTATTTTTGGACCAGGATTTAATTCAGCCATTAAAGGGTCCTAGTAATTCAATTCATGTGGACAAATATTTTGGATGACCGCATGGATCCCACCACAATAAATTGATCATAACTCGGTCTACAAACCTTAAATTGGGGTGATTCCAATTGTAGTTGAAATAATACTAAATGGGGCGTTCGGATGTTTATGGTATCGTAGATTTTCCACCATTAATGCGACCAATGGATGCTGAAATTGTGGGGAAGGAAAAAGGAAACATTCCTATGGAATAAATTCTCATTCTTAATTGCCTATATCTCGTACCAAACATGGATGATAAATCTGAAATTTTGTTATGAAACGTAAAACATATTTTTAAATATCTTTATAGAAGAAATCATTTCAAAATTCGGCCATTAAATTGGCCGAACATGGTAAAATATTCGGTGGGAAGAATCTGCTGGAAATCTTAAAGAGGAATTTTGAAGACCGGAGGATGGCACCCCATTGGCCTATATAAAGAGAAGTTCACCCATGCTAAGGAGGGAGTTAGACACCACTATCAGAGAGGGGAGTAATCCAATGGACACTCAGGGAAATTCTTCTTTAGAATCTTTCTATTTCTTTCTTTTATTTTTCTTTACTTTAAAATGTCTCTCCTCTCCCGTATCATCTCACTTACCCCATCCATGGAGGGGTTGTTTCATTAGAGTGATCAAAAAGAGGTGAGTCTGGACCTATGTGTTTTGTTTGAGTTAATGTGCTTAAAATGAATGAAATTTCTTCTTCTTTCTTATTCTGGTTTCAATTCATAATTCAGGATTAAATTTAAATAGTTGTACTATTATGTTTGGACTCTAAAATTATAAATTTCTTTGGTCGATGATCACATCTCCATCCACCCAGTTCTAATCTGTATTCAGTGGAACAATATTAGGTTTGGGTGCGGATTTCTTGGCTATTTTCAAAAACGTGTGTAGGATTGTATGTTGAAATATTGGTTTATTAGGGAATAACAATTCGAGGTCTGGGATTGCTCTAATTAATCAAGAGACCTTCTACAACCCTAAATACATTGGAAGGAGGATTGACCAATATAAGGCTTTAGAAAGGAAAATTATCATCACATCTATCTGAGCAAGGGAGACAGAGGACTCGATAGATGAATTTCTCTCTTACCAGTTTAAGGAAGAAGAAGATATAAAATTTCAAAACCATGATGGCACAACACTAGCTCTAGCCGAACCCAATCTGATCACCATCTTTATCATTTGTTTTAATCAATCAATTAATGATTTGTGTTTCCCTCATAGTCATTCAATTTAATTAAAACAAATCATTTTTAGAAAACCAACAAAAACTGACAACCTTGTTTTGTGTGCACTCCTCTTCCAGAGACTACCTAGGATCAACTATTATACTATAATTAGGTAAATAAAATATTGTTTTTCCACGCCCCACGATAGGCGTGTGTCAAATAATAATAAGTTGTTAAAGTAAAAAAAATTTAATGAATACAAAATCAATTTTATACCTAACAGAAATTGTTATAAAATAAGTGGATATATAACTACAAATTATTAATATGAAATATAGAACAATAATAATCAACACATAGAAAAATTGGCCGATACATACACTTCCCAAAAATAAAGAATAGTAATACCTCTATTTAATGTCACCATGTGACCCATGGCCACTAAACACATACACAAAATTCATGAATGTACTGCTCAAATTTTATCCAACCTATAATCAAAACAATGTAAATTATATAAATACATTATAGATTAAATTGTGTGTATGTAAATCCTGAGCAAACAATTGTAGAATAGTTTCATCAAAGTGTCTATATATTTCCTTTTATAAAACAATTCAAAAATTCCATTTGGAACATCATGCATAAAATAATTTTTTATAAATGGAAGGTACAATAAAATAGGTAGCATGCATCTAAATACTTTTCAATTAAAAATTTGAATCATTTTCTATTAAATGAAAAACATCATATCATCAAAATCATGATTTCAATCCCATTAACATATATTAATCATTTAATTGAAATTACTCTTTCAAAATCAATTTGTTCAACCATGGTGTGGAATCCACCCTATATAAATTAAAATTATTGAAAAAATTTTAGAAGTGTACTTACAACCTTTTGATAAGAAAAAACATTCCCACTTTACTACATCAAAACAGTATGAGAAAAAAAATTTCCAACAAGTTTGAATCATATGTTATGTAAAAAAAAGATATGTTATAAACAATGAGATCCATCAAAGGAAAAGATTAATTTAAAAAAAAATCTATATCCGATATTTTTCAACAATATAAAAATATGAATTGAGGAAAAAATCCAGGATTGGAGTAAAAATTAACAAATGATTTCATAAAAGACTGCTAGTTTTTAATTTGAACATTATTGTAAAACTCACTTATGGAACACCAAAAATAGTATTTTCTGAAAGAAGGTTTACATAATAGGATCAAATAAAACTTTCTTGCCTTACCTATCCTGTCTAGGTGGCTCTCATTGCATAGTATGAGAATAATAACCAGTATGGAACTATCTAGTTTATCCTTTATACGAATATTAAAATTAATTACCTAATATTCATGGGATATAAATCATGGGTTTGTGAGAATTTTACATGCATGATATATGACCATTTTTTGAATCTCAAATAAAACATGGGTATAAAAACTCATCTCACTTCATACATTCTCTTACAAAACATCTCATTTTAGAACATATAAAAAATTATCAAATAATAATTAATTTAACAAATAAGAAATTAGATAAATTTTAGTAATATATAACATAAAAGGAATCTCAAAAAGGATTTACCATCATCATAAAAAATCATTTATACAATGTTCCAAAGAAGACAATAAGTTCTCTAGGGATAGAGAAGTCAAAAACATCATTTTTAAAAGAAATCACGAGCCAATCCAAACATTAGAACAAGTTATTCTTACCTTGTGATTATTTTGAAATACAAAACACCACTTTAAATAATAAACACCCTTACATCATAATTTTTTATCTATATAAACCTAAACATGTCTAAACCCAAAATTTACTATAAAAATATTAATCTATCATTGGAATACTTTTTACAAAAAAATTTCATGAAAACAATTCTACAAATTAATAGTAAATACTTTTTGAAAACACTGTCTATGGACCATTTGAAAAACGTCAAAAAGTTTTCATATATTCGTCATCGTTATAATTTATATATGTATCTCCATAAAAATTGAATTTAAAAATAATATCATTTTAGGAAAATTTTCCGTAGTTGAATTTCAAAAAAACATTCTTCTCCCTAGTGGTGACCACTCTCCTTCAATTTATGTAGTATATCCATTCTATGGATATTCTTATACTATCCCAAAACAAAAAAATCCCCATGATTGGATTCATCCTAAATAATAAATTTGATTAAAAAAAATTTTAGTTTCCATTGGGGGAAATAATATTTATGTCAAATGTATAGCGGTTTAAGAGTGAAAAAATCAAATAGGGGGGATTTTTCATTGAAAACTACTGGGAATATAAGGATAAAAAGTCATGGATGTATGGATGAGAAGAACTGTAGATCCATTGATCTCTCTCATCGACATCCACACAAAAATGGGTAGAGGGGAGGGCTAAGAGAACTTAATATAAATGGGTGCATAATGGGAAATTCACTTTTTAACGATTCTTGGCAGTCTAAATGATTGGGTGAGAAGATTTGAGAAACAATTTTACATCTATAAATATTTCATTATATATAGTTTCACTCATCGCCTAGTTACCTCAAATATTTCTACATAACTATGAACAATCCACATGTCAGTACTCTATACATATGTCATTTCATATGTTTTGGTTGCAAAAATTGAGAAACCATGCTCTAACGAAGAGAACTATACTATTATATTATCACATTAAATACATAGTATCGATACATGGTTAAAAATAATCATTCACCAACTATGTCACCAGGCCATTTCTCCCCATTTTCAAATACTTGAAATTAAAACTCCTGAAAGACTCTCCAAATTTCAATAATATACCACAATAAAATCATTTTTAATATAAAAATTTCTTGGGGTGTCATATGATGTCACACACTAGAGCCATTATTTATATCCAAAACCATTCTATAAGGACTTGACCTTGATTCGTGAATGGTCTAAGGTCATTTCACCAAAATACCTTAGGTGAAAATTCAGATCAGTAGAGTCTATTGTATATCTTGAGTGGTAAATTTAAAATGTTTTTGGAAATGGTTTACACTCTTTGACATTGAATCAATATAAAAACAAATAAATTAAGAGACTAGTTTAAATATTATCATGTCCACTAGTAACATTTGACCTAAGGTGTCAAAATACATATTTTCACAAATGAATCAACAATTCATAATGTTACAGAGTGAAAATGTGACACGATAACAATATGAACTTGTAAAAACATAATACCATGGTCAAAAGAATATATAAAATCCATAAATAAGTGTGATAGAAGACAAAACACAATTTATATACATGATATAGAAAATTATAAAATCACAAGTGTTGACCATATATTTTAGGATACAGATTTTCTACTCAGACAGGACATCACCCCTATTGTGATAAGTTGAACTCCATTTTACAAGAGAACAAAGATTCTACCAAAAAATTTACAAAATTACAAAACAACCCATCTTTAATGATAAAAAAATTCTCAATGAATCCCTATAAAGCTTAATAATTTTTTAAAAATATAATTTTCCAAATTCGTCTAATGATTAAGAGTAATTAATGGGTAAGGGATGACTTCTCTTAATCATGTGGTCCAAAAGATCCCATATAGTATCTAAACCATTAAATGATTCGAAAAATATTTTCAAAAAATATATCTATATCTCACCTCATATCAATATTATTATTGTTTTTTAACACACAAAAGAATATGTTATATAGTTCTTCTTTCAAAAATTTGGAAATAAGTCTGTTAAATAAAACTAGTGATCAAATATTTCATACAAAATGAATAAAACTACCTATGAATAACATGATAAATTTTGATACACCATGGTGAATAATGAATAAAAAAATTTAAATTCCATAACATTTCTTCCACATACTCATAATAACCACTCATCTTCAATGGATATAAATGATAAAATGGGAATCATAACACCAATCCTAAAGAGTCACCATGCTATAATTTCTTTCATTAACAATGACATAATCAATGAAAAAAATTGTGTTCACATGAAACATTAAATAAGATATGATGTCTACTCAAAATGGGATAAACTATCCCACAATTATCCTTAGTAACATCCAAATAAATATTATCCCTCAAATTCAATATTCTCTTTTAATCCTTCACCTCCTACACCATTTCCTCATGAGATTTCATAGTAAATGTTTATTCGAAAATGTTACCATATACATGATTATATTATAAAATATGTTCTGTATACTATAGATATTATATCCACTAATACTACTTCATATTTCAATCACAATGAAAATGATATATTTCACGTATTTAGGGTTTTTATATACCCTGAGAAAATCTGTAAACAGACTATGCCTCCAATATGTTAATATTTTCATTATCACAACTTAATTTAAGTCATTGTTTAAATTATTATATTCTTTAGAAAAATTCTGTCATGAACCATAGAATACCCCATAATTATTCTACTTGGGTATAGAACCGATAACCACTAATGAGTTATCAAAATTTACCAGAAACCCTCCATTTGGATAAGAAAGAATCAATATAAGAGTAGTGGTTATCCTTTTATTTAGTTCATGAAATGTCACTTTACAGTAATCATTCCACAAAAACATGACTCAATTATTCATAATTTATTTATTAGATCTGTAATAATAAAAAACTCTAGAATAAAAAAATGGTACGACCTTGAATGTCCTTGAAAACTCATAATCTCAGACATGTCCATTGGAAATTCACATGAGATTACAGCCTACCTCTTTTCAAATTCTAAAAAAATTATAGCTTCCAATATAAAAAAACAAGATAATTAACTTTTTTTATATGTAAAAAATATTAATAGAACATATCCAAAAGGTGATTCTCTATTAGTGTCTCTAAAATAATTCTATGATGTCTTCCATGACCATTAAATGTTTTTAATACATAAAAAGTGTAGCCCAATATAATGCAAAAAAATGTAAAAGAATAGATTTAATATCTTTTTCATTATATCCACAAACACTGTATGGATATTATTATTATAAAAATTCATGACTATATACGTGATGCTTCAATAAAATCATCAAAATGACTTTTCTGGAATTTACTTCACCCATACTCATAACTATTATTTAATAGAAAATAAATTAATTCTGGAAAAACATTTGGACAATTTAAAATTATTAAATTAATAAAAATTTCATTGTAATGAATCTGTTTTTTATTTTTACGTGAATTATCTTCCTGTAGTTTACATATGAACATGGACATCTGTATTCTTTATTGGTGAAGAGGACTTGTGCACCCTCGAGAGATGTGTTAGGTCCGAATGAACCATTATCCTAAATATCTTTCTGGAGAATTTTTTGTGCCCCTATCATGGATAGAGATATAAAATACGGTGGAATAGAAATTTTTTATATTCTATATAATAGATCTATATATAATTCCATCTCTAATTTAAGGGGAATATTAGAAAAATATTCAGAATACATATCAATGAAATGATTAACCACTTTCATCAATACTCTGTGATTCTCAAATTAAACTTACCAATGCACCATAAAATCCATTTTTATAGTACTATGTAAAAACTAATATTAATTTAAACCTTATATGGCTAATTTTTATTCAGACTCCCTAATAAATGTATAATGGATTTCAATCATAGAGAAGATAGAGTTCCAACTTTGATAACAATCAATATGAGTTCATAACTAGGATTACTAATATATACCCAAAATTAAATCAAAAAGATTAATAATAAAGAAAAAAAACAAATAAATATTTCTTGTTACCATAATAATATTATAATATAGAAATACGTGATTATTTTATACTCTCCTTCCAGATAGAAATCAATGTCTCATCATCAATGCTGATACCTCCACTTTCATACATAAAATAATTAAAAGTTTCTTTGAAATTAAATAATGAGAGTCCCTAATATCAAATAAGTCAAACAATATATAGAATATGATGCTAAAAATATCACCTCTCACTATAGAATGTCCCTCTCCTACATTAACTATAGAAGAATCTTCAATATATATATTCTATATACACTCATAGAGACCTTCAAATAGAAATTCCTTACATGAAGACGGTATAATTAATTCTTGAATCTGACAACCTATTATTTTTACTAATATAAAAATACCTATAGGTCTTTGAATTTTCCCAATGATAGTTCACTAGATTGGGAATGAGATGACTATGTCTATCAAGATAACTAATTTACAATCCCCATATAATTCTCCCATTGAATCTCAAAATATACACAAAGTGACCACATTTGTAAAATTTCACTGATTCAAAAGTATAACTGGGTTTTCTGTTATACTATTAATATCAATTTTTTATTCTCCATTTGTTAATTTGATATGTAAAATTTCCACCCTAACCAACCAATAAATATCCTAAATTGATCATGTCCTCATGATTCTTCTTTATACCACTAGAATATCCCTCATGGGCACTTCGGGTGGGTAGTTAATCACCCACAACCATACATCATTTAGAATTTATTTCATCAAGGGTATAATTATTCACAACCTTGAAGAGTTTAAAATTATTGAACACCCTCACTCGAGTATAATGATATTCATTTATTATTATTTCAAAATAAAAAAACATTTTATCTTATCCCTACTCACGTAGAGAGAATAATGGAGCAGGTTGGTAAATCTTGATACATACTCTATCACCCTCATCATATTATAGTTAATGTTTATAAAAACATATTTAATTACAGAATAAATGGTTTCTGGTTAAAATTTTGTAGATAATTTCTCATAAAAACCCTTCCATGTCAACTCGTGATCCTTCTTCCCTTGAACTAAAACATCATACCATTTACATGAATATCCTTTTATTATAAAGGTTTCAAATCAATCAATGCGATGCATAGGTTCCATTGTGTTCTAGAATGTTTGATGGATATAATATAACTATTCATCGTCATCACATAGCAACACATCACATGAAAAAGATAGTGGGAATGAAACTGAATGTACTATATGAAATCCATAGATCTAGTTTCTTATAATGGTGCACCCTATCAGTTCCCCTGATGTTTCTATGAAATACCCTCAAGTAAATTTATTTTCATTTCAAGTATAATGGATGTAGTTATATGAATATAACCTTATATAATTGTTTTAGGTTGTTAATTTAGTTGAATACTATACATTTAAGGATAGAATATGACTAGATTATCCTTCCAATAAGGAATATCCTATTGAAATAAGGTTAACCCAATGAATATCATGCTCCAACCCCTATCTTTATATCATTGATTATGATTTCTTAAAAAATCATGAAATAATATAAATTATAGTTAGAATTATTATTAATACTTGATTTGAAAATAAAAATGATATGTATAGATACAAATGACAAAAATGGGAATTGTTTAATCAAACAGATCATTTGAAAATTAATATTAACCAAATAGTAACTACAAAAAATTTGGAAAGATAATATTTATTTGTTATTGAAATATGAGTAGATATATATCCCAAATTGATTCAGATAAATAATTTTAAAAACCATTAATCGAATATAACATAACATATTTTCATGTAAATTCTTATTCATAAATTCTAACACATACTGAAATATACACAAAGGAATAATTATAAGGTATAAGAATCTACAACAGAATGAATCATACCCCAAAAAATCATTCTTAAACCAATGATAAATAAGTATATTTATAGATTAATTTTTGATTACTGAATGTTCTATCTCCTTGAATGAAGAAAAGCAGGAGTCCCAAATGATCTCTATTACTATTTTGGAACTACCTAGTCAAGTTCCTAAGAGTATAACACAATCCACCTAAAAGCCTCACATGTGATTCTTGATCCACAAAGTTAGGTATAAAAACTAATAGATAATATGTTGGATAATGAAATGTTATTTTAATTATGTAGTATTTAACAAGGTTATTAATAGATCATGCTAAAAAGTCGGCATGACATATTCATGTGGAGGACATACTATATATAAAAAAGTGTCATTAATAAAGAGAACATGTATGCTACTACATGCTTGTTATAACTATAAATTTACATAATAATTAATTGATATGTATTTTCATTCTCAATAAAATAATAGTCCAAAAATATATATAATAAAACCCCCTTCTAATTTAAAGTATAACCCATATACACATGGTATCCAAAAAGGGAATAAAAATAACCTCATGTCCTCTCAATGATTATAGTGATTTATTTTCCTAAAATTTATCCTAAAATTATATATAAGGATCCAAATTAATATATTTCATTGGTCTTCTTCCTTAACTAGAACATTTGTGAGAAGATCATGACACATCATAATGGCGAATTTGTAGGGTATGGGTACATTGTTCCAACTAGGAAGCCACCACTGAACCCATACCATCCTATCATAATACCTTTGATTTTATAAGAAACATAATGTTTACAGGGAAAAAATATCTAAATAATAATTATCTTATAACATATGTGCTGAAGTTATGTATACCAAAATGCTCATGGGATTAATATCTAGGAATTAAAAACCCTCTAATTAGTCTAACAATATCTACATCACTCCACCCTTGGAATTGATGTCAATGAATCAATGCACTGGTGTATACCTATGGAGACCTGAATAAGTTCTAGAGGCACATCAATATAGGAAGGGTAAATAATTTTCTATAAATAATTGTGAAGGAACCATAGTTCCCATAACAATATAAGTCATGCTTCATAAATAGATTCATGGAACATAAGTTCTTATCCAATCATATAAACATATATCATGTCTTGTTATCATACACATATCTATTCATAAAATGTGTGTACATGCCAACTCATTATCCCCTCATTAGGCTATTTAAGAACTTATATGAAATCTATAACTATACTAACATATCATACCCTCTATAAAACATGGATCGTCTTATATCACTATAAAAATGTAATGAGAATCATTTTGGGCCATATTTTTAAAAAACATGATATATATATATATAATATCATATAATAAAAAAATTATTTAATATTAAAAATGAAATCAGTTTGCCTATATATTATATTCAATATTTACATTTAATATATATTCTTATAATTAATCTTTTAAAATATAAATTGATTTAAATATAAAAATATATAAATGTATAAAATTTATAACATATGAGTCTTAACAAATTTAAAAATTTGAATACAAATTTCATTTAAAATAATCTGTGTATATGTGTGCATGTGTATTAATTTATGTGCTTTGTTTCCTTAATCTATCATTCAATAATGAAATTTAATATATATATATATATAATAATAATAATAATAATAATAATAATAATATATATAATATAATATCTCTATGCTCATATTTAATATTTTTATAAATTTATATATAGAGAAAGAGAATAATGATTATCATTGATAAAATTTCATTTTATAGTAACATGTCTCTATATTTAATTCAATTTCCAATAATTGTGTATATTTTAAATGCTAATGATCAGTTTTATCATCATTCCTGACATGGTCTGCAATATATCCTTATATTTTCCACCCCATAGGATATATATTTTTGAAAAGTGGTAGAAGTCTACAACTAACCCTTGGAGTCATTATTTCCAGTACCACTACATGAAAAAAATTTTAAATAAAAAATAAATAATACCACATTAGAGTAATCATATAAAATTATAACTAAATTGAAACCCTCAATAATAATAAACCACAACACGTTATAACATAAATGATTTCCCATATTTTACAACTATAAAATAAAGACCAATCATTAGGTTGATCATCATAAATTTAAATTGAATCGAAATATATGGAGATATTCTACTATAATCCAAGGTCCCTCCTCAAACTAGTCTCCCATTATTCATCAAACTACTCTCTCTACATTGTTCATATAACTCATGGCCTAGAAGATAAACATAATTTCTGCACAGTCACTAGATCTCCAAAGAATGGTGTGACCATAAAACGTTTTTGGGAATCACTAATTTGTCTCTTATTTATAAAATCAAATATAATTAACTTATTTGTAGAAAAAAATCAAAAATATCATAAAACATGTCATAAACATATCCAGGTAATCATGTGCTAACTAGTCTACCGCGAGACATGACCCCACCTCTATGAACAAATGTCGATAGTCACGTCAACCATAGTCATCATAAGAGGGAACCCATTAAGGAAAGCCATTAAATATACATTCCAAATCACATCATTAACCCATTAGGGGAAACTTATAATAGGTCCAATCATGTGTGCATAGTAATAACTATACACCCTATAACTATGAATTATCCATTACATGGGAATAGTGAAAACGTGAGAAGGGCCATATTCACTCACAATTCCTAGGCCCCATTCTAATAACTATTTAGAAATACAGCATTATCATCAATATAAGGTATCCAAAATTCATCTTGTAAATTATATAAAATATCATATTCATTGTAGTAAATAATGGGGATCATCTCACTCTTTCCATGATCTTTCTAAAACTCAAATATAATAAGAACCTTGTTTGTGATAATATATATCACTGTTTTTATGTATTTAGGAGACAACATCAACAACTGTATAAAAAAATTTCCGTTAGGTATAAAATAGTAAACAGGTAAGTTATATACCTCACCCTATCTCTCAACTATGGATAGATCAAGGTCTAGCTCTTAACTAGTGGATAAACTATAGAACACAAAATAACATTACATGAAGAACATGTTCATCAATACCCATTAACCAAATATAAAAAAAACACTCACCACGATTAGAATACATTTGGATATACCAATAGTGAACCATCTTGGTTTGACCCTCATTTCTCCCAAGACAGCTCACCACAAGGCCTAAAGTGCATTCTTAATCACCACCAGACATCAATAAGCACAAAGGTATCATCAAACACAACTATATGAATGGTTTCTCACAAAAGAAACAAGAAAAAACATCTCATGTATGACAATATAAGATAAAATATTAGATTAAATTATGGAATAAGTGGTACATATCCTTGATACATAACAAAAACAATAAAAAATGTTAATCATATAAAAAAACCAAAACCAAATGGAAGACTCCATGTGACCATCAATCACAACCATCCAAATCAATCATAAATAGACATCGAACCAGATATGTGGTCATGACACAAGATATCATTCCATTTACATGGATACTAAAAACCATATCTATATACACTCAATGGAATATGCATGGGGTTGAGAAAAAACCTTGTAGGATACCACTATAAAATAAAACAATGTCTATGTCTATGTAATTGTAAATTCTAATATTAATGAAAAACATGTTTCAAAAAGAATTTTATTTCAAAAACACATTACATAACAAAATATTTGGATTACTTTGAAATATGTAATATTAAAATTTATCATGAATATGAGAAAATTTCATGAATGGTAAATATTGGACAATAATAAATACCATTACTGTCAAATTATAAGATAAACATTTGATAACCAGGGCGTCAATGTACACCATGATGAATAAAACCACGATAAATTGGGCTATAGCCTGTGGGAATAAGGAACATGGACATATAAGGGACTCTATTTAGTGTAAAACTGAATCAAAATATTATCGAGTCCATCCAAATTATATCAGTTTCATAATCATAAACCCTAGTGGTACAACACACATAGAGGTTAGCATATGTCTATAGCCTACTGCAACCAAAGTTCAAATATGATTTTTTTCACAAAAAATATATTGTAATCCAGGACCAAAGTTTAGTAAAACATTTTTACAAGACCAAACTGACCACTCTTATTCTTGAAAACCAAATTTATTTTAAAATCCTTTTTATATATATTTCATTGAAATCATTTTATTCATAAAACTGTTTGAAAAGTAAACCCATTTTAAAACCATTATCCATGACACGAAATATGTGATTAAACAAAAAATTAAACATATATATCAAATCAGTTTTTTAAGCCCAAAAAAGGGAAAATCATGAGAATATTGGCGTCCCATGAGAATGAAACAACATATATAGACACCTACCTGGCCAATGGAGGAACCGTGTAATCCATTGAATATTTTCATTGGAAATGAAGAGATCAGGTCTTCACTGGGCTTGATACTCAAGAAAAACAAACAATTCACCATTAAAACCTCTAAATTTTCCATTACTACCTTAAAGAGTTTTAAAACTTGATGTAGAAGTGATATTTTGTAGATATCTAAAAAGTGTATGAGAAAACGAGTTGAAGTCAAAACAAAACTCAATGAGATCCACCAATATTTGAGGAGAATTTTCAAACAATGAGATAACCACCTAGAATCTAATAGATTGAATAGGGTGATTATGTGAGATAGTAAAGTGATATTAATTTTAAATATAAATTTGATAGTGAGGGTAATTATCTATTTTTAGGAAATTCTTATGGGTCGTGTGATTAGGATCCATGATCAGATAAACAGTGTACAAGCCATGTAGTCACTATGGCCACTTGAAAACCAAACTATAATGTTAAGTAGGAATAAATAGACATTTATAAAAACCATCCACGAACGAAGGTTCCATATCAATAACAATACATAATATCAATAGGGTTATATAGGGATCTCACAGAGTTAAAGAAATCATGATAAAACCATTCAAGACCTCACTGGAGTGAGTAGAGACATATCACATTGTCAGAACATGATTACTAATAATCATCTTCCAAATATATTTCATCAAATATTAAAAAATCTCTACACTATTCATTTTAAAACCATTAGACTCTCAATTGAGAAAAATATAATCATAAAATAAAACATACATTTGATCGATAGGGTGTCATAGTTTTCCAAACCATGCAACTTTTTGTCCCTAGAAAGTACTTAGGATCCTAGACTCGAAATGAGAAAATGAAATTTTTTCATCAATAATGATTCTTGTTCCCATATATAACGAGTTTCCCATCATAAATACTATAATACATGGACTATTGTTCATTTTACCATGCAATTACTTATTTTTATGATCCCTAGTCTGAACTGGTTCAGTATCCATTGAGGTATTAGGATCAAGATCAACATCATCACATTCTATCAAATGAGAAGGGAATGGTTGATAACTACATAGTAGGTTAAAATGAAACATATACTGAATCAAAATCATTAGATATAGTATTTCCAACAAATATGAAACCTTTTTATTAAATTTGATGATCTCTAGTGGGACTATAATATTTGGTGATAACTTACCCTATATTCCCAAATGAAGATGACCCGGACGAGGTGAAACCATATCAAAAACAAAAAAAACCATCCATAAACTCTAATGTGAGACAATGAAGTTCTATATAAGATTTATCGTGACTATGAGATATCACCAACCTCTTTTGGATCAACTACATTTTCTCCATCATCACTTAAACAAGATTTTTCTTAACCAATGAATGCTCCCAAAACTGTACCCAACATATGAGAGATCTACATGCCCACTGTTATGTTTCTTCAAAAGGAATCATTTTAATGGATTATTAATAATTTTTGTTATTCAAAAAATCCTACGTGGAAAAATTATTTTCTTATGAAGCACCAAAATTATGCATTCACACCTAAATCATATCGTCAACAACATGAATTTCATTATGAGTTTGTGCATCCATCTTAGTTTGATATACCATGTTGATCTTCAAGGAGTTACCCAGTTCCTCTTTAAATCCATTTCAAATATAATATGTAAATCATGGATTTTTATTAAATAACAATATAAGGTACTCTATGTATCCACATGGTCTTTAATATAGATAGGTTTATGTGATCTTCAATATTTGTCACCTTTTTAATAGTATTAAAATGATTTTATTTCAATAGTCAATCAATGATCACCCAAATTTTTTTCCCTCTAGGATTTCCTAGAAAATCAATCAATCTCTATAGTATTCATCTTGGTTTGAAGGATATTTTTTTGAAAACAAATTAAAAATTAGCATGGGGGTTAATTGGGTTTGACCAATAGGTAAGGACATACAAATATGTGCGTGAAAAATTAGACAAAATAATTATAAGGATAATATTATAGAAAAAATAGAAGAAATTTATAGAATTGATAGATAATGTCCAATGGTGGTATGAAAAAACCAAATATTGGAATGGAATAATACAGTAAATGGTTTGAGTCATAATGAAATGACGAATTGTCCAGAACTAAAGAAGGCGAATTCAATTTGCTGGTTTTTCTAATTCTATTTTTTCAGTACAACTGTGAATAAGAATTCATAGATATTTTTAAAAGAGTCTTACACATTCATTAAAATGACCATGCTATATGTGAATATATCATACAATCAGTCAACTGAACCATCCAACAATATAGAAAATAATGATTCCAGTTTTACTCCAATATTAACATCAAAGTTAATCCACATCTACTAACCTATAAGAGATTATCCTCTTCTTAGATGGATTCATATATGACCATGTAGTTACCCAAATTCAATTTGGGAACAATACTCAACATTTTATTTTAAAAAAAATTTCACTACTTGAAGACCACATTGGATGGTAGCTTCACCTTTTTTTAATGGATGAAATTATATGAAAAATAGTGAAATATTATTATTCTATATTAGTTTTATGAAAAAATCATTCTTGTATTATCAAATTTTTTCAAAATTTTTTTAAAAAAATTTAAAATTGAGGAAATGATTAAAAAAATGTAGAATTAAAGTTCTCAATAGGAGACCTCAAACTATGCCCAAGCTCCATTGCTGTTTCTATCTCCTCCACCAAAATTTTTATGTCTGATTGATGACTTTTTCTCATAATTTTTGCCTCCAGCCTCTTGTATCTCATCATCACCATTTTTTCTTGGATTCTTATTTTCTCTATATAACAATACGTGTTTGAAGACTACCATTCTAAAAATCCTTCCCTAAATTTTTTCCAAAGATTCTATGTGGCACCATCACTACTTAATATCCACAATTCGGGGGATGCTAAATGATATCCAAAAACCTAATTCATTTCACCTTGGTATTCTATATGAGAAATGACCATGATCAGGATTTCAGATGATTTCCAAATTTAAAGTTCAATGGTTTTGTTTAATAGTAAGAGAGATCAAATAATCCCCATTCTCCACTAATAACCTCCACATTGGTATTTTCTTAATTCATGAAGGAAATGGGAAAAAGAGAATATATTGGTATTAAAACTATCTAGCCAGATCATGATGATTATATTTCACCTCTATGGTCCCTCCTGTTAGTGAAACTCCATCAATTTTGGGTTATAGGGTACCCTCACCATTCAATTATTTTTAAATGGGTTTTCATAGATTTGGGGATGTAGTGAAGTTTAAATTATATTATAGTGAAGGATGTACTTTATTACATTATAAGAACCTCATTTATATATAAAAAAGTTACTCTTTTTAAATTTGATTTAGCGACATAGATAAGTGATCATTCCGAGTGAGAATTATTATATGTATAATTTTAGTAATGTAGTGATTTTGATATTTGAGGATTCAACACTAGTAATTTTTATTAATGATAAGTGATAAAACACCCTTTACTCCCCACATGTTCATCTTGGGATTACCAATTCAATTAAAACTCAATTTTTTCTCCTCCAGATCCCAATAAATTCATACTGGTTAGAGATTATTTATAGAATTTTCATCCATCACCTTACAAGCTCTAAATTCTTTTCTTATACCCACAATAATGGGGAAGTTCATAGACCCATATTCATTATCCAACAAAAAAATAAATCACATCAAGTGAATCCACCATTGAGATGAGTGTCCCCTTTCCATCATCAAATATTAAAATAGAGATTCTTTATCTTCAGTCAGTATACCTTCACCCAAACATAGAACTATCCTCCATTTTGGGTTCTGCACCTCATTTAGAAAGCTTTATTGAGATTCTCAAAATTTATTTCGGTATAATCAATTGGGTATCCCCATTTTTTATTACATTATTCATATTTTACCCAGTTAATCATTAGATCATTTTAGTGTCAAGAAGTGTAAATCTAGAATATCCAAAATAAGCTATCAAAAATAGGTTCAGAAAGGGATAAAATTTATAGAGTAAATTGTTTTAACATTTTACACTTATTGAAATGTTAGAGTAGAATTTTCAAAGTACCTTTTTTTATTGTCTCTATGTTTGTATAAGAAATAATTATCCCTTTTATATAATTATAATTGCAAGATAAAAATAAATTGAATAATCATGTGTATAAAATGAACACTAAATTTTACATGGAAAATCACCAAATGAAAGGTGTAAAAAGGCAGAGTCAAATTGAAATATTTCAGTATGGTAAAATGTGGTTATGATCCTTATCAATTTCAAGGAGTAAACAATCAACAAATTATCACTTGAATGTGATGAGAAACACCTCACCACATAGTTCACTCAATGATGAAAATGTGTTTCCAAATAATTCTAGGATGAAAAATGTTGGACGATATCCATTTTATAGTCTTCCAAGACCATCATTTGGGATCTATCAATTATATTTATATTTCCAAATTAAATGGTGGGGTAATAGTAGGGTGTCACCATCATTTGATGAAATAAATGCAACAACCATAATTATTTGTTTCTCTCTCCAAAACATATTCCAACATATCTACCACATAGAGATTTGAATAAGTTCCAATAACATCTCCACACATCCCTTATGTCATCAAACAATCATTCCCATGTGTCTACAAGATATCTTGAGGATATACACCATATTAACTTACATGAACAAATCAATTTCATTGGGAAATCGGCCATATTTTGTTTAGATTATATTTTAACCACATTCAAACTTCCTTCCTCCACCACATCTCAAACTAAATGATATTTTATGCCAAAGTGATTTGTCCTAGAAAAACAATATTGACTCTTACTACGTTCAAGGTGCTCTTACTACCACAAAATAATCTAATATGATCCTGTTTCTTCATTATATCTTCCAGAAAACTGTTCATCCAAATCACTTTTTTCATCTTGTGTAGCTACCATAAAATCTTCCTCAGTTGTTGATAATGAAAAACATACTATATCATGGAAATCTAGCTCACAAACCCATCTGTAAGAGTTAACACATAACCAATATGGGATTTCAACTGGTCATAATCACCTAAAAAATCAGATCCTCATTAACATAATTCAAAATATTATGTTTCATTGATGTATCATAGGATAAACATCACCCTTATCTAATAATCCCATCATTAATTAATCATGTACCAATTAACTACTCCCAATTAATTTTCAATGTTTGTTCTAGTAAAAATAATATAAAAAATAGACTCCCCACTAACGATTCATAAGGATCATGAAACATTTCAATCCTCTCCCCTTCACTACTATCACTAAACATGGAGGATAACATGAAAATAATGGTAAGAGGGGTAAAAATTGGATTATAGTCTTTCATGATGAAGAATCTCAAAACTTTCATCAAATAAGTCATATATAATAACCAAAAAATTACGTTATTGTAGTTTTTTTAATATGAATCCCATAATTTTTGTTTGTAGGTGACTAGTACTTCATACCAAACTCCCTTAACAAATGTGCATTTGTAACCTTTATTTGATCATTGTTGGGGTCTGTAACAAACATTCCATTCACATAAAACCATAGAATGATAAAATCATAACAATCTCAAACCTTTAAATATATGAAAGGATCTGAATTAATTATGATCTATTCAGGGATAATGTTATAGTTATCTAATCTCTTTTACAAACATCTCAATTCTCGTTTGAGACTATAGCGAGATTTGTTAAACTGAAAAGACAAGTTCACTTTAACTTCTTTAGAAAAACATTTTAGTTGGAGCATATATAATTGTTCGTCAAGATAACCATAGAGAAAATATGTTTTCACATCTAGCTACTCTAGATGTAGAGTTTATGTAGATCACATCCCCATAACTACCCGAATAGTAATCTGCACAACAACATGAGAAAATATTTCACTGAAATCCATACCTTCTTTATGAGGGTATCCTTTGGCCACCAGTCTAGCCAGAAATCTTTCCACATGGTCTATTTTATCCCTCTTGATCTTGTTGACCAATTTTTTCCCAATTTACATCCATCATTGAGGTAATAGAATAGGATCCAAAGGCTAATTCATCTACATGGCTTCATGTCCCCCTGCATCACCACCATCGACAAAGATATATCCAGACTCTTGGTCACCTCCAATAATGATGATGTATCTCCATCATCCATTAATAAGAAATATGAAAATTTTCATTATGTGACATAATATGAGTTTAATATTGGCTATATTTTAATTGGATTTAACCATTTATGTCCAAGATCATCTAGTACTTGATCATCGTGCATTGGTAATCTCTTAGAGAAAACTAGTCGTTCCGTTATTTCTTCCTTCTCATCAATTTTTGTAGTTTATGCACTCTCTTTATCCATATTTATATCAATCATCATTTTCAACCTCCCTTCTATATAAATTAAATCTCAATTGATAATAGATTTATGGGTTTTGGTATCCCTCAAAAAATACCCATTAACACCATTAATGTATCTCAAGAAGATACATTTATTGCATCTCGAGTCCAACTTCAATATTTCTTTGTGAATAAATTATGATTATATTGGAAATCCAAAAGTATGCTGTTGAGAATAGCCTATGGGCTTACCAGAACTCATCTCTGTTCGTGTCGTTATATCAATTTCCACTGAAAGGAATCAATTGGTCACATAAAAGTCAGTATATACTACTTCTTCCCATAATGCATTTGTAACTACAAGAGTCTTCATCATCAACCTTACCCTATCAAATAACATTCTAATCATATTCCCAACCATACCATTATGTTTAGTAGTATATTCCACCATGAACATATCTTTATGCCTTATTATTGTCAAAAAAGAATCAAACACCTCAATTGTATATACTCCACCATTGTAAGTCCTCAAACACCTAATCTTCTATTCATATTCTCAATCCATCTGTGATTTAAAATATTCAAATACGTTAAATACATCTAGTTTAATATTTATTGAAAACAACCATCATCTCCTACAATATTCATCAATGACATATTCAATGTATGTTTATCCACCCTGGGATGCCACATGTTATTTCCAATTGTTAGAATGGGTCAACTCCAAGATCTCCTCCCTCCTCACTATAGACATTACAATATTCAACAATTGTTTTATACCCTAAAAAAATATTATAAAATGGTACAGATAATTTCATAAGCCTATATAGAAACTTCTTGTTAGAAAAAATCTCCAATCTTTATTCTAACATATGGACAAGCTTCTAATTCTATAAATTCATCAACTCTTCCATTGAGATAGTTGATGTGAAAACTATCTCTGCTTCCTTATATGTTTCACCCATAATCATGTATTGATTCATTGAGATCATCTATTCCTTTTTCACCACAAGTTCTCCCTTTACAATCTTTATCATCCCTTTCATGGTTGGATTTGGGCATCCAATATAATAAAATTGTCCCAAGGACAAAATGTCATTATTGGGGCCCTTCATATCATTTAGTCCTTGATTGGTTCAATCTATATTTTCTTGAATCATTAGCTTGATGATGATGAATCCATTAATATTAAATTTATGATCATTCCCAATGTACAGATGTTCTTATAAGATAGTTTTGAATTGACCAAACCATTCCCATTGAGATTTCATGATCCTTTTTTCTCTTGAGTCAATAATCCATGTGTCCTCGAGATTTTGTCTACATTTAATAGTCATTGACTCTTCCTTAACAAGTACTTCTACAGTTCTATATGTACACACTATATATACATGAAAGTTTATCTCACCAACCTTATTATTCAAATACTTCTTCCAAACATACCCCCTATTACCAAAATAGTAACCTCTAAAATTTTTAATCTTTCCACCTGACATAGACCACCAAGAATTTTTTCTCCCACTAGAACGATACTCCAATATTCCATTTATTTCAATTGACATAGCATCCACTTGGTGTGATGTTCTTTGTCTACATTCCATATTCTTTCATCAAATTTCATCTTCATGAACCATATCTATATCATCATTTAAGGGAAACATATCAATTAGGATCTTATTGATGAGGATGCTGATAAGTTGGTAATATGAATTTGGAAAACACTAGAACAAAATATATTCATGTTATGTATCGACATTTTTATAGCCTAATGATATATGTTGATAAAAATGGGTATTAATGTTGTTGATGTGGTCGGTCTTCAATGATTACTCCACCAGTTGAAGTTTGTATAATTTTATCTTCATGATTTTTTTGGAGTTTATTTTCCTTGTACAACATTGTCTGATTATAACAAATTTCCTTTACCATATTTTCTCCACAATTCTTGATAGTACCATGTCTGCAAAATCCAAATAGATGTTGGAAATAGAATTTCCATCCATACTATTTCATTTCTCCTCTTTCTCACCCACCATTTTGTCTCAAATATCATGTAGGACATTATATTTTTTAACACCTCTTTTATCATCATTTTATACAATAAAAAATTTTGTCCATTTATTTTTTCGTTCTTAAATTTTTGCCACAATTTGGGCACATCATTAGTCCATAATTTCATCAAGAATGAACCTTACCTCTGATACCACTTGTTAGAATTTGAAATAATTGGCCCACTGGTACAATGATAATTGCAATATAAAAATAAGATTCAATTGTGTGAAAATAAAATGAAAAGTAGATGTAATGTGGAAAAACCCACCTAATAAAGGTAGTAAAAAACCCTTAGAAAATATATGTATTTAACTATGGTAAAATGAGGTTAAAAATCCTCTAAATTACAAGGGTACAACTCAAATGATATTATCTCTTTAATTTGGGGAGAAACACCTCACAAAATACCACACTTAATGATGGATATGACTTTATTATGAATCCGGTGATGAAATCATTGGGAGGATATTAGTTTTTATAGTCTTCCCTCACCCTCCTTAGGGATTCCATAAATTGAACATACTTTACCAAATTAAAATGTGGAATAATGGTAGTGGTTTACCCTTTTGTAATGAAATTAATGTGTTAAACATAAAAAACATCTTACAACACTCTAGATGTAGTAACCCCATCATTGGTATACAACAGAGGGTGATTCATATTCATCTTTTTGATGTACAATTAAAATAAGAACAGATGGTGGATTTTTTTTCCATTGAATGTATGATTTAAAAAAAAATTGAGTCTAACCATATTATTATTGGACCACTTCCAAGTCATCATCTACTATCCTCATCTAGCTTTAACTCTTAAAAAGTGGGTTTAATCATTTATTCATTATCATGTTCCTCCAGAACTAGGTTCCCAATCATTGTGGGATGAGATTCAGCTTTAGACTATGAAATTGGATCAAACATCCCCAATATGATCTAGCTACTCAATAGAAAATACACATATGGTGATTTCATAAAATAACTCAATATTCATTTATTTCTTATTTTTAGTGC
Organism: Viscum album; assembly: GCA_963277665.1. Taxonomy (NCBI): domain Eukaryota; kingdom Viridiplantae; phylum Streptophyta; class Magnoliopsida; order Santalales; family Viscaceae; genus Viscum; species Viscum album. The sequence continues at coordinate 1,455,676,200 of OY728120.1, forward strand.
GTCTTATCCCGATTCAGTCTATCAGCATTATTCAATCAGACCTTCTAGAGATTTCAGAATCCTTTATTTAAGTACAATATTTTTTATTGTCATAAATTTATCTATAAAATAATCTTAAAATACTCATATATTTCCCTTATATGTGGTAATAACTTCCTTGATATATATTGATATGTTCTATTTGTTGGGCTTAAATAGTGAATATATCAGTTTCTTCATCACAAAATTGATATTGAATGTGATTACATTATGTTTTTATTATCCAAAAATATTAGTCAATCGAGTTATACTAGTTTGAAAATCATAGATTTATCCTCAATGTGATAATTCCTATCCACAAGTTCATCATGTTTCATTTCAATTTCATAAATTCTTACATGGTCAATCACCCTAGCACTGTCAAATTGAAATCCCTGTAGTATATTTCCATTTATGTAAGGTGGTTTGGGATGTTTTCATTTTGATGATAGTATGAAATGTAATTGATCTGATTTCTATTTATATTTTTCTTCATTAGATTTCAAAATTTTGGTCTTTGGGACAAATAATTTTTTTCTAGAATCTCTTTTGAAGAATATCTTTTCCAAAAAAACATGTTTTGTTGACAGAATATTAAACATGCAGTTTATTCAAGAATTTGAATATATTTAAACATATGGTAGCTCTAAAATAGGAATGGTTTGATTGAAACATTGATTTTGTTTTTGTCAAAAAATGACATATAATTTTGATTTTAGTCAAAATAAAATATTAAAATAATAAATTCTACTGCAGACAAATAATAACTACATTTTCATATAAAAAAATTCAGAAAAAAAAATATTTTTTATTAATATTATTGAATTATAGGTGAATTAATTATGATCTATTTGTAACACTTCAAAAAAATTATTTCAATAAATTTTTTGTCCAATTTAATTGTGAAGATTTTGTTCTCAGAAAATAGAAAACCTTAACACAATCACCTTTCACCAATTAAATTCAAAAAAAACATTTCCATTTGAAAATTTCACATTTCTACAAAACATGAATAAAAAAAGATCTTAAATATATAAAAATTTAAATTATGAATTTTATTCAATAATGAACTATGAAGAAAAAAATTTAATTAATACTTTCAATGAATTGAATATTCACAAGAATTTGTTCCTAGTTTAATTATTCTCCATTATAATCACAATTTTATATTTAAACCCATTTATTTCACAAAAATAAAGGTGGGAATCTATAATTAAATAATTCCACAAAACATTTCCCCACACATAGTTATTTCAGTTATTTTTAAATTAAACTCATGATGTATATTTATTTAAAATGGATCATATGAAAAGTTAAAATCACTATTTAGTTCAAATACACCCCAAATATAAGGAAAGTCACAAATATGTTCATCCATTGATATTTTCATAACCCTTATGTAAATTAATATCACTACCCTACTTAATTTCATCTCATGATCAAATTCTAGGTGTGAAGACCAGTTATATTTTAGTGCAACTATATATATTTTACAATTTGAACTACCAACTTTAACTCTCACCTATGAGTCTTAAAACAGTGTTTCACCTTCCACTTCATTGATACAACTCAAAATATTTTCTTAAAATTCAAATTTACTATTTTTAATTTGGGTTCAATATCCCATTCACCAAAATGAACCCATTTTTTTGACAAGGTCACATTATTCGAATCGTTAATTTACATGAGTTTTCAAAATTCACTATGAAAATAACTTAATCAATTTCAAAAATGTTTTATTTACACAACACACCACGTTACCTTCCCTCCAAGGATCACTGTGGGATATAATTCTCCCATTTAAATCTCGTTCAAATGATATATAAAAAAATTTAATGAGTTATATCCTTGAGGTGTTGAATTTATCCAAGGATATGTTACTGGCTTCCGGTTTAATCATTATGTTTCCTCATATTATAACACTAATTCCACAAAAAATTGTCTAATAAAACATCATTTGCAGGTTTAGAAATAGTAAATCCATAAAAAAGGTAACAATATCACTCCAAAATACTTCAATCCTAAAAACCTTAGACTCAGTGAAATCCCTAAAATGAGTATGAAATTTTCAACTAGGATGCACACATTGAGTTTTTATTCTCCTACCCTAGATAAAAAAATTATATATTGAAAAAGTTAAAATCTCTTTTTTTAAATGGTGTCTTTATGAATTTTTTTGGTTCTTTGATGTATGTGTACATAATTGATGCATAGTAAAGAAACATAAGAAGATCAATTTACCCAACAATTAAACTAAATATTGTCTCCCAATATTGAACTTAATGGTTGGATAACATTTTGATTCAAAACATATTCTTAATTCATAAGTTCAAAAAAAAATTATGGGGTGAAATGAATGTTCAAAACAACAATATTGGTATATAAAAAGAGAAATCTAAAAATAAATGAACTAGAGGTTTAAGTTAATAGAGTTTTCATCCAGCTTTTCCATCAATTATCTCCTCTGGGACATTTAGATCAGTTGATGCCATTATTTGGTGAATTCAAGGGAAGGTTTAACTTATTAAAACACCAAGGATGAAGATATTATGTATAGGAATACCATAAAAATTTTTATAGTTATTAAAATTAAAATAAAAAAATAAAAAAATAATGAACCATGGGTTGAATCCCACGAAGAAAAATGTTTATAGTCTTCTTTTAGGCATCAGTGGTGTTTTAAAATTCATTGAAGTAGATAGAAACCATTTCCTTTGAATTCCCCTCAAATTAATGTTTTTTACTCTACTGATTGATCATAAATGGAATGTTATCCTATATAACTAATTTTTCAATCCCATTAACAAGTACCCATAGATTGGGAAATGTGGTAGACCACCTGGTTCCCAATACCCTAGGAAAAATCATCAAACTTGATTAAAGTAGAAAAAAATTGTCCAATACTGATGAATATATTATAGGTGATAGATCCACAATAGGGTTTAATTATTATATTTTGGAAAACATGGAAAATATGATATTATTTTCCCTGAATTTAATACAAATTACTAAATTATAATAATATTCTCTATAAAATTCACATAAGATCATAGATCAGTGCATATGTGTCTTAGGAGGACTTGTGATTAGACTACATGGGTAAATGAAAATTATTTACCAAGTTTAACCTATAAGGATACATCTCTATGATGATCTTATAAGTAGCCCTATATACCTCCAAAAATACATCCAATATGACTAAGAAATATTTCCCAGAGTTTGATACTAACTTATCTAGAATGTGTTTAATATTTATATGTGAAATTTCAGCCTCATTACATGAATATGGGTGATATTTGGTCCTAGTTTGGGGATCGCACACATACATTTCCATCAAATCCTTGAACAAATAATTCTTCAAATTGATTTCATTTTATAGGATGAATGTTTTTGAGACATAAAATATTGAAAATATATTTTTCATTTTCGATGAAATATCATGATAATAATATTGATTTGAAGAGAAACTACCTCAACTAATGTATAAACATAGTATGTTTTCACAAGTATGTACTCATTCTAATAATAGGATTGAAATCAGATCAGAAATAATAAACCCCTAACATAAAAAATGTCTAACTCTAGATTTTTTTTTCATGGAAGCTCATTCTTTCTACCAGTATTTAATAGCCTTTTAATTTTTTCATATCCTATTACTGGAATCCTATAATAATGGAAATAAGAGAGCCTATTGTAATTGTCATGTATGAACTTTTTTTTTGTTAAATCACCCCTATCATATCCACTAAGAGTTTATGTGGGATATCTCTTCATAATATGACGTATTACCTCATCGACTACTTGTTTACAATTGATTACATCATTTCATCTTCCGAATAGTAATGGATTCTCTTAGAAATTATATTTCATAGTTGGGATGCATTTAATTATTTGTATATATGATTGAAATTTTTGTGTGTAACATAAAATATAATTGTATTCATAGACTACATACTGAGTATATTTCCACCAAAATCATGAAAGTGGTTCTCCTATATGAAGGATGTGTTGATTTATTTATGTAATTTAGCATGGTTTTTGGGTATCGAATATAGGTGGTCATAAAGAACCCTCTTCACACCTTTGTTATCATTTATTTTAAAATCCAACTCTTTTATGGGATGAGTCCATCTCACAAAAATTGGATTTTATTCTCTTTTGTCTATAATTTATTTAAAAGGAAAAATAAAATGTGAAAATAATAACTATGGAACCATACAATTACTAACTCAAATTTTCTAGTGAAAAAACATACTCATCCAATTATATCTAAATTTTAGAGTTGTTTTTTGGGTACCATCAAATAGAATCCATGAATAATAAAAATATATTGCATGTTCTCATTTATCATTATCAAAATAGAACCTAGAACCACGTTACTTGAATCACACACCACCAAAAAATTAGTCTTCCATTATTGGGTAGTCATTATGGGCGACGTTGTGATTTTAGAATTGATCATATCAATTTAATATAAGATTTATTCATTAAACTAAAATTTTTTATCCTTAAAAATCAGTGAGGATAAAGGGATTATGATTTTAGAGAAATCATAAATTTATCTCTAGATGAAACCGACATATCCAATGAAACTCATATTTCAATTCACATTTTTTAGATTGGAATGATTCTGTATTATATCTATTTTAGTGTTTTGAACCTCTATACCCCTACATGGAACATTATCACCCAATAAAATTCAATCTATGACCATAAAGATACACATTTCACAGTTTAAATTAATGTTTGTTTTTTGGAATCTCTCCAAAATAGTTTCAAGATTGGTTGAATAATTTTAAAAGTCGCTTCAACAAATGAAAAAAATAACCCATAAAACATCAATTTTCATGTCAATCAAGTATTATAAAAACAAAATTATACATATTTTAAAGTTGGATGGGTAACCACACCAAAACGAAATGGAATTTTTAGTCACAAAAATTTACCAAAAGGAATTGGGAAATTGTTCTTCTCTTGATCTTCGTATTCCATGAAGGTATATTTATAACCAGAATATCCTTAAAAATAGAATAATTCATTACCAGAATTTATATCTAGAATTTATTATAGAAATTTCATTGGTAAATGGTGTTTCCTAGTCATAATAATAATCTACTAGATGATATTCATAACCATAATTTTTTTCTATTTTTACTTGAACATGATAAATTTCCTCATTTGTAATAACTACAATTCCAACCATTTTAAGGGAAGAATGGGTAGTGAAATCCCATGGACTACCAGATATTTTTAAAATTATTTCAACAACCATAAAGATATTCACATCCCCTTTAACCACTTTCTTCACGTAGTTATTCAATATTCTCTATGGTTCAATACTAGGTTTGTTGTATGTTTTCATGTGAATTTTGTTCAATTAGTAAGAAATGTTTATAAAATTAATATTGGAAATATACAAACATATGATTGATATAAACTTCATCAATATAGACAATATTGCTTCCCCTTTAATAATTTCTGAACTATTAGATTTAACAATATGAATTGTGAAGCTATCACCCATGAAAGAATATTTTAAATGATATAGAATGGGATTAAGCTAAAAATTTTATGCTTGTAAAATTTCTAGGTGACACTTAGATCTATTATATCAACAGTACCCATATTTCCTCTTAATGAAGGCATTTTATAAATATTCCTCTTAATCCTTAGATTTCCTAGAAAATTTAATCTCACATATAAATTAGTTCACTAGGGTCAAAAGAGTTCTATAACTAAGTCACCATGTGTTCTATGATTTCTACATCAAAATCAGCTATTGGATTCTTCTTATTACTAGGAATAATAAACTTGAAGGATTTCAAAGGGATATAAAATTCACCAATAATTTATTCTTACATCTATAAAAACTAATCTTACCCATCATTAATAGGTTATTCAACTCCTAAAATCACATTTATAGAACCTATTTGTTCTCGATTGGGTTCATTGATTTTTTTTGAAATCATTTAATTCAACTTTATATAAACTGACATTAAAAATTAAATTTTCATTTGAGACATCAATGAAATCTCCCAATTTGGATAGAAAGGGAATAAAAATATTGATAGGAACCTCTTGGTCACATTATCAATCCAATATTACAAGATTAGTTTGAAAAATAGGTTTTTTACTCCCACTACTATGTCGTCCAATATTCCAACTTTGTGAATAATGGATCAATCAAACAGTTGTGAAACAACAATGGTGGGTTATATAAATAGAAATATTGTTGGATGAAACAATGAAAATGGAATGAGATTTATTCTTTCTCTAATATCACACAAACAAGTAAACTATTCAATTGTATCACCGAAGGTAAAAAAGATGAAAAATATTTCTAGATCTTATTGTTTAGGATCTATTAAATTTTTAAATACGTCAATATATTCCTCCATCTAAAGATATTTAGTATATTATGCCATGGTTTTATTATTTTAATATATTTTCTTCAGTGAAAAAATATAATATTGGAATTGAATTGGTTTTGGATGGAAAGGAATTTCAAACATCATTTTCTTGATGACATTGGGAAAATTAATAAATTATGGGTCCTTATATTATTTTGCATTCCCCATGGAAAAGGAATGGTTGGTGATGGTTCTTTATTTTTTTTTTGGAATTTACCTATCTTCCTCTTCATGATTCGTTTTCCTACATCAACATTGATTTTCATGTCTTATTATTACGATTTTTTAGTTGTTAAAACATGTTTTAATAGAAATATAATGGGTATTTATAGATTTCATGAATCAATTTTTTTTTTAATTTTTAATTTTAGTTTCCTCAAAATATTCATTTGGGTCATAATTGGGATATATCCTAGCTTTTTAGTGGTTTTAGAGAAAAATACATGTTGTGATATCCATAAAATTCTCACATAGACATTTTTTAGTGGTTCTAGGTAGTTTACAATTTTCTCTACCTATTTTATCTATAGATAATTGTCCCACTTATAATTCAGTGTTTTTTATCGTAGCATCCATTTGGAATTTTTCAAAACCATTTTTTGAAATTTTTTCATAAAATAGTCTCGAAAATTATTGAATAATATCCTTGACTCCATCTGTATAACTAAAACATTCATTCATTGGTTGTTTCTTGAATTTATACATTGGTTATTGTTGTCATCTGTGGGGACCAACAACCCTTAGCACCCCCTTAAGTCTCCAAGAAGTGTTTTTATGGTTAATATAGACTTGATTGAATGTGTTGGAGAATGGGTCATATATGGACTACACATTAGGACCATACCCATGATGTTTTCATCTTTTAAGTTCTCAGGTAGGTATATAAAACCTGGGATAGCAGGATAGTGAGTACCAAAAAATGAAATTGTAATGGAATTACTCCCACTATTTTTTGAGTGTTTCCTTTTAAAAATAGAGAATATTAGACATTATCATACAGAGTAGGTCTCGTTTCATTCCCAAAACTTATTATCCTTATAGAAAATTGTGTAGTAAATTGGGTGCATGATTTGGGAAATTTTTTTGTTCAATAGTGGATTTGTTACTAATGTTTCCTCTGATAAAAAGATCATTGACAGTTTATTTGTACGCTGTGAGACTATTATAAAAAAAATTGGAATATATAGAGTAAAAGGGTGATTCAAAAATTTCCGAAGTAACCCCTACTATCTTTCCCATCTTTGATGGAATAGTTAACCCTAATCCAAAAGAAATATAGTAATTTCCTTCTTATTTTAGTGGAAATTATTCTTGGAAAAATTTATTAACAAAAGCATTGTATTATTATTCCCATGAATAAAAAAAATTCATACATTTCTTAGAACGATATCCCATAATTTCTATTAAAACTGAATGGGAAAACCATAAAATTATGTTCTTCCTCACCCAACCCTCTTAGTGATAGCTATTATACCACGCAAGATAAGTCTCAAAGTATGTACATGGAGTCTTCGCTGGTAATTCCTATTAATGATGAAAAAATTTAGAGGTAATATATCAAAATTTACATAATATGGGTTATGAGTATTTTTATAATACATAATGGTTTGTATGAAATAATTATAACAATAAATTCCATAAATATAGCCCCCTTTATCTGCTAATTTGAGAGACTATTGATATGTTAATCAAATTTGTTTTCCATGTTTTCTCTACTCTCTATGAAATCATCTGTCTTAAGTTTCCTTTCCAGTTTTCTTTCACTTGCGTGTTTGTAAATTTTATGTATTAATGGATACATGAGTTTCCAAATCGACCTTGTGTACATTAACATATTCATATAATTTTTTTTTCATTTTTAATTTTTTTTGGTTTAATTCATATTTGGTTTTAACATTTAATTTTTTTAATTTTTTTCTATATAAACATGGATGGATATTTCATCATTAGAAATAATTCCCAAATTTTACTGGGTCCCAATGATATCATGAATATTTATGATTTATAAAAATAACTAAAAACTGATGTAGTTATGAATAATTATTGATCCACTTTGAAGGACGTCCAAATATTTTTTTGACCTAGTAGAATAAAAAAAATATAAAAAAAATTAAAAAATTATATAAGTTAATGATGGTTGCATGGGGATGAAATAAATATTCTTGAATGGGGAAACTATAAAACAAGAAAGGGAATGTGTCACAGAGAATCATGTAATTTTCCAGAAGTGAAATAGGTGAATTCGATTGGCTTTATTTTATTTTAAATTTTTTAATACACCTATTTTATTTCTTCAAACAAGAAAAATTATATATAGATTTATTTAAAATATATTGATGAATTATTTTGGATGACCCAACCATGGTTCAATAGACCATATGGTTACTTAACTAAAACATCCAACAATCCACAAAATGATGAAAAGAGTTTTAAAACAAGATTAAATTCTCAGTTAATCCTTTTGTGATACCCTTATTGATTCTATCCTATTATTACATACATTAACATGTGACAAAGTATTTTTAAAAATTTATCAAGAGAACAATACACAATGGTTCTTGATGTTTCAAAAAATTACACTATATGATGAATGTAGAAGGAGGAATGTTATAACAATAAATTACAAAAGAATGGAATTATAATAACAACCATTATAACCTCATTCCCCAATTTTATTTCTGCTATGAATAATTATTGGATTGTACGAATATATTATTATTTTTGAAGCAAAATTTGAAAATGAATTAAATGAGGAAAAACTGGTATAATAATTATAATAACCCATACCTCGGTAAAGAGGATCCAGTAACATACTTTATTACATTGCCACTATGAAAAGGTTTTATTATCCAAAGGGCCAAATCGATTTGTAGTTTTTGTAAAACAGATGAAAAAAATAATTTTTACATTATTAAATTAAAGGAAAAAACATTGTAACTCCATTAGAAACATCCATAACTCTTAGATTATCCCTAAAATTCATTCATAATAAACTTCTTCCCATTATGAGGAAAAATAAAACTTAAGAATGGGGTCAGTTCAGATGCTCAGTACAAGACATAAATAGAGAGAAATCTATACAAAACTAGAACTGATGATTATAGAAAAGTGATTTACTGAATCAAATTCCACTAAATCATCAACCATACCATAATATTATAGGAATAAAAAGTGACTGAATAATTCCATATAAATAATCATATGAGAATGATACATAAAAATGGATATTATACAAGTCAGATAATCACATGGATTATCAATTAGCAATTTTATTATGAGGTAATGAATAATTCCATACATCATAACCATATCATCAGTTCCCAAGACATGAATTCTATATAAATTGGTAAGGCCACATCCCAAACCTTTTCTAGTTAGTATCATTATAGAAAATGATGCGTCGAGGGGTTACAAAAGGCCCCACCCAAAACATAGAAAGTATAATGCATTCTTTATATATCGAATAATAGATTTTATAATATACCATTAAATCAATGAGTCTCATACCACATTGAAATATTTGAATAATAATCATATATGAAAATACTCTAATAAAATCATTAATAAATTCTTGATGAATACACTTTTTCTTCAGAAAGATGTGTTATTTTTGAATATCATTTATATGTTTCAAAGAATTATATTATAAACAATAATATAAAAAAAAATAAAACTGAATGAAAATGAAATTATGTTTGTGGAATAAATGATGTCCAACTAAAGTGACACCATGCAAAAAGTGATTTTATAAAACTTTTGCGATGAAATATTTTAGTGTTGTTTAAGGAAAATATTAATGATCATTTAAATCATTAAAGGAAAAATATTTTATATAAAACCAAAAATGAACCAAGATATATATATATAATAAAAATTAATATTTAAAAAAATAATGTCTTAAAACAGATTATGAGCGCACTTGAAAATGAGAAAGAAATTTGTAAACTCCCTTTAATCAGGTTTGCTTGTCTGGAGGAATTGAAAAGGGAATCTTATTAAACATTTATTTAAACATAAAATAAAGATTAACGGATTATGATAAATGATTATAGAACATATAAATAAAGTATTTAATATGAATATAAAAATAAATAATAATTACATAGGTGTAAAGAGAGTGCAAAATGGATGTTCTGAGAGAATTACTTACCACTTTGTAATCGATTGTCTCGAATGACCTATAATCATTAAAATAAAAATTGAATAACATGAATATAAAATAACTAATGTATAAATACATTATAGGACATTATATATAAACCAAAAACATGAAAATTTGGTGGATAGGTTATATCTCATAGAAATGAATGTGAGATTAGAAAATCCATACCTTATGTCAGAAAGCATTCTTCACTTACGGTTAAAATCCTGAGTAATCATATTAAAACCATAAATTAATTAACATAGAAACTTTTATAGATTTATTTTATTCATAATAATTTTATTTATTTCTATTATGGCCTTTTGATGTTTTATAATATTCAATTTTGTCATTAGGAAGTGTCTATTTCATTGGTTTTTTGGATTGGTTCACTTGTATATGTGTAAAAAAGATGATGTGAAATGGAAATAAGTATCCAGATTCAGTTTATATAATAATAATGAACATAAAAAATATTAAATGGTTATATTTTTAATTTTTTAATTATATTTTGAGGATGAATCATTAGATAAATTTTATTGGAAATCATTTAGGTTATTTTCAAAAGTTTTTCAATCGTCATGAACTAGATTTGTCTTATTACAAAGTATCAGGTATATATATATTGGTAACATAACAAAATGTAACATATAATATTTATAATAATATATGGTTTAACCATAATAATACTTTAATAACCATCCTTGAATGTGTAACTGAAAAATGAATTCCTATTGTCCAAGATAGCAGTAAATCGGAACATCACGAACAATTTTTCATTTTTAGAATAAAAGGAAGAGGAGAAGGGGTTTGATGATGGACCATACATTGAAATAATAAAATTATAGTATATATAATATATTGTTTTTTTATTCATGTTTGGATATAATTGATAATATTGAGTCAGATAAAATGAAATGAAAAGAGATTGAAAGTGAATGAAAAATGATTTAACCCTCGAATTCTTCCCCTTGAGAACCTCCTTAAAGGAATTTAAAATGGTATATTGGTAAAACAAGTAAAACCCATATTTGGGATAGAGGTTTGGGGGAGTAAATATGAGGAATATAATCATGATTCAAGGCAATGGTAGTGTGACTAGAATGGTTGTTGATAATAGTGGAGGAGATGATTGTTTTTTTGAAAGGATTGTTTATTTGATTAGCATTTTGAATCAATAGATTGATTAGTTTTATAAAAATAAAAATATATATTATAAAATTAAGTATATTTCAATATTATAGGCTTAAACCATACAAAAATCATCTATAACTCAATAATTTTGGATTTTTTTAAATACCTTAAATTACCGTATTTCATTTTTCACAAAAAATTCTATTATTTTAGAAAAATATAAATATTTCACCATATACATTTTTAGAATAATATTATTAATAAATTTTTCTATTTTATTAAAACAATTATTCAAATTTTATAAATTTAATTTTTAAAATAAATCATAATTTCTTCGACTATTACAAATTTTATAATTATAATTGATTTTATAAGAGTTTGAAAAATTATTTATGGTCTCATAAAATTATCTTATAATCACAATAAAAAAATTATTAATTAATTAATCTATTTCATCAAAATAGATTTTATTTTAAATAATTATTTAAATAATAAAATTTTTAATTAATATTTATGTTTCAAGAAAAATTCTAAAAGTTATTTTATCATTTTTAAAACATATATATACGTATTGGATAAAAAAATAGTTCCATTCATAATATACGTAAATTTTATTAATTATCTCGTTGGTGAGGTTTCAATTCAAATATTAAACATAAAATTAATATAATGAATATGAAATATTCATAAAAATCGGGATTTTTCAATATTCATTGGAAAATGATTATTTTCAGAAAAATTCCAAAAATTCACCCATAGATAATTTTGACATTATAAGTTAAAAATAGAAGTTTATTTAGTTCGATACAGTTTATAAAAGTGTTATAATTTAGCTTTAAATCACGTTCTCCATGAAAATGCTGTAAAACTACCTTTAGAAAAATATAGCCTTTTAATGCGTAACATTGGACTCTTTATCATCTTATGCATATAAAATTATTTGGGTGAATGACAAAACAATTGATTAAATATAATATTTTCTTAACATGGTAAACACTATTCATTTTCTCTAATTTAACGACTATGTTTTAATGGTCATTTGAATATAATAATATTTAATTGTATATCCTAATACATTTATTCTTGGAGCAGTTTGAAACATATATTGTCGGAAAAATTTAATTTTAAAAGATATATACCGTAAAATCTTGGTGTGTTTAATTCTTCCCACCTTTAATAAATTTCCATCATAATATTTTTATGTTTTACTTAGAAAATCAATAGTTGATACTTCAAAATTACATTATGGGAAACCCACATTAAAAATTGGGATTAAAAAATATACCCTTAATATGAGGGAACATGAAATATATAGGTCATCCAAAACATGTCATTCAAATAGGATAACATTAGTGAAAAGTAAAAATATGGTCATTGAGGTATAATATAACCAAAAATTTCTGATTGATAGTGATATAGAATGTCTTCCATTTAATGATATCAATTACAGATCCATAAACTTGTCATGAGATAAATGTCTATTGATTATGAAGAAATAAACGTAAAAATAGATTTTTGATCCAAAACAATGTTCCTAGAGTTGAGGGATTATTTTAATATCCATACAATTAGGTGATAAATAGATATACATGATTAATTTTCATGTCACAAAAATAATATCATCCTTTTATTGTGATTCTTTCTATTTTCACTTAATTCATTACAACATGAAACTAATGTTCAGGGTTTTTTCTTGCTCAATGAACTTTTAACAAATCATATACTCCTTTAAGTCATCCCTAAAACCATTATATTCAAACTGAAACCTATAATGTTAAAGTATGATTTCAATAAACAATAATTTCCATATTTTAACATGATCTCTTCCATAAGTAGTTAATCTTGTGACTAATTTAAAACAAGTCTTTCCACATTCGATAGAAAAAAATTAAAAAAAAGGATACCAAATTTAAAAATCCAAATAATATAGTATTCCCCAAATAATGTATATTTCATTTTCTCATACCAAATATAGTAATACCTTAATCTAATTTAAACCTTTATGTAACATGCGTGCTTAAATTTTTTAAATTTCAGGATTGTTGAATATATTTCTTAAATCAAGATTTATATTAATTCTAATAAAATGTAAATCATCATATCACAATTCAACATCATGGTCATCAATATTATCCCATAACCATATATTTATTATTATACCAATATAAAAACATATTTACAGTTATTTTTCCATGTCTTCTGTTTTAAAGAATATCAACTCAAAAAAAAAATCTCTTGATTGTTGGTTCTAATCATCACATATATCATATTAATTAATTAATAAGTGGGGTAGTAAAATCCTTGTGTATCTCATGATTCTTATAATGGAATTTTTATTGATAAAAAACTCAAGTAACATAATTATTATATCCAAACACATGAATAGTAATAATTAGCCTTCATCTAAGGTAGTAGGATATGCTTGACCATGATCCATTATCTTCTTTTTCTATATATTCATTTGACACATGATACATTGATTTGTGTATTACATATCTCCTTCCAGTTGAAGCACTGAACACTAGAAAATTCATTTCTTCTCTTGGAATTATGAACATGGTTTTCATTTTTCCTATACTCATAAAAAACTATTTTTCCACTTAACATTATACCATGGTGTTTCCTTCTACGATTATAACATTTGGGAAATACTTATTTACATTATTCCCTTAATCTATCTATTTCCTAGCATCACCTTTTTCTCTTTCTTTCCTTTGAATTAATAAGACATGGAAAATTATTTCATTATCCTGTTAGAACATGACATTATTTCCTCATATGTTTGGAATATTAGGGAGATTACATCCCTTCTAAATATTGTATTAAGCTCTTTATTTTTCTTATTCTTCGGAACACGTGAATTATTAGGGTTCATGATATTTATAGAAAGCTGTATTTATAAATCATGGTTTACCCCATATTAGAACATAAAATTATGAAACATAATATATAATCCCATAAATAGTGAAATTTGTGACATAAATTGATAGTTTTATGATTTCCACATCTCAAAACCATAAACATGGTTTGTTTGGGGTTATATTTACATTTATTTTTTTCATAATTATTTTTAATGAAAATGGGAATTGACCAAAGTGTATCCCCTAATAGTGTTAGACCATGTGTACATTATGGACTATTGTCATGTACAAGCTCATGCCGAGTCAGGTCTAAAATACCTTGTTAGAGTTTCTACCCATTAGTACATCTATTCCCAATCCATATCAACATGGAGAATCAATATAGGGATGTATTTCATGGAATATCCACATAATATTCACCTAACAAAAATGTTTGAATGTTATTGTATTTTTATCCTTAAATTATTTCATAGGATTATGATTTCTAATCATAATTTTATAGGTTTAAATTCTAGGGTATCTACTAAACATCCTATGATACAAACTGTAATGTCCCCAACCCCTATAACCCAGAGCTGGAACAATACATTATTAAATTTTTACCATGAACAGATGTTTATATACCAAAGGACCGAATATTTTTGTAGTTTTGAAAAACCATAAACAAACAAATGTTTTATAGTACTACATTGAAGGAAATACAATATAGAAACTCCATCAGAAACATCCATGTCTCCTATATTATCCCTAAAAGACAATAATAATACAAATATTCAAATATTTGGAAAAAACTAAACACAAGAAAGGGCTGATATCTGATTCTTAGTAAGGGAAAAAAATACAAAGGAATATATCATAAAAATTTATAAATGATTACAGAAAGGTGTTTAACAAATAAAAATGACTCTTAATAAATATCATGAGAATAATATGGAAGGAATACAAACTAATTGAATAATTCCATATAAATAATCATATATGAATGAACCATAACCATGGATATTAAACTAGTCGAATAATTACATAGGTTATCAATCACTAATATCATAATGAGGTAATTCATAATTATGACCACCGTAAATATACCATTAAGGCCCCAGCCAGGATGTATACCTAAATTGGTAAGACCTCTTCCAAAACACATTCTATTTTTTCTCTTCATACCTACTGATGCGTCACTGGGATATATCGAGTCCCACTTGTCACATAGTTTTTCCAATGCATTCATCATATGTAAAATAATTTATATAGAATGTTATATTTAAATCAAGGTGTCCAATACAAAATATTATTATTTTAATGATAATCATAGATGAAAATACATAAATAAAATCAATGAAAAATTATTGAAAAATACCCATTTAGATAAAAAATAGTGGTTATTTTTTAAAATAATTTTTATTTTTTATTAAATCATGTTGTAAAAATCTATATCAAAGCAAGGAAAAGGAAAGGAAATTGAAATTTCGTTTTTGGAATAAATTATTTCTAAATAAATTGAAATAATGTTAAAAGTGTGTCTATGAGACTTTAGATATGAAACATTTTAGTGCGATTTAAGGAAAATATTAAAGGGAATTTAAATCAAAAATGGAAAAATATTTTATATAAAAGTAGAAATTAAATGAGATATATTTTTATGATAAAATGAGTGATTTTAGAAAAATAATGGGTCCTTATAACAATTCTGAAGTGCACTAAAAAATGGGGATGAAATTGGGAAATTCACACTATTCAGTCATGCTTTTTTGGAGGAATGGAAAATAGAAAAATATAAAACATGTATTTACCCATCAAAGAAAGATGAAAAAAATATGGATTCATTATTTTTGAAAAAATACACTAGAAAATAATAATTATAGAAAAATACATATAAATTACATTGGATTAAAGTGAGTGAATGAATAACACAAACAAAAAATGGATGTTCGTGGAGAATCCCTTACTATTTTTTAATCAATCAAATCATATGTTCATTAATAATAATATGAAACATTTAATGACAAGAATATAAATTAACTAATGATATTATACATCTATTATCACTATTCAAACACAAAAAATAAAAATAGGGGTGAATAAGGTATATGTCATGGAAATGAAAGTGAGATTAAAAAACCATTAACTTTTGTCTGAAAGCGTTATGAACTTGCAGTTAACATCAAAGGAAATAAAATTAAATCCATTAATTAACTAATTCATTACCTTTTATATAGGCATTTTTTTAATAACATTAATATGGTCATTTATGGATATTTTGATGAGTTATAAGAATTAATTTTATTGTTTATAAGTGTTTATTTACTTGGTTTTAAAATTGGTTTTCTTGTATACATCTAAAAAAGATCATGTGAAATTGAAAAAAAATATATAATTGAAGTTATATGTTTTTAATTAACATTAAAAAAATAATATTTTTATATAAATATTTTTTTATTTAGGTTGAGGAAGAATCCTTAGATAAGGCGTCACTGATAATCGTTTTGATTATTTTTGGTGGTTTTTCGATCATCACAAACTTGTTACATCTTATTAGTTAATATCATGTATATATATATACTATATCTAGTATAATAAAAAACTTATAATATTTATAATAAATAAATTTAACCATATTAATGGTTTTATAACTACCATTTAAGGAACTAATGCAAAATGAAGTCAAAATGTCCATGATAGTGGTAAATCAGAACACCACAGATAATGTTTTCATTTTGGAATAAAAGGGAGAGGGGTATGGGTTTCATTAATGGACCACACATTACTATAATAAAATTTATGTATAAATAAATTAATATAGTTCTTATTCATGTTTTGATAGTAGTGGTGAGGATATAATAAGAAGAAAATAAATTAAATGAAATTGAAATAGAACAAAAAAGGATTTACCTCTTGAATTATTTTCCTTGAGAACCGTTTTTAGGGACTTGGAAATGGTCTCTTCGAGATACCAAAATATTTAGAATGTGGTGGATACATTTGGGAGATGAAATATTCATAATATAAAAAAGTGGATGGATTTGTATGTGTGAGTAGACGGGGAGGTATTTATAGTGGAGAGAGGATTTTTTTGAATATTTTATTTATTTGTTTATTATCATTATTCTAGACTATGAATAGATTGATAATTATAAAAGAAATATTAAAATAATGAAATGGAGTTTGACATTATGGGATTAAATCATCCATACATTATCATTGACTCGATAATTCATGTATTTGTTAATACTGTAATTTATAGTATTTCGTTATTCACCAAAAATTTAACTATCATTGAAAAAATTAATGACATCACCCAAACCATTTTTTGAAACAAAGAGTTTAAAATGAAACAATTTTATTAAAACAATTTTATAATTATGAGAAATTTTATTTTTAATCAAATAAATCATTTATTTGAAAAATTCAAATTTGAAAATTAAAATTGATTTTACAACACATTGAAAAAGTAATTAAGGTCTCATAAAATTATCTTGTAATCATAAGAAGACAAATATTAATTTATGAATATATTTAAATATTATAATTTTTTTTATAATTATTTAAATTATAAAATGATGAATAAATATTTCTGTTTCATATAAATTCTAATAGTTAATTAAACATTTTTAATAAATATATTAACTTATTCGATGATATGAATATATTACAGTTTCGTTCAAATGATACATAAATATTTGGTATAATTTTATAGGTGATTTTTACAATAAAAAATATATATATAATTAATATAACAAAAATCGTAGTTTTATTTAAAATTGGGTTTTTCACAATTCACATAAAAATAAATATTTTCAGAAAAAGACCAAAATTTGACGCTATGCCTTTTTTGACATTATGCTTGTAAAAAAGTTTATTTTTAATGTAATTTATAAATTTTTAAAAATTTAGTTTCAAAAAATTTCTCCATCAAAACATTTAATTAAATATATAAATTTCATTATTTGGGTAATAATATGCATTCCCCAAATTTATCGACAATGTTATAATGGTTGTTTCAAAATAATGATATTTAATTCTTTATATTTTTTTAGGAATGGTGTTTGGTGAATCCTGTTTTGTTGAATAAATTAATATTTAAACTACACATTACATAAAATCTGGGGGTGTTACAAAATCTTTTCCACATAGGAAAGCTTTAACTCCTCCTAAGGTCAACTGGTTCTTCTACCTACTCCTCAAAAAAATTGACGTGTGATGGAAGATAATAACCTTCGATTTTCATACTCAATCCTCCTATATCTCAGTATAATATTTTATTCATATTCTTCTTCACTATATATAATATTTTGTTCAACAAATAAATTCCTACCCAAAACATACCTCAATTTCGAAAACCATCATGTCCACTATGTTACACATTCACTATTGAAACTCTTCCCTTCTTGTGATGCTAATTTAGATACCATAACTGAATTAATTTCTCATTGGAATAACACACCAAAAATGACCACGATCTATCTTTCATATGAAAGAAATGTAGAAATCTCAATGGTTTGGACCAAAAATTTAGGTGCTCAAATTATCCATCTTCCCCAACAACCACATTCACTATGGCATTATATAGATTCAAGCATAAAAGTAAAAAAATGTTTGACATTAAAAAAATATATTCTAATTAAAAGGGTTCTCTTTCTCCTCCATAGTCCCCCTTATTAATTTTATTTATTTGTTTCTAAGTAATAGGGAACTATAAAAATTAAATTTATTTTTTGAGGATTTATTATAGCCTTGGGGATCCCCCCATATTATTTTGGGGATTTAAAGTACATAGAGGCCGATAATCCATTATAAAAACCTAATTTATATAAAAAATTGACTACATGAAAATTTGGTGACATAGTGTTTCAGCTACATGATCATTCTGGGTAGTAATTCATCAACATTGATTTTCAGTTACATAAAGATTTTGTTACATGGGGATTCATCTTCATAAGGGGGTTTTATTCGTTCCCAAATACAATGAAATCCGCTATAATGCACATGTAACACCCACTGTAGTTATGAATCAACTATAACACTGGAATTGTGAAATTCATTGAACTTATAATGTCTTATTTAGATAATTTTCTATGAACACCTCACATAAACTAATTTTTGATCATGTATTTTATACCATGCAGACCATCAAGGTCACATCTTCATGAGATGACATCAAAATAAATCATATATAGGGAATCCACCTATGAAATTGGATTTCCCAAACCATCTTCCAATACGAAAAAAATATTATTCTTCATCTTCAGTCAGTGCTCATTAAGCATATCCTCCTTTATGGGTTATTCATCTTATTAAAAAAACTTAGGCTTATTACGTTTTATTCAAGTCCAACAAATCAGATCTAAATATTTTTCATTTAATACTAGAGATTTTACACAATTAATCATCATATCATTTTGGTGTTGAGGGATCTAAAACTGGAATGTCTAAATTAGGCTTTTGTACTTCAGTTTTTCATGGGATAGAAATAATCTGTTAAATTTTCAAATGCTACCCTTTAGTTCAATTTTTACATTGAATATTTTTCAATAACGATTTGTGAATTTTATCTATTCCCAGAATTTTTAGAATTAATATTCATAAAAGGCCTTATCATCTAATTTATTATGATCAATTAAAAAATTAGAAGGATTTATTGATTTATTTGTCTATTATGAATTTTGTTCCAACCTCATGGAGAGGTTTCAGTTTTCATCAGATCTGTTCAGAAATATAAACCATGGGACCCATCTGACTCAAACACAAAATTTTTTGATCAATCTGGGATTTATAATTGTTTTTGTTCTTTAACATGGTTCCAAGTATCAATTGGTTGAGATTATCACTCATCCCATGCCGTTCCCTCATGATTCCCCCAAAATATATGAATCCTATATTGACATGCCCCATCCCAAGAGTTCATATACTCTATCAATAGCCTGTTATATCAATAGTTTTGTGTTCCTATTCCTGATTCAATTTTTTATCATTGTTCTAGATGACCTATTTTAGATCAATGAATGATCTTTTGAGCTTGGCAAAGCTCAAATTTTGAAAATTACACTAATAACGTGTCACATAATTTTTTTCCTGTAAGATTAGATGCAACACCCCCATAACATATTTTCAGTTATATTTTTTCTTCATCAAGATCCAATTGTGTAAAGCTCACATTCTTCCTAATGACATCATGATTATCTAGTTTTTTTTTCTGTGTTTGTATTCCCATGAAAGCTAAGTCGATTGGTGCAGTTTGGTTAAAAAGTTTTGGCTACATTCTAAATGGGTTTCATCTGCTCCTAAACAGAGATCAAGTTTAATTATCATGGAATTTTACCCTTGTTTCATAAATCCCTACATGGTGGAATGTAAATACATATGATTGAGTTCCATTTCTGCATGGTGGTTTGGGATTTAGGTATGTTTGATGGCATTTTCCAAGGTCGATGATAGTATGGCATGTGGTCGATCTGATTTCAATCCATTTTTGTTTCATCAGTTTTACAATTTCTAGAATGTGGGGTCATGATATATTACAAATATGGATATTTGATGCATAAATCATT
The DNA here is from genome assembly GCA_963277665.1 of Viscum album. Classification (NCBI taxonomy): domain Eukaryota; kingdom Viridiplantae; phylum Streptophyta; class Magnoliopsida; order Santalales; family Viscaceae; genus Viscum; species Viscum album. Next base: position 1,455,697,309 of record OY728120.1, read on the forward strand.
CAAAAAAGCATATATCAATGGTATGATTATTCACATGTAGTGAATTTGAGAGTTTGTAAATATTTTATTGTGTGATTTTTCAGACCTAAGCATAGTCATTGTGATACTTTTAAAACATTGTATTGTGGGTCCAAAAACTAACAAGTATTTCTAAAATTACTCAAAATAAAATATTCTAATTACAAATTAATGCTTTAAAAAGGAATCACTACATTTTATAATAGTTAAATTTTAGATAATATTTTTAATTAAAAATATGGAATTATGGAATAATTAATATTATATATTCTATAATGGTTTAAAATAAAAATACATTTCAATAAATGTTTTTGAACGATATTAATATGAATATATATTTTAAAAAAATTGGGTAAATTAAAGCTATCACATTTCCCCAATTAAAACTGAAAACACACTTTTAAATTTATATAAAATTAAATTTTTAATCTAATGATATCAAAATAAAAGTTCTAAAATATATTAAATTTTAACCGAGAATTTGTATCAATAAAAAATAAAAAATTTTAAAATTAATCATGAATTTATAATAATTTAATATTTTTAATAAATTACTTCATATTCAATGATTATCATTTATAATGTCAGTTTCACATTATAACCCCATTTATATCACAAAATAGATGATGGAAAATAAAATTATATTTTTAAAAATCAAAATCTATTAGAAAAACAGCTTCATATATCATTGAAATTATATAATATAATAGGTAAAGTGTGTAAAAAACTATAAATTCCTTGGATAACTACCACAATCTTATAGTTGGTAAGGTATTGTGATTTGAAGTTCAAAATTAACAACCTTATCCCTAGCCATCAATTCCAAAATCTCAAATCATGATTCTTCAAGGTAGTACAAGGTTGTATGGACAAAATAGACCAATTTCAACTATCCATAACCTCATATCCTATAGTTATCTAAATTACGAATATGCCTCTAAATCACAAGAAACCCTAAGGAAACCAAGACCATTCACTTAAGGAATCCCCAACAAAAAAATATCTCACTAAAATTCTAGAAAATGGACTATGGGTATGGTCCATGAAAAATACAATAATAAAATGAATAATTATCCTTTACACAATCTAAAAATACATCCCATCATATTTTTAGACATGTAAGTTCATATTAGAGAAATAAACCACCAAATACCATTCTTCCACTAATTTCTTCAAGATTAGATTTGGTAAATTCTTAATTAATGCATCAGAGACAAAATTCCCATTTCTAGGTTTATATGAAATGTAAAAATTAAATGATTGAATATATTCAACATAGAATCACTATCAATGGTTCAAATCCCCCTGATTAAAAATATACATTAGGAATTTGTGATACAAAAATATAGAAAATATTGTTATGAGGAGATATTGGACTAAATTCTTGAGTGGAAAAATCACTAAAGCCAATTACATATCAGGGGAAGTGTAATTCTCCTCATAAAGGTTAAATTGGAGAGACACATAACCCAATACCAATTTATATTGCATCAAAACACACGCTAAAACCATGCTAGAGGTATCACAAAAAACATCTATAACCCAATACCAATTTTAGAAGAATCAGAACTAGAGCCAAATTCAAAATCACATTCATTTCCTAAAATTACCTTTGAAATTGACCATTCTATTCATACTGAAATCCTTTATTGGACTACATTTTCAAATGGGATGAAATATTGGAAGGAGGCCTAAATTAAATGCCTTTTATAACAAGTCTTTCCCAACAATATTCAGATATCGATTATATTCATGGGTTGTTCCCAAGACATCACAATATTAATTTTTCAAGGATAAACTAATATGAATCATTGTGATATTTACTACCTAGGAAAATTCAATTATTGGATCCAAAACATACATTTATAATAATTTCCATGTATTTGATATTCATTTAGAGTTCAGAGAGCCATATCCAAATGAACCATGTGTCGTTCCTCCATCTTAAAATACCCAAGAATATCATCCGAAAAAATAACCATGAATAAATCAATGAAATGATGAAACATATTATTCATAAAATCCATAACGACCTTTGGAACACTAACTAAACTAAATAGTATGACCAAATATTCAAAATTTCGATACCGACTCTTTAATGTTGTCATAGGAGTATCATCCTTTTGAACTCTTAGTTGATTGTACTTTGATCATATATATATCTTGTAAATCAATCGATATTCCCTGAGTTGAAAAATAAAATCATCAATCCTTGGAAGAGGATAATTATTTATTATAGTCACATAATCATGCATTCAGTAACGAACACATAATCATAGGAGTCTATCTATCATCTTTGTAAATATATCTAGTGAATCCGAAGTTGAAATGATCAGATGTAAAAATAATTTTGAATTATTTTCACTATGATGTACTTTAAATTTCATTAACATTTCAAATTCCAAATTATAACATTAGATGTATATGGGGAACATCCCAAGAAGAAGGTCAATAGTAAACTCAATCTACCTCTAGCATGATAACACATAAAAATATAATTAATTATATCATGTACTCATTCAACATAATAGGAAGTGAACCTCTTAAATTCTATTTTACAACATTAAGAAGAATATCTAACAATTGGGATTCCATAATTCTAACCTCAGGAACCACATGCACAACTCTCCTAGATATAGGATCAAACTCACTATGAAATATGTGACTAACCTCATAAGATGATCGTAACTAATCCTAGAGATGATATCAATCGATATGGTATTTAAAAATTAGTATCTAATCCATACTAATGATGAAGTCAAGGATACCAAGATCATGGACATGTAAATCAAAATTTACCTCAAAATCATCATAAATAACCCAAAAATTAACATGAAAATCCTTCTCGATCCACCTATATAAGGGATTATAAAGAACAATCATTAATTTTAGAAGACTTTTCCATAATACGAATACACCAATTTCAATATATGATATAAAAGAATGAGGTATACTAGTATCAAACAAATAAAAGACCATAAAGGTAAATTAAAACTATACCACTTCCATTATTCTATCCAACTTTAGATTAATCTTGTTCACACTCTTCTTCATGATGGTTTCTAGACTTTTCCAATCCCAATTCTACCTTTATTTAATGAATAGCCGCCATTACATGATAATGAAATTATCCACCATTCTATACATCTAACTGTGTTGGAGATCCATTGGTAATGGTTGATTTAACTCTAATTATGTGTGATCATTTTCCTTGAAAAACATAGCGTGAATATGAAATTTATTATAATGGTAATTTATTTGTCCACAATTGATTAATGATTATTATAGATATGATTTCCATAATGGTAGAAAAACACCTAATGTTGTCTTAATGAATACACTATATCTAAACCTGTCATAAACCAAGAACGCAATCTATTATCACATTAAATGTTATAGGAAACAACTCGATACCTCATATGACAACAAAATGTCAACAATGACCAATCATATTATTTAATTATTCCCTAGCAAACGAATATTTATTAACTACCTTGGAAAAGTTCAGAAAGAACATGCAAATAATAATTGATTAGATCTAGTGATTTATACCCACCTCAATCCATCTACCCATGAGTTAGTAAACACTATGATATTCTGGATATAGATGGAAGAAATCTATAAAACGTTTCACATACTCCATCACCAAAAGTTTTACTTGATATAAATTCTAAAACCCCCAATAATTCAGTATGCACTTCATTGTAAGATGGTAACAATGAGTGAAGGAATTACCAAATGTGGTCAATGTGTGGTCCATGTGTAGTTTTTATTTTATGATGGAATCCCTCCTTTACCTTCTACATTTTTCAAGAATATAAGTGGATAATTCCACATTATAATACTCTAGAGTCTTTCAAGAGTGGGAAATAATCTATATTATCTAAATATATTCTTTATATTCTTGCATCCTTTTAGTAACAATAAATATTGGTGGGTTTTGTTGGTAAAATCTTAATCATGGTCCATTATTCCGTTCTTATTTCCCAAAACCACTTGACAGAGGGTTTGAAAATTATATAATAAATTTTTTCTAAACACTAGGGTAGATTAAAGGGTCTGGATATGGGGAATTCCTAGAGGTTATTACCTATAATTTGAGGTCATTTATATATTAGGTATTATTTATTAATTAGAATATATAAAATCATTTTATCATAGGAATACATCTCTGAATTGAAATATGAACACAAAAAATTCACATTAAATATACATAAAACCAACAAAAATATGACTAGACTCATATAAATACACCGAAAATCAAGATCAAAATTTGATGAAACGTCCCTGACCACTCCTAGAAACATGATCTCATATACAAAATCCAGCTTTCATAGAAAACTTCTGCACATACCACCCATGTTCTGATAGTACTAACTCTATTACACAAACCATCCTTGACAAAACCTCCCTCTAATTACCATTTTAATGAAAAAACTATGGTCGACATGACATGTCACCAAATATGGCTTTCCACAAGACCCAAGACACGTTCCCAATATCTATATACTAAGGGGAAGAACCTGAGTGTCATAACACACAACCATTGGAATGAATTCATCACAAAAAGGAAACATAAAATGTGACCATCCATCCCCACTATTCCTACCATTGACAATGTGAAATCGAAGTAGATAAGTCATGAAGTGTCATGAATCCCTTACCGTACCCAATATCCTTAAAACTTATGTCAATATATCCAGAAATTCATACAAAGAGATTGATGAAAATAGATAATAACATACGAATATTAATCTATACAATTTATATCTCCAGTTAGTCAATTGTTCATACTTTCAAATAAAACATATTTCATAAATCAATTTTATTTTCATAAAAATCATAAAACCTCACTTGGTTTCCTAATAAAGGTGGTATATTTTAAAAATGGAATATGAAAAAAAAATTGGAATGGAAAACAATTGGAATTGATCAGAATCATCTTTGGAAATTCATAATATATACATATGAATATCAAATAATAAAACATCACTATCATGAATAAATCCAATAAAATATGGGATATAGCCTATGGGAATACATTATTTTGAAATGAAAGGTAAACTAGTTGATAAAAAATGATTCATAATGTAACTGAGTCCTACCGTAGTCAATTGGTATAAAAAATAAACCATAATTGTGCCACGCTCAGAAAGGTTTTCAGATATATATAATGTAATAAACCCATGGTTCTAATGTTCTATGTTTTCTAGAGAAGTTCATGTAAACATTGAATTTTTTTTAAATACACTTCTACAATCAAATAATTACCACATCAATGATATAACAACCATTTTTATTCAAAACCATTATTTTAGAATTTCAATTAACACATGATATGTTTAATTTTTTTAAGAATTCCAATTTGATTTTTTTCATTGACACCAAATATGAAGTTACAGTCAAAATTCCACTTAGATTCCAGATCATTTATTTTAATTAGTCCAACCTAAGGAAAACTCAAGAAAAACATGGTGTACCATGATAAATGACCATTCGATATTCACACCTACCAGTCTAATTGAGGAAACATAGTCAGGTTTTAAAAAATGATTATTAAAAAGAGATCATGTATCGAAAAACATAGAATTATAAAAAAAATCTTCAATTACACATAAAACCTCTATATATGGACATCAATACCCTTAAGAGTGTAAATCATGAAGGAGAAGTAATATTTAGGATATATCTAAAATTAGTAGAATAAAACTTGTTCAAATTGGGGAATATATAAAAAAGGTCATCCCTGATCAATAGAGAATCTCTAAAGAAAAAATGGTAAATGAAATTATAGAATGAAAAGGAATGGTTGGGTTGATATAATAGGAGATTTGGGTTAAAACCCAATAAGGGTACCAGGGTAAATTTCTATTTTAATAAATATTTCATTGTTTTTATGTTTAGGAAGAATTATTAGAAACATTGTTTGGTCATAAAAACCCCTTGAAAATCAAAACATGTTGTTATATAAGAATAACCACATGGTTGGAAAAATAGTGTGAAATTATCACAGTCTCCTCTTGACCCAAACCTAACCATCCAAATTGTTTTACTAGGACCTCACATGGTTTTAAAACCCATGATCCATCCATAAATAAATCCACTCATGTTAATAAATACATATAAAAAATACATCATGATTACTTGTTACTATTCACAAAAAGTTCATCTGGCCAATTTCCCCCAAAATTCAAAAATAACAAACCCCAACTCAAAAAATACTTTAGAACCTCATGAGAGGAGAAATAATCCCAAAATAAATCTTATATGTGACCTAGTGTGTGTCACAATTGTCGTCTCATGAGGATAACCCATGTGTTACATCTTGACCAAATACCACAAAGAAACTCATCGGTAATTCAGTACCCAGGTGGAAATCATGGTAACAAAAATATTATATTATACCCCATATACATCACATGGCTAGTACCTGACCCAACAATGTGGTGTCTCACTGGTTTTTCAGTCCCCTTCCCAACATTCCCCATTACCAACCTCCTACATGAGTCTACAACATGAACCAAATTCCCTAAAATGTCCAATTATCCTAATATATCTCCTTAGTGGTTTATTTTCATCCTATTATATAACACATTTCTTAATTATCCTTATTCTCTATAGTGACCATGATTCTATTTAACCATATTCTAGTTCTTATAAGCATTCTCTACATGGTGGTCAATCTCTCACACCATTTATTCAGAACAAAAATCCCATGAATAATGAGTCATCATGTATCACTAGACTTATTACCAAAATATTACCCCTCTTACCCCATGATTTTGAAGGTTTCAATTTTATTCGATATAGCCTTTCACATATAATTCAAAAGGATTGACACCAACCATGACCATTATCCAAGGTCTAACCACTTGGAATCCATTAACCCAGTAACTATATCCCACATTAGGTTATGAAATAATTATTCAACAAGGAAGAACTAATTTAGGGACCACTAACAAAACTAGAGGCTACACTCCCTCGGTAGCATAGTCGACTATAATATTTACAAATCCCAACCATTAATGGAACATTAAATTCACCACACAATTCTTAAACAAATACTATTACACAATCTTTGAGCCATATATCCCCCATTTATAGAATCCATAAATTTGAACCTATTAGGAAACATGAATGAATATAATATAGATAAATAAAAATAATAACTATTGAATGATACCACCTACCTAAATATTATTTTATTTATCCCCTTTCTTTAAAAAAGATAACCATCATAATCAAAGATCAGACCAAGCATCACCATGATCCTATGACATTATATCATGATAAAATGATTAAAATTTTTTATCATATTTACTTAAAATAGATTTTCCCAATTAATTTAATGATGTATAATCACAGAAATTTAACCAAACACTTCCACGACATCGAAATATGGACCAATGGAACACAACAGAACAATGAAATGTATTTAAATTTGACCATACAGTATAATTTAATGACACGTATTAACTTATATATGATTAATAAGGACCACAACATTGAAATATGCAAAATTGAACACATATTACTCAATATATGTCTCAAATACAACAATTTCAAAAATCCCCTTGATTTGATGCTCAATTGAATGCTTATTCAAAGAGAATTTCGTTGCATCCCTTGAAAAACATGCCAATATAATTAACACCACTGAAATGGTTAGAAATGAGTTTTATTTCTCTTATTTTTGTGTCCCTAAGCCTCTACACCCTGATGCCTCATCATAGATATCATATTCAAATCTACCATGGTGAAGTCTTATAAGAGTCCAAAATAGAAAAACAAAAAAAAATGAACCTGAGATAATCATACAGAGGAAGAGTATGAATATTTTTCATGGTATGGAATGAAAAATAATAATAAACGACCTCATATCCATGATAATTTTAATAAAAAAATTGAGAGAAATATGTCTATTCCCTCTATGTTTTAGTCATCCAATGATGAATCCCAACATGCAGGAACAGAAATAGTGAATTCAAAATCCCCTCGCTATGAAATCAGTCCCAGTCCCATTAGGTCGTTGGTTCAACCCTAATATATACATTGAGGACATCGTAGAAGGGTTTCTCTATGTTACACTCCACCGGGAACATGGTACACATCCATTGTTTACCTAGCTGAGTCATTAATTTTTTAAATACCCACCACCAATCATTTTCTTCCCATTTTACTCACAAAGTGCATCTAGTGGCTACTATTGTATTTTGTTGTAATCCACCACCACTCCCTAAAACATTGAAACCTTACAAACTACACTAAACACTCGAAGAACCTTCACAACTAAGAATAATATCACCTAGATATATACCTACACTTTGAATTCCAATCCAAATCTCAATTCTCTAAACACCCCCAAATTTTGATGCTTGAAATTTAAATTTCCCATGAAATCACTGACCTATAAAATTGTCACCATTAAAAACTCCCACAATAAGGATTATCATCTTTGATAAGTTTCTATGATTATCCATCCATATTACATTATTTGACCACATGAATCCAATCCTAATGATCATTGTCAACAATGACTAGATATGAATCCACTATACATATTCTCAATCAATAAATTAATGGGTTTAACTAATAACATCTCATTTCACATCCCATATGAATCAATAATTATTTTAATAATAAATTTTATTTAAAAAATAATTTCTAATATATAAATAGATATGATATTCACGTATCATACTCATTCGCATTAAATTCCACAAAATGACCGAGAGACATCATGATAACAACCCTTAGTCCAAAACCTATTTTTTTATCATAAATAAAATCATGGATCACAGTAGCAGGACATTTTTCATTATCAATAATATATTCCTCATTATTTATCAAATTCACTAATTATTTCAACCACTGAATTTGAAATACCAAAATTATTATGGTCCCAAAACCTTGTATGAGTAATCATTCCTATCTCTCAAGGAAACCTCAACATTTTCCACCCACCAACCACATATGATATTTAGGATCACTAATATTAGCCACCAACCATGTTATAAAATTTTTCCAAGAAATATTATTATATGGATTCTGCTCAAAATAGGATTACCAATTTAATCATCCGATTCATATCATCATATATGAAGCTAACATTACATGGGATTTATCATAAAATAAATTTTCTCCAAAAAATCAAATAAACTATATCCATAACCACCTTATATTGGACCCAAAAAATTACACTAGATTGAAAAATCCATTATTGAGTCATCTATGACTTGGATGTCACTGCAAACCATCAACACACTCTAACACCTAATGGTATTCTAACTCCCCCCCAAACAAATTTGAACTTATCACTGTAGACCTTATCCATTATCTCACATATCATAGGAACACCCAATGTTATATTTCATTTTTAAATCCAAGATTTTGAAAATATATGTTAACTCCCTAATATCTTTATAGTCTGAATTACCTTTATCAATAATCTACCAATAGTAATTCACCACACAAATTCCTCACATCTTATTTCCAACCATCATGACCATATCATCTCTAGATAATTAATGCACTCTACCACTCATTTACCTAAAAACCACTATGTAAATCAAATAATTCACTATTAACCAAAAAGTATTTCCATACGAAATTCGAAAATATCATTCCAAAAATCTTTAGAAACATCCACTTCCAAGGATTATAAAGATCCATAACCCTCATATTCCCATGGTTTATTTTGATGGTTTCAAGGCATAATGGAAACATTAGATGTATGAATAAGTTTTTATTTTTCATCAATATTAATAGATTAAAACCAAATAACAAAATGAACACACCCTAGAATCCTTTATAAATAATATTTCAAATTTAATTTAAAATAAATATATTGCTAGGATTATCTTATCCTTTATAATACACATGATGAATTTTTTGTTCCCACTCCCATTTCATTGTTGTTGTGGTAGAGAATCTATGAAATTATTCTTATAAGTACATCCCAATATGATCTGAAAGAATATAGAAATCATTTATGGTATTATAAGTTGTAGTTTAGAGAAATAATATTCTACACATCATTCACTATGGATTGCAACAAGCAGTTATATTTATCTCACTCTTTTTTTAGAGTGGGAGGATGGGATTATGAATCTATATAAGCCTTGTGATAATTCTTGAGATAATGTTTCCGTTTAATAGAGAAACTACACAATAAAAATTTTATAATTCAATATTTATAACAATAGATAAATATTTGATAATTTCACAAGGGCCCGTATCTAATTTTTTAATATTTGTAAACATCATATTATAAATAATCATATTTTTATTATTTACATAACATATCTTTGTTAAAAAATCAAAAATAAAATAAAATTTAATATTTATAATTATATTATATATATATATATATCATTTCTATTTAACATTTACCTAATTTAATTTATCCTACCAATGTTTTTACTGATTCTTGAAAAAATACTATTTATTAATTTAACTAAATATTATTCACATTATAAATAAATTAATATTTTATTAATTCAACTTGTTATAAAATATTAATTAAAATTTTCACATAACATAAGTAATTATTTTTCATTTTCTATTCACTAAACTCAGGGAAAAAAATTTATTCATTTATTACCTTGTGAATAAATTAAAAAGATATAAAAATTAACTCACGTATTCTAATCCTGGATTTCTCATGACAGAATGTATGAAATCAACTTCAGTTGAATAATTATGATTCCATAAACAATGAATAATATTATTCATAATATTAAATTTATAATATAATTTAGTGTTGTTCTGGATACTTATTATGTGACCCTCTAGGCCTCTTTCTCGGTGTCATTAGGTGAACATACTAAACATCCAAGAAGATCATCCAAAAACATGTAAAAGAAACAATATAAAAAGTTTTTAATGTAATAACTATGACATCCCCCCTATGAACATTATTTTCTATATAATTCATTTATTTTGATAACTCACTATGAATGATGGATACATTTGTTATCAACCTATAAAATTGGATTATTTTCATTCACTTTTTGAAATATCATTATCTATAAACATCAATAGACATTGATTTTTCGTAAGATAATATTTAAATCAAAGGGATATATATATATATATATATATATATATTCTTCCATTAACCTGGGAGAGAAAAATCATCCTAAACTTATTCAATCAATTTCATATCATTTATGACACATAGGACGTATGTTACCTCTCTACTTGCATATGTCATCATAGTTTTCATTCCTATACCAATTTTTATGATTCCTGATATTAATTTAAAATAATAGGTAGTATAAATTCCAATGAACATGTTCATAGATTGAAATATCTAATGACTCTATAACACATTTCTAATTCCTATGTGTCTGTATTCACTCATGATCTCCCGTCTAAGATATCACGAATTGTAAACCTCATGAGAATAAATCTCAATGTAATATGACCCCCTAACACTTGATTGTCAATTATAGTACATATAATTTCTTTATAATGTATCAAGACCATATATATATATATGTTATATAAATATTTAAATCATATCTAGCTTCTCAAAAAAGTGGGGAACATCTATAACCATTCCAAATAATGTAAATTATAAGATAATTATTACATCAATGTTACATATGAGAAAAATTATTTTGTGAAAATATATTATTAAAATTATAGAGTTCAAAATTAAAAATTCTATTTGTTTTAAGGACCTATATATAATATTTTCACTATCAAACTTCCCATTTGAGGAATTATTAAATTGGAATTTATATTCCTAAAAAAATTCCTCCCAGACATATATCATTGATTCCAAGATACCCATATAATGGTAATTTTATTTAACAATTCCATTTTTCCTTAGAACGTCACTATTTAAGATCCCAGGGTCCCTCAAATCCTTGAAGAACATTCAATTGGAATTATATATAATTCTTTTCATCTCATTATACTTTTTGAAACCCCACAATGAACCATGTACTACATGGATTTCATAATCCTAATAAAAATTAATATATTCTTAACAGATCTAATATTTAACTCTATTTTCATAATGAAATCCAAAATTCATAACTCTACACAATAAATAAAACTCAAAACCCAGAACCATTATCTTTAATCACACATGGTGATTTCATTTATAACATAACTAAGGATTTTACAATGAATTATCAAACACTTGATCCCATCATTCTTGAGCTTTACTCAAACATTTGAGTACCTATCCATTTTCCTAGTAGAAAAAAAGTCATTTTGATTTTCCTATCATGCGAATTTGGACCAACCATCACATACTATTCAACCATAACTAAATATCCCAACCCACTTTAGGGTCCCCTAATAATCAAAATCACTATTTTGGCATGACTTTTTACCCTAGAAACTCTTCTCTAGATCCCAACACAATGCACATCATTCCTCTTACTATCAACTCAAGGGATGTCATCTTTATTGGTAATATTTTAGAGGCCATAATTTAAAAAAAGTACACATGAATACTAGAATTATTACATCAATTATATAATTAAATAATAATGACTTATTCATGAAAACACCAATTACCATATTATTGATATTTTAATTAATCAGAACATTATCTCATCAATTTTCTAAGAACATATCATTTTTAACAGTTTTCTAACACCATTTACCCCCATTTAAAAATTATTTCATAAGAAAATGAAGTCAGGAACATTTATAGGATACAAATGTTCCTATATATAATGCATAATCCCAAGATTTCATGCCACACTATGATACATGATTAACAAGAAACAATAGCTCACACCATAACATATTACTCAAATCAAATTGTAAATTAAAATGGTGAAATACAATAAAAATTCCAATTCCCATGTTTACATAGACTCTCCTTATATAAGGGATATTTATTACGAATAATAAGGTCATTCCCCATCATTTGAAAAAACCCAATTTTAACTTCCAAGATAAAATAATAAAACAACCAAAACAATGCACTGATACCCTTTTGTAATGCCCAAACAAGTGTCGCTACCATATAGTCTAGACCAAGTACACCACATTACCAAAAGAATAACTCTCCAAATATTAGAGGCTATCATCTATTGGAATGTTTCTATAATTAATTTGTGGAGACTATACACTGAGTAATAACACAAGATGCATTAGATAAAATACTTCATAAAAATTAATGTAATCATGCGGAATTACAACTAATGTCCAACCATTAATAAATTTTGAACATCAATATTATGTATGATAAATTGTACAAATGATCTTATTTTGATTCAATAACGACCTAAAATAGGGTTGAATTGAATGTAAATTAATTAAAATAAATTAATATTGTTGACTCAACTATAAACTGAGTTCCCACCTTTGACTATACATTCACCACTAGTGCATCTATAGTAACCAAAATTTCAGTAAAACCTATGACATTGATGGATAATCTAAAATTTTCACATGTACAAGGATTCCCAAGAAATTTATGAGCATGACACATGGAATGGATCCATAAATACAGAAAATATATTCTTTATAAAATATATTTATTATAATGTAGAAAAAATAAATCAAAAAATAACATATAATATGTATGAAACCTTTTGAGAATATCATGTACTAACAAAGCCAGCATGTCAGCTATCCCAACCTACCATAGTCAATGCATGTAGTTATGTCTGTCATGGTCACTAAGACAGGAATCATATCAGAGAAAGGCATAACATAGATAGTACTAGATGAATATGAATACTATCTAGGGAAGGGGATAATATATCCCACGCCAGTACGGTAAAAAAACTAGGTACGCACTCATCCATCGAACACTCGTGAATGAAGAACACCCATGAGATGTAATTTATATAAACTTATTCCTAGGTTTCATGAAAACACTAATTTTTAACCACCTCATAATCATTAATATGAGAATTAGAAAAAAAACTATGAAAAGTTGTTCCATAGCATGTATTTTTAGAAAGAGAAAGTAGGGATCATCTCACTCATACTAGGAACCTCCCTGAACACAAAAGGAAAGAGATCCTAGGTGGTGTAACTCCACACAATGAACCCTAGGTCTCCAAGATAAATTCAAACCATTTATATCTATATAAACAATGTACGGATGTTGAACAGTAAATATAAAATACAAAACACATACCATAGATCTATTTTTGCTATATATAACTACGTAGTACTAATATAGATGATAACATGTTCAATTGTACATCACTATCCCAGAAAGACTACATCATCCACAATCATTATAAAAATTCATAGCTTTAGAAAACTCTTAATGATATTAGTATTGTTGGATACACCCAACTAAAAATCATAACATATAAATTATGCATAACCCCATAACCACTAAGACACTCACAGGGCTTACCCTACCCTATAAAATCTGATGGTAATAGAAATTCTGATCTCTAGTCTATTTCTGGCACATGACTATTACTTAAACACATCATGTCATGTCCCACAATATGTTTAGTACCCTCTCCAAAATTTTCCTTGGATTGAGTCAACACATATACTAACTAACAATTGACATTGGTCAAACCCAAGGCACCACATTCCATACACTAGTAAATACTACTTAGATGTTGTACTAGTGGTCTGTTCCCCTCCCATGATCCAATCATTTTCTGAAGTGGTCCAATGATCAAGTGAGGTGTACCCCAAAATGACCATCTGTGGTATTACTAGGAACACACTTAAGATAGATTATTCACAGGAACCATTTAATCACTTGAGCAACCCAATCAAAATAACTCATAATTAGATAATACACTAATTTACAACATACCACTCCTCTCACTCATGTGGTCACATTTTTTGAGGGAAATTCCCCATAGAATTTTCCTCTAAAATTACCCTGGTTCAACCCTGACTAAGACAATTACAAATGTTACATCCACTTATAATCCTTTCACTAAATCCTTAGAGGACTCTCAAGGCCATTTTAGATTTAATTAACCTTTGTATAAATATTTAGAGACCATTAAACATACCTACAAGTCATGATACCTCATTGGTTCATCCATTATGTATATATATATATACAGCACCATGAATAACACTCACATAAAAAAATATGGGTTGACATAATACTATTCCATAATCTAGAATTCATTCATCCCCCTTCACAGAATGCATAAATTAGGACCCCCATGAAATAAAAATGAAAAATGCATAAATACAGATATATGGTTATGTATTGAAGAGTCCACCAACCTCAAGATCACTAGATTTATCCTCTTTCCTTAACTATTCACTTCATCATAGCCCAATATAAGACCAATATTAACTATTATCCTGGGACATTATCTAATGCCACATGGCTACAATAAATAATTATTAACAGATATAATTAATTTTCATATTAAATTTAATGGGTCAGAATAATTGAGAACTCACCCAAAATCACTACGACTCTAAAATATTAATCAATTGTCCATGAAGGACCCATGTTCATCCATTGATACACTAATAACTAAAATACACATGATTTTATAATCAATCAATAAACCATGGTACCGTAATGTTGAAGATGTTTTCAAAAAATATACTAGGAGACTTACCTACATCTAAAAAGTTTTAAATGAGACGCATTCCTCCTATATAGAGATCGCAATGAAACTAAACTACAATTAACCATCATTATGAAAATAGTTTACCATGAATTGATGTAGTAAAACAAGAATCTTAAACATTAATTACTGAAAATATGACAAAACATGGGGGGAGATAAATGAGTTATGAAGATGAATATTCACATCAATTATTCAAAAAGAATAATACCCAATGTCCTCACATCATTGGTATATAAGTTAAGATAAATAGTGATATATAGGGATATTAATCATTTAAATTTTATGGTGAAAGAAGAAGGAACCTAAGTGGAAATAACGTTTTAGTCTGAAATGACCCCTTACCCACAAAAAAACTCAACCCTGTTGAGTATGTGGTGAACTAGAATCAGTATCCCAGTGGCCCAAACATAAGGTTGACACTACTTGTAACTCCACTAAGAACCTATTAACAATCCACTAAGTACTGGTTGGAGTTTACATTATTATGCAAACCTGCAAGTAGGAAACAAGCACCCAATTCCTACCAACTGAGTACCTATTGGATACAATAGTCTTCCCATGACATCCACCACACTTCTCTATACAAAAAAACAATATAACTACCCAAATAATACAGAAATATTTTATACTTGGGAAAAAAATCTCCTCAAGAATCATTATAATGAAACAATGTTTTTTGTTTTTTTGAGAGAATTTATTTTTTTGTCCTGCAAAAAGTGACATTTTGATAATTGGGGAATGGATCAAGATTTAGAGGGTTGGGATATCTTTAGAACTTATATTTTATTTGGTTAAAGTAAAAATATAAGTTTTATATTCTTATGTTGATGTCATAGTGGTTTTGTCATGACCCCATTTATTGATTTTTTTCAACATAGAGTAGGTCATGGCATGACAAGTGGGTTCAATGTCATATATAGTGTTTTTGTTGGTTTTGTATCTAATTAAAAAACCTCACACAAGGATGTATTGGTGTGAATTAGGTAATATATAATTATTTATTAATCCAAATTAATCCATGGTGAAAGAGATGATGTAGGTGTCATTGGGTCCCTATAGGTTGGATATCTTGTTGCAGAACCCATATGTGAAATTACATAAAGGGGTTATTGAGGATGGACCCTATAAATTTTGTGGATAGTTTAACCAAAACACAAGGGTCATTCCATAACATGGAACTATTAGGATAGACCCATTTTGTGGAATAGAGGTTCAAAACCATTAGGGTGGCCTACAGGATTTGACCCTCTACCTTTTGGGAGCTGGTTGCATCACATGTTGGAAGGCCACCCAAAAATGTGGTATAGTGAGGAGGAATCAAAGGCTAACCCTCACGATAACACTTTGACAAGGTGAATGGGGGTTTTTGGTGTTTATAAAAGTCATATATTATATAATTCCTTTTATAATTTGGGGGTGATATAGGAGTTAGGATAGGGCCATCAAACTATCTCTCACCCTCTTCTTCCCCAATTAAATCCCCCCTCAAAGAGTTTTTATTTTTGGTGATCATGTAGTGATTTTAAGTTCATTATTTACCATATTTTAATTAGTTTATTATTCCCCATACCCCATGATTTAAATAAATATAGTATAGTGTTTTGGTAATTAAATCATCTAAGCATAGTGAAATCATCTCCATTTGATGTGGCTTTTACAGGGATTGGATAAAGGATGTATTGGAAGTATAAATCAAGACGGTTCCACACAATTATAGGGATTTAGGGATATTTTTTAGATTTTTATTTATTATGGAATTGGGAATACATTGAATAATTAATTATTTAGATGTATTGGCATAAGATAGTTCCCTAGGTGTTGGTCTGATCTTGGAAGAGGTATAGATGTGTTTGGATGAGGATGGGTAGGGAAAATCTAGGATTGTAATACCATAAGAGATATAGGTGGTACTTTGAACACAAAAGCATCAATTATCATATTCTTGAGTGTCAACACCTTTATCTTTTTGTGGGTCTCGGTAAAGATATTATGACAAAAAACTACCTATAGATATTTATTTTGTGGATTTTAACCTCCTAGTTTTGGAATGTGTTCTGTAGTGATATTTATGAAAAATGGAGATAGCCAGTGACAATGATTACTGGGGATAGGGATGTCAGTGGAGTTATAAAAATACCTCAATTAGTCAATTGGACCTAGGATGAGTTGTGTGTAGCATGGGTTGGTTCTGCAGGTGTAGTTAGGTTGGAATGATATGTGTAGGAAAAATTGTTATTTCTAAGATGAGTACATGTCACAGACATGGTTGGAAACACTAAAATTAGGATTTAATTGACTCTTATAATGTTATTGGAGTGAGGTGAATAATATGTGACTAGAAATAGTACAATGGAGAGGGGTTTCATCCATATTATTGTATTTAGAGATCTCTTAAGGAATTTGTGGGATAAGACCCTAGAGTAGGCAAGAATAATTTTTGAAGGCATGGAATAGGGTTTCCAAAGGATTCATTGGGAGATATCTCTATTTTTTCCTTGGTTAGTAGGATTTATTTTTGAGCAGGAAATTAATGATTCTTGGAATGGCCTATTGTGGATTTTTCCAGGAATATCTTATGGACTATGAGAACAATATGGTATATTAGATACCACTTATTATAAAATGTAGAGACATATATAGTTATTGGGGGCCAGAGTGGAAGACATGATGGGTGAGATGAATAGGGAAAAGGTTCATCATAACATGATTGGGTGTCAAGAATAGACTTGAGGTGAATTCCCTTTGAGGTTTGATAGATGATTAGACATGCATAAAGACATTAGGATAGGTCTCGATGGACTAGTACCCAATTAACAAGATTTTGATTGTACGGGATGATCTTCCCTCTCTTATTTTTGTTACATGAATTTTATTTTCTTGTGTACATGATAGTTGATGGATGATGGAATTTCTGATGATGGATCATGATGTATTCCCTCACTACAAGTAATAATTATTTAGTAGAACCCTAAATTTAGTGATATATTAAGGTTTGATATGTGATATAATACCTACCTTGAGGGATAAGATCATAAAATTAATAATAGAATTACCTTGTGTGGTAAGGTATTGAAATAGACCTCATTGAGTTTGAATGAACACCATGGTTGTGACACGATATCAGAACCTAATTTGAGTGATGTGGCGATGGATTGGATAATGGGCTCATTAGGAGTGATGTGTTCAAATAAACATACATGAGTGAGATGGTTGTCCAATATTGTGATTTAATATGAAAAAATGGCCTATGACCCTACCCTTATTGATAAGGTAGTGGTTAGGATGAGAATATTGAGACCTTACTTGGGTTATAAGGTAGTAGATGAGGCATCTAAATTATCCCCACACTGAGTGAGAAGGTATGGGAAGGAGTGTATTTAGTGATATGGAATTTTAAGTACTTAATAAGTGAAAACACTTGTCTAATAAAGAATATATGAAATGTGAGGGGTGAAATCATTTAGTTATAAGGGATGGTCTAGGAAAAATATGTATGACCCTACCCTATATCATTGAGTAGTACAGAGGACTTAGTAAGACACCCTTCCCCAATTCATTGAGTATGGATTGAGGTAATGGTAAAAGGTGTCATTATTATTGTATGGGGATATAGAAGTAGTGTCAAAATTAGAACATTTATACATAATAGAGGTGTCGGGTCATGGAATGTGTCAGATTTTTATAGAGACTCTATCTTGTAAGGTGAGGTATTATAGTTTTCCGATTAGCACACGATGAACCAATGTGGGTATTTATTTCTATTATTTTTTTCATATTGTATACACACATATATGAAAATTTGTATTAGGGAAACATGATAAGAGTATAATGAGGATTATTTCCCACACCCTACATGGGAAATATAGTGTGCATGTAGAAAAAATGTCTGTTTTACAGGATGTGTACCAGTTGTGTAGTGGATTACGGTGGATCAACTCAATAAGGATTTGGAGACTGGGTTTTTCAGGCATGAGGATCATTCTACAACCTATTTGTATTTTTTTTAATTATATATGGGATAATAAAAGAGTTTTATTTGTTCATATATGACTATATTCTTATAAATGGGTCATTTATTTTATAATTAGTATTATTTATTTGTATTTACTTTGATGATTATGGTTATGGATGATTTTAGTTATTTGAAGATTTTATTATATATGATTCTAGGTCATCATGTCCACAGTCTATAATTTAGGTTTTAGTCTATAGTTTGTGTCCTTTGGAATACATTTATCCCTTATTGAGGTCATATAGTACCACTATTTGGGACACTAATAAGATGTCTCAAGTCATGGAATTTTTACGTGGAATCAAATAATTTATTTTTATTATTTCATACTATTTGTGGTTGGTAGGCATAGATTAGAAACATGTTAGAGATATTTATGGACCTCTAACAGTTATTTTATGATGACCTTCCCTAATGTAAGATCAGGTTACCATGGTTATGAGATTGTCGATTTTTATTCTTATTATTATGGTTGATTTGTTTATTAATTTTAATTTTTTTAATGGAGATCATTGTTCATGGATATAGGTATTGGAACATTGGATATAGGTAGGTGTATTTTCATCCTGTTGGGAACATTGGATTCAAATGAAAAACATATTTTGATGTGTAAATTATTCCACTAATAAGTGAGTTTAAATAGTCTAAAGTTGCAATAAAACCCTATATGGTGTTTTCTAAAATTAAATTTTGATGTAATTAAATTCATCTAAATGAAAATATATTTTTATGAAGAGTGTTCATGATGATCTTATGGTGATTTATTTTTTGGTGTTGGATATACAACTCCTTTATGAAATAGATGTATATTGACCCTTGGTGTGTTGGAATATGCATCTAGTTTTGGGGTGTATGTTCAATGGTTATAGGTTTTACCCTGAATATGGATCTATAAAATAGTGATAATATTGTGTGATGTGTTCTAGTGATGGGTATTTGTTTCATCATTGAATTGGATTGCTTTTAGTGGGTTCACTATAGGTATTTGAGATGTCTGTGGATTTTATTTTTGATGAACATGTGTTACTTCGGGTATTAAGGTTTAGGGAAAGGGAAGATTGGTTGGAAGCCAGAACATATTGGTTCTAGATATGATTTCAAGCTGAATTGTAGAAGAATCTATGGATGATTTTTAGAATTGGATTGACTGTATGGTGTTTTGATACAATGTGGTAAGCCTCACCATATGTGAGATGCCTCAAAGTTGTTGTGAATAAAGAATCAAGGAATGATTTTAGTTAGATAGGATTTACATGTCAGAGTATTATAGTCAGTTATTTAGGAATGTAAACCTAGGATCAATGTGATGCGATGCATGTATGTCTAATTCCTTTTGTGATATATGGATGAATAAAGTTGTGAACCAGTTGGGTTCAAATGAGTCTAAGATGGATTTTGGGTAAGAAACCATGATATGGTTCTATAAAGGTCAATTATGCCTTTGGATGTTGTGATTGATAATTATAATGGATTTCATATATATTTTAATATCTTATAGTAATCAGGGACTAGTTATATGTGGTTCACATTGGGTTATCGATCATTGAGTATTCATTAGTGAATCAAGAATTGATGCAAACTGTGAAACTCATACATGCATCATTCCCGAAGGGATGAATTTTAATGTGTGGTATCACCTCTATAATAGTTGGTGAGGTCATGTATGGATTAAGGTACCATGTTATGTTCAATCAGATCTTGGACCTTGATAGGGGTATTTATAAGGGGTTAATGTATCTCAAGTGGAAATAAAAGTGTATGATGCTAGAACATGTTAGGGGATTTGGTCAAGGGGAGGTGTGAGTAGAACCTTATAGTCGGGAGAACCATGAGAATGAGGATAGATAAGGTGATAAAAATTCATTGTCTCGATATAGTTGAGTATGGTTGAGAAATATCTTCATTGTTGAAATAGTGGAGAGGGGGTAACTGAACATATAATGAATAGTGTGTGAATTTGTTTTTGGATTTGGGTAGTGGAAACTTGTTCAACCTTAAAGATAAAATGTGATGAGTAATAATGGAATTTATGACCCTTGTAGGTCTCGAATGATTATGGGAAAAACAAAATGGATTCTCCATGATGAGAATCACAATGGTTGGGAGTTCATAATGATGTATGGATTTTCCATATGCTGTTTTTAATGAAATTTATTTTTTTGTCCCGGAGTAGGTATGTTTATAATAATCGAGACATGAATCAACATTTTTATGGTTGGAACATCTAAAGGATAATTTTTGATGTATTTCAAGGACTTTGGTATGTTTTGGGTCTTTTATTGAATATTAATACAGGTTTTGGGTGACCCACTTTGTAGAGTTTGGATGTAGAGGGCCAACATTGCCATTAAAATTGGGTGTCACGATGATGAGTGTGTTTTGGAGGGTATTTATAGTGGGGAAAAACCATCTATAATGAGGTGATCACATGATAGTGGAACCATGGAATGGTTGATTGATGATATATAGAGCAAAAAATACTATGGAAGGTTTCACTATGGGGATCCTTGAGGTGGATGACTCATAAGATAATCTAGAGGTTCCATTCAATGAAGGAGTTTGTTGGTGTAGGGTCCTCAACCCTTTGCGGGATGCTATTATATAACCAAGGGGTAATGTATAAATGTGTACCATATAAGGGAGGCCCATGACATGTCCCAATAGGGAAAAATAATCTTTATTGACTAAGAGATCTACCACTCCTCCTTTTAGGGGCCTATTGCACCCCATATAGGAGGGTCAGACAAAAACACGGTTTGGAGAGGAGGCTCTATAGAATTACACTCATGATATTTATTTGATGAGGTGACTAGGGTGTTTTTAGGGGTAGACCAGTCAACCCCCTTCACTATTCAAGTTAATAGTGGCATAGTGAGAGTGATACTCAACTTGTTCTACCACCCATTAACCCCAATTTTTTTCCACCTTAGAGAGGGGTGTTTTAGTTAGTTCCACAACTATTATAAGAGAGTTTTTAATATCATTGTAATAATTTTTTTTACTTATCATTATACAGGCCTATAATTTGGTGTGATTCAAGAAATGATTTTATTGTTGATTTCAATATATCATTGTGGAATCATCTTAGTTTGGTGGGGATTTTTCAAATTAGGACTATAGGATATTCCCAAAGGATGGACACATGAGGTACTATGGGATTTTTATGATGATGTGATGACTTATGAATTTTTAAGAAATTATACCTCTTTGATTAATTTTAATAATCAATTATAATTTTGTATAACTAAATGTTTGGATTTTTAGTTTTTATATTCGGTATTAAGTGTTGGTATGATATTGGAAAAGACTTGGATGATCATGGTCAAGGATTAACAGATCATCAGGGGGATGGTATCTCCACAATCGATGTAGTTGGTTTGTCAAAATAATAAAATTATACTTGTTTACGGATGATTATTCCTGACTATATATTGTTAGGGGACTAGTTAATGGGATGGGGACCAATTTCTCCCAATGTAAAGTGAAAGAGTGTCATTTAACGACTTAGGATGAGATCGGGTTCTCTGGTTATGTTTATGTAACATATTGAATCCCAATATATATGTATCCAATGGGAGGATATTTTGATGGTGTTATCAAAAGACCATGGGTTGGAATTGGACTTATAATGAGTCTATGGTAGACTAGGTAAATTCTGTACTACTGGTTGGGTTGGTATGATAGGCCTATGACTAATGGTGACTGGTGATATGGCTTCATGTCTCCCACATGGTGGGGGACACCCTCTTGAGGGTGCATTCGAATCATGGAATATTCCATGAGTTGGATGACTTATCCTGGAGGAGACATAGTGTGATAAAGATGAATTTTCTATTGGTAATGGGTTTGATAACACTCTTACGTTATATAAGAGATATGACCCTTTGGTTGGTAGGGATAATTATTGAGAACATGGAAAAATGATTATAATGGGATTGGTCAAGATAACTCATGAATGTCCTTAGTTAAAATGATAAGGATATAATTGGTGTTTTGTTGAGGTTTATAATAGCTTATTAAGGTCAAGGCATGTAAGATCCTAAGGTATATGAGAATATGATGGGTTTTTGTTATATATTGGCGTAGAAAGAATAGACCGAGATGGATCTGATAGAATCTAGAGGAAGCCCTATTATGTGAGATAATCCGGTAAATGGGTTCAACATTAAGTGATTGGGTTTCCTAAATATTCCTTGGGAGATATTCTTATTTCTTAAGGAGGGTGGTAAATTCCTCAAAAAATGAGGTGAGGTTGTGAGTGACTATCATCCATGTGATGATATTGGGTTCTTATAGAATGGGATGTGTTCTATAATTAATGTTTCAAGCATGTATTGACAATTTCTATTTGATAGGTCATAGGTATAGGCATGCTTTATGGTGGGACCTGACGCCAAGACTCACCATTAGTTGTATTGTGTTTTTATAACCCTAAATTAAGTGTCAAGGTAGTAGTTAAAATGTGATATTCAGATTAACTTGAGTAATATGGATTTTGTAATGATAATTAAAATACCATGAGGGAGATGGTATTGTATTATGACAAATTGAGTGAGAAGGATATCCCTAGTTATGAATAGATATCTCACCCTACCTTATTTGATATGGTATGTTCATGATAACAACCACATATTTTGTGGAAAGATGTTTCCATGAATCTCCTTGAGTGAGGGGGTTGATCTAGGTTGTGATGTAGTATGAGATGTCATGTGAGACCCTACCTTGAATGATAAATGAGGGTATGTTATGTGGATATTTATTCATACCTTAATTAATATGACATCGTTCAGGATATGAATATTGGCATCAACTCATGTGTTAAGGTACTAAGAGGAATAACTTATATGAGAAGGAAATCATAGGACATAATGACATTCCTCTTTTTAGATAAAAGGGATGGTCAAGACGAGATGGGCGTCCACTCATGAGTGATATGTTATGGTCTAGAAAAATTTCATTAATCTCATATAATACATATTTGGGTACAAGTTAGGACATGGTAAGACAAAAAACATGAGACATCATGTTCGGATTATGTTTATGTCCTAAGGCAATGATATTTATTTCCATAGAATAATAGGTTGGATCAGATGTTATGGTGTCCTAGTTAGTAACAAACTACCTGGCAGTGGTGTGGTATAATGAAACAATTTTAATTACGATTTATTTCATGGCAGTCATGGTCGATTACCATGGTGGTCCAGTCAATATATGGAGACCCAAAATGTATATTTATTTTAATTATTTATCTTCGTTGTTCATATAGATATATATTATTGAATATATTAGGGTTACATTATGAGATACTACTAAGATGTATATTTTACACCATGAATGGGCACTCTTTTGTGCTTGTTTACATTATGACTATAATCAGGATAGGGTGGGACAACTAGAATTCAGATATTGGTTTACTTATTCTCAATAATTGTAGTAGTTCATCTTTGTATTATTATATATTTTTATGTGATCATATTAATGAGATATCATTTTATGTGAGAATTTATTATTCCTCATAGTTCATTTATTACAACATTGTTTTTATTTTTCTATACATAAAATGATAATTATGTCTTTTGAATATTTTTATTACTTATAATGTATTTTATTGTATGATTCATGGAAATAATCTAACCAATTTAGTATTTAGGCCATCTACACTAATCTAAAACATCTATAATATGAGGTGTTCTTAAGGTCATGGTGTGCCTGAAGCTGGGATACTAAGGAGTGGTCTCAATCCGGGTTATTATAATGTTTTCTTATAGTGTATTTTTATAATCATCACAATATATATTGTGGTAGATATAGAATGTTAACATGTCAAAGATTTTGTTGGAAAAAAAAAATTGATTTATGAACACATTTTCAGTGGGAATTCTAGGTTTCTAGGAATATGATATAATTTTCATTACTTTTTTCTATGATTGAGGTGTTTAATCAATATGTTGTGTTTATCACTCAACAGATTTTATGGTTTTTTATTCTAACATAATAGAAAGGGGACTATTTTTTGCTATCATGGTTATAATGTGTTATTTACATGAGATATGTGTATTTTAATGATATTTATTTCATTCAGTATAGGGTTTTTAGTTGTTTAATGTGGCAAAAAAACATATATAATATTTTCCCATATAACATAATGGTGATATTATACTGAAATGAGTAATTGATTTTTTCTTTGATAACTGGTCATTTGGATCATATAATGAGTATTTATTTAATGATGGCTATAAAATCACTTTTTATATATTATGTATTGTGACACATGGTGGGTTGGTTCACGAATCATCTGTAATTTGGGGATTTTAGTGTAGGTTTGTTCCACCCTAGCGATGGATTAATAATGATGAGGTATTCCTGAGAAATGATATCTGAGGATGGGAACACGTTACCCTATCGATGTGGATACCCCTAGGAGGGTGGGTGTAAGGAATGTAAAATTTCATGGGTTTTGAGATATTATGTTCATCGGATGCTTCTAGTATTGTGATGGGTTGAAAGGGAAAGACTAATTGGATGCTTGTCCCTTTTAATTCTGGATGTGCTTTCATTTAGTGAAATGGAATTATTGACGAAAACATCATGGATTTTTAAAAGATATTGGGTCTCAAATGATCATGGTGTTAACCTAAAAATGGGTGATATTCTTTATGATTTTTGGTAAGAAATCATCAAGAATTAATTTTAGGTAAATTGAATTAAAATTTGAGTGGAGCGTGATCAATGGATTAGGTGAATGAGCCATAAATCAAGGGAATATAACTCATGTGAGTGTGTTTCTACTTATTCAAATTATTTTCACTAATACATACACCCATAATTTCAAGACGGGACTAAGATGGATGGGGGTAAGAACATATGTTGGAGTTCAATAGAGGTTCAGAATACCATGTAAGTGATAGAAATGGTTGGAATTGATTTGTGTGAAAAACCAATATATTTGATATCATGACCACATATGTTATGCATTGTGCCTATTATATTATGGGTCAGTGTGAAGTCATATGTGGATTGAGGACTATTGTTATTGGTGAATCACATACACTCATTGTGGCATGGGGTTATTAGAGAATGAGGGGTTTTCCACTATAAAATATGGTGATAGCTTAGATGGGTCAAGGTAACGTGGTATGATAAATTTGAAATTGGTTATTGAAAGGGTTTTTTTAAGATCAGTTACTATTGATTGTGAGGAGGGGCATGTGTTTAATGTTAGAATGTTTTGGGTGCTCTGATTGAGGGGTAATATATGTAGAGCCTTATAGTGGGGGAAACATTATCATGGGGATGAATCAGGTGATGATGCTTTTGTGTCTAGTGAAATATGGGTGTGGATGAGTGTTTTATTAATGTCGGTGATGTGGAAGGCATGTGGATTGGATTTTTATGAATAATTTGTTCCTTTCTGTTTACTGTTATGTAGTGTAAAATCACCTATTGTTAGTGGACATAATTATATGTGTTAGTATTGAATTGATGATTATTATATGTTTGTAATGATTGTAAAATGACCATATATATTTTATAGGATGATAAAAATTATAAAGTGGTGTTTTGGAAGACCAATGGTGTTTTCAGTTATTTTTTTTGGAGAAAACTCCAATTTTGATCCCAATTTAGGAGGTTTCCAGTGAATTAGGACATATATAAAGATTTATAGTGTTTAAATATATCTAATATATGTTTTGGATGTAGTTCAAGGATTGGGATATGTTTTTGGTTCTAGGATGAATGTCAGAGCTAGGTAGGGGTCATCCCATTTGAGAAGTTTTATTGTAGAATGTAGGTCACGTCCTGAATAGTGTTTTTGTATTCATGGAATGTGTTTCTGTGGGGTATTTACTGATGAAAAAACCATATAAAAGGTGTATATCAGGAATCATGGGTGCCGCAACATGGTGGTTTGAATCTGGATAGACCATGGTGTGACTATAGAAAGAATCATAATTTTTATTCCATTGGATAAATACCTCAGGGTGAAATTCATAATGGTTATTACATTTATATGGGTTTAGGGTCATTCCATATTAATTTTATGTGTAGTTACACTACCACTTAGTGCAACATCAAAATGTGACCTTAATATGATAGGCTCACTGCACGAGCCAAAGGGGTTGTACCATGTGGTTGGCCTATAAGATAACCGCTATACCTTTTGAGGGAAAGGTTTACCACATCTAGGAGGGACACACGACTATGTTGCCTATCAAGGAGGCATCATTATGTGAACCTCATGGTCAGGTTTTTACTAGGAACCTATGGTGTATTTTTATTAGCGATATATTTACTATTTATCAGATGTAACCTATCATGATTTTGGAAAATAGATGTGTTATTCAAGGGTTATTTGGAGGAATCTCTCCATCAAAATACCATGTTTGATCCCCCTTTGTAGTGGTTCTTTTTTTGAATTTTTTGGTGATTTTGGATGATTTATACCAACTTTTACCTTTTTTATTCCCCTTTTTTAGCCATCGAATTTTTTGTGTTTTTTAAAAAAATTTAAATGTCATTTCAACAGAGTATAGTAAAATCAATCCAATTTTATAGGGATTTTTAATGTCGTTGATATAAGATCTAATAGAAGTATAAATTCACATGGATCATTTTTATTTCTAGGAAATAGTGATTCAAGATGCGTTTTTCAGTGATTGTATGTCCTGGATTAATTTGAATAATTAATTATATTTTTTTAAAATTATTTATTTTTATTTTATTATTTATACAGGGGTATTGGTGTTTGTATTAGATTAGATTATGATTATATGTTCTTGGATGAGGATGGGTTGAAAATGATTAGGATGGTATCTCCATAATCAATTTTGGTGGTTCATTTAATACAAAATCATATATTTTTATGCATGAATGCACTTGATTGAATTTTTTATGGGACTTGGGAAAACGTTAGGGACTAAGATCACCCAATAAAATGATATAGGGTGGATTCGAGCTTCCTAGGTTTGGATCAGGTTCTCTAGAGATGTTCACTGAAAATAGAAACTCATAGAAATTATGTATCAAATGGGAAGTTGTGTTGATTGAGTTATCTAATGTTCTCGAGTATGTCTTTTGATATGGGATGAGTCATGTGTAGCCTATATTGGTTCCTAAAGGACAATTGAATTATAATGAGAGGTGTAGGTTTAGTGGTGAGAGGTGAGATTATAGCATGTCAAAATCATGTAAGAGAACCCCCTATTGAGGGTGGAGTGGACTCATGGACTATTTAATGAGTGGTATGAGTCCTCTAGGACTAGAAATAATTTTATTCAGTGGTATTTCCTTCAGATGATGGGTTGGAGATCTATCTTTATGGAGATGTGACGTAGGAGCCAAGAGTGTGTCAGAGTCATTATTGAGGACATGACATGAGGTTTCCAATGGTATTGGTGTGAGATAGACAATTATGGTTCATGGTGAGTCGGATAATTATTTGAAGATATTTTAATGAGGTTTGTATTGTCATGTTGAGGCTTGGTTCCAGAAGAGTGCACGGGATGTGAGAACTATGTGGGGTTGTTTGATAAAGTAAAATGTTGTGATAAGGGACTGATATAGATCTACTAGATCCTATTGGAATACCTAATTTGAGATATGAGTTAATCATGAGATTATTCTGTGAAAATTATGGTCTCTAGAAGGAGGGATATTTATTCCATATGGATGATGTGATGTTCACTGAGACTTGGGATTAGTTCTCGAGGGACTAGCTCCCAACATAGGAGTGAGTGATCTTATGAGATGGGTTTTTTGTCATTATTCTTATTGTATGACCATATTAACTTTTTCCATGTGATATTTGAAAAAATGAAATGTTTCCAATGATCTATCATATGGCCTTGATTCACTTTGGGTAATAAGTTGTTGATAGAAACTGGCCTTAAAAAATAATGTAGTGTTTGGGATGTGATATAAAAACTGCCATGAAAGATAAGGTTGTTGTCTAGATTATGATATTACATTGAGTGATATGTTATTTTTAGGTAACTCCTTATGTGAATATATTTTACTCTGATTTTACATGATATATGAAAAAACCATGAACGATTAGTTGGTGTTCAAGATAATGGTCACAACCTGAGTGAGAAGATTCTAACATAGCCCTTTGTTAGGTATACCGTTATTCTTGTATTTAATGTGGTATGATACATGGTAATATATCCTACCTTGGGTGATAATTTATTGTTAATTATGAATATAGTTACCCCTACCTTGAGTGATAAGGTAGTGAATTGTTTGTGAACAGTGGACTCACATTGAGAGAGATGGTGTTGGTAGGTTTTCCATGAGTGAGATAGAGAGACCAAGACTATATTAGTGGACTCTATTTATTGATAATTTATGGCTGAGATATTATGGGTGACCTCCCATAAGTGATAGGGTATGGTATAGAACATAATATTAGGTCCATACCCAACATATTTGGGTAAGAGTAGACACATCATAAGAATACCTACCACAAATCCTTGGGTATGGGTTGAGGTTATTGAATGAGGAAATGGGATTCTATCATGGGGATGAAATACTAATTTTTCTGTGTTATGGTATCCTTGTTACAAAACTATGTCATGATAAGGGTCTGGAATTGCATCACAAAGTTGATTTTAGTGTAGGTTGATGTTGCTACGGTTGGGTATCAAAGTATCTAGGTCCCCACACAGTCACTCAACTGACATGTTTATCAATATTAATTTTTTTCATATGAATAAACATGTATATTATGGTTTATATAAAGGGAATTTGGGTATCCCTTATTGAGATATGTTTCGAACACCCTGAATGGGAACTTTGGTTCTCAGGAAGAACAAATGTTTATTTAAATGTCGATCACAAGTTGTGTCATGGATCAGGCTGGAAATTTTTTACAATGATTAAGAGACTACATTTGTGTGGCTAGATGATATAGGTATATCCAATTTTAACATTATTCTATTTTATATATGCCTTTTACTATGTGGGGTATGTGTTGATGTATAATTTTATGATTCATTATGGTTCATTTTTTAGAATTTTGTTACATATTTACTTGGAATCATTTCATCATGGTAGTAGATTATTTTTGTTATTTAAATTGTTTTGTTCCATTTTTTTTGAAATTATAGTCTCCAAATATATTATTTAGGATAATGACATAAATTCATAACTTCTAGCATATGGGGAAGTGCACTGGAAGCCATATGGAACCTCATGCTAAGACACTGAGAATTCATCTTAGGTTCTGGCATTATACTTCCCAACACCTAGAATTAATATGTGAACATCATTTCTCCAAACTCCCATTAGATTCTCAAAAATAGAATTTCACATATAATCACTAAACTGTAACAAAAAAGAATTTTATAGTGTTTATGTGAAATAATATTATGTAATATTGACAATAATATATATATTGTATGATAAAAAGGTTCCCATAATTGTTTTTTTATAAATTCATATTAAAAAATATATTCAGATACCCACAAACACACACATATTTAGACTTATATACCATTATATATAAATATATTTATATATACCTTTGTATATGTATACTTTAATATACATACACATGTACATACAAACAAATATAATAATATATATATATACATATGTAAAAACAGACATGAACACATGTTTGTATGCATCTATATATGTTTAATAGGGAAATTCGTTATCTTGATCACCCATATTTTGGGAAAAAAAATTATTTATGATAACATGGAATTATATCCTTTTTATATTATGAAGTAGATTACATAGTTAAATTATTTTACATTAGGTTCACTATCTTTGTTCAGTGGGAAATATCATATGCATGGTTCAGGAAAAATAGTCCAACAGATTGATTTGGGGGGGGAGTTAATATCTATAAAATCATTCTTGTAGGGTTTACCATTCATTTTTATTTCCATTGAACCCCGCCAATTGTTCCCACATACATAACATGTAATAGACATGCATCTTAAAGGCCAATGGTTGATTGGGGTTTTAGACCCAACGTAACTTGGGAACTCACATTTGTTTTAAGGGTGGGAGGTTAGAACCATCACATGATTTTGAGGGGAAATTTTACGTTTTCTAGGGATCTATTATAGATTTTATATATGTTTGATAATATCTTCTTAATCCCAATATAGGATTAGTTTCCTCAACAAAATGTTCATGTAAAAAATCCTTCTAAGTGTAAAAGAAGGCTGATTATTGAGTCCATCGGTATGTTTCTAATGTTCTTCATCTATACCCCATTATCGGGTGGATTTTTATATTTAAAATCCATATATCTAGAAACTCCATAGTTTTCTTCCATCGTGGGAGGTGATTAATATTTATAGGATGGTATTGATCCATTATGAGGCATCTTACATATCCTATTTATAAAATTAGTCAAAACCCATGTAGTTCATTAACTCCATTTAGTTTAAATTCATAATGAAAAGACATATATTGGTGATCATTGGAACCATGTATTGAGACTGATCCTCGAGTATGTGTCCTATATATCCTGGTTGTGGTAGTAATCAGAGTCATCATAGTTCTATCAATCACTTGTGACAAACATTGAAGTGGATTCCCATATATGGGGGTAATCATATAATTCCCTCAATTAGGATTTACATATTGAGGTTTCCCTAGATGGTGGAGATTCATGATGTAATTATATGATCATTTTAAATTCCAATTACCATGTGATCCATGATCATTGTGAGAGACAAGGGATAGAAAATAATTAGTCTCACAAAATACTGATGCATGAATTATGTTTTAGGAAATGCCTTTGAGTGTTTAATATGGATCTTTGGTTTTGTTAAGTCGTCCTACATATCCTAGTTATTGTAGGAATTATAGATCATGGTTCAATTGATTTCTCAATATACCAGTGGATGAGGCAGAAATGGAAGCCCATAGTA
This sequence comes from Viscum album, assembly GCA_963277665.1. Taxonomy (NCBI): domain Eukaryota; kingdom Viridiplantae; phylum Streptophyta; class Magnoliopsida; order Santalales; family Viscaceae; genus Viscum; species Viscum album. The sequence continues at coordinate 1,455,729,786 of OY728120.1, forward strand.
GTTATTAGGTCCTGATGGTTGGAATAATAAAAATATAAAGGGAATTACTATAAGATGCCTACCAATTTGAGATCAGGCCATTGGAAGGAATCCTACATATCATGATTATGGAAAGAATCCGAATTATCAATGTTATGTTTTATGGGGTCTTATATAGTATGGTTTCCCAAATAAGGGTGACATATCATATTATTCCATAGATCAGGGCCTAAAAACTGTTTTTCCTAAATAAGCCCACTAGAAAAGGATATCATGACCTTGGATATAATCATAACATGGGATGATTATCTTGTTGACATGTTTTCAATGCCTTATAGGAATGTCTGAGGATGTATGGACATGACCATGATTCTTAACAACAATTTCCAAATATAATCGTATGAATCAGTTTGACTTTTCTATAGGAAATCAAATGAAATTAATGGCATGTCTAGAGGCCACCACATGATTAATGCTAACATGACTGGGGGGTGTTGCATGACCTGACTGAATTATCTAGAGGACAACGCATGATCTAGGTTGAAATGTTTGAAGGGTGTCATGTGACCTAGAATACATCTCAAGAGGACATCACTTGATCTAGTCATACATGTTTGGAGCCCATCGCATGAACCAGCTAACATGTACATAGGGTGTTACCTTCTCTAGGATGACACGTCCAGAGGGTGTCCCATGTCTTAGATGACTTGTGTATATTACATCATATTATTTATCACAACATGTCTTGGTTTAATCTTGAGACCTAGCAGTATTTTTTTTGGGTCACCTCATGATCTAGAAAAACATGTATTGGAGTCATGGAATGACCAAGTTGACATGTTCTGGTGTCACCACTTAAATTGGGTGACATGTCTTTTGTTCATCCCATGTTTTTTAAATCATTTAGATATTCACATTAATTTAGTGACATGACTGGGGGGAATCACGTGACATTGTTGACATGACTGAAGGACTTATTAGGATTCAAATAGTGTGTCAAGGGATCATCTCATGACTTTAGTGACAGGTCCCTGTGATGCCACATGATATTGATAAGTCAATGAAAGTAGATGGGGATCAACATATATGTTCTTAGCAGATTTCTCCTATGATTTATTCTTTATTACATCCTTTATTGAATATATTCCACCAAATTGTCTAGTGTTGAATTTTTTTATTGTCTTTGCATGACCCAACCGACATGAATGACCTTTTTTGCATAGTATAGTTGACATTCCCAAACTCCTTCTCTTGAACATAAGTTATCACGTGAAGTGAAAACTAATACCTTGTGATCCCTTTTTATATCTCATAGGTTTTACCTAATTGAGAACCTTTATGATCTTATCATTGTCAAATTTCAGATTTCTTCTCTTATGAAATCACGTGTCATCAATCATAAAAGCTTTGTAGATTCACATTGAATTTTTTGTGGGGGGGGGGGGTGGAATTGTATGAATATCCACCATAGTTCTTCTCCTCCTTTAATGGAATCTGTCACACAAATTTTGGATGGATTTGGTGGAGGTCTCTGGTGTCACGTGCTTTTCATGATCCTTCTGTTGGTATCTATGGTGTAACATGATATTCAAAGACAATGAGGGAGTTTTTTCTTTTCAATATTTATTATAACTGGTATTATCCAAGGGATTTCACCTAACCATGTGGACTTGTTAAGGGAATTCTGCAAGGTCATTAAAACATTTGTAGGGGCCTTCATGAGAACAAAATTCCTTTAGAAAGGATTTTATGAGTTTTAGATGGCCTGTCTGGGGTCTTCCGTGAGAGAATATTGGATTTCCAAGGAGCCTTTATGAGATCAAGATTCCTATCCTGAGTGATTTTGTTGGAACATTCTACCATGTATAGGGGTCTCTTCTGAATCAATGATATTCAACTATGGTGGAAATAACCATTAGTGAGATGATCAATGTATCATCACTCTGTAATAAGCTTCCTTCTTTTCCACTTTTTACTTCCCTCATTACTCTATAATGGATTGTGATCTCTGACTGCTATTTGGGTGTTGTTGAAGATAATTATCCTCCTTCCGTACAACATGTTGCAAGATCAATAAGTGGTCATACAGAAACACATGATAATTTTCATAGACAACCCCTTTGGTTGTTTATATGGATGAACGAGGATCACAAAGTATTGGTCATGACCAAAACTCATCATATGATGAAGGTGACATGCCAGGGGGAACTTTTACAATACTGTGGAAATTTTATTATGGTTTCTGTAGGGTCTATTGATCCATAGGGGAGTATCTCAAGAATATCAATGACCACAAAAGTGTTCCTCTATTTTCATATTTTTATCTTAGATTTTACAAGGATTTTTTTTATTGTTGTTTGGAGCCTAGATGATAAAAAGTGGCATGACTTTGGGGGACTCATATAGGGGACTCATATGACTTCAATCACATGATTAATGAGTGTCTTTGTGTGATTTACAGGATAATAGAGGCTTGGGAATGGGGTTTTACCAAATATATATTAGATCATGTGAGGCGCATGACCGGTTCGCATGACCTTCGGAAGGTCATGTGATCATATGTTGTAGACACCATCTCTTCCTTTTAATTTCATAGAAAATAATACCCATTCATTGGGTATTACATCCCATGTTTATTTTCAAATGTTATATTGGGTAGTGTCCACAAATTCCACACTCGGGAGAGACATACATGGGGATAAGGTATCAGCTCTCAAGAATATAAATGCATGACTGGGTCTTTGTAGTGGTCTCCAATTGTTCTCTTGGGTGATGTTTGCTATTCTGGGTGAACCTTGGTATTCTATAGAGTGCCCCATTAACTGGGGAGAAGAGGGGATATTATTCCCTATTAAATTAAAATTTTCTAAATGTTATGTGTTCTTGTCTCATGAAATAAAACCATATACAAGACCTTTGACATGAACTGATCATGAGACCTCTCCAGGAGAAATGATAAAATGATATGTTTTGTGTGGCCACTTCATGGGAACTATTTTCTAGGGATTTTTTTTCATGTGATCGACCTTGCCTTATCCCTTATTAGAATCAAACATTAATCTATCATCAGTAATTCTTGACCCCAATCTATATTTCAGTCTTACAGTTTTTATAGGATCTGTCTGTTTGGTCACACGATCACTAGACTATTATGCAGATTGTGTCACCATGTTAGGGTAATGCAATCATAAGTCTTATAACTATACATGTGGTCATGACATGTCCTTGGGTTATATGGTTCATTAGATCTACAAGAGTCATTAGGTCAGTAAGACCGGTATTAGGTCATCTGATAACAAATCCATTTATGGGTTATCACATTTTCAGGATGATTCAGATGTTATGAATTTCCCTTGATGATAATTATATTCATTTGTATAACACATTCCACATACTTTTGTTCAAATGAATTTCATCTCACATAATAGTTATTCTACTATGGTAAAAATGATCCCTTGATTGTTGGGAATCGTAATGCTGATTCTTGATATCCCATTCCCTCTGACAATGAGGTTCTAAGAGGATTATCCCCTCCAAACACATGAACTCTAATTCTTCACAAAATCTTCCCCTATATCGATTCATCCCACTATATGACATTTTCATTCCTTATCCTGACACAATATTCCACCATATTATGTGTCATCTTAGCTTTATTTTTTAGACAAACCATTATGAGGATAAAAAACTAGTTTTATCATAGTCCTTGGGGATGTATTATATCATAGAAAATTCACTTATGGTTTAAGATAGTTTCATATTTCCTCACCACCCTTCACTCAAATATATTCTGTCATATTCATCTATTCATTGAACTACTCGAGTGGAGGCTGGAGCTCAAAATGGGATTTTCATATTGCTGGAATTTTTTTAGACCAATAGGTGGGCCAATTGATGGTGAGATAGATATATTCCTATTTTTTGAACTAAATACAAATTTTCTCTCTTTAAAAAAGTATTCACCTTTCACAATTCATCATCTACCATCAATTGGATGATTATATAGAACTGATTGGCCAATTGTTCCTTGTAACCCATTCCTTTTATTTGGACTATGATTAAGCAATAATGAACCTCTATGATATATATTGATTGGGTGAGATACCATGTAGGGGATTATATGATGAGTTCCTTCTGGTTGAGGATTTTTATGACATCCCAAATGATATTTTAGTTTCAACAAGGGACACTGTCAACATTGTGAAACACAAGTGAGTGTATGAGATTAATAATCACTCACTCACATCCTTTCATGTCTAGATAATCATTTTCACCTAACATAGTGGAGATCGAATAACCACTATATTCCCTCATCGATGACCATCTCGATAGGTCTTTGATTTGTCAGATCATAGTAAGAAACCCTTTAAGATGGAGAATACATCACATGGGGTTACCACGTTTGGAAATTCTTGAATATATTGCCTTTCCCATATGGGAATGCCACTCAAGAATCCGAGTTATCAAGTTAGTGATGTTAGCTCGGTTTGAGAAGGGAAGATCTCTCAATCTTGTTGTGACAACTCTTAAATTACTTTTCCATATTCTAAGACATATTCAGAAGGGATAAATCCCATATAAAATGGATGGTCATTTTTAGTTTCAATTTGTAAGGATAAGAGAGAATTACATATCTGTGGATATAATAACACCATAAATATTGTTGTTGCCTTGTTTCACGCCAGTCCCATGGACATCTCTTGGGTTGAGGCAATGATGTTAGGACCTTATGAGGTCAGGGACATGTTGAGTCCTTATTTATTTTATTTCATGCCTCATCATGCTCCAACAGGGCCTCTTATTGATAATGGTAGCGATTCTCTTGTTGAAATATCATACACGATCAACCCTTTGGGAAGATGTTATAGAGGCCAAGACAGATGGGATGATTGTTAGCTATCCATATACCAATTATCAGGTTTCATTCATGTTCATCTTCATCCATAGGGTTTCTCATATCACATTAGATGGTGTGAGGGGAGAGTGGATTTGTGAGATTATTCACAAATTTTGGATGATATTTTCAGGCAATTATACAGATGTTGAGATTATCCATCTACCGTTTGTCACCCTTATCTTCCATTCTTTTGATTGTTACCAAGAAAGCGTAGAATCCTATCAAAGTGCAGTGCTAAAATGACTTTTATGTCACGTGGATGGACCATTTTCCTTATTGAACCCCTTTTTTGTAGTAATTATGGAGATGATTGAAGACTTAATTGGGCTGTCTATGACGTATCCTCATCCTATCAAAGAAAATAAATTCAGTAGGGAAGAGTATATTGGGTAATCTACAACATAAGATTATGCATATTTTGGTAAAAGTGTATATAAGGTTTCCTCATACAATTATTTGTCAGCTTGACTAGTCATTCCCTCTTATAGGGTACCAACTCTAGAGGATACATAGGATCAGACATGATGTAGGGTAATAAGGAAGCAAAATCACACCCTAATTACTGAGACTCGCAGAAAAGATTTAATTATAAGAGTGTACTCAGTGGCACTTTTATATTTTGGGGGAAAAAAGATTTTACAAACAACCATTATATGAAATCACATGTAAAATCATCCTAATGAATAAAGAGTTTGTTTCTCGTGGGTGGGGATTTTTTGTTACTGATGGTCGATCCGATATCGAAAACAATGAAGGATGCTTCAGAGGTGTTTTAATAGGGCCACCAATTTATATCTAAATTTCAATCCCAAATGGATGTCTTGAACACATAGAAAATGAGGTATAATGAGTTCTTAGCTCGCTCAAAGTATAACCTTTCAATGTCACCATCATCACTAGAAACCAAAAAGTAATGTGTTGAATATTTATATACTTTTATTGATACCCATTTCCAAGGGAGGATGTAGAGGAATTGGGGTGGGTGGAATTTCGTTGTTCAATCAATTATTCTTATCAAATTCGTTACAACTTTTCCATGTCAGCCAATAAAATCGTATTATGGTTTTTTCATTATTATAAATATTATTTAAATAAAACATTTAGAGAGGATCTAAAATTTAGATATCCCTCATATTACATGATATGAATTAACATATTTTAAGAACCTTCTATGACATTTCCTAGTTTTGGTGTTCATTATATATATGAAATTTCCTTGATATACTGCAACATACATCATCAACGATTCCCATCATTTGTGTAATATATTATAAACATGAATTCTTGTATTTTTGTGTTTGAATCACAATATAGTTCCCTCAATAAATTCTCAGGAATTCCCACTAACATTAGATTATTTATTGTTTTATCATCTATAGTAATATTGAAATAACCAGATTAATAAAAGGACAATTAGGTTAACATATATTTACTAGGGGGAAAATTAACTCTCCTTTGATGAAGTTAGTGGACTTTTAAATCAATATTGATTTTTCCTAAGGCCATATGGTGGACCTAAAGGATTTTTATATTTTTATTTTACACATCCCTAGTTTTTTTAAAATGGATTCATAGAGTGGATGGCATAGTGGGCTTAGACTCATATTTTTTCTAGGGCTACATCATGTGGGTTTTTGCAAAAAATATTTTTAGGTTATTTTTTCAATATTTCAATGTAAATATATTTTTTTCATTATTTGAGGGTCTAATAGATCAGAGAATATATTTTTTTAGTTTTGTGTCTTTTATCTTGGACTTTATGTCATTTTTGTTTATGGTCTTTTGGTTCACACCTTCTGTTTTTATAATTTAGGATCATTCATCTCATACTTTCTATTTCTATAGATTATGGTACTGTAGATAAAAAATTCTACAAATATATTTTATGGTATTTTAACTCAGACCTTATATTAATTTATTTTTGGGTTTTTTGTGTTTGAACATTCTATTTTTTAATTATGTTTATTTAACACATACCTTCTATTATTGTAGTTTAGAGTATTTTATCATGAGCCATATCAATGAATATAGAATATAGGGTAGTCATGCTAGGGATGAACCAAAAAACCCCAAGTATATGTGTTCTATCATTATGTTGCAAGTGCTCAGTAGTATTGGGGATCCATTCTTGTAAGGAGGATAGAGCTCGGGTTGGAGAGTTAAAGACCTTTTACATCAGTATCATTGTCAAAAAGAGGTTTCTCCAATCTTCTACAAGGGGTTCGGATGATTTATGGAGATGGTTAACATGGATGGAAACAATTATTGGGAATCTAGTTTCAATCTAGATAGTGGGTTTATGGGATGTGAAATAATGTAACAAGGAGATTGAATCGTTGAGTTAAGGAATGAGGTATACATATAGAGGGAAACCCAAAAAAATCCGAGTTCTTCCATGGTGTCCCTAGAGCTCATGATGATTATAGTTACATTAATATAAGATGTATATTCCTTTAATATGAAGTTAATATCCCTTATTAATGTGTCTATAGGGATTAAATTAATTTTCAAGTAGAGTTGATCCCCAATTTTTTCCATGGGACTAATAGAAATTTGAAGAGTCAAACATATGGTCAATGAAGTGGGGTTTCGTGAAAAGGACTATCAAGGAAGGGTTATTGAAACCTAGGTCAGTTTTTCTCTTACATTGTAAATATCAATCCCTAGAACTTTTGGATTGAAGTTACGAGGTGTGGGACATCAAAAGGATTTGGAATAGAGTGTCACATTACTACATTGGAAAAGAGTAAAAAACACCATGAAATATTGTCAAGGATGGAATATCCTCATGAATAGACTACTTATGAGTATTATAAATAGTGGACCATAAATATCTAAGTTAACTAGAGGTGGAAACCAGTGGTCCCATGATAACCCCTGATAATGAAAGAATCCACTATTAATCAATGTGATCACGACAATAACTCCTAGGATTAATGTGTCCATCCATGGATCTATTAGACCATTATGATAATCCAGTATATGTAACAACTCTTCTATGGTGAAGATCCATGTGAAAATATGTTCAAGGTCTATGGGGTTCCAAAATGAGGATATCATCCCCGGGAACTGGTTATGTCAACTCAAACATCAATGGCACGATGAAGGTTTATGAGAAGTGTTATATCCATGAAGGGTTAGTCACTATAAAAGATATGTCTCCTCCTAGTGAATTTTATTTCATGATGAGGATATTTGAAAAACCATTAATCCAAATTTTACATATACCATGGGGTCCACCATGAATTTTTTATCTTTTAATAAGGATAAAAATTGGGCCCTATGAGATTTATGACTCACTTATTTTTGCCTTAATTTTTAACCAAAATATAGTGATCAAGTGTTTAGTGAGTGAAGACTTGAATTTCACTTTCTCCACCTTTTGTGGGTTCTCAACATGACAGTTTTTGTATTTCTTTCTCTAGTAGTTTAGGATCTTTTGATTTTGAAAATCAAAGAATAATGTTTATTATTGTACATCATTGGCTAAAGTGAAAGAATAATAAGTTTGTGACACTCATTGTAACACCCAAAGCTTCCATGGTATGCTTCTCTTTGAATAATACATTAGCGTGTGTTGTACACAACTTTGAGGTTCTAACACACACCACAACCAATCAAAGTAGCCTGTATGAATTGTAATACCAAATTATTGAAATTTTATAGATTTTATTATTCAAATTGGACTTCATTTTTTGATTTTTAATATCAAAATTAGCATAGGGTGAGTTTTTGGTATTTTTCTGAGAACATCCAATCTTTGATGAATAGTGAAAAATACTGAACTTTATTTTAAAACAATATTTTAATCCAAATAATTTATTATCATAAATTATAATATTGAGTTGTTTTAAAGTATATTTTGGATAAATTTTTACCATTTAATCCAATGGTGCTCATTGGACATAATTTCAGATTTAAACTAGCCATAAACAAGTGTCAATCTTTTGATAAATATTATTTCTTAAAAAACACGCTTTTTGTTTTGACAACGAATATTAATTTTTGTTGAATCTCTATCACTTATGTGTTTTAAATTTAGAAAAATTTATTCCATATTTAGAATCAGGAGGTCAAAATTTTGTAAATATTTATCTTTTATTTTTAGAAATTTTGAATAATTACATTGGTAAATATTTTATTTTCCATGGTTAGAGGGTAAATTCTGTAAATAAGGGTAACAAATAATATTATAATAATATTAAATTACCCTAAAATGTGTCCTAACCATATTGGATGATACATGACTGACATGGGCATCTTTGGGTCGATTTTGGGACCCCATGGAGCCTCTTGTAAGTGATAATGGCACTTTATATTAATTAAGTTAAGGTAAATACAAAATGATATATGCATATATCTTTTTGAAAAATAAAATTACATAGGGTTATATATGTTATCGTTTAGACTATAAAAATTCATTATAAAGATCAAACAATTTCCTATATAATGGTATTTTATTTATAATATTTATAAATTCAATAATTTAATTTATTTATGATACAATGGTGATGAAGTGATTTCCTTATTAATGAAATATTAAAATAATTCATATTATAAATACCCAAATAAATGTAATTTGAGAATTTTCATGAATTACACTAATTTTATAAAAAAATATTAAATAATAGGGTTGGTTGGATTAATTTTTTCGAAGTAATAATGCTGTTAGGAATTTAAAAAAACAAAATACCAAATAGTGTCAAAATTGACATAAAAGAGTTTTTAAAACCAATATTATATTATTATTTAATAATCTATTCCTAAAAATATAAGGATCTGACAATGTAATTATATAATTATAATTTCATCATTAATGAACCACTCGGGGTTCTCTTGGAAGAATATAATAAGTTCGTTAACCATATTATATAAAAATACAAAGAGACTTGGTAAATGTGAAACTATTTACCTAAAAGTTAAATGTAAACGTTAACGTTAATATAGTGAACCAAACCTGCCTAAAACATATTGGTTGAGTGTTTTTCTACCCATCCCCACCTTAACATTGAAATAATCCATTTTTTGAGTCTTTAGAAACTGAAAATGATTTTATAATAAAATAATATTTCTAGCTTTTCCTAAGGTGCCCCTCACCCCTCTTATAAAAGGGAAACCCCTTCCATCTAATTCCCACCTTTAAAGCCTTTTGGCTCGTCTTAACCCTGAAAAATTATCTTATAAAATTCCCTAACATAATACTAGAGTCCCTTCTTTAGTCATAAATCCAACTTATGGAGCCCTTTTGATCAAATTGAAATGAAGAACCTAATGAAGATGTAATAAATTCACCACCCTCTTTCGAGTTCTTTTCTTCTTCCACTTCTTCATTCATTGTTATTTTCCATTCTAAAATATTAAATCCAGTTTCTTCTGTATACTTTGATGTAATTATAAATAATTTATAGCCATATTCATTATTCTACCCATCCTTTGAATGAAATGTCACCATATGTGCGTATGTACGGCTTATCGTTTCCACATCGTGGTGTAATTATTATTCAATACATTATTATTTGGATGTGTATAATAATGATTTTTTATTGGTGTATATTATGAATATGACATGATAATTATTCATTATATATGATATACCATCCATTTTTATATTTTTTTCATATCAGAAAATTGATATTTTCACTCGTGCATACGTACGGATTACCATCTCCACGAACGCGATGGGATTCATTCCCCATCATATCCATTAAGGACTAATTTTCATTTGATGATTAAAAAATATCTAAATGCCCAATATCATACTGGATATGAATAAGATACATCCCATCCATAACAAATATGACTCTCATAAAAAATAATATAAAGGAAAACGAATCTGTTAACACCCGAAAGGACAATAATACTAAGATATTATTAACAAAGCAGTGTTAAAAGTTCATATATGATATCATATTAATGTATATTATTATTTTTTAATTTAATAACAATTAAATCACAATTATATAGCAGGATAACCTACCCTCGACCAAGGAAAAGTACAATGTAATGGTTAATTCTACAATCTCTTCATTATCCGAAGTTGTTTATACGTAATTATCTACTGGGACCCCTTTATCATCCACGTCCATGTTTCATAAAAATGTATTTCAAATCCTTTTTAAAATTTTCTAGAAAATGATTTAAATTCATTTATACCCTTATGTGTTTTGAAAGGAATCATTCCGTCATTTTCCAAAAAAGGTCCTTTTTGACCTTTTTGAAAAATTTAAGGTAAGAATGTTTTTTAAAATTATACTACAGGTGCGGCTATTTTCTACCATTATAACATCAGCAATGCTTCCCATAAAAGAATATAATAATATTTTCAATATAAATGATTTCTTTATAATTATGTGACTCTTAAATTTTTTCAATATAGAAAGAGATATTTCTCTAAAAATGGATTTGATTTCATCAATGTCAACATCCTTTAATGGATTTTATGTTTATATGATGTTGATTTATTATGATACAAAACTTAGATATTATATTGATTTTTTTTTGTTATTTTTGACTTTGGATGTGATGTTTTTATACCATTCATGATTTATGTTTAAAGTATTGACATTTTTTATGCTTGTTTTAATATGAATATTTATGATATGTTTAAACCTTTTCATATGAGGAATTTATTGGACATAATAAGTGAGAGGTGGAGCCTTCTATAGCTTCTCGATCCATCTGTAGGTCTCATGATACAACTAGACATGAAATTGGCTAAGACCATTCCCAATTTTTGATAAATGGTTTTGGCTGAGGCCTTAATCATTTTTAGACGTCTTGGTCGAGGCCTTGAAAAAATGTTTAATAATGTCCGGCATTATACATTCCATCATTATGAAAATAATATTGATTTTTCATGTGGTCATTCGACAAGTAGAATACCCATGATTATGTTTTATTATGGAATTATTTACTAAGATCATATTCCTACCATAAAAGTATTAAGGTTTATTATTGGTAATGGCATGTGGTTTCAATTATTCACCATGTTTAATATTTATGTTATCTTCCACTGTATTTCTTTCCCTTACTAAGCATTTGAGCTCGACCCTTTCATTTGGTTCATTTTCCTAGGATATGAAGAAGTTAGTTATGAGGGACTTGCAGGCATTATCTAGGAGGGTTGGATGTTTCCAATGAAAAAATTTGTGTTGTATTTATTTTCAAGTTTAATGTTTAACTTATGTATGAATCTTGTTTACAATGATACTAAGATGATCAGTATTTCGAGACATGATTTCATTGTGATCATGACAATGTTATGTAATAATGAACCGACTCTGGGTAACTAGGGTCAGGGCATTACAGTTGTTATTAGAGGATGTTTAGTACAAACCTTGGAAGCTAGATTTATATAAAATCTGATTGGAGCACATAGACCTAAGATAGACATTGAGATTTAGTATAGAATAACTTCATAGAATATTGGTATTGTAGAGATTTTGTTATTTTTAAGAGAAATAAATCCATATCTAGATAAGAGAAGGTGGAGGTGGATCTGGTTCAAATATTCCTAGGGGTAAAACCAGAAAACACCACTTTGAGATAGACTCGAATGGGAACTGGTGCACGAAAACAGGCCTTGCTGCACTCTTGGTTGTGACACTCCCGGGCGATATGCTTAGGATAATTATAATTTTCATTAAAACCCATTATGAAGGGTTTATGAGTATATACTTTCTCAAAGAAAATATTTTTATGATTATGTATTATATCCATAAACTGTTCAATTTATGTTAAGTGTTTTAAAAGTTTGGACTTATTTGTTGCGATTCATAAACTAATCTAGTGTATGCCATTGTTTAGAAATGGTGCATAGTGGAAGGAATTGAAACTGTATCAATTCACACACTCCATTTAGGGATTTCCCTCTTTCTCAAGATAATTATAGTGGAGCTTGTGATACAACTGGTTCTAATCAACTTATCACCATACTGGGAAAACTCACTCAGGTTATGAATAATAACCTTACCCAAATAGAGCACCTCTATCCACAATGTGGAGGATCAATGTTAGATCCCTTAATGAGGAAAAGACAAACAACATTCAATGGGTATACACATCCATTAGTGGCAGAACAATGGATAAATTCCTTAGAAAAAATATTCCACACTTTTGGGAGTAGCGAAAGGGAAAAAGTTGTCATGACAGTTAACCGCCTCACTAGAGATGCAGATCAATGGTGTTCATTGATTGAAAACACAAAGGAAGATGATAAAGTATAAAATATGTAATGGAGGGAGTTTAAAGAAATTTTCTTAGAAAAATACTTTCCTCATGACCATCACGCATATATGGAAAGACAATTTCAGAGTCTGAGGCAAAAAGATGATGATAATGACACAATGTATGATGCTAACTTTACAAGGTTAGCGAGGCATGAAACAGATTATATACATAACCCAATAAGTAATATTGATCGTTTCATTTATGGGTAAAAACCATTTCTTCGTCAAGAATTAGTATCACAATCCTTCTAATCATACGATGATATTTTATCATGTGCTATCAAGACAGAAAATTAATTATATAAGTCTTACGACTTTAAAGAAAAGAATGAGTAGAAGAGATATACTAAACACTCTGAGAAAGGGAATAAGAAAACAGGGAAAAAGTGAAGAGTTGAATTTCCACCATGTGATAATTGTGGAGGGAATCACCCTGGCGCCTGTCTAAAAGGAAAATGAGTATTAGACCAATGTCGACAGAAAGGCCATCTTGTTGGTGATTTTAAGGGAAAGAAAGATGCTACAAATGTTAAATGCTAAAATTTCAGGGTGATGGGAAATTATGAAAATGAATTTCCTAAGAGTCAGGGAAAATTACCTCAAAAATCCGAGGGATTAAGGACATGCTTATGCGATCACTGATGCAGAGGTTGGAGCTCCAAAAGAAGTGGTGTCAGGTAATTTAATGGTTTCCACAAGCTTAGCCAATGATTTATTTGATTCTAGATCATCGAATTGTTTCATATCTTCCCAGTTTTCCAAAAAAAATAGATATTTCCAATTTGATTTAACAAGGGAGTTTTCAGTCAAAACACCTAAGGTAAGTATCATTTCTACAAAGATCATTGAATCTGTTCCCGTTAGGGCATATAAATGTTCTTTATCTACTAATCTCATCGTCATACCCATTATTTAATTCAATATAATACTCTGTATGGATTGGATTTCTAACCATGATGCAAAAATTTATTATAAGAAGAAGGTGGTTTCTATTTTTGATGATGAAGATCAAGAACACCTTATCTATAGATTAGAATCATCACCACCTAAATCTTATCTAGATCCACCCCTATTAGCTCAACTAAATTCAATTATTGTGGAGGAAGATAATGAAATAATTGTGGGTGAGGAAAGGAATGTTCAAATAGAGTATGTACCTATTTTGAATGAATATTTTTATGTGTTTCCAAAAGATTTACATGGACATCCTCCCGAGCGAGAAATTGTGCATTTCATTATTTTAATTCATGGTTCAGGCACCATATCGAAGACTCCTTATAGAATGGCCACTATGGAATTAGTGGAACTAAAGAAACAACTAGTGTAATTGAGTAATAATGGACATATTCGCCATAGTGTTTCTCCATGGGATGACCATATCCTTTTTGATAAGAAGAAAGATGGATCTGTGAGGTTGTGCGTTGACTAAAGGGAGATAAAAATCTATAAATATAAAAAACAATTATCCCCTACCTCTCATTGATTATTTTTTTGATCAACTTAATGGAGATCAATACTTTTCAAAGATTGATCATTGATCTGTATATCATCAGTTTTGTGTGAAGAAGGAGGACATTCCGAATACAGCATTTCAAACCAGGTACAGGAATTACAAGTTTACAGAAATGCCTTTCTGATTGACTAATTCACCCTCTATATTCATGGATCTAATGAAAATAGTTTTCAAGAAATATCTCGATGAATTTTTGGTGGTATTTATTGATGATTTATAGGTATCTAAAAACTTTTATAAATTCATGATAACCACTTGTGCATTATCTTGATGAATCTTAGAAGACATGAATTATATTGGAAGTTTATCAACTGTGAATTTTGTTTTCATGAGAATTTTTTCTTGGGAATATTGTCTCTACGGATAGAATCTCTGTCGATCCTTCTATGACCAATGAAATCCATGAATGGCCAGAACCAACGAGTATAACTGGGGTACACAGTTTTTTGGTTTAGCAGGTTATTATCAGCATTTCGTCCAGAATTTTTCCCAATTGGCTAACCCATTAACGAAGCTCACAACTAAAGAGGTTAAATTTGTTTGAAAAAAAGAGTGTGATGAATGTTTCAAAGAACTGAAGAGAATATTATTCATTGTGACTATCGTGAATCTACCATCGGGGAATGTTGGGTTCATTATTTATAGTGAGGATTCAATGAAAGGACTTGGTTGTGTCCTTATGCAGAATGATATCATTCATTCCTATGAATCACGATAGCTAAAAATTCGTGATCAAAACTATCATACTCATGATCTTGAGTTAGCAGCTGTAATCATTGCTTTGAAAATTTGAGAAATTATCTCTATGGTAAAAGATGTGATATTTATACTGATCACAAAATTTTAAAGTATATATTCTAAAAAAAAACTCAACATGAGGCAATGGATATGGCTTCAAATACTCAGGGATTTTGATTTCATGATACACTAACACCCAGGGAAGCCAAATAAGGTGGAAGATGCTTTGTGTATAATGGATCATGGAGTTTTGAAAAAGATGATGGTCGAATGGTATCCAATTTTCATGGATCTAGTGAAGATGGATATGGGAATTTCCATGGAAGGTGAAACATCGACAAATTTTTCAAATTGTTTCCAAATCATATTTACTATAAAGGATGAAGAGTTCTTAGACCAATTATGAAGAGTTTCAAAAGAAGATTAAAGCTGTGAATGATGGGAGATTGAGTGACTTTCTGTATGGAGATGGAATTTTGAAATTTAGGAAGAGACATTGTGTTCCTGATATAACTTATCTAAAAAGGGAATTGTTGGATGATACTCATAGTCCCAATTTATTTATACACCATCGGAGAACAAAAATATATAGAGATTTGAAGGAACATTTTTGGTGGGAAACATGAAGAGGGAGATTCCAGATTTTGTGTCAAGATGTATGTTTTGTCAAAAAGTGAATGGTGAAAGGAAACAGCCTGGAATAGTCATGCAACCTCTTCCCATACCTGAGTGGAAATGGGATAATATTACGATGGACTTTGTCATGGGAACACCAAAGATTCCTACAAGGAACGATGAAATATGGGTCATTGTTGATCGTCTTACCAATTCAACACATTTTCTTGCTATAAGAGAAGCTCTACCACTTGAACATCTAGAAAGTCTATATATTAATGAAGTTATGAGACTTCATGGAGTACCCTTATCGATTATTTCATATTGTGATCTCCGTTTTACTTCAGGATTCAGGAAAAGCCTTTAGAAATCCCTGGATACTGATCTTCGTTTGATCACTGCCTACCACCCCCAAACTGCTGGAAAATCAGAATGAACTATTAAAGCCGTAAAAGACATGTTGAGATCATTCTCACTTGACATTCAAGGTATGTGGTATCAATATTTACCTCTGGTAGAATTCTCCTATAACAATAGCTTCTATGAAAGTATCCAGATGGCACCATATGAAGCATTATATGGAAAGAGATGTCTCACACCAACTTGTTGGGATGATGATGGTGAAAGAAAACTTGTAGGCCCAGAACTTGTTGAGGAAATGATGGAAAAGGTAAAGTTAATCCAAAACCACATTAAAGAAGATCTAAGTAGTCAAAAGAGCTATGCTGCTAAACGAAAGAAGGATTTGGAATTTCATGTAGGAGATCATGTTTTCCTGAAGGTATCTCAATGGAAGGGTGTTATACGTATCGGTATGAAGGGAAAATTGAGTCCCAGGTACAACAGACCTTTTGAAATTATAGAACGAATTGGGGTTGTACCTTACCATTTGGTAATGCCGCCAAATATCTCTAAATTTCATGATGTGTTCCATGTTTCACTGTTGAGAAAATACATTCCTGCCCCAACGCAAGTACTCACCTATGAGGAATTAGAATTGGAACCCAATCTGTCGTATTGCGAAGAGCCTATAATGTTTCTTTATATAAGAGAACAAGATCTGAGAAACTGGACGACTTTTTTGGTAAAAGTTCTATGGAGAAACCATAAGATGGAAGACGCAACGTGGGAACCCGAGGAACTTATGACAAAGAACCTCCCGAGTCTTTTTATGCGGTAATATTATGTATATTTAGAGGATTAAATTATTTGAAGGAGGGGAGAATATAACACCCCAAGCTTCCACCGTATGCTTCTCTCTGAATAATACAGTATCGTGTGTTGTACGCAACTTAGAGGTTCTAACACACACCACGACTAATCAAAGTAGTTTTTTTAAATAGTGATTCCCACTTTTTGAAATTTTATAAATTTTATTATTCCAACTGGACTTCATTTGTAGATTTTGAATATCAAAATTTTCATAGGGTGGGTTTTTGGTATTTTTATGAGAACTTCCAATTTTTGATGAATAGTGAAAAATGCTAAACATTAATTAAAAACAACTTTTTTAATCCAAATAATTTATAGTAATAAATTATACTATTGATTAGTTTTAAAGTATATTTAGAATATATTTTTACAATTTAATCCAATGTTGGTCATTGGACTTAATTTCACATTTAAACTTGACATAAAGAAGTGTCAATGTTTTGATAGTTATTATTTCTTAAAAAACATGCTTTTTGTTTTCACAACGGGAATTAATTTTAAATTAATTTCTGCCACTTCCTTTTTTTGAATTTAAAAAAATGGATTCCATATTTAGAATCAGGATTTCCATATTTTTTAAATAGGTTACTTTTATTTTAATACATTATGAATAATTATTTCTGTAAATATTTTATTTACCATGGTTAAAGGGTAAATCCGATAAATAAGGGTAAGAAATATTATTATAATAATATTAAATTACCCTAACACATGTCCTATCCCTATTGGATGATACTAGTCTGACCATGGGCATATTTGGGCTGATTTCGGGACCCCATGTAGCCACTTGTAAGTGATAATGACACTTTATATTAATTAAGTTAAAGTAAATATAAAATTAAATAAGCATATATCTTTTATCATAAAACTTTTTACATAGGGTTATATATATTATCATTTCAACTATAAATATTCATTATAAATATAAAAATATTTCCTATATAATGGTATTTTATTTATAATTTTTAGACATTAAAAAATATAATTTATTGATGACACAATGGTTATACAGTAATTACCTTATTAATGAAATATAAAAATAATTTATATTTTAAATACCCAAATAAATGTAATTTGAGATTTTTAATGAATTAAAATAATTTTCTAGGATAATATGACATAATAGGGTTGTTTAGATGAATTTTTTTTGATGTAATAATGCAGTTAATAATTTTGAAAAAAATACCAAATAGTGTCAAAATTGACATAAAAGAGTTTTAAAAACATATTTTATATTATTAATTGATATTCTATTCCTAAAAATCTAATGTTCGGCCAAATGACTTATATAATGATATTTGTCTCATTGATGAACCACCTGGGGTTCGCTTGGAAGTATATAGTATGTTAATTAACCATATAGTATAAAAATACAACGAGACATGGTAAATGTCAAAATATTTACCTGAAAGTTAAATGTAAACATTAATGTTAATATAGTGAACCAAACCTATCTAAATCCTGTTGGTTGAGGTTTCTTCGACCTATCCCCACCTTAACATTGACATAATCTATTTTGGTGGCTTTATAATCTGAATATTATTTTATTATAAAATAATATTTCTAGCTTTTCTCAAGGAACCTCTCACCCCTTTTAGAAAAGGGAACTCCCCATTCTATAAAATTCACTTCATAAATGCCTTTTTCTTGGCCAAACCCTGTCCAAATATCCTCTAAACGTAACTCACTTAATCCTATAGTCCTTCCTTTAGTCAGAAAGACAACTAAAGAGCCCTTTTGATCAAATCAAAAGGAAGAACTCAAAGAAGAGGTAATAATTTCACCACCCTCTTTCAAGTTATTTTCTTCATCCACTTCTTCTTTCATTGTTATTTTCCATAATAAAAAAACTCTAGTATCTTATATATATTGTGATGTTATTATAAATATGGTATTTCCATATTCATTAATCTATCCATCCTTGTAATGACATGTCACCATACGTGCGTACATATGGCTTACCCTCTCCACGTCGTGGTGTAATTTTAAATCAATAAATTTTTATTTGGATGGGTATAATAATGATGTTTAATTGATTTAAATAATGAATATGACATTATACTGATTCTGTATATATGATATACCATCCAATTATATATTATTTTAATATCAAAATAATGATATTGTCACTCGTGCGTACGTACGGATTACCGTCTCCACGAACGTGATGAGATTCCTTCCCCATCGTATCCATTCAAAACTAATTCTCATTTGATGATTAAATATAATTGTTAAATACTTGATATCATTCTGTATATGAATAAGATACATCCCATCAATAACCAATATAACTCACATAATAATGAATATAAAGGAAAACGAATCCGTTAACACCCAAAACGACAATAATACTAAGATATTATTAACAAAGCAATATTAAAAGATCATATATGATATCATATTAATGTATATCATTCTTATATAATTTAATAACAATTATTTGACCATTATACAGGATGTTAACCTACCCTCGACCATGGAAAATTACAAGGTAAGGGTTAATTCTACAATCTCTTCATTATCCGGGGTTATTTATACGTAATTATCTACTGGGAACACTTTATCATCCACGTACATGGTTCTTAAAAATGTATTTCAAAAAAAATTACTATTTACTATATAATGGGTTAATGTAATTTATACCCTTATGAGTTTTGAAAGGAATATTTCCATCATTTTTCAAACAAGGAACTTTTTGACCTTTTCGATAAATTTAAGGTAAGAATGTTTTTTCAACTTATACGGCGGGTGCAGCTATTTTCCGCCGTTATAACATCATCAATGCATCCCATACAATATTATATGAATATTTTCAAAATAAATGTTTTCTTTATAATTTTGTGACTCTTAAATGATTTCAAAATAGATGAGATATTTCTGAAAAAAGGTTCTGATTTCATCTATGTCAACATCCTTTGATGAATTTTATGTTTATTTGAAGTTGACTTTTTATGATACGAAACATCAATATTATGTTGATGGTTTTGTGATATGTTTGAGCATGGATGTGCTATTTTTATACAATTCATGGATTATGGTAAAAGTGTTGAAATTTCGTATGCTAGTTTTAATAAGAATTCTTATGATAGGTTTAAACCTTTTCATATGAGAAATTTATTGGACTTAATAAGTGACGGGTGGAGCCCACTATAGCTTCTTGATGCATCGGTAGGTATCATCTGAAAACGATATCTGGAATTGGCCAAGGCCTTTCCCAAATTTTGATATATGGTTTTGGATGAGGCCTTAATCATTTTTAGACATCTTGGCCAAGGCCTTGAAAAAATGTTTCAGAATGTCTGACATTATACATTACCTCATTATAAAAATAATATTGATGGTTCATGTGGTCATTTGACTAGTAGAATACACATGATTATGTTTTATTATGACATTATTTACTCAGCTCACATTCCTTCCATAAAATATTCATGTTTAATATTGTCAGAGGCATGTGGTTTCAATTATTCACCATGGATAATATTTATGATATCTTCTACTGTATTGCTTACCCATACTGAGCGTTTCAGCTGACCCCTTTCATATGTATCATTTTCCTATGATATGAAGAAGTTAGTTATGAGTGACTTGCAGTCATTATCTAGGAGTCTTGGATGTATTGAATGGAATAAAGTCGTGTTGTATTTCTTTTCAAGTTGTAGAGTTGGAATTATTTATGAATCTTGATTCCAATGATACTAAAATGATCGGTCTTTCAGGACATTATTTCCTTGAGATCATGCCAATGTTATGTAATAACACCCTGAATCTGGGTAACTAGGGTCAGTGTTTTACACTAATGGACCTAGTATGAGGGATATAATTCAGAAAAACCTAATTAAGATACCAAGGGTAAAATGAAATCAAACATATTTCTGGGCGGGAGATGAAATTTTATTTAATTCATGTCTCTAGGTTCTCTGGCCATGAGAAATGTTTTTGGATAATCAAGCTGGGAATTTCCCATAATAACCAAGGGAACTATATTTATCCACAATGATGGTATCCTCACAAGGATTATAAATCCATTCATATAGTGCAATGATGTCTCTGGTTGTTAGTTGTAAACCCTTATTAATCTATATTAATTTCAAAAATATCAATATTTTTTCCAATTAAGGGGACATGAATGGTTGTTGATACCCTATGGTTCACAAGAAATGAAGAGTGGTTTATGTGATGAGGGGCTTAAAAGTTGATTACAATACCTTGTTATTTACTTGATCGGGGGTAGGATTTTGTAGTCATTTATATGGAACTATAATGGGTACTAGATTAGGAAATTTAGCATCATGTAGTGGTGATGTATTATTTTTATAGTTTATATGTAAGGCGGAAATAAAATTCTCATTTTAGTTTAACATCATTTTATGATTATGTATTGGATTTCTTGATGTTTAATGTCGTACTGTAAGGACAAGGGAACCAACATGACAAATTGTGAAAAAGTTCTTTACGAAAATTTTAACTATTTAGTGAATTTAGATGCAAGGTTGATATTTTATCCATGCATCAGATTATTTGTGGGTATCCATATATCAAATCATTTCTTGAAACGGTTTTTCACATGTGCATGAAATTTGTTTATATATGTAACTCAAGTAGAGGAAATATGAGATTGTATGACTTTGAAAAAATTAAAAAGAGATATATACTATTTTTCATAGAGTTTAATATCACGATTCCATGAAATACACAACATAATTCCAGCCAATATACAGTTAAGTGTGCATTTAAATCATTTCATATACTATAGCTAAACCTAGGAGTGGAAATGTAACAAACCGAGATTTTATGAGAATTATTATTTTTAATTTCATTGATATCTTGTGTTTTATTCTACAACAAAAGGATCTTGCACTACACACATCCCTGACTTGGCTTTCATTACACGCAATCACAGCCTTCCTCAATAACACGTGTAGTACGCAATACCAGTTTTCACTAACCAATGATATATTGTTATAATATTATTATGGACTAGACTTTACGAATAGTATTGACTAAATTTTGAATTTTATAACATTTTTATTCATCTTACACATTTTCTAGAACATGTTTTGAGAACAAAATAAATTTTTCAGGAATGATAAGTATTTTTCAAAAAAAATGCAGTTTTGCCGCCTTTTGATGGCACACCCACATTAAATCTAGTTTTTGAAATGTTTATAAGTTCAATAAGAAAAAATATAATTCTTCTTTGGAATCAAGAGATAAAAATTTACTTTGTATAAAATTTTCATATTATTCTGATAACTATCATATTTTAATGAATAGTAAAAACACGCTATATTTTAATTAAAAACAACATTTTTCATCGCATTAATTTAAATCGTTAAATTATAATATTGAATGGTTTTAAATAATAAATAGAATATATTTTTACCATTTATATAATATATTTCACTACAATTAATTTTACATTCAATTCATAGGAAAAAACATTTCGATCTTTTGAAATATTTTAACTTTTAAAACCCGTTTTCTTAACAATGAGATAAATATTAATTTAATTACTACAACTTCTATGTTTTGAATTTAGAAAACTTGATTAGATATTTGGATTCATTGGGTATAAATTATGTTAATAGGTTACATTTAGTTTTTTTGATATTATGAATAGTAACTACGGTAATTTCTATTTAATCCAGTTAATGATAAATAGAGTAATTAAGGTTAAACTTATGATCAGAAAATTACCCTAACACCTGAAAAAATTATATTTTATGACTAAAAATAGAACCATATCAGCAAAGGGTCAGATTAGATTCATTTTATAGACTTTTGACCATCAAAATAATTTAATTATTATTAAAACCAAAGAAAGTGACAACATGTCACTCTATTAAATCATATAAGTTTAAATATTTTAATTTAGTGATAAACTTCATGAATCATTGAACATGAATAGTATCTAGAAAGATAATAAAAGTATCTACATCATGTGAATTTATTTATAATTTTTATGGATTAAATAATAATAATTAAAGGTGATACAAAAGTGATGTTGAAATTATTTAATTGATTAAAATATGAAATAAATGGTTTTAAAAAATAAAACAAAATATTATATAAACTATATCATGTGATCAACGAATTTTATAGATAAATATGAAATGTTATTAACTTATTAAATATTTTGGTTCGAAAATATCTATTGTTTGGATTTTATTAAAATTCCAATAAATTAATTTTGTCAAAATTGACACTATTGATATTTTATATTGTTAAATTGTTTAAAAATAAAAAAGTTATATTAAAAATAAAAAATTTATATTTATATGAACTAAAATTTCATAAAATATAAAATTATGTTTAATTAAGAACACAGAAATAAGTATTTATAACCATATAAAATTTATAACATTATTACTACAAATAAAATTAAATACGTTAAATAAGGATAAATCAAAATGATAAGGTTTAAAATAAAATCAAAAAATGTTTAAATTTAATTTTTTTATGATATTACAACCTTCTATTATCTAATATCATACTTTGAGTCACTTTGAAATTTTTTATGGGGGGTTTAGGTTTGATATAAATTAATATTTTAGAGGTTTCCAAAAGTGCTCCTCTCCTCCTTTATAAAAAGGCACCTCCTCCCTCTTCTCATTACCCAACATTGAGCCTTCAATCTCTGCCAACACATGCCCATTACTCTTCTAAACTTCTCTTGTAATATTCTTGAGGATCTGGTCTTCTCAAAATACCAACTCTATTCCCTTAAGAGGTAGTTTAAAGGAGGAACGTCGAAGAAGAGGTAATCTCTTCTACCGATTCTTTCAAGTTTCTTTCTTATTAAACATATTCTTATTTAGTTGTTTCATTATAAAGTAATAAAAAATGTATCAATAATATACTAATATGTAATTATTAATATGAAACAACCCCATTTCACCTTCTATCCATCCTACAGAAAACAAAATCACTGCACGTACGTATGTACAGAATATCGTCTCCACGCCATGGTGTAATATGTTTTTCCACCACCACCTTACATGGATGGGTATAATGGTGTAAAGAATAACTATATGTGGTTATTATATCATAATAATGATTATGAGATATTATATAATTCACTTTAATTCAATTAAATAGTTATGAGAACGATATCATCGCTCGGGCGTATGTACGGACTACCGTCTCCACGAACGCGATGAGATTCATTTTCTATGATTAACCATTAAAGTATGATTATAATGTATATATGTAATAAATAATCATGAATTATATTACATAATAATGATACGGGATTTATGTATATATATGTTTCATTTCCTTAATTCCATTTAATCCAATAAGGAAATGAAAATAGTGTTCATGCGTACGTACGACCTACCGTCTCAATGAAAGGTGTATTTCATTCCATTTATCGATATATCATATATATTTATATACAGAATATATATTATATATAAATCATTTTTTATATTATGAAATTATGTAAATCAGGATATGAGTAATAATATCATGTACAAAAAATCGAAACACGTACGATAAATTAAACGATTTTACCAAAAATGCTGCTTTAACGTGGAATTTACAAAAGAACGGGTAATATAAAGTCATAAGTGAACCATATATGATATCATAACAATGAATACGATTATGTAATAATTCAACAACAATATTTAAATCATTGTACAGGAGGTTCCTATACATACAAAGCATATTGAACATAAGGTATGGGATAATTTTGCAAATATCATTTTTATGTGAGGTTGCTTATACGTAAGTATTTACTAGGATATATTTTTCATCAATATCCATAAAAATATTTTTCATAAAGTGTTTAATAGTATTCCATGTATTTTTAATGTCATTTTAACCCTCTTTTAATTTTACTTTGTGTTATGGGGGGAATATTTCTTTTGTTTACCATACGTGGTAGTTTTTGACTTTTCCGTTAAAAGTACGAGGAGAATGTTTTTTAACATATACAGCATGAACAAATTTTTACGGTTTTATAACACCTTATTTTCTTGAAGCTTACTCTAAAATATTTCATGGTTATTTTCAATAAAATTCTTTTCTTTTAAAATTGTGTGGAATTTTGTGAAAAGAAAATTATTTTTATGAAGAACGGATATTTTCCTCAAGAATTCATTTCAAGTGTTTTGTCAAAACAATTTTCCATATAAGATTACATTATTTAGTATGATTATGTTTCAATTATACTGTCTATATTATTTACATTGTTTTATTATTTTTATGATGAAATGATATCCATTTGTTTTATATGAATTACGTTATGATGGGATGATGTTTATAAAACCAATTTTTTTCATTGGGTTATGATGAATGAATTGTGTTTATTTTGTAGCTCAAGTAAGAATGATTTAATTATGAGATGGTTGGGACCTATATCTCCCTCAAATTCATTGGGTAAATATTTATATCTCATGACATAGACATGGCTGGAATGACAAGTTAATCCGGATCAGTGATATAGGACTGGAACAAGGAGTGAACTTGATTCAGAAAGGGACTTTGTCCACTAAGATGGAATAGGCCGCAATGCCTTGGCTACTATGTATATCATATCATGTGCTTAAGTCTTTTCCACAATTACATGTTTTATTCCCAGGTTATTTTATCATTATTGATGTTCCATAATGATCTATGCCTTATGTACTTCCATGCTTTATGTCATTGCTCATGATTTTGATATGTAAACATTATGTTCATTTCTTTAAGTTAAAATGTATATGGTTTGTTTTATTTTCTCCATGATTACCCTTACTGAGAATTTAAGCTCACCCTTTATATGTTTTACTTTCCCCAGGATATAAATAAAGGTTTTATGTTAGAAAACAAAAGGGTATGATATTTATGGGAGATTTTGAAGATCATTCAACATGATTAGAAGATTATGTTCTGAGTTTCCAAAGACACTAAACTATTATAATCCTTGAGTTTTGGTCTTTTTATGTATTAAGTATCCCACAAAAGTAATGTAAGGTCCATGTACGTCATGTTTGGGGTCTCTACAGTTGGTATTAGAGGAAAGGTTTAGTCAACCATTGGAAACTAGGATGTGAGAACTTTAGTGAGATCCCTAGAGATATTTCTAAGGTATGTCTAGGGATGTCCATAAGGATAAGTATACGTATAGGTTATAGTCCTAGAATTAATGTAATGATATTAGAATTAAACCTAAGATGTTATATATTGAAATTAATCCCCCTTTATTATGCTGTTTTCCTAGCATGATTTTTGCCTCTCACACTGTTCTTTTTTGGTTTTAGACGATGGCTGGAACCCGAAGGAACTGTATTGATCAATGTAATAGACAACAAAATGATTGTCCACCTGAAAAAACCATTGTTATGGGAGATAGAGTGAAAAATATTATTTCTATACTTACACAAGCTATGAATCATTCTGGACTTCCAAATGAGAAGAGAAGGGTACAATATTCTATTGAGTCCTTCACGAGGCAACGTTCACCTTCTTTTAATGGGTATTGTGATCCAATTGTTTCTGAACAATGGATCAGTACCATTGAAAAGATATTTTCCATACGTCGCTGTTCAGAACATGAAAAATTCATTTTGGCTATTTACCAGTAAGAAGGTGAAGCAGACCAGTGGTGGACTCTAATTAAGAATACAAGGCCCCAAGATGAAATTGAATCCATGGAATGGGATGATTTCAAGGAATTATTTTTCAATAAGTACTTCCATCATATTCTTCGAACAAAGATGGAAAATAAGTTCCATGATCTTGAGAAAAAGGATGATGAATATGTTGGTATATACCAAGCGAATTTTATAAGGCTTGCAAGGTATGTATCTGGATTTATCATCCAACCTAAAAGTAAAGTTGATCGATTATTCAGTGGCTAAAAACCAAGTCCTTGAAGGGAATTAGCTATAAGGGACTTCGGTAGCTATGAAGAAATTGTGTGTTGTGATTTCAAGGTAGAACTGGAAGTTGGTGTAACATATCCATCTCATGGTTTTGACACGAAACGAAAGATGGTGTTCAAGGAAAAACCCAAGAACAATGGTGAAAAGAAGGTGAATGTTTCATTATGCTCAAAGTGTGGAAAGAAGTATGGTGGAGATTTTCAAAAAGGTACTAGAAAATGTTTCAAGTGTGGAAAAGACGGTCATCGAGCAGATGAGTGCTGAAGTAATGGGAAAAAGGTTTCTAATGATGTGAATAGAGAAAAGACTACATAGAATGCTCCACTATCACTTCAATGCCACAAGTTCAAGGAAATGGGGAATTATGCTAACCAATGACCTAATCCAAGGATTAATGATGATCGACATCAACAACCTCTTAAAGAAAAGGGCAATTGGAAGTCACATGCGACCACTATTAGAAATGTTGATTATGACAATGATGTGGTGGAATGATTATGTGTTTATGTAAATGGATCTCATTTATAGTATTGTGGAACATTGGGATATCTATGTAATGGTTTATTGTGGTTTTCGATAATTATATGTTACAAGTAACCATGAAAACTAATTGAAATATTTTTGGAAAGTAGATGATATGTGGATAATGAAGGGATATGGAGATAATGAGATGTTTGATAGTATTAATGAGCTCATGTCTGATATAAGGACAATATCATATCATGATTTGAGTATATAGAAATTTTGGGATTTTGGTATGTGGAAAGAGTTAACTTTTTACAACATTCATGTTTTCACTAACGTTCAATGGGTATTCATTTTTCAATAGAATACATGATTAAGGTATTGACGTGTTTGGAATGCGATCAACAAAATATATCTGGGATAAATAATAGTATTGACATGCTTGGTAGAGGACATTTCTAGTAATTGTTTTCATTAAACTGTGAGATTGGACAAATGTATTTTGGATAATCCTAATGATTGGAATGGATTATGTTGGACATAAGTATGTATTGTTTAATTCTAGAACTATTTTCGATATTATTGATGGAATGTTATAATAATTTAGTTTTAGAAAAACGACAACCTGTAGAACGGGCGACAATCTGTCAGGTCGGACAAGGCTTGGAGAATCGAACACACAACCGAAGTGCGACATGCCTTTATCACCTACCACTGGCCTACAGGAAGTCCCTAGTTAGTAGAAACTAGTTTTATTTTATTAAGCGTTGTGATAGATGAAGTATAAGTCCATTTTTGGAATCATATATGATTAACATCACCATAGATGGACTTATGTATATTTGATAACTTCTGCTAACCATTTGTTTCAGACAGATGGAATGACCCATCATTATATCACATGATATGCTAACACTTCAATAATGAAAAATTCAACTTCATTTCTTTACGAGATGAAGTGGAAATTGTTCAACGCACAAACAATAGTAATATTGTACCAAAATCAAGTAAGTATTTCTTCTAATTCAAATTTTTCAACTTTAGGGAAATGATCTTGAAAACCAAAAATATTTTCCTAGTGTCCTAATATAGGATGAATTAGAGGGTACCTTAGATCATCAGAAATAAATTTCATTGTGATTGTTGGATTTTTCATAGCCATGTCCTCTACCACTCTCCATCAGAACTTGACTGTTAGGTTTCTCTTCCATATCCATATTTTCACCTATTTCTCCTATGTGGAAACCCAGTGATGAGTTAATTTGGGTAACTGATATGTTTCATACGTCACTTTTTAAAATTATGTTTTAGTATTCCTTTTTACAATGTGGGTTTCTATGAAAGAAACTTTCAAGTAGTAAACAATTTATAACCCCGACAAATTTCGAGGGTGAAATTCATTTTAAGGGGGGTCGAATGTAACAACCCGAGATTTTATGAGAATTATTATTTTTAATTTCATTGATGTATTGTGTTATATGTGACACCAAAAGGAGCTTGCACTACACACATCCCGGACATGGCATGCATTTCACGCAATCGCGACCTTCCTCGATAACGTGTGTCGTACGCAATACTTGGTTTCACTAAACAACGATATATTGTTATTATATTATTATGGACTAGACGTTAGGAATATTATTTATTACATTTTGAATTTTATAACATTATTATTCATCTTACACATTTTCTATAATATGGTATGAGAACAAAATAAATTTTTTCAGGTAAAATAAGTATTTTTCAGGAAATGCAGTTTTGCCGCCATTGGTGCCGCACCCATTTTAAATCTAGTTTTTGAAATGTTTATAAGTTAAATTTTACAAAATAAAATTCTCCTTTGGAATCAGGATAAAAAAATTAAAATTGGATAATATTTACATATTATTATAATAACTTTCATATTTTAATGAATAGTAAAAACACGCTATATTTTAGTTAAAAACAACTGTTTTTATCGCAATAATTTATATGGTTAAATTATAATATTGAATGCTTTTAAAGTATAAATATAATATATTTTTACCATTTAATATAATTTATCTGATTACCATTAATTTTACATTGAATTCATATGTAAAAACATTTCAATCTTTGGAAATATTTTAACTTTTAAAACCATTTTTCTAAACAACGAGATAAATTTTAATTTAATTACTACAACTTTAGTGTTTTTAATTTTGAAAAGTGGATTCCATATTTCAATTCATGGGTCCAAATTATGTTAATAGGTATTATTATTTTTATATTATGAATAGTAACTACGGTAATTTTTATTTACTTTAGTTAAAAATAAATCATGTAATTAAGGGTAAACCTAAGATTATAAAATTACCCTAACACATGCCAAAATTATATTGGATGACTAAAATTATACCCATATCACATAATGGTTTGATTTTATTAATTTTATGGACTTTTGACCATGAAAATAATTTAATTTTTATTAAAACCAAAGAAAGTCACAACATGTCACTCTCTTCAATCGTATAAGTATAATAATTTTAATTTAGTGATAAAATTCAAAAATCATCGAACATGAATAGTCTCGAGAAATATAATAAATTTATCTACATCATGTGAATTTATTTAGAATTTATATGGATTAAATAATTATGATTAAAGGTGAAACAATAGTGATGATGAAAATATTTTATTGATTGAAATACGAAATAAATGGGTTTTTAAAAAATAAATATTATATGATCTATTTAATGTGATCCAATAATTTTATAGATAAATATGACATATTATGAATCTATTAAATATTTTGGTTCGAAAATATATTTGGTGTGGATTTTATTTAAATTCAAATAAATTAATTGTGTCAAAATTGACACTAGTGATAATTTATATTATTAAATTGTTTAAAAATCACAAAAATATTTTAAAAATTATAAATTAAAATTTATATGATCTAAAATGTCATAAAATATGAAATTATGTATAATTAAGAACAAATAAGTAATTATTTATAATCATATAAAATTTATAACATTATTACCACAAATAAAATTAAATAGATTAAAAAGGATATATCAAAATGATAAGGTTTAAAATAAAATCAAAACTTCTCTAAATTTAATTGGTTGATGAGATTACAACCCTTTATTATCTAATATCCAAATTTTACTCACTTTGAAAGTTTTTAAGTGGGTTTTAGGTTTATTATAAATTAATATTTTAGAGTTTTCTAAAAGTTCCCCTCTCCTCCATTATAAAAGGGAACCTCCTCCCTCTTCTCTTTACACAACATTGAGAATTCAATCTTGGAAACCCATGACCATTACTCTTATCAACTTCTCTATTAATATTCATCTGGTTCTGGTCTTCTGAGAAGACCAACTCTAGTCCCTTAAGAGGACGTTTAAAGGAGGCACATCGAAGAAGAGGTAATCTCTTCTACAGATTCTTTCAAGTTTCTTCCTTCTTCAACTTCTTCTTGTTTTGTTGTTTCATTATATATTAATAACATATGTATCACTAATATACTGATATGTTATTATAAATATGAAACAACCCCATTTCACCTTCTACCCATCCTACGGAAAAAAATCACCGCACGTGCGTACATACGGAATAACGTCTCCACGCTGTGGTTTAATCGGTTTTACACCACCACCTTACATGGATGGGTATAATGGGGTAAAGAATAACTACAAATGGCCACTATAACATAATACTGATTCTGAGATATGATATAATTCACTCCAATTCTATTCAATAATTATGGGAATGATATCATCGCACGTGCATACGTACGGACTGCCATCTCAACGAATGCGATGAGATTCATTTTCCATGATTAACCATTCAAGTATTATTATAATGTAAATATGTAATAAATAATAATTAAAGATATTATAAAATAATGATACTAGATTTATTTACATATATGTTTCATTTACATAATTTCATTCAATTTTATAAGGAAATGAAAACAACGTTCATGCGTACGTATGACCTACGGTCTCCATGAACGGTGTATTTCATTCCATTTATAGATCTATCATATATATTTACATACTGAATATATATTATATTTGAATCTTGTTTTACATTCTGGAATTATGTAAAATAGTATATTAGTAATAATATCAATAACAAAAAATCAAAACATGTATGATGAATGATACGATTTTACCCAAAACACTGCATTAACATGGAATTTACAAAAGAATAGGTAATATAATGTCATAAGTGAACCATATATGATATAATAAAAATGAATATGATTTTGTAATAATTAAATGGCATTATTTAAATCATTATACAGGATATGCCGATACATACAAAGAATATTAGACATAAGGTAAGGGATAATTTTGAGAAACTCATTTTTATATGAGATTGCTTATACCTAAGTATTTACTGGGGTATATTTTTCATCCATGTCCAGAAAAATATTTTTCATTAAGTGTGTATTATTATTCCATGTATTTTAAAGTCATTTTTAACTCTCTTTGACTTTTACTTTTTGTTATGGAGGGAATCGTTCTTTTGTTTACCATACGTGGTACTTTTTGACTTTTCCATTAAAATTTTGAGGAGACTGTTTTATTTACTTATACGGAATGAATGGATTTTTATGGTTTTATAATTCCTTATTTCCATGAAGCATAATCTACAATATTTCGTGGTTATTTTCAATAAAATCCTTTCCTTTTAAAATTTTGTGACATTTTGTGAAAAGAAAATGATTTTTAAGAAGAAAGGATATTTTCCTCAAGAATTCATTTCAAGTGTTTTGTAAAAACTATTTTCCATCTAAGATGAAATTATTTATTATGATTATGTATAAAATATAATGTCTCTATAATTTACATGATTTGATTATATTTATGATTAAATGATATCCATTTGTTTTGTATGGATTACGTTATGATGGGATGATGTTTATGAAACCTATTTTATTCATTGGGTTATGATGAATGATTTATGTTTATTTTCTGAATCAAGTGAGAATTATTTCATTATGAGATGTATGGGACCTATATCTCCCTACAATGAATTGGGTAAAGATTTATATCTCATGAGATAGACATGGCTGGAACGGCAAGATAATCCGGTTCAGTGATACAGGAATGGAACGAGGAGTGAACTCGATTCAGAAAGGGACTTTGTCCACTAAGATGGTCTTGGCAGCAATGCCTTGGATACTATGGAAATCATATCATGTGCTTAAGGGTTTTCCACAATTAAATGTTTTATCGGAATTCTATTTTATCATTATTGATGTTCCATTATGATCTATTCCTTATGTACTACCATGATTTATGTCATTTCTCAAGATTTTGATGTTTAAACATTATGTTCATGTTTTTATCTTGAAATGTATATAGTTTGTTTTATTTTCTCCATGATTATCCTTACTGATAATTTGAGCTCACCCTTTATATGTTTTCTTTTCCCTCGGATATAATGAAAGTTGTTAGGTAAGAAAACAAAAGGGGAAGTTATTTATGGGAGATGTTGAAGATCATTAACCATGTTTATATGATTCTGTTCCGAGTTTCCAAAGACACTAAACTATTACGATCCTTGGGTGTTGGTTGTTTTTAGGTACTAAGAATCCCGCAAAAGTAATGTAATGTCCATGTACATCATGTTTGGGGTCTCTACATGACATATGGGCATCACTCTAAATTATATGATTCTAGTAATCAAGAGACAACATGATCCTGAGTAAAAAAATATCTATGTAAATTTGACCCATACATGGAGGGGGAAATTGTTTTATTTTATTATTGTAGTTAGAACTATTATTTGGTATAAAATAATCACTGAATATCATGGGATAATAGGAATCATGCCACGTATAGTTCGTGAATGGTAAATTCTCTATGCGGGACTAACCCATACACGTTGGTTGGAATTATTCCCATTGATTATTATTTCCAGACGCATCATTAGTTATGTAGGCATCACTATTTTTCAGTGATTATAGGAATCAACCCACATTTATTTCATGAGAAATTATACAATTTAACATCATGTGGAAAGGATGTAACCTCCCCACAATGAAAATGTAATATATTAACTGGGCCTAAGAATAGTGTTCTAGGTTCCACTAAATATCCTATAATAGTTGTAATCAAGTCAAACATAGTATTAAAATGAAGGTGTTGTGTGATTCCACCATAAAAGGTAATTTTCCTCTGTGGAGAGTCCCATATTAATACATCATTTTATTTCAAGAAAGAAACATAATCGTGCAGTTTAATATCAGGCAATCACGACTCATGGTGTGCCTTTTAATTTATTATGTCCATGACCATGATATCCATGTCATGAGATGATATGTTAATGTCATGTGGGGGATCCCCAACAAAAATTCATAATTTCATGTGATCTACGGTCACTGTGAGAAACAAGGAATGGAAAAGGAATCCCTCATAAAATTGAGGAAATTACAAAAAAGAACATGGGATTTTTATATCATGTTGTAATGGGGCTGAGATATATGATCCTGGAATCACTATATATCTCATTGGTATGATAATCAAAACTATATGTAGTTTTGGTAAACTGATTCATTTCTGTGTCATGTGGAAAGGATACCATTCGTACAATTTTACATCATGAGTTTTGACGTAGGTGACTCGATGTGAGTGGATATAAATATTTATGTTTGGTATTTGGATGAAAGTATGGGCATCACTACATATCTTTTGTTGGAAGGAATCAAGACACGTGTAGTTCATGGAAACCATGATGTTTCGAGTCATGTGGTGAGTAAAGCTTCCATGAAAATTAATGTCTTGCTGTAAGGATAAGTTTCATCCGACGAGGATTAATGTAAAAATTGTATCTAGGCCCGATAATGGAGGCATTGGAATCCATTTGTATCCTTTGATGGAAGGAATCATGTCATTTATAATTCTTGGAATATGATATCCCATTGTGGATTAGAAATTCACATTGGTACTGGGGAATTTCATTTTTCTTTTTCGCAGATCTATCTAATGTGTGGTGGATAATCATTGAGATGATGATCCCCATGTAGTTTAACAACATGTTGTGAAGAAATTCCCTTGGAAATTTAACATCGTCTGGCGAGGAAATGTTCTTTGAATTTTAAAAATCATTCTACTAGGACTATTTTTTTCATTTTAACATCATTCTTCTTGGTAAAATTTCAAATAATTTACGATCATATGGAAAGAAGTGGTTAGTATAGTTTAATTTCATATGGTCAGGACATCTACCTATTCTTGTTCCACTTTGGATGGTGATTAATATTTATTATGATGGACCTTATGTATGATATAGGTCCCTTACCATGTTAGTTATATCTTTGTAGGTTTCATGAATAATTTCATTGGGGTTATGAGAGGCAATAATATATCTACTTGAATTAATGGATGGATGCAATCCTTCTTATTGAAGGCCGGTGAAATCTGATTCTGATGGACATAAAGGTTATGTAATGTATGAAACCTATTCTCATTGATCTAGGACAATTTATAAAACATATTTGGGTATACCTCATTATCCATGAGTTTTTTAAATATGGTTATATGACATGAGAGAAATAATTATTCTACAAGACACACTGCTTCAGATCCCTATACCAATGAAAAGTGATTTTCTTGTGTAGAAGAATGCATGGTGGTATGGTAGGCCCATGAATCATAGAGGAGCATATACGACCATGAATACTTTTCCTTATTCACTATCCTCAGGATTATATTTTTCATAGTCTTATTGAAGACCTTTATTTGTCTATTTTTCACTGGATGATTGAGGGATGAGTTATTTGACACAATGTTGTACTCCTTGTTATATTTATTCAACTATGTGGAACAAAATTTGGTTCCATTTTCCATCAATATTATCTGAGGTAATCTAAACCTGTTGATGATATGATACATCACGATGTTGATGATAACATTCTTCCTAACATCCTGGAGGGGTATTACCTCATACTCTTCGGAAAATAAGCTGGTAGTAGTGATGATGTTCATAAAATGATTAGTTGTGGGTTTAGGAGATTGCTACACAATATCCATTCCCAATATGATAAATGGATTAAAATATTTAGTTGTATTTAGAAATTACATGTGTTGGTGGATTATTTTAGTATGAATATGGATTTCATGAAATTTCAAGGTGATTTCTATGAAATCATGTATCATTGTTTTCTTATAGTAACCTTGAAACATGAATTTGTGGGATATCTTGGTCCATTACTGATGAGTGTCACAGGGGCTTACATGGAATTCTTCCACTGTGGTGAGTACCTCTCTTTATTATATGCATCTATGTATTATTCCATAAATAACACAGTTTTAAAGGTTACTTTCCCATTTTGACCATTCTGAAAGGTAATGTTCACTACTAGGTACCATATATATTCCTTTAGAATAACTGATTATATGCATGTAACCAATTATTTATTCTATTTATGTATTTAGTGAATATAAGGGATTTCCAGGGGATTTTAGAAAAAAATTAAATTGTTTTTAGGGATTTTCTACTGGTTTATGGTTGGTGTACAGTTTGGGAAGACAATGAATCACCTTCAATAAACTGTGGACAGGGAGACATGGGCTGAAGGGAAGGTGCATGGTCTCTGCATGGTTTTTCCAAACCATGAAAAAGCCAAGGATATATAGTGAAACTTGAGAAAATTGGATTTCAAATTAATGGCATAAGATTCGAAAACCATGTGATCCAATCATGTTTCATTCATCCTTAATTTATTGGTTGGAGGTTGGTTACAAAATATTTTGTCTAACCTTGTGACTAACCCTGCATGATATAAAAACTATATCCAGAAAAGCATGATCTTGGTCAGTTTATTGATTATTCCCCTAGTTTTCTCCCAAAAAATCCCCAGCTTGATAGTTTCTCCTCCAAGAGGCTGTAGAGGATTATCCCATCGATCCAAAGGTGATTAAAAGGCATATATTAGTGTTTTGAATCCATATTCTCATGACAATTTATTGTTCCCTATTGTTCATGGTGGGTTTCATTAGATATACTTATCTCTCTATCATGATTTCATTGATCTACAACCAAGGTCGATATATCTATGTAGATTATTAAAAATTGGTTGAGATTTTAATTTTTTTTTATAGGGTATGATATTTATCGGGTGTTATTAAAATTTCAACAGTTTCATGTTTTTTTTAGAGCCATTATTCTTTTTTCCATAAATCCAAAGGTAGGTGCCATTACTATAGAAACTACTATTCAGATGATGAAGGAATATCTTCTAATTGATTTTTATTTAAATTTAATTGTGAAATTGATGTTTAATCACGGTAGTAACCCCCTTTAATAAGGGATGTTCATTTTAATGAAATTGTTGAATTTTTCAGCAATTTTTTTATAAATGATTTTAAAAGATGGATTTTAAAATAGTATCATGGTTTTATTCGTGGAAAAATGTATTGTGAAAATGTTTTCAATAAGAATATTGATTTATTGAAATGTTTTTGGAATTAAAATATATTTGGAATTGGAATGGTTTTGGTCTGTTTTTATTGGACTGGTTTTTGAGAATATAGGGAGGTGTGTGTTCATATTTCATACGAGGTCTAGTTAAAATATAACCATCTTCACAGTTCCAACGGTGTAATGGAACATGTCATATTGTTTACCTTGTAGTGACTTTGTTGATCGATGAGAGGCCTCTCAGGAATATTGAACTGTCACCTAAGAATGCATGAGTTGATGTGTGTGTTTGTGGTTTGGAGTGGGTTATGCTAATTGGTTTATTAAATGTTTTGAAAACCAAACATGGTTAATTTCAATGGAAATGGTTTTTTACTGTGAAAAATAATTTTTATAGAAATAATTGTGTTTTTTGGAATATCTATTTTAAATCTTTTTATATAAATTGTTTTACATAAATTCTCTAACATATTTTATCATAGTGGTGTTATTAGGGAAGTAATTTTGGGAGATCATATTGACATTCATTACTCACCTCTTCTTTGGAACATTGGTGGTTTTGTAGATATCGTTTACCAGGACACATGAAAAGATAAAGTACCACTTTTCTCTAGTGATGGATAATGATGCATGGTCGGTTTGGTGGAGATATAGCATGGAGCTTGTTGGAGATTTGGATTCCAGTTTTGGTGTCTTTGGATTGTGTTTGTTTTGTCTTTCACTACATACATTGGTTTTTATAGACATCCCTATTAGTATTATTTGAATTTGGGTTTGTTATAAATCGTACTATTTGAGTTGTATTTATTTTATATCATGCCTCACATAGTGGTTTATTCTATTATATCTTTTTTGGTTTGGTTTTTTACTTCTATAGGGAAAATATTACTCTATTGTTGATGACACCCTTCGAATTTATTACAAGCCATTGGTATATAAGGTATGTCTCTAAAGGACATGTATTGTCCTTCTAACTTCTAGAGCCAATGCTAAGGGGAAGGACATTACATGTGTTACCAGCATGTGTGGCCCCTTTCTAACAAGTGGACTTCAGTTCTCTTGGTGTTAGAGTTAATTTTCATTCTGGATTATTCATTTTAACTGGATTGATGAAAGGGGTTATATTTCTGGTTGTTGAAATGTAGATCATAAAAATAAAAAATCCAGCCTTTTTAGGTTGAACATCACGTTACCAGGGTTTTTTCTAAATATGTGTTTTGGAGTCACTTATAAGTTATGGAATCTCATTATCATGGTTTTAGCCATTGATCCGAGAATGACATGAATTAGTGGAATGAATTCCAAATAGGATTACATATTTCATTTTTAGAATGGACCTTTTATTTGGTAAAAATATTTTATTTTTTCAAAAAAATGATAATATTGTTTTAATATTAAGTATTTTCAAAATAGAATTGTTGTTATAGATTTAAAATGGTTTTATTTTCAAAAACATGCTCAATATTTTAAAAAATTGTTGAAAATGGAAACTGATGATTTTTGAACGCATTATTCTGATATATAATGTGATGTAATTTATAATTATTAAACTTAGATTTAACGTTATTGAGAAATATGGTGTGTGTCATGTTTCTAGGAAATTAAACAAGGTATGCATCATACCAACTAGTTTGAAGGTTCAGTTGATAGTTTATTTTCACCCAAGAGACAATTTGACCTACACTTGGTCCAAAGCATCACCCGAGATTTTCAAACTCTTGATCCAGGATAGCAATAATATACACTTTTTACTATAACTATCATTTCTGATATTATATGTGTATGAAGTATGGTGGTCTTAAAAATTCGATGTTAGAACTCCAAGAACAAGGGCAAAATGGGTAAGGACACATTTTCTCAGAAAGGGGGAACACATTGGAATTCCAAACAAGGATAAATTAACGTTCCTCCAATACCCATGAACAATCCTAGATTCTTTTAGTATGGTTCAATGAGTCCCATCAAGGGAAATTTTACCAAACCACTGAATGGATTACACAATAACAACACGATGGTGATCCTTCTGTGTTGTTGTCATAATGTTTAAATATTGGTTGTTAGGGACACATCTTCATGTGTCACAAACATCTTATACTTCAACAAAATTAAAGTACTAATAAAATCCTTCTTAGTAGAACAGATATGATCATATTGATTCACAGAATACCAAGACTCCCCAATAAGGTAAATATCAATAGAGAAATAGATAACAATGTGTAGGGAGCAAGCAATTATATAGATCTATGAAAGTTGTTGTGGAGGATCAATCTCGATCCTATGTCATGAGAGGTACAATTCATTAAAAATCGACTCTTTTGAATGAAATGTTTGATATAGGTTAATAAAATTGCTTTATTTATGAAAATTCTATTGATTTGATGATTTTATTGGTTGAGATGATTCCTTGTATAATAAAACATAAAAATCCATTTTTTCCAAGAGAATGTTAATACACCAAGTCTAAAGTATATTCTCTAACTGTTGAAAGAGTACAGCTCAAATGGGATTTCTCTACATTGGATATGGATATTAATTATATAATTATGGGTATTGATTAATTGACAATAAACAAGGATTACGTCTACTGTTATACTAAATGATTCAGTTTTACGACAGACGATGGCACCAAGTATATCTTTCGAGGATATCCCTGATTAAAGGTAGGTGAAATGGGATTTTTGGAGCCACTGGTTGGAATGATCTCTCAATAATGGGTAGCATTTTATTTTTTATTGATGAAAGATATCAATAAAGGAAGGTTTACAGTAATGATCGAATAGTTTTATAATATTTTTCCCGGATTGTCTCAGGTTTACCACCTATAAAAGAAGTGAATTTTGTGATTTTTCCTCCTCTCGGAGAAAAATCCTATTTCCCTTCTATGTCATAGGATATCACCAAAATAAATTATAGAATTTAAAAGTGTAGTTTGAAGAGATGGAATGCCAAGGGTTTATTTATATGAGAACGTCTTTATGGGTAGCACAAGTTTTGTTTGTCAAAAAGGCCGATAGAACTCTTTAGCTCTATGTCAATTATCATAATCCTAAAACAATTATGATAAAGAATTGGTATCCAAATCCACACATTGATTATTTGTTTGATCTGTTGAGGGGAGAATTATGGTTCTATAAAACTAAATTGCGATTTGGGTTTCGTTAAATGCATGTTGGAAAAGCAGAAATTTCAATGATATATTTTAGAAGTAGATATGGCCATTATGAATAAGTGGTAATTTATTTTGTTCTTATGAATTCACTAGAAGACTTTATGTAATTCATGAGTTAGATATTCCAAAAATATATGGATTCTTTTATATTGGTATTTGTGGATGACATATTGTTGTATTCATGGAAAATGGCTGAGAAAAATAATCACATGAAGGTAGTGTCAAAAGTCTTAAGGTATACTCAAATGTATGAAAATTTATCAAATTGTGTTTTTATGATAAATGAGGTACATTTACATGGCCATGTGATCCCTAATAAACCCGTTTTCTTGATACCTGAAAAGAAATAATTTGTTATCCTTTGGAAACCTACAAATAATTTCACACATATATGTTTTTTTATTTATATATATGGTAATTACCGATGCTTTGTTTAGGAATTCTTAATAATATAATCACCAATGAAAAAATTAACAATGATGAATTTTCCATTCCTATAGGACGAAGAATGTAAAAAGTGTTTTCAAGAGCCTAATGTAATCCTTTCACCAGCACCTATCATGATACAGCCAGAATCCATAAATGATTATGTGGAGTATTGTGATACATCATGATTTGTTTTGGGATGTGTTATCATGCAAGGAGACCATGATGATGTTTTTGGATCATGAACTGTGATATTTGATGACAATAACTACCCAAAACACGATTTGGAGTTAGCTTCCATAGTCCATGCTTTGAAAATATGGCATCATCATCTCTTTAGTGAGAAATTTACATTGTTTACGGGTCAGTAGAGCGAGAAACATATTTCCTCAAAATGGGATTTGAATTTGAGTTAAATATGATGGATAAAATACCTAAAAAATTTTCCACTTTGACTTGATATATACATATATTATGGGATATTTTTTGGAAGATTCTTTAAGAATAATGTACTAGGATTAGTTGGGAAAATAGTCTTCTGATGAGTGGTAGTTGATTTCATTCTAAGCTGAAATGTCCATGCAATGTGAAGACTAAGGTAATTTTTTAGTTTTCCTTCAATTATTGTTTCTTCTTTATTTGGTAAAGATGCTCAAATAGGCACTATCTTCTAATGAATAATACATGGAACTAAGGTCAAAAATCATTGGTGGGGAGACCATTGATGGATTAAATCTAGTTGAAAGATTACTGTTGTGGTTCAGAAATCAAAAGTTCATACATTTGGATTGCCATGAAATAATTATTCATACTTACAACCATTTGACATGGGCTTTTTATCCTAGAATACATAATATGTAAGTGGTCATGAAAGCATAGATTTGGTGGTTTGGTATGAAAAATAATGTGGATGAGTTTGTTCCAAAATGGTTAACTTGATGGAAAGTTATAGTAGAGCATTAGTGACCCATAGGTATGAGATAGTGTTTACCTATTCCAGTTTTGAAATGGGAGTTGAATGTTGTGGATTTTGTAAATAGTATCCAAAGAATTGTTCGAAAACATGATGACCTAAGGGTGATTGTGGATCAACTCACAAAGTTGGATTATAGAATTACTATTTAGGATTCTCATATGGTGGAGGACATATCAATAATATATATATGAGAAGTAGTTAAGTGGAATAGTATACCAGTTTAAATATTTTCTGACATAAGTCTGAGGTATATGTATGGTCCATGTAAATCTAATAGAATCTCCTTGGAGAAAAGTTTATTATGATAATGAAATATCATCCTTATACATATGGGAAATAAGGAAGGACAATATAAATGCTGGAAGATATGTTTTGGTATTTTTTAATATATTTTGCTGGATAATGGGATGATCATGTTTTGTTAGTGGAGTTCTCGTATAACAACAGTTATCAGGTATTGATACAAATGGATCTGTTTGGAAATTTGTATAGGCATCACTGTTGTTCTCCACTTTGTTTGGTGGAAATAGATGAGTCTTTTTTTGATTGGATTAGCCAATTCCATGAAACAATGGAAAAGATTTAGTTAATTAGGAAATGGATGGAGACATATAATAAGCATTAGATATCATATGTAGATCATCATTGAGGAACATTATTATTCATTTTAAGAGATAATATGTTAATTAGGATATCTCTAAGCCTCATACAACATCATTTTGGAATTAAGGGAAATTTATCTCCTCGATAGATATGAAATTTTAAGATACTAGTGCAGGTTAGTGAGGAGGAATATCATTTGGCATTTCCAACACTGTTCAGTGCTAGGAAAATATTTTTCCATGTCTCTCATTTTATATAGAATCATCCTTATCTAGACCATGTGATTCAATGGGATCACATTGATCTAGAGTCATATGATTTATTGGTACATATACTAGTGTTTACTATGGGTAAGAAAGATAATGTCGTGCATGGGAAAAAGAATTGGTCAAGAATAGATTTGTGGGAACATGGTTAGATTCAGAAAGATACTTGGAAATCGGAGAAAGAAAATAAAGTGCATTGTTTAGAACTATTTTAGCAATATGTTTGTTTTCTACTATCTATGTATGAAAAGGCCAATAGTGGTGAGAATATAGAAACCTATATTTCATGTAAGTAACCCTTAATATATTATTTTCAAATATGAATAGAATTTTGTTAATTTTTGGGATATTTTGAAGAAGAAGTTAATTTTTTTTGGGATTTTCCATATGTGCACGGTTGGTCCAAGATTTTGGAAAACTACGAAACACATATAGGAAACCATGCTTAACTTAGTATAGGCTAAAGGGAAGGTGAACATACATCCCACATTTTATCCAAACCATACATGAACCTAGGAAAACTATGATGCTTGAGATAGTTAAATTTTTCATAGCTAGGGCATAGTTTGGAAACCATGTAAGCTAACCAAATCAGTTTTATCCTTATGGGAGTGTCTGGAACATAGTTAGCGAACAGTATGTTTAACCATGGGAATAACTATGTACAATTTAAAAGATAGATCCACAATAAGTGAATTAGGTCGGTTTAATGGTTTAACACTTATTTTTTACACAAAAAAACCCGAATTCAAATATTTACACCTTTCAATGGCTATAGAGGATTCCCCGCATCGATATGGAGGTGAATCGAAGGCTTCACGTGGTATTTGGAAGCAAGATTATTGTTGTAAGTCATTGTTCATTGTTGTTATTAGATGGATTCCATATATCTAAATAGATATCTATCATTTTTTTTATATTTACTTCCTCCGGGGATGTATCTAAGTTAGTGGATGCAAAATAAGTTGAGATTTTGATTTTCTATTGATAATGGAAGTTATTGGAGGTTGGTTGGGAGATTCAGCCCTGTTTCATGGGAGTTTGAGTGCCATTCTTCATTTTCACCATAAAACCAAATGTAGGTTTCTTCATACTTGAATCATCTAATTAGAATATAATGGTTTGTTTTAAAATTTATTTGTTTGATTTAAATTGATTATTAAATAGATGTGAATTCATGGTAGAAAACCCCATTAGGGTTGTTTGTGTATATTTGTGAAATTGTGGAATATTTGTGAAATTTTCAATGAAAAATGAAGTTAAAATATTAATTTTAAAATATTTTATTTGTTTTATTTAAGGATATAGGTTGTGTAAAAATTTATTCATTTCAAATATTTTTTTATTAAAATGTTTTTTTAATTGAAATGTTATTAACATTAAAATTTCATTGGCATTGGATTGGTTTTGGAATAGTTGGGATGGAATGGTTTTTTTCTTACTTAGTGTTGTGTATTCATATTTCATATGAGTCTTGGTTAAAATTTCACCTCGTACTCGATGGTAAAGGTGTAATAGAACATGGTATATTAGTTACCTCATGATGACATGGTAGATCAATGAGGGACCACTTGTGAGTATTGAACTTCCACCTACGCATTCATGGGTTGATGTGTGGATTTTTGGTTTTCAATAGTTTACTCTAATTGGATTGTGAAATGATTTGGTAAAAAAGATTTGTTACTTTTAATGGAAGCCTATTTCGTATTGGAAAAATATATATCTTAGAATTATTTTTGATATTGGGATAATAAGTATTAAATTGTATTATATAAATTGATATATATATATATATTAATTTTCTAACATGTTGTATTATAGTCACATGAGAATGGAAGACATTTCATATTGAGTTTTATTAGTCACCCCTTCATTTTCACTTTGGTGAATTTTTAGATACTATTTTCTAGGACATAAAAAAAGTAATTAATCACTTTTCTCTAGAAATTCTTAGTGGTACTTGGTTTGTTTTGTGGGGTTGAAACATAGAGCTTGTTGGAGATCTGTAGTATTTTTTGGAGTCTTTGGTTTTGTTTTGTTGTGTCTTCCACTATTTACATTGGGTTATTATCCTTTCGCTTTAGTAACCTTTA
This sequence comes from Viscum album, assembly GCA_963277665.1. Classification (NCBI taxonomy): domain Eukaryota; kingdom Viridiplantae; phylum Streptophyta; class Magnoliopsida; order Santalales; family Viscaceae; genus Viscum; species Viscum album. The sequence goes on from OY728120.1 coordinate 1,455,774,243, forward strand.
TAGTTGGTTTGGATACAAATGGTATTCTTTCTATTGTAATTCATTGAAATCATGCATCATGTAGTGTTTTATTGGGTTATAACTTGTTTCGTTGGTTATTTTAATTTCAATGTTAAAATAATCCCAAATTGGTAATGAATTATTTAGAATTCAGTGCTAATCTTTGGCATCCTGGGGATGTCACTTAAGGCCTTTTATTGTCCTTCTACCTTCATAAGCCAATGAGAAGGTATGAGACATTACAATTTCCTTCCTGCTCGATATGTCAACAGGGTCTCATTTTAGAGATAATTAGTTACGAGATTCATACATTCATGGGTGGATATAATTGAATTATTCTATATGGTGGTGATAACTTGGTTGATTTCATCCATGTCATATAAGGTGATCAACGATATAGTCCAACAATTTGGGGTCCATATGATTTTTTCCACCTTGTTAGGGTCAACCAGGAAAATGGATACATAAGACACTACACAACAATTGTATTATATGATGATAGAACATGACACAATGTGTATTAAAAAGGGAAATAATCCATCAGTCTTATGACATAGATAATAATGGGGATGTTAATCATTTTTATGGAATATTTTCTTGTCATCCTGCTTATCACTAGATTAGATTCCACTTTGATATTTGATTAGTATATATACAGATATAGGTATTTCTCCAATCAAGGTATGATGGATTTTTATTCATTATTATTATTCAAAAATCATTAATATGGTGAGAAATAATTCGGAAAATTTTCTTTGTTTAGAGAAGCATATACAATCACTAAGCCACCCCGATTGAGTTTTGGGTTATCCAGTATCTTGTCGATTGGACTTTAGGTAGAACCATCAAAATAAATCTATGATGTTTAGGTAGTTTCATGGTCATCAAAAACCTCATAATCTAAATGTTCATTTACCATTGGTAAACATTTTGAGGTAGGATTTTCTCTGAGGAATTTAGTTATGACCTTCCTTTTCACAGAATTTTCTGACCTAAATTGAATTTTAGATTGTTAATGAATGACCTTACATCGTGCCAAAAACCCAATCAATATGGGACGTACAAGGATATACATGGGAAAATGAATTTGAGATACTAGGTTTCCTTTTTGGGGATTCATGTAATGCCTCATCATTTTCACTATAATGATGAGTGCAAGATTGAATTTCTCAACATCTTAATATCAGGTCACAGTTCCTCACATCATTTAGCTCTAGTAGTAGAGAATTTTTTCATTCCCACTTCATTCATTGGTGTGAGTTGAGTGAAAATTTATTGATCCATAATAGCCATATAAAATACGAGTGTCTTTAATTCTATCAATGGAATCAAGACCAGTGGGTGTAAAATGTATTTCAGGAAACTCTCAAAGGGTTATCAATAGTCCTCATCTAATTGATAACAATTTACATTATTTTTTATCATGGTGAAGTTGAGATATTTTATGGTATGTTGGTTTTGAAATTCCGAATGTATGTGAGGTTACAATGGAGTCTACTTGGTTCATTGAGATTATACACAGGTGAAATTTCAAATGTTTCACTAGTATTTTCATAGAAAACCCCAATTCCATGCTGGAATACCATATATCCAAAGAACTGATTGGATGTTACCTCAAAAGTTAATTTCAACAGATTCATATTCAGACTATGTTGATAAAACATTCTGAAGATTGTTTGACAATATATTAAGTGATCATAAAGCTTCTGTTAATTGAAACAAGGTCATCAATATAACATTTTTCTATCCATACCGAAAATTGATTAAAGATATGTTTCTGAAATGTATAAACATATCACCACAATTCTTTAAATCAAAGGGCATGGACTTGTAGAAAAAGATCAACTTGGATACTCTAAAAGAACTAGTTTCCTCATCATCAGGGCCATGATTGTCATATTTTTTTCATGAGTACCCATCCATGATAGAAGGTGATTTTAATTTACATGTTCCATAGATCGAGGGTATTATGGTTGAAAATCAAAATTATACCTTTTTGAAGTGTCGATTAAGGACTATACAATATATACAGATCATAATATTCTTATTTTTTCAGGATATAGATGATATTAGTGATCTATCTTAGGTATCCCTCTTCTTAGAAAAAAATGTAACTGTCCAATTTTTAAACTTCTATATCTAGATCAGTGGTAGGGGAGGGGATCATCCTCTAGGATGGCCACTTGAAACAATGATGGCCATTAGGTAGGCTGAGATGGAGAATATACCCATACAAATTTAATGTAGGAATATAAATATAGTTCCAAGAAAACATACATCGATATTTAATTAGAAATGAAATACACATATCTATATCATATAGATGCATGTATACATTAATCAACGTATGTTGTGGGTCTCAATCCATTCCCTGATTTTACAACTTGAGATCATCAATGGAAGTGTAGATTCTTTCCTCAAATGTGTGAGAAGTGCTCTTAATGTCCGTTTCAATGCTTTCACCAGGGGAAATGTGTACATGACAGTGGGAATTGGTGATCTTGTTACCCCAAATTTATGATTTCCAAAGGCAGGTTTCTTCCAACACATTCAATGGTGATATCTACTCCTTGATCAAAATTGGATGATGGGAGATTATTTCCTCCTTCCATAGATTCCGCCATGGATCTTCTTTCCAAGTCCGAGTCTCCTTAATGGAGTAAATTTCTAATCTTGTAACTCATTCCTAGAACCATATCTTGTTGGATTATATTTAACTAAACTAATGTTTTTGTATTTTCTTGTGGGGCTTGACCTGGTAGTAAACTTCGGTCATGAGAGTAGCCACGTTGGGCATCGTTATCATGTCTCTATGCTACGAACATAGGTCTCCTATATACAATATCTTGAGAGGGATCTCATGGAGACTTATTAGGCATGGATCCCAAGGTGCATGGTTCCAATCATGATCTGTCTAACTCCGATGGAGTAGATTATAAATGTATTTCACCAAAATAATCCCATGTTGTTCATGAGGCAACTTACAGCATGGGCACATATCTTCCATGGATTTGAACTCAGTAATCCCATATTATACATGAGGTACATATTTGGGAGAAAAAGTATAATTACATGTGGAGTTGGAGTGGATTGATCAAAACTCCCCATTGAGTCAAATCAAGGTGGTACGTTCTTAGGAGGGAATATGTCAAACATATATGTTTATCGATGGATAGATTATAATAAAATATAATGGTTGATCCATTATGAGTTCTCATAAAGGTAATATGACACACCATGAATGTTGATTAGGACACCATTATAGGAATATCATAGTGGTATTATTCTAGGAGGGAGCACTTGGATATTTTACTAATGTATTGATATGAATTCCCATTAGAGGTTGATTTGAGAGGTGTGTCCCATATAGTGAATTTGTTACACCATAAACGATCATAAGAACCCCCAAGAGGTAACTAAAAGAAGTACATCCCTAGGAGGTAGGACATAAAAGGGTTGTTTATGGATGGATCAGAACACCCCCAAAGAGGTGGATTCAAGAGGGATGTACCATAAAGGGAATATGTCACCCCATAAAGGTTGATCAGAACACTCACATAGGTGGGTCAAGGAGTTACGTCTCTATGAGGGACCACCAAAAATGTTTATTAGTGGATAGATCAGAACACACCATAGAGGTGGATCTAGGAGTTGTTTCCCATAAAGGGAATAATTCTCGCTGTGAATGTAGATCGGAAAAAATTTGGAGGTGGATGTAGGGGGTACATCCCTTTGAGGGAGCTACTAAAAGTTTTACCGATGTATGGATCTGGAATCCCCACATAGGTCAATCTTGGAGTTGTGTCCCATAAATAGATTATGGAACATAGTAAAGGGGGATCATAAATCCTATATAGGTGGATCAGGGTGGTAAATCCCTATATGTGGGAACCAAAATGTTTTACTGATTGATGGATCAGAATTCCCCATTAATGAGGATTCATGAGGTGTTTCATATAAAAGTGAGATGTCACACCATGAATGTTCATTGGAATACACATCAAGGTGTATCATGATGGTAAAGACCTTGGATGTGTCACATAAATGATTTACCAATGTTTCTGATTGAACATGATAGAGGTGTCCTACACAAACAATTTATAAGAGAGGGATCAAAACCCATGTAGTTAGATGTCTCATATTAAGGTCGTTTGATAGAACCAGGCCATTTCTATTTACATTTTGTGGTAAGTAATCTAATGTCCTGAAGGGATCATCGATGAGGGATGGTGTATTAATTACACAAGTTAGAATACTTTCACAAGATGATTTATAATGGATGGAGTTGGTGTCGGGCTTACACATTGAGCTTCATGTGGGACCTAGAGGTGATGTTGTCTCCAACGAGATGGGAACGTTCATACCATGGATGTGTCTCAAAGAAAATCATAATGCATGCGGATGTTGGAATTGGACCTCAAGGAATATTTCAATGAATCCTAGCTAGATGGGAGTCAAGGAACACATAGTTCGGAATGGGATGGGGCTTATACATAAGGTGGAGGAGGCCTATGGGAGAATGTGATTGGGGATTACATGTGAAATCATCTCATATGATGAGTATAGTTATTGGAGAGTATTCATTAGAGAGGCCCATTGTAGAGTATGATAGAGATTATATAAATATATAAGGAACATGATGGTTATTGGAGGATTTCATGATCACCACTAACATGTATGACGTGTGAGTCATGTTCATTGTGAGAAATAAGAGGAATTAGTAGATCTGAATCTTGTTTCATTAAAGAATTATTATTGAGAGATGGTGTATAGAATATACATGAAAGCATCAGATGGAGGATTTCATTCCACATGAGGAGGTTCTCATTCTATTTGATAAAGACATCATTCTTTGTGAGGGTAGGTAGTGTGGGCACCATTCCATCCCACTCAAAAATGGAGAATCATCTAAATATTTCCCAGTGTAAGGCCACATTTTAACTTCATCTGTTAAGAATGTTGGCAATGGGATGTTTTATGTAATGCATATCATACATGGGGGGAATAATTCCTCATCCATTGGGGCTTACTAAACATATATCATCTAGTTATTGGAGGAGCATGGTTTTATTAATTCTAGTTTTTAATGATTGGGATGAGAGGTCAATCATGAGGTCCACATTAGCATGCCTATGATCAGAAGAAATAGAAATTAGTGAACCTATGCTGACATGAAAATGGTATGTGGGAGTATAAGGCCGCACTGGAGGTGGAGTTTAGCTACATTAATGTGTAAAACATGACACAGATGGACTTGAGGTGTGGCTAAATGAATCATTTATAGGTGTGTATGCTATGGGCACTCAACCTCCATGATGATGAATCTATTGAAATGAGGAAGCATGGTGAGGTCCATGGGAGAGTTTTCACAATCATTAGGGCCTAAATAAGTGACAATTCATGAAGATAGGGTGCTTTACATTGGTCATGGAATTCATGAAGGTGTAGGCTCCATGATGCATGGTGACCCTACCCCACGATGAATTCCTAGTTCATGAGAAGAGTTCTTCACAAAGGTTGAATGCTCTACGATGGTTCATCTTCCTTATAAGGACTTTTTCTTTTTCAATGGGTATATGCCTTAATTAAATGCACCACCAACTAGGGTGGAGCCTTTCAAGAAAGCATTAAAGGGGGTCTTGTGAAATGTATGTACCAAGGATGAACTACGTTAATCTAGTTCATGAGGCTCAATAGGTTTAAAATTCGGGATAAATTAAAAAAATTCATGGGTGGGTAACCATTATATATATATAGAATGGGTATTTAGAAAAAAAATGGGTCCGAAAAATATTGTAAGCTATTCGAGAAGAATTTGTTGGCTTATCAAATAAGCACAGATCTGTTGGAATCGGGAAGGAAGATCATCAATCGTTCGAGCGGTCGCAATGCGCTGTCAGATTCATGATGGAAAATTGTCATGGATTCATGAATCTGTGATGGTGACTTCATGAATGGTGATATTCTTGATATTAAATTATTTTACAGGTCATATGGATTCCAAAAACATAAAATTTTATAGGGTTTTTGGGTTGTTTTTTGTTGGAATGTCTTTAATCTGGCCTTGTATTTCTCTAGGAGCTAACATGAATTGGAGGGTGAAATTCCCATGGAGAATTTTTTAAAATTTGTAATCCACCCCCTATCGTGAAGGCCATTCAGGATGACCACTCACAATACTCTATCAAAATGTTTTATCATGTGAAGTAAATCATAAAAACCATGTGTCTAGGATCATATAGATAGTGGATTGGGAGCCCTTAAGCATAACAAAAAACCACATGAAGAAAATATTCTTCTGTATTTTCATGATTCACAACATCTTAATGATCGTGCTTTTTGAATACTAATTTATCAAAGTTGACTCTTGGAATTTTTCATTGAAAACTCTATTTAGCGAACCATACTCTATGTATGACATCTACCATAAAAACCCCTATAATCTCGAGCTTCGCGAATTAATCCCCATGAACAAGATTTAAAAACTCCCTTCCCAAACCAGACTCCAAACACAATTAATTTCATAACCAAATTTCTACATTGGTAGATACAGAAGACTAAAATTTTTGGGAACACATGGATAACAACATCATTATTGGGGAGTTCATTAGATGTGCCTCGTACAAAGATCCACTCTTGGAACAACTATTCAATGCTCAAAAGGAATATTTTTTTTGAAAGGTGATGTAGTTTTATTGTTTCAAGGTAATAGATGAAGCCTTTATTCTATTTGAGAGTAAGGATAGTCCATATTACTAGTTCAAAAATATACATGGAAAACACTAGTGGAACTTGGATGATGAATACCATACCTCTAAAGAACATTCACCAATGAAAATGGACATTTTTCAACCACATCAACAACATCGACGTGGAGATGCTGGAGGATTAGCCATCCACAATGAAGCCTAAGATGATCATCAAGGAATGTTTTGGGGAATCTTTGAAGGTATGGAATTATGGTTGTGATCTATGTCAAGGATTAAGCCTCATATGTGAGTGAGCCTTGGCATATGTATCATGTGCATCATGCACTAAATTGGATGAAGATCTAACGTAGTTATGAATTTATGTAGCGTTATGTGATTCACAGATCCATGTTTCCTGATGTAGGAAATCAAGACCATGCTACTTCGAAGATAGCCACCAAGGACTAATAGATTCCACTTGCTTCTAGCGGAGGTCTGTGTCATCCTCAAGGACCATAAAAAATTCATCAGGACCATGATCCTTGGGGTGATTTATGAAAAATTCCTCCCTATAAAAAAGGTATGGTGGACCAAGAGTAGTTTTTGTATCTTGTGATATTTATACTAGATCTGGTGTATGGAATAGATGATGGGAAGTTGGGGATGGGTGAATATCCCTTTAGAATGTTGATTGGATACATCTGGAATAAACCATTGACAATACCAGTTCAATGACAGAAGACATCAGATATGTTTCTAACTAGGCCTCACATGTGTCCCGAGGCAAACCACTGGGTAATGGTGGCCTTATACTGGTGTATTATGGATAAAATACAATGTAATATATGAGGACACAATATTCATAATTAGGATCCTTCAATATTTAGGATGGTAGGATTCATCATGGGGCTCATTAGTGGATGTATTCTGCCACTGAGGTATGCACACATGGGTGTGTGGCACAGAACCATCATAATGGAGGTGGTGATGGTGATTGGGAAGCATGTTAATATTGTTATCACAGTACTAGAGAAGTAATACAGGGAACATTGGATGGTTAGTTAAGGGAAGACACAACCTCATGTGTGTGGGCCTTTCCACTTTTTGTACTATAGGGTGGCTGCACATATGAGAGGATATGAGTACATAAACCCCATTTACCCGCACTCAAAAAACATCTAACTGAGGGTTTTGAATATCATAGGAAGATGACCATTCATGTTGAGTTTGGTGAATGTGATGATGAATGATGAGTTAGTGGAGGACTTTATATTTCATCCATTCCCCCTATTGATGGGGTTTGTGACTGATGATGGAATTGGGACCAAGGAGAAAACATGATACCTTATGTCATTTTGAGGTGGGGTACTTATAGAAAGGGTTCATTAATATCTAGTTTGATAGACACACAACCCACATCGATTTGAATGGATATTTAGTTGTCTAAAGAGGATAAATATAAAGCTTTACTCTATGGGTTTTTATGTGTTTAACTCTTCAGTGATGATGCATATATGGTGCATGTTCACACATGAAAATGGAAGGATGTAGAATGAGATACCACCATCATCTTATGTGTATGGGATTACTCATAATTACATGTAGGGTTGGGAGAGTGAATATTAAGGGGTTTATGCTGAGGCAGTGGGCCACCCATGATAATGAAGGGGTCATCCCTCAATTGCAGGGTTGAGGCCTAATGGTGATCAGACGATGTCATAGTGGAAGAGACCCTCATATGAATATGATAGATTCAGTGGGTCTATTAGATCATGATCCTAGGATGGAATAAGGTTAAAGGACATGAGAATCCATACATGTTACAATATTCTTAGGAAATAGAACCTGGAAATACTTGGAGTCATCTAAAGTAGCACCGAGAAAATGTTTATAGGCTACTGTGAATTGGTCGCACCGTGTGGACATTCCCAATGATGCCTACTTATATTGGGAAAATAGGGATTCATACATGTAGTTCACCAATGATCATGGAATATGTGTTCATACCAATAGGTATGGTATGTCCTTGATAAGGACTGGTCATTCCAAAGTTGGTTTCCTTATGCCTTCTGATGAGTTGAAGAAATATATGGTGGAGCTGGCGGACCTGATGCATTCTTGCATCACTGTGAGTCTGCTGCCCAACCAAGTGAAAGGGTTATTGGAAAAAAACATGTAACCACAACTTTTTTCTGATGAAATGGTTGTATGTACTCCATTTCATAATTATTAGGGTGAGTCTTGGAGAAGTAACTCTTATCAGTGCTCTCATATGAGAGGAAGTGGTTATAACAATCAAGTAAATATCCTGATTTTATATACATCATATATATCATATTCCTTGAAACTGTTGTCTAACATAGTTTCATAACTGGAATAAGAATCAAGGATAGAGGAGAGGGAGGTCTGATAAATAACTGAAAAATTGGTCTGTGGTATTTCAACCAAAAATGGAACGTACATGGGGTCTCTTCAGGATTTTGTGGCATTAGGCCACCAACCATCAACACCCAAAACTAGGGATGTGGCTACGAAAGGAACCCTAACCCTTGAGATAAATGTAATTCTTCAAGAAATATTCCATATAGTATATAATTCATGTATTTTCCATTTCTCCCCAACCTGATTTATACCTTTAGTTTACATCATATTTTTGGTAAGAAAACTTGGTAATGGAAGTTCAAATAATATTTCATTCTCAACCATTAGTGCCAACACAATCATTAGTTGCACCTAAGGATGAGGTGGCTGTAAAAGATGGTTCTCTCAGTATAGAGATGGATGGATAGGCCCTGGAAATCAGGGAAACAATAGAGGTAATTTTGTAAAGGACATCATAGATCAAGCCTTCAATGGAGAGGGTCTAGATAGGGCCCACAACAACGAAGGATGAAGTATTGTGGTGGATGAAATAACCATTGAGGCGCCACTAGAGGTGGAATCTAGAGCCAAAATTATAATGGGGGTGGTGGTGGGTGGAGACAATTCCAATTTTTAAGGATATTATGGATTCTACATTTTGTGAACCTTCCCCATAACTTTCATCAGTGATATGGGAGTGGAAGGTAATTTTGTTCCACTAAAGTGGTAGCCAATGAAGATAGGATGATTGAATTCACCATTTTGATAGAATAAGGTGAAGCAGAGGATTATTCCACAGGTGGAGAGGTTGATGGTGAGTATTATATGGAGATTATTCTCAAACCACTCACACTTGTGGAGCTATACCTAGACAATCAAGATGGTTCCATATTGGCATTCAGTCCTCCTTACAATCCCTCACAGATCAATGGTTTTTATTATTCTGGCCCAGTGGTAAATATGGATAATCAGGCCACCGAACGAAAGGCATATAAGATCAAGCATAACATTGTCACACATATCTAGATAACTAAAAATCCATAATTGGTTGTGTATCTCCATCACTGGTATGTCAGTATGGGGACTAGTGAGGTGATCTCTAGAAATCATCACATGAAAGCTAGGAACTTCCACATCGAGTGGGAATGTATAAAATTGAAGGAGCATAATCCTCCATAGATGAAGTTCAAATCCACGAGCTTTCAGGCACTTCATAATTTTGACGAAGGATTTTTTGATATGAAGGGGATGGAATAAGAGAATTTCATGATCACTACTACTTATGATGATATCATTAACAAACTGAAGGTTCAACTTGTTGTTGTCAAGGCCAAAGAGGTAGGGGCCAAGAAAGAGTAGGTTGAATGGTGGGATTAATAGGGATAGTAAATAATTAGGATAAAAAATGTCTGCTCTATGGACTTCAAGGATAGTGATGATCTAACAACATGAAACTGAATCTTAGAGGCATGATGGAAAGGATGACTAATCATTAGTGACTACTTTTTTAAGCATATCCATAATTTCTAAACAATCTGTGGAGTAGACGCTTCATTATGTGAGTGACCCTTTGAATATCCTGTTTTCCTAATTTTCTTGATAAAAAATATTTCTTGTTTTACTATATTTCACTGATCATATTTATAATTCAATTAACAGAGAATACCTAATATCACCTAGGTATTGATCATTGTGAGAAACAAGGGGAGAACATGTAATTTATATTCATATGAGAGTACTGTACAATAATCGAGAAGTAATGATTTACTATTATTTACTAACCATTGGAGTGTTTGCGTAGAAAATTGTTGTGATTGTAGGATGATTCTCTATGAAAAGCCAACTTCCTCTTCCAACATTGTCTAGTTCATGAGTGAGATTATTCTTGGGGTGTTAAATTCTACCCCAACCAAGGGTAATGAGAAGTGTGAATCAAAATGGACAAGATCTTGATCATGAATTGAGTATCATGTAAATACAAGATAACTATTGAACATATTCGAAATATAGTATATGTACCATTAGCTATGAATGGTTATAAACAAACGAGAGTCGACCGTTGTCCATATATGAAATGTTGAACCGCTCTTAGATTCACATCCAAAATCTTCTAGGGAGTTTCCCTATGATGGTAGGAGAGCCATTGGGGAATGGGACCATTCCGTTAGTGGGTTCCATTCAGGAATATTGGAGGATGAGATTAAAAATTATGGGCACAAAAGTGAGGAAATGATGTTAATAAATGATAGAATGGATTCTAAAACTACTAGAATTATTCTTCCATTTCCTAGAGAATATTAATATAGTTTTATTCATTTGAAAAAAGATCCAACCCAAATCATAGTGTGGAATCATCTCAATTATTCAGTGATATAATGAATTAAAACAATTTGGTAGATTACCCGAACTAGAGGGGAGGAACTCTAAGGCTTGGTCCTCAGAAGCCTTTATGTATTACGTTGTGTAATGGGGATGAAGGGAGATGTATTCCAAAAGGGATTTTCATGGAGAAATATCTATAACCTGAAGTGAACAAGGACCATGGACACCCAATTTCACACCATGCATTACAAAGAGTATTCACACAAAATTTATGGTCACGATTCTTGGACATGGACACCTAATTTATGGTCATAGGGTTTGTCTCATGGGATCCTTTGTGTGAGTTGACCACATCAGTACACACCCTACAAGAAGTCATAAACTCAATGGATTCATAAACATTGTGGAAAACAAGAAAACATAAATGGGTTTTCCTTACATTAGGAAGAGTTCATTTGGGGTGAAGAGATAATTGGTTTCTAATTTCCCAATAACATTGATCCGCATACTTGACACATGTAGATTCACGGTGGTGTTACAACAAGGGTTATCAAATTACACTAAGATAAAAGGAAATCGAAAGGTGCTATGTGGATACATCTCTGATAAAGAAAAGGGGATATATATGGGCCTTAATCGACTATTGACCACATATGACACACATGTACCTTATATACTACAATTATGAACGAAGTGAGAAAATATCGGGTCCCATGTTCACCATGATCAAAACATATGATATGTTGTTTGTTACTAGAAATCAATTTGGTGGTTAGCCTTGGACATGAGGTGAGACTTGTGCAGACATTGTCACCATTAGGGGCATGTTTGGATTTGAATGATGGTGGGAATTAATTAAAGACTATGTGTAGAGATGGAGTGTGAAAATGTATATTTAGGAGTAAAAAACTCTTTTTTTGGCACCACAACATATTTGAGATTGATAGTGGGGTGTATTAGAATGTTTGTACCAAACCCATGTATATCACTTAGTTTGAGGTCATATTTCATATACTAATGGATAATTTCATGAGTGATTGATTATTAGGGAAGAGTTGATAACTCAAAATGAATGATGACCAAAGACACCCAAAGACACCCAAAACATCCTCAGTGTGACTTGCACTCAATTTATGGTCAGGATTATTAGACTCTAATGGTGAAAAATGGTCAAGGGATTTTATTTATTTTTATTTTATTCCTAAAGATTAGTTCGATTATTACTACGTATCTTATAAGGATTGGAATCAAGCTACACATAGTTCTAAAATGGTGATACATATAGTATAATGTCATACAGTCCAGGGCATGGAAGACAATTTATGTTCATGTTACATGGATTAAAGGGGGAATATTTTCACTATGAAATACATATGGAATAAAATACATTAAATTGAAAATAATGGTCTTAAAAATTCCCATGTACAAATACATACCTTAAGGTGAGCCACATAAAATTCAATTTCATAATTACTGGATTGTAACATGGGTCAAGGGCCAAAGGGATAAAGAATTTATGGCTGGGCCGAGATATGAGAAGTCTGAGAAATTCAATATATTTCAAAAAAATAGGAATTGTGACACACATATTTCTAATGCACAACATGTTAGAAGACCCATTCAAGTGGTTGAGATCCTAACTAATGAGTTAATTTGAGAAATCCAATAGTTATTAGGGGTAATCCTATGTTTAAGTCGTGGTGTAAAATTTTTTAATCATCACACACATATAATATGAGGATTCCTAATTAAAAATGGTGTAAAACTTTTCTCATTCTTAACAGGAATACCATTTTTGAATGTGGTAGATTCATTATTTAATTTTATTCATTTCGGTCATCAGGATTTGTAGTTTAAATTCATTCAACTCAAACTATAGGGGATACAGCGAGTTTATGGTGATAATTTCGTGCTCCTAAAACAAATAGTTAATTTCTTGTCTTCTGAACCGTAGTCTCTCAGTATAGGGTCAGGTAGTCTATAACATTGAGGGGACTTTCATCATTAGAATTAACATAGGGTGGAAGAGTAACAAATTCAACATGAATGAAGTCCTGGAAGGCTTATTTTCACACAAAATATTATGGAGATAATCTTGTTTATAATTTAATTTAATGATACATGGAAATTATATAAATAGTTTAATCTCATTCTTACTAGACCAAATTATCTTATTTTAAAGTTATATAGTTTGAATCGATGAAAGGGGTCTTCTCAAATGGGAATGTGTAGCACGATGAAGTAACACAACTGATGTGAATGGGGTCCTAGGAGGACCAATACCACATAACACATTTTATAGGGGCTTTCATATAGTTTAGAGTAATAACTAATAGACTATAATCAATTTATATAGGGTTGTTAAGTTCACAACAAAGTGGATAATTTTTTTAGAGGAATGAACATCGGGTTTAAGAGTAAGATACCCAATTTTATTGATAGCCTTGGTGTCCCAACACCACATGATACATCCCAATGAAATGGCACATACAGTTCCATGTAATGATTCTTGGAATAGGATTCCTAGTTTAAATTCCTTGAACATTGAATTTTTCATGTAGTTTGAGTTCATGCTGCATGGAGCATTGGATCTTAGTTTATGTTTATAGAGTTTGTACATATCCCATCATTTAACATCTAGTGACTAGATATTAGAAATGAATTATAATGTCACATAATGAGGATTATAGTAGTTATATAGGTTACCATCTTGAAACTAAGATATTGGTGTTATGTAGTTAATAAACTTGTGGCAAGGAATCTAGTGCTATGTAGTTAATCATTGTTCACCTGGGATTATAGTATCTCCTCACATGATGTATTTCTTGAGAATAATTTCATTTGTAGAAGGATTAATGTTATCTCCATCCTTAGTGATCAATGAGTATACACCACTAGGATAGACTTGATGAATGATGTAAGGTTATTCCCATTTGGGTTCCATCTTTGGTGGAGCCTTTCTAGTTCTCATTAGAGTTTTTATGGCTGATACTCTATCACCCTGGTTAATTGAATTGAGGGAATTTTTTTATTGAATTATCTTTATATGTTATTCTAGTCCCTTTTTAGATTTTTCAAGGCTTGAAGCCTATTATCTTTGTGGGATTACACCTTATAAAGAGGGAATTATTCCATTCAATTGTGAATTTAATGGTCATAGAGAACTATTTGGAGTGGTAAATAATGAATCTAAATGGGAATTGATGTGTATATTTTGTACACCATGAAATATAGGGTCACTAAGGTTGAATTTTGATTCCTCATCTGATAGGTCGAAAGGGTGTTGGGGAACTTATCCCGCCAACTCTTCTTGTTTTGGCCAACCATATTCTGTATAATGGTAGAGAGTATATTAATGACCACCATAATCTATCCATTATCTTATTAATAGTATAAGAAAGTATGGATTGATATTATATTATACATGGTGTGTAATGTTTTTATCTCAACATCCCAAAAGGTGGCGTCCTTATCTGTGATAATGGTGCGAGGAACTCTAAACTGATGAATGATGTGGGAGATCATGAAATTGACCATGGATCGATCATTTAATTCCTATATGGTATTTGATTCTTCCCACTTAGGGAAAAAATATATTTTTTTGGGAATTAAAGTGAACTGGTGAGATGTTGTTAGTTGATATGGCCTTAGAATATCATGTCCCCATGTTGCAAAGGGCCAATAATACATGGTAGTGTGCAGGAGCTCTAACACTCAATTAACAAATTGGTCATGAATCTAATATGCACAACACATATCATAATACATGCTTAACTCATAGAAAATGGTTTCCCATAATCATCCCAACCCTTGAATCTAGTGGGAGAGCTTGACCCCTGAATTATGATCCCCACAAGAACTGACATGAACTTCCAATATAACCATGGTAATATCATATCCTTCTATGAAATCAAGGATAATTACATAAAATCCACATAATTAGAGATTCTTCATGAGGATAGGATCACATTGGATGGAAAGATAACCAGCATGCCGATATATTCCTCCATGATCGGCTCAATATGGAAGTAGAGAACCATGTTAGGGATACTCAATGAAAGTGATTTTCCAATAAAAGATTTATTTTTCTATTGGGGGAGAGGGAGAGGTAAAAATTTGGAAACTCCTAATGGTTTCTAGTTCACCTACTGTATTTCATAATCCTATGGAATGATCATTGTAGAGGCTATTAGATGAAACGAAATAAAAAATAGGTTATCATTATTAAGATCATCAAAAGAGGTGGCTAGACTAGTGATGTAATTGGCTCAACCATTCTATGAATGGGGAACATGAGTCACCTCTAGCTGGGAAGGGAACTGAGACATTAGTTGGTGAGTGCTCTCAAGTAGGGGCACAGTCTCTAGCTTTCTAACGATGTAATCTCCATTTATCTATTTGATGAATAAATTATAGTATCCCTTCACATGTAAGTTGGTATCATCAATCTCATAGACCATATTGACACTAGTAATGAGAGCCCGACACTTTGACTAATTTATGGTTATCCCTTTGATAATAGGAACTGGTATTGAAGGAAGTCATGTGATAGGGTGTGGAATGAGATCCCCATAACTACTCTATTGAGATTTGGATCATTGATCCTTCCCCCAATTGTTCTCCAAGATGTGCCACCAAAACACACCTATTAATATTGAATAGCTTAATCCACTAAGATGATGACCGAATCTACAAAATTATCATTCAGAAGCAATTTTTTATGGGTCAGATTGGCAATGAAAAAGACTCCCCAGGCATGGAATTTGATGGATTTCTATGGGAATAACCTGATGTAAAACATTAGATGGATCAGATCCCCTCATGCTATGAATCTTATCAATAGGGGGAAATTCAGAATATAATATAGTGGGTATAATAATTTCCCCAACTATATCTCCTGATGCTACAAATATCACTACATCTGTTGTAGTATAAAAAATATTGCGAGGCAGTTCTCCTTGATAGGGGAGTATATGGCCTCCTTATTGCATAGAATGAAACTAATATTGTATAACATGTTATTTTCACCATAATTGTTCATCTGATTTATGAGAGTTTGAAGGGACTCTTCCACAATGTCCACATAGATAACAAGAGGCTTCTCAGAGATTGGTGCAATTATAACTGATGGATAAAGATGATATTACATGATTTTCTCTATGGAGATCTAGAAATCTTCATCTCATTGGTAGGTGATGGCTTTCTTCACGATCCTGAAAAAGGTATTGTAGTTTTGAGACAGATTTTTAGTGAATTAATGTATATATTCTATGTTTCCTTGAAGGTATTAGTTCACATGGATGTTTCTCAATGGTGTTAGTATAAAATTTTAATTGATCTTCTACGAGTCTATCTCAATGCCTCTGAAATTAACGATGAAACAAATAAAAATCACAGTTGTATCCCTAAATGAACACATCAAGGTGTTCTTCATAAAATATTGTGGGTGAAGAAGGCCAAGAAAATATCAAGATTTCTGAGATGGTCCAGTTTCAGGTAGAATTTGACCACCATATCAGTCACATATTACTCCACTAGTATCCTAAGGATCAGTCTAAGGATGTCGTTCACTGTTCATAGGTAAAATAATCCTACATTAATCAGATTTTAAGGCATTACATGACATTATAATTAACCTTCTGGAACTATGAAGGTGATAGAATCCTCATCTTCAGGTTCTTCTTGATCTGATTATATCTAAAGTATCTGTCGATGAACGATAGAGCCTAGAACTCAACTTTGGAATCAATCAACAACATTGTCTTCGAAAGGGGAAAATCATCCTTCGGAAAATGGTAGTTGAGATCGTAAAAGACAATAGATAATCTAATTCTCCCATTATTCTTTCTAATTGGAATGATTTTGGAATGCCACTTGGGGTACTAAACATAGATAATACAAAATGTTGTCGCTTCACAAAATCAACTTACTGCAATCATTCCTCTGGATGCATGGATGCACTAATCAGTGATGAAATTGGATATGTATTTCTTATATGGAGCAGTTGAATAAACTCAATGGAAATTTTGGATACATACTCTTAGAATTAAAGAGGATAATCTTCTATGTACTCTTTATTATATAAGGAATGAGAATCCATGGTTGTTTGTTCATCAATGTCCACTAATTCTAGGGAAATGCCAATGTTTTCTTTAGAAGATATAAAATCATTATTTGGGGACTCCAACTCTCCTAAGATCATAGAGATTGAGGCTATCAATATAATACCATAATTACCTCAACAATGGAGTAAATTTCTGATATCAAAGAAATGGTGGTGGTTTGACTTCTATCATTTTATCTTGTATCGACAAAATAGGAAAGTATGACATACAATGGTGTCCATGGGTAGAACTTCTCGATACATTACATGGGTTGGTGTTCTAGTATCCCATGTCCTATCTTATGTAGGAGTATGAGGTAATATTCTGATATTCACTATACATTGGGTTGTATCACCCTTTCCTCTCAGAATTGATAGAGAAACTTTTCAAATCTACCATCATGGCTTCCAACTAGTGAATTGGGAGAAGAAAATAATCATACAAATCTGCTCATGGGTGGCTGTAATGTTTTTCTAATACACCACATTGGTTTGAACTTACATCCCTTCCCTACTATAATAGTTGACATCCAGGTTGATGGATTCACATGAATCAAAGGGAGATGCATCCCTCGGAGACACACCTACAAGGAAATTGAGGGATTACATGAGGGATTTGTGATACGAGGTGGGGGCTTCTACAAGAAGATGAAGCCAAGGCCTAACCATCAACACATTAGAGGAATTTTCCATATGATACAACAATGAATTAAACATATGACCCCAAACCTACAAACTATGTGTTCATCCAGATTCTTCCATAGGGTCCCTTATCTATCCTTTTAAATCCCTCAATATCCAGGTTAGAGTGAAATAATTCTACATTAGTCAGTCCTAGATTTCGGAGTGTTCGTGTCATGATGTGGTTGATTTAGGAACCTATTTCAACCAATTAGTAATGAAATTTTACACTATAAAACATACATGTGATGGACGATTGGTATATATTCCATAGAATGAGGGATTCTTATTATTCTATGGAAACAATTATGACATCATAACATTATATTTTCCCCACATCATATCATAATTCAGTCTCTACGACTACTGTAAAGCCCCTACCCCAGAAGCCCAAAGTCGATGCATTATTTTAATACATTGGCATGATTAGAAGGATTCATGTCCCGAAGTACTGATCAGTTTAGCAGTCTTGGAAAATAGATTACATATATGATCGTTACATTACACATTATAAAATAAACTCAACATAAATAGTCCTTGTAGAACACCATTAATCCCCTAGATTAACCCATCTTATCAACCATAATACACTTCTTGGAATCCTAGGAAAAATAAAACATATAAAGGGGTGAGATCATATGCTCCGTAAGGATAAAAATATACCGAAAGATTTCATAAATAAGCATAAACATGTAAGGAAATGTATGATTAAAACAAAATCCTTTTAAAATTAGACATTAGAATAATATGGAAAAGATATAATAAAATAATTCAATTTAGATATTCACATGGATATTCTACTAGTAGAATAATTAAATAAAATATCAATGTCCACATTCATAATGATGGAATGCATAATGACTGACTTTAATCTCTGTGTCACGGACTCGTGCCAAGACCTTGGGGCTAACTGCAACCGGACCCCAACACAGATAGGCTCTGTAACCGGGCTCCAGCCTGGAGAACCTTTGTAACCATATTCCATCCCAGAGAGCCTCTATAACCAGACTCCAACCCGGAGGGTCTTCTGTAAACGGACCCAACCTGAAGGGCTTACTTTTACTGGTCCCCAACATAGAACATACTAGTCCAATACATTCATCTTAATAAAAGGTTGAAATATAACATATACATTCATATTAAAACAAGAATATGAAATGTCAATACTTTAACCATAACCCATGAATGGAATAAAAATAACTCATCCACATTCTAACATATCACAAAACCTTGAATACAATATGCAAGATTTGTATCATAAAAATTCAATTTCAAATACATTTAAAATCTATCAAAGATGTAGACATAGATGAAATGAAAACTATTTGAGAGAAATATCTCTTTCTATTTTGAAATCATTTAAGAGTCACAAAAATATAAAGAAAAAAATTTAATTTTAAAATATTTATATAAGAATTTAAGTGAATTTTTGATGATGTTATAATGGTGGAGAATAACCTCACCCCCTATATAAGTTAAAAAAAGACATTCCTATAATAATGTTTAAGTAAAGGTTGTTATGTACCTTGTTTGGAAAATTACTGAAAGATTCCTTTCAAAAAAAAAGTTAAAATAATGGTATAAATTACCTAAAACCATTGTCTAGTAAATAGTAAAAATGTTTGGGAATAAATTTTTAAGAAGCATGGATGTGGATGATAAAGAGGTCCAAGAAGATAATAACATATAAACAACCACGGATAATGAAGTGATTGTAGAATTGACATTTACTTTGTTGTAATCAATTGACTCATATGAACAAAAGTTAATAACCACAAAATGAATCAGAGAATAACATGAATATATAGGGAATCAAGATAAATTTTATCAAATGGAAGTACACAATACACCACAATTAATAAATATGTGGAGAAAAAATGGAAATCTCACGGAATTAAAAGTGAGATAAGAAACCCCTTACCTCGTGTCTGACTTGACCCATTCGTTCTTTAACCTCATGAATAATAAAATAATGTTAATTTATACTTTCCTAAGAACCTTTTTCAAATTTATTACTTCTTTTATATCACTTATTAGTACATTATAAACATTACGAAATCATTTATGTTAATAACGGTCATTTTGTTGATATTTGGTATTTGAGTCAAAAGTAAACTTCTTATAATTACACGTTGTCCATGTGGTAAAAAGTAATTTATATCTAGAATTATATTCATGATTTTTATACCAAATATATCTTATATATCACGTATATATATGTATTTATAACAATACATAACATTTGGAGATAATAAATGAATTGCACCGTTCAAGGATACAGTAAGTCGTATGTACACATGAATGATACTTTCATTTATATTTTGTATTTTAAGGGAATTAAAAAATAATTATAAATAGGTATATTATAATTACAGTATAATATCATAGATAATATAATTAACTTCATCCTGTATACCTCCTACATAAGGCATTAACAATTCATATCACAAAGAGGGGGCGGTAGTTCGCACTTGCTCAACTGAAATTATCGCGTTAACCCATAATGGAAACCATAAACATATGATATAAATGGAAAATAAAGAAGAATAAAAAAACATAATATATATCATATATAAATACAGTTCCATCTTAATGGCCACCATGAGAGGTAGTAGGAGATAATCGAACAATCATCGTTTCGTGAGGCATTAGTTTCCCAACCACATAAACAATATGTTCTTCACCCATTAGATGGAGGTGTGTGTAAGTGTAGTTTGAATATTTCTCATAACAAAATCCTAGTATGTTTAGGATAATAATTTTGTTATAGAATAATGGAGTAAAAATATTTTAGGGGGGTTGGAGAACTAAAATAAGAGAAAATAATTTAAGAGAACTTGTTACCTTTAATTTGGATAACTTCCATTGGTTTGAACCAAATGGACTTCTTGAAGTGACTACTGCCTAAAGTATTTCTTATAGGTGTAAGATATAGATATTGAGAGATTATTGGGTGTAGGGGTTGGATGAGACAAGGGGCTTGAGAGGTGTGTGGAACGAGTTAGAAGTGGTGTCCTTTTATAAGGGGGGGGGGGGAGGGGCTCTTTAGGAAAGTGTGAAAATATTATTTTAGTATATAGTGATATTTGGTTTCTAAAGGTCCAAAACTAATTAACGTCAAAGATAAGATGTGTCATGGTAAAAATAAAATCATAGAATAAGAATTGGACATGTTTTGGATATTGTTTTAATATTAATAATCTTATTTATTTAAATCGTTTATTAATGAGGTAAATACTATATCATTATTGTGTCATAAATAATTTAATTTCATTATTTTCTAAAAATTATTAAAAAATACGATAATGTAGGAAATAGTTTTATCTTTCCAATGAGTATTTATAGTCTAAGATATGACTTATATAACCACATGTAAAAATTTAATTATTAAAAGATGTTTGTTTTTGTCATTTTTTCCTCTACATTATGTTAATTAAAATAAAGTGTCATTATAATTCATAAGTGGCTCCATGGGGTCCCAAAATAGACCCAATGACTTCCATTATCCTCCATTACTCATCAAATAATGTTAGGACAAGTGTTAAGATAAGTTTTTATAATTACAATATTCTTTTTACCTTGAATTACCAGATTTACCTTTAACCGTGGTAAATAAAAGCCAAAAGTTACTATTCACCAAAAATTATTTTTTATCTTATTGAACAAATTTTTTCATACAAATAAAAACTATGTCTCTTGTATTTTTGAAATTCCACTCACAGAAGTGGTAAAATTTTGTTCTATGCGAATTTGAAAATGCTCCTAGGAGGTGGGTAAAAGACAGTAAATAGTTTGATAAAAGTTTATATCTCTAAACATATGAAAAAAAGAATCCAATGAATTACGTGGAACATATATATGTATTATGTATCTATTTTGTACTAAAATAAATTAAAATAAAATAACTAAATATTTAAATAAAAATTTGGTTTTAACCAATAACATTGTGTTTTTTCACTATTCATCAAAAATTTAAAGTATTTAGAAAAAGCCTAAAATTAACCCTAAGATAATTTTGAAATTTTGAATTCAGAAATGAAGTATATTTTACCAAATTACTAACATACGAGTTTCATTAATTAATTTAAAATTAATTCCCGTTGTCAAAACCAAAAAACGTATTTTTATGATATAGTAACTATCAAAAGATTGACACTTATTTCTTTCCAATTTCATAGTGGAATTACATTCAATGACCAGCAGTGGATTAATGGGTAAAAATATAATATATTTATACTTCTAAACCATTAAAATGTATAATTTTACACTATAAATTATTTTTATTAGAAAATATGTCTTCTGTTAAAATATAGAATTTTTCACTATTCATCTAAATAAGAATGTTTTCAGAAAAACACTAAATATTTACGGAAACTAACTTCTTATTTACCTATTCAAATGAAGAAGTTTATTTTGTCAAATTGAATATATAATTCTTTCAAATATTTGATTTCAAAAGGGTTCTCCATTAAATTTCGGTAAAATTGCATATTTTGAAAAATACTTCTTTTATCGGAAAAAATGAAAATTTTCTTACATTACGTCTATGAAACTCATAATATGGACTCTAAAATTATATAGAATATATAAAGGTCAAAATTCAGTTAATACTATTCATAACTGCTTTTGAACAACTAGATTGGTATGTCATGGTGTGATTGAACTCGGTGTTGCTTGTAGTGTATGTTACTGAATTACTATAAAGTAATAACATACTACGAAATATTGCGGTGTTACATTATTCCTTCATTTAATAAATTGCATCCTCACAATTTGAAATTGTTCTTCGAAAATAAATTTTTAAAAATAGAAAAATACCTTTGTGGAAAACCCACATTGGAAATTGGGCTAATAAAATTTAGTCGTAACAAGAGGGACATGGAAATCAAAAAGTCACCAACAAATTATGATTTCAATTAAGAGAACATTGGTGGAAATTAGAGACACATAATTAGAGGAAAAACATAAATATTTATAGGGAGTGATTGAGGTCATCAATCAAAAACAAGTGTAAAATTGAGGGCCTCAAATCCATCAATCTATGTTGATTTAAAATATCATCGGTACAACAAAACATTAGGTATTAGGATACCATATTTTTTGTTTTAATATCTCTTCCCTATAGTGTAAGAATTACATTATTCATAGAATAAGAGGAAGATATATATATATATATGATTGAAAAGTAGTGTTTCATCCTTTAACTAATTCCAACCACAAACTCATCTTTCACTCCAAAAGATAATTGAATTCCAAAATACTCTATTTATTCTAATCATATAGGGTTAAAAAAATGAATTTATAATAATTTTACAGACTATTTTAAAAAAACTACATTATAAAAACCAGGACATCACGTATTCTAGTGGTAGGTGATGCACCGTATTCGCCCTTCGGTTGTGGGTTCAAGTTTTAGGGCCATGCCATACGTGACAGCTTGTCGCCCGACATCCAGATTGTCCTTTTAATGACAATCCATAAATAATCTCAAGAAATGATTTAACCTTAACAATAGTATCCAATGTCAAACATAATCGATTCCAACCTTTAGACATATCCAAAATACATATGTCAAAACTCATAGTCTAAAATTTATAAGGATGGTAAACACAATGAAGTTCTTTTTTCCATGTAATAACATGTAAATCCCTTCATCATGTATTCTTTTAAAACATCGTAACACCTTAAATTATCATATAACCATATTGATTAAATTCATGCTCCCTTATTCCTTATAGAATACTGGATATACTCCTTATATCCAAAAATGATGTAAACTCCAACAATGATGGAATAATCAAACTAATACCAAGGATGTCAATAATATCCAATATAATTTATCCAAATCAATCATCTCTTATTACAAAATAAATACCCTAGTATCAGGACCATATTAATGTTTTTTATTTCCTTCAATAATTTATGTTCCAAAAAATTTAACTTTCCATTGAGTCACTTTTCTTGGATCGACACAACCTCAAGTCCTTAATGAAATAGTACTACAGTATAATCCTTATATACTCAATAATTCTTATAACATTTACATCATTAATACAATACTCAAAGGATAGAATACTTTAATAAAAACATATGAACTCTTAATCATTCCTCTTCATCTTTGGTAGTATTATAACTTGATTATTATCCAATACCACCATTTGGGGTATACTCTGATTACTTGGACATTGATTCACGTAGTGTCCCAACTCCTTGCAGATGACGCATTATACATTTGTAACCTTCTTCTTACCCTTGCAATCATGTCTTTGGTGTCCTTTTTCTCCACACTTATTACAAACTCCCATTCCCTTCAAGAATTTACCAAGATGATTCTTTACAAATTTATCACATATAGAAAAATCCATCTTCACTTATTCCCTCTATCCATCTTTATCCCTACCATCCATTTCATCTCTTGCTTCCCTTAAAAGCCATAGGACTTGAGAATTCTTTACTTATCATTTTAACACATGATATTTTTTATTCATGTGTTCATTATATCGGGGATACTACTTACCCTCTAATTTTTTTCTTAATAACTTGAATTATGTGATCCATATTACTCTTCGGATCACATGTATTGCTAGAGTTCTCATTCCTTATACTGGGCACCATTTCTATTCAATGGAATACACTGGGTCAGTTTATGAATCACAATGAATAATTCCAATATTCTAAAATACATAACGTAAATTGAACTGTTTATGGATATAATATGTAATCATAAAAATATTTTCTTTGAGGATGTATATACTCATAAATCCTTCATAATTATTTGAATGCAAAATGAAAATTGTCCTAATCATATCCCCTGGGAGTGTCGTAACCAAGGGTGTGGTAAGACCCGTTGTCATGTACCAGGATGCCATGGGTCAACCCCGAAACTCTTTGTCGGAGTTTTCACCCCTAGGTACATCTATTCTAGAGCCACCTCTATTTGATCATATCCATACAGGGATGTATTTTTTGGAAAATACCCAAAATCTCAACATTACCAAAATTCTAAGAAGTTCTTCTATATTAATCCTCAAATTATAACTTTGGGTAATGTGATCTAATTAGAGTTTATCTAAATCTATTTTCCAAGGATTGTTGTTAAACGTTATCTGATACCAACTGTAACGCCCCGACCTTAGAATCCTAGAGTCAGGGAATTATTTTAATACATTGGAATTATTACAAGGAATCAGGTCCTGAAAGACTGACTAGTTTATCAGTCTTGGAAAATAGATTACATATGTTATCGTTACATTACACAATAGATAATTTAATTCAACATAAATGATTTTTTCAGAATTCCATTATTCCTATATCATAACCCTTCTTATCAATCATAATACACTTCTTGGAATCCTAGGAAAATTAAAACATTGAAAGGGGTGAGCTCTGATGTTCAGTAAGGATAACAATATTGAGGAAATCTTCATAGATAAGCATAAACATTTAAGGGAATCTGAGACTAAAACAAAATCATTTTAAACAAGATCTTCAGCATCATATGAAAAGTATATAATAACATAATTCCATTTAATCATTCACATGGATATTCTACTAGTCGAATAATCCAATGAAATATCAATAGCCACTTTCATAATGATGGTATGAATAACACCATACATTAATTTATGTGATAAGGACTTGTGCCAAGACCTAGGGTCTAATTGTATCCGGACCCCAACTCGGAGAGCCTCTGTAACCGGACTCCAACCTGGAGAACCACTGTAACAAGACTCCAACCGAAGAGCCTCAATGACTGGACTCCAACCCGGAGGGTCTACTATAACTGGACCCCAAACCGGAAGTCTTACTTTTACCGGTCCCCAACCCGAAACATACTAGTACAATAAATTCATCTTAAGAAAAGTTTTAAATATAACATAAACATTCATATTAAATCTAGAATATGAAATTTCAATACATTAACCATAACCCATGAATGGCATAAAAATATCTCATCCACAGTCAAACATATCACAAAACCTTAAATACAATATAAAATATTTTTATCATAATAAATCAATTTCAAACAACTGTAAAATCCATCAAAGGATATTTACATATATGAAATCAAAACTATTTAAGAGAAATATCTCTTTCTATTTTGAAATAATTTAAGATTCACATAATTATAAAGATAAAATTTATTTATAAAAAATTCTTATAAGATTTTAAGAGAAGTTTCGACGATGTTATAATGGTGGAGAAGAACCTATCCCATCGTATAAGTTTTAAAAAGACATGCTTACCTTAATTTTTTTGAAAAGGTCGTAAATATCCTTTTTTGGAAAACGACTGAATGATTCCTTTCAAAACATATTATGTTCAAATAAGGGTATAAATGACTATAACCGATTTTCTAGTAAGTAGTAAAAATGTTTGGAAATACATTTTTATGAAACATGGATGTGGATGATAAAGAGGTCCCAATAGATAATTACTTATAAACAACATCAGATAATTAAGAGATTATAGAAATAATCCTTACTTCATTGTAATCAATCGATCCGTATGACCAAAAGTTAACAACAACTGAATTAATCACAAAATACCAGGAATATAAATAGAATCATGATAATATATATCAAAAGGAAGTACACAATACACCCCATTAAATAAATAATGTGAAAATAATAGAAATCTCACGGAATTAAAAGTGACATAAGAAACCCCTTACCTTGTGTCTGACTTGACCCGTTCATTCTTTAACCTCCTGAATAATAAAATAATGCTAATTTCTAATTACATTATAACCTTTTTTAAATTTATTATTCCCTTTAATTCACTTATTAGTACTTTATAAAAATTAAAAAATCATTTTTGTTAATAAAGGTACTTTTGTTGATATTTGGTATTTGAGTCAAAAGTAAACTTATTATAATTACATGTTGTCCATGTGGTCAAAAGTAATTTATATCCATAATTATATTCAAAATTTAGATATTATATATATATTATATATCCAGGTTATATATTTATTTATAAAAATTCATAACATTTGGAGATTATGAATGAATTGCACCGTTCATGCACACGGTAAGCCGTACATGCACATGAACGCTATGTTCATTTCTATTTTTTTAATTGAATTAAAACATAATTATACATAGTTATATTATAATTCCATTATAATATCATATATAATTTAATTAACTCAATCCTTTATACATATCACATAATTCATTAACTAGTCATATCACTTTGAGGGGACAGTAGTCCACACTACCTCAAATGAAATTATCGCGTTTACCCATAATGGAAACCATAATGGTAGGATATAAATGGAAAATAAAGAAGAATAAATAGAACATAAACATAATATTTATCATATATAAATATAGATCCATCTTGTTGGACACCATGAGAGGTAGTAGGATATAATCGAACAATCATCGTTTCATGTGAGGTTAGTTTTCCAACCACTAAAACAGTATGTTCTTCACCCATTAAATAGAGGTTTATGTCAATTTAGTTCAAATACTTATAATTACAACATCCTAGTATATTTAAGATACTGGTGTTGTTATAAAGTAATTGAATAAAATGTTTTTAGTGGGGGGTTGAAGAAGTAAAATAAAAAAAGATAAAAAAAAAAAAATCAAGAGAAACTATTACCTTTAATTTGGGTAACTTCATTTGGTTTGAATAAAAAGAACGTCTTGAAGTGATTTATGACTAATTTTAGGATTCTAGGTGTAAGATATAGATCTTGAGTGCTTATTTGGATGGGGTGGGATGATCCAAGGGGCTTGAGAGGTGTCTGGAATAGGTTAGAAAGTGGTTTCTTTTTATAAGGGGGAGGAGGGGCCTCTTTAGGAAACTGTGAAAATATTATTTTATTATATACCGATATTCAGTTTCTAAAGGTCCAAAACTAATTAAAGTAGAAGATAAGATGACTCATGGTGGAAAAAAATCATCAAATAAGAATTGGGGCCGGTTTTTGATATTTTTTTAATAGTAATAATCATATTTATTGAAATCATTTTTCAATGAGGAAAATACTATATTATTATTGTTTCATATATAATTTAATTTATATGATGCCTAGAAATTTAAAAAAAATACCATAATTTTGGAATTCGTTTTATCTTTCCAATTAATATTCATAGTCAAAAAGAGGACTTACATAACCCCATGTAAAAATTGATTTACTAAAAGATATTTGTTTATGTCATTTTTTCCGTTACTTTATGTTAATTAAACTAAAGTATCATTATCATTCATAAGTGGCACCATGGGGTCCAAAAATAGACCCAAGGATTCCCATGGTTGGCATGACTCATTTAATAAGTTCAGGACTAGTGTTATGGTAGTTTTGTATTTTTATAATATTCTTTTCCCATGAATTACCCTATTTACCTTTAACTCTGGTAAATAAATGTCAAAATATACTATTCACAAAAAATTATTTTTATCTCATTTAGCCAAATTTTTCTACTGATATCAACCATATCTCTTTGATTTTTGAAATTCCACTCATAGAAGCGATAAAATTATGTTTTATACGAATTTTAAAATGCTCCTAAGAGGTGGGTAAAAGACGGTAAATAGTTCGATAAAATTTTATATATCTAATATTATTATAAAATTACTCCAATGAATTATGTTGAACATATATATGTATTATGAATCTATTTTGAACTAAAATTAATTAAAATATAATAACTAATTATCAAAATAAAATGTCGGTTTTAATGAATAACTGAGTGTTTTTTCACTATGAATAAAAAATATAATGTTTTCAAAAAACTAACAAAGATTCACCCTAAGATAAATTTGATATTTTGAATTTAAAATTGAAGTCTATTTTACAAAATTAAAAACATATAATATTCATTTATTAAGATAAAATTAATTCTTGTTGCCGAAACCAAAAAGCGTATTTTTATTAAATAATAACTATCAAAAGATTGACATTTTTTATGTCCAATTTCAAAGTTGAATTTCTTCCAATGACCAGCATAGGATTAAATGGTAAATATATAATCTATTTATACCTAAAAACCATTAAAATGTATAATTTAACACTATAAATTATTTTGATTAAAAAATTTATTTTCAGTTGAAATATAGAAATTTTCACTATTCTCCAAAATATGAATGTTATTAGTAAAACACAAAAAATTTATTGAAACTAAATTATTATATCCCATTTCTAAAGAATAAGTTAATTTTGTCAAATTTTATATGTAAAAGTTTAAAATATTGTATTTAAAAATGGTTCTCCGTTAAATGGTGGTAAAATTGCATTTCATGAAAAGTACTTTTTTTATCAGAAAAAATGAATTTGTTCTTTCATTGTGTATAAGAAAACTCATAAAATGGATTCTAAAATTTTAAGGATTATATAAAGCTTAAAATTCAGTTAATACTATTCATAACTGGTTTTGAATGACTAGTTTGGTAAGTCATGGTGTGCTTGATCACAACGTTGCATGTAGTGCAAGTTATTGACTTACATGGAAGAAATAATGTAATATGAATTCCTGGGTTGTTACAGCTACTTCCACATATTTGAAATATAGGGGGATGTTTAATGTTTCTGATAGGACCTAACACATTTCTATAGAAAATATGAGGGACACAAGGATCCATATCCTTATAGGTATGCCGGTGAGGCACTTTGACACATTGTACATCCATGCTAAATGTGTAACGCCCCAACCCCAAAATACCAGAGATGGTGCACTATTTTAATACATTGGAATGAATACAAGGAAAAATTCTGGAAGGACCCATCTGTTTACCAATCTAGGAACTAATATTACATATATGAACATTGCATTACCAAAAACACATCATCAATAATCATTTGAGAAATCCATTATTGCCTTAGCTTATCCATGCATATCAATCATAATACACTTCATGGAATCCAGGGAAACAAAATATAAGAAAGGGGTGATCTTAGATGCCCTGTAAGAGTAAATAATTTAGAGGAAGCTATAAAAATTTAAGGCAAGATGTGTAATAAAAACAAAAAACTTTTGAAAATAATCTAGAACATAATATAGAAAAAATAATTCAGTCATTTCCAAATAAACATGAACATGGAAATTATACTAGACAAATAATCACATTTTATAACTAATTTTATAACAAGGGAAAGCATAATTCCAGAAATCATAACCACATAGTCAAAGCCTCATGTGAAGAATACGAATAAAATTTTTGTCAAATACTTGTTCCCAGATACTAATTTGTCTCATGAGACCTACCGATGCATCGAGGGGCTAGAGCGGGCCCCAGCCGTCACTTATTATGTCTATTTCATTCCTCATATAAAAAGGGTGAAACATAACATAAAAATTCGTATTAAAACTTGAATATTAAATGTCAATACTTTAAGTATAAACCATTAATGATATAAAAATATCTCATCCATAGTCAA
Source organism: Viscum album (assembly GCA_963277665.1). Classification (NCBI taxonomy): domain Eukaryota; kingdom Viridiplantae; phylum Streptophyta; class Magnoliopsida; order Santalales; family Viscaceae; genus Viscum; species Viscum album. Next base: position 1,455,804,790 of record OY728120.1, read on the forward strand.
ACATATCGTATCTCTTTAAATACAATAAAGAACATTGTATTATAATAAAGAAACCTCAATAATGAATAACATATAATAAAGTATGTTGACATATTTGAAAATGATTAGTAAAAATATTTGAGAGAAATTTCCATTTTTCATGAAATCATTTAAAACTCACAAAATTTAGAAATGAAGGCATTTAAAATAAATTTTTGAATAAAGGTATCCCATACCATATTGAAATATCTTAATGGAATTAACAATTTAAAACATTCATTTCTATAAAAAAGAATCCATACAACCATTTTCAAAACATGGATATTAATGAGAATGATTTATGAGAATAAATATTAAAACCATTTCAATTGATGTTTTAGTTAAAGATTCCCTTAAAAATAATCCTTTTGAAAAAAAATTATGAAATATGGACATGGAAAATATATATGTCCCAGTAAAAACAAACACATAAACAATATCAGATAATTATGAGATTGAGAAATTAATCCTTACCTTGTACATTCCTTTAGTCAAGGGTGAGTTTAACCTCCTGTATAATGACCATTGTAGGTTATTAAATTATAAGGACCCATCCTTAAACCATACTTAATCTTGAGTTATTACAAGATTACACATTGAGGATCTTTTCGGGTTTAGAGTTTTAGAGAATTAGATCATAAAAACTGCATTACATTCCACATATAAACAAAGTGGTTACATAAAGACAGTATTCTTCTTTCCCATCAATGGAAACATATTTACATAAAACATGGATTCTTTCTTGACACATCCTTGACACTATCATCATATCATGTACCTTTCCCTTGACCTGTGAAAAATATTTCAAAAAAACTTGGGATGAGCATAAAAAGCTCAGTAAGGGATAAAAATATGGAAATGAAACATGGGTACATATATACATAATAATGATATCATACATTACCCATAAAAAATAAGCACTTTATCATTCCTCATCAAATCATGAATAAATCATAGAAATCATAAGACATAAAGGTAACTTGAGGCATTCATAACATTATTACGTAGGGAGTAACCCTCTTGGTTACGTTTGGAATACCTATCATAGTATATTCCCTAAATCTCTTCGTAGAAACCTTAAAGTTTCACACCTTAGCGTTACCCAATGAATTGGAGAGGTATATCGGGCTCACCCGCCCTTAGTCTATCACGAAACCACTCGTCTTCATAATAATTCCCAAGAACCTCAACATAATCGTATCACATAAAACATGCATAAAGGAATCATAACATTTCCACCTTTCAATCACAAGATATGAATACAACACATCGATATAAAAACATTATGAAAACAATTTTCAATACCAAAATAAACGAAAAGTAAAACATGGTATTTATTTTTCTTTTAAAAAAAGTATGGCTTGTAGAGGAAGACAAAACTCAAATAATGGTCACGGCGGCGGAGAAGTCGTTGTCGCCACATACGTACGACAAAAACATTCCCTTTTTTCATTTAGTAAACACTTTATATAAAAATATTCCTTTTGAATAAACGTAAAAGTCAAAGGGGTTTATACACCATATAAAAGAAGGTTGTGTATAAAACAAAATATGCCTCAATGAAAGGAGATTGAGACGAAGTCCCATACCTCGGGTCCGACTTAACTCGATCGTTCTTTAATGTCCTGAATAATAAACTTCACTTAATATCTACTTGTTTATGAACCTTTTTCAAGTTCTTTATTCCTTTTATATCACTTATTGACATGTCATGAACACTATGTAATTCTTTAAGTTAATAACGGTCGTTTTAACGATCATTGGTACTTGAGTAAAAAATAAGCCCTTTATAATTACAAGTTGTTCATGTATCCATTATATCCAGAATGGTACTCATGATGTAGATATCATATATGTCATATATATCCAGTACATGCATGAATTTATAATATTACATAATCATTTAGGGGTAAGAAATGAAATGCACTGTTGATGGAGACGGTAAGTTGTACGTACGCATGAACGCTACTTTCATTTCTATTTCATATTTTATAGAATGGAATCATAATGATATAAAGTTATATTATAATTCCAGTATAATATCATATATAATATCACAGTTCTATCCTTTATATGTCCCACATATGGTATTTAACGAATCAAATCACTTTGAGGGGGCGGTAGTCCGCACTTCCTTAAATGAAGATATCACGTTTACCCATAATGGAAACCATAAAGGTATGCTTAAAATGGATAGTACAGAAGCTTAATGAAAACATAAACATATCATATATCATATATAAATATAGTGACATCTTAATAGCCAACTTTGATGGTGTTAAAATAATGTCGAACAATCATCATTTCAGGAGGCATAAATTCACCATCCACGGAAACATTATGTTCTTTAACCATTAGCTGTAGGTGTGTGTATGTGTAGCTCGAATCCTTCATATAACAACATCCTAATATATAGAAGATACTAGATTTGTTACAAATGAAATGAATAAAAAGAGTTTAGGGGGTTGGAGTAACAAAATAAAACAAAAGGACTCAAGCGAAGACATTACCTTAAAATCGGGTAACTCCCTTTGGTTTGAGCTCAAAGGCTTCCATGGGAAGGCTTCTGCCCAAATTGATCCTTCAAGGAGTAAGAGAGGGATTTGGAGAGACAAAATGGGCAGGGGTTGGCCGAGCCAAATGCTTTGGGAGTGTGGGTAAGGAGGTACAGGTGGGGCCTTTTATAAGAGGATAGGAGGGGCACTCTTGGAAAGTAAAGAAATGTTAAATTATTTTAAAATGCGTTTCGGATTCAAAAGGTCCCACATTGATATAATTAGAGTGTAAGGTGATAAGGGTTATAAATACACCCATAAAATAGGTTTTGGACATGTGTAGTTCATATATTTTACATTATCATTTCATTTTATTTAAATCCTTTATTAATGAGGTAATCGCTGCATCATCATGATGTCATATATAATTTAATTTATTTAGAGTCTAAAAATTATAAAAAAAATACTATGATGTCGGAAATATTTTTATATTTCCATTTACTATTTATAATAAAAAATCTGACTTGTATAACCCCATTTAAAAATTGTTTTAGTAAAACATCTCTTGTTTGTGTCATTTTTACTTTAACATTAAATAAAAAGTAATTTATGTCATTTCCCATCCAAAGTGGCTCCATGGGGTCCCCAAGTTTACCCAATGATTTTATGGGTCTTCCATGACACATCCAATGAGTGTAGGACATGTTTAAAGCTCATATCATATTATTAAAACATTATTTTTACCTTAAACTACACTAATTACCACTAATCGCGATTAAGAACTTAAAAGTTACTATTCACCGAAAAATTATTTTAATCACATTGAACCACATTTTACTTCATAATGACAACCATGTATGTCGGATTATTGAAAATAAAATCACAGAAGTGGCAAAGTTTCATTTAAACGAAAAATCGGTTTGTTTAACTACCACTTAGTGGTTTCACTATTCATCAAAAATTGATGTTTTTCAGAAAGATACCAAAACTTCACCCTAAGCTATATTTGATATTCCGAATTCAAAAATGATGTCTATTTTAAAAAATTCAAAACATTTAAGTTGAATTAATTAATTTAATAACTAATTCCCGCTGTCATGACAAATAGCCTGTTTTTAGGAAACAATAAGTATCAAAAGATTGACACTAGTTTAAGTCCAATTTCAAAGTGAAATTGATTCCAATGACCACCATTGGATAAAATGGTAAAAGTTTATTCTAATTTCACTTCAAAACCAATTCAAAAGATAATCTAATCATATAAATAAATTAGATTAAAAAGCGGTTTTGATTTAAAACACAACATTTCTCACTATTCATTAAAAAAATTAACTTTAATGGAAAAATACCAAAAATTCACACAAAGTAAATTTTGATGTCCCAATCATAAATAATAAGTTTATTTTGACAAAAATAGCTTATAAAATTGTCAAGAGATAGATTTAAAAAGTTTTTTCCATCAAGAGGCAGTAAAACAATCTTTTAAGAATATTAGTGTATTCCATGCATATGATTGTATTTATTTTCATTTTAATCCTCTAAAACACTATCTTAATCATTAATAGACATAGATATAAATATCTATTATTAATTACTTAATTGGGATGTTACATCCTTCCCCCCTTTAGAAAATTGTGTCCCCGTAATTTATATACTTATCGAATTAATGGGGGTACTTATCCATCATTGCATTTTCAGATTCCCATGTTGCCTCTTCCATCATGTGGTTTTTTCACAAAACCTTTACCTCATTAATCACCTTATTCCGTAACACTTGCTCCATGTGGTCAAGAATCTGGACCGGTTGTTCCTCATAAGATAGGTTCTCTTCCAACTGAACTACCTCTGGACTCAAAATGTGAGATGGATCTGGAATGTACTTTCTCAGCATCGAAACATGAAAAACATTTTTTACCTGAGATAAACTCGGAGGTAAAGCCACTCTGTATGAAACTGATCCAACTCACTCCAGAATTTCATATGGTCCAATGAACCTTGGACTCATCTTTCCTTTATTACCAAATCGCATCACACTTTTCCATGGTGATACTTTGAGAAAAACATGATCACCTACCTCAAAAGAGAGATCCTTCCTCCTGTTGTCCGCATAACTCTTCTGCCTACTCTGAGCTGTTCTGATGTGTTTCTGTATCAGCTGAACTTTTTATGCCAAATCTCCTACCAATTCTAGTCCCATCAATTTCCTTTCACCGACTTCATCCCAGAAAGATGGAGTTCGACACCCCTTCCCATATAATGCCTGAAATGGTGCCATCTGTATACTGGAATGAAAATTATTATTATATGAAAATTAAACCAAAGAAATATGTTTTCCCAACTTCCATGATAATCCATTAAACAAGCTTGTAGCATATCCTCCAAGGTCTGAATTGTTCGTTCTGACTGCCCATCTGATTGAGGATGAAAAGCAGTAATAAAATTAAATTCAGTACCCAACGACATCTGAAGTCCATTCCAAAACATAGAAGTGAATCTGGGATCACGATCAGATACAATGGAGAGAGGAACTCCATGTAACCTAAATATCTCTTTAAGATACAAATGGGAAATGTGATCAAGGGAAAAAGTATCTCGTATAGAAAGGAAATGAGCAGACTTGGTCAAGTAATCAACAATAACTCAGATTGCATTATTACCTCGAGATGTCTTCGGTAATCCCACAACAAAGTCCATGGATATATTCCCCCATTTCCACTCTGGAACTGGTAAAGGCTGAAGCATCCCTTTCGGTAACTGCCACTCTGCTTTAACTTGTTGACATGTAAAACCCTTCACAATAAAATCAGAAATATCTCTTTTCATTCCATCCCACCAGTAATACTCCCGTAGATCTCTGTACATCTTAGTACTGCCAGGATGAACTGAAAATGGAGAACTATGAGCTTCACATAACAACTTTCTCTTAAATTGTGAATCACAAGGCACACACAATCTCTTCCCCAATCTCAAAACACAATCACTATCAATGTTGAATTCAGGAAACTTACCTTTCTGAACCAGCTCTACCTTTTTCTGCAACTCACTGTCTTGCTTTTGTGCTTGCTTGATTCCATCTGATAGAGAAGATTTCACTGATACCTGAAACAAAATAGAAGAACATCCTGCACTAACAACTTCTATGCCAAAGTTCATCAAATCCTTAACCAAAGGATCCCATTCCAACCAGAACATTTCTAATGAAGCATTACATTTTCGAATCAAAGCATCATCCACTTTATTTGCTTTTCTCAGATGGTAATGAACTGTACAATCATAATCCTTGATTAATTCTATCCATCTCCTCTGTCCCATGTTTAACTCTTTCTGAGTGAATATAATCTTTAAACTTTTGTGATCAGTATATATTTCACACTTTACTCCATACAAATGATGCCTCCAAATTTTTAAAGCGAAAACAACAGTAGCTAATTCCAAATCATGTGTAGGGTAATTTACATCATGAGTTTTCAACTGTCGTGAAGCATAAGCAATTACCTGATCATTCTGCATTAGGACGCAACCAAGTCCTTTCAATGAAGCATCACTGTATATAACAAACTCACCATTCCTGGAAGGTAGTTCCAAAACTGGAGCATTCACCAATCTTCTATTCAGTTCCTGAAAACAATCATCACATTCTTTTTTCCAGATAAACATAACACCCTTCCGAGTTAGCTTAGTCATTGGACCAGATAACCGTGAAAAATTTATAACAAACCTTTGGTAATAGCCTGCCAAACCAAGGAAGCTACGAATCTCAGTTACATTTGTGGGTCTTGGCTAGTCTTCCACAACATTTGATTTTTCAAGATCAACAGTTATCCCATCTTTAAAAACAATGTGACCAAGGAAAGCAATTTGTTGCAACAAAAACTCACACTTGATGAATTTTCCATACAATTTCTTTTCTTTTAAGGTTTGCAAGATAACCCTTAAATGTCTTTCATGCTCCTCTTTACTTTAAAAAACACCAAAATATCATCAATGAAAACCACCAAAAACTTATCCAAGAACTCATGTAAAATTCTATTCATTATGTCCATGAATACAGTAGGTGCATTGGTTAGCCCAAAAGGAATTATTACAAATTCATAATGGCCATATCTTGTACGGAACGCGGTCTTAGGAATATCCGCTTCCTTTACCTTCAGCTGATGGTACCCCGATCTCAAGTCAATATTTGAAAAATACTGATCTCCCTGGAGCTGATCAAACAAATCATCGATATGAGGCAATGGATATTTGTTCTTAACAGCGATGTTATTCGAGGCTCTATAATCAATGCAAAGTCTCATTGAACCGTCTTTCTTTTTAACAAATAAAACAGGAGCACCCCATGGTGATGTCCTTGGTCGAATGAAACCTTTATCTAATAAATCTTGCAATTACTCCTTCAACTCTAAAAGTACAATTTGAGCCATTCGATATGGGGGTTTTGAAATTGTCGTAGCATCAAGAACTAAGTCAACGGTATACTCCACTTCCTGATCTGGTATTATTCGGGGAAACTCATTAGGAAAAACATCAGGAAACTCATTTATCACTGACACATCATTAATCTGAATAGTTCCTTTATTTTCAACAATGCGTGCAAGGTAACATTAATTTCCATCATTTACAAGTTTCTTGGAATCTTTATAAGTTATCAATAGTAAGGGTTCATTCTTGTACACGAACTGAACGTCTTTCTGAAAAGAAACTTCTTTAGCTCTACATCCAATCTTAGCATGGTAAATAGAGATCCAATTCATACCCAGGATAACATCAAACTCTACTAGAGGTAGAACAATAAGGTTTGCACGTAGCTTCTTTCAACAGATAAGGATAGGAAGATTCTTATAAATTCTTTTTGACACAACATTTCCCCCAGGTGTTTTTACCAAAAGTTCTGGAGTCACTTCTTGAGATGGTATTCCCATTTTACTAGAAAAGGTTTCAGAGATGAAAGAATGTGTAGACCCCGAATCAAACAACACACTGAAATAATCTGAAGAAACAATCAAATTACCGGATACAACTTCAATTGATGGCCCGACATCTGCTGAAGTAGTTGCAAAGGATTTCACCACCCCTTTTTGCTTGTAGTCTAACTACTTTCCATCACTCAAGATCTTTGTCGGACACTCATTTTCATAGTGACCCATCTCATTGCACTTATAACATTTCACTAATTGTAAATCAAATTTGGTCTTACCTTCACCTTGATCCTTTTCAGTGCAATCACAAGCCTTATGTCCCATCTTACCACATCGGTAGCAGTTTCCAGAATTCAGAAGACATTCCCCAGCATGCCTTTTGCCACATTTATCACAAAATGGAAACTTAGATTTCGTACCATCAGACTTTTTTGAAAAATTCTTCCCTTTCTTCTACCACCTTGGTCTCTTCTTCTGCTGGTTGTTATAGAACACTTAATCATTGGAAAACTCCATTTCCACCTTCTCAGCACATCGAACAAGCTTTTCATAAATTTTAAACTCACGCGAAGCTAATGCCCTTCGATATTTTAGCTTTAATCCTGAGTAAAAATGTTTGATTTTACTATCAAGGTCTCGGATAAAATTTGGAGCATACCTTGCCAATCGAGTGAACCTTTCTTCATAGGTAGCCACTGAGTCTTCATCTTGCCTCAATTACAAGAATTGCTTTTCCATCCTAAGTCGAACAACCTTAGGAAAATACTTCTCAAGAAACATACCTTTGAATTCATCCCAGTCAAGAGAATCAATCTCATCGGCGTCCCTGATATTTTTAACCATAGTCCACCACTGATCTGCCTCACCCTCCAAACGGTAAATAGAAAGACTAACCTTTTGATTGTCTGAATACCCCATGACATAGAAAATCTTCTCCAGTGCTTTAATCCACCCTTCATCTAACACATGGTCAGATGATCCTCTGAATGATGGGGGATGTTGCCTCATGAAATGTTCCACCACTGACATGTTCCTCTGTGGTTGATCTGGCTGATCTCGTGCATGGATACCACCACCATTTATCGCTTGAGTCAACTGCTCCATTATTGCAACAAACTATTGAGTTCCAATTCCGACCATCTCAGGATGCTGATTCAGAAGGTTATTTCCTTCTGCATGCCTTCCTAGCACTGCTTCCCTGTTTCCTCTGCGGAAAACCATTCTGAACAAACATGTCTTAGTTGAAGCTACATGGTAATCTTCAAATGATACATCACTTCAAAAAAAATATATTTTTGGATAATCATTTAATAGAATTATAACTCCTAAAGTTATCTAAATCGACCTTTGATACCAACTATAAGGCCCCATCCTTAAACCATACTTAATCTTGAGTTATTACAAGATTACACATTGAGGATCTTTTCGGGTTTAGAGTTTTAGAGAATTAGATCATAAAACTTGCATTACATTCCACATATAAACAAATTGGTTACATAAAGATAGTATTATTCTTTCCCATCAATGGAAACATATTTAAAATAAAACATGGATTCTTTCTTGACACTTCCTTGACACTATCATCATATCATGTACCTTTCCCTTCACCTGTGAATAACATTTCAATAAAACTTGGGATGAGCATAAAAAGCTCAATAAGGGATAAAAATTTGGAAAGGAAACATGGGTACATATATACATAAGTATGAAATCATAATTTACCCATAAAACATAAACACTATAACATTCCTCATCAAATCATGAATAATTCATAGAAATCATAAGACATAAAGGTAACTTGAGGCATTCATAACATTCTTACGTAGGGAGTAACCCTCTTGGTTACGTTTGGAATACCCATCACAGTATATTCCCTAAATCTCTTCGGAGAATCCTTAACGTTTCACTCCGTCGCGTTACCCAATGCATTGGTGATCTATATCGGGCTCACCCACCCTTATTCTATCACGGAACCACCCGTCTTCATAATAATTCCCAAGAACCTCAACATAATCGTATCACATAAAACATGCATAATGGAAAAATAAAATTTCCACCTTTCAATCACAAGATATAAATACAAAACATTGATATAAAAACATTATGAAAACAAATTTCAATACCAAAATAAAAGAAAAGTAAAACAGGGTATTTATTTTTCTTTTCAAAAAAGTATGGCTTGTAGAGGAAGCCAAAACTCAAATAATGGTCACGGCGGTGGAGAAGTTGTTGTCACCGCATACGTACGAAAAAAACATTCCCTTTTGTCATTTAGTAAACGCTTCGTATAAAAACATTCCTTTTTAATAAACGTAAAATTCAAAGGGGTTTATACACCTTATAAAAGACGGTTGTGTATAAAACAAAATATGCCTCAATGAAAGGAGATTGAGACGAAGTCCCATACCTCAGGATTGACTTGACTCGGTTGTTCTTTAATGTCCTGAATAATAAACATGAGTAAATTTCTACTTGTTTATGAAAGTTTTTCAAGTTCATTATTACTTTTATATCACTTATTTCCATGTCATGAACACTATGTAATTCTTTAAGTTAATAACGGTCGTTTTAACGATCATTGGTACTTGAGTAAACAATAAGCCCTTTATAATTACAAGTTGTTCATGTATACATTATATCCAAAATGGTATTCATGATGTAGATATCATATATGTCATATATATCCAGTACATTCATGAATTTATAATATTACATAATCATTTAGAGGTAAGAAATGAAATGCACCGTTCATGGAGACGGTAAGCCGTACGTACGCATGAACGCTTCTTTCATTTCTATTTCGTATTTTATAGAATGGAATAATAATGATATAAAGGTATATAATAATTCCAGTATAATATCATATATAATATCATAGTTCCATCCTTTATACGCCCCACATATGGTATTTAACGAATCAAATCACATTGAGGGGGCGGTAGTCCGCACTTCCTTAAATGAAGATATCGCGTTTACCCATAATGGAAACCATAAAGGTATGCCCAAAATGAAAAGTACAGAAGATTAAGGAAACCATAAACATATCATATATCATATATAAATATAGTGACATCTTAATGACCACCTTTTAAGGTGTTAAAGGAATGTTGAACAATCATCGTTTCGGGAGACATAAATTCACAATCCACGGAAACAGTATGTTCTTTAACCATTAGATGTAGGTGTGTGTAAGTGTATCTCGAATAATTCTTATAAAAACATCCTAGTATATTGAAGATATTGGAGTTGTTACAAACGAAATGAATAAAAAGAGTTTATGGGGTTGGAGAAGAAAAATAAAACAAAAGGACTCAAGTGAAGACATTACCTTAAAATCGGGTAACTCCCTTTGGTTTGAGCTCAAAGGCTTCCTGGGGAAGACTTCTGCCCAAAGTGACGCTTCAAGGAGTAAGAGAGGGATGTGGAGAGACATAATTGGCAGGGGTTGGCCGAGCCAAAGGCTTTGGGAGTGTGGGTATGGAGGTAGAGGTGGGGGCCTTTTATAAGAGGAGAGGAGGGGCACTCTTGGAAAGTAAAGAAATGATACATTATTTTAAAATGGGTTTCGGATTAAAAAGGTCCCACATTGATATAATTAGAGGGTCAGGTGATAAAGGTTCTAAATCCACCCATAAAATAGGTTTTGGACATGTGTAGTTCATATATTTTACATTATCATTTCATTTTATTTAAATCCTTTATTAATGAGGTAATCGTTGCATCATCATGATGTCATAAATAATTTAATTTATATAAAGTATAAAAATTATAAAAAAATACTATGATGTAGGAAATATTTTTAGATTTCCAATTACTATTTATAATCAAAAATCTATCTTATATAACCCCATGTAAAAATTGATTTTGTAAAACATCTCTTGTTTGTGACATTTTTACTTTAACATTAAATAAAAAGTTATTTATGTCATTTCCCAACCAAAGTGGCTACATGGGGTCCACAAGTAGACCCATGGATTTTATTGGTCGGCCATGACACATCCAATGAGGGTAGGACATGTGTCAATCTCATCTCATATTATTAAAACATTATTTTTACCTTAAACTACACTAATTACCACTAATCGCAATTAAGAACTTAAAAGTTACTATTCAGCAAAAAAATTATTTTAATCTCATTGAACCACATTTTACTTCTTAATGAAAACCATGTATGTCGGATTTTTTTAAAATCAAATCACAGAAGTGGTGAAGTTTCATTTAAATGAAAAATCAGTTTCTTTAACTACCACTTAGTGGTTTCACTATTCATCAAAAATTGAAGTTTTTCAGAAAGATACCAAAACTTCACTCTAAGCTATATTTGATATTACGAATTTAAAAATGATGTCTATTTTACAAAATTCGAAACATGTAAGTTGAATTAATTAATTTAAAAACTAATTCCCGATGTCATGACAAATAGCGTGTTTTTATGAAACAATAAGTATCAAAAGATTGACACTAGTTTAAGTCCAATTTCAAAGTGAAATTGATTCCAATGACCACCATTGGATAAAATGGTTAAAATATATTATAATTTCACTTCAAAACCAATTAAAAAGATAATCTAATCAAATAAATAAATTAGATTAAAAAGTGGTTTTGAATTAAAACACAACATTTTCACTATTCATTAAAAAAATGAACTTTATCGGAAAAATACCAAAAATTCACAAAAAGTAAATTTTGATGTCCCAATCATAAATAATAAGTTTATTTTGACAATCTTAGCTTATAAAATTTTCAAAATATAGATTTAAAAATGGTTTTCCATCAAAAGGCAGTAAAACAATCTTTTAAGAATATTAGTGTATTCCATGCATATGATTGTATTTATTTTCATTTTAAGCCTCTAAAAAACAATCTTAATCATTAATATACATAGATAAAAATATCTATTTTTCATTACTTACTTGGGATGTTACATAAATAATACAATAATTATATTAATATTTATGATATTTGGTATCATTCATTTATGACGTTATACTACCCATTTAATTATAATTTCCACGTTAATGTATCATTTCCTCTGTTAATCGCTTTCTTTATCGTATGTGTTTTAACTTTTTAATCATGATAATTTCACATAGAACATCATTTAAATACATCAAGAATATAAAACATGATTTATATTCCTTATATATTTAGAATATAAATATTTTTAATATATACAGACATGAAATAGAAACAACGTTCAGGGAGACAGTAGTCCGTACATACGCATGAACATTGTTTCCATTTTCATTTCCTATGGTATAGAAGTAAGTAAATGACATATAGATATCTACATAAATGTATATATTTCTAGTATAAATATTATTTCACATCTCATACTTATTCAATATGTATATTTTTTTATAAAAATTCTTCAATGGTGATCATTGAATAAGAATATCTTCACGTCATCTTGACAGTATGTTTTACGTACACACGAGCGACAATATCATTATACCGATGGTAAAAAGTTGTTTAATGGGATGAACATTAATATTAAAATAATCATTTACATGTTATATTCATTATTTAAATTAATTATACACAGTATTATACCCATCCAAAAAACGTAGTTTTGAATAACAAACTTCACCATAATGTAGATACGGTAAGCTGTATGCACACACATATGATGACTTGGTCATTCGTAGGATTTATAGAATAATGAATATTGTTTTAATGTATATATTATAGATTTTCAGTTTTTAGAAGTTACTGGTGTTATTATTTTTGTATGGATATAACAAAAAAGTTGAAGTGGAAGAAGAAGAAAATAACATTGAAAGAGGTGTTGAAATAAATACCTCTTCATCTGGGACTTCCTTATGATTTGAACAAAATGGCTCCATATGTTTTCTTTTATGATCAAATTAATTCATATAGTATGAATTTAGGGTATTTGGGAGGAGATTTTAGTAGGGTTTTACCAAGACAAATGACATTGGAGGTCTGAATTTGAGAAAAGGTGAAGTGTCGTTTTATAAAAGAGGTGAGGGGAACTTTAGGAAAAGCTAGAAATATTAATTTATTATTACATTTTTAGGTTTATAATAGTTCCAAATAGATTTATTTAGATGATAAGGTGGAGAAGGATCTAAATACTATCATCCAAAAGGTTTTAAACAAGTTTTGGTCACCTTATTAAACTTATCATTTACATTTAACCCTTAGTTAAATAGTTTAACTATAACAATGTCTTCTTATATTATTATAAAACATTGTTAATAAACCTACAATAAAATTCCAAGAGAACCTCAAGTGGTTAATTAAGGACATATATATCATTTTATAAGTCCTTTATATAATCCTTAATTTTTAGGTATATTATATCATTAAATAATATAGTATTTCGTTTCAAAACTCATTTATGTCAATTTGAAAACTATTTAGTGTTTGGTTACTGTGGAATTCATAAAAAGATTATTACATCAATAAAAATATATTAAATAAACCCTAAAAGGTCATATTCACCTATAAAATTAGTGTATTGTATCAAAAGTCTCAATTTACATTTATGTTTATATTTATAATATCAATTATTTTAATCTTTCATTAGTTAGTGAATTACGACATCATCATTTTGTCCTAAATAAATTTCAATATTTAATTTCATAAAATTAAAACAAAATACCAGGACATTGGAAATATTTTTATATTTATAAAGAATATTTATATTAGAGTTTATCTTATATATAACCATATATTTAAAATGTAGTAGTCATTAAACATTGAATTTAACAAATTATACTCATCTTTAAATAAAATATAATAAATGTATTAATCTAACCCAGAATGATCAAAATAATCTTATTTTTTCCAAAGAAGGATTTTGGTTGAATTAAACTTATCTAATACAGTTAGTAAATGTGTTGGGGTAATTTTAATATTGTGTTTACATTTAATTCCCTTATTTACTTTTGTCGATAGTAAATAAAATTCAAAAGTTACTATTCAAAAAAAACATATTTTCGTTCTATTGTACCACATATTACATAATGATGTCATCCACATTTCATGAATATTGGAAATTCAATTTATAGAGGTGGTAAAATTACATTTTGTGAAAATTTGCAAATGTGCCTAGAAGGGGGGTAAATGTACCAAGAAGGTGGTAAGAAGACATAAAAATGGTTCAATAAAATTTTATTTAACTATTATTATTATAATAAAATGACTCCAATGAAATACATTACACTAATATATGTATTATTTATTTATTCTGAAAAATATTTAATTAAAATAATTATTTAATTGAATCAGTTAGTTTTTATCTACAACACACTGTTTTTCACTCTTCCTAAAAAATTGAATTTTTTTAAAAAAATGCCAGAAAATAACCTAAAGATAACTTTGATATTCAAAATTCATAAATTATGACTATTTTAAAAAATTTAGAACATAGATTTTTAATTAATTAATTTAAATTAATTAACAGTATAAATTAATTTGATTAAAAAAGTTGTTTTCAATTAAAATTTAGTATTTTTTTACTCTCCATCAAAATATGAATGTTATTAGAGAAACACAAAAAATTTATCCAAAACTAAATTTTTATGTCCTGATTCTAAATAATATGTTTATTTTGTCAAATTGAATATATAAATGTGTAAAATGTTGTAATTAAAAAGGATTCACTGTTAAAAGGTGGTGAAATGGTAATTTTTTTTTGAAAAACAGTTCTTTTATCTAGAAAATTGAAATTTTTTTGTTATATTTGGTCAAATAAAACACATAATACGGATGTTAAAATCATATAGAGTATAAAAAATTCAAAATTATATTTATAATATTCATAACATCTTTTTAAACGGCTATTTTGGTATGTCGTAGCATGCTTGAACTTAGTGTTGTATGTGGTGCAAACTATTGAATTACATTAAAGAGGTAACATACTCTGGAATCCTAGGGTGTGACATTCTCCCCTCCTTCAATAAATTTCACCATTAAAATTTTATTTTTTTAAAAGAATTAATGGTTGAAAATAGAAAATACATATGTTGAAAACCAACATTTGAAATAGGGTTAATAAAATTTAGTCTTAATAAGAGGTAAAGGGAAATGAAAAAGTCACCACCAAATTATGATATTGAATATAAGATAATTGGTGGAAATTAGAGTCACATAATTGGAGGAATATCATAAATATTTATAGGGATTGATTGAGGTCATCAATCATAAACAGGTGTATAATAAATGGAATATTGAGGGCCTCAAATACATAAATCTATGATGATTTAAAATTTCACCATTTAAAAAACATTTGGTAATAGGATAACACCTTTTTGGTTTTATGATCCCTTCCCTAATGTACAATAATTAATTTTTTCATATAATAAATAAAGAAATACCTGAAAATTAGAGTTTATTCCTTCAAATAATTTCCACCACAATCTCAACATTCACTCTAAAAGATAATAGAACTCAAAGATATTCTATTTATCCTAATCATATAGGTTTACAAAAAATAAATTATAATTCATCTGTCAGAAAATAAAAAAAAACTAAATTATAAAATCTAAGACATCACGTAGGCCAGTGGTTGGTGATGAATCCTTGTTGGCCTCTGGTTGTGGGTTCAAGTATAGAGGCCTTTCTAGACGTGACCTGTGGTCGCCCGAACTCTATGCTATCCTTTTTCTGACATTCCAAAAATAATCATAAGAAATTTTTTAACCCTAAACAATAGTATCCAATGTCCAAATTAATCCATTCAAACCTTTAAACTAATCCAAAATACATTTTTCAAAGCTCACAATTTAAAATTGATAAAGGAGGTCACGTAACATATATGTGAATAACTTCATCGTGTATTCTCTGTAATAATGGTAACTCCCCTAATTACCATAAAACATTATTGATTACATTCATGCTCCCTGATTCCTTATAGAATGCTGGATAAACTTCTTATATTTAAAAATGTTTTAAACTCCAACAATGATAGAATAAAAAATCAATTAATTAGTTTCAAGGTTTACCAAGAATATCCAATATAATTTTTCCAAATTAATAATATCTTATTTCGAAATCATTATATCAGTTTCAGAAATTAATTAAGGGTAATATTTCCCCCAACCATATATTTTCCAAATTGTTTAACTTGAATATCTATCACATTAATTTTTACCATAAAATCTCATATCCTCTATAAAATATATTGTAATACAATCATCATATACTCAATAATTCTTATAACTTGTACATCATTAATACAATACTCAGATGAAACAATTCATTAACAATAACCTATGAAAACTAATCATTCCACTTCATTTGTGGTAGTATCATAACTTGATTATCATCCAATAGCATCATTTGGGGGTATACTATGATTATTGGGGTATTGATTCTCATAGTGTCCCAAATCCTTACATATGAAGCATTGTACATTTGAAATTTTTTTTCATACCTTTACAAAAACAAATGTGATGTCCTTTTTCTACACACATATAAAAAACTCATATTCCCTTCAAACATTATTCAAGGTGATTTATTCCACAGTTATCACATGTATGGAAATCATTCTTTACCTTCTTCCCTTTATCCATCTATTTATCTTCTTTCATCTTCTTCTATTGTTTCCCTTAAAAACATAGGACTCTGAGAATTCATTACTTATCTTATTAATATATGATAGCATTTATTTGTATGATGATAATATGTGGGAGATTATTTCCCTTATAAATGATGTTTTAATACCCTGAATGATATGATCTTTTTGACTCTTTAGATCATGCGTATTTTTTGAGTACTCATTCCTTATACTGGACGACTTTTATAAATGTCGAGATACACTCGGTTAGATCATATCATACTATATAATCCAAAAAACTAGAAAAATTAGCAACATTAATTTAATATTTTCACAAATCAAGTCTCATAATTATAAAAATAGTTTCTTTGATGACATAGTTACTCATAAATACTTCATAATAGTTTTTAATGAAAATTCAAATTATCCACAGAATATCCCCTGGGAATGTCAAACCAGTTGCACAGTAAGGCCTGTTGTCATGTACCAGGATACCACGGGTCAAGTCCCAAACTCATTGTCAATGTTTTCACTCTAAGGTAAATATGTTCCATAACCACGCCTACATGTAGTTTCCCCGAATGGATGTATTTATGGGAAAACCCACATAATATTTAAATTACCAACAATTTTTTGATGGTCCTCTATACTTATCTTAATGTTTATCTTTTGGTAAATTTCACTAATCATAGTTCTTCTAAATCAATTTCGCTGAGTTTGTAAAAATCTTACTCTGTTACCAACTATAATTCCCTGACCCCAGAAGCCTAGAGAGGGTGAATTATTTTAATACATTGTAATTATTAAATCGAATCAAATCCCGATTTACTGATTAGTTTAGCAGTCATAGAGAATAGATTACATAAATATAAATTAAATTACATAAAACACATCATCAATAATCTTTCATGAAAACCATTATTATCATATCTTAACCCTTCATATCAATCATAATATACTTCTTGCAATCCTGGGAAAAAAATAAGAAAGGGGTGACCTCATATGCTCAGTATGTGTAAATAATTTAGCTGAAGCTATTAACATTTATGGTTAGATGTGTAATAAAAACAGTAGTCTTTGAAACATAATCTTGAACATAATATGGAAAATGTAAATCTAACATTGAATTATAAACATGCACATGAATATTCTACTAGTGGAATAATCACATGTAATAACTAATATCATAACAAGGGAATGCATAATGAAGGACATCAGAACTACATAGCTAAGGCCTTGTGCCAAGACTACAAATAAAAATTTTGTAAAGGCCTTTCTCCAAGACACAAATTTGTAACTTGAGATCTACCGACACATCGAGGGGCTATAATGGGACCCTCACATAACATACTAAGTCCAATGCAATCTTCATATGATAAGGGTAAAACATAACATACACATTTGAAATAATACTAGCGTAAGAAATGTAAATAATTTAACTATAAACCATGAATGTTATAAAAACAACACATCCATAGTCAAACATATCATAAATAATTAAATAAAATATAGAACATTGTATTTAAATAAATACACCTCAATCATGAATAATATATGGTAAAGGGTGTGGATATAGTTGAAAATGATCAAAAAACACTTTGAGAGAAATATCCATTTTTTATGAAATCATTTAAAAGTAACATAATTTAGAATGGAAGACATTTAAAAGTAATTTTTAAATTAATGTGTCCCATACAACTGTGAAACTTTTTAAATAAATTAACATTTTATAACATTCATGTCTGTATAAATAATTCCTTAAAACAATTTTAAAAACATGTACAATAATGAGAATGATTTAGAAGAATTAATATTCAAACGATTTAAAATGATTATTTAGTTAAAGTGTCCATTAAAAATAATTATTTTAAAAACTATTTAATGAAACATGAACATGGATAATAAATATATCCTAGTAAAAACTTACACATAAGTAGTCTCAGAATATAATGAGATTGAAGAATTAACCCTCACCTTGTACTTTCCTTTAGTTGAGGGTACATTCAGACTTCTGTATAATGACCATATTTCATTATTAAAATATAAAAGAAACATATTAATATTTATGATGTCATATATGATTCATTTATGACTTTATACTACCAATTTAGTAATAATAATCATTTTAAACAATCATTTTTGGTAATAATTGCTTTATTTATGATACATGTTTTAGGTGTTTATTCTTGATTGTATCACTTAGATTATGACTTTCATACTTAAAAATATAAAACATTATTTATATATCATATATATTTAGAATATACATATTTATAAATGATAGATATATGAAATGGAAACACCGTTCATGGAGATAGTAGTCCATACGTACGCATGAAAGTCGTTTCTATTTTCTTATCATATATTGTGGAAGTAAGTAAAAACATATATTTATCATCATAAATATAAATTATTATAGTAGAAATATTGTTTCATATATCTCATTCTTAATCAATATATATATATATTTATATTTATAAAAATTCTTGAATTGTGATCAGTGAAGATTAATCTTATCGCCTCATGGAGATGGTATCCCATACTTACGAATGAGCGAAAATATTGTTCTATCGATGATAAAACAGTGTTTAATTGGATTTTATATCATACATATAGAATCATTAACATGTTATATAATTTATTTAAATTAATTTTACTCATTATTATACCCATTAATATAATGTAGTGTTGAATAAAAAATTACACCATGATGTGGATACGGTGAGCTGTACATACACACATGTGGTGACGATTTCATTCATATGATAGATAAAATAATGAATATTGTTCATGAATTTTTATTATAACATATAAGTACATATAAAATAATTGAGTTATTATTTTAGTATGTAAATAACATAGAAATGGAATGCGGAAGAAGAAGAATAGAACTTTGAAAGAAGTTAGGAAATAATTTCCCATTCTTTGGGTGCTTCATTTTGATTTTTAAAAAAAGAATCCTTAGGATGGATCTCTGATAAAATTGAGGACAATAGGATTTTATGAGGGTATTTGGGAGGATATTTGACCAGGGCTTGGCCAATCCAAATGTCTTTGGAGGAGTGAATTTGTGAGAAGGGGAAGTTCCCTTTTAAAAGAGATGTGACAGCCACTTTAGAGAAAAATGATATATTAATTAATTATAAAATCATTTTCTATTTATAATTGCTTATAATTGATTTATTTAGAGGATATGGTTGGGACAGGTCTCAATCCTCTCAAACAATACGTTATAGACAATTTTAGGTCCCCAAATTAACCTTATCTTTTAGATTTAACCCTTAGATAAATATGTCACCTTTTACAATGTCTTCTTGTATTATTATAGTACATGGTTAATAAACATACTATAAAATGCCAAGAGAACCTCTTATTTCTCATTAATGAAATATCTATCATTATATACTTCTTTTCGCTGATGCTTATATTTTTAGTAATATTATATCATTTAATAATATATTATTTGTTTTAAATAGTCATTTATGTCAAATTTGACACTGTTTAGTTTTTGGTATTTGTGAAGTCATACCAAGTCTATTACCTAGGAAAAAATACATTAAATGAACCCTAACATGTCATATTCACCTTGAAAATTCGTGGAAATCAACAACAATCTCAATTTACATTTATTTTTATATTTATAATATCAATTATTTTAATCATTCATTAATAAGATAAGTACTGCATCATCATTGTGTCATAAATAAATTTTATTATTTAATGTCTAAAAATTATAAATAAAATATCATGATGTATAAAATATTTTTATCTTTGTAAATATAATTTATAGTTGATTTTCTCTTATGTGTACCCCTATATTAAAAATGGTTTAGTTTGTAAGAACCCGGATCTTCGTTTCAGGTATTCCATTCCTTTTTCTGGAGTCTTTGTGAAAAATAAAGTCCCGGGAAATTTTTGAAGTACACGACGTGTACTTTCTGAGTACACGCCCTATACTCTTTTCCCGCTCGAAGCTGTGT
Source organism: Viscum album (assembly GCA_963277665.1). Taxonomy (NCBI): domain Eukaryota; kingdom Viridiplantae; phylum Streptophyta; class Magnoliopsida; order Santalales; family Viscaceae; genus Viscum; species Viscum album. The sequence continues at coordinate 1,455,825,725 of OY728120.1, forward strand.
ACTGGCCGTGTTCAGGCCACACACATGGTGTGTAGGGGTGACGTGGAGGCTGATTTTTGGCTGAGTACAGAAAGAACTAGTACACCCCATGTACTCTAAAAGTACACGCCATATACTTTTTTTCAGTAAACGGACTGGGGTCGTGCCTGATGCACAGAAACATCTTCTTCAAGGTTTTGTTCATCCGTGAGCACCGAGGATCCGTGAATCTTCGACGAGCCCCTGCCTCTCCACCCGTTCTCCGATTCGAGCACAGTTTTTTGTGTTGGAATCGTAGTGGTGAGTTTTCCATTCTTCTTGATCCTTGTTTTTTCAAATCCTCCTTTTTGTCTTGTTATCGTGGTATATGAGTTTTGGACATTTTCGCAGATCTACAATGTTCTAAGGAGAATCTTTCATCGCTATTCACGTATATCGATCTCCTAGGATCGAGGTAGGTGGTTTGTGCTTTTCTGTAGAAAGTCTTTGAGTATTTTTTGCAAATTCCTCCAATACCCTTAAACGGGGTATTGCGTGTTTCCTATTTTTCCTTGTTGTTAGCATGCTTCGCTTGGTTGATTAAGTAGAGGTAATTGCTTGTGAATTTGGGTAACTTACACGGTGTTCATGTGCTTTTCCTTCCATGTTTTTCTTATTAGGCGTTTTTGCAATTGTCATGCCTAGTTTTAGGATAGTTGAACTATTATATTGATATGCTTTTGTGCCTTAGAATGATAGTAAAGTTGTTCTTCAGGGTTACGTGGGTGATACACGTGCGTTGAGCATGTTAATTTCACACAGGAATGTGATAACCTAGTGCAGTAGAACATATCGAGAATGGACGTAAGGGCTTCTCCAAAGTGTATTTTAATAGGATGCGAGACCACAGGGGGAATTGACTATGAGTGCTTCCCCAGAGATCCATAGTTCCTCCACATGGGCCACAGGGGGAATGAGATGCTAAGTGCTTCCCCATAGAGTCTTTAGAACGATAAGAGACTATAGGGGGAATTGACGGTGAGTGCATCCTTAGAAACTCTACTCATAGATGAACCAGAGGGGTGAGACAATGTGTGCCTCGTAGAGGGTTACTAGTACTTGTAGGAAGAACCATAAGGGTTAGGCTGTGAGAGCTACCTAGAGGGTTACATAATTTTCTTCTAATTGTTGGTTGTTTACTTGTGTACACTTTATGCTAGAACTGTGGATTGTAGCAGTTGTGTGCTTTTCTGTTTACTGCTTCCTGCACACTTATTTTCCTTGTATTCATTTACTATTAGACACAAATAATTAGGTGATTGCCTATTGGGATTGTATCTCACACCCTGTTTGGGCCATGATTGTGGGTCCAAGCACACTATGTTTATGCAGGTATAGATGTGGGCAAGCGCCCTTCTACTTCAGGTGTTTGACTTGCTGTTGGGATGGAGGGCATGATACCGAGCTACGGCTTGCGATGCAGCTGGAGTTGCTGTTGCATTAGTAATTTTTGTTCAGTTGTATTTCAGAACATTGTTGTGTTTGCTGTTTTCCATAGATACATGTACCTGCTGCATCATTATCATCATTGCTATATATTTATTCTTCCACTGTTTGGTTACAATTAGGTATGTTGTTACTTCTTTTACTATTGAATGTTGTTTTCCTTACCTTGTATATCTTACCAAATGAGGGCATAGTTTCCCCAATAACATACCAAGGCCCTCGGTGCTAGTCGACAGCCTCTGGAATTTTGGGAAATGCGCTTGAGGTGCGAACCAAGTATGGGGAACCAGTGGAGGGGCTCCGGATTCGAGTCGTTACAAATTGGTATCAGAGGTGTTTCTTTTCTCTTTAATTACTGTTTGGGGCCTTTAGCCAGTGATATGATGGATCGGTACTTGGTGTTAAGCTGTGCCCGGGAGTAGCTAACCCGTGTACAGGGAAAAGCCATACTACCTTGTTAATTGCAGTTTTCTGGTTTTGGGATTTATGGTTGATATGATTTCACTTAGAGTGATTATTATGTCCTGTGTTGTTGTTGTTTTGCTATCACAGTTCTATTTTTGTCGCAACTCGATGAGATGAGGGTATTCCATCTCATGCATCACATATGCACTTATAGAAACCACATTCCATGCACTCTTTCCATTCCATCTAGGGTGCATTAGCGATTACATGATGTTGTGATAGACTTTGTGTAGATAATGCATGTTTTTGTGATAGATGGTTGATAGAATCTCTACTACCTTACTATAGGATTGTTTTTATTCTACCTTTCTTAAATGAATGCCATGTTTTGACTCGCGGGGAGTATGGGCCCTCACAAATCAGAATTTGGCACTTTTATGACATGTTTTCTGTGTTTTCTGGGCTTCTATGCAGTTTCTGATCTACTGCACCGAAAAACCCAGAATACACGGTGTGTACATTTGACTACACGCGGTGTAGTTTTTAGACCGTGTCACTGACCCTATGAGCAAGCACACGCTATTGTGGAAGTAACCTCAGGAATATGCTGTGTACGGTTGGTACACACCGTGTAGTTCAGAGCTACGCACCCGGCCGTGTCACGAACAACATTGGTCAGAGAAGCTCGAGTAGAACACGACGTGTTGTAAAGGAACACGCCATGGAGTCTTTTCCAGGTACCCTTCCATGTCACGAACAACACGGGTCAGCATCACCTTCTCTTAGACATGCCACGTTTTTTTCGAAACACACCATGTAGTCTTGTTCAGGTACCCTACCGTGTCACGAATAACACGGGATTGTGTCACCTTCACCTATACACGTAGTGTTTGTTCGGAACACACTATGTATGATACATCCGTGTAGAAAGTTGTGTATTTAACAAAATGGGCCACCAAATCCTTGTCTATTACACACTATTTTTGTTCAGAACACGCCATGTAGTCTCGGGTTAAGCCGGACCATGTGGGTTATCCGTGTAACGATACTCAGGCAGGGGAACAGTTTTCAAGTACATGCTGTGTGTTGGGTCAATATGTCGTGTAGTTTGAGGTGTTACATGACCTTTTGGGGAGGAGTATGTGCCCATGTCAGTGTCATAAGAAGACATGTCGTGTAGTCGTGTTTTGTAAACTTGTGTGTTTTCCTTCCTATGTTCCCATTTTTTACTCTTCTGTTCTCTGCCCTTGTTTTTCTAATCTAAGGTTCACTTTTTATCTTTAGATCTATGCCTCCGAGACATCCTCTGGTTGTACGTCTGTCATCAGGCAGTGATCAGACGCTAGATATGGTTGATCAGGGACTTCCTACCGATCCACCAGTCGGGCCAGCCATGGGACCGTCTTTCATACTAGTTGTAGGTGTTGATGCGCAGTTCAGGGAAGGTTTTATGAGGATGATGCATACCTTTCAGGGAGCACCACCTTGTGCCTCGACTATGGCAGACTTGACGCAGGTTTTTCAGCAGCAGCATCCTCCCACGTTCTCGGGGGAAGGAGGATCTCAGGATACAGAGTCATGGATGGAAGCCATGATGACCATCATTGAGCATCTGGAGACGCCTCCAGAGAGGTGGGTCGTGCTCACTGCCTATATGCTGCGAGACTTCACCAAGAGGTTGTGGGACATGATCACATAGGCGGTCTATCAGCAGGTTATTTCTTGGGATGAGTTCCAGTGTGTGTTTTACGACTACTTCTACCTAGAGACCCTGAGGGCCGATCGAGCCCTAGCGTTCATGAACTTAGAGCAGGGTACTATTTCTGTCATGGAGTATTCCTCTCATTTCACCGAGCTGCAGTGTTTCACACCACTCTGGGATGGGAGTGGGGTGTTCATAGCAAGGATGTTTGAGGAGGGTCTCATGCGGGAGATCTGCTCGCAGGTGAATCTATTCAAGTTGACTTCCTTCACTTCCATCTTCAACCAGGCACTGATTGCGGAGGGCAATTTGAGAGACTTCGGAGCTACGAGCCTGGGCGGTTCTTCTTCCAGAGCTAATTTTCCTCCAGATGATAGCAAGAAGCGCCATAGGGAGTCTACGCGTGGTGATCCAAGGAAGCGAGATGAATCGTCCAGAAGCCAGGTGATATGCTACCAGTATGTCCAGTCAGGGCACACGAGGGTGCAGTTCCAGAGAGACCCCATGGTGTGCCGATCTTGCGGCAAGATGGGTCACCTTTAGCATTTCTGCTAGGTTTTCTCACCAGCAGCTGGTGACCGGGGTTCTTCCATGACTCCTCGTTCCGGAGAATCCCCCCCAGTTTCTCACCAGTTGGGGAACTGGAGTTCTTCCAGATGTTTGGGCCGAGGTGGAGGTTGATGTCATGCTGGTTAGCCACCAGTCCCTCTTCACCAGCATGGTGGAGCAGCTCAGAGTGGTCAGCCAGGGGGTAGGGCCACGGTGCAGGCCAGTCTTTCGCCTTGGAGCAGACCTATCAGGAACGTGATCCCGACCCTTCTACAGTTCACGGTACGATTTTAGTAGCCTCAGTTTTATCATCAGATCTTTTTGATACTGGTGCTACACATAGCATTATCTCTATTGCTATCAGGGAGAGCCTTGGGATCTGTATATTTTCTTCTGCCGACTCGTTGACACTAGACACACATTTGGGGACAAGGGAATCTCGTGTATGTAATTGTAGAGATTTCCCTCTCGAGGTTACAGGGTATTGTTTCTTATGTGATCTCTACATCATAGATATGACAAGCTATTATGTCATTCTTGGGATGGACCGGTTTGTTCCCTTCCAGGCAGTCGTCGACTGTTGTCGCCGCAAATTGAGTTTCATTTCACCAGAGGGTGAATCATTTCTTCATAGAGTCGAATGGGATGTTTACGCGAGTCGAGCAGGACTCGAGCATCATGGGCTTGGAATGGTGACGAACCAGATTGCTAGTCTTTATCTATATGACCAGTGGACTTCATAGTTGGACTTTCCTCTAGTGGTAGATCGTTCTGGGATGTCCTTCCAAAGGACTTTTCATGCTTTCCTTCAGAGCTTGAGGTAGACTTCTCAATTGAGCTCGTTCCAGGAGTGGAACTGATGTCCACTCCTCCTTATAGGTTGTCTACACCAGAGTTGTAGGATCTCAAGAAGTAGTTGGTGGAGTTACTGGAAAAGGGTTTCATTCAACCAGTACTTCTCCTTGGGGTTCTCCTCTCCTGTTTGCGAAGAAAGAAAATAGTACCCTTTGGATTTTTGTGGATTATCAGAAATTGAACAAGTTGATGGCCAAGAACCGATATCCCTTGCCAAGGATCGATGACCACTTTGATCTGATTCGAGGAGCCTGGGTGTTCTCAAAGATCGACTTGAGGTCCTATTATTATCATTTGTGTGTTAGACAATCAGATATATCTTTGACAGCCTCCAGAAGTAGGTATGGTCTATACGAGTATAGAGTAATGACTTTTAGTCGCACTAACGCGCCTGTAGTCTTCATGGAAATGATCAACTGGGTGTTCCATCATTACATGGACTCCTTTATCATGGTCTTTGTGGATGATATATTGGTGTACTCTCACACTCGACACGACCATGCTACCCATCTTGAGATCATTCTGAGTACACTGAGAGAGCATCGACTTTATGCTAAACTCTCGAAGTGCCATTTTTTGATGGATCAGATTCACTTCTAGGGTCATGTAATCTCAGAGGCAGGAGTATCTGTGGTCCCAGAGAATGTGAGATATGTAGTTTCCTAGGAGCAGGTGAAGAACGTTTTTGAGGTACGAAGTTTCCAAGGGATAGATGGATAGTACATACGCTTCATTCAAGACTTTTCACGCCTAGAAGCACCATTGACAGGTCTGTCCAAGATGGGGGTGAAGTTCTCATGGTCAGATTCTTGCGTGTCAGCCTTTTAGGAGATGAAAAGAATGCTGACGTCAGCACTGATAGTAGTCTTGCCAGATCCAGGCAAGAGCTACACTGTTTATTTTGATGATTCAGGTATCGGGCTGGGCGTTGTGCTTATTCAGGGAGATGGAGTCATTGCGTACGGGTCTCGGTAGATGAGGACACATGAGAGGAACTGCCCTACGCATGATCTGGAGTTGGCAACTATTGTTTATGCCTTACACTGTTGAAGAAATTATCTTCTAGGATAGAACTTTTTGGTCTTCACTGACCTCAAGAGTCTCAAGTATATCTTCACTCAACTTGATCTGAATCTGAGGTAGTGTAGGTGGGTCAAGTATCTTCAGTCTTTTGATTTCGATCTTGACTATACACCGGGAAAGGGAAATGCAGTGGCCGATGCGTTGAGAAGGAGAACTCAGATTAAGGCAGTTCCGGAGGCCAGCATTGAGTGGTAGTTGATGGCTCTGTTCTTTGAGATGCATTTAGAGGTGCACAACATATAGGGACAAACTTACCTATCTTCTGTAGTTGTTACCTCTATGCTCCTTGATCGGGTATGGATGAGGCAGCTATCAGACTCATAAGGCTTAGTCCTACAGGCGACCGTGTCAGGAGAGGACCCTCTTCTGGTATGGACAGTGGGCGAGGAAGAGAACATGCATTTCCAAGGACGCGTATGGGTTCCAGCAGACATACAGGAGGATATGATACGAGAATTTCATTCCTCACTTTGGGAAGTTCATCCTACCATCACCAAGATGTATCAGGATCTTCATCACCTGTATTGGTGTCCAGGTATGAAGAGAGATGTTTCTGGTTGCGTCATGAGATTTTCTACTTGTCAGCAGGTGAAGGCAGAGCATCAATGACCAACAGGACTTTTACATTAGTTACCTATTCTAGAGTGGAAGTGGAACGATGTCTCGATGGACATCGTGACAGGGTTTCTATGGTCGCCCTGAGGTAACGATGCTGTTTGGGTAGTTGTTGATAGGCTTACAAAGGTCGCTCACTTCTTTCCAATCAAGGATACCTTCTATGTTGATGATCTGGGATGACTTTACATCTGGGAGATTGTACGTCTGCATGGAGTTCCACACTATATTATCTCAGACAGGGATGCATGCTTTACCTCTTAGTTCTGGCAGGGACGTCAGAAGGCCTTGCGTATACAGGTACATTTGAGTACAACATACCATCCCCAGATAGATGGCCAGTCCGAGCGTACGATCCAGGTGTGAGATGATATGCTAAGAGATTTCATTCTTGACCTTGTCTGTTCTTGGGAGAAACATATCCCTCTGGTGGAGTTCTCTTACAGTAATAGTTTTTAGGTGACTATTCAGATGGAACCTTACAAACCTTTGTACGGTAGGCCATACTGATCACCCTTATGCTGGCTGGAGGCAGGAGAGACACCTTTGCAGGGACCTCGTCTTGTTCAGGAGACCTCAGAGAAGATAGAGTAAATTTGTAAGAGGATGTCTACAACACAGTCTCGACAGACGTATTCTGCTGATCAGCGGATATGACCTCTGGAGTTCGAGCCTGGGGACCCGGTTTTCCTACGTGTCGCACCGAGTTTGGGATACAAGAGGATTCAGAGGAAAGGTAATCTTTCACCGTGGTATGTCGGGCCATTTGAGGTTTTGGAGAGAGTTGAGTCGGTCACCTATCGGTTTCAGCTACCTCAGAGGTACCGGGATATGCACGATGTCTTCCACGTCTCTCAGCTCTGACATTACTTTTTAGACTCGTCTCATGTCTTTCAGCCCGAGGAGGTTGAGCTCAAAGCGGATGCATCATTTGAGGAGAATCCCATCCTAATTGTCGATTGTAGTAAGAAGGTTCTCCGTGGGTGTTCTGTCCCTCTTGTAAGGGTGCTATCACAGCATGGGTGAGTACCGGACAAGACCTGGGAGAGGGAGGCCGATATATGATCGCAGTGGCCAGAGCTGTTCGGGGTTTCCACTTCTATGCCTCGCTCGGGAAATTCGGGGACGAATTTATTTTAGGGAGAAGTTTGAAAGAACCCGGATCTTCGTTTCAGGTACGCCTTTCATTTTTATGGTGTTTTTGATAAAAATAAGGTTTCTAGAAATTTTTCAAGTACATGTCTTGTACTGGTCGTGTCGGGTCCACACACACGGTGTTTAGGGGTGAGGTGGAGGCCGATATTGGCGGAGTACAGAAAGACCTAGTACATGCCATGTACTCTAAAATTACACACCATGTACTTCCTTTTTTTCATTAAACGTACTGGTGTCGCGCCTAACTTACAAGAACATCTTCTTCTAGGTTATGTTCATCCGAGAGCACCGAGGATCCGTGAATATTCGACGAGCCCCTGCCTCTCTGTCCGTTATCCGATTTGAGCACCGTATTCTACGTTGGAACTGTAGTGGTGAGTTCTCCCTTCTGCTTGATCCTTGTTTTCAAAATCACCATCTTTCTCTTGTTATCAGGGTTTATGTGTTTCTGATGTTTTCTCAAATCTATGAAGTTCTAAGTAGAATCTGTCGTCGCTGTTCACGTATATCGATCTACTATGATCTAGGTAGGTTTTTTTCCTTTCTGTAGAATTTTTTTGAGTATTTTGTGTAAATTCCACCAATACCCTTAAACGGGGTATTTCATGTTTCCTGTTTTTCCTTCTTGTTAGCCTGCTATGCTTGATTTCTTAAGTATAGGTAATTGCTTTTGAATTTGGGTAACTTATACGGCGTTCATGTGCTTTGCCTTGCATGTTTTTCTTGTTAGTCATTTTTCCAGATTCCATGCCTAATTGTAGGATAGAGGAACTGTTATTATATTTTTTTGTTGTGCCTTAGAATGATAGCCAAGTTGTTCTTGAGGGTTACCTGGGAGATATATGCGTGCTTAGCATGTTAATTTTGCACAGGACAATGAGAACCAAGTGTAGTAGACCATAGGGAGAATGGTCGTAAGGGCTTCTCCAGAGTGTCTTTTAATACGATGCAAGACCACAGGAGGAATGGATGATGAGTGCTTCCCCAGAGTGTCTGTAGTTCCTAGACGTGGGCCACAAGGGGAATGAGATGTTGAGTGCTTCCCCAGAGAGCATTTTTCACTATACAAGACTATAGGGGGAATTGACAGTGAGCGCTTCCTCATAATGTCTACTCTTAGCTTAACCAGAGGGGTGAGACTGTGTGTGCCTCCTAGAGGGTTTCTACTAATTGTAGGTTCAACCATAGGGTTTAGGCTGTGAGAGCAACCCAGAGGGTTACCTGTTTTTCTTCTTGTTGTTTGTTGTTTACTTGTGTACTTTATATTCTAGAATAGTGGATTGTAGTTGTTGTGTTCTTTTATGTTTACTGCTTCATGCACTCTTATTTTCCTTGTATTCATTGAATGTTAGGCACAATTATTTGGTTGATTTCCTACTGGGATTGTATCTCACACCCTGTTTTGGTCTTTCTTTTGGGCCCAAGCAGACTATGTTGTTGCAGGTATAGATAAGGGCAAGCAACCTTCTACTTCAGGTGTTTGAATTGATGTGGAGCTGGAGAGCATGGGACCGAGCTACGACTTGCGATGCTGCTGGAGTTGCAGTTGCTTTAGTACTTTGTGTTCAGTTATATTTCAGCATGTTGTTGTGTTTGCAGTTTTACTTAGATACTTGTACCTGCTGCATCATTATCATTATTTCTATATATTTATTCTTCCATTTTTTGGTTATAGTTATATATGTTGTTACTCCTTCCGTTATTGACTGTTGTTTTCCTTACCTTGTATATATTACCAAATGAGGGCATAGTTTCCTAAATAACATACCAAGGCCCTCACTGCTAGTCGGCAGCCTCTGGTGTTTGGGGGAATGTGTTTGAGTTCATGTGGAGAACCGGATACAAGGCACCCGTGGAGGTTCTCCGGATTCGGGTCGCTACAAAGTTATTAAAATTTGAATTTAACACTTTTAACTATTCCTTAAATATCAGAGCAGGTACACTCACCGTAGCAGATCCAAATGGATTGTCAGAATGAGAGGGTATGGCTATGCCATCGATACCAGCCTGTGCTTGCACGGGAAGCCTAGCCAGACGGTCATGCAAAAGTGGAGAGATATTATCATGATGTATATGTTAGGGAGGGGGAGTTCCTTGTAGATAATCTGGTTGAATTCCCTAAGTCCTTTGGGTCATGTAATTTCCTAAGCCAACGGGCCATGTAATCTCTGAGCCTACATGCCTTCTAAGGTTTCCCCCCCATCCCTTGAATGGGGGATTATCAAAAATCAATAAAAAATGAAGGCCTTCGGGCTATTCAGGAAGGCTATTCCTTAAATAAAATTTCATAAATGTCCTAATCTAATCCAAAATGATTAAAAGGATCTTAATTCTGTTCTAAGGTTGATTTTGGTGTAATTAAACTTATCTAATAGAATTAGGACTTGTTTAGGGTAATTTTAATATTATTTTTAACTGTAATTACCTTATTTACTTTTAACCGTGGTAAATAAAATTGTAATGTTACTATTCCCCAAAAATTAATTCCTTCCCACTGTACCACATTTTACATACTATTGTCAAATGTGCCTCTTTAATTTCCGAAATTCAACTCATAGAATCAATAAAATTGGGTTTTATGAAAATTTTCAAATGTTCCTAGAAGGTGGGTAAATGTGCCTTGATGGAGGGTAAAAGACGTTAAAATGGTTCAACAAACTTTTTTATGCCTAGTATTATTATAGAATTACACCAATGAATAAAATTGTACTAATATATGGATTATGTATCAATTTTAGGATATAATTTTAATAAAAAATAATTATTTAAATGAAAATGCCAGTTTTTTCTACAACACAGTGTTTTTTAATATTCATCAAAATTTTATGAAATCAAAAAAATACCCAAAATTTACCAAAAGCTAAATTTGATATTCCAAATTTAAAAAAGTTGTTTATTTTATAAAATTAAAAATATATATTTTCCATTATTTAATTTAAAATTAATTCTGGATGTCAAAACAAGAATGTGGTTTTTTAAAAGTAAAAACATTCAAAAGATTGATATATGTTTAAGTCCAATTTAAATGAAAATTACTTCCAATGACAAGAATTTGATTAAATGATAAAGATATATTCTAATTATTGACCAAATCCATTCATATTTATAATTTAACAATATAAATTATTTTGATTAAAAAAGTTTTTTCAATTTAAATTTAGTTTTTCACAATTTATCAAAATATGAAAGTTATCATAAAAACACAGAAAATTCATCCATACTAAATTTTTAACTCTGTAATTTAAAGAAGAATATTATTTTGTCAAATTTAATGTATAAAAGTGTCAGATATTGGATTGAAAAATAGTTCTCCATTTAAAGGCGGTATAATTTCATTTTTCGAAAAACACTTCTTTTTTCTCAAAAATTCAATTTTTTTATATTATGTGTAAAAACACGAAATATGTATGTTAAAATTATATGGAGTATATAAAAATCAAAATATAGTTTTTTCTATTCATAAAAACTTTTTAAACGGCTAGTATGGTAAGTGGTGATGTGCTCGAACTCAGTGTTGCGTGTTGCACAATCTATTTAATTACATTAAAGAGGTAACGTACTATGAAATCATGGGGTGTTACAAAATGCACATTTCTTTAAACAAGGGGTCTTTATTTGGATTGAGGCATAATTGGTGATGGTGGTTGTATCACTGGATTCTTTCTGGTGATGGAAATATCCTACTTCTCATCAGCTAACTCTGCTTGAAAAATTATAGGTTGATTATCGGCAGGCTAAGAACTAGAAATAACTTGACATGACTGATCAGGGTGTGGTAAGGGATATTCTAACAAGTATGTTGGAACGAATATCTATTTTGGAGTGTCTAATGGTGTATTCTAAGAGTAATATGCCAATGTATCTCCACAAAACACCAATTTACAAGTCTCGATATCAAGTACTACTAGTCTTGTGCCATAGACTTGAGTATGATGTCAACATGCAAACCTTTGATCATTTCATCAACAATATTTGAAAGATGAACCTTGTGGGTTATCATGTGGACCTTCATCATCTTGGACCATAATGGGATCATCTATCATAATGATGATCATAGAGGCATATTCTCAGTCTTTATTTGAGGGGTCCACCAACGCTGGACTGACTGAAGTAGAGATTTCCTACTATAGAGACATGAAATCACAGAGGTTAAGGGATAGATTTGGAACCTATAGGGGATTTTAATTCCATTGTTCCATTAGATCTTACTCTTCAAATATTTATTGGGATTCTATGAGGATCAAAAAACATTATTCAGAGAAGGCACGATGACTTTAAGATGCTCGGGTCGGCTTAAGCGGGCACTGATGACACCATGGGAACAGGAAACATCTCTACAAGCCAACTCATCATCGTAATTCTGAGTTTTGTGGTAGGAAACCAATTCCATTCACCCTCACTATGATTTTCACGCATGTCAAAAATGTGTGATACCTATTTCAGGACATTTCCCAATTTGACCCGACCATTATCAACTTGATCCTGAAGCCAATCCTTGAACACAAAACATTGTTTTATGGTATGTATAATTCCCCAGGCATAAACATTAAATAATAAATTTTTTTAGTAAAGAAATTAATTTAATTCACATAGATGATCTTTTCAGATTTATTAGTTTATAGAATTAGGTCATAAGTCATACATAACAATACCATAAAAAAGTGGAAAATTTCAACAAGTATCAATGTTTCCCATCATATAAAAGCATTTAGAAATAAATCATGATTTCTTTTGTGAAATCTAATTCTGAACATAATATTGACCTCTTCCAATCACTTACTCACAAAAAATCTAGTGAAAACGTATAAAAACATGTTTTAAGAAAAAAGTCTTAGTTATAGATATAAAAAAGGAAAACATTTTCCCAATGATAGTCATTAAAATTCATGAAAACATAACATTTTACCTAAAATTGGAAATATTAATCATTAATAAACCTCATTAATTTTACCTTTTCAAAACAAAACATTTCCCAAAAAACTCATTAGAAAACATAAAAAAAATCATTTCTTTACCTCGGGATATCAACAAATTGAACCTTAATAGAACCCTTATATATTGTAAGAAATATAAACCGAGCATCCTAAATAACTCTCTCTAGAAAAAATGATTACCTAAGGCATTGGATTTGTATCTAGGAACATCCATAATTTAATCAATGATGGGATCAATTGATTTTATATGGGCACACACATCATTTAGTTTATCTAATGAAAACATTAGATAAAACATTTCATAGTTTGAAAACCAATTTTAAACCCATATGAAAAACACTTTTAGATGTAAAATTGCCATCTTTATAAATCCAATTTTCAATAAAAAACACACATTTCTTTTGAAAATAAATTTTCAATGCCAAAATATGCGAAAAAATAAAAAAATTATTATTCAATTAGGAAAAGATGAAATCTTTAAATTGATTACAAAAATAAAATAATATCCATATTGGCTAAAAATTCCATGTCTCCATGTACATTAATAATAAAATACTCAATTTTTCATTGGTCAACACATTCTATATAAAACAAATAAAAAGTTTCCTTTTTGAAAATATATGAATTAAATTCAAAACAGACATAAAATTTACTTCATAATAATTTAATATCCATATAAATAAATATGTAAAATAATGTTAAAAATATTTACATGGAGAATATTTTGTTGAAATTGAATTATCAAAAAATCAATGTGCCTCATATCAATTTGAACATTTTAATAATAATCCCCACGAAATATTATCATTATTAAAAAACATAATAACATGAAAATAGATAAAATATGGATATATATTGTAAAAGTGGCTGTATATACAACTTATACAAGAATAAAGGTACATATCATCAAGAAATTCCCCAATGAAAGTAGATTGAGTTGAAATCATTTTCTTCGAGTTTTACTTGTCATATCTATATTTATCATATTGAATAATAATATTCTGTCAATTATTTAATTACATCATAATATATTTTATTTTTATCAATTATTTTATTTCACTTATTATTGTATTGTAAACAACTACATTATAAATCATGTTTACATTAGGTTTTTTGACCATATACAGTTTATATGTCAAAAATTACATGGGTATGCCATCAATGGTCACATGGGTCATTATAAAAAAATTAAAAAAATAATAATCAATAAATTATTATCATATTTATACATAATTTATACTTTTAAAACCAATCATTATTGGTGGTTATTAAAAAATGAACTATTAATAAAATCAAGGAGAAAAATATATCATATGTACACATGAGTAACATTCCCAATTTTCAAAGACCATTTTTTAAAGAAGATAAGTAAAATTTATCATTTTATATTGATAATTATAGCATAAATACCATATTATTCAATCATATGTACTTATATATATAATTATTGTAATGTAAATGGAATCATAGCACATCGAGGAGGCTATAATCCACATGTTCACGAACTACGTTGTCACGTTTTCATTGTGATATAGAGTAATATGGAAAATTAGAGACTTTATTTTTAGAAATTATATTATTTTATTAATATAATATGTTTTTTATTTATTTAACATTTATTTATTTCCAGACATCCTTAATACATTACAAGTAACGTGTTGGCCTTCGGGCCACTAATTTGGTCCCCGAGTCCTTTAAGGCCTTCGGGCCACCTAGGACTTCACGTTAGTAAGGCCTTAAGACCAACTCAAGGCCTTTGGGCCACCTTAAGTGAAGATACAAACAAAAAAACCTACAAAAAACAAGATCTATAAGGATTATTGTCAATGATATTTCACTATAGAAGATGCTAAACGGATTTCAAGAATGAGAGGGTATAACACATGCCATCGGGATAAGCCTGTGCATGCACAAGAACGCCTATTCGAATAACCATACAAGGGTGGAGAGAATATTTCATGATAAAGATTCTAGGGAGGATCAGTTCCAAGTTTTTATTTTGGGCTATATGTAATTTTTGAAGTGTATGGGAAATGAATTCCTCTAAGGCCTACAAGCCATGTAATACTTACACCTATGGGCCTTCTAAGGGATCCACCTCTCCCCTTGAAAGGTGGATTATCAAAAATAAATAAAAAATATTGTCCTTTAGGCTATTTTAGTTTGGTGTTCATATCATATTGTTTTGAGGAGGCGGTAGTTCACAGGTCCAAAAATGATGTTATCATATTCACATAAAATTTAAAACAAGTAGGTATGTATTATATAAAAATTATAGAATTATTAAGACAAAATAAAAAATATATATAACCTATTAGAAATGTATTTCCATTCTAATTTTAAACAATGAGTGGTGGTAATGGTAAGAATAAACAATATCATTTTGCGAGATGATAGTTCATCCTACACAAACAACGATTTTGTTACACATTTGATGGTAGTGCATGAAGGTTCATGTAAAAACATTTATGTCAAAAAAATTATTGAGTTTCATGTTTTAATTATATAATCATAGAATAATAATAAATTAAGTTGGGTGGAAATAAATAAAACATAAATTAACTTTGATGAATGTAACCTCTTTTTCATGTAACTCATTTGGGTTTGCACCGAAAGGCCTCTTGGATGATTTATTCTGAATGTGAGGCCACTAAGGTGAGGTTAACGATGTTTTTATATTAGTGTTTCTGGTTTTTGATGATCATAATGTCCTTATAGGTGTAATTAAATGAGGGGGAGAGTTCCTTTTTATAGTGGAGGGGGAGTGAAATTATTGTATCTATAAAAAGGTAAACACTATTAGGTGGTCTCCCTTACATAATGATACTCCAATAATGAAGAAAAATTAATAAATAAGATATATAGTTTAATAATGTCCAAAGAAATTATTAAAAAAAGTTCCTATGTTATTTAGACTCTTAATATTAATGATTACCCACTAAGAAATCACATTTATACATTAATCACTATAATTTATTTTAAATTCATTCACTATTTTTTTTGGAAATAACTCATCTAGCCTATTTGACATTATAAATTATAATTATTTAAAACATGGAATCATTTTTTTTTGAATTCATGGCATATATGTGAATGAAATTAATTCATAATTTACATCGTATATGGTACAATAGAGTGAATTTTTAATTTAAAAACGTTCAAAAGTTTGATAATATATTATATATAAATTCAATGTGATATTATTTCCAGTGAACTAAATTAAATTATCTGATAAATAATATATTTAATTAAAATTTAAAAACAAATGAAAACATAATTTAACTATATAAAATATTGGATGAAACTTCATTTTTGAAATAAAATTCTGTATTATTCTCTATTCATCAAAATATGAAAGTACATAGAAAAATAAAACAAATTCCCCAAAGTAGAATTTGATATTAATATTTTAAAAAATAAATTTTCATTTTTAATAGAGAAATTATAATATTTTAAAAATGTATATTTAATATAGGTGCACCATTTAAAAGAGTTAAATTTTCTCTTTAGAAAAAACATATAGTTTTTAAACTTAAAACTATATTTCTTCCATTCCTATGGCTATAAAATTTATATGAAAACTTTAAAAACAATTATAATCTATTTTAAACATAATTATGTTTATTATATTGACACACTCCAATATAATTTTCATGCAGTATCCACCACATAAAATAATAATGATAATAGTATATTATTGTTCATTAAAACTCAGACTAGTGTTCAAAATATGATTTCATGGTACTCAATTTTGGTTTTCAACTATGATGTTGGATATCAAATCCATTAAAAATTAAAATTATATATATAAGTCATAAATACCAATAAATAAAATAAATTATTCTATCATTACCTAGGTGGTTACATCCTTTTCCCCTTTTGTAAATCGCATCCTCGTAATTTTATTCACTTATCAAATATGTGGGTATATTTTTCACTCATATAATTTATAGATTCCCATGTTTCATCATCAACCATATGATATTTCCATTAAATCTATCCTCCAGGATTTTCATATTCCATAACAGTTGTTCTCTACAGTGTAGAATCGGAACTAGTTGTTCCTCACAATAGAGATTCTCTTCCACCTATACTAATTTAGGGCTCAAAACATGAGAATAATATAGTATATACTTCCTTTCCATTGAAAAACGAAATATGTTGTGTACATGGAATTGACATGCAGGTAAATCCATTCTGTAGGAAAATATTACATGTTGCTCTAGTATTTCATATGATTCAATGAACTATGGACTCATCTTCTTATTCTAACCAAACACATCACACTTTTTTATGGAGAAATATTTATAATGTAATGATCACCTACATTGAAAGAAACATCATTTTCCTTGTTATCTACATAATGTTTTTCTTTATCTAGGCTACCCTCAGGTGTCACTGAATAACTATAAATTTCTCTATAATTTCCTCTACTAACTATGGTCCCATCAACTTCGTTTCCCCTACATCATCTGAAAAATCAGGTTCTCAACACCTCTTTATATATAATACCTAAAAAGTTTCCATATGTGTATAAAGAATATTGTTATTATATAAAAAATCAACCATAGAAATATGATGATCCCTACAAAATTGTATTCAAATGAATAAAAATGGAGCATATCTTCTATGGTGTGAATTATCATTTGATACTATCCATCAGATTGAGTTAGAAAATTTGTTATTTAATTTTATTCAGTACCCAATGACTTTTTAAGACCATTCCATAACTATGATATGAACCATGGATCACAATTTGATAAAATAGAACGAGTGCATCCGTGAAACCGAATAATATATTTTAGATACTGTCTATAGAGATACATTAAAGACATTATATATCAATTAGAATGAAATTCTTTATATTTAGTAAATTTATCATCAATAAACTAAATGTGATTATAAACTTGAGATGTATTTGGAAATACTAGCATGAAATACATTGTTAACTTGTCCAATTACCACTCTGAAACGTGGAATGGTTGAATAATCCTTTTTGTTAACAATCATTATGATTTATCTTTCTAAAATATAAAACAGTACACATCAATGTAATGAATGTATATTTTTATTCTAGTCCACCAGTAATACTTCCAAAGCACTTTATACCTCTTAGTGCTTCTTAGATGAATGGAAAAATGGGAACTATGAGCTTTAGTCAATAGATCAATCTTTAACTATGAATCCCAAGGCACAAACCATATTTTTAAAAATTATAAAACACCTTATTCGTCAATATTGTAATTAGGAAACATATTATTCTAAATGGATTCTACCTTTTATAGAAAGGATTGACCCCCCTTCTAAGCCCTCTTAATTCTTCATAACACAGTCATTCACACTGAAACATAAAAAATAGTAAATATCCTTGAATCAACAACATATATTCCATATTTCATGAATTTTTTTACCAATGGGCGTTTTTACAAACAATATATGGTTAATATTGCATTAATTTTTTAACTCAAAGCATTATCCACCTTTTTTTCTTTTATTGGATTATGATGAATCATACACTAATAATCCTTTATTAGTATTATATATCTTCTCTATATCATGTTCAATATATTATATGTGAATAAATACTTTATAATTTTTTTGTCAATATATATATCGAACATTACTTCATCCAATTGAATCCTCCTTATTTTAAATCAAAAAAAGAAGCTAATTGCAAATCATGTGTACGATAATTCCACTCATGAGGTTTCAACTAACATGAACAACATAAAATTTCTTGATCCTTATAAATAAGGATACAAAAAATTCCTTTCATCTTTGAATCAATATAGATGAAAATTTTACTATTTTTTGAAGGAATATACAAATTTAGAGCATTATCTAGTATACTATTTAGTTCCTAAATTTATCATCACAATATTTTGTCCAAATAAACCTATCTCCAATTCATGTTAACATTATTATTGTGCAGGATAACCAAAAAAGTTCCCAATAAACCACATTTAATAACCCACTAATCATTGAAAACAATGAATCTCTATGACATTAGTTTCACTAGTCTTTTCCTCAACAACTTTGGTTTCAACTGGTTTCATAATTAATCAATATTTATAAACAACATATTAATGAAATAAAATTTGTTACAAACAAAATTAAATCTTGAATAATTTTTTATATTGATTTTTTTCTTTTAATGATTGAAATTTGGGCCTCACGTGCCTTTCAATTTTCCTATTGCCTTTTATAATATACAAAGAAATCATCTCTATATATAACCACAAACTTATCCTTGAATTTTTTTCAACCCATAGTCAATAATCCTTTGGAAAATATTCATAAATTCATATCATTTGAAGGAATTAATATTTCAAAAATCTATAATATTCTTATCCATTGACAAAAAAATACCAACCTCACCTAAAAAATGATAAATTTCAAGATTAACCATTTTGTGGTATGAAAAAACCCATGAAATAGAATATCTTTCTAGGAAATTATCCCATCCTAGAGCTACATTGGGTCTGAGGATCCTCTAAATTAGTTTGAAAAGTGTCACATTAAAGGATTATCTATTAATATATTCCTATGTGTTAGATATAGTTTCTCTCTTTCATGTATACCACTACCATTTTTGGCAGGTTTTAACTAATCCATAACTAAAAAAAACTATTCTATTCCAATTCCAACCATATCTTGATGTTGATTCAGAAGGACATTTTTCCTCTGGTTCATTGCAACTAACACTTCATTGTTTCCTCTTTTGAAAGAAATTGTGAATAGACATATTTTAGATGAAATAACATGGATATATTCAATTTATAAATCAGTTTAACTTGAACATAATGTAAAATAACTCAATGAAAAGTTATTAACATTATAATAACCTCTATTTTTTTCTAAAGAGACCTATGATATCAACCATAATACCTGATCCTTAAATATTACATAATTTAGTTTCTTATTAAATAGTTTAATTTCTTCATCATCAAGGATGTTTTTAGGCTTATAGTTTAAAATAATTTTGCCATAACTGACACATATAGAAATCTAACATATAAATAGGAATATTCTGATCAGTATACACATTTTCCACAATAAAAAAATTAAAATAATGAATGATATATTTTATATAAACCCTTCAAGAAGTTATAATTTACCTCTTGTAATAACTTAATCACAATTATATCCTATGAAAAACAATTAAAACCCTGGTTGGGTATAAATAATTAGTACTAGATATATAATTCAAGGAGTCATGATTTTATTGATAAAAAATAAAACTGGAGAAAAAAACAATATTGAAAACATAAAATTCTTCCCAAAAAGGGAAAAATCATTCAATAATAAATATAGTTTATTTTACAATTTAAAAAAAAAATTCCATGAAAACTCATAAGAAAAAATAGAAAATTAATATTGTTACCTCGGCACATCATCACATTGAACCCTTACAGATCCCTTATAGATAGGAATAATGAAATGGATAACATCCAATATTATAATCCAAGGACTATAATCATTAAATAATATATTGGTTCACTATGTTGGTTCTACAATTATATATGCAATAATGGGCTTAACAGATTGTGTTAAGGAATACCCATCAGTTATAATGTCCACGAATTACAACATGAAATAAATAATTTTATAATTTGAAAAACTATTTTAATCCCATATAAAAATTAATTGTAGATATTAATATACCATATTAATTAATAAATAACATTCTAAATAAAAAATAATCATTTATTGGAAAATATATTTGGAGTAAAAAATACCAAAATACGAAAAAAGGGTTTTTCACCTAATAATCAAACTTTCCTTTTTCTATTTGTTAGAACATTCCATATAAAACATGTAAAAATATAGATTTATTATTTTAATAATGAACTAAAAAATATCCATAAAATTTTATTTTCAACACTTTTATATCCATATAAATAATTAAAACAAATAATATCACGAATTATTGATATAGAGAAAATATTTTTTAAATTGTTTTTTTACATTCAAAGTGTCCCATGCCACATTGAACATTTAAGTCATAAGCCTCATGAAAGATTAAAATTTAACAAAACCATAAAATAAATGTAAATGAATATAATATGGATATATAATTTTAGTGTGGATCTATATATATCTTTAAAAAGATTAAATGTGTATATCATCAAGAAATGCATCAATAAAAAGAGATTGAGATGAAATATCTTACATTGAGTCTGACAAGTCACATGTGTCTTTATCTTCCTAAATAGTATACTCATGTTAATTATTTACATAATTAATTACCTTTTACAGTTTTATCGTTAATTTTATTCCACTTATTACGTTGTTGTAAATATATACATAAACAATTAAGTCTACATCAGGTTTTTTGACCATATTCGGTTTATGTGTCAAAAATGATTTTGTATGTCAACTATGGTCAATAGAGTAATTATATAAACATATCCATAATAAAAATCATAGAATAATTTTCAAATTTTTACAGAAATTAAAATTTTTAAAACAATCATGAATGGTGGTTATAAAAAATGGACCGAGCTTGTAAGTAGGGAGATGGTAGGTTGTATGTATAGAAGAGTAATGTTCCCATTTTTAAATGATTATTATGGAAAAAAGGTATGTAAAATTTATCTCTAAATAAGGATAATTATATAATTAATACTATGTTATACAAACATATATAATTATATAATTTTTATGATGTAAAAGGAACCACCCCTCATCGAGAAGGTAGTAGTCCACACATCCACAAACAACATTATCAGTTTTTCAAATATGGCATTGGTAACAATGAAAAGGATATGTTATTTTTATATAATTTTAATTTTTAACTAATATAATATAGATTTTATTTATTTCATATATGATTAATAATACCCATCTTTAGTACATTCCATGTAATGTATGATCTCATCACAAAGCTTTGAGGAGGTTGTAGTCCACATGTCCACAAACGTTGTTATCATATTTTCCCAAAATGGAAATAATTTATTTATGTGATATATACAACCATAAAAGTATGAATAAAAAAATATCAAAAATATCATATTAAAATATTGTTCCCGTCATTATTACCAACAATGATAGGATGTAAAGGAAAATCAAACAGCATTGTTTCACAGTGCGGTAGTTCTCCACACAAGAATAGTAATTTCATTACCCATTTGATGGAAGTGTGAAATGGTGTAGGTAGAACCCTAAAAATAAACAATATCCGTATATTTATGATAATGGTTTTATTATATAATCATCAAATAGTAATAAATTAATGAGTTCATATGGAAGTAAAACATAAATGCACATTGAATAATGTTACCAATTTTTAGGTAACTCCTTTAAATTTTCATCAATAGTCTTCATGATTGGATTTATTCCCAAATTTATGCATCTATGAGAAGGAAGGTATGTTGGATGATTATTTGGTCTGGTTTTTGATGAGCCAATGTTCATTATAGATGTGAATAAGTAAGAGGGAGTGACTTTTCATTTTGGAGGGGGAGTCGTTGTCTGGTAAATATAAAAAGATAAACACTAATTTGAGTTACTCATTACATCATGTACCTCAAATAATGATCCCAAATCGATCCAAAAGGTAATATGGTAGCATAATATCCTTAAAATGGGTTTTAGTCAAGTATAAAGGTCATTTAATCACTTATTATGAATGTTTAACCACTTAGTAACCACATTTTTTCTATAATATATATAATTTATTTCAATTAATTTCACTAATATTTTTTTTCAAAAAATATATTAACATTATATGAAAATATAAATTATACTGACTCAAAATATTGAATTAATTTTTTCAAATTCTAACCACTTAAATTTTAGAAATTATTTGAAAATAAATCATGTAGATGAAATGACAAAGCAAGTTTCTATAGTAAAACAAATCGAAATATTACTATGTTTTTATAACTAAATTTAATGTGAAATTGATTCCATTGTCCTAAATTGGTCCAAATTATATAAAAATGATCAAATTATACATTAAAACCAATTGAAAATATATTTTAAATATTCAAATAAATTGGATGAAAATGATGTTTTTTTAAAAAAAAATAGTACTATTCACCATTCATCAAAATATAAATGTTATCATAAAAATAAAAAAATCACCAAGAGTAAAATTGGATATTTATATTTTAATTATTAAGTTCATTTTCTGATATAAAAATTATAAAAGTTTCAAAATTATGTTTAACATTAGGGTACAAATAAAAGTTGGAAAAGCAGCTTTTTAGAAAAAAAATAGAGTTTTTAAAACGAAGACTATAATTATAATTATCTTGAGAAAATAAAATTTCTTTGATTATTGCCACAAAATTCAAAAATATAGTAAAAAATAAAAAAATTATTTTTATTATCACATTAATATATATCTTCTAGTCAATAAAAGAAATATTAAATAATAATATTAACAATATATTATTTTTTGGTATAACTTAGTCATGCGTGAATCACAATATTTAGAAGAAATGATTGTCTCACATCAGGTAGGCTATTTGAAATAGAGACCCATTAAATTAAAATTACTTTTCTAATTATTTTTTTTGAAATATTGAAAAACAAGTATTTATTCAGTGGATCAAATGTTATTGTCTGCCTAAGGATCATATGGTTAGGGAAATGGCTATGTCTATTATAATGCTTGACTTTATGGGGATTATTAAACTTAGGAAAGATTAGAAACCCATATTCAAGGGAACTGAAAAAATATCTAGGATCCTCAATAGTTTTTAATGAATTTTTTATGGTTACTGATGTCTGGGATGGGAATTATGAGATTCAAGCCCTGATGAGGTGTTGGATCATGATGAGGGGTCAGAACAATATTTTCTTGTCTAGGTGGCTTCACTCGGTAGGGTGTTGATTGAAGATTCTACATTGGGAATGTATGATATTTTTTAAGATGCTGCATTCAGGGAGGCTCTACTGGAAAATGGAGAAAAACTATACTTTCTCTAGGGACTCTACCTATAAAGTTCTAGTTGTCTTCGTATTGGAAGTCATTATCACAGAATTGGGAGAAGACCACTGACTCGTTTTCTTAGCCTACTCTATGTGTTCCTCTTGGAATTTAGATTAGTTAGTTAAATCACATAAATTAATGGGATGTTATGAGTGATGAGGGAAGGGACCATGTCGGTCTTGACCGTCCAAATGAATATTTTCAATATTAGATCCTGAGTGAAGAGAATATCAAGCATGTATGTGAGGCGTTTTAACCCAGGATAAAAAATATTCTACAAAATCATCAG
Source organism: Viscum album (assembly GCA_963277665.1). Lineage (NCBI taxonomy): Eukaryota > Viridiplantae > Streptophyta > Magnoliopsida > Santalales > Viscaceae > Viscum > Viscum album. The sequence continues at coordinate 1,455,849,718 of OY728120.1, forward strand.
GAAGGTGCTTGAATTTCCATTGGTCTTCAATGCTTGTCTTTCATGTGCTGGAACTGATAAAATAGTGTATGATCATATAGATTTCATCCCAATTTGTGATAGAACTAATGGGTATCTAGTTTTACCAGTCAAATGTAGGTCCATATGAAAGTTTGTCTGAAACATTGGAGCATCGCAACTTCATACTGCATTAGGGTACTTGTAATGAACCAAACTTTTTAAATAGTATATTAACGTACTCTTAACGATTTAATAAAGATGTTAATTGTTAATTCCGAAAGAGTAGTTGATGGCTTCATCCAGTAGAATCGAACCTTATGAATCCCACTTATCAGAGCTTGGGAAGGAGGTGGCATCATTGGGTTTTTCTTTGGACCTAGCCCAAGCCGAACTCCAGCGTGTCAAGCTTGAAAAGAAATGCTTGCGGGAGAATTTCAAGTTAGTAGAGATTACTACTAGGGCAATGTTATCTGAGCCTCCCATAGATTCTCTCACCATACCACACCTTACACTTAGGTCATATCCTGGTGTTATAAGGGGTTAGGTGACGAGACCGTAGCTTCTTTGTGTAATCCTTTGGGATGAATAAATTGAGATTTCCTCCTTTAGTGAAGTTTGTGAAATTTCAAATGTCCAGATAACTTTAGGATGTATTTTATTGATGAATTTTGAAAAAAGGATATTTTAAAGTATTTATGTAAACCTTAAATAATTAATTATGTGTAATGATTTTAAAAAAACGGTCTTCTGAAAAAGTGTTCAGTAAGGAATTTGGAGTCTAATAAGATCAACTTAGTTTTTGATGAATAGTAAATTATGAATAGTGATTTTTTGCTTAGGATTAGTAATGTGACCAAATGGAGTAGTAATATCACTTAAATAATGTTTTAATATAATTTAGAAACCTTGATTAAGTAATGTGATTCAATAAAATGGTTAAATAATGGTTTCATAAATTATTAATCAAGTATAAGTTTTTTTCGGGTGAATAGTGTTTTTTATTTAAAAATATAATTAAAAATATTTAAAAAATTATTTTTATAAAATGGACATTATTTTTGAACTCAGAGCATCGATATTATGGTATGGTAATTTTTTGGGATTTTTCTGAGAAAGATGAATTTTCAGTGAATAGAAAAAATGTAGTTTTAGGGTTTCGATATGTTAAATGACATCATAACTGTGTCATGATGATTTCATGAGATATTTTAAGGGACGGTAGACTAAAGGGGATGAATTATTGAGTGCGTTGTCCCAACTGGACAATACCATGGGCAAATACCATGGGCAAGCCCATGGTTTTGCCAATACCACCAATGAGGTGTCCCTTGGCCATTAATGCCTTGTCCTCTCTCTTTCCCTATAAATACCAAGCCATCCTCTCATCCATTAGACTCAAAAACCATCCTCAATGAATTTATGGTATCCTTACCTCCCAAGGAGTCCTCCCAAGGTTCACTCAAGCATCTCAAGGTCCCAACCTTTATGTTTTAAGAGTTACGTTTAAGGTAAGGGATCTGACCTCTCTCTTTCTTTTCAAGCAATCTCTTTTATGTCATTCCTTTAATGCTCCATGTTCTTATGTAGGAGGATGTTCTATTATATTAATATTACTGCCCTTTTCATGTTTATATGATGAGATACCCACTCTTTCTCCCATCAATTCATTTTAAGAATGTTGAAGTGGCGCCGTTAGGCCGCCGAATTTTTAAGGGGATTCTTTCACCCTTTTCTTTTTTCAAAGTTCTACTTTCATGTGATGTCTTTCAAGTTCCTTTTTATTGTGTTGGGGTATGATCTATATATCTATCATACTGAACTCTTATGTTCATATGATGAGATACCCTATTTTATCTTGTCAATTCATTTTTGGTTGAATCTTAAGTGACGTCGTTAGGCTGCGGGATTTTCATAAGAGAAATCATATTTATGTCTTCCTTTAATTTTCTTCATTTCATAGGTTATATACTTAAAATTTCATTATCAGGTTCATATATCCTTCATATTCGGTCCCTCTACTTTTTATGGGTCATTTATGATTGTTTGATCCATGTCCCCTCTCTTTTCAATGTTTACTAAAACCCTGAAACATAGCCGTTATGCTGCAGAATGGCTCAAAAATTCTCTCTCTTTTTCTAAAGATCTTTTATTTTATTTAGTGAATACTCAAATCTCTATATCCTATAGGGGTATTCACTTATATACTAAGTTTTTCTATTTTAAATTCTGGTATTTACATACATGAGACCCGCTCTCCCATTCTGTGGGTTTAATGTGACATCAAGATCATGTCTTTAAAGCAGTTTTTAAAACGTTATGATTATGAAATGAAACCCATTTCTTTTATGATATATGGGTTGTTTATGAAATGATTGATTATGATATATGTGCCTAACATGATAATAAATACATGTCAAGGGTTCTCCCTGATAGCGCTCCAATGCATTGGGTAATGACTTAATCTCTAGAGATGACTATTTTTAACGACACCTTGGTGAATAACCTTGGTAATTTTTAATGACACCATGGGGATGGACCTTGGTGAAACAGAAATGATTGTAAATATTAAATATTGTAGCCACATCTTCAAGTTATGAAAAATGTTATTTTCATTATGATATGCATCATTATTTCTTTATCATGCCTCAAGTTTCTTTTCATGACCTTATTGAAGTATCTCATGTTCACATATAAAATGCTTCTCTTGTTTCCCTTACTGGGCCTTCTGATCACCCTTTCTTTTGATGTATGTCCCTAGGTTATGAGATGCGGTAATGAACCTAGGATGAACTTACGGAGAAGCCTTTAAATTTTTTAATACGAATGTTTTATGTTGTTTTCATGTATTATGTTTCTTGTTTCCAAGACTCTATGCCTTAAAGATCCTCAGTTTTTTGTAATGTAATGAAACTTTATGTTATAAAATGGTGGGATTCCATAGTTGGTATCAAGGGATGGTTTAGTTATTTGTGGAAATTAGGATATAAAAACTTCAGGAAGAACCCTATATAAAAGTTTAAATATAGGAAAACTTCAAGGTATTTTGGTAAGTATTGAGTAAGTGGTTTATCAAACAAATACATCCCTGTCTAGATACGAGCAGGTAAAGGCGGATCTGGCACAGATGTACGTAGGGGTAAATCCCGAAAACACCTCTTTGAGCTAGACTTTAATGGGAACTGGTGCACGATAACAGGCCTTGCTGCACTCTTGGTTACTACTCTCCTGGGGGATATGTTTGGTTAATCACAAGATTTTTATTAATCATTATGAAGGAATTATAGAGAAATGTAATTGTCTAAGCATGGATTCTTAGTTAAAAGATTCATAAATGAAATAAGTTTCTCACTAAGGTTTTATCCTTTTAGAAAATGGCGGGAAATAGGAGGAACTGTGCAGATGGTGACCGCAATGCACCATGTGATGACGGACCTCCGATGGAAGGCGGAATGGAAACATTCATGCGAATGATGAACCAACTAACTCAAGTTATGAGTAATAACTTGAATTAGGATGAGAGGATGACCTCACCACGAAGGGAACAACACTATGTTGAGTCCTTCATGCATCAACGACCACCAACATTCAATGGATCTACTGACCCATTTGTTTCAGAAAAATGGATAAGCTCCATTGAAAAGATATTTTCTGTACTCCTTTGTTCAGAACAAGAAAAAGTCACCCTTGCTGTTTACCACCTAAAGGGAGAAGCTGATCAGTGGTGCTCACTGGTCAAAAACCCAAAGCCTAGAGTAGATATGGAAGATCTGGAGTGGGAAGAGTTTAGGGGAATATTCTTTAATAAGTATTTCCATCGTTCCATGAGAACGAGAATAGAGAAAGAGTTTCTCGAGCTGAAGCAGAAGGAGAACGAATATGTCAGAAGCTGTGAGATGAACTTCACCTAACATTCAAGATATACCTCTAGCATTGTCATGGATCCAAGTGGGAAGGTTGATATATTTTTCGGTGGACTGAGACCTCATCTGCGGAATAATCTATCCAAACGAGACTACGATAGCTACGAGGATATTGTACGGAGTGAAATGAAAGTCGTGTTAGAGTTTGGTGTGATAAAATGGTCTCATAAATAAATTGACAGGAAGAGATCGTTGGAGCACAGTTTAGGGAAGACTTTTGATCAGGGAAGAGGTAGAAAGCAAATGTAACTTACCACATGCAATAAATTTGGGAAGAAGCATCCATGGCACTGCTTGATCAGAAGTGGCAAGTGATATAGGTGTGGAAGAGGAGACCATCTTGCTTGGGATTGTCGTAGTGAGGTGAATCCTCAACACCCCAACACTAATGATGGAGGAAAGATAGATCCGGTCCCACCCGAAGTCAAATGCTTCAAGTTTGGGCAGCATGGGCACTTTGATAATCACTGTCCAAATACGAGGGTAGTGGAGGGGAATCACCATCTACCAGAGCAAAGGCCAAGGGAGAAAGGTCATGATTTTTCTATCACAACAACTGAAGTTGAAGTTATGAAAGACGTTCTAGCAGGTACTATTGTTTTCCTCTCAATACTATCAAGTACTTTGTTTGATTCTGGTTCTACGCATTCTATTGTTTCCTCCACATTTGCAAAGAATATAGAATCAATACCTAAACTACTTGTGGTAGAATTTGCAGTCATGAAACGAAGTGGGATTATCCATACATCAAAAATGTTTAGAGACTCTAGTGTTTATTATAATGAGCAGAATATTGTCACAATTCTAGTAGTCACTCCCATGTTGGAATTTGACATTATACTAGGGATGGATTGGCTCTCGAAGTATAATTCTAAGATCAAATGCAGAAGTACAAAAATCTCAGTAGTCTTGAATGAACGACCTACAATTATCTTCCAAGGAGAGATATCCCGAACTGATCCCTATCTAGAATCACCTCCTATAGCTTTATTTATGGAGTTAATTGGTGATGATGAAGAAAGAAAAGGGAGTATACAAATAGAAGATGTTCTGATTGTTCAGGAATACATGGATGTATATCCTGAGGAGTTACTTGGCCCTCCCCCAGAAAGAGGTAGATTTCTCCATTGAACTCACACCTGGGACTCAACTGATATCAAAGACCCCGTATAGAATGGAAAATGTGGAACTATAAGAGATAATGAAACAACTCCAAGACCTGTTGGAGAAGGGGTTTATCTGACCGAGTGTGTCTCCTTGGGGAGCACTAGTTCCCTTTGTGATGAAGAAGGATGGATCAATGTGTCTACGCATTGATTATAGAGAAATTAATGGGATCACAGTGAAGAAAAGATACCCTCTACCAAGAATTGATGATTTATTTGACCAACATCGTGGGACTCAATTCTTCTCCAAGATTGACCTTCGTTCTGGTTATCATTTACTGAGGGTGAATAAGGAAGATATTCCAAAGACTGCCTTACTATCATGATATGGGCATTATGAGTTTACTGTTATGCCCTTCGGCTTGACTAATGCTCCTACTATTTTCATGGATTTGATGAATAGAGTCTTTAAGGACTACCTTGATAACTTTGTTGTAGTTTTTATTGATGATATTTTGATATATTCAAAAAGTCTGGAGGAGCATGAAGATCATCTGAGGGTTATTTTGAAAACTCTGTGGAAGGAGAGGCTCTTTGGAATGTTCAGCAAGTGTGAGTTTTGGTTACAACATGTGGCTTTCTTGGGGGAAATCGTAACCAATGAAGGAATATCGGTTGACCCTACAAAGACAATGTTTGTGGATCCTCAACCCACAATAGTAACTGAGATTCGTAGTTTCCTTTGTTTAGAGGGATATTATAGGAGTTTTGTGAAAAACTTCTCACGACTTTCTAATCTACTAACCAAGTTGACTCGAAAAGGGGTTAAGTTCATCTGAACAAAGAAATGCGAGGAATGTTTCCAAGAGCTGAAGAAGAGATTGGTTACTGTACCTGTGCTAACAGAACCCTCTATCGGAGAAGGATTCGTTATTTTTAGTGATGCATCTCTGAAAGGGCATGGGTGCATCCTCATGCAAAATGAAAAGGTAATTGCTTATGCATCTCGACAGTCGAAGATTCATGAGAAGAATTATCCTACGCATGATCTAGAGTTAGCGGTAGTTGTTTTTGATCTAAAGATATGGAGGCACTATCTTTATAGGGATAAATTTGATATATACACCGGCCACCAAAGTTTAAAGTATATTTTCACACAGAAATAATTGAACATGAGACAAAGGAGATGGTTGGATATTATTAAAGTCTATGATTTTTCAATTCAATATCACCATAGTAGAGCAAAAAAAGTCGCGGATGTGTTAAGCTGGAATGATCCTGTTGTTCTGGAAACAATGAGGATCCAGGAGATCCCTTGATTAAAGATCTTGTAAAACTGGACATGGGAATTGTAAGGGAAGGGACATCATCAACCTTATCCCAAATGATTTCTCAACATTCATTACTAGAGAAGATCAAGAAGGCTCAAAAAGAAGATCCTTTACTGCAGGAGAAGTTTGAGGCTGTAAAGGATGGGAATTTCCTTATTTTCAATATTAGTCAAAAAGGTGTATTGAAATTTCATATAGGACTATGTGTTCCATCTATTACAGAGATAAAGAAAGAACTGATGGATGAAGCTCATAGCTCTACGTTCTCTATACATTCGGGAATCACTAAAATGTATAGAGACCTTCGTGATCATTATTGGTGGGATAACATGAAGAGGGAGATTGCTGATTACACTACAAGGTGTCTGGTGTGTCAAAGAAGAACGAAAACTTCCTAAGGGGATTTTACAACCACTACCCATACCAGTATGGAAGTGGGATAATATCACTATGAACATTGTAACTGGTCTCCTAAAAACATCCAAAGGAAACAATGCGATATGGGTTATTGTGGAACGTCTCACCAAGACCGCACATTTTATCTCTATTCGGGAATATTTCTCTCTGGATCAACTTGCCATGTTATACATAAAGGAAGTGGTAAGGCTTCATGGGGTACCACTATCCATCGTGTCTGATTGTGATCCAAGATTCACATCAAAATTTTGGAGAAGTCTTCAACATGCTCTGAATACTGAATTGAATTTTAGTAGGGCCTATCATCCTCAAACTGATGGCCAATCTAAAAGGACTATTCAGACACTCGAAGACATGCTATGATTATGGTCAAAGGAATTTTAAGGAGGATGGGAACAACACCTCCCATTAGTTGAGTTCTCCTATAACAACATCTTCCATTCGAGTATTCAGTTGGCACCGTATGAAGCTCTGTATGGAAAGCGATGTAGAACTCCTACTTTTTGGGATGAAACTGGTGAGAGAAAGCTTCTTGGGCCTGATCTTGTTCAAGAGATGACAGAACAGGTTCATGCCATCCAACAACACATAAGGGCTGCTCAGAGTCGGTAAAGAGCTATGCTGACAACCGTCGAAGGGACTTGGAGTTTGGTGTTGGCGACAAAGTCTTCCTTCGAATTTCTCCATGGAAGAGAGTCATGTGGTTTGGGAAGAAAGGGAAGCTCAGCCCTAGGTACATTGGCCCATATGAAATCCTTGATCGCATAGGAGTAGTGGCCTATCGACTAGAACTTCCACCGAACCTTGCTCAAGTTCACGATGTCTTCCATGTATCTCTTTTGAGGAAGTACACACCCGACCCTTCGCATGTACTGAACCCAGAGGTGGTACAACTGGAAAATGACCTATCTTATGAGGAGCAGCCAGAGGAGATCTTAGACCGTAGAGACAAGGTCCTACAAAACAAGACTATCCACCTTGTGAATGTGTTGTGGAGAAATAATAAGTTTGAAGAAGCGACTTGGGAGCCTGAGGAAACAATGATGTAAAAGTACCCTCACCTTTTCGACTATGCCTCATGTATAAAATTTCAGGGACGAAATTTCTTAAGGGGGGAAGAATGTAGTGACCCAAACTTTTTAAGTAGTATATTAACATACTCTTAACGATCTAATATAGATGTTAATGGTTAATGCAGAAAGTGGAGTCGATGGCTTCATCCAGTAGACTCGAACCTTATGAAGCCCACTTATCAGAGCTTGGGAAGGAGGTGGCATCTTTGGGCTTCGCTTTGGACCAAGCCTAAGCCGAACTCCAGCGTGTCAAGCTTGAATGGAAATGCCTACAGGAGAAGTTCATGTTAGTAGAGATAACTACTAGGGCAATGTTATCTGAGCCTCCCTCAGATTCTCTCACCATAGCACACCTTACACTTAGGTCATATGCCGGTGTTATAAGGGGCTATGTGACGAGGTCGTAGCTTCTTTGTGTAATCCTTTGGGATGAATAAATTGAGATTTCCTCCTTTATTGAAGTTTGTGAAATTTCAAATGTTCGGATAACATTAGGATGTATTTTTTTGATGAATTTTGAAAAAAGGATATTTTAAAATATTTATTTAAACCTTAAATAATTAATGATGTGTAATGATTTTCAATAAATGGTCTTCTGCAATAGTGTTCAGTAAGGAATTTGGAGTCTAATAAGATCAACTTAATTTTTGATGAATAGTAAATTATGAATAGTTATTTTACGCTTACGATTAGTAATGTGACCAAATGGATTAGTAATATCACTTAAAGAAAGTTTTAATATAATTTAGGCACCTTGATTAAGTAATGTGATTCAATAAAATGGTAAAATAACGGTATCATAAATTATTAATGAAGAATTAGTTTTTTTCAGGTGAATAGTGTATTTTATTTAAATATTTAATTAAAATTATTAAGAAAATTAATTTTATAAAATGGACTTTATTTTTGAACTCAGAGTATAGATATTATGTTATGGTAATTTTTTGGTATTTTTCTGAGAAAGATGAATTTTCAGTGAATAGTAAAAATGCAGATTTAGGGTTTCAGTATGTTAATTGACATCATAAATGTGTCATGATGATGTCATGAGATATTTTAAGGGAAGTTTGACTAAAGGGGATGTATTATTGTGTGAGGTGTCCGAAGTGGCAAATACCATGGGAAAATACCATGAGAAAGCCCATGGTTTTGCCAATATCACCAATGAGGTGTCCCTTGGCCATTAATGCCTTGTCCCCTCACTTTCTCAATAAATACCCATCCATCCTCTAATACATTCGACTCCAAAACCATCCTAAACGAATTTATGGTCTCTTTAACTCCCATGGAGTCCTCCCAAGGTACCCTCAAGCCTCTCAAGGTCCCAACCTTTGTGTTTTAAGAGTTATGTTTAATGTAAGGGATCCGACCTCTCTCTTTCTTTTCAAGAAATCTATTTTATGTCATTCCTTTTATGATCCATGTTATTATGTTGTAGGATGTTTTTTTATATTAATATTAAATCCCTTATTATGTTCATTTGATGAGAGACCCACTCTTTCTCTCATCAACTCGTTTTACGAATGTTTAAGTGGTGCTGTTAGGCTGCCGAATTTTTAAGGGAATTCTTTCACCCTTTTATTTTTTCAAAGTTCTAATTTCATGTCAATTCTTTCAAGTTCTTTTTTATTATGTTGGGTTATTATATCTATATCTACCATACTTAACTCTTATGTTCATATTATTAGATACCCTATTTGATCTTGTCAATTCATTTTTGGTTGAAGCTTAAGTGACACCGTTAGGCTGCAGGATTTTCATAAGGGAAATCTTATTTTTGTCTTCCTTTCATGTTCTTCATTTAATATGGTATATCATTCAAATTTCATTTCCAGGTTCATATATCCTTCATATTCGGTCTCTCCACTGTTTTATGGGTCGTTTATGATTGTTTGACCCATGTCCCCTCTCTTTTCAATGTTTTCCAAAACCCCGAAACATAGCCGTTATGCTGCAGAATTTCCGTCTCAAAATGTCTCTCTCTTTTTCTAAAGTTATTTTATTTTATTTAGTGAATACTCAAATATCTCTCTTATATAGGGGTATTCACTTATATACCATGTTTTTCTATTTTAAATTCTTGTATTTACATACATGAGACCAGCCCTCCCTTTCGGTGGGTTTAAAGTGACATAAAGATCTTGTCTTTAAAACAATTTTTAAAATGTTATGATTATGAAATGAAACCCATTTCATTTATGATATATGGGTTGTTTATGAAATGATTGATAATGATATATGTGGCTCACATTATAATAATGACATTTAAATGGTGTGCCTTGATAGTGCACCAATTCATTGGGTAAAGACTTAATCTCTAGAGATAACTATTTTTAACGACGCCTTAGTGAATAACCATGGTAATTTTTAATGACACCTTGGGGATAGACCTTGGTGAAACAGAAATTATTTTCAATATTAAATGTTGTAGCCACATCTTCATGTTATGAAAAATGTTATTTTCATTATGATATTCCTCATGATTTCTTTTTCATGCCTCAAAGTTCTTTTCATGACCTTATTGAAGTATCTCAAGTTCACATGTAAAATGCTTCTCTTGTTCCCCTTATTGGGCCTTCTGCTCACCCTTTCTTTTGATGTATGTCCCAAGGTTATGAGATGTGGTAATGTAACTAGGATGAACTTAAGGAGAATCCTTTCAAGTGTTTATGAAGAATGTTTTATGTTATTTTCATGTATTATGTTCCTTGTTTCCAAGACACTAAACCTTAAAGATCCTCAGTTTTGTATAATGTAATGTATGTTTATGTTATAAAAAGGTGGGATCAATAGTACCCAACATGGGCCTACACCTCGAGATGATGTGGTCTAAATGATATAGTGGGTCACCCATCCCATTAAATGGGAATACATAGAGTTCCCAAAAAATATTGGTGGTCTCATGTCATTCACCCATGTCGGGTACAACATTCCATCTGGTGGGATGTCCACATGTCGCATATTAAAGGAATCAAGGTGAGAAGTGAGAGGTGATATCAAATTTTATTGGTATGAGTCCATATATTGATTAATATTCCAAAATAAAAATTTATTTAAAGGATAATGATCTTAGCAAACAGGCTCAACGGCTCATAGAGAAGCTCCATTTTGGTCCGGAGAAAGATTATCTGGCTACTCTGGCAGATTCAGTGACTCATCTCTCACTCTCCTTCCATTAACTCACTCCCCTACTCTATATATTTGAATGATAACATATTGATACATTTAGAATGTTTACAATGAGGACTTCTTGCTACACATTAATAGAACAAATGGGATCTGGTTGAATAGTTCCATAATTCAGGCACTGCTTAGCCAGGCGCACATCGATGATCCTTTTTTATTATCCAATACATATTTTAGTAAGGAGAAAACTACCAGATTGAAACATGTATTCTGCAATTGATCAGTGGTATTACTAGTTTTTAAATGTACATTTCCTTTATTGGTATTATTACAAGTAGGAAATGATGAAGATGGATCTCTAAGGCTCAGTGTATGACTTTTTTGGTGGGTACGAACAACTGTTTAAGGGCCTACATAGTACTCCACTTCCCCAAGAGGTAGGATTTATCGATTATAACCTGAATCGGTTCCCCATCTTTGTATAACTTGGGGAAAACATTGTTAACAATAACTATATTCCGATGAAAATAAATTATGTTAACATGTAGGTCAGGTTGTCACATGATAGTCCTGAAGTGGAGAGAGCCATACATTCCCCAACCCCAGATATGTATCTAAAGAGATTCTTATTACATTATTCCATATAGCTCTATGATGATCTTGATGAATCTTATTTGGAATGTTTGATGGTAGCCAGTCGATGTAGGGTGCGTAACCTCATTGATAAAATCCAACTCAACCATTAGTCACCACAAATTATTATTGTTTATGTCCTCTCGACCACATGGATAGGTCAAATGATGATCGTAGAGGTAGTGAAGAATCACGTAGATGGTTTGAAAGAAACATGATTGCTGGCATTATGATAGGGACTTCGAATTGTCAATGTTGGAATTTTAATTTTTCTAGAACATGATAGAAAGTTGATCATCAATCAGAGTCTCCAAAAATATTTCTATCTCAGAAGTGAGGCCCTTTTATTTCTCATCTAAAGCTCTATTCAGTTCATGCTGAGATACTTTCAACATCACAGATGTATATTAGTGTGGAAATTGGCTTGATGGTGGAGTAGTTGTTTAATGAGTATAATATTTTTTACATGTCGGGTCATCTCTCAAGGGAGGTACCAACCAAATCATCACACCCTTATAGTACATGGAATCAAAAACTTCACATTTATATTGGAAGAAACCCATTAATAGTGGGACATTGAATTTCTAACCGTATAAAGAATTCATATTAGAAAAAAACAACTCTCCATGATTGTAGGTTGTGGTAGAGAGGGAGACTGGAGATGATGGAGATGGTTGAACCGTGATACCCTAAAAGGGACCCAAGACATCATCCACCAACATGTACTTGCGGATGGGTTATGGGATCCATTGAATCTCACCTTATGGTATGTTAAACTTCACCAATTGGGATCCTTCCCCAAACACTAATGTTTAGTACTCGGGTGATTGTTCCATCATTGAATCACATTCCCCCTCATAATCCTATAAGTTGATTATATTGATGAAGACATGATGATTCCTATAATTTTTCCATTAGTGGATACAATATTTTCATTCTTCCCCAAGATGGTTCTTTAGGGTAGGTTAATTTATTGGCAGGTGTCAGACCTCCATAATAGTGGTGATAGTTTGGTGAGGACATCCACATTGATTAGTTGGATTATGGGGAGGCCCTCTGTATCATTTTTTGTCAGAGTGGGGAGGACCACATTATTGATTAGTGAAGGAGTGGGGAGGACCTCCAATATGGTAACTGACAAACTAGGGAGGATGTATTAATTAGTCGGCTGGAATTTGGGGAAGATTTAATTGCATACTAGTAGTAATGGAATAGAGTGGACCTCCATATTGGAAAACTATAGAATAAAGAGGACCTTCATACTAATTTAAATGGACAAGGGGTGGATATCAATGTCGTGGAGATGGAATATAGAGAATATCTCCATTATTTTTTTAAAATTCATGTGAAGGAACTCCGCATTGAGGGGCGGGAACATGGGGATGGAATCATTTTGGACTGGTGCTAGTGGCATGGTGAGGACCTCCATGTTGGTCGATGTTGATATCATGGGGATGACTTATGTATTGATTGTCGATGAAGTGGAAATGACCTTCACATTTATCGATGATGGTGTAGGGATGAACTTATCTTGAGCAAGGAAGGGTGTTTGGAATACATTTTCACTGATTGGATGTTGCATCTGGATGGCCACCATGTTGAAAGATGACATTGACATGGGGAATACCTCCGTACTAGTTATCGAAATAAGGAGGACCTCTTCCGGAATTGGGGACAACGTGGGCAGAAAGTCCACATGATTTTTGAGAGTATGGAAGATCTATTATTGTGTTGGTGACGGAATAGGCAGAATCTCAACACTAAAATTCATCAGCATGGATTGGACTGTAATGACTATTATTTGTGCTGATGTATGAAAAAGTAATCCAAGCATGATTTTGAGTTCGATGACGTCTTGATACTTGTAAGGGATGGATGAATCTTGACTCATGTATTTTTGGAATATATTATATTGTTCCAGAATTGGAAGGTTCCACATGATCAGTGGATGATTATTCCATTTTTTACACATTCTTCGAGGCATTCACCTGATGTCACTGCCAAGTGTTGTGGACATGGCCTAGTAGAGTAGGTGTATTGTCCACCAGTCCTTTTTCCTGAAGGATTGGTTGTTGCAGGAACTGATGGGGTCTACATGGGAACTTCGTGGTGGGTCCAGGGTAGTAGTCATATCAAGAGTGACTCGGGAATCTCATACCTCCTCATCATAGTGGAGAATGTCATTGCATCACTCTGGGGAGAGGCTCCCAAAGAGTATCTCTCCTATAAAATTGATGGCTGTCTGCATCTGTTTCCCTATGGGGGTGGTTGTGTTAGTGAGGAACCAAATCTTGTAGGTCCTAGTGGGCCACATCCCTTTTTGGAATGTCCCCCACCAGCTCATACCAATATACGAGTGTTTCTATCACCATAATCTGTATGATATTTGAGGGTGAGATGAGGCATGGGAACCAGATATATGTTTTACTAGATGATTGTTTAATACAGGTGGAGTCATTTAGAATTTCCTCGTTATCATTTCTCATTCCCCTACATCTGTATGAGTTCTTTGGTTGATATACTATGTCTAGAATCCAGAATGTAGGTTGATTCAACCATTAGTATGTGTGGACAGTCCCATTACTAGATATCTAAATCCGGTGACATGATAATATATTATGGTATCAAATCCTACTATTCACCATTTTTAGGAGAAGATTTTTGTGTCATGTTCACCATTTATGTTTCAAATGTTCCCACTAGGTCCAACTCTATCATGTTAATGTGCATTGGCATGCTTGTTACCTCACATTCTTACATTACAAATGTGAGAAGCATCCATGACTTTGAAAAATGATGTTTATAACTTGAGGGAATTAATATTATTGGAAGGTATTTCCTCCATCAATGGGTTTCTACATGGACCATGATTCCTAGTCTGGGTCTCCCACATAGTCTTCTCTCATTGTTTTAGAACTCAGTCCTTACGACATCCCTTGGTGGACACTAATTAATTACATTACTTCTATTTGGATATTTTAGTGGCTCTGGACAAGGAAGCAACCCATTTCATGGAGTGTTTTCACATGGTAACCACTATCAAGTTTGGATTTTGGGGGAATTCATCACTGGTATTCTTCTTATTTGGTGGTAATCCAATGGTGGTATTTTAGGACCAAAACACAAGCCATCCCGTATTGATCATGAGATATCTAATGAATATGGTGTACATTTTCCATGACATTCCCTTACAGAATTCCAAAATTTTAAAGAGGTAACTAACCCCATGGATACATATCTTTCAAGGATATCACCATATGTTTTCCATTTCATACATGAGGTTTTATTCACATTATATGTTTAATATCTAGTGTAGATCTAGTGGATTGATCAAAAAACATCATCGATGCAGATCAAAGAGGTATATCCATTGGTGGGAAGATATATCGCCAATAGGTTTAATAGTGGATGGATCCAAATTACCCATAAGGGTGGATATGGGAGTTGTTTCCCACAAAGGGATGATATCATACCATGAAGGTTGATCTTAACCCCAAGATAGATTCATCACGGACGTATGTCCTTATGAGGGACAACCTAAACGTTTTGATGATGCATGGATCCAAATGCCCCATAGAGGGGGATCTGGCACATGTGCCTCATAAAGGGAAGATTTCATAACATGAATGTTGATCATAAGACCCTTATAGGTGGATCAATGAGGTATATATATAAGAGGGATCACCTGAATAGTTTACAGTTGGACGAATTAGAATTCCCCAAAGAGGCAGTTTCGAGCGGTGTGTCCCATAAAGGGATGATCTCATACTATGAATGCTGATCAGAAAACCCTTTGAGTTGGGTAATGTATGGAAATACCTTGGGGTATATCCTTAATGGTTTTCCAAGGGATGGATCAGAGTACCCCTAGAGCCAGATCATGGGGGAGTATCCCATAAAAGAAAATTTTTCACACCATGAATGCTGATGGTAACACCCATGAAGGTGGATCAAAATGGTACTTCCCTAGGAGGGAGAACCTGAATTTGTTTCTAATGGGTGGATTAGAATGACCCATATAGATGGATATTATATGTATTCCCCATAATGTAATGATGTCACACCAGGAATTTTTATTAGGACACCCCTAGAGGTGGATCAAGGATGTACATCCCTATGTGGGAGATCTTGAAAGGTTTACAAATGGATGGATCTGAACACCTAATAGAGATGGTTCTGGGAGTTGTGTCTCATAATGAGAAGATGTGACACCATGATGGTTGATACAAAAATCCATATATGTGGATCAAGTAGGTATGTCACTAAGAAGGGGAACATGAATGGCTTACATTAGGTTGGGATTTAACCTATTACAGGCATCCAACATTCCCTATATAGAAGACATGGATGGAAACTCATGTTGTTTGATGTATTAGTTTTAAGGACATTTGAATGGACCAGTCTATGTATATTAACGTTATACATTAACGATTCTTAGGTTTCAAAGGATCATTGAAGAGGTATGGTGTGGGGATTTCTCTTGGAAGATACACTTCACAAGGGTATGTTTAATAAATTGTCATTTTTTGGGGATTTATCAATGATTTTCATGAAGGTACTTGAGGATAAGAGGTATGACAGGTGAGGGGAATAATTGTAATGAGTATGTGTAATAGGAAATATAAGGATGAATGTGGATGTTGGGGTTGGAAATTTAATAGGCTTCCTATGTATCTTAGTTTGTTAGGAATAAAATCCCAAATAGATTTGAATTGGTTGGGGATTATACCTATGGAGAATGAGGCCTATTAGAGAATTTGGATGGGGATTATGCATGGAGGAATCCCATATAATGCGCAAGGTTGTTGGGGATTACACATAGGAGTGGCTCATTAGATAGTAGGTTGGGGATTATATCTATAGAGAAGGACCATGATGGAGGTTGGATGTATTTCATGATCACCACTAACCTCTATTCCCATTTGAGTCATCCTTGGTTTGAGAACCAAATGGATGTAGTAAATCCAATTCTCAAGTTATGAAAGTAGTGTCAACATGTGATGGTGTGGGGATTACACATGGAAGATTTCAATCGAGAATATCATTCCATGTGGTAAGGATCTCATTCAATGTGGGGATGATATTATTCCATATGAAGTTAGGTGGTGTGTGTACCATCACATTCCACTCAAACATGACGAATCATTTTATTATTACACAGGGTGAGGCCATAATTTAATATCATCTGATGAGGATGTTGGGACAAGGTAATTTGATGTCATATATTTCGAATGTGGGGGTCTCACTCCTCATTCCTTAAGCATACATGAACATATATCATGCACATATAGGAGTGGAATGACTTTATAAATTGTATGTTTTAATTATGGAATGGATTTCCCAATGAAAATTTCAAACATTATAATTTATATGATGAGATGAAATAGGAATTACAGTACATGTGATGAGAAGAAGAAGGTATGTAGGAGTCTCTAGAAAAACATGAAGTGGAGTGGGCCATAATAATGTGTGGGACATGTCCCATTGGGACTCAGGGTTTGAATGAACCAATCCTGGATGGGTTCTAGGGCTCTAGGAACTCAACCTTCATGAATAGTTATGAACAGATGGGAGGAAACATATGGAGGTCCTACTGTGAGGATTCATAGTGATTAGGGCTTCTCAAAGAGTTGTTTTTGCGAATCTACTTTTCTTTTTAGAGGCTAGGGACTTCAAAAATTTGTAGGCTTCAGGATTCATGGTGAATGTACTTTAGGATAATGTCTTGGTTCATGAGAAGTGTTTTTTGTGAAGGTTCCTCATAATGTAGTTTTTTCTTTTCTAATGTAATATAAAATCAGAAAAGAAATTCCCACTTATGGGGTAAGATTTCAAGGACAAATTAATTGGGATCTTATGATGCTCATTTACCCTGGAAGATCCATTTTTTTTCTAGTTTATGATGATTTGGAGGTTTATTAATAGGAAAAAATTAAGAAGGTGAAATTTGGGTCACTGTTTCCTAAAATAGTGGAATAGAATGTAATCTATAGGAAAGGTGTTACATAAAAATTTGAATTCACTCATGAGGAATTTGAGGGAATCGTGAATGGTAACAACTATATTGGAATAAAAAAGGATGACAATAAACCGTTAATGTGGTTATGAAGTGTTGTCGTAATCATGAAGGATCACCATCATGGCTTCATGCTTTGACAAAGAAGACTTCATGGTTAGGGATCTTCATGAGCACAAGTCATGTTATTAATATTTTCATGACTTATTATATACTCCCTTTACTTATTTTATATGAAATTTGCATAATTTCTGTGAAATATTAATGTTTTAATATTAAGTATAATTTTTGAGCAATTTTAGAAGTAGTCCAATTGAGTCAGTTTAATGTTTTAATAATAAATATCACTATACTAATACAAATTTTGTGGTTCATGTTTTTTAGGATTCTCCTTTCAACATATAAACATTTCATTAGAAGGTACCATGAACCAATTCTTCCATTTTAAGGGTCATATGGTCCTCACAAACAAGACCAAAGAATCTGTGAACAAACTAGACCAGCCCTAAAGATTGATTTACTGGGCTCAATCCAGAAGTCTAAAAACATTAACTCTCCACAATAATTAGGGGGACACTACATGTCATCTTGGATAAATATTTCAAGGCCCAAATCTATGAACAAGGGGCCCAAATGACGCTTTGAAGTCTAGCCCACCATTCTGGCTGAGAATTAAAATAAGTATATTATGCATGGAATATCTCATGATGTAAGCATAAAATAGAGATGACATTTTGCAGTGTGAAGGAGGAGATATAGGAGGCCGACTTTTTTGAAGAATCCATTCGTATTTGAAATCATCTTCATATTAAAAATCCCTTTCACATTCTGGACATCAAAAATACTTGATTGAAATGGATAGTTCTACTTTGTTTAGTCAACCGGCCATAACGATTGATCCTTAATTACAAATGACTCCAAATTTAGATATTTCTCAGAAAACATTAATGTATACAACTTTTAAGAAGGATATTTCTCGAGAATCGGCAGTGTGGATGTCCATATCTACGAGCCAAGTGGAGGGGTATTTCTGGATTGTAAACAGTCTACAACCTTGGGCTATAAATATATCCCCTCCTATCCTTTCAAAATGGTTGGCATTTGAGAAGAGAGGAGAACATATTGGAACGACCAAAGACTTTCCAAAGGCTTTGGAGTACCTTCCATTCTCATGTTTTCACTTGAGAGACCTTTCCTACTCTCTATGTTTTCACTTACTTTTGTGTTCTTCATTTTTATAATTTTGTATGTCCTTTCTTGTGTAATTCTATTTTAATGCAAGTTTCTTCTTAAATATCTCTTATTATCCTCCACCTTATTTATTTTTATATTAATGTTCTTAAAATAGTTTAAATTCAGTTAAATATCCTTCCCTTATTTTGCATCCTCATTCAATCAAAAATCTGTTTTTAATTATCATCATTGTTCGTGTGTGTGTGTGTTCGACGTGCCACTCTTTTCTAACCCCTTTCTTTTTCTTCTATTCTTAATTTAAAATAATAATTATTATAAGCAGAATATTAAACACTCAATTGGGTGAGTAAATATCTCATTGGGGTGAGTCAAAATTTAGGGCTGTTAAGTGATTGAGAGTATTTGCTCGATGAGTATTCATTAATTTTACATTGTGTATGTTGGACTTAATATGTCATGGATTAATGACATATTTTGTTTAGAATGTGGTTTCCATGGATCATTGGAACCATAAATACACTACCATAAACAAGTAATTATTGATTTTAGATTCCTAGTTAAGTTAAGGCTTGGATTAAAGCATTAAAACTTAGGAATTCTAATCGACGCCAACTTGTGAAGTGGGTTTTAATTTAAATGAAATATAAAGCAAAGATCAAGGATTTCACAAGCTTAACTCCCTAATAATGAACTCACCCCAATCATTATCAATTTCATAAATCAATCATAATAAATTAGTCATTTCAATTATGTTCTGCAATCAAAACCCCCCAATCAGAATACAATCAACTAAAAACAAACGACTATTTCAAAGTATCATCGCCGAGGATTCAACCCGAGTGCTACCATACACATTAGCAGAGCACCGAATCTTTGACCGGTCAATAGGCGACAATCATCCATGTGTTTCAAATGGCGCCATTGCCGGGGATAGTTCTTTATGTAGTCATTAGTTTCTGATTATTGTAAAAAAACCCAAAAAAATAAAATTTAAAAAAAATTGAAAAAAACACAAAGAAAAACCCATCTTCCTCTTAAAAATCATAAACTGAAAAAAATACAAAGAAAACCCCATCTTCCACTTTCTTAAAAAATATCTCTGAATGCCCCAAAGCTTTCCAAAAAATCCCTCAGATTTTTTTGACCCTGAAATTGATCAAACACTTCTCCAACTTAGGAGGAACATAAGAGATAATCAAATAATTGAAGAACCAGTCCTTGTCCAACCAGTTGAATTAGAAATTTCCAATCCTAGGGAACAAACCCTTAAAGAACTTGCTTCCCCTGATATGAATTACCAACCTATTGGTATTCAATATCCAAACATAGAGGCTGACTTTGAACACAAATCTTTTTTGATTCATCTTCTTCCTTATTTCCACGGGCTTGCCGGTGAGGATCCACATCTCCACCTTAAAGAGTTTCAAGTGGTGTGCCCTACCATGAAGCCTCAAGGGGTTTCTGAAGAACAAATCAAACTCTGAGCATTCCCTTTCTCCCTAGTTGACGCTGCAAATTCATGGCTCTAATACCTTCGTCATGGTTTCATAACCACATGGAATGACATGAAGCAGATTTTCAGAGAAAAATTATTTCCTACTTCTCATATTGCTTCTATCCGAAAGGAAATAAGTGGTATTCGTTAGTTCCCAAGTGAATCACTCCATGAGTACTGGGAGAGGTTCAAAAATATTGTTGAAACCTACCCACATCATCAAATCCCTGACCAACTCTAGATCCAATACTTCTATGAGGGGTTATTGGCTATCGAGCGAACCCTAATAGATTCTGAAAGTGGTGGTTCTCTGGTTGATAAAACCCCTACAGCTGCAAGAGATCTCATAAGTAACGTGGATGCAAACACACAACAATTTCATACTCGATCACATGCTCAAGTCAAACAATACCAATATAATCAATCAATTGAACCGAACAAAATGACTTAGTGGATGAGTGAACTTACAGGTCTTGTGCGACAACTAGTTGTGGCTATCAAATCCCCAGCCTCTTCTTCTCCACAATCAATGTTTCCTGGACCTGTCAAAAACTATGGAATCTGCAACTCTCCATCTCATCCAACTGACACATGTCCACAACTTAAAGAGGATCAATCCGATTCATCTAGAACAATGGAGCTCAGTGCAGCATATGCTCAACAGAACACCAACCCTCTACTATTAGGTCAGTTTGTTAGAAACTTCAACCAACCTCACTCTGAGCCCTTCTCTTCTTCCTATAACCAAGGCCTTAGGTATGGTAATCCCATATCTCATTCCCCTCAGTTCCCTCCTCAAAACCCAAACCAGTTTCAATATGTTCAAGGTGTTGGTAACTTCCATTAACCTTTCCTTTTGTTCCTCAACCTCAAAGGAACAACCATCCTCCTGGATTCCATCATCCTAGTGAGCCTTCACAATTCCAAAACCAATATAATCGATTTCCCAAGAACCAAAATCAAGGCAATCCCAATCCAGGAGAACCCTCTTCTTCCAAGCAACCATGGGAATGCGCATTGGAAGATCTTTCCTCCTTCACCCGTTCTAGCCTTAAAAACATTGAAACTCAAATAGTCCAATTTGCATCCCACATGAGCCAGCAACAACAATCAAATTTGTCCCAACTCCCAGCTCAACCATTACCCAACCCCAAGGGTAATGTATGTGCAATTGCACTTAGATCGGGAAAGCAACTTGATATTCCTCAAATTAAATCCTCAAAACCTCCTTTGAATATTGAACTAGAAAATGAAAAGAAAAAGAAAATTGAAAAGTAATCTGAATCCATTCCATCACCTCCTTCCATTCCACTTAGGAATCCAATTCCTTTTCCTCAAGCTGTTTCTAAGACAAGGAAGTCCTTTGAACCTGATCCTGAAATGCTTGACATGTTTAGACATGTTGAAATCAACACTCCCCTCTTATATACCATAAAACAAATTCCTAAATATGCCAAGTTTCTCAAGGAGCTGTGTACCCACAAGAGGCAACTTAGGACATTTGAAAATGTTTCCACTCAGTAGTCCATACCCATTAAGTGCAATGATCCAGGTACCTTTACTGTTCCTTGCCAAATTGGAAGTTCCAACTTTGATGATGCACTCATAGAACTAGGATCCCCAATTAATGTCATGCCTAAATCCATATTCTCCAACATGGTCTAGGTCCCTTGCACCCAACGGGTGTTGTCATTCAGTTATCCAATCGAAGCACAACTAGTCCTGAGGGAATAATTGAGGATGTCCTTGTTTGAGTAAATGATCTTATCTTCCCAGCCGACTACTATTTCCTTGACATGGAAGATGAGACAACTTCTTGAAAATCTCCTATGATTCTAGGAATACCATTCTTAATGACATCTAAAACAAAAATTGATGTCCACACTGGCATCTTATCCATGGAATTTGGCGACCAAATAGTCAGGTTCAATATTTTTCAATCCATGCAATACCCATTAGAGAAACATTCTGTATTCTCTATCCATGTTTCTGAAACTCCTTTTGAGAGTGTGTTGAATCCTAATCCATCATGTTCTTCCTGTTCTACTAATAGGGGAGTTTGTGAATATTTCATCCTCATTAACCAAGTGATTAATGGTGAAATTTATATTGAAATTACAAATGAAAACTCCATTGATCTAAAGGATCTTGAAAACTCTTTGGAATCTCATCTCACCTCTGACCTCCAATGCTCCAACATGGATGGTAATGAGGAAAATGAACTAGAATGCTCATTTGTTGATTTAGATACGATTATCCCACATTCATCCATTCCTATCCATGATTCTGAAAATTCTGTTATATGTGAAGTGAACCTTGAACCAATGTGTTCATATTTTCCTGATGGTAGTGATGTTTGTGATATTTTTACCCTAATTAATAAAGTCATCCCTGGTGAGGCTGAAATTGACCATTCTTTGGCAAACAACATTTGAATAAAGGATATTGAAAATTTTATTCAGTCATATGAGCCCAATGATCCACATTACTCTACATCGGTAAGTGATGAAATAAATGAGTAAAAAACAATTGGAATCTCATACTCTGCTTTTGTGTTATCTGATCCTTACATAAATGAACCATCAGAATTGATCCATCTTCATAAATTTCAAATAATAGACAACCATCACTTTGTGGATAAAATCATTTCTTAGTTTGAAGACCAAAGTGAGGATAGAAATATTCTCTTTCCCACCCCATTGAATTGCAAGCACACCAACAAGGATGGGAAGAAATTATCCAATGAAACATCAGGCCTCCCAAAGAAAAGGTTTTTCTGGAAGCACACTGGTGTTGAGAAAATACGATGGCCACCGTCAGACTATGGGTAGTCCACTGCAATTGTCCAACTGTAGACAAATAAATGCAGCGCTTCTTGGGAGGTATCATCCCACTGTCCTGGAACCACCTCGACTACCACCGAATCCCCAAATTCTCTAGCCGACCCACCAGTAGATGGAGATGGAAACCCACCAAATCCAAACCAGGGGGCACCTCTTTACCTTTAACTCTCTCTCTCTATCTCTTAATCTATCTGCCTCTTTCTTCTTCTTCTTCTCTCCTTCATTTTTTACCACTTTATTTCCAACCCTTTTTTTCTCTTTCTCTCTTGTGAGGGTGTGTATTTTTAAAAAAACCTTAAAAACTAAAAAAAACCAAAAAACACAATCACTTAAAAAAATAAAAAAAAGAGTCATGCTTACTCACCATCGAGTTTTGAAATTCTGTCCAACCATTTTGGGGAGTTAACAGACATTTTTTCATCTCAAAGATTTGTTATTTTCATCATGAATTTGGATAAAGAATTATGTGTCAAAATTAACAAATTTTGAATACTCAATTTTTGGACATGGAAAATGGTTTTCCCAAACCGTGAGAACAAAAATTTGATTTCATGCCATGGCCACCTATGACCATCTATTCTAAATGTGTGTTTTTCACCACCATTTGTGATTCTTGAGTTTGTTGACCTTCGAGCTGAATTCCCTGCCTTATTGGGAATTAATATGATATAGGCATTTTCTGAACCACATGAGAATCACAATAGCCAAATAGCCTCCCATTTACCTTACATTAATCCTCCTTTTGAAAGCCCCTTCGAGCCTATGAAAACCTTTTCATTGATAGCCACATTACAATCACAATACCTTATTCCACCCAATATCAACATGGATTTTCATTGCATAAGTTTTTGAAATTTATGTCTGGGGTGGAATGGATTTCATTTTTGGGTATCATTTCCTTACTTTATGGTGTCTTATCATATTCTTGGCAGAAAGTATCCATTTTATTGTGGGGGGGAGGTTGTTATTTAGTGGTATTTGGGAATGTATTGTAAAAATGATATTGAAAAGTGTTCAAAAAATTTATTCATATAAAATAAAAAAAATGAAAAAAATGAAAAAATGGGTTGTGTCTTGGGTAGGTCAAAAATCACTCTTCCTCAACCTTTGATCTTGTTATAAATATTACAATTACTGATGTGAAAAGATCAAAAATGGGTTGGTATATGAGTGTTAAATCTATTTCATGGTCAACTTTCGAATAATGAAAGAAAAAAATGGAAAAGAAAAAAAGAACAATTGCATTATATTCATATTGGGAGAAGTTTTTTGTTTTGTAAATATTAAATCTTATCATTACCTTCATATTTTATTCCTCTGTTGTGTCTTTCTTCACACAATCATTCCCTTTTAAATATGTGTTTTCATTTCCTTCGATGTTTTATTTCATAAAATTTGTGCATTTCTTTTCCCATTATGGTATTTTACCCCTCTTTCTACTCTTTTGGATAAAATATTCCTACCATCCCATAGCAATAGGAAAACCCTTAAAAGGACCTCATGATTCTTGTGCACTTTGGATAGGGATATAAAGCTGAGAGCTCTTTTCAAAGTCTAATATTTTCACTTTTGGTTGGTGAAAGAGTGAACCTCCATAAATAAATGTTATCATCTTGAGAGGTGTGAGTTTTGAGTGTCCATATTTTCCATTTATAAATTTGAGCATTAAAAATGAATTAGGTTTGGAACATTGTTTCTGTAAAAATTGGTTTTGGATTTCAAAAAGGATGGGTGAAATAGTCTAAACCTCCCCTGATTGGAGAAAACAAAATTTTAAAATCTGTTGGTCAGTAAAAATGATTTTTTTATGTTTTTATATTTGTTTCACATGAGGACATGCACAAAACTAAGTGTGGGGGAGTTGATGTTATTAATATTTTCATGACTTATTATATACTCCCTTTACTTATTTTATATGAAATGTGCATAATCTGTGTGAAATATTATTGTTTTAATATTATGTATAATTTTTGAGCATTTTTAGAAGTAGTCCAATTGAGTCAGTTTAATGTTTTAAAAATAAATATCTCTATACTGATCCAAATTGTGTGGTTCATGTTTTTTAGGATTCTCCTATCAATATATAAACATTTCATTAGAAGGTACCATGAACCAATTCTGCCATTTTAAGGGTCATATGGTCCTCACAAACAAGACCAAAGAATCTGTGAACAAACTGGACCAGCCCTAAAGATTGATTTATTGGGCTCAATCCAGATGTCCAAAAACATTAACTCTCCACAATAATTCGGGTGACACTACATGTCATCTTGGATAAATATTTCAAGGCCCAAATCTCTGTACAAGAGGCCCAAATGACGCTTTGAAGTCCAGCCCACCATTCTGGCCGAGAATTAAAATTAGTATAGTATGCATGACATATCTCATGATTTAAGCATAAAATAGAGATGAGATTATTCAGTGTGAAGGAGGATATAGAGGTGGACGACTTTTTCGAAGAATCCATTCGGATTTGAAAGCATTTTAATATTCAAAAACCCTTTCACATTATGGACATCAAAAATACTTGATTGAAATGGAAAGTTTTACTTTGTTTAGTCAACCAGCCATAATGATTGATCCTTAATTCCAAATGACTCTAAATTTAGACATTAGTCATCATAATTTAATATATACAACTTTGAAGTAGGATATTTCTCGAGAATCGGCTATGTGGATGTCCATATCTGCGAGCCAAGTGGAGGGGTATTTCTGGATTGTAAACAGTCCACAACCTTGGGCTATAAATACATCCCCTCCTCTCCTTTCAAAATGGTTGGCATTTCAGAAGAGAGGAGAACATATTGTAATGACCAAATCCCTGAAAAAGGATTTGGAGGACCTTCCATACTCATGTTTTTACTTGATAGACCTTTCTTCTTCTCTATGTTTTCACTTACTTTTGTGTTCTTCATTTTTGTAATTTTGTAAGTCCTTTCTTTTGTAATTCTGTTTTAATGAAAATTTCTTCTTAAATATCTCTTATTCTCCTCCACCTTCTTTATTTTAATATTAATGTTCTTAAAATAGTTTAAATTTAGTTAAATAACCTTCCCTTATTTTGCATCCTCATTCAATCAAAAATCTATTTTTAATTATCATTATTGTTCGTGTGTGTGTGTGTTCGACGTACCACTATTTTCTAATCCCTTTATTTTTCTTCTATTCTTAATTTAACATAATAATTATTATAATCATAATATTAAACACCAAAATTGGTGAGAAAATATCTCATTGGGGTGAGTCAAAATTTAGGGATGTTATGTGATTGAGAGTATTTGCTCGATGAGTATTCATTAATTTAACATTGTGTATGTTGGACTTAATATGTCATGGATTAATGAAATATTTTGTTTAAAATGTGGTTTCCATGGATCATTGGAACCATAAATACAAAACCATAAACAAGTACTTATTTTTTTTAGAATCCTAGTTAATTTAAGGCTTGGATTAAAGCTTTAACACTTAGGAATTCTAATAGACGCCAACTTGTGAAGTGGGTTTTAATTTAAATGTAATATAAAGCAAAGCTCAAGGATTTCAGAAGCTTAACTCCCTAATAATGAACTCACCCCAATCATTATCAATTTCTCAAATCAATCAAAATCAATTAGTCATTTCAATTAAGCTCTGCAATCAAAACCCCCCAATCAGAATACCATCAAATAAAAACAAACAACTATTTAAAAGTATCATCACCGAGGATTCAACCCGAGTGCTGCTATACACATTAGCAGAGCACCAGAACTTTGACCGGTCGATAGGCGACAATAGGCCATGCGTTTCAAATGGCGCCATTGCCGGGGATAGTTCTTTATGTAGTCATTAGTTTATGATTATTGTAAAAAACCCCCAAAAAACAAAATTTAAAAAAAAATTGACAAAAAAACACAAAGAAAAACCCTTCTTCCTCTTAAAAAAAATAAAATGAAAAAAATACAAAGATAACCCCATCATCCTCTTTCTTCAAAAATATCTCTTAATGCCCCATAGCCTTCCAAACAATCCCTCATATTTGTATGACCCTGAAATTGATCAAACACATCGCTAACATAGGAGGAACATAAGAGATAATCAAATAATTCAAGAACCAGTCCTTGTCCAACCAGTTGAATTAGAAATTGTCAATCTTAGGGAACAAAACCTTAAAGAGCTTGCTTCCCCTGATATGAACTAACAACATCATGGTATTCAATATCCAAACATAGAGGTTGACATTGAACTCAAATCTGTTTTGATTCATCTTCTTCCTCATTTCCACGGGCTAGCCGGTGAGGATCCACATCTCCACCTTAAAGTGTTTCAAGTGGTTGCTCTACCATGAAACCTCAATGGGTTTCTAAAGAACAAATCAAACTCCGAGCATTCCCTTTCTTCCTAGATGACATTGCAAAGTAATGGCTCTAATACCTTCCTCCTGGTTTCATAACCACATGGAATGACATGAAGCGGCTTTTCATAGAAAAATTATTTCCTGCTTCTCACACATATTCTATCCGAAAGGAAATAAGTGGTATTCATTAGTTCCCAAGTGAATCACTCTATGAGTACTGGGAGAGGTTCAAAAATATTGTTGCATCCTGGCCACATCATTAAATCCCTGACCAACTCTTGATCCAATACTTTTATGAGGGGTTATTGGTTATGGAGAGAACCCTCATAGATGCCACATGTGGTGGTGCTCTGGTTGATAAAACTCCTGCAGCTGCAAGAGTTCTCATAAGTAACATGGATGCAAACACAAAACAATTCCATACTCGAGCACATTCTCAAGTCAAAAAGCCCAAGATAATCAATCAATTGAATCGAACAAAATGACCGAGTGGATAAGTGAACTTACAGGTCTTGTGTGACAACTAGTTGTGGCTAACAAATACCCAACCTCTTCTTCCCCGCAATCAATGTTTCTTGGACCTGTCAAAAACTGTGGAATCTACAACTCTCCATCTCATCCAACTGACACATGTCCACAACTTCAAGAGGATCAATCTGATTCATATGGAAAAATGGAGCTCAATGCAGCATATGCTCAACAGAACACCAACCCTCAACTATTTGGTCAGTTTGTTAGAAACTTCAACCAACCTCTGATCCCTTCTCTTCTTCCTATAACCAAGGCCTTAGGTATGGTAATCCCATATCTCATCCCCCTCAATTCCCTCCTCAAAACCCAAAACAGTTTCAATATGTTCAAGGTGTAGGTAACATCCATTAACCTTATCCTTTTGTTCCTCATCCTCAACGGAACATCCCTCGTCCTGGATTCCATCATCCTAGTGAGCCTTCCCAATTCCAAAACCAATACAATCAATTTCCCAAGAACCAAAATCAAGGAAATCCCAATCCAGGACAAGCCTCTTCTTCCAAGAAACCATGGGAATGTGCATTGGAAGATCTTGCCTCCTTCACCCGTTCTAGCCTTAAAAACATTGAAACTCAAACAGGTCAACTTGCATCCCACCTGAGCCAGCAACAACAATCAAATTCGTCCCAACTCCCAGCTCAACCATTACCCAACCCCAAGGGTATTGTATGTGCAATTGCACTTAGATCAGGAAAGAAACTTGATATGCCTCAAATTAAATCATCAAACCCTCTTTTGAATGTTGACCTAGAAAATGAAAAGAAAAAGAAAATTGAAAAGGAATCTGAATCCATTCCATCACCTCCTTCCATTCCACTTAGGAATCCAATTCCTTTTCCTAAAGCTATTTCTAAGACAAGGAAGTCCTTTGAACCTGATCCTGAAATGATTGACATGTTTAGACATGTTGAATACAACATTCCCCTCATAGATACCATAAATCAAATTCCTAAATATTCCATGTTTCTCAAGGAGTTGTGTACCCACAAGAGGAAACTTAGGACCTTTGAAAATGTTTCCACCCAGCAGTCCATACCCATTAAGTGCAAAGATCCGGGTACCTTTACGGTTCCAAGCCAAATTGGAATTTCCAACATTGATGATACACTCATAGAACTAGGATCCCCAATTAATGTCATGCCAAAATCCATATTATCCAACCTTGGTCTAGGTCCCTTGCACCCAACGAGTGTTGTCATTTAGTT
Organism: Viscum album; assembly: GCA_963277665.1. NCBI lineage: Eukaryota > Viridiplantae > Streptophyta > Magnoliopsida > Santalales > Viscaceae > Viscum > Viscum album. Next base: position 1,455,878,941 of record OY728120.1, read on the forward strand.
AGCCAATCGAAGCACAGCCAGTCCAGAGGGAATAATTGATGATGTCCTTCTTCGAGTAAATGATCTTATCTTCCCAGCCGAATACTATTTCCTTGACATGGAAGGTGAGACAACTTCTTGCAAATATCCTATGATTCTAGAAACACCATTCTTTATGACATATAAAACTAAAATTGATTTCCACGCTGGCATCTTATCCATGGAATTTGCCGACCAAATCGTCAGGTTCAATATTTTTCAATCCATGCAATACCCATTAGAGAATCATTCTGTATTCTCTATCCATGTTTTTGAAACTCCTTTTGAGTGTGTTTTTAATCCTAATCCATCATGTTCTTCCTGTTCTACTAATAGAGGAGTTTGTGAATATTTCATCCTCATTAACCAAGTGATTAATGGTGAAATTTATATTGACATTACAAATGAAAACTCCATTGATCTAAAGGATCTTGAAAACTCTTTGGAATCTCATCTCACCTCTGACCTCCAATGCTCCAACATGGATGGTAATGAGGAAAATGAACTTGAATGTTCATTTGTTGATTTAGATACGATTATCCCACATTCATCCATTCCTATCCATGATTCGGAAAATTCGGTTATATGTGAAGTGAACCTTGAACCAATGTGTTTATATTGTCATGATAGTAGTGCTTTTTGTGATATTTTTAACCTAATTAATAAAGTGATCACTGGTGAGGTTGAAATTGACCATTCTTTGGCAAACAACATTTGAATAAAGGATATTGATAATTTTATTCAGTCATCCGACTCCAATGATCAACATTACTCTACATCGGTAAGTGATGAAATAAATGAGTCAAAAAAATTGGAATATCATACTCTGCTTTAGTGTTATCTGATCCTTACATAAATGAACCATCAGAATTGATCCATCTTCCTAAATTTCAAAGAATAGACAACCATCACTTTGCGGATAAAATCATTCCTTAGGTTGAAGACCAAAGTGAGGATAGAAATATTCCCTTTCCAACCCCATTGAATTGCAAGCACACCAACAAGGATGGGAAGAAATTATCCAATGAATAATCAGGCCTCCCAATGAAAACGTTTTTCTGGAAGCACAATGGTGTTGAGAAAATACGATGGCCACCGTCAGACTATGGGTAGTCCACTACAATTGTCCAACTGTAGACAAATAAATGTAGTGCTTCTTGGGAGGTATATTCCCACTGTCCTGGAACCACCTTGACTTCCACCGAATCCCCAAATTCTCTAGCTGACCCACTGGTAGATGGAGATGGAAACCCACCAAATCCAAACCAGGGGGCACCTCTTTACCCTTAACTATCACTCTATCTCTTCATCTCTCTACCTCTTTCTTCTTCTTCTTCTCTCCTTCATTTTTTACCACTTTTTTTCCAACCCTTTTTTTCTCTTTCTCTCTTGTGGGGGTGTGTATTTTAAAAAAACCTTAAAAACTAAAAAAAAACCAAAAAACACAATCACTTAAACAAATAAAAAAGGAGTCATGCTTACTCACCATCGAGTTTTGAAATTTTGTCCAACCATTTTGGGGAGTTAACAGACATGTTTTCATCTCAACTATTTTTTATTTTCATCTTGAATTTGGATAAAGAATTTTGTGTCAAAATTAACAAATTTTGAATGCTCAATTTTTGTATTCGGAAAATGGTTTTCCCAAACCTTGAGAATAAACATTTGCTTTCATGCCAAGGCCACCTATGACCATCTATTCAAAATGTGTGTTTTCACCACCATTTGTGATTCTTGAGTTTGTGGAACTTCGAGCTGAATTTCCTGCCTTATTGGGCATTAATATGATAGAGGCCTTTTCTGAACCACTTGAGAATCACAATAGCCAAATAACCTCCCATTTACCTTACATTAATACTCCTTTTGAAAGCCCCTTCAAGGCTATGAAAACCTTTTCTTTGATAGCCACATTACAATCACAATACCTTGTCCCACCCAATATCAACATGGATTTTCATTGCATAAGTTTTCGAACTTTAAGTTTTGGGGGTAATGGATTTCATTTTTGGGTATCATTTCCGTAATTTCTGGTGTCTTATCATATACTTCGGGGAAAGAATCCATTTTATTGTGGGGGGGGTTTATTTAGTGGGATTTGGGATTTTATTGTAAATATGATATTGAAATGTGTTCAAAACTTTTTTTCAAATAAAATCAAAAAAATGAAAAAATGAAAAAATGTGTTGTGTCTTGGGTAGGTAAAAAATCACTCTTCCTCAACCTTTTATCTTGTTATAACTATTACAATTAGTGTCGTGAAAAGATCAAACATGGGTTGGGATATGAGTGTGAGATCTGTTTCAAGGTCAACTTTCGAATAAAGAAAGAAAAAAAATAACACTTGCATTATATTCTTATTGGGAGATGTTTCTTGTTTTGTAAATATTCAATCTTCTCATTACCTTCATATTTTCTTCCTCTGTTCTGTCTTTCTTCACACAATCATTCCCTTGTAAATCTGTGTTTTCATTTCCTTCCATGTTTTATTTCATAAAATTTGTGCATTTCTTTTCCCATGATAGTATTTTACCCCTATTTCCACTCTTTTGAATACAATATTCCTACCATCCCATAGATATAGAAAAACCCTTAAAAGGACCTCGTGATTCTTTTGCACTTTGGATAGGGATTTAAATCTGAGAGCTCTTTTCAAACTCTATGATTTTCACATTTGGTTGGTGAAAGAGTGAACCTCCATAAATAAATGTTATCATCTTGTGAGGGGTGAGTTTTGAGTGTCCATATTTTCCATTTATAAATTTGAGAATAAAAAATGAATTAGGTTTGGAACATTGTTTCTATAACAACTTGTGGTGGATTTCAAAATGGATGAGTGAAATAGTCTAAACCTCCCCTGATTGGAGAAAACATAATTTTAAAATCTGTTGGTGACTAAAAATGATTTTTTTGTGTTTTTATATTTGTTTCAAATGAGGACATGTACAAAACTAAGTGTGGGGGAGTTGATGTTATTAATATTTCCATGACTTATTATATACTCCCTTTACTTATTTTATGTTAAATGTGCATAATTTATGTGAAATATTAATGTTTTAATATTATGTATAATTTTTGAGCATTTTTAGAAGTAGTCCAATTGAGTAAGTTTAATGTTTTAATAATAACGATCCCTATACTGATCCAAATTGTGTAATTTTTCTTTTTTAGGATTCTCCTTTAAATATACAACATTTCATTAAAAGGTACCATGAGACAATTATTCCATTTGAAGGGTCATATGGTCCTCACAAACAAGACCACAGAATCTGTGAACAAACTGGACCAACATTGAATATTGATTTATTGGGCTCAATCCGGAATTCCAAAAACATTAACTCTTTACAATAATTCGGGGGACGCAATGTTTCATCTTGGATAAAAATTTCCAGGCCCAGATATAAGTAAAAGGGGCCCAAATAAAGCTTTGAAGTACAACCCACCATTCTGGTCAAGAATTAAAACCTGTATAGTATGCATGACATATCTCATGCTTTAAGCATCAAATCGATCTTATATTATGCAGTGTGAAATAGGACATATAGAAGGCCGACTTTTTTGAATAACCCATTCGGATTTGAAGGCATCTTCATATTCAAAAACCCTTTCACATTATGGACTTCAAAATGAATGGATTGAAATGGACAATTTTAATTTGTTTAATCTACCGGCCATAACGTTTTCTCCTTAAGTTCAAATGACTCCAAATTTTGAGAGTAGTCGTCCAACTTTATTATCTACAACTTTGAAGAAGGATATTTCTCGAGATTCGGCTGTCTTGATGTCCATATCCGCGAGCCAAGTTGAGGGGTATTTCTGGAATTTAAATAGTCCACCTCCTTGGACTATAAATACAACCCCTCCTCTCCTTTCAAAAGGGTTGGCATTTCAAAAGATAAGAGAACATATTGGCACGAACAAAGATTTTCCAAAGGCTTGGGAGGAACTTCCATACTCATGTTTTCACTTAAGAGACCTTTCCTCTTCTCTTTGTTTTCACTTACTTTTGGGTTCTTCGTTTTTGTAATTTTGTATGTCCTTTCTTTTGTAATTATGTTTTAATGAAAGTTTATTCTTCAATATCTCTTATTCTACTCCACCTTCTGTATTTTAATATTAATGTTCTTGAAATAGTTTAAATTCATTTAATTCTCCTTCCCTTATTTTTCTTCCTCATTCAATCAAAAATATGTTTTTAATTATCATCATTGTTTGTGTGTGTGTGTGTTCGACGTACCACTCTTTTCTAATCCCTTTCTTTTTCTTCTATTCTTAATTTATCATCATAATTATTATAACCAGAATATTAAACACCCATATGGCTGAGTAAATATCTCATTGGGATGAGTCAAAATTTAGGGATGTTAAGTGATTGAGAGTATTTTCTCGATGAGTATTCATTAATTTAACATTGTGTATGTTGGACTTAATATGTCATGGATTAATGACATATTTTGTTTAGCATGTGGTTTCCATGGATTATTGGAACCATAAGTACACTACCATAAACAATTACTAATTGATTTTAGAATCCTATTTACGTTAAGGCTGGGATTAAAGTTTTGACACTTAGGAATTCTAATCGACGTCAACCTGTGAAGTGGGTGTTAATTTAAATGCAATATAAAGGAAATCTCAAGGATTTCACAAGCTTAACTCCCTAATAATTAACTCACCCAAATCATGATCAATTTACTAAATAAATCATAATCAATTAGTCATTTCAATTATTTTCTTTAATCAAAATCCCCCAATCAGAATACAATCAACTAAAAACAAACGACTATTTCAATGTATCATCGCCAAGGATTCGACCCGAGTGCTGCTATACACATTAGCAGAGCACCGGAACTTTGACCAGTCGATAGGCGAAAATCTGCCGTGCGTTTCAACAAGCCATCCTCAAAGTGAAATGGATTCATAAAATAGGATCCATTAGAGGGTTTTGGGACACTTTTTATTATATTGACTCCAAACTGAATGTATCTTCCTCTATTATTCTCATGGAATGTATGTGGATTTCACAATTCTATCCTCTTCATCCTCCACCTCTGAGTCTATAGAGGAATTATCTGATGAAGTTGGAAATATAACAAAATCTCAGTCACCATAGGGGTGAGAGAATCCTTTAAAAGACATTGTAATCCCCAACATCAAGAGTCATTATAGATAGATTCCATAGTTGATTTTTTAACTCTTTCATTGGGAAAACATAAATTTTAGAAATATGTATTGAGTTTATTACCTAAACAAGATTTATGGGTAACACATAATCAATGTCAATGACACTATAGGGATTTTCATGGGTGGTCCCCAAGAAATTAGATGATGAAACCTGTATAATTTCATCAACCATTGGTTTTTTGCTTTCAGTTTAATAGATATAATCCTTAGAATATGTGGATTCACCTGTCTTAATAGGGGAACTGCCATCATGTAATATTCATACCATTCCATAAATGGGGGTTTTCAAACACAAATGAAATTTATATGGTACTACCACGAGGCTATAGAGCTAGGTCCATCCCAGGAGGACATTTTATGCGGTTTCTATCTTGATAACAATGAACTAAAAATTGGATTTGAGATCCCTAAACTTATCGTTGATCCTGATTTTTCCAATAGGACATTTCTCATTCTTATCAAACCCCTGAATGTCCATCTTAGTGGGGGATTAATATACCCACCATTTATCAAATGTAGAAGGGTATGAATCAATATGAGGATAAACCTATAACAAAAACCAATCAAATCCCTTTGGAAATCGACATTATCAAGTCATCCTAAAGCACATAGGGATCAGATGTGTCCCTTGACGGCATATTCCCGATCCTACTTTTTAAATAAGATGATGATATAGAATTATAACAGAATGGTCACCACTAGATAATCCTTATCTATAATGGATTCTGTTTTTAACTATAGTCTGATATTAAGTTCTTCCTTGAGTTCCTCCCTTATGTTCTTTTGAAATATGTAGTGTATCTAAGATTTAGATACTATCTTAGAAAAATACCATCTGAATTAGAATTTTTTACATCTGTGCAAGAAGTCGGTTCATCTTGAGATGAGTTTTCTTCTTATAATGTTGTTCAAGAGATGGGATATCTATAGTATATGTTCCTAATTCCTTTAAATATGTTGAGGGACAAACTAATTCAGGTGGTACTTGTTATATTTTCCATCCATGTTGTCTTGGATGATAAGATAATTTAATCCCTACTTGATGGTCATGTAGGATGAGTGGATATTGGAGACTGCCAGAGGGATCAAGGGTTCCATTTTGTTTATATTGAGCTCACAAGAGTTATCTCCAACAGGTTTGATCAGTATGTAAGTATTTTGTGTGGATGTGGCCAAAAACTTTAGTCCAACCACTATTGTATTATGCAATGTATCCTCAGTTCCTTTGAATCGAACCTCCTATTCCACTGTTAGGTATGAGGAACTCATGCATGAAGGAATAGTCATTATCTAAGAATGGGTTTTCCATGTATATCATGTTAAAAAAATACCAATCTGTTATCTTAATATTATGATGCTTTCATTTGGTGGGGCAATGCCCATGCAATATATGTCGTAGGAAAGATAGTTGCAAGATTCAGAGCATGCATCAATGCAAAATATAACTCTTCCACCTCTAACCCTTCATATGTATGATGGTTGTGTTCACCTTATGGAGGAATATTTATTATGACATCCCAATGTGATATAACTATAAAAGGTCTAGAAAGATGTTCTTTTAGAGTATCATGTGATTTGGAAAATGTCTATTGAGTCATCGAGTTATTGATCTTCTGCACCTTTCTGGTCGAAACGTTTTTACAATCAAAGTCTTCTTCTGAATGAATAATAGTAATCTAGGTCATCTATTCTAGAGAGTTATCATTCATCAGTAGTATGGAAATGAGAATGAACTGAATGATTTGTTTGAAGATGTTTTGAACCATCGTTCTTTCGAAAGGGTAGTAATTGGGATAATCAGTGTGGGGGAACTCATTGGGATTTCTAGTCTAAGGGAGCATGAGCAGGTTATTTCCAGGGATATAATGAAGTAACTGGGGACTTGTTCATTTTTAAGGTGTATTCATTGTTCATCCCTAACTCAAATATTAAGTGACAAATATATGTTTTTTCTTCTTCAGGGGTGAGATTTAGAGGGGTTTTCCATTTGATAGAAGGCATTGGGTGATTCATGTCCTACATAAGTGTTTGGATGGGAAAAATTCTTCTTTGAGGGAAACATTGGTAGTTATTACATTGAAGATACCTTTCCCCTATACAAAGTGTATGATTTGAGACTTATCTTTGGTCCTTCAAAATGAATATTATTATCCTCATGTTTTTTTCATAAACTCATGGAATACACTTGAATATTTCTGCAGGATCAATGGTGTATGTAGGTCATCCCTGATATTTTTTTGTACAGAGTTCCAAAAATTTCCCATACATGAGTGGGGTGTAGAGTGGAGAGGTTGATCCTTTCTATTTAGATATGATGATGGATACCCTCGAATTTTCTAATCGGATTCAGTCCTTATGGTTTACAATTTTAATCTTCCTTAGCATAGTGCTGAACTGATAAAAAAATTGAAGATGAAGTTCTTCTCATCTAGCAATAGACACTTCTAGAAGGATGATAAACCCGAAAAAGGGTATCCATTTAATAATTTTTTTTTATAGAAAACGTAATATTTCCCCTGTTATCAGTATCAAGGAACCATAATTAGGCCACATAATGATATGAAGTGTGTAAGATGATGTTTAGGATCTCACGTGATCTCAAAGGTAGAAATGGTAGGATTGGAAAAATTTGGTGGTTAAAATGTTTTATCCATTCATTTGGGTATTGATTTTCTATTAGGCTACCATGGTTCACATATCTCTTCCAGGGATTCCATTTGAGTGTCCAAGGACTCAATGGAATTGTGCAGTTCCATAGGTACTACTATTTGAGCCACATCCCATCTATAGGGATATTGTGTGTTTTTGTAAGTTGGAAACATTTTCATATTGTAAAAATTCTCAGTCCCAACAGAGAGTAAATGATCTCCCTATAAGGGGAGATTATTTCTCTCTATTATAGGGGAATCATGATAATTTTTGTCTTCATGTTTTATTCAGACCGACTTTATGGATCTAGAACTGGTCAGAATCTCATGTTTTATTCTTTTAGGTTGATCAGATCTTTCCATAATTGTAGGAAGAGGGATAATATCCTCTTTTTGGAGAAAATACCTGGTGGGAAAGTCTCCCCTGAGTATCTCCTCATTTTGTTGACTAAGATTAGGTATCTCATTCTCATATTGGGACATTTATTCCTCTATATAAGTAATATATGTTCTTATGGGTAGTGATTAAGATGTAGCCACACCATTCCCATTATCCTTGATAGTGTTATTCCATAGATGGGAAAAATTTATATTCAGAGGTTCTAGGTTTTTGATCATCCTCTTGTGTCATGTATATGTAGCCTCCATTGGTGAATCCACATCCACCCCTCAACATATATTTTTTATGTAAAATTTTTATTTATTCAAATCTTGATAAAAAATATCATTTGACTTAACAATGACAACATTGAAAGAGGTATATCAAGAAATGATAGTTGTCTCATTACTCTCAATGACACAGGATGATTTTTCACTTCATGAAATAGTTTATTTTCATAAACGCTTTTTTATATTGGTCTAATTTGGTTTTCAACCCTAGTAGAGTCTAGTTTTCTTTATTGTACGTTCCAACATTATTGGTCAGTGAATGATTACATTGAGGGAGTATCCATTCATCTATGTAAAACTTGACACAAATTACACAGGATCATCTTATGGAGGGTGGAATGGATTTGATGATAATTGTTGATATTTACTTCCCACCATAGAGAAAACTTATTTCATATATGGTGATGATGATGATGAAAATGCCCCCATCCATGTGGGTTGGAGACTATTCAGATCCCCAATTGGAATTTTTTGATACATTGGTCGAGGATTCAATGATTCCAATCAAGGATTTGATGATTATGGGATGTAAATTGAGAAACAATTCTCCCATCCCAATTGGGTGGGGTTGACCTAAAGCTTCCATTAATATACAAATAACAGTACCAAGAGATGATGAACCTGTCGATTTCAATTAATATATAAATGCCCACATCTTAGAGGAATGTGATTTACATATATCACCAGATGATATCCAGACTTTTTTGATATGGCCTAACTATGCTCATGTCTGAGCAAGGTTAAATGTCATCACATGATGGGATTCAGTTTCTACTTGAGGGTGTTGGGCTGATCCCAACATTAGCTTATGTGTCATAAAATTGTTTTTTTCAAGGGGCTGTGTTTAACAACCTATTATCTATCATCTCCCTTTGGTCATGAAGTCATGGAACCATTGATGTGGGTAATTACATTGTAGTGATAAACTATATTTTGTGTTACCCGTTCCCCTAATATATCCCGAGGATAAAACATTATTGGATGCTTTATCTGAGGAGAAATACTATTCCAGAATTGTGGTGAAGTGAAATGCTTCATTAATTCCCCATTATTAAATATAGATACTTGATGAGGAATTTATAGTCATTTTACAAATATTTGTGATGAAATGGTGGAATGAATTATGTCAATTTGTGTTATGAATTTTCATATTTGGATCTATATCTATGGAGATAGTAGCCAGGTCGAGTTGAAAATAGAGTATCTTTATGGTATGAAGGTGACCCTCGTATCCAGGATAAGTGAGGTCTCCACTTTTCAGTCTCTAATGAGTTACTCATATATTCTATCATAAATATGGAATGAAATCCATTGGTAAGACATCAAGGATCCCATAAAAGAAGTACCAAGGGGTCATCACATGGAGGGGAGGTTGTTTGTAGTTAAATTTCTCTATATATCAATGTCACCATCCACTTCATCCAACTTTCACACATCAATCTAGTCATAACACATAAAAATCATTTTGGGGTCGCATGCGGTCCAGATTAGAATTTTGTTGTATGTTAATGGTGAAAAAAAGGTGGTTAACCACAATTATTCAAGCACCTCTATATATAAATATGTATGAGTTTTGAGAACCTCTTTATATAGATATGTATGTGAAAGGGGAGGATTTTATTGTCTTTAGGAGATATCTCCTTGGGTAGGTTGACCATGGTGATTAATAGGAGTAGAGTCCCTACTATACATCCCCATGATTCAGTGAGGTGGTCTATTAATGTAATGATCACCTTTGAAACATCCCCACCTGAACCACGAGGTATGATCTGGAAGGCCACATGATCTCATGCATGACTCCCTATACACAAAAGTTGCAATCATTATTAGGTGTTGTTCACAATGGACAACTACTACTACCATTATTTATTATATTTAAATGAACAAGACATCCTTGATTCTTTTCAGTTAATTAATAATGTATGACATATTCCAATATCCACATGTATTACAATAATTCTTTATTTTATTTATATAGTGATGATATAATCTGTAAATCTAATGAAATGACACAGATGGTATAGTTTTCCCCTGTTTCAACTTGAGAGCCTCACAACTAGTCACTATCCTCTAAAATATAGGGATGTGTGCCTGATTGTTTGTTTCATTCTGGCTTGGACCAGGTGTTTTGTGTTTGGATGTTATAAAATTTAAAAATAGGATTTGTATTCACTATCTTTTATATTATATTTCCCTTATTTTGTGATAGGAATATAAACAATTTATAATGTTTGGGAATCTAATAGGATAACTATGTTCAGGACTAATCGGTACTGTATATTGGACTATTATGTTTCCAAAAAATGGTGAAATTATGTTTTGTTATTACTTTTGAGTAAATTCAACTTTGGTGATGAAGATGCAGCTAAAATGTTATTTATGGGTTTTTGGGCATCTGTACATAATTTTATCCATGTAGGATCACATGTAATATAGATAATTGTTTCATACATTAAATAGTGACCAAATAATTAAATATCTATTGAAATAATTATATATTACTAGGTGTTTTATTTATAATTTATTTATTTGATCAAATTTTATTCTATGATAGAGAAAATTTATGTGGCTATGACTAATGTGCAGATGATTTTAATATGGATATAAGCCCTAAGTAGGTGGTGAGATCTTTTTGGTGTTCTTAACAATATTATAAAATGTACTTGGAATTTGTCCATTCTAAACATATATGAAAATATTTTATAAAAAATTAATTATAAATGTTTTTAATTTTAAATTTTTTTTAATATAAATATGGAAACACCTATGGTGGGGAATATTTGTTTGATTACATGAAATTAATTTCTTGGATGTGAAGAAATGTGGTTGCTAGAATTGTAAAATCATTTTGTTTTAATGATATTAAAAACCCACTTTTGTAAGATAAATTACAACTATTTGGCTATAAGAATTTAATTTTTAATACTTGTGGTTTTTTATGGATTTAAATAATAATAAAATCCTTGTTTAACATTTTGGAATAATATTTAAAACATTTTTTAAGTAACGATCTGAGTCATCATGAGATTCTATGTCCCATAGAACCTTGAAATTGATCGAATATAAATATGACATATATTTTATTTTTATGTGAGTATGATTTCTTGAAATAAATAACTCCCAAATGGTGAGTTGTACAAGAAATCAGAGGCCTTTGTTAGGTCGGAATCTCACTTTTTACCATAGGGTGGGTATAAGTTCTATGTTCTTCATATTTTTGGGAATATCACATGGAATAATTTATTTTTTATATTTAAAAAATTTATTATTCCATTTTTAAAATATAATTAATTATTAATATTTCTCAAATGAGTCATCATATGTGAAATTGGAGAGCATTTTTAGGTATAATATTTGTGTTTTAGCCTAGGTGGTGAATAAATTTTTCAAGAATTACATGTTTTTTCATATCACACACAATGATAAGTTTTTTTGTATTTGAATATTTTTTGGTAAGTTATAAAAAACCCGTTATTATTATTATTATTGTTTTTGTTTATGTTGAAAAAAGTACTTCCACAATTAATATATTTTTCTACATTATAAATAATAATTGGAATTTATTAATGGTTATATAATTAATTATTCTAATAAAATGAAAAAATGGTTAATATAAATTAATTAAATATTTAATGGTTGTTGTTTTCAAATGATTAATGGTGATATTAATGTGAGATATTTACAAATAATAGTGACAATATATTATTTCTATTATAAATATTTTTATTTTAGAAATAATTATTTTTAAGTATATATATAAATGAGATATATATATATATATATATACAGGTAATATATATATATGAGTATATATATATATATTGGGTATATACAAATATAAGGAATAAATATATGTAATAATTTCTTTTAATATATATATTTAATGATAGAAAAAAATGTATAAGGAATTATATGCTTTGGAAATGGTACATAAAGATTTTAAAACATGGTTTTTTTATTCAAATAAATGTGTTAATTGGAATTAAATAAATTATGTGAAAAAATGATATTGATTTAAAAATAATAAATGAATATTCCGTAACTTATATTGCGAAAATAGGGAGCAAACATGGAGAATGTGGGTGACTATGTACAGGAGTCTCATACCTTTCGTCTCCCTCACTCTCCTCTCCTCTATTGTATTATTCATATTATTTTATTTTTATTATTTTCTCAAAACAAAATCATTGATTCTCTAACAATATTGATCATATTTACATGAAGATGGTTTCACTGGGTTCATATCATCGAGTAGAGGTATAAAATTAATTTTTAATCAAAAAATGAGGTTTTAGTGGTGTGATAAAAGTCATTCATCAACCCTCGTTTTCAGTTATCATTACACCTATGGTTATATGTCCATAAAATTTTCACATGTCCCATACATGCAACTTAAATGACTTTTTTATGAATGTGTAGTTGTAGATAGTTTTTAAGAATTGGGAATTTAATACAGTTGTCATTTTCGTGATTGTTGGACTGTGTGTGTAGCCTATAAGACATATGTTTGAAGTTTGATCACATGATGTGTGTGTTTATGTTTGTATTGTCATCAAAATATTGATGTGTGGTTTTCATATGAAATGTGATCACTGGTATTATGATATTTGTTGATTTTATGAAATGTTTTATATGTCATTTCCATTTTGTATCCTACATATTGTATTTTTTTTGTTTCATGAATATGAGTGGTTAGGTTATAATATTAGTTTCTTTGCATGATATGTCACATATTTGGTCAACATGGATGATATGTGATGCATGGCACATTCATGAAACTATCCTCTTAGTGGGATACAGTAGTCATTCAGCCAACATGTACATTTGGCCTATTCTGGTTGGTGGGATGTGTGACATACTACAATTCTATCCTCAGGTATGGATGTGGTTAACATTAGTTGAAATGTGATATTTGAATCATTCTTCAAGACTATTCAATGACAGGTATATGATTGACATTTTTTGGTATGTTAATGTGTTATACCTTCCAATGGGAATGTGTTATACATGATTCTAGGATATTAAATTGAGGGGATGTATCAGGCTAGTTATTGATGTTTTATGGAATTTTGTATTAGTAGTTATTTTTCTCCCACAATTGTGTTGATGTATATTGATCTGGCCCTTGAGGACATGGCATGTGTTTGGTACATGTGTGATATATTGTTTATATGTATGTACACTGATAAAATTCAGGGAATAAACATCAGAAAAAATTTAAATGTTGTTAAGGAATTTTAGTGGTGTCTTGTTGAGAATTGTACTCACTCACTACTCAAGAATTTTGGTTCACTTGTACACATGATGAACGAAGACCTGACAAAGGAAAAAATTCATATGATGGATGGTAGAGAAGTCAGAGTAAGATGATGTGGTCATTTCTAGATAATGTTCTGATGGTATATATATAGTTTCCTTTATTTATTATATTTACATATACATGAGATCCCTGTTTTGTTTTAGTTATTGTATCATTTTTTTTCATAATTCAATTTCCACTTATATTACCCTGTTTTTATATTTTATTTATATATTTATGTTATAATTTTTCTATCTCCGGACATGATAGAGAGGGGTTTTTCCCATAGTTCTACTCATGTCACTTGGTGCTTGTCTAAATCCATTGGAATTTTTGGCGGTACACATGATGTCTTATATCATTCCTACACCTACCTGATGGTTTTGGATGGGACGTTACAACCATATACATTGGTTGAAGAGTTGGAGGACCCTTTGGACCTTGAGAATTCCTCTTGAGAAACCTCAATGACACTTTATGTATGCACTTGCTTTTTTCCCTAAGGGATGGATACATTACATTTTGGTATAATGAATTCTTTTTGGACCTATCATTGATTCCAAATGAGTTAGAGATGGTCCCGAGTGTGTTTTTGTCTTCTTCCATGCCCGGAACCCAGCTTTTTGGGAGAATAGGTCTACCAAAAGGATTATTGAAAACGATGTGATTATTCCATATGGTTAGACCATACTATTGGGGTGGAATGATTGTGTATAAAGCCTTATAAGATGGTTGGAACATAGTTTACCTTAATATGTGAGTGGATATCTAACTCTGACAGTTGTGCATGGTTTGTTCATGGTTTGTTAAACAATCTAGAAAAATTGAGCACATGCTAAATATTTGTTAATTTTATTAATTTTCACTTAATGATCTAATTAAGAAACATCCTACTTATTAATCCTATTTTTTCTGGTATTGAACACCTTTTCATCCCATTAGGAGATTATTTAAGGCCTTATATAAGGATTTGTAGATTTTATTCATCTGGTATCAGATCAAATTTTCATTCACCACGTTTGATGCACAACGAAATGTACACCAATATTTTTTAGCCATTCTTCTTCTATCTTGATCTCGAGATAGTTATCATGTGGTGAGTGATTTTCCCTTTTACACAGATCTAAACTATTCTATGCATGATTTTTTGTTGATAATAGATGTTAATGTTCATACTCCCCTAAGGTGTGTGGTCTATAACACATACACACTGTTCGTTGATTTTTGGAGTAATCATGTGCAGACCACTGATTTCATTTTTCATCATTTATTAAATTTATATGTCTTTCATATAATCATTAGAACAATATGATTTTTCTCTTTCCCTATAAGTTATTAGTTTTTTCAGGATGCACCCACAACGGTGAACATCCATTGTAGGATGGTATTCCATAGGGGAGTTTTTAGTCTTTTGACACTTTTGAGCCATCGTTCGAATGTGCTAGAGCATGACACACTAATGGTAGTACTAATTATCATAAATTAATGTTGTAACATGTAATGGTGAAAGGAATGTTCCATGTCACATCAATATTATCCACCAGAAGTAAGTTCTTCAAATTGATAATTAAATGTGAAAGGGAAATTGGAATGTATAATAAGTATATGACATGACCAGATTAAATGGGATTGATTAATAGGTTTCATGTTCATAGAACCCCATACAAAATTAATTTATGGTAGAGGTAAGTAACTTAATTATTAAATACGCATTAAATTGAATTAATAAATGGTTGCATTCTTCTTGACCTTATAACACTAATGAAAGTAAAGGATTGAACTGAATGGACTTATTGATTATTCATGACTTGATTAAAAGGACACTCACTACATGAACACATCAATCTAATGAATGGAAAGTCTTGAACGAAATGAAATAATACAAGATATAATTATTTAAAAAGAGTGGCATGACTCGAGGTCAACTTGGATTCTTATCAGGGAATTCGATGATCACATGAGAACCCCATTCCAATTAATGGGAATAGATTTATTTAGTTGAGACCCACTTTTATCCCTATCATTATATATTCCCTTATTCTGAATATGAAACTATAGGATACATTTCATTTTATTAATGGATTCCTTGGATATACTACTTTGATACAACATTGAAAAGTAGGCACCATGCTTACAACCCAGAAGACATAGTGTCTACTCATCCTTGTTTACCTTGAATGACCACCTTGGATTATGTAGGTACCATATTATGAAATTCATTGGAAATTGATCCTTGGATTTAAATCATACCCATTATATAGACTCAGATACTACTATGTTAGTGGCCCTTAAGGTCTATATTTCCTTGTCCATTAACTTGTATGTTCATTTCTAAATATCATCAATCAAGGTTTCCGTGTTACATCTTAGAACCATCACCATTTTTATAATGATACTTATTTAGAAATTGGTAAAATTATATAATTAATTGGTTATATGTTCAGAAATGAGCTAGGGGATGAAGCGTGTACTTGGTTATTTTAATACATTGTACTCGTTTACATTATATATTCATTCCTACACATTTTCACATTTCACTACCTGGCCAGATGTTATAGACACTGTTGGTGGTGGACCACTAACATTTATCAGACATCCTCTTCGGGAATTATGTGGTACCTTGAGTAGATTACCTGAATCTAGGTGTTGATAAAGGGAAGCATACTACTTCATACACTTGATTGAATCAGTTTTAGGATAGAGATTGATAGTTGATGACTAAGAAAATGCTTCAGATGATTGCGATAATTTTTTTATTTCCTTTATACTTTGCAAACATGTTATGTCAACTACCTTGTTTCCATGTTTTCTATTTTTCTAGTGATAATAAATATCATCTTCAGTTTTTGTATGCTTGTATGTTATTCCAGTTATTTCATATATTGTTACTTTTGTCTCTATTTTATGATAAGAATTATTTTTAATTTTATTTATTCAGTTATTATCCTCTTTTTTTATCTATCCAAAATGATAAACTTCGGTAATGAGGGAATTGTGTCCCCACGGACACACCCTTGGCCTTCACTACTATTCAATATCCTTTGGTGTTTGGGGAGTTTCATCTGATGCCATGTGTCCCACCCGGATTGGGACACCGATTAATAGAAATTTGGGTATGGGAAGTCACAATGTGTTAAAAAATGAGATTTCTATTCTTGTTATACTATTTGGAGACAATATATCAGATACAAGGAACTCTTGAGACATTTTCATAAGTCGTGGTTGGTCATCATGAACCTAGGTTTGGGGAAAATCCATGTTAACCAATATATAATTGATGTTCTTTTTTTCCTATTACAATTGAAATTATATCACCATTGGGTGACACACATGATGTGTGGAGTTGTTGATTATTATCATTATGATCGAGGATTTCATTCATTATTGGCCAAATGATATAAGGTCAAGGACTGTTGTTACACGCATCATATTAGACAATTATAATTCACATGTAATGCACATTACCATTCCATATTGGAGCATTTTGTTGTTTTTCATTTCCTTACATGCTTCTAATTGTTGAGGTATTTTGTGATAATTAACTTTTTCTCATATTACTCATGGGTTGGGATGAGTAATTTACTATGATGTTCCATTATTCCATAAATAAATGGGTTTCATTTATAGTGATAAGGTGTATGGGCTCTGATTCACTGGGAATGTCTATCCCTTATAAAGTGAATCATGGCATCCAAAATGAATTATTTTCACATACCTATCCTTCCGTGTCGTAATTATGAATTGTATTGTAGTGAACCTGGTAATTAAATATAAAATTAAATGAAACGAGTAATTGATCACTTAACTATACCTGGTTATCCAAGTGGGTAGTCGGTGTAGTAGGCCTTGGGTATTGAGTTTTCTTAAGTTAATATTCTACTAGTGATGAAATATTTTTGGTTATGATTTTCATGATGCGTGTTCTTGGAAATTGTTGACCAATAACACCATTATGTCCTCGTATTACATGACAAGAAGGTGATAATGAACATGCTCGAGACATGGTAGGACCTGAGATTCCAATCATACTACCAATATTTCTACTAGTGGTAGCACCTGTTTTTCTTAATCAGAGCAATGATTCCTAGGTTTTTGATAGTTTTGTATGTTTGATGTAGTCCCTACAAGGGGCTCCACAGATTTCACCTATATTGACTAATATGACTCATGAGTTCCAGCAGCAACAATCTACAAACTTATTAGGGGATGGAGGTCCACAAGCTATTGATTCTTGTCTATAGGACGCCTAATCTATCCTTGATCACCTAGAGACACCTATATATCTTAGGGTCAAGCGTGATTTATACATTTTTCCTGATTCATCAAAGTGCTAGTGCGATGTGATTACCCATGCTAGTCATCATCATAGCATGTTTTGGGTTGATTTAAAGACAAATTTCTATGATCAGTTATTTCCATAGACACAATGATCTGATAGATCCAACTAGTTCATGCATCTTGAGTATGTTTCTATGTCATTCATAGATTATTCATCAGTATTCTTAGATTTTCAATGCATTGAACCACTTCTAGGAGTTTGTTTCGTAGTTCCTTGAAATGTGTGTTCTAGTTTTAGGAATCACTACATCCAGGCAATTTCCATTAAATTTATTCATGGAACCAGAAACATACAAAAAATATTTTTCCAAATGGTACCGACATTCCAATGTCATGCGTTCTTTATTTTTTAACTATTCAATATTAATGAACGTACATTAGTTTAGAGGATTGGAGGTTGGACTCATCACACCCTTTCAAGGGGAAATTATTGTTTATTATGTGACTCTCAATGTAAAATTTTCATATTTCTATGAATCCTTGTAAATTAGACATGCATAACCTAAGATTCCCTTGTAATTTTCAATCACTTATAAGAAAGTGTAAAATTTAGAATCATTAGTATGTATTCGTGGTTCTTCGTTAATTGAGATATTTGTATGTATTTGAGAATCACCATCAATTGTATCCACTAATATACTATTTTGATATTCTTTTAATCATATTTTGGATGATATTGGTTTTTAAGCCACTCACTAGGGTGATCTGTAATTTATTGTAATCTAGGAAGATTAATGTTTGTTTTGATATTATTTTCATACCAATGAAATGGGTTACCGACATATCATTGTAAAATGAATCGGGACCCTCATTGTTCGATGCCTCTTAATTGGACACATCATTCCTTTTCAAGTCAGGTGATTAGGACATATCAATATAGTTTAATGTCGTGTGGTTTGGTCATCTATGTGAATGGTGCTTATTCAATGTTTGGTGGGATAATTATACTGAGACATGCCAGGAAACATGGAATGAATATTCGATTCCAAGTAATATTAGACTGTTTTGGGAATATGGATCAAGGAGAATAGGGTTGATTTGAAATGTTGGGTTTGAACCTCATGGAGGCTTCCTAGATATCCCATTTGCGTGGGAATCATATCCCACGTAGTTCGATGAGTCTCATATGAGAGTATAGTCATTTGAGAGAAATGTGCTTGGGCTGACATCCATAAATGGATACGTTGATTACTTAGGGGATTAATTTGTGACTTAATCCTAAGAAGGATTCCCAAATTAATAGAATTAGGGTTGGATTCTTGAAGTGGATATCCAGTGATTTTGGGCCTTAAAAGTGATTCTTTTTTATTTTGGTTTGATCATGAATCAGTGTTATCATAGTTCCTTTGAGGAGGATATTCAGTGATCTCGGGCCCTAAAAGGGCCTCCTATGTATCCTATTTTGAACAGAAATTAGAGTTCATGTAGTTTCTTCTGGTGGGTGTTTGTGATATTTTTTTAATCTTCACGAATCTCTAATCCCACGTGATTTATGCTTGGTGTGAGAAAAAATAGTATGTGAAAGATTCAACAATAAAACATACAATTTTCCTCTTTCGCATGTGGAAGAGGGCTCGCCTATGGTGGTGAGGGTGGGAGAGGGTGAGGCGATGATCCCTCCCTCTATTTTATTCACATTGGACAAGGGTCTAATGAAATGATGAAGGCATGAAGGTTATGGGCTTAGACAAGGATGGATACCCTAAACTTGATTCTCATAGGGTAGGGGGACTTCTAATTTGTTAGGAACGATGACAAGTTGGTGTGAACTATACCTTCCCTAAAAAATATTGAGGTTTTAGCTCTTTTAGAAGGAAGAGGTCAGGACCTGAACTCTTACTCTCAGTACCATAAACTTCCATGCACAATACCTGGGAGAATGGTGCATGTGACATTGGATATACAAACCCCCATACACTCCAAGAATCCTAACCCTATTGGGAAAAAATGAGGGAATCCTCATACTATTGATATACAAACCCATATTGGAGACACGCTGATTTTCCATTCCCAATGTTTTATTATGTCTGGATGTTTTGGAGGAGGTATCAATAGAATCCCTTTCAACCAATGGATCCAATGAATAAGCCTTTACATGGATGGAATTTAATAGGGATTGATAGACAATAGACTGAAGAGATTATGTGAATCGAAGAGGGGCACCCAAATAGGTGAGGGGTGCATGTATGAGCATGCAAGTGGGATTAGGCTACTTTATATTCACTTAACCAACAAGAAAACTATATAGTAATACTTCGGTGAGACTTTTCTAAAGCCATCAAGGGAATTCATATGTGATCCTAGTAGTGGGGTTCTCAAGTTCCTATAAAAGGAAAAGGTGGAACACAAGTATTTATGATGATGTGAGGTTGGGAACCTTAGGCACGCAAGTGTTATGGTTTTAAAACACTAAAAGGACTTATGTCCAATGATCCTACTTTATATCCTCCGCTCAAGGAGTTGAAAAACCACCTTGACAATTTTGGATGACTGGGGTGAAGTACTAGGGTGACTTGAGCAGCAATTGGGGTTCACAGAAATTTGTCTGCTCAAATGAATCCTGCAAGGGTCTATTTATAGGAAACATCAAGACCCTAGGTGAAAAGAGATTGGGCACACATGAAAAATTCAGAGTCACACAACGAATTTTTCAATCCCGGTTCAAGACATTTTGTGGAAAAGTTCATTGAACACTTTTCATGGTGTCAATAATAACCCCCCCCCCCTTTGAATGTGATTCGTTCAGAATGAAAATAATCTTGTTCTAAGGTAAATGTAGGGAATGTTGACACATCCCATCATCATTTGGTCAGATTTGGAGTTGTGTCATGTTTGGAAGGATGTTGTAATTTTTTCCTAATCTAATGGGACCTAGTGAGCATAGTTTGACCTTTTCTAGGGTTATATGGAAAACAACAAAAACGTTGTATCATATGACTTTTAATAGCTCAATATTACCTAAAACATACAAATATATATGTTTAGTAAGTTGAGACATATCGTTTTTCCAGAGTGACCTCTGCCGGATTCCAATATGGGGAGTACCATGTCTGTTATTGTTGGCCGTTTAGAGTCATGCATGATGGACTATAAAGGCTTAATGTTTAAGTATGAATATTTTTTAGCATAAATTATGAAATTATATCCCAAACAAGACGTAATGCCTACGAATTTCTATAATATTCTTTAAATATTTCCAAGGGGAATCTTGTGCCATGATTTTTAAAGTTATAAAATATAATACTTATATCAAATATAGGGGAGTGTTCTCCAATAACGAAGTTACCATTATTTTTATAACATGTCATGGGAGTTATGTTATGTATGGAAATCTAAGGCATATGTTTCATAGCTAAATAATGGTATCTTTTGACTGACATGACTATTATATTAGAAGCTTATGCAAGTCCACCTAAGGGCACGTACAACATAGTCATGAAAAAAAGATCATTAGAATATAATATTTTTCTATTGATTGACAAGGGAAAGTAAGATTTGGGCGACTCAAGACCACAGTGGGTGGTTTTTCCATGTAATAGGAATTTAAGAATAAAGGGATATATAATGATGACATATTTCATGAAGAGGGAATGCACTTATATACAAATATGGTGTTTGAATAATGGTTAAAATTTATCAAAAATGGGAATTTATGATATAAAATTGTGAATTATTAAGTCTTGCAGTGAGGACATTGTACCGTGTAGTTTGAAGTCATGAAGTGAGGGCATTGTAATGTATAGTTTTAAGTCATCCAGTGACAACATAGTGTGGATTTATTTACAGTTTTTAGATTTGACCAAAGGTATTGGAAATTCCCAAATATTTTAATCATTTTTTTGGAAACATATTACCACATCTAGTTATGGAAGGAAAATTTATAAACTGTGATTTAAAAATTTAAGGATCTAAATAATGATATTGGTAAGGGGTTAAAGGTATTAGAAGAAGTCTTTTCCAAGAACAAAGTTACCATTATTTGAAAAAACCTTTATGGGGACTGTATTATCCTGGGCCAACTAGGAAATATGTTGCATTTCCAAATAGTGGCAACTTTTAACTGATAGGCCTATTATGTAGGCAGATCATGCAAGGTTACAAAAGTTCACGTAGATCATAGTCAGGCAAAAGAGATCTCAGAAATTTGACATTTTACAATTTCTAAATGCGGAAAAATGTTTATGGTGATTGAGATTTTCCGAAGAACAGATTTGGTTCACAGAAAAAGGTACCTTAATAGGGAGAGGGTATTTCCAAGAATGATTTCCTATAAATCAGAGGAATATTACTTTTACAAAGGTCTGACCCATACGTAGGAGTTGTAGTGTCTGTAGTTTTAAGTCATAAGACTAGGACCTAGAATTGAAATAGTATATGATATATGGCAAAGTAGATCCAAGGATATTTCATATTACGTTGAACACATGCAGAGAGAAATGTATAAAACATAGTCTTGACGATTTTCAGATTGAGAGAAAGATAAAGGAAAAAA
The DNA here is from genome assembly GCA_963277665.1 of Viscum album. Classification (NCBI taxonomy): domain Eukaryota; kingdom Viridiplantae; phylum Streptophyta; class Magnoliopsida; order Santalales; family Viscaceae; genus Viscum; species Viscum album. The sequence goes on from OY728120.1 coordinate 1,455,901,586, forward strand.
TATACCTAAATTAATTTTTTAAAATATAGATTCTTGAATATTGTCATCAATGTCTGAAGAGGAAAAATACATTATAACCAATAATGACATTACCATCATTTGGGAAAACCTTAATGGGGGATATATTATACAGGGGTAACTAGGGCATAAGCTGTAGAGCCAAATAGTAGAAACTTTTGACTGACACGCCCTGTTTTGTAGGATACTTATGCAAGGCCGCCTAAGGGAACATGATGCATATTTAGGAAAAAGAGTTCTTATGTATTAGAAGCTCTATCACTAGAAATTGTAAGAAATATTACGAAGATCATGAAATATTCATGATTAAGAGTGTGAAATATAGAAGGGATTTATGTTCAATGCACATAAGAAATTTTTAATCAATATTGTCCATGAGCTTGGCATCATTTACATAGATCTAACTCATATGTAAAATGGAGTCTCGCTTTGTTTCCATTTGAATTAATATTGTGATGTGTTGTTTAAAGTCCTGCAACAAGGACATTATATTGTGTATTTTTATGTCATGTTGTGAAGAAATTATACTGGTCTTTTTTAATTCATGTAGTGGGGAAATTGATAATCCCACAATAAATTGAGACACCTTAATTATATAAATAATAATTTTACCCAATTCATATTCTCATATGAGCTATGTATGGTGTGAGAAATAAGGAGTAGTACGAGATTCTTCTATTACACAAAGGTGACACAAGTGACGAATTTGGGCATTATATTTCGATGAAGTTTAATGTCATGATGTAAAGAAGAAGATGAAATGATGTTAAAAACAAAAACATATTGTAACTAGACTATGGGATAAAAACCAAGTGTCACTTTGTTTCTTTTTGGGGATATGAATCAATCCATACGTAATTCATTAAACATTCTCTATGCTCGTTCGATTGTTATATAAGGAATAAATGGATTTTGTTTTTTTATTTTGGATGGGTCCAAGAATGAAGATCTAGGCGTCTCTACGTATCTCCTATAGATGAGAATCTATCCATACATAGTACTTTAAAAATTCATTTCCTACACCAATCAAGTTTGACATGGGAGACATGGGGATTTAACACATTCTAGAAGAATTATTAAATTTAAGACCCAAGATAGTAAGAAAATCAAAGTAGGTGTCTTAAAAGAGCACTATATATAGATTTATTTTATATATAGGAGTAGAAAAAGTAAAATAAACATTTTTTTTGTTGTAGTTGGGCCCAATATTAGAGATCTATGCATCTTTATGTATCTCATATAGATTATAATAATGGAACACGTAGTTCATGGAACATGTTCTCTATGTAGATCTGACTCATCCATACGGAAGGGAGGGACTCATGCGCCACTAATGAGTAGCAATTATGTCCATGATGCTTTCTTATGGATGCTCCAAACTTCATGTAGAATAGATGTTATCCATTTATTTTAACGTCATGTAACAAGGAAATGTGGTTCAATGTATTTTAACGTCAAACAACATGGATACTTATGGTTGTAATGCAGTTTAATGTCTTGCAACTAGAACTTGTACTGTGTAGTTTAATGTCTTGCAGTATGGACGTGGGGGCTGTGCCATTTTCATTTTTGTTGAAATTACATTTTTGTGACTACACAATGTATTTCTTCAAGAATATCTCATTGGTTGGAGTTGTAATAAGCTCTCCATCTAGTTATATTATGGTATAATCTCCATTTTAGTAGACCTTATGAATGGAATAAGTTCCTTCCCACTTTGGCTCATGCTTTAGAGGTCTCATTCCTAGAATCATTGTAATCCTGAGGTTTGATTCCAATTCTCCTTGAAGAAATTATTGGAGGTGAACTTTCTTTCTAAAATCTTGTTCTATTCTATTTTTATAGAGTGAAAAATTATGCAATGTAATCAATTTTTTTGACTAATCATTCTAGATCATTAATCCATTTCTAAGACATCTCATACGTAGACAATTGATCAAATATTGGAACTCTATGTGAACGAAATTTCATTTCAATTGGCAAGGTTGATTTTTTTATGTATACAAATGAATAAAGTGTTTCCTAGGTGGTAGTACAAGTAATAGTCCAATAAGCCCATAATGCCTGGAAAAGTTTATCAGACCATGATTCATATATTTATCCACCATCTTCTAGAGTATATTTGAGAAGGTCATATTGAAATCCTTTATCCATCCATTTTCCACTTCATGACAGAGAGATGAAATGTGATCACTGGTATTATGATATTTGTTGATTTTATGAAATGTTTTATATGTCATTTCCATTTTGTATCCTACATATTGTATTTTTTTTGTTTAATGAATATGAGTGGTTAGGTTATAATATTAGTTTATTTGCATGATATGTCACATATTTGGTCAACATGGATGATATGTGATGCATGGCACATTCATGAAACTATCCTCTTAGTGGGATACAGTAGTCATTCAGCCAACATGTACATTTGGGCTATTCTGGTTGGTGGGATGTGTGACATACTACAATTCTATCCTCAGGTATGGATGTGGTTAACATTAGTTGAAATGTGATATTTGAATCATTCTTCAAGACTATTCATTGAGAGGTATATGATTGACATTTTTTGGTATGTTAATGTGTTATACCTTCCAATGGGAATGTGTTATACATGATTCTAGGATATTAAATTGAGGGGATGTATCAGGCTAGTTATTGATGTTTTATGGAATTTTGTATTAGTAGTTATTTTTCTTCCACAATTGTGTTGATGTATATTGATCTGGCCCTTGAGGACATGGCATGTGTTTGGTACATGTGTGATATATTGTTTATATGTATGTACACTGATAAAATTCAGGGAATAAACATCAGAAAAAATTTAAATGTTGTTAAGGAATTTTAGTGGTGTCTTGTTGAGAATTGTACTCACTCACTACTCAAGAATTTTGGTTCACTTGTACACATGATGAACGAAGACCTGACAAAGGAAAAAATTCATATGATGGATGGTTGAGAAGTCAGAGTAAGATGATGTGGTCATTTCTAGATAATGTTCTGATGGTATATCTATAGTTTCCTTTATTTATTATATTTACATATACATGAGATCCCTATTTTGTTTTAGTTATTGTATCATTTTTTTTTTCATAATTCAATTTCCACTTATATTACCCTGTTTTTATATTTTATTTATATATTTATGTTATAATTTTTCTATCTCCGGACATGATAGAGAGGGGTTTTTCCCATAGTTCTACTCATGTCACTTGGTGCTAGTCTAAATCCATTGGAATTTTTGGCGGTACACATGATGTCTTATATCATTCCTACACCTACCTGATGGTTTTGGATGGGACGTTACAACCATATACATTGGTTGAAGAGTTGGAGGACCCTTTGGACCTTGAGAATTCCTCTTGAGAAAACTCAATGACACGTTATGTATGCACTTGCTTTTTTCCCTAAGGGATGGATACATTACATTTTGGTATAATGAATTCTTTTTGGACCTATCATTGATTCCAAATGAGTTAGAGATGGTCCCGAGTGTGTTTTTGTCTTCTTCCATGCCCGGAACCCAGCTTTTTGGGAGAATAGGTCTACCAAAAGGATTATTGAAAACGATGTGATTATTCCATATGGTTAGACCATACTATTGGGGTGGAATGATTGTGTATAAAGCCTTATAAGATGGTTGGAACATAGTTTACCTTAATATGTGAGTGGATATCTAACTATGACAGTTGTTCATGGTTTGTTCATGGTTTGTTAAACAATCTAGAAAAATTGAGCACATGCTAAATATTTGTTAATTTTATTAATTTTCACTTAATGATCTAATTAAGAAACATCCTACTTATTAATCCTATTTTTTCTGGTATTGAACACCTTTTCATCCCTTTAGGAGATTATTTAAGGCCTTATATAAGGATTTGTAGATTTTATTCATCTGGTATCAGATCAAATTTTCATTCATCACGTTTGATGCACAACGAAATGTACTCCAATATTTTTTAGCCATTCTTCTTCTATCTTGATCTCGAGATAGTTATCATGTGGTGAGTGATTTTCCCTTTTACACAGATCTAAACTATTCTATGCATGATTTTTTGTTGATAATAGAGGTTAATGTTCATACTCCCCTAAGGTGTGTGGTCTATAACACATACACATTGTTCGTTGATTTTTGGAGTAATCATGTGCAGACCACTGATTTCATTTTTCATCATTTATTAAATTTATATGTCTTTCATATAATCATTAGAACAATATGATTTTTCTCTTTCCCTATAAGTTATTAGTTTTTTCAGGATGCACCCACAACGCTGAACATCCATTGTAGGATGGTATTCCATAGGGGAGTTTTTAGTCTTTTGACACTTTTGAGCCATCGTTCGAATGTGCTAGAGCATGACACACTAATGGTAGTACTAATTATCATAAATTAATGTTGTAACATGTAATGGTGAAAGGAATGTTCCATGTCACATCAATATTATCCACCAGAACTAAGTTCTTCAAATTGATAATTAAATGTGAAAGGGAAATTGGAATGTATAATAAGTATATGACATGACCAGATTAAATGGGATTGATTAATAGGTTTCATGTTCATAGAACCCCATACAAAATTAATTTATGGTAGAGGGAAGTAACTTAATTATTAAATATGCATTAAATTGAATTAATAAATGGTTGCATTCTTCTTGACCTTATAACACTAATGAAAGTAAAGGATTGAACTGAATGGACTTATTGATTATTCATGACTTGATTAAAAGGACACTCACTACATGAACACATCAATCTAATGAATGGAAAGTCTTGAACGAAATGAAATAATACAAGATATAATTATTTAAAAAGAGTGGCATGACTCGAGGTCAACTTGGATTCTTATCAGTGAATTCGATGATCACATGAGAACCCCATTCCAATTAATGGGAATAGATTTATTTAGTTGAGACCCACTTTTATCCCTATCATTATATATTCCCTTATTCTGAATATGAAACTATAGGATACATTTCATTTTATTAATGGATTCCTTGGATATACTACTTTGATACAACATTGAAAAGTAGGCACCATGCTTACAACCCAGAAGACATAGTGTCTACTCATCCTTGTTTACCTTGAATGACCACCTTGGATTATGTAGGTACCATATTATGAAATTCATTGGAAATTGATCCTTGGATTTAAATCATACCCATTATATAGACTCATATACTACTACGTTAGTGGCCCTTAAGGTCTATATTTCCTTGTCCATTAACTTGTATGTTCATTTCTAAATATCATCAATCAAGGTTTCCGTGTTACATCATAGAACCATCACCATTTTTATAATGATACTTATTTAGAAATTGGTAAAATTATATAATTAATTGGTTATATGTTCAGAAATGAGCTAAGGGATGAAGCGTGTACTTGGTTATTTTAATACATTGTACTCGTTTACATTATATATTCATTCCTACACATTTTCACATTTCACTACCTGGCCAGATGTTATAGACATTGTTGGTGGTGGACCACTAACATTTATCAGACATCCTCTTCGGGAATTATGTGGTACCTTGAGTAGATTACCTGAATCTAGGTGTTGATAAAGGGAAGCATACTACTTCATACACTTGATTGAATCAGGTTTAGGATAGAGATTGATAGTTGATGACTAAGAAAATGCTTCAGATGATTACGATAATTTTTTTATTTCCTTTATACTTTGCAAACATGTTATGTCAACTACCTTGTTTCCATGTTTTCTATTTTTCTAGTGATAATAAATATCATCTTCAGTTTTTGTATGCTTGTATGTTATTCCAGTTATTTCATATATTGTTACTTTTTTCTCTATTTTATGATAAGAATTATTTTTAATTTTATTTATTCAGTTATTATCCTCTTTTTTTATCTATCCAAAATGATAAACTTCGGTAATGAGGGAATTGTGTCCCCACGGACACACCCTTGGCCTTCACTACTATTCAATATCCTTTGGTGTTTGGGGAGTTTCACCTGATTCCATGTGTCCCACCCGGATTGGGACACCGATTAATAGAAATTTGGGTATGGGAAGTCACAATGTGTTAAAAAATGAGATTTCTATTCTTGTTATACTATTTGGAGACAATATATCAGATACAAGGAACTCTTGAGACATTTTCATAAGTCGTGGTTGGTCATCATGAACCTAGGTTTGGGGAAAATCAATGTTAACCAATATATAATTGATGTTCTTTTTTTCCTACTACAATTGAAATTATATCACCATTGGGTGACACACATGTTGTGTGGAGTTGTTGATTATTATCATTATGATCGAGGATTTCATTCATTATTGGCCAAATGATATAAGGTCAAGGACTGTTGTTACACGCATCATATTAGACAATTATAATTCACATGTAATGCACATTACCATTCCATATTGGAGCATTTTGTTGTTTTTCATTTCCTTACATGCTTCTAATTGTTGAGGTATTTTGTGATAATTAACTTTTTCTTATATTACTCATGGGTTGGGATGAGTAATTTACTATGATGTTCCATTATTCCATAAATAAATGGGTTTCATTTATAGTGATAAGGTGTATGGGCTCTGATTCACTGGGAATGTCTATCCCTTATAAAGTGAATCATGGAATCCAAAATGAATTATTTTCACATACCTATCCTTCCGTGTCATAATTATGAATTGTATTGTAGTGAACCTGGTAATTAAATATAAAATTAAATGAAACGAGTAATTGATCACTTAACTATACCTGGTTATCCAAGTAGGTAGTCGGTGTAGTAGGCCTTGGGTATTGAGTTTTCATAAGTTAATATTCTACTAGTGATGAAATATTTTTGCTTATGATTTTCATGATGCGTGTTCTTGGAAATTGTTGACCAATAACACCAGTATGTCCTCGTATTATATGACAAGAAGGTGATAATGAACATGCTCGAGACATGGTAGGACCTGAGATTCCAATCATACTACCAATATTTCTACTAGTGGTAGCACCTGTTTTTCTTAATCAGAGCAATGATTCCTAGGTTTTTGATAGTTTTGTATGTTTGATGTAGTCCCTACAAGGGGCTCCACAGATTGCACCTATATTGACTAATATGACTCATGAGTTCCAGCAGCAACAATCTACAAACTTATTAGGGGATGGAGGTCCACAAGCTATTGATTCTTGTCTATAGGACGCCTAATCTATCCTTGATCACCTAGAGACACCTATATATCTTAGGGTCAAGCGTGATTTATACATTTTTCCTGATTCATCAAAGTGCTAGTGCGATGTGATTACCCATGCTAGTCATCATCATAGCATGTTTTGGGTTGATTTAAAGACAAATTTCTATGATCAGTTATTTCCATAGACACAATGATCTGATAGATCCAACTAGTTCATGCATCTTGAGTATGTTTCTATGTCATTCATAGATTATTCATCAGTATTCTTAGATTTTCAATGCATTGAACCACTTCTAGGAGTTTGTTTCGTAGTTCCTTGAAATGTGTGTTCTAGTTTTAGGAATCACTACATCTAGGCAATTTCCATTAAATTTATTCATGGAACCAGAAACATACAAAAAATATTTTTCCAAATGGTACCGACATTCCAATGTCATGCATTCTTTATTTTTTAACTATTCAATATTAATGAACGTACATTAGTTTAGAGGATTGGAGGTTGGACTCATCACACCCTTTCGAGGGGAAATTATTGTTTATTATGTGACTCTCAATGTAAAATTTTCATATTTCTATGAATCCTTGTAAATTAGACATGCATAACCTAAGATTCCCTTGTAATTTTCAATCACTTATAAGAAAGTGTAAAATTTAGAATCATTAGTATGTATTCGTGGTTCTTCGTTAATTGAGATATTTGTATGTATTTGAGAATCACCATCAATTGTATCCACTAATATACTATTTTGATATTCTTTTAATCATATTTTGGATGATATTGGTTTTTAAGCCACTCACTAGGGTGATCTGTAATTTATTGTAATCTAGGAAGATTAATGTTTGTTTTGATATTATTTTCATACCAATGAAATGGGTTACCGACATATCATTGTAAAATGAATCGGGACCCTCATTGTTCGATGCCTCTTAATTGGACACATCATTCCTTTTCAAGTCAGGTGATTAGGACATATCAATATAGTTTAATGTCGTGTGGTTTGGTCATCTATGTGAATGGTGCTTATTCAATGTTTGGTGGGATAATTATACTGAGACATGCCAGGAAACATGGAATGAATATTCGATTCCAAGTAATATTAGACTGTTTTGGGAATATGGATCAAGGAGAATAGGGTTGATTTGAAATGTTGGGTTTGAACCTCATGGAGGCTTCCTAGATATCCCATTTGCGTGGGAATCATATCCCACGTAGTTCGATGAGTCTCATATGAGAGTATAGTCATTTGAGAGAAATGTGCTTGGGCTGACATCCAAAAATGGATACGTTGATTACTTAGGGGTTTAATTTGTGACTTAATCCTAAGAAGGATTCCCAAATTAATAGAATTAGGGTTGGATTCTTGAAGTGGATATCCAGTGATGTTGGGCCTTAAAAGTGATTCTTTTTTATTTTGGTTTGATCATGAATCAGTGTTATCATAGTTCCTTTGAGGAGGATATTCAGTGATCTCGGGCCCTAAAAGGGCCTCCTATGTATCCTATTTTGAACAGAAATTAGAGTTCATGTAGTTTCTTCTGGTGGGTGTTTGTGATATTTTTTTAATCTTCATGAATCTCTAATCCCACATGATTTATGCTTGGTGTGAGAAAAAATAGTATGTGAAAGATTCAACAATAAAACATACAATTTTCCTCTTTCGCAAGTGGAAGAGGGCTCGCCTATGGTGGTGAGGGTGGGAGAGGGTGAGGCGATGATCCCTCCCTCTATTTTATTCACATTGGACAAGGGTCTAATGAAATGATGAAGGGATGAAGGTTAGGGGCTTAGACAAGGATGGATACCCTAAACATGATTCTCATAGGGTAGGGGGACTTCTAATTTGTTAGGAACGATGACAAGTTGGTGTGAACTATACCTTCCCTAAAAAATATTGAGGTTTTAGCTCTTTTAGAAGAAAGAGGTCAGGACCTGAACTCTTACTCTCAGTACCATAAACTTCCATGCACAATACCTGGGAGAATGGTGCATGTGACATTGGATATACAAACCCCCATACACTCCAAGAATCCTAACCCTATTGGGAAAAAATGAGGGAATCCTCAGACTATTGATATACAAACCCATATTGGAGACACGCTGATTTTCCATTCCCAATGTTTTATTATGTCTGGATGTTTTGGAGGAGGTATCAATAGAATCCCTTTCAACCAACGGATCCAATGAATAAGCCTTTACATGGATGGAATTTAAGAGGGATTGATGGACAATAGACTGAAGAGATTATGTGAATCGAAGAGGGGCACCCAAATAGGTGAGGGGTGCATGTATGAGCATGCAAGTGGGATTAGGCTACTTTATATTCACTTAACCAACAAGAAAACTATATAGTAATACTTTGGTGAGACTTTTCTAAAGCCATCAATGGAATTCATATGTGATCCTAGTAGTGGGGTTCTCAAGTTCCTATAAAAGGAAAAGGTGGAACACAAGTATTTATGATGATGTGAGGTTGGGAACCTTAGGCACGCAAGTGTTATGGTTTTAAAACACTAAAAGGACTTATGTCCAATGATCCTACTTTATATCCTCCGCTCAAGGAGTTGAAAAACCACCTTGACAATTTTGGATGACTGGGGTGAAGTACTAGGGTGACTTGAGCAGCAATTGGGGTTCACAGAAATTTGTCTGCTCAAATGAATCCTGCAAGGGTCTATTTATAGGAAACATCAAGACCCTAGGTGAAAAGAGATTGGGCACACATGAAAAATTCAGAGTCACACAACGAATTTTTCAATCCCGGTTCAAGACATTTTGTGGAAAAGTTCATTGAACACTTTTCATGGTGTCAATAATAACCCCCCCCCCCTTGAATGTGATTCGTTCAGAATGAAAATAATCTTGTTCTAAGGTAAATGTAGGGAATGTTGACACATCCCATCATCATTTGGTCAGATTTGGAGTTGTGTCATGTTTGGAAGGATGTTGTAATTTTTTCCTAATCTAATGGGACCTAGTGAGCATAGTTTGACCTTTTCTAGGGTTATATGGAAAACAACAAAAACGTTGTATCTTATGACTTCTAATAGCTCAATATTACCTAAAACATACAAATATATATGTTTAGTAAGTTGAGACATAACGTTTTTCCAGAGTGACCTCTGCCGGATTCCAATATGGGGAGTACCATGTCTGTTATTGTTGGCCGTTTAGAGTCATGCATGATGGACTATAAAGGCTTAATGTTTAAGTATGAATATTTTTTAGCATAAATTATGAAATTATATCCCAAACAAGACGTAATGCCTACGAATTTCTATAATATTCTTTAAATATTTCCAAGGGGAATCTTGTGCCATGATTTTTAAAGTTATAAAATATAATACTTATATCAAATATTGGGGAGTGTTCTCCAATAACGAAGTTACCATTATTTTTATAACATGTCATGGGAGTTATGTTATGTATGGAAATCTAAGGCATATGTTTCATATCTAAATAATGGTATCTTTTGACTGACATGACTATTATATTAGAAGCTTATGCAAGTCCACCTAAGGGCACGTACAACATAGTCATGAAAAAAAGATCATTAGAATATAATATTTTTCTATTGATTGACAAGGGAAAGTAAGATTTGGGCGACTCAAGACCACAGTGGGTGGTTTTTCCATGTAATAGGAATTTAAGAATAAAGGGATATATAATGATGACATATTTCATGAAGAGGGAAAGCACTTATATACAAATATGGTGTTTGAATAATGGTTAAAATTTATCAAAAATGGGAATTTATGATATAAAATTGTGAATTATTAAGTCTTGCAGTGAGGACATTGTACCGTGTAGTTTGAAGTCATGAAGTGAGGACATTGTAATGTATAGTTTTAAGTCATCCAGTGACAACATAGTGTGGATTTATTTACAGTTTTTAGATTTGACCAAAGGTATTGGAAATTCCCAAATATTTTAATCATTTTTTTGGAAACATATTACCACATCTAGTTATGGAAGGAAAATTTATAAACTGTGATTTAAAAATTTAAGGATCTAAATAATGATATTGGTAAGGGGTTAAAGGTATTAGAAGAAGTCTTTTCCAAGAACAAAGTTACCATTATTTGAAAAAACCTTTATGGGGACTGTATTATCCTGGGCCAACTAGGAAATATGTTGCATTTCCAAATAGTGGCAACTTTTAACTGATAGGCCTATTATGTAGGCAGATCATGCAAGGTTACAAAAGTTCACGTAGATCATAGTCAGGCAAAAGAGATCTCAGAAATTTGACATTTTACAATTTCTAAATGCAGAAAAATGTTTATGGTGATTGAGATTTTCCGAAGAACAGATTTGGTTCACAGAAAAAGGTACCTTAATAGGGAGAGGGTATTTCCAAGAATGATTTCCTATAAATCAGAGGAATATTACTTTTACAAAGGTCTGAACCATACGTAGGAGTTGTAGTGTCTGTAGTTTTAAGTCATAAGACTAGGACCTAGAATTGAAATAGTATATGATATATGGCAAAGTAGTTCCATGGATATTTCATATTACGTTGAACACATGCAGAGAGAAATGTATAAAACATAGTCTTGACGATTTTCAGATTGAGAGAAAGATAAAGGAAAAAATATACCTAAATTAATTTTTTAAAATATAGATTCTTGAATATTGTCATCAATGTCTGAAGAGGAAAAATACATTATAACCAATAATGACATTACCATCATTTTAGAAAACCTTAATGGGGTATATATTATGCAGGGGTAACTAGGGCATAAGCTGTAGAGCCAAATAGTAGAAACTTTTGACTGACACGCCCTGTTTTGTAGGATACTTATGCAAGGCCGCCTAAGGGAACATGATGCATATTTAGGAAAAAGAGTTCTTATGTATTCGAAGCTCTATCACTAGAAATTGTAAGAAATATTACGAAGATCATGAAATATTCATGATTAAGAGTGTGGAATATAGAAGGGATTTATGCTCAATGCACATAAGAAATTTTTAATCAATATTGTCCATGAGCTTGGCATCATTTACATAGATCTAACTCATATGTAAAATGGAGTCTCGCTTTGTTTCCATTTGAATTAATATTGTGATGTGTTGTTTAAAGTCCTGCAACAAGGACATTATATTGTGTAGTTTTATGTCATGTTGTGAAGAAATTATACTGGTCTTTTTTAATTCATGTAGTGGGGAAATTGATAATCCCACAATAAATTGAGACACCTTAATTATATAAATAATACTTTTACCCAATTCATATTCTCATATGAGCTATGCATGGTGTGAGAAATAAGGAGTAGTACGAGATTCTTCTATTAACCAAAGGTGACACAAGTGAAGAATTTGGGCATTATATTTCGATGAAGTTTAATGTCATGATGTAAAGAAGAAGATGAAATGATGTTAAAAACAAAAACATATTGTAACTAGACTATGGGATAAAAACCAAGTGTCACTTTGTTTCTTTTTGGGGATATGAATCAATCCATACGTAATTCATTAAACATTCTCTATGCTCGTTCGATTGTTATATAAGGAATAAATGGATTTTGTTTTTTTATTTTGGATGGGTCCAAGAATGAAGATCTAGGCGTCTCTACGTATCTCCTATAGATGAGAATCTATCCATACATAGTACTTTAAAAATTCATTTCCTACACCAATCAAGTTTGACATGGGAGACATGGGGATTTAACACATTCTAGAAGAATTATTAAATTTAAGACCCAAGATAGTAAGAAAATCAAAGTAGGTGTCTTAAAAGAGCACTATATATTGATCTATTTTATATATAGGAGTAGAAAAAGTAAAATAAACATTTTTTTTGTTGTAGTTGGGCCCAATATTAGAGATCTATGCATCTTTATGTATCTCATATAGATTAGAATAAAGGAACACGTAGTTCATGGAACATGTTCTCTATGTAGATCTGACTCATCCATACGGAAGGGAGGGACTCATGCGCCACTAATGAGTAGCAATTATGTCCATGATGCTTGCTTATGGATGCCCCAAACTTCATGTAGAATAGATGTTATCCATTTATTTTAACGTCATGTAACAAGGAAATGTGGTTCAATGTATTTTAACGTCAAACAACATGGATACTTATGGTTGTAATGCAGTTTAATGTCTTGCAACTAGAACTTGTACTGTGTAGTATAATGTCTTGCAGTATGGACGTGGGGGCTGTGCCATTTTCATTTTTGTTGAAATTACATTTGTGTGACTACACAATGTATTTCTTCAAGAATATCTCATTGGTTGGAGTTGTAATAATCTCTCCATCTAGTTATATTATGGTATAATCTCCATTTTAGTAGACCTTATGAATGGAATAAGGTCCTTCCCACTTTGGCTCATGCTTTAGAGGTCTCATTCCTAGAATCATTGTAATCCTGAGGTTTGATTCCAATTCTCCTTGAAGAAATGATTGGAGGTGAACTTTATTTCTAAAATCTTGTTCTATTCTATTTTTATAGAGTTAAAAATTATGCAATGTAATCAATTTTTTTGACTAATCATTCTAGATCATTAATCCATTTCTAAGACATCTCATATGTAGACAATTGATCAAATATTGGAACTCTATGTGAACGAAATTTCATTTCAATTGGCAAGGTTGATTGTTTTATGTATACAAATGAATAAAGTGTTTCCTAGGTGGTAGTACAAGTAATAGTCCAATAAGCCCATAATGCCTGAAAAAGTTTATCAGACCATGATTTCATATATTTATCCACCATCTTCTAGAGTATATTTGAGAAGGTCATATTGAAATCCTTTATCCATCCATTTTCCACTTCATGACAGAGAGATGAATGGTTGGACTTGATATTGTGATCCTGATTTAACTTATTTACCTCAATCGAATAATAATTGGGGACATTTTCCAACAATATATTATGTGGGACCAAATCTTCTGATGATGTTAGTTTTGACAAAACTAACAATGCTTTTGGATCCAACATCTTTGAGACGAATTGGATCATACCATTTAGAAAGGAAGTCAGTAGAATTAATAATATACTTGAACTGTTGAGCCATTGATGGAGGATAAGGTCCTACTACATCTATTCCCCATGTGGTAAATGGCCAGGAGTATTTAGCTATATGTAGCATCTCCGAGAATTAATTAATGAAGTTTGAATTCATTTAGATGTGATGAAATTTCATAGTGAAATATTTGAAATCCAGCGTCATTGAAGGGAAAAAGTATCCAAGCTATCCGATTTGTTAGAAAGCCTATGCTCAAATTGGTGACCACAACAAGCTCTTGAATGTTCTTCTTTCATGACAGCTACAGTTTATTCTCCAACAATAAATCTGAAAAGGATTCAATTGAATCCTCATTTGTAACAGAAATTCTAGTGATATGGACAATAATAAAGAGTAAAATTGACCGCCCACCATCAGATTTGTTTTTTTCAGCCCTATCTGGTGGAAGTACTCCATTTTGATGATATTCCATGATCGGTGTTCTCCATCCCGTTCCATGATCATACAGCCCAGAAACAGGGCTAATTTTATTAATTTCCTCCATTCTAGTTATAAGAAAAGGTGATATCATACAACTATGAGCTATGCTGGTGACTGTCTCATCCCAATATGGATAATCCAAAGTAGTAGTTGCATTATGAAGTGCATCAGGTTGGGGATTTTGTAATCGTGGGACCTAATACATTGTTGGATCTGAGAGAAATTTATCAATTAACCATTTGATGTAATAAAATATAGGGATTAATTCTTTCTTTCTACAAGAATATCCCCAATAATATATTTTCTTACAAATTCAGAATCACCATTTACATTAAAGTTACTCACTTTCACCTGATGTGCCATTTCCATGCCTGCAATGAGAGATTGATATTCTGCTTCATTGTTAGTACCTCCTTCTAATAACAGTAAAGAATAAGGAAATGCTGCCACTTGTGGGAAAATAAGGACAATTCCTAACCCAACCTTTATTAGTTTATGGTTTTCCATTCTCTTCCCTATTGGAATTATGGAGGCACCATAAAAGTACATTTCCTAGGTTTTGGAATTATTGTGAATAGAAAATACCTATTCATCATGAAGTTTAGTATTCAATTATTTATCTTCTACATATGGATGTTCAAAAAGGATGTCGGCCAGGGAGTGGACTTTTATTTCCTTTTTGGGCAATGAACTGATATCAAAATGTTTCAAAATAATTTTCCACTTTGTCAGATTCCCTGTAAGCATTGCACGACTGAGGATAAATTTGAGCGAGTTATTGCGAGACACCAATTGGACGTCATGATGTTGCAGGTAGTGCCTCAATTTCAAAACAACAAATATTAATGTCAGAACTCTCTTTTCTATACTTGAATACTACGTTTCTACATCATGAATAGTTTTACTAAGATAGTAAAGACTGTTTTCATTCCCAACATCATTCTTTGGGGCAAGGAAGGGTCCCAATGATCACTCTAAAGTTGTCACAAAGAGAATAACTGGTCATCCTTCAACATGTGGAAATAATACTGGTGGACTTAAGAGATATTTATTGAGGGTATCAAAGTCTTCTTTTCAGCTTTCATTACCTTGATAGGTGACTCCCTTCTTCATTAATCTAGTGAACAAAAACCCATGCCTTCCAAATTATTGATAAAGAACCAAATATAGGCCAAGTGTCATTGGATTCCTCTTAATTATTTCAAATATATATGAAGTCACATACCAATGAATGATTTTTTTATCGGCATCATCTTTGATAACATGATAACGTACAATGAAGCCTTGGACCGTTCCATAGGTTACCCCGAAGGCACATTTCAAGGGGTTCATCTTCAAACTATATTGCCAATGTTTATTAACCGTGATCTCCAGATCATCCATGTGATTGGAATGTTGTCTGGATTTGACCTGAAAATCATCCACATAACATTAAACAAATTTTCCTAGGAATGGTTTGAAGATATGGTGCACAGAACATTGGTATGTTTCACCTACACTCTTTAATCCCATGGGAATTACACAATAGAAAAACACACCTTGAGTGTATCTGAAGGCTGTAGATTATTTATCCTCTAAGGCCATATGGATATGATTATACCCAGATTATCCATCCATGAAGTAAAGATCTTCATATCTAGTTTTTTTTCATCAATTAAAATCACTATAATCAGAACTAGAAAATATCATTTAGGAAGATGTCGATTAAGATATCTGAAATCAATGAAATATCTGATTTTTCCATTCTTCTATTCACTGGGAAAATTTCGGAAATACATTTGGGATATTGAACCTCCCCTAAAAAGTTAGAATTTATAATCTTATCAACTTCAGCATCAATTTTAGTGCCATGAGTTGGTATTGTTATTCTTGCTACCTGCTTGAATCATCCATGGTCTTATGGAAAACCGAAATGATGAGTGGATCCATCAGGATTAAGACCTATAATTTCACTATACTTCCGAGAAAATATTTCTCAATGTTTCTCTGAAAATAAAATATACACCTCTTTCTCTTCAAAGGCCATGGTCGCTCTAGTTAGAGTGGGGCATGGGTCTTCTTCTGTACCCATATTTATTTCTCGGAGCTTATCCACAGTGGTAGAGACACCTTCCTCAGATGCTTGAGGAACTTCTCTAAGATCTTTCTCTTCTTATTCAATATGGGTTACATCTTCTATTTGTAATTACATAGTAGATGATGGGAAAGAATTCCAATGTTAAGGGAGGATTCTGTATTTGATCATCCGGAAGAAGAGGCCACCATATCTGACCCTACTGAGGATTAAGGGTCTTCCTGTGTTAATAAATAGGAGATGATGGATAGGGAATAAAAATATTTATATTCCTCTAGCATTTATATGACTTATTATAGTCTAATTTTAGAAGTGGAGGCTTGCTGTAGTTTTATAGATGATATGAAGTCATCTCCATTTTGGCTTCCATCACTATATGGTGAATCAACAATTTCCCCCATGCTATCAGGATTAGTTAGCACAATTGAAATTATGAAATTTATTGGTCGAGTGATAAGATTTTGGGAGTACCCTTTAAATTTGATTGATATGTAACACAAAATCTATACTCAAATATATGAATGGGTTCTCTAGGATCTTTTCCAGTCCATTTGGATCTTTAACTCTGGTCATATCATTTGTCATGGACCTCATTCCTGTTGTGTGTTAAAACTATACCTCAATGTATTGATATTCACAAGTTTTGAACATAGCCTTGTCACCATACAATGTCCCGATTTTACCATTTAGAAATAATATAAGACATTGGTGGAATGACGAATGTATGGCCACTTGTTGATGCAGTCAAGCCCTTCCAAGATGAATGTTGAAGGCTATGTGCTGACCAACAACATTGATATATGAATTAGACAAAAGATCTCCAAACTGATTTTTCAGTGTAATCATTACCATAGGTTCTTTCACATTCTTTTCATTTCCTTATAACATTAAAGTGGAAGGAGATAAGTTGTCTTCAGTGAAGCCCAATCGATGAAGTGTACGATTGAGAACGAGGTTGACTCCAGAGCCATTATCAATAAATGGTTGTAAGATGTCTATGTCATTGAACTTTATAGATAAATACAAGCGTCCAATACATCCATGTATAACATTATCTTCTTCTTCATTTGTAAATGATATGAGTACATGACATTTGGCAGGATCATTCTCTATACGGTAATCCTCAGCAGCAAAAACATCAGTTTCGAACTCATGAGGAATTGACAAAATCATCAATAAGTGATTCTCAAAGAACTTTTGACAGAGTCAAGGCATCCAAAATCAATAACATGGTTGGAACTTGGGCCAATTGTTTCAAAAAAACAAACTTTTTATCCATAGGTCAGCCTTTCCAAACATGGAAATGCAGTTTTGCAGATGACTAGGAAATTGATGCTTCTGATGTAGATGTACCATGTGTCAGAGAAAAAGCTAGAAATACTCTTGGATTTGGTAAATTAAACTGACTAGGTATTTCTACCTATTGAGAGGAATATTGTGTGACTTCTAGTCCGTCCTCTAAAATAAGAATTTCAGAACCAATCATGTATTGCAAGGAAGAAACTCCATGTTCGTGTTGTGTTTGGTGAAGGTATCATCCACGAGTTACTACCACATATATCGTTCGAGCAGGGGTAGAGTTAAAATTGTGGTTTATAGAATTCCAACATCTTCCCCACATATCACCGACCATGGACTCTTCTTTAGAACCCCAATTAGATAAAAGGAACTCCGAATAATTATAATCAGAATCACCATTGGAATAAGGATCTGTTAAGTGGACAACACTGATAGAATGAAAGATCAATTATTCATATGATGAATAATATTCATGGTAGGATAGTTCTGGTTGTGCCATTTTGTGGGACATGGCCCATGATTTTGAAGGAGATGGCATGAAATTTTCTAGGGTCAAGGAAAACATTTTCCTTAACACGAGTTCATCTTCTTCTAACTACTCTTTGTTCTTCTTATAACCTCATTTCATTGAGGATAGAACTTTTGATAAATGTGGTTTTACTATGGTAGTAGTGGGGGGAGACAAAATTATTTGATTTAGCTATGTTCGTAAAATGGCATGTGTTCAGTTAATCATTTTCATGATCATCCAGTCATCATATTTTTGGATATTTTTTACATTTAACTTTCACCCATTCACATTCATCCTCTGGATCAGTAATGGTAACATATGCTAATTTAGATGATAAACATTTCAGTTTCACTTTTCCAGAGTCTTCCAGTTTTTGTAGGAGGTATATGAAAACAAATCACTCTTGAATGGGATTCCATGACATCTATTGAAAGGGACAATAATTCATAAGATCTTAATATTTTACATTGTTTGGTTTCTTTGGCCTCAGCAACTGATCCAAATTTTCCTCTAGAGTTGAGATGAAGCAACGAATAAACAGTTCATTCTGGAAGGAATATTCTTTTCTCTTTATTTCCTCAAAATGTTTTTTCCTTTGATCTCTTTGATCATTTGGACGAGGTGGTCATTATACTGATGCTATGGAGGCGGTTCCATTCTATGAGATGAACGTTTTTAAGTGGAAGCAGGTACACATGCTTGCTTGAGTGTTGCTGTAACAGCCTCTATTTTCCCAATTCTCCTTCCCAGAGGTGATGGAATTACACAATAATTTTCCTTAGTATCTATAATTGAATCTTCAATCATTTGAGAAATTGATGTATGTTCTCAAAACCACCCAATGTATTTTACAGGGATCAGTGGTATGTGTAACTCATCATGCTTATTTTCCATAGAAATTAGCATCAAATATTCTTGATGTAGTTCCAGGTTTAAGGAATATGATAATCCATTCTATAGGGAAATAAAATCTGAAACCATTTCAATCTCCCTTTGATTAAAATTATTGAGATCAAAAAATTTCTTCTTTAGTTGTGTTATGATAAATCTTAGAAGGAACTTCTGATAGAGATCTTCCCTTCTAGTAATTGATTGATATTGTAAACGTGTATTCCAGAAAAAACACGGTCTCTATAATGACTCCAAAAAACATCTGGCTTTACTGCTCCTTGTTGTTTTGGAGTTCCCATCATGGGATCACAATGAAAAACAATATGTGTTAAGTGTTGTTTCTGATATCCGACACCATTAATGATTGGAAACATGGTATTCACAAAATTTTGGCGGTTGAAGGAATCAAGTCCACCCAGTCAAGGTAAGAATTATATTTTAGTTGAACTGGGGCAGTCCATTCTTCTATAGATTCCAGTCGAATATTTTATTCATAAATTGTGATCATAATCATTTAAGGAATATCAGGATGGGATGGAACCTATATAGGTAAAACAATAGGATCCTGAGCTGGTGCAACGACCAAAAAAACCATTGTTGGTGGTGCGGATATTTGCCTTGTATAACCCATGGGAACATGCTTATTGGGATGTCTTTGACCTTGCCTTTCCTGTGTAACCAATGAAGGGAATTCATTATCTGCATCTGTAGTTACTAAAAATCATCTTTTCTAGGGAGATCCTATAAGAAGTTCATGTTTAGGACCTTCCTGAGGAGTACGTCTAGCTGAAATGCCGCATTAAAGTAACTCTGTATTGAGTCTTCTCAACTACTTTATCTCCTCTTTTTGTTATGAAATGCACTCTTCCAACGAATGATATTGAACTTCTCCAGTGGAAAAGTGAGATGTAATCTGACTATTATGTTTCCCTAGTTATATTCCATTCAATGGAGGGGATGTTGATTAATTTTAGGAATACCGTGATTTTGGGTAAGCCATTGATTTCAGGTATGTAAACCTTCTTCATTTTCCTTAGTGTTTATAATATTATAGATAAGAACTTCATCTTTTGATTCCCTTGAACATGAATCATTTTCTAGAGGTTCTTCTATAATGGGGTTAATTAAATTTACTAATGCACAACGCATTGAAGGCAACCTATCAGTATTGTTGTAATATCGTCTCCCTTTGTATCTTCCATGAGACTCTTCTATCCTATATGATGGATTCCCAGAAGTTTTTTGATTAACAGTAACCTAAAGGAAATCTGTGGATAGTTTAGTTGGGAACTTTCATTGTGGCTTCTCCCCTAGTCAAGAGAAAACCAACTTCCGTTGAGGAGGGGATTTTAGAGGTAAAAATCCACGAGCTCTATATGCTGGGTCTATTCATGTACTTCTTCTTCAAACATTTTAACATTGATTAATAAATTTTAAGGCTTAGTTAAATGAGCCCCTAGTCCTGTAAGATGGGGTGGTTCTTGAACTACTATGGCTAAGATTCATGCTACCTATGATTTTACGAATATTTGTACATACATTAGCTGGGTTCTATATCATAAAACCTCTAAAATAACCTGTTTCAAAAGATTGTTGTGATATTTTAGAAATTTGTGTTATCTTATGGAAAACATCCTTTATGTGGGAGGCCTGTTCAAGAATCCCAGATGCTTGATGTAAAAGTAACTAAAAACAATCTTTTCATTGGACCATACTCTGATGAGATTTGGTTGAGGCCGGTTCTTGAGCATACATTTGATTACATACAAAATATGTTGATTTTGGCCAACCATGGGCAATAACATTGCATGAGACCACTTTCGCCAGGCGTTGCTGATTCTAGAGTGTAGTGAAATGCAATTATCCAGGTGCACCCCATCCTCTAATATAAACACCAGAGGGGGTTTCAGAATGTAATTGGTGTAGCCTCAATAGAGAATTAAGGAATGCACGCTGAAGCGTTCTATGATATTTTTCAACCATAGTATGTTGGGAAAATGGGTGAGATTCCAAGTCAAGTAGGTGTTGCAATCCTTCTATAAAAATTACATGATTTTGATATTGATTCTATGGTAATACATTGGTTTTCCAATGATGAAGAGATTTCCATAAGTTGAGGTGGATACCATTAATTCCATCTTCTTCCACCAATTCTATAATATTATACTGAGAATTTTCCAATGGACAGAACATGACTGGTATTTCTCCTTTAGAAAATTGTCTTCTCATGTTTAGCATATCTTTATCGTATATCACTAGAGGATTCTCCACATGGATTGACCAAACATTACGCTCTATAAAATAAGAAAAATGACCCAAGGGTGGTTCGAAGAATTATCATTCCCTTATGATTTATTTTTGTTGAGAAAGTGTTTCACCCTCTAATGAAAAGCCATCAGACATGAGGGGCCTTGTGTTCACAAGTGCCTCGATATAGGAGGGATTTCTCATCAATACATTGTCAATTATAGATTTATCAAGGCAAAGAAAAATACTCCATCGGATAGGACTCTCACATCAAATTTCATCATGGGGAGTACCACCATTGTAAATTAATGTTAGGTATGAATTCTCTTGCTCCCTAGTCTTTTTGATACACGGAGTGTTGTTGTGTCTCCCATCCAGAGATTGGATCTCTAAATTGACCAAATTTACAGGATGAAAGCCTTCATGATGAAGTCTGCAATGGGGAACATTATAATTACTGCTACAAATCCCATAATTTGGTAGTGGGAGGGTTAGATCTTTTACAGAAACTAATAAATTTCTAAGGGCATCAAGAACTCCAACATTAAGAGGAGCCAAATTGTAGCATGACTCTTGGTTTTCCAAAATTTCATGATGACAATTATTCATGGATATTCAATTATACATAGTTCGGAATTTTTTTGGGAGAAATGGTTATCATGGGCAGGTGTATGTGCCTTCCTTGGAGTTGATATCAGAATGGACCGATTACCTCCAATTAGATCGGGAGTATGTTCCAAATCATGATTTTCGTATGATATGGGGGAGTATACCCATGACCCTCCTAGACTGAAACAATGGTGTGTATCTACTCTTGCATGTCATGCCGATGTGTCATCCCATATGTGGGGAATTATTTATGTGTCTGTTCCCATGGTTCTGTTGAAGTAGTTGTTATAATATCCAAGAATACTTCCAGAATATAGTCAAGAATTCAAATCTCCCCTTGCACAATTGATAAGATGTGTTTGGTGACTTCACCGGCCAGAATAGGAACATATCTCCATTCTGAATCAAGAGTTTGTGTATTTTCCAACTCCTTTACTCCATTTCTTGTCAATGGGTATTGACAGTACTAATGCCTGGGGGAAGAGATTTGGGTCTGTCCTAGATTGGTCGTTAGAGCTTTCCGACTGACATTTCTGTGTGCTGCAAAATAAGACTATTGGTAGGCTTGATGACTATTGGTAGGTTTTTGTTCCTGGTATCTATTTACCATCAGGTATGTTTGATGGACATCCTTTAATACTGGAAGAAAAGGCTATGTGCAGAATTGGTTATTTAAAGGAGATGTATGTTCCTGTTTACTAGTTGTCTCCACATTGGATTGGTGGGATTTTTAAATGTATTCAGACAAGTATATTTAATGGATACTATATTGTAAGATTATTTATTTTCCTATTCATCATACTCCACCGAATTTATCTGGTGGGATTGGTGGGTTTCTACCAGACCAGTATGCTGGACTGTAAAATTAGGGCGGACATGTCTATATACCCGCTCATTGTTTTCCATCAAGTTAGGTATAGGGACTTCACCGGAGGGGGGAGAGGTAATAAACTTCTCCTTGTGGACAAGATGTTCCCCTGATGGTTCTTCTAGTGTTTCTGGGTTTGAGAGACCTGGGCCGAACGTCCATAGGAAACACCCCCATCATGCT
The DNA here is from genome assembly GCA_963277665.1 of Viscum album. NCBI lineage: Eukaryota > Viridiplantae > Streptophyta > Magnoliopsida > Santalales > Viscaceae > Viscum > Viscum album. Next base: position 1,455,924,877 of record OY728120.1, read on the forward strand.
GGGGGTTCACTATCGCATGATTCTGCTGGTGGCGATTATTGGTGGGAGTCCTCAGGAAGGACCCCTCTATCATTGAATTGTGGCCCTAAGTGACTTCTTGATCAACCTCCCAATTGTATGAGAGGTACTGGTTGATTCATTCCAAGGATAAGAACCTGGAACAGTTGACGACGTTGGTCAAAACCACATGATTCTTCATCATCAGTCATTGTAGGACTGACAATTGAGTATTGTTATTGACTTGAAGGACCTATCAAGCAGCCTCCAAAGTCAGTATTATACTATACTGGTGGTAATCATTTACCAACACATTGGAGACCCAGCTTTTAAGATGATGAGTGGGCAATGATTTCCATCCCATAGATAATGATCCGGGTTGAGCAGTGATTGGGAAGTTCACATATTTCATCTTGAAGAAAGTCATTTTAGACTTATGGGAGTTCTGAGGAAAACTTGAAAACAATAATAAAATCCATTAAAGTGAAATCAGTTATATGGAAAGACGTGTGATTGAATCATTTTTATGTCATTCTATTATCAATTGATAGTGGCATGATATCTTGGTAACATTGTTAACATGTTTATGGATTCCCTTCATGATCACCATTTTTTTATTGTTTCGTGAAACATGTGTTCTAGTTTTATGAATATCATCAGCTTCTACGCGGTTTCCATTAGATTTTTTAGTGGAAATAGAAACATCCAATAGTCTTTATCCAAAGGGTACTAGCTTTCCAATGGCGGGAATTCATTATGTTTGGACATTATGATACATATGAAAGTATGTTGGTCTAGAGGATCAGAGGTTAACCTCATCTTACCATTTTGGGGTGAAAGTATGGTCTACTATGGGACTCTTTTATAAATTTATGATATTTTCATGAATCCTTATTAATTAACCATGAATGCAATAACTTCCCATTAGAATTTACATTCACTTATTGACATGTGTAAAATTTAAAATCATTAGTATGTATTCATGGTTCTTCATTAATGGAGATATCTATATGTATTTGAGATTCTCCATCAATGGTATCCTCTCATATACAATTTATAGTATATTTTAATCATCTTTATAATGATACTGGTTTTTAAGACACTCAATGATGCGCTTTGGAATTTATTAACATCCAGGTAGATGAAGGTTTGTTTTGTCATAGGTATTATACCCATGAAACGGGTTACCTATGTATCATTGTGTAAGGATTCAGAAACCTTGTAATTCGATGCCTCTTAATGGGACAGATCATACATTTTAAGGTCATATGACTAGGACCTATCCATACTGTTTAATGTCTTGTGGTATAGACATCTAAGCGAATGCTTCATAGTCAAAGTTTGGTGTGGGACTTATGTCGAGGTAGCATGAGGATCTTGGAATGAATATGGGTTTCTATGTAAAATTAGACCCTGTTGGGAATATTTTCCAAGGAGAATATGGTTGATTTGAAATGGTCGGTTTTAACCTCAAGGATGCTTCCTATGTATCCCATGTGGATGGTAATAAAATCCCACGTAGTCCAATGAGTCTCAAAGGAGAGTATAGTCCTTTTAGAGAAATGAGATCGGGCTTACTTTCTAAAAAAGGATGCCTTGTTGACTTAGGGTTTAATTTGGGGATTATTTCTAAAAAGGATGCTAAGATTAAGGGAATTAGGGTTGGTTTCTTTAAGAGGATATCCAGTGAGATCAGGCCCTAAAAGGGCTTCTTACTTATCCTTGTTTGAATAAGAATCAGTGTTCTCGTAGTTCCTTCAAATAGGATATCCAGTGAGCTCGGGGCCTGAAATGGATTCCTACGTATCCTGGTTTGACTAGGAATCATAATTCTCATACATCCTTCTGATGACTGTTTTTGAAAATTTTGTAATCATCACGAATATCTAATTCAACATTAGTCACGCTCGGTGTGAGAAATAATAGGATGTGAAATGTTATACAATGGCACATTCACATTTCCTCCTTCGTTGGGGGAAAAGGGTTAACCTAAGGCGGCAATGGTAGATGAGGGAGAGTGGATGAGCCCTCCTGTTGTTCACTTCACATTGGACAATGGTCCACTGAAAGGAAGAAGGGATGAGGTTAGTGCATTATATCAGGATGGTTGTCCTAAAATTTCTTCTTGTCAGGGTGGGAGACTTCTCTTTTTTTCATAAGATATAAAATTATGTGTGAACCATACATTCCTTACCAAATTTTGAGGTTTCGACTCTTTGAGGAGGGAGACATCAAGACCCAATCCTTTATTCTCAGAACTAGAAACCTCCCAGCACTATTCCATAGAGAAAAGTTGATGTGACTGTGGATATAAAAATACAAAGACACTCTATGAATCTTAACCCCATTGTGAAAAAAAATTTTGGTAACCTATGACTGTTGATATACAAACCCAAATAGGAGACATGATGATGTGATTTTCCTAATGGTTTGATAGGTCAGGAGGTTTTGGTAGAGGCATCAACAAAATCCCTTTCAAACAAGGGAGTCAATGAAGAATAAGACTTTCCATTGGTGTATTTGAAGATGGATTGATGTCTAGTGGACTGAAGAGAGGAAGTGAATCGAAGAGGGGTGCTTGGGTCGGTAAGGGCGTAGAGGTACAGGTGTGAAAGTAGGCTTGGGAGACCTGATATTCACTGAAGTGAAAAACAACCTGTATTGTAATACATCGGTGAGACATGGCTCAAGCCTTCAAGGGTATTCACAGGTGATCCTAGAAGTGGGGCTCTCAAGTTCCTATAAAATTAATAGTTGGAGCGCAAGTATTTCTGATTTAGGGAGGTTGGTCACTTTAGGTGTGCATGTGTTATGGTTTTGAAACACTAAAAGGACTTATCTCCAATGATCCTCCTTCTAATCCTCCTCTCAAAGAGTTGAAGAACTACCTTGAAAATTTTAAAAGACTAGGGAAATGTGCTATGGTTACCAGAGCATCAATTGGGATTCTAGGAAATTCTTTTATCCAAATGAATCCCCCAAGGGTCTATTTATAGGAAAAAACAAAAATCTGGGTGAAAGGAGTTTGGGCTCCCAAGTGGATTGTGTGCTAGAATAGGGAACGCAAGTATAGTGCACGTCGAAGGTGTTTTGGAAAGACTAGGGTGCCACATTGGGGACTTAGCCAAAAAAATCATTACTTCATTCAACTCCAACATGGTGGCGCACATGTATTTTTGCACTGGTACCATGGGTGCCACTTTGGGGTCTTAGAAAAAATAATTGATCCATACCATGGGGGATGCGACCCCGCACCGCCGCTTGGGATCAGTGTCAGGAAACGGTCTAGGCCCTTCGGGTCGGTGCCTTCACTACTGTCATTGACCCCCATGAAAAATATAGAGTTTCACGAGGATCTTTTGGATCCCATATTGGGAAATTTTGCAGAGATGTGAATGGAACATATTTCATGGTGTCTACACCGGTGATGAGATTTTCCATGCTAGATGTTTTGAGGATGGGATAATTATGCCATCCATATGCAGGAGAATGTCTATAACCTTCCTACCCTTTCTGTAATATTCAATCATTCTCTTATCACTACGCATAACCTGAGGGACGACAATAGTTTATGGCATAGAGGACTAGTTATAGATTAGGTTAGTAGTTAATACAGTGGATGTAAATGTTATATTGAGGTTTCTCACTAGGTTAGTGAAAACAAGATTAACTATTTAAATATCTCTATAATATGTTATCATTATATAATACGGGGGAATCTAAATCCTCAGTGTGATATAGACCTAATGGATTTTTGGGAATGTGTATGTATGGTGTATCGCTAGTGTTTATGTAGGACCTTTCCACCATCCTCTAGTAGAAATGGATCAGTATTAGGTGCACCATCAAGAGTAGGACATTTTACACCACATTAGGTGGGGAGTTTGAATAGAACCGATAAGTATGGTCGTGGAGTAGGACTAGGCCATGGTATCCAGACCATTCATCACCCATATCACATATGGTGATTCAGTAGCTCAAGAGGTTGTTAGAGGATTTAGTGGCCAATGGTTTTACATGTCCCAGTACAACATCTTTGGGTTCTCCCATACCTTATTCCATGAAGGTAGATATAAAATTTCTTTTATGTGTGGAATAACAATTGTTGAACTAGATTTTGGTTATGAAACAACATCCACGTACTTTAATAGATGATATATTCGACCAACTCCAAGGAGTAACATTCTTCTCCATGATCGAAATGAGATGAATTTATTATCAAGTATGAGTTAGACCATCATACATACCTCAAATATCATTCCATATCATGTCTGTTCTATATGAGTACCTCATTATATTGTGTGGACATATGAACATTCCCACCATATTTATGGCTGTAATGAATATTGGTTTTCCTAACTGTCATAATTCTTTTGTCGTGGTCTTTGTAGATGACAAATTAGTGTATTCTAATACTCATAGAGACCATGCCATTCACTTGGAGATTATTATGATTACACTGAGATAACATAATCTATATTCCATTCTTTCTAAGTTCCACTTCTGAATTAAGAAAGTTCACTTCTTGGGTCATATCATATCAGAATCAAGAGTATTTGTTGACCCAGGAAAGATTGGTGCTATAGTTTCCTCAGAGAACCCAAAATCATGTTTGATATATGACGTTTCATGGGGTTGTATGGTTATTATAGGAATTTCATACTAGCTTTATCAGACCTTGATTCACCACTCACTGGCCTTATAAAGAATTGTGTCATGCTCCATTGGTCAGAAGTGTGCGAGAATGCCTTTCAAGATCTAAAAGGGATTCTTGACATAACACAAATTCTAATTATTCTAGAACAATGATTAGGATACACTATATTCTGTGATGAATCAGGCATAATCCTAGGATCTTTTCTAATGTAGGATAATAGAGACATTGTGTATGGATGATGTTGAGGCCTCATGAGATAAATTTCATGAAGGAAAACCTTGAGATAGTAGTAGTTGGGCACAATATACATTTTGGAGACACTATCTGTTTGGTGAGGGATTGTATTCTACACCGACCACATTATCCTCAAATTTATCATTAATAATCATAAATTTAACCTGAGACTTTATAAATGGTTTAAATATTTACAATACATTGATTTTGGGCATGCCTATATGCTTGGGATGGGAAATGTGGTTTCAGATCCACTTAGTCGGAAAAATCAGGATTAAGGTGTATAAGAAGCTAGTGGGGAATATGAGTTAATAGACCTCTTCCTTGAGCTTCACCTAGAGTTTCATGATAGTATCAAGAATTATTATCTCTCATATTTGGTTGTAACATCTTCCCCCACTGAAAGGTGAAGTGAGGACAATTTTTAGATCCTGAAGGACTGGATCTCTATGAGAGTATATTAGGAGATCTCCATCCTCCAGATTGGTCTATAGACAGAAATGACATCCTGCATATTAATGGAAATGTCTAGGTTCCTACTAATATGAGATATGATTTGTTGAAATCATACCATAACACTCGGTGGGTAGTTCATCCAGGCATCTAGAAGATGTATCGAGACATGCGACACTAGTATTAGTGTCCTGAGATGAAGTGTTTGTTAGATGGATTTATCACTAGTTGTTTCACCTTGCAGCAGGTGAAGGAATAGAACCAGATAACTAGATGCTTTTTAAAGTCACCTATAGTCGTGAAATGGAAATGATAATTTGTTACTATGAATTTCATAGTAAAATTTCATAAAATTAAAATGGGTAGGAAAGCTATATGGGTAGTTACCGAAAGAATAAAAAAACAACCCACTTCATTCCAATTTGGGAGACTTCCTCAGTTGATGATTTGAGAAGGATTTTTGTCTGTGAGATCATACTAATACATGGGATTCCTCAGACTGTTATTTCCTATAGGCCCATTCATTTCACATATATGTTCTATAAGGGAATATAGAAGGCTATATGGATAGAGGTGCTTCTATGTAAAAAGTTTCCCCCTCATACAGATTGGCAATCCAAATAGATGATACATGTTTTAGGGGATATTCTCCTAGAATGTGTCATTTATATCAACGGTATATGGTAGAATCATATCCCTCTCATTGAGATCATCTATGATAACAACTTTTAGGTGATGATTTTGATAGATCATTTTAAAGTCTAATTTGGTTGGTAGTTTTGTTCAACTCTATTCTAGATTGAGATAGGTGAGACATCCCTACTAGGTCCCCATATCGTTCAAGAGACATTAGAGTAGGTTCAGCTGATCAGAAGGAGTATGACTACTATTCAATCATGACATAAATCATATTCCTATCACTATCAACAACATCTAGATATCGAGGATGATGATCATTTTTTACATCATGTATCACTTAGTCTAGAGAATAGATGGTTACTAAATATGGGATGTTATCACCTCATTATGTTGGGTCATTTGAGATCTTTCCAGGAGTCCGTTCAGTAGCCTATCTATTGATATTGGACTAGGGGTACTATGCCATGCACGATTACTTACAAGTATCAAATATTTTCTGGTATCATGCCTAACCCTCTCATGCTTTTGACCTAAAGTAAGTTGAGATGGATTCTGATTCCACATTTGAGGAGTATCCATTACGTGTCGTCGACCGGAGGACGATGGTTCTACTTGGAAATTATATCCCTCTAGTATTGGTGCTATGGTAGAATGGTCATGTAGAGAATAAAACTTGGGAGGGAGATGCTAATATATATGGTTAGTGACCAGAATATTTCATAGACTATGTTTCAACACCCTTGAAAGGTGAACTAATGGATAAGTTCTTTCAATGGGAGAGGATTGTATGAACCTAGTTTTTCACTCTAGAATAGATCCTTTAAATTTCAGTCTAATTATTTATTTTCGAAATATCATGTGTTATTAATGATTTAGTGAACGTCACATTGGTATTTGGGGATTTTTTGGAACCTAGAATCCAACTTTTTCGGAAAATAGGCTTGGTGCAAGGTTTAAAGAAAACAGTGTAGTATTGCCTCATAGTTAGACCAAACCATGCGAGTGGCATGTTTTCGGGTAGAGCCTTACCACATGATTAGTTAATATTTTACCAAACCGTGCTTCCTAACCATGGGAGATTTCCTCTTCCCAACATAACTATGCTGGGTTTACATAGGGTTTGTAAAACCGTGTGAAAAAACCCTGCACATGCTAAATATTGGGTAATTTTAATATTTTCTCTTAATAGTCGAATTAGGCCTCCTCATTCATCTTAATATAAGATTATATGGGATTGAACTATTTCTATTCCCTTATAAATATCATTGAAGGCCTATTCTCAGTATTGAATGATATCCTCCATCTAGGATCTGATCTAGCTTCCGTTCATCACGTTGGATTCACAACGGTATGTACTTGAGTCCTGTTAAGTTAATCGCCAGCTCTATTTCTCTCGACCTAGTTATCACAGTCGGAGAATATTCATTTTTTCTCAAATATAATCTATTTTAAGATGAATTAGAGTATGATATTAGAGAAGAAATATTGTACTTCCCTACGTTGGGTGGTCTATAACTCAACCCTCATGTTTTTTGATTTTAGGATTGTCATGTTGGTGCCACAGATTTCATCGAGTGTCATTTATTGAATTTATATGTCATGTTAATAATTATTATAACAATATGATTATCCTCTTTCCATATATGTGATTAGTTTTTTGGGGATATAACACCAATTTCCAACATCCATTGCAGGATGAAATTACCTAGTTTAGTTTCTATTGTTTTGTCACTTGTGAGATATCATATAGATGAGTTTGAGCGTGACCATGTAAATGGTAGGACTACATTTCATAAATTCATGTTTTATAAGGTTATAGTGATTGGAAGGTACCATGTCACTTCAACTGGACCCACCTAAGGTAAGTCATTCAAATTGATAATTAAATGTGAACGGGAAATTAGAAAAAAAAACTAACTATATGACATGACAATATGAAATGTGAATAATTAATAAGTTGAATGTTTGTAGCACCCCTTAACAAATAATTTAATGTACAATTATGGACCTTAATTATTGAATATTCTTTAAATGAAATTAACAAAAAAATCAAGCTACATGACCCTATCACACTAATGAATTGAAAGGCTTGGACCAAATGGACATATTGATAAAATATGACCTGACAAAAAGGGGGAATAGAACATGAACTTATCACAATAATGAACGTAAAGGACAGAAAAAAAAAGAAATATTACATGAATTCATAATTAAAAAATAGCAGCATGACTGGATCTCACATTGGATTCTTATTTGTGAATTCCCTGAGCAATCATGAAACCTATTCTGATTCAAGGATAGGACATTCTTAGGTTTAGACCAAACTAGAGAGCAATTCTTACCTATTTTTGATGTCGATTTTGACATTGTAGGATCCCTCAAATAGTAATAAAGGATTATTTTTATTTCATTTATAGAACTAGAATTGAAAAGTAGGATCTATGGTTATAGCCCATAGGAAGAAGTCACTACTTAACACTTTTTTACATTAGATGATCACATAGGATTTTTTTGGTAATTTTTCATGGAATTCCATCGAACATGATACATGGATTACACTCTTACCCCTTAGAAAGACATAGATACTACTCATTTAGTGACCATTATGGTATATATTTCCTTGGTCTTTACCTTGGAAAATCATTATTAAATATCATTAATCATCGTTTCCTTTTTAAATTCAAGAACATTAACTATTGTTAACATGTGTGTTATTTATAAATTTTTATAATCAAATATTGTCTTGGTTATATGTTTAGAACCCACCCAAGGGATGAATAAGTTACATGGGTATTTAGTAACATTATACTTCATTACATTATACATACATGCCTGCAAACATTAGTATTTTTAACTACATAGAAGGATTTTATAGACACCATTGATGGTGGCCCATTGAAATTTATGTCACACCCTCTAAGGGTTCCATTTTTTACCTGGAGTAGATTACATAAATGGATGTGTTGATAAAGGGAATCACATGAATTCGAACACTTGATTTCTTATAGTTTATGTTGAAGATTTATAGACAATGACTGAGACGAAGCATGGGATTCTTGGGATGCTTTGGATATTTTTTTTTATTTCCTTTATAAATTTTAGAACATGTTCTGCCTACTATCTTGTATATATGTTTTCTGGTTTTTTTGTGACATGATATATAATCATCAGTAGTTTTATTCATGTATATTATTCCAGTTATTTCAGTAATTATTAATGTTGTTTATATATTTCATTATGTCTTATGTTTAATTTTATTTCTTATTCAATTTAACTATATTTATATTTATCCACTTCTCTACATGTTTTTAATGAGGTCATAGTCTTCCCATGAACAAACCCTTGTCCCTCGATGATAGTAGGTATCCTCTAGTGTTTGAGGATATGCGCTTGAGACCATGTGTCCCCCCAAGGTACGAGAACTCATTAGGTTAAATCTGGATTTGGGAAGTCGCAATTTAATTGAGATAATTAAGGATATTTACCTCATTATACATCATGGTAAGAATATGCCGATGATAGTTTTGGGGTTGTGTTGGTATATGATCCTATAGTGTGACGACTACAAGAATATATTGATATCAATACAGTTTTATGGGAATATGATCACACCATTTAGAATCTACAAGAATATCTTGTAAAGATTCACAAATAGTAATATGATATTTTATTGAGGCATTTTCTACTCTCACATGGTTATCTTAGGTCAGAATGGTGATATGAGACAGATTTTATGCCGGTGGGGTATACCGCATATCTATTTTGAGTGGAATATGAACCTATCCCGAGGCATGTGCTATTATATCATGGTGATCCTTGGTTTTAATTAAGATATAATCCTGGTCCAAATATGAATTCACCATTCGAATTTTCTGAAAAACCACTGGAATGGGAGAAGGGATATGTGGAACCACATCTTTACCCATGGAAGGATGCTACTGCAGTCATTAATTATTTAATGTTTGGATATGAGCCTAGATTATCTGAGATATAATATTGTGTTATGTGGATTAACATATTGAAATATGATCATTTCCCAAGATAGGTTACACTCTTATATATTGTTCCATGGTCAAAATAGGGATATGATCCTAATATTGAACATTTGGAGTATCACATCGTGATTTTTTTGTGTATCACCCCTGATTTTGAGAATTCTAATTTTTTTAATTAATTTAAATTTTCAATATTTTTCATTTTACAAGACACTAGAAATATATATATATATCAATCATATAATAAAATATAGCACTTTATATTTCCCATATTTCTCCCACATAGGAATATTGATGTGGTAACACATTATATAGCCTGGAACTCAACTCAACACCTCAAAATTCATCTCAAACTGGACAAAGATTTTTTAGTCACGAATCATGAATATGCATATCTTACATTTGTTTCGTTAATGATGACTATAACACCTGAATTATCATATTTTTCACAATAATTTTACTAAAATATCCATGTCAATATATATATAATTTCATTCTGTTATAAACATTTATTGATATTGGGTTATTTGGATTTCAATATCTAAATTATCTCACACGGTCCATGTTGATGAATTATCATATGAGAAAATATCATTTTTCAATTATATTACTGAATCCTCATGTATATTATGTTCATAGTATAAATTATCTCATTGAATATTTAATCATTGAGGACATAAGATTTATCTAATTTTTTATCTTTTTCTATCAACCATTTAGTTTATTTATCTTATAACTGTAAGAAATATATTATATATAACCAAATTTACATACATGAATTTACATAATACAACCTATTATTTAATTTTCATTACCATTTTAAAATAGTCACATGAAAAACCAAAACATCAATTGTGATCCTCACAATAATATAAATCACTTAGCCATTTTTTTCATATGTATAACAATTTTTTTTTCTGTCTATAAGGATAAATAAAACCAGTGGAGGGAGATTCAAGGTATGATATGTTAAAATTAATTCCATTGGGATCTTATTTAATTGTATAATAAATATCTCTTCCAACTCATTTATATTGTAAAATATTTATCGAAATTAAAAAATGAACAAGAAGAAACAATATTACTTGTTCCGCCATCACTGTATATTTCAAAGGTTGATAAGATTTGAATATGTGAATTTAAATAATTAACTATGTTATGTTACTATTATTAATTTATTACTGGAATCACTACACAAGGTATATTACCAACCATTATTTTAAATAATAATTATACATTTTAATATATAAGCATAATACTACATTAACAGAGTATTCATATGGAGATGGGTGTTCACTTCAACTAAGAGATTAATGAGATATCAATGTTTTAGTAGATGTAAATGTTAGGACCTAAAAAATAATTTCCCAATTTATTACCAAAACAGTGTTTTTAAGTTTTTTTGTATAATATATAACTATAAAATACTAATTTATTTATACAACTAAGTACATTTTCTAGTATATGTACAAGAGAATAAAAAAATATACAATTTTTTATAATTGAAAAAAATTTACAAACTTAATAATTATCTATGTAGGAGATAAATCCATATGGAAAGCTATTAGTCTTAGAACATATATGATATCTATGATAAATATTATGAAACATTGGATGAGCAAGAAATTTCCCACTATGGTCATCTGAAACTAGTGAAAAATTCATTTATATATACATATTTATTTTTTAAAAAAATTATTTTTTTACATCACATATATATATGTTATATTAAATAGGAATCAAATCAATTTCCAAAAATACTTAGCATTTAATTCATATATATTAAATGTATTATTTGTATGAAAAAAGGATTTTTACTTGACAATTAGTTGGAAATAATAATACCTATCAGCATTGAAATTAAACATGAATGATCTTATAAAATCCTTGGGGACACATAACACAATCACTAATTAGACAACATCCTATAGATTTCATGGTTTCACTATCCATTGATCATTTTTTAATTTAATGTGAATGTGCATAATATCATTCTCACAAAAACATTTTACATATGACACGTATCTATCATTATACACACAGTAAAAAATTAACAAAAATACAAAATTTAATTGTTTTCAATTATAAAAATAATTTTTTAACTTTTATGATTTGATTAATAACTTTTCTCAATCCTGATTTAAAAAAGTCATACTTCTAAATATCTACATTGATTTAAAATACCTAAATTTGAACATCATAAAATTAAAAAATAGACCACATTAAAATTCATGAAATTTCTTGATGTATTATTGAATATGGACATTTATATAAATATACAAGAAATTTATAGAATCTAAAATTCATGATATATAAAAATGATTGCTTTTATCATTATTAATTCCCTAGAGAATTTAATGAATTCAAATTCCATTTAATTTAATTAAGAGATCACATAATTAAATTTTTTTATTCATTAATATTTATAAAATATAAGAATGATTTTAAAATTAAATCATTCATTGTTTTTATAATGTTTAAATAAACTATAATCTGAATTAAAAAAATCATGTATTTTTAAAAAAGTATACATATACTTTTTATTTAGAATATATTTTTTCATATAACTCTTTTTTAAAAATAATAGTATCATATAAATATATATATAATTTCTGTGACATGGAAATATAAATTTTCAAAATAAATATATTATATATCAGATTATTTAAAATAAATCAAATTTATAAAAAAATGGTTGATTATAAAATATTTTCCATGATCATATGAAATATAATGTAAAATTTTATTTTCAAAATATTTCCTTAAACATAAAATTGTTTCATAAGATTATATATGTTTCATTTTTGAAAAACAAATCCCTTAACTCAAATTAACAATGGTAGACATTGGTGATAGCTAATACCAAAGAAAGCATAAAGCTACCCCAATAAAAAAAAGTACCTATATCTCACCCGACAATCATTTAAACCTAAATCATCTTCTCCCCATACTATAGATACATATAAAAAATAATTAATCATAAGGTGTAGAAAGATTCAATTTATGGGTCGCTGTTCAATCTGCTCAACAACCATTAACATTCATAAATTTCGAATTCCAAAACCAGCCAAAAATTTAAAGTAACTTGTTCTTGTTACATATTTCAAGCAAAAAATAGTTTATATTACGAGTTGTCTATATATAATATTAAATATATAATATTATATGGACATTTAATGAAACGACCTGACCCCAGTTACCTAGAGTTGATGAATTATTACATAACATTGGAATGATTAAAAGGAATCAAGTCTCGAAAGACCAATCAGTTTAGCAGTCTTGGAAAATAGATTACATACATTAAGTACAAAATTACAACTTGAAAAGAAAAAAATGGTAATTTATTCAATTAGAAACATCCAAGCCTCATAGATTATGCCTGCAAGTCATTCAATACTAAATTGATCATATCCTGGTAAAATAAAACCAAAGAAAGGGTAGAGCTCAGATACTTAGTAAGGGTAAACAATTTAGCATAAGCTATAAACTTTTAAGGAAAGATGTGTAATAAAACAAAAGCCTTTTAAACATAAACATGAACATAATATGGAAAAAATAAATCAAACATTACCATAAAAACATGCATATTGATATTATACTAATTGAATAATCACATGTAAGAACTAATTTCATAATGAGGGAATGTATAGTACCAGAATTTTATTTATGTGTCAAGGCCTCGTTCTAGGATTTATGGGCTAACTATAACCGGACCCAAATCCTAGATAGCCTTTGTAATTTAACTCCATCCCAGAGAGCCTCTATAACCAGACTCCAACCCGAAGAGCCTCTTTAATTGAACTCTAACTCAGAGAGCCTCTGTAACCGGACTCCAACTCAGAGGGTCTGCTATAACCGGACCCCATCATAGAGGTCTTACATTTAACAGTCCCCAACCCATAACATACTATTCCAATACATTCATCATAAGAAATGGTTGAAATAAAACATAATCATTCATATTAAAACTACCATACGAAATGTAAATACTTTATCTATAAACCATTAATGGTATAAAAATTACACATCCAGAAAAAAACATACCAGAGAACATTCAATACAATATGGAATATTTGTATCATAATAAATCAACTTCAAAAAAGATTAAAATCCATTAAGGGATGTTGACATAGATGAAAATGATCAGTAAAATTCTTTGAGATAAATACCCATTGTTCATGATATCATTTAAAATTATCACAATTTATAATTGTAGTCACGTAAAAGGGATTTTTGAATAAAAGTGTCCCATAAAACATTGATGCTTTTTAACAGGATTATCATTTAAAAACATTTAGGTCCATATAAATAGATCCTTAAAATCATTTTGAAAACATGGACATTAATTAAAAGGGCTTAGAAAGATAAATCTTTAAAACATTTAAAATGAAGATCTAGTTAAATAGACCACCCATAAAAACATAAGATTTTCCTTACAAAATATTTTTTATAAAATTTGGGTATCTATGATAAGTATTTCACAAAAAATACTTACACGAGAATAATCTCAGAAAATAATGAGATTGAAGAAATAACCCTTACCTCGTTGTAATCAATCTAGTCCTATGAACAATAGTCAATAACCACCAAATTAATCATAGAATATCATGAATATAAAGAGAATAATGATAATATATATCACATGTCAATAGAAAATAAACCAAATGAAATAAATATGTGGTGAACAATGGAAATCTCATGGAATTAAGAGTGAAATAAGAAACCCCTTTCCACGTGTTTGACTAACTCGCTCATATGTTCCTCATTCTTTCGTTAATTTTGGTAACAACCATTGGTTTGAACCAAAGGACTTTTTGAAGTGACTTATGCCTAAGGTAAGGAATATAATTATAATATAGGGTTCTCGAGACCTTATTTGGGCTTGGTTTGGACAATCCAAGGGACTTGAGAGGAGTGTGGAAAGGGTTAGAAGTGGTGTCCTTTTTTAAGAGGGAAGAGGGGCTCTTTAGGAAGGTGTGAAAAAATTACTTTATTATATATTGATTTTCAATTTCTAAAGGTCTAAAACAAATTAAAGATGAATATATGATGATTCATGGTTGAAATAAAACCATCCAATAATAATTGGATAGGTTTTGGATATAGTTTTAATATTAATAACCTTATTTATTTAAATAATTTGTCAATAAGGTAAATACTACATCATTATTGTGTAATAAATAATTTAATTTGTTAGATATCTAAAAATTATAAAAAATACCATATTTTGCTAATTATTTTTCAATTTCCAATGAATATTTATAGTCGAAAAGATCACTTTGGTAACAACATGTAATAATTGATTTACTAAAAGATATTTGTTTATGTCATTTTTTCCATTACTTTAAGTTGATTAAAATAAAGTTCCATTATCATTAAAAAGTTTCTCTATGGGGTCCCAAAATAGACCCAAATATTCCCATGGTTTTCCATTACTCATCCAATATGGTTAGGACAAGTGTTAAGGTAAATTTTTATTATTATGATATTATTTTTACCTTTAATTACCTTATTTATCTTTAACCACGGTAAATAAAAGTCAAAAGTAACTATTCACCAATAATTTCGTATCATATTAAAACAAATTTTACTTAATACTGTTAACATTTTATCTCATAGTTTTTAAATTAAACACACAGAAGTGGTAAAATTATGTTTTATGCAAATTTGAAAATTCTCCTAGGAGGTGGGTATAAGAATGTAAAAAGTTAAATTAAATTTTTATATATCTAAACATAAGATAAATGACTCCAGTGAATTATATTGAACTTATATCGGTTTTTTTATCTATTTTGAATTAAAATAAATTTATATGAAATAAATAATTATTTAAATTAAAAGTCTATTTTAACCAATAACTAAGAGTATTTCACTATTCATCAAAAATTAAAAGTTTTCAAAAAAAATTACAAAGATTTAAACCTATTATAATTTGGATATTCTGAATTCAAAAATTATTTCTATTTTACCAAATTCAAATCATATAAGTTCATTTATTAATTTAAAATTAATTCCCATTCTCCAAACCAACAAGCGTGTTTTTAAGATATAATAACTAACTAATGATTGATACATGTTTATGTTCAATTTCAATATGAAATTATTTCCAATGAATAACATTGGATTAAATGGTGATAATATAATGTATTTATACTTCAAAAATAGTAAAATGTTTTTTTTAACACTACAAATTGTTTTGATTAAAAATTCTGTGTTCAGTTAAAATATATTATTTATCACTATTCACCCAAATATGAATGTTATCAGAAAAACACCAAAAATTTATTGAAACAAAATTCATATGACCCGATTCTAAATAAGAAGTTTATTTTGTCAAATTGAATATATAAAAGTTTCAAATATTAGATTTAAATGGGGTTCTTCATTAAAAGGTTGTAAAACTGAATTTTTTATAAAATACTTCTTTTATCTATAAAAGGATTTTTTTCATTATGTATAATAAACTCATAATATGGATTATAAAATTATAAGGATTATATAAATTTAAAAACTTATTTAATACTATTCATAACCTCTTTTGAATGGCTACTTTGGTAAGTCATGGTGCGCTTGAACTCAGTGTTGCGTGTAGTGAAAGTTATTTAATTACTTTGTAGAAATAACATAATATGAAATCATGGGGTTTCAAATTCTTCGCTTGTTCAATAAATTACATCCTCGAAATTTGAAATTGTTCCTCAAAAATAAATGGTTGAAAATAAAAAATAACTTTTTGGAAAAAACTTCATTGTTAATTGGGTTAAAACATTTTAGTCCTGATAAGAGGAAAATGGGAATGAAAAAGTCACCACCAAATTATTATCTCGATTAGAAGAACATTGGTGGAAATTAGAGACATATAATTGGAGGAAAAACGTAAATATTTATAAGGAGTGATTGAGGTCATCAGTCACAAACAATTGTAGAATTGAGGGCCTCAAAGCCATCAATCTATGATGATTTAAAAAAACAGAAGTTATTAGTACAAAAAAAAAATTAATTTTAAGATCCCTTACCTAAAGATTAAGAATTAATTTCATCATAGAATAAGTGAATAATAAATACATACTAGACAAGTAGAGTTCCATCCTTTAACTAATTTCTACCATAGACTCATCTTTCACTTTAAAAGATAACATAACGTGTAAAAATATTCTCTTTATCCTATTCATATAGGGTTCCAAAAAAATGAATTTATACTTCATCTACCAGACTATTTAAAAAAACTACATTATTTAATCCAGGACATCAAGTGGGTCAGTGGTAGGTGATACACCCTTGTCGCCATTCGGTTGCAGGTTTAAGTCTCGCGGCATTGCCGGACATGACGAGTTGTCTCCCCGGCTCTGGGTTGTCCTTTTTATGGAAATACAATTATAATATCTAACTAGACTTATCCAAAATACTTCTTTCCAATCTCATAATAAAAAATTTAAATGTTTGTTAAAGATAGTGAAGATCATTTTTTTCATGTAATAACATGTTAACACCTTCATCATGTATTCTTTTAAAACACTACAACCACCTTAATTACCATAAAACCTTATTGATTACATTCATTATCCCGTATTCCTTATAGAATACAGTATATACTCTTTTTATCCAACAATGTTGTAAACTCCTAAAATGACGGAATATACAAATCAATATTCAATTTCAAGGTAGTCAATAATATCCAATATAATTTATCCAAACCAATCATGGATTATTCCAAAATCTCTATCTCATGATCTGAACCATATTATGGTTTATCTTTCCCTCAACCATATATTTTACAAAAATTTATCCTAATATTGAGTCACTTATCTTTTTTCCACACAATCTCATGTCCTTAAGGAAATAGTAATGCAGTACACTCCTTATATACTCTATAATTCGTATAATATGTACATCATTAATTAAATACTCAAATGACACAATAAATTAATAAAAACATAAGAAATATGATCACTCGTCTTCATATTCGGTAGTATCATAACTTTATTATATCCAATATCTACATTTGGGGTATAATCTGATGATTTGGATATTGATTCGTGTAGTTTCCCAACTCCTTGAAGATGAAGCATTGTAAATTGGAACCTTTTTTCATACCATTTCAATCACATACTTGGTGTCCTTTTTCTACACACTCATAACAAACTCCCATCCCATTCAAACATTTACCAAGGTGATTCTGTCCACAATTATCACATATGGGAAATTCGTCTTTTCCCACTTCCCTTTATCCAACATTCAATCCTCCATCCTTTTATTCTCATGTCTCCTTTAAAATCCATATGACTCAAAGAATTGATTACTTATCATATTAACTCATGATTCTATTTATTCATATGTTGAGAATACAAGGGAGATTATTTCCCTTCTAAATGTTGGCTTAATACAGTGAACGATTTGATACTTCTTACACTTTGGATCGTACATATTGCTGGAGTTCACATTCCTTCAAATGGGAACCATATCTATACAATGGCATACACTAGGTCTGTTTATGAATTTCAATGAATAATTAAAAACGTGTAAAATACCTAACATAAATTGAAAAGTTTGTGGATATAATCCATTATCATAAAAATATTTTTTTGAGGATGTATATACTCGTAAATCCTTTATAATCATTTATAATGAAAATGAGAATTATCCTTAGCATATCCCCCGAGAGTTAAGTAACCAAGAGTACTGCTAGGACTGTTGTCATGCACCGGTTCATGTTCGAGTATTGCTCAAAGAGGTGGTTTCGGGTTTTACCCCTAGGTACATCTGTGCCAGAGCCACCTCAACCTACTCATATATAGACCTAGATGTATTTTCTGGGAAAACTCACAAAATATCTACATTACCAAAATTATAGTAAGTTCTTCTATACTAATCCTCAATGTCTTTATTTGGGTAATGTGATCTAATCCGAGCTTATCTAAATCTTGTTTCCATGGTTATTTCTAAACTTCCTCTGATACCAATGGTAACGCCCTGACCCCAGTTACCTAGAGTCGATGCATTATTACATAACACTGGAATGATTACAAGGAATCAAGTCCCAATGGACCAATCAGTTTAGCAGTCTGGGAAAATATATTACATACATGAAGTTCAACATTACAACTTGAAAAGAAAAACCCCAGTAATTTATTCTATTAGAAATGTCCAAGCCTCCTCAATTAATCTTGCAAGTCACTCATAACTTTGTTCATCATATCCTAGGAAAATAAAACATAAGAAAGGGGTGAGATCAGATGCTCAATAATGGTAAATAATTTAGGAAAAGCTATAAAAATTTAAGGAATGATGTGTAATAAAACAACAGCCTTTTAAACATAAATTTTATCATAATATCAATAAAATAAATCAAACATTACCATATAAAAATGGACCTGGATATTCTACTAGTCGAATAATCACATGTAACAAATAATTTCATAATGAGGTAATGTGTAGTACCATACATTAATTTCTATGTCTAGGACTTGTGCCAGGACCTATCGACTAACTGTACCTGGACCCAAAACCTGGAGAGCCTCTGTAACAGGACTCAATCTCAGATATCATCTGTAACCGAACTCCAACCTGGAGAGCCTTTGTAACCGGACTCCAACTCAGAGAGCCACTCTAACCAGACTCCAACCCGAATGGTCTGCTGTAACTGGACCCCAAAATGGAGTGCATAATTTTACTGGTCCCCAACCTGGAACATACTAGTCCAATACATTCATCATAATAAATATTTGAAATATAACATAAATATTCATATTAAAACTAGCATACTAAATGTCAATACATTATCCATAAACCATGAGTGGTATAAAAATAAAAAAGCGACAGTAAAACATATCACAAAACATTCAATACAATATGGAAGATCTGTATCATAATAAATAAACTTAAAACTTGTTTAAAATCTATTAAAGGATGTTGACGAAGATGAAAATGATCAGAAAAATGCTTTGAGATAAATACATTTTTTTCAAGAAATCGTCTAAAATTCTCAAAATTTATAAAGGTAGTCATTTAAAAGGGATTTTTGAATAAAAGTGTCTCATACAACTTTGAAACTTTTTAAAAGAATTATCATTTCAAAAAAATCATGTCTATATAAATAAATCCTTAAATTGTTCTTCATAACATAGACATTTATTAAAAGGGTTTATAAAGATAAATCTTCAAAACATTTAAAATGATGATCTAGTTAAATAGACCCTCCCATAAAACCTTAAAATATTCCTTTCAAAATAATAAATATTAAATATGGTTATCAATGACAATTATCTCCCAGAAAATACTTACACATGAACAATCTCAGATTATAATGAGATTGAAGAAATGACCCTTACCTTATTGTAATCAATCGAGTCGTATGAACAATAGTCAATAACCACAAAATAAATAACAGAATATCATGAATATAAAGAGAATCATGATTATATATATCAAATGGAAGTACACAATACATCACATGCAATAAATAAGTAATGAACAATGGAAATCTCATAGAACTAAAAGTGAGATAAGAAACCTCTTACAACGTGTCTGACTTGACTCGCTCGTACGTTCATTGTTCTTCCTTTAATTTGTGTAACTTACTTTGGTTTGAACAAAACTAACATTTGGTGGTGAATTATGCCTAAGGTATGGACTCTAGGTATATGATAGGGATCTTGAGAGCTTATTTGGGCAGGGGATGGATGAGCTAAGGGTCTTGAGAGGTGTTCAGAAAGGGTTAGAAGTGGTGTCCTTTTATAAGGGGTAGGAGGGGCTCCTTAAGAAAGTGTGAAAATATTGTTTTATTATATAGTGATATTAGGTTTCTAATGGTCCAAAAATAATTAAAGTTGAATATAAGATGACACATGGTTGAATTAAAATCATCCAATAAGAATTGGATCAGATTTGGATATAATTTTAATATTAATAATCTTATTTATTTAAATCATTTATTAATGAGGTAAACGCTACATCATTATTGTGTCATAAATAATTTAATTTATTTGATGTCTAAAAATTATCAAAAAAACCATAATGTAGAAAATCGTTTTAGCTTTCCAATTAGTATTTATAGTCGAAAATATTACTTATAAAACCCAATGTAAAAATTTATTATCAAAATGATAATTTTTTTTGTCATTTTTGCCTTTTCTTTCAGTAATTTAAAATAAGGTGTCATTATCATTCATTAGTGGCTCCATGGGGTCCCAAAATCGACCCAAGGATACCCATAGTCGGCCATGACTCATCCAATAATGATAGGACAAGTGTTAAGGTAATTTTTTATTATTATGATATTTTTTACAATAAATTACCATATTTACCTTTAACCGTAGTAAATAAAAGTCCAATGTTACTATTCACCAAATATTATTTTCTTCTTATTGAACCAAATTTTACATACTATGGTTAATTGTGTCTCTCAGATTTTATAAATTAAACTCACAGTAGTGGTAAAATTATGTTTTATGCAAATTTGTAAATTCTCCTAGGAGGTGGGTAATAGACTGTAAAATGTTAAATAAAATTTTTATATATCTAATTATATTATAAAATGATTACAATAAAATATTTTGAAGTTATATAGGTATTATGTATCTATTTTTACCTGTAATAAATTAAAATAAAATAAATAATTATTTAAATAAAAAGTGAGTTTTAACCAATAAATCAGTGTTTTTCACTATTCATCAAGAACTGAATGTTTTCAGAAAAATACAAAAATATCACCCAAAGATAATTTTGATATTATGAATTCAAAAATTAAGTCTATTTTACCAAATTCAAAAAATATAATTTTCATTTATTAATTTATAATTAATTACCGTTGTCATAACCAAAAAGCGTGTTTTTAAGAAATAATAACTAACAAAAGATAGATACTTATTTATGTTTTATATCAATGTGAAATTATTTCCACTGAATAACATTGGATTAAATGTTAAAAATATAATATATTTGTACTCCCAAACCATTTAAATGTATAATTTTATACTACAAATTATTATGACTAAAAAATTTGGTTTCTGTTAAAATATATTGTCTTTCACTATTTACCCAAATATGAATGTTACCAGAAAAACAACAAAAATTTATTGAAACTAAATTCTGATGTCTCGATTCTAAAGAATAAGATTATTTGGTCAAATTAAATATATAAAAGTATGACATATTGGATTTAAAAAGGGTTCTCCAATAAAAGGAGTTAAAAATGCATTTTTTAAAAAAAAATACTACTTCTATCTAAAAAAATGAATTTGTTTTTTTCATTATGTCTATGAAACAAATAATATGGATTCTAAAATTATAAGGATTATATAAAGATCAAAATTTAGTTAATAATATTCATAATTTTTTTGAATAGCTTGTTTAGTATGTCTTGGTGCGCATAAACATGGTGATGCATGTAGTGCATGTTAATGAATTATTTTGGAGAAGTAACATACTATGGAATTTGGGGTGTTACATTGAATAATAAATGGTATCAAATATATCAATCTATGGGATTTAAATCCTGAAATGCATTGAAGAACCCAATGCCAAAAAAATATGTAGACAAAATCAGATTTTACAACAATCATTGAATATCATTACATCCAAACACCATAATATATACTAAAATAAACCATAATTATATATTATTTTGTGAGATACATATAAATATAGGTATAAAGGACATCCAATAATGAAAAATAATCATGTAAGATGATGAAGTTAAAACATTGTGACATCTATAAATAAATGTTCAAACAACTACCTCACTTCGTCAAAGGGTGAATATAATCTACGTTCGAAAACATCATTAATGCTCAGATCAATCCATTGATGCTTTTCTACATTGAATAACCCTTTGAATCAAATAACTCCTATACCGATCCTCCTAGACAATCCACCTTTCAATCATGGTTCAACCTCTCCCGACCTATAAGAACATGTTGAGGCCCTTGTTAGACTCTCCCCAAGGTGGAACCCATTTGCACCCCTCGAACATATCCCTCATAGACAAACCCCCCTATAAATTTGAATGCACTCAGCCTCCCCAAATTTGAAACCCTTCAATGAAGATCTCCCATGTCTGATGAGGTCAGGATGAACTACCCTCTACAGAGATGGGACTCTCCCAAAATCCATAAATGATCTATCCATTAATGAGGATTTTTTCATCATTTCAATGACGGTAAATTTTTTATTACTATAAATTTATAATAAATTCTCTTTTTTAAAAATTTTATTGAAATATTTTTAATAAAATGATTTTTTCCAAATTCTTATTATAAAATTTTATAAAAAACATACTTTATTAATAAAATTATGAATATTAAAAACTAAATTATTACAAAAAACTGATGATATCAATAATTATTACCATCAATAATATAATATTATTTTCATAACATTCACAACTAGATTTAAAAAAAATTATTTTCATATCTTCATATAATTATTGGAAAAAAAACTGAATTAAATTTATTTTTTAAAAAAATCATTTATTCATATATATGTATATAGTTATATATAAAAATATTGTTAAGTGAAGTTAAATATTATAATATTTTTTTATTCAAATAAGTAGTTTTATTTCACACAGTATAAGAATAAATAAATATTAAAATATTAATCATTTTGTAATAATTCTTATAATCAAATCATTATTAAAATATTCTTTAAATAAATACAATATTTTTATGACGAAATAAATTTTTTCTAATTGAAATAATATTTTACTAAAAATTATTATAACATAATATTCGAGAACTAGAAATTTATTGTAAATTAGAAATTTATAAAATAGTTTAACAAGTCATCATATATAATAAATGTATTATTATTTTTTATATTATTATACAAAGTAATATAATTTTAAAAATTATTAATCATTAAACTAAACAAATAATTTCATTTTACATTGAATAAATAAAAATAGTTAGTTTTATTTTATTTTTTTTCTAAAAAATAAATTTTTAATTTTCTATTATTAAATAAGTTATTTCTGAAGAAAAATATTATTTTTATTTATTTGTTTTCCACATTCACCCACCATCCACAAATAAATAATTCCCTCTCAATATATTAATTATACATTACATAATTTTAAATTTTTTCTTTAGAAATAAGACAAATGTAATATTATATTTCTAAGGGAACCTACATAAAATTCTATTGCATATATTTCTTTTCTGAAAGACATATCTTAATATTCAATGTTGCCTACACTGTTCCCCAGATGACAAATGTAATGACCTGATCCTAAATGTTCGGTTTCATTACAAAATCATACTATTTTGTTATATTATGGATAACTATAAAATAATACACAACTCTTTATAATGATAATGACCTTTTCCAGTGTAAGTTCTATTGGATTTTAATAACTATATAAATCATCAGAATTTAGAAAAATTAATATATTTTTTAATTTTCTTCACATGCACTAACTCCTTATGATAATCCACCCATCATAAAACACCTATGATACCTATGAGAAATATTTTAAATCATAGGATAAGACTAAAATTACCATGTATGGGGTTTCAAAGCATGTGATCAATAATTTTATAAGTATATATTTAGTTAAAAGCTAAAATAAAATATTTTATATCAAATATATATATATATTATATATGAAATAAATTTTCAAACCCCTTTCAAAAATAATTTTCATTTTTTAAAACGCAATTTATATGTATTTTAAGGAAACTATTTCAACATTAATACCACATTCTCATAATAATAAAATTATCGAGTAAAATGATATTTGATTGATCTTATTAAACACCTGTGGAAAAATAGGGGTATCACATCTAAGACAGTGTCATGTTGATGATATGTGTTCACTCCTCAATTCCTAATTATCGCATTTGATTTTCAATAGAAAAATTAAATTTTTAGAGATAGTATTTACTTATGATCCCATTTTCACGTTAAAATATTGGTTACAAAATTTCCCAAATGGCTACATTATTTAGTTTTGATAATTTTTTTTAAACTACTATTCTTTGAAAAATCAATTTTTTTCAAAACACAATGCATAAATGTAGATTTAAAAATAACTAAATACATTTAAATTTTTTTAAAAAACTCTTTAAAGTTGAAAATTTTATTTTATAAAATTTCATGAAATGTCATGATCAATTATTGAATATGGACATTTCTTCTAATATGAGATACATTTATAAAAATTATAATTCATGATAGATAAAAACGACTATCTTTATAATTAGAAATTATAGAGGGAATATGAGGAATTCAAACTAATTTAAAATAATTATCACTATTGATTAAAAAAATTATTTATTAATTCTAAAATAAAGATAATATTTAATTGAAAACTATAGAAATTTTTTTAAAATAATTATTAAATTATATTATCAATTTAAAAATAAAACAAAAATATTTAGAACATGTATATACATAATTATTAATTGTATCATCATTTTCATATTATTGTGTATTGAATGTAATAATATCCTATAAATATATAAATAAAATTTATGCAAATATACATAAATATTGAAATTAATTCTCAAACCTATAAGGTGTTATGAAATAAATCAATTTATACAAAAGTAAATAAATGATTGATAAATAATTTTTTCATCAATAATATAAAATCATCATTAAAATATAAATTTCAAAATATTACTTCACAAATAAAAAGGAAAACATAAATCTATATACAATAAATTTTTATAAAATTGATCCCATGCCTTAAAAGAACTACGGGAGAAAAATTTGGGAGTAAAAATAGAAGAAAACAAAACTACGACCCTCAACAAAAGCGCCTCAACTACACCTAAGTATCGTTTCATAAAAAATACTCTCTACACACATAGTATATATAATATCAAAAAACATATAAACAAAAGGTTTAGATAGATTTCGTTTATTGGCCACTGTCTAAATATCTCAACAAAAATGAACAATATATATTTTTCCTGACCAAAATAGTCTTATAAAAATTTTAAAAAACTGGCTCCATTCTATTTTTAAACTAAAAATTAATTTATTTCAATGAATTAACCATGAAGAATAAGAAATATATCATTCAATGTGAGAAAAAGTCCATAAATTCCGATAATAGTTTAAATACAATCAAATTCCTAGATGAAAATAAATAATTTTATTTTAAAAAATACATTGAATATCATCATAAAAAACTGCAATATCTTCAATTTAACCTAAATTATAGAAGGTTTATTATTATACAGATAATTATTGGTTCTTCTAAATTCACTGGAGGTAATAAAAATCATGGATGATGATGAACTGAAAATAGTTGAGACACCTAAAAATAAATGCATAAATAGCTACCTCTCTTCATTAGAGGATGAAGATGACCTATGTTCAAAAACCCCCATCCACACTCAAATATGGCCTTTAATACATCATGGTGACTAATATCCCTATGATTTTAAGGCCTTCAAAATCAATCCTAATAGTTGAACCCCTTTTCTTGCTTGGTTATTAATCCCTCGGCCTCCCAGAACAAGTCGAATATCTCAATCCACTCTCCTGAAGATTAACCCCATTTGTCTCTCTCGACTAGAGACCTCTGTGATGAAGACCTCGATGTAGTTTAATTAAATTGGGATCTTTGAAATCAAATCCCTTTGTTGATTATCTCCACACTGAGATGAGGTTGATCCAAACATCCTTCTTTGACATCAGGATTCTCCCAAAACCCGTCTGATATCAACCCCCAAAAGATTATGATTATCTTATATGAAAGAGATGAATTTATTTTATTACTATTATTATATACTAAAATAATTATTTTTATTGTTAGGAAATGAATTTATCAAGTCATTTATTTTCAATGTTACTAAAATTTGAATTTTATATTAAAAGATATTACCTTAATAAAATTATGACTATTAAAAATTCATTTATTTCAAATAATTTATATTACATTTATTTATTATTATCCTTTTTATAATATAATTTTCATTACATTAATAATAAATGTTTTTGAAGAAATTATAATTTACATAATATCATTTTATTATAAAAAATTATATTTAATACTTTTCTTCATGAATTATCATTTATCCATATATATATATACAAACATATATATATATATATATATGAAAAATATAAATAAATTTTATATAATTTAATCATGTTGTTTTTCATGATTTTGTTACAACTAGGAATAAAAATTAAAAAAATAGTTATGATTTTTATAATCAAATTAATATTAATATATTAGTTGACAAATTATCATATATCTACGAAAAAATTGTTTTATAACTTAAACAATAATTATTTATATGTATGAAAATATAATATTTTAAAAGTATAATTTTTTTATAAATTTTATATTTCTAAAACATTTTAATAAATAAAATTTATAATAAAAGTATATTAATAATTTAAAAATATATATAAAATTAAAATACTTATTAAAAATTTAAACATTCGACTTAAATTATAATAAAAAATTATTTAAATAAAATAAAATAAATTCATTTTGTTTAATTTTTTATAACATGGTTTATTTTAATTATAAAACTATATATTTAATACAACCTTATCATTATTCTAAATTTTCTGAAATGTTATAATAAAATGGGGAATAATGTGACTCCAGTTTGAATATTGTAATAATAGTGTGCAATAATATAATTTACATGTTTGAAAATTACAATTGTATGCTCATCGGTTTTATCTCACTGAGGAACCAATTTAAGTTGTTATATCCTATGCATGTTATTATTTACATTTATTATTTATAAACAGAAGGATATAGAAGAGAGTCTTTCTTAAAAATCAAAAAAATACCCATAATGGAAAAAATTTAAATCTATCACACCATAGTTCACCATAACTAAGGGTATTTGACTTAGGAAGAAGAACAATTATAATTAGAGGAATGGGATAATGTTATTGATTTTCACTCAATAGTTGTATTAGAGGATTATAATCACAATGGTATTTCAATCATAGATTAAAAAAATTCAACTTTACAAGAATTAAATTCTATGTTACTTCAAATCAGTAGGAATGGATGTTAATTACATATATATGCATGTTATTTCAACCATTATCGATAGTGAAGCATTAAGAAGAATAATGATCTGAATTTTATTCCTTGACTAGATTAATCATTACATTATGGGGAGCCTTATCTAACACAGTCAATATAGAGGTGATTTCATGTACTTAATTGAATCCCGTATCGGAAAATCATTCAATTATATATGAATGTAATTTAAAAGTCAATGATTCAAGGATATGGGTTATGTGGAACCATTATGAGGACATGATTTTTCATTATAATGAGTTTGTTGACATATTCATTAATTAGGTGAATTCTTTATTAGGGGGAATTGACACTCTTAGATAATAATTTGATTATTCAAAGATCATCATGCTAATTTTGATAATATTTCAACAGAATTTCCAAATAAATTTACCATTAAATGTAAATAATTATCAAAATTAATTGATATTGGATTTACCACAAAGTAAAATTATCATATATGATAGGAGAAATGATGATAAATTGGATATGAAAAACTGTATGTCTAAAGATATATAATTCATCGATGTAAAGTATGTCACAAAGAGGATAGTGAGGAAGAAGGAGAGGTGGATGAAGTCCTACTATTCCCATACTCAAATCTAAAAAGGTAAAAATAATGTTTAAATGGAAATTTAAATTCATTGACATTTGATGTGGAATGGTTGGAAACATTGCAAAAATTGTGACCTAATATGATTCATGATTGTGATGTGTATTATGTAAAAATTAATCAAAGATTTCCATTAGCATTTGTGAATTTTAGTAAAACACCTCATTGAAATTTATCAATGAAGAATAACCACATTTTATAACAAATTATAGATCATATAGAAATGAGGTTAACAAAGCTGAATACATCATAGAGTAGAGGGAAAATTCTATGGTGGATGGTATGGGAAATTCAAATTAAAGGCAATTCAGAAATGGGAACTATATAGAAGTGTAGGTATGTGTTGATCTCCATGCTGATAATGAGGACACTCTTGATCAAATTATTTTCTGGATAGCCAAAATATGGAAATCTGATAGATTTGTTCATGAAGAAAAACACTATGTACTCTATTTGAAAAACAAGATATCAGTGATAACATAAAAATAGAAAATCTCAAACTTGATATAATAGAAAACATTGATATAGTTAATGAGTACAATCTCAATGTTTATGAATATTCTATTTTTATCGATGTATTGACTAGATATATTAAAAATGGATTTTGGATTGGTAATTAACTTTGGGATTATGTTATTTTTATAAAAATAAATTTAGATTTTATGGAGAGAATATTTACCCCCAAGAGAATATTGGTAGGTCAGACAAGTGATGAAATTTGTTAAGAAAATACTAAAGTTAAATAGAGAGTGAAAATTCATTTTATATAATATAAAAGGACTAGTAATAATGACATAGTTTTTGTGAGGCTTTCTCTAAAATATAAATGTGTAACGATTTGTGATATACAATAAAAATTAATTCCAACGGTGATTAAAAACATAGTTAGGAATCATAATTAAAATATTCAAATAAATCAATTATAAATAGTGTTATAAGAATGAAATATAGGAACTCACCCTTTATTAGGAATTGTTGTTTTGAAAATATAGGATATTCCAAAATTATATATTCTATAGACATGAGGCACCAAAGGGTATAAGATTACTAGAAATAGTGTGACATAGTTTAATATTCATTGAATATTATTTTTTTCATTTTCTTTAGTATTTGGGATTTAGATAAATGTTCATATATTTCACTTTCATAATATAGAGTAATGTTATAGCCCGAATGGCCCAAAGGCCTTCATTTTTATTTTATTGTGGATAATCCTTCTTTTAAGGGTTGAAGGGGAACCCGTACATAACATGTAGGCCCAAGACACAAGGCCCGACGGACCCGCAATACATGACCCTAAGGCCAAGAGGCATAACAAGCCTAATACATGACCCATAGGCCCAGCTCACTTGAACTACCCCTCCCTAGCTTCTGTGTCATTGACCACCTAGCTCCCCACCTTGCATTGCTGATCAAATAGAATTTCCCAGTACAAAGATGCATGGAAGCTGGTCCCAATGGCGTCTGCTATGCCCTCTCATTCTTCCAATCTGGTTAGCTCTACTTCTGGTGGTTTCTACTCTTGTTGCTCTGATCCTCTTCTGTGGCTTATTCTTTGTGAGTTGGGATACCCAATGGTCGACGTGGACAGAAGGCCCAGTGGCCTAAAGGCCTTTGTTATACAGGGATGCTCAAGGAATAATCAATTGACTTGAAAAATGACATATTTTCTTATTTTATTATTAATGTGGGTCCATCATACACTCCAGATGATCATCAATACAAATCATCATATATTATGGTATCAAATAATTTTTTTAAAAAAAATATTTGATGTTAGAGGATTTAGATATTTCCTAATAAAATGATCATATCATGTTGTTGTGTGGATCCATGACATTGGGTTCACATCCCACATGATTGAAAAAAAAAATATTTTCACAGGAATATATTATGAAAAGAAATATGTCATCAAATAAGGAAATTATTAAAGGAAAAAATATTAATATAATAGGGAAAACAAATTTTGTGTAAAGATATGACAGCATTAGATTTATAGACAATTTGAATTCAAATTCCCAACATGAGTAGCGATAGTAAACAATGTTACTTTGTAAATTCAATATTCGCTAAACTGTGGATGTATATCATCAAGGGTAAATATAGTATATTTTTTATCCATGTGATGTATATGAAACCGAATTTCTATCATGGGATTGGAGGATATGATATTTTTTGACCTAGGATGAAGAAAATCTATTGAATCATAATAGTATAATCCATTTGAGAATACAATAATTGGAATATCATGTGATATTTAATCCTAATTAATATCTACCTATGAAATTTAAAAATCATAATAACATGTGAGGTGATTTCCAATAAGGTAATATCCCCTGAATAAAGAATAAGGTTATATATAAAAGTTAAAAAGATTTTTTGAATTGTTCGTATGGATGTATATAGAACTATATCACCAATAGGGATCGATGGAATGAGATATTATTTCTTTTTAAATGAAAATTACATTATGGTAGAGTTAATTTCATTTGAAATGCGAAACATTGATTTTTTTGAATGCCACAATATCATAATGATATTGAAAAATTCTTCGTCAAGTAATCAAATGTTCCAAAAATGGGAGATATTTCAAAAACAACCACGTAGAGATTTATTGATAGTACTGTAACAAAAACCCAACTCTCATCTTTGATAATTATCATCATAATATGGTGCTTGAGTAAAGAATATGGTTCTACAATAATATGGGATGAAACATGCTTATTCAGATACATGAACCAAATAAAATTTTTCAAGAAGATATTTTAATATCAAACTAAATAACAATCAACGATTTTTTTGTCCAATATAAGAGAAGACAACATATAATATAATTTATAGAATTAATAAAATATATAATTAAATTAATATCATATAATTTATGTGTTGCATTCATAATAATAATAACATATAGAATGTTAAAATAATTTGGAGATAATGGCATATTTTTTATGATACTCTAGAAAATGTAAATAAAAAATATTCATAAGAGGATAAAAAAGTTATATTGTGATAAATGATGTTTTTTAGTTGATAATGAGCATAAAATTATTCACAAATGGAAATATTTTTAAGATGATAATGATGATGATAGGAGTGTCTTGGTGGGAGTTCTTATACCTATAGAAGATTCAGATGATGATTTATATGGTCTACATGATGATGTTAGACCTGTATCAACATAGAGACTTTTGAAATGTTATAAAATTCATTTATATAACACAATAGATGATAAGATACAACATGTGTAGAAAATTAGAATGATGTATCGAAAAAATCATCATATCGATTGTGGTATGAATTTTTTTTATGAATAAAAAAATCGTTAGAATTGGGCTCTAGTGATTTGTGATGGGAATGACCAAATCCGAAAAAATTTGAGATGTATTATTTTTTTACAAGGAAAAAATTTATATAACTAGTTTAAATAAATATACAATAAAATCAATAATAAATATAGCACTGTCATTTAATTCAATTCACGAAATGTGTAAAAATGATACTCTTATATTTTTTTTATCAATGGCGATGAATCATAGAAAACTTATTCGATGATGGATATGATACAGATTTTATTGGACAAATGAATACATATTAAATTAATTGTTTTCAATACATATATGAATT
Source organism: Viscum album (assembly GCA_963277665.1). Taxonomy (NCBI): domain Eukaryota; kingdom Viridiplantae; phylum Streptophyta; class Magnoliopsida; order Santalales; family Viscaceae; genus Viscum; species Viscum album. Next base: position 1,455,957,096 of record OY728120.1, read on the forward strand.
GTATTTTATTATCTATGGCTATGTAATAAGAAATTTTTTTTATTTTCTTGTTGGTTTTTTCTTTTATGAATATGAGTATATTGTTTTCTTTGAAGAAAGAATCATATTGAATTCATTAATAACAAAGAGAAATGTATTAGCAATATGATTAGTAGTTTACGAAGCTCAGTTCCATTATTTTGGAGTATATTTCAATTTATATATCAATTATTAGATTAATAATTGGATTATTTTATTAGTTTAGGTCAATGAAATAATCATTGGTGGATTGAATGAATGAATTATCAAATTTTTTTATGAATTCATGATATATTATTTCAAAATATCAACAACTGGAGAGATAATGTTTTTCATTTGTGTTAATTTTTTGAAACAATGCTAGGAAATGTATTTTTCTAACAAAATAACGGTATTGCGTTTTGAGGTGACTCTGAATGGATAATTCAATAGAGATAAATAATTAAATGGTTTTTTGGATGAAAACAACATGTGATTATGAAGGTAAAATAGTGATGGTCACATAACATTAGATATGAATTTTTTGACTATTTTGTATAATAATAACATGACCATATAATTTTTCCACTATCCGTCTAGTATAATAACAATTAAATCACATATAGGGAAATATATATGTATCTAAATGAAAATTTATGTACACAATAGGCATTGTAGATTTAAGTTTTTTTAAAATGGAATTTTTTTAACCCCCTTGTGTGGTCTTGTAGAACCCTCCAGAAAAGGGAACCCCTTACCCATTATAGAGTCCCAAATATTTAAGTACAATGAAATTAGATTAATTTTGTGGAATACGTAATAAATAACAAAAACAGACACCAATGGTACATAATAGTTTAGTTTCTATGGAAACTCGAAATTTAATCTTCTAATCATGGTGAAAGATCTTCAACATCTCCCATAAAGATCTTCCCCTTTGGTTTTCTTACCTAAAACCTTTCTTTATATCTGGATGAAAAGAAAACATAAAATGGGTGAGCTCAAATGCTCAGTAAGGGAAAGCATAGAGAACATAAATCAATCCATAAACATTTGAATGAAAAAACATGAACATAAAATCTAAACATCAAAATCAAGAGCAAAGACATAAATCTTGGAAGAACGTAAGGAATATCTCATAAAGGAACACCAGTCATGATAAAATAGCATGGGAATAAAACATGTATTTGTTGAAAACCGTTAAGCACATGATATGATTTCCATAATAGCCAAGGCATTGCTGCCAAGACCATCTTAGTGGATAAATTCTCTTTCTGAATAGTGTTCACTCCTCGTTCCAGTCCTGTAACAGTGAACCAGATTAACTTACAGTTCCATCCATGTCTATCTAATGAGAAATAAATATTTACCCAATGCATTGTAGGTAGATATAGGTCTCACCCATCTCATAATGAAATCATTTTTCATGTGCCACAAATTAAACATTCATCATTCATAATAACCCAACTAATAAAATGGGTTTAATATCTTTCTATCATAACATAATCCATACAAAAGAAATTGATATAATTTCATCATAAAAAAGCGAAACCATGTTAATCATGGAGACATTATACTTGAAACATACACATAAGAAATAATGTCATCTTAGATGGAAAATGGATTTGATAAAACACTTGAAAATAATTCTTGAGGAATATATCCATTCTTCTTCAAAATCAATTTCTTCTAACAAACTACCATTCAATTTTAAAATAAAAGGACTTTATTGAAAATAATCATGAAATCTTGTATAGTAATCACTATGAAAATAAGGCTTTATGAAATCTTAAAAATCCATTCACGCTGTATAAGTTAAAAAAACATTCTCCTCGTACTTTTGACGGAAAAGTCAAAAAGTACCTCGTATGGTAAACAAAAGAAAGATTCCTTCCATACGATGTGGTAAAAGTAAAAAAAGGGTAAAAATGACTTTAAACATACATGGAAGATAAGTAAATATTTTATGAAAACATTTTGAAATCATATGTACGTGGATAATAAACATAACCCTAGTAAATACTTACGAATAACAATCACAGATAAGAATGAGATTGGAATAATTATCCCATACCTTAGGTCCGATATGCTTCGTACGTATCCGAACCTCCTGTATAATGATTTATATGATGTCATTTACTTATTAGAGAATCATATTCATTGTTATGATATCATATATGGTTCACTTATAACTATATATTACCTGTTCTTTTGTAAATTCCATGTTAAAGAAGTGTTTTTGGTAAAATCGTTTTATTTATCATCCGTGTTTTGACTTATAATTATTAGTATGATTACACAGATCATGATTAATTAATTCCCAAATATAAAACATGATTTATATATAATATATATTTAGAATATACATATATATAATAGATCGATAATTGGATAGAAATACACTGTTCATGGAGACGGTAGCCCGTACGTACGCATGAACGCTGTTTTCCTTTCCTTATTGAATTGAATGGAATTAAGTAGGTGAAATACATATATATATATATATATACATAAATCCAGTATCATTATTATACCATATATTTCATGATTACTTATTATATATACTTTATAATCATTCTTGAATTGTTAACATGGAAAATGAATCTCATCGCGTCGTGGAGACAGTAATCCGTACGTACGCACGAGCAATGATATCATTCCCATATTTGTTTAATGTAATTAGAGTGAACGATATAATATATTAGAATCAGTAAGAAGTTATAATAATAATATGTTGTTATTCAATACACCATTATACCCATCCAAGTAAGGTGGTGGTGGAAAAACAGATTACACCACGGCATGGAGACGGTATTCCATACGCACCCACGCGTGGTGATTTTGTTTTCCTTAGGATGGATAGAAAGTGAAATAGGGATTTTTCATATTTATAATAACATATCAGTATATGTGGGATACTTATATTACTAATTCATTATGAAACCACTAAATAAGAGGATCTATAAGAAGAAAGAAACATGAATGAATCGGTAGAAGGTGTTATCTCTTTCTCGAAGTGCATCCTTTGAACTTCATCTTAGGGAACTAGAGTTGGTATTTTGAGAAGACCAGTACCTTTATAAGGTTTCTAAGAAAGTGGGGAAGTGAAATGGGCAGATATTTTCCGAGCTTCAAGGCTCAAAATGGTGTGAGGAGGAGAGGGAGGATGTTCCCTTTTATAAGGGAGGACAGTGGCACTTTTGGAAACCTCTAAAATAAAAATTTATAATAATCCGAAAACCCACCTAAAAACCTCTAATGTTACTAAAATTTGGATATTAGATAATATAGGGTTGTAATATCATCATCCAATTAAATTTAGACATGTTTTGATTTTATTTTAACCCTTATAATTTTAATTTATCCTTATTTAATCTATTTAATTTTATTGTGGTAATGAAGTTATAAATTTTATATGGTTTTAAATAATTTATTATGTGTTGTTTATTATAAATAACTTGATATCCCATTACATGATAGATCATATATATTTTAATTTGTAACTTTTAAATATTTTTGTGATTTTTTAAAAATTTAATAATATAATATATCAATAGTGTCAATTTTGAAACAATTCATTTATTTGAATTTAAACAAAATACACAGAGAATATATTTTAGAAAAAAGCTATTTAATAGATTAATAACAAGTCATATACATCTATAAAATAAGTGTAGTACATTAATTAGTTCATATAATATTTATTTTAATTCTTTTAAAATCATTTATTTGATATTTCTCTTAATAAAATAATTAATACTGCATTTTTGTATAATTGTTTAATATAATTATTTGTTATATAATAATTAAAAATATAATATAAAATGAAGATAAATATAATATATTTTATAAGAGTACTTTTAGTCGAATTTATCTTCTAATACAACCCACTTTTAAAATTTTATCTTTATTAAATTATGAATGTGTCAACTTTGACTTCATTTTAAATAAAAAAATATAAGTGACATAATCGCTTTTATAAGGCTTCAAATGGTCAAATATTCTACCATTGTATTCTTATGGTTTACAGGTACATGTCCAATAAGTTTTTGTCAGTTTTTTTCTTCCTTTTATAGTCACTATTACTTTAATAAAAACTATATTATTAATTTTTCACTAAATAAACAATTTCTCCATCACTATTGTGTCACCATTAGTGATTATTATTTAATCCTTAAAAATTATAAATAAATTTACATGATGTAGATAATTTTATTATATTTATGAAGACTATTCATGTTTTAAGTTTCATGATGTTTATCACAAAATTAAAATTATTACACTTATAAGATTTAAGAGAGTGATATGTTGTCACTTTCATTGGTTTAAATAATAGTTAAAGCATTTTCATAGTAAAAAGTCCATATAATGAATCTAATCCGAACCTTAGATGATATGGGTCTACATTTAGTCATCCATTAGAATTTTGACATGTGTTAGGGTAATTTTATAATCTTATTTTTACCCTTAATTACCTGATTTACCTTTAACTGCAATAAATAAACTTTTCTGTAGTTAATATTCATAATATCAAAAAAATAAACCTGATAACATTATTTGGACCCACTGAATAAAAATATGGAATCAATTTTTCAAAATTCAAAACACATAAGTTTTATTAATTAATTTAAAATTAATCTCGTTGTTAAGAAAACAGGTTTTAAAAGTAAAAACATTGCAAAAGATTGAAATGATTTTACTTATGAATTCAATGGAAAATCAATGATAATGACATATATTAAATTAAATGTTAAAAATATATTCTATTTATACTTTAAAATCATTCAATATTATAATTTAAACAAATAAATTATTACGAGGGAAAAAGTGGGTTTTAATTAAAACATAGCGTGTTTTTACTATTCATTAAAATATGAAAGTTATCAGAATAATATGAAAAATGTATCTATAGTAAATTTTTATATCCTGATTCCAAATAAGAATTTATTTTGTCAAATTGAACTTATAATCCAGTCATAATCTAGATTTAATGTGGGTGCACCATTAAATGGCGGCAAAACTGCATTTTTTGAAAAATACTTATTTTAACCAAAAAAATTATTTTGGTCACATAACATGTTTTAGAAAATGTTTAAGATGAATAATAATGTTATAAAATTTAAAATATATTTAATAATATTCATAGAAGCTAGTCCATAATAATATTATAACAATATATTGTTGTTTAGTGAAACCCGGTATTGCGTACTACACACGCTATCGAGGAAGGTCGTGATTGCATGTAACGCAAGCCAAGTCAGGGTTGCATGTAGTGAAAGACTCTTTTGTTGTTTCATATAATAGGATCCAACCATATTTCATTTATAAATTGAATATATATATATATATACACACACACACACACTAAATGTTGCGTAAAATGACTACTATCAATTGAACTTGAAATTGTGTGTAACACGATCCAAGATTAGTGTTGTGTATAATGCAAGATAATGCGCAAGATAATCTTGGTGTAGCGAACAAAAGAAGATATGAAATAATTTAAAAATAATATATCTTATAAAATCTCAGGGTGTTAAATTCTACCCCCATTAAAATGAATTTCGCCCATCGAAATTCGTCGGGGTTATAAATGGTTTACTATTTGTAAGTTTCTTTAATAGAAACCCACATCGTAAATAGGTATACCAAAACTAAAAATTAAAAAATAAATTATGAAACATAATGGTTACCCATATTAACTAATCCTTGGGTTTCCACATAGGAGAACATAGGTGAAAATATGGATATGGAATAGAAATCTAACCATCAAGTTCTGATGGAGAGTGTTAGAGAACATGGCTATGAAAAATCCAACAATCACAAAGCCAGAAATTTGTGATGATCTAAGGTACCATCTGATTCATCAGATATAAGAGCACTAGGACATCATTTTTGGTTTTCAATATCATTTCCCTATAGTTGAAAATTTTTAATTAGAAGAAATACTTACTTGATTTTGGTTCAATCTCACTGTTGTTTGTGCTTTGAACAATTTACACATCATCTCTTAAAGAAATGAAGTTGAATTTGTCTTTCTTGAAGTGTTAGTAGATCATGTGATAGAATGATGGGTCATTCCATCTGTCTCAAACAAAAGGTTATAAAAAGTAATTAAAAATACATAATTCCATCTATAGTGAGATTAATCATATATGGTTCCTAAAATTGAATTATACCTCATATATCATACTTCATAATATAATAAAACTAGTTTCTACTCACCAGGGACTTCCTTTAGGCCAGTGGAAGGAGATAAAGGCCTGTCACACTTCAGTTGTGGGTTCGATTCCCACATCCTTGTCCGATGTGACGGGTTTTTTCCCATTCTACATGTTGTCCCTTTTCTTAAACTACACTATTATAACATTCCATAAATAATATCAAAAAAGTTATATACTTAAACAATACTATCTTCTGTCCAACATAAATCATTCCAATCTTTAGGCTTTTATAAAATATTTCTGTCCAAGCTCATAGTTTAAAGAAAACCATGACTAGAAATGTCATCTACCGAGCTTGTGAATACCATCATTTATCCTCCATATATCATACGATATATCTTGTTGATCGCATTCCAAAAATGTGAAAACCTTAATCATGTATTATCATGAAAAATGAATACCTATTGAAACTTAGTAAAAACATGAATGTTGTTAAAAGTACATCTTTCCACATACCAAAATCCCACAAATTCTATATACTCAAACTTTTTCCTTATATCTGTCATGATCTCATTAATACTATCAAACATTTCATTATCTCCTTATCCCTTCATTATGGGAATATTAGTGCTTTCCAACAAATATCTAAATAACCTTTCATGGTTACCTGTACCATTCAACATATACTTTCTAATACATTAATAAAAAAAATAATGTAACAATCCTTAGATGTGTCTTTATTCCATAGTACCATTGCCTATACAACATAACTCTTGATAAAAATAAATCATCTCAATACCTTCTTAAACCATTGACCAAGCTTCAACACTTCTTTCATCTCATATATCTTGTGTAGTCTCCTCATCATCATCCACATAAATACTACTCGTAAGACCATGCCGATTCTCTTCAGGAGATTTTCCCTTAGGGTATTGGTTTTCGAAATGCCCATACATTCCACATTTAAAACATCTAATCATTGTTGATGTTGTAGCAATACCATTATACTCATCCATGGTGTTAACTGATCCTTTTCCTTTTCACTTACTGGATTTGTGTCTTTCTTTTCCGCACCCAAAGAATCTTCCAGTTCTTTTGAAACATTATCCTTGATGCCTCTTCCCACATGATTTACATGAGAGAAATTGAACATTCTTTCATCTATGATCGTCTTGAAACTCCATCTTTCTCTTATCAGCTGACTCAGGAAACGTACCAAAGATGAGATTATTGATTATATTATGAGATTGATGATTAGGAATAATAACGATATGTGGACCTCCAGATCCAATTTCATTTGGTTTCTCATTAAGAATATAAATCCATTGTCCATCATATCCTCCATTATTTTGAATCTTCCCATTTCCAGCCATTTTCTAAAACCCAAAAAGAATAGTTTGAGAGGAAAAAATCATAATCAAGGGGGAGTACCTTCAATATCTAATATCTTAAGTTAAATTCTAATATCATTACTATAATTCTAGGACTATAACCTACACATATACTTAACCTTAGGGACATCCCTAGACATACATTATAAATATCTTTAGGGATTTCACTAATGTTTTCGCATCCTAGTTTCCAATGGTTAACTAAATCTCCCTATGATACCAACTATAGAGACCCAAATCTTGATGTAAATAGAAATTAGATTAATTTTGTGGAATACTTAATACATAACAAAAACAGACACCAAAGGACCGTAATAGTTTAGTGTCTTTGGAAACTCAGAACATAATCTTCTAATCATGGTGAAAGATCTTAAACATCTCCCATAAGGATCTTCCCCTTTGTTTTTCTTACATAAAATATTTCTTTAAATCATGGGGAAAAGAAAACCAAAAAAGGGTGAGCTCAAATTCTCAGTAAGGGAAATCATAGAGAACATAAAACAACCCACAAACATTTGAATGCAAAAACATGAACATAAAATCAAAACATAAAAATCCTGAGCAAAGACACAAATCATGGAAGTATATAAGGCATATATCATAAAGGAACATCAATCATGATAAAATAGCATGGTAATCAAACATGTAATTGTGGTAAACCATTAAGCACATGATATGATTTCCATAGTAGCCAAGGCATTGCTTCCAAGACAATCTTAGTGGACAAAGTCCCTTTCTGAATCGAGTTCACTCCTCGTTTCAGTCCTATAAGACTGAACCGGATTAACTTACCATTCCATCCATGTCTATATCATGAGATATAAATCTTTACCCAATGAATTGGAGGTAGATATAGGTCCCACCCATCTCATAATGAAATCATTCTTTCGTGTGCCACAAAATAAACGTACATCATTCATAATAACCCAACAAATAAAATGGGTTTCATATCATTCCATCATAACCTAATCCATACAAAAAATGGATATAATTTCATCATAAGAAAAGTGAAACCATGTAAATCATAGAGACATTGGACTTGAAACATACACATATGAAATATTGTCATCTTATATTGAAAATGGTTTTGATAAAACACTTGAAAATAATTCCTGAGGAAAATATCCTTTCTTCTTCAAAATCATTTTCTTCTCACAATATTCCATTCAATTTTAAATGAAAATTATTTTTTTGAAAATAATCATGAATTCTTGTCGAGTAATATTTATGTAAATAAGGCATTATGAAATCATAAAAAACCATTCATTCCGTATAAGTTAAAAAAACATTCTCCTCGTACATTTGTCCGAAAAGTAAAAAAGTACCTCATATGGTAAACAAAAGAAAGATTCCTTCCATACGATGTTGTAAAAGTATCAAAAGGGAAAAAATAACAATAAACATACATTAAAGATAAGTAAACATTTTATGAAAATGTTTTTAGAACATATGGACATGGATAATAGACATAACCCCAGTAAATACTAACGAATAACAATCTCAAATAAGAATGAGATTGGAATAATTATCCCATACCTTAGGTCTGATATGCTTAATACATATCTGAACCTCCTGTGTAATGATTTAAATAATCTCATTTACTTATTACAGAATCATATTCATTGTTATGATATCATATATGGTTCACTTATGACTTTATATTACCCGTTCTTTTGGAAATTCCATGTTAAAGTAGTGCTTTGGGTAAAATCGTTTTATTTATCGTCCGCGTTTTGACTTTTAATTATTAATATGATTACTTAGATCATGATTACTTAATTCCAGAATATAAAACATGATTTATATATAACATATATTTAGAATATACATATATATAACAGATCGATAAATGGAAAGAAATACACCATTCATGGAGACGGTAGGTCATACAAACGCTTAAATGCTGTTTTGGTTTCTTTATTGAATTGAATGGAATTAAGTAGATGAAATAAATAAATATATAAATAAATCCAGTAGCATTATTGTATCATATATTTCATGATTACATATTATATATACTTTATAACCATTCTTGAATTGTTAACATGGAAAATGAATCTCATCGCCTCGTGGAGAGGGTAATCCCTACGTACGCACGAGTGATGATATTGTTTCCATATTTATTTAATGCAATTGGAGTGAATGATATAATAAATTAGAATCAGTACTATATTATAATAATAATATGTAGTCATTATTTACACCATTATACCCATCCAGGTATGGTGGTGGTGGAAAAACAGATTACACCACGGCGTGGAGACAGTATTCCGTACGTACGCACGCGTGGTGATTTTGTTTTCTTTAGGATGGATAGAAGGTGAAATAGGGTTGTTTAATATTTATAATAACATATAAATATATGATGGATACTGATGTTATTACTTCATAATGAAACCACTAATGAAGAGGATCTATAAGAAGAATGAAACCTGAATGAATCGGTAGAAGGTATTACCTCTTTCTCGAATTTCCTCCTTTGAACTTCCTCTTAGGGCACTAGAGTTGGACTTTTGAGAAGACCAGTACCTCAATAAGGTTTATAAGGAATTGGTGAAGTTAAATGGTCAGATTTTGGCCAAGATTAATTGCTCAAAATGGTGTGAGGAGGAGAGGGAGGATGTGCCCTTTTATAAGGGAGGAGAGGGGCACTTTTGGACTCCTCTAAAATACTAATCTATAATAAACCCAAACCCCACATAAAATCATATAAAGTGACTAAAATTAGGATATTAGATAACATATTTTTGTAATATCATCAACCAATTAAATTTATACATGTTTTGTGTAATGCCCCGACCCCAGCTACCCAGAGTCGGTGCATTATTACATAACATTGGCATGATCACAAGAAAGATCAAATCTCGAAAGACCGATTGGTTTAGTAGCCTTGGAAACACTAGATATATTCATAAGTTTTACATTACATCATAAAATCAAAAACTACTACAACAACATAATGTTTCCACAGTCCACACTACAATCCCCTCATAATATCCCTGCAGGTCATTCATAACTTACATCTTCACTTCCTGGGAAAAATAAAACATTGAAAAGGGGTGAGCTCAAATGCCCAGTAAGGATAACAATATAGCGGAAACTTTCATCAATAAGAATAAACATTTAAGTCAATGTATAACTAAAACAAAAGCCTTTTAAACATGAACTTTCAACATGGTATGGCATAAATAAAATGAAATAATGCCATTTACTTATTCACATGGATATTCCACTAATCGAATAATCACATGCAAAAATAAATAACCACTTTCATAATGTTGGAATGCATAATGCCAGACTATCATAACCACATAGCCAAGGCCTCGTGCCAAGACTACAAATAAGATTTTGTCAAGGCCTTGTGCCAAGACACTAGTTTGTCTCATGAGACCTACCGATGCATCGAGGAGCTATAGCGGGCTCCACCCGTCACTTATTAAGTCCAATGCATTCCCATATGAAAAGGTTTAAACATAACATAAACATTCGTATTAAAACTAGCATACGAAATGTCAATACTTTCATAATAAACTATGAATGGTATAAAAATAGCACATCCACAGTCAAACATATCACAAAACCTTCAATACAATATAGAAGTTTTGTATCATAATAAATCAACTTCAAATAATCTTAAAATCCATCAAAGGATGTTGACATAGATGAAATCAAAATTCTTTTTAAAGAAATATCTCCTTTTATTTTGAAATCATTTAAGATCCATATAAAATAAAACATTTTCTTTGAAAATATTCTTATAAGCTTGTAAGGAAAGCTTTGAAGATTTTATAACGGCGTAAAATAACCGCACCGGCCGTATAAGTTAAAAAAAACATTCTTACCTCAATTCTGTCGAAAAGGTTAAAAAGGACCTTGTTTTGAAAACGACGGAAAGATTCCTTTATAAACCTCTTATAAAAAGTCAAAAAAAGTTATAAATGACTTTAACCCATATTCTTGTAAATAGTAAAAATGTTTTGAAACACATTTTTAAGAAACATGGATGTGGATGATAAAGAGATCCCAGTAGATTATTACATATAAACAACCTCGGATAATGAAGAGATTGTGAAATAACCCTTACCTTGTACTTTTCCTTGGTTGGGGTAGGTTAACCTCCTGTATAATGGTGAAATAATTGTTATTAAATTATACAAGAATCATATATATTAATATGATATCATATATGATCTTTTAACATTGATTTATTAATAATATCTTAGAATTATCATCGTTTCGGGTGTTAACTTACTCATTTTATTTTATATGTTTTGTTACATAAGCCATGTTTGTTGTATCTTATTAATATCCAGAATGATATCAAGTCCTTAAACATCATTTTTAAATCATAAAATGATAATTATACTTGAATGGATACGATGGAGAATGAATCTCATCGCGTTCGTGGAGACGGTAGTCCGTACGTACGCACGAGCGACAATATCATTCTTTTGATATTAAAATAATATATAAATGAATGGTATATCATATATACAGAATCATTAACATGTTATATTTATTATTTACATGAGTTACACATCATTATTATACCCATCCAAATAATATTATATTGAATAACAATTACACCACAACGTGGAGACGGTAAGCCGTACGTACGCACGTATGGTGACATGTTATTCAAAGGGTGGATAGAATACTGAATATGGTTGTACCATACTTATAATAACATCACAGTATATGTGAGATACTGGAGTTATTATTTTATAATGGTAAGAACAAAGGAAGAAGAAGTGGAAGAAGAAATGAACTTAGAAAAGGGTGGTGAAATCATTACCTCTTCTTCGGGTTCTTCCTTTTGATTTGATCAAAAGGGCTCCTTAGGTTGGCTTTCTGATCAAACTAAGGCCTCTAGGTTGTATTTAGGGATGTTGGGAGATTATTTGGGCAGAGTTTGGCCGAACCAAAAGGCTTTGAAGGTGTGAAGAAATGAGACGGAGGAGTGCCCTTTTATAAGAGGGGTGAGGGGCACCTTTGGAAAAGCTAGAAATATTAATTTATAATAAATTCATATTCGGTTTCTAAAGGCTCCAAAGTTGACTATTAAAAGGATGAGGTGGGGATAGGTCGAAAACAACTCATCCAATAGAATTTAGACAGGTTTGGGTACTTATATTAACCTTATCTTTAAATATTAACTCTAAGTTAATTAGTTTCACTTTTACAATGTCTCTTTGTATTTTTATATATTATGGTTAATAAACTTACTATATACATCCAAGAGACCCCCAAGTGGTCCATTAATGATTAACCTATCATAATATAAGTCTCTTGGCCGAACCTTAGATTTTTAGGAATTTAATATCAATTAATAATATAATATTTGTTTTAATAACTCTTTTATGTCAATTTTGACACTATTCAATAGTTGATTTTTGTGAAACTCATAACAGATTGATTACTTCGAAAAAAGTCCATTAAATCAATCCTAATATATCATATTAGCCTAGAAAATTAGTTTAATTCATTAAAAGTTTCATATTATATTTATTTGGGTATTTATAATATCAATTATTTTAATTTTTCACTATTATAGTAATTACTGCATCATCATTGTGTCATAAATAAAATAACCTATTTAGTGTCGAAAAATTATAAATAAAATATCATTATGTAGGAAATCTTTTTAGCTTTCTAATGAATATTTATAATCTAAAATCCAACATGTATAACCCTATGTAAAAATTGTTCTTCTAAAAGATGTAAGCTTATGCCATTTTTGTATTCATTTTAACTTAATTAAAATAAAGTGTCATTATCACTTACAAGTGGATCAATGGGGTCCCAAAATTGACCCAAAGATGCCCATGGTCGACTATGTATCAACCAATAGGGTTAAGACACGTTTTAGGGTAATTTAGTATTATTATAATATTATTTTTTTAACCCTTATTTACCGGATTTACCCTTAACCATGGTAAATAAAATATTTACCGCAGTAATTATTCAAAATGTCTAAAAATAAAAGTTACCTATTTACACAATTTGAACATCCTGATTCCAAATATGGAATCCATTTTTCTAAATTCAAAACACAGAAGTGGCAGAAATTAATTTAAAATTAATTCCCACTGTCAAAACAAAAAGCGTGTTTTTAAGAGATAATAACTATCAAAAGATTGACACTTGTTTATGTTCGGTTTAATTGTAAAATTATGTCCAATGACCAACATTATATTAAATGGTAAAAATATATTCTAAATATACTTTAAAACTACTAAAATTCATAATTTATCACTATTAATTATTTTGATTAAAAAAGTTGTTTTTAATTAAAATTTAGTAATTTTCACTATTCATCAAAATATGAAAGTTATCCGAAAAGTACCAAAATTTCACCTTAGGCTAAATTCGATATTCCGAGTCCAAAAATGAAGTCCATTTTCAAATATAAAATATATATAATTTCAAAAATTAGGTATTACTATTCACAACGGCTAGTTTAATTAGTTGTGGTGTGTGTTAGAACTCGAGGTTGCGTACAACACACGCTATCACATTATTCAAAGGGAAATGTACCGTAGAAGCTTGGGGTGTTACATTCTCCCCTCCTTCAAATAATTGTGTCCTCGCAATTTCTAGGGTATTACTGCATAAAAAGACTCGGGTGGTTCTTCATCATAAGTTCGTCGGGTTCCCACGTTGCATCTTCCATCTTATGATTTCTCCACAAAACTTTTACCAGACGCGTCGTCCGGTTTCTCAGTACTTGTTCTCTTGTATCAAGAATCCTGACGGGCTCTTCACAATAGGAAAGATCGGGTTCCAGTTCTAATTCCTCATAGGTGAGTACATGCGTTGGGTCAGGCATGTATTTCCTCAACAGAGATACGTGGAACACATCGTGAACTTTGGAGAGACTTGGCGGCATTGCCAATCGGTAAGCTACAACCCCAATTCGTTCTATAATTTCGAAAGGTCCGATGTACCTGGGACTCAATTTACCTTTCTTACCAAAACGTATGACTCCCTTCCACGGAGATACCTTTAGGAAAACATGATCACCGACTTGAAATTCCAAATCCTTCCTTCGATTATCGGCATAGCTCTTCTGCCTACTTTGAGCTGCTTTGATGTGATTTTGGATTACTTTCACCTTTTCCACCGTTTCCTCCACCAGTTCTGGGCCTACAAGTTTTCTTTCACCAACGTCATCCCAACAGGTTGGTGTACGACATCTCTTTCCGTATAACGCTTCATATGGTGCCATCTGAATACTCGAATGGAAGCTATTGTTATAGGAAAATTCTACCAGAGGTAAATATTGATCCCACATACCCTGAAAATCAAGTGAGCAAGATCTCAACATGTCTTCTAAGGTCTGAATAGTCCGTTCTGATTGTCCGTCTGTCTGAGGGTGGTAAGCAGTGCTCAAATGAAGTTCAGTATCCAGGGATTTCTGAAGACTTTTCCAAAATCTTGAAGTAAAACGGGGATCACGATCAGAAACAATTGATAAGGGTACTCCATGAAGTCTCAGAACTTCATTAATATATAGTCTTGCTAGACGTTCCAGGGGTAGATCTTCTCTTATAGCAAGAAAATGTGCTGACTTGGTAAGACGATCGACAATAACCCATATTTCATCGTTCCTTCTAGGAGTCTTTGGTAGCCCCATGACAAAGTCCATCGTAATATTGTCCCATTTCCACTCCGGTATGGGAAGAGGTTGCATGACTCCTCCAGGCTGTTGCCTTCCAGCTTTCACTTGTTGACAAACCATACACCTTGACACAAAATCAGCAATCTCCCTCTTCATGTTGTCCCACCAAAAATGTTCCTTCAAATCTCTATACATTTTGGTTCTCCCAGGGTGTATAGAGAAATTGGAACTATGAGCATCATCCAACAATTCCCTTTTTAGATCAGGTATATTGGGAACACAAAGTCTCTTCCCGAATTTCAAAATTCCACCTTCATACGCAAAGTCTCTCAATCTCCCATCATTCACAGCTTTAATCTTCTTTTGGAATTCTTCATCATCAGTCTGAGAACTCTTAATCCTTTCTAGTAATGATGGTTTGGCAACCATTTGAAAAAGCATTGATGTTTCACCTTCCCTGGTTATTCCCATGTCCATCTTTACTAGCTCCATGAAAATTGGATCCCTTTCAATTCTCATATTGTTCAAAACTCCATGGTCTTTTCTACTCAAAGCATCTGCCACCTTGTTTGCCTTCCCTGGGTGGTAGTGTATCGTACAATCATAATCCTTGAGTAATTCAAGCCATCTCCTTTGCCTCATGTTGAGTTCTTTTTGTGAGAAAATATACTTCAAACTCTTGTGATCAGTATAAATCTCACATTTTTCACCATAGAGGTAGTGCCTCCATATCTTCAAAGCAAAGATCACAGCTGCTAACTCAAGATCATGAGTAGGATAGTTTTGTTCATGAATTTTCAACTGTCGTGATGCATAGGCAATAACTCTATCATTCTGCATAAGGACACAGCCAAGTCCTTTCTTTGATGCATCACTATAAATAACGAACCCATCATTCCCCGATGGTAGAGTCAATATAGGAGCATTGACTAATCTTCTCTTCAGTTCTTCGAAACATTCTTCACACTCTTTTGTCCAAACAAATTTAACCCCTTTACGTGTGAGCTTCGTTAATGGGTTAGCCAATCGGGCAAAATTCTGGACGAAACGTCGATAATAACCTACCAAGCCAATAAAACTACGTACCTCAGTTATACTCGTAGGTGCTGGCCATTCTTGGATTGCCTTGGTCTTAGAAGGATCAACAGAGATTCCATCTTTAGAGACAATATGGCCAAGAAAAGAAATCTCTTGAAGCCAGAATTCACACTTGCTAAACTTTCCATATAATTCATGCCTCCTCAGAGTCTTCAAGATAATGCGCAAGTGATTTTCATGATCTTTGTAGGTTTTGGAGTATACCAAGATATCATCAATAAATACCACCACAAATTCATCGAGATACTCCTGGAAAACTCTATTCATCAGATCCATGAATACAGAGGGTGCATTAGTCAATCCAAACGGCATTACAGTAAACTCGTAATGCCCGTACCTGGTTCGAAATGCTGTTTTCGGAATGTCTTCCTTCTTTACACACAACTGATGGTATCCAGATCGAAGGTCAATCTTTGAAAAGTATTGAGCCCCATGCAGTTGGTCAAATAAATAATCAATACGAGGTAGGGGATACTTGTTCTTTATCGTTATAGCATTGATCTCCCTGTAGTCGATACATAACCTCATAGATCCATCTTTCTTTTTAACAAAAAGAACAGGGGCTCCCCATGGAGAAACACTAGGGCGAATAAATCCCTTATTACTCAATTCCTCTAGTTGTTTCTTTAGTTCGACTAATTCTACAGTGGCCATTCTATAAGGGGTCTTCGATATAGGCCTTGATCCCTTGGCCTTTTCTGAGGTAAGTTCTCCTGACGCTTAGGACATGCATTTGCATAATGCCCCATCTCCCTGCAATTGTAGCACTGAACGTTGGTAGCTTCCTTCTTCCCCTTGAAATCATGAGCTTGGTGGCCTTTTTCACCACACTTGTAACAGACTCCCATTCCCTTCAAGCAAGTACCAGGATGTTTCTTCCCGCATTTATCACAAGATGGATATTCAACCTTTCCCTTCTTCCCCTTATTTCCATTCCCAGATTGATCAGCAGGTCTCTTCTTCTCTTGCTTCGCTTTAAAGTCATAAGACTTAGAGAATTCTTTTTCGGTCTTGATAGCACATGAGACAATGTCTTCGTACGACGAAAAGGATTGTGAAACTAATGCTCGACGGAGAAATGGTTTTAACCCATCAAAGAAACGATCAATCTTACTTCTTGGGTTGCGAATATAATCTCCAGCATACCTCGCTAACCTTGTAAAGTTAGCCTCATACTTTGTGACATTATCATCCTCCTTTTGTCTCAGACTCAGAAATTGCCTTTCCATATCTGCTCGATGGTCGCGAGGAAAGTATTTTTCTAAAAACAGATCTTTGAACTCCCTCCATTCCATGTTTGATACTTCATCATCTTCCTTCATGTTTTGAATCAATGACCACCATTGATCAGCATCTCCAGTGAGGCGGTAAACTGCCATGGTAACTTTTTCCCTTTCACTACTCCCCAAAGCCTGAAATATTTTCTCTAGGGAAAATATCCATTGCTCAGCTACTAAGGGATTTGTACTCCCATTGAACGTTGGTGGTTGTTGTCTCATGAATCGATCTAACATTGATCCTCCACGCTGCGGATCAGGGTGCTCCATACGGGTAAGGTTATTATTCATAACCTGAGTAAGTTGTCCCAGTACAGTGATTAGCTGATCAGCACCAGTTGCATCACCAGCCCCACTATAATTATCTTGAGCAGGAGGGCAATCCCTACATGGAGTGCGTGCATTGATACGGTTTCCATTTCTTCCACTAGGCGCCATTTCTAAACAATGGCATAAACTAGATCAGTTTATGAATCAAAATACATAATCCCATACTTATAAAACACTTAACATAAATTGAACTATTTATGGATATAATCCATAATCATAAAAATGTTTTCTTTGAGGAAGTATATACTCATAAACCCTTCATAATGATTTGTAAAGAAAATGAGAGTTATCCTAAGAATATCCCCCGGGAGTGTCGTAACCAAGAGTGCAGCAAGGCCCGTTGTCGTGCACCAGTTCCCGTTCGAGTCTAGCTCAAAGCGGTGTTTTCGGGTATTACCCCTAGGTACATCTGTGCCAGAGCCGCCTCTACCTGCTCGTATCCAGACAGGGATGTATTGCTCGGAAAACTCACAAAATCTCTACAATACCAAAATTCTAGGAAGTTCTTCTATACTAATCCTCAAAGTTCATCTTAGGTCTACGTGCTCTAATCAGAGTTTATCTAAATCTAGCTTCCAAGGTTTGTACTAAACTTCCTCTGATACCAACTGTAATGCCCCGACCCCAGCTACCCAGAGTCGGTGCATTATTACATAACATTGGCATGATCACAAGAAAGATCAAATCTCGAAAGACCGATTGGTTTAGTAGCCTTGGAAACACTAGATATATTCATAAGTTTTACATTACATCATAAAATCAAAAACTACTACAACAACATAATGTTTCCACAGTCCACACTACAATCCCCTCATAATATCCCTGCAGGTCATTCATAACTTACATCTTCACTTCCTGGGAAAAATAAAACATAGAAAAGGGGTGAGCTCAAATGCCCAGTAAGGATAACAATATAGCGGAAACATTCATCAATAAGAATAAACATTTAAGGCAATTTATAACTAAAACAAAAGCCTTTTAAACATGAACTTTCAACATGGTATGGCATAAATAAAATGAAATAATGCCATTTACTTATTCACATGGATATTCCACTAATCGAATAATCACATGCAAAAATAAATAACCACTTTCATAATGTTGGAATGCATAATGCCAGACTATCATAACCACATAGCCAAGGGCTCGTGCCAAGACTACAAATAAGATTTTGTCAAGGCCTTGTGCCAAGACACTAGTTTGTCTCATGATACCTACCGATGCATCGAGGAGCTATAGCGGGCTCCACCCGTCACTTATTAAGTCCAATGCATTCCCATATGAAAAGGTTTAAACATAACATAAACATTCGTATTAAAACTAGCATACGAAATGTCAATACTTTCACAATAAACTATGAATGGTATAAAAATAGCACATCCACAGTCAAACATATCACAAAACCTTCAATACAATATAGAAGTTTTGTATCATAATAAATCAACTTCAAATAATCTTAAAATCCATCAAAGGATGTTGACATAGATGAAATCAAAATTCTTTTTAAAGAAATATCTCCTTTTATTTTGAAATCATTTAAGATCCATATAAAATAAAACATTTTCTTTGAAAATATTCTTATAAGCTTGTAAGGAAAGCTTTGAAGATTTTATAACGGCGTAAAATAACCGCACCCGCCGTATAAGTTAAAAAAACATTCTTACCTCAATTCTGTCGAAAAGGTTAAAAAGGACCTTGTTTTGAAAACGACGGAAAGATTCCTTTATAAACCTCTTATAAAAAGTCAAGAAAAGGTATAAATGACTTTAACCCATATTCTTGTAAATAGTAAAAATGTTTTGAAACACATTTTTAAGAAACATGGATGTGGATGATAAAGAGATCCCAGTAGATTATTACATATAAACAACCTCGGATAATGAAGAGATTGTGAAATAACCCTTACCTTGTACTTTTCCTTGGTTGGGGTAGGTTAACCTCCTGTATAATGGTGAAATAATTGTTATTAAATTATACAAGAATCATATATATTAATATGATATCATATATGATCTTTTAACATTGATTTATTAATAATATCTTAGAATTATCATCGTTTCGGGTGTTAACTTACTCATTTTATTTTATATGTTTTGTTACATAAGCCATGTTTGTTGTATCTTATTAATATCCAGAATGATATCAAGTCCTTAAACATCATTTTTAAATCATAAAATGATAATTATACTTGAATGGATACGATGGAGAATGAATCTCATCGCGTTCGTGGAGACGGTAGTCCGTACGTACGCACGAGCGACAATATCATTCTTTTGATATTAAAATAATATATAAATGAATGGTATATCATATATACAGAATCATTAACATGTTATATTTATTATTTACATGAGTTACACATCATTATTATACCCATCCAAATAATATTATATTGAATAACAATTACACCACAACGTGGAGACGGTAAGCCGTACGTACGCACGTATGGTGACATGTTATTCAAAGGGTGGATAGAATACTGAATATGGTTGTACCATACATATAATAACATCACAGTATATGTGAGATACTGGAGTTATTATTTTAGAATGGTAAGAACAAAGGAAGAAGAAGTGGAAGAAGAAATGAACTTAGAAAAGGGTGGTGAAATCATTACCTCTTCTTCGGGTTCTTCCTTTTGATTTGATCAAAAGGGCTCCTTAGGTTGGCTTTCTGATCAAACTAAGGCCTCTAGGTTGTAGTTAGGGATGTTGGGAGATTATTTGGGCAGAGTTTGGCCGAACCAAAAGGCTTTGAAGGTGTGAAGAAATGAGAAGGAGGAGTGCCCTTTTATAAGAGGGGTGAGGGGCACCTTTGGAAAAGCTAGAAATATTAATTTATAATAAATTCATATTCGGTTTATAAAGGCTCCAAAGTTGACTATTCAAAGGATGAGGTGGGGATAGGTCGAAAACAACTCATCCAATAGAATTTAGACAGGTTTGGGTACTTATATTAACCTTATCTTTAAATATTAACTCTAAGTTAATTAGTTTCACTTTTACAATGTCTCTTTGTATTTTTATATATTATGGTTAATAAACTTACTATATACATACAAGAGACCCCCAAGTGGTCCATTAATGATTAACCTATCATAATATAAGTCTCTTGGCCGAACCTTAGATTTTTAGGAATTTAATATCAATTAATAATATAATATTTGTTTTAATAACTCTTTTATGTCAATTTTGACACTATTCAATAGTTGATTTTTGTGAAACTCATAACAGATTGATTACTTCGAACAAAGTCCATTAAATCAATCCTAATATATCATATTAGCCTAGAAAATTAGTTTAATTCATTAAAAGTTTCATATTATATTTATTTGGGTATTTATAATATCAATTATTTTAATTTTTCACTATTATAGTAATTACTGCATCATCATTGTGTCATAAATAAAATAACCTATTTAGTGTCTAAAAATTATAAATAAAATATCATTATGTAGAAAATCTTTTTATCTTTCTAATGAATATTTATAATCTAAAATCCAACATGTATAACCCTATGTAAAAATTGTTCTTCTAAAAGATGTAAGCTTATGCCATTTTTGTATTCATTTTAACTTAATTAAAATAAAGTGTCATTATCACTTACAAGTGGATCAATGGGGTCCCAAAATTGACCCAAAGATGCCCATGGTCGACTATGTATCAACCAATAGGGTTAAGACACGTTTTAGGGTAATTTAGTATTATTATGATATTATTTTTTTAACCCTTATTTACCGGATTTACCCTTAACCATGGTAAATAAAATATTTACCGCAGTAATTATTCAAAATGTCTAAAAATAAAAGTTACCTATTTACACAATTTGAACATCCTGATTCCAAATATGGAATCCATTTTTCTAAATTCAAAACACAGAAGTGGCAGAAATTAATTTAAAATTAATTCCCACTGTCAAAACAAAAAGCGTGTTTTTAAGAGATAATAACTATCAAAAGATTGACACTTGTTTATGTTCGGTTTAATTGTAAAATTATGTCCAATGACCAACATTATATTAAATGGTAAAAATATATTCTAAATATACTTTAAAACTACTAAAATTCATAATTTATCACTATTAATTATTTTGATTAAAAAAGTTGTTTTTAATTAAAATTTAGTAATTTTCACTATTCATCAAAATATGAAAGTTATCCGAAAAGTACCAAAATTTCACCTTAGGCTAAATTCGATATTCCGAGTCCAAAAATGAAGTCCATTTTCAAATATAAAATATATATAATTTCAAAAATTAGGTATTACTATTCACAACGGCTAGTTTAATTAGTTGTGGTGTGTGTTAGAACTCGAGGTTGCGTACAACACACGCTATCGCATTATTCAAAGGGAAACGTACCGTAGAAGCTTGGGGTGTTACATTTTGATTTTATTTTAAACCTTATCATTTTGATTTATCCTTATTTAATCTATTTAATTTTATTTGTGTTAATAATGTTATAAATTTTATATGGTTATAAATAATTTATTATGTGTTTTTAATTATATATAACGTGGTATCCTATGACATGTTAGATCATAAAAATATTAATTTGAAACATTTAAATATTTTTGTGATTTTTAATCAATTTAATAATATAATATATCATCAGTGTCAATTTTGACACAATTCATTTATTTGAATTTAAAAAAAATTCACAGAGAATATATTTTCGATAAAACCTATTTAATAGATTAATAAAAATCCATATGAATCTATAAAATTGGTTTAGTACATTAATTAGTTCATATAATATTTATTTTAATTCATTTAAAATCATTTATTTGATATTTCTCTTAATAAAATAATTAATACACCATTTTTGTATAATTATTTAATATACTTATTTGTTGTATGAAAATTACAACTAAAATACTATGATTATTATAAATATAATATATTTTATAGGAATACTTTTAGTCGAATTTATCTTCTAAAACAACCCACTTTTAAAATTTTATAATTATTAAATTATGAAGGTGACAATATTTACATCATTTTAAATAAAATAATATAAGTGTTGTAATCGCTTTTATAAGGCTTCAAATGGTCAAATATTCGAACATTGTATTATTATGGTTTACATGTATATGGAAAATAAGTTATTTTCGGGTTTTTTGTTCCTTTTATGGTCACTACTAGTTTAATAAATACTATATTATTGATTTTTCAATAAATAAACAATTTTTGCATCACTATTGTGTCACCTTTAATGATAATTATCTAATACCTAAAAATTAAAAATAAATTCAAATGATTTATATAATATTATTATATTTCTGTAGACTATTAATTTTCAATGTTTCATGAAGTTTATCACTAAATTAAAATTATTATACTTATAATATTTAAGAGAGTGACATGTTGTCACTTTCTTTGTTTTTGAAAATAATTAAATTATTTTCATGGTCAAAAGTCCATTAAATGAATATAATCAGACCATTAGGTGATATGGGTCATCCTTTAGTCATCAAATATAATTTTTTCATTTGTTAGGGTAATTTTATAATCTTATTTTTAACCTTAAATACCCGATTTACCATTAACTGCAGTAAATAAAAATTACCGTAGTTACTATTCATAATATCAAAAAAAAGTAACCTATTAACATCATTTGGACCCCCTGAATTAAAATATGGAATCCATTTTTCAAAATTCAAAACACAGAGTAGTAGACATAATTTTAAAATTAATCTCGTTGTTAAGAAAACGGGTTTTAAAAGTAAAAACATTGCAAAAGATTGAAATGATTTTACCTATGAATTCAATGTATAATCAATGCTGATGACAGAAATTATATTAAATGGTAAAAATATATTCTATTTATACTATAAAATCATTAAATATTATAATTTAACCATATAAATTATTATGATTAAAAAAGTTGTTTTTAATTAAAATATAGAGTGTTTTTACTATTCATTAAAATATGAAAGTTATCAGAATAATATGAAAAAATTATCCAAAGTAAATTTTTATATCATGATTCCAATGAAGAATTTTATTTTGTCAAATTGAACATATAAACCTTTCAAAAACTAGATTTAATGTTTGGGTGCCATCAAAAGGTGGCAAACTGTATTTTTTGAAAAATACTTATTTTACCAAAAAATTATTTTGTTCACATACAATGTTTTAGAAAATGTTTAAGATGAATAATAATGTTATAAAATTCAAAATTTAGTGAATAATATTAAAAGCGGCTAGTCCATAATAATATTATAACAATATATCATTGTTTATTGAAACCCGATATTGCGTACAAGACACATTATCGAGGAAGGTCGTGATTGCATGTACCGCAAGAAAAGTCAGGGTTGAGTGTAGTGAAAGACTTTTGTTGTTGTTGCGTATAACAGAATACAACCATATTTCATTTATACATTGAATATATATATATATATATACAATCAATGTTGCGTAGAATAACTATTATCAAACAAACTTGAAATTGTCTGTAACACGATCCATGATTAGTGTTGCATATACTGCAAGCTAATGCGCAAGATAATCATAGTGTAGCGTACAACAGAAGATATGAAATAATTTAAAAAGAATATATCTTATAAAATATCGGGGTGTTACATTCTACCCCCTGAAAATGAATTTCTCCCTCGAAATTCGTTGGGGTTATAAATGGTTTACTATTTGTAAGTTTCATTAATAAAAACCCACATCGTAAAAGGAATACCAAAACTGAACTTTAAAAACTAAATTATGAAACATAATGGGCACCCATATTAACTAATCACTGGGTTTCCTCATAGGAGAACATAGGTGAAAATATGGATATGGAATAGAAATCTAACCATCAAGTTCTGATGGAGAGTGGTAGAGAACATGGCTATGAAAAAGCCAACAATCACAATGAAATAAATTTGTGATGATCTAAGGTACCATCTGATTCATCAGATATAAGAGCACTAGGACAACATTTCTGGTTTTCAATATAATTTCCCTAAAGTTGAAAATATTGAATTAGAAGAAATACATACTTGATTTTGGTACAATATCACTGTTGCTTGTGACTTGAACAATTTTCACATCATCTCTTAACGAAATGAAGTTGAATTTGTCATTCTTGAAGTGTTAGTAGATCATGTAATAGAATGATGGGTCATTCCATCTGTCTCAAACAAAAGGTTAGGAAAAGTTATTAAAAATACATAAGTCCATCTATAGTGAGATTAATCATATATGGCTCCTAAAATAGACTTATAATTCATATATCATACTGATTAATATAATAAAACTAGTTTCTACTAACCAGGGACTTCCTCTAGGCCAGTAGAAGGCGATAAAGTCTTGTCTCACTTCAGTTGTGGGTTCAGTTCCCATAGCCTTGTCTGACACAACGGGTTGTCGCCCGTTCTACATGATGTCCCTTTTCTTAAACTACACTATTATAAAATTCCAACAATAATATCAAAAAATGTTCTAGACTTAAATAATAATAACTTATGACCAACATATTTCATTCCAATCATTAGGCTTATCTAAAATACTTATGTCCAAGCTCATAGTATAACGAAAACAATTACTAGAAATTCCATCTTCTGAGCGTGTGAATACCATCATTTATCCTCCATATATAATATGATATATCTTGTCGATCGCATTCCAAACATGTGAATACCTTAATCATGTATTTTCTTGAAAAATTAATACACATTAAACCTTAGTAAAAACATGAATGTTGTCAAAAGTTAACTCTTTCCACATACAAAAATCCTAAAAAATATATATACTCAAAATTTGTCCTTATATAAGTCCTGATCTCAGTAATACTATCAAAAATTTCATTATCTCTTTATCCATTCTTTATGCACATATTAGGTGCTTTCCAAAAATATCTGAATAAACTTTCATGGTTACCTATACCATTCAACATATACTTTCAAATACTTTGGAAAAAACAATATTGTAACAATCCTTAGATGTGTCTTTATTCCATACTACCATTACCTATACAACACAATTCTTGATAAACATAAATCATTCCACCACATTCTTAAACAATTGACCAAGCTTCAACACTTATTTCATCTCATATATCATTTTTAGTCTCCTCATCATCATCCACATAAATGCTACCCATATGTCTATGCTGATTCTCTTCATTAAATTTTCCATTAGGGCATTGGTTTGAATAATGCCCATACTTTCCACATTTAAAACATCTAATCGTTGTTAATGTCATAGAAATACCATTATCCTTCTCCATGATGTTAAATAAACCTTTTCCATTGAACTTACTATATTTGTGTCCTTATTTTCGGCACCCAAAGAATCTTACAGTTCCTTCGAAACATTCCCCTTGATGCCTCTTCCCACATGATTTACATGAGATAAATTGAACTTTCTTTCCTCTATGATCATCATGAAACTCCATCTTTCTCTTATTATATGAGTCGGGAAACTTAACAAAGTTGTGATTATTTATTATATTATGAGATTTCTTATTAGGAATAATAATTATATTTGGACCTCCAGATCCAATTTCATTTGGTTTCTCATGAAGAATATCATTCCATTGTCCATCATATCCCCCATTATTTTGAAGCTTCCCATTTCCATCCATTTTCTAAAACATAAAAAGAATACTGTGAGAGGAAAAAAACATAATCAAGGGGGAGTACATTCAATATCTAATATATTATGTTAAATTCTAATATAGATACTGTAATTCTAGGACTATAACCTACACATATACTTAACCTTATGGAATTCCCTAGACATACCTTAGAAATATCTCTAGGGATTTCAGTAATGTTTTCGCATCGTAGTTTCTAAAGGATAACTAAACCTACCTCTGATACCAACCGAAGTGACCCAATAGTTGATGTACATAGACATTATATTACATTTGCGGAATACTTAATACATAACAAAAATAGACACCAAAGGACCGTAATAGTTTAGTATCTTTGGAAACTCAGAACATAATCTTCTAATCATGGTGAAAGATTTTCAAAATCTCCCATAAAGATCTTCCCCTTTGGATTTCTTACCTAAAACCTTTTTTAATATCCTGGGGAAAATAAAACATAAAAAGGGTGAGCTCAAATTCTCATTAAGGGAAATCATAGAGAACATAAAACAATCCATAAACATTTGAATGCACAAAGTTTAACATAAAATCTAAACATCAAAATCTTGAGCAAAGACATAAATCATTGAAGTACACAAGTCATATATCATAAAGGAATATCAATAATGATTAAATAGCATGTGAATAAAACATGTAATTGTGTCAAACCATTAAGCACATGATATGATTTTCATAGTAGCCGAGGAATTGCTGCCAAGACCATCTTAGTGGACAAAGTCCCTTTTTAAATCGAGTTCACTCCTCGTTCCAGCCCTGTAACACTAAACTAGATTAACTGAACGTTCTAGCCATGTCCATCTCATGAGATATAAATCTTTACCCAATGCATTGGAGGAAGATATAGGTCCCACCCATCTCCTAATGAAATCATTCTTTCGTGTGCCACAAAACAAACATACATCATTCATAATAACCCAACGAATAAAATGGGTTTCATATCATTCCATCATAACATAATCCATACAATAAAATGGATATAATTTCATCATAAGAAAAGTGAAACCATTTAAATCATAGAGACATTATACTTGAAACAAACACATATGAAATAATGTCATCTTAGATGGAAAATGGTTTTGATAAAACACTTGAAAATAATTCTTGAGGAAAATATCCTTTCTTATTCAAAATGATAATCCTTTCACAAAATGCCATTCAATTTTAAAAGAAAAGGATTTTGTTGAAAATAATCATGAAATCGTGTAGAGTAATATTTATGTAAATAAGGAATTATGAAATCGTAAAAATACATTCACTAGGTATAAGTTAAAAAAACATTCTCCTCGTACTTTTTTCGGAAAAGTCAGAAAGTACCTCGTATGATAAACAAAAGAAAGATTCCATCCATACGATGTGGTAAAAGTAAAAAAAGGGTAAAAATGACTTTATACATACATGGAAGATAATTAATCATTTTATGAAAAATTTTTGAGAACATATGGACATGGATAATAAACATAACCCCAGTAAATACTTACGAATTACAATCTCAGATAAGAATGAGATTGGAATTATTATCCCTTACCTTATGTCTGATATGCTTCAGACGTATCTGAACCTCCTGTAGAATGATTTAAATAATTCCTTTTACTTATTAAAGAATAATATTCATTGTTATGATATCATATATGGTTCACTTATGACATTATATTACCCATTCTTTTGTAAATTCCATGTTAAAGCAGTGTTTTGGGCAAAATCGTTTTATTTATCATCCGTATTTTGACTTGTAATTATTAATTGGATTACATAGATCATGATTACTTAATTACAGAAAATAAAACATGATTTATATATAATATATATTTAGAATATACATATATATAACAGATCGATAAATGGAAATAAATACACCGTTCATGGAGACGGTAGGCCGTACATACGCATGAACGATGTTTTTGTTTCCTTATTGAATTGAATGGAATTAAGTAGATGACATATATATATATATATATAAATAAATATACTAGAATTATTATATCATATATTTCATGATTACAGATTATGTATAATTTATAATCATTCTTGAATTGTTAACATGCAAAATGAATCTCATTGCGTCGTGGAGACGGTAATCCGTACGTACGCACAAGGGATGATATCATTACCATATTTATTTAATGGAACTTGAGTGAATGATATAATATCCTAGAATTAGTAAGATGTTATAATAATCATATGTAGTTATTCTGTACACCATTTTACCCATCCAAGTCAGGTGGTGGTGGAAAAACAGATTACACCATGACGTGGAGACGGTATTTCGTACGTACGCACATGTGGTGATTTTGTTTTCCATAGGATGGATAGAAGGTGAAATAGGGTTATTTAATATTTATAATAACATATCAGTATATTAATGATACTTATATTATTACTTCATAATGAAACAACTAAAGAAGAGGAAGTATAATAAGAAAGAAACTTGAATGAATCGGTAGAAGGTATTACCTCTTTCTCGAATGCCCTCCTTTGAAATTCCTCTTAGGGCACTAGAGTTGGCCTTTTGAGAAGACCAGTACCTCTATAAGGTTTATAAGGAAGCTCGGAAGTGAAATTGGCATATTTTGGCTGATCTTCAAGGCTCAAAAGTTTGTGAGGAGGAGAGGGAGGATGTGCCCTTTTATAAAGGATGAAAGGGGCGTTTTTGGAAACCTCTAAAATACTAATTTATAATAAACCCAAAACCCACTTAAAAACTTTTAATGTTACTAAAAATAGGATATTAGATAATATAGGGATGTTTTATCATCAACTAATTAAATTTAGACATGTTTTTATTTTATTTTAAACCTTATCATTTCGTTTTATCCTTATTTAATCTATTTAATTTTATTTATGGTAATAATGTTATAAATATTATATGGTTATAAATAATTTCTTATGTGTTGTTAATTATACATAACCGGATATAAAATGAGATTTTAGATCATTTAAATTTAAATTTTAATCTTTTAAAGATTTTTTTGATTTTTAAACAATTTAATAATATAATATATCAATAGTGTCAATTTTGACACAATTCATTTATTTGAATTTAAAAAAAATCAACAGAGAATATATTTTCGAAAAAACCTATTTAATAGATTACTAACAAGCCATATGCATCTATAAAATTAGTTTAGTACATTAATTAGTTCATATAATATTTATTTTAATTATTTTAAAATAATTTATTTGATATTTCTCTTAATAAAATAATTAATACAACATTTTTGTATAATTATTTAATATACATATTTTTTGAATAAAAATTACAAATAAAATACTATGATGAAGATAAATATAAAATATTCTATTATCACACTTTTACTCTAATTTATCTTATAAAACAAACCACTTTTAAAATTTTATCCTTATTAAATTATGAAGGTGACAACTTAGACATCATTTAAAATAAAATAATATAAGTGTCATAATCACTTTTATAAGGCTCAAAATGGTAAAATAATCGACCATTGATTTATTATGGTTTACATGTACACGTCCAATATGTTTTGGTCATGTATTTGTTCTTTTTATGGTCACTATTAGTTTAATAAAAACTCTATTATTGATTTTTCACTAAATAAACAATTTCTGCATCACTATTGTTTCACCTTTAATGATAATGATTTAATCCCTAAAAATTATAAATAAATTAACATGATGTAGATAATTTTATTATATTTCTATATACTATTGATGTTTGAAGTTTCATGAAGTGTATCAATAAATAAAAATTATTATACTTATATGGTTTAAGAGAGTGACATGTTGTCACATTCATTGGTTTTAATAATAATTAAATTATTTTCATGGTAAAAAGTCCACAAAATGAATCTAATCCGACCCTTAAGTGATATGGGTCGATATGTAGTCATCCAATATAATTTTGGCATGTGTTAGAGTAATTTTATAATGTTATTATTATCCTTAATTACCCGATTTACCTTTAACTACAGTAAATAAAAATTACCATAGTTACTATTCATAATATAAAAAAATTAACCTATTTACATAATTCATACCCAATGAATTAACATATGGAATCAATTTTTAATTATTTAAAACACATAAGTTGTAGTAATTATTTTAAAAGTATTCCCTTTGTTAAGAAAATAGGTTTTAAAAGTAAAAACAATGAAAAAGATTGAAATGATTTTACCTATGAATTCAATTTAAAATCAATGCTAATGACATAAATAATATTAAATTTTAAATGTACATTCTATTTATAATTTAAAATAATTCAATATTATAATTTAACCATATAAAGTATTACGATGAAAAAAGTTGTTTTTAATTATAATATATCGTGTTTGTACTATTCATTAAAATATGAGAGTTATTAGAATAATATGAAAAATTTATCCAAAGTAATTTTTTATATTCTTATTCCAAATAGAAATTTTATTTTATCAAATTGAACTTATAAACCTATAAAAAACTATATTTAAAGTGGGTGTGCCATCAAAAGGTGGCAAAACTTCATTTTTTTAAAAATACTTATTTTACCCGAAAAATTTATTTTGTTCAAATACCATGTTTTAGAAAATGTGTTAGATGAATAATAATGTTATCAAATTAAAAATGTAGTTAATAATATTCATAGAGGCTATTCCATAATAATATTATAATAATATATCATTGTTTAGTGAATCCCGGTATTGCGTACTACACACGCTATCGAGGAAGGTCGTGATTGCGTGTAACGCAAGCCAAGTCAGGGTTGCGTGTAGTGAAAGACTCTATTGTTGTTGAGTATAATTGAATACAACCATATTTCATTTATATATTGAATATATATATATATATACTCATTGTTGCGTAGAA
The DNA here is from genome assembly GCA_963277665.1 of Viscum album. Lineage (NCBI taxonomy): Eukaryota > Viridiplantae > Streptophyta > Magnoliopsida > Santalales > Viscaceae > Viscum > Viscum album. The sequence goes on from OY728120.1 coordinate 1,455,988,400, forward strand.
TAACTACTATCAAATGAACTTGAAATTGTGTGTAACATGATCCAAGATTAGTGTTGCGTATACTACAAGCTAATGTGCAAGATAATCTTGTTGTAGTGCACAATAGATGATATAAAATAATTTAAAAAGAATATGTCTTATAAAATCCCGGGGTGTTACGCCCATGAAGAGATAACTTGAAAGAGAGCCCCATTCTCGAAAGAGTCATTCCTATATAAGATGTAGATCATCCTTTAGGGTGACAACCCTCGTGGAATTGGTTCAATAAAACAATCCATTAATACACTTGTGTAGATCCACATTACACCCACCAACCAAAACAAGGTGACCCGGTCATATGAGAAGATATAGGGGAGAGATTTAGATAGGAGACGACTACCAAGAACCAAACCCTACACCTCCCAATGAAGGTCATGTCATATCATTCTCTCCATTACCATTATATCACATAGAAAAGGGAATTATGGGAATGGGTGATGCTCAAATACCATGGGTCGCCAACCATTCAGCAAGCACATCACATGTTCCCCATCTAGGAAGTTTATTTTAATACCCCTATGAATGATAAGAACGATGTCTGAGTTTGGAAGGACTCGAGCCTATGCCAATTCCCATTAGGATTGAGGAGTACAAATGTTGGGAACAATTAGACAAACACCACATGGGAATTCTATTAAAAATTAATATTAAGATTAATTTGGGTATATATATAAATTGTTATAGTTTATTAGAAATAATGGTATAAACATTATGTAGTGCATTATTTTTTTTTAATTTTCTGTATTTCCTGTTATAGGATGACATAAGATTTCATTTCTCTATGGACCAATGATGATAAAAATATTATGTCCACATAATCCTAAATATAGATGATGGGGATGAACGAAATACATAATGATAATGGAGATGATGGTATGACTTTAATATGAATCTATTATGATAATTAATACTATATTATTCATAGAAATAATCGTTGTCATTTCTCAATGATTAATCACATTGAATCTGTGTATAATTTAATCATGAATGAAGAGAATAACATGCTTATTATTCTGGCTTATTTTTATATAATATAACATGTTGTAGATATATATAATGGTATTAATAAAAGATGAATTTTAATTACAATGGAATTATCATGCAGTTTATCTAAATCTCCAATCATAAATAATGTTGATATCAGACCCTCCCTCCCAGGGTAAGGTTTTTTTCGTATTTATTAAATTTAATTAATTCCTCTATGAATAACCATGAATGAGGCATAATCGGGTTCATTGAATAGTGGTTGGGATATATGTTAATGAATGGTGGAATAATTGATACGGTGAAAATTGAGATATAGAAATTTTGAAAAATTCATGTTGTTGATAGAGTGTAATTAATAAAGATTATTTTATGAAGCAATCCATTATAAAAAAGTTACCACGTGTGAATTAGTGATTTGATCTCAAGGTATGGTCATTTTAAAATAGTTAGAATCATTAATGAATTTACTTATTGGGAATCATTTCATGTTATATATATGTCTCATTGCATGCATTTCTCTTATGAGATTTGATCTCATGTTTATTATATTGTTAATCACTATTTTAGGTTTTTTAATAATGTTGGATGATTGGGTTTAAAGTGTTGTTGGAATATAAAATTTGGTTATATTATTGGAAAATATAACTATTCATGTAGTTCAAATGTTTGCAGGATTGATGTAATTTTTTAATTTTATTGAAAATTTTGTTTCAAAATTAAATTGTGATGTTATTTTGAGATTTTATAATGATTTCTGAAATGGAAGTCTTGTTTTTCTATACCAATGAATTATGTGGAGTTTATAAGTAATAAATAATCACCATGAATATATAAGTCCAAATAATCTGTTTGAGAACATTTGTTATAAGAAAAACTTTTGAACATATATCACATGTATGTCACATAACCTACCATGAGTCCATATCCACTTAATATTGACACTATGTCACAAGGAAAGGTATAAATCTATGGTGTATAATTCTAACACATGTAATAGAAACATCATGTGCTGATAATTGAGCATGAATCTATCTATCCTTGATAGTATATCCCTTGGGGAGGGTGTAAGACTTATATAATTTTTTGAATATAATAATTATTGTCAAACGGACCATGAAAGTATGAAGAAAACACATAGATGGGATTAATGTAATATGTTAATTTAAATTTTAATTTTTAGTGATTTTATTTTGTATTTGATAATAAATTCACCCTTTATTATTTCATTATTTTAGTCCCAAAAAGTACTAATATGTGATTATGTATAGCAATTTTGTTGAGAGAAATAACAGTTTTTTATAAAAATATATACACATTACACATGCTTGTATTTTTGCATATAATCATTATAGAGTCACATGGTGTAAACTACAGGGGTTAATAATTAATGAAAAATTTAGTGAATAGTTTTGAACATAGTCATTAATGATCCACATGGTGAATAGTGATGTTTTTAAACATTAATGAGTTACATGGTGAATATGGAATTGTGTAGAAACTAATTGTTTTTTGAGCTAAAATGTTTGACCTATGACTCCATGATGATTATATTCTACATTTTTCACAGAAGGAAACTTGTAACAACCCATTGTTTTATCATTGAATTTTTTTTTCTTATAATTATGTCATAGAATCACATGAAATAATAACACAATGGACTATTAATTACTATGTGAATTTTAACAACAATATTGTCACATATATTTTATTAAATTCAATAATCTGACATAAACAGTTTTGATCGGTATGATATTTGGAGTTTTATTGGGAAAAAATTAATTATAGGTAAATAGTAACCTACCCTTATAAATAGTAATCTACCCTTATTAATAGTAAAATGTCCATTATGAATAATAAATCAACTAAAATAATTGTAACCTCACCCATTAATGTATAAATAAAATGCCAGCATATTATAAGTGATAATATGACCATTGTAAATGTATTTGTATTTTTTTAGTGGGAAATAATAACTTACAATTAATTAATTACTTTAAAATAAAATGTATATTCCAAAAAGGTGGTCATAAATTTAAAATTTTTTGTCTTTTGGTTTTATGAAAATTTTATAATACCTTACCTAATTTTTGTATGCATTAAAAAATTAGTTGTAGTTTAAAATTTTTTATTTTTAAATTATATTATGATTTTAATAAAAAAAACTACATTAGTCATATTTAGAATTGTATTTTGAAAAATGTAGTTATTTTATGAATTATACATGTTGAAAAATGGTTAGTCTAAATTTTTGGTAGTTTTTAAAATTACAAGATTATTTTTAATAGTCAAATATGGTAATTTACTATATATATAGATTATAAGCTAAGTTGACTATTCATAGCATCATGGCTGATTTAATAATCCTCAGTCATATTTCACAAGTAATTGTAACTATTTTTGTTCATGTAATCATTACTATTTCATTTCATGGGGGAAATTATTAAAATAAGGAATTAAATATAATGAAAACCCTCCTCCCCTCCACTATAAAAATTACCCACACTCTCCTTTTCTCCTAACTCCTCTCAAGCCTTGTGACGTCCTTAAATTCTGTCCAATTACTCTCCCAAGATCCTCCTCAACTTCCAAAACCCCTTGTACCCCTTAAAATACCAAATCCTCTCCCCTTAAGCATCTCTCAAAGAAGATTGACTCAAATTTTAAATTCTTTTTTTTCAATTCATTTACATTCTTTTCAAATTCATTTGTTTTCGTTTCATTCATTGCCTCTCCCCATCCCACCTTTATGAAAAATAAAATAATTTACATGTGTTTCAAATTTTTTTATAATTGAATAATTTATTATCATATCTCATTTACTCTTATTTTATTCTAGTATTATAGACACCATATGACTGGTGTTAATTTACCAAATTCAAGGATGTTGGGATTTTGATTTCCCTTACCATCTTCAATTTTGGTCCTAAAACTACTTCCATGGTTGAAATAGATAATAAAATATGTATTATATATCATCAATTGTTTTGGAATATTTTATTAAACCTAGTTTTTATTTATAAAACAAAACAAGTTCATTGTGGTCAAAACCTCCAATTAACCCAACATGTTGTCACTAATTATTTAAATAATTTTTCAAAACCACTCCAAGTAAACAAATTAAATTTACAACAATGTAATATTATATATTTTCAATAATAAAATATAACTCCATTTCTAGAAAACCACTCTCATCATAAATTTTTGTCCAAACATGAATAAGTGAATTGATCATAAAAACCTAGGAAGCAAACATACCCGAAGGATGAAATTGATCCTCATAACCAATAAAAAAGGAAATGAATGAACATTAAAAGGGAATAATAAATATTTTAAACATATAATATTTTTAGTAATTATTAATTAATTAACCAAATTTTATTATTCAGGTAATTAATATCATGTGGACCATCATACATTAGGTAAGGGATCCTTTCTATTTTAGTCATGTTCAATAATATCCTCTAGTTTGTGCCATATAATGTATAATACCTAATTATGGGGTATGATTTAGTACCTCCCACATACTTCCCTAATGATGTATGAGTGATGTGAAACACATTTCTCTCTCACTAAATCCTCTTAAGTTCACCTGTCACAATGCCGATAAACTATAAAGGAAGCTACCCAAACCGCCTTTATTCCTTCCGGTTGATTTATATTCCTTTTACTAATATGATGTTAACATAAAAGTTTATGTGTATATTCTAAATGATGTGTACATTTACCCCCATAAAATTATCAATACCTTTTCATCTTGTTCTTTTGGGGATATACATGTTTTTAATTGATTCCCTCCTCAATACTTACCGATAAACAAAGTTGTTTTAAGGGAACATCCTTCATTCTATCCCAATTTCACATGTACTATATCTTCTGTTTTATGCCACCATTGCCTTTTTAAAATCATTAAATTTATATGAACACCTTATTGGTTAACGTCTTTTTTTAAAAATAATATTTTTCCCTTGTATATTTTAAAGGCCCAATAATATTTTCCATAAAACCACAAAAAAATGTTTTAATGCTAAAATTTCTTAAATACTCTTATTTAACATTTTCAATTATGTTTCAAATCACTTACCATGATATATGATTATTTTAACATATTATTTTTCTTGTTTGATTAATTTTTTTTTGTTCATGGACACTTTTTTGTTACACACATTCATTCTTACTTATGACATGATTATGATAATCATTTCTTTCCACATGTAAACCTTATGTTTATTTATGATTTATTATATATGATTATTAATATGGAAAACATATTCATTAACATTTTAAGATGGGTGTGCCCAGATAGCACTCCAATGCATAATGTAATATTGAGTATCATGAGATGTTATGTATGACAGTCATGGCAGTTAGCATGGACTCACGTTAAAGTCGTGTTTTATGTTACTACCCAATTATTATGACTCCATGTTTAAATTTTCCCATGTTATTATGTTATGATTCCATATGATACATGACTTTTTATATCATCATGGCATTCCTTTTAACAAATTAGTGAATGATTTATTCTTATGTTTATTCCCATACTGGGATATTTAGCTCATCCCTTGGTTCATATGTTCGCTAGGGTAACCTATGATAATCTATGAGAATAATGAAAGTTATGGACTCTTTTTGATGATTAAATAAAGAAGTGTTTTTTATGTCCCGTGTTTTTATATTTATGTACCTTGTATTCAAAGAAATTATACGTGATGATCTTTGACTGTTGCCCTGATGTATAATTATGCATAAAATCATGTAATGTTATGTGTAAAAGGCTGGGGTCACTATAGTTTGTATTAGAGGATGGTCTAGTTATTTTTGGAGATTAGGATTAGAGAACTTTAGTAATAACCTTAAGTATGAGACTAAGTATATAAAAACACCCATATATTTTGTTAAGTATAGTGTAAGTGGTTTATCAGGAAAATAAATCCTTATCTGGATACCAACCTATAGAGGTGGATCTGGCAGATATGTATCTAGGGGTAAATTATTAAAACACTACTTTGAGCTCAACTCAAATGGGAACTGGGGCATGACAATGTGCCTTACTGCACTTTTGGTTTGACACTCTTAGAAGAAATTTCATTGGTAAATCCATGATCATAATAGAAACCATTTAAAGGAATAAAATATCCCATATGAATATTTTTTAAGAAACGGATCAAGGATGTAACAGCCCGAGATTTTATAAAAAAATATTCTTTTTATTTTACTAATGTCTTGTGTTATACGCTACACCAAAAGGAGCTTGCACAACACGCATCCTTGACTTGCCTTGCATTACACGCAATCGCAACCTTCCTCGATAGCGTGTGTGGTACGTAATCCTGAGTTTCACGAAACAATGATATGCTATTAAAATATTATTAAAACTAGCCGTTATGAATAGTAATAACCACTTTTTAAATTTTAGAAATTTTAACTCTCAAAATGGACTTCATTTTTGGATTCGGAGTATCGAATTTAGCCTAAGGTGAAATTTTGGTACTTTTCGGATAACTTTCATATTCTGATGAATAGTGAAAATTACTAAATTATAATTAAAAACAATTTTTTTAATCGAAATAATTAATAGTGATAAATCATTAATTTGAGTGGTTTTAAAGTATATTTAGAATATATTTTTACAATTTAATACAATGTTGGTCATTGGATGTAATTTCACATTTAAACTAGACTTAAACAAGTGTCAATCTTTTGATAGATATTGTTTCTTAAAAACACGCTATTTGTTTTAACAGCGGGATTTAATTATAAAATTAATTAATGCATCTTTTATGTTATGAATTTGGTAAAATATACTTCATTTTTGAATTCGGAATATGAAATATAGCTTGGGATGAAATTTTGGCATTGTTCTGAAAAACAGCAATTTTTGATGAATAGTGAAACTACTAAGTGGTAGGTTAAAAACTGAATTTTGCATAAAACATAATTTTACCGCTTCTGTGAATGGAATTTCGAAAATCCGAGAGACACGGTTAATATCAAGGACTAAAATGTGGTTCAATGAGATGAAAATAATTTTTTGGTGAATAGTAACTTTTTACTTTTTTTTACCACGGTTAATAGTAAATAGGGTAACTAAGGGTAAATATGATATTAATATTACCCTAACACATGTCCTAATTCTATTGGACAAGTGTAATTCGACCAAAAACAAACTTAGGAATAAAATATGACCATTTAGGCCCACTTGGATTAGATTTGGACATTTATTATTAATTTATTTAAAGAAGGGTTAAAATAGTTAAAATCAAAGTTTAATAAGTAAATCATTTTTAATATGGGGTTATACATAAGATAAATTCGACTATAAATATTCATTAGAAATCTAAAAAGATTTACTACATGATGGTATTTTATTTGTAATTTTTAGACATCAAATAATATAATTTATTTATGACACAACGATGATGCAGTAATTATCTTATTAATGAAATATTGACATAATTGATAATATAAATACCAAAATAAATGTAATTTAAGACTTTTTATGAATTCCACTAATTTTCTAGGTTACTATGATATATTAGTGTTGATTTAATCAACTTGGTTCGAACATATAATTCTTTTATGACTTTCACAAAAATCATATATCAAATAGTGTCAAAATTGACACAAAATAGTTTTTAAATCAAATATTATATTATTAATTGTTATTGTATTCCTAAAAATCTAAGGTTCAGCCAAATGACTTAGATAAGGATATATATATTAATAATAAATAATGTGGGGTTCTTTTGGCATGTTATAGTAAGTGGATTAACCATGTAGTGAAAGAAAACAAAAAGACATGGTAAAAGTTAAATTATTTAACTTAGAGTTAAATCTAACTGATAAGGTTAAAATAATATCCTAAACTTGTCTAAATTCTATTGGTTGATAGGATTTCGACCCATCCCCACTTTAGCTTCTAAATAAGACCCTTTGGAACCATTATAAACAGATTTTGACTTTAATATAAAATAATATTTTGAGATATTCCTAAGGTGCCCCTCTCCTCCCCTATAAAAGGACACCTCCTCCTCCTCCTCCTCACACCAATTTGAGCACTCAAGCTCGGCCAACCCCTGCCAAAATCTCTTCTCCACTTCCCTAGCAACATCCTAGAGGTTCTGGTCTTCCTCAAAGACCAATTCTAGTGCCCTAAGAGGAGGTCTCAAAGAGGCACTTCAAAGAAGAGGAGGTTCGGACACTTACAAAGCAAGTCGGACCTAAGGTAAGGGAAAATATCACAATCTCACTTTTATCTGAGATTGTTTTTACTTTGGTAATTACCGGTGTGTATTTTATCATCCAAATCCATGTTCCCTCAATATGTAATATTATTTCCATCCTTCTAAAATAGTTTATATCCAATTTTACCCCTCGATGAGTTTTTAGTAAAAGATACGAAAGGAATCTTTTGTCGTTTTTCGTACAAGGTACTTTTTGACTTTTTCGACAAAAGTACGAAGAATTTTTTTTTTAACTTATACGACATGAATGGATTTTTAAAACATTATTTCCAAGAAGCTTCCTTTACAAGTTTTCAAGTTTATTTTTAATCAACTTCTTTTATTTTAAAGTCGTATGACATGTTATGAAAGGAAAAATGTTTTTGAAGTAGAAAGGATATTTTCCTCAAGAATGGAGTTCAAGTACTTTATCAAAATTATTTTCCATCTAAGATAATAAAGGGTTCTCTTTTTATCCCTATTATTACATGGATTTGATTATGTTGTGATGGAGATATTTTTATGAATTCCTTAACCTTATATGAATTGTTTTATGATGTCATGTTGTTTAAGAATCCCATTTTTATTACATGGGTTACGCTATGATGTATGGTTTATGATTATGTGGCACACATAAGAAAGGATTCATTATAAGATGGGTGGGACCTATATCTCCCTCCAATGCATTGGGTAAAGATTTTATATCTCATGAGATAGACATGGCTGGAACGGAAGGTTATTTCGGTTCAGGGATACAGGACTGAAACGAGGAGTGAACTCGGTTCAGAAAGGGACTTTGTCCACTAAGATAGTCTTGGCAATGAGTCATGACTAACAAGAAATGATTTTCCATGATTATGTGTGCATGCCACAAAGTTTCAAGTTTTATGTTATGATTATGGGGATCTCATTTTCAATTCTATGATTTATCCCATGTTATGATATTATGAGCTCTTTTGCAGGTCAAGATTTCCAAAAGCTACGTTCTTATGTATATGATGTGATTGATATTTCTTTTGTTTACCCTTACTGAGCATTTGAGCTCACCATTTTTTGTTTTTCTTTCCCCAGGATATAAAGAAAGGTTTTAGGTAAAAAAAGGGGAAGATCATTATGGGAGATATTGAAGATCTTTCACCACGTTTAGAATATTACGTTCCGAGTTTCCAAAGACACTAAACTATTACGATCCTTGTGTGTGTGTTTTTGTTATGTACTAAGTATTCCGCAAAAGTAATGTAATGTCCATGTACGATAAGCTTCGGGTCACTATAGTTGGTATCAGAGGAAAGGTTTAGTCAACCTTTGGAAACTAGGATGCGAGAACTTTAGTGAGATCCCTAGAGATATTTCTAAGGTATGTCTAGGGATGTCCCTAGGGATAAGTATATGTATAGGTTATAGTAATAGAATTACGCTAACGATCATAGAATTAAACCTAAGATGTTGGATATTGAAGGTACTCCCCCTTTATTATGTTGTTTTCCCTAGCATGATTTTTGCCTCTCACACTATTCTTTTTGGGTTTTAGACGATGGCTGGAACCCGAAGGAACCGTGTTGATCAATGCAATGGACAATGCAATGATTGCCCTCCTGAACAAACAAATGTTATGGGAGATGGAGTGCAAAATCTTATTGCTATACTTACACAAGCTATGAATCATTATGGACTTCCAAATGAGCAGAGAAGGGAACAATATTCTATTGAGTCCTTCATGAGGCAACGTCCACCTTCTTTCAGTGGGTCTTCTGATCCACTTGTGGCTGAACAATGGATCAGTACTACTGAAAAGATATTTTCAGTTCTTCAATGTTCTGAACATGATAAAGTCATCTTAGCAGTATATCGTTTGGAAGGTGAAGCTGATCAATGGTGGAATCTTATCAAGAATACGAGGCCAAGAGATGAAATTGAGTCCATGGAATGGGACGAGTTCAAGAACTTGTTTTTCAGTAAGTACTTCCCTCGTATTCTTCGAACAAAGATGGAAAAGGAGTTTATTGAGATGAAGCAGAAGGATGATGAATCTGTTGGTATATACGAAGCGAATTTTACAAGACTTGCAAGGTATGCATCTGGCATTATCATCCAACCTGAAAGTAAAGTTGATCGATTTTTCAGTGGCTTAAAACCAAGTCTTCGAAGGGCATTAGCTATAAGAGACTTCAGTAGCTATGAAGAAATTGTGCGTTGTGCTATCAAGGTAGAAATGGAAGTTGGTGTTACATATCCATCTCATGGTTTTGACAAGAAACGAAAGATGGAGTTCAAGGAGAAATCTCAGAATAATGGTGAAAAGAAGATGAATGTTTCCTTATGCACAAAGTGTGGAAAGAAGCATGGTGGAGATTGTCTTAAAGGGACTAGAAAATGTTTTAAGTGTGGAAAAGAAGGTCATCGAGCAGCTGAGTGTCGAAGTAATGGAAAAAGGGTTTCTAATGATGTGAATAAAGAAAACACTGCAGAGAACGCACCGCCAACACTTCAATGCTTCAAGTGCAAGGAAATGGGGCATTATGCTAATAATTGCCCTAATCCAAGGGTTAGTGATGATCAACATGAGCAACCACTGAAGGCAAAGGACAAAGGGAAGTCACATGCGATCACTATTGGCAATGTTGAATATGACAACGATGTGGTGGTATGATTAAGTGTTTATGTAATGGGATTCCAAAATAATGTTGTATCATGGAATATTGGAATATTTATGTATTGGTCTAATGTGGTATTCAAAGTGATTGAGATATTTTTTTTTTGGAAATAAGATGATATGCGCATAATGAAGATGAGAAAATGAAATGTTTAATAGTATTCATGAGCTCATGATTGATATAAGGACTAAGTGATATCATGGTTTGAGTATATAGAATTTTGAGGATTTTGGTATGTGGAAAGTGTTAAATTTTAACTGCATTCAAGTTTTCACTAAGGTTCAATGGGTATTCAAGAGAATACATGATTAAGGACTTTGAATGTTTGGAATGTGATCAACAAAACATATCTTATGATATATGGGGATCAACGATGGTATTAAATCTCTGGTAATCGTTTTCACTATGTTATGAGAATGGACTGCAGTATTATGTATAAGCCTAAAGATTAGACTGGATTATGTTGGACATAAGTTAGTATTGTTTAAGGATAGAAGATTTTCGATATTATTGATGGGATGTTATAGTAACGTAGTTTTAGAAAAAGGGACAACCTGCAGGACGGGCGACAACCCATCGCTTCGGACAAGGCTGTAGGAATCGAACCCACAACCGAAGTGCGACTGGCCTTTATCGCCTACCACTGACCTACAAGAAGTCCCTGTTTAGTAGAAACTAGTGTTATTATATTAAGCAGTATGATATATGAAGTATATGTCCATTTTAGGAACCGTATGTGATTAATCTCACTATAGAATGACTTATGTATATTTAATAACTTTTTCTAACCTTTTGTTTGAGACAGATGGAATGTCCCATCATTCTATCACATAATCTACTAACACTTCACAAATAACAAATTCAACTTCATTTATTTAAGAGATGAAGTAGAAATTGTTCAAGGCACGAACAAAAGTGAGATTGTACCAAAATAAAGTAAGTATTTATTTTAAGCAAATTTTCAACTTTAGGGAAATGATCTTGAAAACCAAAAATGTTGTCCTAGTGATCTTATACCTGATGAATCAGATGGTACCTTATATCATCACAAATCTATGGATTTGTGATTACTGGCTTTTCCATAGCCATGTTCACTACCACTCTCCATCAGAACATGATGGTTAGATTTCTCTTCCATATCCATATTTTCACCTATGTGGAAACCCAGTGATTAGTTTATTTGGGTAATCATTACATTTCATAATTTAGTTTTTAAAAGCCAAGTTTTGGAATTCCCTTTTACGATGTGGGTTTCTATTAAAGAAACTTTCAAATAGTAAACCATTTATAACCCCGACGAATTTCGAGGGCGAAATTCATTTTAAGGGGGGTAGAATGTAACAGCCCGAGATTTTATAAAAAAATATTCTTTTTATTTTACTAATGTCTTGTGTTATACGCTACACCAAAAGGAGCTTGCACAACACGCATCCTTGACTTGCCTTGCATTACACGCAATCGCAACCTTCCTCGATAGCATGTGTGGTACGTAATCCTGAGTTTCACGAAACAATGATATGCTATTAAAATATTATTAAAACTAGCCGTTATGAATAGTAATAACCACTTTTTAAATTTTAGAAATTTTAACTCTCAAAATGGACTTCATTTTTGGATTCGGAGTATCGAATTTAGCCTAAGGTGAAATTTTGGTACTTTTCGGATAACTTTCATATTCTGATGAATAGTGAAAATTACTAAATTATAATTAAAAACAATTTTTTTAATCGAAATAATTAATAGTGATAAATCATTAATTTGAGTGGTTTTAAAGTATATTTAGAATATATTTTTACAATTTAATACAATGTTGGTCATTGGATGTAATTTCACATTTAAACTAGACATAAACAAGTGTCAATCTTTTGATAGATATTGTTTCTTAAAAACACGCTATTTGTTTTAACAGCGGGATTTAATTATAAAATTAATTAATGCAACTTTTATGTTATGAATTTGGTAAAATAGACTTCATTTTTGAATTCGGAATATGAAATATAGCTTGGGATGAAATTTTGGCATTGTTCTGAAAAACATCAATTTTTGATGAATAGTGAAACTACTAAGTGGTAGGTTAAAAACTGAATTTTTGCATAAAACTTAATTTTACCGCTTCTGTGAATGGAATTCGAAAATCCGAGAGACACGGTTAATATCAAGGACTAAAATGTGGTTCAATGAGATGAAAATAATTTTTTGGTGAATAGTAACTTTTTACTTTTTTTTACCACGGTTAATAGTAAATAGGGTAACTAAGGGTAAATATGATATGAATATTACCCTAACACATGTCCTAATTCTATTGGACAAGTGTAATTCGACCAAAAACAAACTTAGGAATAAAATATGACCATTTAGGCCCACTTGGATTTGATTTGGACATTTATTATTAATTTATTTAAAGAAGGGTTAAAATAGTTAAAATCAAAGTTTAATAAGTAAATAATTTTTAATATGGGGTTATACATAAGATAAATTCGACTATAAATATTCATTAGAAAGCTAAAAAGATTTCCTACATGATTGTATTTTATTTGTAATTTTTAGACATCAAATAATATAATTTATTTATGACACAAAGATGATGCAGTAATTATCTTATTAATGAAATATTGACATAATTGATAATATAAATACCAAAATAAATGTAATTTAAGACTTTTTATGAATTCCACTAATTTTATAGGTTACTATGATATATTACTGTTGATTTAATCAACTTGGTTCGAACATATAATTCTTTTATGACTTTCACAAAAATCATATATCAAATAGTGTCAAAATTGACACAAAATAGTTTTTAAATCAAATATTATATTATTAATTGTTATTGTATTCCTAAAAATCTAAGGTTCAGCCAAATGACTTAGATAAGGATATATATATTAATAATAAATAATGTGGGGTTCGTTTGGCATGTTATAGTAAGTGTATTAACCATATAGTGAAAGAAAACAAAAAGACATGGTAAAAGTTAAATTATTTAACTTAGAGTTAAATCTAATTGATAAGGTTAAAATAATATCCTAAACTTGTCTAAATTCTATTGGTTGATAGGATTTCGACCCATCCCCACTTTAGCTTCGAAATAAGACCCTTTGGAACCATTATAAACCGATTTTGACTTTAATATAAAATAATATTTTGAGATATTCCTAAGGTGCCCCTCTCCTCCCCTATAAAAGGACACCTCCTCCCCCTCCTCCTCACACCAATTTGAGCACTCAAGCTCGGCCAACCCCTGCCAAAATCTCTTCTCCACTTCCCTAGCAACATCCTAGAGGTTCTGGTCTTCCTCAAAGAACAATTCTAGTGCCCTAAGAGGTGGTCTCAAAGAGGCACTTCAAAGAAGAGGAGGTTCGGACACTTACAAAGCAAGTCGCACCTAAGGTAAGGGAAAATATCACAATCTCACTTTTATCCGAGATTGTTTTTACTTTGGTAATTACCGGTGTGTATTTTATCATCCACATCCATGTTCCCTCAATATGTAATATTATTTCCATCCTTCTAAAATAGTTTATATCCAATTTTACCCCTCGATGAGTTTTTAGTAAAAGATACGAAAGGAATCTTTTGTCGTTTTTCGTACGAGGTACTTTTTGACTTTTTCGACAAAAGTACGAAGAATGTTTTTTTTAACTTATACGGCATGAATGGATTTTTAAAACATTATATCCAAGAAGCTTCCTTTACAAGTTTTCAAGTTTATTTTTAATCAACTTCTTTTATTTTAAAGTCGTATGACATGTTATGAAAGGAAAAATGTTTTTGAAGTAGAAAGGATATTTTCCTCAAGAATGGAGTTCAAGTACTATATCAAAATTATTTTCCATCTAAGATAATAAAGGGTTCTGTTTTTATCCCTACTATTACATGGATTTGATTATGTTGTGATGGAAATATTTTTATGAATTCCTTTACCTTATATGAATTGTTTTATGATGTCATGTTGTTTAAGAATCCCATTTTTATTACATGGGTTACGCTATGATGTATGGTTTATGATTATGTGGCACACATAAGAAAGGATTCATTATAAGATGGGTGGGACCTATATCTCCCTCCAATGCATTGGGTAAAGATTTTATATCTCATGAGATAGACATGGCTGGAACGGAAGGTTATTTCGGTTCAGTGATACAGGACTGAAACGAGGAGTAAACTCGGTTCAGAAAGGGACTTTTTCCACTAAGATAGTCTTGGCAATGAGTCATGACTAACAAGAAATGATTTTCCATGATTATGTGTGCATGCCACAAAGTTTCAAGTTTTATGTTATGATTATGGGGATCTCATTTTCAATTCTATGATTTATCCCATGTTATGATATTATGAGCTCTTTTGCAGGTCAAGATTTCCAAAAGCTACGTTCTTATGTATATGATGTGATTGATATTTCTTTTGTTTACCCTTACTGAGCATTTGAGCTCACCTGTTTTTTGTTTTTCTTTCCCGAGGATATAAAGAAAGGTTTTAGGTAAAAAAAAAGGGGAAGATCATTATGGGAGATATTGAAGATCTTTCACCACGTTTAGAATATTACGTTCCGAGTTTCCAAAGACACTAAACTATTACGATCCTTGTGTGTGTGTTTTTGTTATGTACTAAGTATTCCACAAAAGTAATGTAATGTCCATGTACGATAAGCTTCGGGTCACTATAGTTGGTATCAGAGGAAAGGTTTAGTCAACCTTTGGAAACTAGGATGCGAGAACTTTAGTGAGATCCCTAGAGATATTTCTAAGGTATGTCTAG
Organism: Viscum album; assembly: GCA_963277665.1. Lineage (NCBI taxonomy): Eukaryota > Viridiplantae > Streptophyta > Magnoliopsida > Santalales > Viscaceae > Viscum > Viscum album. Next base: position 1,456,004,061 of record OY728120.1, read on the forward strand.
GGATGTCCCTAGGGATAAGTATACGTATAGGTTATAGTAATAGAATTACGCTTACGATCATAGAATTAAACCTAAGATGTTGGATATTGAAGGTACTCCCCCTTTATTATGTTGTTTTCCCTAGCATGATTTTTGCCTCTCACACTATTCTTTTTGGGTTTTAGACGATGGCTGGAACCCGAAGGAACCGTGTTGATCAATGCAATGGACAATGCAATGATTGCCCTCCTGAACAAACAAATGTTATGGGAGATGGAGTGCAAAATCTTATTGCTATACTTACACAAGCTATGAATCATTATGGACTTCCAAATGAGCAGAGAAGGGAACAATATTCTATTGAGTCCTTCATGAGGCAACGTCCACCTTCTTTCAGTGGGTCTTCTGATCCACTTGTGGCTGAACAATGGATCAGTACTACTGAAAAGATATTTTCAGTTCTTCAATGTTCTGAACATGATAAAGTCATCTTAGCAGTATATCGTTTGGAAGGTGAAGCTGATCAATGGTGGAATCTTATCAAGAATACGAGGCCAAGAGATGAAATTGAGTCCATGGAATGGGACGAGTTCAAGAACTTGTTTTTCAGTAAGTACTTCCCTCGTATTCTTCGAACAAAGATGGAAAAGGAGTTTATTGAGCTGAAGCAGAAGGATGATGAATCTGTTGGTATATATGAAGCGAATTTTACAAGACTTGCAAGGTATGCATCTGGCATTATCATCCAACCTGAAAGTAAAGTTGATCGATTTTTCAGTGGCTTAAAACCAAGTCTTCGAAGGGCATTAGCTATAAGAGACTTCAGTAGCTATGAAGAAATTGTGCGTTGTGCTATCAAGGTAGAAATGGAAGTTGGTGTTACATATCCATCTCATGGTTTTGACAAGAAACGAAAGATGGAGTTCAAGGAGAAATCTCAGAATAATGGTGAAAAGAAGATGAATGTTTCCTTATGCACAAAGTGTGGAAAGAAGCATGGTGGAGATTGTCTTAAAGGGACTAGAAAATGTTTTAAGTGTGGAAAAGAAGGTCATCGAGTAGCTGAGTGTCGAAGTAATGGAAAAAGGGTTTCTAATGATGTGAATAAAGAAAACACTGCAGAGAACGCACCGCCAACACTTCAATGCTTCAAGTGCAAGGAAATGGGGCATTATGCTAATAATTGCCCTAATCCAAGGGTTAGTGATGATCAACATGAGCAACCACTGAAGGCAAAGGACAAAGGGAAGTCACATGCGATCACTATTGGCAATGTTGAATATGACAACGATGTGGTGGTATGATTAAGTGTTTATGTAATGGGATTCCAAAATAATGTTGTATCATGGAATATTGGAATATTTATGTATTGGTCTAATGTGGTATTCAAAGTGATTGAGATATTTTTTTTTTTGGAAATAAGATGATATGCGCATAATGAAGATGAGAAAATGAAATGTTTAATAGTATTCATGAGCTCATGATTGATATAAGGACTAAGTGATATCATGGTTTGAGTATATAGAATTTTGAGGATTTTGGTATGTGGAAAGTGTTAACTTTTAACTGCATTCAAGTTTTCACTAAGGTTCAATTGGTATTCAAGAGAATACATGATTAAGGACTTTGAATGTTTGGAATGTGACCAACAAAACATATCTTATGATATATGGGGATCAACGATGGTATTAAATCTCTGGTAATCGTTTTCACTATGTTATGAGAATGGACTGCAGTATTATGTATAAGCCTAAAGATTAGACTGGATTATGTTGGACATAAGTTAGTATTGTTTAAGGATAGAAGATTTTCGATATTATTGATGGGATGTTATAGTAACGTAGTTTTAGAAAAAGGGACAACCTGCAGGACGGGCGACAACCCATCGCTTCGGACAAGGCTGTAGGAATCGAACCCACAACCGAAGTGCGACTGGCCTTTATCGCCTACCACTGACCTACAAGAAGTCCCTGTTTAGTAGAAACTAGTGTTATTATATTAAGCAGTATGATATATGAAGTATAAGTCCATTTTAGGAACCGTATGTGATTAATCTCACTATAGAATGACTTATGTATATTTAATAACTTTTTCTAACCTTTTGTTTGAGACAGATGGAATGACCCATCATTCTATCACATAATCTACTAACACTTCACAAATAACAAATTCAACTTCATTTATTTAAGAGATGAAGTAGAAATTGTTCAAGGCACGAACAAAAGTGAGATTGTACCAAAATAAAGTAAGTATTTATTTTAAGCAAATTTTCAACTTTAGGGAAATGATCTTGAAAACCAAAAATGTTGTCCTAGTGATCTTATACCTGGTGAATCAGATGGTACCTTATATCATCACAAATCTATGTATTTGTGATTACTGACTTTTCCATAGCCATGTTCACTACCACTCTCCATCAGAACATGATGGTTAGATTTCTCTTCCATATCCATATTTTCACATATGTGGAAACCCAGTGATTAGTTTATTTGGGTAATCATTACATTTCATAATTTAGTTTTTAAAAGCCAAGTTTTGGTATTCCCTTTTACGATGTGGGTTTCTATTAAAGAAACTTTCAAATAGTAAACCATTTATAACCCCGACGAATTTCAAGGGCGAAATTCATTTTAAGGGGGGTAGAATGTAACAGCCCGAGATTTTATAAAAAAATATTCTTTTTATTTTACTAATGTCTTGTGTTATACGCTACACCAAAAGGAGCTTGCACAACACGCATCCTTGACTTGCCTTGCATTACACGCAATCGCAACCTTCCTCGATAGCGTGTGTGGTACGTAATCCTGAGTTTCACGAAACAATGATATGCTATTAAAATATTATTAAAACTAGCCGTTATGAATAGTAATAACCACTTTTTAAATTTTAGAAATTTTAACTCTCAAAATGGACTTCATTTTTGGATTCGGAGTATCGAATTTAGCCTAAGGTGAAATTTTGGTACTTTTCGGATAACTTTCATATTCTGATGAATAGTGAAAATTACTAAATTATAATTAAAAAAAAAAATTTAATCGAAATAATTAATAGTGATAAATCATTAATTTGAGTGGTTTTAAAGTATATTTAGAATATATTTTTACAATTTAATACAATGTTGGTCATTGGATGTAATTTCACATTTAAACTAGACATAAACAAGTGTCAATCTTTTGATAGATATTGTTTCTTAAAAACACGCTATTTGTTTTAACAGCGGGATTTAATTATAAAATTAATTAATGCAACTTTTATGTTATGAATTTGGTAAAATAGACTTCATTTTTGAATTCGGAATATGAAATATAGCTTGGGATGAAATTTTGGCATTGTTCTGAAAAACATCAATTTTTGATGAATAGTGAAACTACTAAGTGGTAGGTTAAAAACTGAATTTTTGCATAAAACTTAATTTTACCAATTCTGTGAATGGAATTTCGAAAATCCGAGAGACACGGTTAATATCAAGGACTAAAATGTGGTTCAATGAGATGAAAATAATTTTTTGGTGAATAGTAACTTTTTACTTTTTTTTACCACGGTTAATAGTAAATAGGGTAACTAAGGGTAAATATGATATTAATATTACCCTAACACATGTCCTAATTCTATTGGACAAGTGTAATTCGACCAAAAACAAACTTAGGAATAAAATATGACCATTTAGGCCCACTTGGATTAGATTTGGACATTTATTATTAATTTATTTAAAGAAGGGTTAAAATAGTTAAAATCAAAGTTTAATAAGTAAATCATTTTTAATATGGGGTTATACATAAGATAAATTCTACTATAAATATTCATTAGAAAGCTAAAAAGATTTCCTACATGATGGTATTTTATTTGTAATTTTTAGACATCAAATAATATAATTTATTTATGACACAAAGATGATGCAGTAATTATCTTATTAATGAAATATTGACATAATTGATAATATAAATACCAAAATAAATGTAATTTAAGACTTTTTATGAATTCCACTAATTTTCTAGGTTACTATGATATATTAGTGTTGATTTAATCAACTTGGTTCGAACATATAATTCTTTTATGACTTTCACAAAAATCATATATCAAATAGTGTCAAAATTGACACAAAATAGTTTTTAAATCAAATATTATATTATTAATTGTTATTGTATTCCTAAAAATCTAAGGTTCAGCCAAATGACTTAGATAAAGATATATATATTAATAATAAATAATGTGGGGTTCTTTTGGCATGTTATAGTAAGTGTATTAACCATATAGTGAAAGAAAACAAAAAGACATGGTAAAAGTTAAATTATTTAACTTAGAGTTAAATCTAATTGATAAGGTTAAAATAATATCCTAAACTTGTCTAAATTCTATTGGTTGATAGGATTTCGACCCATCCCCACTTTAGCTTCGAAATAAGACCCTTTGGAACCATTATAAACCGATTTTGACTTTAATATAAAATAATATTTTGAGATATTCCTAAGGTGCCCCTCTCCTCCCCTATAAAAGGACACCTCCTCCCCCTCCTCCTCACACCAATTTGAGCACTCAAGCTCGGCCAACCCCTGCCAAAATCTCTTCTCCACTTCCCTAGCAACATCCTAGAGGTTCTGGTCTTCCTCAAAGACCAATTCTAGTGCCCTAAGAGGAGGTCTCAAAGAGGCACTTCAAAGAAGAGGAGGTTCGGACACTTACAAAGCAAGTCGGACCTAAGGTAAGGGAAAATATCACAATCTCACTTTTATCCGAGATTGTTTTTACTTTGGTAATTACCGGTGTGTATTTTATCATCCACATCAATGTTCCCTCAATATGTAATATTATTTCCATCCTTCTAAAATAGTTTATATCCAATTTTACCCCTCGATGAGTTTTTAGTAAAAGATACGAAAGGAATCTTTTGTCGTTTTTCGTACGAGGTACTTTTTGACTTTTTCGACAAAAGTACGAAGAATGTTTTTTTTAACTTATACGGCATGAATGGATTTTTAAAACATTATTTCCAAGAAGCTTCCTTTACATGTTTTCAAGTTTATTTTTAATCAACTTCTTTTATTTTAAAGTCGTATGACATGTTATGAAAGGAAAAATGTTTTTGAAGTAGAAAGGATATTTTCCTCAAGAATGGAGTTCAAGTACTTTATCAAAATTATTTTCCATCTAAGATAATAAAGGGTTCTGTTTTTATCCCTATTATTACATGGATTTGATTATGTTGTGATGGAAATATTTTTATGAATTCCTTTACCTTATATTAATTGTTTTATGATGTCATGTTGTTTAAGAATCCCATTTTTATTACATGGGTTACGCTATGATGTATGGTTTATGATTATGTGGCACACATAAGAAAGGATTCATTATAAGATGGGTGGGACCTATATCTCCCTCCAATGCATTGGGTAAAGATTTTATATCTCATGAGATAGACATGGCTGGAACGGAAGGTTATTTCGGTTCAGTGATACAGGACTGAAACGAGGAGTGAACTCGGTTCAGAAAGGGACTTTGTCCACTAAGATAGTCTTGGAAATGAGTCATGACTAACAAGAAATGATTTTCCATGATTATGTGTGCATGCCACAAAGTTTCAAGTTTTATGTTATGATTATGGGGATCTCATTTTCAATTCTATGATTTATCCCATGTTATGATATTATGAGCTCTTTTGCAGGTCAAGATTTCTAAAAGCTACGTTCTTATGTATATGATGTGATTGATATTTCTTTTGTTTACCCTTACTGAGCATTTGAGATCACCTTTTTTTGTTTTTCTTTCCCCAGGATATAAAGAAAGGTTTTAGGTAAAAAAAGAGGGGAAGATCATTATGGGAGATATTGAAGATCTTTCACCACGTTTAGAATATTACGTTCCGAGTTTCCAAAGACACTAAACTATTACAATCCTTGTGTGTGTGTTTTTGTTATGTACTAAGTATTCCGCAAAAGTAATGTAATGTCCATGTACGATAAGCTTCGGGTCACTATAAAGGATAACCTAGATTGATATATAAAGAATCACATGATAGTATATACTTCTACTTTACATGTTTGTCCTTTTATATTTATAGTTTCATTTTAAGCAAAATATCTTAGAATTTTAGCCCTCTAATTATACATTCTTTTTCATAGATAATTCCACGATATACAAGAACATGTGACATCAATCAACGTGATAGGGAATGTGAATATTTCCCTTATGATATGCCTAATATGATGGAAGCAGTGCTCAAAACACTATGAATGTACTTTCTCATATGGCTCAAGTTATGAATAATAACATGAATCATGGGTAACACCATCCTCCGCCACAGAAAGACATGTTTCTGTTAAATCCATCAGACAATAAAGGCATCCAATTTTTAGTGGATCTTATAATACCATCCTCGTGGAAAAGTGGAATAACTCCATTGAAAATATATTCTTGTTCATCGACTTCTTAGAAGAAGTGAAATTCATATTGATTTTCTATTCTTTAGATGGGGAAACTGATCATTGGTGTAGAAAATCCTAGAATAAAATACCCAGTAGGAAATTGATTCCCTGGATTGGTATAAATTCAAGATAATGCTTTTCGATAAATATTTTCTCAGAACCATCCATCTCAAGATGAAACGATAGTTCCTCAAACTCAATAAGAAGGAAGATAATTCAATCATTGATTATGAAGAAAAAAAGACAAGTGCTTCAAGGTACATATCTAGATTTGTCATTAACAACCAATGTAATGTGGATCACTTTTTTAGAAGGCTAAAGACGAGTCAATGAAAAATAGTGGCGATTCAAGAAATCGAAAACAATGACATGATTTTTTATTTTACCCTCAAGGTTTAGATGGAGATCAGAGAATCTCAGTGGTATTATGGGACCAACGACAAGAAGTGGAAAATGGAATCTCTTGAGGGTGGTTGTGAAAATAAATTCCATGATGGAAACAAGCTCATTCTTCCCACGTGTAAATATTATGGGAAGAAGAATCCTTAGAACAAACTAAAGAGAACTAGGAATTGCTTCAAATGTGGAATTATGGGGAATCTAGATAAAAACATCCAATGGGATTGGAAGAATCCCACTAATGTAGTAGACGAAAATAATGTTCATATAAACACCAATCCAATAGTGCAGTGCTACAACATTAATGATCATGGGAATTATATGATGATTTTCTTTAAGGTGAGGGTTGTCTGAGGCAATCTACAACAACCTCCAAGGAAACAAGGAAGTGTTTATGGAATCACAACTGCTATGGTGGAGATGGAAAATGATGCGGTGATAGGTATGTTAGTTATTCATTTAGCAATAGAGAATGTACTATTTTATTATGGTACTTCAAATTCTTTCATATATTGTAATTTTAGTATAATGATCGAAAGAACACCTCAAAATTTGGTGGATAAGTTATCTGTGTGAACAAAGAATTGGGAAATTACTACATCCATGATTTAGAACTCATACCTTATTAACGTTTGTTGATTAAACATTTGAAAAAATATCTTCATAATTCCTTTAGGGGAGATAGAATCTATCATGGTCATGGATTGGCTATCACTATAAAAATCCAACATCAACTATCTGGAAAAGGAAATCACTCTTCATATCCCAAAGAATCAGCCAATTATTTACAATTGTAAGGAGGAAGATTAATATCAATTAGAATCATCATCTCATGTATGGATATTTAAGCATTATGAGAAATCATATATAGCTCAATTTATTGAGTCAAAGGAGATAATCATTCTTGAAGACATGGATGTCGTGAAGAATTACACTAAGGTATTTACCGAATACTTTTATAGTCTTCCTCCTGACCGAGAGGTTGAGTTATCAATTGAACTTATTCTTGGATCTTTGCCTCTATCCATGAAACCATATAAAATGGGAATTGTAGTTCATGAAGAGTTGAAGAAGCAGTTATAAGACAATGTAGAGAACGGTTTTATATGACCATGTACTTCACCGTGGGGAGTGCCAGTCCTATTAATCATGTAGAAGGATGGTTAAATGTGCTTATTCAATCATTATCAAGAGCTCAGTAAAGTCAAGATAAAAAATATCCCTGACCCCAGATAGATGACTAGTTTTATTAGATTCATGGGGCTAGTTATTTCTCTAAGGTGAACCTTCAGTCGGGATATCACCAATTAAAAGTGAATAAGGATGATATTACCAAGACTACCTTTAGAGTGAGGTATGGGCACTATGAGTTTATTATAATACCCTTGGACCCCACTAATGCTCCATTAATTTTCCTTGATTTAATGAATAGAGTCTTTATTGATTAACTTGAAAAATTTGTGGTAGTATGTATTGTTTATTTTCTGATATACTCCAAGAGAATGGAGACACATGAAGAGAATCTGAATACCGTGTTTATGATTTTGAAAAGGGTGATGATATATGAAATTTAAACTAAATGAGAGTTCTGGAAGGAGGAATTTTCATTATTGGGTCATGTTATCACTAGAAAAACGAAAGTTATGGACCCTTCTAAGTCAAAGGCTATCGAAGAGTGTCCTGGGACAAAATTTGTAACAGAGATCAACAGCTTCCTATGTCTAGCTGGGTATTATCGATGATTTTTTAAGAAATTATAACAATTGATGCACCCAATGACCAAGATAACATGAAAGAGAGTAATATTTATATGGAATCAAGAATATAATGAATGTTTTACGGAGTTGAAAAAGAGGAAAATCACAGAGCCAGTACTCACACTCCAAACAAGTAGAGAACTCTTTTTGGTGTACAAGGATGCTTTAAAGAAGGGATTATGAAGTGCGTTGATCCTAAAGGATAAATTTATATCCTAAACCTCGAGGCAGCTTAAAAACCATGAGAAAAACCATCTTACACATGATCTTGAGTTGGATGATGTGATCTTTGTGTTGAAAATCTAGAAACATTATCTCTATGGGGAGATGTGTGAGATATATACTGATCAAAAGAGTCTAAAATTTATATTCACAAAAAAAGTTCACGAAATGCGCTAGTGAAGAAGGACATTTCTCATCAAGGATACTAACTACTGAATCCTCTACCATTCCGGTAATGAAAATAAGGTGGCAGTTTCTCTGAGTAGAAAGGATCCTGGATTATTATCAATGACTAGAATTGAAAAATATCCCATTTTCATTGTTTCTCAGTGGATGGACAAGGGTATAATTATGGTAGGAACATCTTCAATACTTTCTCAAAGGATTTCTCAACAATCCCTCATGGAGAAGATAAAGGACGCTCAATGAAAAGTTGTGGAAAATATTAAAACTGTGGAAGTCATTAAAAATGATAAATCCTCTGAGTTTTGGATTGATGAGGAAGGGAATATATGATTTTTTTCATGATTATGTATACCATCTGATCTAGAGATAAAGAAGGACCTTCTAAATGACTCACATAGACTAACATTCTCTATCCACCCATGGAGCACAAATATCTATGTGATATCTGAGAGGACTATTTGTTAGACAATATGATGATGGATACTGCTGAGTATACATCAATGTTTCGAGAATGTAAACATGTGATGGAAAAGGACTTTAGTTTATGGGGATGATGCCACCCCCACCCATTGCAACATGGAAGTGGGAGAACATAACCATGGACTTTTTCACTGGACTTTTAATGAAATCTAGATGAAAAAGTTCAATAAGGGTCATTGTGTATCATTTTACAAGGACAAATCAATTTATAGAAATTCTAGAGGACTTCTCATTAGATGAAATTTCATGGTTATATATCACAGGAGTGGTAAAGATGTATGGAGTACCACTATCTATTGTATCTGATATATATCAATGATTCACCTTGATGTTATAGAAAATAATTCAACATTATCTGAGTAATGAACTAAAAATTAGTACAACCAATCATCATCAAATTGATGGAAAATATGAGTTAACTATTTAGAAAATAGGAGATATGTTGCGAGCTTGTTATATGGACTTAAAATAATAATGGGACCAACGTCTTCCACTGGTTGAATTCTCCTACAATAAAAGTTTCCTCTCGAGCATCTAAATGGTAGCATAAAAACCCTTATAGTGGAAAATGTGAATAACAATGAAATTTTGGGAGTAAGTTAGTATGTGTATGCTCATAGGATCTGAAATGGTCGATGAAATGATAGATAAGGTGAAAACCATTCAACAGCATATTAAAGTAACCCATAATTGATAGAAGAGTTATGCTGACAATCATCGATGAGACCATGAGTTCAAAGTGGGAGACATTCTATTTCTATGCATATCTCCATGGAATATGGTCAATGTTTTGGGAAGAAATGAATGTTAGGTCCTGGGTACATTGGGCCCATCGAGATTCCGGATTGTGTCGGGGTTGTGGAATATTGCCTAAAACATCCACCTATACTGGCCAAAGTATTTGATTTCTTCCATGTATCTCTCTTAAGTAAGTACATACCAGATCCATCACAAGTAATCTCATCAATGGTGTTACTGTTGGAGGATGATATTTCTTATGAGGATAATCCAATGATGAACTTAGATTGTAGAGATAATTTGGTATGTAATAAGACTACTCACCTGCTCAAAGTATTATGGTAGAACCATAAGTATGAATTGGATTCCTGGGAACTAGATGAGTCAATGAAGGAAGAATACATTTACATGTTTATTTCCATGATTGAAAAATGAAATTTTCATTAAGAAATTTCATAAGGGCAGAATAATGTAATAAACCAATGTTTTATCGATGGAAATTTGACTCTTATAATTATTTAATATAATCACATAAAATCACAACACAATGTACTACTATGTAATTTGTGACCATTAAACATAATATTGTCACTTATATGATTTGAATTTAGAAAATATAACATACAAAGTTGCTATTAATAAGATGATTTCAGTCTTATAGAACAAACATAACTTCCGGTGAATAGTAACCTACCCTTTTGAATAGTAATTGTAATGAACCAAACATTTACTAATAAAAATTCTTATTTATCTAGTTAAATGTATTATTATGTAAAATGATTATATAACGTACTCCCTTCTTCGGTTTTATGATTTTGGATTTCAAAATACCTTTATGAATTTCTACCATTTCGTATATAGGAGTAGAATAGTGATCACATGATTTGTATAAATATAGGGCTTTAATATATCCAATTTACTCAGGCAAAGGAACCGAAAGCCTCATCTAGTAGAAATCCCCCATATGAAAACCATTTAATGGAGATTGTAATGTAGGTGGAATTACTGGTCTTCGCTCTTGACCAATCCCTTACTGAGATTCAACTAGTTATGCTCGAACGAAACTTCTTACAGGTGAAGTGGAAGTTGATAGAGATTAACAACCCAAGCTCCCACTTCCTCTTCACTCAAAGAATTTCTATCATGGCCAACATTTTCCCTCCTCTCTATGGAAGCCTCAAATGGTACCCCACTCTCCCAAGAAGCCTCTCCCAAGACACTCCCAAGCCGTTGGGATCAATCATCAATGTAAGGGATTTCATCCTTCCTCATTTTTTCATGTTTCTTTATGTTTCTATGACATTGTATGTTTTTATTAAAAATTATGGGGGTATGATTTCAAACCTCCCCCAAAATTCCCTCCATATGTTTTATATATGAGAGTCCCCTTTCACTCTCATTAATGCCTCCCATGTACACCTGTTACCATGCTGAAATTCCATAAGGAATTTATCTCTTCTCATTTACATCCACGCAATTATTTTATATTTGGAATATAAATTACATTACATATGTTTGTAAAATTATCTATATGAACACCTTAATTTCATATTCATGTAAATATGATGAGACACCCCTTTTTCTCTCATCAACCATTTTTATGATTTCTTAGGTCACGTTGTGGTGCTGCCAAAAATGTAGCATGATTTTCTTAGCCAATGTTATTGTGTAGTGAATACCATGCCCATTTCATTATCAAGGGTATTCAAATTTATACATATTTTCTTATTGATTATAGAGTTTCATATATTAATTACACATTCTATTATCGAGGAATAAATAAAGATTTTTAATGATTCCATGTTATATGATCCATGTGGCATAGTTATGCATGAAATGAAATGATTATGAAGGGTGCCCCGGATAGTGATCAAATTCCATGGGTAATGTTTAGTATCATGATTTTTCAAGAGAAATGAGGGTATACTCAAGATAATTCAAGAACAATGTGGGTTTATTCATTCTCCATGGTTAATTATTTTTTGTTCATACTAATACCACGTTAAGTGTCGTTACCACATTTCCATTTTATGATAATTATGCTATATAAGGCCTTTATGTTCATGTTTCTCTTATGCTCCATTGATATTACTATTAACTAACAAGTCTTTCATTCTTAATGTTATTCCTTTTTACTCTCTTACTGGGATTCATATCTAACCCTTTTATTTTGAATGTCCTTTAGTTATCGCATACAATGCTAAGTACGAAGGAATAATGTGGTCACATAAAGGATGTTTTCAATAAGATGTGGAGTTTTATGTTTTATGTTTTATTGTAATGATCCAAATCCACAAATACAATAGTCCTATTCATCTTCATGGTTTAATCAAGTTAAGGATTTATGTAATAATTTATTTTTATGTTTGAAATAAAGAGAAGGGTTTTTATAGTTTGTATCCAAGGATAGGTGTAGTTTTTTTGGGGATTAAGAACAGAAAACCCTAGTGAAAGACATAGGGATAAGACTAAATATAATAAAAAATACCTAAATTTTGGCGAGTATTGAGTAACTGAATTATCAGGAAAACATGTCACTGTCTTGATATGAGCTGGTAGAGGTGACTCTGGCTTGGATGTATCTAGGGGTAAAACCTAAAAACACCACTTTCAGCTATACTCGAACGAGAACTAGTGCATGAAAATGGGCCTTTCTTCACTCCTGGTTACGAAAATACATGGGATTATGCTTTGGTAAATTCATAAGTTTATTATGAACCACTATTAGGGGAATAAAAAATACCCTAAGAGGATATGTTGGGAATTAGATCATGGGTGACATAGATTAAATCCAATAAATTCATAGGTTAATGAAATGAAAGTAATTTATAAGTCATCTATTGTTGTATTTGGATTACCATTTTTTTGTTAGCCATATATTTACTTTTATTCCTTCCAATGGACGGTAAAAGAACATCTTGGGCTAACAACTAATGCGAAGATCAATGTGATGAGTATTCTTATGAGATGCCCAATCTGATGGGAGTGGGAATCTCGATCATCGTCACAATACTCTAACAGTTAGCACATGTTTTGGATATAAAAATGGTCCAAGAAGAATATTCAACCCCTATATAAAAGAAATTGTTGCAATCAAGAGATTCTTGAGACAACGACCTTCTAGTTTTAGTGGATCACCTGACCTCTCAATTTCCAAACAATAGATCAACACCATTTAGATGATCGTTTCCATCATTAAATGTTTTGAACAAGAGAAGGTACTTCTTACTACTAATAGTATGGAGGGTGAATCTAATCAATGGAGGAAATTGATCAAAAATATGAATCTTGTGGCAGATATCAAGGCATCAGAATGAAAGAATTTCTGAAAAAAAAACAACAAATATTTTCAGCACACCCTCCAACATTAGATGGAAAGGGACTTCCTTGCCCTATTTGAGAAGGATGATGAATCCATCGGATAATATGATGAAAAAATCACAAGGCATGCCTGATATTCATACATCTTTGTTGTTACCCCCTAATAAAATGTTGAACTCATATTTTTTGGGATAAAACCAAGCCTATCAAAAGCCCCAAAGATCTGTGACTTCGATAGATATGAAGAAATTTTCAAATGTTCCCTCAAAGTAGAAATGAAGATCAGATAATCTCATGGGTATCATAGGGATAAGAAGCATAAGGTGTACTTTAATTATTACAATACAATGGAAAAATCCAATGGTGTTAAGAAAAATCAATCACCCACTTCTCAAAGGTGCAGAAAAATCACACCGAAAATTCCTTAATGGGGACAAGGAAATGATTTAGGTGTCGAAGAGAAAGACTCTCAATCATTAACTACAGAAAAGAAAAACCCACGACTATGATAGAGGAGGGGAATAATCTATTGAACCATCAACGATTTGTTCATTTCTTCAAAATTAAGGAACCAGGGCACATTTAAAACTAGTGCCCTAAACCATGGGTTTTCAGTAGAAACCAATAACATCCAAGGAAACAAGGGAGATCTTTTTCCATCACAACCACCTAAGTGAACCCTACAAACGAATTGGGGAGTGGTACTCTAGTTATTCATTCAATAATAGAGAACATAATTATTGATTCTGGTTCTACACATTCTTTTATATCCCAAAATTTTATTAGAAAAATACCAACAACACCAAAAATCATGTAAGTGAAGATGGTGGTGAGTATGAAAAATGGGGAAATCATTGAATACATAGAATAAAACTCCAAACATATCATAATTTATGGATTGAACATTCCAAAAAACCTCATCATACACCCTCTATTAGATTTTTATGAAATTCATGGAATGGATTGGATTTCCCAATATAGATCCAACATAAATTATTAAGAGAAGGAAATCACTCTCCATATGGTAAATCAACCATCAATACTGTAAAAGTACATGGATGAAGATGATTCTACTTTAGAACCATAATCTCATGCTTGGATATTACTGCACTATTAGAATGTATATCTGGTTCAGATGATTGATTATTAGGAAACAACCATCCTTGTAGGCATGCCTATAGTGAGGGAATTCACTAATGTGTTTCCTAAAGAATTTCATGGCCTTTCTCCTAGAATATAAGATGAATTATAAATTGATTTTGATAATGGGGTGTTTCTAATATCCATGAATCCATATAGAATAGATATTTTGGCGCTTCTGGAGAGGAAAAAACAACTACAAGAGAATTTAGATAAAGGGTTTAGACAACCAAGTGCTTCACCATGGGGTATTCCAGTCCTCTTTTTCATGAAGAATAATGGGTCAATGTGTCATTTCATTGATTACAATGATCTCACCAAAATCAAGAAAAAGAATAAGTATCTTCTGCCCCAAATTGATGACTTATTCGATCAGCTTCGTGGAGAACAATACTTCTCAATGGTGGATTTGTGGACGGAAAATTTCCAAGTAGGGTGAAGAAAGAGGATATCCCCAAAGCTTCTTTTCGTACAATGTACGGGCACTATGAATTCATAGAAATTCTTTTTGGACTCAAAATTGTTCCAGTAATCATTAGGGACATGATGAATAGTTTATTTAGAGATTACCTACATTTTTTTTGGTAGTCATTATAGATATTATAATAATATACCTCAAAACAAAAGATCTCATTAGGATCATCTATGAAATGTAATATAGACCTTGCGAAAGGAGAAGTTCTATGAAAATTACATCATGGGATATTTTTTGTTAAAGGAGGAATCATTCATGGGTCATATCATCATAAGTAATTGGATATTTGTGGATCCCCCTAAGTCAACTATAATTTATGGACAATAGAGTCCAACATTGGAAATGTATATCTATAGCTTCTCGAGGTTAACTGGATATTATCAATGATTTGTGATAATTTTCTCATGATTTTCAAACCCTCATTCCTAGAAAACATGGAAGGGCGTAATGTTTTCTTTTAGTGATGAATGTGAAGAGAGCTTCAAGTTGTTCAAAAGGTGGATTATCACTTAACTCGTTATCACACTACTATCAAGTGGAGAAATATTTACGGAATTTAGTGACGCTTCAATGTATGGTGTCAACTATTTATTGATGAAAAATGGGAATTTCAATTCCTATGCTTCAAGGAAATTAAAATTCTATTTGGAAAACCATCCAACACGTGATCTAGAGTTGGCTGCAGGAATCATCACCTTGTAAATTTTGTGACATTACCTATTTGGGGAGAAGTGTGAAATATATATGGACAAAAAAATCCTCATGAATATATTCCCACAGAAAGAGTTGAACATGCATCAACAAAGTCAGTTAGATCTGATCAAAGACTATTAATGATCAATCTATTGCCTCCCTAGGAAAGAAAACAAGGTGGCTGAATCTCTAAGTAGAAAGGACCCAAAAAATCTCTCATTGATGTTAATTGAAGAGAATCCAATCTTTTTAGATTACATGAAGACAGACATTGGAATCATAAATAAGGGACCATCTTTAATCATATCAAATATTATTTATCAAACATCTCATTTATAACGGTAAAAGGATACTGAAAAGGATGATGTGGAAATTTAGAAGAAAGTGGAAACTAAAAGTAAAGGTAAGTCCTTGGAGTTCAATGTTAATGAAGAAGTAATTGTTAGAATTATGTCAAGAATATATGTTCCATCAAATCCAGAGATGATGAACAAACTTTTTGATTATACTCATTGTTCAAATTTCTCCATTCACCCGAGAAACAAAAAGATATACCAAGATCTACGAGAGCATTATTTGTGAAATAAAATGAAGAATGATATAACTGACTATACATAAATTTTCCAAGATTTTCATCAAGTGAAGGTTAAGAGGAAGAAGTTTAAGTGGATGATGATACCATTATACATACCATCATGGAAATAAGAGAACATAACCATGAACATTTTCACAAAACATCTAAATACATCCAAAGGAAACAATTCTTTGTTGGTTTATGGGGATAGTGTTACAAGGATTGAAAAATTCATTTCAATTTGAAAGGATTTTTCATGAGATCAACTGGAAAAGATATAATCAGAGATGTGGTAATGCTGGACAGATTAGCACTATCGACTGTATCTGATTGGGATTCAAGATTCACCTCTATGTTTTGGAAGAGTCTTCAACATGCTCTGAATACTAAGAATAACTTTAGTACAACATATTATCCTCAAATTGATGGAAATTCCGAGTGGACAATCACTACAATTGAGGACATGTAGAGAGAATTTTCAATAGACTTCAAATGAGGATGGGATCAACATCTTCTTCTAGTGGAGTTCTCTTACAACAACAATTTCCACTCCATCATACAAATGGTTCTTTATGAATCCCTATATGGGAATAGGTGTAGAACACAAACATGTTGGGATGAAGTTGGGGAGAGAAAACTCTTAGGTCCTGAAATAGATGACGAAATAGTGTAAAAGGTCAAGAAAGTCCAATAGCACATTAAAGCATCTCAGTGTCAACAAAATCTCAATGCCGATAATCGATGAAGTGAACTATAGTTTGAGGTCGGAGACATTTTATTTCATCACATATCACTATGGAATATAATAATGAGATTCAGAATGGAGAAAATGTTTAGTCCATTGTATATCTTCCATTTTGAGATCCTTGAAAGCGTTGGACCAGTGGCCTATCGACTAACACTCCCACTGAAATAATCTCAAGTACATGATGTATTTTATGTATCACTCTTGAGGAAGTAAATGCCTAACCCATAGAATGTACCCAATCCAGAGGTGGTACCTTTGGATAATGATCACTCCTATGAAGAGAAGCTGGTGAAGATATTAGATTATTGGGAAAAGTTTCTATGAAATAAGAAAATTTCCCTCATTTGTTGTTGTGGGAAAACCAAAATTTTGAAGAGGTAATCTGGGAATTAGAGGAAGTGATAAAGTAGAGTTACTCGAATATATTTTATAGTGGGAAAATGAAATTTCAAGGTAAATGATTCATAAGGGGGAATATTGTAACGCCCCAAACATTAATCAATGAAAATTCCCCTTGATGTAATAAAATTTATTATTATGTAAAATGATTATATAACATATGCACTTCATTGGTTTTATGATTTTGGATTTAAAAATACTATTATGAATTTTAACCTTTAATAATTTTTCAATTGAACAGTTATCACTTGATTTGTATAAATAACCTTACAAAATCCAATTTACTCAGAAAAAGGAATTGGTGACCTCATGTAGTAGAATTTATCCATACGAAGACCATTTGATGGATCACAGAAAAGAGGTGGTGTTATTTGGAATCTCTCTAAACCAAGCCCAAGCCAAGCTTCAACATGTTAATCTTGAATGGAACTACCTATGGGAGAATTGGATGTTGATAGAGATTGCCCACCAAGCTCCCACACCCTATTCATTAAAAGCCCATGGAGCATAACCAGCATATTTAATCAACCCTCTATAATACTCCCTTGGTGCCCCATGATCCCAAGATGCATCTCTCAGGGCCCTCTCAAGCCTTTGGGATCACACATCCAAATAAGGGATTTATTCCTTCCTCATTTATGTCCTAGTTTATTTATGTTGTTATACCATGTTATTTTCATTAAAAAATTTTGTGGTACGACATAGAACGTATCCCATACTGCCTTTCATTTTTATGAGTGTTGAGATACCCCTTTATCTCTCATTAATGGCTCCCATGTACTCCTGTTACCATGCCGAATAATCCAAAAAGAATTTATCACTTCTCATTTATATTCATGAAATTTATTTCTATTATGAATCTAAATTACATTACCAATGTTGGGAAATTTATTTATATGACCCCATTAATATACATTTCATGTAAATTTTATTAGACACCCCATTCTGTATCACCAACCATTTTTATCAATTTTTATGTCACGTCGTTATGCTTCTGAAATCGCAGTGTGATTCTCCAAGACAATGTCATTATGTATTGAATACCATTGCAATTTCTCTGCCAAGGGTATTCACTTTTATTCAAATTTAGTTATATATTACATAGTTTCATGGATTAGTTCCACATTCATTTATCGTGGAATAAATGATTATGTTTAATGATTTCATGTTATATGATCCATGTGGAACACTTATACATTAAATGAAATGATTAAAAAGGGTAATCCATGATAGCACTAAAATTCAAGGGGTAATGATTATTATCATGATACATCAAGTGAAATGAGTGTTTACTCATGATAAATCAAGTGCAATTAGAGTTTACTCATTTTCTATGTGAAATTATCCTTGGCCCATGATAATACCATATTAAGTGTAGTTTCCACATTTCCATGTTATGATAATCCTGTTATATCATGCCCTTTTGTTCATGTTTCTGTTATGCTCCATTGATACTACTATTCCCTTACATGTATTTTATTCTTCATGTTATGCATTTTTACTCCCTTAATGGGCTTTATACCTCCCCCTTTTATTTAGATTGTCTTTTGGTTATCGCAAGCAATTCTAAGTACGAAGGAATGATGTTGTCATGTAGAATAAGTTTTAAATAAGATGTGGTGTATTATGTTTTATGTTGTTAGGTAATGTTCTTAATCCCCTAATTCAATATACCACTCTATATTCTTGGTTGTATCACGTGATGGTTTTATGTAATAAATTATGTTTAAATATGAAATAAATAGTTGGGTAGTTATAATAACCTACCGTTATGAATAGTAATATGGCCCTTATGAATAAAAAATCATCCAAAATAAGATAAACCACACCGAAGAATGTGTGAATAAAATGCATGCATTTTATAATTTATAATATGAACATAGTAAATGTATTTGTATTTTTAAAAGGCAGAAAAAATTAGTTACAATTAATTAATTAATATGTAATATAATTAATTCACCTAAAATGTTTTAATTAATTAATGATTTTATGTTTTCCAATTTTTTGATAATTTATAAGACCTTATGTAAATTTTGAAAGCATTATTAAATTTGTTATAGTTAAAAAATATGTATTTTTTAAGTTAATTATGATTTTAATTAAAATTAAATTTTATAATATTAGTAAAGTGATTATTTAAAATTGGAAATCATTTTTGGATTCTAGATGTGCAATAATGGTTAGGGTAATTTTTGGGATTTTTCTAAATTACTAGAATTTTTTATGAATAGTGAAATTGGACAATTTACTGTATATATACTTTATAAGATAAATGACCTATTCCTAGAATCATGGATGATGTAGGAAACCTTAGTTTGAATTCGAATTCACATATTATTAAATTTATTCATGGAATCATAAATATTTCTGGTCATGGGTGAAATTAATAATCTATGGAATTGTATTTTAAGAAAACCCTCATACCCTCCACTATAAATACTACACCCACTCCAATATTCTCTTCACTCATATAAAGCCATGTTCCATCCCTAAATTCTAGTCAAATCACTCCCCAAGGTCCTCCCCCATGTCCAACATTCCATGGTCTCCTCTGAAGTCCAAATCATGTCCCATTAAGAGGCTCTCATGGAAGATTTATTCAAGAGCTAAATTTCTCTTTTTAATTATTTTACTTTCATTTCATGCTCATTTGTTATCATTTCTATCATTTCTTCTCCCCATACAAATTTTATGAAACATACATAAATTTACAAGTACTGGAATGTTTATATGATAATTGAATAAGTTATTATCATATCTCCTTAAATGTTATTTGATACTAGTAATAAAGACACCTTCTCAGATGTGTTAATTTACCACAATTAAGGATGATGGGGTTTCAATTTCCATTACCATCTGGAATTATGGTCAGAAAAGAATTTAAATTTTTGAAACAGACTATAATATTTTTATTATGTCTCATATACTATTCTGGAATATTTTTTTACACACAATTTGATTTATAAAACAAAATGTGTTCATTGTGGTAAAAAAACTGCCAATTAACCCAAAAGGTTGTCCCTAATGTTTTATATAATGATTCAACATCCCTCCAAGTAACCAAATTAAATATAGACCATGTAAACTACTAGATATTCAATAATAAAATATAACTCCAATTGTAGAAAAAGACTCACATCAAACATGTGTGTCCGAACATGAATAAGTGAACTGATCATTAAAACCAAATAAGAAAATAGACTCAAAAAATGAAATTGAACATTATAACCAATACAAATGGTAATAAATGATCATAAAATTGTTATAATATTTCCTGAAAATATATAATTGGTTATTTATTTATTATTTAATTAACCTAATTATTATTTTCAAGCCACTAATATCATGTGGGAAACATCCATCACACTTATGTAAAGGGATCCTCTATATTTCACTCTTATTCAAGAATGTCATCTATGTTATGTTATTTTATGTACAATCCATAATGACAAGAAAATGATTTATAACTTCCCCTATACAACCCTGGTGATGTATAAATTCTAATAATCCATTTTCTCTCTTAATAATCCTTCTTATGTACACCTAAAACCAAGGTGATAATATGTAAGGGAGTCTACCCGAACCTGGTTTGTTTCTTCGAGTTACCTAATCATCATTTTACCGAAATGAATTTATCTTATATTTTTATGTGAACCCTCTAAATGATGTTTACATGTTCCAATTCATCAATAAATACCTTTTCAGTATTCTCTTGTGGGGGTATACATGTTTTTAATTTATTCCATCCTCAATAATTCTCGATAAGCCAACGTAATTTAATGCAACTACCCAAATTTTTACCCAATTTCAATTGAACTATATATTCTATTTCAAGCCACCATTTCCTTTATAATATAATTATTTTTATTATTAAATCCTACTTGTTTCACATTTGTTTTTATAGAAAATATTTTTCCATTTCTATTTTAAAGGCACTATAGTATTTTCCTTAAAACCGCATAAATTGTTTTTATGATTAAATTTCATAAATACTATTATTTTGTGTTTTCAATTAAGATTTACATAATTTATAATGATATGTTCTTGTTTTCTAGAAATATTATTGTCCATGTATGTTTTAATTCGTTACTTTCATGGACATTTGTATGATACACCCATTCATTATTCTTTATGGCATGATTATGATACCCATTTGCTTCCATGGTCGACCCTAATGATTATTTATGATTGATTTTTTATGATTATTAATGTGTAAAAGATATTCATAAACATGTTATGATGGGTTTTTCCAGATATCAATTCAATTCATTGGTTAAATTTGAGTCTGATGAGACGTTATGTGCGATGGTCGTGGAAGTTATCCTTGGCTTGTGCTACCATGTGTGACGGTCTTAGTGGTCAGCATTGGCTTAAAAAACATGTCAAATGGTCTTAATTGTTAGCCTTGAATCATGCTAAAGTCACTTTTTATGTTTCGACTACATTATTATGACTCCATATTTATATCTCATGATTATATAGGTGATATTACTTTTTATATCATCATGTCATGCCTTCTAAACAATGTGATATAGCTTTATTCTTATGTTTATTCCCTTTCCGGGTTATTTATCACATCCTATTGATAATGGGTCACATTGGTAATCCTATGAATTTGTATGATCACAATGTAAGTTAGGATCTCTTTTTTATGATGAAATAATAAAGTGTTTTTTAGTCCCATGTTTTTAGTTTTTTGTACATGGTGTTCTAAGATAGTAGACATCACAATCCATGGATTTTACTATGATGAATAGTTATTCATAAAATCATGTAATGTTATTTGTAAATGTCTAGGGTTTATATAAAAAAATAATGACTAGATAAACCACATACACCAAAGAATTATGTTTGTCTCCTTTAAAGTACAATACATTTTCACTCAACAATATTCCATGAAATAATAACACCATTCAGATTTTTTATCATCCAATTATTATTTTATTATAGGAATATTTATTAGAAGAAACCCATAAAACCACAATAAAACTGAAATTACTTTTAATTCATTGGTTTAATCCCATTTTCATGACTCTATCATGCAAAACTGGTATTCGATACATCACATATGTGCTCTAAATTATTCTGTATGGAATATACACTTCATCTGGGTTATAGTGTTGGTGATGGATGTACGTGAAATCACTTCTTATCAAAATCATTTAATGGGAAACATGACCTTATTACATCCACTACACATATACATATCATTGGATACAACTCCACTAATAAATGAATCTTCTCCCTTGTATTATCATGTGTGTACCGGAGATATTCGATCAACTTACATATGTATTAGTTATGTGTTTTCTTTTCATTTGAAGATATATACACTAAAAAACATTCATTAGTAATTATATGATCCACATAATTCATTATAACATCTATTATAACCTTTACATTTAAAAAATTAATGGAAAATTTCCAAAAAAAAATCACAACTTATCTGTCTCCAAAAATTTTCAACAACATCCATCCATTTCAACGAACACAAATAACTAAGAACTACACCATGAAATTATTTTTATTAACAAACACCCATAAAGTCGAAAAACAACTCTAGTATTCATTAATTAAACTCAAATACATTAGAAATAATTTTCAAAACTCATTCAATGAATCTACATGGTGGTCATATATATCATCATACATTAGTTGGAATATCTATTGAATTAATTATTCCTTCAAATCCTTAACAATCCATTATTGATATTTATAAACATTATAAATAAAAATTACAAATTATCTTCTTAATAAATAAATAGTAATCCACTTCTAAACAATTATTCAATGTATTCTAATCTTTAGAAATCATTTCATATATTCATTGAAATTAGTACACGACCAATCAGAATTAACATGTACTGACAACAAAAACAACAACATCCTATTTGATTCAACAATCCCCCATTTAATTTTTATTATTAACATCCTTCTACACCCATTACTGACAGTTTATGAATATAATGTGACTACAGGGATCCAACTTAATCTCTTTATATTAATATAATCAAGATTCAACCATTTCAAAGTCAATGTGTGGGGGGTCATTATAGGTACAAGGGTGATAAACTCATTCATAGACAATAACAAAAAATAAAATCAAGTCAACCCTATATTTTTTTATGAAATCATAAATCATATTTCATTTAATATATCATAAAACACATCATACATAGATAAATAAATTCATACACATGGGAAATATCATTCTAAACCTATTAAAAATATCATTGAGAATAAGATCGTGATATTATAGATATAGAATCTCATTACCAGGATTACCTTAGTGAGTGGGATGGGGATGTTCTCAAATTTTTTCGATGATCATCTAAAATTAATTATTCAAGAGAGTTTATATGTGATTAGAAAACCATATATATTCGAAAGGAACAATGTAAGATATTACAACTCATTCATTAACCATCCACAGTATAAAATGACACCTAAACTCAATGTGTTTTCACTATGTGTTTTGTCTTGGATTATTTTACAGATTAATTGATATTTAGTTTTTAAAACACATGATCAGAAAATAAGAATATTAAATATTTAGGTATTTTAAATATTTCATAATACATTTCATTTGTATCAATAACAGTTATGAATAAAGAAAATAAGGTTTTGAAGATATAATTTTATATGGGGGATTATTTCTTGAACTCCACAAATCATTACTTGTCATAATCATAAAAATACTACAATCGATATGGATTTTATATCATCTATATCTCCTAAAAAATAAAAATCAAGTATCTCATCTATGATACTTCAAAAAATTATTCTTATAAGACATCACATAAATATAAATATTATAAATATATCTCAAGAACCAATTACAAACTAACTAATTTTATTATATAGGATTTTATTGAAACCTAGTGTAAAGCACAATAATAATAAGAATATAATTTATGATGGATATCAATACATGATACCTATAATAATATTTTAGATATTCTTATCAAAAAAAATCATCCCTTAAACATCATTGGGTATCTCGCAGCCCACAATATTGAGTCTGTATATCCTAATATCATTTACACATCAAACATATTGAAGAGATATTAAAAAAATACCTCTTGAGAAAAAATATAACATAATTCATAACAATTTTAATTCCAATTAAATTCCAATTTCATAAATTAATGACATCACAATTAATTTATTTGTTTTTCCTGTCAACTCCTCAAACTAACATTCATCATTAAATGTGGGAAAAATATAACCAACATACATGCTCAAAATGGTGATGTTGTGGATATATTGAATAAAAAAAAATTATATCAGCCCACCATTTAAAAAAACAAATGGCATTATGATATTAAACAACCATAAAATGATAATATCTAATATAATAATATAATCTATAATGATATTGTTTTAACATTGTATAACATTATACAATCTGAACAAAGAACAAATCCTTCATGTTGATCTTTTTATAAATCCTCATCTATCACACCATTCAAAAAATTATATTGAACATCATTTTAAAATATTATAATGATTCTAAATGTTACTAAAACATAGAATTTTTTATTGAATCATTTAAAACCGTTGGGAAGATATTTTATTAAAATACAACCCCTTAAATCTGTTAGTATCACCTACATAAAATTCTATCAATGTATCTTGCTACATAATGGTCAATATCAATTTTATTTTTGAAAACCTATTCGGATTCAATATCGATTTTTTTCATTGGGATTGAAATAATATTCCAATGTATCCTTCCATTAAATATTATCTACTTCATAATTCATGGATACATTAAATTCTATTTGTTTTAAAGATTCATTATTAATGTAGGGCTCTAATAAAATATAGGTATGACCAGATTATTTGATCCATCTTCTTTTTTCACATCTAGATTATAGGCCCCAATTATGTTCTCTTCCATAGTATTGTTTCTTAGTCTTTCATTATTAATTTTATCCTCTACATCACGAATAAAATGAGTTGAGTGGAGAAATAGTTATTCTATTTTTTATTTTGTGCAATTACTTTCTTCTTTTCAATATATTATGAAAAAAAAGCATCCCCATCATTAAAAATGATTTTGTAACTATTATCATATTCCTAAAAAAATAATAATATCAACTATATCGATAATATTTTTTGATCCTTCCTATTATACCTATATAATTTTCTATTTTTTACCTTATCATATCATTATATTTATCTTCCAACATCAAACCATTAATTTCCATTTTCATGATCAAGTAAGGAATTCCTAACATACTATAATGTTTAAAAACATTATTCCATTTAGACAATATCTCATAGGGATTAATTTCATAGTGGGTCCTTATGAGACATAAAATCTAAATTATACAAGAATTTATGGGTCTATATGAGTTTTAATTCATTAAGGGGTCATGTTTTTACATTATAGTTATATACATACCAAATAGAATCGAATCATTCCATTCGACCACTTCATGTAGTCAAGGATTTTATGGGGAATTATACACAAGTCTAATTTCCTGAATGGTAATGTACTATTTGAATAGTTTATTAGAATAATCACTCCCATTAACAGATACAAACATCATTAATTAAAATAAATTTAAGATATATATAATTTATTTTAAATGTGTTGAATCTATCCATGGAATCATATATTTGAGGCAAGAACAATATTTATGTATTCCTTCAGAATTAATATTTTAATATCATGAAATATAATTTTCCATTTATTTAAATTATATTCATATGACTATATAAATTCCATTGAATTAGACTAAGAGGATTTGAATTATAAATTAAAACATCCTTTATAGTCATGTTGACAACATTACATTTTGGTTTATTTTACAAATAGTGACTGTGTATTATTTTAGTAAGGGTTGATATTCAAAAATTAATCTTGGATCAATTTCTTCAGATTCGTTTATTAGAGTTTAGAAAAACAATGTTCCATATGTAATTTTTTCATGTTTTCTTATGTAAAATCCTACAAATGTAAAAAAAATTAATAATACATAACGTGGTTCTAGTACCCAAAGTAATAACAAGTCATTATTTCTTTATTTACGCTCATCATTCAATTTTTAAACATAGTGGATCAATTCATGAATCATGTAATTGGGATATTATTAAGATGTTATTATTTTTTCATTCAATTAAAAAAAATATCTAAGTTGATTTAATTTTTATGAATGTTTTTCCCATTCTTATGATTTAATACTAACTATCATTACAAAATGTTAAAAAAATCCAATATGTTTATTATTATTTTTTATATTTTTCATATTTCCTATCATGTGAGATTAACACCCTTATATGTGATCCAATTAACATCATATGAAATATACATAGAGGAAGAAAACTACCCATTTTCCAATGTTACAAATTGGGTTTTATTCGATTTGTTACTAAAATTATAATATATATTCCACTTAGATGGTGTAAAAGAAACACTTGCATTTGAGTTGTTCTCTGAATGATAACATCTTCTAAATTCATATTACATGAAATTAATGTTCCATATCATTTTACCATCCATTCCTTGTTTTTTGACACATTGTTTGAGTTACCGTCTATGATTTATAAATCCAATTTTAATCATACTTTATTTTGTAACGCCCCGACCCCAGCTACCCAGAGTCGGTGCATTACTTCGTAACATTGGCATGATCACAAAAGATCAAGTCTCAAATGACCGATTAGTTTAGTAGCCTTGGAAACACTAGATACATTCATAAATGTTACATTACATCATAAAGTGAAAAACTAATAACAAAGTCTTCATTGTCCACACTCATATCCTCTTCTGACTATCCTTGCAGGTCATTCATAAAATACTTCTTCACATTCTGGAAACTATTAAAACATTGAAAGGGGTGAGCTCAGATGCTCAGTAAGGATAACAATATTGCAGAAGCTTACATAAATAAACATAAAAATTTAAGGCAATGTATAACTAAAACAAAAGCCTTTTAAACTTGAACATAAACATAATATGGAAAAAGTAAAATGAGATAATTCCATTCACTTATTCACTTGGAGATTCTACTGGTCGAATAATCACATGCAATATCAGTAACCACTTTCATAATGAGGGAATGTATAATTCCAGACATTCTGAAACATTTTTTCAAGGCCTCGACAAAGACTTCTAAAATGATTAAGGCCTCGGCCAAAAACATAAATCAAATTGGGAAAGGGCCTCGGCCAATTCCACGTCTAGTTGTCTCATGAGACCTACCGATGCATCGAGGAGCTATAGTGGGCTCCACCCCTCACTTATTAAGTCCAATACATTCTTCATAAGAATAGGTTTAAACATATCATAAACCATAACATAATCGTATCACATAAAACATGCATAAAGGAAACATAAAATTTCTACATTTCAATAACAAGATATCAATACAACACATTGATATAATAAAAACGCTTTCAAAACCATTTTCAATACCAAAATAAAAGAAAGTTAAAACTTTGTATTTATTTTTCATTAAAAAAAGTGATGGCTTGTAGAGGAAGCTGAAACTCAAATAATGTTCATGGCAGAGGAGAAGTCATTGTCGCCGCATATGTACGGAAGGAAAAACATTCCCTTTTTGTTGTTTAGTAAAACGCTTCGTATAAAAAAGATTCCTTTTGAATAAACGTAAAGGTCAAAGGGGTTTATACACCGTATAAAAGAAAATTGTGTATAAAACCAAATATGCCTCAATGAAAGGAGATTGAGACGAAGTCCTTAAAAGATCATTTTTAAAATAAAATATATCTATTATGTGTATTCACTATAGGTACACATAAAGAACTTAAAAATACAAAATAGGACATAATAATATCATGACATAATTTGAAAGTAAGAGATTAACCCAAAGAATGGAAGTTGGGTAAAGAAATTCCCTTACCTTGCGTCCTGTCCTGACTCAAATGTTCTTTAACCTCCTGAATAATATACTAGAGTAAATTTCTATTTACTTAAGAACCATTTTCATGTTCATTATTCCTTTTATATCCCTTATTACCATGTTATGAACATTATGTAATTATTTAAGTTTATAACGGTCATTTTGTCGATCTTAGGTACTTGAGTCAAAAATAAAATTCTTATAATTAAAAGTTGTTCATGTGGTGATATATCCATTATATCCATAATTATGTTCATGATGTAGATATCATATATATCATATATATCCATTATATACATGTATTTATAATATTACATAACATTTAGAGATAAGAAATGAAATTCTCCGTTCATGGAGACGGTAAGCTGTACGTACGCATGAACGCTACATTCATTTCTATTTCGTATTTAATGGAATAAAATAATAATTATATAAAGGTATAATATAGTTCCAGTATAATATCATATATAATATCATTTACTCCATCCTTTATACATCCCACATATGGCATTAAAGATTCACATCACTTTGAGGGGGCGGTAGTCCGCACTTCCTAAAATGAAATTATCGCATTTACCCACAATGGAAATCATAAGGTATGCCATAAATGAGAAATAAAGAAGCATAAGTAAAACATAATCATATTATATATCCTATATAAATATAGTTACATATTAATGGACACCTTTGAAGGTGTTATATGAGGGTTGAACAATGATCGTTTCGTGAGGCAGAAATTCTCCATCCACAGAAACCGTATGTTCTTTAACCATTAGATGTAGGTGTGTGTAAGTGTAGCTATAATACTTCTTATAACAACATCCTAGTATATTTAGAATACTGGTGTTGTTACAAAAGAAATAAATAAAAAGATTATAGGGGGTTGGAGAAGAAAAATAAAACAAAACAAAATTAGAGAAGACATTACCTCAAAATCGGGTAACTCTTTTTGATTTGAGCCAAAGGCTTCCTTGGGAAGAGTACTTCCCAAAGTGAGGCTTTTAGGAGTAAGTGAGGAAAGTTGGGAGAGTATTTGGGCAGAGGTTGGCTGAGCCAAATGGCTTGAACGTGTGAATGAGGTGGTAGATGTGGGTGCCTTTTATAAGAGCAGAAGAGGGTCACTCTTGGAAAGTAAGGAAATGTTACATTATTATACAATGCTCTTCGGATTCTAAAGGTCCCAAACTTATATAATTAGTGGCTAAGGTGATAAGGGTTATAAATATACCCATCTATTAGTCTTTGGACAAGTTTAAGCCTTGTAGTTTACATTATCTTTTCATTTAATTAAAATCATTAAATAATGAGGTCGTCGCTGCATCATAATGATGTCATAAATAATTTAATTTATTTAATGTCTAAAAATTATAAAAAAAATACTATGATGTAGGAAATATTTTTATCTTTCCAATTACTATTTATAGTCAAAAATATGACTTTTATAACCCCATGTAAAAATTGTTTTAGTAAAACATTTCATGTTTGTGTCATTTTTTACTTTAACATTAAATAAAAGGTATTTATGTCATTTTCTAAATAAAGTGGATCCATGGGGTTCCCAAGTTGACCCATGGATTGTCTTGGTCGGACATGGAACATAAAATTAGGTTTGGACATGTGTCAAGCTCATCTCATACTGTTAAAACATTATTTTTACCTTAAACTACACTAATTACCTCTAATCGCGATTAAGAACTTAATAGTTACTATTCACCAAAAATTATTTTAATCTCATTGAACCACATTTTACTTATTAATGAAAATGATGTATGTCAGATTTTTGAAAATCAAATCACAGAAGTGGTAATATTTCATTTAAACGAAAAATCAGTTATTTAACTACCACATAGTGGTTTCACTATTCATCAAAAATTGATGTTTTTCAGAACAATGCCAAAATTTCACCCTAAGATATAATTGATATTCCAAATTCAAAAATGATGTCTATTTTACAAAATTCCAAACATATAAGTTTCATTAATTAATTTTATAATTAATTCCCGTTGTCACAACAAATAGCGTGTTTTTTAGAAACAATTTATAACAAAAGATTGGCAATTGTTTATGTCCAATTTCAATGTTAAATTAATTCTAATGACCACCATTGGATAAAATGGTAAAAATATATTCTAATTATACTTTAAAACCACTAAATATTATAATTTATCCATATAAATTATTTTGATTAAAAAATTTGTTTTTAAGTATTTTTGACTATTCAAAAAAAATTAGAAGTTCTCAGAAAAATACCAAAAATTCAACATATGCTAATTTCGATATTCCGAATCCAAAAATGAAGTCCATTTTGAAATATAAAATTTATATAATTTTAAAAAGTGGTTATTACTATTCATAACGGCTACTTTGATTAGTCACGGTGTTT
Organism: Viscum album; assembly: GCA_963277665.1. NCBI lineage: Eukaryota > Viridiplantae > Streptophyta > Magnoliopsida > Santalales > Viscaceae > Viscum > Viscum album. Next base: position 1,456,034,848 of record OY728120.1, read on the forward strand.
TAGAACTCGAAGTTGCATACAATGCAAGCTATTGCATTATTGAATGAGAAGCGTATCGTGGAAGATCGGGGTGTTACATTCTCCCCTCATTCAATAAATTGCATCCTCGCAATTTGAAATTTTTCTTTGAAAATAAAAGGTTGAAAATAGAAAATACCTTTGTGGAAAACCCACATCGGAAATAAGGTTAATAAAAATATAACATTAAAAGAACGAAAGATAAGTACAAAGGTCACCCGAGATAGCCCATTCTAGGATTCTATGAAAATATGGATATAGAGGAGAAACAAACCATCAAGGTCTGGTGGAGAGTTATAGAAAATAGGATTAGGAGAATGTTTAACTACAAGAAAATCACAAACTTGTGATTGGTTAAACGATCATTGATTCCCCTGTAGGAAAAGTTAACCGACAACATTTTTGTTTTGAGTTACCTTTTATAATGTTTAGGAATTTATTTAGGTGATTTACTAAGAACGTAAGGGAATATACATACTTGTCATGTAGTCTTTCATTCTTTAATAAATTTTTACCACAAACCCATCTTTCACTCTAAAATCTAATACAACTCAAAAATTTTCTATTTATCCTAATTGTATAAGGTTACAAATATTAACACATACCATTTATATTAGTAAAACTATTTTGTAATAACCAGGGACTTCCTGTAGGCTAGTGGTAGGAAATAAAGGCATGTCGCACTATGGGTGTGGGTTCGATTCCTGAAGCTTTGTCCGATGCGATGGGTTATGCCCCACCCTGCAGGTTGTCTTTTTCCTAAAACTATAGTATTATAATATTCCAAAAATAATCTTCATTAATTTTTTAACCTTAAACAATACTATCCAAAGATCAACTTAACCCACTCCAACCTTTATACCTCTATCCAGACTTTCTCTAAAAGGTCTCTTAATTGCAAAATCAATTTATCAGATTCCCCAAAAAAATTAAAGTTTCTCTTTTTGTCACATACTAAAAATATGATTAACTTCATCATATTAAAACCTTACTGAAATCAACAAGTACTACAGTACAATCCTTATATATATATATCACATTATTCTAATAACCAGAATATAATCCATGAGTCCAAAAGCACCAATACATTAATTATTCTACTTCATCTATAGTAACAGCATAAGATTTTCCTTGATCCCTTGGCCTTTTATGAGGTAATTTTCCCTGACTCTTAGGACATTCATTTTCATAATGCCCCATTTCCCTACAATTGTAGCATTCAACATTGATAGCCTCTTTCATTCCCTTGCAATCACGCACCTGGTGACATTTTTCTCCACATTTATAACAAACTCCCATTCCTTTTAGGCAAGTACTAGGGTGATTCTTCCCACAATTATCACATAATGGAAAATCCTTCTTTCCCTTTTTCCATTTATCTATCTCTTGTTCCACCGTTCACTTCTTCTCTTGCTTTACTGTGTTGTCAAAAGACTTAGAGAATTCCTTTTCTGTCTTGATAGCACATGAGACAATATCTTCATATGTTGAGAACGATTGTGATACTAAAGCTCGATGGAGAAATGGTTTTAACCCATCAAAGAAACGATAAATCTTACCTCTTGGGTTACGTATATAATCTACAGCATACCTCGCTAACCTTGTAAACATGGCCTCATACTTTGCAACATTCTCATCCTCCTTTTGTTTCAGACTCAGAAATTGTCTTTCCATATCTTCTCTATGGTCATGAGGAAATTATTTTTCTAAGAAAAGATCTTTGAACTCCCTCCATTCCATATTCGATATGTCATCATCTTCCTTTGTGTTTTGAATCAATGAACACCATTGATCAGCATCTCCAGTGAGGCGGTAAACTACCATGATATCCTTTTCCCTTTCACTACTCCCCAAGGCATGGAATATTTTCTCTATGGAGTTTATCCATGGCTCAGCTACTAATGGATTTGTACCCCCATTAAATGTTGGTGGTCGTTGCCTCATGAAGCGGTCTAACATTGATCCTCCACGTTGCGGATCAGGGTGCTCCATACGAGTAAGGTTATTATTCATAACCAGAGTGAGTTGTCCCAGTATGGTAATAAGTTGATCAGCACCAGTTGTTTCTCCAGCTCCACAATAGTTATCTTGAGCATTAGGGAAATCCTTGTACGGAGTGCGTGCATTGATACAGTTTCCATTCCTTCCACTAGGCGCCATTTCTAAACAATATCATAAACTATATTAGTTTATGAATCAAAATACATAATTCCTTACTTGTAAGATACTTAACATAAATTGAACATTTTATGGATATAATCCATAAAAATGTTTTCTTTGAGGAAGTATATACTCATAACCCTTCATAGTGGATTGTAAAGAAAATGAGAATTATCCTAAGAATATCCCCCGGGAGTGTTGTAACCAAGAGTGCAGCAAGGCCCGTTGTCGTGCACCAGTTCCCGTTCGAGTCTAGCTCAAAGAAGTGTTTTTGGGTTTTACCCCTAGGTACATCTATGCCAGATCCTCCTCTACCTTCTCGTATCCAGACAGGGATGTATTGCTCAGAAAACTCACAAAATCTATATAATACCAAAATTCAAGGAAGTTCTTCTATACTAATCCTTAAAGTCTATCTTCGGGCTATGTGATCTAATCAGAGTTTATCTAAATCTAGCTTCCAAGGTTAGTACTAAACTGCCTATGATACCAACTGTAACGCCCCGACAACAGATACCCAGAGTCGGTGCATTACTTCGTAACATTGGCATGATCACAAAAGATCAAGTCTCGAAAGACCGATTAGTTTAGTATCCTTGGAAACACTGGATACATTCATAAATGTTACATTACATCATAAAGTGAAAAACTAATGACAAAGTCTTCATAGTCCACACTCATATCCTCTTCTGACTATCCCTACAGGTCATTCATAAAATACTCTTTCACATCCCGGAAAATATTAATACATTGAAAGGGGTGTGATTAGATGCTCAGTAAGGATAACAATATTGCGAATGCTTTCATAAATAAACATAAAAATTTAAGGCAATGTATAACTAAAACAAAAGCCTTTTAAACTTCAACATCAACGTAATATGGCAAAAGTAAAATGAGATAATGCCATTCACTTCTTCACATGGATATTCTACTGGTCGAATAATCACATGAAATATCAATAACCACTTTCATAATGAGGGAATGTATAATTCCAGACATTCAGAAACATTTTGTCAAGGCCTCGGCCAAGACTTCTAAAATGATTAAGGCCTCAGCCAAAACCATAAATCAAATTGGGAAAGGGCCTCGGCCAATTCCACGTCTAGTTTTCTCGTGAGAACTACCGATGCATCGAGGAATTATAGCAGGCTCCACCTGTCACTTATTAAGTCCAATACATTCCTCATATGAATAGGTTTAAACATATCATAAACCATAACATAATCGTATCACAGAAAACATTCAAAAAGGAAACATAACATTTCCACATTTCAGTCAAAATATATCAATATAACACATTGATATAATAAAAATGCTTTCAAAACCATTTTCAATACCAAAATAAAAGAAAGTTAATACTTTGTATTTATTTTTCATTAAAAAAGTGATGGCTTGTAGAGGAAGCTGAAACTCAAATAACGGTCATGGCGGCGGAGAAGTCATTGTCGCCGCATATGTATGGAAAGAAACATTCCCTTTTTGTCATTTATCAAAATGCTTCGTATAAAAAATATTCCTTTTGAATAAACGTAAAGGTAAAAGGGGATTATACACCGTATAAAAGAAAATTGTGTATAAAACCAAATATGCCTCAATGAAAGGAGATTGAGACAAAGTCCTTAAAAGATCATTTTTAAAATAAAGTATACCTATTATGTTTATTCACTATAGGAACACATAAAGAACGTAAAAATACAAAATAGGACATAATAATATCATGACATAATTTGAAAATAGGAGATTAACCCAAAGAATTGAAGTTGGGTTAAGAAATTCCCTTACCTTGCGTCCTGTCCTGACTCGACCGTTCTTTAACCTCCTGAATAATAAACTAGAGTTAATTTCTATTTACTTAATAACATTTTTCATGTCCATTATTCTTTTTATATCACTTATTACCATGTTATGAACATTATGTAATTATTTAAGTTTATAACGGTCATTTTGTCGATCTTAGGTACTTGAGTCAAAAATAAAATTCTTATAATTACAAGTTGTTCATGTGGTGATATATCCATTATATCCAGAATTATGTTCATGATTTAGATATCATATATGTCATATATATCCAGTATATACATGTATTTATAAATTACATAACATTTAGAGGTAAGAAATGAAATTCACCGTTCATGGAGACGGTAAGCCGTACGTACGCATGAACACTACTTTCATTTCTATTTCGTATTTAATGGAATGAAATCATAATTATATAAAGGTATAATATAGTTCCAGTATAATATCATATATAATATCATTTACTACATCCTTAATACATCCCACATATGTCATTAACGATTCACATCACTTTGAGGGGGCGGTAGTCCGCACTTCCTAAAATGAAATTATCGCGTTTACCCATAATGGAAATCATAAGGTATGCCATAAATGAGAAATACAGAAGCATAAGTAAAACATAAACATATTATATATCCTATATAAATATAGTGACATCTTAATGGCCACCTTTGAAGGTGTCATATGAGTGTTTAACAATCATCGTTTCGTGAGGCAGAAATTCGCCATCCACAGAAACCGTATGTTCATTAACCATTAGGTGTAGGTGTGTGTAAGTGTAGCTCGAATACTTATTATAACAACATCCTAGTATATTTAGGATACTGGTGTTGTTACAAAAGAATTGAATAAAAAGAGTTTAGGGGGTTGGAGAAGAAAAATAATACAAAACAACATTAGAAAAGACATTACCTCAAAATCGGGTAACTCTTTTTGATTTGATCCAAAGGCTTCCTTGGGAAGAGTTATTCCCAAAGTGAGGCTTCTAGGAGTAAGGGAGGGAATCTGGGAGAGTATTTGGTCAGAGTTTGGCCGAGCCAAATGGCTTGAATGTGTGAATGAGGTGGTAGAGGTGGGGGCCTTTTATAAGAGGAGAGGAGGGGCATCTTGGAAAGTAAGGAAAGTTTACATTATTATACAATTATCTTCCGATTCTAAAGGTCCCACACTTATATAATTCGTGGCTAAGGTGATAAGGGTTCGAAATATACCCATAAAATAGTCTTTTGACATGTTTATGCCTTGGAATGTACATTATCTTTTCATTTTATTAAAATAGTTAAATAATGAGGTCATCACTTCATCATAATGATGTCATAAATAATTTAATTTATTTAATGTATAAAAATTAAAAAAAAATAATATGATGTAAGAAATATTTTTAGCTTTCCAATTAATATTTATAGTAAAAAAGATGACTTGTATAACCCCATGTAAAATTTTTTTTAGTAAAACATTTCATGTTTGTGTCATTTTTTACTTTAACATTAAATAAAAGGTATTTATGTCATTTTCTAACTAAAGTGGCTCCATGGGGTCCCCAAGTTGACCCTTGGATTTTCTTGGTCGGACATGGAACATCCAATTAGGGTAGGACATGTTTCAAGCTCATATCATACTATTAAAACATTATTTTTACCTTAAACTACACTAATTACCTCTAATCACGATTAAGAACATAAAAGTTACTATTCACCAACAATTATTTTAATCTCATTGAACCACATTTTACTTCTTAATGACAACCATTTATGTCGGATTTTTGGAAATCAAATCACATAAGTGGTAATATTTCATTTAAACGAAAAATCAGTTATTTAACTACCACTTAGTGGTTTCACTATTCATCAAAAATTGAAGTTTTTCAGAACAATGCCAAAATTTCACCCTAAGCTATAATTGATATTCAGAATTCAAAAATGATGTCTATTTTACAAAATTACAAACATATAAGTTGCATTAATTAATTTTATAATTAATTCCTGCTGTCACAACAAATGGCGTGTTTTTAAGAAACAATTTATATCAAAAGATTGTCAATTGTTTATGTCCAATTTCAATGTAAAATTAATTCTAATGACCACCATTGGATAAAATGGTAAAAATATATTCTAATTATACTTTAAAACCACTAAATATTATAATTTATCACTATAAATTATTTTTATTAAAAAAGATGTTTTTAAGTATTTTTCACTATTCATAAAAAATTAGAAGTTCTCAGAAAAATACCAAAAATTAAACATAGGCTAATTTCGATATTCCGAATCCAAAAATGAAGTCCATTTTGAAATATAAAATTTCTATAATTATAAAAAAGTGTTTATTACTATTCATAACGGCTACTTTGATTAGTCGCGGTGTTTTGGGACTCGAAGTTGCGTACAATGCAAGCTATTGCATTATTGAATGAGAAGCGTATCATGGAAGCTCGTGGTGTTACAATCACTATCCCCAATTTAAACAATACTTGTAGCATCACTAAAATTTTCTATTTTGGATAAAATTATAATATTTAATTGGTCTTTTACTCATGATTCATCTATTAAATGACTATAACACACAATGTAATTTTATAGAGATATTCCATGAATATTTTATATAAATGATGGATAATTTTATTTTTATATTTCATTAAATATTTCATAATATTAAATACATTCTTCAATGAATCCAATAGTTCTAGATTATCACATACCATGTATTTTATTAGTACATGTAATATAATGTTTCACTAGAACATCTATACACTTATATATATATATATAATCTTGAAATGATATACATTTCATATATTTTTTCATACAAAATTATACTTTTTCTCAAACATCATTTTTATTTTTATATTTAATTATTGTAATCCTTCTTCTATATTAAATAATTATACCTTATGATATTATCAAATACTATATCCCCTGTGGTGATGGTGGGGGTTAATCGTTGAATTGTTTTGTCCTTATTTTCAATTTTAGTGTAATGTATCTCAGGTTCCTTGAAAAGGTTTAATTTTTCATCCTAATTTTGAATTTTTTAATCATCCATTTAACTATTTGTTGGTTTATTTTGGACTCTAAATTTATTTTAACTAAACCAAGAATTCTATTATCAGGGTATATTTTACATGTACATCTCCTTCATTTATATCATACTCATTGTAGAATGCAAATTCTGATAGATATAATTATTACTCTTCATTCACAATAAGAACTACTTGAGAGACACCACTATAAACATTTCTATCACATCAATATTCAATAAAAAAACATTATCAATTGAATGATTATTTCTTCTAATAAATGTTGGTGAATTAATTTTATTTCCTTATGGTATATAAAATAAAAAACATTTTAGGTGGTATTCCTGGAATCATCATCATGATCAATTTATATTATAAATATATTTAAAATTTTAGAAGAAAAATGACAGCCTATCACTAAAAAAATATTTACAATGAATTTTACTATAATAACAAAAACTATGTTAACGTATTACATTTTATTTGTGAAGTTAAAGAAGTTATGGAAAATATTTAGTGATTTATCCTTCTTCTGAATCATCATTCCCCCCATTATTCATTGTTTTGATTTAATTGAATGAACTATCCTTTTCCTACATGAATTTACATTTTAGAAGAGTTCATATTATTAATTTATATGAAATTATAGTATTATAGAGTTTAATAAAATTGAGGTTTTCAGGATTTCTATATTATAGGGTTGAGGTATTTCCATATAATTTATCTAGTAATTTTCTGTACATCATTTAAAAATTGTGTATTTTAATATTTATTATAAGTACTTCAATAGTTCTCATGTTCATATTTAATAAAGTTAAATTATTCATTAATAGTTTCATATGTTTTTTTCATACATCATAACATATTTTTCAACTAATTTTTTTCCTTTTATCCTTAATTTTTTTATTTCTATTGTATATTCTATCATGTTTCATCCATATAAAATTATCAATTATATAAACCACATACATGTTCAAATATTTTTTTAGTCAGGATGATAATCAATAATTTTTTTTCTTCCAATAATTTTAATCATTTTTTATATCAATTTAAAATACAATAAGCGTTCTTCTAGAAATGAATTAAAAAGTAATGGAATACAAAAAATCAATCCCCAAATAATGAATATATTTTATCATGATCTCCTTCCTTCTATGAAAAAATTTTATGTCAAACATTGGGATTCCATTAACGTTTACATAATAATGTTGATCCATATTAAAAATAAGAAATATATGACTGTATGTTGTCCCTATGATAATAGTTTTTGTATTAAATATATTTTTGTACACAGTGATCGTGGTGTGGGAGAATTAGTGTTTGGAAATTTTAAATTCCAACTACCTTGAAATTTTTTAGCTCATCTCCAAAGAAACTCACAGATGAAAAAAATGGATTGACACATCAATATTTTTAATAAGTTTCACCTCATTCTAGATGATTATTTTTTTATTTTCAACATTAATAATGTTTTCTTGATAAAAAAGACTCTTTACAATATCTACAAATTTCATTAGAGTTTAGGAAAATGAAGGCATCTTTATTTTTTTCGGATCATATAAAAATGTCTTCAGAATCATGAAAGAAGATAAAATAATCCATTTTGAATAAAATATTTCATTTTTAAAATCATAGAATTAATTAAAAAATATGTTTAAGGTACTATATTATGGATTATAGGACATAGGGGAGTGCAAATTGTAGTATAGAGCACTAGAAAGATAGACGACTATCATTGTCTAGAAAGGGGTATTAAAAAAGCCTCTAAAACACTTGGAGTCTATTTACTAGTTTATATGGAGACACAATAAGATGGAATAAGCATAAAATGAAAATGTAGTAAATATTTTGTAACATGCTTATTAGGGGCATCACCGAGATACATATTAGTGGTGATCATAAACCATATTAAAAGTGATAAATTATTGTAAAAAATTATCGAAAAAACTAATTAGGGACCATAATGAATATAAGGATTATCGAGAACCATTGAATTTTATGGAATAGACCATTTTTTAGTCATGGATACTCAGTGGCTCATTCTATTGACAATTCCATCTGATTTGGTTTCGAAATTTTAATAAAGTGTTCTCAATTCAAATACTGACACATTTTACAATCATGTCTATAGTGATATTGAAAAATTATTTTCCCTCATTCCTTTTTCACAATATCACATATGTTTTAATATAATTTTCTTGAGAGATTCTAGAATAATCATAAACATGATTTCCTATATAAATCAAGTCTTTCCTTTTTTACTTCTTATATTATGGTGATCAACAAATTTACAATTTTTGAACATGTGTTTCATTATATTGAACACTAAAACAAATGGTCTTACAAATTTTAAATTATTACAGATACAACCCTTAAAATGATAAGGATGAATACGTTTTTATTTACTATAATAAGAAATTAACTAACGAAGAAGAAGTGGTATATTTGTTTCAATTAATAATAATGGATTTATATGACATCCACCAATCAAAAGGGATAGGGGGTATATGTGTTATTAAAAAAACACATGAAATACACAATAAAATCATGTCCATTATTTTATAATTTATTTCATTACTTTTTTATTAACCTATTACAAATATTAAAAAAATCAATATTCTCAATAATTTAGTTTATGAATTTTTTTCTTATAATTATGCTCTGATAATCATCCAAAAATAATTAATTTCAATCTCATCTTCAATTTTCATATAAAAGATTTATATTTAACTTCAATCTAATGGATTAACATATTATCATTCCTAAAAATTGTTGTTTAGTGTTTTAGGATTTTAATGTTCAGAATTTTTACAATTTTATTTTATCCCACATTATTCCATTTAACCATACATGAAAATACTTTTAGATTAAAAAGTATATTGACAACATTTTATTCACAATATTGTTCTAAAATTATTTCATTTTATATTATGTATTCAAATACATATTCTTTTTTCTAATGAACTTTTTATTTAATAAACGACTCTTTCAAATACATATGGTTTCCCAAAGGACACCATATTTATTTTTCCACTTTATTGTTAGTGAAAATTACAATTACTAAATTTTTTATATGTCTACCAATCAGTGATATTTAATTATAATAACACTAAGGAAAATTCTATATGGATTTATTTTTACTATATAAAAATAATGAAATGGATAAATAATGTTTCTTCTAATTTTATATTAAATGGTAATGAAAGGAATTTCAAGCATTTTGATTTACACCAAGATAAATTTAATCATATTTGAAATGTAAAACAATTAATGAAATAAATAATCTGTTAGATGAAAAAATTTAATGAATTAGAAATATCTGATATATTGTGAAATAAATTATATGATTGGAATGTATGTTTTTTGTTTGGAAATAAATAAAATAATCACTAAAATGATTACTTGATTTCATGAAATTTTTATTGGTCAAAGAATATTGCTGATAATAGTTTTACAAAGAAATTAGTCAGGTGAACTACATGGGGTTTTTCTAGTAATTCATAATCCCCTATTACCAAAATCCGTGATTCTAAGAACATAATTTACATGGATTTTGAATGGTTAATGTAAATTATTGGAAAGAGAATAATTATTTAGAAATAAAAAATGAAAATGAGGAAAATAATGTTAAAAAACTAAAATAATATCATGTCGATCAATTATTTCACATCTGTATGTGACATATAAATTTCACATCATTCCTTGAAAATGAACATGTACATTAAGAAAAATAGTGTCTCCACAAATACAAATGACAATCATGTAATGGAAGATACATGATTTGTTTTAAATAATAAAGAACATATCATGTTGTATATTTCCTTAAGAAGGAATATGTACAAGGATATGATGAAATGTTTGAAATAAATAACTGATTAAACAAGGAGTGAAAGTGAATATAATTTTTCATCATCCCCATCTAGTGAAGAAAATGAAATGTTCCACATTGTCAACATAGATGAAAATGGTATTAATATAAAAACATAATAATTTCCTTTTTTTATATGTATTGTTGGTTCATGAGACATATGTGACATTATACATCCAAATTTATTTATCTCAATTAATTCATTAGAGGATACAGAGATTATTTAAAACGTTAAAATGAATAGTATTTTGATTATCAGATCCTCATAGCCTATATTGCGTACTTTTTTTAGTATTTTAATGTACAAGTGTATAATTTACTTTCTACCATAAAAATATTTTAAATAATTTTTAATAAAATTTTATGAAAATATTTTCTTGTTATATATATTGGGAATGATTTTATTTACCACATAATGATTTCAAAATGTTTTTATAATAGATTTAAAATCACATGAATACCAAAAAATAAAGTGTAATAGTTTAAAATATAATTTATATGAGAATTTTAATTAGTTTTAAGGTGATTGTAACGTTCACATTATTATGAGGATCAACTATAACCCAGAAGAAGGAGTTTTACAAAATTTATTTCATTGATAACATAGGTTTTTAATAATTATAATATGCATATAATCACAAATCATTCTAAAAATATAAAAAAGATGTTCCTCCACAAGATCATTATAACTAGTGTATATATTGGCCTTTTTAGCCATCTAACTGTCACGACCCATCCTGGTGGGGCCCGAGCCGCAACTCCCCAAGCCCACCTACAAAAGGCCAGGGGCTGGTGACTAGCACCGAGTAGCCATGCTATTAACATGGGAGGCATTGCCTAAAAACCTGTTTGCATGCAAACACATCTCAAAGCCCAACAGATCTGTAAAGTAAAAACTGCTGAAAGGAAAAGATGAATGCATACACTAAAACCCAACCAATAGAGTATGATAGGAAAGTAAAGTACAAGAAAGTAAAACCCTAGGACAAAAGTACAGTCCAACCAAAAGAGAGTCTGGTAAAAAGTACAACTTGTAAGGAAATGTGCTGGGACTACAGTCTGTAGCCGTAGGAACACACATTGGCCTTTCTGATATCACCGAGTACCGTCTGGTCCTGGTCCACCTAGAGTCTTATAAAAGGCACGCTCGTCTGCACATGACACGACACGTGCGGGCAACGCCCATGCAGGTGTGAGTATAACAATACATAGAAGGACACCCTGAAGCCACAAAGGAATACAACAAAGTAAATACCACAAAATAAATGTACAGTCAGCGCTACAAAGTATATTTCTACCAAACATATTACATGAATATCCAGATACAATCATGCACGATCGACTATCGCGAATACCACCCCTAGGATCCATCTCGAAGATTCCACTATGCATGTAACTGGGAGAACACACTCCTAGGGACGAAGAGAGAGATACGAATTACATGTTCTGGGTGAACACACTCCACAATAATTTGAGAACATGATGCTCAAATGAGGATCACAACCACATCATGGGGTGATTGCAACATCTCAGTCTAAGCTGCTCTGCTAAGAAGAGGATCGGCGCACGGGTAAAGTTGGTCACGTCGATACCAAGAACACTACCTAGGGTTCCAGGAATTAATAAAGGATCCTTCTCTTGTCTCACAGAGGGTATTCCAACAATTCTATTCATGAAGTTTTTCTGAAATGATCATACTCTTGTATATAGGAAATGATACCGAAAAACCTTCAGGAGAAAGACTATGGGGATGGACCCTAATGAAACTAGCCTAAGTCACAGAAGGAAACTAGCTGAAGCCATGTAATATTGGTTACACGACGTGTATTATGGTTACACGCCGTGTTCCTTGACCCCGGGTACTGCCCATGTAAACGGCCCGTGTCGTCCATTCAGGCTGTGTAAAACACCACTACACGCTGTGTAGAAAAAGTACACGTTGTGTTCCTGACTCTGGGTACTACTGTTGTAAAAGACCTATGTGCTTAGACTTGTTGGATAGAATGTAACAACACGGTGTGTATATGAAACACATGCCATGTATGAGCACCTGGGGCTCACTCCGTGTACACTGTCCATGTGTCCATACACAGTCTCTGCCCGTGTCTCCTACCCGTGTACTATCACACGGGGTATCCCATGTATCTGGCCGGGTTTGGCCTAGGAGGGGTATACACGGCGTGTCCTTGGACATGTACCCTTCCCGTGTTCGTGTACTCCCGGATTACATGCCTTATGGTCCACCGACAAACACACGTCATGTAGCCCATACTATACGGTGTGTAGTCGGGAAATTTCCAGAAACGTCATCTTCTTCCTCGCGCTTCAACCGATCTTCCAGAACACGTTTCTCTAGTCCGTTTTCTGTGAAACTCATGATCAAGGGTTGCCTCAATGTCATGATGCCAAATCCGAGGGTTTTGGGCCTTGAATCGGCTCGAAAAACAACATATGATATTCCGATGAAAATATGCTCGAAGAGCGATTTCTCCCGAATCGCTAAGATCTGTCCACTGTCGTCGCAATCGTAGATCCATTGGTTCATCCCATTGTCGGATCAAAAAATCTCGGATCATTACGATGTATATCAGAGTGTAATTGATCATTGTTCTTATCCTGCGAATAACGGTGAACATGCACGATGAATGCGGGGAAAGAATCACAAAAAAAGAACAAGAGGGACGAACCACGATCATTGTTTGTGACGAACTAGGTTCGTTGTTGTTAGATCAAAACCAAAACAACCTCAAAATCACCGCAAAAACTCGTCCCGAAAGAATGATCGATCTGCGGTCTAATATGTTTGTGGATTAGTCCGCATTCGTCATTGAAATCAAAAACGGGGAAGGAAATCAGAAACAAACATCCTACCTGGATCTACTGTGTTCGCTGGCGATGGTCCGGTCACCGTGTCGTTGTCACCGGCGAAGCTCGTCAAGAACACTGTCGCCGTATTGGGAGGTTTTCTCCAGATCTTTTCAGAGCCTCTAGGGAAATTCAAGGTTATGGGAAATTTTAACTCTGGCCCCCTGCGAAAACTCTATTTAAAAAGATAAGAGATTTTGTCATAAAAATATTTAATATAGCATTTTAATTAAATATTTTATTATGGTTACGTCCAAAAAACAGATTTCACCAACGTCCTGCACCAGCCGATGTTAGGCCTCGCCTAAGGTAAAATCGCTTTTCTGAATGCAACGGTGCCCTCGTATTTCTGATCAGAGCACCGTTCAGGAGTTATTATTAATTTTCAGGAAAAATGCATGCTGGCATAATTTAATTTTTAAATTAAATTCAAACATTTGTTCCGAGCTCACCGGGCCTCAGAACTACACGTCGTCTCAGAGCTTGATCTTGAAATAATTCCAATATAATATTAAAATAATACATGGAAAAAATCCGGGACATTACTTCACACCCACCTTAGGGATTTTACGTCCCCGAAAATCCAAAACAAGGGGTACTAAAAAATATGTGGGTACTGCATGCGAATCTGAGCCTCCCGCTCCCACGTGCTCTCCTAGAGATTCCCATGCTACCACCAAACATGAACTAAGATAATAGCTCGTCCACGAAGGATCTTCTCCTGCCGATCCTTGATCTCCACTGGGTACTCAGCAAAGGTCGCTCCATCATTGATGTCCAGCTCGCCCGAGTCGATGACGTGGGATGGATCATGCACTTACCTCTGTAGCTGTGACACAAAGAAGATGTTGTGTACCCAGTCCATCTGAGGAGGTAGAGCCAAGTGATATGCCACCTCGCAAACTCTACTTAGAATATGAAAAGGGTCGATGAACCTCGGAGATAGCTTGCCACCTATGCCAAATATCTGCATCCCTCGTCGTGGTGAGACCCGAAGGAACACATGGTCTCCCTCCTCGAACTCCAAGGGCCTCCACCTCCTGTTAGCATAATACTTTTTCTGACTCTCTGAAGTCTTCATCCACTCCTGGATGACCTGCACCTTCTCTGTAGTAGCTCTCACCATCTCTGGCCCCATGAGTGCTGACTCTACTGGGTCAGTCCAGCAATGTGGGGACCTGCAAGGTCGTCCATTCAAATCCTCGAATAGTGTCATACCAATAGTATAATTATGACGGTTGTTATAATAAAATTCCACCATTGGTATGAGATCCTTCTAGCTACGACCATAGTCAAGTATGCAGGCTCGTAGCATATCCTCCAGAACCGGGTTGGTCCACTCCGTTTGACCATCACTCTGAGGATGAAATGCTGTGCTCAAGCGTAACTGAGTCTGAAAATATTCCTACAATCCCTTCCACAACTAGGATGTGAGAAGAGAGCATCACAATCTTAGACGATCGTGGATGGTACTCCATGAAGTCGAACTATCTCCTTCTCCCAGACGCTTCCCAAGATCTCTACCGAACTCTTCTCTTGTATTGCTAGGAAGTGGGCTGACATGCTGAGTCGATCAAAAATCACCCATATGGAATCGTCCCCCTGGGACATACGTGGTAAACCCATCACTATGTCCATGGATATCGCATCCCACGTCCATTCTGGCTCCTCAAGGGGCTGAGTCAAACCTGTTGGCACCTGGTGCTCAGCCTCTACTTACTGACAAGTAAGGCACCAAGAAACAAACTCTACCACACTCTACTTTATTCTTGTTCACCAGAACTAATTTCGGAGGTACTGATACATCATTGTCGTGGCCTCTAAAGAGAAAAACGTGTCCCAACCTTCTGAATATCCATTAGCAGCATCACATGTGGATATCTAAGCACATAGAGTCTCACACCTAGCATCCTCGCACTGTGCTTCCCTTACTCGCTGTAAGAGTGGAGGGGTAACAAAAATCAATTGAAGGTATGCTCCCTCATCTCTATACACGAAGGATAGCTGTAAAGAGGCCAACTGCCTCCTCGCCTCATCCAGAAACTGCGAACTAAATTTCCTGCTGAGAGAATCTGTCACAACGTTCTCCTTCCCTGGATTATAAGCGATATCAAAGTTGTAATCCTGGAGGAACTCAAGCCATAGCCTCTGTATCAAAATCAGACCCTTCTGAGAAAATATATATATGACTCTTGTGATTAGAGTAGACGGTAAACCGCTCGCACATCAGGTAGTGCTGCCACATCTTCAATGTGAAGAATACTGCTGCCAACTCAAGATCATGGGTCGCGTAGTTCTGCTTGTGTGGTGTCAACTGATGTGAGCCATATGAAATCACTGCTTGCCTCTGTATCAGGACACAACCATGCCCATTTCCTGATGCGTCGCAGAAAACTACATACTCGACACCCTCCACCGGTAATCTCAAGATCGGTGCACTCGTTAAACTCTGTCTCAACTACTGGAAAGCCTACTGGCATCTCTCAGTCCACACAAATGTCATTCCCTTTCTGGTCAAAGCTATCATGGGCGCTGAAATCCTAGAGAAATCAAGAATGAGTCTCTGATTGTAGCCTGCAAACCCAAGGAAACTCTGCACCTCTATCACGCTCCGGGGTGGCTCTCATGCTAACACTACCTCTACCTTGGCTGGGTCCACTACTATACCATCTCCTGAGATAACGTGTCCTAGAAAGTGGACCTCCCATATCCAAAACTAACACATCAAGAGTTTCCCATATGACTGGTGCTCTCGGTGTGTGTCCAGAACCATCCTTATGTGTCTCGCATGCTCCTCCCCGGACGTAGGCTATACAAGGATATAATCGATGAATACCACTAAGAACCGATCTAGATAGGGATAAATGATTCGGTTCATGAGTCCCATGAACACTGTCGAGGAATTCATCAAGCTGAAGGGCGTCACCATGTACTCATATTGAACGTAGCGACATCTGAAAGCCATCTTTGGTATATCCTCATCCCGTACTCACAACGGGTGATAGCCTGATCATAGATCAACCTTCGAGAACCATTGTGCCCCTCTCAACTGGCCAAAGAGGTCATTGATCCTCAGTCGTGGATACTGGTTCTTCAAGGTCACCTGATTCAAGTTTCGATAATCCACACATAGCCTCTTGCTCCCATCTGCCTTCTTAGCAAATAGCATTGGGGCCACCCGCGGTGAAACGCTGGGCCTCAGAAAGCCCTTCTCCTGCGTGTCTTCCAGCTACACCATCAGCTCACGAAGCTCTGCAGGAGCCATCCGATATGCTGATGCTGATATCAGTGTCATCCCGGGTTGCAAATCAATGCAGAAATATATCATTAGAAGGGGATGTAGTCTAGGGACATCCTCCGGAATGATGTACTCGTACTCAGCCAGTACTGCTGGAAACTAGAAACTCGTAACGTCTACTGTGCCAAAGGCTAGGCTAGACAACTGATGTGAAATCAGTTGCGTATTACTACACACGAATCTATCCTGCGATGCCTGGGTCTCTCTTTCACTGACAAAAGAGAACCTCGTTCCATCACTGCGGACACACCACACCCTTCACCTAAAACAGTCGATCTGGGTATGAACTGTGGATAACCAATCCATACCAATAACGACATCGTAAGTCCCTGACGCTACCACCAAGAGGTTCCAACCAAAACAGTCGCCTACAAGGTTAAGGTCTCACTATTTGCTATGGTGTGTGATATCTGAATCTTCTCTAGTAGGTGTTTCTAAGCATAAGGGTCGAGTCAATAGCTCAACTGCAATCTCAAGGTCTCAAACAAGATAAGCATCTAGAAAGGAATGACTAGAACATGTGTTTATCAGTACAATAGAAAAAGTAGAAAAGACACAAGTTGTAACTCTAATCATTCCGGGTGTACCAAGGTCATATGCCTCTACCACCTGTAGCTGTCCCTACCTCTATCCACCAGCTCCCTGAGCCTAGGGTGGACCTCCCGAGGGTGGTGGTAAAGGGTCAAAATGCCGACCACCTCCATCTTCTCTCCAAGATCCTCTATCATGTCTTCCGCCCCGCAGATCTTTCTACTCCACATGTTGCCTCTGCCTTGGTGGTCCATCCACTTCTCCCATGTTAGTAGTATGGAGGGTCGGACAATATTGAGTGAGATGTCCCTTCCATCACATGAGTAGTATCGCCTCTCTCGAGGCTGGATAGATGTTCCCTGTGAACCCTATATGACAGATCCCCTGTCCTGGGATCTCCTCTGAAAATGTCTCCCACTCCGGGGTCCCTGGTGTCAGCTCCCTGCTGCCGAGGTCTCTACTCCTGCTCACCCACTTCTGACAACTGCCGGCTGTCTCTGCTCTGCCAAGAATCTCTCAACCACCAAATCTTTCTCTAGCACCCCTTCATAATTATGAATGCTCATATGGATGATGCTAGATAAGATATCTCTACGCAAGCCCCGCTCATAAGTCTGAGTTTTGAAGTACAAATCTCTGACCATATACATCGTGTAATGCAAGAGGTCGGTAAACCTCGATGAATAGTCAGCCACCATTATGGTTTCTTGCTGGAGCTGGAGAATCTCCTGTATACATACTGATCTCAGGGTAACCAATGAAAACTCCTCTCGAAAGAGATTCTCAAACTCTAAACATGCAAGAGTCACCTTGTCGTGAGTCTGGAAAACCAAACTCCCCCATCGCCCTGCCGAGTCCTGCAGAGGGCTAGCAGACAGGACCACCATCTGGTCTGCTGGTGTCCTGAATAAACGGAATACTCTGGTCACTACCTCAAGCCAGTCCACTACTACTTGAGGGTCAGGATTGCCTCAAAACCTGAGTGGTCTCTGTATCTGAAAGTCATGGAGTGTGCTCAGCCTGCGCTCCTCCTCCACTGGTACAGCAGGCACTAAACACTGCTCCACTGGTGGTGGGAAGACTGGCACACCACCCGATGGTAAAACTAGGGGATCTGGTCCCTGAATCGAAGCTTCATCACTGAGGGGGTCATCCTCATGATTGAGATGCTGGATCCTAGTGGGAGCACATCACGGAGGAATCCTGTAAAGGAAAAACATTTGTCTCAGTTTGTGACTATATCTGGAGAGCTGACTCAAGAAGGACATGGAAACCACAACCCCTTCCTATATGATTCATGTAACATTATTTTTCACCTGAAACTAGTGTTCTCATGTTCTGAGTCGAAAATCATGTTATCAGAGTCCTGGAGTATGGATATGTTGGCCGCCTGCACCAACACTAGGGTCCGTGGCCTGAAAGCCAAACTCGAAACACTTAGCACTGTTTCCCCAAACCAACTCACAGACTCTCGGTCCTAAGGTAGAACCGACCACCTCTGATACCACTCTGTCATGACCCGTACTAGTGGGGCCTGATCCACAAATCCCCAATCCTGCCTCCAATAGGACATGGGATGGTGACTAGAACCGAGTAGGCATGCTACTAACATAGGAGGCACTGCCTAAAAACATGTACACATGCACACATGTCTCCATGCCCAAAAAAGCTGAAAAGTAAAAACTGCTAAAAGGACAAGATGCATGCATAAACTAAAACCCAAATAACAGAGTACGATAGGAATGTAATGTACAAGAATGTAAATCCCATGGCCAAAATTACAATCCCACCAAAAGAGAGTCTGGTACAAAGTCCAACTTGTAAAGAAAGGTGATGAGACTATAGCTTGTTGTCGTAGGAACAGACAATGGCCTATATGATCTCACCATATACCTTCCAGTCCTGGTTTGCCTAGAATACTATAAAAGGCTCACTCGTCTGCACAAGACACGACAAATGCGGGCAAAGCCCGTGCAGAGGTGAGTATAACAATAACCAGTAGGACACCCTGAAACGACAAAAGAATACAACAATGGAAATACCACAAAAGAAATGTACAGTCATCTTTACACAATATATGTATAAAAAAGATATAATAAGAATATCCAGATATACTCATGCACGATCAACTATCGAGAATACCACACCTAGGATCCAGCTCAAAGATTGCACTAATCATGTAACCGGGAGAACACACTCCTAGGTCTTAAGAGAGAGATACAATGTTCTCGTTCTAGGAGAACACACTCCACAAGTACGTTGAGAACATGATGCTCAGATGAGGATCATAACCAATTCATGGGGTGATTCTGACAACTCAGTCTGAGCTACTCTTCTATGTAGAGGATCGACGTCCGGGTAAAGTTGGTCATGTCGATACCATGAACTCTACCTAGGGTTCCAAATATTAATAGAGGATCCGGCTCTAATCTCATAGAAGGGATTTGAACAACTCTACTCAGGAAGTCTTGCCGAAGGGATCATACTTCAGTATGTAGGAAATGATTCCGAAAAACCCTCAGGAAGAAGACTATGGGGATGGACCCTAAGGAAACAAGTCCAATTCATAGAAGGATAATGGTTCAAGCCATGTAATATTTGTTACACAATGTGTAGTATGGTTACATTCCATTTTCCTTGACCCCGGGTACTTGTTTTGTAAATGGACCATGTCATCCGTTCAAGCATTGTAAAACTGAACTACACTACTTGTTGAAAAAGTACACGTCGTGTTCCTAACTCCGGGTACTGCCCGTGTAAACGGCCCGTGTCATTCGGCTTGTCAAATGTAAAGTAACTACACGACATGTAGAAGAAACATAGGTCATGTCCGAGCACCTGGGGCTTGCTCCGTGTATGCTAGACATGTGCCCGTACATGGTCTCCGCCAGTATGCCCGTGTACCAGCACTCGGGGTATCCCGTGTATCTCGCCGGGTCTGGCTGGGGAGGGGTATACACGGCGTGTCCATGGCCGTGTACCCTTCCTGTTTCCATGTACAACTAGAGTACACGCCATGTGGTCCGCTGACGAGCACATGTCTTGTATCCCATACTACATGGCGTGTAGTCAAGAAACTTCCAGAAATGCTGTCTTCTTCCTCGCACTTCAGTCGATCTTCCAAATCCCATTTCTCAGGTCTGTTTCCCGCGAAACTTAAGATCAAGCGTCTCCTTGACATCGTGATGTCTTATATAGGGTTTTTGGGCCTAGAATCAGCTTGACGAACAACATATTATCTTCGGATGGATATAAGCTCGATGAGCGATTACTCCCGAATCGCTTAGATCCGTCCGCTATCGTCGCATTCATAGTTCCATTGGTTCATCCCAATGTTGGGTCTATAATTCTCAGATAGTTACGCCATAGATCGGAGGTGTAATCGATCGTTTTTCTTATCCCATGAAAAATGAAGAATGCGCGCGAATAACGCGTGGAAAGAATCACCAAAATCGAACAAGAGGGACGAACCTCGATCATTGTTTGTGAGGATCCAGGTTCTTCTCCGTTAGATCAAAACCAAAACAACCTAAAAATCCCTACAAAAACCCATCCCACAAGAATGATCCATCCGCAGGCTAATCTATATGTGGATTATCCCATGTTCCTCGTGGAAATAAAAAATGGTTAAGGAAATAAAAAAAACATCCTACCTGGATCCATGACCTTCGTTGTCGAAGATCTGGTCGCCGCGTCGTCGTCATCAGTGAAGCACATCAAGAACACTGTCGCCACGTTGGGAGGTTTTCTCCAGAGATTTCCAGAGAATACGGTGAAATTCAGGGATATGGGAAATTGTAACCTAGATCCCCTGTGAAAACTCTATTTAAAAAGATAAGATATTTTGTCGTAACAAGCTTTAATAAAACATTTTGATTAAATTTTTTATTACGGTTACGTCCAAAAACCAAATTTCACCACCGACCTATGCCGGCTGATGTTAGGCCTTGCCTAAGGTAATATCGATGTTTTGAACGCAACGATGACCTCAGATTTCTGATCTGAGCACCTGTTCATGAGTTATTTATCTTTTGTAGGAAAACCACACGCTGGCGTAATTTAATTTTTAAATTAAATTCAAAATTTTGTTCCGGGCTCACCGTGCCTCAGAACTGCATGTTGTCTCAGAGCCTGGCCTCTAAATAATTCCCATAAAATATTAAAATAATACATGGAAAAAATCTTGGACATTACACAAAAATTTCTAATATAGGAGTTAAATTTGAAAAATTATTTATTATAGATCATTATAACTGATTGAAAATATTTTTCTTCAGATGATATAATCATATGTCTTGTAATGTATTTATAATAATTTTCAAATAATGAATAAAATGAAAAAGAATACAATATAATATCCCTTAGAAGTGTCTGTGATGTAGAATTAAATAACAATATCATTGGTGGAACTTGATGATTCTCAATTTATTATCATTAATTATATACTAAAAGGTCATCACAACAAATTGGGGTTCAAAAATGCCATACAGGATTATCCATTAAACGTATTTGGATCAATTAAATGATTTTATGCAACATAGAACTTTTTATATGATGTTTACAATAAGGCTTCATTTATCATTAACTTCTTTATAATATAACTCAATTATATAAGAAAAATTTACCAACATTAGATATTCAAATTTTCTAAAGTTTCCTCCAGTAATACATTCGCTAAAAATTATTTATTATTTATAGCATAGATTTTCTAGGAATACATGATCATAAATCTAATGAGGGTAAATTTATTTAGTACAAAAAATCATTTAATATTTATATATCCATTATTAAGATATATATGATCATAGAAGTGTCAATTCACATCATCATACCTGAAATGTTTTCTTAATAGCATTATCCAATAGATGATGAAGATGAAATATACCTTTTCACAGTAAGAACAACATTATGTTATATATAAATTAATGATGTTCAAGAACCCACATAATCTCCATTACCAAGAAAATATGAAAAATTAGAATACCCTCTGCATGACAATATTTCCGGTGAATTACACTTTGGAACACACGTTTGAAGGTTGACAATAAAGGATATTAAAAATGATGGGTTTCCCAATAATATTTGACCTAAACCCCATGATGATGTTATTAATGATATGAAATTAATTCACGAAATAATTATTGAGTTCAAAAAATATCCAATTGAAAAAATAATTACACCAATGTAATTACTTAATAATCAATCAATTATTATCTCATAGTTTGATTTTGGTATAAAACATGTCAAAAAAATAATCATAAGTAATAAGGATAGAACAGTTCATAATGGATGCAATCAGTAATAATTTATTGATTTTGATGAAACCAATTCACCCATTGAATAAACATAATCCATTGGAATGTTTTTGGTATTTGCTGCTCCTATTAACTTTGAACAATTTCAAATAAATGAAAAAAGTGATTTTAGAAATATATTTATTTAAAAAACTAATTTTTTTATCAGAATCCTATTTTTTAGAATAAAAGAATATCCCAATAAACCAATGATATTAATGAATTAAAACAGTTCTCATGGACTTATTACTAAATGATTATTTTTAATCAAAGTACATTAAAATTAGAAAATATGGTTATACTATTACTCTGAAAAAAAATTTAAAATAAATTAATAATTATTAAAAATTATGTTGATTATGATATTTTTTTCCAACTAGAACATATATTGTAAATGAATCCTCAATTTTAATTAATAATGATTTCTAAATTATATTTCTTGGAGAAATCAAATCCATATTGATAGATAAAATTTTCCTAATATCCAAATGATCATTTTAAAAGGAAAGATAAGATAATAATTTTTTTTCAAATTAAGTTTCAAATGGATCATGATATGTATATTACAACACCCATGGATACAATTTATATGACAATATTGGATGATGCACATAATTTATTTGAAGAGAATTGTGTTGAAAAAAATCCATTTCACTTATTATGGTTGTAGAAAAATACATAAAAAATGGGAGTCAATTCACCTAATTAATAATGACGATACATAAATTCATTAAAATTGTGTGTATTATTGATCAAATTAGTGTAATGTGTTACAACACTAGTATTTTTATTATCCATAGGAATCCTATCATATTCTTTTAATATGTACATTCATTGGAGACACCATTTTCCTACATATGACATAGAAAAATGTTATATGGTTGTTTCCATCATTAGATCCAAACTTCAACATAACAATATTCTCACTAAAAGGCTCCCCCCCTTGATCATTTGGATTTGTTAAATGTGTGTTGGGTATGATTATATTTTCAATCTTATAAATTTACATATGAATTCTTGATACTATCATTCAATTTTTTTAAATAATAACAAAAATGTATTCCAAATTTAAATTTCTTATTATGGTTTTAAATGATGATTTTTTAAATTCGTATAATAATATTTTTATTTTCCATTGAATTTAATAATTCATGTAAAAACATTAAGTTTCATAAATATACTTTGGGATGCGGTTCTGGAGAGTATTAAAATAGGGGTTTTACCTCTAAAAGTGTTAGGTTCCATTTTAATGTGATCATCCCCCTTTGGGACAAGTAGTGATCCTTCACATCACACCTCATTTTACACTTTTGAGGAACATTATATGGTTATTAAAATTATCTTTGTTAATAATTCATAATATATTGTGTTTTGATTCATAAAAGTATGTTTTGATTATCCTTCTTAAAAATTACCTTATTAATATTTATGTGAATTTTTTTAGTTTTTCCATTAGATATGTATATTTAAAATTCATTATTTTTGTGACAGATAAAATCATTAATAATTAAATGATACTAGGAGAGGAATTTTATTGAATTTTTTTTTCTAAAAAATTACTTTTAAGATATTTTTAATATTATTAACGAATATTTATTTATTTAAGGGCTATATATTAAAACAAAACTCATTTTTTCATTTATCCCACTGTTTATTGAAAATAAATTTTTATTAATTTGTAGATTTTGAATTTTTCAATATCGATTTTCACTCTCACTAAAAATTTCATTAATTATGAATTATAAAGATTTAATTTTCTATATTTAAATTTTTTACTATAACATATTTTATGATTTATTTTGGAAATTGAAATTGGGGGGGGGGGATCATCAGATATCTATTATTTATAAAAATATGTGATATTATTTTTCACTCTATATTTTTAATATGTTTTTAATTTTATGGAGTAATGAGTGATCTTATGGGGGTGAAATGAATTATAATATGGGGGAGAAATGACATTGTCTTAATGTCGGTAGAAAAATCATAAGGCAATAATTTTATTAATATAATTATATTGTCCATTTAGTAAAGTGTTTTGTAATATCTAAAATAGTATATAGTTATACATTCCACAATAGAATTGGTTTAATGATCATGAAATACCATTTAATGTATCTGATGATATCTATTCTGTTTTTAGATAATTAATGGATATTTATTAGTGGAGGATCATCATAATATATTGTTTATATCATGAATAAACCTTGATGAATACTTATTAATGAATTAATGTACATTTTGAACTCATGAAGTTATTTACCCAGATATATTGAAGGAATTGAATGATTCTTGATATGGAATAATTAAGGAATATAGCTAGAAAAAATAACTGATAGTGCGAACTAGTGTCACTAGACATACATGGCTTCTGAATGTTGACTCCAACAATTTATGACTCCACCAAACAATAAAAATATATAAAAAATAACTATATTATTGATGTTATTAGTTCTAATTTAGTCTTAGATGTAGTAAAAACTAGTCGGTGTGATTATCTAACACGCAGGTGGTGGTGATCTCGAACATTTCGATGAGTATTAAATGTTGGAAAATTGATTATCTTAGCTGAGTATTTCACTAATTTGATCCCTGACTTCACTAGAACCAATGAAGAAAATAAACAGACTCATTTGGGACGATTTATAACTATAATCCATATCCATGTGAAAAGGAAATGTTAAAAAATGGAAATTTCCCTCGTCTACATTCAATTCCAAACTACTCTATATTTGAAATCGATAGTGTGATCCTATTTTGAAATATGATTCAATCCTACAACATTAATATAATATTACTGTAATTTTTATGTTTAATTTGAATAAATTTATACCATTACTCAATAATATTTTTTCTAGAAATCCCAAAATTATTTCCTCATTTTTATATTTTATTTGGCACTAGGTTTTAAAATGGGGGACTCTGGTTTCTTTTTGAAACTACTCAATGGAAAGGGATTAATTCTCCTTTAATTTTCATGATAAAACTACAAAAAATATTCCTTTGATTATATTCTGATATTAGTATTTAAAAAATTGATAATTAATATATTTTTGTTATCTTGGATCCCAATAATTTTAATGGATTAACAAAATAAACCATCAATTAATTTGGGTTGGATATATAGGGTTTCATCATATAATTTTTATGAACTCGCTTATCAAATCATTTACATTATTTTACTAATTATTTATTTTTTAGTAATATTGTGAAAATATTTTCATACATCAATACACTCATTCATTAAAATTATGAATCACTTTGTGTTATATATTTTTGATTTTATAATAATTTATTATTTTTCTATTATGATTACAACTTTATTTTACATGTATCATTTTTTTATATTAATAACGTAAAAATGTTTTTATAAATATCAACCCATCAAAATATGGATTCGTTATACATTAATTTTAGTTATTTGGTTGATTTTTTTTATTTAAACTCTCTAACATACATTATGTACCCTATATACATATATGTTGTATAAAATTGATCTTTTTTTTATTTTTTCACAAATTATTTGTTTTTAATCACTATAAATTATTATATATTCTAAATAATTGACATATATATCATGAAATGTTTTCTTGTGAATGGATTTTTCAAATATCTATATTACCTCCCAATGGGCCACAATTGTTTTGATCCCTAATTATGGTCAAAATTATTTCTATTATAAGACAAAATGTCTACCATTAGTAAATATATATGTCATACTATATGTAATATATTTAATCATTTTCATATTCAAACTATTAAAAATATTGTAAAATGAACAACAGATGGTATTTCAAATTTTTGAATTACATGTTAATGTAATAAATGCCCTGTAATTTAATTTATAAAAAAATGAATGTGATAAATTTTCTTAAATTAATACCTGATCAAGAGGTATGGAATATCATAGAATATACCCATGATGGAAGAAAAAGAGAAATATAAAATATTATACATGTACAAATGATACATTATTATTTTTTATGCATCCAAATAAATATATTACTAAAACGTATAAAAAATATGATTAATTTTTTAATGGTTTAAATTAACAGTGTGAAACACTTCTTATATTTTCTATATATAATAAAATTCATTAGGTTTTTATAAGAAAAAAGGAACCCAAAGTAAACTCTTCCTTAAATCTAATGTCCCAATGAACATGGAGGATTAGGAGTTCATCATATCTCTCATGACATATAAAATAACCATGAAAATAAAAGATGAAGTTTTGTATAGGGATATTAATGAAAATTTAATGTTAATATATTTTAAGGTAACATATGATGTAAAATATGGAGGAAAATCGATATTTTTTTATATGAAGATGAAAAAGTACATGAAAATTAAATGATATATAAAACTTTTTAGCAATGAAAATGTTGTAATTGAATTTATGTGATTAATTTTGAAATAGAATAGTCCAATAATGATCAATTTTCCCTTTTACAAGAACAATTTTAAGTACACATGGAAAAATAATAATGTACTAATTGATTAAAAATGAGTTCTTTTGAGGATTCATTATTTTAATCTAATTCCATTTATGAATTTTCTACGTTAGTTGATGTGACACATATTCCATGGGATTTAAGATAAATGTTTTATATTTTCCTTTTTCATCATAGTTTCTATCAAGGGTTGACTCACTTGAGGAACATCAATGATGTCTTATCACCACTCTCAAATTCACATTTACTAGATTTTTTTACTATGTTATTTAAACGATTATTTTATTATGAATTAAATGATAAGGAAAACAAAACAATACATACATGTAATGTATAATAATTATGGGGATTATGTTATTTAGATATTGAAATTTGGTTTATAGTTTCATCATTATTTATATTTTTATGTTTTAAATTATATTTTTTAGTTGGATATTTAAATGTCCTTATTTAACTAAAAATATTTTATTTTTTGTTGTGAAATTTATAATTACAAAGAAAACAATACCCCACCACATCCTATAATAAAGGGTAGTGACACACCTCAACAAACAGTGTGGTTCCTTATATGAATCATCTACATCGTATGTGGATTCATTTATTAAACCTATCAACTCCAACAAATCGCAATGTAGTCTTCAACTAAAGGGATTGGAATTAATTAAGAAAAAAGAAAATGAACTTATTTTCGGAACCCTTTAATAGTGAAGAAAATGGCACCATATTTATTCACTAATAATCAACACCAATAGATTGAAAATATTGATAAAATAAAGTATATAATTATGGAACACCTGGTCCCCACTAAGGGCATTCCTCGGAGCGACCTGCCATTATCAGGAGTAAGTGGTCTGTTGGTGTATGAAATGAAAGATGGAAAAAAATAATTGTATGGGGAGTGTGAGAGAAATAATGAGAATAATAATAAATATAATATAAACTAAAATAGGGATGAATAGGTAATTAATTAAAGGAAGAAGAAGAAAATAAAATTAATGAATAATAATAATAATAAAATGTGAAGAGAATAGGGTGTAAACATAAATTATAAAACTGAAGATAACTAAAAAATAAAATAAATGAAATTAAAAAAATATATAATGAATAGGGGAAATAATATAAGTGAATGTAAAACAATAATTTATCCAAGAGATATCCTCAAATGATCTCTCATCCAGAGGGATGGCTCCCTTGGTTGTGGGAAATAACACAAATTTGTAGAGGTAAAATTTTCCACTATAATTCATTTTCCCATATATTTATTCTCAATTATTTAAAAATAAATCAATGTATTTATCATTATTAATATTTTAATTAGTAATGGATATTGATATTTTCATATAATAATCATACTAACTAACAGTGTTCTAGGATGATCTAGTGGGAAGCCCCCACATGTCTATGGTGTGCATCAGAACCACATAGAGAAATGGAAGTAGTGGTGAAAAAACAGAGCTAAAGTAACCCCCTATAATTCATGTAGTCTTACTATTGTCTAGATACAGTAAAATGGGATTATGGGAGTTCAGATGAAGTCTAAAAGATGTTCCATTGGGGATTAGTTCCCTAGTAATGGGTAACATATTGACCTCATACATCCTGATGGTTTTCCTAGATGTGTCCACAACAATTTCAAATGGCATGGTAATGGTGTTGAGTGGTGGAGTTGAGGGAGATTAGAAATATTTTCTATACGAATGGGGGTGTATGTGATTTGAGGTGGCATGATTACATTTTTTTAAAAATAAATAGTACCCCCAATTTTGTCTTTCCCACATTATATATGATAATAAAGGATGTTTTTATTACAATCTATTATTTCCTCGCCTCTAAAGCCCACTATGGGGTGGGATCCTAGTTACACACACACACACCCTTAATATTAGGAAACACTATCAAATGAATCCCATGGGACCTCAGGACCCACCTACAATCATGGTCTCAATCTTTTTGGAATGTATGGGCTCCCCAGTGGATGGTGTGTCTAGATGGGTCATGGTGATCTAGATAAATGGATAGATAGACAGACATGGCTAATATTTTAACACAATAATTATGAAAATACATTTGTAAAATTTCAAAAATAAATTTAAAATATATTTATGAATTTAAAATCTAAAAATTTATTTTTTTCAATCCATTTTAATTACACATAGATATATACCCTCATTTAATATAAATAAATAATTACAAGTTTACTTCGATTTAATACCACTAATAATTATTAAGGAAACACTAAAAATTATTCATGAAAATTGATTATATCAAATACCCAAAACATACACAAATTTTTTCCTCATGCATTAAATCTCAATATTGAACATAATAGGGAACCAATGATTGTAATATTGATATTTAATATTAAAAAACATCATTATTAAAAATATAAAAATAAATTTCCAAATTCCATATAAATTAATTAAATCAATTTCATCCCATTCAATGAAATACACTATCCATGTATGTTGCATTAACCATTCTAGAAATGGTGGAACCTCTAATTTCATAAATTCATGTACGTCAATTTATTATTATTAACTAGACCAAATCATGATTTACCTTTCCTGAACCTTTACTCTCATCATGCATGGAGAAAATTCATGTACAATTATTCACAAACAATGATAAAAATATCCTTTTCCATTTTATTTCATGAGAACAATAATCTACACCTTTTATGGGAACATTTATGAAAAAATCTTGAGGGTTTATTAATCATTTCTCTAAT
Source organism: Viscum album (assembly GCA_963277665.1). Taxonomy (NCBI): domain Eukaryota; kingdom Viridiplantae; phylum Streptophyta; class Magnoliopsida; order Santalales; family Viscaceae; genus Viscum; species Viscum album. Next base: position 1,456,064,874 of record OY728120.1, read on the forward strand.
TAACATTAGTCTTAAGGTAGGCATTTATTTATATTAAAAAAATTCGGCTCATGGAAGAGCGTTGTCTCCAAATTATAATCCATGGTATCAAAATTAACCGCTCAAGGGAATTATATGATAGAATTCACAACACCTACTTCCAAAAATAAAATAGAGTTAATTATTATTTATTGAATAATTAATTATTACACTCTAAATTGATTTTCTCAATTTGTATACTTTTTATTCAACCTTGTGTTTTAAAATTTTTTATTCACTTTTAAATGATACAGGGGGAGTGGATCTGAAATCAACCACTTAACAATATATGAAAAGTCATCATTCATTTAATGGAAATTTTTTATCTAAACCAATCAAAATACATTTATATATTTTCATTTTTAACTAGAACATTAAATAATAATTAATAATGAGTAAATAAAAAATATATCTCAATACATAAAATTAAGAAAACTGGCACAAATTCCTTTTATATAGTGAATCCCTTTCAACATGAATTCTTTACCCTTACTATTATTCCTTAAATTATTATTAAAATACAATGTGGATTGTATGAATGAATGAAAAGGTTATTAAAATATAGACCATCCCAAACAAGGTCTTTATGCTCTGTTTTTGCAAAACTATGAGAAATGTTTTATGTTGTCTCATTTATAATGGAATATAAGATTATTCCTCTGTCATTTAATTTTTTTTAATATCACTTGCTTTGAAAAGTAACAATACATTTTTTATAATGTTCCATGACCCAATGTGACTCACCAAATATTCATAGGATTAAATAGGTCATTGATATTCTAGAATAATCATTGTAATAGTACATATAATTTGAATAATTCACTCATGGATTGATTAATAATACAAATTCAATCAACAAAATGTATATAAAATAAATGAATGAAAAAAACTGTTTTTAATTTTCATTTACATGAACAAAAAATTACGTCAAATCATGATTCATCAATTTAGTATATGTGGTTCACATTAATTATTAATTTATCTATCTTATTTATTAATTAAAATTATAATCAAAGTCAATAACAATGAATAATAGGGTTCCTTGGAAAATGATGTCTCTTTGATAAAATATGTAAATACTAATTTGAAATCTAATGTATGATCATTGATGATTAAATCTCAAATCAAATATATAGAAAGAATTATGGACATAAAAGATTAACATTAATATTTAACACTCATTTATTATGAATATTTAGTCATAATCCACAGATGTTTTTAGGATTAAATGTTCTATGATAGATGTACATTAGATAATATATCAATTAAGCACATAGATTTTTTCAATAATGATTAAAAATATAATGGATTTATGTTTTATGATAAACCAATCCTACTTAATGAAATTGAAAATAAATATAATTTTTATAAAAAATAATTCTTTTAATCACCCAAGATGGCCCTATAATTTTTTTACCTCTATAAAGAAAGTACCAACTATAATCTAGTGATTTATGGTGTGTGTGTATTCTTAGATTTGATCTGCCAAATATGGCCTTTCCATGGTTTCAAATATTATTTATTGTTGGGGAGTCTATGTGTATTGTATCCAAAATCCACCACCTTCACAATAAGTTATAACATGAACGGTGTCAGTAAGATGTTATATGGATCATCCTCATTCTTTTATGATACTTGTAATACAACCTCTTCCTTGTCTAATGATTTCATTATATGAGTTGTATTGATTTTTATTTAATGAGAAATATTATATCATATATTTATGGTATTGAATTTAAATATGATGAATGAATATAGGAATTATCAAATTCATATTAGGAAGCCTCTATTTTTTCCATTGGTAGGTTTACTAGGCTCTCCTCATGGGATTTTTCTACTCTATGATAAAATAAATCAAGGAGAACTATATCTTCCTCAATAGTTTCATGTCCTTAATATTCATAATATTATAAAGATAATCATGAATTTTATGATTTTACAAATAAACATACATGGAAATACTAATCAATTCAGATTGAAAAAATAAAAATAAATAATTTTTAATTGAATATCTATTCGTTCAATTTGATGAGTTTTAGTATCCATCTTAGTGAAAATTGTCTCCTGAATATAGATATCAATGTATAGTTGTAGGTAGTAGGGATCCTCCATCTTTTTATCAAATTTTAATTCATGCATGTGATGTTATTCAATAGGTGGGGGCATATGCACATGTTCTGAATATTATACTCTATAGAATATATGTTCACTTTTAATTTCATTATATTCCCAAACACTCCAAAATTGACCTTGATATTAGTGACATATCATTTTCTCATCCTAATATAAATGATCATCATCAATAACTATCTCTACAGGGTATACTTGGAAATATCTCTTAAAATATAGGGGCTGCCGATACTCATCATGTCTGGCATCAACATCAAGGATATATTTATAAAACTAATGAATGACTAAGTTCTCATCCTCTATTTCTAGTTCAGGTTTCATGCGGTAATCCTGGTCTATTTGCTCCATTTTTCTACTCATAAACACTATTATTATTTCAATGATTTAAATCCACTCATTTAATAAATTAAATATCTTCATTTTATTCCTATTTATTCTCCCCAAAGTAATTCGACCATTGATATAAATATTTAATGTTTTTATACATCATTCGAATTTTTTTAAAATAATTTTTATAAATGTATTGAAAATAAATATTTAATGAATAAATTAAAAATATAGAGGAATACTAATTGGATCCCTATATGTGGCATGAGTTTTAACATCAAACCTATTACACGTTTATAGAAAATAACTTTTATTTGTTTTCTTATTGAAAAACAATGGGTAACTAGGTTCATCTATCTTGGGAAACACAACCAATTTCCACTAAAAAATTGAAATTTAATTAAATAGTATGATTTTAAATCATATTATTTTATAAAAAAGAATATTAATTTTATTATCTAAAGTAATGATGTGAAAAAAAACTATTTTTTCATGAAATAACGAATGTAGTCAAAAAATTAATTATCTAGCATTTATTGTTTGGTTTCAAATTCCGTAATTAATCTTTTTTGGTATATTTTAAATTCAATTTGGTTGTTCATCCATGAAATTTTATTCCTGAAATTCTATTCATTAATTTATTGGTTATGAAAATTAATATTCCAAAGAAAACTATATTTGCAGCATTTCCTATAATTAAGGTTGATGACACATTATAGCCATAATTTGGTCATATTCTAGTACCTTAGTCCCTCGAATTTCATTTAATAAATTTAATGGGTTAACTCCACCATATAGAAAATATTTTCCCAATAGAATGGATAAGAAATATTAATTAATATAATTTTAAAGATTATTAGATCCCTTTTATTATGGAAACCTCAAGTCCAATAAATTTCAGTTTTAATCACTATAAAAAGATTCAAAATATTAATAAAAAACAATATGGAATCCATGAACACATGATCCTCCGCCAAGTCCAATCCTTTCTTTATTCTCCCACGATCAGGACTTAGCAGTACATAAATGAATAATGGATAAAATAGTATAACCTAAAAATGTAATGGGATGACGTATTATGGGAGAAAATTAATGAGAAGAATGAGATATATAAAATAAAAACAATATATGTAGAAGATAATAAACATGAAATAATAAGAAATATAATATATGAAGAGAAAAAATTGAACACTTATATTATGTAGAATTATTTTAATTAAAAATAAATTAATAGAAAATATATTAAAATATAAAATGATTGAATGAAATAAAATAAATGAAAATTATTAAAAAAGGAGGTATCATGAGGTCTCTCCTAATCACTCGTCCATCAGTAAATATCCCATTGAAATGGGAGATAACCCATACATAAAGTTGGATATTTTCCCTAATATTTAGTTCCCTTATTTCATTATTCACAACGATTTCAAATTATAAAAATAGATATTTTTAGGATTTGAATTTTTATACTCCACAGATATCATGTGCATCTTATTTTGAGTATAGATGAAAATAGTGATATATGATGATCTAGTGGGGTGAACTCTACATGTGCATTAGGTGAATGTGAACCAAATGGTGACAAGGATTTTATTGTGAAATTGAATTGGTGAAGGGAAATAACTCCATGTCCTCTTGGTCATCATGCCTTTATATTGGTTGTATGCTTCTAAATAAGAATATTGTAGGTCTTCCAAGGTCACATTTATTTTCCTTTAGTGATTGTGGAATCAAAAAAGGGTACCAGATTGTGATTGAGTGTCCAGGAGGTCATCTATAGAATTTATCAATGATTGCATAATGTGGTAGGCAAGTGTCCTATGGTAGTGTAGGAAGAGAGTGGTGGAATGTTATATCTAATAGGGGTGGCATAATGTTTAGTGGCATGATAATATTTTGATTAGGATGAATATTACCCTTATAATTCTTCATCAAACAATTGATATGTCAATTTAAGCAAGGTTTTTTGTTTAAAAACCCTTAAAGTACTTGTATTAGATGCAAATTCTATGGTGGGATCCCGATTAAGTATACATACTCATATTATTAGGTGTCGCTGACCGATGTAGCCTTTCCATGATTAGGACCACAATATGCTAGGAGGGTCCTTCCAACGACCTCACATCTAAATGCTCATGTGGTATCACCATTGGAGATAATTGTTGGATAGCTCCGGGTGATATGGCTATGTTTCAAACTATCCACGATTCAGGGCTAATAATTCTTATATAACCTTAAACCTAAAAATTATTAAAATATATTATAGAATATCCACAAAAGTTTTTCAAATATTGAAAAATATATAAAATAACATTTTTATGTTTTTAATCTATTTTGATTACCTATTGGTATATTACCACATTTGAAATATATAAATTATCTTATGAGATTTTCATTTGAAAATGTATTGTAAATATTTATAAAATACTTAAAATCAACTGAGAAAAATGAGTTAGTTATGCCTTAGGGTAGTTATCAAGGATAATTCTCAAGAGGGAAAAGGAAAAAAGATACATGTTCATAGACTATGGCTTATCGAGTCACATATTTGTTGATCATTTATAATTATCATATACTATAAATATAAATGGAGGGAAAGTCACATTTTTGTGTTGATTCATAAAGACAAATCACTTGAATTAGAATGACACATTTCTCTTACTTTACATTAATTAGAAATATTTAATTTTTTAGGGATTAAATAATAATTTAAATTTTTTACTCAATTATTGGAGAGGTTTTAAATTATTTTTTGACAATTATTGTTTAAAATTTATATTAAATAAATTTATTTACCATATCTCCTTTTAAAAAATAATATATAATTATTTTTTTAATATTTTTAATTTCATGAAATTAATTGAATTAGTTCCCAATATATTTAATGTTATCTTCAGTATCATATCATTTTTCTTTGAAACATTTAGTCCCTTTTCATTCTCAACTATAATTTATAAGTTCGAAATAAAATTCTTCATGAATGAAAACAAATATTATGATCCTTGCTTACAGGGTAAGACAACCAAATATTCCTAAAAATGTAAAAATGTATATTCCTTTACTAAATAATTTTATCTATTTTATAGATACATTTTTATACCAAATCAAAACTCTATCTAATGTGGTCAATACAACAATATTGTAATAATTGATGATCATAGTATTGTTACCCGGTTTTTCGTCCAATGTCATAAAAATGAGGCATATGTTTACATGATGAACATTAATAAGATAGAAAAAATGAAAAATATTTATATATAGATATCCAATAAAATTTACCATGGTGGAGAATTTATTAATAATATAATTGGGGACAATTAGGCTTTTTAATGTTATCATATTTCCTTGTCTTCTCTAAGAATATGGTTTTTGAAAGATTAATATGGCCTTATAAAAAACATATAAGACTATATTGAATGAGTTTAAGATACATAAAATCATTTAGAATTAGGAGTTAAATACATATTTTATAATCATAATCGTGTTATCATAAGATATATATTTGTATAAACCATATATAACGTTTGAAATAAGATATTCATAAGGACAGTTTCATTAGATATTATTGTATTAAAGTCATTAATATTAATAATAAATACAATGATTGTATTGGAAACTAAAATATGATGACAGTATCCTTGTTGGGGATTCAAAATTATCATACTAATATTGAGTCTATAATAAAAAGGCCAATACTGTAGAAGTTAAAATTAAAAATAATTTAGTAAATGATGATGTTTACTATGCTAGATGTTTATTACCTATAATTGTAAATTCTAATGAAAATGAAAATTTTATATAACCCACTTCTACTACATTACCCAAATCATTGGTAGAAACCAAATACCACTACAATGGGAATGTTTTTGGGGAAAAAAATCTTTAAATCATAATAGTTGGTGAGTCATAAATAATGTTAAATATCAGGACTTTACCTCTCACCATAAACATCAATTATATTATGATATATTCAATAATCATAATTGGATACATTTCATTCTAGATGATTTAAAAAAAATTCATAATACATACAATTATACGATTAGGGAATAACACGATAAACATTTAATAAATGTAACGAAGAGGTATTAAAAAACACAATAAATAATTAAAAATCAAATATAAATTTTATCTAATTGTATAATATTGAATAATGTATTAATTATTGTCATGAAATTTCTTCTATTTCACAACTAGAATCTGTTTGAATCATTATTTCATTTTCTAGTCACATTAATTTCAAACTACTTAAAATGGATGTCAAAATTTGTTTGCAAAATGATTTTATTTTTCAAATTGCATTTATATGAAAACCTGATTGTTTTGGAAATAAATATTTATTTGTTCATGTATTCATGATAAAAAAATCGTATTTATGACTAAAATAAGGCTGAAAAATATATATGAAAGTTAATAGTCATTTATTTTATCTATTTATTGTAGAATGGGATTAGGATATTCAAACCTATTTTAATAAACTATTTCAAAAGATTTAAAATTTTTCCTAATTAATTTTCATCATGATATGTTATATTCAAGATAATAAAAATTTTCAATGATTTTTATGATTTCATGAATAATGACTTTTAAATTATTTTTATGAGTGAATCAAAATTCTACATTTGTTTTCAAATTTCCCAAAATATTGATGGATCTTTTTAAAGTATATTAAATACACTAATGAACAACTATAGATTTTTTTAATAGATCATGATATGAAAATTATAACACCCAATAGTAAAACTTGTACGCAAACACTGGTTGAGAGGGTAAACTAGTTTATAAAAAGGTATATATAATTAAGATTTGATGTACACCTTAACTTAATACAGTGTGAACAAAAATCAAGTTTAATGTAATTTTTTTCTAATTTTCTATAAATTCCAATGTAATCTTATTTTAGAAACCTCAAAAGATTTTTATGTTATTTAAAATGAACTAAAAATCAGGGATTATATTTTTCATATGACACATATTTTGATAACACAGGATTTTCAAATTCAAAATTTTGGGGATTCTAACAAGTTTGAAATAGTACTTATGTGACATTCAAAATTTTAGTAAAATCAAATTTCTATTTTAATAACAAGAAGAAGTAAATATATATTTTTCATTCTGTAGTTAAAAAAACAGATTCTCAGAGTGTTTTCACATCTGTAATATATGTTCAACAAAAAATCGATTAAAATTGAAATACATGTGATCGCATCCCAATAAACTATGACAACACTATAGAAATATTTATCTTTAAAATTATTATCCATAATTCTCACAATAATAATATTTATTTGTGAAAATATTTTTTTGATATCACATTCAAAAGGTGATATCATTCCTGGAATTATTTTCCCAAACCATAAACTTATTGAATACAATAGAAAACCCCCTCATCATGATGTATTTTAATTTTTTACTGGTATGTTTTTTATTGTTTTGTTCTAATACCTATATATTATCCAAGGAGATTATGATATTTTATATCAATTTGTTTTAAAAAAATTAACATTTACATAAGAAATTATATTTTTTATAAATGATTTAAAGTATGAAAAATTATTTTAATCCTTTAATAATTTTGTAAATATCTAGTGATTGTGTTTATCAAAGGAAACAATTAATATCAAAAAATAAAAAAGTGGATGTGGTTGTAGAAAAAATTCTCAAAGATGTTATTACTTAATAATGGATTGATTAATTAATTATTTGATCGTATTCATGGGAATGGTTAATAGACATTTAATACAATCCTATTTTGATACTCTCGTGGATAATTCTATGATTTACAAAAAATATTAATGGTAAAAGTTAGTAATGGAATTTTTCAGTCTCTAAATTTTATTTTCATAGAATTTATTGAAATATTTAGTAATATATAATTCATAATTTTTTAAATTTGGTAATTTTATCTTCTTATTTAAAATGGATTATTTGAATAGAATTTAACATTGTTAATAGGGAAATAATTATATAACAGATGATATTTTTTTGAACTGTTCTTATATATATATATCTATATATTACATACCAATAGATATTTTCCAAAACATTTTAAAAAATTTAATTTATATCATCAGTGTATTTTAATATAATTTTTCCTCATTTATCAAGGGATGTATGAAAATTATAAATTTCTATATTTTATGTATTTTAAATTTTTTAATGTTCATTTTGTCAGTTTTAAAATAACATTAATGATAAAAAATTTATTTTTAAAATTTTTCCTATTTTTTAAACGTTCATTTTTTATTGGTTTAGAAAATTACATAGGGGTTGAATCATTGAAATATGTTATTTGATATCTGGGAGTACTGAAGGACCATGTAATGGAAAAATGACAGATATTATTAGGGGGAAATGATGTTTTTTCTATGTGCAGGAAAATATTATCCTGCACTTTTTTTATATTCTTGTTATGTTAGTATTTTATTCTTGTGTTTTTTGGTAATAAAATTGTGGAATATTATTAATCTTCTCACATTATTCATGTATGGATGATTATAAATAGTCATGATAGTACCTAACATGGTCATTTGAGTTAATAGAAATTGAAGGGACCTTGGTTGTTAGAGGATAATAATGAGAACATCCAAGTATATTAAGGTCATATTGAATTATACTAATTTATGTATCGATGGAAGAGATTAACTTCATGATTTATATTCCTAGATCTATTTATGTTATTTAAAATAGGATGATATTCTAATTTCTTGTACTCTTTGAAGAAAATATCATATTCTATATAAAATAGTTCTATTGACCATCCAAAGGTTTGGAATGTTCCATCTCATCAACATGGAGTCCAAATCATTTGTAATATATTAAATTAGAGCCAATTTAGTCTCATGTGTGTCATCATCTTATCAGTGTAGTCATCTAACAATCCATTGGTGGTGATCTTGAACCATACACAGAGCATTAAATAATTGTGAACAGGTCAAGGTATATAACATTAATGACTTGTATTGGTTCCAAACATCTCTAGAACATATTAATTTGTTATGTCATCCCTTTGTGAGTCTTATAATCACACCTTCTCAGCTAATTGATACTGAAATGTTCAATGAATATTAATGTATATATGTTTTATGATAGGGTTTTCTATTAAAAATTTCTACGAGTAAGTCTACATTGTCCCAACTGTTGAAAAGGTATTTTTGTTTCTCAAATTCCAATATTTATTAAAATAAAAATAAAAATATATTTTAATTATAAGATGCACAACATTTTATATTAAATCAATTTTACCCTTTATCAGGACATCATAAGGGAAATGAATAGATTTTATTGATTTCATAACATGGGTCATGCCCTTGGTGAGATATAAGGCTTGTTTGTATTGAACATATGGTCAAGGAATCCATTTATGGGTTTATTTAATTAAAACAAATAACAATAATATCAAAATAATGTAACCTATAAAAATTCAATAAGTACATAATTATCACAATTTGAATGGGTATTAATATAACCCTAGTAGTATTTTAGGGGAGAATTCAGTGTTGTTCATTGGTATATCAGTCTGAAAAATGATGTGTGATTAGATAAATAAAGATCACAATAAAGTGAATATAAGTGACATTCTCATTGATCGAAAACTCATTCTTCATCAACGATTGATCTAAAATAATGTAGGGATCATCAATTTTATCTTATTCAATTTTTTTTAAAAATATTGAGAAAGGATTATTAAATTTTTTTCTAAATCTCTATTTAGATATCATTTGAATGATCCTATCTAGAAAGAATAAATTGTTAATTAATGTTAATTAATCTTTATTCCATGTAATCACACTAGATATCCAGTTTACATAATCATTGGTTGACATCTCTTAGACATTGATTGTAACACATTTTCTTTTATTCTTTTCCCCCCCCAATTATATTCATTCATTGTTTTCCAAACATGGGGTCAATATTTGAAATGTAGGATGTATGTTTAATCTTGATAGAACTATTAGAATCATGTGTTTTTTTAAATATTGTAGTGGTGATGATTTGTAGATGGATCATGATGATTTGCAGGTCACATATTATAGATTTGGTACATAGTGTAGATATCATAATCGATGGAACTATGGGATGTATGATGAGCATCATGTTGACGGATGAATTATAATTTATTAATACCGAACTAAAAAAATATATGGATGATGAAGACCTTGTCAAACATTTGGGGGATAAGCACTATGATTAATGGCGATGAGAATGGATCTGGGAACTTCCTCAAGGAACTACATATTCATGGTATAACTTGACACCATTTCATGTAATACAGATGAAAACTCACTTTTTACACCAATTTTAGTTCTATTAATGTTTTATTGATTTGTTAATGATTACATTCCATATTGTTTTTCCCACACATTTTTTCCCCACCTTGTCATCTGAGTCAAGTTGTTATAGAACACAATAAGGACCCCAAAGAGGAAGACACACCATGTAATCTAGGAGTACATACCTAGAGGTACATATGAACACTTATGTATGCGTTTGGGTATAAAGAATTTCCAATTATCAGGAGGAGACAGCAAGGAAAACACAATCATTCCCTAAATGGATAATTCATTTTATATAGCATTTGAACACACATTTTAATATTAAATAGATTCACAATCCATGCCAATGGTTGTATATGGATTGGAAACGAGAAGAATTCAACCATTCGGATGTCCCCAAAAACGTTCCATGTTTCCCTCCAAGTCAACTACCTAAAATGTATCCTTTATTTCATCTAGGATTTTCAATTCACAGTAGCCTATCCAGAGTGTTACTTCATGTATAATATGAATTAATAGTTAATATTATATTTTTGGGTATGAGGTGAGATTTTTTTACTTTAATTCTTCTTCAAGTTACACTTGATCAATGGTTGTGATCATTCAGGTTCATAATGAGTTAATTAAAATTATTATTCCCCTGATGTACAAGGTAATGGTTCCCAATTCTCATAACATATTTAGAGTTATAAAATCACATAATAATGAGTTATTGGTTCCTCTATATTATGATGTGGAACTCCCACATATTTTAGATTTGGAGGAGATCAGTTCATCTATGGTTGTAGTGTCTCCCTTGGACATGGAGTGAATTTTCAAGACGATGTCCCCTCCACTTAGTTTATTGTGATATTACATATGATGAATGGTTTGGAGTTTTGTATACTATTGAATTAGAGAATTATAGTGATATATTTCCTCTCTATATATATTATTTCATGGTTTTTATTAGTTATTGGTATCTGAGATAGAATTTTTGATATATTCATTATATTAGAAATATTTGATTATATGTTGATATAAAAATCTTCTTACTCACTCATATGAGTTTAATTTTTATGTAGTATATTTTTGCGTTTCATATATCATCAACCAATGGGTTGATTAAACCACTTTTTCTCCCTTAGTATCTATCTTGGAGTTTTTTATGTGTAATATTTGGTATGTATATACTTACTATTTTTTTGATTATTGACACACATGTTACTTTTTTTGTGATGATGGATAGATTAGTGGTGAAAATAGTGGATGTTAGAACTACATGGGAGTACTGACCACATACATTGTTATTGTGGTGGTATAAGGAGTCAGGTTGTCTTGTTAATTTCTTATCCCAATTTATTAAAATTTTAGAACATCATTTCTAGTACCATTTTTATTTTATTCCTTAAATAATTTCATTAATTTCTTCATACTCTAAGAAAATTCTAATTTGTTAATTTATGAATGTTTTACTCAAGATGATACTATGATTTATAATTCATCTACATTGTTCCATTGATGTGGTTGGTTTCATGAATATAGATATAGTACAAGATGGTGTGTCCTTTTATATTATTGCATCATGGTTCTTCTTGCTAGCCAGTAGCCTATTGGAGGTTTTCTTAGGGTTCAGACATATTGGCCTTCCATAGACCAAGGGGGAACCATTTGGCCATGTCATTAAAAAGTGGTATTGAATGTGGTTCATCCTTGGGTAGGTGTTTTGTGTTCGAACCTAAATGCTTATTTATTTGTGAACATAGACAAATTGTGTTGAAGAGTCTTGAGTACATATTTCTAGTCCGTGAAACCAGTGTTGGTGCTGAAGCTGTGGTATCCATTCACCAATACATTGACTTCCATGTTTCAACATAGAATAATGATTCATGGGGTGAATGGAATAATTTTCTGTGAATTATATATGATCTGGTCCAATTTCTATATTTCTAAATTCATATGCCCATATATATCTGTGTGTGTGTATTTATATTCTAATATAGTCGTTGAATATCGTAAGAAATTTGATGAGGATTCTGTGATAGAAAAAAATATGTTATATATATATGGTCATGATTATATGTAATTGAGTGATGATTCCCAGGTTTAGGGGATTCTTAAAGTCCACCAATATATAATATTTTATGTTGATGAGTAACGTCACTATATATATTCTTTATATTGGTTGTGGGTAGTGCTTAAACATGTTGAGCCACAAGGGGACTTACTCCAAGATGGTCATCATGTTATTTTACACTGGAAGAACAATCCATTCATCCCAACTACCCTGGATGACTGTGTTAATATAATTGTCCAACATTATGCTATCTAGGAGTAGGAAGAACCAAGATTTGGTGGGGGGAGATAGAATTTTTTTTGGGAGAGGCTTTATAGGATAATTTTGTTTGAGTTATTAGTTATATACAAAATTCACCAGTGTTTATGGTAAATTTTTATCATACCATCTATTATGGAATTTTGGAGGTGGTTTTTTGGTTGCTTAAGAGTATAATGAGACAATAGAATCTTGTGTAGTGTTTTATATCCTATTATTTTTGCATGGTTTCTCCCTTGAACAAGCCTCATATACATGTATAATTGATTATTAAGAAAAAAGTGTCTATGTAAGGATATATAGATGTGATATGTCAGATGGTAGTGTTGGTAGTGGAAATCAGGGATCTATGTAATATATGTTAACCATTATAAATTAGTCCTCAATGAATCAATGTAGGATCCCCCCTCATGTTCGGGATTAGTTGCGATGATCTTTTTCACATCAGGATCGTAGTTAAATCATCATATATGATGTTTTCAAGTAGGTGGCCTTATCAATGATTCATATGATACAGAAATTAATCATGCATTATGGTTTTTAGGAATGGTCATTATTCAGGAGATATCCTTACCTGTCACACATGATCTAGATTGAATATCGACAGTTCATCTAATCCGTGGACACCAGACATAGATCAAGGTAATATTTATGTTCATTTTTACTTCTCTTAATCAACAATTTTTCCTCCAAAAAAATATCAAAATGTTTTTTGTGATTTTCAATTTCATTTGGATTAACGCATTATAAGAAGAGGTACAATCCCCCCACTGAGATTCATATTTTAGTGATGAAAACTAAAATTGTCCAGGAGATTCATTATAAATAAATATTATAGTTTAAATGTATAGTTGATGATTGAATTTGAATTTTATGTTTTCTGTTTTTTAGTGGAGAGGGTCTCTCTTGTGACCTGTTGGTCATTGAGATAAATCCATAAAAATTATCATGGGTTTGTATTTTTTGCGACAATTGGATCCCAGATCGGCTATCACCATATTTGAGTTAGAAGTAATAAAAAATGGGACTAGAATATATATTTACTGTGAGTTAGATAACCTAGTGGAACAAGTATGTATTTCATGTAGGAATCTATAACACATACCCCTTCATTGTTAGACTATTTCCCAATTAATCACAAGATAATTGGGCATCATTATTCACTAGGTTGTAGTGGAAATTATAGACATCTTCCATGGAAAACATCCTGATTATAAGAAGGGTTGGAGAATGTGTTATGAAAAGACATAGAACATGGGACCAAATTGATATCTTCAATAGAATATCCAATGTTTTATAAGTACCTCTTGATGTTGGTGGATGTATTGATTGTCCTTCAAGAGCTGTTATTCATTAAACCTAGTTTGTCCCACATGGTTTCTCCAATTTTGATCATTATATAGTTGGTGTAGAGATTGAGTTTTTTGATAACATTTCTTAATAATGGAATTGATAATGAATATGTGACCCATTAAGATTATTTATGAACTCTTTCACCAATTTCTAGGCCTTATTCAATTCAGGATGTTTGATCACAGGTCCAACTACCACCAATTAAGGGGTTGGGAGGTTAGTATTCAGAAAACAGTATTCCAATGTCACTACAAACTCTATGAATTCATGGATATTACTTATTATTTGAGTAATACCCATACTTTTTTAATGATCTTATTAATTGGATACTCCTTTCATTCATTGAATTAGTTATGTTTTATTCATATATAACATAATCATTTAATCTCTGTCATAAGAGGATACTGAATAACATCTCAAGATGGTCTGAAAAATACTCTAGGTGGATATGATTTATTGTAATGTCGTAAAATTCATGTTTTATGATATTATAGGATCAATTATAGGGCATTTCATATCCTATCCTGGTTTTTCTATGGACCTAGAGAAAATTGATTCACTGATTTCTTTGGATCCACCCAAGAGTTCGTCTAAGGGTGAGGATTACATGGCTTAGTGGGGTAAAATATGAGTTCCTTCCTTGAATTTTATATAGTATCATCCCTTTTAACTTCCCAGAATCTGAAAAGGTATATATTTGTTTTACCATCTTGTTCCAGAGTTCCATTGAGGAGTTGAGGCTAAAGATGAAAAGTGCCCTTTGGTTCAGAATACCAGATGAATGAGTAATTTAAATTTTATTTTTGAGGCATCTAGCGTAGATATAAAATTATTTCCAATTTAGAAGAAGGTTTTGATATCAAATGGGTTGATTTAGTTTAGAATCCACTAGAATAACCCCCCCCCTAATCATGACATAATGATGGAATTTGTATAATTGATATAATTATATGGAGGAAGAATCTTCTAGGAGAGATATTGTTTTATTCTCTGGCTAATGATGACTAAGGAATATCGTCACTCAGAGTGATATGATCTAGATATAGAGGTGATGGATGGTGATTAAAATATAGTTCGACATTTAGATATACTACAATCTATAAAAGAAAAACATGGTGGTAGATTTCCATTCCATGAAGTAACATTCGTTCTTAGATGGTGCTAGATCTATGTAGTTAGAATCATTATAGATGACCCTCAGTAAGGATATGGGTGCTATTTTTATGAAATTTACTATGGTGACAAAACAGAATCATTATTTACTGATAGATGTCTTGTTGACATACATATACTATGAGTTTCTATGTGACCATGTATCTTCATGAGTCTTAATAGATAGAATTTATGAATGAAGAGAGAATTTTAACATTTTCAAAGGATTGGTCATTGTTCAAGTCACAATATTTTAGGAGGTGATGAGGGTGTTTCATACATCACCTATGGCTGATGTTATTGATTATAAAAAGATACAGTACAAGTAATTTTGGAAGGTAGAATAAATTAATGAATAAATGAGTATTTCTATTACTGAGTCACTTGTAATAAGGTAATTTTTGACGTAAATGTTTTATCACTTTTAAAATATCTTCTAGAGATCCCTATGTTTAAATTGGATAGGATATTGATAGACATCATGATAGGGATTCCATGACAATTGGGATGACCCTATTAAATCTAGGATATTTTTGAAATCATACCAGGTTGGTTTATATAATTTTCATTTGGGTGAAGAATGAAGATTCTTTATTGGGATAGTTTTACACATGGAAGATCATCAGAATTAATTTAATACCCTTGATTATTATCTATGAATGCAATGTTCAGATCTTGTCGTGGTTGTGGAGAGGTTTTCACGAGGACTTTAGGAACAAATTTAGGATGAGTAAAGGGATTCAACCCTATTGGTATAGGAATAGAAATACATTATCCTAATGTTGGGGATTTTCTGTTTCCCTGTTTGTATGAATTTTGTCGGAGCAAGCATAGACATGGAACATTCTAGGGCCCTGTATGGGAGAAAAAGCATTTAACCATTATGCTAAACTATTTTAGGTGAGTAATTTTTTGTTTTTCCTGATATGTACAAGGATATAAAACTCTAGGTTAATGTGATATGTTATAATATTTGGAAATCCTTGTGTAGACATAAATCTAGCACAGATCGACATAAAAACCATTTTACGATCCTGAAGGGAGACCTTGTTCTTCTAAGAGTCTTCCCATTATGGGTATTGTGGAATATTGGACAATGAATAGTGATACCACCATGTATAATTTTAGTATTTGATGTCTTATAGAGGGCTAGAAAAGTTTCATATGAGATAGCTTCCCAACCAGAGATGATTAGGGTTTATAACATCTTTGATGTGACACAATTGAAGAGATACATCCATGATATGAAAAACATTCCTGATTAGGAAGATCTAGATATCAAGAATTGGATAACCTTCAAGGATTACCCAGTGGAATCATTGGAGCATGTTGTAAGGGTACATGCAAGATTTCTTCTAGAGTGAGAGTTTCAGAAAAAAACTAAGTACCCTAATATTTATGTTTATTAAGATATGTTTTTAGAACAATCCATAATCCAAGGTTGAATTCATTGACTTTTGTATTGATTTTTTTATTTCAATATACTTTTATATATATATATATATATTCTCTCATACTATTCATGATATTTTTTAGATGAAATGAAAAAATTAATACATTAAAATAAATATATATCTAAATGCACGTGCATTTATAATTTTAGAGGAAGTGGATTTTCCTATTGTTTGGGAACTATGACGGGAAATAAGATAATAAATTTGATTCCAAAACACATAAATTTCCATCGGAATGACCAAGGTTTTTATGAATTGGAAATCCATCAAGGACCTCATTTTTTGGTGAATTTAATGAAAAAAATAAGTAAATTTGTTTTCATATTAAATTACCTAACCTATAAAAACCACTATAATTATCAAACTATCACAAATATCACAGGCCAGACACATATCTACTATTTGATTTTATGGTTGTTTATGGTGTTCATAATTAGAAGATACAACTAGATAATGATGTGAGATCAGATATAGGTATTCTAATAAATAATTAATTCCACAGGTCTTATACATCATTGGAAAACATATTATTCACCCAATATTGTTCCAAATTTAGGACGGTCATTTCAATTTCGGTTACATACCATTATTGTAAAATATTAATTCTAGATTGTTATATATTATTCTTGATCTAAATTTATCTTTCTTTCATAAAAGCCTGTATAGATAGATATAATTGTTAAATAAATATAATTAGTTTTTATGAAATTATTTCACACTTTATGTCACATTAGATTAATTGGTGGACATTATAACTTGTCCAATGTTGTTTCAACATTTATATTGTTCATTTTCCAACAAAATATTCATTTCCTTTCCATATCCCATGTGGTCAGGGTTCATCATTGTTGGGGAGGGATCACGCATGATGGATCCCAAAAATTCATGGTGTTTTGGGAAAAAAATTACCTGTAATGTGGTTTTCCGAATGATTACGCTGATATTTGAGTGATGATTTGTGGGTCTAGGGCCCCAAAAAGTGATGATATTGGGAGGTACTATGGGACTACAAATGTTCCTCGTATGGATATATGCATTCTTCCATTCATCCCCCAATTTGGTGGAATATTGTTTCATGGATGACCACATTCTATTTTAGTTGTCTAGTCCATGTGATTAATAGTTATGAATATGAATCTCAAAACCTTATAATGCAAACGGACTTTCTAAAAATGACTATACTACATGCATTGTAGTGTTAAATAAATCACCTCATATAAATACATTTACATGGATTCTAATTTGTAAATCCATGTTAAGGATCACTTCCTTTTTCGTCCTAACCACACAAAATGCGTCACCACCTTGGTAGAAAGGCTATGTACATGTGGAATGTACCCAATAAAAAAAATTACAGATGATATACCATGTAAACCGGGTGTATATGGGCACACCCAGAGGCAGAAGGGAATTAACCATAAACATGGAACATATGTGCACATGTATAAGTACATGATCATGACACAATGTCGATGTTTATGTCTCGGAGCAGACAAAAATGCCCCAGGTTAATTAAACACATTGTGTACCACCCATATATGTCATTTAGAATGACATGGCTTCCCATGAGATGTCCATATGATTAAATGGCCAGGAAATAAGGTTGGTCACATAACATGTAGACCCCATACAAAGCTTATATTCTCTATAAAAAATATTCCGCATGTACCTCCTTTATATGGACTCATATTTTGAGTAGTTATTATCTAATACTAAGTATTTTTTAAGTTAGAACCAGATGAGAAAATTTTTATTGTATTTTGAGACATGATGTGAACTTTCACAAGAGTGAATAATTTTCAGTAGATGATTCATATATTTCAAGGACAGAGCATGTTTATTAGAGTGTAAATGGGGTTGGAAACTCATATAAAACACTACATATTGGCTCCCCTATAATAATTATATTGGTAGTATCATACCTAATGAACACTATTGAAAATATAGATCCTCTACCTATTGGAGATCAACTCTCATATATTTGAGCTGTGGTGGGGAGTGGGTCCTAAATGAATGTTCTTTCTCCTTCGATGGTGGGAATATTTAACTATTTTTTGCCCCTAAACACATTTTATGGTGACGTTACATGGGATTCATTGTTTTAAATTTTGTATTCATTGGTTTTTAGGTATAATAACAGGATTATACTCCCACCACGCATATTCAAACATTGCTAGACATGGTGATGGTCATCATAGATGGTCTTTTGGAGCTCCAAGACAACTCATAGATAATTTTTGAGCTTTAGAGATGGAGATCCCCTTTACCATTACATAAATTTTCATTTTGATCATGTATAATATTTTTTATTCAAATTCACTCCAGAAAAGGGTTGGGATGACTTTAATTATATCATTCTATCTATACCCTTTCATTTTTAGGTAATCCTATAGTGAATGTATATAATTACCATTGAATGACCATTTCCCTTACTTGTATTCCCTAAATAATATGGATCATGGATCACCAATTTCATTCATGGAGATTATGGAAACATGGTGCATTGAACACGTATAGTTTTCATAAATTGATAACGAAACATTTAGTTTATTATTAATATAGTTGATTGTCATGTTAGGAATTTTTTTCTACTTGGGTCTGTATTTTTTCAATTTACTATACTGTTTTAATTTATTGTACTATGATATATTCCGCACAGTTTATCGCATGGTGGGTTAATTGTTGATGTTACTATCTTTTATGATTCTTCTTCCCAATTTCATGTATATGGTTTGGTGAATGCATAAAATTACACTAGGTCACAACATCACATTTTCTATTACTACTTATCAGTTCTTGTATGCATACCCAAGCTTATCGGTGTTGATCATGGAGTTGTGATGGATCTACCTTCCTCCAACTATGTGGGCCCTAGGTAGTATGCTTTTTAAAATTCATTTATATCTTTTTTGGTCAATTAAAATGTGGTATTAATTACATTCATGAGTGTGAGCATATTTTCACATAATTTTCACACCTATAAATTTTACATTCTAATATATTCCATTTTAAAATATATTTTATAGAATTTATATTCAGCTTCAATGAATAGTTTTATGAAAATACCCACTCTCCTTCATCCATCATTTAAGAATGTCCTTAGATTCTGTAAAATTGAGGGACTCAATTTTATCCCCAAAAAATGTTAAAGGTAATTCAATTACAAATTTGTTAGTTTTTTTATCTACAACCATTTAAAATATTTTTTCCATTTTATTCAGGATTGGGGTTATAACCTATTAAAAATAAATAGTATTATATATATATACCATATATAAATACAATGGACATATGGATAAAATCCTAAATGTAACACCCTCATATTTTGATATTTTTTTCGAATTAATTTATCTTTTCATGTTTTATTATTTCACATGACATTGGATATAATAATATATATATATAAACACTAAACCAACAATTCCTTTCACATGAAACAAAAACTTTTCTTGGGCTACATGATATACAATCTTGGCTTGTGCCTCAAGAAACACTGTCATGGCGTACAATGCACGAAACACTAAGTTTCTATCAAACATCTCTTTTTATTGTTTTAAATATTTGAATACAATAATAGTATCATATCAATTAAAAATAGTAATATAAATATAAATAACTACATATTAAAAGAAATTTATAATTTTTTATATAAATAAAACATATTGATAATAAAAAAAATTAGTATTTGTAATGTCTTTTTATGTTTAAAATTATAGTTTTCTCAAATAAACTTATTTTAATTCCATTATAATGAATGTAATTTTAGAAAAATTAAGAAATATAATTTTATAAAATAAATATTAGTTTTCAATTAATAATATTGAATTTATACTATGGTAAATTGTTTATACTTTTCTAACAGATTTCATTTTTTTGATGAATAGCGAATAATTCTAATTTTTAGTTAAAAACGTCATTTTGATAAAAATAATTATTAATTATAAATGATATTACAAATATGATTAAATTACACATTATATTAATATTATATATAATAATAAAATTTATTTCATTTTCATAAATTTCACTTTGAAACTGAATATAAAATCATAACAAACTTTTGAACCATTTCCTTCTTTAAAACCTCGCTATTTCGTCCCATCTATTGGGTTATCATTAGTCATTTCCTTCCACATTTGTGATTGGAATTTCAAAAATTAAAACTACAAAATTTTATTCTGTAAAATTTTTCTTTTCTAATAATACCTTGTTAATTTTTGAATAAATGTTTTAATAAAATTGTATAAAATTAATCACAACGATTATAGCCAAATTAATATTTATTAGGGACTAAACCTTAAAATTAATGGCTCAAATGACCTGGAGACTTCTCCCATACCCAATGGATGTCCATATTACGTCTATAAACCTTACATTTTTGTGTATTATTATATTTTTATGACTTTGTTTAGGAAATACCATTGCACGTCTAATTTGTTTCTAAAAC
Organism: Viscum album; assembly: GCA_963277665.1. Lineage (NCBI taxonomy): Eukaryota > Viridiplantae > Streptophyta > Magnoliopsida > Santalales > Viscaceae > Viscum > Viscum album. The sequence continues at coordinate 1,456,086,345 of OY728120.1, forward strand.
TCCCATGTGATTCCTTTTCCTTCCATATAATAGGCCACTACATCTACACTTTATTGAAACCTTTCAATCCACCTAAGATCAAAAATTTCCTGCCAAAATTTCCTCCCATAAATCATAACTTATACCTTGAAGCGTCCCTTAGTGCATAATCCCTCTCAAGGAATCCTTTTGGCACAAACCCAAAGAAGTCACCTGATTAAGAGGCTACATAATCTCTCAAACTACTTTCTTTTATTTTCCTTCTCCACCACTCACATTAATTTTTTCACTTATTTTGTGAAAAAAGTATCATCCATATACTATGATGTTTTTATGCAATTTTTATGACCTTTAATTACACACACCTCAGTCTAATGGATGTCGAACATACTATTTCTATGTACGGTGAACTGTTGCCTCACGAAACAAGGATTATACATTTCTTCCTTACCAAAAATCATGGTGGACATTATGATGGACAAAATATTTTTTAATATATTATATTATATTTATTATGTAATTATTATTATTTATAATTTTTACAACACACCTATTTTTTCCTTTCATTTGGTGTTAATATGATAATCACATTTGAGGAAGTGTGGTCTACCACCCCCTCAAAGTGATATGATTCATTCTCACACCACATGGAATGTATTAATGATGGGGTTGATTATAATATATGATATATATTATATCTTAATACTAATATAATTATTATATATATATGTATACATATTTCATTTACATACATTATTTCAATAAGGAAAAAATGAAAACAACCTCCAAGTGTACAGCTTACTATCTCCATGAATGGTGACTGCCATTACATACATAAATATTATATATATTTTTATAAATTAATTATAATATATATAAATTATTATATATATAATTTTCTATATTATGTAATCCTAATATATGTTTATGGATCAATGTCATAACAAATTTTGACTCTTGTGAAGAACAAAGTGAATATTACCCGATGTGATGTCGTGACATAGGATCTTTAACAAGTGGGTAATATAATGTTATAATCAAAGAATATTTAATAATATATATAAGAATAAAAATTTGTAAAATATTTATAATAATATTATATTTTTTATACCGGAAGCATGAATGACTACGGAGAGATTCAAGACATAACTTATGGGGATTTAGTCTCTCTTTTAATTTCATTAAGATACAAGCTATATTCTCCACTCATTACATTTGTGTGGTGTATGTACTTCCCATTATTGAAGTCTATGTATAATTTTTTAAAATTTAGGTTTAATAAAATCCACATTTGATGATCCTTAATTCATGGTAATTATGTATCAAAAATCACCATTTTGGTAAAAATTGGTTTGACTCAATTTTTCTTTCATCGACAATATTGTTTGGTAATAAGAAAATTATTTTTTGGGATACATATTCATTGATTTTACATTCCATATAACGAACCTCTATATTTTCATGATATTATATGATATATTTAATTATCTTTCCTTATATAGATAGCAAGATCCCAGGATTCGATGTTATAATAGTTTATTTAGGTAATCTAATTTCATTTCGTGATTTTTTATGAGTATGATTCATTTAATGAAATATTATTATCCATCTCACAATAATATTCATGAGATCACATATACTTTTTTATTTCACTATATACCCATTTATTGGTACCATTTTCTACTCTTTCGTTTAAATGATAGTTAAGAAAGTGTTTTTAGGAAAGCCCGACCCTACCCTCTCATTGGTGGGATATATATGTCTTCTAAAAAAATTTCCAAGAATAATATACGATTACCAAATTATATCTAAAACTAATTTTTCCCATTTTTAGTTTTACCAATCTATACGAGGTAGTATTCTAGTGACTTTCCATACAGGTCACTTTTCTACCATTTTTACAGTGTAAAAGGAATGTTCTTTTTACCTCATATTCCATGTGTAGATTTACCCACTTTTATTTCAATAAATCTAAAATTTTAATGATAATAATTATAATATTTGAGAATATTTTTTATGGAATGTATTATTCAATGAAAATCGTCTTAAAAATAATTTTCCAAATTTTTTTATATGATTTCCTTGAGGAATTCATTAAAAAATTGAGTTCTTATTTACATGTTTTCAATCTGCATTCAAAGAAATGGTTTCAAAATAAATTCAATATTCGTTATATGTTTTCAAATAAAATTCTTTGTTAAAAATTTTTATGTTTATTTATATGTTTTCTAATTAATTTCTAGTTAATATTTTTTTAAATCCATTATTTCTTTAAAAGTTTTCTAGTTTCAAAGAAAATGGTTTTTAAAATGTTTTGATGGTATTTTTAATGATTTCAATGAAAAAGGTTTCCAAAATGATTTCATGTCATCATAATATTTTTTCAAGGTACTTTTATAGAAATATTTTGTAAATTTGTTTACGTATTAAAAATCCTTTTTAAATCAAGAAAGGATATTTTCCCCTAGAAATGTTTGTAACGAATATTTCCAAATTAGTTTCCATATAAAATACATCTATTGATGTTACTCACGAATTTCTTGGAAATTATCAAGATGTTATGTTCATATCCTTTCTATAAATTAGTTATGGTTAATTCCATGACCTTTATCAAACCAATTTCTCCATTATGGGTAATATGATTATAAAAAATGATTACCTTTCATGGATTATATTATTTTAAAACGAGCTTATTTTGATGGGTTATGCTTATGATTAAATGATTATGAAACATGTCTCTTTCTATAGGTTTGGATATGTCGAAATTTTTATGATACCCATTTAATTTCATGGTTTATGATATGTTATTTATAATCTCATGGAACATGTATGAATGATTTCATTATGTGATGGGTGGGGCCGATATCTCCATCCAATGAATTGCTTAATGATATATTACTCATGAGATAGAATAACCAGGAATGTGGGTTTACAATGTTTGGTAATATTGGGATGGAATGAGGGTCTACTAGGTTCAATAATACATGGTTGGATATAAGGTTTACCCAGTTCTGTAATATAGGATGGGAATGAGGGTTTACTCGCTGCAGTAATATAGGGTTAGAATGAAAATTTACAAGGTTCATTAATATAGGGATGGAAGAAGGGTTTACAAAGATCAATAATACATGTATGGAACATGGGTTAACCTTGTCTATTAAAAGACTTTTCCCCCTATGATAGTCTTGGCAGTGATGACTTTGCTACTATAGAAATATGTATATTCATATGTGTTTTCACAATTTAATATATTATTCCTATGTAAGGATATTAGGTTTTATTCTATTTATTCCATTATTATTAATGTTTTATTAACTACAAATATTTTATCTCAGGTTATTTATATTTAGGGTAAGATTTTATATTTTCAAGATCACATTCTTATACACATATGATCATGTTTATGCTTAAATGTCTCCATTATTTACCCATATCGATCATTTGAGCAGACCCATTTGATGATTCCTTTCCCCCAGGTTATGACAATATGTACTATATTGTATATGTCTAAAAGGGAGATATTACCTAAGAAACTAGTGGGAGATGATGTAGCTCACATAGGAACAGGGGTTTATGTCACCATTATTCCAAATGAACTATAAATACTACGGAATTTGGTCATCATTTTGTAAAATGTTTAAGTATTCCATAAAAGTTATGTAATGTATATTCTTGTAAAGAGAGTGTCTCTATAGTAGTTATTAGGGAAAAATAATATTTACCCTTTTGAAACTAGGATGAGAAAACCATTTTGGTATCCCTATGTATATTTCTATGTACATCTATTGGGATGTATCTAAGGATTAGTATAAGGTTGTGTTAATGTTTAATGAAGTGTCATGGAATTTTTGTAGAGGACAAAGAGATTGGTTTCCATGAAACACCTCCCTATCTGGATACTACAAGTGGATGGGGATCTGGAATATATGTATCTATGGGTGAAAACCTTGAAAAGATGCTCTCGTCTTGACTTAGGGTAATTTGATACAAGACAAATGGAATTGGTACACAACCGTTTTGAAACTGCCTAGGGATATGCTTTGAGAATTCACAAAATCATCAAGAACTATAATGGAGAATTTATATATATGTTATTAATTATTAAACTAGGATAGACCCAAGGTGTCTTAGATTATGGATAGTGTCCTGATTTATAAATCCTATAAGTAATTGTTTTTCATGACTATGTGGTTTTCAACAATGAAATGTAATGCTAAAAATATAAATATGGTTTTAGTCAATTGAAGGAACCAGAAGGAACTAGATTATTATGGAATGTTATAGAGGTGTTTCTAATTAGTAGTAATTTGAGATGACCACTAGAGTGAAATATGTCTAGATCAAGGCTAATTAGTATTCATGGAACATGATTAACAATGGTTACCTTAACCAACGCTCAGACTTACCATAGAAGAGAATTAAGGATTTCACATAGAGTTTGGGTAATTGAGACCATAAAAGAAAGAATATTTGTTTCCCTTTGAGTCATGAATGTGGAAATAATCACATATGTGATTTTTATAGAGGAACAGGGTGGTGATTTCATTGTAGAAAATAAAGGGACAAATAATGTGATTGCAAGTGAAAAAAATGTAGAGTTCAGTTAAGTAAATGAATGGGAATTTTTCCCTCTATATGTCCTTATTAATGGTTATGTGTTTTAAGTGTAATGTAAATGGTCATTATTCTATACAATGTCCCAATAGGAATATTCCAAAATATAACAAATATGGTGGTAAGAGTAATGGTTACATTGATGATGATGAATAGACTATGGATGAAATGTGAAGGGAATAAAGTATTATTGTTAATGGATTGAGGATGATATAATCAAATTATTTTTGTATTTGGATTACAGAATTAATAATGCTGAATTATGTATGGATTATTTGGTTTATGTTCTGTTATGTACTGATAAATTTTTTTTGAATGGTCATGATTAACTAGAAAGGTAATCACATTAACATTAATATTTTGAGTATTTGAAGTTAACCCTTAACATGTTCTTTATGTTAAGATAATGTTGAATATATAATGATATGTGGGATATGAATAAGTAAATCAAAAACTAATAATTACCTTGGAACTAAGTACAAACCTATTTATAGGGGGTTTATGATACCACTATGGATGTTTACAACATTTTTATATTTATGTAGATGATCCATTATTCATTTTAATAATTAAGCATGCAGGATTTCCAAAAGGATTTATGACAATTCATGATGTTACCTTGTTTGAAGAAAATATTTGATGAGGTAATTCACATTCTTGGAATGTGAAAAAATGATATATTTTCTGATATATAAGGTAATCAATGTTAAAAGGATTTCGTGACTCTCTTTATATGGTTTTGTATATTCAATTTTATGAAGGGGTATAAGGTTAACCATTCATGTAAATTTTAAGTTAAACATTAGTGGAAGTATTTATGAATTGAGTTTGAGTTGAAAACACATTTAAAAGGATAATTAGTCATATTCTAGATTTCCAGAATGTCAATATTATATATTATATTAGTACAGTCGAAAAAAAGACATCATGTATGTCAGGTGACAAGCAATTGTGTCCGGAAATGCCGGCGGTCTTGAACCCATGACTAAAGGATGAAAATTTTTTCATGCCGACCACTAGACTACATAATGTCCATGTTAATGGTTATTTATTTATAATGAATAAATATTAATGATGAAAAATTAGTGAAACTCTTTATTTTTATATATTAATTCATGTTGTGTTTATAGAGACAAATAGTTGGACTTTTTGTTCTTTATGGGACATAAGATCCGTTAAAAGTAATTTTTTTTGCTTTATTCATCAAAGTTATTTTCAATACATTAAAATCCTTAGATAATGTATGTGTTAGAATTTTTTAAAAGAAAAACCCATGAATGAAATTTTTGAAATAAATTAATCATGAATTATTCAACTTTCTGAAAGTGATAAAAAAAATTAATCATAGTACCTTAATTTTCGTTAATCTAATAGCCTTTTAAATCATCATATATTTATTATAGTGAGGAAATATGAATTAATTTTATCATTTATTTGTTTTTTATTGATGACCTAAATCAGTCCCTATAAATATTTACACTTTTTTTTCAATCTTCACTCCCAACCTATGTTCTCTTATCTGTTAATAATGTTATATGTTATTCTGGGAATCCACCGTGCTTCCAAATTTCAATTTTTTAGAGACATTTTAGTATTTATTTTTATGATGTTTGTTCATATGAATGAATCATTAATTTATTAAATATTTGATAACCCAGATGAATTTTGATTGTGAATTTAATTTTATGAGGGGGTAGAATGAAACACCCATGATTTTGGAAATTATTATTTTATGAGTTAATTTATCTTTTCAATATTTTTCATTCCATATGAAAATGGAAGTAGTTATATATATATATATTAAAAAAATAATCCAAACATTAATTTTACACTCAATTCCATCTTGTATTATTGTCCATACATTACCAACTTGGTTTGTGCAAGAAGCAACATCGGCATAGCATTCGATACACACAACAATGATTCTCTATGAAACATTTATTTTTGTTGTTTTGAAAATTAAAATAATATAATTATAAAATTTACATTAAAGTTTGTAATTTAAATACTAATAACAACTTTTCAAATATTTTTATAATTTTTTTATATAAATAAAACATATTGATAACAAAAGATAAGACTATTTGTAAAGTCCTTAAATGTTTAAAAATAATGTTACCTAAAATTAACTTCTTTTAACTCTCTTCTAGTGAAATTAATTTTGGAAACCTTTAAAAATTGAATTTGATATTATTATATTAATTTTTTAATTTATAATGTTGAAATAAGGGTTGGGTGAATTTGGGAGATTTTTCTTAGAAACATCATTTTTATGAAAAGTGAAAATTACTTTTTTTAGTTATGAACTACCATTTTTCTAATGAATTATTAATTAAAAATTATAATAAATTTTTTTAAAGTCACATTAGAATAATATTAGACAAATTAATAAAATTTAATTTATTATATAAATATTCACTTTTAAAATGAATATAAAATGTTATCAAACATTGAACTTTTCTATATTTTAATAACCCTTTATTTTGGCATATCTGTGAGATTAGAAATAATCTTAATTTGGATTCCTTTGTAATTTTAATTTAAAAATTACAACAAAAAATATTTTACTGACTCTATGTTTTATTTTATAATAAGGACATGTTAATTTTGGTCCAAAATTATTATTAATAGTGATTAAAATTAATCACAATTGTTAAATCCAAATTGAGCTTAAGGACCAAAATAGACTAAACACCTGTGCAAAACCTATTTTATGTCCATATTTCGCTTATAATCCTAATATTATTGATTTTAGTTGGTTTTTATGACTTTTTTATGTAAGAAAATGTTCACACATAATTTCTTTCTCAAAATTCCATGTGAGACCTTTTCCTTCCCTATAAGGTGCCACCACCTCTACCCATTCATCACACATCTCCAACATCATAATTTCCAAAAATACCATCCCAATGTTCCCCCAAAAATAATACCATAGACATTTAATCCTCCAAATTCACATAAACCCTCCCAAGGATGTCTTTCGACAGAAACAAAAAGGATTTAAAAGATATATGGGTAACGTCTTCTCTCAAGATCATTTCCTTTAGTTTCATTACACACCCCGACACTATCATTAATACCTTATTGTGTGACAAAACCATTATCATCAGTATACTAGTATGTTGTTTTGAAATGGTTCTGACTTACACATACACACTCATCTATCCAATGGATTTTAAAAAACTGTTTTTATGCACGGAAAACTACTGCCTCACAAAATGATGATTGATCATTTCTCCCTTACCACTAATCATGCTGTCCATTATGATGTACAATATATTTTTATATGTAATATATTATATTTATTATGAATTTAAGGTTATTAATTCATTTTACAACACACCACTTTTTACATTCCATTATATGTTTATACGATAATATCATTTTAGGAAGTGTGGACTACCACCCCCCTCAAAGCGATGAGATTTGATCAAACACCACAAGGAATATATCAATAATGTGTTTAATGAACATATATGATAAATAATATATATTAATATTTACATAATATATATATATATACATTCATACATACATACATACAAAAATATAAATATGTCATTGATATACATTCTTTAAATATGATAATGAAAACGGAAAACAACGTTCATGCATACATACATCTTACTGTCTCGTTGAATGTTGTATTCCATTACGTAAATTCTTATGATATAGATTTTTATAATATAATTATACTAGATATACCATATATTTAAATAGATTTCAACATTATATAATCATTATATAAGAATATGTACTAACTATATTACATATTATGTCCCATGGGAATAACAATGTGAATATTACCCAAAGTGAAACCATGGCATAAGATCATTAAAAAGTGTGTAATATAAAGTCCAAATAAAATCATATACTGTATATGTTAAAATAATATTATTTTATTATTTTTTATATTAAACTTATATTTATTAAACTGTAAAGACCCGCAAATTTCAAGGAAATTTTTTTTCTTAATTTTCATTGGAATTTTACAAGAGCGCAGCTTCAGACGGCACCTGATTCCGAGGCCCGGTGTGCCCGGAATCAATTTCCGAAGTTTGGCTCGGGTACGTTCAGTGAACGGACGAGCGGGTTTTCCTATCTTTTGAACCGGTGCCCGGAATCAAATTCTGAGGGCACCGATGAAATCACAGCGCCGGTATTTGCTTAGAAACGCTTCTTCCGGAGTTGCGTTTGCTCAACCGTGGTTTTTAAATTTTGCGGCTTTAAGTCCGAAATAAAATAAAGTTTGTGCGACAACTTTATTTTATTTCCCTTAAGCTGCTTGGAAGCCACTTGAAGCCACTTGAAGCCACTTAAAAGTGGCTTGAACTGAGTTAAAGCGGATAGGGTGCTATCCGGAAATATCCTACCCCTTGTTAGGATATTTGTGCGGTGGGGCCCGCACGAGCCCCGCCGTTTCTTTCGCTAAGTAACGCACCCGCGAAAACCCGTCAAAGTAACTGAAAAGTCAACCGACGCGTTTTCTTTAATTCTTAACAGACCATTTAATTGGGCGGTTTATTTCGTGAATTAAATGGGTTGTTTCCTTCGTGAATTAAATGGGCTGTTTCGCTCGTTGAATTAATTCAACGAACTGATGGGTCGTTACTTACGCTTTTGCGTTTGTTGGCATGTTTATAAAATAAGACCAACCTAAAAATCCTTTGAAAGGATTTGAGAGGATCTTTGTCTCTTCACCTCCCCGTGAAGAACGCGAAGAACGCGAAGAACGCAAAGAACGCCGGCGACCGGAATTCGACGACGCACGCCGTGATCTGCGACGTCGACGAGCCCTACCCGCGACGTTCTTCGGCGGCACCTCTTCTTCCGCGGCCGATCCTCGTTCGGCAATTAAGGTGAGAAACGAATCGTTTATTTCTCCCCTTTTTATAATTCAATATCAACGGATTCAAATTAATCCGTTTGATCTTGATCCGGAGATTGGCGATGCGACGCCGGATACCGCGACGACGCGACGACCCCGCTTCTTCCGCGACGAGCAATCCCGCGACGACCTCTCGTCCGACGACGACGACAAGGTAAGGGTTGTTGGAATTCTTTTCCTTTCCCGTGATTTTATTTCTTTTAAAATAAGGAACCGATCACGGAACAATTTTAAATTTATTTAAAATTGTTGATTGGTCGTTTCTTGTTTCTCCCGTTGTTTATGACTAACGCGGAGGGTGCGGGTCTAACGAACAAGACCCGACAACCCTCCGCCGATCTTCCTTTTTGTGCGGATTTGGCGGGCGACGGCAAAAGCACGACGCAAGGGCCATTTGTTGATTCCGCAGTGAAGGTCGGCCCCCGGGAGGAGCAACGGCGCAGACGGGAGGCAAAACGGGCCACCAGAGCAACTCCGGCGGCCCGCGGAAGGCGGCGGCGGCGCAGGTCGCCGGCAAGGCGGCGCCGGCGACCGGAGGCGGCGGCGCCCGGCGCGCCGCCGTGGAGATGATCCGCCGCGGCTGAAGCCGCGGCGGCGGCGGCCGGTTCCGCGGCCGCGCGGAACAGGGGAGGGACGCGGCGGCCCGGCCGCGTCCGCGTGACAGGCGGCCCCCCGCGGGGCCGCGTTTCCCTCAAAGCCGCGTGTCAAACCCGCGGCAGCTGCTTCGGCCTCTCGGCCGAAGCCGAGCCGGCCTGTCCGGTCGGCCGGGCCGCGCCCAGGCCGCGCCCCGGCCGGACCGGACCCGGCCTAGCCGGGTCGGGCCGACCCGGTTCGGCCGACCCAGGGGGGGTTCGGGCCGGGTCGCCCCGGGCCCAGAACCCCCGTTACGGGCCCTCTTCAGTCTTTCGCCCATATCTTGGGCCTGGGACTTCCGATTGACGAACCGTCAGCGGATACGCGATCCTTGGATCGAGACGGTCGTTTCGGTATATTATACTCAAGGTTTCGGAAGACTTTGGGTTCGGCCGGGTTGGTTCGTACACGAAACCAACCGGGCCCTCGGAGCGGAAACGCTCATAACTTGAGCTACGGACGTCCGATCGACGTACCGTCAGCTGTGGTAGTTTCCTCTAAGTGAGACGGAACTTTTGGCATACTCCGCCCGAGGATCAGATACAGGCGGAGTACGGTCGGGTTGGTTTTGCCCTAAAAACCAACCGGGCCCCTGGGACGAAAATTCCAATAACTCTCAGACCGGGCGTCCGATTGACGCGCCGTCTGTTGCGATGAGATCCTGTTGTCGATACGGAACTTTTGGATACATCAACTTCAGACTACGTGTCAGTTGATGTATCAGCCTCTCGGCTCGTGGAGCGGACCCTCCTAAACGAGCTCTCTATGTGCGGGAACCCTAGCGCTGGCTGTGACTTCGACGACAGAGCAGAGATCCTCAGTGGACTGCGACGACGGCAGAGCAGAGATCCTCAGTGGACTGCGACGACGGCAGAGCAGAGATCCTCAGTGGACTGCGACGACGGCAGAGTAGAGATCCTTCGTGGACTGCGGCGACGACTGTGCAGAGATCCTCAGTGGACTGCGTCGACTACTGTACTCAGCGATCCCACGTGGATCAGTGCCACATGTTCTGTGTGAGCCCGATCCTATGTGGGTCCTTACTACCGGTTCTGTGTGAGCCTCTACCTACAGGTTCTGTGTGAGCCCGATCCTGTGTGGGTCTTCTGCGGGGGTTAGTACCTATCGATCCTTCGTGGGTCCGACGACTTAGATGGATCAGTGATCATCTTTGACGTCATCTGAAAAAGTATACCTGGTTGAGCTGAATCTTATGTTACTCTCCTTTGTGGATTGTGTTGAACTATCCTTTGTGGATTTACTGTTTACTCTCCTTGTGGATTTGAGTCTTGCTTTCCTTTGTGGATTGAGTTGTTCTTGAGCTCGTGAGCAGAGCTAGAATTGGGGACTTAGGTATATGTATGGGCATATACCTAAGTCGAGACAGATGTTACTTCGTGATTTCATCTTTCTTTTGTGCTATATCCTTTGTGGATTTCGAAAGACCTTCGGGGGTCTCGGGGTCCTTACTAAGTAGCTTGTACTCACCCCTGCACGGGCTATGCCCGCACCTTGTTGTGTTGGTTGCAGACGACGGACAGCGCTGATCACGGTTGGGGCATGGAGCAGGACGGTACCTGGAGGTGGACCACTGGGCGGGACGTGCTCGGAGCGGACGTGGGACCCGAGGAGCCTGGAGGCTATCTGTACCCACCCTTCAGGTGGGATTGCCAGTGGACGACACGAGGCCGCCGTCTTTTCTTCAGTTGCTGTACTTTACTTTTCAGTTGTACTTTCAGTTGGGCTTGTAATCCGGCCCCCTTTACTTTTCCGCACTTTACTTTCCGCTTGCTGACTCTGTGTGGTTGTTACTTATAAAGGAAATGCCTTCCCTGTTTACTGGGATTTTACGCCTTGGTGCTAGTCGCCAACCCCTGGCCTATGGATGGCGGGCTTGGGGTAGTCACGGCACGGGCCCCGAGGACGGGTCGTGACAAATTGGTATCAGAGGTGGTCGGTTCTACCGCAGACTCTGATCGTCTTTTCTTTCTATGTGAAGCAATAGTGTTTAGTGTATTGAGTGTGGTTATCAGTTCAGGGAGCCCAGTGTTGGTGCGGCGGCCGACGTATCCGTACACCAGGACCCTGACTCCTGATTTCCGACTTAATGCATGAAAACATTGATTGCGTGTGTGTTTCAAGTTTCTTTGTGATTACTTGTGTCAGCTCACCGGGTATACTGATCTGCTTCATGAAAGTCTCAAGTTTTCCTTGTGATTACTTGTGCCAGCTCACCAGGTATACTGTTCTGACTGTGGTGCTCCTGTTCTCCTTTTCAGGATGGCCCCGCGACGACAGCCAGCTAGGGTTCCGAGTGTAGGGCGCGACGGCAGCCCACCGAGCGACGAGGCCTCGGTGCAGGGCCCTTTGCCAGCAGTGGCACCGGCAGTAGCTTTACCCGCCGAGCCACTGATGCTGCCAGTACCAGACGCTGACGATGCACGTCGCCTCAGGGCACTGCATGAGTTTCAGAGCCAGCGACCGCCCAGGTTTCGCGGTGAGGCGGACCCCCAGGCCGCCGAGGACTGGCTAGAGGCGGTGGTACGGATCTTTAGGCTAGTGAGGACACCAGCGGATCTCATGGTGATTCTCGCGGCGAGCCTCCTGCAGGCGGCGGCAGGACGATGGTGGAGCTTGATGCTCCAGGTTCACGATGAGGCATCCTTGCTCTGGGCGGACTTCGAGAGCCTCTTCCGCTCTGAGTTCGTCCCGGCCACCCTCCGAGCGGTGCGCATCCAGGAGCTTCTCCAGCTGCGCCAGGGCATCATGACGGTCGCTCAGTACGCGGCGAGGTTCACTGACCTATCTCGCTACTCGACCGACATGGTACGGGACCCCTTCTTCCGGGCCCGGACCATCGAGCAGGGCTTGCTACAGGAGATTCGGGCGTCGCTGATCTCCCTCAGCATTCCGACCCAGGCGGGAGTGCTGGAGCGAGCCCTCCTGATCGAGAGCTTCCTGGCAGAGCCTTCTTCAGCGGCGAGACCTAGCGCAGGGCGGCAGGTAGCTGAGTCTTCGGCAGTAGGTAGCCGACGGATGACTCTCGGGTCCAGGCAGACCAGACCCCCACGCAGACGGCCTCAGGACACCGGCTCAGCAGTACGGGGCACACAGCGGAGTGCCAGCCTTCCGAGAGGCAGGCTATGCTACTCCTGCGGCGGGTAGGGTCACATGGCTCGTGACTGCCCGACTCGCCGATCAGAGGAGCAGCAGACGGTGGAGGGGCCACCCAGGCAGAGGCAGAGGGTCGACCGTGGCGGTCCACAGGGAGGAGGCGGACGAGGCAGAGGAGCTGGCCGAACAGCGGGTGGTGGGCGACGCTTCCAGGCTCTACCCCCACCACCACCAGGAGGGCCACCTCGACCACAGGGAGCTGGCGGGCAGGGACAGGCCCAGCTCCAGGCAGTGGAGGCCTACGACCCCGACATGCCAGAGATGATTCGAGGTACGATCTGTGTCTATTCCAGCCTTGCTGCAGTACTTATAGACACAGGAGCGAGTCACTCTTTCATAGCCTCTGCCCTTGTTCAGAGGTCGGAGATTCCGACTGAGCCGTTGGCTCGATCCTTACGGCTAGAGACTCCTACGGGAGCAGACTCGACGATTACGCACTGGTGCCGGCAGTGTGAGCTTACTCTAGGAGGCGAGAGCTTCGGCTAGGATCTCCTTGTAGCGGCGTCGAGGCCTTACGACGTCATCTTGGGCATGGATTGGCTATCCACGGTTCATGCCCAGATCGACTGTTTTAGGCGTAAGGTGCGATGTGTTCGCACCGACGGGAGCAGGTTTACCTTCACCGGCGAGAAGGGAACCTTTGCAGCACAGGATGGACTTCCGCGGAGGAGAGCGCAGCCCATCTCTCCTCAGTTGGCTAGCCTCATCCTAGGAGCAGTGGACGTGCGGAGTCCAGCTTTTCCTGCAGTGGTGGACCAGTACGTGGACGTCTTTCCCGACGACGTTCCAGGGCTACCTCCTCGTAGAGAGGTAGACTTTTACATCGACTTGTACCCCAGGACAGCCCCGATATCTACTCCAGCATATCGGATGGCCCCCGCCGAGCTTCGGGAGCTGCGGGTACAGTTGGAGGACTTGCAGAGCAAGGGGTTTATCCGACCCAGTGTTTCACCCTGGGCTTCCCCGATTTTGTTCGCCAAGAAGGCGGACGGGAGCTTGCGACTGTGTGTCGACTATCGTCGCCTGAACCAGGTGACAGTGAGGAACAAGTATCCGCTGCCACGGATTGATGACCTCTTCGATCAGCTCAAGGGAGCGAGGTGGTTCTCGAAGATAGACCTCCGGTCAGGCTATCATCAGCTCAGAGTTCGAGACGAGGACGTGCAGAAGACGGCCTTCAGGTGTCGGTATGGCCATTATGAGTTCTTGGTTATGCCGTTTGGCGTAACCAATGCTCCAGCAGTGTTCATGAGCCTCATGAACAGGATCTTCCAGCCATACCTCGACCTATTTGTCGTGGTCTTCATTGACAACATTCTGGTATACTCGACGACTGAGGAGGAGCATGCCTACCACCTGAGAGTTGTGCTAGACACACTCCGAGAGCACCAGCTTTATGGCAAGCTCTCAAAGTGCCAGTTCTGGTTACGTGAGGTCCATTTCTTGGGGCACGTCATCTCTGAGGCGGGAGTTGCAGTGGATCCCGCGAAGATCGAGGCAGTACTATCTTGGGAGCCACCCAGGAGCGTGACAGAGGTGCGGAGCTTCTTAGGCCTAGCCGGATACTATCGGAGATTCGTGACAGACTTCTCCAGAGTTGCGGCACCACTCTCAGCATTGACGAAGAAGGGGAAACCCTTCGTGTGGTCAGACAGATGTCAGCAGAGCTTCCAGGAGCTGAGACAGAGATTGACCAGCGCACCTATCTTGAGGTTGCCTGAGGAGGGAGTTGGATACGTGGTTTACTGCGATGCATCAGGTACTGGACTCGGGTGCGTCCTGATGCAGGAGCGGGCCGTGATCGCCTACGGATCACGTCAGTTGAGGCCGCATGAGCAGAACTACGCCACTCATGACCTGGAGTTAGCAGCAGTGGTCTTCGCTCTGAAGACTTGGTGGCACTATCTGATGGGCGAGCGCTTCGCAGTCTTTTCTGACCACCAGAGTCTCAGTTATATCTTCTCTCAGAAGGACCTGAACCTGAGACAGTGGAGATGGCTTGAGTTCCTCCAGGACTATGACTTTGAGATAGTCTATACTCCTGGGAAGGGGAACGTGGTAGCCGATGCCCTTAGCAGGAGGACGGGCATTCAGCTACATGAGGAGGCGACGGAGCAGCTAGCCTCCTTGCAGATATCCTTCGTGGATAGAGACAGAGCAGCCTTTCTTCAGTCTCTCACAGTCTCTCCTCCACTTCTACAGCGGGTCAGAGAGGCTCAGCGTGGGGACGATGACTGTGAGACCCGGCGTGCACTGATATCCTCAGGTCAGGCGCCTGATGGTTTCTCCCTTGGAGCAGAGCACGACATACTTTTCAGAGGACGTACCTTCGTACCAGTCTCTTTACGAGAGGAGGTGCTGAGAGAGTTTCACACTTCTCCCTTCGTGGTGCATCCCGGAGTGGCGAAGATGTACCAGGATCTCAGACGACAGCACTGGTGGCCGGGCATGAAGAAAGCTGTGGCGGAGTTCGTTTCACGATGCCTCACCTGCCAGCAGGTGAAGGCAGAGCATCAGGTACCAGGAGGCTTGGTACAGCACTTGGAGGTCCCGGAGTGGAAGTGGGATGGCATATCTATGGACTTCGTGACTGGACTTCCACGCACATCCAGAGGTCACGACTCCATTTGGGTGATTGTCGACCGACTCACCATGTCGGCACACTTCTTACCCATCAGAGAGCAGGGCTCAGTGGAGAGCTTGGGACGTCTTTACGTCCAGGAGATCGTACGGCTTCACGGTGTGCCATCGTCTATCGTCTCCGATCGAGATGCTCGTTTCACTTCCCGGATTTGGAAGGGGTTGCAGGAGGCGTTCGGGACGCGACTCCATCTGGGCATAGCCTTCCACCCTCAGACGGATGGTCAGACGGAGAGGACCATACAGACACTCGAGGACATGCTTCGTGCATGTGTTCTCGACTTTGGTCGCAGCTGGGAGGACCACCTACCCTTGGTGGAGTTCGCGTACAACAACAGCTACCACTCCACCATCGGGATGGCACCATACGAGGCGTTGTACGGCAGAGAAGGTCCAGATCATCCAGGAGAGGATGAGGACAGCTCAGAGCCGGCAGAAGTCATATGCTGACAGGAGGAGGAGGCCACTAGTGTTCGAGGATGGCGACCACGTCTTTTTGCGTGTCTCACCTCGACGTGGTTTACGGAGATTTGGCCGAGGAGGCAAGTTGTCTCCACGCTTCATCGGACCATTCCAGGTCCTCAGTAGGATAGGAGAGGTGGCTTATCGCCTGGATCTACCACCTCAGTTGCACCGGGTGCACGACGTCATTCACGTGTCTCAGCTGAGGAGATACGTGCACGACCCGACGCACATCATCGACTTTGGGGAGCTGGACGTGGATGATGGGGCGACTTTTGCGGAGGTCCCAGTGGAGATCGAGGATCGACAGGAGCGGGTCCTATGTGGGCGGTCGATTCCTCTTGTGCGCGTCAGATGGCAGCACGGGAACCTCCAGGAGAGCACTTGGGAGCGGGAGGCTCAGATGCGTGCTCAGTACCCCCATTTGTTCCCCTAGTTTTTGATGTATCTTTACGGGGACGTAAAGCCCTGAGGTGGGAGTAATGTAAAGACCCGCAAATTTCAAGGAAATTTTTTTTCTTAATTTTCTTTGGAATTTTACAAGAGCGCAGCTTCAGACGACACCTGATTCCGAGGCCCGGTGTGCCCGGAATCAATTTCCGAAGTTTGGCTCGGGTACGTTCAGTGAACGGACGAGCGGGTTTTTCTATCTTTTGAACCGGTGCCCGGAATCAAATTCTGAGGGCACCGATGAAATCGCAGCGCCGGTATTTGCTTAGAAACGCTTCTTCCGGAGTTGCGTTTGCTCAACCGTGGTTTTTAAATTTTGCGGCTTTAAGTCAGAAATAAAATAAAGTTTGTGCGACAACTTTATTTTATTTCACTTAAGCTGCTTGGAAGCCACTTGAATCCACTTAAAAGCGGCTTGAACTGAGTTAAAGCGGATAGGGTGCTATCCAGAAATATCCTACCCCTTGTTAGGATATTTGTGCGGTGGGGCCCGCACGAGCCCCGCCGTTTCTTTCGCTAAGTAACGCACCCGCGAAAACCCGTCAAAGTAACTGAAAAGTCAACCGACGCGTTTTCTTTAATTCTTAACAGACCATTTAATTGGGCGGTTTATTTCGTGAATTAAATGGGTTGTTTCCTTCGTGAATTAAATGGGCTGTTTCGCTCGTTGAATTAATTCAACGAACTGATGGGTCGTTACTTACGCTTTTGCGTTTGTTGGCATGTTTATAAAATAAGACCAACCTAAATATCCTTTGAAAGGATTTGAGAGGATCTTTGTCTCTTCACCTCCCCGCGAAGAACGCGAAGAACGCGAAGAACGCGAAGAACTCCGGCGACCGGAATTCGACGACGCACGCCGTGATCTGCGACGTTGACGAGCCCTACCCGCGACGTTCTTCGGCGGCACCTCTTCTTCCGCGGCCGATCCTCGTTCGGCAATTAAGGTGAGAAACGAATCATTTATTTCTCCCATTTTTATAATTCAATATCAACGGATTTAAATTAATCAGTTTGATCTTGATCCGGAGATTGGTGACGCGACGCCGGATACCGCGACGATGCGACGATCCCCCTTCTTCCGCGACGAGCAATCCCGCGACGACCTCTCGTCCGACGACGACGACAAGGTAAGGGTTGTTGGAATTCTTTTCCTTTCCCGTGATTTTATTTCTTTTAAAATATGGAAACGATCACGGAACAATTTTAAATTTATTTAAAATTGTTGATTGGTCGTTTCTTGTTTCTCCCGTTGATTATGACTAATGCGGAGGGTGCGGGTCTAACGAACAAGACCCGACAACCCTCCGCCCATCTTTCTTTTTGTGCGGATTTGGCGGGCGACGGCAAAAGCACGACGCAAGGGCCATTTGTTGATTCCGCAGTGAAGGTCGGCCCCCGGGAGGAGCAACGACGCAGACGGGAGGCAAAACGGGCCACCGGAGCAACTCCGGCGGCCCGCGGAAGGCGGCGGCGGCGCGGGTCGCCGGCAAGGCGGCGCCGGCGACCGGAGGCGGCGGCGCCCGGCGCGCCGCCGTGGAGATGATCCGCCGCGGCTGAAGCCGCGGCGGCGGCGGCTGGTTCCGCGGCCGCGCGGAACCGGGGAGGGACGCGGCGGCCCGGCCGCGTCCGCGTGACAGGCGGCCCCCTGCGGGGCCGCGTTTCCCTCAAAGCCGCGGGTCAAACCCGCGGCAGCTGCTTCGGCCGCTCGGCCGAAGCCGAGCCGGCCGGTCCGGTCGGCCGTGCCACGCCCAGGCCGGACCGGACCCGGCCTAGCCGGGTCGGGCCGGGTCGGTCCGACCCGGGTTGGGCCGACCCGGTTCGGCCGACCCAGGGGGGTTCGGGCCGGGTCGCCCCGGGCCCAGAACCCCCGTTACGGGCCCTCTTCGGTCTTTCGCCCATATCTTGGGCCTGGGACCTCCGATTGACGAACCGTCAGCAGCTACGCGATCCTTGGATCGAGACGGTCGTTTCGGTATATTATACTCAAGGTTTCGGAAGACTTTGGGTTCGGCCGGGTTGGTTCGTACACGAAACCAACCGGGCCCTCGGAGCGCAAACGCTCATAACTTGAGCTACGGACGTCCGATCGACGTACCGTCAGCTGTGGTAGTTTCCTCTATGTGAGACAGAACTTTTGGCATACTCCGCCCGAGGATCGGATACAGGCGGAGTTCGGTCGGGTTGGTTTTGCCCTAAAAACAAACCGGGCCCCTGGGACGAAAATGCCAATAACTCTCAGACCGGGCGTCCGATTGACGCGTCGTCTGTTGCGATGAGATCCTGTTGTCGATACGGAACTTTTGGATACATCAACTTCGGACTACGTGTCAGTTGATGTATCAGCCTCTCGGCTCGTGGAGCGGACCCTCCTAAACGAGCTCGCTATGTGCGGGAACCCTAGCGCTGGCTGTGACTTCGACGACAGAGCAGAGATCCTCAGTGGACTGCGACGACGACAGAGCAGAGATCCTCAGTGGACTGCGACGACGGCAGAGCAGAGATCCTCAGTGGACTGCGACGACGGTAGAGCAGAGATCCTTCGTGGACTGCGGCGACGACTGTGCAGAGATCCTCAGTGGACTGCGTCGACTACTGCACTCAGCGATCCCACGTGGATCAGTGCCACAGGTTCTGTGTGAGCCCGATCCTATGTGGGTCCTTACTACCGGTTCTGTGTGAGCCACTGCCTACAGGTTCTGTGTGAGCCCGATCCTGTGTGGGTCTTCTGCGGGGGTTAGTACCTATCGATCCTTCGTGGGTCCGACGACTTAGATGGATCCGTGATCATCTTTGACGTCATCTGAAAAAGTATACCTGGTTGAGCTGAATCTTATGTTACTCTCCTTTGTGGATGGTGTTGAACTATCCTTTGTGGATTTACTGTTTACTCTCCTTGTGGATTTGAGTCTTGCTTTCCTTTGTGGATTGAGTTGTTCTTGAGCTCGTGAGCAGAGCTAGAATTGGGGACTTAGGTATATGTATGGGCATATACCTAAGTCGAGACAGATGTTACTTCGTGATTTCATCTTTCTTTTGTGCTATATCCTTTGTGGATTTCGGGAGACCTTCGGGGGTCTCGGGGTCCTTACTGAGTAGCTTGTACTCACCCATGCACGGGCTATGCCCGCACCTTGTTGTGTTGGTTGCAGACGACGGACAACGCTGATCACGGTTGGGGCATGGAGCAGGACGATACCTGGAGGTGGACCACTGGGCGGGACGTGCTCGGAGCGGACGTGGGACCCGACGAGCCTGGAGGCTATCTGTACCCACCCTTCAGGTGGGATTGCCAGTGGACGACACGAGGCCTCCGTCTTTTCTTCAGTTGCTATACTTTACTTTTCAGTTGTATTTTCAGTTGGGCTTGTATTCCGGCCCCCTTTACTTTTCTGCACTTTACTTTCCGCTTGCTGACTCTGTGTGGTTGTTACTTATAAAGTCAATGCCTTCCCTGTTTACTGGGATTTTACGCCTTGGTGCTAGTCGCCAGCCCCTGGCCTATGGAAGGCGGGCTTGGGGTAGTCACGGCACGGGCCCCGAGGACGGGTCGTGACATAAACAATATGATTTCATGAGTATATAGATAGTCAAGAAACAATGTAATGGGATTTCATAAGACTTTTAATTTCTATGAGATAACAGCTATGTTATCCACTCTTTACATTTATTTGGTCTATGTACTTCATAAGATTATATTATTTATATCTTGTAATTAAATTTATGGGTGTTCATATTCTCATTTTGGGATCCTTTTTTCATGGGGTTTATGTTTCAAAATTTTCTAATTTGGTAAAAAAATGACACAATTTTTATTCATTTCAAATCAAGGTTTTTTTGTGCCGAAACAATTTTTCGGGATGCCTAAATATCCATTTTACATTCCATTTAAAGAATATCAGTCTATTTATTATATTTTATTCAACATTTAACTATCATTATTGACATGGAGATAATGATCCCCATATACCATGTTATAAGTGTTTATTAAGGAAATATCATTGCCTTTAAAGATTGTTTATTTTTATGATAAATTTGAGGAAATATTATTATTAATATCTCATAAATATTCATGAGCTTACTTATCCTATGTTATTTCAAGATATACTCATGTATTGGTACAATTTTCTAGTATTTCTTACATAAGATAGTTAATAATTTTTTTTGGAAGTCCTTGATTTAACCTATCTTTGGTTGGAAATCAATTTTTTCTGAAAATAGTTTCCATGAATAGTATACCATTACCCTATAATATCAAACTTAAATTTTTACCCATTTTTTCTTTTAACTATATTTTCCAAGGAATAATATTTTCTCTCTCCAAACAAGTCACTTTTCTACCATATTTATCCTGAAAAATTAATGTTCTTTTAACCATGAACGATATGTATAGATTTTATTGATGTCATTTCATAGATGTTCCCATTGAATTGTTAAAAAGGATAATCATTAAGAATGGTTTTTTAAATTAATTTTCATAGAATTTTTTTTTCAAAATATTTTCAAACATATTTTATATGATTTCATAGAAATTTTTTTCAAATTTTTAAGTCTTCTTTTCCTATTTAAAATATGTTTTCAAAGAAATGGTTTTCACTAAAATTTCATGAATCATTATATATTTTCATGAAAAATGATTTTTTATACGATTTTCATGATTTATTTATATGTTATCAATTTATTTTCATTGAAAATTTTTCAAATAGAATTCATGATTTCTTTAAAAGGTTTCAACTATTTTCAATGAAAAATGTTTTTAAAATGTTACAAAGCATTATAGAAAATTTTTCAAGGATATTGTTTTTCAAAATGACTGAAATGACTTCTTTATAATTTTTCAAAGTATTTTATAAGGAAATGATTTAAAATTTAAAAAGAGTTTTTCAAACAATGAATGATATTTTCCTCATGAAAATTTTCTAGAGTATATTTCAATATTATTTTCCATCTAAGATGAAATATCTTCATGTAACACCTAACATTTTAAGAAATAATCAATAGGTTCCATTCATATCCACTCTATGAATGTGTTATGATTAATTAAAAGGTATTTATGAAACCCATTTATCCTTCATGTGTTATATGTTTATGAAAACCATTTCTCTTTCGCAGGATAAAGGCTATTGAAACCCACTTTTTTGATGGGTCATAATTATTATGAAATGATTATTAGACCTATCACTTTCTTCATGTTATGATATGTTTACAGGTTTATGATGACCATTTAATTTAATGGTTTATGATATTTAATTAATTATCATAGGGAACATGTATGAATGATTTAATTATATGATTGGTGGAACTAATATCTCCCTCCAATGCATTGGGTAAACCTCTGTATCTCATGATATAGACATGTGTTGAATGATAGTTTACTCGGTTTCGTAATACAAGGATAAAATGAGGGTTTACTAGACTCCGTAATATAGGGCTAGAATGAGGGTTTACTCAATTATGTAATATAGGGCTGGAATTAGGGTATACTCAGTTTAGTAATACATGGATGGAATGAGGGTTTACTCGGTTCAACAATACAGTTCGTGAATAGGGGTCCACCTGGTTCTATATAGGAAATTGTCCACTAATATAGACTTGGTAGTGATGCTTTGGATATTATGGAAATCATTATAATCCATGATTTTTTCACATTTTCATGTCTTATTCATTTTTTATACTTTCATGGAATATTCTTTTCATTTAATTGTGATCCATGTCTTATGAATTTCCTATCTTTTGGCCGTGATCATTGATATGTAGGGTATGATGTAATATTTTCATGATCTAATTCTCATACCCTTATGATCATGTTTATGCTTTCATTTCAACTTGGTTACCCTTATTAGGTACTTTTGATCACAACTTTTATGTTTCCATTCCCTCATGTAATGATGATACATAATATATATGCTATGTCTAAGAAGGTGCTAGTCGAGAAGAACCGTGTTGTAGATGATGTAACTCACAAATGTATTAGTGTTTATGATTCCATGTTTATAAATCTACTATACCGTCTACGGTCTTTGGGATCCTTTTTGTACAATGTTTATGTATTCAAAAAATATTTTTTAATGTATATTTTAGTAAATTAAGGGTTTTAAACTAAATAAATTAGGGTGTAATATATTAGGATATCCAATATCATTATTAATTCTCATTTATTTAGTAGGCGTATTATTTTCATTATTTCCTTATTAGTATTATTAATAACACAACACTTATATTTTCATAAATAAATAATATCAACCATTCAATTTATGGATATATTTCTTTTATATTATTAATCTTTTATAAAATTTTATACTTATTCTATTTTTCTTACTCTATCGATTTACATGAATGATTTATTTATTTCAATTAATATAGGTGGTTCTATGTATTTTTAGTCTTTAAAAAGATGTTTTAACTCTTTAATACATTTAGATATTATTCAATTCAATTTTATAGTAATCTAACTCCATTATATCCATTTATCCTTAATTGATATACATTTTGAATCAAAAGGGTCTTCAATAGATTTTTCCTTAATATATGGTTTTCAACTCTTTAAATTACTAATTTTCTTCAAATCTATATACACGTTATTCATGAACGTTTTCATTCTAATTTTATTTTCTTAAAAACCATTGTTCTCATAATGGACACTATATGGTATGTTCTTTTTTATTTATTTTATAAAATTTTGTTTTATGAATTGATGCATATATAACTATCATATATCTCTCTATTAACATGAAGAGAAGTTATTTATACCTAGATATATTAATTGTACTAAAAATAATTAAAAATAGAAACATTATGATAATTAAAGATTTAAAATATATTATAACCGAGTGACTTCATTTCATTTTTTATTAGATCAAAATTAATTA
Organism: Viscum album; assembly: GCA_963277665.1. Classification (NCBI taxonomy): domain Eukaryota; kingdom Viridiplantae; phylum Streptophyta; class Magnoliopsida; order Santalales; family Viscaceae; genus Viscum; species Viscum album. The sequence goes on from OY728120.1 coordinate 1,456,110,054, forward strand.
TGTATATTTTAACATGAAAAATGATACACGTAATAAATTAAATCAATTTTGTACCCCATTAAGGAATGTACGATGTCAATGATACAAGATTTGATATTTTTAGAGAATTAATTTTGATTTTTAATTAATAAATGTCGATATATTACATAAATGTTAACATGAATCACTATAATATGTAATTGTTGAATTCTATTAAGATAATAATTATTCATATATTTTAGTAATAAAAATCCTTAGGGTTTTAATATGGAATTAGGCACCTAAATCACAAAAATCCATACATCAATTGACAAAAAACATATAATTATTGTTGATCTCATAATATTTCTCATGTTATATGAGATAATAATAATAAAGAGTTATATTTTTATATGATGATATTAATGAAACTGAAAAAACATTTTCCTATATAGAAATAAATAATAACACATATAGAAATTAAATTCAGTTTCATTATTTTAAAACGATGATGAATAAAAACATGAAAAATAAATGATCATATCATTTATTAAAATAAAGAATGTCATGGAATTGATGTTTCTTTCATTAATTACTAATATAAGGGACATATCTAGAATAAATGTCCCTATAACAAGATTATGTCTGAATAAACCATGTAATGTAATAAACACAATACAAGATTAAATATGGAGTTATAAATGGATTATTTTTTATATTATAAATCAGCGGAAACAGTTCTATGTTCCCCATGAACAATATTTAGGACAAGAGTCTTGAGTGAAAAATAGAGTTGTTACATTGTATATGTATAGTGGTTTCTCAAGAAAAAATGTGTGGTGATCCTTATAAAATCAATCAAGTTAGAGTCCTTGACATTGGGAATGCCGCATTTAGATATGATTTAGAATGTAATATTAATGATATTTATGTATTTATTTTATCTAAATCTATACTAATTAAATAATTGTTTTTTGTTATTTCATGATGAATATTTGAAAATATATTCATCATTTAAGTGATAATAGTTTTAGAAATAATTTAAAAATTACTCTGGTAATGTTTTTATGGAATTATTTTATCTATTGAATATCCTATTAAAACTGAATATACAACAAATATATAGTCTCCAATATATATATATATTAATGATCCACTTGAAAGATATTTTGAATCATGCATATAGAATCGATATTGTTTCATTGGAACATCCATCCTATTCTTGTGATCTAATATAATGAACAAGTTTATGGCATATAAATTTTTATTTTTCAAAATATACTTAGTTTGTGAGCCTCATTAACTTATAAAACGAAACAACCATCCTTCAAATATTAAAGGGAATTTTTCTCCTAGAGGCCTAAAATAATGTTATCCTTAAACCTTTAGGACCATCAATTTCCACTAGTATTGGAGATAAATGGTACACTATTGAAATTATTAACAAATATACTAATTTTTTTGGCTTCTCTTCAATGATAATAAAATGATTATTTTAATGTCATTATGAACGTTTCCAAGAATGTAGGAAATGAAAAATGATATAATATATTAACCCTTTTATGTGAAGTGAATATGTGTGATAATATCTTAATTGGGAATCTTTTTTATACTCAAGGTAATAACTGATCAATCTCTACTCCTTGAACACCATAAAACATGGGTTATTTGATACTAAAAATAGGACCCTCCATGAAATGTATATGACTACCATGAATTAGAATAATCTACATCAATAATTATGGCTAATTCATTCATTACCAATTTATATAACATTAATTGTGTTTTCAAAAAAAACCATCATTATATGAAACCTTTATAAACAAATAGATGGAAAAATCACTAAATATTGTATGTTTTATGTATTTGGATATAACATAGTTACAGTTATTAATTGGTTTAATATGTAAATATTTGATCCAAAATTAGATGACGTTATCTATCTTGAGTAATAAAACTCTTGTAAATCATAACGTGTCTTAAATACGATTACCTATATCTAATAAGATTTAACTAACATGAAATTTGATGGGATTATTTCAGAATATTTTCCTCCCTTAGTGTATTATGTTAGAAATATTTGTTTGATGATACCTTAACTGATATTATATAATTATATTTATGATGTTCAAAATCTCCATTCTAGTCTACATCATATTGCATGGTTTTTATCTGAAGACCATACAAATGAGTATTTTATTTGAAAATTTTAATTTAGATATCATAAAAAGGTCCCACTTTATTGGTGTTGAACATCAAATGTTTCCCTTTATGATTTTACCTCAATATAAAAATGAATCTTATCAATATAATAATTTGTCCCTTAAAATTAAAAATGTTTTAAAAAAACATGAAATGAAGAACGTTTTGACTCTTTTGATATGCCGTGAAAACAATCCAATTATATGATCAAAGTAGTGTTATAAAAAACACTCTGAATAAGGAAATATCACACCTATCAAGAATCAAATTGTATCTAAAGTCTGAAATCAAAAAAAATAATTATTATGGTGAATTATTTGTAATAATTTTATATAATAAATTAGAATCATGTTTGAATTATTGAAATACATTAATTTTAAACATTCACAAATGTATGTAAAAATTACATTATAAAAATTTTTTATTCTTTTTTTGATCATCCTTGTAGTTTTTAAATTCAAAATTTTTTCAAATCGTGTGTTAAATTAAAATATACCACTTTAGGATTTTAAAAATTCAAAAAATGATTTTAATGATGGTTAACAGATTTTTTTGATAAACTGTTTATAAAATGTGGAAAATATGTTCCACTAATTTGTGAAAAAAAAATTTGAAATGATTTATTAATTTTGAATATTTCATTGATATTTTTATTTTAGACAGTCCACTAGAATATATTAGTAAATAGTTTTTTGTCCTAATGAATATTGAGTTTAAAATATGTTTTATGTGGAGAATAAAAATTTAACATTTCCTTCAAAATTTAACAAAATAATGATCGTGAATTTATTAACCAAATTAAATAATCAAATCAAATTTTAATGAAAATTTATTGTAGTCATTTTATGGATATTATAACTCAGGTGATTCATCTTTTTATCCTGTCTATTTTTGTAACAGGTAAACTACTTGCGAACAAGGTATATCATTGTTTGATTGGATATCTACATTACATTACAGTAAAATATCCACACATATTTTTTAGTTTGGGATTTTATGTTCATTTTCAATCAAATAAAAAGGAATTATATTTTAAAGATAGAAAAATATTATTTAGATATTTAAAATTAAATAAAAATATTTGATTATTTATTCCAATATATACACAATTTAAATAGACTTTTTTTTATTACTTATTTAATAGGATTCCAACTGAATCTTTAAATGTGTTGTCACACTTACCAAATACAAGGATAATAAATTATCACATAAAGTAGTAAGAAGAAGAAAAAATTATCTTTCTACAGATGATGTACTTATAATGTTACGCCCCGACCCCAGTTACCCAGAGTCGGTGCATTATTACATAACATTGGCATGATCACAAGAATGATCAAATCTCGAAAGACCGATTGGTTTAGTAGCCTTGGAAACAAAAGATATATTCATAATGTTTTACATTACATCATAAAGTGAAAAACTACTACAACAACATTGTCTCCATATTCCACACTCATATCCCCACATACTATCCCTCCAGGTCATTCATAACATACTTCTTTACATCCTGGGAAAAATAAAACATAGAAAAGGGGTGACCTCAAATGCCCAGTAAGGATAACAATATAGAGGAAACTTTCATAAATAAGAATAAACATTTAAGGAAATGTATAACTAAAACAAAAGCCTTTTAAACTTGAACTTCAACATATTATGGAAAAAGTAAAATGAAATAATTCCATTTACTTATTCACATGGATATTCTACTAATTGAATAATCACATGAAATATCAATAACCACTTTCATAATGATGGAATGCATAATGTCAGACTATCATAACCACATAGCCAAGGCCTCGTGCCAAGACTACAAATAAGATTTTGCCAAGGCCTTGTTCCAAGACACTAGTTTGTCTCATGAGACCTACCGATGCATCGAGGAGCTATAGCGGGCTCCACCCGTCACATATTAAGTCCAATGCATTCCCATATAAAAAGGTTTAAACATAACATAAACATTCGTATTCAAACTAGCATACTAAATGTCAATACATTCACCATAAACCATGAATGGTATAAAAATAGCACATCCACAGTCAAACATATCACAAAACATTCAATACAATATAGAAGTTTTTCATCATAATAAATCAACTTTAAATAAGAGTAAAATCCATCAAAGGATGTTGACATAGATGAAATCAAAACTCTTTTTAGAGAAATATCTCTTTTTTTTAAATCATTTAAAAGTCACAAATTTATATAGGAAGTAATTAAAAAGAGATTTTTGAATCAAAGATTCCTATACCACATTAAACTTTTTAAAGGAATTAACATTTTAAAAACATTCATGTCCATATAAATAAATCCTTAAAAACCATTTTGAAGATATGGTTATTAATTAAGAAGATTTAGAAAGATAAATCATTAAAACATTTAAAATTATGATTTTGATAATGAGTAACTTTTCGAAATTCATTGAATATTCATTTTGAAATCATTTAAAAGTAACATAATTATAAAATAAAACATTTACTTTGAAAATAACCTTGTAAGCTTTTATGGTAAGCTTGAAAATTTTATAACGGTGGTAAATAGCTGCACCCGCCGTATAAGTTAAAAAAACATTCTTAACTTAAATTTGTCGAAAGGTAAAAAGTGCCTTGTTTGGAAAACAAAGGAAAGATTCCTTTAACAACACATATGGTTATAAATGACTTTAACCCATATTCTTTGTAAATAGTAAAAATGATTTGAAATACATTTCGAAGAAACATGGATGTGTATGATAAAGAAATCCCAGTAGATTATTACGTATAAACAACCTCGGATAATGAAGAGATTGCGAAATAAACCATTACCTTGTACTTTTCCTTGGTTGGGGTAGGTAAAACTCCTTTATAATGGTGAAATAATTGTTATTAAATTATACAAGAATCATATACATTAATATGATATCATATAGTATCTTTTAACATTGAATTGTTAATAATATCTTAGTATTATCGTTGTTTTGGGTGTTAACTTACTCGTTTTCTTTTATATGTTTTGTTGCGTAAGCCATTCTTGTAATGTATAGGTTGTATATTATTCATATGAATAATGATATCAAGTCCTTAAACATCATTTTTAAATCATCGAATGATAATTATACTTGAATGGATACGATGGAGAATTAATCTCATCGCATTCGTGGAGACGGTAGTCCGTACGTACGCACGAGCGAAAATATAATTCTTTTGATATTAAAATAATATATAAATGGATGGTATATCATATATAAAGAATAATTAACATGTTATTTTTATAATTTACATGAGTCACACATCATTATTATACCCATCCAAATAATAATATATTGAATAACAATTACACCACGACGTGGAGACGGTTAGCCGTACGTACGAACGTATGGTGACATGTTATTCAAAGGGTGGTTAGAATAATGAATATGGTTGTACCATATTTATAATAACATCACAGTATATATATGATACTGGAGTTATTATTTTAGAATGGTAACAACAAACGAAGAAGAAGTAGAAGAATAAAGGAACATGGAAAAGGGTGGTGAAATCATTACCTCTTCTTCGGATTCTTCATTTTGATTTGATCAAAAGAGCTCCATAGGTTGGTTTTATGATCAAACAAAGGCCTCTAGTTTGTAGTTAGGGAAGTCGGGAGAGTATTTGGGCAGAGTTTGGCCGATCCAAAAGGCTTTGAAGGTGTGAAGAAATGAGAAGGAAGAGTGCCCTTTTATAAGAGGGGTGAGGGGCACCTTTGGAAAAGCTAGAAATATTAGTTTATAATAAATTAATATTCGGTTTATAATGGGTCAAAAGTTTATTATTCAAAGGATAAGGTGGTATGGGTCGAAAAAAACTCAACCAATAGAATTTAAACTGTTTTGGGTACTTATATTAACCTTATCTTTAAGTATTAACTCTATGTTAATTAGTTTCACTTTTACAATGTCTCTTTGTATTTTTATATTATATGGTTAATAAACATACCATATACATCCAAGAGACCCCAAAGTGGTCCATAAATGATACAATTATCATGATATAAGTCTCTTGGCCGAACCATAGATTTTTAGGAATTTAATATCAATTAATAATATAATATTTGTTTTAAAAACTCTTTTATGTCAATTTTGACACTATTCAATAGTTGATTTTTGTGAAACTCATAACAGAATGATTACTTAGAAAAAAGTTAATTAAATCAATCCTAATATGTCATATTATCCTATAAAATTATTTTAATTAATTAAAAGTCTCAAATTATATTTATTTGGGTATTTATAATATCAATTATTTTGATTTTTCACTATTATGGTAATTACTGCATCATCATTGTGTCATAAATAAATTATATTATTTAATCTATAAAAATTTAAAATAAAATATAAAAATTTAGGAAATATGTTTATCTTTCTAATGAATATTTGTTGTCGAAAATCCAACAAATAGAACCTTATGTAAAAATTGTTTTGCTAAAAGATATATGCTTGTGTCATTTTTGTATTCAGTTTATCTTAATTAAAATAAAGTGTCCCTATCACCTACAAGTGGCTAAATGGGGATCCCAATTCGACCCAAAGATTCCTATGGTCGAACATGTATCAACCAATAATTCTAGGGCACGTTTTAGGGTAATTTAGTATTATTATAATATTATATTTTAACCCTTATTTACAGGATTTACCCTTAACCGTGGTAAATAAAATATTTACCGCAGTAATTATTCAAATGTCTAAAAATAAAAGTTAACTATTTACACAATTTCTTCATCCTGATTACAAATATGGAATCCATTCTTCTAAATTCAAAAAACCGAAGTGGCAGAAATTAATTTAAAATTAATTCCCGTTAAAACAAAAAGTGTGTTTTTAAGAGACAATAACTATCAAAAGATTGACACTTGTTTATGTCCGGTTTAATTGTAAAATTATGTCCAATGGCCAAAATTATATTAAATGGTCAAAATATATTCTAAATATAATTTAAAACCACTAAAATTCATAATTTATCACTATTAATTATTTTGATTAAAATTTTTTTTATTAATTAAAATTTAGTAATTTTCACTATTCATCAAAATATTAATGTTATCCGAAAAGTACCAAAATTTCATCTTAGGCTAAATTCGATATTATGAATCCAAAAATGAAGTCCATTTTGAGATATAAAATTTCAAAAAGTAGGTATTACTACTAATAACGGCTAGTCTGATCGGTTGTGGTGTGTGTTAAAACTCGAAGTTGCGTACAACACACGCTACTGTATTATTCAAAGGAAAGCATACCGTGGAAGCTTGGGATGTTTCATTTTAAATTTTTGAGGTCCCAATTTAGTCAAAAAGTTTAAAATATTGTATTTAAAAATGGTTCACTATTAAAAGTTGATAAAAGTGCAGTACTGAAAATGAATTTGTTCTTGCATTATATCTAAGAAACTCATAATATGGATTCTAAAATTATAAGGATTATATAAAGTTTAAAATTTAGTTAATACTATTAATAACCTCTTTTGAATGGCTTTTTTTTGGTAAGTCATGGTGCGATTGAACTCGGTGTTGCGTGTAGTGCAAGTTATTGAATTATTTTGAAGAAATAACACACTATGAAATCTTGGGGTGTTACATTCTCCCCTCCTTCAATAAATTGCGACCTCGCAATTTGAAATTGTTCATCAAAAATAAAAGGTTAAAAATTGAAAATATATTTGTGGGGAAACCGACATCGGAAATTGGGTTACTAAAATTTAGTCTTAATTTGAGGAAAAGATAAATGAAAGGGCCGCCACCAAATTATGATCTCGATTAGGAGAACATTGCTGGTAATTGGAGACATATAATTAGAGGAAAAATGTAAATATTTATTGGTAGTGATTGAGGTCATCAATCACAAACAAGTATAAAATTGAGGTCCTTAAATTCATCAATCTATGATGATTTGAAATACCATCGGTTCAACAAAACATAGGGTATTGGGATAACATATTTTTGACGTTCCAAAATATCTTAGTTGAAATCCCACATCAAAAAATGAATTAATGAGGCCTCTATTTAAAATAAAGATTGGAAAGTATGAAGATTACCGAAAATAACACATACTAGGGTTCCATGTAGGAAAATATGGATATGGAAGAGAAATCTAACAATCAATTATCTGATAGAGAGTGGTATAGAACATGGCTATGAAAAGGCCAACAATCCCAAAGCCATAAATTAGTGATGATTTAAGGTACCATATAGGACAACATTTTTGTGCTAAGTTCCTTTTCTTAATGTAGAGGAATTTATTTATGAGATTGGATAAGTTCATAAGGAGGTATACTTACTTTATAATTTGAGTTTTATCCATTAATAAATTTCTACCACAAACTCATCTTTCACTCTAAAATATAGTAGAACATAAAAAAAATTCTATTTATACTATTCGTACAGGGTTCCAAAATAAACGAATTTATAATTCATCTACCATATATTTTAATAAAAACTACATTCTTTAATCCAGGACATCTCGTGGGCCAGTGGTAGGTGATACACCCTTGTCTCCCTTCGGTTGCGGGTTTATGTCTCGCGACCTTGCCGGTCGCGACGGGTTGCCACCCGACCTCCGGGTTGTCCTTTTATGGAAATCCAAAATTAATCTCAAACTAGAATTTATCCAAAATAATTCTGTCCAAACTCACAATCCAACATTTATAAGGAAGGTAAACATAATGTAGATCCTTTTTACCCCGTAATAGCATATTAATACCTTCATCATGTATTCTTTTAAAACACTGAAACATCCTGAATTACCATAATCTTTGTTGATTACATTAATGCTCACTTATTACATATAGAATGCCGGATATACTTCATCAATCCAAAAATGTTTTAAACCCCAACAATGATGGAATATAAAAATCATTAATCAACTTCAAGGTAGTCAATAATATCCAATATAATTTATCCAAATCAATCATGTATTATTCTAAAATCACTACCTCGGTATCAGAACCATATTATGGTATATCTTTCTCTCACCCATATATTTTCCAAAAATTGAACCTGTTATTGAGTCACTTTTCTTTGTTCCACACAAACTCAAGTCCTTAATGAAATAGTACTGCAGTACAATCCCTATATACTCCATAATTATTATAACACGTAAATTGTTGATACAACACTCAAATGACATAATCTACATGAGAACTCTAATCATTCCTTTTCATCTGTGGTAGTATCATAACATGATTATTATCCAATAGCATCATTTGAGGCATAGTCTGATGACTGGGACATAGGTTCGCGTAGTGTCCAAACTACTTGCAAATGAAGCATTGTACATTTGAAACCATTTTCTTACCCTTGCAGTCACGTACTTTGTCCCCTTTTCCTCCACACTTATAACAAACTCACTTACCTTTCAGGCAAGTTCTAGGGTGTTACATATGGGAAAATTCTTCTTTTCCCTCTTCCCTTTATCCATCTTTCCCTCTTCCATCCTTTTCTTCTCTTGCTTCCCTTCAAATCCATAGGACTCAGTAAACTCTTTACTTATCTTATCAACACATGATATTATTTCTTCATAAGATGATAATACATGGGAGACTATTTCTCTTATAAATTCTAGCTTAAGACCATGAAAGATATGATCCTTCCTTATCTTTGAATCATGTGCATTGCTGGAGTTCTCATTCTTTCTACTGGGTGCCATTTCTAAACAATGGCATAAACTAGATCAGTTTATGAATCAAAATACATAATTCCATACTTATAAAACACTTAACATAAATTGAACTATTTATGGATATAATCCATAATCAAAAAAATGTTTTCTTTGAGGAAGTATAAACTCATAAATCCTTCATAATGATTTGTAAAGAAAATGAGAGTTATCCTAAGCATATCCCCCGGGAGTGTCGTAACCAAGAGTGCAGCAAGTCCCGTTGTCGTGCACCAGTTCCCGTTCGAGTCTAGCTCAAAGTGGTGTTTTCGGGTTTTACCCCTAGGTACATCTGTGCCAGAGCCGCCTCTACCTGCTCGTATCCAGACAGGGATGTATTGCTCGGAAAACTCACAAAACCTCTACAATACCAAAATTCTAGGAAGTTCTTCTATACTAATCCTCAATGTTCATCTTAGGTCTACGTGCTCAAATCAGAGTTTATCTAAATATAGCTTCCAAGGTTTTTACTAATCTTCCTCTAATACCAACTGTAACGCCCCGACCCCAGTTACCCAGATTCAGTGCATTATTACATAACATTGGCATGATCACAAGAAAGATCAAATCTTGAAAGACCGATTGGTTTAGTAGCCTTGGAAATAGTAGATATATTCATAAAGTTTTACATTACATCATAAAGTGAAAAACTACTACAACAACATAGTCTCCATATTCCACACTCATATCCCCACATACAATCCATGCAGGTCATTCATAACTTACTTCTTCACATCCTAGGAAAAATAAAACATAGAAAAGGGGTGATCTCAAATTCCTAGTAAGGATAATAATATAGTGGAAACTTTCATAAATAAGAATAAACATTTAAGGCAATGTATAACTAAAACAAAAGCCTTTTAAACATGAACTTCAACATAGTATGGAAAAAGTAAAATGAAATAATGCCATTTAATTATTCACATAGATGTTCTACTAATCGAATAATCACATGAAATATCAATAACCACTTTCATAATGATATAATTCATAATTCCAGACTATCATAACCACATAGCCAAAGCCTCGTGCCAAGACTACAAATTAGATTTATCCAAGGCTTTGTGCCAAGACACTAGTTTGTCTCATGAGACCTACCAATGCATCGAGGAGGTATAGCAGGCTCCACCTGTCACATATTAAGTCCAATTAATTCACATTTGAAAAGGTTTATACATAACATAAACATTCGTATTAAAACTAGCATACGAAATGTCAATACTTTCACCAAAAACCATGAATGGTATAAAAATATCACATCCACAGTCAAAAATATCACAAAACCTTCAATACAATATAGAAGTTTGGCATCATAATAAATCAACTTCAAATAAGCGTAAAATCCATCAAAGGATGTTGACATAGATGAAATCATAACTCTTTTTAGAGAAATATCTCTTTTTTAGATCATTTAAAAGTCACACATTTATAAAGGAAGTAATTAAAAAACATTTTTGAATCAAAGTGTCCCATACCAGTTTAAAATTTTTAAAGGAATTAACATTTTAAAAACATTCATGTCCATATAAATAAATCCTTAAAAACCATTTTGAAGACATGGAAATTAATAAAAAAGATTTAGAAAGATAAATCATTAAAATATTTAAAATTGTGATTTTGATAAAGAGTACCTTTCTAAAATTCTTAGAATATTCATTTTGAAATCATTTAAAAGTCACATAATTATAAAATAAAACATTTACTTTGAAAATAACCTTGTATGCTTGTATGGTAATCTTGACAATTTTATAATGGCGGTAAATAGCCCCACCCACCGTATAAGTTAAAAAAACATTCTTACCTTAAATTTGTCGAAAGGTAAAAAGTGCCTTGTTTGGAAAACGACTGAAAGATTCCATTAAAAACACATATAGTTATAAATTACTTTAACCCATATTCTTTTTAAATAGTAAAAATGTTTTGAAATACATTTCGAAGAAACATGGATGTTGATGATAAAGAAATCCCAGTAGATTATTACGTATAAACAACCTCGGATAATGAAGAGATTGTAAAATACACCCTTACCTTGTACTTTTCCTTTGTTGGGGTAGCTTAACCTCCTGTATAATGGTGAAATAATTTTTATTAAATTATACAAGAATCATATACATTAATATGATATCATATATGATCTTTTAACATTAATTTTTTAATAATATCTTAGTATTATCGTTGTTTCGGGTGTTAACTTACTCATTTTCTATTATATGTTTTGTTACGTATGACATGTTTTTAATGGATAGGTTGTATATTATTCATATACAGAATGATATCAAGTCCTTAAAAATCATTTTTAAATCATCAAATGATGATTATAATTCAATGGATACGATGGAGAATGAATCTCATCGCGTTCGGGGAGACGGTAGTCCGTACGTACGCACGAGCGACAATATCATTCTTTTGATATTAAAATAATATATAAATGGATGGTATATCATATATACAGAATAATTAACATGTTATATTTATTATTTACATGAGTTACACATCATTATTATACCCATCCAAATAATAATATATTGAATAACAATTACACCACGACGTGGAGACGGTAAGCCGTACGTACACACGTATGGTGACATGTTATTCAAAGGGTGGATAGAATAATGAATATGGTTGTAACATTTTTATAATAACATCATAGTATATATATGATACTGTTGTTATTATTTTAGAATGCTAACAACAAAGGAAGAAGAAGTGGAAGATGAAAGGAACCTGGAAAATGGTGGTGGAATCATTACCTCTTTTTCGGGTTCTTCCTTCTGATTTGATCAAAAGGTCTCTTTATGTTGGCTTTCTGATCAAACAAAGGCCTCTAAGTTGTAGTGAGGGAAGTTGGGAGAGTATTTGGGCAGATGTTGGCCGAACTAAAAGGCTTTTAAGGTGTGATGAAATGAGAAGGAATAGTTCCCTTTTATAAGAGGGGTGAGGGGCACCTTTGGAAAAGCTAGATATATTAGTTTATAATAAATTTATATTCGGGTTCTAATGGCTCCAAAGTTTATTATTCAAAGGTTAAGGTGGGGATGGGTCGAAAACAACTCAACCAATAGAATTTAGATAGGTTTGGGTACTTATATTAACCTTATCTTTAAGTATTAAATCTATGTTAATTAGTTTCACTTTTACAATGTCTCTTTGTATTTTTATATTATATGGTCAATAAACATACCATATACATTCAAGAGACCCCCAAGTGGTCCATTAATGATACACCAATCATGTTATAAGTCTCTTGGCCGATCCTTAGATTTTTAGGAATTTATGATCAATTAATAATATAATATTTGTTTTAAAAACAATTTTATGTCAATTTTGACACTATTGAATAATTGATTTTTGTAAAACTCATAACAGAATTATTACTTCGAACAAAGTTAATTAAATCAATCCTAATATGTCATATTATCCTATAAAATTATTTTAATTCATTAAATGTCTCATATTATATTTATTTGGGTATTTATAATATCAATTATTTTGATATTTCACTATTATGGTAATTACTGCATCATCAATGTGTCATAAATAAATTAAATTATTTAATCTCTAAAAATTGAAAATAAAATATAATCATGTAAGAAAGCTTTTTATCTTTCTAATAAATATTTATAGACGAATATCCAACATATATAACATTATGTAAAAAAATTTTTTCTGAAAGATATATGCTTGTGTAATTTTTGTATTCATTTTAACTTAATTAAAATTAAGTGTCCCTATCACCTACCTGTGGCTCCATGGGGTCTCAAAATTGAGCCAAAGATGCCCATGGTCGAACCTGTATCAACCAATAAGGATAAGACACGTTTTAGGGTAATTTAGTATTATTATAATATTATTTTTTTAACCCTTATTTACCGGATTTACCCTTAATCATGGTAAATAAAATATTTACCGCAGTAATTATTCAAAATGTCTAAAAAAAAGTTACCTATTTACACAATTTGAACATCCTGATTCCAAATATGGAATCCATTCTTCTAAATTCAAAACACAGAAGTGGCAGAAATTAATTTAAAATTAATTCCCGTTGTTAAAACAAAAAACGTGTTTTTAAGAGATAATAACTATCAAAAGATTGACACTTGTTTATGTCCGGTTTAATTGTAAAATTATGTCCAATGACCATCATTATATTAAATGGTAAAAATATATTCTAAATATACTTTAAAACCACTCAAATTCATAATTTATCACTATTAATTATTTTGATTAAAAAAACTGTTTTTAATTAAAACTTAGTAATTTTCACTATTCATCAAAATATTAAAGTCATCTGAAAAGTACCAAAATTTCACCTTAGGCTAAATTAGAAATTACGAATCCAAAAATGAAGTCCATTTTGAGATATAAAATTTCAAAAATTAGGTATTACTATTCATAATGGCTAGTTTGATCGGTTGTGGTGTGTGTTAAAACTCGAAGTTGTGTACAACACACGCTACTGTATTATTCAAAGGAAAGCGTACCGTGGAAGCTTGGGATGTTTCATTTTAAATTTTTGATGTCCCAATTTAGTAAAAAAGTTTAAAATATTGTATTTAAAAATTGTTCACTATTAAAAGTTGATAAAAGTGCAGTACTGAAAATGAATTTGTTCTTGCATTATATCTAAGAAACTCATAATATGGATTCTAAAATTATAAGGATTATATAAAGTTTAAAATTTAGTTAATACTATTCATAACCTCTTTTGAATGGATTTTTTTAGTAATTCATGGTGCGATTGAACTCAGTGTTGTGTGTAGTGCAAGTTATTGAATTATTTTGAAGAAATAACACACTATAAAATCTTGGGGTGTTACCTATAAATCCATTGGGAGTTATTTCACCTGATTTATACGGATGAAACATTTTTTATTATAAATTTTGTGTACAAGTGATAATTTACCTATGATGTGTTTCATGAATACTACATAAAAAATCTGTAGATATTATTTCAATCATTATAAATCTCAAGAAATTTATTAGAGGCCCACTTTTATATAATATTATCATTAAAACATTAATATCATTCTAATTTTTTTCACCAACATTCATCTTTTCAATATCATTATTTTACACTTCCCATATTAATGACAAGACATTTATTATTGGAATTTTGGTATGATTATATTGTGATACATGAATCTTATCATTATAATTATTTTAACTATATGAATATTATTTTATTTATTTTTAAAATGAATTACTAAATACATTTTTTAAATATATTTACAAAATACTCTTTAAATTTTTTTATAATTTTGGTAATGTAATTTTAGTGTGATAATAAATGACAAAAAATCTAATTTTGATAAAAATACATGTTTGTGGTTTTGGTGGTCACTCACATAGTGTTTATTTCCACAAAAGGGTTGTCAAGATATTTAATCAAATCTTCTCCCTACTCATGACTAGTGACACTTTACAATACACAAGGACTTACTATACACATGAATTTGTTATGTTATATTAACAAGATTGATTTTATAACATAACAATAAAATTGATTTTCTATGATAAAATAAATTTTTTGGTCTATTTATAAAATATTCCTTTTTAATCATTAATTTCATTTTTTCATTTCCACCTCGAATTTAAAATTCCTTATTTTAGGGGGACACAAAACTATTAATTCATAGATGATCTTATAATATCCATACATTTTATAAATTCTATTATAAATTTATTTTTCCACTTTAGTAATTTTTACAAACTATTTATGAAATATTATTTCTCTATTTTTAATTATTTCATATAAGGTTTTTTTTTTCTTTTAACACTATCATTATTGAAAATATATCTTTATATATTTCATGTTTTTAAATTCATCAAAAATTGATTTTTTAATTTCTATAAATAAAATTAATAATGATAAAGGTAGTTTGTTTTTTTAAATAATAACTATAATACTTATTATGAATATCATTTATCATTTAATATCAATAGGGAATAAAAATATGGATCTCTTGTATTTATAGAAATATATGATATTATGTTTTCTTTGTAGTTTTTATATGTTATTTTTAATAAAGGAATAATTAATTTCTTTATGGGTGGAATAAATAAATTTGTGTGTTATATGTTTTTGGTCTTAGTGTCTATAGATGAATCTTATAATGTTATATTTTTCATATTGCAATTATATTAAGATTTTCATTAATTTTTTTGTCCTAAAAATTGTGGAGATTTTTAGGCTCACCCTTGTTGATATTTTGATGAAAAAAAAACAAAATTTATTTTATCTTATGATTTCATATGATTTATATGAAAATGAATGTATATTTATTATTTGAAGATCATTATATAAACATGTATGAATCTTGAATGTACCATAAGAATATATAGTAAACAATTTATACATATGATGAACTCATAGAGTGAATTTAACATATCTTTTAATGGAACTGATTGAAGTTCAATAGTACATTGTGGAATACATTAGGATGTAGGTATAACATTTTATATAAACCAGTGATACCAGTCAACCATTTTTATAGAAAACATCCTCTTAAACACTTGGTGTGGACTGACAGAAGTATGTAGAGAGAATGAATTCTTAGTCCTCTCACATTCTAGAAGATGGTAATAAATCTAATTATTACGTTGAATATATATATATATATACTAAAATCTATCCAATAACATGATTCTGTTTGCTGTGAATCACATACTCCACATTACATGAGTAGGTCAATCATGGTGGTTTCTCTATTGAGATAATCTTGACATTTACAGTATTGGTTTTTTTAATCATGATATTTCCATATTATATTCCCAAAAAAGATGTAATTAATTTTTTTAAAATAAAATTATATTATGTTTCACATTTATGTTACATGGGTTAAAAATGGGACCCTCATAAGTCACCTGTAGCTATTTAATATTTGATAATTAAACCCATGGGAATATGTTTGTGATAAATTGGGGATGGTTAATTAATGTATTTGAATTCACTTAGTTTGTGTTAAATAGAATTTTCAGTTGGAATCATTGTTAACTAATCTACTTAAAATGATTAAAAAAATTGTATCTTCTGTTATCTTTATTGATATGTTGAGTTAGATAATTAAATATCCAACTAAAAACTATTGAGTGATCTCCTCTATAGATTCCAATTGACATTTTCCTTACACATATCAAATGATAGAACTTACTGTCAAATATATTTTAGATGGAAATATTATGAAAACATTATTAATGATACATATATCACAGAAAATAAATATCATAATATAGTTTTCACTTATAACTTGTACTTGATATCACATAAACAAGATCTCATATGAATTTTGTAATAAATTATCATCAATTAAAACCCTTTAAAATAATACTTTTAGTGGTGTTAGTATTTTATACCCACATATAGGGGTTTATTTTTAATTTTTCCTTTGTTGTATCCTTAAACTGGAGTGTATGATTTTTCATTGACATCTAATTACATTTTCCTATGTTGTGTTTGACTTAGAGGTGAGGTAGTATGTCTTAGTGAAATTTTTATATTTGAACTTGTTTTGGTTATTGTTCCATTTGTATGAAAGATAAAATACCATTAGTGGTTACATCATAAACAATTTAATCATTGTTAAATTCTTATAAGTATTTTCGATGTGATATGCCATTGGGATTCCTTTTCACCATAGTTGGAATCTTAAATGATGTAATGAGAAAAAAAAGTGTGTGATTTTTTGCTAAAAAACAAATAGGGGGTATTCTCAAAAGTCCATTCCTAATCATCATCCACCATCATGCCCTTGGTTTTAGATTGTGATCCTCCATGGAGCTTTCTCTTAGGAGGATACACATAGAGGATCTAGTCCTAGTTGTATGATTCTTGAATGTTCGTTTTGTTATGCCCATTTTACCCGTTTTTTACCCATATAGGTCAATTATATACGTGATATACTTTAATTATGCATCAATGGAGATCATATAGAGGTGTTTAGACAACATGTAATGAAATCCCTTATGTGGGAAATAGTCCTTGTGAGGGAGACCTTAGGACTTGGTTGATGGACCTAACCTCCCTTATAATCGAATCAAATCATAGTTAGTCAAAAATGATTTCCTAATTTAGAAAACATAAATCGGTGGATGAAATCATTTAAAATTTTATTTTTAGGTTATGATTTCAGTTCATTTTCGATTTAAAGAATGATGCACAATATGTTCGTGGTTTTGTTAAATATTAAAATGTGATGCAAAAATTTTATGAAAAACATACTTGACTTTTGAGAAATTATTCTAGATTAGATGTTCAATACTATATTAGTCCATTTCGTAGTTAAACAATTGATATTTAATTGATTATTTCATTCATGATACATTTTTTGTGATGGGTGTGCATTGGTAAAATCATTGTTCATGTGAGGGACTTTATTTTGAAGAGGGGTTCCAATTTAACATTTATCATTGTAAGACCAATGTGATAGGTAGCATGGTAATATCGTACTTAATGATAAATGAATTAAATGAGTCTCAGTATGGTTTTGAATTAGACGGTTTGGTATTTTACACCTACTTTTATGGAATATTTTATAATTACGCAATATTTTTTTTTCAATGGAAATTCCATTCATATAAACACGTCATAATCCCATGAAATCACAATATAATGAACTACTATGTTCTATGTGACCATTAAACATAATTTCGTCACTTTTGTGATGTGGATTTCAAAAATCTGACATACAAAATTGCGATCAGTATGTTATTTGGAGTCCGATAAGAAAAAATTAATTTTTTTGAATAGTAACCTACCCATATGAATAGTAACATACCCTTATAAATTGTGATATACCCAAATGAATATTAATCTTACTTATGATAGAATACAAATAATGTAGATATTAACGTACAATATTTCAATGTTTTTGAATAAGTAAATGAATATTTTAAAACTATTTTTTAAAATTATAATATTAATGAAATATTAAATTAATTTTAATTAGAAAATTATTTTTGAAAAATGGAAATCATTTTTGGATTCTAAACATTGAAATATGGTTTGTGGGAATTTTTGTGATTTTTTTTAAATACATAGATTTTTTAATAATAGCGTCATACCGTAATTTGCAAAATAAAGAAAAATACACCAATTATAGTGCCGTGTATGATATTCTAATGATTTAAGCCCAATTGATTCGGATTCACATGACAAAATTACTATTCTTGGTCATAGAAGTATAACTATTCCTTATCTTGTGAACGAAAAATAATTTAATGAATATAGTATTGAGAAATCCACTCACTCTTCCATTATAAAACTCTCCATCAATCCCTCTTCTCTTCACTCCTCAGATCCTTGATGATCCTAAAAGTTATACCCAAATACCATTATCTAGTCATTACCCATGTCCAGGAATCTCTTGGTCTTTCCAAAAGTGCAAAATCCTTTCCCTTAATGAGTATCTCATGGAGGTTTTCTTAAGAGGAAAAGTACCTTTCTATTCATTTAGATTCATTTGAATGTATCATATTTTGTTATCCCCTCATCACCTCCTCTATCCAAATTATCATGATAACTCAATTATCATCTATATAATATAATTATATCATGTGAATCAAAGATCTATCATAAATATTCTTACTCCCTCCATTTTATTTTTATAAACGAAATCAACGTTCATAAGGTTCCGATTTATAACCTTCGTGGATGAAAAAGTCTTGTTTCCCAATATCATTTTCATTACAGGTCATTAAAACATATTTATGATTGAACTGGACTATAATAAATGTATTATAACCTAATTAATATTCAGTAACTTGTATATGTACATTAAATTAATTTATATGACAAAACTAGTTCATTATAATGCAAATAATGCCAAATAATCAAAATGGTTGTCATCTAGTGATTCATCCTCATTACAAGAAACCAAATTATATAAATGAACATTGTAAATTATTTATGTTCATACATAATATTTAATTTCAATTATGAAGATTTACAACTATTCCACAAGAACTCTGTTACTTAAAAACAACTGAATCGATTTTGAAAATCATGAAAACAAACTCTATGGAACGACGAAATTCGATATTATAACTCATCAATAAGGACATAAATGAACTAAAAAGAATTATGTTAAACTAAATACATTTGTAATAGGTTCTTAATTATGTTATTAATGATTAAAATTTCATATTCCATGACATTAATTTCATTAGGTGAACAAATTAGGATTTAAGGTAAGGGTTTTCCACCCAAACATCCATTTTCATTCGGGTTACTTTCATTGTATAATTACCTGAATGAAATTATTATGTATTATTATGAACTCCTCATAATTTTTTTGAGTATTATATAAATTCACACCACCCATAATATGTCCCTATTTAATGGATAGTCATATGTTTTAAAAGAAACATTCAAAACTATTTCCAAAATAAAATCCTGATTTAAGGGAATTTCTCCAATTCTTACCTATATTAAAGGAAACTATATAATATATTTTTGGAAACCATTAACATTATAAATTATGTAATTTTATTGAGAAAATAATATATTTCTTCTATTCTAGTTTTATACAAATATTTTTCCAAATGAGATCTTCTTTTCAAAATAATGATTATTTATCTCAAGAATTGGTTAATGATTCTATAAGAGTATTTTTGTCATATTCAACAGTCATGTTGATTCTTATTTATTATGGAGTTTAATCATTTATGATTTCCTCTACCATATTTTAATGAATGCAATGTGACTTATTTTATTATATATTTGATATCCTAAAACCGTTCATCATATTACTAACAATGGTTAGTGTTTTATGTTCGATGAGTGGAGAAAGTTAGTTACATGTCATATGGTAGTTTCAATATGAATGAATATGTTGTTTATGTTTATCCCCACACATATAAGTAATGAATTGGAATTATTATGTGATTGTTGGGGCCCACTATATCCCCTTTATACATCAGTAGGTTTAATGATACAATTAGACATGGAATTGGATGAGGCATTTCCCAATGTGATATATGGATTTTGGCTGAGACAAAAATAATTTTTTGATGTCTTGGTTAAGGCCTTGAAAAAACGTTTCAGAATGTCCCACATATGATATTAGTTCCTTATAATGCTAGTAATTTAATGTTCATGTGGTATTCAACTAGTAGAATACCCATGATTATGTTTTATTATTGTATTATTTACTCAGCTCATATTCCTTCCATAATATATGGAAGATTATTATTAAGGTCATGTGTTTTAAATTAATCACCATGTCTTAAGTTTATGCTATCTTCCACTATATTGCTTACCCTTACTGAGCATTTTAGGTCACCCCTTTCTTATGATTCATTTTCTCTGGATATGAAGAAGTAAATTATGAATGACTTGAAATAATAATCTAGGAGGCATGGATATTTCTAATGGAATAAATTTGTGTTGTATTTCCTTTCATAATGTAAAGTTGAAAGTATTTATGTGTCTTGTTACAAAATGAATCTAAAATACTTGGTCATTTGGGATACATATTCCTTCTTTATATGACTATGTATCAAATAAGGCACTGGCTCTTAGAAACTCGGTTCGAGTCCTCACAGTTGGTGTCAAATGATGTTTAGAAGAAAAAACCGAAACATGATTTAGAAAATGTATATTATGGAAGATTCCCTATGAATGTTTATAAGGATAAACATACTAGAATGTCCTGGTATTTTGGTTATGAATAGATTATGCAGAACTTTCGTGCAATACATCTCATTCCGGATACGAGCAGATAGAGGCGGATTTGGAATAGATGTATCTTAGAGTGAAAGCTCTAACAAAGTGTTTTGAGCGTGACTAGGGGTATTATGGTAAATTGAAATGGGACTTTCTTCACTCCTGGTTATGACACTCTAGGGGGATATGCTTAGGATAATTTTAATTTTCATTAAAAGCCACTATAAAGGATTTAAATGTAAATATTTCCATAACAAAACCAATTTTCTGATTACGGGATTAGACATGTGTATGATCTCAATTTATGCTAAGTATTTTGTTAAGATAAAATTATAAATTATGATTCATAACCTTATCTAGTGTATGTCATCGTCTAGAAAAGGCGCCCAGTGGAAGGAATGGAAACAACACAAATGTGCATGTCTCTTGTATGTATTTCCTACCAATGCAAGATAATTATGTGGGATGAGGTGCTATGATGGGTGTTGACTGACTAATAATTATACTAGGAAAACATAATCAGGTTATGAATAATAACCTTACGGTATAGAGCATCCGGATCCACCACGTGGAGGAGTTATGTTAGATCACTTTATATGAAAACAACCACCATCATTCAATGGGATTACAGTGCAATTTATAGCTGAGTAGTGGATAAGTTCCCTAAAGAAAATATTTCTCGCACTGGGGTGTAATGAGATAGAGGAGGTTGTCATGGTCATTTATTGTCTATCGGGAGATGTGGATCAGTGGTGGTCGTTAATCCAAAACACCATGGAGGATGAGAGAAATTGAGGATATCGAATGGTGGGACATTAAAGTAATTTTCCTAGAGAAATACATTCCTCAGGAATAGAGAGAAGATATAGAGAGGAAATTATTGAATCTAAGGGAGAAGGAAGATGAGAATATTAAAATGTATGAAGCTGACATCACACAGTTATCAAGACATGTTGTGGTCAATATAAAAAATACAAGGAGAAAATTTGATCGAATCATTGATGTCCAAAAGGCAGTCCTCCGGCAGGCACTCATCTCCCAAATTTTTGCATCCTTTGAGGATATAGTTTCATGTGATAAAAAGATAGAAAAGGAATTATCTATGTCTTATGGAATTATGTTAATGTAATAAACGAAAAGGGTTAATGAAAACTCTTGGAGAGGAAATAAGGAAACAAGGAAGAAGGGAAGAGTTGAATTTCCACCCAATGATAAATGTGGATGGAAACACCCTTGTTGTGTACTTTAAGTGAAATGGAGTATGCTACAAATGTGACCAAAAGTCCATATTGTTTTGTGATTTCAAGGGGAATAAATAATCCAATAATGTTCAATGCTATAATTTTTGGGATATGGGACACTATTCTAATGATAGTCCAATGCGTTATGGGAATATGCCATTAAAAAGGCCAAGGGAGCAGGGACAAGCTTACGCGGTCACAACTGCAGAGGATGGCCAAAGAGCCCATACCTGAGTGGTAAGGGATCCTTCTTGACATCCAAGAGACCCGTGATCAAAATTGAGTGGAGGCTAATTTATGTGTTACTTTAGCTGTACTGTAGCAGTTACTGTTCGGTACTATAGCAGCAGGAACTATTCACCCGATTTGGGCCTTCGGGCCACCGGTTTTGGCCAACAGGTCTCCAAGGCCTTTGGGTAATCAAAGGCCTTTGGGACATAGGGCCATCAAGTCATGTCGACCAAGGAGTAGCCCAGTTCACACAGAACATGATGCAGAAGAGGATCAGAGAAATAAGAGTAGCAGCCACCAGATGCGGAGCTAACCGTATTTGAATAATGAGAGGGTATGGAAGCCACCATCGGGACCAGGCACTGTACATATTTTTACAGGGAAATGCTAGCTGATCAACAATTCAAGGTGGGGAGCTAGGTGATCATTGATGCAGAAATCTGGGGAGGGGCAGTTCAATTGGGTTGGGCCTACGTGTCATGTATTGGGCATGGTATGCCTCTGGGCCATTAGGTCATGTATTGAGGGTTTGTCAGACCTTGTTCCTTGGGCCTACGGTTCATGTTTGGGTTCCCCTTAAACCCTTAAAAGGGGGATTATCCATCATAGAAATAAAAAAGAAGGCCTTCGGGCCATTCGGGCAACTACAGAGGATGAAGTTATGAATTATGTTGTGACAGTTACGTTGATCGTTTCATCAAATGTAGTCAAAGAATTATTTTATTCTAGATCATTGTATTCATTTTTATCATTCCAGTTTACCAAGAAAGATAGATATATCTAATTTGATTTATTTATGGTGTTATCAGTCAAAACACTCAGTGACTGTATCCTCACAACAAAGGTGTGTCGATTATTCCCCATTATGACATATAAATGTGCTTTAGGTGCTAAACTTATCCTCATACCAATGGTTTAATATTATATAATTATATTTATGAATTTGATATCAAATTATGATACAAAGACCTATTTCAAGAAGAAACAAGATCTAATTTTCGCGAATGGTGTAGAATCTCTTAGTTTTAGAGGAAAAACCACAATATTTGATTCTAATCTCAATCCACACCAAGTAGCTCTACAAAATTCAATTATACGGGAGGATTGGAATGAAATAAAAATGGGTGAGGAGAAAAATGAACATATGTAGGACGTACCTATTGTGCAAGAATATGTTGACGTGTTTCCAGAGGATTTTCCTAAACATCCTCTAGAGTGGAAAATTGAGTTTTTCATTGACATAATTCCTAGTTCAAGGCCCATATCAAAGACCCATTATAGAATTTCCAATGTGGAGTTAGTTGAACAAAAAAAATAACTTGAGGAATTTAGTTAAAAAGGTTTTATTTTCCATAGTGTTTAACCATGGGTATCCCCTATTCTTTTTGTTATGCCAAATAATGAGTCTATGAGGCTCTGAATTAACTACAAAAAGATCATTGCTATTACATAAATGCATAATTATCTTCTTCCATGAATTGATTATTTATTTTATAAACATCATGGATCCCAATATTTTGCTAAGATTGAACTTCAATATGGAAATCATCAGTTGCTTTTGAGGAAGGAAGACCTTCAAAAAAAACTTTCTGAACTAGGTACGGGAATTATGAGTTTACTATAATTCCTTTTGGACTAACTTATGCACCATATATTTTCATGGATCTAATGAACCTAGAATACAATGAATATCCTTATGACTTTGGAGTGGTGTTTATTCATGATATCCTGGTATAATATAAAATCCATCAAAATCATGAAAATAATATGTACACTATTCTAAAGATGCTTATAAGAAATGAATTATATGAAAAGTTTAATAATTGTGATTTTGTGTTCCATTCAGTTCCCTTTTTGGGCCACATTTTCTCTATGAATAGAATATATGTAGATCCTACAATGATAAAGGTTGTGCCTGAATGACATACCACAATGAACTTAACTGTGGGAGGTATTTTTATTGGTTTAGAAGGTTATTATCAATGTTTTGTTTAGAACATCTCCCCACTAAGCCAACCCAATGAACAAGATAATATGAATAGAAAATAAGTTCATGTGGATATCGGAATGTGAAGAATGTTGTGAATAATTGAAGTGGATTTTAGTGAATGGCTTGATCATAACCCAACCATCGGGGAATGATGGGTTTTTTATCTAGGTAGCTAAAAATTCAGGAACAAAATGATCCAACTCGTGATCTTGAGTGAGTAGCGGTAATCGTTGCTCTGAGGAATTGGAGACATTAATTATATTAAAAAAATGTGAGATATATATAGATCATAAGTGTTTGAAATATTTATTCTCACAAATTGAACTCAACTTGAGACAAAAGAGATGGATCGAGCTACTAAAATACAATGATTGAGCAATACACTGCCACCTAGGGAAGGAAAATAAGTTAGAAAATACTTTGAGTCGAAAGAAAAATGGAATTCTGACCATGATCAGTGTTTAAAGGGATCCTCTATTCATGAATATAGTAAATATGTATATGGGAATTATAAAGGAAGGTAACACATCACTACATTTTCTAATCATTTCCAAACCTTCGTTATTAGAAAGGATAATAATTTCTTAGGCTGTTGATGAGGAGTTTCAAAATGAAATTAATGATGTAAATGATGGGAAGTTTATTTACATAGTATATGAAGGATTAATTTTAAAATTTTGAATGAGGCTTGGTGTTACCGCTATTATTGATCTAAAGAGAGAACTATTGGATGATGCTCATAGCTCTAATTTATCTATACACCCTAACAACACAATGAAGTACAGAGATCTAATGTAACATTTTTTATGAGAAAAAATGAATATGGAGATTACTAATTATGCGTCAAGATGACTAGTGTGTCAATAGGTGAAGGTTGGACGACAACATCTTGGAGGAGTCATGAAACCCCTTCATATTCCAATGTTGAAATGGGATGATATTACGATGGACTTTGTCATGGGGATACCATAGAATCCAAAGAAAAATGATGTGATATGGGTCATTGTGGACCATCTTACAAAATCAGCATATTTTCATGTTATAAGAGATGATTTACCACTTGAAGGTTTAGAAATAATAAATATTAATGAAGCTGTAAGGCTTCATGGTGTACATTTATCAATTATTTCTGATAGTGATCCCCATTTTACATCACAATTCATGAAAAGTATCCAGAAGTCCATAGATACAGATCTTCTATTGAGCACATCATACCACCTAGAAATTGATGGAAAATCAAAACACACCTTTAAAAAATTGGAATACATGTTGAGGTATTGTACACATCACTTTCAAGGACTATGAGATCAGTATTTACCTCTTGTAGAATTTTCCTATAACAACAGCTTCCATTCATGTATTCAGATAGAACCATTGAAGCGTTATATGGAATGATATGTCATACTCCAACTTTCTAGGATGATGTTGTTGAAAGAAATCTTGTAGTCCAAAAATGTGTAGAAGAATAAATAAAAAGGTTAAAATTATCCAAACCCATATCAAAACATCTCAATGTAGGCAAAATAGCAATGCCGGAAATAGATGGAAGGAATAATAATTTAATGAAGTGGATCATGTTTTCTTAAAGCAATCTCCATGGAAGGGTATAATACTATTCAGTTAGAAAATAAAATTTTGTCCCTAGTTCATCTGGCCTTTTGAAATTATGGATCGAATTGGTGACATAGCTTACCATTTGGAAATGCAGCCAAGTCTCTCCAAATATAAAAATGTGTTCCACATTTCAATGTTATGGAAATACATTCCAAACCCAACACATGTACTCACATATGATGAAATTGAACTGGATCTTGATCTATCTTATTGTGAAGAGCATATCAAGAATCTTGATACTAGAGAACATGTATTGATAAATCGAATGACTCGTCTGGTAAAGGTTCTTTGTCAGAACCATATGATGGAAGAGGCAACATGGGATCCTGAGGATCTTATGTTGAAGACATACTCGACTCTTTTTAAGTAAATTTTTTTGAATTTCGAGGACAAAATTTTTTTAAGGAGGGGAGAATGTAACAAACCAAACAAATCATTGGATATTACATTATTATAATCATGACATAGTCACATGAAATCACAATATAATTATCTACTATGTTCTATGTGAATTTAAACATAAGTTTGTCAATTCTATGATCTGAATTTTGAAAATCTGAAATACACGGTTGCAATCAGTATGTTTTTTAGTGTCTGATCAGAAATAAATAATTTTTGGAGAATAGAAACCTACCCTTATGAATAGTAACATACCTTTATGAATATTTATATACAATAATGAATAGTAACCTTACCTATGATAGAAATTCAATAATATTAATGTTGAAGTACGATATGCCTATGTTTTGGAATATGTAAATAAATGTTTTAAAATTATTTTTTAAAATTATTATTATAATTAAATATTAAATCATTCTTATTTAAATAATTAGTTTAAAAAAATGGACTTATTTATGGATTCAACACTTTGAATATTGGTAGGGGAGAACTTTTTTTATTTTTTTGAAATAATTGAAATTTTTATGAATAGTTATTTACCGTAATTTGCAAAATAAGATCAGTACACATAATTATAGAGTCATGCTTGATGTTATGACGTTTTAAGCTGAAATAATTCAGATTCACAAGATAAAATTACTATTCTTGGTCATGGGAGACTCACTATTCCTTGTCTTGTGGAGAAATAAAAATTTAATGAATATTGTATTGAGAAATCCCCTCCCCCTCCACTGCCCCCACCAACAATCCCTCTTCTCTTCACTACACTATGACTTTATGCTTCTCAATTTTCGTCCCATATACCCTTCCCTAGTCACTCCCCCTGACCAGGATGATCTCTGTATTTCAAAAAGACCAAAATATCATCCCTTAAGGAGGTACTCAATGATGTTATTTCAAGAGGTAAAGTACCTTTCATTTTTTAGTTTCATTTGAATTTATCTTCTTTTGGTATCCTCTCCTCACCTCCATTGTCCAAATGATCATGATATGTCTTGTATCACCTATATAATGGTTTTATATCATTTTAATGGATTAACCATCATCAATATTCTTACTCCCTCCCATTTATTTTTATAAACAAAATCAACGTCCATGAGGTTTCGATTTATAACCTTCGTGGATGATGAAGTTTTGTCTGCAATATCTCTTTCATTACTCGTCATGAAACCATATTTATGGTTTAAATAGACTATAAAAAATTTATTATAACTTAATTAATAGTCATGATCCAGTATATGTACTTATAATTAATTTATAAGACAAAACTAGTTCATAATAATCCAACTGGATGTCATCTAATGATTCATTCTCATTCCATGCATCCAAATGATTGAAATTACCATTATGAATAATTGATGTTCATAAATAATATTTAATTTCAATTATGTTGATTTAAAACCACTCCACATGATCTCCAATACTTAAAAAAAGTGAACCGATTACGAAAATCAAGTAAACAACCACTCCGGAAAGACAGCGTTTGATATTATAACATATGAATAAGGATATAAATAAACTAAAAATAATTATGATAAACTAAAAAAATTTATAATATTTTCTTAATTTATTTGTTACATATTATAATTTCATATTCCAGGACCTTAAATTTATGAGGGGAACACATTTGGATTTAAGGAATGGGTTTTCCACCCGAACTTCCATTTTCATTCTAGTTACTTCACTGTCTAATTACATCAATGAAATTATTATATATTATTATTTACTCCTCATAAATTCAGTGTGATTATTCTATATATGTACACCATCTAGAATCCAAACCTATTTAATGGATAGTTTCATGTTTTAAAATAAGATTTCAAAACTGTTTCCAAAATACCTCCCAGATTCAAGGGAATTTCTCAAATTATTATCTATTTTCAAATAAACTCTATAATCTATATTTGGAAACTATTATCTTTCTAAAATAACTCATTTTGTTATGAAAATACTATATTACTTCAATTATTTTTTATACAAATATTTTTCTAACAAAACTCTTCTTTTCAAAAATAATGATTATTCATCTCAAGAATTGCTTAATGATTCTATAAGAGTATTTTGGTATAATGCAAAACTCATGTTGATTCTTATGTATTATTGGGTTTAATAATTACTGATTTAATATACCATATTTTAAATAATTTATTGTGACTAATTTTATTGTGGATGTGTTATCATAAAACCATTCACCATATTACTCGGAAGGGTTGCTGTTTTATGTTCAATTATTGGGGAATGTTATTTACAGTCCTTATGATTGTTTTAATATTAATGTATATATTTTTTATGTTAATCCTCACTCATACAAGAAATAAATTGGACTTATTATGTGAATATAAAGGAACCCTATATCCCCTCGATGCATCGGTAGGTCTCAATAGACAAATTGACGTGGAATTCACCAAGGCCCTTCCCAATGTGATATATGGATTTTGGTTGAGGCCTAAATCATTTTTAGACATCATGTCCAAGGCCTTGAAAAAGCATTTCTTTATTTCCAAAATATTCACTTCCCCCATTAAGAATATATTTATTGAATGTTAATGTAGTTATTCGACGAGTAGAATACCCATGATTAAGTTTTATTATGATATTATTTACTCATATCACATTCCTGCCATAAATTGTTCATGTTTATTATTAAAGGCATGTGTTTTCTTTTATTGACCATGTCTTATGTTTATTCTATCTTTCGTAGTATTCAATTCCCTTACTGAGTGTTTGATCTCACCACTTTCTAATGTTTCATTTTCTCAGGATATTTAAAAGTAAATTATGAATGACATTCATTAATATTATTTGAGGTGTGGATATTTCTAATAGAATAAATTAGTGTTGTATTTATTTTAATAGTGTAAAGTTTAACTTATTTATGTATATGGTTTCCAAAATCTACTTAACATAACGTTCCTTCGGGAAACATATTCCTTGTTTATATTCCAATGTATACCAATAAGGCATCAGCTCTTAGAAACTGGGGTCGGGTCCTTACATGTTTAGTCCAGGGTCATTGGTTTTGGTAAATGTTTAATATGAAACAATAATGAGAAACCAGTTATTGTATAAATAGTGATGTATTTAAAATAACCCCTATTGGAACAGAATCCCTAGTATTTGGTTAAATTTAATTGATGTTTCTATATAATTATGAATTTTTTTGAATTAAACAGGGTTATGTCAGATGGTCGACCTAGGATTGGACATGGGCATACATGAACAAGATACATGGTGTTAATATATGTTAAATGTAATTTCTAGCATGTTATAATGTGATAATTTTTTTAAGAGTTCTATAAAAACAATAAATAGAATATCAATCACTCCTTTTTTAATTTTTTTAATTCCAAATATCATCAAATCATCCATAATATTATGGGAGAGCATCATCTATACATTGTGAAACCTATATATATTTACCTAGTATGAGGTGATAGACTATTTATGAATTATGGAAAAGGAGTTGGCATGGTAATCCATAATGCGGGGTGTATAAATGTTTTCTTGTTAGTTGTTAGATCATCCTTATTATTTAAATTTCAGTAAACACCATGGGATCCTTTCTTTAGAAGAAGGACTCTGGAAACTATTGGGAAGACCTCATGTGATAAGGGTATGGAATATCATGATCATTCATTGTGTAGATGTTTGGGACTTTTCTTCAATGTGATATGTGAGGCAATGAATGTTTTGATTTATTTGTAAATTCCTATAATGAGATAAAGGGACATGAAGTGACCCATTGGTACTTTTTTATTTATTATGGTTATAGTCTTGGATCTTTATAAATGAACAGGGTATCCTTAGTGAATCATTGATTCCAAAATAGGGAGTTCATGGAATGACTCATGGAAACATGTTGATTAATTGGCTTGAATACTAGGTGAGATACAACCTTTGGTCTTAGTCATGGGTTTTTAGGTTTGGCCAATTCATCTAGGAATGGTTATTTCCCTTGTAATGTTTAATGTATCTAATTCCTAGGATAAGATCATAAAAAACTAGCATTTGATTTCTATGTTACATAGATAGATATTCAAGATCATATGATGGTTATATTTTTCTGACCAATGGATTCATGATTTATAATTATTTGATTCTTATATAATAGTATAATGACGATTTTATCAATATACGGTTTAGTAAATAGACATCACGAGAAGTTGATTATTAGAATTGGTGAGCATAATTTAGTTCTGTGTAATGGTAGGCTCGATATTTTAAAAATAAAATATCATATGACCTAGCCAAACCAATTTTATTGTAATTATGACATTATACGAATTTTAGAACAGTTCATAATGTGTATCAATAATTATATGAATATGGTTGATTATGAATTTACATAGTTGGATGAACTATGATTCAGATTTAAAATTCTAGAGATACATAAAATAGAGGGGAGTTCCATAGGAAAATTGATGATTGATATGGAATAATAAAATTTTATCATAGAGTGATGGGATCCTTAATATGGATGTTTATTTTGTATATATGTGTGTTTTCTTGAGTTTTAACATCATATACACCAAGTAATTTTTGTTAGTTTTAAAGTCACATTGTAAATTTAGAAAAAGAACTATGTTTTTTATATGGTAACACTTATCCAATGTTGGATGATATGTTCCAATAAATACTGCCATAAAATCGATGGAATCATATTTTATTAGGATTGGAGTGTGTAACGTCCAATTATTTTGATGTGTGAAACAATTAATTGGGATTTTAATTTTTCTATTTGGTGGACAGACTAGAAAATAAACCAAGATTCAGAATAGAATTATGAGAGTTTTAAAAGATAAAAAAGTATTTTAAGATGTTTTTGAGGCCTGATAAGAGTCTTGGGTGTCTTTATGAATTTTTGGGACTAGGGGATTTGAAATTTTTGATTTCGAAGTGATGGGATTGGGTGCATGGTTGTCCTACGATTAGAAAAAATGTGTGGTACAACTCAAGGACAAATTATTTACATGAAATTTATTTTATAATACATTTGATTTGTTTAAGAAAATAATTGAAAATAGTGTATTGGTTTTGAGGACATGCATGGTAGGAGAATATTTTTTTTATCATTGTTCTTAAATTAAGAGGAGTATGAGTGGCTTTTATAAATAACATTTCACAATTGTAAAATGTTTGCTAAACCATATGAGGAAATTGTGGGGATTGGAGATTCTTTCTACCATTGAATCACATGGTCGGTGAGTAGTCTTCCAAATCATGCAGCATGACAACGAAGCTCTTAAAAATGTGATAAATTACAATTTTAACCAAGGGACATTAAAGGGGATTACCCAATTTGTCCCTCATTTCACCGAAGAGATCTCCCACAGGTTCCACCCAACATCTCCCCTTCCCATGGTTGGTTCATATTAATTTTCTATCTAATTCAAGTGTCATTCATCATGTTGGATTCCCATAGTTATGTCAATGACTCTTCATACCTCCATATTGTTCATTATATCATATGTTATATAAAGTGAGGTAATTTGATTTATTTTTAGGAAGTTTTTCTATTTATTATATTTATATAATTCATTGATGAATAAATGAACAAAAATGGATGTGTAAAACTTCTTTTGCATTAGGTATGACTTCAATATTATATTTAGTTAATTTTTGTTAATTTCTCAAAGGATTCATTTTGTAATATTCTAGATTTTTTGTGACTCTCCATCAAATTTGTAAATTAATTTAATAATTTAATAATACATGGAATTCGTAGTCCTTGAGATTCAATTTCCTCTTTATGGTTGTGAGGCTCTACATAAAACAACCCTTTTACGCATTTAATTTTAAATTCCTCAAATTAAATTCATTAATTATGTAATTTAAATATAACTTAATCTTGTTAAGTTTCCACCTTATTATTGTAACTAAAAAATGGCTAAACTCAAAATTTGTTAAATTTCATCAGTTCCCCCTTTCAGAAAATAACTAAACATTTTGTAAATTGTGTAACATGAAATGATTTTATTCATTATATATTAAATGAAACATGGTAAATTATTTATTATAATATACATCCCATGGAACATAAATAATAATATGTACTCTATTCAAATTTGTGAAAATTATTTTCTATAAAATTTCTGACGTTTGAGGGGTGTTTCATTTAATTTTTTTTGAAATTTAAAATTTAAATAAAATTAAATTAAACGGGAAAACCATGCCACATAGAACATCGTTATTATTATGTGACCAAACCACATGTTGTTGGAGGATTGATTTATTTAAATATAATTTAATATTTTGAATGGAATGAGAAGTACCTGAAAATACCAAAATTCACTAAATGAATTTCAAACTATAATTATAACAATAGAAATTATATGGAATGGTGTCCCTATAATATTTTTTGTTAATTTAAGGGAATGAAATTCATTTTAATTATTTGAAATAATTGGTAATGAAAAAACTTATCAGTATTTGAGGTCACTTTTAAGGACGTCCGTTAAAATAATTTTTGGTCATTAGGAATGAAATCACTTATAATTATTTTTTAACATTGGGATTGATGTAAATTATCATTATTTGATATCACTGGGAATGGAAAGATTTTTCATTAATTGAACCAATTTGGAATGATTTCCATTATCATTATTTGATATCATTATTAATGACATCCCAGATCATTATTTGAGGTTTTTTTTGAAATACCTCATCCATAATTTGATGTTTACATCCACGACAACATATATTTAAAATATGATACTCTAAATATATTATTATTATGTGAGAACATTTTACCTAAATGATTGATCATCATCAGTTACATTTTGAATTTTCATATATAGTTCTAAATATATTTGTAATTATATTTAACTATCACATGTTTGGAGACATTCAAGATTAGGATGAAGTATTTATTATCAGCCATGTGTCCTAAGAGGAACCTAAGTTGACTTGATTACATTTATTATCCAATATTATATTTAACATAATAATAAAAAATTATTTTGTATTAAAAAATTATAACTGATTAGTATCCATAGGTGGTGGCCTACTTGTTTTATATCACACCCTATTCGTGCAGGCAATTAGTACCTATGAATATCTCATGACTATATGATAGGACCTGGATCATGAAATTGAATTATTTTGGCTTATGGGATATAAAATTGAAGCGGAATAATGGCTTAGATTGTACTCTATGTTCCTTATGATTTTGATTCCATTATCTATTTATTTCAATTTTCAGTCTTTCACTTTTTTATGTATGAATACATGTTACATTGATTATCTATTTTTTATGGAATATTCATTAATTTAATTTATATTTATTTTTGGCATATTTATTAATTATTATCATATGATATTGTCTTTCACTTATTAGTCAAGACTAATACCATTGTATTTCATCACTCTTCTAATGGTAAAGATTCTCCACTAAACCACCTATAGACGCTCACTACTTTATGATATCCAAAGGAATATAGAGAGGTTTACAAAAAGAAATTTGGTTATGAGACATTGGGGACAACCTTATTGGCTTCTAGGTACAGAAAATGAAAAATTAAATTTAAACATCTCAAAATAATCTATATTAACTTTCAACTAGTATAATACAGCCCAATACAACTAAAATGAAGTTAAAAACATTATATTTCAAAACTAGTATTGTAGCACTTACAGTGTATTCTAAATCACTTACAGAATAGATTTTTTATTTCTCTATAACTCTCACTGAATTTTTAATATTATCCCCAACTTAACCAACATAAATTTTAATAAAAATTTGCTTATTAACTAATATAAAAGGATTTATAATTAAGATGCTATAGATTTTTCCTATAGATTTCAGGTATGTTTTCTTGGAACCTTTTACTACCTTAAATTTATTCTTCTATTATAGATTTATAAGATGTTCAAAAAATTTATATATCCATATGCAAATTCCCAAAAATTCATTAAATTCGGTTTAAAATATACTTATCTAATGATTTATAACTTTTCGTAGACATGATGTAATCTCTTTAATCATTATATTTCAAAGGAAAATTATGGAACATGTTCTCCATGAAATTATGATAAAACATTTTAAAGAAACCATTATTAAAAATTAAAATTAATTCTAAAATTTTATCAATCGTACAAAGCTATATCAGGAAACACATATTAATAACATTACAACACAATGATAACCATTCTTATTGATAATAAATAGCATGACCATTTTACCAAGGTCTCTTCAATCTCTCGTTTTAGTTTTTTATAAATAACAATAAATATAAATACTTTAATATATGATCTTCTTATCCATCTGTATCCCCCTTACTAAAATGAAACTAAAATGTAATATATTATGATTTATTAGTCATTAATTAATTATTCCATCCATGTATTTTAAATTTTTTATTTTATCTCCTTTTATTCATCTTCACTAATTAATGTATGATTCAATCCATGAGGGATGGATAGAATCACATCATTTGTAAACATGATCTCCAAACCAACCAACCCTACATATTCAAGATGTCACAAACCATCCTAGGTACCCTGTTTACCTCATAACCGAGCTTGTCCTAATAATGCCCAAAGGGCGTTCCCTATCCCCACTGTTCGATTACTATCACCTGGAATCATATAAACAAGAAGTGGAATGATATTTGACACTAAAACTATGGATGTAAAATGAAGAAATCTATTATCTATATCAATGAAAAAAACAAGGAGTAAAGTAATAGATTTGAAATAGGAACTTACTGCATCAATTACTACAAACCACATACATGACTGGAAAAATATCACATGTCCCTATTGAAAAAACTCAGCCATGTATAAGTTTTAACTACTGGATCCACCTCCAAGAGATCCTCATCCCCTCGTTCGAACATATATGGAGGTATTATACAAACACCATAAGGAACAAGTAGGGGATGATCCAAATCCGATTAGTATTTCACAAAAAATATGATAACAATATTCCCATATAAATTTAACCAATAATGTTCTTTAAACATTATATCAAACTAGTATGGAAATTATAGAATAATATATAATTATATAACTATTTAAAATATAAATGTTATAAATACATTAGAAATTTATGATTTACATATCTATTGTTGGAAACACATTTCAAAAGATGTTATTTACAATTATTCAAATGATACATTATTTAAATTAAACATTTCAAAAATAGTATGAATAAATAAATTTATATAAAACAGTTTATATAAATTTTCAAGGCATGTAAAACAATTAATAACTGTGGAATATACATTCAAAATACATACAGGCTAGTAACATGGTCAGGTGTATGTAGGATTGATTGTTACAGGATATTGGGACGCAACTTATGCAATATGTCAAATTATGTACATACACCCATTGAAACAAGTTATATAGAATTCATCACCATCACCTATGGAATTGGATGTATAGAAAGAATGTTTATAATGTTTTAAGTCTTTATGTTGTGTCAAATATAAAACACTAACTACATAATGATGGAATACACTCCAGTAAAAAAATAATGATGTGAAATTTGTTTTATGTTTGCATAATACAAAATTAAATCCCTTAGATGATTTAAATTATACAATTTTCTATTTAAAACCCATAATTGGATTTTGATAAAAAAACATGTCTTTATAAAAATGATGAAACCACTTTTCTTCAATCATATTAATTTTTTTGAAATATTTAAAAAACAAATATTTTAAATGAATTCCTGAAATTTCCCAATCCATTATAAACTGAATTTCAACAAATTTATCTTTCAAATAATTTCATCAATTTCTTCACAAACCCCCAAATCACTTGAATTGGGGTTTTTAACAAATCATTCCATAAAACATTTTGATTAATTGAATTCCCCAATTGAATTGATTCAATTTCCATCCAACAAATAATTTAAATATAACAATATAAATTTAAAAATTTAAATTACAACAATATCCATACACAAATCCCAATTCAATGAAATTATGGATTTTCTAATATAATTCCAAAAATACATTTTTCATTAAAATACCAATTCATTAGAATTGGGTTTTTTCCAAAATAAACTATTGAATTTAATTTTAATCAAAATTAAAAAAATTTCATTTTATTCAATAAATAAAATTAGAACAAATTATATAGGGTAAATATAAATTAGACATCAAAATAGTACCTCCTTCTTTAAGATCAACGTATTTAGAATCACTAAACCATTTCCAGGATTCATTATATCATTAAACAATGGGATATGGGAGTAACAAGATTCGAACATAGGATTAGATCCATAACAGTGGGTATTAGATCCTTCTACAATAAAATGATATCAATAAAACCCTAGGAAAAAAGTCATAGATTTCTGGAGATCATGAATGGCTGGAGGAAACCAATCAAGTGACAATCACCTGACATTTTTCTAGCATCAGATCACATTTAAGAGGGGTTTTAGGGGTGCTGAATCTTTAATGGGTGCACCATGGTGGTGAAAAAACTATTTTGGGTTGAATGAGGACTTCCTAGTACCTAAAGAGGGTGTTCTATAATTTCTTACATAAAATTAGAATAATTAAAATCCCATATGGACAATATCCTAGGAAATGGCACACAGTTTTGAAAACCTTGCACATGATGTGACACAATTATAAATAGGTTGAATTTTATCTCCATCGAGGATTCACATCTTTAATAAACGTGTTCATGTCATGTAGATCCCTCTATCCAAAATTTTCTATTTTCTTGTATCACGACATAGAGTTTGTAAAATAATTTTATATCATTGCGCAAACCGTGCACTACCCCAAAATTTGAAGATTCATAAAATTTTCAACCTGAAGAAACCCCAAATGAAACCTAACCAATGAATAATTAGAAGGTTGTTCCATGAATTCCTAAAAATATTAATATTGTGTTACAACATCCCCGCTGTACGAACTTTTTTTCCATAGAAATCCAATGAAAAATCGACCAAGTTAAAAATTTGAGACAACTAATCTTTCATCACTATATACCTCTCTCATCTATAATGAGAATCATAATCGTGATTCTATAACACATGATCTAATGGAATTATCCTCACATGATGTGCATTAGTACCAAAATCCACAATAATTACTGATCATTCAGTGACATATAAAGTAGGATCAACATCCAGATCAATCTATAAAGAACATGTGATAGATCAAAAAAATACTTTCAGAGATGAGCCACATGAAACACATTATGTATCAACATCAATTGTGGTGTTATTTGAAAATAATAAAAACCATTCCCTACCGACACATCAACATCAAAAGGTCCAAAAATGAGGATCATGATTCCCTTGGTTACTTATCCATCGATGACCCAATAGAGGTGAAAACATCAAGCACACCTCATTACCATATATAAACTCCAATGGTCTTTGGCGATGATTATCACAAGATTTATATCAGTTTGGGTTGTCAACATTATCAAATAAATCTAGTCAATATTTTTTGTCATCTCATGGAAGAATATTAGTCCAACTAATGAACTCTCAAAAGTCATGGACCAACACAATTAAGAATATCCAGGATAGCTATAAAATTAAAAACCTGTATCCATATTGATTGGAAAATGGTAGAAAATGTTATTTAAAAACTTAAACAGACCCACATGATCAAATCATGATCCACAAAATCAAGATCCCAAGCATTTAGCATTCCCATGAAAATTTGTATATCACTTTCTATCAGGTCATTTGACTATGGATGGTTTTTCAAACTCAAACAGATGTCATATCTAAGTGCCTCTTGAATCCCCCTCCCCAAAAGTGTGATGTGGACCAATGATCCCTACTAGATACTGTTGGAGTTGGTTACATTGAACCAACATCTTATGAACATTTTTATAATTAATATTCATGATTTTTAATATTAATAAAATCCTTTTCACATCATATTTGTTCTTCTAGGTAACGTTTTATGTAATAATTTCCAATGTGAAATGGTTGCACTAATTCTCTATAGTGGATTCCCGCTATGATGAGAAATTGGAAGTTCTATGAAACTATTATTGAATATATATTCTATAGCCAAATAATATAATTTGAGAGAGATAAATGATATAATATTTCAGGTGTCGAGATTTATACAACATTGAGGCACCTTCCCATGGTGTACGCCCTAGGTGATATCTAGTAGGAAATTATAATAATAAGACCCGATAGTAGAAAATCTACATTTATAAGGGTCATTGGATGTTCTTATCTATGAATGTGTTTATTGGTCCTTAGGATTTAATATAATTAATAATTGATATTACGAGAAGTGCACTTATATTTACTAATGAAAACCATGACAACAGTTGATCGCAGAGAAGTAGGATATGTTGGGCATGTCATGAGTAATATTGGTTTAATCATTAATGCAAGAAAGGATATATCACTTCTGTTATTTAATGGAATATACTATCCTTGACCCTTTAAGTAAATGATATATCCTAAATAAATTCATCTCCATTGTGATAAATAGGAATGTTATATTTCTGTAAAGTTAGGGAAAGATATATCAAGCATAGAGGTTGATGGCATAGACCTGCTACCTGAACAATTAGATATATCATAATAAAATTAATATATTACACAGTAACTGTTCATAATAGGTGAAATGTCATTATGGTTTTAATTTATTTCACTATTGGTTTCATGGCGTGTTTTTAGACACTAAACCTAGTCTTTAGGTAGGTTAACTTAATTCCACTAAGAAAGAGGCCAATAGGGTTAGACACTAAGTGTATCCAATATCTGAGTTAAATATAAATTTATTTATCAAGTTTAATAAATATTATTCGCAATCGTGGATTAAAAATTATTTATATATGCTTGATCTCATTTATTTAGGCACTATTTATTTGAGACAATATGTTGTGTGATGAATAATTAATATTTTTTTATGTGGTGGATAAAATATTTATTTATTTATCATAGAATAATGATGTGTTATTTATTGAATACCTAAATAGTAATTAATCAAGGCATGATTAACTTTGAGGAGGATGGGTGGACCAAAATAAAGGGTCCAAAAATAAATAATAATATTAAATATTATTTATTTTGGTAATATTTAATTATAACTTGTAGGTTATGAACATGTTAGGAAATAATAATATTCCTGTTATTATTTTACATGGGGGTTTCTCTATGATTAAAAAAATAATTATGGATCGTCTGAAAATTATTTGTTATTACCCTTGTGAATTATATTCCGTGTTATATAATTCTCTTAGTATCCAAGATCTATCCTTGCAATATCTGTTTTTTTGTGCATAAAGAATTGAGGATAATATCTCAATCCTAAAGAGTTCATCCTTCTCCAATAATTCTCACAATAGAAAGAGAAATCCTCCTCCAATAGATCATGGGGAATTATTTGGAAGCAGTTTACAATGTTATCAAAGGTGGACATCATTAATGCAAGGGTAGTTCATTTGTGAACCCAAAGAATCTTTTATTGATATATAATGATTCTTAGAACGCGTGTGGATCACTACTAGAGTGACCATACACATGGATTCTACAACGCAATGTCGGTACACTGTAGATATGTGGTTGGACGCATAAATTGAGAAAGAATAACCTTGGAAGTAATTATTATTTAATTAAATTCATTTTTAACAACATGTATTGATCTAATATATCATGATTTTGGATTTTTTATCCCTTATTTGTTCTATGATTCAAATCCATTGGTCACTAAATTGTTCCTCGGAATATACATCAGTTAGATGATATACAATGGAAAAAATAAAATTTGTTCACCATCCCTTATGCACTTTCGCGGAACTCAGATCCTACAAATAGTATCATAGTCGGCATATTGTTGATTATTATTTCTTAATAATTGTTGGCCATTTGGTATTTTTTTTTCTTTTCAATTCATGATTAATCGTTCCTTTTTAATCTAAATGATGGTATTTGTTTCATCCTATATAAATTTTCAAAATTCTAATAGACATGATTATTTGATG
The DNA here is from genome assembly GCA_963277665.1 of Viscum album. Classification (NCBI taxonomy): domain Eukaryota; kingdom Viridiplantae; phylum Streptophyta; class Magnoliopsida; order Santalales; family Viscaceae; genus Viscum; species Viscum album. The sequence continues at coordinate 1,456,150,943 of OY728120.1, forward strand.
ATTAAAATAATATTTAGTATCTCATCTAGGTGTTCTAAGGATTATGTCTATATAACACAAAATTACTCTCCATGTAATCGAAATTACCCACTCTGAAGTTGCGTTCAATACATCAGGAGTAGTTCAGAAATTCCTCAACCTATGTGCATTAAGGATTCATGGTGTAGTTAATTCTTACACCACATGTTGAATATGATACACTACTGCATAGTCATCCAGAATACATGACATGTGTCCCATTGGACATGTCGTGTAGTCCCTCTAGGGTCAGGGCTTGTCCATGTACTCCATACATGGCTTACCAAATTGGTGACTATGAAACACAAAGTCAATAGTGTATCTAGTCTTCTAGAAACATTGTATACTCTATGATTTCCGAAGAATGCCACACACACTAAGTCCCTAGGCATGTACTTAAAATACATAGTGGATAACGTGCATGCCATATTGATCAGATCTACATACTATATACTTTTACTAGTAACACAGATTTAAAATTTGTTATATTATATAACCCTTGAGACATGTACATGCATCTTGGTGTAAAGATGGGACATGCCATGTTATAGGATTTAATATTTATATATATATATTATTTTTTAAAATTAGTGTATTATTTAGGATATTCACATCATTAATGTGTTTTATTACATATATTATTCAATGTTCATGTTATATTTCACAAAGAATAGAGTGCATAGAAATATAATATATGTTTAGTGGTTTTGGATGGGTAATAATTAGGTTAACTCTATGGTACATGTATGTACACAATTTATTTTAAATGAATTTACTTATTTGTTTAAAATTATAAGGAATGATAATCTAATGGAAATTCATAAAATTTTTAAGTTAATTTTTTTGATTAATTTAATATATTAATTAATTGATTCGAGAATTAATTATCTTATGTAAGTGTAATTAAATTAAATAATGCTAGTTTTTATCCATTATTAATTAATATTAATATTGTTGATAGTCATGAGCTAGAACATACCTTTTTATGTGATTTTTTCCCTTTTATTGTTTTATTTAAATAAATTGTTAGTATAAATTTCTTCTATCCTTATTAATATGTAGGTCATGCATGAACATGTTTTCTTTTATGTAAACTCACTATTACCCATCACCTTCATGTGAGTAAAAGCTTATGTAATGAATGAAGCATCAAAATAGTGGAGGTGGATCATGTTAAGAGATGATGAGAAACCAATCCAATGAGATATAATGGTGGATATGTGCATTGTTGTAAAAATGAACCTTAAATTGATCATGGTATTTCTCCCCAAGGTCTACAGTTAGTTTATCAACCACTAGAAAAACTATCCATTAGAACAATAACATAATCATTAAAATTATTTTAATTCTCTCAAATTCATAGTTAATTCAAAATGGATTTTTTTCATGATCACATAATTAATGATTTAAAAATCATGCAATGATGGCAAAAAATAAACTGGATTATGTGTAAATATTATTTAAAGACATATCTATTCACTTATCAAATCCCACTTAATATTAACAAGCATGTAAAAAATAAAATAATTGTACATTTACTTAAAATTGGAAAAATACCAAAATAATGTATTATTTCAATATTTCCATACATTACTTTGGTTAGAATTTAACAATTGATCAATGTACCTGACCAACCAATGTTGGGATATTTTCAATTTTCAGAGAATTGTAATTTCAAGTATTTGGTTGACCTGACATGGTTGAAATAAAGGGTTTACTAAAAAACAAATAGATGGCGTAACTGGGAGGAAAAGTTTTAGGAAATATAAATTATGGATTTTAGTATTGGTGTGTCCACTCAAAGATCAAATAATTATGAGTTAATGTTGTTGGAATTTTTAATGACTTCCCAAAACCATTCGAGTTTCTTGACCAGCCAATGTTGGGGTAATGAGAATGGATTATGGATCCCTTCCACAAGAATATCCATGCAATAGGTTATTCTAAATCCAATTGTCTTGGATATTGGGCTTTGATAAAGTATTGGGAGATTAATATATAAATATATATATATATATATGTCTAAATTTAATCAGATAATGTACTAAAATTATGCTCAACTTATTTGAATAAAGAGTATAAAAATGACATCAAACGTACCATTTCAATCCACACTCAATATGGATAACTTTCTAACCGGTACTAATTTTCTCGATTGTAAAAGGACCATATGTGTCATTCATCACTTTTAAATGAAACTATATGTGTTAGAAGAATATTTAGGAATTGTTCCTAGAAATGAGGAGAGTGATTAAAAGCTCCCTATATACAAGAAACATCTAAATGATGCTATAAATGTTAATTGATACATGTTATTATCCATGTACAATGAGATCCTGAGGGAACATTAGGAAATTGATGCCTATGAAATTATATATCACCATTGGGATCCCTATCAAGAGAAGGTGAGATAATAGATGTATGATATATCCAACACTTTTCACATAACGAAGAATGGATAATATGTTCTATCTTGGCCTTGTGATGTCATACTTATCACCTATATTGATTATCTAGATATTTTAGGGATTAAATACCCATATGATTTTTGTAGAGATCTGATACATTCATCCCTCCCAGTAACTTCTATTGTTTTATTTTTAATTATTATACAAGAAATAATGACAAATATCTATTAGAACATCTAACCTTGATTCGCAAAGTGTATAAGGACAATTCGAGTCACAATCCAACATTACTTATGGTGAATTGGAAGGGGAAGGACCAGGAAAGGGGCCAATGACTTATCAACTATCTAAGGCCACCATGCACAATATGACTAAGAAGAAGAAGATCCAATGGAATGTCATGGAAAAGGAGGCAGCATTTTTTTCATTTGGCAAGTCAATCCACTAGAAGAATAACTGCATCGACAGGAAAGAGGACACTAAATTTGTGTTCATTATTGAGTGAAATATTTCCATTACTACACATTGGGTATTAGATATAGCTTTTGGTTCCCACATTTGTATCCAAATGTTGGAACCAAGCATATTTGGGGAAATACTAGATGAGAGGTGGATATGGGGGCTGCTAATGGGGAATGGTTGGATGCTCTTTCTGTTGGTGGCTATCAAATTAAGTTCCTGATGGGAAATATTTTTTTCCCTGATTGTTATTATATAACTAATATTATCAAAAACATAATTTATGTATCATGTTTTTATAATTATGGGATTATTTTCATGTTTGGAAGTAAAAGTTGTTTCTTTTAGAAGGATAACATATGACATTGTATGTCATATTTATATAACCGTGTTTATTTTTCAACATATGAAACCCAAGAATTGTAAATTGACAAAAAATCAAGTTCACATGACTCATATGAAACCCATTTATGGCATCACCATCTTAGTCATGTAAATAAGAAGTGTCTGACAATGCTCTATCAAGATGTTTATTTAGAATCTCCTAATCTAAATCCACTAGATAGTTGTTATGCTTGTTTACAAGAAAAAATTTAAAACAAGCACTATATGGAAAGGGGGAATGGACCACACAGAATCTAGTTTTGGTACACAATAATGTGTGTGGGATATTACTAATTGAAGCTATATGTGGATAATCATACTTTAAAAAATTTATTGATTCCATGAGTAGATATGGATATATTTATATAATGAGGTATAAGTCTGATTCCTTTTATAAATTCAGGGAATTAAAATATGATATAGAGAAATATAAGGGTAAGGAGAGTATTAAATATCAATTAGATCATGGTGGAAAACATTTTAACCAAATTTCCATCAACTTCTTACTTGAGTTTGAGAATCTAAGATAACAAACACAACATTATAAACCATAAGGGAATGGTGTTAGTGAAAGGAAAAATCATACCTTATTGAACATGGTATGCTCAATTATGATTCATATAGATCTTTTATTATCTTTTTAGTGTTATTTATTAAAAATAGTGGTATATACATTTAAATGAGTACCAACTAAAGCAGAAAATGAAATTCCCATGGAGCTATAGAGTTGAAAGAAACCCATTTTTTTGTATACATGTGCAAGGGGTTGAGAGTCCTTTTTATGTATTTATTAGAAAAAAAACTAGAACCTTGGGTCAAGAAGTGTATATTTATAGGGTATCCCAAGGAAACAAAGTGATATTACCTATACAATCCCTCAATCAAGAATATGACTGTTTCTAGACAATCTGTGTTTCTTGAGAGGGAGAACGTCCTAAAAAATGATAGTTGGAGAAGCATTGACATTTAATATGTTGAAGATCATGATACACAATAGTTAGTACAAGATGAATGTCTACAAGTCCCCATAAAATAATTATTTCTTGATACACCAGTACTATGTAAGTGATCAAGAGACGTAAGGGAACTAGAGAGATTTGGTTTTCTAAGCAATTAGGATTGTGACTCATTATCCTCAGACAATAAAAAATGAATCTCATAAATAGAGGAATTAGAGTGATAAAAAAATGAAATAAGGAATGAATATTTGAATTTTGATATGGATTCCATGTATTAGAACTATTATTGGGTTATTGCCAATGCACTAGTTGACGTAATGACTATTGCATTGAAATGGGTATTCAAGAGGAAACTAGACATGGAAGGTAATTTAAGTACCTATAAATCAAGCCTAGTGGATAAAGGGATTCAATTGAATCATGTAATTTACATTGATGAAAATTTTTCACTATATTCCATTTTTAAATCCATTAGAATGATAGTTTCCATAACATCAAACCATGACTATGAGATTTTGGGGGAGGGATGTTAAAACTGCATTCTTTAATGGGAACCTTTATAAAGATTTCTATTTGACAAAACCATATTGTATTGTGAAACTTGTTGATGCCAAATAAAATTCAAGTTGTGTAAATCGATTTATGTATTGAAGAACACATCTAGGTCATGGAACATTTGATTTGATGAATCCATAAATGAATTTGGTTTCATTAAATACATATGTTTGCTCTGGGTGTACAACATTTTTATTGTGAATGTGGTAATTATCCTAGTTGTATAGTATTATGAAATATTACATAATGGAAATGACATACCATTCTTACACTCTATTAAGTACTGACGGAACAAGTGTTTCTCCATGAAGGACTTAGGTGAAACTGCCTACATTCAAGGGATCAAGATCATTCGTGATAGATTGATGATGCTTTTTAAACTATGTCAAAGTACATATATTGACACGATAATAATTAGATTTAGTATGGAACAATCTAAGAGGGGGTTGTTTATAATATCACGTTGTTTACATATTTTTCTGAAAATGTGTCCACAAATAGAATGTGATAATGATTGAATGAGTAATATCCCTTAAGATTCAGTAATATGCCCACTCATGTAAGCCATTTATTTAATTAGACTTCATGTTACCAATGAATTGATCATTGTAGGATTATATGATGAAGATATTAAAGAACAACAATATAATACTATTATGACTGCCCTTACATATCTGAGAATAACTATGGATCTGTTTCTAGTGTATTGAGGAAATGAGGAGCTTATCATCAGAGGGTATTCTGATTCTTGTTTTCAAACAGATTATACTGAACTGAAGTTGCAATGAATATATTTTATATCTCAATAGAGGAGCTATGATTTGGAAGAGTTTAAATAATCTATATTTAGTTGAGTTTATAGTGTATTCTGAGTACATAGAAGCTTGTGATGCATCCATGGAAATCATTTTGATTTAGAAAAATATCAAGGATCACGATGTGGTACTTAATAGTAAATAAACTAAAACATTGTATTATGATAATACTACATCATTGGGTCTTTAAAATGAGACAAGTTCACATCAACAGACAGAACACATAATTTGGAAGTATCACATCATGGGGTATTTTTATCAATTAGGTGAAGTTGTAGGGAGTAGACTATCTACAAAAGAGAAAGTTTCAGACCACATGACTGAAGGCCAATCTTAGGAGAAGCATGATTATCATGTTAGAGCTAGCGGAATGAAGGTAATTAGTAGTTGGCTATTGATCATGTAGAAGTATATTGGAGTTAGGGCCTTAGAACTTACTTCTCTTCTACTTTTTCATTATTTATAATCATCAGTTTGAATATTAATAAATTCATTGTTACATCATGATTTTTCTTCTCCATAACATTTTATGTGATAATTTCATAAAATTAACTATCACAATAAATGGTCATAGTGGATCCTTTCTATGATGTGATCACAGAAGTAAAATGAGACTATTCTTGAATATGAGTTATATAGAAAGATGATATCATTTGAGAGACACAAATGATACATGCTATCAGGGGTGGACATTCATTAGACATTGAGTGGAATTCTCATGGTGTACTACCTTTGTGATATCCAGTAAGTTATTTTGATAACGAGACCTGATGGTAGGAAATCCACATTTGTAATTTTTATTCGATGTTCCAATCAACAAATGTGTGTTTTGTTACCTCAAATTTAAGTTTATAATTGATGGATATTATGACTCACACGCTTATATGCATTGATTAAAACCAAGATAATAGATGATCCCAGTTTAGTAGGTCTTGTTTGGTGCGTGAAGAGTAATATTTCCTTAATGAATAATGGGTGAAAGAACGTATCCCCTAGACTACTTTTCGTACACGGTAGGGTAACTATGAATTCATAGTAATTCCTTTTGGACTCACTAATTCTCTAAAAATATTCATGGATGTGATGAAATGATTCATTAGAGACTACCTCAACAAAATATTGGAAGTCTTTGTTGATGATATTATACTCAGAAAGGCTCATAGCAAGAGAAGAACCCATGCTCCTCAAAATTTATTACGAAAAAGAAAAAGTCAGGTGATTACATGAGGTACAATGATCTTGTACCAGAAATATAAAAAAGAAAAATAAGAATGAAAAATGGCTTAAAGCACCAAAAATATCCATTCAAAACCATATGATTTGGAATGCATACATAGATTAGTAGCCAACCATGTTCGAATCCTCACCATACACAATATGTAGTGCAGGTAATTAGAATGTCTCACTTAAGGCCAACACCAAAGGGGTGACGATGGAATCATTTATGTAGAAAACACCATCATTTCCTTCTGTTGAAGCACGTAATCTTTATTGAATGCTTCCAAAACCAATGATTATCATGTGGAGAATCTAAGAACTGTACTATAGACCATGAAAAAGGAGAAGATCTATTCCTTGTACAACATGTTTGTGTGTTGGTTTCAGGAGGTCTCATTCTAGGATTATATCATCACATGAACTGGGATATCAGTGGACCCCTCCACGATAGATTCCGTTGATGGCTGGCTGGGGCCATCATCAGTAATGGTTATTCAATGCTTATTGGGATTAGATGTATATTATAAACAATTTGTGATAAATTTCTCAAAATTTTCCAACCCTCTTACCATGCTAAATCGGTAGAGAGTGATGTTTTCTTGGTGTGATGAATGTGATTGGGGCTACATGGAGTGGAAAATAAGGCTCATCACTACGCCTATGCTCAGACTATCCACTTGCGATGGGCTTCTTTTGGTATTAAGAAATTCATCGAATAAGGGAATGGGTTGTGTGTTGATATAAAATGAAAAATTCATTGACTATGCATCATGGAAATTGATAGTTGATGAGAAAAACAATCTAACACATGATCAAGAGTTGGCTATAGTAATATTTGCTTTGAAAATTTGGTGACATTACCTCATTGGGGAGAATTTTCAAATATACAATGATCAAAAAAGCCTCAAATATATATTCACTCAGATAGAGTTGAATATTTCCCAACAAAGATGTTTAGAGCTGATCAATGACTAAGAGTACTCAATCCCTTACCACCTTGCGAAAGAGAACAAGTAGGATGATGTTATATGTAGAATGTACCAAGAAATTCTTTCATTGATGAGAATTGAATAGGATCCAATCTAATTAGATTTGATGAAGATGGACATTGGAATCATAAAGAATGGAACACCATCAATTCTTTCACAAATTATTGTTCAACCATCTCATTTGGATAGGATAAAGGATGATCAAAAATATGACGTGGGAATTCAGAAGAAAGTGGAAATTATTTGAAAAGGGAAATCCTAAAAGATCTATGTTAATGAATAAAGAATTTTGAGATTTGGGTCCAAACTATGTGTTCCATCAAATCCATAGATAATGAAATTACTTTTTTAGGATGCACTTAGATTGAATTTCTCCATTCACCAATGAGACACAAAGATGTACTGAGATCTCTGAGACCATTTTTGGTATGATATATGAAGAAGGATATAACTGACTATACATAACTGTTCTTGGTATGTTAGCAAATGATGGCTATGTAGAAGAAGTTTAATGGGTTGATGTAACCATTTCCCATACCAACCTGAAAATGAGAGAACATAGCCACAGACTTTGTCACTGGACTTTTGAATACATTGAAAGGATACAATTCTATCTGGGTTGTTGTGGATCATTTTACATAGACTATACACTTCATTGAAATTCAAGTGGATTTTTCACTAATAAATCGTAATGGATATACAGAAGAGATGTGGTAAGGCCGTACGGAGTACTACAATCGATTGAATCTGATTGAGATCGAAGATTCACCTCTATGTTTTTTATCAGTCTTCAAAATGATCTAAATACTTAATTGATTCTCAGTATGACTTATCATCCTCAAACTAATGGCCAATTTACGTGGACTATCGTAACACTCAAGGGCTTGTTGAGAGCATGATCAATGGACTTCCAAGGCCAATGGAATCAACATCTTCTTCTAGTGTAGTTATCTTACAACAATTGTTTCCAATAAGGAATCCAACTGCATCCTTATGAAGCCCTTTATGGGAATAGTTTTAGGGAATCAGCATGTTGGGATGATGATTGGGAGTGAGAACTCATAGGTCCATAAATAGTGGATAATGTTAAGACCATCCAAAAACACATTAAACCTGCTCAGATTCAACCAAATAGCTATGCTGATAATCATCGATGAGACCTATATATTGATTTAGGAGACATGGTATTCCTCCACATATCAATGTGGAAGAGGGTTATGAGATTTATTAAGAATGGAATGCATAATCCAAGCTATATAGACCCTTACGAGATCCTTGATCGCATTGGAGGATTGGCATGTCGACTAGTACTCACACTAAACCAATATCAAGAACAAGCTGTATTCCATGTATCACTATCGAGGAAGTATATACATGAGCCATCACATTGACTCAATCCAGAGGTGGTACCATAGTATAATGACCTCTCCTATAAATTCTAGATGAAGAATATTTTAGATCGTAAGGAAAATGTTCTACAAAATAAGACAATGTCCCTCATCCAAGAGTTGTGATATAACCACAAGTTTGAAGAAGCAATGTGGAAATTAGAGGACGTTATGAAGTAGAGTTTCCAACATCAATTTTGTTGTGGGAAATGTAAATTTAGAGGGTGAAATTTTGTAAGTGGGGAAGATTATAATGACCCAAACTATTACTAATAAAAATTCATCATGATCTAATTAAATTTCATACTATATAAAATTGTAATATAATATATGTAGTTCTTTGGTTTTATGATTGTGGATTTTAAAATAACATTATTAATTTTACAATTTCTAATATAGAGGTTGCATAGTGACAACATGATTAGTATAAATATAGGGCTTCAAAAAATCCAATTTACTCAGACATATAACTGATGGCCTCATCCTATAGAATATCTCCATACGAATCCCATTTGTTGGAGCTCGAAAAGGAGGTGGTGTCATTGGGCTTCTCTCGTTACCAGGCTCTATCCATGATTCTACACATTATGCTCGAACAGAACCACCTATGTTAGAAGTGGATGCTGATAGAGATTATCACCTGAGAGATGTTATCAGAGCCACCCCAAGAGTCGGTCATCATCAGACACCTTACCATTCGGTCGTATGCAGTTGTTATAAGGGATTATACAACAAGACCCCAACACCATTATAATGTGCATTATTTTTCTATATAATAAAGAATATTTTTTAATTTTATTTCTGTTACTTTGGAAATAGTTTTTTAATAAAAATGTATTTTTATTTAATATTCAATTATGAAATCTATTTTGATAAATTAAAGGATTTGTTAATTAAATAATATTTTAGGAAACTATTATTTCTAAATTACTTTTTATTAAATATAAAGTATCATATATATTTTATTAATACAATTGTGATTTTTATTAAAGTTTGAAATCCATTTTTGTCAAAACAAATAAATTTTCGATAAATGTCGATGTGAATTTAAAATGATAAAATCAACATATATAAGAATTATTTAGATAAAATGATTATTATTTTTGGATTCTGCATTTCAAAATCAACCAATGATGAATTTTTCATAATTTTCTATGACCGTCAAATTTTTGGGGAAAAATTAAATACAGTTTAATTTTATATTGTGTTTTATGAAAACAAAATGACACAATAGTGTTGTTATAAAATACAATAAAAGAGGAGTCTTGTAATATATGTTTTATCATTAAAATAATCTGATTTCGGTATTGTTTTATTTATTTTACAAAGCATTAGTGGATCCTCCAAAACTTATAAAATATTTTCACGTTGTAAATTTATTTCCTTGAGAGTGTGACTCACATCCACATAAGAAAGAGTAATATTTTAATAATTTCGGTCATTGTCCATATAAAATAGTATTTTCCACTCCATTTTGTCAAAAACCATGGGCAAGAAGCAAGGGTTGGTTTTTTATTATGATTTGTATAATATGTGGTGTCCAAAACATAAATAATAAAGAATCCACTCCCTTTCCTATATAAAACCACAAAATCACCCACATATTCTTAACTAAAAGCCATTGGACCTCAACCAACATCTTCCTTACACTCTATAGTATCATCCCAAGGCTCCACATTCTCCCATAAGTCCTCTTTCAAGCCTCTCCCAATCCTTTAGGAATACACATCCATGTAAGGGATTTCACCCTTCCACATTTTTTTCCATGTTTCTTAATATTGTTAAAACATTTTAATTTTAATTAAAAATTTTTGGGTATGATTTCAAACCTACCCTATACATCCATAATTATGTTTGAATGATGATAGTCCTCTTTCCATCACATTAATGGATCTTATGTACACCTGTTACCATTCTGAAATTCCATAAGAAATTTGTTTATTATGATTTACATTCAAAAAATTCATCTATATTATGTATATAAATTACATTAAATATGTTTTAACATTTATCAATAAGACCCCCTTATTGTTCATTTCATTACATATGGTGATACACACCATTTTCTTTCGTCAAACGTTTTTATGAATTCTTCTGTCATGTCGTTATGGTTCATAAATTGCAGCAACATTTTCCAAGACAAATACATTGTGTAGTGAGTACCATGCACATTTCCCTATCATGTGTTTTCACCTTTTTGAATATTTACCTATTGATCATAGAGTTTCATTTATGAATTACACATTCCTTTGTCATTAACTAAATTATTTTGTTTAATTATTCCATGTTATATAATCAATGTGGAACACTTATGCATGAAATTAAATGATTATGAAGGGTGTGACTTGATAGCACTCCAATTCATTGTGTAAAGTTTAGTATCATGATAGGTCATGTGAAATGAGGGCCCACTCATACTAATTATTATTTAGTTAGGGTTTACACATTTCTATGTGCAATGAGCCTTGGCTCATGATAACACCATGTCAAGTGTTGCTTCAACATTTCCATGTTATAATAATCATGTTATATCATACAATTATATTCATTTTTCTCTTATGATCCATTGATATGAACTTTATAGGTCATCCTTGTGTTATGTGTTTCCTTAGGTTATCCCTTGAAAAGATTTGTATGAATGAATTTTGTGCTCATGTAAAAAAAATTTCAATAACGATGTTGTGTTTTATGTCCTAAGTTGTTATGTAAGGTTTCTAAGCCCTACAGACTCTAGATCTCATGATATTATTGGTTACATCATTTAAGGTTTTATGTAATAAATTATGTTTTAGTGTGAAACAAATAGTAGGGTAGTTATATGGATAGATCTTATAGAAACTATAGTAGATGGATATCCTTGAAAATGAACATCCCTTTTCAAATTAAGATTTACCAAGTCCTCATGTTTTGATTTATCACGAATTGTTAAGAATTGAAAAAGTTATTTCATACTTATGATCATTGCACATATCAAAATATTCTTTATCTATGTATGTATCAACTAAACCAAAAATTCCAAAGAGATTGCATCCCACTTACATGTTTATATAAGATGTCTCTAAAGAAATCTTGAATGTCGTTTGTGCACATAATTAATCTATAAACATTTATAAAAATGAGAAAAAACTCAGTAATTATTCATCTTATACATTGAAAAAAGATCTTTTTCCACGTATAATAGATCATTTTTTTGGTGTCTAGTGGAATAGCCCACTAGAAACTACGGAAATCCCTCATCACTTATTTCCTTATAGAAGACTATTCCACAAAATGATTCTGATAACATATAATTTCCACTAAAAGAATGACCATATGGAAACTACCTCGCCACATTAAATAGAGTGTCTAATCATATAGACAATATTATTTATTTTTACGATAGAATAAATTTGAGAAAGTTGGATGTCAAATTAACACTAGACAAAGAAACGTCGATCCATTTATCGTGAACTCCATTATGAAACTATACAATGAGGGGAAAAAAGTGTCACTTATTCAATGATTCGTTTTCTAACTCAGCTGGAAACTTGATTCTCAAATAATCTTAAATTTTATTCCATTTCAGAGAGGTTTTGGAAATTTTCAAATGAATATACTATAGGTATTTCACACAAAACCTCTAGTGGAGATTAATATATTTTTAGAGATTATTTATTTAAGGATCTTGTTTTATAACACAAGATAATAATTTTTTTATAAATGGTGTGTAACCAAAAATTATGTTAGATCATCATAGCTACATGTTCAAGGTCATGTGTCAGGTAATTATTCTTATGGGGTATAATTTTATGAGATACATAGGCAATGAAATGGTTACCTTTCATTACAACATAACCAAAGCAAGGACTCGATGCATCACAGAAGACCACATAGCCATGCCCATCATCCGAAAGAGTCATCAGCTACATAGTAGTAAAAATAAACTTCCTCTCAAAAAAATAATTCAGACATTTATCATTAATGAAAACATAACTCCCCTCCATGTTAGTGCTGTCAATGGATAATCCAACACTAAAAAGTCCCTCAAAAACCAAAAATAATATCCAGTTAAGCCCCAGAAGTTATGTGTCTCAAATACATTTTGTTGTTGTTAACATGTCATAACTAACATTACCTTTTCATGATCAATATATATACCTTATTCCAATGCCAAAAAACCCAATAATTTCACTTCTTGAATCCAGATATCATATTTTGAAAACAACGATTATTTTGGGTGATTTATTAGCAATCCCAAAACAATTTTTAGATGATTCTCATGAACCTCCACGGATATAGAGTATAACAAGATGTCATCAGAAAAGACTAAAAAGAAATAATTGATATTCTGGTGGAAAATATGATTTATTAATTCCATGAAATCTATAAGATAATTAGTCAGCCAAAAGGAAATAAGAAAGTACTCATTATTTCCATAAAAGATATTGCAAGGACATTTTTTTAATGTCCGACTCATTAATCCATAATTGATGGTAACTCTCTATAAGGTAAAATGTTGAAAACAACACCACCCTCATTAACTGATCAGATATATCATCAATCCATTGAAACTGATATTGTTTCTTTATAGCCACTCAATTTAACTTTCAATAATCATCACATAGGTTAAGTGAACCATCAACCTTCTTCATAAATTTAATTAGCGCTTCCCAATGATACACACTCGGTCCAATGAACAATTCCTCAAAAATATCATCCAATAATAACTTCAACTCATTTATTTTACCTGAGGACATGTGGTAATAGGTGGCATAAAAATTTGAGTTGGAGGAATGAAGTCAATAGGAAACTCCACAACCCTCAAAAATAGTGTTAAACTAGAGAAGTCAGAAGAAAAAAGATTAGACACTCAATGACAGTAGGATATAGATCACCACTCCAAATAAAAGTAAAAAATATGAATTACATTACCAAACTATAGACAAAAAGATATAGTTGTTCTCAATATTGGGTCTCATTCTCCCTGAAAGACATGATATGCACCACTAGGTGTGGTAATGGAGACCCCTCATTGATAAAAATGAACATGGAATTTAAAGTTTTCGATCAAATCTAATCAAAAAAATTCATTGAGATGTTTAATGTTGAGAATATGGAACATTTAATCTAAAAAACATATTATAGAGGGAAAAACATGAGGTACAATAGAGACCTTGTTCTCTATTCATATCAAGTGGTGTAGTAATATCCAATTTATATGGAAGAAGATGAATAACAGGATTTAACATTTCATCCCCAAATATTAAAACAAATGAATATCATGATCCATTATCAAATAGAGTAGTAAATAATGTTGATGCTATTCTAATGGTACCTCTCACAGTCAGCGGACCCTTATTGACATCCTATAGAGTATTTTATATTATTTGAGGATGTTTCGATCTGAATTCTTGTTGTTGGAACCCTATTTCACGTGATTCATCTAGTTGCTACACAGTTTTAGGAATCGAATATTATCTTGTTCCAAAAAATAGAGTAGAATAAATATGAAAGAATAATTTTAAGTTCCTAGAATGTCTACAGGATCCACAGTTCCTGGGTACCATAGTGAAAACCCTCTATGAATATCCCACCTTTAGACACTGGTTGTGAACCAATGGACCTCTTCCTCGTACTTCAAAATGTATGTAATGGAATTTATAACAAGTAATTACATTATAATCATCACACTTTTTATTTCCATTTAATAAAAATACACTTGTAGTAGAAGTGATAGAGACTCATGATAAACCCGAAATTCCATATAGGTCCATTTCAAACATAAGTTCTCAATATAGTATGTTAAAATAAGTTGGATTATTCAACAAGGAAACCCTAAGAAAGAATGTCTTAATGAATTCACAACTCAATCCTTTGATAATCCATCAGTTCATTTGATATTATCTCAAGTGTGAAGTGCATGTCATCATTAAAACAATTTTCATAATATTTCATGTTCCTTTCTACCTACTTGAGTTTGAAAGACATAATGGACCTAAATAACCCCATTGACTCTAGATAGAACTAGATGGTAAAAATAACATTGATTTCTTTACAGACAATTCCATATTGTTTCTTCTCAATTATTAATGTCCCCCATCAACATATTTTCAGACCATCCATCCTAAAGGTTTAACACTTCACATGAATTTCATCGAGTGTCTCCAAAAACCCAAATAAGTACCCCACTCTTCTCGACTTCTCCTTAGCCTCTTAAGGATCATTAAATAATCTGATCAGTTCTAGGTTCTGGAGAAGGAACTCTTGAGAACATATTTTTAGAATGTCCGTATGAAGTTCCACAACTTCAGCCTGAATGGGAAATAGAAGTGGTGTTTATCCCATAGCTTGGGTAGTGCACACAATCACCATAACCTGGTTTGGTACTATATGAGGATTCAGACACTGAGTTTCTGCATTATCTTCCTCATGGATTTTATTCACACATTTCCATGTCAAAATTATTCTACTCAACATGAGTAGACGAGAAGGAAGACACTAGATTAAGACTCAAAAAATGAAACAGAGAAATTAATCCCAATAAATAGAACAACCAGATATGGATTTCATCTTATCCAAATAAAAATATTAAAAATACGTGTACTAAACCATTAGAAATATTTCCATAACCAACTTTTGGGACATACAGTTTGATACAGTTAGAGATGGCCGATAACTTAGTTAAAAAAGCATCTGAATTCCAAAATATATATAAAAAATGCATAATACCTTTATGAAAAAACTTTAACCACCATGTGATGTTGATTTGTTATTAGACCACTAAGGTACACTATAATCATGATACCCCTGCTAATATTTACATATCCATAAGGGAGTTCCTAATATCCATGGTTTAGTGACTAGAACTTGGAATAAAAATAACCAATATAGTTTGATCCAAATACCAATAGAATTAAATAAAATACATAACAAAATTCCAATATGAAAATAACTAATTATGAGTTTTCGACTTTAAACCATACATGTTTGGAATTTACAAAAGATTATTTAAAAATTAATGCTTTGAAATTTTGTTGATGAAAATAAATTAGAAAATCATGATTCCCATTTCAATTGATTCAAATAAATTTAAAAATAAAGAATATAACATTAATAAAATAATACATAACATAATTAAAACTTTTCAAAAAAGGTATTTAATATACAGTTTTATTTAAAACCGATTAATTAAATTCCAACGACATGAGAAACAGTTCGTAAATGAAAATATATATTTGAAAAATAACAAAAAATATCACGGTAATGTTTCATGTACGTATGGTAGTTTCATACTATAGCGACCTTGTTCAGTGAATTCAAAAATGTATGTACATACACCCCTTGAACGACATCTAATATAATTCATCACCATAGCCTATGGGATGAGATATGATGATATGATTGTTTACATAGTATTATGTAGTGATGTGTTGAAAATATAACACACTAACTAAATAAGGAATTCATGTACTCTAGTAAAAATGAATTATATGAAATTTATTTTAAGAATCATTCAAAGTCAAATAAATCCCATAATACATTTCTATATGGAATTTTTACCTTTAAAACCCATTATGGGTTTTTAATTAAAAAAAGTACTTTGAATAAACGATGAAAACACATGGTTTTCATTAAATCCATTTTTTGAAAACATTCATGGACAAGGGTTTGAAAACAATTAAGGGAATATGAAAATTTAGTACACTTTTAAATTCATCAAATTTAATTTTAAACAATAACATAAATTTCATCCCAAACACCCAATTTACTAGAAGTGGGCTTTTCAAAAGTCATTCCTTCAAAAAATTAATAAAATAAATTCGAAAATTCAATTAATTCAATTATAATCAAAACGATCATTTAGTTATAAAAATAAAAATTACCATAATTTCAATTAAAACACCTCAATTCAATGGAAGTGAGGGTTTTCCAATTTCATGCAAAAAAATCATTTTTCATTATAACCCCAATTGACTATAATCCAGTTTAAAAAAATAGATATTCATTTAAACCGGAATAAATCAATTTTATTTTCATAAAACAATTGAAATTAAACAATTTAATTAGATGTAATTAAAATTGGGTATTATAATGGAATAACATAACTCAGGAACAATATATCTCAGATCATCAGATACTTTCCTGGAATAATCAATGCAGGAGAAAGAAATGGGATTAGAGAAAATAGTGTTCAAAACATTGGTTTTAGATCCCTAACAGTGAGTTTTAGTTCTATAGAAAACATTCCATGATATATAAAACTGATGGGAGAAAGAAATAGATCATAGGAGATCAAGAACCAGAGGAGGAAACAAACTAGAGAAGGATCGACAAATGTTTTCCTACCTTCGGATCACGTACAGTAGGGGTCCATGGGGACATGAATCATTATTAGGAGCTCCAAGGTTTAGAAAAAGTAGTTTGTCTAGAATGATGTATATGGGGACCTAAAAAGGGGGTTGGGAATTTTAAAAAATGATTTATATTAATTAAAATCATGTATACATGGTTTCATTAGAAAAATTGCACAGTTGGGAATAACCATGTACATTCTATGTTCAAGTTTTATATGGCCTACACAGTATCTCCTAAGTGGATGAACAACTTGACTAACCATGTGCAACAATTGTGGATCTCTCTTTCCAAATCGATCCATTTTTTTGTAGTAGGGTGGCTATTTTTACAAACCCTCTGTCTACTATGTGCAAATTGTGTTGTAACCTAGAATTTCAATATTCAATATTTTTTTCCAGCCTAAGAAACCATTAATGAATCCTAACAGTAAAATAATTAATATAAGCGATTATGAATACTTAAAAAAAATAAAAATATGTTTCACATGATATATTTTATGAGTTTCATATTATCATTCATAACCGAAGGAAATACAAAATCATAGGATTTTAATATTTATAAAATCATCATATAAATAATTTCTTAACAATGAGTTATAGAATATGGGGAATAATAATAGATTCTACCACACATTTTTTGAGAATTTCATAAGAATATAAACTGATGTATTTAAAACATTCCATCCTTCTATAAATTTCACTTACTAATGGATCTATGATCAATGCAATGCGAAAATCATATATGTGAAGGGATGCTAGTTATTTCACATCTGGTGATAGACATGGTATGCGAATGAAAATAGTGTCTATTATAGATAAAAACACTTAATATACACACCAGAGGGTATCTGATACTTTTTTATATATATTCCCCATGATTATATGGGAATGAAGAACATTGGATATAATTGTAACGTACAAGGTTCAATTTCCTCTATCCAAAAGCACATAACTTGTTAATGGTCAATAATTAAACTCCGTAAATTAATGTGTATCCCAAAATGAATCACAGATTCAATTTAAAACTAATAAAAGAATTTAAGTACTGTAGTTATAGACACTTGAATCATATAATTTTATTTTCATTGAACTACTTACTATCTCCCAATTACAAAAAAAAATCAGATAAGGGCAATATGGAAAAAATCACAACAATTATTGAATCCATAAAAACTATTTTGGACTTGGTTTTATCAAAATATATTTTTTTATAAACAAATAATTATTCCATGAAAATATCTTTATAAATGGGATTATGTTTTTTACTCGAACACCATAATATTTTAAAACATATATCTATTTAAATATATTTAATTTCATTGATAGATTGTGATACACAAAATAATGAGTTTAAATAAACTTCCATATAAAATTAAAATCATATCATTTCAATCTAACCAGTATAACATAGCCTTTAAAAACTATTGTAGGAATTAGAATATACAATTAATAGACATGAGAAATTATTTTTATAAATGAATAATATTTTTATAAAATTCATTTTTTACTTTATATTTAGATTTAATACAAATAAAATTTATTTCTTCTCCAGAATAAATAATATAAATAAATTAATCCAATTTAATAAATTTTATTTTATAAATTTATCATCATTTTTAAAAAATCATATCATGAATTAAATTGGCTTAAATTTTAAAACCATTCAGAAATGATTTATTTCTCAATGATTTGTGAAATTTTTATCTTTTTATAATACTATCATTTCATTTCGATAAATAATCTAATTTAATGGCCCCTTTTAATTCTAGATTTGGTATTAAAGTGGAATTAATAAAATTTTATATTGAATAATTTATTTTATTTTCCTTATCTATTTATTTATTATTATTTTTAATATGTTTAATGCCATGAATAAAAACTAATTTTTCATGAAAACTATTCTTATATGCATCAATATTATTCTTTATAAATTATTAAAATAACAACTAAAGACTATTTATTTAAATTAAATATATAATATACATATTTATATTTATATTAATAAAAATATTTTTATCGATATTTGAGTTTATATATGAGCACCAAATTCGGGGAAAATAAAATTTTACCAAAAAACTACTTTTTTCTCGTATTTTGGTTATGATATTTATTTATATACATTAAAATAATTGAATTAAACTTTGAGAACAATATTACATATTTGGAATCATTTGGTCAAATTTTGGTAAATATGTATATATTATTTTAAGGATTTATGAATAGAAACGGTGTTAAAATTTACCATCCTAGTTATGGGTAAATCAAGTTATTCATAGTTAAAACTAGATATTAGGCTTTCTATTATATATATTATTTAATATTTAATGAATAAACATCGATATATTTACCCTTAGGCATAAAATAATATTTTCTAAGGGATATTATTCCAAAAAAGAGACCTATATATTATTTAAATCTATGATAGTTTTAAAAGTCGCTATCATTGTTTGAAATTTATTTTCTATGTCCAAATAGGGAAAAAGGAAGTTTTGAACAAATATTATGATTAATTTATGATTAATTAAGTTAATAACATGATTTTATTTATAAAAAAACTAGTCATTAAATAATTACCTATATTTTATATATAATTCTCTCATAGTATTTCGGAAATTAATGAAAATTTATTTTAAAATATTAAAAATAATATAATAATAGTGAGTTAAAGTTTATCAACATTATTAAAGATCAATTTATAATAGTGAAATTATTTTAATTTATTATATGTGAAATTATCCTTTTTAGTAATGTCATCAATATCAAATTAAATGATAATTTTAAAAATTGGCAATAAATATATATTTTTAATAAATAAATATTTTATTAACTGATTTCAATTTAATTTAAATAATATATTCATATTATTGAAAGGATTATTAAGTATCATATAAATCATGTTCCATTTAGAAGTCACATTTCTATTTATTTTAATATTCATAACACTTTAACATTTTAATATTTGTTTTTGTCATTTTGTTTAAAACATGTCAACTAAGGGGTTAAATCAAAATATACAGTTTTATGCATAAAATAAAAATGTGAAAATTTTATTTTTTTAGGATATTTAAACAAAATAATAACTTATATTTTAATATATGTCTATCTGGATCATTTTTTCTATGATAATGAATATTACTTAATTTTATAATCAATTATCTAAATTGAATGTTTTTCATTTCACTACCTGATAAATGAGAACCCCTAAATTCTATTCATTACATTTATTTAATCCTTATATATTTTACAGAATTTAAAAAGTAATAATCTAAATATCCTTATCCAAATTATAGTGGTGAGGGTCTTCCCAAATGATCACTTAAGGTATAATTAAGAGGTGATCTATAGGACTTCATTCAAAGAATATATAATCAACTTAACGAATAACGAATTTTTACATATTCCTATATTTCATCGAAATAATAATATATTTAATAAAATATTAAATTTAGTATCCTTGATATATTTGAAAGGTATTATTATTACAAAACCACTTTTATTCAATATATTTTACAATAAATGGTATGTGAACTGATCATTTGTGAGATTGGACATCTTATTCGCTCCACTAAGATATATTGTACATTATTGTAAACCTTCATTAAATGAATATTATTAGGACATGTTTAGTTGTTATAAATTATAATATTGATAGATTTTTTCTACAGGAATTATAATATTATATTGACCGTCTTACCTTTTTATCATTTTGAATTTGATAATGTCGCTCATGTGTATGCAGGGACTACCATCACCATGAAGTGATGTTATTCATTTTTAAATTATAATTCACATGGAGGGTAATAAGGTTAGATTTAATATAAATATAAATATATATATGAAATATATGATTTAATAATGATTTATAAATGTTTAATTTTTTATGTGTCCTTCATTGTAATGGTGTACATCTGAGAACATTGGTCATGCATACGTTTGACCAACCATATCAATAAATAGTGTTATTCATATTTGTATTAATAATACTTATAGATGACTCTAAATATATATATTTATGTAATGAATTTATAATATATATATATATTTATTAAAATACCTGATATGATTGGAACAGTGATAAAATTACATGTACAAGAACTGCTGGATGAAAATTTTTATTAAAAAAACAGTTGTCACCCAGAAATGAAAATTTTAATAAGGGATGATTGAAAAATGGGGTTTAAAGGAATTAAATGTTCTTATATATATATATATATTATAAGTACTGAAATTATATTTAAATATAATTACATAAATATATATTTATTATAACATAGGATAGATAACATTCAAAGAAGGTGGAACTGAGGGTAATGGTTAATATTCTCATATTGTATTCGTTAAGACATATGTAATTTTGGGCACTTCTATTATTTTAGCAGAATTAGTTCCACACATCGACATTATATATAAATAATTTATTTATATTGCGGATATTTTTCTATTTTATTTATAAATATTCCATATAAATTTTAATTGATAAGTAATAAATGTTGTTAGGGTTTTATGATACAATGTCATTATTTACTGATATTGTCTATGATTTAGTTTTTGACGATTTCAAGATCTACCACTCTAAAATTCAATTAATTTTATTCCCCACTATTTATTTATAGATATAATAAGATTTTCATTCATTTTTTATCTTCAATAGTGCATGATATTGAAATATGTTTCATAAGAAAGGATTACATTATTTCTCCCTTTGATAGAAAATCATTTTTCCTCCAAATCATTTTCTTCAAAAAATGTATTCATAAATTTATGTAATAATATTTAATAAATTTTTGAAGTGATTTTTACCCATTATGTATTATTTATGGAATTTTTTAAAATTAGTTTTTTTATTATTTTAAAAATGAGGAACTTGTTGAACGATTAAAAAAAGTGTATTAGATTTTTTTTAATTTATTTGACATGATGAAAATTTCATTCAATCATGATCTCTAAATAACATGGGGCATCCATTATATGATTACAAGGATAATTTGAAATAAACTACTTTTTTTAATGTTTTTATGTTTCTAATAATTTTTTTTCATTAATAAAAGTGTATTTACCTAATAAAATGTTTGAAATGGTATTTTGGTAAAAATTATTTTTGTATATGATTATATCCTTTACAAGTAAATTAAAATAAAAATTAATTCATCTATAGATACTATACATATTATTTCAATAGAAGAAATATAATTATAATGAAAAGATCATTGTGGAACTCATTCATTCCCCATGGGTTATTCAATAATGATTTGTTCAAATGTTTCAGATCATGATTATTTTAAAAAGATTATCTGTTTAAAATAGTATTATAAAAATATTTAATTTTAACTAGATATAAAATGATGAATGATTTATGATCTCATGGGACATATATTTATGGTTTTAATTATGTGATCGCTTGGATCAAGATTATATATATATCCAATTAATTTTTTAGTGATTGATATCTCATGAGATAAAAAAGTCAATAATGTGGAGGAAATAATGTTCTAGATGTGACCATGTACTCTATGATAGTATTGAGAGTGAACCATTAATAGTATAATAGACAGGGGCGTTAAAAAATACATACGAATGTCTAGGATGTTGGCCTTAACTATAGTTGAAAATATTTTCGATTCATATGGGAATTCCAGAAATCTATTTCATATGCCTTTTTTATACACTTATGGTTCCTGATTTCTATTCTTTTATGAATAATGTATTACTATCTACCATTATGTATGAAATTACTCATTATTGTGGTCCATGATATATGGGGTATGTTTTTTCAAATGATAAAATTTTTTTACACCATTATTCTCTTCTTATGATTATGCGACCATTAAAATACCACATGTTTATCCATATTATGCATATAGAAAAACCATTTATTATACTTCCATTTCCCAGGAAATAAAATAAATTTTCATCTAGAATTTTTATGAAAATGATTAATCTAATGATTAATTTTTTCAATGATTATAATGATCTTATATAACCAGGTTATTTATCGATATATGCTTCAAAAGGCACAAGAACTATTAAATTCTATCATGGATTGTATTTATATTTAACAAATATTTATTGATTGAGATGTGATATTGGATAATGAGTTAATTGGGTCACTAAAGTTTGTATCAAGTAATGTTTTTGATAAATTTTGAAACTATGATGAGAAGACTTAGTTGGATCATTAAGGATAATCCCGTAAATTTTAAAAAAAATAAAGGGTTATAAATGATAATTGAGTAAAGTTTTACTAGAAAATAACTTTTTTAGGAATCTCAATGATGACATAAATTTGTAACCTATTCATCTAGGTGTGAAACCCCCTAAATGATCAAGTTTAGTATTTCTCATTCATCATGTTGGTGCTCGACATGTGTTATTGTAATAGAAACCTAGTTTGACATTCATAGGGGATATTCATATGATGATTTAATAATTTCATAAAATTCATTTTGATGATTTGAATTGATTAGGACCATAAATGACCAAATTTAAACCAATGATTTCATATCTTTAAATGAACATTTCACCATTTAAACATCGTATAAATAATTTTCATCAAGATATGGTTCTCTATTAATGTATTTATTTCCCATAAAGAAATTATTTGTACTGATCATTGGATAAAACAAGGATGAATCAGGATAATGATGAATCTAATGTATAAAGGAATTATTTTCCTCATGATAAACCAAGAGAAACTAGAGTTTTAATGAAAATATTTATGATATTCCCTAATCATATAAGTAATTATATGATAAAACCTATTACATTTGGTGAATATCTAAAAACACATATTAATAGATTATTTATTCACATATATCATTTAAGAAATAATTATTTTCTTCCTATATATAAAACACAAGGGAATAATCAGTTAATATAATTTCTTAAATTAATGTGGACATTTATTGTGGAAATGAATGATATAGAGAGACTAATTTTGGAGAAAAATTTGAACATTTTATGTGAATAAATTTTTTTGGAATAATGGCCTCTGAATGTTATCTTTAATGAATATTTTCATAACTTTATATGGTATAAACATTTTAAAGATACAATGTCTTGGGGGGACAACTCAAGAATGAGATAAGAATGGCTATACATGTAACGATTTTACTATTAATGATAAATTAACTATTAATGAAATATTAAGAAAAAATGTTTGATGTTATGTAATGATGAGTACATAATAATGGTGTAACACCCTAGGTAAATAAAGAATATTACATTTTCATATTTATCCATATTTGTGAATAATATATTAATATCATTTTAAAGGGAACATTATGCTCGATGGCGTAGCCAATACGCAACAACGAGTTTCATTGAAACTGTACGTTGCACTCTAATAATAAAATAATATTATTTTAAATGGTAGTTAACGCCTAGACATAGTAATGGTGGGATTGAACAGAACTAACTAAAAAATGATTATATATGTTTGTCAAATATTTTTTCTTTTATCCAATAAATGTTAGAGGCTTAAAATGCAAATGAATCCAATTTTAAGCATAAATCTTCTAATATTATTTAAAAGGTCGATTAAGTGCCTTTTGATGGAGAAACCATTTTAAATATACATTAGACAATTTTAAATGTTTTATTTGATAAAATAAAATCCTTATTTATAATCTGGACATAAAAATTTACTTTGTGTAAATTTTTGTTATTTTTCTGATAAAGATCATTTTTAGTAAAAATGTTGCATTTTAATTCAAAACCTTCTTTTAATCTGATTTATTTATATCGAAAGATAATATTTTTAATTGAGATTAAAGTGTATTTAGATTATATTTTAACTATTTATTCCAATGGAGGACATTGGAATTAATTTCACATTGAAATTGGACTTGAACTAGTATCAATCTTTTAATAGATATTGTTTTTTAAAAACACGCTATTTGTTTTCACAGCGGGAAATAATTAAAAATTTTATTAATTCAACTTGTGTTTTTTTAATTTTTTAAAATAGAAATAATTTTTGAATTTGGAATATCAAATATTTCTTAGGGTAAATTTTCAGTATTTTTCTGAAAAAACATCAATTTTTGATGAATGGTGAAAACACTAAGTGGTAGTTAAAGAAACTTATTTTTCATTTAAATGAAACATTACCACTTCTGTGATTTTATTTTCAAAAATCTGACATACATGGTTGTCATTATTATGTAAAATGTGGTTCAATGAGATTAAAATAATTTTTTTGTGAATAGTATCTTTTATGTATTATTAATCACGATTAATTGTAATTAGTGTAATTTAAGTTACAGATAATGTTATAATAATATGAAATGACCGTGACAGATGTCCTACCCCTATTTTATGAGTCATGGCCAACCAATTCAATCCATGGGACAACTTGGGGACCCCATGGAGCTACATTGGTTGGAAAATGACATTAATAACTTTTTATTTAAAGTTAAAATTAAAATGTCACAAACATGTATTGTTTTACTAAAATAATTTTTACATGGGGTTATACAAGTCATATTTTTTACTATAAATAATAATTAGAAAGCTAAATATATTTCCTACATCATGATATTTTTTTATAATTTATATAAATTAAATAAATAAATTTATTTATGACACCGTGATGAAGTACTGATTACCTCATAAATGAATGATTTAAATAAAATGAGAAGATAGGGTAAAGTATAATTCTTACACTTGTCACAGACCTATTGGATGGGTGGATTTAGAAACCGTATCACCTTATCCTATAAATATATCCTTTTGGGACCTTTAAAATCAGAAAATCATTTTATAATAAAGTAATAGTTTATAACATTCCATGGGTGCCACTCCTCTTCTCTTATAAACGGCCCCCACCTCTACCACCTTACCCACACCTCTCAAGCCTTTGGCATGGCCAAAACCTGCCCATTTAATCTCTACACATCCCTCTATTGATCATTGAAGCCTCACCTTTGGAATAATTCTATTCAATAATCCCTTTTGGTTCAAACCAAGAAGCGTTACTTGATGTAAAGGTAATGACTTCACTTGTGTTCTTTTGTTTTATTTTTCTTCTCCAAACCCCTAAACTCTTTTTATTGCTTTATTTTGTATCAACACCAGTAACATTAATATACTATGATGTTTCTATGTGAAGTATTCAAGATACACTTACACACACCTCCGTCTAATGGTTAATGAACACACTGTTTCTGTGGATGGCGAATTACTGCCTCATGAAATGATGATTGTTCAATCATCTCTTAACACCGTTCATGGTGGCCATTATGATGTAACTATTTTTAATTTATGATATATATGGTATTTACGTTTTAAAAATTCTTCTGTATTTTATATTTAAAACACACCTTTATGCTATGCATGTTGTGCAAAAGCGATAATTTCATACGAGGAAGTGTGGACTACCGCCCCCTCAAGTGATGTGACTCGTTCATGCAATACATGGAATGAATAATTAATGAAATTAATGAAATTATGTGACCTACAGAACATATATATTATAATATAATTATAATATATATATCTCTCAATTATTTTTAATTCCATTAATATGAAAAAGAAATGAAAGTAACGTTCATGCGTACGTACGGCCTACCGTCTCCATGAATGGTGCATTTAATTTCTTTTTATCTCCAAATATTATGGAATAGTATAAAATTAATATTTACTGGATATATATGATATTTAAATAATTAATACTATTCTTGAGACTATTTACTTATAACTACATGGATAATCATTTTCATACAAGTTCATTTTTGACTCATGTACCAAACATCAACAAAAACGTCTGATATGAACTCACATTGTAAACCAATTATTATAAGATTATAATATGCGATATGAACTGAATAATAATATTTAAAGTAGTACCTTAAGAAATTAAAAATTTACCAAAGTTTATTATTCAGGAATATAAAGAAACGAATAATAAAAGTCGGACTTGAGGTAAGGGATCCTACCCCTCTCTTTCTTTTTTAAGTACTCTCTTTTATGTCACTTCTTTTAATCTCATCTTTCTTATGTTTTGGGATGTTATTTTATCTTCCTCACTCTGTACTTTTTATGTTCATATTATGATAGACCTTATTTGATCTCATAAATCCATTTTTGGATGTTTTAAGTGGCACCGTTAGGATGCTGAGTTTTTATAAGGGGTTTTTCATCTCACTTGTATTCCCGTGAGATTTATGCTACATTTTCCACCATTTACATTGAGTGGTGTATGTACTTCCCATTATTCTACTATTTGTGTAATATACATTATTTTATGATTATTTACATCAATGTTGTATAGTCCTTCTTTCATGGGGTGTATGATTCTAATGTTACCCAAGTCGGTATGGGAACCTTTGACCCTCCTATTTTTAAAAGACTTTTTTTTGTTTTGTCTATTAAATTACATCTTCATATGTTGGGATATATTCCTATATATCCTTATTGCTGTAAATTTTATGTCCATGTGATGATATACCCTTTATCTCTCTGATAAACTCTTTTTCTAAAATTTGATGTGACACCGTTAGGCAATCGAATTTTTGCAAGGGAACTTCTTAACCAAATTCCAATTCTTTTGGTTAAACCTCTACTTCATGACCGTGTCATGATATGAATATGTGTGGATGACATTTTATTGTTTTATAATGAGTATCCACTTATATTTATTATATTTATATTTGTCACACACAATTTTTTCATTTCTTTATCCTTGATCTAATGGCATGATCCTTGATTGGGATTACATGTAAATTTATTCCCATTGAGACATTTCTTAATGATATGCACTTTTATTTTTTTATAAAGTTTATATACCGACCCTTTGACTTTTAATATCCATATTATTTCTATACTAAAGTCATTTAAATGTTTTGAAAATGGTTTACTTTCATGTTGCTTATAATTTAAATGTTCAAAATGGAAAAGGACACTATTATTAAAACATTGTTTTAAATGGTGTAATGATTTATTCTTTTAAATATTTATCTTCCATGTCCATGTTTAAAATTTTTTTTTAAGGATTTATTTATATGGACATGAATGTTTTAAAACCCATTCAAAATTTATGAAGTGGTATGGGACACTTTGATTCTAAAATCTCTTTTAAATGTCTTGTTTTAATATTTTCAAAGTATAATGTGATTTTTCTCTCATAGAGTTTTAATGATTTTATTTGATGTTTTTATTTATGATAATATCATGATGTGATCTCTTGTGATTGAAATATTGAAATTTTATGAATCTTTTATGCATGTTTTATGTGATACTATTGTGTTATGGTTCTTGGTCATTGTTATGAAGACGTGTGGTTCCGTGATAAACTAAGGGCGGGTGAGCCCCATATAGCTCTCCAATGCATTGGGTAATGTGAAGGAGTTAAATGTTAAGGTTTATCTGAAGAGATTTAGGGAATATACTGAGATGGGTATTCCAAACGTAACCATGAGGGTTACTCCTTACGTCAGAATGTTATAAATTTCTCAAGTTACCTTTATGTCTTATGATTTATATAAGTTATTCGTAAATCTTATGATTTCATGAGGTATTTTAACTTGATTATTTTTTATGAGTAATGTATGATTTCATTTATTCCTATGTATACATAGACTAATGTTTTCTTTCCGTATTGTTATAACCCTTACTGAGCCTTTTATGCTCATCCCATGTTTTTTTGAAATGTTTTTCACAGGACATAAAGATGAATAGGGTCAAGGATTGGATCAAGGAATTGTCAGGTTGTCTAAAACAAGGAACTAGACATGACTCTTATGTTCAAGAGTTTTTATTTTTTGGGAAAAAAATGGAAGCTGAGTAGATGTCTCTGCTTTTTAATCTTTGAGATTTAGTAGTTATGTCCTAATTCTCTAAAACTCTAAACCTGAAAAGATACTCAATGTGAATTATTCATTTAATTCAATAATAAGTAATGTTTAAGGTCAGGACCTTATAGTTGGTATCATAGGTCGGTTTTGATATCTTTAGAGGTTAGGGTATTCTTTAAGCATAAGTGGCATTACCATAATGGCTAGGCTTTCAGAAAGAGTCATAGTTTTTAGATAAAGTGAATGAGTAAGTGTATCTTAGGTTTTATATTCCTCGTTAGTATATGATGATTTTGTTGATATACTCACACTGAAATTTTTGGATTTAGTAAATGGATGGATCTAGCAAGCACCAAAGTGACAATGGGTTTGAAGGAAACTGTGGTGGTTCTCTGATTAAGAGAATGGATGAAACGGGGGATTCAATGAGAAATCTTGTGGTTATTCTAAACCAACTATCAGGAGTCATGAACAACCACTTGAACCTTGGTGAGTTCTCTAATGCATCATGTATGGGAGAACCAACTCGACGTGGACATTCAGGTAATAATTTTAAAGGTAACCATTAGGGTTTATATGATCCTTACTTTTGAGGTAATTATGGGTTACTATATGTTATGATGGAATATGAACGACATGAGATAAACTTGAGGTGAAATTATGTTATGGTTATTTTTGAATATTTTATCTCTTTTTGGGGAATTTTATAAGAATTATGTAGTTTTGGAAAAAGGACAACACGTAGACCGTGTGACAACCTGTCGCGTTTGACGAAGCTACGTGAATCGAACCCACAACCAAAGTGCAACTGGTTTTTATTGCTTACCACTGGACTATGTGAATTCTCTGGTTAGTTTGACTAATTCTTTTTCGTTAGAAGATCTTATGAATCTAGAATAAGTTTATTTTGGGTTATCTATGGAAATTATTAACCTAACATAGAGGATATGTGATTAGGGTAATTACTTTTCAGTATGAGACTTTAAGAGTAACTGATGTTATTTGGAGATAAATATTAAGGATTATCTTGGAAGGATTTGTGATTAAATCCTTCAGAGATTTGTGTTTTAGCCTTAGTTTTGATTAAATTGAAGAATTATATTGATAGATGTTTATTGAATGGTCTTTGTTGAACTTTTGGTATTGTTTGACAAATTCTGGAGATTAAAAATAGATTTTTTTATAACAGGTTATCCTTTTTTGGGTATTATCTGATCTCATACTAACCTTTTTGGATTTATTTTTGGTTAATTTATAAAGACATGGGAATTATATAGTTCTCTTTTTTGGATTAGGTGATTCTCTAGAAGTTGATTATAGCTCTCTTAATGTTAACAAGTCATCCTAAATATTCGTATTTTGGAGAAAATATGAGTTCATGTAAGAAATCTAGTAAAAGTTGACAGTCAACATGACAAGTAAGTATGTTTCCTTATGTTTTAGTTAATCTCATAAATAAATTCCTCAATGAAAATTAACATAAAACAAAAAAAATTCTATTAATTGTTCCTACTGGGGAATCAAATAATGTTTAACCGATCACATGTTTGTGATTTTCTAGTGGTTAACATCCTCTTAAACATGTTTTCAATCACTCTCCATCATAACAAGACCCTTTGTTTTCTCCTCCATGTCAATGTTTTCCTACATGGAATCCTAGTATGGGTTATCTCGAGTGACCTTTTTTACTTATCTTTCTTTATTTTAATGTGATAGTTTTACTGACTCTTGTTCCAATGTGGGATTTTCAATGATGTTTCCAAGCCCAATTTTAAAATTGCGAGGATGCAATTCCCAAAAGGGGGAAGGATGTAACACCCCAAGTAAATAAAGAATATGACATTTTCATATTTATCCATATTTGTGAATAAAATATTAATATTATTTTAAAGGGAACGCTATGATCGATGGCATACCCAACACACAACAATGAATTTCATTGAAATATTACGTTGCACACTAATAATAAAATAATATTATTTTAAATGGTATTTAATGCCTAGCCGTTGTAATGGTGGGAATGAACAAAACTAGCTCCAAAATTATTATATATGTTTGTCAAATATTTTTTATTTTATCCAATAAATGTTAGAGGCTTAAAATGAAAATGAATCCAATTTTATGTATAAATATTCTAATATTCTTTAAAAGGACGATTAAACACCTTTTGATGGAGAAACCTTTTTAAATATACTTTTGAATATTTTATATTTCGTAATTGACAAAATAAAATCCTTCTTTAGAATCTGGACATCAAAATTTACTTTGTGTAAATTTTTGTTATTTTTCCGATAAAGATATTTTTTTTAGTGAAAATATTGTATTTTAATTCAAAACCTTCTTTGAATATGACTTATTTGTATGGATATATAATACTTTTAATTGATATTAATGTTTATTTAGAATATATTTTTACCATTTAATCCAATATTGGTCATTGGAATTAATTTCACTTTGAAATTGGACATAAACTAGTTTCAATCTTGTAATAGATATTGTTTCTTAAAAACACGATATTTGTTTTGATAGCGGGAATAAATTATTAAATTAATTAATTAAACTTTTATGTTTGGAATTTTGTAAAATAGAAATCATTTTTGAATTTGGAATATCAAATATAGCCTAGGGTGAATTTTTGGTATTTTTATGAAAAACATCAATTTTTGATTAATGGTGAAACCACTAAGTGGTAGTTAGAGAAACTGATATTTCGTTTAAATGAAAATTTACCACTTCTGTGATTTGATTTTCAAAAATACGACATACATGGTTGTCATTAGGAATTAATATTTGGTTCAATGAGATTAAAATAATTTTTTGGTGAATAGTAACTTTTAAGTTTTATTAATCGCGATTAAAGGTAATTAGTATAATTTAAGGTACAGATAATGTTATAATAATATGAAATGATCGTGATCCATGTCTTACCCTAATTGGATGAGTCATGGCCGACCACGAAAATCCACAGGTCAACTTGGGGACCCCATGGAGCCTCTTTTGTTGGAAAATGACATTAATAACTTTTTATTTAAAGTTAAAATTAAAATGTCAAAAACATGTATTGTTTTACTAAAACAATTTTTACATGGGGTTATACCAGACATATTTATGACTATAAATATTCATTATTAATCTCAAAAGATTTCATATATCATGGTATTTTTTTTAATTTTTAGACATTAAATAAATTAATTTATTTATGACACCATGATGATGTAGTGATTACCTCATAAATGAACGATTTAAATAAAATGAGAAGATAGGGTAAAATATAAGTATTACACTTGTCAAAAACCATTTGTATGGGTGTATTTAAAAATCTTATCACCTTAGCCTCAAAATATTTCCTTTTGGGACCTTTAAAATTGGAAAATCATTTTATAATAAAGTAATAGTTTATAACATTACAAGACTGCCCCTCCTCTTCTCTTATAAAAGGCCCCCACCTCTACCACCTTACCCACACCTCTCAAGACATTTTCTCGGCCAAAACATTCCCATTTTATCTCTACACATCCCTATATTCATCATTGAAGCCTCACCTTTTCCATAATTCTCTTCAAGAAACCCTTTTGGTTCAAACCAAGAGGAGTTACCTGATTTAAAGGTAATGTCTTCAATTGCGTTCTTTTGTTTTATTTTTTTTCTCCAAACCCCTAAAATATTTTTATTGATTTCTTTTGTAACAACACCAGTATCTTGAATATTCTAGGATTTTTTTTATGTGAAGGATTCGAGATACACTTACACACACCTCTGTGTAATGGTTAAAGAACATACTATTTCTGTGGATGGCGAATTACTGCCTCACGAAATTATGATTGTTCAATCTTCTCTTAACACCATTCATGTTGGCCATTATGATGTCACTGTATTTTTTATATGACATATATGGTATTTATGGTTTCCATATGCTTATGTATTTTATATTTAAAACACACCTTTATGCTTTGCATGTTGTGAAAATGTGATAATTTCATACGAGGAACTGTGGACTACTGCCCCCTCAAGTGATGTGACTCATTCATGAAATACATGGAATGTATAATGAATGAAATTAATGAACTTATGTGACCTATATAACAAATATATTATATTGGAATGATAATATATATATCTCTCAGTTTTTTTAATTCCATTAATATGACAACGAAATGAAAGTAGCGTTCATGCGTATGTACGGCCTACCGTCTCCATGAATGGTGAATTTCATTTCTTTTTATCTCAAAATGTTATGGAATAGTATAAAATGAATATTTACTAGATATATATGATATTTAAATAATTATTACTATTCTGGAGATTATTTACATATAACTTCATGGACAATCATTTTCAAACAAGTTCATTTTTGACTCAGGTACCAAACATCGACAAAAACGTCTGATATGAACTCACATTATTAACCAATTATTATAACATTATAATATGTGATATGAACTGAATAATAATCTTTAAATGAGGACCTTATGAAATTATAAATTGACCAAAGTTTATTATTCAGTAATATAAAGAAACAAACAAGACAAGTCATTCTTGAGGTAAGGGATCCTACCTCTCTCTTTCTTTTTAAGTACTCTCTTTTATGTCATTTATTTTAAGCTCATCATTCATATGTTTTGGGATGTTATTTTATATTCCTCATTATGTAATTTATATGTTCATATTATGATATACCCTATTTAATCTCATAAATCCATTTTTGGAAGTTTTAAGTGGTGTTGTTAGGCTGTCGAGTTTTTATGAGGGGTTTTTCATCTCACTTTTATTCCCGGGAGATTTATGCTACATTTCCCAGCATTTAATTTGAGTGGTGTATGTATTGCCCATTATTCTACTCTTTGTGTAATATACATCCGTTTATGAGTATTTATATCAATGTTTTATAGTCCTTCATTCATGGGGTGTATGTTTCGAAAGTTACCAATGTCGGTAAGGGATCCTTTGACCCTCATATTTTTAAAAGACTTCTTTTTGTTATGTCTTTTAAATTACATTTTCTTTTGTTGGGATATGTTCATATATGACCTTATTTATATTAATTTTATGTCCAAGTTATGAGATACCCTTTATCTCTCTCATTAACTCTTTTTCTAAAATTTGATGTGACGTAGTTAGGCAATCGAATTTTTGCAATGGAACTTCTTAACCCATTTCCAATTATTTGGGTTAAACCTCTACTTCTTGACTATGTAATGATATGAATATGTGTTGATGACATGTGATTCTTCTACATTGAGTACCCACTTATATTTAGTGTATTTAAAATTTTCACACATAAATATGTCATTTCATTATCCTTGCTCTAATGGCATGATCCTTGACTAGGATTACATATCAATTTCATCCCATTGAGACAGTTCTTTATGATATTCACTTTTATTATTTTATAAAGTGTATATACATACCCTTTTACATTCCATATCCATATTATATCTATACTAAAGTCATTTAAATGTTTTGAAAATGGTCTACTTTCATGTGGATTTTAATTTAAATGTTCATAATGGAAAACGACTCTTTTATTAAAACAATGTTTTAAATTGTTTTAAAGATTTATTCTTTTAAACATTTATCTTCCATTTCCATGTTTAAAAAATTGTTTTAAGGATTTATTTATATGTACATGAATGTTTTAAAACCCTTTCAAAAGTTTTGAAGTGGTATGGGACACTTGGATTCTAAAATCTCTTCTAGATGTCTTGTTTTAATATTTTCAATGTATAAAAGTATTTTTCTCTCATAGAGTTTTAATGATTTTATTTGATGTTATTATTTATGATAATATCATGATGTGATCTCTTGTGACTGAAATGTGGAAATTTTATGTGATACAATTGTGTTATGGTTCTTGGGAATTGTTATGAAGAAGGGTGGTTCTGTGATAAACTAATGGTGGGTGAGCCCGATAAAGCTCTCCAATGCATTGGGTAAAGTGAAGGAGTTAAATGTTAAGGTTTCTCCAAATATATTTATGGAATATAATGAGATGGGTATTCCAAACATAACCATGAGGGTTACTCTCTAACTAAGAATGTTATTAATTCCTCAAGTTACCATTATGTCTTATGATTCCTATGAGTTATTCATAAATCTTATGATTTCATGAGGTATGCTAACCTGCTTATGTTTTATCAGTAAAGCATGATTTCATTGATTCTTATGTATACATAGACTAATGGTTTCTTTCCGTATTGTTATAACCCTTACTGATCTTTTTATGCTCATCCCAAGTTTTTTTTGAAATGTCTTTCAGAGGACATAAAGATGAATTGGGTCAAGGATTTGATCAAGGAGATGTCATGATGTCTAACACAAATAACTAGACATGACTCTTGTGTTCAAGAGTTTTTATTTTGTGGAGAAAAATGGAAGTTGAGTAGATGTGTCTACTTTGTAATCTTTGAGATGTAATAGTTATGTCCTAATTCTCTAAAACTCTAAACCTGAAAAGATCCTCAATGTTAATTATTCATTTAATTCAATAATAAGTAATGTTTAAGTTCAGGTCCTTATAAATGGTTTATGATTGAGGTGGAATTTTTGAAGTATTTATATATTTGGGTATAAGAAATATGATAATATAGTTATAAATATCATGAAACATAAAATTATACTTATAGAGAAGTGTTGAAATATAGATTTTCTAGCATATAATTAATAGTAATAATAATAATGAAAATATATTTATTGTTAATTTAATATTTATTAAGAATATATGATTTAAAAAAAATAATATATGCATAATTATGAGATAATTATTTATTGTTTGGGATAAAAAGATTATTGACATTGTTAAAGGATGTGGGATTGTATTCTTGACCTTGAATTCTCTTTGTAATTTATTAAAATAGTGGATTATGTTATACGTAATGGATTTTTTGATTTTATTTTTTTTGTAGAATATATTCACCATCCTAAGATATCATTATGGTTTTATGATAGTTAAGAGTATTTGTGTGTTTTAAAAGAACATGTGATCAAGTTATTCACATTTTTTGTATCTGAAATTATGATATACTTTTGGTTTCATGGAGATAAATCATTCACAATATTTTTCATATTTATGGTTTTTTTGATATTTTTCAATTTGAATATAAAGTTGGAATATGTTTATCTATTTATTTAATAGACTACGTTTAACATTAGTTATTATTGTTGAGGGATTTGAGATTAATGTGTAATATTTATCCATATTAGAAATCATATGATTACATATATTATTTAGAAAACATTGTGAGATAGATTTAAGGATTAATGAAGCGTTTGATCCATTAAATTTTAATATTAGTTCTTCAATAATAAAACATATAAAAATATATATTCATTTCATTTTGTAATATATAAATTAAAAATTCTTCAGAGAACAACCAGAGGATGAAATTGGGCTTATGAAATGGAATGAAATAATGTATACACATTATTTCCTTTTCTCTATCTCCATAGTAAAATAATCCTTCAACATTCGTAAAATGATATTGAAATAAAAATTAAATCATATTACCATAATTTGAAATTTACATTTGGTATCTTCACACCTCACATATTTATTATCTTATAGTCTTTACCATTCTCATGACCATAATCTCAGTCAAACCGAGTTATTTCGTGGACATTCTTTTCTCCTCAAAATTAATTTTTAACCTTCCACCATTGTTCTATTTAATCGAAACTCAATAATGTGTCATTTGGGGAGAACATTATTTTTCCCACTCACACATTCGAATGAATTCTTGGTTATCCCTTTGTGTGATGTGGATTTAAAAAATATATATTATTCGATATTATACATTTTATATCATGTTTAACATTTTAGGTTAAATTAATGAGTGAGTAATACAAAAATACCCAAATACATTATAATAATTTTCTATTTAAATAAATTTTATTTTATTGATACCATGTGTTACATGAAAACACTCGCATAAAAAATGTTATATACTATTGATATATTTTAATTTGAAAATTAGAATTATAAGCTCTAAATTAATATATTTTCAATTCTTATGAATGAAAAGTAATTTAAAAAAATAAGCTTTATATAATTAATTATTATTATTATTATTGATTTTTTATAATTTAAAATACATTTCTTTTAAACAAGGTTTTTATTGATTTTGATGAAAGTTTAATATCATTAATTTTTTTAATATTTTATAAATTATCATTTATAAAATGAATGTAGTTTTTCCAATATAAATATCAAAATTTATTTGATGTAAAAGTGATTGGTTTTTCTAAAATTTCTAATTTTCAAATAATAATTGAGAATTGATGATTATTTAAATATTATAATTTCTTTTTGTTACAATAATAATTCTATATGATCTATTATTTTTTTTGTATTAAAGATTCATATATATATTTATATTAATAATAAATAAATTAATTACATTTAAATCTTTATTTTACATGATTTTGAAAAAATATTAATTTTATACAAAAACCTGTTGTTTTCTAATGAAATTTCTCAAATACATAACGATTGTACATTAAAAATAATTTATATAACACATAATTATGAAACCGTAGTGTACAATGTAATAATTTTTTTATATTTATAAAAATATAAAATCATATTATCATTATTTATATTAATAATTTTTAAATAAGTTTATGTGTGGCTCAAAAATGCATATTACTAAAACCCTACATTTTACCATGTATTTTGGGTTTAA
Organism: Viscum album; assembly: GCA_963277665.1. NCBI lineage: Eukaryota > Viridiplantae > Streptophyta > Magnoliopsida > Santalales > Viscaceae > Viscum > Viscum album. The sequence goes on from OY728120.1 coordinate 1,456,188,939, forward strand.
TTTTATATAATGTTTTTTTTGGGATTGGTGAATTAATCCTCAAAAAATAATTTCAAATATATTGTTAGTATTTACAAAAAATATGTAAAACACCTTTTATTTTTTCATAATTCTAAATAGTATCTATGGTAAAACATATTATCTTGGTAATAGTTAAATAAGATTATCCATTATTTGAACTTAATTTTAATATGAAAAGTTTCATAAAAATAATTACTGTACGAGTGGGATTAGAAGATTTTAAATATTAGATTGATATATAGCGACATACGGGATAATTATTCATGAAAATGGCCTTCATAATATTTAATGGAAAAAATATACAAAATCTCACTATATTATTTTAAATTATCTATTATTTGTTCACATGGGCACAAAATAAGGTAATGAAATATTAATAATTATTATTCCCATAAAAATGAAATTATTATCCTGATGGTAATTTAAATATAACTATTTCAAAAATATATAATTACTTTAAATCCTTTGTCAACACAAAAATATAACAGCATCAACAAATAAATAAAATAAAAATATTAAAATAAAAAATGTAATTTAATATTGTTGAGTCATATTACCTCAAAAATTATATATATGAATAATATTTATTTATTTTTTCCATTGGGGATGTTTTAATAATTCAATCATTTTCATGTTGTCCTTAATTTCAAAATAATTTAATATTCCTGAAAATGATTTTTTGATATTATAAACAAATAACTTTTTATCAAAATATTACAATTTCATAAAAATAATATAACAATCAATGTGAATTGAATATGGCTGATAATAAAATCCATGTACCAATTTTAAGCCAAATTTGTATTCATAGTATCATTCTTAAACCCCTTATATTTTAAATGTTTTAACCACTATTAATGATAAAACATGTTATCTATAGGGTTTAAAATTTGATATGATTTTGAGAATCATATAAACATTCAAAAATTTTGTTTTATTATTATATTTAAAAAAATCCAACCATATCATTGATTATTTGGACATTTGGAGGAATTTCTAATGGAGAATTAATTTTTTTAATATTTTAATGTTTTCTGAAATTGCATGTTTATTCATTCTCTCCCTTTTAAATGTGATCCCCTACTACCGCTTCTGTACACCACATTGATTCCACTAGCTTGAAAATACAAAAAAGATTATAACTAATAAATATCTTCATTCACATTCTACTATTTTGGTCCTCCCAAAAGACCGATCCTAGGATCCTTAAGAGGATATCTAAATGGGTTTTATCAAAGAAGATGTAATAACCATAATAGATAGGATTACAGTCTACTATAACCTCTATTTTTAAAATTTCAATGATATTATTCTCAATATATGAAAAATAGATTTCCACAATAAATTAAAATTTTATTATAATTATGAAATATCCTTTATTCACCCGATCTTCCATCAATTAAAGTGGAATTTTCATATATGTTCATTCTACAATCTATATCTCTGTTTCAAAAAAATTCATCAGTCATCACCATCATTTTTAGATTTCTATTATGATGGTTTTATTATTTTTAAGTTATATTTATTAAATAGTATTTTTGAATTATAATATCATTCCATCTTCTTACTTCCAATCCATCAGAAAATGATAATGTAACTTGTGCATACGTGTGGTCTACTAGATACATGAAGTAATGTGATTAATTTATAATTTCATATTCCCATGGTTTCTAATGAGGATATATTTAATGAATATATATATATATGATATATGTGATAAAATAATCATTCTATAAAGGTGAATTGTTGATTCCGTGACTTTTTTCCGTCCTTCATAGATTTAACATGGTTATCTTCTATACAAATGATATATTGTCTCTATAAAAAATGTGATTCATTTTTATATCTCTAAATTCTCTCTATGACTGTAAATATATATGTATATGTATATTAAAATAATACAATTTTAATATAAGGATAAAAAAATTTTGATTATGGAACCATGATTAAAATGATTACTTGTTCCTTCTGATCCCAAATTCTTATGCAAGAAATCAAATATCACATAGAAATGTTGATTTAAATTAGGTATAATTGATAAAAGGTTATTTAAATGTTTTAAATAGTAACATATGTGATATTAAATTTATTTAAATTATTATGTTATTGAATTATAATGAATTAATATGTATTGATAAATAGGATATATAACATCCAAATAAAAGGGAACATTAGTTAATGGTTAATTGTCTCAAATTATTTTTTTGGAGATATATGTTATGTTATGAAACTATAATCATTTATTACATGTATGGTCCAAAATTTTAAATTTAATATAACTAATTTATTAATATTAATGATATTAAATGATTCATTTTTTATTATTATTTGATGGGGATTATGATTCAATGATTATCAATATAGAAAGGGTTTTAAATTTAGATCTTTACAATTACTAGTATTGTCTATTATTATGTTTGTAGTGATGAGATTTCATGATATGAGATTCATAAATCCTAGTAAATTTATTCTCCTAGGTTATTTTGTAATATTGATTTTTGTAGTATGATATTTCCCACATTAATAACTAATGTGGCTAGAATAATATTTTTATTTAAATTTGTATTTATTTCTCTATTTGAGCACATATACTTTTCTCCAATATCTATGTTTCCATAAATTTCTTTTATAGATGTTTTTTATTATATAATATAATTTTAAAATTTAAAATAATCCAATTTTAACTATTAAGGAAATAGTTTATAAAGTATATCTTTTTTATTTTCCTAAATAACAACCATATTTTTATTTTAAAACCTGTGAAATAAATTATTTGTTATAAAATATATAAAATGAACCAAATTTCACTCTGTATTGATCACACAATAATATGTTGAGTTCATTAAATTTTATCAATATTATTTTAAAATATAATCATTTCGATAATATTTTTGGTATTCTAATGATATTCAATAAGTAATTTCAATATGAAGAGGTTATTTTCCAAATTAATCGTTTCCTGTGGTCTTTGAAAGGATACTTTATCTAAGATTTCATCCTTTGATGTTACATGATAATTACTATAGAATCAATCCAATAAAACTATACACAATAATTAAAGGGATAGATTATGATTTTCATAAATAATGATTATTAAAACCATTTCATTCTAATAGGTTATGCTATAACAAATTGGCGATGAAATGTCATGGATTTTTCAATGTATTATTTTTAAATATTATATTTAATTATTTCGGGACATGGTTTTCTAAAGATGTGTGATTATGAGGCCCGAGGTTCTAATAATACATATTTTAGTCAAATTAATCTTTTAAATGGGGTGCATGTGAGATATTATAGAAAAGGTGGATTAATATTTCAATGTCTATTTGATTTAGAAATATGAGGGCACTATTGCCTTTAGGGAAGCGACTTTACCATAGGTGAGGTCTAACATCAACCGACATGGGTTGGCTGAAAAAGGTAATTTTTTTTATTTTTAAAGGAAATAAAATAAATTAACAATTTATTTTATATTATAAAATTTAATGAAACAAAGACACATTTTATTGTTTTAATGAACCAAGAGCCTACGTTATGGGTCATAACCCAAGAAAATATTTTTGGAATAATGTGGAGTTATAGAGAGATGCCACCCCCTTGGAGAGATCTCAATTAATGGTGATGAATGATCAAACGGTGAATCATTCCATAGTATGGTCGGAGGATTTCACCGACGATGAAACAGATACCATTACTTGTTAAGGATATTGGTATGGGTGGTTATTTTAAATTTTATTTTCCCCATTCTTGGATTTAAATGATGAATGCAGATCATACCACAAACAGGTTGACCCATAGCTTGATTGTTCATGTGGGGGGTTTTGGTTTTTTGTTTGATTACTTGGGATTTGAATTATGTTTTGTTTTGTTCATGATACATACAATTAGAGTAGATCAATATTGTAATGAAAAATTACTGAGGTTTATTCCCCATGTTGTTTCACTGTTTCTTCCCCATTTAACCACACAAGATCATCATTCCTCATGGGGTTAGGAATGATGGACAATTACATATCCAATTCAGAACACAATGATGTCAAAATATTTTTCAATCATCACGAAGACCAAGCAAAGGTATAATGATAATAGTGGCTGATGAATCGACATAGACCCAGTGATATTATTCTTCAACTATTCTTCGTGCGGATGATCAAAACGATTTTTCAGGACAGATCAAACACCCAAAACATATAGATTACAGGGTTACCAAGAAGGGGTGACTTCAGATTTTCATTTTTATGGAGACTGATTGGCATGATCTATAATTGGAGGACCAACAATAGTTATGGATATAAAAATGTGATTCGGGAATATCGTAAATAACACGACGTGTTTTTCAAAAAACATGGTATGAGGGGTTGTCTCACTGAGGGCTAGTTTTTTTTGGGATACATAAAAGATAAACATGGCATTTTTTATCTTTCACATGACAAGTGGGGTATTACCAAGAACACAATGTGTATCTCATATGATAGATATACATAGGGTAGAGTACACAACATGTACTCCCCCACACGACCAGACCAGGATGAATACTCGGGCTATCCTCTGTGTTGGTACATGGGTTGGATGACACAGGTAGAAGTCATATAATAGAACATATAAAACATATGAGGAGTATACACTAGATAATCGGACATGGAATGTGAACCTTTCTAAATTCCATGTATGCAATTTTATATATGACATGTCTGTTTACATGGGACATTGAACATGGGATATACCTAGAGTCATGGACATGGCGTGTGACCCTTCTACATGACATTAACTTCCTTCAAAATGGATTTATCTCCTTGACCACAGTACCATGGATAATATTCATTTGGGTTAGTTCCCCTTTTATCATTCCTCTAATGTCCAGTGGTATACTTTCATATCCATAAGTGTACGACCCCTTCAGTAGAACATTCTTTATAGAGTAGGAGACCCTCTAAGAGGCTCATAGTGAGTTCCTCTATCATTTATTATATCCGAAATGAATAGTCATTTTATCACCACGGCCAATCCCAACAGAAGTCGATCATATACTTGTCAGGTGAATCTGGATGATTTTTGGTATACACCAATGCTATTACTGTGATCCTCATCCATGTATTGTGACATTTTCCAACTCAAGATTGTGTTATCTTGGAATGAGTGTAATTGTCTTCTCTTCTTATCTATCAGTGCATCTATCTCAATTATTGAAATTCACGATGAATTGTAATCCTCGAATGGACGTTAGTAGAGATATCAGAGTCGTGGAGTGAGTTATTCTAGACGAGTACTTCGTGGAATCCTTGAACTGAATCCCTAGCGTGGGTATGCAATCGTTGATACTTACTTAAAGACTACAGGTCTAGGGTTCAAGTATATCTTGATGTATTTCTCTTGTTATATTTTATGTAGACACATTCTATGTATTAATGAATATACCTTTAATTTGTAAATTTATTAGTGGTTTTCAGGGTCTCCTAATGAGTATTGTTATACTCACACCTGCATGGGCTTTGTCTGTATGTGTTGTTTCCCATGTATAAAAGCGACCTTTTGACGAAATCTAGGGCGAACCATGACCTGATAGAGCTTTGTGATTTCCAAAAAGGATGAGGTGTTCCTACGTCTTCAAGTAGTTTTCATAGTACCTATCTAGTTTACAGGTTGGAATTTACAGGTTGTATACTCATTCTTTTTGTAGTCTTCAATTCTGGCCCAGTTTCTATTAGGTTCTTTACTTTACATTGTTATATGTTTTTGGGTTTAATATCATGCATGAAAATTGCTATGTAGTATTTTTTTCATTTTATCATTTATGGGTGTGGATATGTGAGTGAAAAAGTACATAGGAAATGCCTCCCATGTTAGTGATATTCCTACTCAGTGCTAGTCACCTGCCCATATCCTATTAGAGGTGGCCTTAGGGTGTCATGGCATGAGCCTCAGTGGGATGGGTCATGAAATAGTTTTATAAGAGGTGGTAGGTTCTACCATATGACCTAGTGTCTGTGATATTGGATATGGACATCTATGTAATGTGTATCGAGTACATATTTCATGTCAGAGGTCATAGTTTTGGTTCAAGGGGACTATATATCAAAACAACAGGACTCTAATAACATGTTTTTTCGACTCCATATATAAGAACAATAGTCACAGGTGAAAAAATAAAGGTAAATGAATCATATAGGAATGAGTTTAATGTTCAATGTCCTTATATGTGTGCTATCTAGATATATTCTTTAATTTTGGACCATCTTGTTTCATTAATATATTCCTACAGGACGAATACCATCTTGGATTCACTGGCATGATCATGAGAACTACCCCCTCAGTAACGAGGCTTTGTTTCATGGTATGTTTCTCCATGTGATACCTATAGGTGTTGCGCCCGCTACTCCACCTCCAGTGGAAAAAGATGTGGTACCTATAAGACCAGTAGACGAGGGTCATAGGTTGGGGACACAATTTGAGTATTAGAGAGAGATACCCCTCAGGTTCTATGGTGTGCCAGACCCTTTGGTGGTTGAGGACTCGATTGAGGTGGTGAATTGATTCTTCCTTCTAGTAAGGACACTAGCCGACAAGATGGTGATCCTATGAGGGATCCTTCTTCATGTATTCATAGGTCGATGGGGTATTTTGACCATGAAAACTCATTAAGAGTTGAATCCTTCATGGAAATAGATGTAGAAACTATCGATTACTAGACAATCATACATAAATCCATCCATACAATCCATGGACGACCATATACTCATGAGTGGTGATTCATCGTTCCACTAAGACATCACATATTGGGAAACTTTTATGGGGGATACTACATGCCTTTATTAGTCCCAACTTTTTGATAGGGTAATTCCATCCCATATCCATCCCAATGCATATGAACACATTCCACAAAACCATGCCAAAAGAGAAAAATCTATTTAAATTAAAAAATATTTAAACAAGAAGTAATTATATTTATTGAAAACAGTTTTTCCTGGAAACATAAACAAAAACTATTTTAAAATCGTTATTTTTTAAATCATGTTATCGAGAAAACATTTCAACAACACACTAATTTTCATAATTTCCACTAAATGCCTCTCTAGAGATTTTAAAAAATTATTTCAATTTGAATAAAAAAATAAATTAATATCAAATAAATAAATTTGAAATGATGAAATAATGTTCTAATATATTTGAGTAAAAAATGAATCCATGCACCTCAAGAGTTTTTGAAAAAATGATAAACGACAAGAAAAAAGTCACAAAACCGGGTTGAATGTCCACAGACTAGGCATAGAACATTTTCCCTTTCAATTATATGAACAAATATAAAACTATTTGGCATCCAAAATCATAGATCAAACCAATATAGTAGTAGACCTATAAATCTTATAGATAGGGTGAAGTAGATATATTAAAACTAATAATATTAATGAAGAATGGTAACATACAGAGAGAATCATGCATCAATGCACCAAGGGATGAATTCAGAACATTCCCAATTCAAGGGGATTGGTTATACAACAATTGATAAGCACAAATTCCGAGTCAGGGATATTTGGGAATAATTAGGCAAATAGATGAAATGAACGAGATATATCCTTAATTTAAGGATCCAATTTTGGCATGCCCATAGTTTAGTCACATGATTAGGAAATCAGTGCACTTACTATGAAATATCCACTTCCTTAAGGATTGTATGTTCATGGTTTCATCGTATGGTATCCACAATGTGTGCCATCCATTCGAAATAAATTATCACAATAATTACATATTCAAACTTTAAAGATAACATTATCTACTACGTATTCACATGTTAAGGAGAAATCATTCATCGCATCTGTGCCTTCTCCATTTCCATTACCTCACTATGCATGATTTCTAATATGTGTGCAATGGTTTCCACAAGTTATGCACCACCAATGAACTTTAGAAAATCCTGATGATGAAGTTAAAAGTTCTAAAAACTCTCCAAAACACTAAATGTATATTTTATATAAAAAAATACAATTAAAGGATTAATTACTTGAAAATGGTTGTTCTATATAACATATGGATAACAAGAAAATATTATTAGTTAAAATTATTATTTTGAAATATAAATTATGTAACGAAGGAAGGATTTCAATAGAAATTTTGTTCTTATGATAATTCTATATAATCATAAGATATAACAACACAATGAAATACTATGTTCTATGTGACCTTTAAACATAATGTTTTCACTTCTATGATTTAAATTTCAGAAATCTGACATACACGATTATGATATGTATGTTTTTTGGAGTCTGATAAGGATAACTAAATTTTCTGTGAATAGTAACATAACCTTTTGAATAGTAACATACCCTTATGAATAGTGATATACCATAATGAATAGTAATCTTACCATTGATAATATGTAAATGATATTCTAGTGGATGTATGATATACCTATATAATTGAATAAGAAAATAAGTATTATTAAATTGTTATTTTTTGAGTAAATTTTGATTTTAATTAAATTGTATATTAATCAAATACAGAAAAATATTAATGAAAAATTGATTTCATTTTTGGATTCTACATGTGGAAAATTGGTTAGGGTGAATTTTTGGTGTTTTTTAAAAATACACGAGTTTAATGAATAGTAAAATATGTTAATTCTACATAAATGCTAAAAATAGAAATTAGGCATCTTTCTAGATTCATGGATTATGTAAATGGGAGTTGGATCGATGTCATGTGAATTTATTACAATTCTTTGTCATGAAATCATTACTATTGGTTGTCTTAAAGAAAAATGACAAATTAATGGTTTAAATATTATGAAAACGCTCTTTACCTCCACTAAAAAAATTACCCATCCTTACCTATTATATTCAATCCTCTGAATCCTTGTGTCTTTCCAATATTAATCACAAATACCTCCTTAATCTCCTCCACCACGTCTGAAATCCCCCTGTCTCTTCAAAATAAAAATCTTCACTCATTAAAAAGGCTCTCAAGGATGTTTTATTCAAGAGGTAAATTCATTTGTTCTTTTCTTTATTTTTGTTTTCATGTTCATTTGTTTTATTTTCTTTTCTTACCTCTCCTCATCCAAATGTTATTAAAACTCCAATACCATACAAGTAATAGAATTTTTTTATTAAGGTGGAATAATTTATTATCATTTATTCTTTACTCATCTATTATATTAATAGTAAACACACCCCAAATATGTTTTAGTTTACCATATTCAAGGACATTGAGTATTCCATTTCTATTAAACTCTTCTATTCTTTTCATGAAACCATTTTAATGGTTTAAAAAGAACACAATATATGTATTATCCATCATCCATGGATCTGGAATTCATTTTTACCCATGGTTTTTCGTTTATAAAACAAAACATGTTTTCTGTGTAAAAACACACATTTAACCAAAAAGGTTGTCACTAATGATTTATATAATTATTCATCATCACTCAAAGTGATCAAATTAAATTTTCCACAATGTAGAATTTTAGATGTTCAATAATAAAATGTAACCTAAATTATGTACAAACACCTTCATCATACATGATTATCTGGACATAAACTGATCATTAAAACCACGCAAGCAAACAACCACGAATGATGAAAATGAACATTATAACCATTCAAAAAGGGCTATATTGAACATAAAAAGTTATAATAAATAATTTCAATATAAAATATATTATATTATTAATAATTATCGAATCTATTATTTTTATCTAGTTAATAATATCCACTGGATAACACCATCATACTTTAGGTAAGGGATCCTCTCTATTTATCTTTTTTTTCAAAAATGGCATCTATGCTATTCAATTTTATGTGTAATCCCAAATAATGGGGTATTATTTTTAACCTCAAATATACATCTCTCATGATTTTTATATGATAAAAACCCACTTTTTCTTTCAAAATACCCTATTATGTTGTCCAGATACATTGCCTATAATCCGTAAAGAATTCTACCTGGACAACATTTATTACATCGGGTTGCTCTATCTTTTTTTTACCAAAACGATGTTGTATATTATATTTATGTAATAAATATACATTCTTTTTATATTATCTAGACTCATATTTTAGGAACTATCCATTATTCGTATTTTAGGATATACATGCTTTCATGTGAATCCCTCCTTGATACATCCCAATATGAAAACTCATTTTAAGGAACTTCCCAATTTTTCCACAATTTCAAGTGCCCATTATCCTATTTTTTAAGATACAATTTTTTTTATAAAATATTTATATTTATTATAAAAACCATTATGGTTCACTTATGGATATTTAAAAATTATTTTCCCTTTTCAATTTTAAGATCTCCTTGTTGTTTTCCTTAAATATTAAAAAAAGACTTAATGCTATCATTTCCCAAATAAATTTCATGCATGTTGTCACTTATGCTCGAAATCACATACAACTATATATTCAAATTTTATCGGATGAACTCCCATGAATGCTCTAATTCCGTTCTTTCATGGACACTTTCATGACCCGCCTGTTGTTTATGCTTTATGTCATCATTATGGTACCCAGTTCTTTCCATAGGTAACCATTATATTTATGTACGATTTATTATGAATGATTCTTATGTAGAAACAATATTCATGAAATATAAGATGGGTGAACCCAGATATCACTCCAATTCATTCAGTAAAGATGAGTCTAATGAGATGTTATTAGTGACAGTCTTGGCAGTTATCCTTTACTTGTGCTACTATGTGCATTGGTCTAGGCAGTTAGGCATGTCTTGTGATACTATGGGAAACATTATTGGTAGTTATCCTTGACTCATTATGAACTAAAGTTATATATTTCTTCAACATTTCTATGATTTCAAGTTTAAATTATACCATGTTTATATGTTATGATATGTTACATGCCTATTTATATCATTATTTCATGCCTTCTTCCCATGTGCTAACGCTTTGTTGTTTTGTTTATTCCCTAACATGGATTTTAGCTCATCCATTTGTTCATGTTATAGTAAGGTTATCAGATGAAAAATTATTAACACAATGGAAGATAGGAGCTCATTCTATATTTTAAGTAAAATTATTTTTTTAAAATTACTGATTACGTACCTAGTGTTCCTAGAAACTAGATTTTACGATCCTTGACATGTACTCTAATTTATTATTATTCTTAAAATCATGTAATGTTATATGTAAGAGGATAGGGTCACTATAGTTGTTATTAATGGATATTCTAGTTATTTTTGGAGATTTTTAATAGTGGAACTTAGTGAGAACTTTAAGGATGAGACTAAATATAAGAAAATATACCTAAAATTTGGAAATGATAGATTATTTGGTTTATCAATAAATATATTATTATGTACATAAAAATAGGAAGAGGTGGATCTGGACTAGATTTACCTTCGAGTGAAAACTCCGACATGGAGTTTCGGGCTTGACCTGGGGTATCCTAGTATACAAAAATGTGCCTTTCTGCCCTTCTGGTTTGACATTCCCTGGGGATATGCTTTGGTCAATTCATGAGCATAGTATAAACCATTTTTAGGGGAATAAAAAATTCCCATAAGAATTAATGTTATGAAATAGATCGAGGATAATCTAGAATAAATAATAAAGAATCACATGTTAGGATTTACATATCCTACACATGTTTATCCATTTAGGTTCAAAATATTTATTTTTTTGATCAATAACTAATTGTTAAAGCCCTCAAGTAGTTTTTACATTTTCATAGTTAATAGAGGGAAATAGAAGAATACATTCTAACATAAAATGTAATAAGAAATGTGATAATTTACCTAATGAAATGAATTATATGATGGGAACAGTTGCTCAAAACATCATGAAAATACTTTCTCATCTGGATCATGTTATTAATAATAACATAATTCATGTGGAACACCATCCTACTCCTTGAAAAAACAATGTTTTCATAGAATCCTTCATGCAGAAAATGCCTGCCATGTTTAGCAGATATTCTGATACCCACATCACATAATAGTTTATTAACTACATTGAAATTATATTCTTCGTCTTCTAGTGGTCGAAAATTTAGAATGGCATACTTACATTCTATTGTCTTGATTGGGATACTAATCAGTGTTGGACACTGATCAATAATACAATGTCCAAAGAGAAAATTGATTCTGTGGATTGGGAGGGTTTCAACCAGATGTTTGTAAATAAATAATTTCCTAGAACTCTCTCTATCAAGATGTAAAGAGAGTTACACTATCTCAAGAAAAAGAATTATGTGTCCATGGGGGAATATGATGAAAACATTACCAGGCTTGAAAGGTATGCCTCATGGTTTTTTCGTGAACACAAAAAGTATTGTGAATCACCTCTTTAGTGGACTAAAGTTGAGTCTACGAAAAGAATTGGTGATTCAAGACATAGAAAAATATGATAAAATTGTTTATTGTTCCCTCAATGTTGAAATGATGATTGGATACTCTCATTGGCCTCTTGGACTCGATGATATGATTTTAAAAATTAAGAACAACATGGGTGGTACAACAAAAAAAATCTCTTGCTAAAAAGAACCCTGAATATCCCACCTGTAAAAGTTATGGGAAGAATCATCCATGGAACTCTATAAAGGGAACCATTAATTGATTAAAATGTTGAAAGTTGGGAAATCAGTCTAATAACTACCAAAGGGATATGAAAAATCCCGCTAATGGGGGAGACGAAAATAATGTTCATATCTACACTCATCCAGTAGGGTAGTGTTAAAACCGAAAAAAGCATGGGTATTATGAAAAAAATTCCCATAAGCCAAGGGATGTTTGAGTAAATTCACAACAACCTCCAAGAAAATGAGGAAGGGATTATGATATCACTTCTTATAAGCTGTAGTTGGATAATTATGTGGTGAATGGTATGCTTGTTAATCATTTAAGAATACAGAACGTACTATTGGATTCTGGGTCTATGCATTCATTCATATCATGTAACTTTAGTAGAACTATTCAAACACGCCCTAAAAATTTGGTGGATATGTGATCTATGAGAATGGGGAATGGGGAAATTATTTAATCCATGGTTCATAACACCTCCCCAGGAAATTTTTTAAAACTGAACCTCCTAGAAAATCGTTTCATTCTTCCTTTAGTGGATTTAGACGTTATCTTGGTCATAGATTGGCAATTCCTATCTTTATCCAATTCCAACATCAACTATCGGGAAATGGAGATCACTCTTCACATCCCAATGAATCCTCCAATTTTAAAAAGTGTAACAGAATCATTGTCTCTATTATAGATATTTCATTCTTATGATCAAGCATATCTATCCCAAATGATTAAGAAAAATGATAGAATCATGCTTCAACACATTCCCATAGTGAGGGAGTACATTGATGTATTCCCAAAATAGTTTCATAGTCTTCCTCTTGTCTGGGATGTTGCGTTCTCATTTGAATTTATTATAGTATCTCTACATATATCAAACATACCTTATAGAATGGCCACCGTAGAGCAGGAAGAGCTGAAGAAGAAGTTATATGAGAATATATAGAAGGGTTATTAATGCCTGAGTACTTCACTGTATGGTGCACCCGTCCTCTTGGTCAAGAATAAGGATGGATAAATACATCTCTACATTTATTATTATGGTCACAATTAAATCATGATAAATAACAAGTATCCCCTATTTTGGATAGATGACTAGTTTGATCATCTTTGCAGGGCCAATAATTTTTTTATGTTGTACCTGTAGTCAAGATATCACCAATTAAATGGGAGGAAGAAAGATATTCCCAAGAATGCCTTTCGAATGAGGTATAGACACTATGAGTTCATAGTAATTACAATCAGAATCACTAATTCTTCTTCCATTTTCATTAATTTAATGAATAGAGTCATTAGATATTACCATGAATTTTTTGGAAGACTTTATTGATGACATTATAAAATAATAAAAGAGCATCGAGGTAGATGATGAGAATTTGAATACTATGTTCTGAAATTTGTGAAGGGAGAATTTTTATGCAATGTACAACAAATGTATGTTCTGGATGGAGGAAGTGACATTCGTGGGGAATATTATCACTGGAAAGGTGATATCTCTGGACCCTTACAAGATAGTGGAAATTGAACAGGGTCCCCAAAAAACATCTATAATGGATATCCACATATTTTTTTGGTGTAGCTAGATATTATCGACAATTTGAGAAGAACTTTTCATTGTTTTCAAAACCAATTACAATGATGAAATGGAAGGGAGTAACATTTTTATGGACTCAAGAATGTAATGATTATTTAAAGGAGTTGAAAAAGAGGATTATCACTGTTCTAGTACTCACACTACCAACAAGTGGAGAACTTATTGTGGTGTACGGCGATGCATAAAATAAGGTATTAGGTTGTGTGTTGATGAAAATTGATAAAGTGATAGCCTAAAACTAGATGAATCTTATAATACTTTAGCTAAACTATCCCACACATGATATGGAATTTTTGGCAATGAACATTGTGTTGAAAATCTGGAAGCATTATCTCTCTGGGGAGAAGTGTGAGATATATACTGTCCACAAGAGTCTCAAATATGTATTCACACAAAAAGAATTAAATATGCTTTAGAAATATGGATAGAACTCATCAAGGATTATAATTTCTCAATCCACTACCATCCCAGGTAGGCAAATAAAGAGGAATATTCCCTATGTAGAAAAGAAGCATGCATCTTTATCAATTATGTGAATTGAGAAGGATCAGATAATCTTTGATTTATAGAGGATGGACATGGGAATGATTAAGGGAGGAACCAAATAAATAATTTCTCAAATGACTTCCCCACCATCCCTTATTAACAAAATAATGGATGCTCAATGAAAATATGTGGAAATTCATAAAAGGGTTGAAGCCATTAAAAATGTGAAATCCTATAAGTTTTTTATTGATGAAGAAGTATTTGTAAAATTTGGGTCATGATTATGTGTACCATCTAATCTAGAAATAAATAATTATATTTTTAAGGATCTGTATAGATCAACAGTCTCTATCCACCTAGAATGAAAAATGATATATTAAAATTTCGATGAAATCTTTTTGTGGGACAATATGAAGAAATATATTGATGAATATACATCAATGTTCATGTTGTGTCAGAAAGTAATGGATGGTACGAAAATGTCTAAGGGGGTGATGCAACCACAACCCATACTGGCATGAAAATGGGAGAACATTAACATGGACATTATCATTAGACATCCAAGTACATCCAGAGGAAGAAACGCTATCTGGTTCATTGTGAATCATCTTATGAAGACCACACCCTTTATCACAATTAGAGAGGACTTCCCATTGGATCAATTTGCATGGGTTGACATAAAAAAAGTGGGAAGGATTCATTTATTACCACTATCTATTATATCCGATATTGATATAAGATTCACCTTGAAGTCCTAGAATATTCTCTAGCATGATCTATGCTCTAAACTAAACATCAGTACGACCACTCATCCTCAAACTGATGGCCAATCTGAGTGAAATATTCAGACACTATAAGATATAATGAGAGAATATTATATGGACATCAAAGGAGGATGTGACAAAGAGATTCCACTTTTTGAATACTCCTACAACAACAGTTTCCTCTCGAGCATCTAATTGAAACAATATGAAGGCCATTATGGGAAGATGTGAAGAATACCAATGTATTATGATGAATTCATAAAGCATAAGCTGCTAGGACATAAAATGGACAATGAAATGGTATAGAAGGTTAAAAACATTCAGTATCACATCTATGCAAAACAATTTATATAGAAAATTAATGGAGAAATCGTCAACCAGAACATTAGTACAATGTTAGAGACATGGTATTTCTACATGTATCTCTATAGAATATCGTCTTGAGTTTTGGGAAGAAAGGGATTTTAAGTCCTAGGTACGTCGATCCATTCTAAATCCTTGATCTAGTTGGATGTATATCATATTGGATAAGACATCCAAATACCATGGCCTAGGTTCATGATTTCATTAATTTATTCCTCTTAAGGATGTACATACCAGACTCTTCAAATGTAATATATTTAGTGGTGGTATAGTTAGAGGGTGATTTTTCATACGAGGAGTGACTTGTGAAGAAAATGGATCATAGAGATAGTGCTCTACGTAACATAAATACTCACCTGGTCCAGGTAATATAGTGGAGGCATAAATACAAAGAGGTAACATGGGAACTGGAGGAAGCAATTACGGAATATTACATGCACTTGTTTATGGATTTTTATATAAAACAAAATTTTGATGGTGGAAATTCTTTTAGGGGGGATGTATGTAACGACCATTAATTTTCAATTGAAATTTGCATCATATTATTATGCCATAAAATCACATGAAATAACAATATATTGAACTACTGAGTGCTACATGACCTTTAAACAAAAAATTTTCACTTTTGTAATTTGAATTTTAAAAAATGGACAAAGACAGTTGCAATAAGTATGTTATTTGAAGTACGATAAGAAAAAGACAATTTTTGGTGAATAGAAACTTACCCATTTGAATATTAACATTCCCTTATAAATAGTGATATAATATAATGAATAGTAACCTTAACTGTGATATTATATAAATAATATTCAAGTGGAAGTACGATACTCCAATATCATGGAATATGGAAATAAATGTTCTTAAATTATTATTTTTTGAGAAAATTGTGATTTTAATTAAATATTAAATTATTTGTATTAATTTTTCAAAAATGGTTTTCATTTTTGGATTCTACATGTCCAAAAAAATTATGTAGAATTTTTGGGATTTCTCCAAAACACATGATTTTTTTATGAATAGTAAAAAATGAAAACTCAAAATAAATGCTAAAAACTAAATTTCGGCATCATGCTTTAGTCATGGATGATGTAAATGAATATTGGTTCGAACTAACATGCATTTACTACTATCATTTTTCATGTAATCATCACTATTTGTAGACTTGTGGAAAACTAATAATCTAATGACTATAATATTATGAAAACTCTCCTCCCCTCCACTATAAATACCACCCATCCTTTTTTCATTCCATTACTCCTCTCAAGCCCTATTCCATGCCAATATTCTGCCCAAATATATCCTCAAACAGTTCCCCAGCATCCAATATATCCTTGAATCATTCAAATACTAAATCCTCTCCCTGTAATAAGGCTCCTACAGTTATTTGATTCCAGAGGTAAATTCCACTTTTCTTTTCATTATTTTTCATTTAATTTTCAATTGTTTTATTTTGTATACCTAAATCTTGTCATCCAAATGTTATGAAAAATCAAATACCTAAACATTACCAAAATTTTGAAATGATAATTGAATATTTTATTATCATATCTCCTTTACTCCTATTTTATATTAATAGTGAAGACACACTCTGAGATGTGTTAGTTTACCACATTCAATGATGATGTCTATTCAATATCACTTACCATATTAAATTTTGGTCATGAAAGAATTTTCATGGCTAAACTAGACCATAATATATGTATTATTCATCATCTTTGATTCTGTAATTCTTTTTTAAACATGGTGTTGGGTTTATAAAACAGAACATGTTCTTTCTGGTCAAAACATCCAATTAACACAAATGGTTTTCACTAATGTTTTATTTAATGATTGAAATTCAATCCCTGTAACCAAATTAATTATTCAACCATGTATCATTATGGATGTCAAATAATCAAATTTAACATCATTTCTGGAAGAACACTTTTTTGATACATGTTTTTTTGAACATGAACCCATCATTAAAACCAAGCAGGCAAACACACTAGAATGATGAAATTGTTCATTATAACCTATCAAAAAGGTCTAGAATGAACATAAAAATGTTATAATAAATTTCATATATATGTGTGTGTGTGTGGTTTTTAAATTATTAATTAATGAAACTAATTTGAATATTTAGTTCATTAATATCATGTGGAGAACACCATCAAACTTAAGGTAAGGGAATCTCTCCATTTCACTTTTATCCATGAATGTCCCCTATTTTATGACATTTTTTGTGTAATATAAAATGATGGGGTATTATTTATCATATCCCTCATACATCACTGTTTCCTCTGGAATTGGGGATGTCCTCATTGATATAATGTTCAAACATTTCAAGTGGTTTCTAAAAGGTTTTTTTGTATAACTGGAAACATACAATGATTCCATATCCATTTGGACAAACTTTCCAAAGGTAGTTTCTCAATAATTATGAAATGATGATTCTTAATAATTTTCATTGGTCAATAGGATGGGAGGTCAAACTCATCACACCCTTTTAGGGGGAATTATTTTCTACTCCGGGACTCTGTTTGTAGATTTATGTTATGTTCGTGAATCCTTATTACATTACCATGTATGAAAATGAGTTTCCTTTAGATTTTAAAATCAATGATTAGTATGTATGAGATTTAGAGAATCTTTTATATGTATTCAAGGTTCTTCATTGATAGAGAATCCTCTATATTTGTCAGAGATTCTTGGTCAATGTTATCCTTTGACACATTATATAGAAATCTCTTGGTTATTATGATAACCATACTGGTATTAAAGCTACTCAGCGGGAAACTTGATGTTTATTGTCATTTATAAGGACAAGAATTAGTTCACAGTTGGGATCATACCCACAGATGGGATACCTACGTATCCTTTGTTTTTAGAAAAGGAATCAGAACCCACATAGTTCGAGTAAAGAATTATGAGGTTTATGTATGATTGATGGATCAAAGAAAGATGTTATAATTACTTTTACACTCTAATTTAATGTGATTCATGCTCGATGTGAGAAACAAGAGGTATTGGTAAATCCAGAAAATTGTGCCATCATAAGAAATGATGTGGGGATTACTTATATATGACTACCCAAATAGGTGAATATTAGGTTTCACTTCAGGGAAGAAACCCAGGAACAAGGTCCATAAAGGTATATGTACTTTATAGATATTTTGAAAATCAAACTTGGGGATTACTCTTGAGGAAGGTGCCAAAATTAGGAGGGGACTTATGATTTGTTTTTACTCCTGAGAAGGAAGCCCAAATAAAAAGTAAATTATGACTTGCTAAGAGAAATTATGACTGGGGCTTGTTCCTGAGATGGAGTCTTAGGTTAAAGGGATTTGGAATCTAAGGCTTACTCCAAAGGAGGATGACCATATTTGTGAACATGAATACTAGGGATTACTCTTGAAAAGGAGGCCCAGGTTAAGGAAATTATGGTTGAGGCTTACTCCTGAGATGGATGCCCAGATTTGGGAAATTAAGATTGGGGCTTACTCCTAAGGAGGATGCCCATATTTGGGAACTTGATGAATAGGGAATACTCCTAAAAAGGAGGCATAGGTTAAGGAAATTATGGTTGGGGCTAACTCTTGAGGAGGATTCCCAGATTTGGGAAATTTTGACTGGGTCTTACTCCTAAGGAGGATGCCCAGGTTAGGGGACTTGGGGCATACCCCTAAGGAGGATGCCCAAATTAAGAGAACATGGATTGGGGCTTACTCATGAAAAGGTGGCCCAAGTTAAGGATTCTCCCATATTAATGGATTAGGCTGAATGACTGAAATCTATAACCTTAATGACATAAAGATATGTAAATCACTAGGTTTTGAGAGATGTTCCATTGAATTCATTTTAGATAAGAAAGCCAACAAGGGAGACATTCCAAAATAAATGGCTTTAAAGAAGGTTTTGATGGTATGATCTTGAGTAGGAGAGGTGGATAGGCATAAGAGAGGTAAAATTGGTAGGAGAGGCACATAAAAAGAAGTGGGCGCAGGGGTCCTGCATGGGCGGGCAAGTCCTATGTGGGCGCGCAAGTCCTCGTCGCGCAGGTGTACCTGACCGACACATGGGTACTTGCGCGGTGGTCAACCCATAAGTTAATACTTGGGAGAGACATGGCTCAATCCCTTATTACTTTCCCTAGGGGCTTCTAGAAGAGTGGAGCGCATGTTCTATAAGGGGTAAGGCGGTGCGCATGTGTGGCCATTTCCCTTAAGGGCTGGCCACTTAGGCGTGCAAGGGTTGATGAGTTTCAATACATAGTCTTTACTCCTACTCTTTAGATCTTATGTTATAGGTAATAAATTACCTTATAAGTGTTAATAAGTTTTGAGAAGAGAATAGGGTGCCGAGAGCTCAAATATGAGTTTCTGGAATTTTTCTGTCCTGAAATGGGGGGCCCACCGGGTGTATTTTTAGGCAGCTGAAGACCTTGGGAAAAATTTCAAAGAAGGTGTGCAAGTCTCCTGCGTGACCATTGGGTGGTGTGAAATTATACTTGCGCGACCTTGGTGGATCTTCAGTGACCCAAGTGAAAATGAATCTTTGTTCATTACATTGTCAATTTTTTATGTTTCTTCAAAGGATGAATCACTTTGGGTTCAATGAATTTCCCTTTTCATTCTTTTAGACTTTGTGATGGAATGGAGTGTCAACAAAAGTCCCACCCAGAGTTGGATCTGATGGAAATAAGGATGTGACTCTGAGGTAGAACAGAAAACAAACGAACATAAGACACACAAGTACTGAAAGAGCAGATGGAGGTGCCAAAGTGAGAGTCGTGCGGGAGTCGGGACACAAGGTTTCGCGTGCTGGATTTAGGCATGCAGGGTTGAGGCCTAGCCTATATATATGCGACCATTCCTCGCGCAAAGCACCGAATCTCAAAATTACTGCCCTCGCCACACAAGTTTCTCTTTTTTCCGATGTTTATTTGTTATCTCACTACTGTAGAGATATTTGGACTTGAGCTATGATACATACACACCAAAACTTGCGCGACAAACTTTTACTTGCACGCCAATTTTGTTACTTGTGCATCGTAATGCCTTGGCCATTTATTCACATTTCTTAACAAAATTTATGAAAAATCAAATTACTTAAAAGTTAATTATTTGTCTTTTTTGCAGATTTAATGGCACCAAAGAGAGTCGGAACGACTGATGAACTGGCTAGAAAGCGAGTTGATGATAAGATGAGCATTATTGGCCATGATTATTATACCGTCTACAATAGCACTCTTCCAAATTTGGAAATGTACCTGATGAAGTATCATCTTGACTTCCCACAGAGCATTTATCTACCTCTGTATGGCTATGGTCATCTGCGAGAAGTCATTGTTCTAGAGGCAATGAAATATCTCCCAAATTCTTGGATTCAGAATTACACCAATTTTGCATCAGCAAATATCTAAAGTGGAGGAACATTTGTAAATTCTTGAATAGTGGAGAAGGCCTACAAAATTCATCATATCTCATGTACCTCATATCTGAAACCTCACAAGCCTGAGCTACAACCACATTGTTATCCCTCAATCTTCCGAAACTCTCAGATGGATCAATCCAAAGGCTGGAAGAAGAGTTTGGACTTTTGTCCTGGAGGAGATGTTAAGCCAACTTGTATGTGTACATACTGGGTGGGACAATCCTGCACAGAGTTTTTTGATGATTTGAATGTAGTTGCAATATATGAAGCAATCTGGGCAGGGCAAACATATGTTTACATGAATGATGATTTTTTGCCAGAGATACTCATCCATTGGAGCCAAGAAACAAATTCTTTCCATCTCACACAAGGAGAAGTATGAATTAGTCTATGGGATGTCCACAAGATCACATGGGCTCCAATTTTGGGATATATGTATGATGAATTAATCCCCCCCCCCCAAGGTGACTTGGAATGATTCGGAGAAGACCCCAACATTGGCTTAGAAATTATTGAAAATCATTCACAAACTCAAGAGTTCACAGTCCTCCTTAAGTCATTCTAGAAAGGATATTCATCCAGAGGAGTGGATGAATATGTTTCTTACAAAGAAACAGGAGAAGGAGCCCATGGAGAAGGGATCAAAGGATAAGCGATCAAAGGGGAAGGGGTCCAAGGAGAAGGGACCCAATCGTACTACCGCCTACCCCAAAACAGAGAAGAGGGGTTCTCAAGGCACATTCTGGCCGACCATGGAAGCAAGAGAATTTAAGAAGTGGGGATTTGACGTAAATCAGAAAATCCCAAAGAAGACCCATCTAGCGGGCTTTGTGGTCTGGTGGCTCAGTGTTTATCTTCTGCCAGTCAATGACTCAAAGGGAGGCATCAGGCCAGGGACCTTCGTTGTGGCAGCCAAGTTGGCTGAGGGAAAAAATTTTGGGGTGGCTACCACCATATTATCAATGATTCACAGGAGCATACTCCGTGTCTTCATGGGTAAATATCCTTCAAGAATAGTGGGACCATTCCAAGTTTTGTGGGGTTGGATCGCCACTCACTTCAGGATGTAAAATGTACAGAACGGAGTATATATTCCCGGAAGATCATTCAGGCCATCAGTGTATGCATTCTCTGGAATTTCTCTAGTAGCTCAAAATTCATATGACATGAAGGTGATACCGATAATGTATAAGGAATTTATTTTCTATCTTTATAGAAATCCGCCAACCGGGCGGTTTGTTGATGATGGAACAACCAATTAGGAATTAAGGGCGTACATGTTGGCCATTAGAGATGGTGTACTGGTCACCCAGATTGACGAAGAGATTATATGCAAGGCCTATGCTCCATATATATTTTCACGTCAATTCAGGTGTTCACATCAGACTGTTGTATCTCCCCCAGTGCATGTCAGGTCAGATCAAAATCTGATGGTTTCCTGACAACAATGGTTGTTTACATCTTGGGAGATGACCGGGGCTGTATTTGATATACTAATTGATAAAGTGGCAAATAATATAACTACATGGTATTCCAAGAACTGGATAGCATCATACCCTGGAGGGGTGTTGAATCACATAGTTTACCAGGCAGGGAAAAGTAAAAGAACTGTAGAGAAAAAAACCCTTCATCTGGAATGTGATTCTTCTACACCACCTGAAGCTAATTAGTCTGATTCCCAGGATGGGTATGGTGAGGCACAGCATTCAAAAAAGCAGCCCCGTGCCCGATATAATCCTCCTGTTAGAATCAAAAGACCCACTCCATCAACTGCTTGTTAGTTACTTCATTGTGGTAATTTATTCACCATTAATTTATAAAGAAACAAGTCTTGTTTTCTATTTCTCTATATGTAGCTGCATGAGCTGGGAAGAAGCTGAAGTCTATGGTTGTAGGACCCTTCTCGCAGCCTTCTGATACACATACTAAATATCTAAAACCAGAGTCTGTCGAGACATGGTGGAGATTATACTGCGATGTTGAACTGCCTGGCTGGATTTTTGCGGGGGCTACACCTCCCTGGAATAGTGAATCTTCTGGCTTCTACAGATATCCATTAAAGGATAACCCAGATGAAGTGCGGGTTTACATTAGAGAGAAGGAAATTCTCATATATGCCACCGATGATTCCATTCTTGTAACCAAGCGGGTGAAGTAAATGATGGATCGTGGCACCAGTGAGGGGACTGGTGGTTCTGGAGATGAGGAGAGGCACAATTACGTGGCTTCTGAATATGTAAGTCTATTTCCTTTTATGATTTGTATCTTGATTCAAGTTAAAGCTTTGCTAATCAAGGTAATTATTCTCTTCATCCTACAGTTTGAAAATATAGGAACTGATGAGGTTCCTTCACCACAATATAGCCCTGGCGGTACAGCCATTGAGGCTGATGCTGAATCTCCTCATGAGTCGAGTGAGATATCTCCAGGCCAACAAGACATGGATGAGGAGTTGGATATGGATTTCCATTCGACAATTCATGTACATGTAATGGAGACTTCCGACACTCCCAAAAATACAAATAAGAAAAAGCATCAGCGGAGGATGTCCATAACTAAACGCTTCATCTGTAGTGGTAAGTCCTTTGGATAATCATGAGTCTTAACACATGAAAAGATTACTCATACCATTTTTGATTGAAGTGGATTATTCAATTTCTCCTTTGAGGGATAGGACTGACCTTCCTCGAAGGACCACATAGAGTACTGTAGAAGAGCCAACATCTGTTCCTAGTATCCCTCCTCCTGCTGTTTCATGTAGAGAAGAGCCTGCTTCTAGTAAGTTAACAATGCTTCATAAAATATTGAATGAAATATCAACTAACTTCCATTTTGTGATACTTTAGGTTCAACCCCTGCACTAGAGATTTTGGAAGACATTGCAACTGATGCCGCTACTTTATCTTAAGAAGTTGTCCAGGGTCAAAGGCCGCAGAATCAAAGTTGCCAAGAAGACATATCAAATGCTCCCACTTGTGAGATTGACTAGGATTTTGAAATTACATTGGATGAAATGATAGAACTTGGTGCATCTTGTGATGATTTTTTAGATCATGTTAAATTATCATGTAATTTAGAAGATTATAGATGTGATTGTTATCCTTCATCCTATTACAAATAAAATATTATTACATATCTAATTATGATCAGTTGAAATCTGCAGTTTGATCTGAGCAAGCTACTGAACTGCCAATGCCTGAAGGGTGTATAGAAAACACTACTAATGCAGAGATATTAGCTCAAGTGGAGCTTAACCTAGAAGTGCTTCCTGAAACTTGTCTTGAAATTCCTATCGAAGCAAGGAAATACAGGGATGAGCCTTCTCAAGTTACTGAACTACCGTTTGGTAAGAGATAAAAAATTTATTTTGTGACTGTACTTAATTTTCAAAACAACCAATCAACTTTTTTTTATCCATTGAAACTAAGGAAAGCTAACAATTGATTATGCAGGTCCATCAATTTCAGTGGCTAGATATGGAGGTGAAGACTCCGATTCATCCCCAACGGGAATAGAATGTGAAGAAACCCAAGTCAGGGGGAAGGAGAGGAACATGGAACTACCCTATGTGCATTAATCCAGGATTATATTCCCCCCTGTGACAGTGATGCTGAGTCGGACCTGGAAGTACAAAAGGCACAACAATTTTCAAGACGTAAGGCATGGTAGAACATTTGGATGATCATATCTGAAGTGCATTTAGAATAGCTATCAATGACGATTTTCTAACTGTCATCCTTGTTTTTCATGTTGGGGACTTGGAGGTTTTGGATATAAAGAGATCCATGCCACAGTGAAACATTTCACCTTAAGGAGGGAGCAGGAGAAAAAGTGTCATCAAGATTTGACCAGGGTGACGTTGTCAGCCAATATCAGCGAATTTGAGGCCGTAGTATCCCGAGCTAAAGCTGATTATGCTACCAAGATGAAGGAGCTGAAGAATAAGATCCAAGATAAAGTCATCGTGTAGATGCACCTTCAGAAAAAGTTTCATGTTGTTATTGGGGAACTTGACCAACTGAAGAATTCACTGGAATGAGCTCAAACGAATGGTGTGAAAGCCATTTAAGATTCTAAGAAAGCAGTCTATCAAGCTGGAAATAGTGAAGATGCTCGAGTGCATGAGCATCAAGTGGTTAGTGATGAAGCTCGGGATGTTGTAAATCATGTTATCATTTATGTTGACAGCCTTTTGTAATTCTTGGAAAATAGAAGAGACTCCAGTCTGTAGATTTCCTTCTAATTCTTGTTCATCAAATGGAAAAACAATTTCATTTTCAATCATTTGTGAACACATTTTCCCGCTGCCAGCTATAAATTTTTACATAATCCAATGGGCCTTGTAAACATAATTTGATTTTTCCAAGGATTATTATAAATAATGCTACAAACATTGGATCATTTAATTACTCAATATTATCTAAATAAAATGAAAATATATGTTTAGTGAGCTGGGAGTTGACTTTTATTCAGAGTTCCCTTTTCTTTTGTGGGCAGTTTAAAGTCATGCACGCCGGACATAAAAAAGGCTAATGTTTACGGTCAAAATAGTTTTGGCTGAATGGATTAAACTTAACTCAATTCCTTGAAAACTTATCAGAAAACATATTACCACACTCAAGTATGAAGTAAAACATGTAAACTATGACTTAAGAAATTTTGAATCTAAGGAATGATATGAAAAAGGGCTAAAAGGCATTAGAAGAATAGTTCCCAATAATGAAGTTACCATTATTTAACAAACCCATTAGGGGGTTGAATTATACACGGCAACCTAAGGATATTTGCTGCATAGTCAAATAATAGTACCATTTGGCTGAAAAGTATGTAAGGTATACTACTTATGCAAGGCAACCTAAGGGCTCGTGCTCCATAGTCAGGAAAAAGACCTCTCAGAAATTTAATTTTCTACTGCTAAAAAGCCTATAGATATTTATGGAGATTCAAATTTTCCAAAGCATAGATTTTTATTTATGGAAAGAGGTACTTGAATATGGAGAAGATATTTCCAATCAAGATCATCTAAGAACTGGATTAATATCACTCCTACGAAAGTCTGAACAAAATGTAGGGAAGAGAAATATAAACCATAGACTTGAATACTTTCAGATCCTGAAAAAGAAAATGGGAAAAATATGTTAAGGATGGATATTTTTTTTCTGATCCTTACATATTGTCGATGAGACAATAAGGAAAAAAGAGTTTTTCATCCCAATAATGAAGTTACCATTATTTGACAAACCCATTATGGGGTTGAATTATGCAGGGCCACCTAAGGGAATTGGATACATTGTCAAATGATAGTATCTTTTGGATGGAAAGTATGTTATGTAGACTATTTATGCAAAGCTGCCTAAGGGAACGTACTGCATAGTCAGACAAAAGAACTCTCATAAATTGGACATTTTGTGACCAGAATTCAAGAAAAGGGTTATGGATATCTGGAAGTACATAAGGTTAGGAGTATGACACATAAAAATGGTCATTTGTTCAATGCATTTTGAGACACACAGACCAATGCTAACCGTAATCATTTTGTGGCTGGGTCCTGAATTGAGATGCTGGAATTCACTACATATCCCATAATGATGGGAAATCAATCCATACGTAGTTCTTGAAATATAGTTTAACGTCATATGGGATGAAAGTATGGGAGATCATAGTTCAGGGTTATAGAGCTTGGACTATAATAATGAATACATAGTGTGTGTTTTCATAGGATCTTTTCAGCCAGGGGACTGAAAATGGAATTTGGAGTTAGGTCCAAAGAATTGGGTCTAGATTTGAGGGACACTCGAACGTTCATATGTATCACATAAAGATGGGAATCAAGCCACACATAGTTCATGAAATACCCTCAATAAAAATTTAGTTTGTACATGTAAAGGGTGAAAGTGGACTTTAGTGCAATGATGGTTTGACCCAAGATAAAAGGTTCATGCATTACCATGTATGCACATAGTCTTTAGAATATATCATGATTGGAGATCTATGTAAATAATGATTACCTCTCAGGTGACGGTATCAGAGAATGTTGTAGTTTATTGTCGTAGAAGACAAAAGTATTGTACAATTTAACGTCATGTAGAAAAGACAATGGTGAACCAATGTGAAGAGATTGGTTTTGGGATTGAACCTCGGGAGGTTGCCTATGTACCTAGACTAGAAGGAAAGGAACAAAGTCGACGAATTTCAATTAAATAATTATTTTGTGATCATGTTTTTCTTGGTGAAAACGACCTAAAAATGGTGTTGGGAATTATTTATGGTTAGAATCCTAGAGAGGGTGTTATGGTTGAAGATTACTCTAAGTTCACATGAGTCATAATTAGTGTGAGAAACAAGAGGTAGAAACAACCTTAACGATGCACTGTTTAATGTCATGTAGGACATATGAATGGACTATGAAGTTTAAAGTCTTTGAGTGAGGATTATTGGTACTACACAGTTTAGTGTCATGTAGGTGGGACAAAATACAGTTTAACATCATGTAGGACATATTAAGGGACTTCTGTACAGTTTAGCATCATGTAGATAGGACGATGGGGACAATACAGTTTAATGTCATGTTGGACAAAAGGGGGATTGCGTAGCTAATGTAATTCAGTAAGGACAAAAATAGGACACAATATAACATCACGTTGGACGTATTGGGGACTTTTTCATTTTAACGTCATGTAGGACAAATGAGTAGTACATTTGAACGGCATGCATGGCTAATATAGGGACACAGTTTAATGCCGTGTTGGAAAATAAGGGTGTTTTACAGTTTAGCATCCTATAGATAAGATGATGGGGAAAATACAGTTTAAAGTCATGTTTGACAATATGGATGTAAATAGTTACGGTCATATGCATGGACCGATGATGGTGTAGTTTAGCGTCTTGCTAGATGAAAGGGATGAAAATAGTTTAAGGTCATATGTATGGACCGTGGATGATGCAGTTTAACGCCTTGCTGGATGATAACAGACTATGCAGTTTAAAGTATTGCAGTAAGGACAACACAGTTTAATATCATGTTGGAAGAAATGGGTGCAAATAGTTTAAGGTAATATGCTTAGAATGTCGATGGTGTAGCTTAACGTCTTGCTGGATGAAAGGGATGCAAATAGTTTAAGGTCATATGCATGGACTGGGGATGCTACAGTTTGACATCTTACGGGATGATAAGGGACTATGCAATTTAAAGTCTTGCAAAAAGGACAACATAGTTTAACATCATGTTGGATGAAATGGTTGAAAATAGTTTAAGGTCATATGCTTGGACTGTCAATGGTGCAGTTTAACGTCTTACTAGATTATAAAGTATTTTTGTTACACAAAATAATTCTTCAGAAATCTATCATTGGTTGAAGTAGTGATGAGTTCTCCATCGCTTGATTTTTATGAATAATATCCATTGGATTAGACCTTATGTATTGAATAAGATCCTTCCCATTTTGGCTCAAGCTTGGGAGGTTTCTTTCCTGGTATCATTGGAATTCTGAAAAATAATACCAATTGTCCCTGAACGAATAAATGAAGATGAACTTTTTTGATGAATGCTCATGCTATTCGATTCCGATAGTCTTCCATGTGGTCGAGAGAGCACAATCATTTCCCATATAACCATTCCAATTCATCCAATCGGTTTTGATATTGTTCATCTATAGATGATTGATCCCAAATGGATACTCTAAGCGAGGGAAATTGAACCTCAATGGGAAAGACTGCTTCTGTTTTATATACCAATGAATAAGGAGTTGACCGAGTTGATGTGCTGGTGGTGGTTCGATAAGCCCATAAAGCATGAAAAAGTTTATCAGGTCATGATTTATTTTAAAGAGTATTATTGAAAGATTCTATCTGGCCATTAGCCACTGTATGATGTCGAGATGAATTATTGGATTTGATGTTTTTTTCTTGATACAACTGCCTCACCTCAGATGAACAGATGTTGGTGTCATTGTTCGTCAGTATGGTATGAGGGCCACCAAATCTGGTAATGATGTTAGACTTGATGAATCTAACAGTGAATTTAGAACTGACTTCTTTGAGGGGTATTGCCTCTACCCATTTAGAATAGAAGTCAGTAGCAGTATGAATATACTTAATCTTCTTGGATGTAGCTGAAGGATAATTTCCTACTACATCCATTCCCCATGTGGAAAATTGCCACGAATATTTAGTTGTATGAAGAAACTATGGGGGTTGATGAATGAAGCTGGAATTTACATGGCATGAATTACACTTCTTTGTGAAATCAACACAATCTTGTATCATTGAAGTCCAAAAGTATCCAAGCCTTCGAATTTGATCAGATAGTCTATGTCCGGATTGATGGGCACCACCGAATCCTGCATGCACTTATTTCATGACGGCCATTGTCTCTTCACCATCGATGCATCAAAGGAAAATTTCATCCAAACCACTTTTGTAGATAATTTTCTCTAAGTGATCTGGGCTATCATAAAGAGTGAAATTGACAACATGTATCTGGATTTTTCATTCCCGACTCTATCAGGTCGAAGTCTTCCATTTTGAAGGTATTCCCTGATATGTTCCATACATCTTGTAGTATGACCATATGGTTTAGGAATGGGACTAATTTCTGTGATTTCCTCGTTTCTAGTTTGAACATAAGGTGAAATTTTACGATGGTGGGCAATACTGATGGTTGCCTCTTCCCGATTTGGATTTTCCAGAGGTGTGGCTATATTAGCCGGTGCATCATCTTGGGCATTTTGTGATCTCAAGACATAAGAAAATTTCGGTTCCAAAGGAAATTACTCCATTAACTCTATTATATAATCATACAAAAGGATTTGTTCTTCTTTTCTAATTGCATAATCCCCATTGACTTGTTTGATTACCAGGTTTGAATCAATTTTCACCTTTAAGTGACTCACTTGTGCTTGAAGCGCCAACTCCAATCAAGTGATAAGATCTTGGGATTCTACTTCATTATTTGTACCACCTCCCATCAATGAGAAGGAATATGGTAGCACTGTATTTTCTGAGGAAATGAGTACAATTCCTAACCCAAATTTGTTGAAATTAGGATCTTCCATTTTCATTCCTATTTGACCTATGGAAGATCCATCAACGTACATTTCCCATGTTTTAAAACTATCTTGAATAAAGAATATTTCCTCATCATGAAGTTCAATATCTGAAGATGTATCTTCAACTGAAGGATGTAGAACATGGAAATCAGCCAGAGCTTGTCCCTTTATTGCCTTTTGAGACACATGCTAAATATGAAATTGATGCAAAATAACTACCCACCAAGCTAGAAGTCCTGTAAGCATTGGACGACTAAGGATGAATTTGAGCGGGTTATTGTGAGATACCAATTGGACATCGTGATGCTGCAAGTAGTGTCTCAACTTCTGAACTGCAAATATTAATTCTAGGCAGCACTTCTCAATATTTGAATATCGGGTTTCTGCTTCAAGCATAGTTTGACTGACGTAGTAAAGGTTGTTTTCATTCCCAACATCATTCATCTGAACAAGAAAGGAACCCAATGATCGCTCTAATGCAGTCACATAAAGGATAAGTGGTCTTTTTTTAAAAAGTGGCATTAACACTGGTGGATTCAAGAGATACTTCTTGAGAATATCTAATGCTTCTTGACATTCTTTAGTCCACTTGTAAGTGACTCCCTTCTTCATCAATTTAGTGAAGGGTAAACTTTTTCCTTCCAAATTGGCGATGAAATGCCGAATATAGGATATGTTTCCTTGAAGTCCTATCAATTATTTTAAATTTCATGGAGGTGACATAACAAGGATTGACATTATCTTCTTAGGATTGACTTCGATACTACGATGGGGTAAAACAAAGCCGAGAAATTTTCCTGAGGATACCCCAAAAGCGTATTTTAAGGGGCTCATCTTCAAATTATGTTGCTGAAGTTTTGGGAATATGATTTCCAAAATGGCCAAGTGATTAGAACGTTCTTTGTATTTAACCTCCAAATCATCCACATAACATTCAACCAACTTCCCTAAAAATGGTTTGAAGATACGATGCATGGCAAGCTGATATGTTGCGCCAGCTTTATTTAGGCCAAAGGGAATTACCCGATAGAAAAACACACCTTCAAGGACTCTGAAGGCAGTAGATTCCTCATATTCTGGAGCCATTTGGATTTCATTATATCTAGAATATCCATCCATGAAGTAAAGTTCTTAAGAGACAACTATGGCATCAATTAAGAGTTATGTAATCGGTACTGGAAAATCATCCATAGGAAAATGCCGATTAAGATCTCTAAAATCAATGAAAACTCTAATTTTCCCATTCTTCTTTTTCACTGGGACAATATTATCCAACCATATGGGATATTAAACTTCCCTGACGAAGTTATCATTGACAATATTATCCACTTCAGCCTCAATTTTGGAAGTATAGGTTGGGTGTGTTCTTCTAGCGGCTTGTTTGAATCCTCGATGTTCTTATGGAAAACCCAAACGATGGCTAAAAACATCAGGATCAAGCCCTAGAATCTCTGTATAGTTCCAAGAAAATATATCTCTATTTTTCATTAAAAGAAGAAATATACATCTCTTTCTCTTCAAGAGTCATGGCCGCACTAATTAAAGTGGGGCATGGATCTTATTTTGCACCCAGATTTATTTCTCTGAGTTCATCCACCGTGGTAGAGATACCCTCTTCAAATGCTGGAGGAGCACCCCTGAGATCTTCCTCTTGTTCTTCAACATGTGTTATTTCTTCTGTTTCTACCAGCATAGTAGATGAAGAAGCAAAATTTCCGCGATCAGAAGAGATGTTAAAATTTGAACATCATGAAGAAGAAGCTTCCATTTCCAACCCTATTGATGGTGAAATGTCTTCCTTGTGTAATATAGAGGAGATAATGGATTGAGAATTGACATCATCATTCACCTGTGATATTACTATCACATCTTCTGGCCTGATTGGCAATGTATAGACTTGTTAGATTTCATCGGATGAAATGAATACATCTCCATTTGAGCTTTCATCATTGCTTGGTGGATCACCACTTTCTCCTATGCTATCTGGCTTGTTTGACATAATTAAAATTATGGAGGTTTCCATAAGTGTATTTTGATTTGGGTCTATCCTGTCAGTTTGACTGATAAGAAATACATAATCTGTAATCACATGTGCTAATGGGTTTATTGGAATCTTTTCCAAACCATATGGAGCATTAACTTGGGTAATCTCCCTTGCTGTGGATTTCTTCTTTATCTTCATGTGATAGAATTCCGCCTCAATGTATTGAGATTCAAATGTTTTTAACGGGGCCTTATCACCATAAAATGTCCAAATATGACCATCGAAAAAATATTTGAGACATTGATGGTATGATGAAGGGATAAATGCATGTTGATGTAGCTAGGGTCTTCTAAGCTAGATGTTGAAGGATGAGTCTTGATCAACAACCATACTATCTGAATTGGATTCATGATCTCGAAACTGAGTTCTTGGTGTAATCTCGCTTAGTGGATCTTGTTCATTTTTATCATATCCTTGTAACATCAAAGTAGAAGGAGATAAATCAGATTCTGTGAGGCCTGACCGATGAAGTTTACAAATGGGGAAGATGATGACTCCTGAACCATTATCAATGAAAACTCTTTGAACGTCTACACCATTTTACATTCTAGATAAGTATAGAGGTCTAATATTTCCATGCACGACATCATCATCTTCTTCATCAGTAAAAGATATCACAACATGGAATTCTGCAAGATTGTTCTCTACATGGTAGACTTCAGCAGCAGCAATTTCAGTTTCAAACTCCAGAGGACTCGACAAAGCCTTGATGAGTGCCTCTTGAAGATCTTTTGATAAATTCAAAGAATCCATTATTTATAACTTGGCCAGTATTTGGGCCAAGTGTTTATATACATCATACTATTGATCAAATGGTCTGTGTTTCCCAATACGAACATGTGGTTTCACAGGTGCCTTAGAAGTTGATGCTTCTTGTACCGGGATAGGAGTTGGTAATACTCAAGGCTTTGGAAGATTAGAATGATTAGGTCTATTTATTTGCTGAGAAGAAGAAGGTGGAACCTCAACTGATCTTCTAGAACAACTATGCCAGGACTGAATCTCCCTTGTGTGGAAGAACTTGATTTTTCTTGTTGATCTCGTTGAAGGTTTCTACAATTTGCTTCTGCTACATACATAGTTCTAGTAGGGGTAGAATTGGAGTAGTGGCCTCTGAATGATCCACATCTTCCCCTAAATCCTAATCCTATAGAACTTCCTCTGATTCCTCTGTTTTATATGGGGAACACATGTTCATCGAGTTCAAAACTCTGATTGGCATAAGGATTTGTTAACTGAATCATATTAACAGAACCAAAGATTAACACTTCATCCGATGAAGAATCTTCCTGACTAGCCAATTTAGGCTATTCCATTTGACAGGGCGGTGCTCGTGGCTTCGAAGTAGATGGCATATAATCTGCCAGAGTCAAAGCTAATTTGTGCTTTGAAATGATATCATCTTCTTTTGATTGATATTAATTTTTGAATTATGCCGTTTCATTGAGGATTTTCTCTCCGATAAAGAGGGTTTCTGCATAATTCATGGAAGAAGACACAATTGGTTTCTTCAATTGTGTTCGCAAAATGGCATGAGTTCGGTTGATAATTTTTCTGAACATCCAATCATCATATTTTTGCGCATTTTTGTTCTTGAATTCTTGCCACTCGCCTTCTTCCTCTGGATTTGTAGTAGTAACACATGCTACGTGAGCTGAAGAACCTTTCTATATGACTTGTCACTAGTCCAATATTTTTTTCAGGAGGTCTTTGAAGACAAAACACTCCGGAATGGGATGCCCCACATTTGATGAAATGGGAAATAATTTGGATGGCCATCATCTCCTTACTTGTTCGGCCTCTTGGGCCTTGGAAATTGAACCAAATTATTTTCCAGAGACGAAATTAAATAACAATGATCTTTTTCATTTCGGAAAGAGTAAAAGTTTCTGTTCAAATCCTCAAATTTTTTTCATATTTGATCTCTTTGATCATCTTGATGAAACGACCCCTATTGTTGGCTCCCAGGAGGTGGATCCCTATGAGAAGATGAAGGTTTTGAATTAGAAGAAGGTACAAGTGCTTGTTTAAGCACAACTATAGCAGTCTCTGATCTACACATTCTCCTTCCTAGAGCTGATGGAATTACACGAGCATTATCC
Organism: Viscum album; assembly: GCA_963277665.1. Classification (NCBI taxonomy): domain Eukaryota; kingdom Viridiplantae; phylum Streptophyta; class Magnoliopsida; order Santalales; family Viscaceae; genus Viscum; species Viscum album. Next base: position 1,456,223,297 of record OY728120.1, read on the forward strand.
TTAGTCTTCATAAGAGAATCTTAAATCTGTTGAAAGATTGATGTAAGGACTCGAAAACCTCATGTGTATTTCACTGGGATCAATGGTGTGCACAACTCATCACGCATATTTTCCACAAAAATTGGCATCAATTCCTCTTGAGGGAGTGCTAAGCTTAGGGATTATGTTAATCCCTTCTAGTGTGCAATGGAATCGAAAAACCATTCAGTCTCCCTTTGCATAAAATTTGTAAGATAAAAAACAATTGTCTTTGGCAACGTTGAGCATAATTGATGATGGAATATTTGGCGGAGATTCTACCATCTGGTAATTGACCGTGATTACAAGCTTGTGTACCCAAAAAAAGAAAGTCCTTGTAATGACTGTACAAAACAACTGAGCTTAACTGCTTCCTGTTGTTGAGGGGTTCCCATCATAGGATCACAATGAGAAAAAAATGAGTTAAGTGTTGCTCTGGGTCTCTCGAACCATTAAATATTGGGAATGTGGTACTTTCAAAATTTGATGGGGGAGGAATTGCATCAACCCATTCAGGGTAAGCTCTCTTTTATGTTTGAATTTGACCACTCTTTCCCTCCATATATTCCAACAGAGGTGTTAAAAACTCAATAGTAGTTATTATCTTTTGATAATCATCTGGTTGAGCTAGGTCCTGAATAGGTGCAATGAGTGGATCTTGGACAGATGTGGTGGCTAGTACTACAACTGATGGTAGCACTACTGATTATTGTTGCACTTTCCCCTTAGGATTTGATCTGTGAGGGTGTACTGGTAGAGGAGGATATTCATGATCCATCTCAGTAGACACAACAAATTCCCTTGGCTGACTGACTCCAGCACACTTAGGAGGAAGACTACCTTGAAGTAGTTCTGTGTTCAACCTTCTCAATTCCTTCATTTATTAATCTTGTTGTGAAAATTTTTTCTCTAGTGAGAGCGATTTGGCTTCTCCAGAGGAATGGTATGTAACCCGATTCTTTACGTTCCCCTTAATGGAAACCATTCAGAGAGGGGGAAGTGGGTTACGTAGAGGATTACCTAGATTCTGGGCAATCCTTTGATTTCATATAAGCAAACCTTCTTCATTTGTGTATGTGTGTACAACATCTTGAGGAGTAACCTCTTCATCTGATCCCTCTGAGTGAGCCACATCTGGTGGATCAGCAACAACTAAATTGATAACATTAATTTATGAATATTGCATTGCATCCCTTCTATCAGCATTTCTGTAATATTTTCTTCTTCCATGTCCCTGATGAGACATTGCCTTTTGTCGATTTTATCTTTCAAGAACTTCTTGAAGAATTTTAATTATGAGGGAATCTCTTGATAATTTGGATCTTCGTTCCTCTTGAGACTTCTTCCCTAATCGAGAGAAGATTGACTTTCTCTATGGAAGATATTGATGATTTGAAAAAGTCCCCAGTCAGGTGGACAAGGGTTGTTCTTGTTTTTCCTGCTCAACTCCTCGAATCCTATTTGTTGATTCTGAGGGGTGGGTTAATAGAGTCCCTAGTCTGCAAAGCTGGGCTGCTTATTGTGTTTCTACATCTAATAATTTCTTTAAATATCTCCTGATCTTGCAGAACTTAGTCTGGAAATTGGATGGATGCATCAACCTACATCCACTCTTATCACCCAGCTCAAAAGACCGTTGGATGATTTATGACACTTCTATCACTTGGTGATGTGATTGCTCAAAACCAAAGGCCTGTTCCATATTCTCGTTTTCTTGATGCAAGAGTAATTCAACAACTTGTTCACTGTATGCTTGATTTTGAGAGAAACTAGTTGAAGCCTGTTCTTGGGAACACTTTTCATTACAAACAAAACCAATTGACTCTGGATGAACATGGGCAACAACATTGCATGAGACCATTTTTGGTGGGCTTTACTGACTAGAGAGAAGATTGAAATGTAGTGCTCTATGAACACCCCATTGCCTGATATGAATACAAGATGGGGCATTGGAAATTAACTGGTGGAATATTTTTAGTTCTCTAAGGCATGAACGTTGAAGGACTCTCTACAGTTTTTTAGCTTTTGGATATCAAGAAACTGAGAGAGATGCTAAGTCAATTTGGCGTTGTAACCCTTCTAATATCATGACATGATTTTCATATTCATCATAAGATAAAATTTTCTTTTTCAACTGAAAAATAGTTTTCCATATGTTAAGACGAATATCATGAATTCCATCGTCCGTCAACATCTCTTGAATGCCATATTGAGAGTCAGCCAGAGGCCAAAACATGAATGGGACTTCACCTTTCTCCATTTGTTTTCTCATATTTAGCACTTCCTCTTTATCATTCGATGAATATTCTTCTACCTGATTAGACCAATGTTGGTTCTTCCTTGTTGCTTCATCAGATTCAACAATATCGTTGGAGATTTCACTTATCAAACTAGAAGATGTATGAATCAGGGGTGGTTTGGAGAATGACCTACAGCTTGGGCTATCTTTGAATTTAGAAGGTATTTCACCTGCTATTGGTAAGGCATTAGACCTGACTGGATTCACATTTTCATGTGCCTCAAGATAAGAGTTCTTTCTCATCAGTACATTCTCCATTGGAACATTTTCCATGAAATGTAAATTACTATTGTGGAGAGGAATTTCACAGCTAAATTCATCATCATGGGTAGGACAACCATAGTGGGTCACATAAAAAAATGAAATATTTTGATCCTTGGTCTTCTAACCACATAGAGGTTCCCTGTGGCTCTCATCTGAAGATAAAACATTGAGATCAAACACATTTTCATTAAGCAAGCCTTCATGAGAAAGTATATGATGCAGACCATAGGAATTAATGTTCCCACTATTGGGAACTGAGAGAGTAGAATCTTGAGATGCAATAGATAATTTTCTGATTGCATCACGAACTCCAACATCAAGAAAGGCCTTGTTACAAGTGTTCCCTTGATTTCATGATTCTGCTGGGTAGGTCTTCTTCTTATATGCCTTTTTACTCTCTTTTGGAACCACTTGTTAATGAATGTGGTCATTATGGGTAGATGTATGTGCCTGCTCCAGAGAAATGATTAGGTTAGGATGATTATCTCCACTCAAATAAAGTGTATGTGCCTGACTTGGTTGTCCTTATGATATGGGGGAGTATGCCCCACAAACCTCTTGGAATAGAACAATTTTGTGTTTCTGTTCCGGAGTGAACTATTATTGTGTCAATCCACTGGTAGGGATAGATTTATGTGTGTTTCCCTAAGATGCTGCCGAAGCTGTTATAATATCCTTCCATGCATCCAGAATATGAGCAGAGATTTGCTTCTCCTCTTTCACCATTGATAGAATATTCATGGTGACTTCAGTTTCTAGAACTGGGATATACGTACATTTCGTGCTTCGAGTAGGTGTGTATTACTGCTCCTGTCCTCCTTTTCATGCAAGTGAATTTTGACAGTACTCTTGAATGGGGGAAGAGAGTTGAGTCTCCCTCCTATTTGTTGCTGGAGCATTCCGACTAACATCTCCAGGTGCTACCAAACGAGACTGTTGGTAGGCTTGATCAATACTGGTAGGTGTTTATGCCTGCTTATTGAACTCTGCCAAACGTGGTTTATGATCCTACTTCAATTCTGACAGACGAGGCTACTGGAAGGATTGATGAGGGTAAGCAGGTGTATGTGCCTATTTACTAGTTGTCAACACATTGGGTTGGCAGGCTTCATCGTATGTAGTCATAGGAGCCTGCTGACTAGATAATTACTTATAAATAGTTTTATGTTCTTTCCTATAGTACTCCACTAGAATTTCCTAGCAAGAAAGGTGTGCTGCTACCAGATGAGTCTGTTGGACAGCGGGATTAAAACAGACAGGTGTGTGTGCCCGCTCGTTGCTTTCCACCATGTTAGGTTGGTGGAATTCTTCAGAGATGCCAAAGATGAGAACCTTCTCACTATTGACAGGATTTCGTCTCTAGCAGTTCATCTTGCCTGCTTGGGTTCGAGGAACCTAAGCCAAATGCCTGAAGACGATACCCACATCATGTTGAGGGCACACTGCCACATGAGTCTGGTGGTGATTGTTGATGAGATCCCTCAGGATGGACTCCTGTATCTATGAAATAAGGCCCTGAGGGACCTGCTCATTCACCTCCCTAGAATATGGGAGTGAATGCTGATTGTGTTCCAGGGATAACGACCCGAACCGGTTGGAGATAGTGGTTGGTACCAACTGCTTCATGATTGCTGGTCGTCACTGTCCGGACGACCATGGTGAATCATTTACTTGGAGGGCTTGTCGAGAAGCCTCCGAAGTCGGAAAATTACCATTTTGATGGTACTCCTTAACCAGCACATTTGATACCTAGTGTTGAAGACGCTGAGTAGGTGATGTCATCCTCAGATGGGACGGCGATCCAGCAGGTGTAGCAGTAGATGCCTTCACAGTAGAGGCATTCACAGGGGTGACCATAAGAAAATACATTTCTGAAACGCAGAAGAGCTTAAGAGAAGAGTTCATGTTTGATATAACATACATAATCAAGATAAGATCGACCACTACATGTTTTTTATGATCACATATGTTATTGATTTCATTGTTTTCCCTCTCATTGAGTCTAAATAGGGACCTAAAAAATAAGTAAAACATCATTTTAACTTGGTTAAGGATTCATGTCGGGTTCACCATTTTGTGTTTCCTCTAGAATTGGGGATGACCTCATTGATTTAAGGTTCAAACATTCCAAGAGTTTTTAATGGGTTTGTTCGTAGAACCGGAAACATCCAATGATTCCATATCCATTTGGACCTACTTTACAAAGGTAGGTGCTCACTAATTATGAAATGATGTGGATTAAGAATTCGCATTGGTCGAGAGGATGGGAGGTCAGACTCATCACACCCTTTTGGTGGGAATTATTTTCTACTATGGGACTCTATTTATATATTTAAGTTATGTTCATGAATCCTTATTACATTACCAAGTATGAAAATGAGTTTCCATTAGATATGACAATCAATGATTAGTATGTATGAGATTTAGAGAATCATATATATGTATTCGAGGTTCTTCATTGATAGAGAATCATCTGTATTTGTTTGAGATTCTTGTTCAATGGAATCCTTCGACATATCATATAGAAATTTCATGGTTATTATGATAACCATACTAGTTTTAAAGCCACTCAGCGGGGCACTTGAAGTTTATTGTTATTCAGAAGGACAGGAATTATTTCATAGTTGGGATCATACCTACAGATGGGCTACCTACGTATCCTTTGTTTTTAGAAAAGGAATCAAAACACACGTTGTTCGAGTAATGAAGTATGAGGTTTATGTATGATTAATCACTCAAAGAAATATTTCATAATTACTTTTACCCTCTAAGCTCACTTGAGTCATGCTCAGTGTGAGAAACAAGAGGTATTGGTAAAACTAGACAATTGATCCATCAAAAGAAATGATGTGGGGATTATGTATATATGACTTCCCAAATAGGTGAAGATTAGGTTTCACTTTAGGGAAGAAACCCTGGAACATGGTCCATAAATGTATATGTACTTTATATAGATTTGGATACACTAACTTTGGGGTTACTCTTGAGGAAGGTGCCTAAACTAGGAGGGGACTTATGATTGGGTTTTACTCTTGAGAAGGAAGACCAAATCAAAAGTAAATTAAGTCTGTTCAATTGAAATTATGATTGGGGCGTATTCCTGATAAGGAGGCCCAAGTTAAAGGGATTTGAAATCTGGGGCTTACTCCTAAGGAGCATGCCCATATTTGAGAACTTGAAGACTTGGGATGCACCTCAATAGGAGGCCCCGGTTAAGGAAATTATGGTTGGGGCTTACTCCTATGGAGGATTCCCCGTTTTCGGAAATTATGACTGGTGCTTACTCTTAATGAGGATGCCCATATTTTGAATCTTGAAGACTGGGGCGTACTCCTGAAAAGGAGGCCCAGGTTAAGAAAATTATGTTTGGGGCTTACTCATGAGAAGGATGCCCAAATTTGGGAAATTATGACTGGGGATTACTCCTAAGGAGGATGCCAGGTTAGGGGAAATGGGGATTACTCCTAAGGAGGATGCCCAAATTAAGAGAACATGGACTGGGTCTTACTCTTGAAAAGGATTCCCATGTTAAGTATTATCTCATCTTAAAGGACGAGGTTGAATGAATGAAATCTCTAACCTTAGTTACATAAAGATATGTAAATCACTTGGTTTTGAGAGATGTTCCATAGAATTTCTTTCATATATGGAAGCCAAAAAGGGAGTGATTCCAAAACAAATGGCATTAAAGAGGGTTTTGAAGGTTGGATCATGAATAAGTGAGGTGGATAGGCATAAGAGAGGTGAAATAGGTAGGAGAGGCACCCAAAACAAAGTGGGCGCGTAGGTCCTGCCTGGGCGCGCAAGTCCAGGTCATGTTGGTGTACCTGCAAAACACATGGTTACTTGCGTGGTGGTCATCCCTTAAGTTAATATTTGCGAAGGAATTGGCTCAAGCCCTTAGTATTATCCCTAGGGTTTCTAGAATAGTGGCACACAAGTCATATTGAAGGGGTAAGTCGGCGCACAAGTGTGGCCATTTCCCTTAAGTGCTTGCCACATAGGCGCGCAAGTATTGATCAGTTTCAACACATAGGCCATACACCAAATCTTTAGATCTTTCCATATATGTACGAAATTACCTTAGAAGTATTCAGAAGCTTTGAGAAAAGACTAGGGTGCCGAGAGATCAAATTTGAGTTTCTTGAAATTTTCCTTCCTGAAATGGGGGGCCCACCGGGGGTATTTATAGGCTGGTGAAGACCCAGGGTGAAATTTCAAAGAGGGCGTGCAAGTCACCTATGCGACCATTAAGAGGATTGCATGTATACAGGCGTGACCTTGGTGGAACTTGCGCAACCCAAGTGAAAATGAATCTTTTTTCATTCCTTTGTCAATTTTTGATGTTTCATCAAAGGTTGAATCACTTTGGGTTCAAGGTATTTCACTTTTCCTACATTTGGAATCTATGATGGAATGGAGCATCAAAAATCACTCATAATGTATATGTGATGGGAAACCCCTTTCTATTTCATGAATCCCTCTTAAGTACACTCGATACCATGTCGATAATCAGTAACGAATTCAACCTGAACTACATTTATTTCATTGATTTTCTCTATCTTTCTTTTTACCCAAATGATGTTTTCTTTTTTTTATGTACAACATATACATAATCATTATATGATCCAAACTCCGGTTTCATGAACCCGACATCATTCTCATTCAGGGAAATAAATTCTTTAAAGGGAATCCCACCTCGATACTTTCCAATATGCGAACTCATTTTAAGGGAACCTCCGAATTTTTTTCCCACAATCAATTGCACTCTATCATCTATTTTAGTAATCAATTTTTATTATAAAATCAGTATTTATATAATGAAAAAATTATCGGTTCACTTCTGGTTTTTTATAAATTACATTTCCCCTTTCTATTTTAAAATCTCATTTGTATTTTCCATAAAACCATACAAAAATGTTTTCATGCTAAAATTTCTCAAATTAATTTCTTACATGATTTCACTTTCGTTTTAAGTCAATTACCATGATATATTAATATTTTATATTATGAACGTCCTTGTATGTTCTAAATCCCTTCTTTTTTGGAACTTTCAGGATACACTAATTGTTTACGCTTTATGATTGGATTGTGGTACACAATTCATTCTATTGATAAACATGGTGTTTATATAAGGATTAGTTACTTTTTATGAGGAAGGAAAATTCATGAAATGTAATATGAGTGTTCCAAGATATCACTCCAATGAATTGGGTAACATTAAGACTCATTATATGTTATGTGTGGCGGTTTGGGAGGTTATCCATGGTTTTTGTTACTATGGGAAATGGTCTTGGCTATTAGCCTTGGATCATACTAAACTAATTTTTTATGTTTCTTCAATATATTTACAAATCCATGTGCAAATAATCCCATGTTTATATTTTTTGATATGTTACATTCCTTTTTTTATCCTTATTTAATACCTTCATTCCCATGTTCTAACCCTTTATTCTTTTGTTTATTCCCTTTCTGGGCTTTTAGCTCATCCCTATGTTTATGTTGTACCTAGGTTATCCTATGTTGATATATGAGAACAATGGAATGTAGAAGCTCATTATAGAGTTTAAACAAGTGATGTTTTTGTATGGTTTGATTATGTACCTAGTCTTCCAAGACACTATACTTTATGATCCTTTTCCTTTTACGAGGAAGTATAATTATTATTATAATAATGTAATGTTATATATAAGAGTCTAGTGTCACTATAGTTGGTACCATGGAAGGTGTAGTTATTTTTGGAGATAAGTAATAGATAACCTTATTGACAACCATAAGTATGATACTATTTAGAAGAAATCATTCCAAAAATTTTGTAAGTATGGAGTAATTGGTTTAACAATAAAATTTATCCATGGCTGGATACATAAATTTAGAGATAGCACTGGTACAGATGTACTTATGAGTGAAAACACTAACATGGTGTTTCGGGCTTGACCTGGGGTATCGTGGTATATGACAATGGGCATTGCTGTACTATTTGTTTAACACTCCCAGGGGATATGATTTTCTATATTCCTGTTCTAAGTACAAACCATTATTAAGGGAATAAAAATCCCATAAGAATATAATTTATGAAATAAATCAAGGATATCCTAGATTTAAACCTAAAGAATAGTAGGTTAGGTTATACTTCTCCTCTATCATTTTATCCTTTAATGTTCAAAATTTTACATTTTTATGTTGAATAACTATGTATTCAATCCCTCTAATTGTACGTTATTATTCTTAATTAATTTATGGAAATATAAGAATATGTTCCAAAAAACTAATGTGATTTTAAATGTAAATATTTTCCTAATGAAATTTCAAATATGATGGGAATAGGTGCTCAAAACATCATGAAATTATGTGCTAAGGTGGATCATGTAATTAATAATAACATGAATCATTTGGAACGCCCTCCTCCTCCTTCAAGGAAAGATCATGTTGCCATATAATCCTTCATGGGGAAAGGCCTACCTTGTTTAGTAGATCTTCTAATAAACTCCTCAAGGAATAGTTTATTAACAACATTAAAAAGATATTCTCCATCCTCTAGTGCTTGGAAGGAGAGAATGTTGTACTGGTGGTCTATCGTTTTGATGGGGATGTTGATTAGTGTTGGACACTGACCAAGAATACAATTCCTAAGAGGAAATTGTTTCCATAGTTTGGGTGGGATTATGGAGGATGTTTTTCCAAAAAATATTTTCCTCGAACCATCCATATCAAGATGGAATTATAGATATTAGGTCCCAATAAGAAGGAATATGTGTCCATCGGGGTGTAGGAGGAAAAAATTACAAGGCTTGCATGGTACTCCTATGGCTTTGTCATGAAAACCAAATGTAAGGTGGAACATTTCCATAGTAGACAAAAGCTGTTTCTATGAAATGCATTGGCTATTCGATAAATTGAATGTTATGAATAGATTGTCTATTGTTCCCCCATGGTCGAAATGGATATTGGAGACTCTTACTGGTATTGTGGACGTGATATAAAGAAAAAAATAGGTAATAGCATTGGTGTTTTAACCAATAAATCCCATGATGGAAATAAGCAATAATATCCAAATTTTAAATGTTGTCGTAAAAAGATTTATGTGAATTGTCAAAATGGAAACAGGAATTTCTTAAAATGTATAAATCTGGGACATCTAGCTAGGAAATGCCGACGGGATATGAAAAATCCATTTAATGAGGAAGAAGAAATGAATGTAAGATCATCGGTAATCCAGTACTATAGTGCTAAAATGCAGGGAGCATGGGAATTATGCAGGAAATTTTCCTAAGCCAAGGGTTGTTGGAGGAAATAAACAACAACCACCAAGGAAACAAGGAAGGGCTTATGCTATCACTAATGGTGATGTAGTTTTAAAAAATTATGTGTTGATAGGTACACTAGTTATTTAAACAGGATTAGAGAACATACTATTTGATTCTTGTTCTACACAAACTCATATATCTTGAAAGATTAGTATATCTAATCAAATACCACCTAAAAAATGGAGGATATGTTATCTGTGAGAATATCTAATGGGGTAATTATTGTATCCTATGATTATAACACCTCACTAGTAAATTTTTTGGGACTGAACCTCCCAGAAAATTTTGAAATACTTCCTTTATTGGAGTTTGATTTTATCATTGTAAAGGATTGGCTATCATTATAAAAATGAAACATCAACTATCTGTAAATTGAGATCACTCTTCACATCCCCAAGCATCCTATAATACATTACCAGTGATTAGTGGAAGATGAACCTCATATAGAATTATCTTCTCAAGTGTAGATATTTCTTCCTTATGAGACATCATATCTAGCCAAAATGATTCGGACAAAGGAGATAATAATGCTTGAAGGCATGGACATCGTGAGAGATTACACTGATGTATTCCATGAAGAGTTTTCTAGTCTTCCTCCTGACTGAGAGGTTGTGTTATGAACTGAACATATTCATGGGTATCTACCTATATCAATGAATCCTTATTGAATGGAAACTATAGAGCTGGAAGAGAAGAAGTAGTAGTTACAGGAGAATCTAAAGAACAGTTTTATACACCCATGTGCTTTATGGTGGGGTGTGGAAGTCCACTTTGTCAATAAGAAGGATGGATCATTGCGCCTCTACATTGATTATACTGGGAAAAATAAAATCAAGATAAAGAACAATAATCTACTTCTACAGATAGATTAATTGTTTGATCAGCTTCATGGGGCCAGTTATTTCTCTAAGGTGGACCTTCAATCAAGATATCACTAATTATTGTTGATGAAAGATAGTATTCCCAAGACTACCTTTTGAACTACTTATGGAAACTATGAGTTCATAGTGATTCCATTAACACACATTAATGCTCCATCTATTTTCGTTGATTTACTGAATAGAGTCTTTTGATATTACCCCCAAAATATTTTGGTAGTCTTTGTTGTTGATAATATGAAATAAACCATGAGCATGGATGAATATGAGGAGCATTTGAATAATATGTTAAAAACATTATGATGGGAGAAATTGTATGAAAATTAATGTAAATGTTTCTTCTAGATGGAGGAAGTGTCTTTCTTGTGGCATTAATGACTAGAAAAGGTATATCAGTGCACCCATTAAATATAAAGGCAATTAAAGACTGTACAAGACCAAATTTTTTAATGGAGATTTGCAAATTTCTAGGTCTAGCTACATATTGTCGATGATTTGTGAAGAACTTTCCATGGTTTTCAAACCAAATGACCATGATGTTACGGAAGGGAGTAAATGTTTTATGGAAATAGTAATTTGAAGACTGTTTCAAGGATTTGAATAAGAGTCTTATCATTAAAACAATAATCAAACTCCCAACAATTAGTGAAATCATTGTGGAGAATAGTGGTTCTTCAAATATGGTATTAGGTTGTGTGTCGAAGAAAAATGATAAAGAGATATTCTAAACCATAAGGTATCCAAAAAATCCATGAGAATAAATATCCCACGCATGATTTGGATTTGGAAGATGTGATATTGGCATTGAATATCTGGAAGCATTATCTCTAAGGGGAGAGGTGAGAGATATATTTTGACCACAGGAGTCTCAAATATTTACTTACACAATGAGAGATTAATATGCACAAACAAATATGGATAGAGATAATCATGTTTAATGACTACTCAATCCATTATGATCCATAACATGAAAATATGGTGGAAGATGCTCTATGTAGAGAGAATACTGACTCTTTATCAAAGATGATAATTGAAATGGATCCGATCATCTTAGATTTATAGTAGATGTAAATGGGAATCTCTAAGGGAGGAACATAATCAATCCTTTCACAATGTATGGCTCAACCGTCCCACATAGAGATGATAAAGGATACTGAAAGAAATGATGTTGAAATTTAGAAAAGGGTGGAAGCCATTAAAATTTGGAAATCTTCTAAGTTCTTGATTAATGAGGAATGAGTTGTAAAATTGGGGTCACACTTATGTGTACCATCTGATCCAGAGATAATGAAGGATATTGTTAATGATGCACATAGCTCGACCATCTCCATCCACCAGGGGAGAACACAGATGTATCAAAATCTCATAGAAAACATATGGTGGGACTATATGAAGAAGTATTTTGATGAATATGCATCTATGTTCATGGTTTGTCAGCAATTGAAGGCCAAGTGGGAAACAAATAAAGGGATGATGAAACTACTATCCATACAAGCATGTAGGTGGGAGAACATTACAATGGACATTTTCACTAGACATCAAAGGACATACAAAAGATATAATGCAATATGGGTCATTTTGGATCATCATTAAAAGACATTTCACTTTACTTCAAATCAAGAGGATCTCTTGTTGGATCAAAATGTGCATTTTTACATCAAATATGTGGTAAGCCTACATGGAGTACCACAATCTATTGTATCCAATCATGATATGAGGTTCATCATAATGTTCCTGAACTGGCTCCGACATTCTCTAAGCACAAAATAGAACATTAGTATGTCATATCATCCTAAAATTGATGGCCAATTTTATTGAATTTGTTTGAAACTAGAAGATATGTTGAGATTGTATTCTATGGATGCAAAAGAATGATGGGACCAACATCCTCCACTTCTTGAATTCTCCTACAAAAATAGTTTCCACACGATCATCTGAATGGAACCATATGAATCCCATTATGGTAAAAGTTGCTTAACCCCAGTGTGTTGGGATGAAGTCAGCGAGATTCAGTAGCATGGACCTGAAATGGTCGATGAAATGGTTGAGAAGGTAAAAACCATTCAACATCACGTCAAGGAAAACCAAAGTCGATAGAAGAGTTTTCCAAACAATTGTCGAAGATTCCTTGAGTTCAATGTTACTGTCCATGGATTTCTACACGTATCTCCATGGAATAAATTCAGGATGTTTGGGAACAAATGGATGGTAAGTCCTAGTTACTTCAATGCCTTCAAGATCCGTGATCGATTCAGAGCACTGGCCTATCAAATAGGACATCCACCAACAATATCCTAAGAACATGATTTCATTCTTATATCCCTCTTAAAGAAGTACATATAAAACACTACACATGTAATATCTTCCAACAAGGTATAGTTGGAAGATGATCTTTATTATGAGGAGTAGCTAGTGATGATCTCAGATTGTAGTGATAATGTTCTATGTAACAATACTACTCACTTGGTCAAGGTAATATAGAGATACCATATGGTTGAAGACCAAACATAGGAACTTGAGTAGTAAATGAAGGAAAATTACCTACAAATGTTTATGGCATAGAATGTAATGTGAAATTATGAGTGCAAAATTCCATAAGGGGGGAAGAATGTAACGACCCAACATTTTCAATGGAAATTTCCCTATTATGATTAATTCTCTATAATCTCATTAACTCAAAACATAATAAATTTCTAAGCTCTATCTGAAATTTAAACAAAAATTTCTCACTTATATGATTATAAATTTAAATATCTTACATACAGTGTTGCGATCATTAAGTTGTTTGGAGTCTGTTAAAAAAGACTAAATTTTTGGTGAATAGTATCCTACCATTATAAATAGTATGAAACCCAAATGAATAGTGATATAAAATAATTAATAGTAACCTTACCTATGATAGTATATAAATAATATTCATGTGAAAGTATGATATACCAATATCTTGGACTAATAAAATATATGTTTTTAAATTGTTATTTTTCAAGTAAATTCTGATATTAATTAAATATTAGATTTATCATAAATAGAAAATTATTTTTGAAAAATTATTTTGTAATATTAAAATGTTAAAAAAAACATGATTTTATGGGATGTTTCTAAAATACTTGAATTTGTGATGAATAGTAAAATATGATAAATAACAATAAATGCTAAAACCTGAATTTTTGCTACATGCTTGAGTAAAGGATGATGTAAATGGCCATTGTTTCGAACTAACATGCATTTATTGATATTTTTGGTCTCAGGAGCATCACTATTGGTTGTCTTATGAAAAAAATAATAATCTAATGATTATAATGTTATGAAAACTCTCATCCCCTCCATTACAAATACCACTGATCCTTACCTCTTATATTCACTCTTTCAACCCTTTTTACATGCCAATATTCTCCCCAAATATCTCTTCAAGATCACCCCCCATGTCCAAAATCTCCTAGTCTCTTCAAAATACTAAATTGTCTACCATTATGAAGGCTCTCAGTGATGTTTGATTCAAGAGGTAAATTCCACTTTGCTTTTCATTCTTTTTGTTTTCATGTTCTTTTGTTTTCTTTTATATCATTACCTATCCTCATCCAAATGTTATGAAAAATACATTAAAATAAATTTACATGATTTTTGTTATGATATTGGAATATATTACTATCATCCGTACTTTACCCTTCTTTTATTTTTATAGTGAATACTCCCTCCGAGTAGTGTTAGTTTCCCACATTCAAGGGCGATGCGTATTCAATTTCCATTACCATCTTCAATTAAGGTCATGAAATCATTTTCCTAGTTCAAATAGACCATTATATATGTATTATTCCTCATATTTGGTTCTATAATACTTTTATACTCATGGTTTTGGGTTTATAAAATAAAACGTGTTTTTGGGTCTAAAACTGCCAATTAAAACCATAGGTTGTCACTAAAGTTTTATATAAGGATTAAACATAACTCCAAGTGAACATATTAAGTATTCAACCATGTAACCATCTGGAAGGTAAATAAAAAATTTAACCTCAATTATGAAAGATCACATTCATCATACATGTTTATCTTAACATTAACCGATCATTAAAACCATGCAATCAAATGGAACTGAATGATGAAATTTAACCTTATAACCAATCATAAATTTCTTGAATGAAAAAAGTGTTGTAATAATTATTTAAAATATAAAATTGGTTTTGGAATTATTAATTAATGATTCTAATTTCATTTTTAGGTCATTAATGTCAAGTGTAGAACACCATCTGACTTATGGTAAGGGATCCTCTCCATTTCACTTTTACTCAAGAATGTCCCCTACGATATGCCATTTTATATGTAATAACTAGTGAATGGGTATGATTTTACACTTCCATCATACATCCCTCCTGATATATATGGGATTAGAAACCTTTCTCTCTCTCTCTCATTAATCCCTCTTAGGTACACCTGATAGCATGCCGACAATCCGTAAATAATTCTACACAAACAACCTTTATTTCTTTTCTTTTCTCTATATTTCTTTTTACCCAAATGATGTTTTCATTTATTTTTATAAAAATCCTCTAAATTATGTTTATATTCACAAAACACATGTTTCAATAACCATCCATCATTATCTATTGGGGATATACATGATTTTAACTGAATCCCTCTTCGATACTTCCGAATTGGAAAACACGTTTTAACCGAACACTGCAATATTTATCACAATTTCCTGTGCAATCGATAAAGTATTTTAAGAAACAGTTGTCTTTCTAAAATAATTATTTTTATTATTAAAACCATCTTATTTCTGTTCTGGTTTTATATAAGTTATTGTTCCCTTTTCTTTTTTAAAAGCTCTATAGTACTTTCCTTAAAGTCGTACAAAAATGTTTTTATGCTGAAATTTCTGAAATACATTTCATACATTTTGTCACTTATGTTTGACATAAGATACAATAATGTATTTGTAATATAGTTTATGAACTTCCATGTATGTTTTAATTCCATTATTTCATGATCACATTCATGAAATGACCATTGGTTATGCTTTATGTCCAGATTGTGATACCCAATTCCTTTCATGGGAAACCCTTAGGTTTATATAATATTGATTTGTATTATTCATTAATATGAAAAAAAATCATGAAAAGTAATATGGGTGCTCCAATATAGTGCTCAAATACATTGGGTATTTTTGAGTCTCATGATATGTTATCTGTGACCGTCTAGGTAGTTATCCTTGGATTGTACTACTATGTGCAATGGTCTTGGCCGTTAGCCTTGTCTTTTTCTACTATTGGAAACAAACATGGAGGTTATCCTTGACTCATAGTAAACTCATGTCTAATGTTTCTGCCACATTTCATTGATTCCTTTTTTTATTAACCCATTTTTATATTTTATGATATGTTACATGGATTTTCATATCATCATGTCATGCCTTCTATCACATGTGTTAACACTTTCTTCTTATGGTAATTCCCTTTTTGGGTTTTCGCTCATCATGTTGTTCATGTTATCCCCATATTATCCTATGTAGTTGTATGAGAATAATGGAACATAGGATATAATTATGGATTTTAAATAAGAAGATGTTTTTTTAATGTTTGATTATGAACCTAGTCTTTCAAGACACTAGAATTTAACAACATTTTCTTGCACTATTATGTATAGTTATACTTAAAATCATGTAATGTCATATGTAAAAGTATAGGGTCTCTATAAATGATTTATCACCATAGTGATAATTTTATTTTAATTTTTAATGAGTACATAATAAGGATATATTTCTACAAAATATTGATGTAATAATCAATTAATATGTTGAAAAATGAAATAAGTGATATTTAAAATATATAATGTAAATTACTCTCAAATAATTAAACTAATGCATGAATTTTTTTTAAAATTACAACATGTTAAAATATGGAAATTTATTATCTTCAAATTCATATTTTTCCTTCATATTACAGACAAATCATTGTTAATGAATAGTTCTAAAATCAGAAATATTGATTTTTATGAAAAGAAAACATTATTAAATGATTTAAAATTCATAAAAATATAGATTCTTTTTTAGGAATATAGAATGGTAAATGAAATGAACTATGGTCCTTTTATGGTTTTTTCAATTTATTTAACATTATTAATCCTTAAAATATATAAAATTTAATATTGTCATAATTGTAAAAAATATTAATAAAGTATTCGAAGAGAAATATATGGGTAAACATGAGATAAAACTAGTATAATTTATATATGAATAGATTATTTTGATTGATAGACATGATATATTTTAAATATAACATTTTTTAGATTTTTGGATTTAAAAATAATTTATCTTTATTTAATATAATTATATATTCAAATATATCCCCTCAGCTATTTAATAAAATGGGTTATCGTCAGGGGTTAATCAAAACAAAAAAACCATTTCATTCCACCTATATAGTAACAAGTCCAGGAATTGAATCCATTAACTCTTTTATATGTATTGGTTTATGCCGAATACAAACATTATATGTCTAAATGTATCAATAAATATAGACATTCCCAAGATGATATATAGTTTCTAACTTCAGGATTTAGGTTTTACCATTTTGCATTTGCCTCTAATATTTCATAACCAACATTATATAATTACAATAGTGTCATAAATGTAATGTTTTTTTATGTTAATAACAAACCCATTTTTTATTTCCACTTCTATAAATTACTAAAAGAACCTATCCAACTTGTATATGGAAGACTACAAGATCCTTGATGTGATGTAATTATTTTCCCATAATCAAATCTCATGGGTGGTTCTAATTATGGAACTAATACACACACACACACACACATATATATATATATAAATATATATAAATTATTAATGAAATATTTATTTTTTTAAAAATAAAATTTGTTATTTACATTCATCGAATTATGTTCACTAAATAATGATAACATAATTTGTGTGTATGTACGGACCATCACATCTATAATGTGATGTGATCCATTTTAATAATGGCATCATATGGATGATATATATACGTATATTTATAAAATATTGTGGAAGATATGATATTATTACTATCATGAAAATATTAAATTATTCATTCCATATTTAAATACTAATCTTAAAAAATGGAAAGATTACTCATATGCATGTATGGCCTACTTTTTCAGTGTTTGTAATGTTGGCCATTTTTCTTAACATTCATCAATAATAATATTTAAAATTATACATTTTTTATATATTTGAAAAATATATCAGGATTATTATTCTTTATTTTATTGAATAATGACATCTTTGACCATAGTTGACAGACCAAATCCATTTTGGACATCATAAATGAATATTTTCAAAATGTCTTCGGTGATACTAAATTATAAAACAAATAAAAATAGTTTTGTAAGTGAAATAAAAAAAATAATAATATAAAAAAAAGTTATAAATCAACAAAATAACTAAGCTAATATATTTTTTTGGAATATAAACCTCATAAATTTTGTGTAAGACTCTAGGTAAGGGACTTTTACTATAAAAAAACAATTTTAATGAATCCCTTTGAAAAATATTTTTAAAATATTAATGTTTTGAAAAATGTTTTTTGGATGTAATTATATATACATAAAAAAATTCCCTTGTAAATTTTCAATAATGCTTAATTTCATTCAATTATTTTAATAATGAATATTTTAAAAAAGGATTTATTGTTCTCTACAAAAAATAAAAAATTAATATTCTGTTTTAATGAAAACAATGGAATGAGAATTTCCTATCATCATATACATTATTTGATATTTGGATTTCATTTGAAGCCTTCATGTTCTTATCATAAAATTGTTTTTCATATGGGTGAAATGAATTTTTTGTCAAAGTAATATATATATTATGTTATGGTTCATGGGAAATATTTACATTGATGGGGGTTTCCATGATAAACCATAAATAGGTGATCCCATTATAGATCTCCATTTTATTTGGTAAAGGGATTTAGTCTACCAATTATAAATCTAAAATGAGATTATGATGATATTGTATGATTGTTATTCCATGAAAATTTTTATGGTTATTTTAAATGGAATAGAATATGTTAGAAAATTTATAACATTTCATTTTATGACATGTTTATTTAATATTAATGTTAAAATCTTGACACAAGCTAACTATATGATTTATATACTATATCAACGATTTTTTCTTGAAATATTATTATTTTACAAAGCAATAGAATATCTATATTACTTTTTATCGTTGAATGTATAACATTTTGAAAAAGGATATTATGAATTTTAAATTATTTTAATGAAACTATACGTGTTTTATTATGAAATAAATATATCATATAAAATGTTTATTGAAATTATTTGGGTAGATCAGCTGATCTATTAGGTAATTAAATGTTTTTTGTACAAAAATTATATTTTGAAAAATTAAAATTTTATAAGTATTCATGGAATAATCGTTTCTTTCTTTCTTTTACTATCCCAGAAAGAGATTTTTATCATTGTAACATAATTGAAAATGTTATTCCACAAGATTAAGGATTTTAAAATGGAATAAAGAACTTAATTTGACTGTTGTTAATATTTTATATTAAAATATATCACGTTTAACAATTAAATTATTATATTTAAAATGGATACATAGAAGAATTGACTTCTTTGAATATATGTTATTATTATGTCATTCTTATTGCATAAATCACTAAAATACTAATCATGAAACATAATTTCTAATGAATGAACATGAAATCTAGTTTAAATTCATTATATTAAGTAATTTTTATGGTAGGGTTCTTATAGTTAGTATTAGAGACAATTTGGATATCATTGGAGAATAGGATAATGTTAAAATAATAACTCAAAAAGATTTTAAATTATAGTAATGTTTAAATTATATTTAATTTGAATAATAAAATGTTCAAATGTCAAAAAAATGTCTGTTATGAATGGGTTTATACATCGGGAAGAAGGAAACTAATGTTATAAGGCACCAAGTGAAAGATATAATTTGTAATCCGCATCATGGAATGTTTCAATATTGAATAGATATGTTTGTTTCAATGAGGTAATATTTCAAGAAATATATAAAATGTAATTTTATCCATGACATAGATCATCTAGATCTATAAAAAAATGAACTTTTCAACACTGAAATAATATACAATGAAACTGTCACAACCCGACCCAACGAGGCTCAAGCCATAACTCCCCAAGCCTGCCTCCAATAGGCCAGGGGCTACTGACTAACACCGAGTAGGCTACCACACACATCAGAGGAATCAGTCTACGGTACCTGTACACATGCACACACATACACCTCCATGAAACCGTGGATATATATATATATATAAATGGAAAAAATGCATGCATACATCTATCCCAAACCATAGTGCAACATAAGTACAAAAGGGAAAAATAGAGAACACCAAAGTAAAAAATAAAAAGGCATCCAACCTGCTCAGAATTAAGGAAAACACAGCCAAATACACCTGCCGATCTTCTCCTCGGCGTAGCTCCATTAAACAACCCGGTCAGTCTCGATCACTATACTCTGCCTACTCTTCGACCTCCTTGAACTTCGTCAAAAGGCATGTCTTCTGCACAATACCCAAACATGTGCGGTCATAGCCCGTGCAGTGGTGATTATATAAAATACCCAGTAGAAATCCCAAAAGCCCCAAAATAAAAGGGAGAAATTGAATGAAAATAGTCAGCTCATCCCCACCAGAGGGAACCCAAATGAGAGAGAAACTCCATCTCGAGACCATCATTGCTTAACAAGACTAGTCATCTCAGCTTAGGAGTATGCCCATACATAAACCATGATATTTAGATCATGTATATTCCCACACATATACCCTAAACAACCAGATATACTCTTTTCACGCACCACGCCTCATGAGGTTCCAACCTCATAACCGGTGACAGGTACATAAATTGGGCAAAATAATCAATGAACTCTTCCATCCCAGATGTCACTCGTCTGGGATGTATATGATCTTCAGATATCATCACTGAGATACTCCGAGTTGTGGGTTTTGGGCCAACCATGCTTTTGCTTCCCCACTCTAAAAACTCGTAGATCTCACATATAGGGTATCCCTCTTAGAAACTACCGAGGGATACCACAATCCGATCTGGAGCTCCATAGATCACATCACTTAGATAAAGGATCTTCACCTATGCGAAGATGGCCACGACGATGCCAGAAACCCCATTTGGTATATCTCATTATGTGGGGGATCAAACTGACAATGCACTAACCCTACATAAACCACACGCTGAGTAGAGGTTCGTTAAACCGACGATTCTGCAACCCTAATGAATGGCCCACAACATTGGAGACCATATTCTCGATGATTTGTCAAACCCTCCATGGTTAAACTACTAGATTGGGGATCTCCACCGGTGGATAAGCAGTTACAGCGTTATCATGAACCTGATATAGGGAAGTGTAGATGGAGGATCTCGCTCTGAACCCACCCGAGGGATTACACAAATCTATCAAAAAACCATTCTATTGATGGGATCAAAAACCTTTACTGAGGCAGTAATTACACACAAACCCTCTTATGAACGAACCAAGGGATTAAACTGAACCACTAATGTTCCAAACGTTTCCAGCCTGAGAGACCCACATCCTATCCACATTACACACTCCCTAGGCCTGTACTGAGGCCACCATGGAAAACTACGTGGAAAAACATGCATGATGGGATATTAATTTTCCATGAACGAACATATGAAGCCTAAGTCATAAAAATAAAAAGTATTCCAAGAAGCTACCTTGTGGGGCCCATTTGTTGACCCCAAATCTAGGGGGGATGATTTCAACTTTTCCACTCTCTTGAAAAAAGACACGAAAACGAGTGCTAAAACATTCTAAACCGACATTGAGTGAAAAAGTGACATTTCACTATAAAATGTGAAAATTTGGCCATGTGGGCCCCAACACTTTCCATTTAGCTCAAAAACTCAAAGGATCATCTCAAAAAGTCTTCATGAGGACTAGGTTTACATTGTCTCTAATGCCGCATCAAACAGAAATCTGGTTCCCGAGGTACATACATTGAAAGATTTAATAAAAATTTAATAATATTAAATTAAAGAATTTTGGGTAAACCAACATCGACCGCATAACTCAAAATACTAGAAACGCTCTTCATGAAGTCTGACTGGCTTAGATGAACCCATTTCTGCCAACGACGCGTCAAACGGACACGTCGTCTAGAAGATACACCCCTTTGAACATAAGGGTCCCAACTGGGCCGGTCCATCCTGGCCAGCCCAGTCCATACTGCCGGCCCTGTCCAGACCATTGGACCGCGGCCCATCTGCGGCTCTAGCCCAGCTCGCTGCAACCCGTTCCAACACCACCAGTCTCAAGGGTCTGGTTCTTCCACTCAGAGAGGTCGCGTGGTCGGTCTTCTTCCATAGCTCCCCCAAGGCACTGACCTCGGGGCTTCCCCCTGACCGCGACAGGCCGTAGTCATTGCTCCCGCCTGCTGAGAACACCACAACAACACCGGCTGCCTGTACCGCGGCTGCCTGGGCTCCCCACTCTGCTTCCAGACAACACGCTAAACCTCTGCACATCCACCCCTGCTTGATGCACTGCGCTGAAGCCCCATCCTACTCTTCGCCTTAGCGCCGCCCTCTCGGCTGCCCGGTCTGACTCTCGAACCACCCCTCGGACCTCACTCATCCCATAGTCATCTCACACCCACGCTCTGCCGCTAGTTCCTGCCGACACGACACCTCCAATGATGCTCCCCCGTGCAACATATCACTGTAACCATAAGCAGCCACCAGCTACTACTGACGGTGGTTATTCGATGGTTCTGTCGGTGGACCATCATAACTCGTATGAATGCCCGATTTCATATCCAGATACATCTTGGTAATCACTACAATGAGACCCTTTCCATGCCAACCACTTATCGATGATCTGACGGTCAATTGGCACATCCTAAAATTCTGATGAAGAACGATGAATAAATGCTTCGAACATGGGATTATGAACGAGGCTCGAATGATGGTTGTGTTCATTTGGCCATCATAATAATTCTAAAATTATAGAAATTAAATGACCGGGTTGTCAAAAACTCAGGAAATCAGTGATGGATAGAAAAATCAACAGGAAAACCTACCTTGATCTAGTTGTTAGTTGTGGGAAACACACCCACTTCCAACCAACTTCGAACCGTCAGAGTTTTCTCCCCAATCCGGTGATGAACGGTGAAGAACGTCAAAGAACGGTTAAGAGAGAGAGATATAGAGAGAAGGGAAATTATGGAATTCCCTTAATTCCATCACTTTATGTGAATATATATAAACTCTCTGAAACTCCTCCAACGGTCGCAGATTCCCAAACCTCATCTCCCGCTTATTTTACAACCCACCATTGGTAAACGGTATGCTCTGGATGCAATTGTGCGTTCATATTTCTGATTTGAGCTACCTCGTAGGATAAAACACAACCCCACTATGTGTATAGTATAAAAATAGTTAATATATTTATAAAATTAATTCCCTGCACATCAGGCCTCAGAATCACACCCTGTATTCACGCCTACCTCTAGAAATATTAATAGGAATATTCAAAATTATCACAAGGCCAAAACACAAATTGCTACATCCTCCCCACATTAGAACATTTAGTCCTTGAAAATCCATAACAACAATGAAAAAAATTGAACTCTCAACTAGGTCTCCCACTCTAGCGATTTTTCCAATACACAACCCTACTTGACTGCATCAATTAGAGGGAAATTTTCACCATACCTCAACGCTATCCTCTATGGGCAGTACTGACTCACCTGCACAGTTTTAATCGTGTTGAAAAAATGTGTCTTAATGGGGGAAAGATCCCAAAAAAACCCCAAACCCAAAAAATCCCAAAATAAATGGGAGAAAATGAAAGACAACAATCAGTTCATCCCAACCATAGGGAACCCAAATGAGAGATATACTCCATCTTGAGACTATACTTGACTGACAGGACTACTTAACTCTACTCTGGTGTATGCCCATACATACACCATGAACATCTGCTCAGGTGTATGCCCATACATAAACCCTGAACAACCAAATATACTCACCCCAACACGGGATTTTATTGTACATGTTTGTGTCTTGTTCAAACCATATGCCTTTCGATGATGTTTCAGGAGGACAGGGAGTAGGCGGAGCTTAGTGAGCGAGACAGACCGGGGTGTTTACGAGAGCTGTGTCGTGGAGCTTATCGGTGAGTGTGTTTGGTAGAGTATTCCCTCATACTGAGCATGTTGGACCCTTTTGTAGTTTTCCCTTTCTGGGCCATATTTTTACCTTTTGTACATCTGTTTCACTCTAGTTTGCGATATATGTGTGTATTCATTTCCTTTTTAGTTTATATATATATATATATCTGCACCATTTCCTGGAGGTGTGTGTGGGTGCATGTGTACTGGTACCATAGGCTAATGCCTCCCATGTGTGTGGTAGTCTACTCGGTGCTAGTATCCATCCCCTAGCCTATTGATGGTGGCCTTGGGGTGTTACGGCTCGAGCCTTATTGGGTCGGGTCATGACAGATTCACCATCTCTCATTCCATGGATCTTATGAACATGTAGTGTATGAAGGCTTGTCTAAACCGATTGGAAATATATTCATGGTCTTGTGGTTCTTATGTACTGCAAATGTATGTCATGATATTTATAATTTTGATGGTGAATATAATAAATTTGTGATAATTTTTATGAATAAAATGAATATGGTGTGATTGATTGGATGGATTGGCGTGATATTAATATGATGTTCCATGATTTTTTTTCCAATTGAGCTCGACATTGGCAAAAAATGAAATTAAATAATTGTATACAAAAGGAGGTAGATTTAGTTGGCCCATATGTGGAAAACATCACCTATTTTTATGGAATGCAACAAATTTTATCCCAAATATTGATTGTAAAAATAGTAATTTTCAATCAAGATTGAATCTAAGATCCCAAAGTGATTTATCATATCGTTAACACTAATGTCATAATTTTTTTTTTGATGTTACAAGATTTTGAAAATTGTGTTTCTAGATAATAATTATTTATTCTACAAAAATATATATATAAGGTATATTTTGAAGAAAATGGGAATAATAAATAAAATATATATAAAGCTAATAAAATAATGTTTTCAGATTTTAAGAGTGGTGATAAAAAGGACTCTACAGAATTCATTAAAATGTACAGTATGTTATTTTAATGTGGTAAGATGGTGAATATTTCTCATTACTATAATTAAAAGGTCATAGTAGGTGTAATAAATATTCTATTAAGAATATTGTAAACAATATTAAATACAATAAGTTTTATTATTATGCACATGAGTTTTTGAAGAAGAACCTGACTGATGAGTCACATTTAGAGAATGCAGAAAAATAAGTTGGGAAGTCCATTTCAACCACATTTGAAGATGTCGATCCATAGAATGATATAGTATAAGGCACATTACTATTATATTTATAATATGATTATGTATTTTCTGATTTTGGGTATACATGTTCATTGAATTTCGGGAAATTTTCCAAAAAATATATATAATCCACCTTGTGAAGTAAATTCCATACACATGGAAAATTACCAAGGGGTAATTATAAATGAAAATATAAATAATAAAAATAATCATCTAGTTTTATGGGGAATGAAATTACCTGCATGGATTGTTTTCATTCCCCTAGATTAGATTTCAGTTATTTTGTGAATGGATTGGCTTTTGGTTAACCACTCTATAAACGATTATAGAGATAAATAAGATGTTTTTAATGAATATTTTTATTTTTATATATAATAATTAACTCCATCCTATGATTACAAACCAATAAGATGAGAAAATTTATAATGAATGATATGAACGTAGTCTATAACATATTTTTGAGAGTAAGTGAATTGAATAAATTAATGGTGTTCTAGTACTAAGAAAATACATAGATTTTTTCCCTAATGAGTTGCCTAATTTTATAATTAATTTAGATAGTAAATTTACTAAGAAATGAGTTCTTGATTCTAAGGAAATTGATGAACTAGCTTATCAAACAAAACATTTAAAACATATGGAATTCAAAAACTAGTTTCTTGAGTCATGTGATAATAGATTCTTTCATCCAAGCACTTCACCCATGGTTTATCCTATCTTATTTTGTATATATAATGATGGGTCCAGAAGATTTATAATTTATTATAGAATTTTTAATAAGATTAGAACAATGAATAATAAATTTTTCAACAAATTAATTTTTTTTGATTCGATCCAGTGATCGTACAATTTTCCTATCATGGAATTTTTTTCCATGAATAATCTGTTGACTATGAAGGATGATGAATTTACAAATATAGAATTTTCCACTAGATATAAAAATTATGAGTTTTCTTCCATACCATTTTTGTTAACAAATTCCTCTATGTATTTATGGACCTTATTAATACAGTCTTCCAAAAATATATGGAACCTTTTTTGTTTTTTCTACTTGTGATGTCATTATTTATTCAAAATTTTATAAGGGTCATGATGAAAATAAATTGACAATTAATTAAAAAAAATTAAAGGTTTTATTACATAAAGATATAAAATTTAATTTCTGATTAAAATTGATTTTATTCATTGGAAACATCAGAAATAGTTATATAATAATAATTGATACCACTTAAAATAAATTGGTTGATGAGTTTCCATCAACTATAAATGATATTATGATTCTTAGTATTCTTGTTTTATCATGCTATTACCACAAAATAGATGAAAACATATCATAGATATCTAAACCACAGAATTTGTTAACTCAAAACGGATTTATATTCATATTGAATAATGAATTTGAGTACTATTTTTAGGAATGGAAAATAATATTGTTCTTTTTGGAACTACCCCCAAAAAATGTGATTTTTTCAAAAAAAAAATTGTTTAGTTAATGTATTTTAATGTTTCCTGTTGCACATTGATATGGTAATTGCTTATGATTCATGGAAACTAAAACCACATGGGGAATCTAAAACTCATGTATAAACTATCCCACAAATGAACTAGAGCATGTAGCAATAAATTTTCTTTGAAAATTTATATACATATTCTATTCGATTCTAATTGTAAAATATGTAATGATATTAAAATATTGAATCATATATTCACTCTTAAGGATTTGAACATGGGATTTTGGATATTTATGGAACTAATGATGGATGATGACTATATAATTAAATACCATCAACTAATAGTATAAAATATACACCATGTATTTATTTGAAAAAATAATGATTCATTTACATAGTTAAAATTAAAAAATAAAGATTTGGTTAATGATTGGATGAATTTTGTGATAGATGTTTTGAAAGTATTAAATTATTCATTTTTGTTAAAAGGTTACTATATAAATGTATACATTAAAGGGAATTATGTAGGAATATATGGAATATATTTTGTTATTAGAAAATATAGGATTGGTTAAGATGGGTATGTTTCCAAAATTTAGTGATGATAAATATTACATTTTACAACATTCAAATACATTAATTGTACATTATCATACCCTTTTTAGGAGATAATTGTTGATTTATAAACATAATTCAAATTTTTCCTTTCAGCATTGTAGAACTACGATGGACATTGAAATTTAAGAGTATTACTAGTGGATGTGATATTAAAATATATATTGATATTATTAGAGTGAAATGTTTATCTTTTGAATAAGATAATGAAGAAGAAAAATTACAATATGAGATGTTTCATCCATTTCCAGTGCTATAGTGGTGATGGGAAAATATATTAATTGATTACCTGGGGGATGAACAAGAAAATACTTGAGTTAATAATGTGATTTAGGTTATGATTGATCAATTAACTAAATCTTTGCATTTCCTTGAAATGTGATATAAACTATCGTAATATCAACATAGTCAAAATTATTGAATTGTGATATTTATGGAACATTTTGTTTTTATCTTCTTCATATCTAACCATAATCTTAGGATCCCATCACATTTTTCTACTGGAATTCATATGATTGTGGATAAAAATTAAATTTCAATCAAACATTTCATCCCCAATCTAAATGGAGATCTGAGTGATCCATTAAAAATGTGTAATACATTATTATTTTTTAAATAATTAATTGGTTCATTTGGATTAAAAAATATCAGTGTTTTTTTATAATAATTATTTCCATTTGAGAATACAGATGACACCTATTGAAGAATTATATAAAACATTTTTTGGCCTCAATATTTTATCTATCAGGTTGGTGAAATAAAGTTGATGGGACCAAAATTTTATGATGAAATGGTTGATAACATTAATTTTATTCGCACACATATTAAGATAATTCATATATGTATGGATTTTTTTATGGATATCAGAGGAATGATCTATAGTTTGATGTAAGTGATAATAATTTTCATAAAGTATTTCAACTAAAAAGTGATATTTTTTGAATAAATATTTATTTTTAGTCCATAGATAATAGTTACATACAATATCATTGGTAATGTTGGATCATTTTCTATCCTAGTGGTATTTCCTTTCATTTTATCACATGTCAGAAATGTTTTTCATGTTTTGATGAAATGAATATTATTTATCGATTTACCTCATTTTCTAATCCATTGGGTAATTAATTTAGAATAAGTTATTTCTTATGAGGAACAACATATTCATATGAATGAATTTTATATAATGTATTGTGGGATAATTTATTTCACTAGTTTATGGTTTTATGGAAAAACCATATGGCTGAAGAATCAAAATGGGAGTATGTATATGGTATTTCTGAGAGGTTTCCCCACATTTCATACATATGAATAAAATTATGTAGATTGAAGATCTATAATGGGGAATAATGTGACAACCCATGTAAAAATATATTTATTTTGTTTTAGATTTAGTATGATTAATATTTTTTTATAAATAAGTAGTAAATAGTTTATCACACAGTTGTATAATATAGTTTTATTTAGAATTTTAATTTCAAAATTAAATAATTTTAAATTGAAAAAAGGTATTTTGTTAATAAAATAATGAATAAAAATATTTATTTGGATACTGTTTTATAAAACTTTCATGAAAATTTACTTTCAGTAGTGAACAATATTGTTTTTATTGAGAATTATATTTTATATTAATGTATTTTTGATTTCAAAATCAATTTTGGATTATTTTTAAAAATAATATATATTTATTTTAAACTAAAAGCATCCAATTATGGTTTTCAATTATTCTAATTTTTAATTTTTTATAAAACACATAATATTTACATGATCCATTTTTGTAACGACCTATATTCCATTTCAAATTTTATATTATATTTTATGTTAACATCATTCAATTCCATGTTTTGAATTTTGAATAATGGATTATATATTTTTATTAATTGGGTCCGTATTTTTATTATAATTGTTTTTTATATTTGGTCAATATGAATAGTAATCATTGTAATTTTTGTTATCATGGCAATGGGTAAAATTTGATGTTTTATTTAAAAATAAAATGTTATGAATTTTAAATTTACCCTAAAAAATTACTTAATTTTATTGTATGATTCCATTTCAATCCTAAAAATTAAATATTTTCTTATATGGAAGTATATACTATTTTATATTAACAATAAATAATATATTATTTTTTAAAAGAAAAGTAAAAAATACCACACTCATGTTTTCAATAACTATAATATTATTAACATGGTGATAATATTATTTTATGTTTAGTTATAATTTTATTTTTTAAATATACATGATTTATCTCCCTCATGGTAATTTATTTTTTATTTTAGTGTAGATATAATTACATAAAAATCGACCACATTAATAATGGAGTAATTATTCAAAAAATAGAAAAATTAAATAAATGATATTAAAAATATTTATAGACACATATTTTTATGAATCAATGTTTTAAAATAAATTTTAATTTTCATATAACATGTTATAATTTGTTTTAATATATTACATTTTAATTCCTTTTATTCCATGATGTAAAAAATAAAATAAAATAAATAGTTCTAAAACATCCAATATCGATATTTTTTGTAAACAATTATTAGTTTAAATAATATAAAAATATAAAAATTATTGGATTTAGTAGAATTGATTTTATACGATTAATAACAATATAAATAGTATAAATATTTCTCTTCTGGACAATTATATATCAAAATTATCTAATAAAGTGTATAATATTTTATCATTTTGTTAATTTCTAGGTATAAAATGAATGGGTTATAAAAGTTGTGTAAACCATGATAACAACAAATACAAAATTTATTGGAAGAGAAGATTACGAAATATGAACATTCTATCTTCAAAATTAGCCTTCTTTGAAAAATTATCAATTGAAAATAAATTTATATTAATTTAATATTTTGAAATATTCTAAGAATATCCCTCCCCTATCATGTAAATTGGAATATATTTTCACCTTTATTTCACAAATCAATAACCATTTGGTGTGGCCAATACATTCCAAAAAAATATCACAGATTCCATACCATAATTATTGATGATTTTTTTTGGTTTCTATACTATCCTTATGGGGGATATGGTGTCCATCATTTGAGTCTTTCCAAATAATAGGTGATGTTTTAACTGATTGATTTAGTTTTATTTATTTCCCATGTTCTATAATTTATTCCATAACCATTCATAATATAACCATTTCCATCGTTATTTTTTGGTTATATAGTTTATTTCACAACATATATCCATATCATCATCTGATTTTTGTGTTTCAAGTGCACCACACCCTTGTGAACATATATAATTAATTTTATATCATTTTCTCTCACATATATTTATAATGATAGAGATAGAAAGTATTTATATATATTATATTTAGTATATACATATCATTCAAAAAATATAACATATAAATTAGATTCTTAAATTTCCATTCATTTTAATATTATAAAGTCATTCATTAATTTGTTTAGACTAACTCCTAAATTAAGAGGTCTCATTAATTTTTTATTTCCACATAAAATATACATTATAATAGTTAAAAAACATATATTTTTATATTTTTATATCATGATAAATCAATAAATATAAAAGTATTCATACCTTATATCTGTAATTGATCATCAGTAAATGGAAACTTTAGTCATGTACACATATAATCTATCATCTATATGATTTTATCATAGTTCACTTTTCATATTGATATATCTTGATTTGTTTTAAAAATATAATTTATTTTTTAAAATGTTAATTATTTCATAATTATTATTCTAAGGATGGATTAAAAATGAAATATTTTAATATATTCATCTTTTCGAAGCCATTTTGGACATATGAAATGAATATCATCAAATCATCTATCATGAAGTCAAATAATTAACTAATGAAATAAAAAATGGCATATGATAAAATATATTGAAAAAACATTACAATCATTCTTATGTTGTTAAATAATTTTGATATTGTTATTATTATTATTAAGGATCTTAATGAAAATATGTTATGATTTGGAATCATGTTAAGTTACATTCATTAATTAAAACATTCCATTTTAATGACTCCCTTAAAACACATTCTATTCCATGTCAAAATTTTAAAACATATTATATTGCACTTTCTATATGGATATCAAAAAAATGAAATATTATTTATATGAAACCTTTTTTCAATGATATCACAAATGTATCATTTTCTCAAATAAAAATATATTATTTATAATATTTAAAAAAAGAATGTTCTATTTTAAATATATTTTATGATTAACTTTTCTCATTGTCATATCCATTATTTGATACTAGGAATCACCTACAAGAATTTTTTTTATTCAATGAGAAACCTTATTTATTTATGTTCTTGAATTTTTAAATATGGGTATTAAAATATAGATATATATATTCATCATTGGTCGAAAAAAAATCATAGGGGTGAAGATATGTTTTTTTGGATAAAATATTATATTTATTTTTTTATGGTTCTTGGGAATTGTTAATAAGGCTGTTTGGTTCCTCTATAAATCCAGTGTTTATGAATTTTTATAACACCAAATTCATTGGGTAAATATATAGATATCACTAATTTTGTTTCTCTTATGAGATCATGAGAATATACTTGATGATTAATCCTAGTAAAATAGTGATGGTTATATAAAGTGTAACTATGATGGTTACTCAAATTATAACCATGATCGTTTTTCAATTTATAATAAGACAGACATGAAAATTATTTCTCACATTACCAACATTATTTATCTTTGATTTAAATGTTTTTTATATAAATATTATTATCTAACTAGGTAATGGAATATATATGTTACATTGTAAGGTGGAAAGGTATTACTTTTGGAAAAATGTTATTTTGCAAGTTTCATGTTTTTTAAGAAACCATGGAATTATTTTCCTCTTCAGTGTATAATGAAATTTAATTTAAAATTATTTAGTCATACAATGTCATTTCTTGGTTATGAAACCAGTTATTTTGAACTAAACTTTTATTTTCATTAAAGAAAACGTTTACTAGTATTCATGGACTTATGGATTCTTCCTTTTATATTATTTCCCTCACTTTTCATTCTATTATTATCCAATTTTTTTTAAAAAAAATTCTTATGGTTTATGGATGTGTAATGGAATGAATGGTGAAAATTTTTATGTCATAAATTATTTTCAAAATAATAAATCATGTTTTAGATTAATTTTATTATATTTCAAAAAATGATATTGAGGCTATGTGTACTTATTATAATATATTGGTTTATTATTTAATAATTAAGAACATTATCTAGAAAGCAATAAACATAAATGATATTTGATAATTAATAAAAATGAAATATAACATAAAGGTAGGAGATTACGCAATTTTTAATTCCATTTTTATACTATTTAGTTTAATTTTTTTTAAAAATAATTTGATTCATATTGAATGAATTAGGGATATTTTTATACATTATGTGTACATTTTGGTGGTTCAATAATAAAAAAATTATATTTAATATTCATTTGATAGAGTACGATATGAACAGGATATTCAGTAAAGAAAAAAAATGAAATTGGGCATATGAAATGGAATGTAATCATGTAGATTATTGTTTACATGTATTAACTATAAAATAATACCTTAACATTAGGAAAATAAACATAAAAACCATTATTCTTTTACGTTCATTTCTAATGAACTTGTGTTGCATACACCTGAAATTGATTTCTGGTTTTTTATTTGTTATTATTCTCATATTTATGTTCGAAATCAATCTCTATAAATCCATATACAATATTTTTATCATAAATGTATTTATTATAACTTCCTACCATTAGTATACTTATCTGAGAGCCCAATTATGTGTTATTCCAGGTAACCATTATCTTTAAAACTATCACAAACTATCATGGTTACCCTAGTACCCCAAAACCAGATCCATCCCGGACATATCGTAAAGAGAATTCATGATTCCCATGGGTTAGAGACTATCACCTCGCATCATAAAACATGAAAGTGGGAGGAACAGTTCTGTAAAAAATATATGAATCACGATAAGAAAGAAAATATGTATTAAAAACTACTCGGGGAATAATGTACCTAATGTCAAAATGGAATTAAATCCAAAAGTACAACAACCCACATAACAAATTAAGGGAAAAAACCATTTTACCTAACAATATAACTCTCCATGACGTTGGTTCAATAACCTAATTCACTGATATGGGATCATTTCCCCTTTCCCAAACCTGGAAGAAGATATTCTGCAAATACCGGACTGCACAAGTAGGGTGTGAGCCAAAAACCCTAGTAGGGTCACACCAAGGATACCCTATCACTGGTTACAAAAATAGATTAACCAAAATAAAGTTTTCAATTTTATAATCAAATGGTTTTCCATATTAAATAATTTTTAAACAAATCATGATACACAATTCTAATTATGAAAAAATAATTTAGGCAATGGATTCACAAGTGATGGAATATTTATAAAATATTGGCCTAAATAAAAAAATTGTATAAAAATGTTTATAAAAATCCAGAAGCAACGTAAATTAATTTTACAACTCTCACATAAATTTATATTTGAAATATAAATAAAAAGATGGAAACATGTTCATCTTCAAAATAGCAATGAAATTTCCCTTCTAGAGGACTCCACACACTCCAAGTGATCATGGAAATATGAGTATACACATTTCCTTCTAACACTAGTCAAATGAATCACTTCACCATCCCATCGGGGATGTGACTTACTAAATATATGTTTTAAAACGTTGTAAAATTTAAGAATGGGCCCAAATAGCTCAAAAACTACCTAAGGATTTCATTTTCACATAAACATTCATAGATGGGAAAATTATTTTAGGACGTCGTAAAATAAAATTCAATTTTATTCCTCCCATTTCAAATTAAAATTTTATTTTTAATATACAATATTAGTTTTAATCACAAATAAACTTCTTTAAAAAGATAAAACCATTGTGATAAAACAAAAAACATTACACATTTAACATAGGTTTGATATCAATTCAAAACTAATTCAATCAATATCAAAACACATTTCCATATTTAGATTCATCAATTTAATTGAATGGGAATCCATGAAATTTTAATTTTAAATTAAAAAATTTAAATCATTAAATTTCTACAAACTCTTCCAAATTCAACGTAATTTGGGGTTATTCCT
Organism: Viscum album; assembly: GCA_963277665.1. Classification (NCBI taxonomy): domain Eukaryota; kingdom Viridiplantae; phylum Streptophyta; class Magnoliopsida; order Santalales; family Viscaceae; genus Viscum; species Viscum album. The sequence goes on from OY728120.1 coordinate 1,456,257,662, forward strand.
AATTTTAAATCCAAAATCATTTCAGATATCCCAATTCACTAGAATCAGTTTTTATCAATTCAGTTGAATGAATGATTGAGAGATTTTATTTAAATAAACTATTGAAATAAAAAATGCAATTCAAGATTAATCAATTTTTCCAAACAGGATAGAATCACCTAACTTTTCCTGAAACTCAACACTTAAAACAACACCCTTCAATATGCACAATGTTGTATAAGTCCTCAAAAACATCATAGAGATGAAATCCAATATCACGGAGCATATTTACATCAATTTTATTATGATCTATTAAAATAAAAAAGGAGGATGAAGAGATAAAGACAATGAACTCGGGAGAATTCTATCCTAGGAATAACACCGCCAATATAATGATGATTGAATACTGAATGAGATGATTTGGAAGGGTTGGAGAGCTTTGAGATTTCCAAAGATAAGGATTTGGGTAGGTAAGAGAGAAACAGGTGATGATCCATAACTGATAGAACAGTTTCACTACCTATTTGAAAATATTAGTCGGGGTATTACATTATGTGTAACACCATTTCACATCATGAAATAGTTAATATTTGAAACCACCAAAAAACATGTCTACTCGAATTAAAAATTGAGCATCTGACCTAAAAACAGATCACCATTTCATTAATGATATATAATGGATCATCATGTTGTATACCCTTCAAATCATGAAGCCTTTCACTACGTACCTCTAGAAACAATAACACATAGTGTATCCCAGTTACATGGCTTGTAACCCTCCAATAGCCTATATAAAAGGCCATTTAAAGCTAATACTCCAAAAAATCTCTAACTTCACTATTATTTTTATCCTCAAAATTATATATAAACCTGACCCATCAAATAAAATATAAAAACCATGACAATGTCAATTCATTATATGTTTGATCTGTAACATAATGTTAAAACTTCCACACAATAAAAACATTCATTCCTTTGAATGCCAATTAAAATCATGCGATGAAAAAAAGATATGGCCACTTCTCTTTCATTAGTGACTTTCATTCCAACCTCTCATGACCACCATAACCATGTTGTCATAGCATTGGAAAAAAATTTATCACTCTATTATGATGTTCCTATCTCATAGAATCAACTATTCAGACTAGGCAGTTAATTAGAGAATGACCAGTTTCATTCTCAAGACCCCTCCATTTAAAAACATTGTCTGGATCAGATAAACTTGTTCAAAGATACGGTACATGGGATATTTTCTGTGTCAACATCAACTATGGTTGAAGTGCTTATTGGTTTGAAACTTTCTCCATATATACAATAACCTCAAATGGTCACAAAAAATGAAGAGGAATCTTGTGTTGTCTCCTTAGCCATTGAAGACACCTATGGGTTGAAATATTATAAGACAACTTGTCACTAACTAAGAACTCCAATGTCCTATAATAATGATCATCATAAGACTTATATCATATTTATTTAGTAAACTAATACAACAAATATTTTCAATAATTATACATTTAATTTCAATGTTTTATATCCCACGATTTTAATTTTATGATAAATTCTCCCAATTATTTATTGGTATTTTGAGCATAATTGGGAAAACAACCCCATTTTAATTTGTATAAGTTTTAAATTATGTTTTTCCTTCAGACATATTATATTTCAATCCTATAAAAATAGTGAAATTATTTATTTTTATGAATTTTTACTTCTTGGGATACATTTCAACCTTCTGGATCCTAAGCATAACACGACTTATGGAAGGTCAAAACGAGCTTACAAGTTGTTTCTTAAAAATTATTCATAGATATGATGATTTCTTTGTGTTAGCCCATATCTCATGATTTGTGGGTCCAAAAACTCTAAATGGCATAGGTTTGTCAAGAAAGAGGTTTTGGAATAACTTTTATGAATATGATTATGCGTTAATAATATTTTGGAACCATCATTAATGTATGATAATCTAGAGGTATTAAATATAGAGAGTCTTACTAGATAGAATAAATTATCCTATTCAAACAAACATAGATTTATATATACAAGGAACATTATTATAAAATATCTATGGTATTAGAAAAATATATTTATGATCAATATTAATGATGGTTGAAATTCATTAATATATCAGTTATTGGAGATTCAATGTGTCATCTCTTGAATGAAAATTAATTCCTATAAAAGGAGGAGGCGTCCCCCTTCCCAAATCATTCATTTCCATTACAATCTATCCAATCGACCACCATTGGGGAGGAGGCCATGGTCCATGATTACTAGTTATGATATATTTATTTTCTTTTTATTTTAATTTTATTTCTTATGTAACACATATTAATTTTTATCATTCAAATTTATATATATTCTTCCACATCTATTTATCTTCAATACTGTATATAATTATACTCTTTCATTCCCATTTCACTGTTACTCTAACCCCAAAAAACAAGGGTCTATCCCAAGGATTGGAGAAAAGGATGTGTGTGGAAATTTCATTTAAAGAGCACTTAAATTTTAATAGTATGTTATGTTTGTGACGAGTAAGAGTGATGTTGACATGTGTGATGATCGTCCACCATGACATGGATTTGAATCTCATATCTATTCTTTTGTTAAATATTTTCCCTCCATTAAACTAGATACAAGATCTTCATATAATGTATTTGAGAAATTTATTGGACTAAATGGTATTAGATATGTCTAGGTCCAAGGAGATCTCACACATTCAATTAAGGTGTTCCGTGAACATTGATTTTATGATATGTAGAAATTATCATTGATAAATTCTTTAGAGATGTAACTAAAACAAATAATTCAATATTAATTCATGAATTAGATATCAAAATTACATTATAAAACATAATCTAATAAAAAAACTGAATGATGGAACCAAAAAACAAAACCATAATGTCCATTTTCACTCATTACTACTCTAATTCTGTTAAGTCATGTCACTTCAATATTTTCTTTAATTTAAATTTCATTAAATTTCTATATTAAATTAAAACAACTAGAAGGATGTAGTTTAACATACTTGGATTAAATGAGTACATAACTATGAAATCTCCAAAACTTACATGACCCTAGAAAATATTTGTGCTAAATTAAGTAAATAGTTTTCTTTTTTCCTTGAACAATGATATGAGTGTTTCAAAATTGGCTTCGTTTTTAGGAATCAAATCAATTATTCAGTTACTTTTTAAATTTAATTATCTTATATATATTTCATTTATTTTTATAAATAATAAATAAAAACAAAAAAAATTATTCCATGATGTTTTCATATTAATGTTCATTCAATTCATGGAACAAAAGATATTATAAGGTGTAGTAATATGTAATTCAAATTGTTGAGGAGTTGGATCTTGTAAAAAATCTCAATGAACTCACTGACCCGAATAAAATGATGAGAAATGTGAAATAAAATGAATTTTCATTTCCTGTACTAACAGAAATGGGTGATAATGAGATAATTATTTTTTAAAGACTAATGAAAAAAATGATGTCCTCATGGTTTTCCCAAATTTCACTAAATAAATCCAAGATGTTGAGGCCCAACCAAAGGACCATCAACAAAATGTACATTATATTAACTACATCCAAGAAGCCCATGATGATCTAGAGTTTATTCATGATTACTATGGCTTTCCTGCTGAGCTATGTGTTAGAGATCAACAAGATCTGTGTATGTTTTGTAATACGTATGAGGTACAACATTATATCCCAGATCCTTAAAATGTATAAGGTCCAATTCCATTGCATGTCACCATTGCCATGGAATTTGTTTAATCCATATGAATTCTATAATTTGAATAAAATATAGTGGATCCGGACTAACACTCTCCATCCATAGAAATCCATCATCAAGAGGCCCTTACCACTAAAGAAGTCATTGAACCAAAAAAATATATGGTAGATGGTCCTTTAAAAAACTCTAACTTTTCACAATTTACTCAATATAATTTGAGTATCAATCCTTATGATTTTGAATTTTCATAGTTGGTCAGTCATTTATTCATATAATAGGTAGAGGATGAAACTGAACATGCACCTATTGAGGAGCAGAAAAATCTCACTAGTTTTATTGAACAAACATTTTAAGATCCCCAAGAATAAGTCCATTTTGTTTAGTCTATAGAATACACGAAGAAAGAAGATTACTTTTATGGTGATTAAATCAACATTTAGACTTCATATTTTAATTCTATTTGAATATATTTACACTTTTACTTCCCATTTAATTATTCTTGTGATACAATATACCATGCGAAACCACTAGATGTTGAATAAGATGATGCATAAGTAGAAGTGAATAAGTATGAGGTTCCATACATTGTATGACCCTAACCCTGTATGTCATACCACATAGATAATGGGGGGATCTTGTGTATTATATGAACATAATTCTCCATGATTATAATAAAGAGCAGCAAGCTGGGAAGAATAACATGTGGTGGTTCAATTCTAAAACAATCCTACAAACAAAAGACTACGGATAACAACTGGTACTAGCCACTGGATTCAGTATAAATATATGTCCCACATGGGGTATTATACTATGTTTTTTTCATTCTATGATTTCTTATAATTTTATTTCTAATCGTATGAATTTATAATTCAAATTTAGTCATAAGAATTCATCCAGAAAGCACCCCACTCCCTCTTAACATTCTACTATTAAATTTAATGATCCTAATTATCAATTGCATAATTTTATTTTTATTTTTTGTATTGTGAAGGAACATGGACACCACAAATAGCTAATGGGGAAAGTGGAATATTCATAATTTAAAAAAGGACTTAACATTAACTGTTTATCTTTTAAAATCCTTCAATTTAATCACAATCATTATTTGAGATTTATTGATAAAAATTACATGCCAATGATTGAAATCATATGTCACATGAATTATCAACGAGACATGAGTTTTATAAGAATCTAATGATTCCATGTTTTGAATATCAATTTTAATTAAATTGAATTATTAAAAAAGGGAATTGAATTAATAATGTTAATCATGGATATTAAAATAAGGACTCATTATTTGATTGAATAATTTGATTTATGTATAAGAAATTTGAAAATAAATTTTCATGAATTGTATTTGTAAAATTATTGTGAATTGATTTTTTATTACTATTAATTCCATTGTTGATCTTTAAAAATCATTTTCCCATTTGAGAGATGATTTCTCGACCATATAGTTTCTATTTATTCTTTAACATATTTATTATGTGATCCTGACATATGTAACTTGTCAAAATTTTTATTGATTTTTTTCATAGATATTGAATGAAAAAAACAAATTTAATGTGAATTAAGAATTTATTAAAGATACCTTACACTTAAATACCACCATTAATTCAGTCCTTCTTTATTCAATGAGAGAAAATGAAAGACTTGCGTAAGATTGAGCCTTGTTTGAGACAATTATTTCTATTCCTAGAATACTCTTAGTATTTTCATGACATTTTTATGTTAATGTGTGTGGCTGAATTGAGTTATTTTAAATCTGATTATTTAAACTATAATGAAGATTTATGGGGGTGATTGATGTGGGAATTTAAAATGGTTATAGAATCATTCATTTTACACTATTACTTAAAAAATCAACATTACTGGACATATGATTTATATCAAGCATTATGAAGTGGTAGATGGGAGGTTTATTATAAATTATAACTTTTGAAAAATTAAAAAGATGGTTCTTTGAAAAAATTCATAAAATTAAAAAATTTATTATAAATGTTGAACAAATATTTCATTATTCTTAAAAAATCATGATAATTGCATTGAGTGTTTAGGGAAGAGGTTGTTTCTACTTTAAGGTGTTAATTTAATTATACTTTTTTATATCATTCATATTACATAAGGGATAAATTTCCTCTGTTTCCTATAATTTGTGAAGAATCAAATCCTACCAACCATAAGCCTCAGAGTCAATCAAACAATTATTAAAACTTCCCAAAAATTTTATGTACCTATTTTCCTTAAAACTTATTTAATGTAGTTCATTTAAAATCATATGTATTAGGAGAATGTTTTCACTAAATTATCATAAAATTACATTAATTTTAACATAATTGATGAGTGAAAAAAATTCAAAAGTGATGTAAATCAAGACTTGGCGTGTTTGATAATAATGAATTGAGAGAATGAATTAATGAAATGATAATATCCATAATTTTTAAAAGGGCTCAAGTAAAATGCATGAATTAATTGTTTCTTTGGAAAATGGGAAATTAAATTCCTATTTTAAAAATATTTTTTGAAATCATATTTTACATTGTCAATTGTTTGATTTTCTTGTTTTGGAAGTTGATTAATTGAAACATTAGTGCCCTCTAATATTCAATGTTGAGATTTTATACTTGAGGAAACATGTGGTTTATTTGTGGGTGGAATTGATAAAAAACATTCAATAATTTACATTTTATTTAAATATTTTATGTTTATAAAAATTTCTATTTTGTGATAAATTGTCATATTTAATTATTTTTTGTTATTTTCAGCTTAATCGAAATAATGGTCCATTATGGATTTTTAACGTTTCAACATATGTTATTATTTTTCCAAAATATTTTTAATGTTCATTAAAATAATTAAACACTTTCATTTTAGGATTCCACACATCATTGGATACATTCCACACTTTTGGACGATAACCTCAATCCACCATATATAATCTCAAAACATTCTCACATGTTGGTTCTTGAAAATTGTATATAGATCTGGATATTGTTGTGGTTGTAACCATATCCAATTTATAAGTGTCCAAAATAATCTATACTGTGGAGGGTTGGTGTGAGATACATTTTGGAACAAAATTTATGAATAATAATACAAGTAAATGTGCCTTTTTAAGGGCCATTAATGCTCGATAATTCATAGGATTGGAATATTGGGAGTCTTATTAGGAAGAATCAATTCTTACAGTAAAATATATATAAATCAAGATACACCGAAAAATTCACTGAACTATAGATAAGTGATGTAAAATACATTTTTGAGCAATTTTCATGGATGTTTGAATGAGTGAATCAGTCATCTGTTGGAGATGAAACCCGTTAATTTCCAAAAAAAATTATGGAATATAAATGTTGGAGAGTTCCTCCTTCGCAAATAATTTAATTTCATTCCAATCCATCCAGTCGACCACCATTAGAGTGGATGCCATGTTTCACGCTGATTATAAATGATTTTATATTCCCATGAAACACATATTAATAATTTATGATCATTTTTCCATATTCATACTTCTATATTTTTCTTTCATCCCTAATCCAAATTCAACTATTTCATTATTATTCCACTATGACCTCTTACCCAAAAAAATGACGGTTTAACCCGAGGATTTTCCCGGGGGTGGTTTGGGGAAATTTCATTTATTCTACACTTAAATTAAAATGTTTATTATGATTTTATGATAAATAGTAGTGTGTACGAGTGTACTGATCATCAACCAAGAAACTAATTTCAAACACATTTCTATTCTATTATTTAATAGTTTCCCTCCCTTATAGTATTTACAAGCTCTTCAATGATTGACGTCAACCATTTAGTGGATTTAATTGTATACAATGTAGATTTTTCCTGGGAGATATCTGACTAATTATCGAGTTGTCTCATCGATTTTCATTATAGGAAGAGGAAAAATTATGATTCTTAATTTCATTCAAGAATTCATACCACGAAAATAAAAAATAGTAATCCATACATTTGATCTTGTACGTGAATTATGAAAGATAATATAGACACTAATAATTTAAATGATGGATCAAAAAAGCCAAACCATAATGGAAATTTTCTTTTTTTTACAAATCTCATTCTGTGATTGAATTTTAGTTTAATCTTTTATTACATTTAAATTTTATTACTACAAAAGATTAAATTAAAAAAAGCTAACAAATCAGGTGAATTTGATTAAATGAGTAAAAAATAAAGAATACTCCTCAAGAGTGATGGCCATGGTCAGTCTGTATGTTACATTTGGAAATCAATTTCTTTTTCCATACCCTATGATATACTTGTGTCATCAACGTTCACTGAAGAATTGACGTAATCTTTGGTATCATCTGTTGCAGAAAAAATTTCCAACTAAGGAACATTAACTAATATTTTTCCAAATATTGTATATTTACAAGAACATATATACTAGGCCTCAAAATTATCCATTCTGATCATGGAATAATATCATTTGTTATATGAAAATTCAACCAGTACCAAATGATCACACCATGCTCCACCAAAGTTTAGAACACATGTAGGATGATATTCACTAGAATCTATATGGATTCCTCTAACAAGGAATCCAACTATGGATGGTAGGTTTTTCTCAAATGGATCTATGAACATATTACCTCCTTATGGATTTTTCAAAATAGATAAGTGAAAATAGGATCCCTATTATAAATTATAACAAATGCAACTCTAGGAAAAAATAAAATCTCATTCACATAGATACTACCCACCTTCTCAAATACAGATGTATCATTGATTGGTATGACATGGGATAACATCGTCATCCATTCGATCACAACCTATATAAAATTATTTTGTCTCTATTTATGTGGTATCTCATCAAAATAGTATATAGATATCTCATCCCACTTCTATATAGGGAATGAATGTTTCTAAAGAAAACCTGAATGTTTTCGGTGTTCATCCTGCACCTTCTGGCACATATAACAATTTGAAAAGAACTCAACTATTCCCCAAATCATACCTTTCCATCAGAACTATCAACACATATCATAAAACATCTTAGTTTTCCCATGGTTAACATTCTAATGTGAAATATGAAAATATCATATTACATCCTTCTATTGTGAAAATGATATAATTAAGTGATCCCTATAGCATAGAAAACCCTATTTGGAGAACGAACACTGTGAATCTGTCTCTCCAATCTAAAGAGAATAACTAATTCTTTAGAATTAATCATCAACATTATGATACTATAATATCATCATGAAAAGAGTATGCCTCAAATAAATGGTAGAAAAATAAAATTCATCCCCTTTCTCCTGAACTCAAATATTTAACTTCGCAAAGAGAGCAATAAAATTACACTTTTCTAGAGATTCTTTCAGTAAATAGGTTGGCTATTGACTAAATAAGGAATCTAAAATTACCTTCCATTTCCTAATGTATTAGAATATATCAATGCTAAAATATATGAGATACTCAACCCAATGCATCTCGTAGAGATTCAAATCATATTGAGAGAAGATATAACACAATCTTTATATAGGTATGAATACATAGTAACCCATTTTTTAAGAATTATGTTTCAATAATACATAAATGCGTTCATAATTGGATAATGTTCAATATAATTGGTTCGATAAGAATTATCATGTGTCCTAATCATATGAGACCCATAAGTCACTACATGATCGCCCTATATAAAAACACAACCCCTACGTAAACAGAATACATTTCACAATACCACATAGCACTACCTGTCCTTTGGATGTTTCAACATTGATGAAGTTTTCAAAAGATGTTTCTTCTAAACGAAATAAATAATTCATTTATCATTCTATGAAAACATCACCCCCTGTTCAATTAGAGTAATCATTATAGAAACCCACATCAGGATGACCTTCAATAACCAATGAAAATATACAGCTAATCCAATGATGCTCCAAACCATAATGACATTACGTCATTTTTTCAAAGTCATAATAGCCATTACCTTCTTAGGATCAACTGATATACCCTGTTGAAACAACACATTCCCAAATAAGTTCATTTCCCTAATCCAAAAATCACAATTTGAATGCTTAGAGTAAAAAATGATTTTTTAGTTGAATCAGAACTATTCCCAATTGATGATGTGGTCATCCTCATTCTTAGAGTAAATTAGTAAGACATGCAAAAAGAATACTATTAAGGAATCATGATTCTCATGTAAAATCATGTTCATCAAATTCCTGAAATATGAAGGAGAATTATATTAACTAATGTGAGTATAAAGTAACTTATTTTAGACTTACCTTCTCTGAAATGTAGTTTTTAGAAAGATAGACTCTTCTATACTCAACTCATGGTTACTAGATAACATGTTGATCTTTGAATACAACTTACACCATTTAAACTAATAAAACATTTCATCAATCTATTATCACTGATAAATTTTCTCTTCCATTACACAATTGATCATTTGATATTCAATAGACAGGTGAAGAGAACCATCTTCTTTCATTGAAAGAAGAACTGGCGATGTCCAAGGTGAAAAACATAGGTGTATAAATCCTTTTGTAAACTTATCATCCAATTAGGACTTGAGCTCTTTAATTTCTACTATAACCATCTGGTAAGTGGGAATAAAATTTAATTGAGTTCCATAAATTAAATAAATTATATGTTTGACCTCCCATACTAGTATGAAACCAGATATGCAAGAAGGAAACATGTTGGGAAACTTAAGAACAAATGGAAGGATATCGAAGATAAATGAATTCCATACAAGAACCCAATAAAATAGTAATATTACTTTCCCCATCTCTATATACTAACTTTTATCCATTCTTGACATTAGGAACCATTATCCATGAAATACAAGAGACACACCTATAGATGTTGAATGGTAGACAATGGTAGAAAATATTTTAGCTGGGGTTGATTTGAAATCTTCCAATCCAACTTCAATATGAAGTCAATATTTTTTATTTATAGGAATAGAATACTCCAATCCTTCTTGACATCTGGCAGAGGGATGAAAAATGTGGGAAAATTGAGATCTCAATCCCTATTTGCGTCATGGGGTATAGTAATATCTATTTAAGAAGAAAAAATCTTCATAGGAGTATTAAGGAGAAAAAAATTTGTGTTGAAATGAATGATTGAGATGAACCAATATCAAATAGAAGAGTACCAAATATAAAGGTTATAGTAATGGTACCTATTATACATTCAAAACCCATGTCCTCTTCATATATAGATTCCTCCACCTTATAAGGTAGATTCATTCAAAATTCCATTAGCTAAAACCATTTTTTACAGGAGGAATATGACTGCCACACAATTTTAGGGGGAGATGATGATAATTTTCCAGGATATGTTGTATAAAATTTATGGTAAAATCTATTTAAGTGTCGTTAATTTCTATATGATCTATAATTCATGGGTGCCTTATTGAAAAACCTATTATAAAGTATTAGATTTCCACAAAAATTTAAAACCCATATACATCATCATGGAACATTACGTGGTCTATAATGACCATGTCGTCAATAAATATAATGAGAATCAAAACACTTCCACTTTCCCTTGGTGGGACAGATGATGCCATAGGAATAAAAAGTAAATCCATTCAACCCTGACATTCCATCCAGGTACATCTCAACCATCATCAACCTATCCAGCACATCATCATAAGTGGAATGATATATCAACAAATGTTAATAATGGATATCTAATCAATTTACCTACTTGAACCATCATACCTACATCCTATCATTATATACAATATTTGTTGAAAACATCACCATCTCTAGAAAAATATTTGAATACTCGGCGAAGATTTTTTTGGGCATTCTATTGCTTGAAAAACTCCACCTACATGGCCAAATCCATTGACTCTGGATATAACTAGTTGGTTAAAATAACATTTATGACCTTTAACTCTATTCCTTCATTTTTCCTTTCTATCACCATCGTGTCCCACCTTTTCCTACTCGGTCCTTCTAGATCAACGGTGGGACACATCACCTTTATCAAGTCTAGTGTCTCCAGGAAGTCAATAAAATGTTATATCCTATCCAATGATTCATAAACATGTTGAAGATCAATAGATCCCTTGAAAATTATTTTCTTCGAGTGATGGAACAATTGAGAATGGTTTTGAAAACCATCCCCCATAGGAACAATAGCTTGAGCCAGAAAATGGACTAGATTTGCTTCGAGACCAAGATCATGAACTATTTTCACAGTCACCCAAACTAGATTTGGGTTCACTAGAGGATTGTCTCACTGTAGTTCAACAATATATTCCTCTTGAATCAAATTCTCACATCGTCTTAGAGGCATGCTTCTACAAAACATCAATAAATAACAAGGAATACATTAGAATAACACTCAAAATAAGCAATAAGGGAAATTGTTTCCAATGGAGGGAAAATGAGATTTTCAATTCACTCTATCAAAATCACAATAGGGAAAAAAACATGAAATAATCTAGAACGAATATTTTCATAACCAACACTAGTGAATTATTGTTAAATGTGGTGAGTTATGCCAAGACAATCATTCAAAACTACCTCCTAAGTCCAGAAATAATTTCTAAAATTCTAATTGACTTCATGAAAAATCTCAACAGCCTCCTCTAATAGTACTTTTTCACAAACCAGCATAGGTACACTGGTAACCTGATAAACGACCCTGCCCTGACATAGAATATTGGTAATTATTGATCCCTATGGGTCGGTGACAAAAACATTGCATCATTCAATAGGAATGTGGGAATGAATTTTCCACCAAACATAGTGGTAACAACACATAAAAGTCTATATGCATTCAAATGTAAATCCATTATGATTAATGTATCAAAAATAAACACTAAATTACACCCCAATGTACTAAAACCCATGTAACCAAAGTGGAAAAATCAACATAAGCCATGAAATACACAACTCACCATAACTAAAGTCCAATAGCTGGATCCACATCGCTGATATTGTTTCTCATTTCTTAACCTAGTGGGATAAAATCATCAATCACTCGAGGACAATAGTAGGATGTGACATAAAAATCCCCATATGACCTCAGTAATTATTCCATAACAAATTCCAAAAATATATTAACAAAGTTATTGCTATCAATTTTATAATATATATGATTTATATTTGAAATCATATTTATCCAAATCATGCTATAGAATTCAAATTGTGGAAAAGTACATTAACAAATGGATTCAAAAGAGTTGGATGGTTTTTAAAATGTTTTGTTAAATAAAAAATTTATATAAAAAATTTATTATATATATTGAAGGAATTTAAATCATTTTTAAAAAATAGAAATAAATTTTTATATCAAATATAAAGAACATGAAAAAAAATTTCATCTAACAAATTAGATTGAACGTTCCCGGTTATAGGAAACCACAATATATAAAGTGATCATTGAAACATGTGTATATGCATGTCCCTCTAACACTATTTAGATGTGACTCATCCACATTCTTTCGGGGATGTGACATGCTACATTTTTGTTTTAGATCATTTTTTATGCTTAGAGTGTATCTAACTAAGGAAATAAATTCTTAAGGAATTCATGTTCTCACAAAAAATAATATATGGGAAATTTAATTTATGAAATATAAAAATAAAACTATATACAATTCCCCCTGTTTCAATTTAAAATTTTAATTTTTCAAATAAAAATGATTATCTAATCAAAATAATTCTTCTTTAACAAGATAAAACCAACGGGTTTCTATGAAAACACATTAATATATTTTAAAAAGTATTAAAAAATTAAATAATAATTTCATAAAATTCACAATAAATTTGTATAATTAATTTTTTTTTGAAATATATTCATTGAAATTTAAAATTTAAAATAATCAATTTAATTATAAAATTTCTAAAATGCACCCAAATTCAATGGAATTGGGTGATTTTCCTAATCATCATGAGAAACCTCTTTCAAATATCACTAATCAATAGGTTTAGGTTTTAAAAAAAATTGGATGAATGTTTGATATATTTACTTTAAATCAACAATTGCCTTAAAAATATTAATACTTTGTTAATAAAATTTTCCCATTTAGACCAGACCACATCCTTTTTCCCAAAACTCAACACTTGAAACAGCACCTATCTGTGAGAATGAAGGTGTATTGGACCTAAAAACACCAACTTGAGAGATGGTACAACATCACGAAGCATAAATCCATCAATTTTAGGATGATCTATTTAAATCCCAATGTAGGTGTAACATCCCAGATATGGGTTCCACCAAAAGGTACCCTGAACCTAGTTTCTCACAAGACCTCAAGATAATATCCCTAAATGCCAAAGGATGTCGACTAGATACAAGGGAAAAGGTGTGATATTGGGGAATCTATATCCTCATTGCTTGATTAAACATAGCCAAAACAAATAGTAGACAATAACAGAAGAAATAATACCAAAAACAAACAACAATAGAAGACTGAATGGAATGTCAACAAAATCCATATCATATATATAATTATGTATGTAATATTAGTAGAAGAATGAAATCAAAAAAGGTAAAAATAATTGAAATACAATGCAATCCAATACAGGGAAACAATAAGTAAACTCCAACAACATCGCACGCCTCGGCTTAGTCCAATGCTCTCCAGGTCCAACAATAATCAAATAACTAATTGAGAAGGTTGCATTCCCTTATATATACATTCGTTAATATAATCTTCATGGGTAAAAAATCAAAACCCAAATATGGTATGAGACGAATTTTGGTTGGAAATAACAATAATATCTTTTCCTATCTGTTACTGAATATATATAGTAGGTAATATGAAAAAATGAAGCAATAAAAAATATATTTCCCAAAATTAAACAATCTGACAATTGTCAATTACATCCATTTATCATTTATTATTCATCAATTGAATCATGTAACAATGGTAACAATCCTAAGATCTATTTCCCCCATGTAAAGTGAAAAATAAGATGTCTCAAAAGGCCAAATAAACAATCAAGTTAGACTGAATCCATGCTTGGGAATTGTCGTTCCAAACATATCCCGATATGTCAATTATTCACAATGAACCTCATGGAAGGATCTCGAGGTCAAACCGCTTTTGTCTAACAACATAAATTAAATTAAATAGTGCATTTTTTGTAATAACTCATGATCACACCCCTTCGGTCCAACATATCATCATGTAATATATAAATGACCTCCTATGAATGATTCCATGGTATAATCCCCTCGGGTCAAATATCTACACAAAAGTTGTCATGGTCTTTTGAAAATAAACTATAAGTCCCACCAATATTCATGTTCTAAGGTTTCCAGGGTCAACTGGAAATCTAAATAGTGCATATCATAAAAAAGTAGCTCATGTAATCTGTTGCTACTACATGGCTAAACATTCACAATGCGTATCATAGGACATTCACAAGATGAAAATCCATCCTAATCAATCATGACCTGGAATAAAACGTATTCCTCAAAGGTAACCTAGAAGAAATGAATGTAAATTATCAATCAAGGGAAATTCACACAAGGGGTGCACCTTTGATAGGGTATTTAACCTTATGCATCAGTTAATACCCTTTATCAATTAAATAACCCATAACATGTAATAAATAGATTAAATTCCAATCCAAGATATACCCAAAATGTTGGAATGTGACACTTTTATCACATATAATACAAATACAAAAAATTAAAGCACACACCACATACCATGATACCATACTATCAATATACTTGAACGTCCTCACTTGAATCAGCCTAGATCAGTGTAGATCTACAAAATTGTGAAGAAAAACCAACCTTTAATAACTCACAGTAGAAGAGGAATTCAGAAGAATGGTTCTATGGGTTTTAAAAACACACCCGTGGGATTCAAACACATTTTACAATGTCTTAATCAGTGCTCAGAGAAAGAATCTAGAGGGTTCCAGATATTTTCTATCAATTTGGAGCACCTATATACGTTATTGGAGAAGAAGAATGTGTTTTTGAATATGAGACGTGACCAACTTTGATATATCCAATAAAAAGAAAACAACACTTCATCTTCATTAATAATAATCATTGTGTAGTATCCTTAACTAGCCCCTGACTTAATCAGGTTTTCCATATCACCAAACCACCAAGAACACAGTTGTTACACAGTCAGTATGTGGAAGATTGTGCCTACTAGGTACCCATCGTGTACATGGATATACAAGTCATTCAGTCAAAAAAATCCCCATTTCATCCTTATTCCTAGAAAACAACCTTAAATCAAGATCCATATCAGAAATTAAGATATAGTTTCTTACAAACATTACCCCTTAATGAAATTCATCCCCGAATTTCATTCTAATGGTTTTGAAGAAGAATCCATGAACAACTATGGACACTGCGATCACACATCAGCCTCCATTCCCCAAGTTTCATCCAACACTCGCCAATTTTTTCATAGGACACATATTAGAGGAACAAATCGACCACAGATAACATTCATTCTATGATCCACAATCCAAAAAGGGTTCTCTTCGAAGGATGTTTCCATCTTCAACTAGACCCTCTCGGGATGAATTACATGAGAGAGGTGTGAAAAGAGACATCGTAGCTGATAAATATGAATGATGTCCTTCATATCATGTTAACTTTTGGTGTAACTGAAAATGATATGAAATCATAATGACTAACTACAAAACCTCAAATGACCTAATGTATCTCTAGAAAAACTTCTCCAACCTCATAATTCTCATGTGTCCTGACCTCGGTCTCACAGGCCAGAAAACGTGATCTCAGACATCGAACTCCAGAGGCCATCTCTATTGACCATCATAAGATATCTAGAAAGGCTATGTAGTAGAAATCAAAATTTGAATCAACTCTACCTCCTCATTTTTCTCATTCACATGATTTGGTTTCATCATATATGCCTCTCTTTCCAACATCCAATATACGGGTGATCAGCATGATCTACCATACAAATCCACATAAGGTTGCATGAAAATAATTTCCAACAAACTATTATTGTATGAAAAATACACCATGTGTATGTGTCTCTCCCAAGGTCCTGCTAAATTTAGAACACAGTATCAATTCATATCCTCCAATTCCTAAATCGTGTGCTCAGATAGGTCATCTGTCTTGAGATGGTATGTAATACTCAGAAGTACCAACTCCCCAAAACCCATCTGTTGTCCCTATTAGACATGAGAAGTAAAACAAACGTCCCTATCTAAAATAATTGTGAGAGAAACCCCATGCAATCATATTGTCCCTTAGATATACAACCTTACAAGCTCATAATCACATATGGTTTCTTTAATTTCATTAATTGTTCAAACTTCACGAGTCTTTCAACAACAACAAATACAACATCATTTCATTGAGGTATCATTGGTGAACCCATCATGTAATCCTTCAACTCATCATTCCAGTTCTAATCAGGAATAGGTTACTTCTTTAATTTCCCTATCTATCATGGATTCTTCTCCTTCACCTATTGATAGGTGGAACATCTCATAACTAGACCAAATACATCCCTCCTCATGCTTTCCTACCTATGATGATGATATTGTTATTGATTCCACTTCGTGAATATAGGATGAACATCTTATTCTACGGCCTGAGAATCTCGAAACATTTACTCAGGTATGTCTGCCGACACCCATACACGCCCATGAAAATGCTAAAACACAACATCACCAATGGTCCACCTAGGAGTAGGTTCATCTCCTAAAAATAATCTCTTATAGTATTTGGCCTTCATCATCAGATAGCTTATTAATTCTCACATGATCCAAAAGTGTAGAGGTAACAGATATAGAATAAAGAAATGTCTACCCATGTTTGTTGTGAACCTCCAAATGGATCTTAGAGAATTGATCTATAATCTGTCCCTCACTGCTAGCCTTTTGAACATCTTTTATTCAAGTCATCCAACTCAACGTGTCAAGTACTATGTTGATATTCCCAGATGTTTAGGCATTCTCAAAGTCAATATACTGAAGGTACCCAACCCACCTTCACTATCTCAAATTGAAAACTAATTGAGTAAAAGTATACTTGAGGATTTTTTGTTCTGTGTACACCACAAAATGATCTCCCAAAATATAATGTCTCCTACAATTAAAATCACGCACAACTATAGCTGACGCGAGATTGGGTGTAGGGTAGTTCCTATCATGCGGCCCCAACAACCGAGCCCCATACACAATAACTCCTTCCGCTTGAATAAGCACTACACCCAGTCTGATACCTGATGTGATGTAGTAAATGGTTTAACTCATACCCATTTCTAAATAAATCATTTTTTGTGAGGAAGTCAATCTACCATTTATCTCCTGAAAGGTTGAAACATAGGAATCTGTCCACAAGTACATCACACCCATCTTTGATAGACCCGTCAATGGAGTTTCTAAATGTGAAAATTCCAAAATAAAGCATCAGTAGTAACCATCCATCCCTAGAAAACTTCATACCGCATAGATGATCTTTATATGATTCTAGGAAACTACCACTCTCACTTTCTCTTGGTGTACTGATACTCTTGTCTTGGATATGACCAGACCCATGAAATAAATATGCTCTATCTAAAAGTGGCACTTTGAGGGCATAATATATATCTAATGCTCTATCAGTGTACTCAACACAATATCAAGATTGATGGAATGTTCATGTCGAGTGTGAGATTAGACCAAGATATCATACATTAAGACTACTAGATAATAATCCATGATAGGGTGGGACACTTAGTTAATCAGTTCCATGAAAACTACTGGCTCATTAGTGATACCGAACACTATAACCAAATACATGTATAGAACATACTTCCTCAGAACAGATATAAGAGTTATATATGATCGTATCACACACAAATGAAGATAATATGATCTCAATTCAAATGTAAATAATACCAAGGATCCTCAAAGATGTTCAAAGAGGTCATCAATTCAAGTCAAGGGATATCGGTTCTTGATCATCAACTTGTTTAACTTCTGATAATCCACAAAATGTCAGAGGGTATCGTCCACCTTATTCTCCCAAAAGATCTGCAAAACCCATGGAGATGTATTGGATGGGATGAATCCCTTTCCATACTACTCCTCTAACTACTTATTGCGCTCCTGTAATTCTAGTGTAGCTATCCTATATAGAGTAATGGACACTGGTGCCACTCCTAGAACAATATCAATAGAGAAATATACCTCTTGCTCTGGATGTAAACCTGAAAATTCATTTAGAAAGATATATTTGAAATAATGCACCACTGGAAGAATGTTCATATGTGATGACCCATGTTCATCCAGATATAAACATGCAATATGATATAGAATTCCTCCTAACCCATGATGCACGTGTCTAAATCTGCTCACTTGGACATCCCATTCACCCTTGAGTATAAAACAGCTCCCCTCAACTGATGTTAAACTCACCCTTCATAAATAGTAGTGAACAACATCATGAATGGATACTAACCATTCCATTCCACAAATGACATGAAAGACAACCATTTCTAAGACATAGAGGCCCCATATGATGTGACTCCCGCCAATCGTAGGAGGAAAATCCTTGAACGTAACTACATAAGACATCCTAATCTCAAACAAAGTGGATAACTTCATGAAATCATTAGATGTGTAGATACAGATCCCAATAATATTTAGAATGGAAATAGATATAAAACTATGAAATTTCCCTGTATCAAAAAGGGAAGAAGATAAAAATGAGTAAATTAGAATCGTACATCTAAATGTAGAGGTTCCAGGACCATTATATTGATGGGTCTTCATGATTGAAGATTTTTGACATGTACAATGGCCCTACAACCCTTCATGGACACCGTGAGATAATTCATCCTACTTTCACAAAAAAACAGGTTTTTGGCTACCACGACAACATCCACCTATATGTCCTGAACATCCCGAGGAAGTACAGTTCTTAGAATAGTAAGGAAATATTGACTCCGCTCATGTACATGGAGCCTTAACATTTCCCCTCTCACTAGATGCTGGTGAGAACAACCAAAAATATAAAGGATTATATCCCAAATATCCACATTATCATCACACAAATGGGTCTCTCGGTCACTGTGATCTCGTGTGCCCACTCTTCCCAAAATTGTTTCACCACACCTGGCTACCAGATGATATATCCATGCGAATAGAATCCCCATATGAAGTCTTCCTACGACGCTTCCTGGTATCATTTGAAAGGGTACTAGTACGGGATGCAGAATTTCCCATGCTCGCAACTCCAAAATCCATCATATTACACTCGGAAACTTGTGTGTAGTTTACTATTTTTGTCACTAATGTCATCCAGAAGACATTTACCTAGGATCATATTTTATACCTAAGAACAACCTAAAATATCCTAGCCAGTGATAACTCATCACCCCCAAAATAGGTATGATGTGCTTGTGCTCTGTAAAGCGAGAAGAGTAATTCGTCACTCAATGAGCACCCTCCTCCAAATGCATGATCTCTCTGGATCATCTGGGACTCAACCTCTCAGAGTAGAAGTTATCATATAAGGTCCTCAAAAACTCATCCCAAACAATATCCTGATGACATCAAGCCTATGGAAAAACATCCCACCATATTTTGGGTGAATATCGTAGCATGTAGGTTTTGAGATTCACCCTTCTTTCAGGAGGAGTCTCCCTATACCCAAAGATAGAAATCCAAGAATCCAACCATGAAACTACAACATGTGGTCCTCCATTCCCAGAATAAGTGGGATGATGTTGCTATGGGATCACCCACATCAACTAAAACATAGTCGGGGAAGGATGTGGTGCTCCCTAAAAATTCATTATCATACTCAAATCATTTAGGAATCAAGGATTCAACACCTTCTTCCAGTATAACATCTGATGTGAAGACGAGAATGACATGAGAATCTAATTGTAGTCCTTGATCTACAATTTCTATTGTCTGATCATCACCCAGCACCTGGAGTACAACCAGAGGTTGCCTTGGTGGAAAGATTATGCATGGGAAGGCACACTCCTCAGTACACGATTAACAAAAAATAAAACTCATAAGTGAATGAATGGAATATGTGAAGGAAAGAAATAATTTTTTTCAAATGAGGGATACCGAGCATGTAAAAACACAACACGACTTGTTACTTAAGCCATAAAATTGGCATGTAACCATATCATCCTAGTCATGTAACACCCCTCACACATGGTGTGTTCCTCCTAAGACACTATGTCTTCATGAATATATTATATTTCCCATGTACTTCTACATGGCTAGAATTACATGGTTATATTGGTGTAGCACTACACCACCAACAAACATGATATACGACCTATACAACAATAGACCCATCCACCCCTGTTGATAGTCACATGGTCAGATACACGGTTGACTACATCAAATATTTTACTCCCAATACACAGTATATTCTACAAAAATTTCACCAACCCCATGTCTGTACTCACATTGTCAGTAACATGGTCCAAATTTACATGGAAAGTACATATGGTACCTGATATGTAACTAAGAAAAGTCATTTCTTCCATAAATGATGAACACATGGTATGTGTTCACTACATCACACACCATGTTATTTTGGTTTTCCAGAAAATAAGCCACTAAATGTTCTCCAAAAACTCAAAAATATTAAAATTTGGACAAGGCATGCCATGTTTCGATCCATGATAGCACATACTCCCCACAATTCAATGTTTGGAATCATTATTCCTATCATATCATTCCATAATAAAATTAAAGATCCAATATGATCCACCAAATTCAAATCCAAGAGGGCCCATAACACCATAGGGACCAAATCTTGCATCCATAAAAAATGAAACGTTATATTAACCAATACACTATCAATATAGAATGTAATTTTTCAGGGAATCTATCACAACAATGTGCATATCTAGCACTACATCTGTGACAACTACACGAATCAGTAATTCACCCTATATGGAATGACAAGAATGCCTGACATGTGATCCCTAATAGGTTCTTATAAGATGAATGATATGGAATAACTTCATCTCATATGGTTTAAATAAAAATAGAGCCACAATGATATCAATAATAAACACACAAAAATAGTGAATCACCCAAATGTGAAATCAAATTATCAACAACAATTGAAAAACAAGAAAAATTACAATATTCATGGTAACATGGATTTTCCATATACACAGGATAGCTACTGTCAAGAAAATCATGTTACCTATAACATATTCCTTTTTATCCAAGTCTATTGGTTCGAAATATTAAGTCATTGAAGGAACGAAATTTCCTCTTATACCACTTTATAACATCTCGGATCCTGGTGTAACCCAAAGGTTCCCCAAACCCAGTTGGTCACAGGACCTCAAGTACAATTCCCTTAGTGCCAGAGGCTGATGACTAAAAACGAGGGCCAAAATGAGATATTTGGGAAACTATGACCTCATTAGATGAATATAAAAATAGAAACAAATAGTATACAATAACAGAGGAAATAATACAAAAAAGGAATAACATCGAAAGACTAAAATTAAATTCAATAGAATCCATATCATATATATATTGATGCATGTCAAATGTCTCCAGGAAAGAAGCCAAAACATGTCACAATGTTGGAAATACAATAAAATCCAATACATTGAAACAATAAGTACACTCCAATTGCATCGCAAGCATCAAAATGATCCCATTCTTTATAAATCAAACATGAATCATGTTCCTGATAAATAAGGGAACTTTTCCTTTTAGATACCTATAATCAAATAATCTTTTTCGGTCTAAAAACATGACCAAAACAGGGTTTGAGACAAATATTTGTGGAAAACAACAATAATATCTACTCTTTTATACCTGTGAATATATATATATATAACATTTAATATGAAAAAAATGATTCAATAAACTTGGAATTTCCCAAAAGTAAACAATCCTACTGTTTTCAATTATATTCATTTAACATTTCTCATTTATCAATTGAATCATATACCCCTATGATATAGTCTATTCTCTATATCAGTAGTGTAAAGTGGAAAATCCAACGTCTCAGAATACCATCTAAGCAACAATGTAATACCAAATACATGTTTAGGCTTTGGCTTTGAAGACACAACACCATAATTCAATTATTCACAAAGACACAGTGGGAAATCTCTCATGGTCTAACCCCTTTGGTCTAGTAGTATAAATTCATTTATATAATGACAATTTGGGAAATCTCTCTTGGTCAAACCCTATTAATCAAACATAAAATAATGAAAAATATTAATGATCATCTGGGAAATATCTGACAGTCTTATCCCCTTGGGTCAAATATCTACACCAATGCTCTCACAGTCATGTGCAAATAAACATGATGTCCCATTAGTATTTCTGGTCTAAGACTCTCATGGTCTGTTGGAAAAAAATTCTGGAATAACCCATATTATACCTTGTCCATGTTTTTCATTTCCCAATGGAAAAATAAATAGTGGATATCATATCAAATTAGCTCATGTAATCTATAACTAATACATGGAAAAATATTCTCATTTCATATTACATGTTATTCACTTGATAAAACTCCATCCAAATCAAACAAGGCATGAACAACAAGGTACACCGCAAAGGAAGCCTAGACCAAATGCCGGTAAATAATCAAACAATGGAAGGCACCTAAGGGGTGTCCGATAGACATAGTGTCCAAACATATGCATAAGAAACAACCCTTTATCAATCAAACAATACATAACATGTAATAAGATGGTTATAATAAAAATCAATCAATACCCAAATTATGGGAATGTGGCTCTATTAGTATATATAATTGAAACATGAAAAAAGATAGGAACAAACCACCTACCACGATGTCGTATGATCGATATACTTGAACATCGACCCTTCAATCAACCTAGATCAGTGTAGATATAAAGGATATTGAAAACACCCAACCATTAATGCCTCACAAGAGAGGAGGATTCAGGATGAATTGATCTACGAGTTTTGAGGACTCACTACCAGGATTCTAATGGACCTTATGGTGTCTCAATTTTAGGTTAAACGGAGAATTGGGAGGGTTTCAGAGTTGTTCTCTCATTCTAGAGCACTCCAGTATGAAACCTGAGAATAAAAATGTGTTTATAGATATGATACATGACCCATCGTTGATATATAAAATATAAATAAAACTAAAAAACATGGTCTATAACGCTGCATTCCATGTTTTATCATTAACCCGAGTTTTACTTAAGTAGGTCTGCCTGCCCACCACATGGCCTATTACTTGGCTATTACAGTTAGAACAAAGTAGTGTGTCACTTCTTGGTATAAAACTTGTACATGGAAGTACCCAGAGTGTAAAACAAAAATACCAATTTCATCAATATTCCTAGAAACAACCTGAAATCAAGATCCATACTTGAAAAGAATATCCTGGTTCTTATTGGAGGAGAAAGAGAGAATGATAAAAAAACATGGGATAAAACTTGCCTGAGAATCACAGTGATAACTAAATAATGATCAAACATAGAAATAAAGGATCCAGAAGGGTCAGAGAGCTTCATGATTTCTCGTGAAAGTATATGGTTCATGAGGAGGAAAATTGAATAGTAGAAAAAATTAATTGATCATATGCACAACCTATTTTAAAAATATAGTCTTGGTATCACACAATGTGTAACCCCATTTCACATCATGAAATAGTTAATATCTGAAACTATAGAAAAATGTTTTCTTATAATTAAAATGATTTTTTATAATATGAAAATAAATTTTTATTCATTTAAGACATGTAAAGGATCTTCATAATGTGAAACCTTTCACAATATGTCTCTAGAAACCATTACACATCATATAAACTAGTTACATGTCATATTACCCTTTGAAAGTGTACATAAAAGGCCGGTTACGGGTGAGAGTCCAAAATATATATGACATCATGATAATAGGAATCCCACTAACTCATTTTCACCCATATATAGTCAATAAAAAGGTAAATACATGAAAATGTTAGGGATGAACCTATGAGATCATTAACGGGATGTTACACCACATACAATTTTCAAAGGATGATTTTTACCCAATTGTACAATTTGATCCTAAAAAATGTCATTTTCAAAAATTAACAATTTAATGACCATGAAAAATTGTGAGGGTGAAATTTAATTAATGGTGGCATAATGTAACCCCATGATATTTCATAATATATTTCTCTCTAAATAAATTTAATTTTTTGATGACATATGTAATACAGAACACTGAGTTTTACAAAACCCTGATCAAATATTGAAATATTATAATTTTAACTTTAACTTTAAAATATATAATTGAATTTTTGTATATGAATATTAATAAAAACATTTAATGAAATACACATTTGTTTAATATGAATCAATTATACTTTTATTGAAGCATTTACATTCTTTGAAAATACAATTTACCTCAAATGTAGTTTCTATATATTCTTTTAAACAATGGATGTAATAAATTTATATATTTTTTATATATTTTATTTTATAGAATTAAAATAAATTATTAAAAGATATAAAAATTTAATTAGGATGATTTTTTTTTGATTTTATTGAAATGATTTTTTTTAAAATGAAATTGAAAAATAATTGATTAATCAAATACTATCATTATTCCGATTAAAACTTTTATTTTAAATGTCACATTATATATTTAATTTTTTATTTAAGTGAAATTTTTATAAATTTACATGTAATAATATTATTACTTTTATTTGAATCGTTGATATTAATTATTTCATATATGATTATTTTTATGCACAATACACAGTTTTTTATAGATGTTATCAACTACATATTGTGTATTCATTATAATTATTTAATGTAACACATAATAATGATAATTTTTTTTTAAATTTATAGACTACAGATATATTTTTAAAAATTATAATTTATATAATAATTATTTCCTATAATAGTGTTTTTATAAGATCATCTTTGGCTTGAAAAATAAATTTCCCAAAAAAATAATTTTCCTTTTTTATTATTGGTTTAATATTAAATTATCTTGCTTAGGTTCTATGAATTAAAAATTTCAAAATTAATTCTCTTTTATGAATCAATATTGATATATTTTTTTACCTATTGTATTTTCTCCAATTCAAATATTATGCATGGTAAAATTTATGTTATCTGTAATGGGTGACTCAGGTTAACATAAGATAAATCTAAATATTAAGGCCAGAATTATATATATTAATTATTATTTGATGAACGTAAATATAAACATGAAAATATTTTCTATGTATAATTTTTTTATGGATTCATCTCCCTAAAAATGAACACTATACTATTTAATACAAAAAATTCAAAATATCACTGTCTACCTTTCAAATATCTCATATTTTCTATCATTGAAAAAAAGAAAGTATATAAAGAATAACAATTTAATATTTTAAAACATTGAATTTAGTATCATGATGTTAAATTTTGTATGACTTTTGTAGGTATAAAATTAAATTAAATTTTAATGAAACGAAGGAACACAATTTCATCAATAAATAAAAAAATAAAAAAATAAAATTTTTAAAAAATAAATGAAGTGTAATTTGTGATAGTCATATTTTACAAATAATTTTTTATACGAATATAATTTTTTAATTGAATATATTTTAAATATGTCTTTATCATAGTGAATTTAATGTTATATTAGATGAATAGTTCCAAAATTGATGTTTTGGAAATTTTATAATAATAAATATTATTAAAATGATTTAAAATTAATAAAACTATTATACATCACCATATTAATTAAATAATATTTAAATGTTAAGAATTGGTCAATTATGAGTCACATTTCTAATTTTGGTAACATACATAACTCATTCGTAGTGGAATAGATGTTACCACTATAATGGTTAAAATATGTTAACTTGTAGTTATACTAAAAAATAAGCTTCAAAACACAATTTATACATTTAAAATTTCTTTTTTAAAAGGTATTTGAACCAATTAAAAAATTATAATCTAATTTAGTGAAATTTTTATTCATTTAGAAATGAAATAGACTTATATATTTTAATATTTTAATAAATTCCAATTGTGTTCTTTTTCACCCTTATAGAAAGGAACCACATCTTTATCTTATTTTCAATACATTGAGGCTTATAGATCTACCAAAAAAATTAAAAATTCCTATTAAAAATCATTAAAAACATTATATAAATTTTTTATTATCGCAAACTATCCCCCGGGGCCCATGCCGTGACTACCACATACCTGCCTTCCGTAGGCTAGGGGTTGGCGACTAGAACCAAAAGGTGTATTCCCTATAACCAGGAAAGAATTTCCTTCATAACCAGTAAACAAACGCATCCAACAGAACAAGATATGAACAAAAGTCAACTGTCTAGTAAAAAGAGTGCTGAATGTAAAATGGGGACAGAATGCAAGCCCAACAGTAAAATTACAAGTACAACTGAAATACAAAACAACTGAAGAAGAAGCAAGGCATCTATTGGGTTGTTCTCCGAGGTTCCTACCTGAAGTGTAGGTACAAATCGCCACCTCAACACCCCACGACTGCACGTCCCCTCTGAGTATCATCACACCATATGGTCCACCGTAGGACCCCATCTAGCCCTGGTACCCTTAGCCTCGATCTTCATTGTCTGTCATCCGCACCAAACACAATAAGGTGCGGGCATATCTTGTGTAGTGGTGAGTATAATGATACACAGTAGAGACCCTGAGACCCTTAAGGTCTCAAAAAATCTACCATGGATAAACCAAAAGGCATGAAATCAACTGAAAACCCTACTTAGGTATATTCCCAAACGTATATCTAAGTTATCAGGTATACCAATCTCAATCATGAGGAAAACATAGAGTCCAACTCAAATCCAAAAGCTCAAAAATTCCACAAAGGAAGGAATACCATGAAGATAAGTACCCCACAGGTACGCCACATAGTAGAATACCACAATGGTATTACTACAATGGAACATAACACATAGGTATGAACTCAACTCACACCAGTTATAACTTAAGTATAATATTATATATGGTCAGATATAACTACTAATTCATCTTACTCTGTTAAGAATCAGACCCATGATGGATCCTTATGTTTTGACCCACACAGGATCACTCAGTCCTGACCCGCATAGGATCCCTCATTACTGACCCACACATCATTTCTAGGAACTGACCCACACAGGATCACTCAGTGCTAACCCACATAGGATCGCTTAGTGCTCACCCATATAAGATTTTTCAGTGCTGACCCACACAGGATTGCTCTACATTCTTCACGTGACAGCCAACAACTGGGATCTCGTAGTAAGCTTGCTTGTCTCTAGGAGAGTCCACTCCTCATTCCACTGGTCAATAATCCAACTACCATGATGTCTAACAAAAAATTATCCCAAAGGACCACCACGCCATAGGGGTCTCAACGTAGTAGATGGTGCGTCAATCGGGTGCATGGTCTGTATGTTGTTAACATTTTCGTCCCGAGGGCCTCGTTGGATTCATCCTCGATCCAACCCGACCATCCCCAACATTATCCAAAACTCCAATGGGGTATAATTAAGGGAATATCTCGATCCAATGTTTATAGTTCCATTTATTGTTTGTCAAACGTATGCCCGGTGCCAAAGTAATGGCCAAAACAACGGAAAAGGGTCAACGTGGGTCAGGGTCCGATCCGACCTGGTCGGACCAACCCATACCGACACCACCTGGGCTGAACCGGTTTGGGTCCACCAGGCCCGACCTACTAGGTTCGGCCCGACCCACACTAGGTGTCCCGACCTGGGGGGAGCGGGGCGGCACGAGGTAGCACGGGGTGGTGCGGGGGCTCACGAGGCTAGGGAGTCTGTGAGGCGACCAATGATGGTACCGCTGGCCACAAGACTACACAGGGCCACAGATGGCCATAAGGGGGCCACAAATGTCACAGGTGGAACCAGGGTCATGGAGGGCCATGGTATGAAGAGCCCGCATGGCGGCGGGGGCCGAGGGCGGTGAGGCCGCTGGGCGGCGAAGGCCACGTGCGCCGGGGCCATAGGGTGGCGGCAGTGGCAATGTCGTGGGGCGGCGGTCCACCATTGCCGGTCGTGTAGTGCGGTCGCATGCCGGTCCTTCGCTGGTGGCCGGCTTGATCAGTCGCCCTCTATTTTTTTCCTACTTCACGACGAATGGTTTTTCCCAATGCCATTCTCGTACCCCAACGAGTTTGGTTGTCTTACTCCTCCATTACGATGAACAAAAAAAAATTATCAAGGGAATTGTAGAGAGTTCAGTCCATGTATGGTTGGCCCACACCCTCCGCATTAGAGCGATGTCAAGTGACTATAATATCTTCCATATTTACGAGGAACCATCATGAATGGGTAAGGGGAAGAAATACAAACAACCACCCTGCCTTGATTGCTTGCTAACATTGGAAGGGGTGAAGTCATTGATGTCAGTGTTTCCCCGATTGTCGGTTTGATCATTGTTAGTGATCTTTTGATGGATTTCTTTATTGGAGAAATATTCATCGAAGGAGAGGAGTTCTTCATTGGATAATGTTTCTCCATCATTCTCCCCAATCTTATACCTTGTCCAATTAATGCTCTCAAATGAATAGCCAACCAAAATAAAAAGGTTTTTTCCATTTTTAAATTATTGTTACAGAACATGTTTCCAACATTAATCAATTTATGAGGCATAAATAATTAATTGTAGGAAGTTCATGGGTTAACTCTACATTAATGAGGGAGTTCAAGGGGTTTCTCCAAATAAGAGGTGGGTTTAAGGGGTTTCTCCCATTAATAGGGGAGTTCAAGGGGTTTTTAGTCTCGGGTGGTCCCCACCACCATAACCCATGTGGGAGGTTTTAGTTCATGTGGTCCCCACCATTAAACTATATACATGGAGGTTTCAAGAAAACGGAAAATAAAATAAAAGTGTATTTTGTTTTATTTCCATTTCCACTAAAATCCCAAATTCAATCCTTCACCCTCAACCTACTACAGTTGAGGTGAATGACCCCATAAGTGAATATCGTTGCAGTGAGTTCAACGGTGCCCTCAGATTTCAATTCTGAGAAATGGTTCAAAAGTTACAAAAACCTGCTCGCACATTTACAGAACATACCAGAAAAAAAAAATTTATAAATTCATTTCGAACACACCGGGACTCCGAATCACGAGCTGTTAGTTTTTGGGGACTCATAAAATTCCCCTTTAAATAAAAAAAATAATGGAAATTCTGGGTCTTTACATTCGCCCCATCTCAGGGCATTGCATCCCCGTAAGACACAACTCAATCTAAGGGGACAACATCGGGTCTTGAGCACGATTTGAGCCTCCCTCTCCCATATGCTCAACAGGAGGTTCTCATGAAGCCAAAAAACACACACCATAGGTATCGACCACCCACTAAAGACACGATCACATCCATCCTCAATCTCTACAAAAACCTCCATAAAATTTTCCCCATCATCGACATCCATCTCATCGCGTTTGATGATGTGATAAAGGTCGGGCAGGTATCTCCTCAGCTGGGATACATGGAAGATATCATGCACCTAGTGCAACTAAGGTGTATGTGCTAAGAAGAAAGCCACCTCACCAACTATATTGAGGACCTGAAAGGGTCCAATGAACCTCAGAGATGACTTGCTACCTCGGCCAAATCTCTACAAACGTCATCGAGGTGAGACTTGAAGAAGGATGTGGTCACCATCATCAAACTCCCGAGGTATCAGTCTCTTGTCTTCATATGAATTATGCCTACTCTGTGCAATATTCATCCTATTCTGGATGATCTGCAACTTCTATGTGGTAGCCTATACCATCTCTGGTCCCACTAATGATGAATCCCCTAGGCTAGTCCAACACTAGGGTGATCTGCAAGGTTTCCTGTACAACACCTCAAAAGGTGAAATCCCAATGGAGGAGTGATAGTTTTTGTTATATGAAACATCCAACAAGGGAAAGTGATCCTCCAAGCTACGACCAATGTCAAGGACGCAAGCAAGTACCGCCTCAATCTTCACCGGATCAACTACAACTCTAGCCTCTGAGATGACGTCTCCCAGAAAGTGAACCTCTCATATCTAAAAATACCACTTCGAGAGATTGCTATAAATCTGGTGTAATTGGAGTGTGTCCAGTACTACCTGAAAATGATTGGCATGCTTCTTCTCAGTAGTCAAGAAGATCAAAATGTTGTCAATGGAGACTACTAAAAAGTGATCAAGGTATGGATGAAAGATCTTGTTCAGGAGACCCATGAACACGGCTGGAGTGTTGGTTATGCCAAATGGGATATCCAAAACATGTAGTGGTTGTACGAACATCTAAAATCCGTCTTATGCACATCCTCATCCCATACTCTAAGCTGGTGATAGCATGATCTGAGGTCTTTCTTCGAGAACCCCCGTGCTCCCTTTTTCTGATAAAAGAGGTCGTCAATCCATAGATGTGGGTAATTGTTCTTCATGGTCACCTGGTTCAAGAGCCGATAGTAATCACACAGCCTCAAGCTCCCATCCACCTTCTTGGAGAAAAAATCAGGGCTGCCTATGTAGAAACAGTGGGCCATATGAATCCCTTCCCTTTCAAGTCCTCTGACTATACCGACAGCTCACGAAGCTCAAAGGGATCCATCTGATACCAAGGGGTAGATATCGCTGTCGTATCGGGTTACAATTTAATATAAAATTCCACCAATCTATGTGCATGTAGACCCAGAACATCATCAGTGGATACATCCGTGTACTGGTCCACCACTACAAGATAACCCAGACTCTCCACAGTAACTGCTCCGAGGGTAAGGCAAGACAATTGATGAGTGATCAACTACACACTTCTCTAGGTAAGTCCATCATGTACTGCAAATGATTTCTTATTCCTGGTGAAGGTAAACCTAGTACCATTCATGTGGACAGTCCATGATTTTCACCTAATACTATCAGTCTGCTCATGGACTATTAATAACTAGTCCATACCGAAGATGATGTCGCAAGGCCTTGACGCTGAAACTAGGAGATCCTAGCCGAAGATCTTGTCTCCTAGAGTAATCTGACACTACCAGCACCAGTGCATAATAGTCGAATCTGATCCCATAAGAGTCTCTAGCCGTATGGATCGAGCTAATGACTCTGTTAAAATTTCTGAGCTCCTAATGAAGGATGTGGAAATAAATGAATGACTGGAACCTGTGCCTTTAAGTACTGCAGCTACGGTGGAGTAGACACAAATCGTACCACGTATCATCTCCGTAGCACAATGATCACATGACTCAACTGCCTGGAGCTGAGCTCATTCCAATCCTCCTGGTCATTGTGGTCGGGGTGGACCACTAGGTGGTGGTGGAGGTAACATAATGAATCGTCTCCCACCACTAGCTGCATGGCCAGCTCCTCTACCACGTCTTCTTGCTCCCAGTAGACCTCCTCTGTCAAATATCTATCTCTTACTAGGAAGTCCTTCAACCGTTTTCCGATCATCCTTATGGTGGGTCTGAGAGCCGCGAGCCACGTGACCCTGCCCACCGCATGCATAACACTGCCCTCTCCTGGCATGACTGGATCCACCTCAGGTTCCAAACACAACCCACACTAAATCCTATGGTCATCCAGTTGTACTTCCAGTCCTTTTAGACCTCTGTGTCATGTATTTTCTACCAGTTGTAGAAGACTCCACTATGTGATGACTGGTAGTGGGTCTCGCTGCTGGTCACTCCTTATCTAGGAAAATCTCCACTAAAAGGGATCTCTCTAACACCCATTCCTGCATCAAGATTCTTAGTGAGAACAACGAAGACCTGATCTCTCACATGAGTTACTGCTCGAAGGTCATTTCCCTGAAGAATGGGTCCCGCTTTATATCTGTGGAGTTTAGTGAGCGGTCCGTGAACCTCGCTGAGTACTGAGCCACAATCATGTTTCCCTACTGCAGATAATGTAGCTGCAGAATGCGCACTACGTGAAGAGTCACTGGGAAAAAAACTACTCGAAACATGATCTCGAAGTCTGCCTAGAGATGTTCCACCTCGTCGTGATCCTAGAGCATCATGCTCCACCATTTTCCTGCTGCTTCCTAAAGAAGACTGGTATCAATGATCTCCATGACATCTGTTGGTGTCCATACCAATCGAAAGACACTCACCACAGCCTCCAGCCAATCCTCAGCCCCCTGTGGGTCCATCTCTCCCATGAGCCTATGTGGCCTCCAACACTGGAACACGTACAACGCGATCAAATGGCGTGAACCCTCTGCTGCTGGGGCTGGTGGAATCAGTGGCCCAATGGGAAATAGTACTGGTGGTTCCTCCGATGGTGCATCTACTAGAAGAGGTCCCTACACCGATGCTTCATTGCTTGGTGGGATATTAGGGCATACTCTATCTGGAACCATGGATGGCAATTTGCGGGGAGGCATCTTGAAAAAGAAACAGGTGCTCCACGATAAAAAAAGTTATACCTGCTGAGATGACTCAATGATATTACAATGAAAACTCTATAAAACACACGCGTAATCAATGTTTTCATGCACTGAGTTAGAAATCAGAAGTCAGGGTTCTGGTGTATGTATACATTAGCCGTCGCACCAACACTGGATTCCTTAAACTGATAACCACACCCACTACACTAAACACTTTTTCCGTTAATAAGAAAGATCAGAGTCATATATTCTACGGTAGAACCCACTCCTCTAATACCAAATTTTCACGACCCATTCCTCCGGACCCGTGTTGTGACTACCACATGCCCATCTTCCATAGGCCAGGGGCTAGTGACTAGAACCGAAAGATGTATTCCCTATAACCGTGAAGGCAATGACATTATAAACTGTAAACACATGCATCCATGCACGTAGATAGATACGAACACAAGATCATTATATTGAATAAAGAGTACTGAATGTAAAAATGGGCCGGAATACAAGACCAACATTTAAAAGTACATGTTCAAATGAAATACAAAACAAATTAAGAAAAAGATGAAATAACGCAACTCAGTCATCTTCTGAGGTTCCTACATGAAGATTAGGTACATATCGCCTCCTCAACACCCCACGTCTACCCATCTCCTCTACATACCGTCACATTGTATGGTCCTCCTCCAAGCCCCATCTTCTCTTGTTACCCTCAGTCTTGATCAGCGATGTCTGTCATTTGCACCAAACACAACAAGGTGCGGGCATAACCCGTGCAGGGGTGAGTATAATGATACTCATTAGGGACCTTGAGACCCTCAAGGTATTAGAAAATCCACCATGGATAAACCACAAGTCATGAAATCAACTGAAAACCCTTCTTAGGTATATTCCCATATATATACCTAAGTTTTCAAGTATACCAATCTCAATCATGTGGAAATCACAGTGTCCAAATCAAAGCCCAATGCTCAACTATTACACAAAGGAAGGAATACCACGAAGGTAAGTATGACACTGGTACACCACATAGAAGAATACCACCATGGTATTACAACAAAGCAATGTACCACATAGGTACAGACTCCGCTCACACCAGGTATAACATATGTAAAGTAGTAGAGATGATGAAATGTAACTACTAATTCATCTTACTCTGTTAAGAAGCAGACCCACAATGGATCCCTAAGTGATGACCCACACATGATTTCTCAGTGCTAACCCACAAAGGATCACTCGGTGGTGACCCAAACATGATCGCTAGGTGCTGACCCACACAGGATCGCTCAGTGATGACCCACCCCAAATTGCTCGGTGCTGAACCACACCGGACCGTTCTGTGTTGACCCACATAGGATTGGTCATCATTCTTCACATCATAGCCAGCTACTGGGTTCCCGCACTATGATTACACCTCTTCAGGGGAGTCCACTCCTCAAGCCACTAGTAGATACTACATCTTCCACAATGTCCCATGAAAAGTTATCCCAAAGGAACACCACACCATAGTAGTCTCAATAAAATGGATGGTGCATCATTCAGACGTCTGTTCTGTGTGTTAGTAGACTTTTAGTCCCAAGGGCCAGGATGAATTCATGATCGATACTAACTAACCATTCCCCAACATTATAAATAATTCTAGTGGGGCATACTAAAGGAACAATCTCACTCCACGGTTTTCAATGTCGTCGAAGAGTATTCAAATGGACGCCTGGTGCCAAAGTTATGGCCAAAAGAGCACAAAGGGTTCAAAGTGGGTCTGGCTCTGAGCCGACCCGGTCGGGATGACCTAGTCTGGGCTGACCTGGGACAACCCGGTTTGGGTCAACTCGGCTAGACCCGTTGGGTCCGGCCCGACCTGTGGAGTGGGTCAGTCCGCTAGGTCTATCTGGGCCCATGGTGGGCGGCAAGACCTGTGCTGGGCGGTCCGGCCCACGCTGGGCGGCCCGACCCGCGCTGGGCGGTCCATCCCACGTTGGGTGGGCCGACCCACACTGGGTGGTCAAACCCACACTGGGTGGCCCGACCTAGGCTGTGTCGTGTTATCGCAGGGTGGAACGAGGCGGTGTAGGGTGGTGCTGAGGTCGTGAGGGTCGCGGAGGCCGCGAGGGGGCCGTAGAGGTCGTGGGTGGCTACGAAGCCACATAGGCCCGTGGAGGGTCTTGTGGGGCCCTCAGAGGTCGTGGGTCGCCATGAGGCCATATAAAGCCACAAAGGGATACGAGGCCACAGGGTGGCGCGTTAGGCTGCGGGGCGGTGCGATGAGGCCATAGGGTGGTGCAGAGAGGTCGCAAGACGGCGATGTCGCGATGCGGCAGTGGCTGTAGGCAGTGAGTCCACTAGGCGGCACGGTGAGGCTACGAGGTGGCAGTGGTCGTGGGGTAGCGATACGCCATGGTTGGTCGTGTGGCGCGACCGCACACCAAAATTTCTCCAGGGGTCAGCTTGACCGGCCGCCCTCCATTTTTCACCTACATCACAGTCGGCGGTGGTGTCGGCCGCTGTTCTCATTCCCCACTGAGGTTGGTTAGCATCCTCCTCCATTGTGAAGAACACAAAAATTTATCACACTCCAGGGTGGCTCCCAAGAAAGTACCACCTCAATCTTCACTGGATCAAATACAACTCCAGCCTCTATGATGACGTCTCCCAAAAAGTGAACCTCTCATATCTAAAACTGGAAATTCGTGATCTTACCATAAAGCGGGTGTAATTGGAGTGTTTAGTACTACCTGAAAATGATTGGATTTCTTCTTCTTGGTAGCCTAGTAGATCAAAATGTTGTTGATGAAGACTACTATAAAGCAATGAAGGAATGGATGAAAGATCCATTTCATGAGTCCCATGAACACTTCTGTTGTGTTGGTTATGAAAAATGGGATATCTTGAACTCGTTTTGGTTGTACGGACATCTGAAATATGTCTTATGAATATCCTTTTCCCATACTATGAGCTGGTGATAGCTTGATCTCAGTACATTCATTGAGAAACACTGTTCTCCCTTTATCGGATAAAATAGGTCGTCAATCCTCGGATTTGGGTACTTGTTCTTCATGGTCACCTGGTTCAGGAGCCGATAGTAAACACATATCCTCAAGCTCCCATCTGCCTTCTTGGAGAAAAAAATAGGGCTGCACAAGGATAAATAGTGGGCCATATGAATCCCTTCCGCAGTAAGTCCTCTAGCTATACCCACAGCTCAAGAAGTTCTGAGGGAGCCATCTGATACCCTGGTGTAGATATTGGTGTCATCTCGGGGTACAAGTTATGGTAAAAGTCAACCTCTCTATGAGTAGGTTGACCCATTACATCATCAGGGAGACATCCGCGTACTGGTCCACCACTACATGATAACTCAAACACTCCACAGCAACTGCTCTGAGGGTAAGGCAAGCCAATAGATGAGTGATCAGTAGAAATCTCCTATAGGTAATTCCATCATTTGCTGTAAAGTCTTTCTTATTGCTGGTGAAGGTAAACCTAGTCCCATTAGTGTACACAGACCATTATTTTCACCAAATACAGTCAATCTGATCATGGACTATTGATAACTAGTCTATATCGATGATGATGTCATAAGGCCTCAACACTGTAACTAGGAGATCCCAGCCGAAGCTCTCGTCTCCTAGATTAAGCTCACACTATCGGAACCAGTGCGTAATTGTCTAATCTAATTTCATAAGAGTCTCTAGCTGTATGGATCGAGCCAATGACTGTGTTAAAATCTTCAAGATCTGAAAGAATGATGTGGAAATAAATGAATGACTGGAATCTATGCCTTAAAGTACTGCATCCAAGGTGGGGTAGACACAGGTCGTACCACGTATCATCTTCGGAGCTCCATGATCATAGGCCTCAGCTGCCTGGAGCTGAGCTCGCCCCAGTCCGCCTGGTCTCCATGGTCGGGGTGGACCACCTTGTGGTGGTGGCAGTAACATATCAAATCGTCGCCAACCTTCAATTTCATGCCTCACTCCTCTACCACGTATTTTTATTCCATGCGGACCTCCTCTCTCGAATATCTATCTCCTCCAGGGCAGTCATTCAACCATTTGATGATCATCCATATGGTGGGTCTGAAAGCCACGAGCCATGTGACCCTGCCCACCAGATGTGTAACACTGCCTTCTCTTGGCATGACTGGCTCTATCTCAGGTTCCCTACACAACCGACACTGTATCCTGCGGTCGTCCAATTATAGGTCTGGTCCTTTTGGACCTCTGTGTCATCTGTTTGCTGCAATCTATAGAAGACTCCGATATGTGATGACTGGAAGTGGGTCTCGCTATTGGTGACTTCTTAGATAGGAAAATCTCCACTAAAAGGGCTTGTTCTAACACCCATGCCTGCATTAGGATGCTCAGTGAGATCAACAAAGCCTTGATCTCTCGCCTGAGAACCTTCTCAATGATTCGGTCCCTGGAGAATGGGTCCTGATCTATATCTGTGGAGTAGCGTGAGAGGTTAATGAACCTCCCTTAGTACTGAGCCACAGTCATGTTTCTCTAATGTAGATAAAGTAGCTCCACAATGCGCACTGCGTGAAGAGTCACTAGGAATAACACTACTCGAAACATGATCTCGAAGTCTGCCCCGAGAAGTGCCACCTCATGGTGATCATAGAGAATCATGTTCTACCATTTACCTACTAATTCCTGAAGAAGACTGGCAGCATAGATCGCCAGGAGATCAGTTGGTGTCCCTACCAATCGAAAGACACTCACCATAGCCTCCAGCAAATCCTTAGCCTCCTGTGGGTCCATCTCTCCCCTGAGCCTATGTGGCCTCTGGGACTTGAACACGTACAACATGATCAAATGGCATCCACCCTATACTACTGGGGCTGGTGGAATCGGTGGCCCAACGAGAAATGGTACTGGTGGTTCCTACGATGGTGCATCTACTGGAAGAGGGGCCTGCACCAAGGCCTCATCGCTCGGTGGGCTATTAGGGCATACTCTATATGGACCCCTAGCTGGCTATTTGCATGGAGGAATCCTGAAAAACAAATCGGTGCTCCACGATCAAAAAAGTTATACCTACTGAGCAGACTCAAAGATATCACAAAGAAAACTCTATAAAACACACACCTAATCAATGTTTTCTTCACTGAGTTAGAAATCAGAAGTCAGGGTCCTGGGGTATGGATACGTTGGCTATCTCACAATCACTGGATTCCCTAAACTGATAACCACACTCACTACAATAAACACTATTTTCATTAATAATAATGATCAGAGTCATGTTTTCTACGGTTGAACTGACTCCTATGATACCAATTTGTCACGACCCATCCCCTGGGGCCCGTGTTTTGACTACTCCATGACCATATTCTATAGGCCAGGGGCTGGGGACTAGAACCGAAATAAGTATTCCCTATAACCACGAAGGCATTGACATTATTGTTGAGTCAATAAGGTTTTACTTATGACTTTTCCATTCCTTCTTGTTTTGAAAATCACAAACACCTTATCTTTAAGAAAATTGCTTTCTTAAGGAAAATCGCTTTTATAAGGAAAATTGCTTTCTTAAGGAAAATCGCTTTTATAAGGAAAATTGCTTTCTTAAGGAAAATCTATTTTATAAGAAAAATTATCCTTATCATATTTTCATCCATATTTTTCTTAAGTATGAGATTCAGATTCATTTTCTCAGAGTCATTAAAACTATGTTATAAAGCATTCTGTTTTAGGATTAGGATTCTGGATAAACACTATAAGGAAGTTTCATTCCGAATTCCGGATATGAACTCTGACTAAGTTCTATTACAAATTCAGGATACGAATTCTGAGGAAGAATTCTCATTACGAATTCCAATGAAGAATTCTCATTACAAGTTCTAATGAAGAAATCTCATTACGAAA
Organism: Viscum album; assembly: GCA_963277665.1. Taxonomy (NCBI): domain Eukaryota; kingdom Viridiplantae; phylum Streptophyta; class Magnoliopsida; order Santalales; family Viscaceae; genus Viscum; species Viscum album. Next base: position 1,456,296,530 of record OY728120.1, read on the forward strand.
TCTCATTACGAATTCTGATGACGAATTCTCATTAAGAATTCTGATGAGGAATTCTCTACGAATTCTGATGACGAATTCTCATTACGAATTCTAATGAAGAAATCTCATTCCGAATTCCCATTACGAATTCTGATGAAGAATTCTCATTACGAATCCTGATGATGAATTCTCATTACGATTTCTGATGACGAATTCCTATTCCGAATTCGCATTCCGAATTCACCTATTAAACAGAATTTGAGTATCTTTGTTTTATACACTCTGAATTAATTCAGACTCCAAATAATATCTTTGTTAGACTCCGAAATTTTATATTGCTTACATTTATATAATTTGTCTACTCTTTATTATTTTCATTACATTCTGAACCTTCACTTCGAAGTTTTCATTCCGAACATTTATGCTGTGAATTAAAAAGATGTCGTACATTCTGTTACACTTGTTTTGTTATAAAATGATGTCTTCTGTTTTGTTATAAACTAACCATTGTCTAAGTGACACATATACAGGTCCCTCAGATCTTTATGTAAAATATGACCGTTGGAGAAGGAGCCGACCTTACCTATAAATAGGAGCTCATTTGAAAGAGCTCATTACTGATGACAGATGAACAACATGGTTTTGTGCATACATGCTGTTGAAGTGATTTCTAGAGAGAGAGGCTCTTATAAACTCTCAAAGCTTCATGTGACTCCGAATGTTGGTGATTACATTCGAGGGCTTCCGGGGATAGGAAGACAGAGGTTCCGACTACCTTAAATTTCAAGGGCTTCCTTGCTGAGGAAGACAGAGGTTGCCAACTACCTTGAAGTTGAGGGCTTGCGGGGATAGCAAGATAGAGACTCTGATCTTCGTATCGAGGGATTACCCTGGTGTGGGTAAGACAGACTTTCATGAAAGTATAAATCAAGGGACCTTTATCCAAGGTTGTTGGATACCCTTCTCTTTGGGTTAAAAGACTTATATCTTGTTACTTGTAGTTTAACTACTTTTTTTATTTCCACTGCATTTTGTATTATAAGGAAAGTATAACTTTCTTATACTTCCTTACTTGTACTCTGATTAATTTAGATTCTATACGCTTTAAGGTAGAATCTCATATAGTAACCTTTTGTTAAAGTTTCATTTTCCGGAACCATCTTTCCGGAACCTACTTTCGGAATCTCTTTCCAAGTTTACATTCGGTGTTAGAGGTGTTGTGAATTTGCTTAGTTTAACTTTGTTAAACTTAGCCTTTTCCTTTGATTAAGGAAAAAATTGTTATTCTTAACTAATGTTAAAGGTTCCCAAGGAATTTTTAAAGTATACAATTCACCCCCCTCTTGTATATTGAGAATCTACATCACTATTTCGATCCTACAATTGGTATCAGAGGTTGGAAAACTCTTACTCTATACCAATCTTACATTTGGTATCAGAGCAGGTCTCTGAAATACTTGTACTCACATATAAGTTTTTCTTTCTCACTTTATCATTCCGAATTTCCATTCCGAACTTTGCTCATTCCGATCTTTGTTATTACGATTCTTTACTACTAAAAAGTTGGTGTGCAAAGTTATTTTTAAGTATGGCAGGAATTAATGTTGGATCAATTGATAATCTAAATATGACAAAACCACCTATATTTGATGGTAATGACTATGAATACTAGAGATATCGTATGAATACTTTTGTTATTAATACTGGAGTAGACAACTTTGTTATGCTTACTGGTTATTATAAAATTCTTGACAAGGAAGTCAGATCTTTTACTAACCAGGAAAAGCAAGAATATCAACTCAACTATAAGGTACGCAATACTTTACTATGTTCAATGACCAGAAATATATATAGCCAAATTTCTTCTTGTGAAGCAGCTAATTTTATATGGAATAAGTTCGAGGATACACACTTTGGGACTTCCAAAGTAATTGAGACTAGAAGAGCTATGCTTAGAGCTGAATATCATGGCTTCAATTTTCCTTATGGAGAACCTATCTGTAAAGTTCAACAGTGATTTATGACTATCGTCAACAGTCTACAATCAATGGTAGAAAAAGGTTTAGATGATGAAGCTCTTGTGGACAAGATAATTGATATTATGCCCAATGAGTGGGAATCCAAGAGAACAGCTATAGATGAGAACAGGAAGGTTACTCAAATCACTCTTGATGAATTATTTGGAACTCTTCTACAACATGAAACCAGAATGAAGAGTGATGCTGACAACCTCAAGAAGAAGAATGGAAATGGTATTGTTGCTTTTACTACAACTTCAAATCAGATGAAAGCTAAGACTCCTGAGAGAGTAACGAGATCCAAGTCTAAGAAAGTCATTTTCCAATCTGAATCTAGTGAGAGTGAAGTCTCAGAAATTGAATTTTCCAATCTTTCTCGAAGGATGAACAAGATAGCTGGACTGAGAAATTGTCAATCTAAGTATAAGAAAAAGTATAGGAATGATAAGAGAGATGGAGAAGTTACTTGTTATGAATGCAAAATAGATGGACATATAAGACCAGATTGCCCTATGCTCAAAAAGAAAGAAAGGAAGGAAAGAAATTCAGACAGGAACAGGAAGAAGTATTATAGAGCTAAAGCTAAGAATGTTCTAAAAGCTAATGACACCTGGAGTGCCAGTGGTGGTGACTCTTCAGATGAATCTTCTGATTATGAATCTTCAGGATAGAAGAATCTTGGTCTTATAGCCAGATTACCTATTGATAATCATTGTCTTATGGACAAGGTACGAAATGCTGAATCATTGACCAATATTTCTTTAAATTCTAATGATAGTATGTATTATAACTCTTCTGATGAAGAATCATCTTCTGATGAGGAAAATACTTTACCTACTTATGAAGAAGTCTCTAGGTTTGCTGAACTTCTTGAGATTGAGAATTCCAAACTCAATAAGAATCTTGATAAGGCAAACACTAGGAATTCTATTCTTACAAAAGAAATATCAGATCTTTCTAATGATCTTGATAAGAAAATTGCTGATTTTGAAAGTATTTCAAAAAATCTTGAGGAAGTAAGTTCTAAGAAGAACAAACTCTCTAAAGAATTAGAAAAAGTAATTTCTAAGAAAAATGTTTTCGAATCTAACTCTAGTTCAAAAACTAATTATTTTGAGGATAAAAACTTGGTTGTAAAACTCAAGTCCGAAATTCTTTCCTTAAAGATTTGTTTATCAAACTTTAACCATGGTAAGGAAAATTTTGATAAGATGTATTCCCAAATACGACCTTTAAGAAATAAATCTAGATTTGGTTATACCCATGCAAAACCTATTTTCAGTAACAATTATTTTGTTCCTCAAAGTTCCCCATTCTACACCAAGTGTCAATGTAGTGGTCACTGGGTAAAGAATTGTTCCTTAAATAAAACCCAATCTCTAGGATTTCACAAAGCCTACTTTTCTAAGAAAATGTGGGTTCCTAAAATTTTATTCTCTGGAAATCTCGGATCCAAACAAGTTTAGATTCCGAAAGTCTAATTTTCTTCTTGATTTCAGGAAAATAAAGAATGTACCAGCAACAATACATAGTACATGGATAGTGGATGTTCCTGGCACATGACTGGTAACAAAAGATTTTTTGAAAAGATTATCAAAACGAAAGGAGGAAAGGTAACTTTTTGAGACAATGCTAAGTGAGAGATTGTTGGTATTGGTAATATTGTTCTTTTAGGTAAAACCTTGATTTAAAATGTTATTTTTGTTAAAGGTCTTAAGAACAACCTCATTAGCATTAGTAAGTTATGTGATGAAGGTTACCTTGTGAATTTTAGGAATGATAAATTATTAGTTCACAATTCCATGGAAGAATTTATTCTCTCAGCCAATAGGCAAGAGAATGTCTACACTTTGAACCTAGAAGACCTCAGGAGCCAAGATTTACCTTGCCTAAGTGCAATGGAAGATTATTCTTGGTTAGGGCATAGAAGACTAGGTCACTGTAATCTTAGGAACCTATGTAAACTCTCTAAGAAGAAACTAGTTAAGGATCTACCGGAGCTTAGATTTGATTCTTCTAAAGTATGTGATCCTTGTAAATATGAAAAGCAACATAAATCTAGTTTTAAGTAAATCGGTAAAGTCTCAACAACCGATGCATTACAGTTAGTGTACATGGATCTTTTCGGTCCAACACAAACTGGAAGTATTGGAGGAAAATACAATGTGTTTGTTCTAGTTGATGATTACACTAGATTTACTTGGGTCTATTTTATAGAAAAGAAATCTGAAGCTTTTTCTTATTTCAAAAGTTTTAGAGCTCAAGTTAAAAATGAGAAAAACCTTCCATTGAAAACTATCCACAGTGATCATGGAGGAGAATTTCAAAATTCTGATTTTGAAACTTTTTGTAGTAAGAAAGGTATTACTCACAATTTTTCAGCACCTAGAACTCCTCAACAGAATGGTGTAGTTGAAAGAAGAAATAGAATTCTTCAAGAAATAACTAGAACCATGTTGAGTGAATATTCTATTGCTAGACATTTCTAGGCCGAAGCTGTAAGTACTGCTTGTTATACTATAAATCTAGTTTTTATTAGACCTTTTATTAATAAAACTCCTTATGAGTTATGGAATGGTAGAAAACCAAGACCTTCCTACTTCATGGTTTTTGGTTGCAATGTATTCATTTTGAATACTAAAGATAACTTACATAAATTCGCACCAAAGTCTGATGAAGGAATTTTCTTAGGATATTCCACAACCTCTAAGGATTATATAGTTTTTAATAAAAATACTTGTACTGTTGAGGAAACAGTACATGTGAAATTTGATGAGTCTGATCCTTTTGTTTTTAAACCATCTCAACTTACATCTTCGGATGTGTTTTCAAAAAATGATTATCAACCTTTGATAGAAGAACCTTCTGATAAGGAAATTGTTCTAGAAGATACTTCTGAAACATTTACCCCAGAAGACTTTCTACCCGATGTTGATGAACAGGTTTTACAAAACCCAAATCAGGTGTTTCTTAAGAATCATCCCAGTGATAGTATCATTGGTGATGTGAACCAACCTGTAAGGACAAGAAGTTCCTTATGAAATGAAGTATAACATCTAGCATTTCTTTCCCAATTAGAACCTAAAATCACTGATGAAGCTTTAGGAGATGATGATTGGATTAAAGCCATGCAAGATGAACTAAATGAGTTCGAAAGGAATAAAGTCTGGACCTTGGTTGAAAGACCTAAGGAAACATCTGTTATTGGAGTAAAATGGGTTTTCAGAAATAAATGTGATGAAAATGGATTCATTATTAGAAATAAAGCTAGACTTGTTGCTAAAGGCTATAATCAGCAAGAAGGAATAGACTATGAAGAAACCTATGCTCCAGTAGCTAGACTTGAATCTATCCATATTCTACTTGCCTTTGCAGCATTCTTTAATTTCAAACTTTTCCAAATGGATGTGAAATGTTCTTTTCTTAACGGTTATGTTCAAGAGGATGTTTTTGTTGAACAACCTTCTGGCTTTGAAGATACAAAACATCCTGATCATGTTTTTAGACTTACCAAAGCATTGTATGGCCTTAAACAAGCCCCACGAGCATGGTATGATAGACTCACTGGATTTTTGCTTCAAAACAACTATGTTGTGGGAAATGCAGATCCAACACTTTTTATAAATAAAGATAAGAAAAATGTTTTGATGGTTTAAATTTATATTGATGACATTATATTTGGTTCAACCCAGCAATCTTTGACTGACTCTTTTGCTAGTCTAATGAAATCTGAGTTTGAAATGAGTATGATGGGTGAGTTAACATTTTTCCTTAGTTTTCAAATTTCTCAAAAACCAGAAGGAACCTACATATCTCAACATAACTATATTAAAGATCTTCTTAAAATGTATGGTTATGACAACACTAAGAGTATAAGTACTCCCATTGGTACCTCAAACTTTTTAGATCTTGATGAAGCTGGGGAACCAGTAGATCAAACATCTTTTAGAGGTATGATAGGAAGTATACTTAACTTAACAGCTAGTCGACCAGACATAATGTTTTCTGTATGCTTATGTGCAAGATATGAATCCAATCCTAAGGAATCTCACTTAAAGGCAGTAAAAAGAATTTTTCACTACCTTAAGGGAACCATGGATCTAGGATTATTTAATACTTCTGGAAATGACTTTGTTCTAAAAAGCTTTTCTGATGCTGACTTTGGTGGATGTAGAATGGATAAAAAAAGTACATTCGGAACTTGTAAATTTTTAGGAGATTCTTTAGTTTCTTGGTCCTGCAAGAAGCAACATTCTGTAGCACTTTCCATTGCTGAAGCTGAATATGTAGCAGCTGGAAATTGTTGTGCACAGGTGTTGTGGATGAAACACACACTCATAGACTATGGCTTGAGTTTTACTAAAACTCAAATTTTGTGTGATAACACAAGTGCCATTTCCCTCAGTAAAAACCCTGCAAATCACTCCCGTGCAAAACACATAGATATTACGCATCAATTTCTTAGGGATCACACACTAAAAGGAGATATTATTCTTCAGTTTATTGGAACGCAAGATCAACTTGCTGATATTTTGACAAAATCTTTGCCTTCTGATAGATTTGAATATATTAAACAGAAGTTAGGAATGATAATCGTAAGTTAATCTTTCTTAATTAACTTTCTGTTGAAAAAGTCTCCTTATAGTAATAAACTCTTTTTCATAGGGGGAGTACATTTGATTGTTTGTTTAACAAAGATTTTTCAAAATTTGTTTTCAAACTTTTCGGAACAAATATTTCCGGAATGAAACTTTCGGAACTAAAATTTTCCAAAATGAACATTCGCATACAGAATACTTCTGGAATGGAAGTATTCGTATTGAAAATTTCCGGAATGGAAAATTTTCATATTGGTATTTTCATAACGGAACTTTTGTACTAAATCTTCCATAATAAGTTTTTCGTTTTCAAAATTTTTAATGAATTTTCCGTACTATGTTTTTCCCTTACTATGTTTTCTTTTCATATTGAGTTTTCTGAATTTTTTTTTTCTGTAATTTGTTTTCTGTAATTAGTTTTTTGTAATGAGTGTTTTCGTAGTGAGATTGTTTTCTGTAGTAAACTTTTGAGATCTTTGTCTTTTCATAATAATGTTTTTTTAATCATCTTTTAATATTATCCATTACGAATAATCCTCCTCATCCAATCCGAAAGGTATCATTTTCTTACTCAAGTTTTCGTAGTCATATTTTACTTGCTGGCAGTTTCCTATGTTTTTTCTTCAGATTATAGTTTTCTTAATTTTTTTTCTTAATAAAACCTCAAAAAGATCAGATTTAAGTTATCAACCGTCCGATTTGATCTCAGTTCATTCTAAACCATTAGATCAACCGTGGAAGGTGAACCGTCAACTCATAGCCTATATAAAGGGGACCCAAATTCTCGTCCCACATCGGTTTCAAGCTCTCGCGTCCTGAAGCTCTGCCCCTATGTTTTGAGGCCATTCCGAACTATAGTTGTCTCCATTCCGAACTTCTCAGAGGATTACAGATCCGAATGTCTGCGGAGTTAGCATCTCAAGAAATGTCTTCAACCAAGCCTATTTCTCAGTGGTTAGTTTACAGCGAAAGGTTACTCCATCCAGATTTCTTCAACAACTATGATTCCCTTATCTCAAAGAACATTAAGTTGAATGGCTGGGATGATGTTGCGGTGTCAAAAACCGGGAATCAAGATGATGTATATTCATATTTACATGTCGAGTTTTATGAATCAGTTTCCTTCTTTAAGGAAGATGATTGGGAGAAGTTTTCTTTCAAGTCGTATGGAAAGACCTACAAACTTTCTTACACCAAGCCTGCAAGCATGGTAGGATTGTCTTATAAAGGAGAAGCAAAATTTATTTCGCTCATTTTACCGGACTCTAAGGGTAGCTTCGACAAGTAAAAAGCATTAGAAACTCTCGGACTGGCTGATGACATGGCTCCGAAGATTGCAAGTCTATCCACAAACTTCCGGATTCTAGAGTTGTGGGTGCAAGGACTTATTGTACCGAGGAAAGGTGATAAAGATAGCTTGAAGAAGAGTGAGATCTATATCCTTGATTTCCTGATAAATCTAAGGAAGTTCAATTTCATGAGGCATATTCTTATAACCATTGAGAATCTTAAGAATGGAAATCTCAGAGCACAGATCGTAATGTACCCAGCAATATTATCAAAGTTGATAGTTCGGTGCCTTGAATCTTTCAAGGAAGCTTGCAGATCTAAGCCAAGGGTATGCAAAATTTTGTTGGTTAGTGATGACACTCTTAAAAGAATGGATGTAGCTTTTGACAAGAAGTCTGGAAAGTTTATTGATCTACCTGCTCAAGGAGAAGTGGCTCCGAAAGCAGCTCTTCCGGAATCCTCTAAGCCGGTAAGGAAGATAAAGCTGAAAGAAGTGTAAGTACAAGCAGAGAATCCTAAGTCTAAGTAAGTCCATTCCGCACCTCCCAAACCAAAGAAAAAGAAGACCTATCCTGATGAGGTAGTTACAAAGTGGAGAGGTGATAAAGAAAAAAGGAAAGAAGGGGATCCGCAGTTCGGATTGGACCCTGCGGAAGCTAAGGCATTAAAGGAGATAACTGCTAATGAGCTTGAAAAACAAGTAAAGGAAATGAATCTTAAGAAGAAGATGTTATAAGCCGAGGCAGTCCAAGCATTTGTTGAAGTTTAATGAGATGGTATCCGGAAGCATCCCAGTTCCGAGATCTTTCTCCCTAGAATCTCTACCTGAGACTCCAGGAAGAAACCTTGATTTTCCGGAAGAGACTACAGCTGAGCATGTTAAGAAAATTAAGCAGATTCTGCAAGTGGGAGAGGAAGAAGAAGCTGCTGAAGGAAGTGGTGAAACAGGAGATCTTTTAAAACAAGTGGATGATTATAAAGGATCACCTTCGGAACATCTATCACTCCGAACTTCAGAGGCTGAATCCACTATGTTAGTAAGTCCAGAGAAGGATAAGAATGTGGAATATGTAGTTCAGATAGTTGTTGATGAGATTGTTCAAGTGTCTACTTGGGAGAAGAAAACTCCTGATCAAGAATCTATTCTGAAATAAGACAAGGGAAAACAACTCCTTGTTGATACACCAAAATCAGTGGCTAGCAAGAAAAGATAATATGGTGATTCGTCTAAAAGGAAGTTGGGGTTTATTGAGGAAGAAAACTCTCCAAGCAAGATTTCAAATTCGGAGTCATCCTCGTTGGGGCATGATTTTGTTGTCCAGTCTTTAATGAAGTTGGTGGGATCCATTCCGACCTTCTCTAGTATCGACTCAAGATTCCAGATGCTCCAACATGCGTTGAATCAGAAAACAGACTCTGTATCTATGGTTATGGATAACTGTGTTGAGATTGAGGCTATGTTTGAAATGTTCTTTGTTGGTTACGAAGCTCATAAAAGGTCTTGCAAGAGGATGACAAGTTGGTCAAAGAAGATTTTGGAAGAAATGAGGTTGTTCGATGAGTTTCAAGAAAATGTTAAAGATGCCTTTGAGACTGAGGACAAGAAGATAAACAAGCTGACTTCCTCCTTTGAAGAAAAGCTGACAGAAGAAAAGAACTTTCGGATCCAAGAATTCAGGGATCTAAATGGGAAACTGAATTCTGTTTCTCAGAATTGGAAATTTTAAAGGGATCATTGGATTTATTTTGAAGAAAGGATGAAGGCTCAGGAAGAAAAGATGAAGGCTCAGGAAGAAACGCTAAAAGCACAGGAAGAAAAGATTGAATCTCAATCCGCAAGAATAGTTTTCATAGAGAAGCAAGCTGAAGAAGATCATAAAGAACTAAAGAAGATCAAGACTATTCTAAAGGGGCTCATGTCAAAGGAAAAATATCCAAAATAATCAAATCCGATCTTTTTGTTGTAATTTTTTTTCTTTGTTGTCGAGATTTCAAATCCTATTGAAAATTGTGCCTCTTGTTTCTTTTGTTACTAATATCTCAGGTACTTTGTTAAGTTTTTCGATTCCCTCCCATTCTTTTTGAAAATCACAAAGGGGGAGAAGGAAAAGATCCTTAAGAAAAAGAAGAACTCTAATAAGAGTTTATCAAAGGGGGAGAAGAAAAAGATCTTTAAGAAAAAGAAAAACTCTAATAAGAGTTTGTTTAAGGGGGAGTTTTTTCATTAAAGAAGACATTATTATTTTTCACTCCGGAAATCTGAATATGATCCTTAGAGTTTTAAAGCCTACGGGGGAGTTAGTCGTATTCATCAATATCCTTAATGAAAAGGGAGATAAGCCTTAATGTTTTTTTTTCTTCTTACAATCTCTTTTTTGTAAGGATGTTTGTGCTTTCCAAAAAGGGGGAGATTGTTGAGTCAATAAGGTTTTCCATATGACTTTTCCATTCCTTCTCGTTTAGAAAATCACAAACACCTTATCTTTAAGAAAATTGCTTTCTTAAGGAAAATCGCTTTTATAAGGAAAATTGCTTTCTTAAGGAGAATCGCTTTTATAAGGAAAATTGCTTTCTTAAGGAAAATCGCTTTTATAAGTAAAATTGCTTTCTTAAGGAAAATCTCTTTTATAAGAAAAATTATCCTTATCATATGTTCATCCATATTTTTCTTAAGTATGAGATTTGGATTCATTTTTTCAGAATCATTAAAAATATGATATAAAGCATTCTGTTTTAGGATTCGGATTCTGGATAAAAACTATAAGGAAGTTTCGTTCCGAATTCCGGATATGAACTCTGACTAAGTTCTATTCCAAATTCAGGATACGAATTTTGAGGAAGAATTCTCATTACGAATTCCAATGAAGAATTCTCATTACGAGTTCTAATGAAGAAATCTCATTATGAAATCTCATTACGAATTCTGATGACGAATTCTCATTACTAATTCTGATGATGAATTCTCATTACGAATTTTGATGATGAATTCTCATTACGAATTCTAATGAAGAAATCTCATTCCGAATTCCCATTACGAATTCTGATGAAGAATTCTCATTACGAATCCTGATGATGAATTCTCATTACGATTTCTGATGACGAATTCCTATTCCGAATTCGCATTCCGAATTCACCTATTAAACATAATTTGAGTATCTTTTTTTATACACTCTGAATTAATTCAGACTCCGAAAAATATCTTTGTTAGACTCTGAAATTTTATATTGCTTACATTTCTATAATTTGTCTACTCTTTATTATTTTCATTACACTCCGAACCTTCACTCCGAAGTTTTCATTCCGAACATTTATGTTAAGAATTAAAACGATGTCGTACATTCTGTTACACTTGTTTTGTTATAAAACGATGTCGTCTGTTTTGTTATAAACTAACCATTGTCTAAGTGACACGTATACAGGTCCCTCCAATCTTTAAGGAAAATATGACCGTTGGAGAACGAGCCGACCTTACCTATAAATAGGAGCTCATTTGAAAGAGCTCGTTACTGATGACAGATGAACAACTTGGTTTTGTGCATACATGCTGTTGAAGTGATTTCTAGAGAGAGAGGCTCTTATAAAATCTCAAAGCTTCGTGCGACTCCGAATGTTGGTGATTACATTCGAGGGCTTCCGTGGATAGGAAGACAGAGGTGCCGACTACCTTAAAGTTCGAGGGCTTCCTTGCTTAGGAAGACAGAGGTTGCCAACTACCTTGAAGTTTAGGGCTTGCGGGGATAGCAAGACAGAGACTCCGATCTTCGTATCGAGGGCTTACCCTGGTGTGGGTAAGACAGACTTGCTTGAAAGTATAAATCAAGGGACCTTTCTCCAAGGTTGTTGGATACCCTTCTCTTTGGGTTAAAAGACTTATATCTTGTTACTTGTAGTTTAACTACTTGTTTTATTTCCACTGCATTTTGTATTATAAGGAATGTATAACTTTCTTATACTTCCTTACATGTACTCTGATTAATTTAGATTCTATACACTTTAAGGTAGAATCTCATATAGTAACCTTTTGTTAATGTTTCATTTTCCAGAACCATCTTTCCAGAACCTACTTTCGAAATCTCTTTCCAAGTTTACATTCAGTGTTAGAGGTGTTTTGAATTTTCTTATTTTAACTTTGTTAAACTTAGCCTTTTCCATTGCTTAAGGAAAACATTGTTATTCTTAACTAACATTAATGGTTCCCAAGGAATTTTTAAAGTATACAATTCACCCCCCCTCTTGTATATTGAGCATCTACATCACTATTTCGATCCTACAATTATAAAATATAAACACATGCATCCATGCACATAGAAAGATACAAACACAAGTCAACTATATAGAAGAAAGAGTGATGAAAGTAAAAAGGAGACGAAATACAAGCCCAACATTAAAAGTACAAGTACAAATGAAATACCAAACAAACTAAGAAGAAGAAGAAAGGAAGCAACTCAGTCATACTGCGAGGTTCCTACATTAAGAGTAGGTACATATCACCTCCTCAACACCCCACATCTTCCCATCTCCTCTGCGTACCGTCACATTGTATGGTCCACCACCGGGCCCCGTCTTGCCGTGGTACCCTCAGTCTCGATCAGCATTGTTCGTCGTTGGGACCAAACACAACAAGGTGCATGGATATCCCGTGCAGTGGTGAGTATAAAGATACTCATTAGGGACCATGAGACCCTCAAGGTCTCAAAAAATCCACCAAGGATAAACCACAATTCATGAAATCAACAGAAAACCCTTCTTAGGTATATGCACATACATATACCTAAGTTATCAATTATACCAATCTCAGTCTTGAGGAAATCATAGAGTCCAAATCGAAGCCCAAAGCTCAATTGTTACACAAAGGAAGGAATACCACGAAGGTAAGTACAACAAAGGTACGCCACATAGAAGAATACAACCAAGGTATTGCCACAAAGGAAAGTACCACATAGGTACAGACTCAGCTCACACTAGGTATAACATATGTAAAGTAGTAGAGATGATTAAATGTAACTACAAATTCTTCTTACTCTGTTAAGAAGTAGACCCACAATGGATCCCTATGTGATGACCCACAATGGATTTGTCGGTGCTAACCCACAAAGGATCACTCGGTGGTGAACCAAACATGATCACTAGGTGCTGACCTAGACATGATCGCTCAGTTCTAACCCACACCAAATCTCTCAGTGTTGAACCACAAAAGACCGTTCGGTGTTGACCCACATCGGATTTCTCTTCATTCTTTATGTCACATCCATCTTCTGGGTTCGCTCACTATGATTTCTTGACTTCAGGAGAGTCCACTCCTCAAGCCACTAGTTGAGACTCCAACTGCCTCAATGTCCCATGAAATTTTATCCCAAAGGACCACCACAACATATTAGTCTTAAGGAAATGGACGGTGCATGAATTATACATCTGGTCTGAGTGTTAGTAGCCTTTTAGTAACAAGGGCCAGGTTGGATTCGTGATCGATACTACCTGACCATTCCCCAACATTATAAAAAACTCCATTGAGGTATACTAAAGGGACTGTCTCGCTCCAAGGCTTACAGTGTCGTCGAAGAGTTTTCAAATGGATGCATGTTGCTAATGTTATGGCCAATAGAGCAAAAAGAAGTCGAAGTGGGTCTGGCTCTGATCCGACCCAGTCGGGCCGACCCGACCTGACCCGACCTAGGCCAACCCATTTTGGGTCTACTCAACCTGACCTATTAGTTCCTGACCAGACCGCGGTGTGTCCCGTTCCGCTGGGTCGTGCTCGGCCCACGCTGGGCGGCCAGACCTGCGATGGGCGGTCCGTCCCGCGCTGGGCGGCCCGTCCCGCGCTGGCCAGTCCCGCCCACGCTGGGCGGCCCGACCACACTGGGGGGCTACCCCACCCTGGGCGGCCCGGCCTGGGGTGCGTGGTGTGGCCACAGGGTGGCACGAGGCGGAGTAGGGTGGTGCTCGGGTCGTGAGTGTTACAGAGGCCGTGAGGTGGCCGCAGAGGTTGTGGTCGTCCGCGAGGCCACAAAGTCCCGTGGAGGTTCTTTTGGGGGCCTTAGAGGTCGTGGGTGGACATGAGGCAGCAGAAAGCCACAAAGGGCTACAAGACAACAGGGCAGCGCATAAGGTCGTGGGGCTGTGTGACGAGGTTGTAGGGCAGTGCAGAGAGGTCGCGGGACAGTGAGGTCGCGGGGCGGCGAGGCCACGAGGTGGCAGTGGGTGCAGGAAGTGGGGCCATAGGGCAGCGCGATGAGGCTGTGAGGTGGCAGTGGCTGTGGGGTAGCAGTATGCCATGGCAGGCCGTGTGGCGTGGCTGCACACCAAATTCCTCCAAGGGTATGCTTGAACAGTTGCCCTCTATTTTTCACCTACATCACGGTTGGTTGTGGTGCCGGCCGCCATTCTCGTTCCCCACCGAGGATGGTTAGAATCTTCCTCTATTGTGAAGAACACAACAATTTATCACTAGATTTGTAGAGAGGTCGGGCCATGATTATTTGGCCAGCACCCTCCATGCTAGAGTGGTAGAAAGTGGCCATAATCTCTACCTGATATACGAGGAATCGTCAAGAATGAGTAAGGGGAATAAATTCAAACAACCACCCTACCCTGATTTCTTGTTGATGTTTGTAGGAGTGAAGTCGGTGACATCAGTGTTTCACTGATCATCGGTTCATTCTGTCCTTGGAGGTCCTTCGATTGTGTTCTTCATTGGAGAAATATTCATCTAAGGATAAGAGTTCTTCATTGGAGAATGTTTCTCCAAAGATCTCCCCAAGATTCTACCTTTTCCAATGAATGCTCTCAAAAGAATAACCAACCAAAATAAAATGTGTTAGTCCAATTTAAAATTGTTGGCACAAAACAAGTTGGAAACATTAATCAATTGACAAGGCATAATTAATTAATGGGAGGTTGTCCATGGGTTTACTCTACATTAATGATGTTTTTGACGGAGTTTTTCCCATTAGGAGGGGAGTTTAAGATTTTATAGTCTCGGGTGATACCCACCACTATAACCCATTTAATAGGTTTTAGGTAAGGTGGTCCCCGCATATAAACCATCAACATGAGATGTTTCAACAAAAAGAAAAATAAAATAAACGTTTATTTTATTTTATAACTATTTCCATGAAAAACCCAAATTCTATCTTTCACCCATGATCTACTGCGGTCGAGGTGAACGTCCTCTTAAAAGAATACCAGCACTGAGAGTTCAATGGTGCACTCAAATTTCAATTCCGAGCACCTGATATAAAGATACAAAAACTTTCTCGCATGTTTACTAAACGTGTCTGAAAAAAGTTTAGAAATTCATTTTTGGCACACCAAGCCTCAAAATCACATGCCGTCAATTTTTTCAAACTTGTAAAATTCCCATTTAATTAAAAAAAATATATGGAAATTCTGCGTCTTTACAATTATTCCCTGGTGTCCATCATGAATCATTAAGAGGATATCTAAAGGGGTTCAATTAATTAAGTGGTAATCTCTTTAGCTTATAGGTTTATATTTTACTTATTATTCTACTTCTTATAAATTTATGACATTATTCATAAAATAAAAAAAATTATTATAAATATATTTATATTTTAATATTAGTATTAAGTCACCTTAAATCTTCAAATTGTATTCTAGGTTGGAAATGATGTGTTGCGTAAGCGTATATACTAAATATTGTCTATATGTACTGAAGTAATTAATTTTTCATCAACATCACAAATTGATGATATTATTATGGTTATAATGATTATAAATTATATTTATTATATAATTATTATTAGGAAATTGTATTATAAAATCATCTTTATTACCTTATAATTCATTGGAAAATTATATCTTCACTCAAGCGTATGTGGGGAGTGCCACCACCATGAAGAGATACGATTCATTTTTCATTATTAATTAAATTTATGGAAATAAGGATATATTTAATTAATAAATATCATATTTATTATCTATTAAATATTTTATAAATTAAAAATATCATTTTTTTTCATATCCTATAATCTGTCAAAATATAAAAACAACATTTAAGTGTACATATGTTATATAGTGTTCATGAATGGAGTAATTCATTTTTATATCATTTACACATATCTATGACTATATATAATTATTATATAAATAATTTAATACGTAGTTAAAATTTTATTGGCGATGGAACCATGATCAACGTAAAATTCCATAAACTATCAAACAGAAATTCTTAAGAAAAAATATAATAATTAACATATAGAGATAATAATTTCTATAAGGAACACTTTATAAAATGTTGTTTATATGTTTTAAAGGGAAAAATTATATTATAAGTATATAAATGATTATTGTATAGAGTTATAATAAATGAAAAGTGGAACATGAGGAATGTTTTAACCATCTCAAATTGATTTCATTGACACATATGTCATGTTATGAACCAATCATCTTTAATGAGGTGTAATTATATCCATTATAAATACTATATCATGAATTTAATTAATTAATAATGATAAATCATTAATTTTATGATAATTACTTCTTGGGGTGTATAATCTTCTAGTTATGAAATCTGTAGGTAATTTTTGTAATAATATAATGTTTTAACCAAGTTATTTATGATTATGACTAGGATGATGAAATTACATGATCTACATATCATGAATAATAATAAATTTATTATTGTCACATTATATGTCAATATAAAATTGTTTTTAAGATTTATAATAACTCGGGAGATCGAATAAATGTTTTTAAGAAAAGCCATCATTATTTTACTCTTCTGATGAAAAACATTTTTATTCTATATCAATTTTTTCTAAAGAGGTTTTAATAAATAATTTCAATAATATAATATTATTATATAACATTATTTTTAACTTTTATTGTCCTTTTTTATTATATCTTATGTTTAATTTTTTTACTCATTTTCAAAATTTTGTGTTTATGACCATTCTATAATATAATAAAGGTATATATTCATTATGCGTATACAGATGAATATTATTTCACTCTATCCTTAACAATAAATACTTTGAATATTATTATAATTTATTTCATCTATATTTTTTAGGAAAAAATGATCCTTAATTACTAGGAAAAAACATTTAATTTAGAAAAGTGACTTAAAATTTATAATGTTATTTTAATCAAGAAATGATCCTAGTGATCTTTTAAATTAATTATTTATCTAAAATAGAAACATATTATGCTTCATGAGAAATAATGGGGATATTATCCAATGGTATAATCATTTTAATTTATGTTCATGTTTTAAGATATTTATTTGATGATGATTAAAAAAATTTCCTTTTCCATTGGATGTTCTTTGATGAATTAATATGACATTTTTAGAATACTTTTTTCTTCTACGAGTTATTATATGATGAAATGTTTATTTAATCTTTTATTTTTCTGGGATTATGAGATGAATAATGTTTTGTGATAATGTGGGGAAAATATGTATGGTTTCCATTATATTAGTTATGGTCCCAATATTATATATACCTACAATTATTTTAGTGTATATATATATTTATATTCAACGAGATAACGCGGACATATATTTATAGTGAAACCTCTTCAGTTAGTGACTTTATCAATAGTAAATATCTTATAGGTGGACCATGACTACTAAAATGGAATGTGGGTGGATTGAAATTCAATATGATTATATTGGTTGTGATCATTTACTATTATGTAAATTAATTTCAATGCATATGTGGATGGAAAAAATGCACGTCTTGTTCCTTTAATAGGGTCTCAAGGTTCATTTTCATTGACCCCATTTTTGTAATGATATAATAAAATTATATTATTTATTCCAATAGTCATTATTATTATATATAATATGAATGATATGTTTTTTTTCAAATGATAATATCATTCTCTCGTAACCTTATTCACATGTTATGTTTAAATGATATTTTATATCTCCCCTTTTTATACATACTATCCATTTGATATCACCCTTTCTTTTGATTACCTTCCTTATGATATGAATGTATTTTTATATATTAAATGAATATTGTGTGTGCATTATTATATTAATAATGTTTGGGATTATGTAAGAATTATATTAATAGGTTTTTATGTATCTATGATTCCGATGAAAATGGACTGATATGAATTTGACGTGGATCATAATATTATGTATGAAATATACATATATGAAAATGTGATAATTATTTATGATATATACGGGTCATTGTAATTGCTATTCAAGTAATTACATACATTAAAAAACTATGAAATGAATATTTTTTATATTTTATCAATCTGTTCCATCTATAAAATCATATGTTCTACTCAGGATACTAAGTGGTCTACAATGATCTTGATCAGACATTTTTAAATCTCTATATTATTATTACCAAAAGAAGATATATCATATACACCATATTAATTCCTGTATAATATTTTTTCCCATGACATCAAGTGAGTAATATATATGGAACATATATGTATTTAATTAATATTTCATTATAATTTTATTATCTAAATAAACATACCATGTTAATTAATATATCACATGTCATTCATTTATTTGACACAGACATCAGATGTCACATTTGAAACTAGTAGAACACATCATATATGAGAGAAATAAATAAGTAATTTTATATCATAATCATATATCAATGAAATGAAACATTTATTTGTATTTACAAAAAAAATTAAACTCC
Organism: Viscum album; assembly: GCA_963277665.1. Lineage (NCBI taxonomy): Eukaryota > Viridiplantae > Streptophyta > Magnoliopsida > Santalales > Viscaceae > Viscum > Viscum album. The sequence continues at coordinate 1,456,315,061 of OY728120.1, forward strand.
CATATTTATTAGTCTCCAATTGATTTAGAAATATGCATCATTCGAAACCTCTTTTGTATTAGATATGTAATCATATAGAAATTCATATTTATCGTATGAATGTTTTAATAATTCTCAAGATAGTTATTTCAACAACTTCAATTATGAAATATTGATATTAATCATAAACCAAGAAATATTTCGATTAATATATGTCATTCCATGATATATACATTACTGAATCAATTAATGAAGGAAAAATAAATATATTATATCTGGAATCCATTAATAAAAACTCAAATACATCCAATTATAGTTATTATATTTATATATTCATGTTAATTTTTTCATACTATTAAAACTCAAAATAATCGAAAATAATCAGCAGTTAAGGACAATTCAATACAATTATTTAAGGGGATATTATAGATTGACCATAAATTTTAAATAATTTTAGTATAAATAAATGAATGATAATTATACATGGTATATATTATAATAAAAAATATATATATGACCCTGATATTAAATATTTAATTTTTATTACTCTTGTATATTCAACATGACCCTTAGGATATTAAATTGATTGTGATTTTTTCAACGGGTCTACTAAATTCACCTCAGTATCCCCCCAATTGATCTCAACAACATCCGAGTCAAATTTTTTTATATGAGAAAGTATTTCTAAAGGATGTGGAAGGTGAATTGAAGATACATGGGTCCCTTATCCCTATGGAAGACCCCATATGTTTCTGAATATATATAAATTTATCCCTCGATGTTAAGAACCATAAATATTTCAATCATTAAATTCTTGATCAATCCGGTATTCATTAGATAATCAGATGTATCAATGTTTTCATCCATTATTTTTAAGTGTGCTGTGGTGCAAGGTTTACAACTCATATACCAAATTAATCGAATATTTTGGAATGAAATGTATCCATATTGGAATGTATTAAAAATTCTTATGGAATCAAGTATTTAACATGCGTAACTTCATACACAATCTCATACTATCCTCCATGGACAATGAACAAATCATTAGTCCTTCCTATGTACTTAAGGATATTCATCATAGAAAAAATGTGATCCTCATAGAGACATTATTGGTATCCAATTATTATTATCAAAACACAAAATAAATCATTTTATGTGGAGAAGAATCAATACTTGATATTTCCTATGGCTGAAAAATATATATTCCCATCCATCCTTTCTTAACCATTAATGAATCCATTATATATATATATGATTTTGGTATGAAAAATGGAAATGATCCCTAATTGGTGTTATCTATGATAAACTACTATATAAATTTACCAATATATTTGTTATAACATAGTTTAATATTCCTCTTAGTTTTATCTGTATAGATCTTTAATCCAATTATGTATGTTTCTTACTTCATGGATTTCATTGAGAAACATTTACCAAGCAACATCTTCACCAGGTCAAGTGTTTTGATGTCATTTCTACTAATCATTATTCAGCCAACATACAATGTAAAAAACAATTATACTCCTAATAAAATACAAGTATTAATAGGAATAAACCACAATATAGTGGTCACTAGAATCTGCGATTGCATCACTAAACTATATCCCTCATCAATGAGAATCTTTAATTTTTTTATAAATGGTACATGGTAATTTTCTAAACATATAAACAATATAGTAAACATAAAAACCCTAGGGTTATATTATATAAACATTTTCAATTAAATTCAAATTACGTAATTTGGGTTTTATATTCCAATGATATATCTCAAAATCATCTTGAAATCAATTTTCTAGAAAAATATTAATTTACATTATCATCATAAATGGTGAGTAATTATTTTTATAAAAAAATAATATAATTTCATTACCACTATTTAACATTATTAATTATTTATATACTAAAACTCTACCTTCAATGGTATTATTCTGAAGGAAAAATGGAATTCACCCATTGGATATCACCACTTTAAATATTTCTATAATCATCCAAATATTGTAAGTGTACATGGATTCTATCACATATTCCATGGATTTTAAACACATAACTGATTAAAAATATTCATTTTCCTTTCAATAAGATATTTTTTGATCTCATATGATCATAACATAATTATCATTATACATATAAATATTTGTCCCTATGAAAAATATAATTTCGTCTACTATATTTGTGTAATGTTTGTTTGTTCATCATCCCCAACTCATTGTGCTCCATCTCAATTTACATCTAAATATTATATTCAAATTATTTTTCATGAATATATCCATGTTCAAATTTTACAGTCTCAAATAATAAAAAATTATTTTCTATTCATGGAGATTATAATATCATGGAACAAAAAAACCAAGATCAGTCGGGTAGTAGAAATATTATCACATATTTATCTTGTGATAACAGAATAAAAACATTTACTTAAAATGGGGTCATGTTTCTTGGAATCCCATCATTGTATGAATTATTTTTATCCACAAATACATGTAAAAGTCATAATGTGAATTTTTTTTAAAAATACCCCATATGGTTTATTTTTTCTGATTTGTATGAAATTCAATTTAGTAGGAATAATTCAGTCTCCCAAGGATAACCCTAGATTGAGATAATGTGGTCATATATGCTCTTTAGTGTTCAAAACATGAGTAAAATGATATAGATCCTCCATTCAGATACGATATTCCCTTATGGTGTTTGATAAGTAGTGTGTAATTATTTAAGTCTGCATCCCCTTATATTACCTATAAATTGCTAGATTATGTAATCAACACTCCGATCTAGCAGATCTGTCTTAATAATTTTTAATCATTGATTATAAACATAATATTGAAATAGTTTGAACAATCAAAATGTATATTTATCTTTAATTATAAGAGAATCATAACTAAAGAGAGAAATATCATTTTAATAAGTGATGCAGTACCTAAAACCACCAATTACATTAGTACTCATATATGTACTAACATCTATATGTCTCAAACACAATAGTTTAATAGACCTCTCTACTTTTCTACCAAAAGGAAAAAAAATTCATGTATGAATTTTAATATTATTCATGATTCTAAAATGACTCATAATCTAGTGGTCTCAACAATCAATTATAATGGAGTATTTGAATTATTTTTCGTATTTATTTCTCTGAGTATACAATGCCATATGTAGTTGGGATTTTAATCAAACTACCCCTTAATATTATTAATATTATAAATAAGGTTATCCATAAAAATAATATATAAAACATTCATTATCATCCTAAATATATAAATCATTTTATTCATATATATATATAGGAAAAATAATGTTCTAAATAATTAATTGAAATTATATATTGTAAAAATATATATAGATATTAAATTACTATTTATTTCATGAACATAATAAAAAAATTAAACCCTATTATCAAACTACTAGGTAAATTGATATCAATGGTTCTGACCAATAATAAAGAATCACTTCCCCATTCCATAAACAATATACTTTACTCATTATCCATTTAAACCAATAAATATTCTAGTGTTTTTTAGCAAAAATGAGCGACACACACCCAGTATATAATACACATTAGTCAGGGTTAGTCAAATTGATTTATGTAATAATAAAATTTATGTACATTTAATATTATTCCCTAAGAAATCATCTCATTCAATTATACCAATAATTAACAATTTTCCAATTCATACAAAAAAATTATTTCAATATTATTAATGCAGGGTTTTCTATAATATAATAAATTCTTTTTAGTGGGTGAGTATGCATATTTCTCTCCTTTTTTAAGCATTAAGTTGTTACTTCTCACTCTATAAATGATTAGAGTAAGTATCTAAAACATTATAAAATATGTAATACATTTTTTTCAGAGCAATGTGTCCTCTATAGTTTTCATCTCATCACATAGTTATTTATATATTGAGTCATCCCAATACCAATAGTACAAATTCATGTTTAGTTGAGTAAATAACCCCCTGTCTAAATGTGTAATATATATTTACTCAAATCTATTCACATGGAATCTAAAAAATAAGGTTTTACTAGATTTTATATACAAAATTAAAAAAATGGAAATATGTTATCACTGAAAAATCAAGAGGCTTATAATTAATCATGAAACTAATCAACAATAGAATCAAGATTCAGTTGTTACATTCCTTCCATACAGAAGGAAATCTAATGCATCCCTGTTAGTAATGAAATAATCCAATTTGATGATCTAGGTATTCAAATGTACTACTTTTTAAGGAATATTAAAATCATTAATTATGGGGATTTCCTTTTATTTTATCACTAAATTAATATAAATCATATTCATAATAAACTCATAAATATTAAATCTAATATAAAATTTATTATTCCATTTTTAATTTAACATTTTGTAATAACTATTCAAATATCTCAGTGATTAGAATACCTATTAGGAATGAAAATTATTGATATCAAATAATAATAATAATATTTTATTTTCCACAAAACCAATAGTGTTTATTACACACCAAATAAAAAAGAAAACAATATCCATATATTTATATTTGAATTATATGTATAAGGTATAGTGCCACTCCGTGTGAATTATTATATATATATGATATCTGGAATTACAATATGGGTCAGCTCGAAGAGTTAGGTAATAAACCCCATTTATAGTATTATCCACACATAAGCCTCTGGGAAATTCTATTGGTCTGACACCATGTCCCTCCCTTGGGGAAAAATTACTCAGAATATGTTAAAATTAATAAAGAATATAACATCTAATATGAAAAAATTATTCTCCACAACTACTATGAATATCAAAAATATTATTAAAATCCCTGATCAAGGTAGATAACAATAAAACAAAATGATGTTTAACATAACATGACATGAGAGTATCTATATAATAAAAATTTTATTATATAAATGTGAATAAAAATAATCATATTTCATTAATAATAATGTAATCATAAATATTAATGGAATTTAACTAATAAATTATAATTTTATTCATTTTCCAATACATGAAAAATTTACGACGAATTCAAAAAAATAAAAAATACATACATATTAAATATATTTATAACCTAAATATAAAATCATTATATTTTATTTAAAATATACTCATTCAAAGTTAACACTATATAGATTTAATAAGATATCTATAGAATTATAATAATTTTATAATTCATCATATTTTATATAAATATTTTATATAATATAAATATCATAGATTTTCATATAAGTACACAGCCTTAAACACAACATAATCTTCATTTAATTCCATAATTTTAGCTTATATCACATTTAAAATCTTTTAATGTTTATATTTATAAATAATTAGGCCATAAATGTTACATAATAGACCCGTATTTTACATGTGGATAGTTACACTCTGTATCCACTTTTTCCACTATAGGAATCCATTTAAACAAAAAATTATTTTTTTTTCTTGACAAAAATCTTCTTTACCTCTTGTTTTCTCATACCCACACTAATACCCATTGGAAAACATTTACAAAACAATAGATGAGCATAAAAATCTCAGTAAGGAAAATAAATTAATGAATAAAACCATTCTTCCATGAATATTTAAAACTCATGAAAATATTTTTCACAAATTAATACATTCACTAATAAAACATAAACAATTTAACATTTTTTATGAAATCATAATATTTTAGATAAAACCATATTAATCTATAACATAAAGGTAACTTTCATCATCTATAACATACTAACATTATAAATTTCAAAAATATATTGGGATTATCCTTCATCGTTATATTTTGAATACCTATCACAATATATTATAAAAATATCTTAGGAGAAACATTATCATTTACCACATTCATGTTACCCAATGCATTATAGAGCCATAAAAGACTCACCCACCATTAGTTCATTCTTGAACGACCTATATACATAAATAATTCCCAACAAACATAACATAATCATCACACATAATCCATCCATAAAGGAAATATATTATTTCCACTTTGAAATAACATTTCATTTTTACAAGTCATGCACTCAAAAATGAAAACATATTATTTTAATATAAAATGGTTATAATTTAATGAAAACATAAACACATATTATAAATATAAATGAATTAAATTCAATTCATAAAGTATATATAAAAAATTCAATGTTATTGAAATAATCAATCCCCTATAAAAACATAATTAAAACATTTTAAAAGTAGAATTTTCAATCAACGTGTCACTTACCACATTGAAATTTTGGAAATAATATTCACATAAAATCATTCATGTCCATATAAATAATCCATTTAAATCATTTTGAAAACATGGACATAAAATAGAAGTATTTAGAAGATTAGTTCGCTAAAACATTTAAAGTGATGTTTTAGATATAGAGTACAATATAATTTTAAACATTTAAATTATCTGCCATCATAAATTAGAACATTTTAAAATAAATTAAATATCACGAGTATACATATAATTTGGAAAATTAATATAAATTTTGGCTGTATATATGCTTTATAATGAAATAAATTTCCATATCATCAAGAAATGTCTCATTCAAAAGATACTGATACGAAGCCCCTTACAAAGATAGCATCATTAGAATAAGGATAAATAAATGACTTAAATATGTGTGAAAAATATAAATAAACCAAATATATGTTGTATTAAATGTAAAACATTCATAGTAAATTACATCATATTCTTGGAAAAACAAAACCAATGAAAATGATATTTAATTCAATTAATGGATATTGATTTATGATTTCCCTTACATCGAGTACGACATGTCTCATTGATTCATTATATTCCAAAATTATAAACATATCTATATTTATACTTGATAAATAATATTTTTAATGTTTTTTATTCATTTTATATTACGTATTACCATTTTAAATAAATTATTTAACTATTTTAGTTAATAACAGATTTTTTTGTCAAATTTTAGAACTCGAGTAAAAAATGAACATGTTATAATTAAAAACTGCACTTGTGGACAAAATTCCATTATATACATAAGGTAAATTAATATTAAATTATCATATATATCCAATATAATTCTATTTATAATAAACTATAATATTTTGAGAGAATAAATAAAATGCACCATTCCTGGAGACGGTAGGTCGTACGTACGCATGAATGCTATGGTCATTTCTTTTTTATAATAAAGGAATGAAAAGTAAAATATATATAGGTATACTATAATTAAATTATAATATCTATTATATATCTGTTACATATTTTAATTAATGAAATCATTTATATGTTCCATGTATGGAATGAATGATTCATATCATTTTGAGGTGGCGGTAATCCACACTATCTCAAATGAAATTAACATTTTTAGACATTATGGAAACTATAAAGGTATGCAGTAAATAAAAATTAAATAAGAATAGAAAAAAATATAAATATAATAAATATATCATATGTAGATAAATTTTTAACATTATGGGTACCATGAAGTGAGGTATGAAAAAATTGAACAATCATTGTTTCATGAGGCAGCAGTACGCAGTACATAGAATAATTTTGTTCTATATCCATTAGATAGCGGTTTATATAAATATAGGTTGAAACATTATCATAACAAAATCATATAATATTCAGGATACTGATGTTGTATTTAAAAATTTATTAAGAATATCATAGGGAGTGGTGAACGAAAAAAAATAATGCATCCAAACAACTATATTCCATTGCCTTATTCCCATTTTTTGTCTTCTAGAAGGTAGTGAGGGATTTTTCTTACTATTTGAGATGATTTTTGATGATCTGAAAGACTTGAGAGGTGTTATTAAGTGGGTAGAGATGGTGGCCTTTTATAAGAGGTAGGAGAGGCACATTAGGAATATCTTGAAATATTATTTAAATATAATTTTTTTAGAAAAATAATAGATCTAAAGTGTTATAATTCGAGGAATATTTGTGTATTGGTCCAAATACTCTCAACTAGTAGGTTTTATTCATGTTTAGAAAACAAATTTATCCTTATCAATTAAATTTAACACTTAGTTAAATAAATTTACTCTTACCATGTCTTCTTGTACTTTTACGCTATGTGCTTAATATAGTTGTTATAAACATCCAAAATAACTTAAAGATGATCCTTAAAGATATTTGTATCATAATCTATGTAATTTATTTATATAATAGATTTTTAGGACCATTATTTCATTCACTAAAATTGTATATGTAACTCTTTCTTATCAATTTTGACACTATTTCGTAATTTATTTTTGACAGACATTAAATATTGATTAATTCAAACCAAATACATTAAATCAAATATAAAATTTCATAATCATCTGGAATTTTCATGTATGGAATCAATATTTTCAAATTACGTTTAATTTATTATTTTTAATGTCAATTTTTTAATTGTTCATTAATACGGTAATCACTACATCATCATTGTGTCACAATTGAATTTTTTCATCAATTTTACAAAAAAAATAGTTATAATCTCATAATGTATGAAATATTTTTATCTTTCTTATGAGTATTTATAGTCTAGGAGAGTAGATATAAAACCCCATATTACAATTTCATTAGTAAAATGATACATTTTTATGTTATATTTATCCTTACATTAATTTAATTATTGTAGCTTGTCTTTATCAGAACCAAGTGGCTCCCAAATTCCAAAAATTCAGAATATGGGTTTTTTGGTCACCTATTACTCATCCAATAATTATTTTTCTCGTTTTAGAGTTATTTAATATTATTATAATATTATTTTTATCCATATATACATAATTTACCGCTTAACCATGGTAAAATAAAATATTTACAGAAGTTATAGTTCATAATGTACGAAAATAAGAGGTAACTATTTAAATAATTTATGAAATATGATTCCAAATATGGAATCAGTTTTTACTAATTAAAATCTTATAGTATTATATAAATAATTTAAAATTAATTCTCATTGTCAAAACCAAATAATGGGTTTTTAAGAAGTAAAAATCTATCAAATGATTGACATGTGTTTATGTCCAATTAAAATGTGAAATTAATTCCAATGAATAAAATTGGATTAAATTATAAAAAAATATTCCAATTTATCTTTTAATCCAAATAATAAGATAAATTTACTATATTACTTAATTAAATGAAAAGGCAGTTTTAATTTAAGGTACAGTATTTTCAATATGAATTTATCATAAACATTCCAAAATATCAACGATGGTAAATTTGGATGTCCCTATTCCAATAGAGAAGGTTATTTTGTCATATAGAACATAAACATGTGACAAGAACTATTTTTAAAATGGTTCCACCATCAAAATGTGGTAAAAATACATTTTAAAAATATTATAGTATTTTATACTTAAAATTCGATTCATTCTCATTTTAAATCTCTAAAATTTATTGGATAAATATAAATGCATTTAAAAAAATTAATCATATTTTAGTTTTTCTTTACATTCTCTCCGATACCAAGGCTAATTGTCTACATCAATTTAAAATAATAATATTATTATTGTATTATTTTTCGGTATAACTCAGTGTTGTGTGCAACGTAAGATTTGGGAAAAACTCGTTTTTGCATGACGTGTATGCAATTAGAAAAAGCATACCTTTTAATTTAAAATTATATATCATTCATAAATATTAAAATATATGAATGTTCCTTTTTCTATAATTAACTGGGTTGTTACATCCTTCTCCCCATTTTTGGAAATTTCATACCCACAATTCCAAAAATGGGCACGATAACATCATTGAATATCACAAATCCAAAAATGACTCAATAAAACTATTACAATAAAAGAAATAAAGAGATGTGATAATGTTCCCCTGATATAACACATAGATGGAATCCATATATGAAAACATGGACAAGGAAGAGAAACTAAACATCTTGTTTTGATGGAGAGTTTAAAAAATGTGATCTAGAGAGAGTTAACAATCATAAAACCACAAAAATTTGATTGGTTTAACGGTCATTGATTTCCTTGTAGGAAAATTAAACGTACAAAATTTATATTTTAATATCCTTTTCATAATGTTGAATAATTATTTTACAACATAGAATATGAATATAAGTACATTTACATACATGAAATGTTGACTTTTGTACTTACATTCAATTCCGCCATAAAGTCAACTTTTTCTTCAAACGAAGAATATTATGGAAGAATAAAATTTTTAGTCCACAAAAGAATAACTATTTATTTATCCTATTCGGAAACAATAACCAAAAAAATTGTTATTACATGATCAGATTATCCACAAAAATAATAATCCTTTATATGGACAAGGACTACATTTTATTTCCAAAATTCAATAGTAATACCCAATGATAAAAATAGAAAATTCAGCCAAAAATACTCCTTAAAACTACTGAAAAATAATCTAACTAATATTATAACCCAAAACTAAGAAGAATTTGATATCATAGTCTTCCATGATAAATTTTGACATGTATCTCCAAATTATAATCGATCACTCTCAAAGTCTAATAATGAAAAGTAATTAACCTAATAACATATTCTCCATGATAGGTTAATCATTACCATTATTAGAAAAATTCCCTAAATTCCAAATTAAAAATCATAGATTCTTCCAAAATATAATTCAATCATTACACCCTTAAAATATTATACAATTCTATTTACATTAATCATATAATTTTAATAAATAGTGAACATCTTCCAAAATATAATTTATCACCTAATCCCCAATTAATATTACTATAACTAGGATATCAAATGGATAAAATATATGTATCTAAATTTAAATTATTCTTAATCGATACAATAATTTATATAAAAGGAATAATTCATACTAACCGGAGACTTAATGTAGGCCAGTGGAAGGTGATAAATGTCTATCACACTATGATTGTGGGTTTGATTCACACAACCTTGTCCAAAATGACGGGTTGTCATAGGGTTTTTGTGTCATCCTTTTTCAAATATTTTATAATTTTTAAATCATTAAAAAATATGGTAAACTCCCTGAAAATAACCATTCCATGTTTAATCATCAAAATTTATTCTATACGCTTTATTTTTCATCCCCAAAAGTATGAATCCATATCTACATCAAAAATAAATGTCTCAAAAAATACTGTTAGTTACCATGAAATTTCATAAGATTAGCATTAAAATGGGTATCTTAGACATTAAAATTATGATAATCCTTAAAATTATAAACCAATTTTGATATCCATAACTCAAAAGAGAATATCTTAATATCCAAAGTTCTAAAACATTTTATGATACCAACTACAAGGCCTTAACCATAAAAATTACATAATATTGAGTAAAGTAAAAAATTTGAACTAATATTACATTGAGTATCCTTTTAGGTTTATAGTTTTAGATAATTATTCAATAAATATTACATAATAGTCCAAGACAATACATGTCGATAATTACACAATCTATCAAAAATTTCCACAAAAAAATCATTTAAACAAATCGTGGATTATATTTCCTCATTAAAATCATATTAAATTGTTTCTTTCTCTTACCCACAGTTATACCCCATAGAAAAAAATTTAAAATATGGGGTGTGAATAAAAAAATTCATACTGAAAATATAATAAGGAATAAAACCATTAGTGTTATAATATTTAAAACTCATGATAAAATTTTCAAAAAATTATACCATTCACCTATAAAATATAAACTCATTGACATACCATATGAAATCATAAAATTCTTGATAATCCCATATAAATCATAAATGAAAAAGGTCAAATACAACATCCATAACATACCTACATTGTAGCTTTTACAACAACATAGATGGTAAACATAACAGTATCATTTAGAATACCCATAAATTTATAATCCATAAATCTATTGGTGGGAATGTTATAGTTTACCTCTATCACATTAGCTAATGAATTGGAGAGCTATTACATGCTCACCCTCCCTTGGTTTCTCATAAAACCAACTATGTGCATAAATAATTCCCACTAACAATTCCATAATCATAACACATAATCCTAGCATAAAATTAAAATTAAATTTATTCTTTGAATTCATATTTCATATTTACAAGTCATGAACACATAAATGAAAATCCGTTATCTTAAAAAATAATTTTAATCTTGTAATGTAATGATCAATTAATAATAGAAACATAAAATCATGAAATCCCATTCATGACATATATATAAATAATATTTAATGTTATTGAAATAATCTATACCCATTTATTACACAATTAAATCATTTTAAAAGATGATTTTTAATCAATGTGTCTCATACCCCATTGAAACATTTGAATTTAATATACAAAAAAAACACCATGTCCATATAAATAAGTCCCTATAATCATTTTTGAAAATAGGAAATAAATGAGAAGTATTTAGAAGATTAAATCTTTAAAACATTTGAAACAATATTTTAGATAAAGAGTACTTTATAATTATAAAAATTTATATTTTATTCCTCATGAATGTAAAAAATTTATAAGACACCAAAAATCATGAGTATAGATATATTATGGATATTTAATTTAATGGGGAATGTATATAAACTTTATAATGAAAATAATGATGTATATCATCCAGAAATTCATCCATGACAGAAGATTGAGATGAAGTCCCTTACAAAGATCACATTATAGGATTAGGGTAAAATAAATGAAATAAATATATGTGAATAATATAAATACACCAAATATAATTATATATTCACTCTAGAAAAAACATATGTCATTCTCAAATATTCTTGAAAAAAACCCCTGATATGGATATTTTACTCAATGAATAATGATTGGGTTAATATTTCCCTTACCTCGAGTCCGACTTCTCTCTTTCATTCAGTAAATTCATAAATAATAATCATAGCTTAATTTAGTTATTATTAGGAACAATTTTAAAGTTCATTATTCATTTTATATTATGTATTACCATGTTATATTAATTATATAATTATTTGGGTACATATCCAACATTTTGTCAATTTTCAGTGCAAGAGTTGAAAATGAACATGTTTCAATTACTAATGGTACATGATGTAAGATTTACATTATCTCCAGAATAGTATTAATGATTCGAATATAATATACATCTAATATACATTAATTTATAATAATCCATATTATTTTGTGGTAATAAATTATATGCAGCAATCCCTGAGACGATAGGTTGTACGTACGCATGAACGCTACATTCATATCTTTGTAATATTAAAGGATTTAAAAATATACGATCCATAGTTATATTATAATTGTATAATAATATATATGTTATATATGTTACATAAGTTCATTAACTCTATCCTTTATACATTCTTTGTATGTCATGAACGTGTAATATCACTTTGACGGGGTGGTAGTCCTCACATCCCCAAATGATATTATTGTATTTACATATTATGGAAATAATATAGGTATTATGTAAATAAAAATTATATAAGAATATTTAAACTATAAATATAATATATATCATATAAAAATACAATTCCATCATTATGGTAACCATTATTGGTGGTACGACAAAATTGTAAAATCATCATTCTGTGAGGTAGTTGTTCACCACACACAAAATTAGTATGCTTTATAACTATTAGATGGAGTGTGTGTAAGTGTAGGTCAAAACCTTAAAATATAAACATCATAAAATATTCATTAGACATATTTTTAAATTTATTTATATAATAGAAAGAGAATTGGGGTGGAGAAGGAAAATAAAGGAAAGGTGTTTAAGAGGAGGCGTTACCTCTAAATAGGGTAACCATTTTTAATTTGAGACAAAAAGATTTCATGAATTAATTTAAACACATTTTATGGATTATATAACGAAAGAATGGATATTTGGATCTTATTTGAGAAGATTTTGGATTATCCATGGGGCATGAGAGCTGGGATTGCATGGGTAGATATGATGGCCTTTTATAAGAGTGGGGAATGGCACTTTTGGAATGTCTTGAAATATTATTTTATTATAAATTCATTTTCTGATTATAATAGCTTTAATGTGATATAATTCAAGGATAAGATGGGGAAATGTTGAAAAACTATAAACTAATTTTTTTAGACATGTTTATCAAACAAATTTTACTGTATCCATTGGGTTTTACCATTAGGTAAATAAATTAAATATAACCATGACTTCTTGTATTTTTATTGTATATGGCCAATATATTTACCAAAAAAAACCATAGAAAATAATATGTCGATAATTAATGTCATTTTTAACATTATCTAATTTAGTTGGTAGAATCATATATTTTTATGATAATTTTATCATTTAATAAAATAGTATTTTTAGAACTCATTTATGTCATTTTTAACACTATTTATTGATTGATTTTGGTTAAAGTCATAACAAATTTATTCATTCGATCTGACTACATTCACTCAAATATAAAACTTCATCATTGTAAAAATAATTTTTGGATAACATAAAATGTTAAAATTACATTTATTTTAATATTTATAGTACCATTTTTTAATCATTCATTAACAAGGTAATCACTTAATCATCATTATGTAATAAATGAATTTATTTTTATAATGTCTAAAAATTATTATTAATAAACCATGATGTAAGAAATATTTTTATATTTCTAATTACTATTTTTAGTTAGAGAGATCAATTATATAATCCAATATTAAATTATTTTTTGTAAAAAGATTCATGTTTATGTTATATTTCAAATTGCTTTAAATTAAATGTTATAACATGTCATTATCTCTCACAGGTGGCACCCAAATTCCAAACATTAATAATAATGACTCTTTTGGTCTCCCATAACCAATGAAACATTGTTAGGACATGTCATATGTTTATGAAATTGGATATTCATTTTAGGAGTGGGTCTTGATTTTGGGTGTTTTTGAGAAAAACAGGAGAAATTGAAAATTTTATAAGTACATGTTGTGTATCTAGGAGTACACATTTTGTACCCAGTTACCACATACAACCACATCTTCGGTATGTACAGCTGAGACATGGCTATGTGGGGTGATGAGGCACACAAAAAAAATTTGGGGCCTATTTTTGCAAATACACAATGTCTTCATTAACAGTACACATCGTGTACTTTTTTTGACAAATTGGATTGGGGTGGCATCTAGTCCATAGAAATGTATTCCTATAGAAATGCCTTGTAATGGAGAATTTGAAATTGTTTATTATTATCCAATCCATCATTTCTCTGTCCATGGTCCAACTCTATCTCTGACGGGTGAATTGGAATCCCCTTGATCTACGATGTAGTAGGAAAATTCAAGGGCGTATGTTTGAGGGTGTTCTTCATAAAACATTGAGGTAGGTGGATTGTTTCTTCTATTTATTGTATTTGATTTTTATATTCCAATGTGCTGATTACCCATGTTTCAGGTATTTTGGGTTAAGTAAATTGAACCCTATTTTATCTCCCGTAGACAAATTGTTGGACTATGGTTTTGTTTATGTGATATAATGTGAAATTGCATTTATAAGGAACACCCCATGGCTACGATTCCTTTTTTGAATGTTTAGGTACATTTGGTCTATATTTCTTATGAGACGGACCTTGTTTCCATGCCTTTAATGATTGGATGGTACTGATTGTCTCTTGTTTCTTGTTACATTCTTGATATATGCATTGGAACTGTTTATCCATGTATTAGTTGAGATTAATTTGGGCTTCCTAACATTGTGTATGCATGTTGAATTACATATTTCTATGAGAACCCGGTGTATTTAGACCACAGGGGGAATTAACATTTAGTGCTTCCTCAAAGTGTCTGTTATATTTTATGCTATGAGACCATAGGGTGGATTGATGGTGAATGATCACTTGTAGTGTATATTGTTTACATAACAAGACCATAGAGGGAATTTACATTGAGGGATTCCCTCGAAATTCTATAATGGGATTAGAATGAAAATTGGGGGAATTGACTGCAAGTATTTCCTCAGAGTGTATGTACCATTTTATATCATTACATTGATATAGGGTTTAGACTTTGTGAGATACCCGGAGGGTTATCAAAAATGTTGAATGTTTTTTACGCATCTTCCTAGACAAATCACAATCTTGGATTCAGTCTTGTTAGGTAGTCATATGTGATATTTTTTTGGATACATATATGATTATATGTTGAAAATTAAATGATAATGAATGTGAATGGAAACTGTAGAATTGGTTACTTTAGGGTACTCATAGTTTCTCTTCTGTATTTACATTATTAATTACAATATATACTCACTGATAGTTATACACATATCTTGTGGTAGTTTCCTACAGGGGTTTGTCTCACACCCTGTTTGGGTCATGATTTTGGAACCAAACAGATTATATGGTTGTAGGTATAGATAATGATATGTGCCCTTCATCATCATGTATTTGATTGTTGTCGAGCTGAATAGTATAGGACCATGATGAGGCTTGTGATTCGCCTAGATTTTTGTAAATACCAGTAAATTTCAAGGGAAATTATTTCTTAATTTAGTTTGGAATTCTATGAGTATGCAGTTTCTAACGGTGCCAGATTCCGAGGCCCGGTGTGCCCGGAATAAGTTTCTGAAGATTAGCTTGGGTACGTTCAGTGAACGAACGAGCGACTTTTCTATCTTTTGATACGGTTCTCGGAATTGAAATCCTAGGGCACCGATGAAACCACATCACTGGTAATCGCTTAGGAAGACTTTTTATGGAGATGCTTTTGCTCAGGATGATATGTTAAAAATGTGAGGAATAAAAATATTTACGTTTTACAATTATATTTTTATTACGCCACTAGTGGTTTATGAGTTATGGGAAAGGATGTTGTGAGAAAGTGGGGTGGGGACCACATGTTCCCCCACCTCCTTAAATTTCCTAACACCCCATTAAACACCCTGTCACTCTTTAATACATGTCAACCCCTCAAGTTTGTTAGGAACCTTCCTCCCTCTCTTTAATTAAATGCCAACGTGTTTAATTAATGAGGATCCTTACTCTCTTTTAAATGTTCCACCTTAGCGGATTTATTGAGTGGGCCCCTATGTCATAAATCCCCCCATTATGACTTCCATGCCAACGACGGACCCACCACTCCTATTTAAAGGAGCCAAGGTGGAGGAGTTCTGGATGGCTTCTTCAAGCGGCGGGACACTAGCTGCGAAGCACAACGCCCAGAACTTAGAGCATTTTCCTCTTCCTCCAACGAAGAATGAAGAACGCCGATGCCACCCTCGGCTTCATGCTTCCCGATGTTGATGGAAGAATGCCCTTCTACCGCGACATCGTCTACCACGACACCGACGAACGCCTTCTTCGAGGTAGGGGTTTGGTTTTGTGGTCATGAATATTCTTTTTCCAACCAATATTAAATTATTAGCCGCCTGTTGTCAAATTAACGGGGGGAGTTTGGACCGCACAATCACGACCGATCCTCCTCCCCTTGTTGTTGATCATCGAAGTGGTTTGGAACGGAGGCGGCGCGGTGCAACGACACCGCACGGAAATGAGGATGAACACGAAGAAAGTGTGCGGCGCCGTCGTGCCATGCCGGTGAAGCCTGAGGAAGTTGCGGCCAAGGACGAGCCACGACGGAGGAGTGCGGTGCCATCGCGTCGCGCCGGAGCATCATGAAGGGCCACGGTCGGGGCCGGCCGCAGCGGAGGGGCGTGGCACTGTCACGCCATGCCGGTCGGACAAGGCCGCAGTGGTGCACGGAGCGGTGGCCGGAACTGCCGCCCGCTGACACATGGGAGGTGGGACCCGCAGGGGGTCATGCATTGGCACATTGGCCGACTAACTTGGCCGGCCATTTTTGGAAGAGCCGGGGGTCGTAACCCCCTGTTGGAAAAGGAGTGGGCCCCTATGTGGGGGCCGCCATTACAAAACATGGGGGGCAGCGCACCCCCCTTTCCATGTCGGCGGGGTCGGCGCCAATCCACCGCGGCCGGACCGGCCGCACTGGGCTGGGCCACCCACACCAGGAAAGTCCATGCCCTAATGGGCCATATTCTGACACGGGTCGGGGCGCCCGGTTCGGGCCGACCCAGGGGGGTTGTGGACCAGGTCGGTCTGGGCCCAAACACCCCTAAAATCGGGCAGGTTCGTTCAAATGCCCATAACAAGGGCTAAGACCCTCTGATTCATGCACCGTCAGTTGCGATGCGATCATTGGGTCAAGACGGTCATTTCAGTATATTAAACTCAAGGTTTTGGAGAAATTTGGGTATGCCCGGTTTGGTTCGAACATGAAACTAACAGGGCCTTCGTAGCGGAAACAGGTATAACTTGAGCTCCGGATGTCTTATTGACGTGCCGCTGACTTTGTTGGTTTCCTATTAGTGAGATGGACCCTTTGGAATACTCCGCATGAGGTTTGGACGTAGCTGGAGTATGGTCGGGTTGGTTTTGACTTAAAAACCAACCGGATGCCTGGAACGAAAAAGCCAATAACTCTCAGACTGGGCGTCCGATTGACGAGCCGTCTGTCACGTTGTGTTCCTTTTGTCGAGACGGACCTTTTTGATACATCAACTCAGGTCTACGTGACAGTTGATGTCTCGAACCCTTGGTTTTTGGAGTGGATCCTCCCAGAGCGAGTGTGCTGTGTGTGGGAACCTAGAGGTGGCTACGACTGTGACGACGACGATGTTGTACTGGAATCCTCCATGGGTTCGATGGGGACGACTACCATACCGAGATCATTCGTGGGTTCGATGAGAAAGACTACCGTACTGGGATCCTTCGTGGGTTTGACGGGGACGACTACCGTACAGGGATCCTCATTGGGTTCCACGAGGACGACTACCATACTGGGATCGTCTGTGGGTTCGACGAGGACGACTGCCATTCTGGGATCCTCCGTGGGTTCGACGAGGATGACTACTGTACCTGGATCCTATGTGGGTTCGAATACCATTCTAGGATCCACTGTGGGTTCGATGACGATGACTACTATACTTGGATCATCTGTGGGTTTACCAGTGATGACTACTAAACTGGGATCCTACATCGGTTCGACAGAGGAGACGATTCAGAGGCTACATATAATCATCTCCACCCCTCTTCGTAAATGGATACCTGTGTGAGCTAAGACATGAATTTCAATCATTATCTTTGATGTGATTGACTTGATATCCTGTGTGGATTGGATTATGCTTTCCTGTGTGGATTGGGTCATACTTTCCTATGTGGATTAAGTTTTTCTATCTTCAGTGGACTGAATTATACATGAGCTCGTGAGTTGGAGATGAACTGGATTTGATGAATTAGGTATACGTATGGGCATATAGCTAAGTAGTGTTGGATGATACTTTGTGATTGTATCTTTTATTTGTGGTTTATCCTTTGTGGATTCAGGGAGACCTTCAGGGGTGTCCGGGTCCCTACTGAGTATCATATACACACCCCTTCATGGGCTTCACCCGCACAACGTTGTGTTGGTTTCAGACGACGGACATCAATGATCGTGGTTGAGGCTAGGGGAGCAGAATGGTACCTAGAGGTGAACTATCATGTGGGACGTACATGGAGAGGACGGCCGGACCCGAGGAGCTGAAAAGACTGACTCTACTCACCCATCAGGTGTGAGATCTGGAGGACAACCTGGTGGTTGCTGCTTTGCTATCAGTTGTTGTACTTTCTTTTTAGTTGTACTTTACTTCAGTTGGGTGTGTATTCTGGCCCATTTACTTTCCAGCACATACAGTTGTACCCAGTTCACTTAGTGTTTACCTCAGTTTGTGCACTCTGTGGTGTTTGTTCTCTTTTAAAGGCAATGCCTTCCCTTTTTATTGGGATTTGATCCTTTGATGCTAGTCTCCAGCCCCTGGCCTATGGGAGGAGGGCTTGGGGCAGTCACGGCACAGGCCCCGAGGATGGGTCATGAAAAATTGGTATAAGAGAAGTTCGGTTCTACTACAGAACTCAGGAATCTGATCTTTCTTCTATGTGAAGCAATAGTGTTAAGGGTATTGAGTGTTGTTATCAGTCCAGGGAGTCTAGTGTTGGTGTGGCGGCTGACGTATCCATACACCAAGACACTGAGTTCTGATTTCCGACTTGGTGCATGAAAACATTGATTACATGTGTGTTTAAAAGGTTTTCATTGTGATTACTTTTTGTCAGCATACCGGGTATACTGTTTTTATCATGGTGAACCTGTTTCGTTTTAGGATGGCCCCACGACGGAAACCATCTTGGGTTCCGAGCATTGTACGAGACGACAACCCACCGAGCGACAAGGCCTCGGTGTGGGGCCCTATTATAGCGGAGGCACCAGCGGTACCTCTACCCGCTGAGCCACTGATGCCACCAGCCCCAGCCACTGAGAGTGTACATCGCCTTAGTGCACTACACGAGTTTCAGCGTCAGAGAAAGCTCAGGTTGCGTGGGGAGAGGGACCCTCAGGTAGCCGAGGATTGGCTGGAGGCTTTTGTTCGAGTATTCAGTTTAGTGGGGACACCATCTGACCTCATGGTGATCCTTGTAGCGACTCTCCTGCACGCGGCAGTAGGCAGATGGTGGAGACTGATTCTCCAGGTGCACTACGAGGAATCACTTCATTGGATGGAATTTGAGAGCCTCTTCCACTAGGAGTTCGTCCCAGACACCCTCCATGCGGTGCACATTTAGGAGTTACTACAGCTGCGGTTGGGTAGCATGTCTGTGGCCCAGTAATCGGCGAGGTTTACTGATCTCTCGCGCTAACCCAAAGATATGGTACATGACCTGTTCTTCAGGGCATGGACCTTCGAGGAGGGACTGAGGCATGTGGTCAGGGATTCGATGATCTCTCTCAACAATCCAATGCTGTTAGGGGTGTTGGAGGGCGCCCTTCTAGTGGAGAGTTTTCCTGCCGAGCAGTCACCAGTGGTGGGACCCTCTGCAGGACGACCCATAACAGAGTCTTCTACAGCTGACAGTATACATATGACATAGAGGTCCAAGCAGGCCAGACCATCAGATGAGCAATCTTAGGATGCGGATTTGGTTGTGTGTGGCACACGAAATAGAGCCAGCCACACGAGGAGCAGGCAGTTCTATGCCTGCGGCGGGTAGGGTCACATGGATCGAGACAGCTCGAACCACCCTACAGATGAGTAGAAGGCGGTAGAGGGACCTCCCAGGCAGAGGTTCAACCCTGGTGGTCCTTAAGGAGTAGGCGGACGAGGTAGAGGAGCTGGCCGAGCAGTGGATGGTGGGTAGTGCTTTGAGGCCCTACCACCACCACCACCAGGAAGACAACCCCGACCGCAGGGAACGAGTGGACATGGGAGAGATCTGCTTCAGGAAGCTGAGGTTTACAACCACGGAGCTCTGGGAGCAGATGGACAGGAGCGAGACTAGCACCGGTCATGGAGCCTTTTGTTCATATGTCTTCTGGCCTTGTTGATGTTGTGTTTATGGATGTTTTGTGTCTTTGTACGTTGAGCTACAGTAATAAAAGACACTTGTTCTTGTGACATTTTCCTCCCTGTCATTTTTATATAGTGGATACTAAGAGGTTCCAGTTTAAAACTGTTGACTTGACCCTCACTTTCAAGATTCCTGCTGAAGGAGACCTAGTGACCACACAATACTGCCGACAGTGTGACTCAACCCTTAGAGGAGAGAGTAACGGTTGGATCTCTTGGTAGTAGCGTCGAGGCCTTACGACATCATCAATGGCATGAATTAGTATCATTCATGTCAGGACTGAATGTACTAGGCAAAAAATGTGTTTCATCCACAGGATGAGACCAGATTTATCTTATTGGAAAAGAAGAAATCTTTGCAGCTCTTGTAGGACCAGAGAAGGTTCAGGTCATCCAGGAGCAGATGAGGATAGCTCAGTGCCGATATAAGTCTTATGCTGATAGTAGGTGGAGACAACTAGAGTTCGAGGATGGTGACCACGTTTTCTTACGGGTCTCACCTCGATGTGGATTACAGCGATTTGGACGAGGTATCAAGTTATCAACGCACTTCATCATACCCTTCTAGGTCCTCAATAGGGATGGCGAGGTGGTTTACCGCTTGACCCATCCACCTCAATTGCACCAGATGCACGACGACTTCCACGTATCTCATCTGAGGAGATACATGCGTGACCCAATTCATATCATTGATGATGGGGTGACTTTTGTGGAGGTCACGGTGGAGATAATGGATTGACAGGAGCGGGTCCTATGTAGATGGTCGATTCGTCTAATGTGCCTCGAGTGGCAGCACGAGAACCTCCAGAAGAGTACTTGGGTGTGGGAGGCTCAGATATGTACTCAGTAACCTCTTTTGTTTCCCTATTTTTAGATGTATCATTACGGGGATGTAAAGACCAGAGGTGGGAATAATGTAAATACCCGTAAATTTCAAGGAAATTTTTTTCTTACTTTTATTTGGAATTCTATGAGTATGCAGTTTCTGACGGCGCCTGATTCTTAGGCCCATTGTGGCTGGAATAATTTTCTGAAGTTTATCTCAGGTACATTCAGTGAACAAACAAGCGAGTTTTCCAACTTTTGATCCGGTGCTCGGAATTGAAATCCAAGGGCACCGATGAAACCGCATCGCCGGTAATCGCTTAGGAAGACATTTTCTGATGTTTTGTTTCCTCGATATGATATATTAAAAATGTGAGGAATAAAAATATAGTTGTTTTACAATTATATTTTTATTATGCCACTAATGCATTATGATTTATGGGAAAGGAAGTTGTGAGAAAGTGGGGTGGGGCCCACATGAGCCCCCACCTCCTTAAATTTCCAAACACCCCATTAAACACACTCTCCCTCTTTAATACATGTCATCCCCTCAAGTTTATGAGGAACCTTCCTCCCTCTCTTTAATTAAATTCCAACGTGTTTAATTAATGAGGATCCTTCCTCTCTTTTTAATATTCCACCGCAGTGGATTAATTGAGTGGGGCCCTATGTCATAAATCCCCCATTTATGACTTGCGTTCCAATGACGAACCCACCACTCTTATTTAAAGGAGGCTAGGGGGAGGAGTTATGGATGACTTCTTCAAGTGGCGGAACACTAGCAGCGAAGCACGTCGCCCAGTACTTAGAGAGTTTTCCTATTCCTCCAATGAAGAACGAAGAACGCCAATGCCACCCTCAGCTTCATCCTTCCCGAAGTTGATGGAACGACGCCCGTCTATAGAGACATCATCTATCGGCACACCGACGAATGCCTTTTTTGTGATAGGGGTTTGTTTTTGTGTTCATGAATATTCTTTTTCCAACCAACGTTAAATTATTAGCCACCTGTTATCAAATTAATGGGAGGAGGTTGGATTGCCCAAACACGGCCGATCCTCCTCCCCTTGTTGTTGATCATCGACGTTGTTTGGAACGGAGGTGGCACGGTGCAACAGCACTGCGCGGAAATGAGGATGAACGCGGTGAAAGTGCGCGGAACCGTCACGCCACGCAGGTGATGCCTTAGGAAGTCGTGGCCAAGCACGGGCCGTGGCTGGGGCGGGCCGCGACGGAGGGTTGCGGCACCGTTGCGCAGCACCGGTCGGACAAGGTCACGGCTTAAGGCCGCGGCATTGCAGGGAGCGGCGACCAGAATCGCCGGCCACCGACTCAGGGAAGAAGGGACCTGCACAGGGTCCCGCGGTGGCACACTGGCTAGCCAACTCGGCCGGCCATTTTCGGAAGAGCCGGGGGACTTAACCCCCATTAAAAAACAATGGGGGCAGCACGCCTCACCATTCCACATCCGCTCGGCCAGTGCCGAGCCTCCCAGGCTGGACCGCCCATGCCGGGTCGAGCCGCCCGCGCCGGGCCGGGCTGGGACGCCCACACTGGGCCGGACTCAAACCCAGGTCGGGTCACCCAAGTTCGGGCTAACCCAGGGGGGTTGTGGACCGGGTCGGTCCGGGCCCAAACCCCCCTAAAATCGGACATGTTCGTTCAAATGCCCATAACTTGGGCTACAGACCTCTAAGTGATGCAACATCAGTTGAGATGTGATCCTTGGATCAAGTTGGTCATTTTAGTTTATTGCACTCAAGGTTTTGGAAAACATTGGGTATAACCGGGTTGGTTCGAACACGAAACCAACCGGGCCTTCAGAGCTGAAACACCTATAACGTGAGCTTCGTATATCCTATTGATGTGTCATCAACTTTGTTGGTTTCTTCTTAGTGAGGCAGACCGTTTGGATTACTCCGCTCGAGGTTTGGATGCAGTTGGAGTATTGTTGGGTTGGTTTTGACTTAAAAACCATCTGGCCCCTGGAACGAAAGAACCAATAACTCTCAGACCGGGCGTCTGATTGACATGACGTCTGTCGCGTTGAGTTCCTTTTGCCGAGACAGAACTTTTTGATACATAAAATCAGGTCTATGTGATAGTTGATGTATTGACCCCTTGGCTCGTGGAGCAGATCCTCCCGGAGCAAGCATGTTGTGTGCGGGAACCCTGGAGCTGGCTGTGACTATCACAACGACGATGTTTTACTGGAATCCTCCATGGGTTCGACGAGGATGACTACCGTAGCAGGATCCTCCATGTGTTAGATGAGGATGACTATCGTACTGGGATCCTCCATGGGTTTGACGAGGACGACTACCATACTGGGATCCTCCGTGCCTTCGATGAGGACGACTAACGTACTAGGATCCTCCGTGGGTTCGACGAGGATGACTAATGTACTGGAATCTTATGTGGGTTTGATGAGGATGAAAATTGTACTGGGATCCTCCATGGCTTTAACTACCATGATGGGATCCTCCGTGGGTTCGACGACGATGACTACTATACTTGGATCCTCCGTGGGTTCGGCCGCGATGACTATTAAAATTGGATCCTACGTGTGTTCGGCAGAGGAGATGATTCAGAGCCTACATCTAATAATCTCCACCCCTCTTTGTAAATGGATACCTATGTAAGCTGAGTCTTGACTTTCAATAATTTTATTCGATTTTATTGACTTGATATCCTATGTGGATTAGATTATTCTTTCCTGTGTGTATTGGGTCGTACTTTCCTGTGTGGATTACGTTTTACTTTCCTGAGTGGACTGGATTGTACTTGAGCTCGTGAGTTGGAGCTGAATTAGATTTGATGACTTAGGTATATGTATAGGCATATACCTAAGTAGTGTTGGATGATTCTTCGTTATTGTATCTTTTCTTTGTGGTTTATCCGTTGTGGACTCCGGGAGACCATTGGGGGCCTCGGAGTCCCTACCGAGTATCGTATACTCACCCCTACACGGGCTTCGCCCATCCTACGTTGTGTTGGTTGCAGATGAAAGACAACACTGGTCGTGGTTGAGGTTTGAGTAGTGGAACAGTAGCTGGAGGTGGACTATCTGGTGGGACGTACACGGAGAGGACGGACGGACCTGAGGAGCCGACACGACCGATTTAACTGACCCTTCAGGTGGGTGATTCGGGGGATGACCTAGTGGTTGCTGCATTACTTTCAGTTGTTGTACTTTCATTTTAGTTGTACTTTACTTCAGTTGGGTTTGTATTCTGGCCCATTTACATTCCAGAACATACAGTTGTACCCAGTTTATTTAGTGTTTAATGAATTGTGCGCACTCTGTGTTGTTTTTTCTCTAATAAAGGCAATGCCTTCCCTTTTCTCGGGATTTATGCCTTTGGTTCTAGTCGTCAGCCCCTGGCCTATGAGAGGTGGTCATGGGGTAGTCAGGGCACGGGCCCCGAGGATGGTTCATGACAAGATTACTTTTTATTCTTTTGCACATGGTTTTGTACTATATTTACATAATTGTGACTTGTTTGGCTATTTTCTGAGACATATGTGAAAGGCATCATTTATATATTTTTTCTTAAATTGTTTATTTACATTCATTCATCTGTTTTTTACTTTTCCTGTGGTATTTTTATTCTGCTATTGTTTGTTATTTTTTATTCTATTAGGTATGCTCTACCAATAATGGAATAGTTTCTCCACTATGACACCCAAGGAACCTTCTGTTATTCAGTAGCCTCTAGAATTTGAGTGATATATAGACCATTTGACCAACTGGGTATGGGTCACCATAGGGCGGCACCCGGAACCAATACGTTACAAAGTGGTTTCAAAGGATGTTCTTTTCTTCAATGTCTTAATTTTCGGAGCCTATAGATAGGGATAAGAAGGATTAGGTAGTCGGTAATAAGATGTTCTTGGGATTTTCTATCCTGTGTACTTGGAAAATCCATTATACTTTCAATATAATTTTTTTTACGATTTTTTCAATGTTATAGTTGATTTGATTTCACCATTGCATGATTCACATTATTAATGCTGTAATGATTTATATCATTGAAGTTCTATTTCTATTGAAACCAGATGAGAATAGGGTTATCCAAATCATACAACATATATACACTTAATAGGGATCTCATGTCATGCATACTTGTGAAGCCACTTATGGTGCATTACTAATTCCATGTTGTTGTGATAGCTGTTGTGCAATATATTCATGATTTTTTATAAATATTGTGATCAAATAAAAGCTATTTTGATAGGATAATGGAAAATATAATGTTTTATTTCAATGGGCGATATACATTGGTCATTGATCTCTTATAGTCCCTCCTGGATCATAATATGTTGGATCAAATTGATCTTTAAATAAATTCGGCTAAGATATGACATGAATATGATGCCAGTCATTGATTCGCGGGGAGTATGGGCCCCCACTGATCAGAATTTGGCACATTATTACTTGTTTCAATGTTTTATGGGGTTCTAGAGTTGTTTATGAGGCTTATTCTTTGAAAACAACCCATAATACATGGATTGTGATGATGAATACA
This sequence comes from Viscum album, assembly GCA_963277665.1. Classification (NCBI taxonomy): domain Eukaryota; kingdom Viridiplantae; phylum Streptophyta; class Magnoliopsida; order Santalales; family Viscaceae; genus Viscum; species Viscum album. The sequence continues at coordinate 1,456,341,670 of OY728120.1, forward strand.
CCCCATATATACTTGTGACTGGAAAGAATATTTTTCATAAGTACAGGCCATGTACATTTTCTACACGCCATGTAGATAATGAACGTGGGACCGACCGTGTGGGACAAAACAAGGGTTGGAAATATTTTATTGAACAAGCCGTGTACCAGGAATACACACAGTGTTTTGGAGATCCGTGTATCTAATTTCTATGTGACCAATGACACTGGTTAGTGAAATTATTCTTGTACACACTGTTTTGGGAATTTACAGGCTGTGTAGTTTTATTCTTTGAGAACTACGAAGTTCTTACTATGTATAATTTCTTAGGTTGGAGGGAAAAATCAAGTACACATTATGACTAAAGGGGAACACGTTGTGTGTATGGGGTGCTACACGACTAGGGATGGAAGAAGTACACCCACATGAAAGGTATTAAGGGAACATTCTGTCTAGAGTTCATACACGCTGTGTAACCGTGTTTGGAAATAATTTAATGATTTTCTTTATATAGTCCATTTTTCACTTCTATGTTGTTGTTTATTTAACTTGGGCTATGTTGTGCGCATGAACATACAAAGTCTAGCCACTTACACATACATTGGTTGTGTTCCAAGTTCGGGGTGATGATCAAACATCAGAAAAAATAGACCTAGGAAAACTAGTAGATCCTCCTGTCATGCCATTCATGGCACTGTCCTTCATTTCAGATACAGAGGCATATGCACTGTTCCTAGAAGTCTTCATGAGGTCGATGCACACATTTCTTGGATCACTGCATCCTTCCCCATCTATGAGAGAACTGATGTGGTTTTTTCAGTAGTAGAATCCTAAAAAATTCTAGGTGGAAAGATGACCTCAAGATGTAGAGTCCTGGTTAGAAACCGTTATGTCTATCTTTGAGAATCTAAAGATGCCTCTAGAGATAAGGGTGAATCTCTCTATGTATATTATACAAGATTCATCTAAGCGATGGTTGGATGGGATATCACAGGACGGACGCCCGCAAGTAATGTCTTGGGATGTGTTCCAGCATAGCCTCTATGACTAAAACTATCTGGAGACCTTTAGGGCCGACTGATCCCGAGTGGTCATGAGATTGGAGCAGGGAAACATTCAATTAAAGTGTATTCCTCTCAATTCATAGAGAAACAATAATCCACACCCATTTTGGGGGGTGATGAGTTATTTTTGATGATGATGTTTGAGGATGGTCTCAGGCATGACATGTGGTCCCAGGTGAACATCTTTAGGTTTACTTCCATATCTTCTATACTATACTACGAACTAATCATAGAGAACAACTTGAGTGATTCTGGAGCTGTGGGCCAGGACGTTTCAACATGAATAATTGGCACACATCTGACTGATAGTAGGAATCTCTATAGGGAGTCTACTCATGAACATCAGACTAGGTTGGATTTTCATTTAGTTTCATGGTGATGTGCATCCTGTGTGGGAAGGGAGTACATAAGAACCCTCAGTGCCTGATAGTCCTAATTAAGTGTCATTCTAGCAAATATATGCGATATATGCAGTGTTTCTAAAATGCCCTCCTCCTAACATCTTTTTCAGGTGGATCATTTTCAACTCCTCATACCGGAGCAGGACCACCAGTCCCATAGATGACCGTGGAATGGATTTCTTCAATAGTTTCTACACGATGTGGTGGTCGTGGCTGTAGTGGTTAGACACAAGGTTTTTGACAGCTGTATGGTGGATTGGATCAAGGATCTCAGACAGCTTCACAAGGCTGTGAAACTGGTCAGGGTATTGCACTAGAGTAGGTCCGTCCAAAGTAGGATCTCAGACCCTCTACGGTTAGAGGTGAGAATTAGGTTGACTTAGTTTTAGCATCTTCTCTTTTAGATATAAGGAATTCCCATATATTTATATCTATGGTAGTTGTGGGGATCATTGTGCCCTGTATCATTAATTTTTATTATATCATGATGCCAGAAACTATGTTGGGGACATAAAAGGCTAGTCTATGTTAGTGCATGGAGTTCCCTCTTGAGGATGGTGGGTGTCACTTCTTAAGAGACCATTATGTCATAGAGATTATGGGCTATGAATTTATTCCCATAATGGAAAAGTTAGTTCTCTTCCAGGATGTTATTGAATGATATCACCATAGGGTGAGCTTCACTCACAAGAGTGTGGATTGTTTCCACATAAGGGAAAATGGGAGGTTCAGGCAACCAAAGGGGGCCCTGAGAAATAATGGGTTAAGAGGTGTTATATCCCAGATTGCATTAATATATCTAGATGACCATGGGACATCATAAATGGAATTTCTTTTAGTGGTCAACCATTTTAGGGAAATCCTTGTAGACATCTTTTTGGGTCAGCCTCCTAAGCTATACATAGAAAATTCTATTGTTCTACTACAAGGGGAAGCACAAGTTTCCATTACTCCTTAATGGATTGATACATAGCTAATAAGAGCTCAATATGCAGTTAGAGGAGTTGCCGGAAATGTGTTTCATCAAACCCGATACATCTCTTTGGGGTTTTCCAGTCCTATTTTTGAAGAAGGCGGATGATACCCACATACATTGGGTGTATTATCGGATGTTGAACCAATTGAAGGTCAAGAACCGATAACCTTTAACCAGGATTGCTGATCTCTTCGATCAACATCAAGGAGCCCGATTGTTCTTGAACATTGACTTGAGATATAATTATTGTCAGTTGCACATTATACCATGATATATACCTCTTACATCATTTCGAAGTTGGTATAGTCTATATGATTATTTGGTCATGACATTCGGTCTCAAGAATGTGTTTGATGATTCTATGGCACTAATGAACTAAATGTAAAATCCATACAAAGAATTCATTGTGGAGGTTTGCAGGGATGATATCATGGTGTACTCCCACACTCAACATGACCATCCTATCCATATATGGATTATTTTGAGTACACTGGGATAGAATCAATTATTTGTTATTCTCTCAAAATTACACTCTTGGATGTACCACATTCACTCTTTGGGTCATGTCATCTCGGAGACAAGTGTATCTATAAGCTCATAGAAATTGATAGCAGTAGTTTTCTTGGAGAAGCCAAAGAGCATATTTGAGGTATAGAGTTTTCTGGGGATGGATGGTCACTATAGTCATTTTATGCAAGAATTTTCATGCTTAGTAGTGCCACTGAAGGGCATGAATAAATAGGGTGTGAAGTAATCATGGTCAGATTATTTTGAGTCGACCTTTCATGAGCTGAAGAGAATGTTGACTTAATCATCGATACTTGTTTTTCTAGAGTAGGGTAAGAGTTACTATATGAACTGTGATGCATCAGTATCATTCTGGGAGTAATGCTTATGTTGGGATAAATAGACATTGCATAAGTGTCTCAAAGTTTGAGGCCACATGAGATGAATTAACTGACACACAATCTTGAGTTTGATGCAGCTGTCCATGCCTTGCATTGTTGGAGACATTATCTTTTGGGTGAAAATTTTGTGTCGTACACTGACCAGAAATGTCTCCAGTATATATTTACTCAATGTGACTTGAATTTAAGATAGTGAAGGTTTGTTAGGTAATTTCAGTATTTTGACATTGATCTTCCCTATATACCTAGGAATAGAAACACAGTGGCTCATGCGTTGACTAGAAGGACTCTGATTCAGGAAATTTAGGAGGCCAACCGAGAGTGGATGCTTGTGCCTCTGTTCTTCGAGATGCATTTGGGGGTGCACAACTGAAAGTGGAAGATGTTTCGTTCTTCTATAGATTTTACATTTACACTATTAGATCAGGAATGAATGAGGAAGATATCAGATTCTGAAGGACTAGTCCTATGAGAGATTTTTCATGAGAGGGTCCTACTCTTGGATGGACCATATGTGGGGATGATTCCATGCACTTTCATGGATGTGTATGGGTTTTAGTAGACATATGTGAGTAGCTGATGTGATAATTTCATACTCCATCTCTTAAAATTCATCCTGGTGTCACCAAGATGTATCAATATATAAACCATTAGTGTTGGTGGCCAGGTATGAAGTGGGATGTTTTTGGTTTTGTTATGAGATCTTCCACCTCTCAATAGGTGAAGGAAGAGAGTCAGCAACTAGCATGGATTTTACAGTAGTTACCTATTCCAAAGTCTTAGTATAATTACGTTGCAATGTATTTCATGGAAGGTTTACCATTGTCACCTCAATTGAATGATATAGTTCAAGTTTTCATTGACAAACTCACAAAGGTTTCACACTTTTTATCAATCAATGAGACCCTTGGTGTTGATGATATTGGAAGGTTTTACATCTAAGAGATTTTATTTTTTTCATGGGGTTCCACACTCCATAGTTTCAAAAAGTGGTTCGCAATTTACATCACGTTTTCAGAAAGGGCTACTGATGGTTTTGGGTACACATGTACATTTTAGTACAACATACATTTCCCATATAGATGGCCAATTAGAGTGAACGATTTAGATGTTGCAGGACATGATTCGAGCATGCTTCCTAGATTATATGGGTTCTTGGGAGAGACACATACCCCCTGAAGACTTTCCTACAATAATAGTTTTTAGGAAATGATTCTGAATCCACCTTATGAGGCTTTGTATGGTAGTCCATGCTGGTCAACGCTATGTTGGTTTGAGGCAAGAGAGGATGCTTTTATCGAACATCATCTAGTCCAAGATACCAATAATCAAGTGGAGTAAATTCAAAAGAGAATGGATACTATAGAGTCTCGTGAGAAATATTTTTCTAATTGACAGGGACAACCTCTAGAGTCTGTGGATGGAGATCAGTTTTTCCTGTATGTCACACCGAGGTTGGAACACAAGAGGATTTGAATATAGGGAATGAATTCTCTAAGATAAGTTGCGTAGTTTATCGTTTTGGAGAGATTCAGTCTGGCTGCTTATCATTTTCAATTACCTAAGAGGTATCAGCATATGCATGACACATTCCACATTTATCAGCTACGTCGTTAAGTCTCAGGCTCGTATCATAATTTTCAACCTAAGTATGTTGAGATAGAGGTCGATACATTGTTCGAGGATCATCATATAAGGATTGCTGATGACAACGTGAAGGTTCTACTTGGCCGGTTTGTTCCTTGAGTATGGGTATTGTGGCAACATGGTTGAGTGCAGGACAAGAATCTAGAGAGGGAGGTTTATGTGAGATCGCAGTGCCCGGAGCTATTTGAGGATTCTTCTTCGCCACCTTGTTAGGAAAAAATATCAATTTTTTCTGTGGGATGTTATTAAGAACTCAGTACTTCATTTTTGGTATGGGTCTTGATTTTGGGTGATTTTGAGAAAATAAAGAAGAATGTGGAAATTTTATAAGTACACACTGTGTACATATGAGTACATGCCATGTAACCAATTTCTGTGTGTAGCCATCTATTAGGTGTGTAACACCCGACACATGGCTGTGTGGGGTGACGTGGTAGACCGCTAATGTAGGGGTCCAATTGATGAGATTACATTTCAGGTACATTAATATTACCTGATGTGTAATTTTTCATTAATATGGCTTATTGTACCAAGGTGAAATCTAATCATCATAAACATCTTCATATGTATATTCCTCATGAAGGAGCATCCAGAATCGCTGATTCCCCTCCAAGACATCATTTATCTGTCTGTGGTCGAATTCGATCTTCAGAAGGTGCTATGGAATCCCCTCGATCAATGATTTTCTTGGCCAATTCAAGGAACAATGTTAGAGAGTTTTCTTCATACAAAATCTAGGTTAGTGGTTTGTTTCCTTTCGTTGGTTTTCTTTGAGATTTATAAGCCAATGTGTTGATTACTCATGGTTTGAGTATATCAGGTTAAGGAAATTGAAACTTATTTCATCGACCTTAGATTGATTATTGGACTAAGGGATTTTCTTATGTAATATTATGTGAAATTTATTGTTTAAATAACACCACATAGGTGTGTTTTTTTGTTTTTTTGTTTAGGGTTGTTTGGTCCAAGTTTTGTATAAGTCAGACCGAGTTTCCTTTTCTTTCATGATAGGATGGTAATAATTGTCTCTTGGTTATTGGAATATCCCTATTATATGTACTGGAACTGTTTATATATGTATTAGTTGATATTAGTTTAGGATGCTTGACATTTTGATGAACGTAGAATTACACAGACCTGGGAGAACATAGTGTTGTTTGACAACATGGGGAATTGACAATGAGTTCCTCCTTAGAGTGTCTTTTATATTTTACACTAGGATACCACATGGGGGATTAATTGTGATTGCACCCTTATAGATTCTATAGTTTATATTACAAGACCATAGGGGGAATTGACGTTGAGTACATCCCTAGAGAGTCTATAGTTGTAGTGGAATGACCATAGGAGGAATTGAGGTTGAGTGCTTCCTCGGAGTGTCTTTTCCTTTTTATAGCATTACATTTGCGGAGGGGTTAGACTGTGTATGATACCCAAAGGGTTAAAATAAATATTGAATGTTTGCGATCCATCCTCCATGCCAAAACACAACCTTTGTTTCGGTCATATTAGGTATTCATCTGAGATACATGATTGTGATACTTAATAGATTAAATATTGGACATTCAACTCTATTGAATGTGAACAAAAAATGTAAGATTGATTATTATTTTACTCCTAATTTCATTTTTAAATTTCCATTATAACCTTCTATAGATACTCACTGATAGTTAGGCAAAGATCTTGTGGTGGTTACCAATTGGGTTTCGGCTCAAACCATGTTACGGAAATGCTTTTTGACACAAACAGATTACATGGTTGCAGTTCTAGATAAGGGAAATCGCCCATCATCATCAGGTAATTTTTTGTTGTGGAGCTAGAGAGCATGGGACTAGGCGGATGCTTGGAATACCACATGAGATTACATCCTATTCTGTTTCAAATGGATCAGAACAGTATTTCCATCATTGTGACTTGTTTGTACATTTTCGAAGACATAAGTGACTTGAATAGTTGATACATATGTGCTCTAGTTGTTTATTTACATTCATTATTCATTTGTTTACTTATAGTATGGTATTTTCATCCACTTCTGTTTATTTTTTCCACTGTGCATGCTCTTCCAATGTGAGAATAGATTACCCTATCACACCCGAGGCCCCCGTTACTAGTTGATATCCTTTGGAATTCAGGGAAATGCGCCTGAGACAATGTGACCAATAGGGTATGAGGCACCTTAAGGCGGCACTAAGAACCGGGATGTTACACTAGGTTTGTTTTATAGTTTTAAAATAATATTTTACACTTATTTACCATATATTCCCTGTAACCGTGGTAAATAAAAATAATTAATGAGGTTACTGTTCATAATCCTAAAAAATAAATGCTTCTTATCTACATAATATGGACCTTATGATTCCAAATATTGATTCCATCTTTCTATATTCAAAACAATGACATTGCATTAATTAATTTAAAATTAATTCTTATTGTCATAACTAGAAAGTGGGTTTTTAATAAATAAAAATGAAAGATTGATACATGTTTATGTCCAATATAAATGTAAAATTACATCAAATGACCAACACTGGATTAAATAATAAAAAATATTCCAATTACACTTTAAACGAAATTTAAAAAATATCATCACTATAATGATAAATTAGAAAAAATTTAGTTGTGTATTAAAATGCAGTATTTTCATAATTCATTAAAATATGAATTTCCTGATAAAAATTCAAAAAAATTCACCCAATGTAAATTTTGGTGTCTTTAATCTAAAGAAAAATTTTAATTTTTCAAATATAACATATAAAAATGAAAAAAAACAATTTGTAAAAAGGGTTCTTCAAGTAAAGGCAGTAAAAAGAACTTTTAAAAATATTAAAGAACTTTATGATTAAAATTTGAATAAATTTCATTTTAAGCCTCTAAAATTTCTTGGATAAATGTTAAAACATTAAAACAATATCAATTTTTCATTACTTATATTCATTCTCACCAATACAATGATAAGGAATTAACTAAAAATAAAAGTAATGATAATAATATTATATTATTTTTCAATATAACTCAGTTATGTGTGCGATGATAGATTTTAGAGAAACCCATTTTTGCATGTCAAGTGATCTATCACAAAATGTGTCCACATTAACATAAAATTAATATCATATTAAATAATATTAATAGATATGAAATTGTCTGATTCAATAAATAACTAGGATGTTACATCTCAAATTTATTAACACAATATAAAATACCCAATATGATTTTTAAATAAATTGATTATTTATAGACCATTATGAATAGAATATATTTTATCAAATGGTATTTAAAATATTCTAAATAAATATTTGATAAAAAATATTTCATAAACGTTTATTTAATTAATTATAATGAAATTAAAATTATTCAAATAATTTATAAATCCCTCAAAATATAATATTCCCAAAATTATTTTTAATATTATTTTTATTCAAATTATAAAAAACAAAGGTGATTTTTTTAATAGTTTCATTTATTACTCTTATGTTATTACCCATACATATATGAAGGTATCGTCATTTACCCTTATATTGGTCGTTCGTAGGTGGGTAATTACTCTTATACCTTTATTCATTTTTGAATACAAATTATTCAAAATCCAACATAATGGGAATATATTGGATACCATACACAACATGATTGGAAAAAAATTGTGAACTGGTAATTGTTAATTTATTGCATTTAAGATTGCTCACATAATGATTTTGAAATTACTTAAACAATTCACATAATGGTCAATTCTATGATACCTTATTACAGGAAAAGGATACCCCATAACATTGTACATACAATAGGGTAACATATAAATTCTAAATCTACTTTAAATGTAACCCAATAGTTACCAATAACCAACTACCTATATCTTATTATGGGTAATTATAAATATATATATTCTAAAAAACTATACTAATTGATCAATGATTAAATTTTATGTAAAACAATTGATAAAAATATATTATTGAATCTTAATAAAAATCACTCAACTAAAAATAATTCATTTCATATTATCATATAATGATGACTTTTTATGGAATAGAAACAAAAATCTTAAGATAAATTCCCTAAATAAAGCAACATGTAAATATTTTCTAAACAAAAATACCTGAATATCATGAATAGTATTAGTACCCATTATCATTTCATAGTGAGTGAGTGATGATTAACAAGAGAAATGAAAAAAATCACCCTACGTTTGAGGTTGTTTAATGGAAAACGAATCCATGGTCCTATATTTAGTATACTTGTACCCCTCAATGGATACTATTCACTTCACTGATGGTGATAAAAATGTTTTGGGATGGAAGAGTGTTTCTTCTATTTATCAGTAGTATAACACACAATGAAATCATAGGATCACATCCTCATTTATAAAAATTTATGAATACCTTCATGGAATGAATTGTCTTGGATATAATTACCACATATTAGGTTCCATCTCATTGAACTTAAATGTTACAACCTATTGATTTTAATTCATTAATAACTTTACATTAATGTGTATTTCTTTAAATATCAAACCCTATGATTCCTAATTTATGAAACCATTAAAACATCGATGTAGTATCTATATGTATCAAATACATATATCCACCATGGATTGCATTGATAAATTCTTTGTGGACCTCCACCAAATATCCTAGTGTACAAAATGAGATTGTTTTAATAAGGTATTAATTTTTTACACACATTCTTCATTTTGTAATATATTTGGTGATCTCAGTAATTCATAAATATATTTTAGATCGATTTAGAGGAATATTAATTAAATATAAGAATAATTTATGCACAAAATCTAAATGGTTTTATAGTATTTGGAGAAGCGATGTGTAAAATTACAATTTCATAAAATATCATAAAAATGTACGATAATTTTCTTCTCCTATAGTGCACGTATTATAAATACCACACACGATTTATTAATCCTAGAATGGGGTAAATAATTAAAAGAAAGGGTTATCATAAATTCCCAATATTGGTAATGATTAGAAATAGTAATAAATGATAATAAGTTATTATAAGATAAACATAAGGGTATGAGAACACAATTATTAAATATAATATTCAAACTCCAATTGTCAAAGATTATTCATAAAAAATCATTTCATAAGGTTTTATCATAGAAAAATATATATGAAACATATTTATAGAGTAAATTATAATAAATTATGAGCCATGAGAATATATAAAAACCATGGGAGATATGTTTTTTTCACACATATAAAAATAGTAAATGACTTCCTTAGTTAAGGATCACTCCCAATAATATAATTGTAGAATATTTCCATTAATGGGAATTACTATGATGTATTTTACATAATTCTATTTGGTGAAAAATTAATAAAGCTAACTGACTCATCTCTGAGGATTTTATTAGATCAATGGTCTCTTAAGAGATTATTAACTCTATCAACATTACAGAATGCATTGGAGGGAAATATAAATCTGTGCTCACATGTCAAATATGAAAATTCACACCCATTCGGGCCTCAAGATTACAAATTATTAATAAAACAATCCTATAATAAAAAATAAAAATAAAATGGGTCTCATAAATATTATACCATTTAATTATATAATAAACCATTCAAAATAAATAGGTTTGATACATTCTTTCTGGTAACACAGTTAATGAGTGTAAATGGAATAGGTTTCATGTTATCATCCTTAATTCATCAGCTAAATAATTAATCTATATAATTAAAGAAGATAGTATGAAAAGAAAATCTCCCATGTGAATCATAGTAATAGTTAACTAATATTGATATTGATAAATAATAACTTCAAATTAACTATTTATCCATTCAATGAATAATGTGAAAAGTATCATTGTATTTTGATAAAATTTTAACAGAATATTCCTAGACAATTATTAAACTTGTATTTTATAAATATTGTTTTTGAATTATAATTGAATATTATCAGAAATGAAAAATTAAAAAAATTGAAAAACAGATTCATATCAATAACATTAAAGGATAACATTGTTTTCAAACTTTCTTAAAAATTAAAAAATTACATTGTTAAAAAAATGTATTTAAAATTAACCTTTTTAAGTAATATATATTATGTAAATGTTTACTAAAATTGTAATTTTAAAACCATTCTTGTCTAAATAAATTCTTCTATCAAATAATTTCTATGAACAGCGAAGAGGAATAAAAATTTCATTGACCAAAGTTGAAATTAAGTTACTTATTAATTATATTATAAATCATTTTTAATATATAGGAGCATTAAAGATTAATTATATATATATTATTGGAAATACCATATGATAATACAATATATGTTTTGTAATTTTTATGCTCCATAAAATTTCTATCATTATTATTTTAGAATAAAATATATTGAAATGAAATGATAAAGTAACATAAAACCATACCTCAAGTCGTGCACTTCGTTGAACACATTAAAATAATATATATAATAAATATAATTTTTTAAAAAAAAAATTCTACAGAATCATTTTCATATACATATTAATATTAATGATACCTTTAATATTTCCAATTATAATATTAAATAATTCCCAATTAAAATTTACTTTTGGGTTATTATTGGTCAATTATCCATGTATTTTCTGTTTAGTGATTATGATAAATGAACCATGTTCATGATTACATCATATATATAATATTACTAAAGAAATAGATATCATATTTATTTATAATATAACATTTTAAAATGATTATCTTAAAATGGTGATGAATTATTATTCACATCACTTCATAGTGGTGGTATTCCGCACGTGTCCAAGAGTAACATTGTCATTTTCAATAAATAGAAAAGTGAGAATGTTGATAGTATATTAAAATTTAAAAATAATTACTATGTCATAAATATCTTATATAAACATAAATTCATTTATTATAATATTCATGTGATGAATTTATGAAAAATGCATCATATCTCAATGTGGAGGATGTATTCCACATGAACGCACCAGTGATACATTCATTTCCAAATTGATTTAAAAGAGGTTTACAAAGTTTGATCATTCATCATTATAAAAAATCATTATATTGAATATACTAAATTACATTATTGCAAATATTTACAATATTTTAGGGATTTTAGACTACGATATAATATCTAATGAACTCAGTTAAATGTTACTATTATTCAATGGAAACACTCTCATGGACAATACTATTTGACTCAAAATTATGGTGTTATGAATAATATATGAAATATAGAACTTGCAGAGGGATTATAAGAATGTGTTATGTTAACTATTAGATTATATTAGAGTATTATTTTATTTTAGTAACAATGAAGTGGTGGTATACATTATGTTGGAGGGAGAGGACACACATTGAATTTTTCAAAATAATAATATATTTTAATTTATTACTCAATAAATATGCCCCCAAAATTTAAAATTTGAATATATAAAAAGTATATTTTTTATATACTCAGAACCAATCACATAAAATAATGTCTTTTTTGATATTTCAAAACATATCAATTATGTTAACCATCTGTAATCACTTTTTAAGTATATTTTTTGCAACAACATTTTCTTATTTGAACTAATAAATTAGATGAAAAATTATTTTAACCATAGAAATTAACATAAATTATGATGAATTAACATAATAAATCCATTTCCAAAAAACAATTTTTTATAATTTTCATATATTTATATTAAAACTATCATTCAAAAAACAATGAAAACTCTTTTTACAGAATAAACTGTTAACTATAAAAAATGATTTATTGTTATCCTATTCTAATTAAAAACAACAAGATGTATGATAATTGAATCAGAGAAAAAATCAATCTTAAAAATTAAATGAAATAATTTATAAAAATAGGAAAATTTAATTAAATATGACAACAAAACTGTGTAAATAAAAACAATTTTTTTTAAAATATGTGTATTTATTTTAAATTTTTACCATATATAAACAATTGATAAGAAAATTAAGCATTTGAAAAATGTTCAATAAAAATATTTAAATTGTTTAATAAAAACAATTCATACCCACCAATTCATATAATAGTTTATTACAATTAAATAAAATAAAAATAAATGAATTTTAAATATTCATTCAATAATAATTATTGTTTCTTTTAAAAATGATATCAATCGAAATAATTTTGTAATTGTAATTATATCAAAAAATCATGGGGAGATACATTATACAACCTTATAAATATTTATCATTCAATAATCTATCTCTATGATACAATAAACTAAGGATACATCTACCTCATCAAAACTTTTGGATCCCATAATTTTTATTCACATTCATAGCATTTCCATAAAACATTGATTATGTGAGATGTCAAGTTTCATAGATCATAATCTGTTCGATATTGAAAATCATTAGTTGTTCAACATATGAGTGTTCATGATCCAATGTTATGACCTCTAATATCTGTACATGCGAAGGATCATGTATGTACTTCCATAAGAGTGAAATAAGGAACACATCATGAGCTTGAGAGAGATTCAGAGGATATTCCAAATGATAAGAAATATTCATGATATGATACAAAATTTTAATATAGAATTATTTATATAAGGACCGTATTAAAATTCATTTAAAATATCATAACCCTATTCAAATGATATATTCACATGAAAACATTCAAACCAATATTGTATTTGAGAACTCAATGTTCCTTGACAGAAAAAATATTCTATATGTTCTATGATACCATGATATCATATTTAAGGTATCTAATCATTCAATTCAATTCTTCATATATGTAAGGTCCCAATAGATATAATTCTCTAATAACACCCCAAACATCTAGAGTTATGAACTACCTATAAAATATGGAATTATAAGGATCCATCTTAAAGCATTAGTGCAATTTATTGTTTTATAGAAACAATATTAGAGAATTTAATTCAAACCAACCTATTTAAAATCTATAAAACATTCTATTAATAAATATTAATGACTTTAAATGATATATTGGACTTAGAATCTATATAAGGATGAAATTTATTTGTATTGTTTAACTCTATTAAATGCCAAATGGAAGATTCACTAAAACATAGAAGTTAACCACATATCCGAATAAGATACAATAAAATGTGTTAATCCGTTAATGAATACCACTAACATAATTTATATCCTCATAATATGATGGAAAACAAAATAATCACTAATGGAAATGGAATGTCTGTGTTTCATTTGTCGACTGATTATAACACATATTTCATTGTTTCATTTATATTTTTCTGGGAGTCTGAAAATATTATTCATAATAATTTTTTCTGACATACATTATTGTATGTGTAATGATATTAAAACCCCATAGATTTATGTTTCTCATCCTTATCTTAAATATTTATCATTCGTCAACATATATACTCATCAATATTGATTTTCATGTTATAAAACCCAAAATAATGTATTACATTTATTCACGACTTTATAATTCTTTAATAAATAAACAATGCTATACTACGAACATATTCGAATGGCTCCTTATTAATGTATTTAATTTTTGTTACATTTATTCAATTCATGAACCACATAATTAATAATAAAAATTTGTTTAACTCTAGAATATTTCTTACATTCTTTTGTAGTACATAATCCTCCTTTTATATCTCTCTATTCCCCACATTGATTTATGGTTGAAAATTCATATGAGAAAGATATTATAAGCCGCATTTCTTTATTGATATAATGTCTATATTATGAATATCATTAAATTTGGGATCTATTTCAATTATCACCAAGGAAAATATATCATTTTATTTCAATATTGGAGCATCGTCCACATTATTCTCCATCACATGGTGTTATTGAATTGAAAAATCATAATCTCTAATCAACACTATCCATGTCCCTTAGTTCATATAAATATACTTCTAGGTGAATATATACATCATGATATTATTAGTGGAATATTTTTTATATTGGTCACCATAATAAAGATGAATCCTTATTTTTAATGCTGAAATCAATACTCTAAAATCTAAATCATGAGTCTTGTCAAATTAAAAATTAATTTTAAATTGTAATGAGGCATAAGTTATCAATATATCATTTTTAATGAGTCCTCATTCTGTTCCCTTCTTTGATTCATCAAAATATATACCAATATATTAAACACTGCAGGGTAGTGTAATCATAATTATTTCCTCTAATTTTATTTTCAGCTCTTGGATAATTTCAAAAAATTAATCAATCAAAGAAATAGGGATTCCATGTGATTCTGCATTCTTAGTACATTAGATGGCCTTGAAAAATCACTACAAAATCACCAGTAATATCCAAAAATAAATAAAAAACTATAGATCCCAGTTTCCATGGATGTTCATGGCCATGGGTCGATAACATTTATCATTAAAGGAACACTGATATACCCTCACATTAGAGTATATGGCTTTGGAATAAAACGTTATAAATACATAATTCACATACATAAACTTATCATAAAAATTCTCTTTCCTCATGGTCTACAGTATATTCATCCAACATATTTCATTCTCAATTTTCCTTGTTGAATATATAAGAATACTTTAATAATTTAAATTAAAAAAAATAACTAAGGGGGTATCTAAAGACTCTATTCATTACATTTGAAAATATAATATGTTCATTTGTTTGTATATATGTAATTAAAATAAATTCCTAATTACTATACCTAGTATATATGGTTTTCATAGATATATCGTACTTCTTGACCCGTGACTGATGTTATCCCAAATTATGTTCAATCAAGGAAATTATTTAATATATATGTATTTTTTTAAAATATCTATCAATACAGTTTAATAGATACATGTCCATGAGAGTGATTTCTTTGTATTCTCAATAATATATGAAAAATGTATTTACTCATCTTTCTTCACAACAAAAAAGGTTCAACCCATGATGAGGCACTAGGGAATGTGAATCACATATAATAATTCTCCATGAATTTCTTATCTATTTCAGGGAACTCAATGACTTCAATTGAATATAAATAATTTGAACATGATGTTGCACCATGAATGAATTCTAAAGAAAAGTAATCATCACTATTAAGAGGTATCCTGAAAAATAATTTTGAGAATGCATAATAATAATCCATAAAAGTTCTTATATCATTGATGTCTAGTTTCTCCATGACCAATTGGAAAAAAATATCAGTAATGGGTAGATCGTGAAATAAAATTGAAGTATCATCCATTGGATATTTATGTTCACCAACTCACTAAAAGATGATCATATATTAATTCATACTATCAAAAGAGAGTTCCATTCTGTAGAAATTAAAATTGTATCAATATTGTCAGGGTTAATCCCATTAGAAAAAACTAAAAAAATTAAAATAGGTTGATAATAAAAGAAATTATTTAAAACACATTTTCCTATTATTTGATTATAGGTAACCAATAAAATTGATATGAGGTTAACATAACAATATTTTTTTACTTATAATTCAAAATATATTTTTTAGGGATATTAATTAAAATTACTTTACACATTTCAATGATAAAAAGTAATTCATATTAATATGAACCAATAAGATAAATCAAAATGTGAGGATTCTTATCACCACCACAACTTTATTTTTCCCTCTTCATTCCATTACCAAAACCAAAATTTTTAGCATGATCACCAAACATTATACTGAGTAATTTTTTAATCAGTAAAAATATTTGGGAGGATTACAAAACGATGACATATTTTTTCACTCGAGGAAGTCTTGGGGTTTATCGATGTTAATCAATGGACATTATCTATATAAATCATTCATTACATTTTATAACTAAAATTTATAATTCCTAATAATTTCTTCAAACAGAGTCTAATCATTTGTGCAGTATTATGATAACTCATCATGCAATTGTGAAAAATGTGTTACTAGGATACACACCCCATTAAGGTACATTATCCCAAGTTTAATCTATTCCAAAATTCTATCCGCATACTATTATCGAGATAATTATATATTTTATTATAAAAACCCTTAATCTACACATTACCAAAATGATTAGGATGTTATCATATATATTCAAGTTACCCAAAGGTTTTTAATATAGTACATTAATCTTACTATAATAAAATTAACTAAACCATAAATTGATACTACTATAGAAGTTCTAGTGTAACATAACAAACCATAGTACCAACTATATGAATATCTGAGTTGATTTTCCACTAACCTAAAGAGCGTTCCTGATACCTATAGGATGAAAAAAAACCACCCATGCAATAAAAAATAAATGTTGGCATTGTTTTCACCCAAAACTAATACCATAACAGAGTACAATTCGGAAACATCATATATATATATATATATATATATATATATCAATCAATACATAAATATAAATGTACAAACTAACTTTATGAGATCTGAGAGGATAACATAAAAAAATAAGCATCCTAATGGTCGATGAAATCCCACCATATACCCTTTTTCACACCCTTGGTCACCTATGCTTGATCCCCCAATGGAGGATGAGTTCATGAACATCTTTTATAAGATAATAAATTATATATATAAATAAAAGGTAAAAGTAGAGTGTGAGATGAAGAGCCTAATAGGATTCCAACATATATTTTATGCAATTAATTCAGAATGAAAATCAATCATGATAAAGGAGGTGTACAAATATTAGAGTAAGAGTATTAGAATAAAAATATTGTTTTAAAAATTTAAAAATAAAATTTTAAACTGATCCTATAAAAAATTTCATTTCACCATTGAAAAACTAATCATTTTCATAAAATGTTTTTAATTACATTCCAAAAGAATATTGATATAATCATATAAATATGAGAATATATACCATATATTTAAAGATCAACATGAACTAGAATAATCGAGTCAAGGCTGATAATAATAAAAAATCATGCAATCAAGGATAATCTAGTGCCAAATAGTGAAAATGAATGATATCATGTATTGAGTGTCATGAATATTGATTCCATGGGTACAAAATAGGTATTATAGTGGGTACAAATTAGAATAGATAATCAAATTAAAATGAAACTTATTGTCAGGATTACATATACTCTCACATGTACAATGAATACCAGTTCTACACACACCAACATTCTTTGCCAGAATTCTATAGATTGAATGTTACATATTCTATATGGATCTAAAAGAGTGGTGTGAGTCCTCTGGTGTTGCATATATCTAAAAAATATCGTATTACTATCTTGGTTACCATGACTGGTCAAAAGAATGTGTGAGATAGTCATGTTTTTGGGATCACACATGGATCATTACCAACAACTTCTCTCCCTCACTCCAAAACACTATCAAAGTATATAATACCATTTTCATCCCCCATAGAAATTGGAAGTATAAAAATAATAAAAGATAAAATTAACGTAATATCACTTGTTAGAAATATCAAATTGTGAAATACAAGATATCAAAAATCATCAATTTTAGTTCAAAACGTTTTATAAAATTATACATTATAAATGATAGTAATTCCAATTCCTTTACAACATTCATCATAAAATATCAGTTTTCCACTAAAAATAATTTATTTGGTTAAAATGATAAATAATTAAAATGAAGTTTTATAATTATCAAAATGGTTTAATATGTTTCAAATCATGGGTTTACCCCCTAATTCCTTTAAAATAAATCATTTATTTTAAAAAAATAACATAAATTCTAAAACAAGGGTAAAATCGTTTAATGAGGGTTCCTGGTCAATTAATAAATTAAATAATTTTAAAAAATTTATAAAATATAAAATAGTTCATTTTATTTAATAAAAAAATGAAGTTAATTTAATACATGAAAACATGATCTAAATCCCTCAAATTCTACAAAACTCCCATTAATGGTTCTGTGAAAATAAATACAACCAAACTTTTAATCAATTAATTCAAAAAATGTGATGGAAATAAAATTCCTATCCATTTATTTCCAATAATATTAAATTCATAGAGAATAGTGTCAATGAAAGTTTAATGGGGAAATAAATGAATAAAATCATAGAAAATATGTTAGAAATCAGGAAACAATCATCCATGAAATAATCATGAAACAATGAATCAAAAAACAAAAAAAAATACAAATTACAACTTTTGATAATGCTAAATCAAACTTTAAAAATTCATAGATGTTTCATCATTGATGGTGATCACTGGATCTAATATGATTGATCCTGGAAAATGTTTAATGAAATCCTTGATTTCTTATTCTATATCAATCAATCAGGTTCCAACAAAACATAGGGAGTTAAAAACCATTATGATTAATAAATCAAGAGAATATGTTAGATCAACAATCATGAAAAGAACAACTCACTAAAACAGAAGTTATCTACATCGATTGGCACTTTAATCTATCACGAAAAGCGTTTTGGTTAGCCATAATGCCCTTAGAGAGCTCCTAAGAGAAAAAGATCTATTTAGTTTCAAGTGGGAGGAATTTAAGAAAAATTAGGGGTTTCCAATACATTTATTATAATTATGTTGACTTGCATTATAATTTTCATGGTTTCCTAGGCCATGTCGCATGAAAAGAATTAACCATGACCCGTAACCTTGTAATATTTCACACTTCGGATTCACACATAGTTTAAACATGAAGAAAAATGAGGCCAAACTCTACAAAAATCTTAAACATGCGAAAACCATGTCAAAATAATGTGAAAACCATGCAACAAGTTTCACATGTTTTTTAACTACGCACAAATCAAGAATCCCATGATTCACATGTTTTTTAACCATGTGTAAATGATCTAATGGCCTAGAAACCCACAAGTAGTGTTATGTAAAATACCGAAAAACCCACAAAAAGATATCAAATCATGGGAAATAATATCAATTGGGGGAAAAATAATAGTAACTTGATGTCACAACCTCCCAAACATAGTATTATTTGTCCCTAGAAAGCATCTGACCCAAAAGATAGAATTCAATGAAACAATAGGAACTTCCTCACTTATCTTGTAATGTGAAAGGTCCATGTTCCATAAGTGGCAGTCATTTAAATGTTAACACCACACACAACTCCTATATCATAAACCAATATCATCGATTTAATTATTATGATAAACATAACTGAGACCTTTCATATGTCTCCCATCCATTTAATGATTCACCAATATAGTGTAAAAGAATTAAATAATGTCTCTTAAACATAAAAAATATACTTCACCAACTCACTAAGGAGAAACATCTGGGGTCAAACATAATAAATCAAGAAAAAAAACATAAAAGGATTTATAACCTGGGTATGTACTCTATGGTGACATAAGGGATTTTTTAAAATATCCTCATTCCTTAATGAGCTCATAAAAAATCAACACTCACAGTTTCCTGGTCTATATATAAAAAAATAAACCAATTTTATTTTCATATATTCCCATTTCCAGTGCATGTCATGTTGAAAAATATCACAAATATAGGTTATTGAACAATAGGGACCAACACTCCCATAAGGGAGACCACCCAATATATTAAAATTGAGGTCCAAACCACATGTCAAAACAAGAGGGAAACATAAAGGAACACGAATCAAGATAAAAATAATAATAAAACACTATAATATAACAAATAAAATAATTAACACTTCCAATGTTCATGAGATATCATCCACATGATCCTAAAACTAATTGATTCCAATCATAAGCAATACAAAAGAAGGAAAGACACATATATTTTCTATTTCCACATTCAAAATAACAAACAGAATCAATAAGAACCATTGACAACTAGAATATGAAATCTAAAACCCATAAGCTCCAAAAATTCATGAAAATAATCACTCTATGATAAATGGGATTATCCTAATTTCTATAAAGCATCTTCCACCACACATATAATAGATGATATTATCACTGAATTTTTCATTTTTTTATAATAACATACAAAACCTCTTAAGGTGACCTCAACTTCAACACCATCTATAAATATCCAGAGTTTATAAATACAAATTCTTAGAATGAATATGTTTTCCACTCAGTAAACACATGGTATCGATTTTATTTTCCACAAGATATTGAATTTCCTCAATTACGAATTTGGCATTTAGCAATTTCTGTTTTTTATGTAGCTACACATCAATTGAAAAGTTCCTTTCATGCATCTCTAGATTAGAGATCCCCCATTACACATGTACAGAGTTTAGGATGTATATGTTGGGACCTTTTATGAATGAGAAATCCTTACATAATTCATTACCAATAATAAAATGTTTCAAGCATATAATACATTATAACATCTTGGAATACATAACAAGAGGTCGATAATCATGACTGAAACACACCAAATACGATTCTTTCTCTTTCTTCACTTACATAGGATACTACCACTGGATGAAGACCAATTTGAGGAATTCCCAATAAATTATTTCATAAATACAAGAGGTAATAAAATATTCCAACCACTCCTGGAAGCATCCCTAATATAAGGACTGGATATACATGAACTTCAGAGATTCCAAAGTCTTGAGAGTATCAAAGACCACATACTCCTCTTCAGGACACTACACTACCATAAGTGAATCTTATTCATCTTTATTAAATGGTGGATGATAATTCATGATGTCATAGAATGGATTTGAAATATGGGAGGTAGAAATCACCACCACTAAATATGAAATCTATTTGGAGACAGCAACAAGTGATTATATTTCTAGTAAACATGAATAATCATCTAGATGATCAGACTATTGTACAAACATATTATCATTCATGAATGAAATTATGGAATATATTTCTGAATCATAAAAAAAAATTCATATCAACCCAATCATCAATGATCACTAAACAATAGAAAAATATATCTTTTAATAAAATTCACAACCCACTTTTACCAAAATATCATTGATTTTTGGAACCCAATTAATTTACCATTAACAATATATTACACTTTAATTTTAAAATGATAAATATTTCTATAAATAATATACTATTTTAAAAACTCTTTACCAAAAAATATAAATTATTCCATCGTTTCAAATATATTAAACAAATATTAAAAGTATCACAAAAAATATTATTTTAAATCCATTACAAACCAAAACTAATTCTTAAATAATTTTAATCTTATCACATTAGAGTTTTTGATAATTAGTTATTGAAACAAACATTTCATAAAAATAATTCTCTGGGTCAATGAATATTTTTTGAAAACTACATAATAAGACATTCTTAAATAAATAAGTCAAATTTTTTAATGGGTTTAAAATTATTTACAATCAATAAAAATTGAAATTTCTAAACAAGGGTAAGAAGAAACCCAAATCCATAAGCCTCATATCCAACCTCATATTAATGATGTAACTTTTAAGAAAATGGATAATTTTTCATGTCTATAGACATGTTATTAAGGTAAAATTATTTTCCATATGTGCTAGTAAATTGAAAATGATTCTGGAAAAATTCATAGTTTCATTTCCAATTATCCACACTGATTCCACATAGATTATGAAATCATAAAAACATGTTGTCATTGTATCCTTCCTTTCACTCTAGTTCTAAAACTAATTATATATTCCCTCAAATAGAGATTTATTTTTAGGAATCCAAATATTTTTTTCATTAGAAAACAAATAAATGAAATGAAATATACAAGTCCCAACATTCCAGGTAACTCAAGTAGCACAATTAAGTATTGGTGATCAATCTTCCACTCCCATATTTCATATTGAGTATGAACACATTCTTAGTCTCCTTTATATGATGAATCGCTTCAAATAATATAAGGGATTAAAATTCACATATTTATATATATGAAAAACCCTAGAGATGATACCATTTGTAATGTCCCTACACATAATACCATTTAAAATGATATTTAAACCAATCCACCACTAACTCAGAGAGGGTTCCCGATATCCATATACAAGAAAAATGAACCTAGGAATTAAAAAATTCCATTCGTAGTGATTTATTATTCAATTTATTACAATTACAATTTAATATTGGGGAAGATAATTAAGAACATATATATATATATATATATATATTAATAAATACATACATATCAAAGTGTAAAGAGACACTATAAAAACTACGAGCAGAACATATCAACCAAAACCAATATCCTAATAGTCCATGACTACCCACCATGTCCCTAGTCGCCAACCATTGGTCACCGAAGCATGAATCCACACAAGAATTTCATATAATGAACACATTCTATAAGATAATAAATGGTAGTAATCCCAAAAAGGTAGAAGCATTGTGTAAAATAAAGTACCCAGTAGGATTCCTCCTAAGATTATATGTAGATAAATCATAAGTATATACAAATATTCTATGAGATATGTAAAATTAATAGAGTAAGTGAATTAGTTTAAAAATAATGTTTCAATAATATATATAAATTTATAAATATTGATAAGTATAACATGTAATTTCAGAATTTAAAAAGAAATCATTTCCATGAAAAGAATTCAAATCCATTTCTCAAGCCAAAGACTGAAAATAAATAGATGTTAATAATATTCCCTTAATATGTAATTATGAAGAAGAATCATTAAAATATGGTTAAGGTTCTTAATAACAATAACAGAATCAAGAAAGAAAGATCCATTGTAAAATAGTGATCCCAAATGTTTTCATGTATTGAGTGTCTTGTATGTAGATGTCATGGGTTCAACCTAGGTATAATATTGGGTCCACCAGAGATTAACTAATCAAATTAAAACAAGTAAAATTTTTGGGATTACATATAGTGTGACTGGTCTATGGAAAACCAATTCCACATAAACCCACTTTCCTAGCTGTAAGTCCATAGCACAAACCTTTCATGTTCTCTATGGATCCACTGGAAGGGTGTGTGTCCACGAGTGAAGCATATATCATGGTCATCCTATAAATGTATTAAATATCCCATGACTACTCAAATGAAGCTGTGATATAAACATGTTATGGGTATCACATGGGTATCCTTATTGTGAAAATCTAACTCTCACCCTCAAACTCACTCAATGTAAATAACAAGTTTTTTAACCCACAAAATTGTCAAGAATAAGGATCATACATGTTACAATTAAAGGATTATCACATTGGATAATTATCATAATGTTAAATCCAAGCCATCATGTATCATAAATTTCAATTATACTAATTTATTATAATTTAATATTCAAATGGGTAATAATTCCCTCTTCCTTTCAAAATTCATCATATAAATTTCGAACAAGCCTTTAAAAAATAATTTATTTCAAAGAAAAATTAAAGAATTCAATGGTGGCATTATTATTTTTAAAAAGTATTTAATAATATTTATGTCATGGGTTTATACCCACTTTCCATAAAAATTAATAATTTTTTCTATATTAACCAAGAAAACCACTTTTAAAACAAGGGTATAATAATTTAAAGGGCGTTCATGGTCATTAAATATATTTAATAATTTTAAAATATTCATAGAAAATTTAATAGTTCAACATATTTAATTAAATTAATGATGTCCCATTAATAAATCCAACCCCATGCCAAAATTCCCTCTAATGGTTCTTCAAAAACAAATCCATAAAACATGGAATTTGTTAACTAGCAAAATGGTGAACAAATAAATATCATATAAATTTAATTCATGTAATATTAAACTAAAATTAGATAGCTTGAATGGTGCTTTTATGATGCATTAAATGAAAAAAATTATAGATCATGTGTTGGAAATCAAAAAGTATACATCTTTTAATTTTTCCAGAATAAAATAATAAAAAAATTTAGTACAATCCTAGAAACAAATACTTGTAAAAAAGTAATCCAATTGAAATGATTTATATATGTGTCTAATATGATGGTGATCATTATACCTATAAATATATATCATGAAATAAGATAGAGGAGATCATAGTACTATATTTCCACATCAATTAATCATGATCCAACAAAATATAACGATTTCAAAACCATTAGGAAGAAAATATCAATATAATAAGTCTTATCAATGATCAAGAAGAGAATAACTCATCGATATGGAAGATATTAACTTCTATCAGGGCTTCAATTTTTTATGAAATTATTTTGGGAGATCCAAAATTCCTTTGGAGGGATTCTAAAAGCTAAAGTATCTATTTAGATTAGACTAGTTGGATTTTATGGATAATTATGGGGATTTCTTGAATTTAATTACAAGTTTTATAAAATTATTTACCATTCACATGGTTTCTTGAGACAATTCACACGATTATTACTTATAAAAATTCCCTAACATTGAATTGGTACACACTTAAGAGGCACACAATATTTAATAGTGCACAACTCATGTTACCAAGATGAACATATATTTTAATCATGATAAAACCATGCAATAAGTTTTTCACATCATTTATCAATGCACAAACAATGTCAAAACCAAGAAACCCAATTCCAAAATTCATATAACCATGAACAAATCATGAAAACTCCCAAAACCCTCAAATATGGTCTATTAAAATACAAAAAACAACATGTGAAGAGTTCGAACCATTGGTTACACAAGTCAATGGTTAAAAATATAATAATAATGGGATGTTATACCCATGAAATTTAAACATATATATGACATGATTTTAGATTTATATTATTCATATATAATAATAATAGACACCATAAACCATAAATGTTTATAACCTATAGTGACTAGATTGATATTCCTCTTATTTCATCTAATATCTTCAATTATTCCCATACAATTCTTTTCATATAATACTGCTCTTATAGGTACCCTATATAAGTTTTTTTCCATATCATATGGAATTGAGATGTAATAATGGGTGAGCTAAGATTATTAATAAGTTTAAATCTAAAATATATCAACCAAGAATAAAAAAATCATTCATGACATATGTGTATGTAATAATGGGTGAGCTAACATGGACTAATAATTTTTCCCAAAATTATACATATGACATATGTGTGTGTAATAATAAAATATCAATCAGGATCCATGATAATATGTGATAAATGGAAGACAAAAAATAAGTATGTGCTGAAACATAAAAAATCACTTTCTTAGTCAAGGTTCACTCTCACGGTTATCATTGTGGATAATGTCCCAGAATTGAAATTTCTACCTAGTTATTTACAATCTTATATAAGGAGTAAATTTCACCTGGTTATGTCTACAACCTCTTAGTATTAAATTAATACCATCATCTCTTTAGATTAACTCAAATACATCATTTCTCAATGTAGTATAGTGAAATATAATTCCAGAACCACCCCTCAAATAATGAGTATGGCATATTTGAATTCTAAAAGATCATTTATAATTTAATTTATCCCCATATCATTTTCCATATAAAAAATATTTTTTGTAAATATTTCCTCATTTAATTATAGAATAACCAATTGATGATAATATGGTTTTAGAATCCTTCCGTCATAATTTAATAATATTTAATGAATGAAATGAGTCTCATAAAATGATTCTTAAAAAATCATCACCATAATTTATCCCAATAAAATAGGTGGATTGTATCATAAGATCATATCCCTTTTTAAAAAAATCACAAAAGGATGTTAATATAGAAGAAAAATATCTTTAAAATAACCATAAAATCATAATTTGAAAACCATATAAAATTAATTTTTCATTTGATAAAATTCTATATGGAAACTCATAAAATATTCATAAAATGATTTTATTTTAATATTTCCATGTAAAAATTTAAATTAAGAATCAATAAATTGAACAGTAATTATTGGAAAAAAACATATATTGTAAATGTTAAAAGAGAATATTCATTTCACATAATTAAAATAATTGAAGAATATTTTTTTGGAAACATTTACATTAAAAATATATCATTTAACCCATTCAAAAAATTAAAAAAATTGAAATTTTAAAAAATATAATATATATGTAAAATTTTTCATATTTTCTATGGAAGAGGATGGACATATAAGAAAAATATCATCAACTAAAGATGAAATATGGATGATTTTATATATAGAAAATCTTTTATTCATTTAATGTTCCAAAAAGATGATACTGGTAGTAATGCATAAAAATTATTGGAATACCTAATGTATAAAAAATTATATGGTGTTTAATGGTGTAGATCTATGTTATTTCCTTGTAAGGACATTTTCCATAGATAATCATGAAATGAAAGGTGATTATAATATAAAACATTACATCATATCCTGTATTTAATTGAATGTGGTCATATTTTTTATAAAACAATTAACTATTTAATATTAAAATATATTTAAAAATATAATTATATTATATTATATTAAAAATTCCATATAAATTTCAAATTACAATTTTATTAATATATTCTTCATTAACATGATAATTTATGTTGTAATAAGTTTGTTTTCCATTCATGTTTCAGTTTGATGCTTCTGTTAGATGTACCATGGTCATGTTTAGATAATATAATGAATCATAATTAAAAAAATCATACATTTATTCAAATTATGAACTATAATAAATATTCCTATAATTCATAGATGAGAAATGAATAACATATTTGTGTGGAGGTGGTAATCCACATATACCCTCAAGCTATGTTAACATTATACAATGAATGTAATGTTATGAATGAAAATTAGATCATATAATTCCAAAAAAAACCCATTAAATAAATACAACATTTAAAAAATAAATCCTTATAAATATATAATTTTATGTGCTGAGGATGGAAAAGGATTTATATTGCTACATGGAGGTGGTAGTCCATGTATAAGAATAAGAGATATATTAATTTACCATTTGATGGAATGGATGTATAAAATAGTTGATCCATTATATTAAAACAAATTATAATATTTAATATATTGTATTTGTTATTTTAAATTCGATACCATATTTTTATATGATTTATTATAATATATGACATAAATGTACTTGATTAAGAGATATACCTCTTCATTGAGAATCAACATTTTAATAAAAAAATTAATTTTAATGGACTTTATAATTAACAAACTCGGACCTCTAGGACATTGACAAGGGGGTCAAAAAAGGATTAGGATTTTTCATGGAATAGATAGAATTCTTAAGAACTTTGAGGATGACAAGATATTTGTCATTATTTTAAAAGGTAGGGATATTACACACATTAAATTTTTCAATTGAGTAAAATAAAATAATGTATTAACTATGTGATATGTAACGGTGTGGGATTATATCATTTGAATTTCAATTATGAATATATAAATGTATAAAATTTAGTGATGAACATAATAACCATTAAAAAACCATTAATAATTTATTAGAATAATTTTGACATTAAATTTACAAAATAAAAATTTCTATAATAACCTATAGTTTTACAGTAGGGAAAAAATAGAAACTGGGATAAAAATAATATGCAAATTTTCATATTCTTAATCCCCAATAATAAGTTAACCAATGAACAACACTATAGAAATAAAGTATCATAATAATTATTAATTATTAATTTAGTGAATGAAAAAATTACAAATTTATTAAATATAAGTGAACTATTAATGATTGAAATATGATGTATTTATATAAATTTGGGATTTCATGTGACAGTTACAAAATTATACCATTGTAATTGTAATCTTTACGTTTGAAAAACACAATGAACATCAAAATAATAATCTGATTTTTATAGATAGTATCAAACCATTATAATAACATTATCAATAATTTATGTTTTAATCAATATTTTGGAATCATATACAAAGAAAATTTAATATATTTATTATATTAAATGTATAATTTTTTTTAAAAAAACAAAATTATGTGATTTTATATTTTTTGAGAATAAAGTCTTAATTATAATCTCATAATTAAATATTGATTTATAGTAATATTATTTTCATATAGTGGATTTATAAATAAATTTATGGCTCTATTATAATTATAATGTAATTTAAGTAAACCTAAAGTAAATTTTCCATGAGTTATACAATTGATTCTAATATTAACATTATGATTATTAAAATAATATAGTGTTTTATTAAAAAAATAAAATTATCAAGATTAAAATATTATTTTACAAAAAATAGATTTCATTTTGGGAGTATCCATTTTGACAAATTTCCTTCTTCGTAATTTTCTATTTTTCTTATATAGTTGAATTGTTTGTCAATACAGATATACAGTAAAATGTGATCTTTAAAACATAAGATAAAATACATAAATTATCAATCCACATATGTGATAATCACCGACTAGATAAAAAAGAGACACCATTTTTTGTTATATATTTACATTAATCAATGCAATTTATAGTCTTTATAAAATATAATAATCTACTAAATATAATTTTAAAAACACACATCTCACACCCTTAGAAATACCTGTCTTAAAAAACCCTTCCCCTGTCACCTTATACGATTATGAGAAGAAAAAAAATCTTCACATTTCCCTTTCCAAACATACCACCACATCCAACTGATTTTGGTATCACAAAATGATTACATCCATGTTATATAAAGTGTATTTCATGGAATAAACATTTTAAAGATTAAAATCATAATTACAATCTACTACAATCATTTCTTCTTTTACCTTATCCATCCATCCATCGCTCAAAATTATATAATTACTCAAATATAATTAATGTCTTAGAAAAATATTGGGATAATGGAATATCCATATTATATACTTTAGCCAGTTTATTCCAAAATTATTATTTCATTTAAAATAAGGATTGGTCACCAACTCCTAGAACAAAAAATATAATTTTTATAAAACTCGATCAAGGCTTTTAATATGGAAATTATTATTGTTAAATATGAATATAATAAGTATTTTATAACTTATTTTATTTTTCAAATGAATATATTTCTATAGTACTCAATAAAACGATTCTATTTTGTAATGGCTGACAAAAAATCCAAAACAAAACTAACCATATAACGTTAAAATTTTTATAAATGAATCATCCATATATAAAAACACATATATATAAATGCAAACATTTAAATTTAAATATGGTAATGAAAACCATTTTATTTTAGATTTTATTGTTCTAAATCCCATTTTATTTGAACTGTAATATTTATCCTTAATTTATCCGTGAAAGAAATCATGAAATGAACGTAGTGAGAAAAAAGAATCTAAACATTATATCTTAGTAAAATGGTTTAAAATATCATAATGAAAATATCGTAAATAAAATATAAATTATAATCTTTCATATTTTAAAAAATAATGTGTTTAATATGATTATTCTTGAAATTATTATCATGTGTATAATGATTTTGGAACATAAGGTTTGGGATCTCTCAAAACCCCATTTTCGTTTGGATATAACCTCTCCAAATCTGTCTAAAAATCAAATTGTATCATTATATTATGTTAATGAATGGAAATAAATTTTTAGAGTTATTTTACTATTATATTTCTTCATAAATCTCCATTACATTTTTTGGGTAAAAAATTTCTTATGTTCATTTCCAATGTGTCTTACAATTATAAAATATGAATTATTACAATTCATGGAATAGATAAAATGTGAATTTTATAATTGTTGAAACCAGATTTAACTCTAATACATTTTTTACTACTTTATAATGATATGTTAATTATGGGGATATAGACTGGTCAATATCCACAATGATCTCTTTCCATAATGAAATGTTTTCTCGTAGGTTATCGTTGACTTAACAACATTCTATTTTTTATGGTTCATCAACATTTCTATATTATGAGGAGATTATTATACCATTTTATATATTTTTTTCTCCCATGTGATTATTCTAGAGCTTTATATTTCTTGATATCATGTTCTGCTATTTGATATACATATTGTTCCTATTTACCATGTTTATTCACATAATATATTTTACATATATAATTTTAATTTAATTTTATCCCCATCATATCTTTTTTTGTTTAGCATCACAAAGGGATTTAGGACATCATTATAGTGAATAACATAAATATGTCTACTTTTATTAAATTGTTTATATAATTCACAACTATTCATCAAAAGAAAATGTGGAACATTATCATTGGGGTATGTTTAGTTGATTTTTATGTAAAAAATAATGTAATAATATGTGTAAAATGTTTGAGTATTTTTAGATTGTATATGGGAAAGTTTTATTATTTTTTTGGTATTCAGATTAAATTAAAATAGTTAAATACATAATGATAATTCTAAAAAAAGGATACAATCAAAAACAATATTAATTATTATATTAACTTGTTTTTAGAAAAAAATATGTATGGATATTATATATGGATTTAGATCTAAGAATTTTACACCTAGTGGTGTGAAAAAATTAGAGAATTGGAATTAACATGATTTCCATGTATAGAATAATAAAGAGTCTATGTTACAGACATGGTTTAGAATTTTTATAGATAATATTTAGTAAATTCGAAATATCTTTACAAACCATTATCATGGTATAAAAAATTCATATAAAATAGTATATTAGGAAATAATACATTGATTAAATACCTTGAAAAATATATATTGTTATATTTAGAAATTTAAGTCAATTATGTGTTATCCCTTCAATGTTTATAGTATCCCTTTTATATGATTAAGATTTTAAATACTCACATCCAAAATTCAATTATGGATTATGTAGATGATTTGAAATATATGAAAATTTGTAGGTAGTATTACAATCTATTAATGAAAATAAAATTACCTATTTGACTATGTTTTTATGAATTCATTAATATCATATAACTTCTGTAGAAATCACTACGACAAAAACAGTTTCTCTCGGCGCCAACATTTATCAGCGCTAAAAAAAGCTCTGATAAAGGGGGGGTACCTTTATCAGTGCTAAAAAAGGGCTGATAAAGGGATCCTTTATCAGTGCTAAAAAAAGAGGTGATAAAAGTACCCCTTTATCAGCGCTTTTTTTAGCACTGATAATGGTACCCCCTTTGAAAGTACTTTTTTTAATAGTGCTGATAAATTGTCGACTTCAAAAAAATAATAAAAAATAATATATTAATATATAAATATATAAATATAGTTATATAGATATAAATATAATATATAATTTTTAAAATATATTTTTGATCAGTATAAATATACATTTACACTTAATATACTTATTATATAAGATATTTAAGAAAAATGGCTTATAAAAAAATTAATTAATAATTTTCAAATTATTATGGAGTAATAGTCATTTAATAAATCTTTGAAGACTCAGTAAAAGTTAAAAAAGATCCAAAATATGATGAAAACGCAACTCGAAATTCAAACAGCAATAACTTTTGATCTAGGTGTCCATTTGAGCTCTACCACATATCACATTGTAGCCTGAGATGATCTCTACACCCATATGATATAGGGGGCACCCCGGTCAATGTTTTTTCGAGGCCAAAATAGGCTTAGAAGGCCTCCAAAACTGAGTTTGTTTTTCGGGATACCAATTTTTTTTTACATTTTGTGGAATTTCAGCCTCGTTTACGGGGGTATTGTAGGATTTTCATGTTGAGGAATGAATTTATTCCACAGTATTACATTTATATTGATATTATTCCTTTTAAAGATTATCATTTTTTATAATACACTGCTATTTATAATCAAATATATAACAATATATACATATTTTTTATATATTCACACATAAAAATTTAATTTTATAAATTAAAAATTTAACATATTTATATATAAAAGATATTTCTCAATATCTATGATTTATCTAAAGAAAAACTAATATTCATTTTATTTAGAAAACAAATATATGAATATTTATGTACCTATATAATGTGTGTGTTTGTGTATTTGTATGTGTTTGTATTAACAAACTGATATATATTATCTATATATTCTATCATATGTATATACATATCAATATATAATATTTGTAAATATATATAAATATGTATAATTATACTGAAAAATACTCATATATAACATATATGTGTGTGTGTTGTATATATGTATGTATGTAGGTATTTATTTATTTATTTTAAACACAGAAAAAACATATTTTATAAATATATATAAAATTTATCTTATAAATATGTATTATTATATGAATAAATATACAAATTAAAAAATATAACTAAATATATAAAAATATATAGATATTAATATATATTAATATATGAATAAATATATATATTAATATCACTATAAATATATATATTAAAAAACTATAACTATATATATATTAATATCACTATTAATATATATATATTAATATAACTATATATATATTAATATAACTATATATTACTATATATTAATATATGAATAAATATAAATAGATATATAAATAAATAAATAGTTATGTCATTAACTGGTGAAAAATTCAATATAGAATAGTGGTAGAGGCTTTAGGCACGCAAGGGGGAGGTCTCGAGATCAAATCTTGGTGGAGGCAAAGGCGCGCTCATGGGGGTGGATTTTGGGACTAGCGCTGATAAATAGGGTGGGTGTAGCGCTGATATAGGGTGTAAGGGGGTGCGTGTGAGTGCTAGAGGGGATGGAAAGCGGTGTTAAAAGGGGGGATTAAGCGCTATAAAACCCCCCGATTGGAAAGATTTTTTTAATAATTTTTTTAGGTTTTTTTAATTTTTTAATTTTTTTTACTTTTTTCAGTGATAAAAAATGTGCTGATAAAAGGGGTATTTTGTCAGCACTAAAAAGAAAGCACTGATAGAGAACCCTTTTATCAGTGCTTCTTTTTAGCGCTTATAAAAGACCCCTTTTAACAGTGCTTTTTTTAGCACTTATAAAAGTTGTCTTTATCAGTGCTTTCTACAGCGCAGATAAAGGGGACCCTCCCCCCTTTATCTCCGCTGGCTTTAACAGCGCTTTTTTAGCATTGTTAAAGGCCACCTTTAGCGCTAATAAATGAGTTATTTGTAGTAGTGAATATTAAAAAACCACCTCACAATAATGACGTTGATATTTTTTCCAAAATTGACAAATAGAAAATCATTTTAACCAAGGTATATACATTTTCCCCAATCCATAATTTCAGGATAAACATCACCAATAACATTCTGATATAAATATTACTGTAATTTGATGAACATATGTTAATTGATTGGATTTCCTTATATAGATCCAAAAATAAATTTTCAAGAGAAGGATATCACCATTCATAAAACAAATCTCACCCATATAATATACCACCTCGATGGAAAAAATATATCTCCTTCAAAATGATCATCTAAAAAATGAATTTTTATAATTTATTAAAATGAATATATTTTCCAAATCATTAATATAATGGATAATATCCTGATTGATGAAATTCCAATTTTTTGTGATTATTCTGATATATTCCTTAATGAATTGTCATGTATTCCTATTGAATGTGGGGATGAGTTATCAAGAAGAACATACAGTGTTTTCTACTCCCATATCCAAGAATCGTTATATTGCATCCCCTAGTGATTATAAATAATGATCAATTTTCAAGGAATCAAGGTTAGTGATTTATTGGTATAAGTTCTTCACCATGGTTTATGCTAGACCCCTTCGTAAAAAACAAGGATGGGTTGCTTTTCCTCTAAATTGATAATTATGATCTAAAAAAATCACAATAAAAAATAAGTATACCTTACCATGGATTGAGTAATTTATTGATCACTATATGTGTCCAATTATTTTTCCCAAGTGATCATTTGGTTGGTATATCTCCAATTATAGGTGAATATGGAATATTTTACCATTTCTACATTTAAAACAAGGTACAGAAAATATGAGTTCAAGGTCATGTCATTTGAACTCATTAATTCTCAAACAATATTTTTGGACATGGTGAATAGATTATTTAGATGAAAAATACATAAAATTGTGTTAGTATATATATATGATATTCATATATAACCCTAATAAATTTAGTATAATGAACAGAATATGAAAATTGTAATATAGAGTTTTTGAAAGTAGAAAATATATGAAATGTACATAAATATGATTTTTGGAGGGGAGAAGTTTCATTTTATGGGATTTTTATAATTTTATAGGGGATATATATTGACCCATCTATGAAAAAATTTATTTAGGAGTTTCTTAGACAATAATTTGTAATATAAAACCATTTTTTTCTTCGACCACATAAGTACTATTAATGATTTGTGGGAAACATATTTGGATTTTGAAATCGGATAACCAAATGGACATGGATGGGTGATAAATTTGTATAAAATAACTATTATGGAGTTCTAATATTTGGGTCACATCTATTTATAGCATCAAAATATAAGACATTGAAGGTTATAGAAAGTATTATTAAATGATATACATCACATTACATTATATATCAACATAGGGAGAAAGAAAAATATTGTTATATATAATATCACCATTTTTAGGACCATAGGATGAATGATATCATATATTACATGTTTACACTACTAAAACAATATATGGTGAAGGATAAATTGGATAATTACAAGGTGATAATGAAATAATTATAGAAGATATTATGGAAATGTCAAACCTTAACCTTGGAATTTATTATTAGTCTCCTGATGATATGATGTTAAAAAAATATTATATGGGTAATGGAGGATCAACTTATAAATACCACTCCCTTCATTTCAATTCTAATGGATTTCTATAGAGTCTCAGGATTTGGAAATCCATCTCAATGAAAAATTATAATGGTCACTAGATATGATGTTCATATTTGTGTAATTTAGTATCATCATACTAGTAGTAATATTATAATGAATATAGTGGGAATAATATACTACAAGATATAGAATTGTAAAAATAGAAAAAATAATATTGGATTAATTGAAGTCCCATTAACAATATAACAACATGTGATTCACCAAATATCAAGGGTAACTGATCACGAAAAAAATATAAAAATGTATTGAAGGTATTGAAATTAGCCATGTGTCATGATGGTTGTAATAGATATGATTGACAAAAAATGTAAATTAATAAAGAAAATAACCCTATATTTATCCCCACATCGGTCCAATTTTCATGATTTATCACATCCTTTATAAAATTATTAATAAAAAGGTCCTTTTACATTTCCAAAACAACCATCTATTCAATATTTATTTCTACAAAATAAAATCATTCATATAGTGTGAGTAATACTCATTAGGTTTACAACACCCTCTCTAAAAGAAACTATATTGTTATTAAGTAGATGAAATTAGGTGATAAATAGTGGTATTAATTAATGATTTAATATTATATAAAATCTAACCCTGTTGGACTCCTTCCTAGAATATCTCTAAACATGATTACATTCCATACCAACTGTTTACACATGTACATGGTATAAAAACATAGTCATGAAAATATATCTATATAATTATTTCATCATATTTCGGATAAGTCCTCTATATAATCATTTAAAAATAATCATGAAAATATTTTTATATATTGATTTCATAATAATGAGAGAAATTACTCCATACAAGCATTACATCCTAACTGGGACAAGTCCTCTAGATGAAATCTATAAAAAATATATTATTTTCTGGTAGTATATTACATTATAAACTTTGGAAACTGTCATTTCCTCTTAGAACTATACTACTACTACGTTTCACTAAAAACGTATTCTAATGGACAATACAACTACAAGAATGAAGCTCAAATGAAGTTTATGGTTATTTAGGCCTCCCCAGGAATCAAATGTCACAATATTGTGACAATAATTAAAATGATCATAATATTTCTTCACACTACACTGGATTAACTACCTACGATTTCCATGGCGATAAATTTCGTAGAAGTGCATATTGCTACTAGATGAACAGATCATAGTATGCCCTACTAAAAGTTCATTATCACATTATGTTTCCTCTCTAATATATTCTTATGTGATGAGATATTGATTCATCACATCAAATATACTACTCACAATAAAACAACCACCTTTGAACTGATCTCATTGTGAATCCCATTAGTTAAATTCCTCACCCATGGAATGACAATAGAATTTAATGATGGAATAATGTGCTACAATTTAGAGAAACATCCATCATTGTGTATTACTGACATGACATCATGTGTCAGGTGCATGAATTTTCAAACCATAACATCCATCAATGTTTTATGATTGAATTGTAAATGAAAAATTTCATGAAATTTCTTCAAGGATAACTCATCGTTCTTCCTGAAATTCCCTAAAATGTCCAACTAATGTCTGCATATTCCATGATGAATGTATGCAGCTAGCATCACCCAACTACATGAGGTTCTCTAGAGGTTCTTGAAGAGGTTCTATAATGACTATGTATATATCATTACATACTATAGGGCTTCCTACTTAGTAAATATAAAAATATTGTTTAGTTGGAACTCTCTTGTCGGCTCAAACAAAGTTATTATAGTGGTAACACTCTCCTTTTCAATGTATCTATTGACCCTCATGAAGCTACAATGAAGCTAGAAATATATTTGATTCCAAAGATCTCAGAAACTATATAGTTTATCATCCTTTGGACCAAGATGATTTCCTCCCGTCATACGGTAAATTTGAAGTGAATGAGGATGTATTTTCTTAACAAGACAAACACATTCCATAAACAAAATATAAACATAATGTTTAAACACAATAGGTGGAATGAAAAAAGATTGAATGGATCATGGTCTCTAAAAAAATGTCCGAGTATTTTAATTGATATGACATAAAAGATCAGTTTATCAATTTTTCTTCATATATAATAGGTATCTAATTTCATTGTTTATACAGAAATTTATATTAAATTAACAAAAATCCCTATCATGAATAGGGAATGTGAATACTTATTCATATATTCATATCATGTTTAATGCATAATCATCAATCACTATATAAGTCTATGAGTGTATATAAAATGAAAAATTAACTTGACAAAAAATTTGAATGACCGAATGTGAAATATTATAAATCATAACAAGTGAACGACGTGGGCAGAAATCACATCCCTTGGTACTACAATTTTCCCCTATACATGGGCCACCTACGCCCTTGGAAAAACATCATTATAAATACTCAAAACATTCTAGTATGATTTCAATTATTTCCATATTAATATGAAATGGAATAGAAAATCCAAAACGTGTGGTACCGAATTATAACATCCAAGGTTATATTTTACTTTCATGTGGCCAAATCAAGAATGATACTAGTACTGAAGAACTCATCACTTTACCCAAGAGGATACCAACAAGTTGTTGATGTGCAAATAAAAAATGGGGTAGACTATACACCATGGTATTAATTTTTAATAGCATCTGGTATAATATCAATATAAATGAAATTGAGGAAATTGAAAAATAATTCAGATAAATTAAATAGTGAGGGTGACAAATCATACAAACAAGAAAAATAATACAATGAAGTTATATAATTTTTCTACATATATCTATGGGATTAAAATTGATGATTGACTGAAAAACTGAATGATGGAACTGAAGAACCCCATCCGGATCCCCATATCTATCCCATATCCATGATCCAACCCATAAATTTGGAAAAAAATTAATATAATTTTTTGTTAAATTGTCCATACCAATATCCATGTGAAATTCTTGGGTACCAAATAGTTTCCCAAATGGTGTTTCTACAATAATTAAAATTTTAACATCACTATTTATAAAAATACTCATGGTGGTATGTTCCAGTGACATGTCTATATATTGGGTCATTAATTAATAAATTAATATGATATAAAAATTAACCTCTATTAGAAGAATGAAGAAAAATATATGGGAATGTAGCCTCGCTATTAAAATAATGACCACATTTCCATGGAATAAAGCAATAATCATGCCAAATTCTCAATATAATAATGTCTTCATAATAATGGAAATCCCCCCATTAATAATTTCAGTATTTCATTTCACAGACCCATATGTAATAATTTAATGATAACTGAGATGTACCCTATTTATATGAATTTATTTATTACTAGACTAATTACTCTATATAATAATTTCACCATAACCATTCCTAGTCATATATATATATAGTATTGCAACCGTCATTGTAATTCATAATGTTTAGAATTTATTAACAAAAAATGATAAGCCACAGTGGTAAATATCCACAAGTTTACCTTTTATCATTCTATTACCCTATCATTCATTGATCATTGACTTATTTCATTATTATAGAAATGTAAATAACAATATTATATAAAAGTCCCCCCCGTCGTTTTATTTTTTGTAATCTATCTTCTAATTTGATCCTATCATAAGAAAACACATATCATGTCTTATGAAACTAATTTATGTGTACGTCCAAAATCCATTTCATTATAATTCAAGGTAATACTAACATTATGGGTGGATTCAAGAAATGTCTCAACAATGTGGGATCCAAAGGGATCCAAGTAGTTCTCCAGAAATTGATTATCATATCCCATTATACTATTAGATATGGTTCAAGATATATCACTGTGATCATATATGATTCGACACACATAAAAAATAGAATAATACCATAGGTCTTTCTTCTAGACCCCATTCCTTTATCTATTGATCATGGAAACACCTTCAACAAGGAAGGCCAATGATGAAAAAATGGATAGTTTATCAATAAGGATAACTAATATCAAAAAAAATTGATAAAAAAATTGATTCAATTAATGTAATGAGATCACATTGATATAATGAATGAAATTAGAAGAAAAGAGAAAATAAGTAAAATGAGTTGACTACAAATGAAAAACAAGAATGAGATTTCTAGGAGGGAGGAAAGTATATAAAAATCACCTTGATTCGCACTAGGGTTCAGGAGAGTATAATTCAGAATTCAAGATGAAATATTTATAAATGGAGTGTAAATAAAAACTATAGGACATAGTGAATTCATTACTTTAACACCATTGATGGAATGAATTCCACATATGTAAAAAACAATGTCTCCTCATGTTAAAAATAAATTAATCGACCTTCCCATGGAATCAAATGAATTCATCTGTTTCATAACATTAAGATACTATAATTATTTTGTGGATTATTTTTAGATATGGATTTATATAGTGTACTCTTTCCACTATGTGAGTTTGTAATGCATGTAGTATTCATTGTAGATTCCTAATGAAGAGATTGAAAATCATTTTACTCTACTCATGTCAAAGTAGAATGGCTTTGAGACATTAATAAGTTTTATACCAAGACCGAAATAATTCCAACTGTTATACATCATTGGACATTATTATAGTATACATAAACAAATCTCTACATCCCCAATAGAAATTATTAAAAATAACGGTTTAATGTAGATGAAATAAAAATATAACTAAATGAGGTTCAGTCAAAAGTCAAATAACGACTTACATGAAAATCTATATATCTTATATCCTCTCACCTGATATAGTTCATTATATATTCATAAAATAAGTGTTGAGGCTCTCTATAAAATAATTATCATTGTATTTAAATGAGATCTATTATTTACCCACATGATTTGGATGAATTTTTGTCGAGACCCAAGTAAATTACACATATTTTTATATGGTTTTATGAATAATAATCTATAAAATATAGACTAGGTATCATAAATTCTATAGTCATTGGAAGAGTTGGTACATAAAATTTTAAACATGTAACTAGAATAAATCATCAATTTATTATACTTATAAAATGTGCTCCTAACATCCTCTGAGCATTTAATATTGCAAAGGGTATCATAGGAAATAAATACAAAAAAGTAATATACTACAAAACCTATTAGGGGAATATAAATATATGAGAATGAATCATAATACTTGATTTTCAATGGTATAAAATGATAAAATAAAAATAATATTCCATGATTTAAAATATTGAAGAATAATATACAGAACTATGAATCATGTGATCATAATAATTTGAAAAGGTGGAAGTAACATAAACTATGAAAAAAATGGGGAATATCAAAGAACCATGTCTATATTTCATGGTGGAAAAAATATACCATAATGAATAAATTTTATTCCCTAATACCATACATCAATCTAATGAGACTAAAAGTAACCCAAAGCATTAGAGTGCTATCTGGGAGAAACTAGAACAACATTTAAATGAATATGTGTACTACATGAAGAATCAATCACTAGTAATAAACATAATGGTTACATATTGAATGAAATGGGTATCACGTTATTTTCATTTTTCATAACAAAAGGGTTTGTCATAATTGTATCTATCTAGATGGGATTAAATAATTTTTGTAAAATCATAAAAATATTAATATATCAGGAATAATTAGGTCTAACTATTATGAATGCATGAAAAATAGTGTTTTTGAAACATTATAAATGAACATTTTAGAACATTTTAAGGGAAATATTAATAACTCTTTAAATATGAAAAGGGACAAATTGTTAGTACAAGTAAAAAATGAACTATGATAGTTTTTCATGATAAAATGACTAACCATATGAAAATAATGGTGGAATAAAAATTTTTATATAGTGTAAATGAAAATAGGTAGTTATTGGGGAACATTCCTTCATTCATGATTTCTTAATAGTAGGAATTGAAAATTAAAAATTTCGGAACCATTATATCCCCATAAAACAAATATTAATTGGTATATGATCATTTTTTGGTATATAATCATAGAATATTGGACAGTTTTATATTAAAATTTATGGATAATATTAGGGTAATGAAAAATAATGTGTATAGAGAAATGTAATTTCATGGATTAGAGTAATACATTACCTTATGTTTTAATGTGTTCATCACATTCACATAATATCATAGATAATCAAATTTGATTCAGTAATTATATAATTCATAACCATTATTACATTTATATTATTTATTATAATTTAATTATTAACCAGTTCAGTGACATATAAACATCAATTTTGTTCATTCCTGGAGTGTTTGTTTTCATAGTTTCTTTTAATGTTTACAACTATTTAATTTATGAAGTTCACTTAAAAAGTGAAAAATTCTCAAAATGTTAAATTATATGGTAATATATCACATAAATGTGTTTAAATGGTCCCATATAACATTTTTTTCTTATTATTTGATTTATTCATTAAAAAATTATTATATATGTTTACATTATTTTGGTGGTTTTAATGATCATCACGAACTTGTTAAATTTTATAAAATATTATCCCTTTATATCATCTATATAACAAGAATCAAGTTATAATATACATTTTTAAATCTTATTTAACTATAATACTTGGTTTTTAAAAATATGTTAAAGACTTAATAGAAAATAAAATCACATCATCCATGAAGGGGGTGGAACGATATATCATGGACGGTGTTTTCATTTTTGGATTAAAAGGTGAATAAAAGATATTTAATTATGGATATTACATGAAAACAATATTATTACATCATATATATATATATATATTATATTGGTGGTTTAATTATATCTTTTACAGTTTATGTGGGTAGATGAGAAAAATATAAAAAAATTAAAAGAGATTGAATTTGGAATTTTCCACTTGAATTTCACCTCCTTTTGAAACTCCTTTCATCCCTAAGGATTTGTATTTTTGAGACTAGTAAACCATGGAAATGGAGAAGGGTCTTATAAAAGTAAATGGTAATAATAATTACATCATATAAGGCTTATAATGTGTTAGTATATGGGTAATTGAGGGGTGTTATTAATTAGGAGGGGAGAGGGGTGTTTTCGGTTATATCCTCATTTGATTAATATTTTTTATTATGACTGTTATTAGTTTAAATTAATATGATAAAATATAATATTATTGGACTTTTATTTTTCTGAAAAGGATAATTTAATCATCATTGACTCAAACCCAACAGAAAATTACCTTTATTTTAATTATAATGTTAAACACGAGAAATTTCTATATTCCACTATAGACAAAATTCATCTATTTTAGAAAAATCCATAAAATAAACACTGATCTTTTTTTAGGATTTAAAACATAATCCATTTTATGAAAGTAATGTTCTACTCAAAAAATGAATAAATTTTATATAAAATCATCATTTATTCATGAAATTCTAATTTAAATATTATAATCAATTTTATAACCGATTGATAAAATGATTAAGAACTCATAGAATTATCTTATAATTGTAATAAAAAATAATTTTAATCGAAAAATAATATTAATGATAATATATTACATTCTTAATCCTTATATTATTTGTAATGATATAAATAATATTTTTTTTCCAAAAAATTCCAATACTGAATATATCATTTATAAAACATTTAATAACATATAAATAGATATAAATATATTTATTTAATTCATTTTATAGATACTTAAATATTATTTTATACATTCATGGGTGATTTTACGACTGTTATTTATATATTACAATTCATAATGATCAGATTAATATTCCAACGGACATATTTATAAATGTTTTATAAGATCATAATGTTTTAAAAATACATCTTATTTCATTAATTCTTATTTCCATATATTTTATCATAAGATTATATATATAATTTCATATTCAAAATAAATATTAAATAATTTACATTATTATTTATTTATATATATTTTTCGTGAGTGAGGCCCCTCATGTGGATCGATCCTATCTAAATCATGACATTCTTATTATATTATATATTATTTATTATCCTGCTGAAATATTTGGATCTGTTATTTATTAATTATCCAAGTGCAGTAAAATTATTCATTTATGAGAATTAAATTTTCCTTCATTGTTCAGTGTGATGTATAAATATTATAATAAAATTATAAGAAGTAAATTTAAATGATAAAATTCTAGGTTATTACATTCTCTCCCCCATAAGGAATTCTACACTGAAAA
The DNA here is from genome assembly GCA_963277665.1 of Viscum album. Classification (NCBI taxonomy): domain Eukaryota; kingdom Viridiplantae; phylum Streptophyta; class Magnoliopsida; order Santalales; family Viscaceae; genus Viscum; species Viscum album. The sequence continues at coordinate 1,456,385,123 of OY728120.1, forward strand.
TTTCATTTGACAAAATAAGGTGAAAATATTAGAGGGTATTTCTCATTAATCTTTTCCTATAATTCCCTTATTAACTATTCATACATATGGTATCTCCATAGTACCTTGACCATGTCAGTGTTATTTCTACATATAACCCTATATCAATGGTCAGAAATGTTCACCGGATACTCCTCATAAGAGATATATTTTTCCAACTGTAACACTTTTGACCTCAATATATCATTGGGATATACTATATATTTTCATAAGAGGTATATGTAGAATACATTATGTACATGTAATTGGAATATGGATTCACTATACAATAGGATATAGCTCCGACATTAACAAATTTTTTGAAGGGACTGATGTTCAAGGGACATAACATTCATTTATTTCCAAATATCATGATTTTATTCAAAAGATATATGTATAGGAATACCTTATCACTAACCTCAAACTAAATATTTTAGTAATTATTATCTTCATAAATTTTACATTAGCTTTAGTAACCCTAGATATGATGTTGTATAGTGTTCACTGTTTCAGCCATTTGGTCGACCATTTCAATTCATAACAACTTGCATTCAAAAACATCATCCCAATATGGAGGTGCTATAAATATTTCCCCATAAAGGGATTCATGTTTATTAGTTTGAGTTATGATTGGATATTAATTTTATAATATAACATGACCTTTATATGATGTTTTTCAACTTAAAGTTTCAATCCAATTGAGTATTCTCTCATCTTGAATTTTAGATTCCAATTTGTTGACTCTGATTGGCCATCAGTTTGAAGTTGATATACCATTTGGAAGTACAACACAATACTTATAGACCGTAATATTATATTCCAAAACATATAGGTAAATCATATATGGTGATTATATATAATTATTAATGGTACTCTTTTAAACCTCATCACTTATCTAATGTATGTCTCTGAATGTTTTTTGAGCTATAAGTCCTCTTAAATCGCAATAAATTGATCATTATATGTATGATTATCCAAAATTACCCATATGGAAGAATTTATTCTTTATTTTTTTAGAATTATTGTAATTAATTCAATATTTATGTTTTCCAATTTCCATGTAGGAATGGAAAAGGGTTTCATCATACAATAATATTGTTTTCCATTCATATTTAACTAGATAACATACCCGGAATATTCATCAAACACTTTCTTCATTTTATAGGATTATTAGTTCTCTTAGAGTTCTGGATAAATCTTTTATCTACCGGGGTATATTTAGAAGGTTTATTTAAGTTATTCATTCAAAATATCATTATTTTTTAATCGATTTTATGGTACATATCAATAACTAATTCATACAACTCATTCCTTTAAAATTTTGAAATAAGAGGATTCCCCATTTTTGATAGATTTTACCTTCTTCTAAATGTCAACATATTCTATTCTAAAATCGTTTGTATTATCAGAAAAGGTATTTTTGAACAATAATTTTCCCAATTAAGGATTGTATACCTTATTTTGTGATTTTAAATTCCAACCATTGAAAGTCTAATAATTTTGGACCCTTTTAATTCTCAGAATTGATAATGTTGTGAGATCATTTATTCTTATAGAATCTTCAATTTATTTTATTTTCCAACATATTATTTTACTGAGAAGGAATAATCCTTGATGATTTATAACCATCATTTTTTGGGTATTATTTTTCTCCATTCAATTAATTATATATTTGAGGCTCGGGTGACATGAATATATCTCAAAATTATCCCTATATAGACAATACTCCCAAATTTTTAGTTGCAATATAACAATTCCCAACTCTAGATCATGTGTGGGGTATATATTTTAATTAAAATTCAACTACCATGGTCATATTATATCACTTTATTATTTTTCAATAGTATAAAAATAAATACCTTTAGTGAGAAATTATTTTGTTCCAAAAATAATTCCCAACATTCAATAGTGTATGTATTGGTGTAGTGATAAGCTTATTTTCATCTATTTCAGGAAGTACTCATATTCACTAGTCCAGAAATACATTACTCCCTTATGTATTAGATTATTTTTTTATTTTAATTTAACCACATTTTCCAAAAAAAATAATCGGTACCTCATACCTAGTCAATGGAAATAATGGATTCATGTTACCAATGCTGGTTTGGTCCACTACTCCATTATACTTCTTTTATAATGGTCCACATATATTCAATTAATGGTGATAAAATTACTTATCAATGACTCGTCATCCTTCCATAACTCACATTTCTTTTACTCTTCTTATCGTTTTCCCATTGTAATGTCTTTATCATAGTATTCAATCACTCCTCATTTTTTCCAATGTTCATGTAGTATATAATAATATCATTTATAAGTATACCAAGAATTTATTGTGGAAATCAATAAAGATCATATTAAATATTTCTATTTAAATTGTTCAAGAATTTTTGAGTCTAAATGGAATAATGAAAACACAAATGTTTCTCACCTCATTGAAAATGAATTATTTGGATTATCATCCAACTTCACATTTAATAGGTGATATAGCAAAAAAAGGTCCACCATAGAAAAATACATGGATCTAGATAGTTGATAATAAAATAAATCTCTCCATGGATGTTAATAATATTTCTTAAACTTGATCGTGTTGATCAGGTGATAATCAATGATGATGTATATTGATCCATCATTCTTCTTATTTAAGATAACTAGTGCACCCCATTATGAAGCATTCATCCATATAAAACCCTTTTCTATATTTTCATGAAATGATCTTTTTTTTTAACTCAATAGACTCAATTAGGTGAGAATTATTTTAAATAGGTAGAGATCCCAATATAATATAAATTTAGAACCGAACCTATTATTATGGAGTAATAATAGAAAATTGTTCTAGGAGAACATCAATGTAGTCCCTCATAATGGTATTTTATTGGATCATGATCCAATCCCTTGTATCAATCATTTTATCATGCGATTATTACTCAAATGGAAATGATATCAATATTGGAGATGATGATTCTGAATGAGATTAATCCCCACCTCATAGTTGTACATAATTAGAGGAATCCTTGTGATGTGAAGAGTGGTCTCATTTTATTTATTGTAAATGTTTTTTTTGTATAAAGATATGGAATCCATGACAAATATAGCATAAAACTTTACCAATGTAAGATAAGGTATACTATGAGGATCATTTCAAAAATATTGACATGGGAGGAGTTATAAACATTTGATGTAGTAATTTCCCTATTTTATTTTTGTCAATAATTTAACATTTATATTTTGGGATGTTTTGTTTCCTATCCGTCATGGGATTTCCCTATTGTCTCTTTAGTAATAAATACAGTATTCTTATTTTTATAATCATGTCCATGAGACCAGTAACATTATTCCTTCTCAATTTCAACCTAATGGTCAGAATAGGGACTTCTTCGTAGTTTTTAGGGTATTAAATAACCAATGAATTTTTTATACATATAATTAATTATATAAAAATGAGATCAAACATTATTTCAATTTTCAAAAAAAGATGGAAAATTATCTGACAAACATTGTGATGTTTCCTTCAGGCATCCAGATATAACCATCAAACATTTTCTTAATTCTTATTAACTCACCCTCCATCTTTATATGGAGATTTCTTAGAAATATTGTATGAAATATGTTTTAAAAAATCCTTCCCAATCCATGGATTAAATTTCTCCACTAGACACAGTGTTTATTTAATGTTCCCCACTATTCAGATTCTCCATAAAAATGATAGACACCATGTATGATTTTCTCTACATATGAGAATTGAATGATATAGAACATATTATAAATATATTTAATACATTATTATATATTAAGATGATGATTATATTCACTATTAATTGGTGGATTTCCTTTTGAAATAATGAATTTGAGAAAAACATTCACGTTCATATGATAAGGAAGGAGTTTCTCAAGATTTAAGTTTTTGTTCATATCATATACCAATTGATACATTTATTTCATGACGTTTTGAAATCTTAGTCCCATATGCCTTTTAATTTCATCAATGAAATCATTAAATTTCATATCACACTTGTTTTTATCTTTCGAAATCACATTTCATTCCACTAACATCTATAAAAAAATTAATTGATGGGGGATAATTTTTTTTTCAAAGATCATATAAAAAGGTAATATTGAACATATAACGATAAACATATGAAATAAAAGTAAATATTAAATTGTAATTCACTTTTTTAATTTTTGGTTATCCATGGTGACATAATTTTCTATAGCGGTCTTAATATATTTTTCTAGTCGTAATACCAATGAATAAATTGGTCATCATATGAACAAACAATAAAGACATTATCATTTTAAACATATTTTTTCATGATTTTTGGGAATAATCATCCATCAATTAAAAACCAGAGATGTTTAATTCCACTACCTTAAGAAGATTGTCTACACAAAGTTGTAAATAATGAAATATAATAAAACATCATGGTAATTTATATCCATAATGTTCTCCTAACAACTTGTGACCTCATATAACTATATTGGGTAACATGGGGAATTTCTATATGGGAAGGATGAGCTAAAAATATTTGTAAGTGAATAAACATAGGAATGAATCATTACACACGATTTATATGAGAATAACAGGATACCATAAAATTCAAGGATCCTGAGTAGTCATATGGTAGAATAAAATATGTAACATGGAATCATAGGACCAGGGGAAATTTTTAATGTGTTAGAATCATATAATTTGACATAAACAATAGTTAAAGATAACTACTGAGACTATATGACATGGGGAACAATGTACCGTAATGGATTAAGTTTACTCCCATATAAAAAACATGAAATCTCATGAGACAAAAATTTACAAATTCAATTGGCGGACTCCCTTGGTGCACTCATAATTACATGTCCATGAATATGAATTCCAAAAAAATAATAAAGCATAAGGAATAGACATTATGGTTTCCCATGGAATTAAATAGATATCGTAGTCATTCCATAATGCATAACCAAAGGTTTTGTCATAATGGGGTGCATGAATAAAGGGATTTAGTTAATTCAATACCATTTTAAAAAAATAATAGTCAAATATAATGAATAATTATTTCCAATTATTTTAATTGAAGACATGGAGTGTTGAGGAATAGATATAAATCAGCCACATTGGTGTGGTTTATGGGAAATTTTTAAGTAGAATTTGAAAGGGAAAATTGAATAATATTTTTTACAAAACAAAAAATAATCTAAGAGGGGTTTTCATTATAAAATAATTCATTTTATAAAAATAATTGTGGACAAATAAATATTATTTAGTGTACTTGATAATTGGTATGAAATGGAAAATTTCCCTTTAATTGGAATTCCTAATATACTGTAATTAAATAGGGAACCATTTAAAACATATAATTCACCATAAAAAGATGAACGCAGATACCTGTATGTTTTTGTAAAAACAATAATAGATAATTTCATAAGATGAATGTATAATTTAACTAGGTATAATATAGATAATGTATGACAACCCTGCTTTTTTATTACGCACTTAACATGGTTTATTTCATAAAAACTTCACATTATAAATCTTGGAAGATCAAGAGGTATATTGTATTTGGGGATTAGTAACATTACATAACATCTTAAAATACGAAACATCTCATCTTTATTGAAGACTTCCTTTACCTGACAACTATATTACATCATACATAGCGTTGGATAGGATAACCTGAGGAAATGAAAAAGAGAAGTGTGAGCTATAAAGCCCATTAAAGGAATAACCATGGAATAATATGAGGTATAAAATACATGTTAGTTAATAGGCACATCAATGGAGAAAGATAGAACCATGAACAAAAGGGAATGATAAATCATGATAATCATAACATGGATATGCGACAACAACACTTTACATGGAATTTTCATGAGCCAAGTCTCATTGCACATGGAGCATGAGTAAAACATCATTGCACATGAAGCATGTGTAAAACCTCATTTCACTTAAATTATTTTGAGTCATCACACATATCACATGACCTATCATGATACTATACTTTACCAAATGCATTGGAGCGCTATCAGGGAACAACCTTCTTAAACATTTCATTTCATGCATAAGTGTGCCTCAGGGATCATACAACATGGAATCATTAAATATCATAATTTATTCTATGATAAAGGAATTTGAAGTACATACATGAATCTCTATAATAAATTAGTAGATTCTTGTAATGGTGAATACTCTTAATAGAGATGTTGTCAAGGTATTCAATACACAATAACTATAGATTGGAAAATCATGATGCAATTTAGGTCGCATAACATCATGACATAGGAATTAATAAAAAATGATTAGAAAGAAATTGGTGTTTCATAATATGTAAATTAAATGGATATTAAGTGGTTCATATAGATACATGTCCCAAAAAACATAATGGAATTTAGATTTAGAATACAAAATAATTACAAGGATGTAAAATATGAGAGAGGAATCCCTCACAAAATGTTTGCATGGTAATGGGTGTAAATTGGAGGCATTAATGAAATAGAAATGGTCCCCCCATCATCAAAAAATAAAAAGGGATATATTAGGGATGTGTTAAATCATACCTCAACATTTGTAATAGAAAACAAATTGGAATAAAAACTCAAATAAAATTGGACAAAAATGAGAAAGGAAGAAATCCCTTAATTTGAAGTGTGATCCAAAAAGAATGAGAGAGGATTGAGAGAGGCTTCATGGGAGCTTGGGGAACCTTGGAAGGATTCTAGAGATAGGTGGTTAGGTGTTGGTCAAACTCCAAAGGATTTTAGTGAAGATTAAGGTAGATCTTGGGTGGGTTTATATAGGAAAGGAGAGGGAATTATTTGTTATTTAGGTTTAGGAAACCACACATTAAACAAATCAAAACCACAACCCAGCCCACATTTTTTGAACATGGATTTTAACAAAGGGGATTGGAAAGAAAAATTTATATGGACAATGACCGAACATTAGAAAATAACAGGGTTGCTTATGTGAAGGTGAGTCACACTCTAAAGGAAAATAATTTAAAAAGATAAAATATTTTATAAGTCATGGTTGGTCCAGTAATACATTGTAAAATATTGCAAACAACCCCAAAATAACATTTTTCAATCATTAAACATTTACTGGCCGAAAATAATCTTTATAGTATTTTATTACACCACTATTGGGTCATTATGATATCATAAAACACATTATATATATAAAAGGTTTTTAATTTTTACCCAAAAATTCGACTGTCTCGGAAAATTATTAAAAATTCACCGTTGGATAATTTCGACACCCTGATTCAAAAAACAATATTCATTTTATATAAATAATATTCTAAATTTATAAATCATTACTTTTAAAATAATTATCTTCATTTATAAAAAATTCATGGGTTTTGAAAATAACAGCTTTCAAGCCTTAATAAAAATAACAATTTCATTCATAAAATTATACCATTATTTTTATTTAATAAAAAGAAATTTAATAATAACAATAATAATAATTTTTTAAAATATTATTTTATTCCAAAATCTATTAATTCATCAAAATATATTTCTTAGTTGAATATTAACTAAAAATACTATTTGTGATTTAAAAACTATCTTCAAAGAAACAATAAAAATAATGTTTATTCTATATACAAGATAAATGTACATAGTCATAGTGCAAGGTTCTTGTAACATAAACCCTTAAAAAAACCTTCATAATACTATATGGTAAGATGAACGATAGTGATAGACTCATGGGGTGGCTCATATAAAACTTCTCAAGTTGTAATATTTATCAACTTCCACTTCGCTCGAAGGCGGTTCTGCTGAAGCTTAAGGTATTCATGTTTAGATTGTGAATGGTCAAGAGAAAAACCAATGATGCCACCTCCTTTATGAGCTCAAAAAATGGGCTTCGTATAAGGAAAGTATACTTAATGAGGCCATCGCTTCCTTTGTCTGAGTAAATAGGTTTTGTTAATTCTTTATATTTATACTAATTAGTGATCACTGTTCAATGACTATATTAGAAATTGTCACAATACTTAACGGTATTTTATAATCCAAAATAGGGAACCTAATAAGTTCATAAGTTATTTGTACCCATAATAATAAGTTTAATTAGATCAAGAGGAATTTTCATTAATAAGTTTTTAGGTCGTTACAATATCCCACCCATAATAAAATTGTGTCCTTACAATTTGATTACATACAAAAAGAACTATAAAATTTAAACACGACATCATGGTTCCTTACCAACCACCATTACACATTCCCAACCATAATTATCATGTCGATCACAAAGAGAGAGTGTCCACTTAGTGAAACAATACCTAAATTCACATTCTAAGTCTTCCACATCCTTATTCCTGACAGAGTCCATGAAACTTGGATTATACCAATGGAAAATATGATGAAATTTTACGAAAAAATTGTTTGTAATGTATTGTTTCAAAACATAACCTTGTACAAGGTTTTTTTTAAAATATTATGATAGTGTCAGATTTGAATGTTTTGAAATGTGGTTCTAATATGTTGTCTACGTTTCAAAAAAGACTTAATGACTAGAATATATATATTTTCTACTCAGAGGTCTCCCACTTTGGAAGATATTCTAAAATTAAATAGGGCATCATACTCTCTAGATAAAGTGAAATATTTGAATATACCATGATGGTACCTCATTCATCTTGAACTTTGGAAGATTTGGGAGGTTAGTATTTGACCATAGGTGTTCCATGATCCATGATGATTCTGTGGTATGGATGAGGTTTTTAACATGTCGTAGAGTTTCTTGCAAGAAATTTGGAAATTGGAAAATGTTTCGATGCTATGCAAGCTTGAAATCACAATAATTATAGCTAGTAAGTCTTCAGGATGGTACAAGAGTGTTGTATGAGGTTCTTCCCCTTCTATCTCGAAACGATCCTTTATCATTATAAAGAAACATATCAAATTTTGAGTTACCCTATAGATATGATAAAATTGTGATATAAAACTACTTGGAGTCTAATGATTTATTATTATTTAATTAATGTAAAATTATGGGTAACACATAAAGGGTAATCCAAGGACAAAACAGATGACTTGTAAATTGCTTTTATTTTCATAACTTATGAATCTATAGGATTCAATCTATGTTTGCTGACATATATTCATAGGGGATTTTTCTTAATTCCATTAATAATGGTTCATTCTACGCTTTTGAATTTACCAATTAAATTCCCAAGGAGTGTCATAAAAAAGTGTCCATCAAGACACATTTTTGGTTACTAGGATACCCCTAGTCAAGCCCGAAACTCCTTTTTGTGGTTTTCTCACCTAGGTACATCATCCCAGAGCCACCTCTACCTACTCGTATCCAGAAAAGGATGTATTTTCTTGATAAAACACCTACTCAATACCCACAAATATATAGTGATATTTTTATTATATTTTTATTGTCTCTAAGGCTTCACAAGGGTTTTCTAATCCTAATCCCAAAAATAACTAAACATATCCTCTAATACCAACTATGACTTCCATAATTTTTGTAACACACTTAAACATGATTTATTACATAAAATCATCACTTGATACAACATGGATGATCGAGAGTTATATTGTCTTTAGGACTTAGGAAGATTATATAACAACTTTAAACATGAAACACATAATCATTATGGAAAACATACTTTCCATGACCACTATATTCCCTCATACATTGCATTGCGTAGGATAACCTTAGAACATGCATAAGAAAATATTGAGATATAAATCCCATTAAGGGAATAAACATGGAATAACTTGAGGAATAAATTACATGTTATAAAATAGTAATATCAATGGAGAACATGATAAACATGAATATAAGGACCTGATGAAGCATGATAATCATAACATGGAATGTGGCAATAACACCTAGCATGGAATTTGAAAGAGCCAATGATCATTGCACATGGAGCATGAGTAAACCCTCATTGCACATGAAGCACACGTAAACATGCCTTGAACATGAATTTTCATGAGGCAACACTCATATTAGATGATGTATCATGGTACTGCACTTTACCCAATGCATTGGAGAGCATCAGGGCCCACCCTTCATAAACATTTCATTACATGCATATGTGTTCCACATTGATCATAGAACATTTAATCATTAAATAACATAATTTTTCCATGAAAAAGGAATGTGGAATACATACCTGAAACTTTATAATTAATAAGTATACTTGTGTAAAGGTTAAAAACCATGATAGATGAGTGGGCATGGTATTCACTACACAATATGTATAGCTTGGAAAATCACGGTGTAATTTCGGCAACATAACAACGTGACATAGGAATTCATAAAAAATGATAATTAGAGTGAAATGGGTGTCTTGTCACATGTTCTTGAAATGGACAGTAAGGGGTTGATATAGATACATTTCCCATCATATTTAAGGAAATTTATATTAATAATACAGTAGAATTACTTCAATGTAAAAGAGGATAGAGAAATATCTAACGAATTTTAGCATGGTAATAGGTGTAAATGGGAGGAATTAATGATATAGAAAGGGGTTTCTCATCATCCAAACATAAAATAAAGTAGTATGGGGGAGGTTCAAAATCATACCCATACATTTATAATTGAAAATAAACAGGAATAAGAACTTAATGAAAATTGGACAGAAATGATAAATGAAAAACTCCCTTACTTGGAAGAGTGATCTGAAAAGCATGGGAGAGGATTGAGTGAGGCTTCTTTGGATCTTGGGTCACCTTGGGATGATTTTAGAATGTGGTGGGAAAGGTATGGTCTAACTCCAAATTCATTGAGTGATGAGGAAGTGGATGCTTCAGTGGGTTTATATAGGAAAGGAGAGGGAATTAATTATTATTTAGGTTTGTGACACCACCCATTAAAATAATCTAAACCACAAACCATACCATGTTATTTTCCCATGGTTTTTTCAAATAGAGAGTGGGAAAAAATATTTTTTATGTCCAATGATTGATCTTTTTAAAATAAGAGTTTTTCTTATGTATAGGTGAGTCAAACTCTCAAAAAAAAAATTAAATAATAAATTGTTTTATAAGTCATAGAGGGTCCACTAAAGGTTTGTAAAAAATATAAAACAAATCGAATGTCACATTATATTAATGGTAAAACATATATTTTTTAAAAACAAGGTTTATAGTGTTTTATTAAATCATTTTTGTGTCATTATGATGTCACAAAACCCATATTATATTTAAAAGGTATTTAATTTTATCCCAAAAATTCCACTGTCTCAGAAAATTAGGAAAAAATCACGGTTGGATATTTTTGACATCCAAGTTACAAAAAAAATATTCATTTTACCCAAATAATTTTACAAATAAGTGAATTTTAACTATTAATATAAGAACTATCATTTATCGAAAATGCAAGGGTGTTGACAAAAAAAGCTTTCAAAATTTAATAAAAATTACAATTACATTTCTAAAAGTATATGATAATTTATATTTAATAAAAATTCAATTAATATTAATAATATTAATTTATCAAAATATTATTTAATTAAAAAATCCATTAATTCATCAAGATAGATTTCTTAGTTGAATATTAACTAAAAATACTATTTGTGCTTTAAAAACTATTTATAATGTAACAATAAAAAAATGTGCATTCTCTATACCAGAATAATTTACATAGTCATAGTACTGGTGTCTTGTGACATAACCCCTTCAAATGCCCGCATATGTCCTTAGGGTACATTGTGCGATAGTGACAGAATCTTCAGGTGGCACCGAAAAAATTTCTCAAGTTATAATATCTATCAACTTCAACTTCCCTTATAAGCAGTTCCGCTCAAGCATATCATATTCAAGGTCAGATTGGGCTTGGTCAAAAGTGAAGCCCAATGAAACCACCTATTTTCCAAGCTTTTACAAATGGGATTTTAATGGGTCAAGTCTACTGGAAGAGGCAATCAATTCATTTGTCTGACTAAATTGGATTTATTAAAGCCCTAAATTTATAATAATCATTTGATCACTATTAAATGGATATATTAGTAATGGAAACAATTCATAATTTTATTTTGAAATAAAAAATATAGAAAAAAATATGTGCAAATGTTTTATATACCAATAAAAAATTATTTAAATAGATGAAGGGGAATTTTCATTAACAATTTTTTGGGTTGTTATAGAAAGTGTAACACAAAGGTAATTTGGATGTTCTAATAGATCCCTTAGCTACTTTCTGAATTTGTTCTTTAATTATAGTTAATGTGTTGGATAATAAAATTAGATTCATTAATTAAATAATTAATAACTATTATACATGTATATGATTTATTATAAATCTAATACATTCATTTTTGACCATATCACAGAGTTATAGTGTTCAATTTCATCAATCTACGATATTTTATTTCCTGGATTTAATAGACTATTTATTTCTATAAAATTTTTTATTTTCTGAAAAAATTAAAATGATTATAATGAAGTTAAATTATATGATATTATCTCACTTAAAAATTTTTATATGTTCAAATATTTCATATGGCATTATTTTATGTGGAATATTCATTTGTAAAATCATTAATGATAATTATTTTGTTTATTTTTGTGAATCTAACGATTATCACAAATTATTTTTGTTTGATTAAATATTAAAATATTTATTGGTAATAGATCCTAAAAAAGTATTAATATTAATATTAAAATTTTTTTTGACCATATTATTGGTATTATGACTATCATGGAAAGATGTTATGATGAATGAAAACTCATCATCTGTGTTGGCGGTGAAATGATATATCACGAACAGTTTATTGATCTTTATATTCTACAGATAGGAGAAGTTATATTTTTAGGGTTATTCCATTAATGCCCAAAAATTATTGTATATATTATATAACAGATTTATCATGCTTCTTTGGATAGGATATGTGAGGATAATATAGTAAAAGAAAAGAAATTAAAAGACAAGTATTACAAATATTATCCCTTCAATGTTGTCTCCATGAGAACATCCATAATGTACTTTGGTTTGGTATTTCGTTGAGACCAGTCAGTCTTCGATGTGTAGAATAGTATTTAAATGTGGCATGGGTATCACATTGACATGATACAAGTGTTTTATGATGTTTGGAGACATGTTGGTATGGGTTGTGATTTATAAGAAGAGGAGAGCGGTGATGTCATTTTTTATTTATTTTTTGTTTATATTGGATCAATAATTTCAATAATGTGGATTTTTATAAATAATTAATGTATATATATTCATTCATTTTGATATAACGTGTAATTACATCATACATGACTCAATCATGATTAAAATTTTAAATTATTTAAATCATGATGTCAAATAAAATAAGTTACTGTATATCACTATTAACCAACTATTTAACTATTTTATAAAAATCAAAAAAAGAAACCCTACCCATTTTTAGTTTATTTTATTTGAATAATTGAATCAAATTTCTGAAAATAAATTCAATAATATTTTAAATTTCTGTTTTACATAAAATCACATTTATTTGACAAATATGTGCTTTGGTCTTTTGACCGAAGCATTACCTTTTAAAAAAAACATTTATTTGACAAATACATGTTTCAATATTATAATAATTTTTATAACACATTGAAAAACTAATTATTTTTTCAAAAAATAATCTTTAATTATAATAAAACATAATATAAACTCATTATACTATTTTATGTAAATAAATACTGTTTTAAATAATTATTTTAATTATAAAATTTTGAATAATAATTTATGTTTTACAAGAATAGAAACATTCAATTTATCATTTCAAAACATTTATTTACTTATATAAAGATACAAATATGTCATATTTTAATTTATAAGCAACCTAAATTTATTTTATACATTCAGAGAAGAGGTCATAATTCTATAAGCATGACATTACAATTATTAAAAGTCACATTTCTATTTTTATTATCATTTTTAGAACAATGATATAGGTTTCATAAATTCTATAAATTCATCTAATATCATTAATTAATTAATATCTAATATTTTATCATAATTATTTATATATATAGATGTGTGTGTGTGTGTGTGTGTGTTGATATTAAAATTTAATATAACATTATTAAGAATATGGTTTATTTTTATAGATATGTTAGTGAGTGAGATCAATCAAGTGGATTGAGGAGATTCAAATTTTCTCATTTTAATTTTAGTTTTCTCGATTTACGGTCCTACTACTATATTTCAAATTCATATTGGTTTATATTTTTATAAAATATCCATCATTAATTTATGAGTATAATGTTTTTATTGGGTTTTGTAAATGATTTATCTGTTTTAGGAATTAATTACATTTAAATTACAATGATAAGATTCTAGGTCATAACAGTACCCAACATGACATAGACACAGAGTTGAAATTTAGTACATCTCATCACCCTAAATCTAGTACAATGTATGGGTAGACTCTCTAGACATTAGAAGACTTTTGAGACGTTTCTTAATGGATTTTAAATGAATGGATGGTGTATATATCAAACAGTCTCATACAAAAAAAATCATCTTTTTAAATAATTATTCATTACATTAAAAAATTACATGAATGGTTATTATAATAATTTAGTGTCATTGAAATCATTCAAATATTGATTACAAGTTCAATGTTGGGCTACATATTATCTCACTAAGTCATTCAAAATTATACTGCCTCAAAGACATATAATATAAAAAAACATTCATCATATCCTGGGGAAATTTAAAATAAAAATTGTTGAACTCATACTCTCTATAAAGGTAAATATGGTAGATATCAATAATTTATGAGTTTAAGGGTATTAGAACCCGGGAATTAAATTACAAAACACATACCCTAAATTTTATTGATCATAAAATTCATTCATAGGATACCTCAAGGTTTTTCATAAGGAATGAATTATAATTGTATCAAATAATGTGATCCATGATAATTTAACATTATCATCATTCATAGATTTGGGGAATAAAAATAATTTTATAACATTGCGACCACGGGAACAAAAAAATTGGATCACTCAATTAATTAAGGACATCAAATTATGCCCTTTCATAATCATATGGACATGAAACCATGTCCACACATAACTATATAGAAATAAAATCGATGTAAACCCCTAACATTATAAATATGTAATCAGATTCATGAATAGAATTGTGAATGTGTAATCAGGTTCACACAATAAGATTTTGAAAATGTAATATGGTTCTTATATATCATTTTAAAATTTCAATTTGGTTCACAAATAACATATTTATTCATAAGTTATACATATGTACCATAAGGAATAAGACGACATATTGGTCCCACCATCACATGATGAAAGACATGTTTACCTGTAGGAAAATATTATAAAAAATTCGTCACATCTGATCCCATAAAAAATGAGATTCGTAAAAATATCAACATAGAATAATCAATTGATGAGAAATAGGTTCTATAATTAATTCATCAAATCATAACACATTGAAAAAAAATATTCTTAAATAATAATTTTATCATTATATGATCATGGTGGATAAATAGGTATCAGAAAAATATTATCATCATAAACATAAACCATTCATAGAATAAATATTAATGGTATCCTTTAATGATATCCCTAGAATAATAAATGAAAAATCAAATAAAAATATGTTTTATGAAAACTATTTTGAAATAACACATAAAATATTTTTTGGAGAAGAAAAGGATTTATTGAATATCAATTTTTAAAATTAAAACATCATAAATTATGTTTTAAATAATTATCAATTAAAATAACCTTTCAAAACATATAAAAGAATATTTAAAAATCATTTTGAACATTTCTTTAGAGAAATAATTTTTTTATTTTTAAAAAATTATCTACTAATACTTTTTAAATAATATTTTGACAGAAATTAAAAAAATCATTGTTAATAAGGAATTAAATCCTTGTTTTCTGGATGGATGTGAATTCCACAGATGTTGTACATGTTAAAATAATTATTACAATCACATTTTCAAAAAAAATGAAAAAGGACTTGTTGGAAAATACCATGAATATGATATTAAATATACTTTTAATGTAAAAAATGTGTAATATATTTTAATAAATCATTTCAATGGATTTTTAAAAAAAATTATAATTTTTGGGAAATATGTTTTTTTGATGAAAAACTCCTTTTCAACCGAATGTAGAAATAACATAAATTTTACATAAAAACATTGCATTGAAATATTAAGTATATAAGTAAAGGAAAATGAAATGATAACATTTACTTTATTGGAATACATATATGAGAATAATATTTATTTGTCTCCGTAGAGACAGATCATATGATATAATCCTAAAGAACATTGTGATAAACCACCACGTTAAACGATGAGATTATATCACAAAATTATAAAAATATTGGTAACATATATTCATAAGAAGAAAAAAAGAATTAAATAAAATGAAACATATAATATCGTCATAATAAAAAATTTCCGGAAATTATTTTTCAAAATGGCTATATATGCATATCATAAAATAAGATAGGCGAATATCCTGACATAAGTCTCAAAGATGGATAATTGAGGTAAAAATCATGTAAAACATTAATATATTTTAAACATTATTCCCTGTGAAATATATGTACTAAAATAGTTATGTAAATACCTATATATACTATGGAAATGATCATAAATAAAATAAATTCCAATATATTCCTCAAATAAATGAAAACTTTGCTGAATTAGGAATATATCTCACGAATGTAATAATGTTATTCTAAAATCCCTTACCATATTGTTGGTTCACCACCTCTATGAAAATCACAAAATATCCTTCTCCCCGTCTTCTAGGATGGTCATAAAATTAATAAAATGGTTACTTAATATTATAATATTATGATAAATTATTTCATTTTCTGTAATAATGTTTTTTCCATAACATTTTATTTACCATTTCTTGTTGCAAACAGCCAGCGAAACAACCTAAACGGGATAACACATAGAATTAAAATTTTTATAAAATAACTCAAAAAAATGTGAGAAAAATAATGATACAAGGGACCATATACTTTTTTATAATTTAATTAATTCCATTTTATTACACTTTGGGTGTTTTAACCCCAGATTAAAAGAACTTGAATAATTATCCACAACTTATCTTACTAGGGAATCATGATCCAAATGCCCCTAGAATAACATAATTGAATAGTATATCTTTTTGTAATGTTAATAAATGAATATAATAAAATTATAATAAATAAAATATAGATGGAATAGTTTCTAAATTAATAAATTTCTCAGTTTAACATGATTATTCATGAAGCATAGAGAAAGTGAAGAAATATTCCATATCATAAGAGAATGAATCTCTCTAAATAGGCCATTCTATTTGAGTTGAGATCTTTATCTCTTAAATAAATATTTCTTTATATCATTGATGTTACATGGATCCTCTAAAATGTATATATATATTCATGATATATATATGTCCCTATTATTATCCATTTATTTTTTGGTGTTATTAAATTCTATATGTTAGCGTCTAAAATGCTCAACGGCTTTGACATATGAATGTCACAATTTTGTGACACACATAATCATGTACATGTTATGATGGTTGTGACAAGATAGAACTATAATTCATTGGGAAATTGTTTTCTCTAATGGTACTATATGTGTTGGATTAGTGAGTGAAACTAATCTGTGATGGGACTATATTCACGATAATAAGTTTTCTATGCTATAATTCTTGAAAAAAGCTTATTTCTTGTTCTATATTAATAAAACATTAAAATAATTTAATGGTATTATAAAAACTAGTTTTTTATGGTATTATACCATGTTATTATTCATGGGACTTATCAATTTTAATATAATTTTATACATTCTGACTGACATGTTAAGCCTCATTAGTATTTTTATTCCAGACAAGGATTTATAGCTCACCAATTAGATTTATGTTTCCCCCTGGATACATATGATGTTTTAGTTAGTCAGGGGGTTTAGAATATTATTATGGTGGATAAAATAATAGTGTTTTGTTTCATTTTATTTTTCATGTATTAATAACTTAGTCATATAAATTCATTTGGACTCACGATATTTTGGCTATATTTAATCGAATTTTTTAAATCATGCAATGATATGTTAAAAATTACTTGTTGTCTATATTAAGTCTCTACGAAATCAATATGTTTGAATATAATAAATATAGTTTCAAAATATATTCTTAAAATAAATAAAAATCCATGGTTTTATGATATTTGGTTCTTTATCTCCCAGGATAACCCCCTTGTAAACAATTCTGTATCCTAAATGTGGAATCATAATTGTATTATACTTACATTTGTTTTGAAAAAATGATTTTACCAAATTTAAATATTTCAATTATAATTGATTCAAAATATGCGATCCATTTTGTAGGAATTAATTTCAATAAGTTTAAACATCCATTTTAATGTAATTGTCTAAGACACAAAAACAATTTTGGGAAAAAATAAATTATAAACAATAAACATGATTTATTCTTATTCAATATGTAGTAAAAACTATTAGATGAATATTAATTCATTTAAGCACATGAGCCTCATCCTGGTGGGTTAGGACTCTTTAAGTGCATCCATGAGTCCCGAGATCAAATCCAGGTAGAGGCATATTTTTCTAGAACTGTAGCAGGTACTATAGGAGTATTGTAGCCGGTACAGTAGCGGTACTGTAGGAAGAACAATTTGGAACTATACCAACCAGGAATATTCCCATGTTTGGGCCTTCATGCCATAAGTTTGGTCCCTGAGTCTTTTAAGGCCTTCGAGCCACCCAGGTCTTCAGGTTAGTAAGGCCTTCTGGCCACCACAAGGACTTCAGGCCACCATAAGAGCATATGGAAACTAGACAACCTACAAGAAACAATCTCTAGAGGGAGGATGATCAAGGAGCATTCACCATAGCAAAAGATAAATGGAATTTAAGAAAGATATGGTATGACACCTTCCATCGGAACAAGCCTATGCATGCACTGGAAAGCCAAGCTGAACAGCCATGCGAAGGTGTAGAGCTATTTTCTTAATCAAGATGATGTCGAGGAGAAGTTACAACTAGTTAGTCTAGGTTGTGTATAATGTTTGAAGCCTACGTGAAATGAACTCATCCAAGTCTTATGGGCCATGTAATACTTTCTCATACGGGCCTTGTATGTGTTCCACCTCACCACTTGAAAGGTGGATTATCAAAATCAAAAAAAAAATTGAAGGCAATAGGGTTATTGGAGGTGGAATATTAATTCATTTTATTGAATATATAAAAATCTCATTTTGTTAAATGACATTATAAATAGATATTACATTAATCTATTATTTTTAAAAAACATCATCTTTCTAAATTTTTTTATGAAAACAACTTTTCTTATCATAAAATGATGAAAAATAATTTATATCTAATTAATAAATATTATTACATATTATAAATGGGTAAAAAAAATTTCCCGATGATTTATTTAATAATATTAATTCTCTTTAATGTAACTAACATTTGATAACATTAAAATAAAAATAAAATAATTTAGTAGTGAATCACAATTCACTAAAAATCGATGTTACATATAAACAATTTGATAAATATATAATTACTAAAATATAAATATTCAACGAATTCTCAGTGATAAAAAATACCCCTATCACATATATATTTTAAGGGTCTTTTTTAAACAATTCTTCATGAAATTTATAACTGTAAAATATAATTAATGCCAAAATAAAATATATTATTTGAAATATTATTTTCCCCATTTCAGGTCCACAAAAATCATCTCTTTTATAAATATATTTTATATAATAGAAACATGGAAAATAGACATTATTATAACTGTTTATCATGAGAAATGTTTCATTATTTGACATTATTTTTAATATTTTAATGAATATATACTATCTCATTATTTTTATACTATTTTTTCTTCTATACATAGACTCACGCTATCATTTCTTCATCATGGATGGTTATTTCCAAACATAAACCTTGAAATATAAAGATAATAAATGAGATGTGCTATCGAGTCTACATAAACTCCAATATAAATAACTTATAACATGAAAACTATTATAGAAATCATCATGCTATCCTCTTTAAATCAGAAAAAATTAATTCCCACCTAATAAACAACCACAAAAATACGCACACATAAATATATGTGTGTATATATATGTTATATTATTCCATTCCCCATAAATATATTATTTCAAATTATTTCACTCTGGACCAACCTTGTGGTTGACATGATGTTTGTGTGCACTGGTGTGTTTTAGCTATGCATTACCCCATTGAAAAAGTGGGAGTCCTTTATCACTTTCATCATATTTCTAAAATCATTTATTTATCTTGTATGATTGTATTTATCCTTTTCCATCCTTGGATTCTTCCATAGAGATCATCATCTAGTTCAGGTATCCCTCTTATATTAATGTAATGTTTGTGGAACTCATTCTCTTGGCCATTTATTTGTGGACATCAATTAATTTCACAAATTCTTCCTGGATATACTTATTTCAACATGATAGGGAAGATATAAATGGATAGGAGAGTAGTCATATTCGGTATTTTGGGACATTTCTAACTGTTTGGAACATTGGTCTCCTATATTCTTCCTTTTATATAGTAATCTCATTCAATGTATATTAATGCATGGAACCTCAGAAATCATATTTCAATCACAATCTAACAACAACTAGGGAGTAATTAGTCAAATGATTTAAACCTCATTATTATGGAAATTTAACATTGAATGTGTATTTATGGTTATGTCACATGTACGATATCCTATGGAGATGGATCAGAATTTATAGTTTAGATGGATTTGGGTCTTATATAAATGTCTTGTGGAGACTGACATAGAGTTTATGTATTGTGGGGACGTCATGGATTGATCAAAATGACTTTCATAGGAATATCCCTGACATGTGATGTAAAAAACTAATATTTTATGAGAATTATTATTTTTTATTTCATTGATGTCTTGTGATGTATGCTACATCAAAAGGATCTTCCACTACCCGCATCCCTGACTTGGCTTTCATTACACGCAATCGCAACCTTCCTCGATAGCATGTATAATACACATTACCGGGTCTCACTTAAAATGATATATTGTTATAATATTATTATGGACTATCCGTTTTGAATATTATTGACTATATTTTGAATTTTATAACATTATTATTCATCTTACACATTTTCTAGAACACGGTATGAGAACAAAATAAATTTTTCGGGTAAAATAAGTATTTTTCAAAATATGCTGTTTTGACGCCTTTTGATGGCGCACCCACATTAAATAGAGTTTTTTACATGTTAATAAGTTTAATTTGACAAAATAAAATTATTCTTTAGAATCAGGATATTAAAATTTAATTTGGATAAATTTTTCATATTATTCTGATAACTTTCATATTTTAATGAATAGTAAAAACACGCTATATTTTAATTAAAAACAACTTTTTTCATCGCAATAATTTATATGGTTAAATTATAATATTTAATGGTTTTTAGTATAAATATAATATATTTTTACCATTTAATATAATGTATTTCATTATGAATAATTTGACATTGAATTCATAGGAAAAAACATTTCAATAATTGGCAATATTTTTACTTTTAAAACCTGTTTTCTCTACAACGGGATAAATTTTAATTTAATTATTGCATATTCTGTGTTTTGAATTTTGAAAAATGGATTCCATATTTGGATTCAGTGGGTTTAAATTATGTTAATAGGTTAATTTTATTTTTTTGATATTATGAATAGTAACTACGTTAATTTTTATTTACTTCAGTTAAAGATAAATTGGGTAATTAAGGGTAAACCTAGGAATATAAAATTACCCTAATATATAAAAAATTCTATTTGATGTATAAAAGAATATACATATCACTTAAGGGTCGTATTAGATTCATTTTATGGACTTTTTGGCCATGAAAATAATTTAATTATTATTAAAACCAAAGAAACTGAGAACATGTCACTCTCTTAAATATTATGAGTATAATAATTTTAATTTAGTGATGAACTTCATGAAACATATAAAATTAATAGTCTTTGGAATCCTAATAAAATTATCTATATCATGTGGATTTATTTGAAATTTTTATGTATTAAATAATTATTATTAAAGGTGACTAAATAGTGATGTTGAAATTATTTTATTGTTTGAAATATCAAATAAATGGTTTTAAGAATATTAAAATAAATATTATATGAACTATTTAATGATATCCACTAATTCTATAGGTAAATATGACATGCTATGAATCTATTAAAAATTTTATTTCGAACATATCTTATGTGAGAATTTTATTTAAATTCAAATTAATGAATAGTGTCAAAATTGAGACTATTATTATTTTCTAAAAATAACATAATATTAAATTGATTTAAAATCACATAAATATTTAAAAATTATAAATTAAAATTTATATGGTCTACGATGTCATAAATTATCCAATTATGGACAATTCACAACACAAAAGTTATTATTTATAACAAATTAAAATTTAGAATCTATTTACCACAAATAAAATTAAATAGATCAAATAAGGATAAATCAATTTGATAATTTTTAAATTAAATTCCAATCATGTATAAATTTTATTGGATGATTATATTAGAACCATAACTCATTTAAGATTCGGATTTTAGTCATTTTGGAATTTTTTATGTGGGGTTTGAAGTTATTATATATTAATATTTCTTATGTTTCCAAAGGTGCCCCTCTCCCCCTTATAAAAGGAAACCTCCTCCCTCTCCTCTTCACAACACATGGATCTTTCAAGCTCGGTAAACACCTATCCATTTCTCTTCTCCACTTCCCTAGAAAAATTCCTGAGGTTCTGGTCTTCTCAAAAGACCAACTCTAGTGCCTTAATAGGAAGCTTAAAAGAGGTGCATCGAAGAAGGTGTAATATCTTCTACAGATTCATTCAAGTTTCCATCTTATTAAAATTATTCTTATTTAGTTAATTAATTATAAATTAACAACATTAGTAATAAGAATGTACTAATATGTTATTATAATTATGAAACAACCTCATTTCACCTTCTATCCATCATACGGAAAATGAAATCACCGCAGGTGCGTACGTACGGAATACCGTCTCCACGCTATGGTGTAATCTGTTTTTCCACGACCACCATACAGGGATGGGTATAATGGTGTAAAGAATAAATATATATGTGGTAATTATAACATGATATGATATCATCCACTCTAATTCCATTTAATAATTATAGGAACGATATCATCTGCCGTGCGTACGTACGGATTACCGTCTCCACGACGCGATGAGATTCATTCTCCACGTTAACCATTCAAGAATAATTATAAAGTATATATAATGAAGAATACTGAAATATATGACATGATAAAGCTACTGGATTTATGTATATATATATCATCTGCTTACTTCCATTCAAGTCAATAAGTAAAGGAAAACAGCGTTCATGCGTACGTGCATCCTAAAGTCTCCATGAACGGTGTATTTCATTTAATTTATCTATATATTATATATATATATAATGAATATATATGATATATAAATCATGATTTATATTCTGGAAGTATGTAAATCATGATATAAGTAATAATAATATCAATAACAACAATTCCCAACACGTACGATAAAAAACGATTTTACCCAAAATGCTGCTTTAGCATTGAATTTATAAAAGAACGGGTAATATAAAGTCATAAGTGAACCATATTTGATATCATAATAATGAATATGAATCTAATATAATTCAATGAAATTATTTAAATCATTATACCAGTGGTTCAGATACATACGAAGCATATCAGACATAAGTTAAGGGATAACTTTTCCAATATCGTTTTAATCCGAGATTGTTTATTCATAAGTATTTACTGGGGTTATTTTTATAATCCAAGACCATGTTTTCTAAAAATGTATTCATATATTTATAATGTCCTATTTACCCATTTTTTATATTTACCACATGTTATGAAGGGAATCTTACTTTTTCTTACCATACGAGGAACTTTTTGAATTTTCCAACAAAAGTACGAGGAGAATTTTTTTTAACTTATATGGCGTGAATGGATTTTTATGGTTTCATAAAGCCTAATTTTCATTAATATTCCTCTAAAATATTTCATTACTACTTTTAAAAAATTCCATTTCTTTTAAAATTTAATGTCATTTTCTGAAAAGAAAATAATTTTGAACAAAAAAGGATATTTTCATCAAGAATTCATTTCATGTGTTTTATCAAAACCATTTTCCATCTAAGATGGAATTATTTGATATGTGTATGTTTCAAGTATAATGTTTCTATTATTTACATGGTTTCACTTTTATTATGATAAATGATATCCATTTGTTTTATATGGATTATGTTATGATGGAATGATGTTTATGAAACCCATTTTATTCGTCAGGTTATTATGAATGATGTATGTTTATTTTAGGGCACACGAAGGAATTATTTCATTATGAGATGGGTAGGATATATATCTACCTTCAATTCATTGGGTAGAGATTTATATCTCATGATATAGACATGGTTGGAACAGTATGTTAATCTGGTTCAGTGATATAGGACAGGAAGGAGGAGAGAACATTATTCAGAAAGGGACTTTGTCCACTAAGATGGTCTTATTATAAATTCCCTCACAACTATGGAAATCATATGATGTGCTTATTGGTTTTCCACAATTAAATGTTTTATTCCCATTCTATTTTATCATGATTGATGTTCCTTTTTAACCTATGCCTTATGTACTTCCAATATTTATTTAACATCTCAAGACATTTTTGTTTAAACTTTATGTTCATGTTTTGAAGTTCAAATGTATATGGTTTGTTTTATTTTCTCCATGCATACCCTTACTGAGAATTTGAGCTCACCATTTTTATGTTTACTTTTCACCAGGATATAAAGAAAGGTTTTAGGTAAGAAAACCAAAGGGGAAGATATTTATGGGAGATGTTGAAGATCTTTTACCATGATTAGAATATTACTTTCCATGTTTCCAAAGACACTAAACTATTATGGTCCTTTGGTGTCTATTTTTTTAATATATTAAGTATTCTGCAAAAGTAATGTAATTTCCATGTATGTCAAGTATGGGTCTCTACAGTTGGTATCAGAGAAACGGTTTAGTCAACCTTTGGAAACTCAGATGCGAGAACTTTAGTGATATCCCTAGAGATATTTCTAATTTATGTCTTGGGATGGCCCTATGGTTTACAATAAATATAGGTTATAGTCCTAGAATTATTTGGACAATCATGAATAACCTAGGGTGAACCTAGGGTCTCATGGATTAAAGAATGTGTGATAAGTTATACATCCCATAAGTGAATTTTTATGATTATGCGATTCCTTGATATTTTAAATGTTTATTACACCATGGTTTCTTGTTTTAGTCAATGGAGGGAAGCAGAAGGAATTGGGTCAGCATTGAATCCAATGGGAAAATTGGTGACTATTAGCAATGAAATTGTGTAATTCCTAGTAAGAATGATTTTTTGATTATGTTGAATCATTCATCGCGATATATGATTAACAAGGTAAACTTTTATGGTATTCTTAATTCATCAAATAAGAGGAAGATGGACTTTTATAAATATTCACATGGTGAGGAGAATAGAGAAATGAATATTGGGATTTTATAATAAGGGATGAATAACCTTGATGAATACATCCAATGGAGGGGAATATGTTATCTGTGTGGAGAGAAGGGTCATAGAGTGACAGACTATTATGGAGTTCAATGTTTTGTCTTTGGAGAACATGGGCATTAACCAACTCAATTCCCTGACCTAAGAGGCTACTTCTAAACCAAGGAAGGACTTATACCATGACAATAATTGAAGAGGATGGATTGAAGTGTTTATGTATTGGTATTCAAGAATAATGTGGTTTGAGTTACTTTTATGGTATATTTGAATATCTATTTATTGGTCCATTGTGGTTTTCAATAATTTTATGGTACTGGTAAACATGAAAAGTGATTGAAATATTTTTGGAAAGTAGTTCAAATGAGCATAATGAAGGGATAAGGAGAAAATAATATGTATGATAGTATTCATGTGCTCATGACTGATAGAAGGACAAAGTGATATCATGGTTTGAGTATATCGAAATATTGGAATTTTTGTATGTGGAAAGAGTTAACTTTTGACAACATTCATGTTTTTACTGTGGTTCAATGGGTATTCATTTTTAAATAGAATACATGATTAAGGAATTCACATGTTTGGACTTTGACCAACAAGATATATCTTATGTTATATGTGGGATAAATGATGGTATTCACGTGCTTGTTATGTGACCTTTCAAGTAATTGTTTTCTTTATGCTATAAGATTCGACATATGTATTTTCGATAAGCCTAAATATTGGAATGGATTATGTTTGACATAAATAATTATTGTTTAAGGATGGAACCTTTTTTGATATTATTTCTGGAATGTTATAATATTGTAGTTTTAGAAAAAGGGACAACATGTAGGACGGGCAAGAACCCGTCGCGTTGGACAAGGCTGTAGGAATCGAACACAAAACCGATGTGCGACCGGCCATTATAGCCTACCACTAGCCTACAGGAAGTCCGTCGTTAGTAGAAAATAGTTTTATTTTATTAAACAGGATGATAGATAATGTATAAGTCCATTTTGGAACCATATCCGATTAATCTCACCATAGATGGACTTATGTATATAACTTTTGCTAACTTATGTTTGAGACAGATGGAATTACCTATCATTTGATCACATGCTCTACTAAAACTTCTCGAAGGACAAATTAGACTTCATTTCTGTAAGAGATGAAGTGGAAATTGTTCTAAGCACGAGAAATGTTGATATTGTACCAAAATAAAGTGAGAATTTCTTTTAATTCAAAAATTATGCATCATTTGGGAAATAATCTTTAAAATAAAAAATGTTGTCCAAGTGCCCTCATATATTATAGATTAGATGGTACCTTAAATAATCACAAATTTATGGGTTTTTGATTGAAGGCTTTTTCAAATACATGTTCTCTACCACACTCCATCAGAATTTGATGGTTAGATTTCTCTTTCATATCAATATTTTCACCTATGTTTTCCTATGTGGAAAACCAGTACTGAGTTACATTTTGTGACCGTTATGACTCTAACATTCCTTTTTAAAATTATGTTTTTGAAATCCTTTTTACGATGTGAGTTTCTATGAATGAAACTTTCAAGTAGTAAACCATGTATAACCCCGACGAATTTCGAGGGAAAAATTCATTTTAAGTGGTGTAGAATTTAACAACCAAAGATTTAATGAGAATTATTCTTTTTAATTTCATTGATGTCTTGTGTTTTATGTGAAACCAATAGGATCTTGCACTACATGCATCTCCTACTTGACATGCATTATACGCAATTGCAACCTTCCTCGATAGCGTGTGTAGTACGCAATACACGGTTTCACTAAAAAATGATATATTGTAAAAATATTATTATGTACTAGCCATTATGAATAGTATAAACTAAATTTTGTATTTTATAAAATTATTATTCATCTTACACATTTTCTAGAACATGGTATGAGAACAAAATAAATTTTTTGGGTAAAAGAAGTATTTTGAAAAATAATGCAGTTTTGCCGCCTTTGGATGGAGAACCCACATATAATCTAATTTTTGAAATGTCTATAAGTTCAATTTGAAAAAATAAAATTCTTATTTTGAATCATCATATAAAAATTTATTTTGAGTAAACTTTTCTTTTATTCTGATAACTTTCATATTTTAATGAATAGTAAAAACATGTTATATTTTAATTAGAAAAAAATTCTTTCATCGCAATACTTTTTATGGTTATGTTATAATATTGAATGATTTTAAATTACAAATTGAATATATTTTTACCATTTAATATAATTTATGTCATTGCTATTAATTTTACATTGAATTCATAGGTAAAAACATTTCAATCTTTGACAATATTTTAACTTTTAAAAACCGTTTTCTTAACAACGAGATAAATTTTAATTTAATTACTGCAACTTCTGTGTTTTGAATTTTGAAAAATTTAATCCATAATTGGATTCAGTGGGTCCAAATTATGTTAGTAGGTTACTTTTTTTTGATATTATGAATAGTAACTATGGTAATTTTTATTTACTTCATTTAATGATAAATCTGGTAATTAAGGGTAAACCTGAGATTAAAAAATTACCCTAACACTTGACAAAATTCTATTGGATGACTAAAGGTTGATCCAAATCACCTAAGGGTTGGATTATATTAATTTTATGGGCTTTTGGACCATGAAAATAATTTAATAATTATTAAAGCCAAAGAAAGTGACAACATAACACTCTCTAAAATCTTATATGTATAATAACTTTAATTTATTGATAAAATTCAGGAATCATCGAACATGAATAGTCTCCAGATGTATAATAAATTTATCTACATCATATGTATTTATTTATTATTTTTATGGATTAAATAATTATAATTAAATGTGACACAATAGTGATGTTGAAATTATTTTACTGATTGAAATATCAAATAAATGGTTTTAAAAATATTAAAATAAATATTATATGAACTATTTAATGTGATCCACTAATTTTATAGATAAATATGACATGTTATTAATCTATTAATGCTTTTATTTTGAACATATATTCTGTGAGGATTTTATTTATATTCCAATAAACAAAAAGTGTCAAAATTGAAACTATTGTTATTATATAAAAATAACATAATATAAATTTTTTTAAAAATAACAAAATTATTTAATAATTATAAATTAAAATTTATATGGTGTAAAATGTCATTGATTATCCAATTATGGACAATTCACAAAACATAAGTAATTATTTATAAAAATTTAAAATTTAGAATCTTATTACCACAAATAAAATTAAATAGATTAAATAAGGTTAAATAAAATTGGTAATGTTTAAAATAAATTCCCAACAAGTATAAATTTTATTCGTTGATGATATTAATAACCTATCTAATCTATGATTATGATTTTAGTCATTTTGGATGTTTCTATTAGGGGATTGAATTTATTATAAATTAATATTTCTTATATTTCCAAAGGTGCCCCTCTCCTCCCTGAAAAAAGGGCACCCCTCCCTCTCTTCTTCACAACACATTGTGCCCTCAAGATTGGCCAACCCCTGCCCATTCCTCTTCTCCACTTCCTTAGAAATATTCTTGAGGTTCTGGTCTTCTCAAAATACCAACTCTAGTGCCTTAAGAGGAAGAATAAAAGAGGTGCATCAAAGAAGAGGTAATCTCTTCTACCGATTCTTTGATGTTTCCATCTTCTTCTTCATCATCTTATTTAGTTGTTTCATTATAAATTAATAACATAATTATTAATAATATACATAAATGATATTTTAAATATGAAACTTCCCCATTTCCCCTCCCATTCATTCTATGGAAAATGAAATCGACGCTCGTGCGTACGTACGTAATACAGTCTCCATATCGTGGTGTAATCTGTTTTTCCACCCCCACCATACTTGGATGGATATAATGGTGTAAATAATGACTATATATATGGTAATTATAACATGATATTATATAATCCACTCTAATCCCATTCAATAATTATGCGAACGATATCATCGCTCGTGCGTACGTACGGATTACCGTCTCCACAACGCGATGAGATTCATTCTCCATGTTAACCATTCAAGAATAATTATAAAGTATATATAATGAATAATAATGAAATATATGACATGATAAAGCTACTTTATTTATGTATATATATATGTCATCTACTTACTTCCATTCAGGTCAATAAGGAAAGGAAACCAGTGTTCATGCGTACGTACGACCTACTATCTCCATGATCGGTGTATTTCATTTAATTTATCTATCTATTATATATATATATACTGAATATATATTATATATAAATCATGATTTATATTCTGGAAGTAATTAAATCATTATATAAGTAATAATAATATCAAGAACAACAAGTCCAAACACGTACGATTAATAAAACAAATTTACCCAAAACGCTGCTTTAGCATGGAATTTACAAAAGAACGGGTAATATAAAGTCATAAGTGAACCATATTTTATATCATAACAATGAATAGGTTTCATTCATAATTCAATGACATTATTTAAATCATTATATAGGAGTTTCAGTTACATACGAAGAATATCATACATAAGGTAAGGGATAACTTTTCAAATTTTGTTTTTATCTGAGATTCTTTATTCATAAGTATTTACTGGGGTTATTGTTATCATCCGTTCCCATGATTTATAAAAAAAATTCATGTATTTTTAATGTTATTTTTACACATTTTTGATATTTACCACATGTTATGTAAGAAATCTTACTTTTTCTGACAACACGAGGAACTTTTTGACTTTTTTGACAAAAGTACATGGAGATTGTTTTTTTAACTTATATGGCGTGAATATATTTTTATGGTTTCATAATGCCTAATTTTCATGAAGATTTATCTACAATATTTCATGACTATTTTCAAAAAAATATTTTCATTTAAAATTTCATGTCATTTTGTGAAAAGAAAATGATTTTGAAGAAGAAAGGATATTTTCATCAAGAATTCATTTCAAGTGTTTTATCAAAACCATTTTCCATCTAAGATGACATTATTTCATATGTTTATGTTTCAAGTGTAATGTCTCTATGATTTACATGGTTTCACTTTTCTTATGATGAAATTATATCCATTTGTTTTATATGGATTATGTTATGATGGAATGATGTTTATGAAACCAATTTTATGCGTTGGGTTATTATGAATAATGTACGTTTATTTTGTGGCAAATGAAATAATGATTTCATTATGAGATGGGTGGGACCTATATCTCCCTCAAATGCATTGGGTAATGATTTATATCTCATGATATATACATGGATGAAATGGTATGTTAATCTAGTTCAGTGATACAGGACTGGAACGAGCAGTGAACTTTATTCAGAAAGGGACTTTGTCCACTTAGATGGTCTTGGCAGCAATGCCTTGGCTACTATGGAAATCATATCATGTTCTTAATGGTTATCCATAATTAAATGTTTTATTACCATGCTATTTTATCAAGAATGATGTTCCTTTATGACCTATGCCTTACGTACTTCCCAGATTTATTTAAAAACTCAAGATTTTGATGTTTAAAATTTATGTTCATGTTTTGAAGTTCAAATATATATGGTTTGTTTTATTTTTTCCATGATTATCCTTACTGAGAATTTGAGCTCACCATTTTTATGTTTTCTTTTCCCCTGGATATAGATAATGGTTTTAGGTAAGAAAAGAAGGGGAAGATATTTATGGGATATGTTGATGATCTTTCAACGTGTTTAGATGATTATTTTTCCTTGGTTCCAGTGACACTAAAAAATTACTGTCCATTGGTGTCTATTTTTGTTATATATTAAGTATTCTGAAAAAATAATGTAATGTCCATGTATGTCAAGTACGGGTCTCTACAGTTGCTATCAGTGGAATTGTTTAGTCAACCATTGGAAATTAGGATGCGATAACTTTAGTGATATCCCTAGAGATATTTATAAGGAATGTCTAGGGATGTTCTTAAGGTTTAGTATAACTGTGGGTCGCAGTCCTAGAATTATTTTGACGATCATGAATAACCAAGGGTGAATCTAGGGTGTCATGAATTAACAAATGTGTGATAAGTTATACATCACATAAGAGACTTTTTATGATAATGTGGTTCCTGTTATTTTAACGGTTTCTTACACCATGGTTTTTGGTTTTAGTCAATGGAGGGAACCAGAAAAAATTGGGTCAACATTGATTCCAATGGACAAAATGGTGACTATTAGCAACGAAATGGCATAATTCTTAGTAAGAAAAAATTTGTGATTATGCTGAATCAGTCATCGCAATATATGTTAAACAGAGTAAAGTGGTATTCCTAATTCAACAAATAAAAGGAAGATGGACTTTTATGCATATTCACATGGTGAGGAGAATAGAGAAAGGAAGATTGAGATTTTTAAAGAAGGGAAGAAGAGCCTTTATGAATACATCAAATGGATGGGAAGATGTTATCTGTGTGGAGAGAAGTGTCATAGAGTGACAGAATGTTATGGAATTCAATGTCTTATCTATGGAGAACATGAGCATTACCCAACTCAATGCCCTGATCTAAGAGGATACTTCTAAATCATGGAAGGACTTATTCCATGACAATCATTGAAGAGGATGGATTGAAGTGTTTATGTATTGATATTCAAGAATAATGTGGTTGAGTTACTTTTATGGTATATTGGTGTATCTTTGTATTGGTCCATTGTGGTTTTCAAATATTTTATAGTACCAGTAACCATGAAAAGTGATTGAAATATTTTTGGAAAGAAGATTAAAGGTTCATACTAAATTGATAAGGAGAATGTAATATGTATTTTAGTATTTATGAGCTCATTACTGATATAAGGACAAAGTGATATCATGTTTTTAGTATATCGAAATTTTGGAATTTTGGTATGTGGAAAGAGTTAACTTTTTAAAGAATTCATGTTTTCACTATGGTTCAATGGACATTCATTTTTCAATAGAATACATGATTAAGTAATTCAAATGTCTGTAATGTGACCAACAAGATATATCTTATGATATATGGGGGATAAATGTAACATCTTCAAATGATAATGGGGTAAATTTCTAAATGATATGAATCATGTCAACAAGGTGCACCTTCCTTTTCTGGAACCTATCTGATTAGAACTCCACATTTAAGCGTGCATGTCCTAGAGTAGTGATCAAGATTGGTGACCTTCTAGGAAGTTTCCCGGGGTGTGTGTGAATGAGGACAAAGCACACTGGAAAGGACATGTGTTGGCCAGTGGGGACTATCATTAGTCAGATGACCCATTCAGGCACGTTGGTGGACCCTAGGGTGGGCCTCACGTGTCTGTGTGGCAACTGGTGGTACCTTGTGGGTCAGGACCTAGCATCCATGTTACGAATGGGTGGTTGTGCTGTCATTGGGACCCATTTTTCACATTTGGTATCAGAGTTGGAACCCAGGCTTAAGTACGGTCCACTTCTTGGGTTTAGATGTAGGGCCCACAACGAGGGCGTTGTGCTCTAATGGTGGGGTGATTGTAACATCTACAAATAATAATGGGTTAAATGACTAAATGATATGACTCATGTCAACAAGATGCACCTTCCTTTTCGGCAACCTGTCGGATTAGAACTTCACAGTTAAGAATGCTTGGCCTGGAGTAGTTATCAGGATATGTGACCTTCTAGGAAGTTTCTCAGGGTGTGTGTGAGTGTTGACAAAGCACACTGGAAAGGACATGTGTTGGCCTATGGAGACTATCATTGGTCAGATGACCCGGTCAAGCACGTGGTTGGACCCTGGGGTGAGCCTCACGTGTCTGCGTGGCAACTGGTGGTACCTGGTGGGTCAGGACCGGACGGCCATGTTATGGCTAGGTGGTTTTGCTGTCACTAGGACCCAGTGGTCACAATAAATGATGGTATTCACGTTCTTGTTAGGTGACCTTTCAAGTAATTTTTTTCCATATGCTATGAGATTAGACATATGTACTTTAGATAAGACTAAATAGTGGAATGGATTATGTTGGACTTCATGTAGTATTGTTTAAGGATGAAACTTGTTTCGATATTATTCCTGGAATGTTATAATAGAATAGTTTTTGAAAAAGGGAAAACCTGCAGGAGGGGCGACAACCCTTTGTGTTGGACAAGGCTGTAGGAATCGAACCCACAACCGAAGTAAGACAAGCCATTATAGCCTACCACTGGCCTACAGGAAGTCCCAGGTTAGTAGAAACTAGTTTTATTTAATTAATCAGGCTGATAGATACAATATAAGTCCATTATGGAACCATATCCTATTAATCTCACCATATATGGACTTATGTATATAACTTTTTCTATATTATGTTTGAGATAGATGGAATGACCTATCATTCTATGGAATAAGCTGCTAAAACTTCACAAAGGACAAATTCAACTTCATTTTTGTATGAGATGAAGTGGAAATTGTTCTAGGCACGAGAAACGTTGAGATTGTACCAAAATCAAATAAGTATTTCTTTTAATTAAAATTTTTCATCATTTGGGAAATGATCCTGAAACCGAAAAATGTTATCCTAGTGCCCTCAAATCTGATTAATTATATAGTACCTCAAATCATCACAAATTTATGGCTTTGTGGTTGATGGCTTTTTCATAGCCATGTTCTCTACCACTCTCCATCAGAACATGATTGTTATATTTCTCTTCCATATCCATATTTTCACCTATGTTGTCCTATGTGTAAACCCAGTACTGAGTTATATTGGGTGACTGTTATGATTCTAACATTCCTATTTAAAATGAATATTTTGTATTCTATTTTACGATGTGAGTTTCTATTAAAAACATTCAGGTAGAAAACCATTTATAACGCCGATGAATTTCGAGGGAGAAATTCATTTTAAGGGGGGTAGAATGTGACAACCCGAACTTTTATGAGAATTATTATTTCTAATTTCATTGATGTCTTGGTTTTTATGCTACACCAAATGGAGCTTTCACTACATGCATCCCGGACTTGGCTTGCATTATACGCAATCACAACCTTCCTCGATAGCGTGTGTAGTACACAATACCGGGTTTCACTAAAAAATGATATATTTTTATAATGCTATTATGGATTAGCCATTATGAATATTATTAACTATATTTTGGATTTTATAACATTATTATTCATCTTACACATTTTATAGAACATTTTATGCGAACAAAATAAATTTTTCGGTTAAAATAAGTATTTTAAAAAAAATATACAGTTTTGCCGCCTTTTGATGGTGCACCCACATTAAATATAGTTTTTGAAATGGTTAGGAGTTCAATCTGCAAAAAAAATTCTGATTTGGGATCATGATAAAAAAATTTACTTTGGAAAATTTTTTCATAGTATTCTGATAACATTCATATTTTAATGAATAGTAAAAACACGGTATATTTTAATTAAAAATAACTTTGTTCATCACGATTATTTATATGGATAAATTAAAATATTGAATGGTTTTAAAGTATAAATAGAATATATTTTTACCATTTAATGTAATTTAAGTCAATACCATTAATTTTACCTTGAATTCATAGTTAAAAACATTTCAATCATTGGCAATATTTTAACTTTTAAAACTCATTTTCTTAACAACGGGATAAATTTTAATATAATTACTACAACTTCTGTGTTTTGAATTTTGAAAAATGGTTTCCATATTTTGATTCAGTGGGTACAAATTATGTTAACAGGTTACTTTTATTTTTTTTTGATATTATGAATAGTAACTACGGTAATATTTATTTACTTCAATTGAAGATATATCAGGTAATTAAGTGTAAACCTATGATTATAAAATTGTCGTAACACATTGAAAAATTCAAATGGTTGACTAAATGTCGATCCATATCACTTATGGGTCATATTAGATTCATTTTATCGGCTTTTTGACTATGAAAATAATTTCATTATTATTAAAACCAAAGAAAGTGACAACATGTCACTCTCTAAAATCTTATAAGTATAATAATTTTAATTTAGTGATAAACATCATGAAACTTCAAACATGATTAGTCTCTAGAAATATAATAAAATTATCTAAATCATGTGGATTTATTTATAATTTTTTGGTATTAAATATTTATCATTAAAGGTGACACAATAGTGATGTTGAAATTATTTTATTGATTGAAATATCAAATAAATGGTTTTAAAAGTATTAAAATAAATATTATATGAACTATCTAATGTGCTCCAAAAATTTTATATATAAATATAACATGTTATAAATCTATTAATTCTTTTACTTCGAACATATCATTTGTGACGAATTAATTTAAATTCAAATAAATGAATAGTATCAAAATTGACACTATTGTTATTTTATAAAAGTAACATAATATAAAACTGTTTAAAAATCACAAAAATATTTAAAAATTATAAATTAAAATTTATATGGAATAAAATGTCATAAATTTTCCAATAATGTAAAACTAAAAACACATAAGTTATTATTTATAACAATTTAAATTTAGAATCTTATTACCACAAATAAAATTAAATAGATTAAATAAAGATAAATCACGTCGATAATGTATAAAATAAATTCCCAACATGTCTAAATTTTATTGGTTTATGATATTACAACCCTATATCATATAAGATTCGGATTTTAGTCATTTTGGAAGTTTTTATGGGGGGTTGGAACTTTTTATAAATTAATATTTCTTATGTTTCCAAAGTTGTCCCTCTCCTCCCTTATAAAAGTGAACCTCCTCCCTCTCCCCTTAACAAAACATTGAGCCTTCAAGCTCTGCCAACCCATTCCCATTTCTCTCATCCACTTCCATAGAAACATTCTTGAGGTTCTGGTCTTCTCAAAAGACCAACTCAAGTGCCTTAAGAAGAAGCTTAAAAGAGGTGCGTCGAAGAAGAGGTAATCTCTTCTACCGATTCTTTCAAGATTCCTTCTTCTTCTACTTCTTCTTCATTAGTTTTTTCATTATAAAGTAATAAAATAAGTATCAATAAAATACCAATATGTTATGATAAATATGAAACAATCACATTTCACCTTCTATCCATCCTATGGAAAATGAAATCAGCACGCTTGTGTACGTACAGAATACCGTCTCCACAACATGGTGTAATCTATTTTTCCACCACCACCTTTCTTGGATGGGTATAACGGATTAAATAATAACTATATATATGGTAATTATAACATGATATTATATCATCCACTCTTATTCCATTCAATAATTATGGTAATGATATCATCGATCATGCGTACGTACCGGTTACCGTCTCCACGACGCAATGAGATTCATTCTCCATGTTAACCATTCAAGAATAATTATAAAGTATATATAATGAATAATAATGAAATATATGAAATTATAAAGCTACTGGATATATATATATATATATTTCATCTACTTACTTCCATTCAAGTAAGTAAGTAATGGAAAACATCGTTCATGCGTATGTACGGCCTACCGTCTCCATGAACTGTGTATTTCATTTAATTTATCTATCTATTATATATATATATTCTGAATATATATGATATATAATCCATATGTACATTCTGTAAGTAAGTAAATCATGATATAAGTAAAAATAATATCTCGAACAACAATTCCAAACACGTATGATAAATAAAACGATTTCACCCAAAACACTACTTTAACATGGAATTTACAAAATAACGGTTAATATAATGTCATAAGTGAACCATATTTGATATCATAACAATTAATATTATTCTGTAATAATTCAATGACATTATTTAAATCATTATACAGGAGGTTCAGATACATACGAATCATATCAGACATAAGGTAAGGGATAACTTTTCAAATCTTGTTTTTATCCGAGATTGTTTATTCGTAAGTATTAACTGCGGTTATAGTTATCATCCATGCCCATGTTTTATAAATATGTTTTAATGTATTTTTCAAGTCATTTTTTCCCATTTTTGAAATTTACCACATGTTATGAAAGGAATCTTACTTTTTCTTACCACTCGAGGAACCTTTTGACTTTTCTGACAAAAGGACAAAGAGAATGTTTTTTTACCTTATATGGTGTGAATATATTTTTATAGTTTCATAACGCCTAATTTTAATGAAGATTCCTCTTCATTATTTCATTACTATTTTCAACAAAATCCTTTTCTTTTAAAATTTCATGGAATTTTGTGAAAAAAATTGACATTGAAGAATAAAGGATATTTTCATCAAGAATTCATTTCAAGTGTTTTATCAAAACCATTTTCCATCCAAGGTGAAATTATTTCATATGGGTATGTTTTAAGTATAATGTATCTATGATTTAAATGGTTTCACTTTTCTTATGATTAAATGATATCTATTTGTTTTATATGGATTATGTGATGTTGGAATGATGTTTCTGAAACAAATTTTATTCATTGCGTTATTATGAATGATGTGTGTTTATTTTGTGGTGCACGAAAGAATTATTTAATTATGAGATGTGTGGAACATATATCTCCC
Source organism: Viscum album (assembly GCA_963277665.1). Lineage (NCBI taxonomy): Eukaryota > Viridiplantae > Streptophyta > Magnoliopsida > Santalales > Viscaceae > Viscum > Viscum album. Next base: position 1,456,423,119 of record OY728120.1, read on the forward strand.
TCCAATTAATTCGATAAGGATTTATATCTCATGAGATAGACATGGCTGGAACTATAAGTTAATATGATTCAGTGATACAGGTCTGGAATGAGAAGTGAACTCGATTCAGAATGGGACTTTGTCCACTAAGATGGTCTTGGCAGCAATGTCATGGCTACTATGGAAATAATATCAGGTGCTTAATGGTTTTCCATAATTAAATGTTTTATTCCCATTATATTTTATCATTATTGATGTTCCTTTATGACCTATCCCTTACTTACTACCATGATTTATTTCACAAATCAAGATTTTCATGTTTAAACATTATGTTCATTTTTTGAAGTTCAAATGTATACGGTTTATTTTATTTTCTCGATGCTTAACCTTAATAAGGATTTGAGATCACCCTTTTTATGTTTTATTTTCCCCTGGATATAAAGAATGGTTTTAGGTAAGAAAAAAGGGAAGATCTAAATGTGACCCACTGAGGGAATATTTCACACTTGGTTTGATGAGAGAAAACACCCCTTGAGGAAATCCTGGGTGGATGGATCAGAACACCCATAGAGGTATATCCAAGCTGTTTGTACCTAGAATGGATCCCATATATTAACCATTGGTCAGGATTCCCTTTGACGCATACCTATGAGGTTGGACATAGTGTTCCTTGTGATGATCATGGAGTTTTATACCTAAGAGGTTGAACCTATATTGATGGGGGAAATACGCCGTTAAGGCCACCCTTGGATTTATGGATTAGAAAAATAAGTGAGCCTGAATATTTCCACTCCCACTATGAATGAAATATTTTTTTCACTATGACGGGGAACCTTTTTTCCCATTGTTCATGATTCCACTTGATTTAGACCTGAGACTATGCCCTGAATGGCCTATATGGTGGTTCAGAGTGGTACACCCCTATGAGGGAGAACCTGATTTTACCGTTGGTTTATGTTGAACCTCAAAGAGGATCCCTATATACCCTATATAGAATAGATGGATGAAATCTCTTGTACATAGATTCCATAGATTAAGTTATATTGAATGTAAAAATCATTTCCTTGTAACTTCAGGAAGTATGGACACTCATGTCTCCAAAGGAGTGTTGATTTGGGATGATGTAGGGATTACATATTTATTCTAACAATATCAAGAGGATTCCACATGGTAAGATATTGTGGGGATTAAGCACTGACCACCCCAGAGGATCTCATTCCATGTGATTTTTAATTTTGTCGTGGTAATCGCATGCACCATAACAGATAGTATATTTTCCTTATCTCGTAATCATAGAATATTGTTTTCCATCATGTTCTAATGATTTTTTAATATAGTTTAATAACATTTTAATAAGATGTTGAGGAAGGAAGAATTACAAAATTTATCTCATATGTGGTTGACTCACTCCATTACCCTTATGCTTACATGACCATCAATCATGAACAGTTGGGAAGTGCATTGAATTGAAACCACTACGGTACAATGACAATAGTAGTGGTGAAGAATGATTTCCACATTAGGGTCCCCATGATTCAATGAAAATAGAGATATGTTACAAATTATTAGATTTTTTATGTAAGGAAACTTGTGACCTAGAGAAATATGTTACATCAACTAGGGGAACAGGGTTATGTTTTCTACCTATTCAGAGGCTTGTGCAGAATAGATGGATGATCATCATGCATATTTGTGAGTTCCATCCATATAGTCTAAAAGAGCATGTGCACTTAATATTTGAGCATGCACTCCAAAATGATTGTTCTTAGGAACTCAAAGATAATTGTGAGATAGAGGTACTGTGTAATTAAATTCATTGTCATGCACCATAGTTTCATTTAATGTGGGTTTATAATGATCACTTAACCATGATCAAATTAAATATTTTTCCCACGTGAGGTTTTCAAAAAAATATTCTCCACAATATGTGTTTTATATTGCAAATTGTCTCATAAGAGGAGTACTTACATGCATGAGAGTGGTTATTTGTCCTGCAGAGATCCTCTATAAATAATGAGAGACCATATATTTATAGATAATATACTTAGTGATTGGATATCATGGCCCTTGGCACCAAATGTTCATTGCACATATCTACTCCCACGGTTGTGGGAGCTCAGTCATGCAATATGGATGGTTGATGTCGCCTTTGGCATGAAAGTGGATTTTTTCACACATGGTTCAATTCATACATACATTTTTTATTTCCCTCAGTATAATTCCATAGAAATCTTATTCATTATAGTGTAAAATATAAAAAATCTCATCTCCTTTATAGTTAAAGAGGTGTTTGAACAAAATAGTGTTGTTGCTTGAGTCCCTGAATAATGCACACACCAAGTTTATTATCCCTAAAAGGGTCCTTCCTATAAAAATTCATTTTTGGTTCCCAAAAAAATTGTCATTTGAGGCTTCCTATGAATTTTCAGAGTCATCAAATTCACCTTTATAATCTGATCTAAAAGGGATAAATATGGTTTGGTTCTTAGGGGACATCACTGATAGTTTTCTATTTTCATCAGTGCATGAAAAATTAGCTATTGGGAATGAAATAATGTTTACCACACCAGTAATACCTCAGCTGCATTTATAAAAATTTATGGGACTTTTTAAAATTATCTAATCATTATGAATGTTATGAATATTTTTCTCTCATGTGTGTAAGTATTATCATTGCTACAAAAACACGCAGTTTGGCCATGTCTTCCAGGAAAACATCTTACCCACACCACCATCCATGACTAAAAACTATTATTGACTTCATATATAAATAAATTCATGCCCACTTGAAATAATTATTTTCACCACTTTTACATTCATTAAATTCTCAGGAACATTGTAGAATTTATAGAAATATCGTACCGAAAATATTAGGCTGATATTGACACAAATAAAATTGGTTGGAGTGCTGAAATTAATTGAAATCATTTGTTCTGTAATGTTGAATGTAAGTTTCAGAAATCCAATATAATGTATCCATGATTATAGTGTCCATAAATAACTATCAATTGAGAATGTACCTTCAATTTTTCAATTTTATGCTTCCAGATGAGGTGAATATACTTGCACTAGAAGTGTACACACTGCAATCAGGGTTCACAGGGGAGGAAGAACATAGATATTGAAATATCACTATTCGTGGACACCGAGAAAGGTATAATAGATCAATGGAAAATTATGTTTTGAATGGGTGGACCAAGATAGTCATAGATTAGGATCATGTGACTGAAGAGTCACATGCCCATTGTAGATGGATTCTTCAGAGCAGTACAAAGGGAAACATAAGGGGTTGGCACAAGGACTAGGACATATAGTCTAGAAGAAATTTCAACAGTGAATGGGCCTAAGAATACATGGTATGCAAAAAATTGTTGGAGTATAGAGTGGAAGTGTGCAATATATGAACATAAAAGTCATTATAGACATCAGAGTTCAATTTCTACCTTCAATTGGACATGATTCCAGAGCTCATCTGTCGATGGTCCCTGTATATGACATATTCATCTCAGAGACATGAAAACCAGTTAATGTAATTTTTATTATATTATAGTCATCCAAATATAAGGGATATAGTATGATGAGTTCCATCCATTTCTGAAAACCAAGATGGATAGGAAACAAACACCTCTCCCAAAATAAAAACTTTTGGAGCTGTTAAGGAACATATTGGAGGAGGTTCCCATCTTCCACAATTATATCCCTTTAATATTGCGATTAAAAGGTTTTTGAGGATAATTATGGTCATCAGGGTATCAAGGTGGGGATTTTAGTCACTGAGATCATTGCATATTAGTGGGTTAGAATAATATTTGTTGATCTTGGAAGAGGTGTAGTTTGAATGGTTGGGGTATAGTTTTTTGGATGGTTAGTAGAAGATTATCCTCTATTCCACATCTCATGCAGCATTAATCATATGATTTTTATTCCATTCATAGATACTAGGATGGACTTTTTTGGGGGATTGTAGTTAGGGAACAAATCTGGGATTCTATAAATTTTGTTATCCAAGTGGAACCCATGGTAGCCTGACCCTACATCCTACAGGTCGTGTGGAATATAGAAGCTTGCCTAGAATAATATATATCCCATTATATATAATTAATTTATAGATCATTCCCATCATTGGGTGATATTATTTAATTAATTCCATCACACCTACGACTTCCAGTCTACGACCATATCTTCATAATATTTTTCGGTTCTGACCATTAATGCTCAATGAGGCCATGGTCATGATTGGGATCGAATAAGATGAAAACTCAAATAGAAACTCCTTATCATACCTAGTTGGTATGATTATGGAAAACCTATATGGTATATGGGATAATACAGAGTTCATAAAGAGTTCAAATTTTGGGTTTTGTGGCCAAGGTTGACATCCATGTCTACTGAAAACAATATACACTATCTCAGATCTCAAATTAGTTTAGGTGTCTCCATTATTAAGAATATACTGTCAACATGAGGGATCATAAAAATGATGTCTGAATATCCATTTCCATCATTGGTGATTTTTTTTGTGTGGGATTAGGGGACACCATTACATTGATGTGAACCAATGTTGATGTTGTCTTGTCAATATAAATTTTCAAGTAGATTAATGGTAGAATACAGATACAAGATCCTATGAAGGAATATTTACATGACTGACCCATTAAGTGATTCATCAATGTTGAAATTTAGCAGTCAGTCTATACTTGAAGGAGAAACCATTCCAGTGCGGGAAGTCCAAATCGGATCTACATCATGGGTGATGGGAGGTGTTGTTTCACCACCACCCCCTAGAGTAGAGGGGTCACAAAATTGTTCTAGGGGAAATGTAGGAGACTCTCAGTCTAAGATGAGTTGAGTTTTGGAGGCTCCTAGGCAGATGACAAGGTACTTTATGCAATCAAAAATTGATTATATATTCTAGTACCTCAAGGAAACTTATAGTATGCTTCACAAATAAGTTTCCATATTGTACTTGTGGAAAAATTATATCTGAGATGGGGTCATATATCCAGAAGTTGGTATTTCTCAGATCATGAACATTTTGATGTTTCATATTTGGAAAATGTATTTTACTTCATGGAAGACATTTCATTCAAGTGAGGTGATTACATCCCACCTTCAACTATAGTGTGGTTGGTTTCTGTTGATTAGGAAATAAGGGAGGATACACAACTTGTTGATGCCTCATCATCCAATGATAAATAAACACAAGACTACATGCATGGATCCAATGCTAAAGAGTCATGGTTATGGATAATTACTATGGGACTCCTAGTGTGAGGGAGAAAATTTCAACCATTGTATATTATATGGTAATTGTTTAAGGTAATAATATTAACTTATATTCCCTAATCGCAATTCCCTTTATTTTCCATGACCTATAACTAATGTTTTATTTATAAAATAAACATCATAATTGAATAATACCCCTATTATAGTGGGTGAAGGTTCATCATCGGGTGTTGGAGATAATGACGTGAGGCTGGTGATCCAAGTTGATGAATTTGGGGGTTTTTTCAAGGAGGGTAGAGCGATATAATTTAAGCCCCACATTCTCCTTGTAACCAAAGGGGGCCACACCATTGTATTTTAATGATGGTTGAAACAGTGGGAACATTATTGTGCCTAGGGATGCTTCACACTAAAATCACTCTTCCTAAATGTTAGAGTGAATCTCATTTGAATATGGTATTCAAGACCCTTCATCGATATATAGATTCAATTTGTTTGGTTTTTCCTCATATAGTCCTTTCTCAATCAATGTAAGAGGATCCAACATCATCCTTTAATTAAAAGTCTGGCATTGAGGGGTCTCATGTGTGGTATATTCCTAGTGATGTCTTGGAAAAAATTATGGCATTGATCAGCTTTAATAATTCTATCTATCTATTTATCTCTCACTTATACAACTTCTAAATATCATTTTCTTGATCAAATTGACTTATGTGATCCTATTCTGAGTCAAGAATTTATATTTTCATACCTATAATGTGACTATGGATGTAATATCAAGATCCCCTTCTCAATTGAATATGTGAGTCCTCGTAGAGTGGTTCATTCAAACTAATCTGACCATAGTCTTGGGAAAATAGTCAATTATAGTAATGGGTAATGACACTAGTGGTACAAATTATGATAATGGATGAGATGAATTTGTTGAGGATGGTTTAAGTGAGGATTGCTGACTTAATTATACAGAACCCATCACAAATTAATTTTTACTTGAGGAGTACCCTACTTCATCCATTCTTGTGTCTTTCCCTGAGTAAAAGCATGCACCACTAGATGTGTTGGAAGACTCCATCATAGAATATACTGAGGATAGTCACATAGTCTGGTGATGGGTATTGAATAGGATAAACTAGTTCATCACCCAGACTCTAGAACATCACTTATGGATCCAAATATGTTCGATCCATTATTGGTTGTACAATATGTTCATTGGCGGGACAAATGTTTGTGGACTCCGTGTGATGACCTGTGACTTCCATGATGAAAAAGTGTAGGAGGGAAGCTATCATTTAGATGTTTCCTAGTGACAAAATAAGTCTAACAACATCCATAAATTCCAATAACTCTAACATGAATTCCAACATAATGAAAAGAAATGAAATTCTAGTTCCACATTTTTCAATGATAAATCATATGATACCATATGTCTAAAGGATCATGTGGGGGGGTTGATAATTAAATTAATCATGAAATTTTTTAGATAGATGATCTCTGTGTTGAGTGGGACTGGGTATAGATCATAATTGATGAGCTTCATCCTATATATAAATTTGAGGATTTATATATCAATTGGATGATATAGGCCTTATTGTACATATGCTAGAGGTAGGTAGAATTACAACACTGAATTGTTAGAGGAGTTTCAGAAGGGAAATTTTTTCATGATTCTATATAGGACCCAATAAATTGATGATCCTCACAATTTTCCATAGTTTTCTTATTAATATTTTCTATATGCATCGATATATATCTTTTACATTATATTGTCACTTTGAATATATTTTTGAAACAACCAATAACTAATCTATAAGATCATGTGTGTCATACTCATTACGTAAAAAAATGGATTACCATGGGATTTATCAATCATATTAATGTTCTAGATAACCATTAAACCATCATTTATATATTATTTGTGACTGACCATCAAGATTTCATGGCTATATATGGGTTTTGTTTGGAGAACAGGGCTAAATGAACATCCATCGTTCATTTCAAATTCCATGTTGTTCATGAATTGGGTATCTCTAGTGGTGTTTCATTATATTAATTCAAAGGGGAATATAGATTTTGGATCAGAATGAGAGAAATTAAGAAAACAATTAGAGTGTTATTATGATATTGGAAAATAGATGACCATGTTTGAAATAAAGTATTCACATCACATTGGTGATAATGTCTACAATACATGATTATTGATCACTGACCAAGTATGAAACATGGATCATGCCTATAAATGTCACCTAATGTCATCTAGGATGATAGCCTGGTCTGGTAGGTGAGACTTAAATAAAAACCACTCTATTAATGGATAATAGTAGATATAGAAGTGTATGAGGCACCAAATGTCCCGCACTCAAAGCATGGAATGGATGTGATATAATATTCACACTGATCCCAACAGTATGGGAGTTATTCCACAATGGATTATAGTACCTTGTTGTGGGAACATCATTCTTAAAAAATTATAACTTTTATTATAGGGGATGTTTTATTTCGAAATCCTAGTGAAAATTGATTAAATTATGTGGTTGATGACTGGAATCAGAGGAGAGGGCCTTTTGAGTGATGTCTTATGATTCCTTGTATATTTATATCATTAAAATAGGATGATAAGAACATTTTTAGTGACTTATTATATGGATAATGGACATGTAGTTTAGTTTCACATGGTATGTATAGGAAACCATATAGTTTTACAACAAGTGGTTTGGATGTGTGTCTTGTATTAATGTCATGTGATCAGGGTGAAAGAGTGTGTCAGGCCTATTCAATTACCTTCCCATCATTTAAACATCATTATTATCCAAGATGGAGTAATTTTTTCATTACACATGTCATTACCATATTTTCAAATCATGGAAAAGAGGACGTAAAGAATAAATTTTAACAATAACCGCCTGGTCTAAAATTATTTATTATCATAATGCGTGGACCAAGGGAGTGTGTCAGGAAGAAATATGGGTGGTAGAAAAAAGATTACTTGACATTAATTATTTAGAATTTGAGGCCATATAATGTCCCCAAAAACATGCTTGAGACTATTCACACATAGTTTGAAGTCATAAATTTTGTACTTGGCCTTTTCTCTTGGTTTGATGTCTCAGAGTTATGACCTTTATGTTCCCCGAAGAGTTCACTTTGGCATCACTGAGTATTAATACATTGTGAATTTTGGTCTAGGAAACCTTTTGTTCCATGTTAAACCAAAAGGGGACGTTTTAATGATATTATGGTCAGGTTTCATTGAATGTAGGGTACTCTAATAAGATATTTGAGGTATTGAAAAATTAAAATCATGGTTTTAATGAAGTCCATGTAGGCCAAACACCACAGAACATATTCATAAGAGGACTAACATATTTTTTAGATTCATGATTCTTATACCTGAAAAACAATGTTCTATAAGACTTTTTATGGTAAGGGGAATCTCTCTCAAATTATAGTATTTATTCTTCCCATATTGGGATATGAGGAATCTAAAATTATATGAGGTTGAGGAAAATATTTAACGTCCTATGGTGAGGAAATTGTTGTTTTTTACCATCTATTTTCATGCATGGAATCCTGGTTTGATACTAGGTAAAATAATCCATTATTCAGAACTATCCTATAATTATTTTTGGTAATAATTCATTTTATAAATGTTCAATAGGGTTGTTCTTTCCTCATATGATTCTATGAGGGAATCATGGACCATATATGGGACAATGAAATTGAATGGGGAATTCAGATGGAATATGGTTCGAAGGACATTTTGTGGTTATTAGTCCATGAGTAACAAGTGGTATCATGTAGAATCTATAGCAACGAATGAGATGCAAGGTCATTTAATCAATTAGTATCACATAAGATTGATAATAAATCCACACATATTTCTAGGGGTAATAAACACATTTTGGGATCATATACCCTAGATAATGGGAAGAAATTGGGTTCATGTATTTTCATGTAGTGAAAAAGTTAAAACCCAATGAGAATGAGGGCCATGGATGTTTTTTACAATGTGAATAAATCCCGACACAGGTTGCACAGAGTTTAAGGTATGATAGATAGGACTAGTTAATATAGTTTATAGCCTAATTTCTTAGACAAATGAAGATATGTTTGTTCCATTCATGGATCATGAAAGGTAAAATGAGACATGATTGATCCAAAGGGACCATTTCACCAAAATAGTTCTAGGATAAAAATGAAACATATTTCAGGGAAATAATAGTTGGACCTCTAGTAAATGTTTGTTTAATGGAATTGAGTATGGAACATGGGATAAGTGTCTCAAATGGATATGTGTAGTGTGGTAGTTTTATAAACATGTCATTGATAGAGTCTTAGGAGTCCTAAAACCACAAAACACATACCTGAGATGACTCGGGTATGATTAAATCTGTGATTCATGGAACATATGTTCTATGTATATGGTCATAAGGATTGACCAGAATTCGATTCCATAATATATATATGTACCGATGAACTTTGACAACCCATACATGAATGAGGGCCAAGGTGGCATGATGCCACATAAAATTTTCATGGAAATACATGTATACAATTTAATTTCATTACTCTCTAACATGGAATCCAAATTTATTATTGTACATTTCTTACCATGGGTGATTTTGTGTAACTTAACCACATTGGAACTCACCAAAACAAGTTCCAAATCTCATGTGTGTCATGAATTGTGTGGGACTAAATTAATGGTAGGAGGATTTTCCTAACGTTATAATGTGCACTGTAGGGGTGAGGAGATATCAAGATGATAAATTCCTAGTGACATTGATCGACCGACTTGATGTGTGTGGACACGCTTATGGGTGACAGTAAGTGTGTGGGAACTCAATTGATATATAGGTAGGTGGAAAATAGGTAAATAAATAATTGGAATATATGTATAAGTGGTTAAAATTTGGTAGGGACAAACTATTGTACATGATCAATACATATGTACCAATACCACCCTAGTCAATCATGTGGAGAGAAATTGCATGATCAAATGTTGACTAATAACTAAACATATGATCTTATTTTTTTCCAATAATCCATTAGGTAATTAGAGCACGATTGGAGTGGAACATTTTCAATATGAAATCACCATTTTGGGGAACAATTTGATTTCTAGGATGATGGAATTACCACAAAGAATATATCAAATTGTTTAAATGGAACCTTGTAATATCATTGTGGGATTTAAAACTCTATGTTACACAACATTTTTCATTTGAGACTTCCTTTGGGGTGTGTTGAAAAGTGGGATTAAAACACATGTTTTCTAATAGTTTAATACCATAATACATAAACCATGGAAACAATTTTATATACTGAATATTAGAACATGATCTCTTATAAATTGTTCATAGATTTCGGACAATATGGGTATCAAAAAAATTGATATGAGTAGCATAGAAGAGTCAAAAACCTGACGTGAGTGGGGGAAATAGGATCTAAAATGCCACAACATGTGATCCTATGAAGATGAAAAAACAGTTTAATTATATGATTCAAATATAAAGGGTGGATTTATTATGGTCGTAATGATATGAAAAATAATGGGGCCATAGGGAAGATCGATTTGATGAATTTTTATATGGTCCCAAAGATGAGATGTTTGGAAAATGATATGTATTCTATGAGGATGGGAAGCATGGAACATGTTTTCCTAGAAGGTGACATAAAATATTTATTTTCATGTTCTTAGACCATGGAAATTGGTTTAATGTCTTGTTTTTTGGACTGTGGGGTTTTTTTCTCTATATGTGTGTATAAATATATATATATATGGAATGAAATAGGTGAAACCCGATGTGAATCGAACCATGGATGTTCAAGTACCACATACAAACCATACAAAGAACTAGAAATTGATTTAGGTCATAATGCATGGATTGATACTGGCCCCAAAATCCATAAGGGTTAATTAATTTGCAGTAGGCAATGATGATGAGAAGTATGGTAATCCTTATATAAGCCATAATGACGTGATTCAATCGACATGTAATTCAAAAATATGGTACGGAAAAAAACCATTGCTAGTTAGGTTGATCCTCTCTAAAGAGGGAATCGAGGCATTTTACAACTATCGTGGGGCATCCCAAATTTAGATAATGGGTTATTTTTTATTAACCATCCCACACATATCATATGAGGCATCCCCAGTTCATCATGGGGTAAAAAACATCTACTATGTAATTATGAATAATCTCAAACATGTTTAGTGTAGGAATACAATTTTACATCAGACACACAGGTTGTATGTTCATCCTTCTTTTATTATATGATGAATCCTAAAATTTCTTGGGGTAATACAATAGTTTAATGATTTATGTTGATGATTTAAGGACGCATGAAGTGAAAATGAGTGGCAGAGCCAACAAGAATGGAGACTAAGTAGTCTTGGTACCATACCAAAATTTCCTTAGGGTACTTTAATATAGAATACAATTTTGATACATGGAAATGAACTCATAATTTATGGTCATAGAGATCATACCCTTTTGAACAGTGTAATGTTCATGTTGTTTGGACCCTAAACATCCCACCAGAAGTAATTCTAGAGAAACATATTATTGAGAGGAGGTGTGACGTTCTCTCCATCCATAGTGATAAAAGAGTATGCACAAATGTAATAGACATTGTGAATGATATGATGTCCTTCCCACTTGAATTGTATCATTGGTTTATTCTTTTGAGGAATCATTGGTGTAATGAGATTTATTAGGGTATCCACATGGATGAAGGGGAGGAGGGGATCCTTTTTTTCAAACTTCCTTATTATCTTGTTTGGGTGACTGTCTATATTATGATGGGCCTAGAGTTTTTAATTTTATATTCATAATATATAATCTAGTTGGGATTTTTCACTTTGTTCTAATTTATTTAGGTCAAAAAATATCATCAAATCGATATAAGATGACCCTTATTGTGAATGAAAGAACATATTCCGTACACCTGGAGTATGGATTCACCATAGTGGAATTCTGAGTAATTGATTGATAATACCATAGTTTTTTGGGGACCTTTTTCAAAAAAAAATCTTTTTAATTCCATCTATATTATATAGAATTTTATAAATAGTTTTTTCAATTCATCAATCTATCCATTTTTATGCTCATGATAGTGGGACGATTCGTTTGAATGGATAATAAACTTAGCATTTGATCTCATCCACTCAGAATCCCTGAATTTTTAGCGATTACTATGAGAAGGTATTTAGGGACTCAAAATCAAATAATGATTTGGGATATCATGGATTCATTCAAGGATTGTCCATTGAGTAAAATTAACAAAATGTGTTCTACCAACATAGTGAAAAAATTTATCACAGACATAATGAAACTTCATTAGTGAGCTGTCACTGGTTGGAATGGTCTATGAACATCAACTCCCCATAGTGGAAAGATCCATGAAATCATTCTAGTGTGAATGGGATATGGATATCGATTAAAAAAGTTGTATTCGATCTTACATGAATGAAACCTATCAGTAAACTCGATGTAGTCATTGAACAAAGTGCGCGATAAGTATCCCAACAACCGAATATTGTGGGGAATCTTCAAACCCACATTATGGGTACCACATTCCCCACCATGAAATTAATGAACTACTTTTGGAGTCTCATATCAAACTATTTAACATAGTAAAATTTCATCAAACCCACATCTATTGATGTTACAATAAAGGATAGGGTCACTTTGGAGGGTGAAATATGGTGTGTGCTAGTACATTATATTCCTCTCTATGCTATATAGTGTGACAATTCCACATTGGAGACACTCAACCATATAGGATGTCAATTTAGGATATTCTTCTTCATTGGTGGAAAATAGGTTTCTGGACATGGAACCACTAGAATCCAGATAGTTTACCTATTTCCTTTCATTAACATCACTATAACTAGCTAAAGAAATGATCCTTATATGTATCACATGAATAAATCTGTCATTATTGTCATAATCTTGAATGGGCCCAAATGGAGTGGCCCAGACACTAGCAAGACCATTTTAAAACTGAGTGACTTGAGTCCCTTTTGGATGAATGGGTAACCGCACCATTATCATGATAGAATGCTCTAGTTGGGGAATAAGCTCTAGATTTCTAATGATTTTGTCGCCATTAATCTAATTGATGACCATCATTGAGTCTCCCATCACATGGAAGTGTTGTAAATCAATATCAAGGGCGATCTTGATACAATTACGGAGAAAATGATACTTATTACCATTGTTAGTGTAGTATTTTAAAAACAAAAATGATTATGGTAGTATATCATATTCTTGGCTGAAAATAAAGACACCTAAGCTTACTCTATTGAGCTTATGGTCATTGATCCTCAATCTAATCAGAATTTTGAAGGCACCATTGAAATGATTCTATCAAAATGATATATCAGGGTCCACTAATTGGATGACCTCATATAATAAGTCATCATATAGGGGAATCTATTTGAGGACCATATAGGCTACCAATATTTCATTCAATGATGGACATTTGAAGGACTTATAAGGAATGAACCTAATGTAAGATTGCAAAAGGATCACTTCCCATCATCCCAACCATCTCATAAACATGGGATGGTTTAGGATATACACTACCAAATCCAAAAGTGATGGTAGTTGTATTTAAATATATTTACGATAATTCCAAAACATATGTACTACAAAAAATTAACAGAGTCACCTCTTCTTCATAGGATTTTATCTGGACTCGATGTCCAGAATAATTCAATTGAGATTGTTTAAATTGTTCTCTCTGCCATAATTTTTCTTCTCAGTGAGAATGGAACTAAGAGACTATTCTAGGGTAGCCATGTAGGGGAATATAGGATTACAAGAGATTAGAAGCATCAGAACTAGATGATGTAGTAGATACTAATTAATTTAATCAAAGGAAGTCTATTACTCATAATCTCACTGGTAAATGGTTCCTTTTGTCATGATCCTCAAAAAAGGGATTATACTTGTGGGCAAGAATCATAATAAAAAATCATATATAGGGTAAATCACCATGATGTCCATGAATATCATTGAGGATGGTGGGGGAGGCATAAATATGATTGAGTTGATATCTTCTAGGTCGATCTCAATGCCTCAATATCATTTTACGATACTAAGAAACCCCCAAGAGGTAAACCCAAAAACACACTATATGTGGTTAATCTTCAAATATCAAGAGCATAGAATGATGAAAACCCTATGAGGATCATTGATATTGTCAAAATTATGTTGATATTATACCACATATTCATCCACATAGCATTCCACTACCATCCATTCGATCAGTTTGAATATATCATGCATGGTGATTCATCAGGAAATACACATAATGAAGTTGATACTCTAGGTGAATTGATACATTGATATGTATTGGACTAATAATTTCCATTGTACTAAGTATATCATGAATCAACTCATTTACAATGTTGGTTTCACCCTCTTAAATTGATTGAGTACAATCTTACATGTTCACCCCAGCATCTGATGAAAGAAAATCTATTATAGGATTTGGTTTTTCATGAATGGTTGATTTAGGAGCATCATTGTCTCCTACTAAGGTGGATACATAATCTCTATAGGGGTGATGGGTCCATCTATACTAAAATAATGGTGATAGATGCTATAGATAAGATTCCATTAGTTAATTTACTATGGGCACGATGAATTAGGTCAAATAATTATTGGTGGAATGAATTTATATGATTCAACCCTACACCACAAAATAGGATGACATGTCATGAGACTGTTTCCTTGGGGAAAACATCTCAGTAACTCCAAGGGGTTGGGGCCTTTGGTATTATCTATGTTTTTCATTTGTAATAGAAAAAGGTAATCATAGAATTATTATTCCTATAAAAAATTCCACAAAACAATTTGTTAGAGATGACAAATAAAATCCCCTGGTCAAAGTTTGTTGGATCCAATTAATGGATTTGGAGAATTAAAGAATTATCCATCTCTTCCAATGGGTTTCCCACGGTGGGTTTATGCTCACACTCATTATTATAAATACCCATCCCCTCCCCCTACAAACAATTGACCTCCATGTAGAGGGAATCATAATATTAGAAGGGAATGAAATCACCATGTTTTACCCCTAATCAACCATTGATGGAGTATTTTAGGCACTAGTGATACAAGACTAGGACTAGCACATACAGATGAATCTAGATTCAACCTAGTAGTACATTTTTGGGAAGTATTACGTGATAGTAAATTGAATTATTTGGCTATAACTAATGTAGAAAACTAGGTATTAAACCAAATCCTACCACACGTTCTCTAGTCAGTCATGTCATAACCATGAATCTTAATGTCAGATGGAGTTATATCTTTTTCTGTCAGCCCCATCATGGTAATTGTCTCAATAGGGGTGAGAGTAATCCTAATATATGCATCGATGAGGAATTGAAAAAAATCAACACCATCAAAACTTGTTTGAGATTTATAGTGGACAAATGTTCTCATGTTCAACAGTTCCCCATCCTCTCTAACGAACGAGATGAAAAATTGAAATTACAACCATTTGACCTCCTCTACACAGTATTCTATACAGTATATACCACTACATGGAAATATTGGGGAATTATCATGGAATCTAAAAGTGATTTATGGTTATATTTCAATAAAAACAATTCCCCAAGAATCCTTATACTTGCAATTATTTTTGGTGAGATGCTTTACAAGGTCATTGAATTGTTCCAAATTCATGTATCTTCTATTAGTGAGTATCTCCATGACTAGTGGAAAAATGGTTGCAATTGGATGAACTGTTTGGTTTAGGAGAGTACTGGGAACATCATTCTCCTACACTACCAACTCACCCATAACCAATGTGGGAATACTATTGGATGAATGATCGTAATCTATCACTGGACGCAACTAATTACTGTATGTCATAAGTGGTTTTCTAGGATAATTAACAATTTTGGTTCTATTTGAATGTATGAGAGAGTGTGTCCAGAGGAAAATCCATTCTGATCAATATGAAAACCCTATTTCTTTATCCCGGTAACAAGAATGGATCGGTATGAGTCACTATCGGACACATTCTTTTGGTTCGAATTGACAATGCCTCTCCAAAGATGGTGTCATCTGGAGGAACCGTGGGGTTTTTCTAGGTATTCCTTACCATCGAGAAGTGTGAATCGGTCTACTAACTCGACAAAATACACTGAGTTATATTCCATATTATCATCATAAGGTTCATATAGTGACGGTTGGACCCTAGGGTGATTCCCAATACTAGATACATGAAATCACCATGTGTGAATGTCGAATATTGCACTAGTAGGTAAATTTGAATTCCCATGTAATGTTGGTGCTTTCTCAACTAAGTCATAGAAGGATTCAATGTGGATGTTGTGGGAATCATTAATGAATTGTATATGACCATATGAGGGTCTAGACTACCTATAAAGTCATAGATGATTCCATATGTGTGAGAAACTGCTCCATAATCCAACCAGTCATCTTACCTTTTCATTCAATGGCTTGAACCTTTCTTCTATTCACCTATATGTACACTATTGCTATTGGGATCACCAAATATATGTTCTACCTATACCAATATATTTTTTATCTTGAAGAAACATTTCAACACATTTTTATAGATCCAATCCTTGAACTCATATCATTCATATTTTGTATGCCTGATAATCTAGTGGTATGGAAAAGTTTCTAGGAGATCAGTGAGTCTTGCTTCATGTGGTGTCCTACACACATACATCTCCTAAATTACCTTTTCTAGGGAAGATATAAAATACCACATGTTATTTTCATCCATAATAGAATAGGTATGATGTCCCTATATTGAAATCTATTTCAGGGAGCCAATCCATGATAATGGGATGGGTCCGCATTGTCTAATCTATGAAGCAGTTGCTCTTTATAAGGTAGATCATGTCGGCTTCGTGCTATGAGATAATAATATTATTAGTATTTCTTTACTCGAAGAGAAACATCTGGAATAGTGGTATAACAAATATAGTGGATCTAGGTGCCTATAGATATACTGGGGTGGTGGTCTCTACTATAGAAGACCATTTTATTGGATTTGAAGAAGAAAAATGTATGACAATTTCACATCTTGAAATGCATCTTCTATTCAATATGCCTTGGAAATTTAATCTCAAAAACTACCAGTAATTTTGCTTTGTGGTGATAGTAGGTACCATATCTACAAGGATATTCCCCATGGTCATCTTCAGTAGGTTTTCTTGAGTCATCTTCATGTCAAGAAAATAATTGTGGCATTTTCAAAAAGGAAATATCTATAACTCACTCATGAATCCATTACATTCACTTGAAGTGTTCAGAAATGATTTTCTTGGTCATGTTAGAGATGACTAGGTAGTGGAATTGTACATGTAGTTCCTCCCACATACTGATAGACCCTATGGAAAGCTAGTTGTACATGAAAAACACAAGTTCGTACAATGTCAACAGAAATCACCAGATATTGGTAGCCTCATGCTACTCTCAGGTTCTTAAAATAGGTCTTCAAATCAAGATGATGTGTTACATGTGTAGAAGTGGGTCACACATCATGTTCAATGGGGAAAATCATTTGTTCCCAAAATCTAGGGATTAAAAAACTTCATTTACCCATGTTGGTGCTAGCTTCTTGTTAGTTAGGATTTCCACTTGTTACATCTACTGATCTAGAGGTTAGTTATCAAAGAAGCAGTCAAATAATTACAGTGAGGGTCCCAATATTGACCAGCATTCTTAGCCAGAAATTTATTTAAAGGCTTGTTTACTTTTTAAATATTATTAAAAGATAATGGAGAATCTTGAATTGGATCTTGATGCGGATAATCATTCAGTTATATCAAGATAATTGACACATAACTTGGTCACCTTCAATAAAATATTGCCTCTACTATATATGGATTCATGGGACTACGAAGCTAGACTAGGTGTTGCTGGAAAAGGAGGAGTTTCTTCCATGTCCAAGAAAATATGGGATCCCATAAGGATTCAACCTAATATGAATGTTGATCATCCATGATCTCACCAACGATCCTTTTATTTTCATCATCCTATTAGACTAGGTTAAACACCATGGGCCGTCTAATATTTTGGGAATAGTTTTAGGTGGATAAGAGAGCTTAATATAATCCATTCCATTATAGAGATGTCAGTGGGCATGAAATTTATTAGTTGGATCCCTAAGGATGAGTGACTATCCTTCATTACATGTGTGGATATATTTGGGATGGTTTTATGGTACATTTTTGGGCCTTGGGGATGTTTATCTCTGTCAAGACTTATGTCAATGTCTATTTTCAATTGTATATCGGGAAAATTTTTCTTTACCAAAACTATTTGAAGATGGATATCATCCACATCATATGGTAGGTATGGTTTTCACAAGATATGAGGGATGTGTACATTATTAAGGTATCCCAAACCCTAATCTGAACATGTGGAAACACACCCACTATAATTTGGTGGAGAATTTTATGGCCACTAATGAAATATTTTTGGAGAGTATGAAGGTAACTGTACAATACCAGGTGATAACCTACTATAATTTCTGCCAACTCAACCCTTCGACAATGTTTATCGACGCCCTCATGGTTCCTAGGGCTTCTTAGATAAGAAAACTATTTTTCATAGAAGGCTTAAATAATCTCCAAAAAACATTTGGTGGAAACAAAGGGACTGGATCTTAGTGTGTACATATAGGATATCTATTATTTGAGTTGGACATGTAATGAATACCAATTATAATAGATCATTAGATAGTGTTTACCCTAGAAATTTTTTATAATAGGTTGTGCCTTACTCTTGGTTTTCCCACACAGATGTTAGTTCTAGTTGAGGGATAGAATGAGACATCGATAAATATCGATTTGATGGATGGAAGGCCATTAGATAACACATTGTATGAGATATATGTTAACTAAATTTTGGGGTGTCTCTTGGGAGGTGTATCAACTACATCTTAATAACCTAATAGGATGGACTGTTCATCTCTACATCATACAGGAAATAAGTGAGGCTCATCTATGGCTCAAGGGAATATGGATCATTAAGGTGTTCACTGTTTAAAATTTCCAAACCAAACTAGAAAAATAATCAATTAGCCATGGTAGATGTATATAGTGTGACAAGATTTTATAGGGATCACGGTATAATGAATCCCATTAAGGGATCGAAACATCCTTCAAATGCATTTACATACCGATAGATATATAGATCATATGTATTTAACCTTCTATGAAAGATAAAATCACTTTTATGGTTTTTGAAATAGATTATTGAAGCCATGGTGGAGGAGTGATCATTGAGTGATTTGTGTACACAAAATCTGAATGTTTGAAAATTATGACAATGAATTGTTTTTTCCTAGCATTTTTCCTCAAGTTAATATTTTTCACCCTTTTAAAACCGGACACCTATTCAGGGTAGGGTACCACATTATGGTGGAGAGAACCTCCAAGCTGATTGGTTTGTGAATGAGGAGGAACTACATGATCATTGAAGTGGACACAAGGAGTAACTCAATGTTGATGAGCAGAAGTATAGAGAAGACCTATATGATTGTTTTTTATTTTATGGGTGGAGCTAAACATGGGTCAGTGATGATGTGTGTATGGTTTCTAAACTACATCTCATTGTCATGTGTTGGAATGTACCAACTTTCGATAGTGCTGATGATTGACATAGTCAGTCCATCCTTCCAATTTTTTGGAAGGGGATTCGATCTTAACTGTTGCAAGAGAGATCCATTTTCCTTACTGATATAGAACACATGGTCCTGATGGAATATTCCTATGGGGAAAGAGAACTATATCCATTGAAGATGGTATTATTTATCCAACAATATCTTGGGACTACCCCTAATGCTGACAACATGTGGTTCATATACGGGTCAATGGATTAGGATTAATGGCCACATGCTCATTAGTCTGGGGGACTAGTTGCTGATAATGATAATGGGTTTTAGCGGGATCCATCTATGGTGGGTCCCATGTTGTACATCAGGTGGGGTTGACTCATCCATCAAAATAAATATTCAACAGACTGGATAAATTCATGTGATCGATCATGGAAGAGGCCCATAAAGGGGTTTTACATGCGAATGGGTAGTGTTTTCTCTATGTATGGGACTTTTCGGAGGAATAATTAATGAAATGATGAAACGTCCAGGTCCAAAAGTGTCATGTATAATGTGGTAATAACCCCCTCTTTTTCTTACTATAACACAAGGGTGTTGATCACCATTAATTTAATGGTCTACGAGGGTGTGAAAAAGAATCAACGCCTTGTTAAAATAGACTCAGTAGAATTCATAGTAATATTTGTATAATGTAGGGTCCCCAAATTAACATTTCTATTTTACATTCATCTATAGGTGTTGGGTGGTTGGTATCATATTTCCATTGTTCTATAAGGAAGTTAGATTATATTAATAGTATTGGTAGGAGGAATTCAATGTCTAGTTCCCAAGAATCCTCTAATTTTATGATGTATAGAATGAATTATGATGTTGGTGTTCAAACCAAAAATGATAAATAGTTAATACCCCAATTTCTAGTGAGTTAAATATTGGACAAGACATTTTCCCAGTGTGACCCATAACACAATATCTACATCGAGTGAGAATAAATCATGTTCATTCCCAAATGCTACTAGTCAACATGTTGAGGTGAGGAATTCACATCATGTTCAGCAATTCTATTTTTGGTGCATTCATTGGGGCCCCTTAAAAGATTCAACATGAAGAGTGTGTGCACTATCATTCTATATCCCAACAAACCATCTATCAAAAAGTAGGCATCATTTTTTCACATTAATCATTGATGGATTCTCCTTGATTTAATGTGGATTATGCGATGACACTTTTTCATTCCTTAGATTCATCCTTTTGGATTGTTTCCTTGCATGGGTCTCCCACATATGTTAAATTATTATTCTTGGAACTCATTCCTGTTGCTACCACTTTGTTGAAACGGGCTAATTACAATAATTCTAACTAGATATTTTGATTTCATCTTATAGGGTAGTAACATTTATTCAGGAGAGTAGTCACAGACAGTACTATTGGGAATGTCTGGAATTCGGTATTTTTGTATACATATAATCCTCCTACTAGGAGGAAATAAAATATGATTAATCATATGGTGTGGAACCCAAATAATCCCATGTCGATCATACGGTAATTATGTGTAGGGTGTAAGTCTTCTATAGATTTTAACCTCGGGCATGCCACACACACACATGGGTTATGAATTTTTGGTTATGTCATAATTTCTACGTCTAATGGAGATGGATTAGGATGTTTGGTTGTGATGGATCAAGGCACAAATTTAACATCCTTCATAGACAGGGTCCATGTTAATTTCCTATGAGGACATGATGGATGGATTGGAATGCCCCAAAGAGGATGATCTGTGATATATTTCTTTTGGGGGAAATATTTCACACAAGGATTTATGTGTGAGAACACCTGTTGTATAGAACACTATAATGATGTATCATGCTAATTCTTAAGAATAAACTAGTAGGTATGTCCCTATGAAGGATCACATAAAATTTTCATTATTTTAGATTCCACTTGAGGTAGACATTATAGATTGATCAGAACACCCCTTGAGATTTATCAAGTAGGTACATACTTTTGAGGGAGAAACAAAGTTGTTGTGTTAGAACAACTATTGAGATGAACCCTGGATGGATGGATCAGAACTCCCCTTGAGGTAGATTTGATATTTTCATCCCTAGGAGGGATCACTGAAGATGTTCTGTCACAACTCCTATAATGGTGAACCTTTGATGGATGGATTAGAATGAACCACGATATGGTTCTTAATGGTTTATTGAAAACAACTAGAGAAGGATCTTGGATGTGTGTCCCTAGGAAAAATCATGAATGTATGAATTATTTTGGATTTCTTTTTGAGGTAGATCATTTATTTTGATTAGCACATATGCTAATGTAGATAAAATAGGTAGGTCCCAAATAGGGATAACCAAGGATTACCATTGGTTTAGACTGATCATAACGGAGGTAACATACTTATCCTACATAGTTAAAAGCATTCAAAACCCTATATAGTTCGATGCCACTGATTCTGGTAATGTGATAGGACTAATACATATAGTATAACTTCATGCGGTATGTTCTATTGGGTCATGAAAGGATGGTTTATGAGGAATGGTGTTGGACTTACACATTTATGATTACATTATAAAAATTATTTTTCATTGTTTTATAGTCTGGGGTTTACTCATTGATATGCCTTGAGATTCTACATCCATGTTAGTTGTAGAGGTGTGGGGTTGAAACCCATGATACTCATATATGGAGCATCAGGTTCATATAAAAAATGTAATAATATATTTTTTAGTCATGGGTTTATGATATTTCCCTTTAGTTAAACGTCATTCAACATGTAAGTGGGTCTTGGAAGTCTTAATTTAGCCTTCTTGGTCATTGGGGGACCCAATATGTTCTCATTTGGCTTACGTGACCCCATATCATGTGTCTTCGGGAAGGGAATGGAATTTGAACTTCTAGGCTACAATGTTGATGGGAGTGGTCCATCATGAGGCCCATGTTGGTGTCCTTATGCTCAGAAGAAAAGGGGTTAGATTACCCATTCTCAGAAGCATTAGGTAAGAAAAAACATACACTATAGGCATAAGGGATGTCATGTAAGGGATTTAGTTATTGTTTCACACCTCTTTTGAGGATCAAACATTAGATTTGTGTGAGCAAGGTTCTCATTATAAAGGGATTCCCACAGAGTCTCAATGAAACTATTCGCAGATGATTGGATATTTCACTAAAAATAGATTGTGGGTAGGTTGTCCATGATGTATTTGAGATAGGTGTTTCTGAATGAATAATTTTTGGGTGAACCTGGGATTCATTCAATGGGGATCTGTGGGGATCACTTGAGAATTATACAATTCAATTTTGAAAAAATATGAGGTTTTTCATGAAATATTCTCCACCATAAATGTTCCAAATTGTGTGTTGTAATGGAAGAGGATTACATGCATGGATGGGGGATAAATTTAATATTTTTGAGAGAATCAATGAGGGTGGGGAAAAAATATTTGATGATAAATAAAATGTAATTAGGAATGAAAATACATAGTAATGGAAGTGGAATTGAACACATCTAATTCATTTTCTTTGCGAGCTATACTACCTAATATGGACTGGTTTACAACATCTTCTGTGGACAAGGGGCATGTTGCATGAATCGTTCAATAAAACATAAGCTAAATATTTTATGGCTGGAAATTTATTTATATGGTGTGACCCACATATTTAAACCTTAATACCTTATATTAGAAACTTTTTGTGAATGAAATATGTTGTGTTACCAATTTCTAGAAACTTTATTAGCTCAAATTATTGGTTTTCTTAAACTAAAACAATCACCCATTTAATGTTTTGGATTGATTTTTCATATTTCTTATACTCCATTCCTCTCTCATGAAAATTCCATGGCCAAATTTCAATAGTACATTATGTGAAATTTTATCCTAAAGGAAAATAATTTCATCATAGATGATGTTACATTCATTTCATATTTCATCTTCAGTGTACATTTTTATGAATTCTTCTTTAATTTTTAATTCCAATAAATAGTTTTCTACATTTATATGATTTATTGACATAATGTATTGAGATAATATTCCATTTTTAGATTTTTTCTCATGATTCAATCATTACTAATTTATGAAATGTTTTTTTAGTCCTCCCAAAATCAAATCATAGATTTTAAATCTATTGTTTTTAATGGATTTCACTTTTTCTCTGAATAATAAATTTCAAAAACACGTTATCATTTCTCGCATGATCATATATGCTATAATATATTTCTAATTAAATATCAATTTATTCATAATTTTCCCAATATTCAATAATAATTTAAATAATAATCAAACAACACCAACAATAGCAAGTAATTGTTCATCATTTACAATCAATTGTAGTATCTTTATATTGATATTTATTATTTTTTTTAGGTTGGAATAATAATACTTCTTCTAATTTTGGGGATATTACCCTCAATTATAATCCAATATAATACATTATAGTAGACTTAGGGTTGATAAAATATATTTCCCCATGATTTTTTTGCATTTTAATTTTAATATCACCCAATTAGATGAAACTACATTAGTAGAAATATAAATATATTAGAAAAAATATTATTTTTCTTATTGCTTGAGTATATGAATTCATAAATGATAAAATGAAATTCATTCAACTAATATGTGCCTTAGTGGAAAAAATACACCATTTATAATGAACTATGGTACATCCCATGTTAATAGACATTTGGGATGTTTTATCTTATGTTAACTAATTTAATCTAAATATAAGGATAGTTAATGTTTATTGAATTCTTATAATCGAAAAAATATTTCAATCATTATTCCAAATAATTATTCATATTATCAATATGATATTCATAATTTTTATGTAGTATTTCAATGAATAATTAATGTACAAAATCTTTTTGTTTTTCACAAACAATTAAGAATCCATTAATAAAATTTTATATTTTTTGAAAACATTTTACGAGTGTTTATTAGCCTCAAAAAATTATTAATAACAAATTTCTAAAGAACATTTACTTTCAACATATCTCAAACCATGTAGAGTTTTTCATCACATTGTACTATGGAATATTTATTGGATTTGAAAATTTAACGAGATTGCTTCACCTATTCATATTTTTAGCCAATTCCTACTCTATCTCACATGAATCCTTATAAAAGTTTTTTTAACATTCTATATTACCTTGATGTACCCATTAAATATAATTGACAACGTTAATGGGGTTGATATTTAGGTAATATATAACATAGTTTTAGTTAATCTGAACTATTTCAATTTAATAAAACTCTTCTAAATCGTTATAGTTATAGATTGATTCAACTACATTGTTATAATCATAGAATTTACCATATAAATTACTAATTTTATTAAAATCGTTTGATGGTTAATTAAATTTTTCATTTTTATATCATTCAAAAAAATATTCATTTATCATCACAGTCATTACGGTTTTGGGAGTGAAATTTATAACAACATTGAATGACATGGATAATAAGTTCTACATCTTACCCACATATTATTTTTTATTAAATTATATATTTTATATATACTACGAAAATGGGTGTAATTTATAGATATAATCAATGGGAACCCTGATTTTCTCAGATACAATAATAATTTCATAGTAGATCACGTACTTACATAAGGTTTTCATGAAAAATGTGTGCCATTTTTCAAAATTTATGATTTACTTTTAAATTCCATTACCAATATTAAAACACAAATATTAGTTATTCACTATGGATCTATTAATACACTCAAATCACTCATCATAGGATATGAATATATGGAATGATGTAAAATCAACATATTATGTTTTTTACAATATATGACAACTATGTGAGAATCTAATCCATGATATGATCGAATCGATTTTGGAAGAAATATCACTATTAATATTTATGTTGTTATAAATACTTGTGTTGATATTATACTATCATAAATGAAAAAAAGGATTTTTATGGTTTCATCATGTCCCTTTTGTTTGTATCATCTTCTTCCAAAATTATATTTCTCAAATTGTTATTTATATTTATTATAAATTTTTATTATCTACTTTATTAGAATTTTAGAAATTTCTATACTTTAATCGTAATTATATAATTTTTATTCATGAACATTTTAAATAAAAACATCCATATCCTCTAGTTTTAATAATGTAATCTTAATGAGAACCTCTTCCTCGAAGAATTGTTTTTCAACTACTTGAATTTTATAAATAATAGTACCTAATGTTTTTTCCTAATTCAATGGAACTATAATAATCTACTATAACAACTCCAAAATTAGAATATCTCCACCAAAGATGAGATATTTTAATACTAGTATCACCTATCATTCTATTTCTATGTCAAATTCTTAGGTGTATTACTATCATTGGACTTCTATACTTATCATTCGTCATATTCTATTATGTTTTTAACACAAGGGTATAATATGATAGGTCATTGAACCAAATTATAATTCCTATACAAATTTGATGCACCCGATCCATTCCTTCTCAATCTCCTTATCATATAATCATTATATACATAGATTTTATCTTGAATCAACTTTATCAAATCTACATATCTATTATAATTATTTTTTATTTAATTTACTTATAATATCATTGTTATTAATTTTTTTTAATTTGAATATAATAACCCTTCAAAATAATTATTGGTGAAAAATAAGAATTCAAAGTGGGGAATTATTTAATGTTTTTATTCACCCAAAACCAACAAAATTTAATATCAAAATATAAATAATATTATCACTTCATCATAACCAATTAAAAATCCACATCTGATGTTTTCTAGGGTGGAACCAATGTTCACATGTTTACAGATTTTAAAAAATTTACATACATTGTGGATTGATGATCAGTTATTTAATCCATATGATAAATAAAAATAATATTTATTATTTTATATCATTGGTGAACTACAATGAAATCTCTTATTTATATTTTAAGAAAATATATTTTTTTTATTTCTCTATATTTAGTAACCACACATTTCCTTATATGTAAAAACATACAACTAATTTACAAAATCATACATATATCTATGTTATATTGCTATTTTTCATGCTTTATATGTTATTAGAATTAATAAAATTATAGAGTAGGATCTCAGAAAAATATACACATGATCAAAATATTATGTGTCAACTTATGATTATGTACTTTCTCAGTATCTTCACCCTAATAACATTTGATGTATCTCAGTGTGGTTCTTATCATTTTGAGATTTCCCCTCTAGACTATATATTAAGTATTATAGAAAATATGGTACATATTCATTTTAATTTTTCTATTTTATAGATTTCATCAAATATATGAAGGAATTATGTATAAAATTCCTTTAATAATTTTATGTGTGCTCCTCATATAAATATTTTATATACCAAATAATTTATTTTTTGTTCCATATGTTATCGTTAATGTAATTTTAATATCTATAATTCCCAGTAAATATTACATATTATATACGTTTGGAATGTTAAAAACATCCCAATATATAGAACTTTTGATTAGTGTGAAATACCAGCACCTTTCCCATTCTTCAGTTCTATTTCAAAAACAACTTTAGTAATCATGAATATAGAAATACATAGGTCTTTTAAAACATCTTAAATTCATTTTAGTTCATTTCCAATCACTATAAATAGTCTATATACAACTAAAATTACGTTATAAAATTTCATTATGTTTGAAAATTTATGCTACAAATTTTTATAATTGTTTTCCATAAGGCAAATACAAAAAATAAATTATCTTAACAGCCATTAATGCTTCTTTATTCCCATAACCACATCAGTGTTTACAAATATTCATCTAATCATTATTCATCACATAAACCTATGTGTTCAAAAAAAGTACTCCATGAAATTTTTTCTATATATAAACCTTATTTATAATATTTTAAACTGTATTAAATTTCTTATTTAGTTACAAATATATGAGACATTCAAATAATTTAGTAAATAACAACCTAGACATTCTACTCATTTAAAATAGTCATAGAAATTAATTTTCAAAAATATTACACTTGTGTTGGATAATAATATTTTGTTTCATATCATCATATGTGTATTGAAAATGGATTTACATATAGAGGTATTACATCATTTTATATAAATATCAAATACAATACACAAACACATTTTTATGGAACATAAATTTAACATTCATTTAGATACATGGTCACAATATAAACTGGCCCAATTGTGAACTATAAAATCTCACACTATTTTCTTTAAAACTAGTACAATTTTTATACATATCATACATTATATATTGAATCATAACATGATGTAAGGAAATATAACAGAGGTTCATCTCATATGCTCAGTACACATTTACAGTGGATTTACGTATATGTAACATTATCATGATGGTATGAGTATATCATCATTGAATTCAAAACCCATAATAAATCTATATATATATATATAATATCATAATCATGAATCATAGAAGAAAAATTGTTGTCCCAAAAACGTGGTTCATAAGGAAATCAAAGAACTAGAAAATAAAGACCATATCATTATTATAAGACATGGTATTGTGGTACATACATGAGCATAGAATTTTTTTCCATAATATTAAATTATCACTCCCACGTCTATTATAGTGGAATGGGATCACACCACAAACCATCATTGAAATAAAGAGACACACCAAATACTATCATATCTGAATAAGTATCATACTGAACCATGTTTACTCCACATGACATCCATATCCATCACATGATATATAAATCAACAAATTGATGCATTTGATGGGGATAATGGTCCCACACATCACATAATGAAAATAATATGTATGTGTGCCATAATTTCATAAAAATTCATCATATCAAAAAACATGGAAATAAATGGGTTTCATAAACATTTCATTATATCATAACCTATGGAAAAGAAATAGATTTCATAATCCTTAAATCAGAGCATAACCCATGAATAGTAGAGGGATTTTTATGATTATTTTAAAGTTATAACACATGGGAGATAAATGGGTTTCATAAACATATTTTCATCATTAATATAAACCATATAAATAATGATAAATAGTGATATCCTTGAAATATAAAACCATGTAAATTACATGTAGTTTCAAATTATGTAATCTGAGATGGAAAGTCATTTTAAAATATCACATGGAACATTTCTAGAGGAAAATAAATTTTTACTAAATAACTTTACATAAAACTAAAAAATTTAAAATATATATATAACATTTTCAATTAAAATATACTTTTAATTATATAATGGGTGACTAAAAATCATTTGACAATTTACCTAACGAATATATCCATTTAATAATAGTATTTCGTTTTAAAAAATAATACAATTTAAAAATTATTTTCTCTAAAAATAACCGTTGAAAATTAAAAATAAATTTTCTATAATTTTTTTCCACAAGTCATTAAATTAGGGTCAAGATATTCACGTTAAAATTAAAATTCGTTTCAAATTATCAATACAATATAAATATAAATTTTTTTCCGAACAACACAAATATTCAGATCAGAACGTATTTTAAATGGTAATAAATTGGATAAATATCATTAATAAATAATTTGGATAATTGTGAATGGTTTTTGAAATAAAAATATGAAAACATTGTTTTGGAAGAAAAATCGGCTTTTGAATGAAGAGATAAAAACATGTTGTTTTCTATAAGTCATTATTTTGATAAAAATGTATATTAAGATAATATATTGAAGGGGGAAAAATTATTATCATGAAATAAGAAGAGGATAAGAAAATTCATGTTTTTCTTCAGGAATTTATCATACTATTTTTTACATAATCAAAGTAATAAATAATCTTGATAAACGATGATATAGTAATAAAAAATCATTACCACATTGGTATCAATGAATTGTATGTCACCAAGATAGAATGTAATTAAATTATACCTAAAATATAATAATTATATATTAATTAATGATATTACATTTCAATGAGATTGTATAGACACCATATAAAGTATTTTTTAGTGGATAAAAAAACAAATGTTTCAAAGAAGGATAATTATGAAAAAACTATCATGCCACATTATTAACATTTAAACCATAACCCCTGTGAATGAAATAATATAAACTGGTTATGTAAATAACCATGTTTTTAATATTATAACGTTAAAATAAATAAATGTGAATTATATGAACCATATTAATGAAATATGCGGTGAGTATGGAATGTGTCTCATAGAAAATATAAGTGAGAAAATAATCTAGGCCCTTTAGTCTTGACTTTTACTCTACACATTAAAACCTACTATATAATATTTATATTTTTATAATAAATATATTAATTAACCCTAATTATATCTATAATACCATATATCATTTAAATACTTCCTTTTATATCTTTTTAATTGACAATTCTATGTTAATGAAACGTTTCGAGCAATTATTGCTTGGTTTTTTTGTGATTGTATTGATTTTTTTTATTTTTGATCATATTTTTTTATAATTCATCCATAATAGCAGGAATTTTAATTATTATATGAATGTAATATATATTCATTATATACATTAATCTAAAAGAAACAAATGATTTTTTACATAAAAAGAAGTAAATCATTCATAGAGAAGGTAGGTCGTACATATGCATGAATATCTTTTCAATTTTATTAATGGATCAATGAAAAGAAAGTAAAATAATATATTTTAATTTAAAAATCATTTATAATTAAATTTTTTCATAAATTTTAAATAACTTAATCAATATTACCTTCCATTTTAATTTATGAATTAATTAGATCACTTCTTTGGGTGGTAATCCGCCGCATACAAAAGAGAAATTAATATATTACCATAAATGGACTGTATAGAGTTATATGTGAAATAAAAATTCCATAATTAAAATAATATAATATATATGATATATAAACTATTAATCAACCACTATATAATGTAATTATTGGTGGATATGGAAGAAAAATTACCTTAGTTCATGAGGCGATAGTCTGCAATAGACATGAATAGTGATTTTGTATCCCATTTGATTGTAAAGTATATGGTTTTATTGCATTAAAAGAACAAATAATAATATAATTATGTTTTATATGAATATATTAATATATTAAAATGTTCTAATAATAAATAATGATGATGTTGGATGAAATGAAATAAAATTTGTAGTTTGGGATGTAATCTCTTCTTCTAAAAATCACTTCATGTTTGAACCAAAATTATTATTAAGTAATATATTTGACGAAAATATGGATTAAAATATGGTCGGAGAGATGCATATACGTTATTTGATCAGTCATTTTCCATAAAATGGGTTCTTTATGTGTGAAGATGATGGTAGAACTAGTGGCCTCTTATAATTTTGGATAGAGCCACACCTATATTATTTTAAAAAGAAAAATGTGTACCCACATTTTTATCATCCCACAAGACTCCAAAATCTCATTTTTAAAATAAACATTGTGAATAATTTCTTATTCATTACCCTAATTTTTGGGGAAAAATAAAGTTGAAATATTAAACCAAATTATGTTACGTTGATTCCATATATATAAAATTTTATTTGGAAACTAAATTCTTTTAAAAATCAATATTTTAGTAAAAATGTAATCCTGCAAACACGACTAGAATGTATGTTTTCAAAGGGAATAATTTTCAATGTTTAACAAGATTTTAGAAAAAAATTACATTATAAAATTGATTTTAATTAACGAATATATATATATATATTTAATTTATTTTTAAATTTAAAAACATCTTAAAAGAATTTTAATTTTTAATATATCCTTTTATAAAATGATTATTCATTAAAAATAGATTATTTCCCAATATTCCTCAAAAAATTATCTTTTTAGAAAATATAAAAATTTTACATCAAGATAATTTTGATAATAAAATTTAAAAAATGATATTAATATTTTCATATACATGTTTTAAATGATAAAAACATAAATTTGAAAATATATTTCAAATAGGGGATATAATTTATTTTGAGAAAGATAGATTTATGAATTATAAAACTAATTTTAATCTTATAAATTCTCAGGAAAAAATATATGTTCAAGAAAAAATATTTTATTTAATATATAATATATTATTTTTATTAATAACTTTTTGAAATTTTTTTAATTTATTGTGGTGAAATAATATTGTCCAAACCAAAAAAAGTTAGAAAAATATTTACATTCCATTCAAATGAATTTTATATTAAATAATAAATAACTATTAATTAATGAATTTATTTTATATAAATTATTAAATCATATATTTTCATATATTATTAAACTCTATTCATACTCACTATATCAGTTTCTAGGTGATTATTATTTTGATAAAAAATAATATTTTAATAGTATGTTGTGTTTTATTTAAACTCATAATTGTGTATAATGTTTGAAACATAGAGTGTTTCATGTATTAAAAGATACACTCAATGTTTCATATAATTGAAAATATAAAAAATATTGAGTTTATATGAATATTGTTTTTTTATATCTTTGTGTGTTACATTCCTCACTCCATAAAATAAATATTTCACTAAAAATATTTCACATTTGTACCAAAAACTTAGAATACTTCTACCTCATTTTGTCACTATGTTCCCTCTAAATATACTCATGTTAATTCCATCACAAAAATCTATTTACCTAGTGTTTATTCATGTTTTGTGGCACTAATTTTTATCTATAATATCTACTAATTGTTCCTTATATGAAATACATTAATCTAGCAGCACAAACATTGGGTTTTGTATGAATGATGGATTAGGTATGTAATTCCTCAATAGAGATACATGGAGTACATCATGGACTTGATAGAGGTTTGGTGGATGAGACAAGATATAATTTATAGTCCTTATATGATTATTAATATCCAAGGATCTAATATAACTAGACCTTAGTTTTTAAATTCATTGATACGTGGTGAAATTCATAAAAACACTTTCCTAAAAATATCAAATTATGTATTGCATAAATAATTATCAACATTACATTTCTATAAACAATATTCTTAAAATTTTTGACTTGTAATCTTCGTATCCTCTTCCACCATTTCATGATCAATCAAATGTCCAAATAGATTTTTTTTCTCAATAACATTCATGTATGTTGGTTTCCTGTATATATTTCTATAGAGGTATTGATTTTTGATACTTTTCATCATGGCATACCACATGGGTGTGTTTATTTTCATGGATGGTGCATTATACATAACATTCATGCATTCAAAGGGTGGGTTTTATTCAACACTTCATCATATATGACTTCTCTTTGAACAAATCAAGAAGATGGGATATCAGTCCCTCATTCAGTGGATTCCTCATCAGAAATAGTAACCTAGTACGCGTCTCCCTTGTAGATTAAAATTGTGTTCACGATACTCATTCCCTATGCCATCAAATTGTTGAAGCCGATTAATTATTCTGTTTCTGTGAAGGTGGTCCATAGGGTCTAGTCTTGGTGGTATCATTTGGTCAGGATTGTAGTCATGATGGGCATCAATGGCATGTCTAGATGTTGAATCATTTTAATAGTAACATTTTCCTTGTCAGAGGGCTTCTCAAGGGTGTAGAAACCCGAGGATTCCCTTGTCGATCAGACGGTCACTCTTATTCTATTGGAATATTTCTATGGTTTTCCTAGGAATATGTTGTCTAACATGGGGTATTTTAAATATTTATTGTAAAAAAGTGATGGATTAGATTTATAAAAATACATACTATGGTGGATCATAAATTAACATCCCTAGAAGGGGTCACCTGAGTGGTTTACTAGATGGGTGGATCAGAACACCCACTGATGATTGAGCTGACAGTTGCATGTACATTGAATAGGTGATTTCACACCACAAATGGATGATTTGAACAATGTTGATGGAATATAATGTTTGGCCCCATTTAGGGGGACAATGAGTTTTACCATTGGGTGGGATTGAACCAAAGAGACGATTCCTATATAACCTGTATATATTAAAGGGGTCAAATCCCTCAATGATAGATGGTGTGATTTTGGGCTTACACGAGGATAATAGCTAGTCACATCAAGGGTTCTCTTGGTTGGATGGATATGGATTCTGTGTGGATTATTCTTGGTCAGCTAACAAGATGGATGGTGTGTTCCCACTACGATATGATGTCTACTGTAAGGACAATGACTGAAATGGTGGATGTATTTTAGTGGAGTAGAATGGAAGATATTAAAATGTCATGAAGATGATGGAGTTGGGATTAATCCTCAGAGAGTTTTACTATATATCCCAGTTGGATGGGAATCAATGTCAACATAGTTCTGAAAGGGTCATTGGGGATTACACATGGTTAGATACCCAGCAAAAATGGTACATGTGGTTGGGGCTAACTATAAGGCCCCAACCATAAGCATTACTTAATCTTGATATAAGTTAATAATTTTTCTTTAATTCATATTGAGGATCTTTTTTGGTTTATAGATTTAGTGAATTAGGAAATAATATATCCATAAATTCTTGAATATTACAAGAAGACACTTCTACTCGTTATACATTTTTTTATAAGACAACAACACTTTAAAAAACATGACATGGCTTGTTGTATTAACATCATAACTTTTCCCTGATCCCATCATTGACACTATTATTCCTTATGTCTCAAGAAAAATATTACAAAACCTTGCATTACAGTAGAAAGCTAAGTATGGTATAAAAAATTAAAGAAAATTGTTTTCCTTGGGATAAAATGTAAATCATGAATACATTATCATACGTAATACTTTTCACATTAAATAAGTAGTAAGTATACATCACTAAATATAAGTTCAATTATTAGCCTATTTGTATCAAAAATATTTTAATAAATCCCATATAAAGCATCATATATCATATAAAGGTAACATGTGACGTAAACATACTTAAATCGTATAACCATACAGTTGACTTCCACACATATCACTAGATTCAATTATCATATGGCTGACATCAATACCCAATGCATTGCAGGTTATAAAGTTACAACTTGTTTTTTGTATATCACAGAACAACCCATAATTTGGTTTATCATGTAACCACCCTTCATTGTTCTATCATGTAACCACCAGTCAAATTTAAAGGTACCATTATATAATCATTAAACGTAAAATATTGCAAATATCTACATTTCACTAATAAAATTTCATTTTCAATCACATGAAATAATTTCATGATATTGAAATACACAATCCAATTGAAACCCCATTTTCAATAACAAAATAACTAAAAAATAATAAGGAATGTCATTTACATTTAGAACATTAATGCTTATAGAGTAATCCAAATAACTATCACGTCAGTGGAGAGGCCATTTTCATCGCATACATTAAAATGAATCATTACATTTTTTTGCTCAGTAAAACTCATCGTAAAAAAACTTTCTTTTTGAAAACCGTTGAATGAAATTAAATGAAAAAGGGTTTTATTATACACCGTACAACTGAAGGTCAAAATATGTCCCAATTAAAGAAGATGGAGACGAAGTCACTTACCACATGAGATACACTTGAAAACAATTAATAGGAAAATCTAAATATATATATAAATTATATGAAATGAAATTTCTAACTAAAATGTAGTATTTTTTCACAATTCATTAAAAATATAAATTATAAGAAAAATAAAAAATTTCACTGAAAGTAAATATTGATGTTCTGCTTCTATAAAATAATTATGTTTTTCAAATTGATCATATGAAAGTGAAAAAATTAGATTTAAAAAGGCTTCTCTATCAAAAGGCTGTAAAAATGCATTTTTAGAAAAATACATCATTTATCCGAAAATTATAATTTGTTCTTATATCATATCTCAAAAACAGATAAGATGAATTTAAAACATTACATTTCAATATATACCAAAAAAAATTCAACAAATAAAAATATATAAAGAGTGATATGAGAACAAAATTATTTTCCTTTAAATAGGTATTCATAATAGAAAATCCATTATATTAAATTGGGTTTTATTTCAATTTATAATTATTTTTCTAACAAATGAATCATTATTTAAACATTTGTAAAACATATTTCAAAATTCATTTTAAATTATGCATTTTCACTATTCCAACAGATATGCATTAATTACTATTTAAAATAATAATAATATTGTTGTATTACTTTTTGTATATCTAAATGGTGTGTACAACATAAGATTTCAAATAAACCCCCTGTTTCATGTCGAGTACTCTATCAGAAAAAGAGTCCCCTTTACCATAAAATTGATATCTTATTCATAAGTATTAATAGAAATCAAAAGGGATGATTCATTAAATACCTAGGTCAAAACAACCTTCCCCCCTTTTGGAAATTGCATTCATTCAATTTTTAAATTGGTCTCATAAACATTTTTGAACATCCAACATTAGAAAAAGTTTGAATAAAAATATCACATAAAAAATAGAAGTACAACGGTCACTCGAGATAACACGTGTCGGGATTCCACGTAGGAAACCATGGATATGTAAAAGAAACAATGTTTCATGTTCTGATGGAGAGTGACATACAACTTGATCAGGGGAATGTTAACTACTAGAAAACCATTAACATGTGTAAGGATAAACGGTCATTAATTCCCCAGTAGAAAAAGTGAAAGGACAAAAATTTTGTTTTTTGTTCCGTTTTATAGCATTTTTTGAATTTATTTATAAAATTGATTAATAACATAAGGAAATATTCTTACCTTTCATGTAGAGTTTGATCCATTACTAAATTTTTACCAAATTCTCATATTTTCTCCAAACGATGAGTATTCATGATGACATGATCACACCTAAAGCGCTATAATCAACTTCTAGAGAATCACATAATCCAAAATAGATTAACTATATATTTCTCATTTCATTAGACTTTAACCAGACCATAATGGTTAGTATGAGATCAGATAATCCTCCAAAAGAATAATCCTTTATAAAAATAAATACTACTCTTAATCTCCAAAATTCAGAAAATAGTACCAAAAGGTCAATAATGACCATTCAATAAAAATTGTCCTCAAAATTCCCTAATATAATCCAAACTATGACTGAAACCCATAACTCAAAAGATTTAGATCACATAGTCTTCCAAACAAATCTTCACATTTATCTCCAAATAACTTCGACTACTCTTAATGTATCATACTTAAAAGTAATTAACCTAATCAAATATTCTCAATGATAGGATAATAATTTCTATAACTAACCCAAATAACTATATGTCCAGAATTAAAACATTTATGTCTAAAAAAATCCTTTCAACCATTACCCCTTAAATGTAATCCTATAGTTTTCAATTACCTTTAGTCATATAGTTTCCCAAAAGAGAAAATGTCTTCCAAAATAACCATTATCACTTTATCACCAAATAATTTTCTATTACAAAGGTTATCCCATTGATTAAACATTACTTCCCAAAATCAACATATTATAGATCAACAAAATCACTTAACTAAAAGAATAATTCATTCAAACTAGGGAGTTCACGTAGGCTAGTTGTAGGTGATGCACTATTGTTTCCCTTTGGTTGTGGGTTCAATTTCTGTGGGCTTGCTGGATGTGATGGTTTGTCACCCAGCTTATGGTTTTTCCTTTTTATAAAACTAAAAAAATAAACCTGTTATGTTATAACCTGAAAAGCTATCTTGGACCTAACATTTTCAGACCAACCTATTATGACCTCAACATATTAATTCAAGAAGTCATATATATGTATTAATTTTTTTATTTCACCTCAATATGATTAAATAAATATATTCCCAATAGAAATAACATCATACTTTGATCATAGAGTCAACATGGTTCCATATTCCTTATGTTCACACAGGTATATGGTCCATTCATTGGAACACTAAATTAGAGATCCTTTAAAGTCATTTGGTTACTTCATCTAAATACAAATTTTACAACTTGGGTCATATCAGTGTTCATAGAAAAATAGTTATGGGAAATAATCATATATGGCATATAAGTTCAAAAAATATGATAGAAATTGATTTTTATAGAACAGTAGAACCAAGTTTCAGTTGAAACATTCAATTAATGGTTCTTTTAAAATACTATAAGTATGTAATTAGAGACTGTATTTATAAAAATATATAAATAGGTTGTGCAAGGGTCTCTTTCTTCAGAACCTTTTTCAAAATCTTAATAACCTTTAAAATCATGTGATAAGGTAAAATAATTGCAAATTCCTTGATAATATTTACCTTTCTCAAAAATATTAGAATATTTATAAAATAGGATTTGGTTAAATACATATGGTGATCCATGATGCTATCAAGGTATAGTGGATGCGTTTTATATCTCAAACATCTACTTAAACATGAGTGGTCTATGTAAAGACCCATCAATTTCAAGGAAATTTTTTTCATAATTTTCTTTGGAATTTTTCAAGAGCGCAGTCTCTGACGGCACATGATTCCGAGGCCCGGTGTGCCCAGAATCATTTTCTGATGTTTTGGCTCAGGTACGTTCAGTGAACAGACGAGCGAGTTTTTCTAACTTTTCAACCGGTGCCCGAAATCGAATTATGAGGGCTCCGATGAAATCACAGTGCCAATATTCTCCTAGAAACGCCTCTTCCAGAGTTGCATTCGCTCGGGTGTGGTTTTTAATTTTCGGGCTTAAAGTTAAGAAATAAAATAATTTTGCGACAACTTTATTTTATTTCACTTAAGCCACTTGGAAGCCACTTAAAGCCACTTAAAGGCGGCTTGAACTGAGTTAAACTAGATAGGATGCTATCCAGAAATATCCTACCCCCTTGGTAGGATATTTGTGTGGTGGGGCCCGCACGAGCCCCGCCATTTCTTTCCGCTAAGAAACGCACCCGCGAAAACCCGTTTTATGAAAGTCAACTGACGCATTTCTTAAAATATTAACAGACCATTTAATTGGGCGGTTTATTTTGTGAATTAAATGGGCAGTTTCTTTCGTCGAATTAATTCAACGAATTAATTAAGTCGTTTCTTAACCAGTTTTCAAATTCGTTGGCGTAATAATAAAATAATGCCAACGCACGACCTCTGGTTATTTTCACATTGAGAAGATTTGAGAGGACCCTTGTATCTTCTTCTCCCTCACGAATAATGCGAAGAACGCAAAGAACGCGAAGAACGCCGAACCCGGAAATCGACGACGCTCCCGTCTGAGACGTTCTTCCCCGCCCCGATCTCCGATCACCAACCGTTTGAGGTGAGTGATTTCGGGTTTCCTCTAAAGATTCTTTTTGGTTTTAAACGAAACACAGATTTAATTATTTATAATTTAAATCTATTGTTCTTGGTCCGTTGAGCTCGCTGACTCAACACCGGATTCCGCGACGACGCGACGCCTTCCCGCGACGACGGGATGATCTCCACCTTCCGTGACGAGCATTTCCGCGAAGAACGCTCACGCGAGACGACCAACGAGGTAGGGATTTTATAATTTGGAATACCCCTCTTTATATTCCCGTGAACGTTCTTTAAAAACTAAAGAACCAGTTTCAATTGATCAATTTTATTTTATTAAAATTGTCGGTTCATGTGTTGAACAAAATTCTCCCGTTTTTTTATCTCTAACGCGGAGGGTGCGGGCCAAACGAACACGGCCCGACGACCCTCCGACGTTCTTCATTTTGTGCGGATTTGACGGGTAACGACGGAACGTGCCGCAACGGATGTTTGATGATCCCGCAGTGAAGAACGAGTCCCGGGAGGAGCAGCGGCGCAGACGGGAACAAAATCGGACCACCGGAGCGATCCCGGTGGCCCGCGGAACTCGCCGGCGGCGCGAGTCGTCGGCGCGGCGGCACCGGCAGCCGGGAGCGGCGGTGCCCCGGTGCGCCACCGAACAGGCCGCCGCGGCGGCGGCGGCCCCCGCGGACCTGCGGCCGCGCGGGTCTGGTGCCCTCGGACGCGGCTGAAGCCTCAACCTCGACTCAGCGCGGCCCCACGCGGGGGGTCGCGGCACCACCAGGCCGTGGGGGCAGCGCCCGTGGCGCCAGGCCGTTCGGCAGAACCGGACCAGGCCGGTCCGACCAGCCGGGCCGTGCCCTGGCCGGACCGGACTGGGTCGAGTCGACCCGGTTCGGCCGACTCCCGGGGGGGGTCGGCCCGGGCCCGGACCCCCCGTCTTCGGACGGTTTTTGTTCAAACGCCTCTAACATGAGCTACGTGCCTTCAAACGACTCGCAGTCAGCGGAAACACGATCCTTGGACCGAGACGGTCATTTCGGTATATCGCACTCAAGGTTCCGGAATACTTTGTGTTCGGCCAGGTTGGTTCGTACACGAAACCAACCGGGCCTTCGGAGTGGAAACACTCATATCTTGAGCCACGGACGTCCGATTGACGTGACGTAAGCCTGGTTGTTTTCCTCTAAGTGAGACGCATCTTTTGGCATACTCCGCCCGAGGTTTGGATGCAGGTGGAGTACGGTCGGGTTGGTTTTTCCTTAAAAACCAACCGGGCCCCTAGGACGAAAAAGCCAATAACTCTCAGAC
Organism: Viscum album; assembly: GCA_963277665.1. Lineage (NCBI taxonomy): Eukaryota > Viridiplantae > Streptophyta > Magnoliopsida > Santalales > Viscaceae > Viscum > Viscum album. Next base: position 1,456,463,348 of record OY728120.1, read on the forward strand.
CGGGCGTCCGATTGACGCGCCGTCTGTGAAGTTGAGTTCCTGTTGACGATACGGAACTTTTGGATACATCAACTTCGGACTTTGTGTCAGTTGATGTATTGGCCTCTCGGCTCGTGGAGCGGACCCTCCCGAATGAGCTTGCTGTGTGCGGGAACCCTAGAGCTGGCTGCGACTGCTTCTTCGACAGCGACGACCGTGCAGAGATCCTCAGTGGATTGCGGCGACGACGGTGCAGAGATCCTCAGTGGACTCCGATGACGACCATGCAGAGATCCTCAGTGGACTGCGGCGACGACTGTGCAGAGATCCTTAGTGGAATGCGATGACTACTGCACGCAGTGATCCTACGTGGATCAGTGCTACAGGTCCTGTGTGGGCCCAGTCCTGTGTGGACCCGATCCTGTGTGGGTCCGATCTTGTGTGGGTCCGCGCTCAGCGGTTCGGTGTGAGCCAGCGCCTACAGGTCCTGTGTGGGCCCGATCCTGTGTGGGTCATTGCGGGGGTTAGTTACCTATCGATCCTTCGTGGGTCCAACGACTTAGATGGATCAGTGATCGTCTTTATCGTCATCCGAAGAAGTATACCTATGTGAGATGAATCTTGTGTTTCTCTCCTTTGTGGATTGTGTTGAGCTATCCTGTGTGGATTTACTATTTACTCTCCTTTGTGGATTGTGTTGAGCTATCCTGTGTGGATTTACTGTTTACTCTCCTTTGTGGATTGTGTTGATCTATCCTGTGTGGGTATACGTTTTCTTTCCTGTGTGGACTGGGTTGTGCTTGGGAGCAGACGTTGGAGCCGAACTGGAATTGACGAATTGGGTATATGTATGGGCATATACCTAAGCCATGTCTGATGTTACTTTGTGATTGTATCATTCCGTTGTGGAATATCCTTTGTGGATTTCGGGAGACCTTCGGGGGTCTCGGGGTCCCTACTGAGTAGCTTATACCCACCCCTGCACGGGCTTTGCCCGCACTACGTTGTGTTGGTTGCAGACGACGGACAACGCTGATTGTGGTGGAGGCGTGCGGAGCAGGACGGTACTTGGAGGTGGACCACTGGGCGGGACGTACTCGGAGCGGTCAGGTGGACCCGAGGAGCAGTGGAGGCTATCTGTACCCACCCTTCAGGTGGGACTTCCAGAGGACGGCTCGACGCTGCGGCCTTTCCTTTCAGTTGATGTTTTTCCTTTCAGTTGTACTTTACAGTTGGGCTTGTATTTCCGGCCCCTTTTACATTCAGCACTGCTTGTACAGTTTTTACTTAGTGTTTACTTTTACTCTTTCTTACTCTGTGGTGCATGTTTTCTTTTCAAAGGCAACACCTTCCCTTTTTGATGGGATTTACGCCTTGGTGCTAGTCGCTAGCCCCTGGCATATGGAAGGCGGGCTTGGGGTAGTCACGGCACGGGCCCCGAAGACGGGTCGTGACGCGGTAGGTGGCGGAGTCTTCGGCAGTAGGTAGCCGACGGATGACTCAGGGTTCCAGGAGGACCAGACCTTCCGGCAGACGACCTCGGGACACTGGCTCAGCAGTGCAGGGCACTCAGCGCGGAGCCAGTCTTCCGAGTGGCAGGCAGTGCTACGAGTGTGGCGGGCAGGGCCACATGGCTCGTGACTGCCCGACCCGCCATACCGAGGGGCAGCAGACGGTGGAGGGGCCACCTAGGAAGAGGCAGAGGGTCGACCGTGGCGGTCCGCAGGGAGGAGGCGGACGAGGCAGAGGAGCTGGCCGAGCAGCAGGTGGTGGGCGACGCTTTGAGGCTCTGCCACCACCACCACCAGGAGGCCCACCCCGACCACAGGGTGCTGGCGGGCAGAGACAGGCGCAGCTCCAGGCAGCAGAGGCCTACGACCACGGCGCGCCAGAGATGATCCGAGGTACGATCTGTGTCTATTCCACCCTTGCTGCAGTTCTGATAGAAACAGGAGCGAGTCACTCTTTCATAGCCGTTGCCCTTGTTCGGAGCTCGGAGATTCCGACAGAGCCATTGGCTTGATCCTTACGGCTAGAGACTCCTACGGGAGCAGACTCGACGATTACGCACTGGTGCCGACAGTATGAGCTTACTCTAGGAGGTGAGAGCTTCGGCTGGGATCTTCTTGAAGCGGTGTCGAGGCCTTACGACGTCATCTTGGGCATGGATTGGTTATCTACGGTCCATGCTCAGATGGACTGCAATAGGCGCAAGGTGCGATGTGTGCGCACCGACAGGAGCAGGTTCACCTTCACCGGCAAGAAGGGAGACTTAACATCACAGGATGGACACACATAGAGGAGAGGTCAACCCATCACTCATCAGTTGTCTAGCCTCATCCTGGGAGGAGTTGACGTGCGGAGTCCCAGTTTTCCTGCAGTGGTGGATCAGTACGCGGACGACTTTCCCGACGACGTTCCAGGACTACCTCCTCGCAGAGAGGTAGACTTTTATATTGACCTGTACCCCGGGACAGCCCCGATATCCACTCCAGCATATCGGATGGCCCCCGCTGAGCTTCGAGAGCTTTGGGTACAGTTGGAGGGCTTGCAGGGCAAGGGGTTCATCCGACCCAGTGTTTCACCCTGGGCTTCCCCGATATTGTTCGCCAAGAAGGCGGACGGGAGCTTGCGACTGTGTGTCGATTATCGTCTCCTTAACGAGGTGATATTGAGGAACAAGTATCCGCTACCCATGATTGATGACCTCTTCGATCAGCTCAAGGGAGCATGGTGGTTCTAAAAGATAGACCTCTGGTCAGGCTATCATCAGCTCAGAGTTCGAGACGAGGATTTGCAGAAGACGGCCTTCAGGTGTCGGTATGGCCACTACGAGTTCTTGGTTATTCCTTTTGGCGTGACCAACGCTCCAGCAGTGTTCATGAGCCTCATGAACAGGAACTTACAGCCATACCTCGATCGATTTGTCGTAGTCTTCATCGACGACATCTTGGTGTACTCGACCACAGAGGAGGAGCACGCCTACCACTTGTGTGTTGTACTAGACACACTCCGAGAGCACCAAATTTATGGAAAGCTCTCGAAGTGCCAGTTCTGGTTACGTGAGGTCCACTTCTTGGGGCACATCATTTCTGAGGCGGGAGTTGTAGTGGATCCCACAAAGATCGAGGCAGTGCTAGCTTGGGAGCCACCCAAGAACGTGACAGAGGTGCGGAGTTTCTTGGGCCTAGCCGGATACTATTGGAGATTTGTGTCAGACTTCTCCAGAGGTGAGGCCCCACTCTCAGCATTGACGAAGAAGGGGAAACCCTTCGTGTGGTCAGACAGATGTCAGCGGAGCTTCCAGGAGCTGAGGCAGAGGTTGACCAGCGCACCTATCTTAAGGTTTCTTGAGGAGGGAGTTGGATACGTAGTCTAATGTGATGCATCAGGGACCAGACTCGGGTGTGTCCTGATGCAGGAGCGAGCTGTGATTGCCTACGGATCACGTCAATTGAGGCTGCATGAGCAGAACTACGCTTCCCATGACTTGGAGTTGACAGCAGTGGTCTTTGCCCTGAAGACATGGCAGCACTATCTGATGGGCGAGCGCTTTGCAGTCTTTTCTGACCACCAGAGTCTCAGGTACATCTTCTCTCAGAAGGACCTGAACCTGAGATAGCGGCGATGGCTCGAGTTCCTCCAAGACTATGACTTTGAGATAGTCTATACTCCTGGGAAGGGGAACATGGTAGCTGATGCCCTCAACAGGAGGACGGGCATCCAGCTGCATGAGGAGGCGACAGAGCATCTAGCCGCCTTGCAGATATACTTCGTGGATAGCGATGGAGCAGCCTTCCTTCAGTCTCTCACAGTCTCTCCTCCACTTCTACAGCGGGTCAGAGAGGCACAGTGTGGGGACGCTGACTGTGAGACACGGCATCCACAGATATCCTCGGGACAGGCACCTGATGGTTTCTCCCTTGGAGCAGAGCACGATGTCCTTTTCAGAGGACGTACCTTGGTACCAGTCGCTTTACGAGAGGAGGTGCTGAGAGAGTTCTACACTTCTCCTTTGGCGGTACATCCTAGAGTGGCGAAGATGTACCAGGATCTCAGACGTCAGCACTGGTGGCCGGGCATGAAGAAGGATGTGGCAGAGTTCGTTTCGCGGTGCCTCACCTGCCAGCAGGTGAAGGCAGAGCACCAGGTACCAGCAGGCTTGGTACAGCCCTTGGAGGTCCCGGAGTGGAAGTGGGATGGCATATCTATGGACTTCGTGACTGGACTTCCACGCACTTCTAGAGGTCACGACTCCATTTGGGTGATTTTTGACCGACTCACCAAGTCGGCACACTTCTTACACATCCGAGAGTAGGGCTCAGTGGGGAGCATGGGACGTCTCTACATTCAGGAGATTGTACGGCTTCACGGTGTGCCATCAACTATCATCTCCGATCGGGACGCTCGCTTTACTTCCCGGCTTTGGAAGGGATTTCAGGAGGCGTTCGGGACGCGGCTACATCTGAGCACCGCCTTTCACACTTAGACGGATTGTCAGATGGAGAGGAACATTCAGACACTCGAGGAAATGCTCCGTGCATGTGTCCTTGACTTTGGTCGCAGCTGGGAGGACCACCTACCCTTGGTGGAGTTCGCGTACAACAAAAGCTACCACTCCACCATCAGGATGGCACCCTATGAGGCGTTGTACGGTAGGCCTTGCAGATCTCCTTTGTGCTGGACAGACCCTGGGGAGTCAACACTTGTGGGACCAGAGATGGTCCGGGCCACGACATAGAAGGTCCAGGTCATCCAGGAGCGTATGAGGAGAGCAAAGAGCCGGCTAAGTCATATGCTGACAAGAGGCAGAATCCACTAGAGTTCGAGGATGGTGACCACGCCTTCTTGCGTGTCTCACCTCGACGTGGTTTGCAGAGATTTGGCCGAGGCAGCAAGTTGTCTCTACGCTTCATCGGGCCTTTCCAGGTGCTAAGTAGGATTGGCTAGGTGGCTTATCCCCTGGCTCTACCACCTCAGTTGCACCGGGTGCACGACGTCTTCCATGAATCCCAGCTGAGGAGATTCGTGCACGACCCGACGCACATCATTGACTATGGGGAGCCAGACGTGGATGATGGGGCGACTTTTGCAGAGGTCCCAGTGGAGATAGAGGATCAACAGAAGCTAGTCCTACATGGGCGATCGATTCCACTTGTGCGCATCAGATGGAAGCACGAGAACCTCCAAGAGAGCACTTGGGAGCAGGAGGCTCATATGTGTGATCAGTACCCACATTTGATTCCCTAGTTTTTGATGTATCTTTACGGGGATGTAAAGTCCTGAGGTGGGAGTAATTTAAAGACCCGTAAATTTCAAGGAAATTTTTTTCTTAATTTTATTTGGAATTTTTCAAGAGCGCAGTCTCTGACGGCACCTGATTCTGAGGCCCGGTGTGCCCTGAATCATTTTCAGAAGTTTTGGCTCAGGTACGTTCAGTGAACGGACGACCGGGTTTTTATAACTTTTGAACCGGTGAACGGAATCGAATTCATAGGGCTCTGATGAAGTCGCAGCGCCGGTATTCACCTAGAAATGCCTCTTCCGAAGTTGTGTTTTCTCGGGTGTGGTTTTTAATTTTCGGGCTTAAAGATAAGAAATAAAATAATTTTGCGACAACTTTATTTTATTTCACTTAAGCCACTAGGAAGACACTTGAAGCCACTTAAAAGTGGCTTGAACTGAGTTAAACCGGATCGGATGCTATCCAGAAATATCCTACCCCCTTGGTAGGATATTTGTGAGGTGGGGCCCGCACGAGCCCCGCCGTTTCTTTCCGCTAAGAAACGCACCAGTGAAAACCCATCTTTATGAAAGTCAACTGACGCTTTTCTTAAAATATTAACAGACCATTTAATTGGGAGGTTTATTTCGTGAATTAAATGGGCAGTTTCTTTCGTCGAATTAATTCAACGAATTAATTAAGTCGTTTCTTAACCAGTTTTCAAATTCGTAGGCGTAATAATAAAATAAGGCCAACGCATGACCTCTGGTTATTTGCACGTTGAAAAGATTTGAGAGGACCCTTGTATCTTCTTCTCCCTCGCGAAAAATGTGAAGAACCCGAATAACGCGAAGAACACCGAACCTGAAAATTGACGACGCTCCTATCCGAGACGTTCTTCCCCGCACCGATCTCCGATCACCAACCGTTTGAGGTGAGTGATTTCGGCTTTCCTCTAATCATTCTTTTTGGTTTTAAACGAAACACAGAATTAATTATTTATAATTAAAATCTGTTGTTCTTGGTCCGTTGAGCTCACCGACTCAATGCTGGATTCCGCGACGACGTGACGCCTTCCCGTGTCGACGTGGCGATCTCCACCTTCCGCGATGAGCATTTCCGAGAAGAACACTCACGCACGACGACCAACGAAGTAGGGATTTTATAATTTGGAATACCCCTCTTTATATTCCCATGAAAGTTCTTTAAAAATTAAAGAAACAGTTTCAATTGAACAATTTTATTTTATTAAAATTGTTGGTGCATGTGTTGAACAAAATTCTCCCGTTTGTTTATCTCTAACGCAGAGGGATGAGTGCCTGATTGATCCATTTTTGGGCCATGTTAATGGTGCTTGAATGATTCCCGGAATAGGATATCTAGAGATGAGTGGTTTGTGTAATAATTCATTTGAGGTGGGGGATCCAGGTATTTTTAAAAAAACATAGTGCATGATTATAGTGGGGTGCACCATGATGAAAAAAGGATACTTTGAAGCAGTAGTGCCTCATCAGACTCATAGAGATTTCTTCAATGATGCTCACACGGTTTTAGTGATCATCATATGTGAGAAGTTACTTGGATCCTCCTTCATGTGCATGGTGGTGAGGGGTCCGAATGAGGTATCATCACGAAACTGAATCCTTTGATGAAATTTTGCTTCATTTTCGTCATAATTAGAATTGAATTGACTATGAATTTGTCCCTATCTTTAGTATCAGGATTTGGATGTTGAAAAATACAACCTCGTAATGGGAGCTGATAGAAAAATAGGGTTAGATCGTGAGGTTCTATCTCCAAAAAACTCACTAGATCACAAAACCAGATTGTGAGAAATTTTTGGTCATAACGCGATCCAAAGCCCGGGAAGGAGAAGGTAAAAACGTAGCTCTTGCTAAAAATGGTCTCCACAATTATCCGGCACAATAATGTCTCTTAGTAGCCTAGTCAGGCATCAGTATGAAGAAAAATCAAACTTATCTCCTAGAGTACTATCATCTTGGAAGCCGAGTGATAATTGATGATATGAAAAATGTGGATTATGGACAACATTGTGGGAGATGAAATCTCATATGGCGGTCTAAAATGATTTGCAGTTTTATGTCAGGAATGTAAGGATGAGTCATGGAACAATTTACTATAATGTGATCAAGACATCCAATAGTTTAATGTTATTTGATTATGTTTTTTTTCACATGGTTTATGGTCATAGTTCGTGTACCCTAGAAAATAGTTTAATGTTGTGTTATATATACAATGATGTATATTCCTATAATATAGTCATGGAATATAGGAGATGAAATAGATGTAAATGAGGTCCATAGAGGTCTGTGCACCATTAAAATAATAGGGAACAAACAGAATGGATTCATATGTGATGTGGTGTGGGAAAAAACTAGACACGAATAAAGGCCAACGAGACCCACTACCAAACCACATTTCCCAATGAGGATCCTAGTTTACTGTCAAAATGTTTGGTTCATAATTGGTTCCAAAGATATAAAAAGGTTAATAAACATATGGATGGCCCTAATTACATGTATTATGGAATCACAATGTGTCTTGTAAGGATGGGAATCATGCCATATGTAGTTCTTGAACATAGTTTACTTGATGAACAACATTATTGGGTTATGTCCTCTATGGTGAGGAAGATGAAACATCTAATGGTTATCATGGGAACTACCCATTCACATTAATGATTGTACCTTCCCATGCACATTAATTTCATGCGGTAAGAAAATAATATTTATCATTGTGAGGGATGGGTCATCATCTTTTAATGTCAGGTTTCTTGGATAAAAATATATCATAGTTTAATGTCATAATTCTAGTACCATAAGGCTTCGAGGATTCACTATGTCAGTATAACCATACCAAGACTCCTAAGCCCACAGAGCATGATCATTAGGGGAAATAATCATTGATTCTAGGCTTCCCTAGCATATAATAGTAAAAAATTTTAAAGGAAATAATGGGTGGGAAAATCCCAACTACTCCATCATTCCCAGTCAACTCATGAAGATCCATGTAGGTACAACACCAGGGGTGTGGAGATCCTCAAGAACAGAATAGGGCATTAAATTTGAATCAATAAAGCTGATTTTGTGATTAAAAAAGACAAATTAGGGTAAGAATTTTACCATATTTGAAATATGGGACATGGCTCTATATTAAATTCAAAATCCTCTAGAGTGTTGGCCCTTGATAGTTTTTTAGGATTATGGAAAACCCACCTCCCATTAATGTCATCTTCATCGGGAATACATGTGTAATATAATGCCATGTGGTAAGGATAATGATGTAATGTAGTTCACAATCATGAAACTATGACATGTTCATCCCATTTGATAAGTGTGGGGCATGTAAAATAACCCAACATCATAGAGGACCAATAAGATCTGGTCCACACCACACATTTTCAATGGGGAACCTATGCCGAAATGGAAAAATGTTTATTTTTGGAAGTACCTAGGGATGATATTTCTTAGTGTAACTATATATCCTATAATCTAATGAATAAATCCATACGTAGTTATTGAATATTTCCTGGAAAATTGATAGTTCCTAAAGGGGAAATATCCACTCAAATTTCAAAATTGTAATTGTTACACAGTTTTCTGACATGAGAACTAGGTCACCAAATATATTACTTTATGTTTATTAAGTCAGGACCACAATGTTAGAATATTTGATGTGCAGAGCCATAAGAAAAATAGATATGAATGAAGATAAAAATGTACCACACAGCATGAAAAAACTCTACAATGATACTCTGACCATGGGGATGATGAGATGACATTATAGATGGGCCTAAAGACTAAATGAATGGGTGATCCTTTGTATTCCATAAGGAAGGGAATCAAGCCATACATTGTTATTATATTTTTTTAGCATTATCAATTTTCAGGTAGGGAATTGGAGGAGTTCTTCAAAAGTAATATTCTTGGTGTGGCCACCATAACCCAATGTGAATGAGGTTAAATGAGATCCACACCACACCAAACATTCATAAGGAAAAAACCCATACATATAACGGTTAAATGGTTCATGATTCTATAGGTAGGATCAGAGAATAGATGTCAAATTTTCACTACAAATCCCAGGAAGAAGGGAATGATTACAGATAGAGTTGTTGAAGATGGAATCATAAATGCCAAATGCCAAAGGGTGATGTATTCTCAGGTGTAGATATCCAAAATATTTGTATATTATCATCCTAGTGTTCAGATGAATAATACATAGTTTAACATATTATGGATATGATTATTGATTTTATGTTGTTTATCATCGTTCCTCAAGGATGCCAGAAATCATAGATTTTGATCGTAGATCATAGACTATAGGTTGAGGTTTCAAATGTTGAAAGTTGTAGTTCGGCTCTTTGACGTACCCTATTGTGAATAAGGACAATAGTGGTCCACATCCCAACAAAAATTACCAAGGAGGAACCCACATATAGTTTAATGTTATATGGTTTGGACTTTGATGATCAGTTTAATGTGAGGAGTGTGTGTCATGAACTCTTATTCTATGGCCATAGATTTTGGATCATAGAATGGTTCCATTTTTCTATGGTGATAGAAACCCTAAAAAATCTTGAATTCCATGTGATCCATGATTGGTGTGGAAGATAATGGGTATATATAATCCCTATGACAAATGGATGTACATGCCAGCAAAATATTGAATTCAATTCAAGGATTTCCCATCGATGTTGATCGGCTTTTTCAATACACAAAGTTACAGATACGGGTAACACTTTGGGTGTTAATATTCTTCAAAGACATAAGGATGTGGAAAGGGATATGAATCAAAATTTTTGATATTTGGGAATAAATGGGGGTTCCATAATGGTGTAGGATAACAACTGAACATATCCATAACATAGAATTCATATCATGTACCCTGCGATGGGCGCAAGAAAATAAGGGTCAGCCACATACCGTATTTGAGAAGCTGGACTTGTCTGAAAATAAAAATAATAATATTCAAGGATTTTTTCAAAGGAAGATATTATATCCATGTGTCTAGAAACCCTTCTATTATGGGTCCCTTAACATAATATAGAGAATATATACCAAAAAATGGGGCACATGAAGCGTGGAAATTGAATGAGAGTGTAACGTCCTATATCTATATGCCACTAAACATGTGCTCTGTACCCAGTTGGTAACATAGCCTCAAGTGACCTTATATAAATTCCAGAGGTTCCTGACTAGTAGAGAGGGGCTAGGGTGTGATATTGGGGAAACTATTCTCTCACTAGTTGAGTGTAGGACAATGGAACAAGAATACAAATTATAAGAAGCAACAAATACCATACAACTAAAACAAACAATGAATGTCAGATAATAAAATAACCAGAATTCATAGCATACATTAAATGATGCTTCCTATCCCATGTTCTATGATATCATCCAAAACAACATAGAGTATAGTGAGACACAAAATAAAATAACATTGTACATAAATACAAAAAAAACACAAATGCATCGCAATCCTTGACATGGTCCCCTGCCCTCTAACTCCTAAACAACAAATAAAGTACATATTGATGGGTGTTTTCTCTTATCAAAAAATGTAACAATATAAACATTTTGGAACCAATAACATTAACCACACAGGTTGGGAGAAATAAATCATTGTTAGAAAACACCCATGATATTTCCCTATCTATCAGTGGGTTTATGCAATAGGTTTTGAACAAAATGGAAAAATATTAAAATAGGATGTTCTGAGAATTAAATAATAATACATGTCTTGTTTCAATTTATATTCAGTTAACGTAAATGAAGCAATTCTATTACATTTAATTGTAAACATATTGAGATCCATCCTTAGCCCAACAATCCCTCGTATCATGTATGAACCATATGAATCTCGAAAGACAATTTAAACAGTTATAAGGAAACCCTGAATTCAAGCTTGTGATTTTTCTAGTAAGACAAGTCATATGTATTTCCAAAAAATAGGTACATTAAATCCTCTACCGTAGGCATAGAAAAATTCTACCTAGAGGAAAAAACAACCCCACTTGTAGGAAAAACCAATCCTCACCCATAGGCATAACCAATCCTCACCCTCAAGAATAAAAAATCATCACCTGTAGGAATGAAACGACACTGCCCATAGGCATAACACCAACTCACCTATAGGTATAACACAAAATCACCCTTCAGAAGAGAACATATTAACTGCACATGTAGATTAATCTATTAAATGGAAAACATTGATCACCCCACATGGGCACTTCATAATACTAGCCAGACATGTAATCTAATAGTTAAAAGGATTAGCAATTTCCTATCTCATGCAGGTTAACATTTAATTGACCAGATATCATTTTAAAAAACTCATTTAAGGGAAAAAAATTCATCCCCATATGAATCCTAATCCTAATGGATAATGAATGGCCATCTATGGGAAATACACCCACAAGGTGGCCCATTATAGAATCAAACATGCTCAAACATGATTCAATTAATTCAATACATAAAATAATCATCAATATAAACAATAGGTGTCAATGTACATTCATGGATATCCCCTAAACTTGGTTGAATGGAACATTGACACATATAAATAACTCGACATCGAGATAAAGGCACAAGACCACCGACCATTTCCTCATTTGACTCCCCTAGTCTAGCTTCAACTTATAATTCAAGGTAGAACAATTGAGATCCACAAAAGAGGTAAAAATATTATGGTTTGATAACCTCATTGTGAGAAAAATCACATTGAATGGATTAATAGGAATCGAGAGCTTACCGATTGGGTTGTAAATCAATTGACGGTTAATGAATAGGGGTTGGGACAGACACATGGGATCCAAATCCCCTTCCAGCGCTGCGGTCTCACAAACATGGTGCCTCTTAGGACAAGAATGACATAAAATGGGGATACAACCAATTTTAGCAAGAAATTATAAAATACACGTCATGTATGTGAAACTACAGTCCATCTAGGTTCTTTTACTGTGCAACTTGCGGATGACATCCCTTAGTGATCATGCATTGACTTGCCAACCGTATTACACAGCATGTACATGAGAATACATAGAGTGTAACCATATAGCCTAGTAAATAACTATTTATAAATAGAACATGACCACTTTAACTTATTTTTCCTAAGTATAATCCAAAAAGGAACGATCCTTACAAGAAAAGTAGAACTCATTACTTGCAATCCTCCTCCATTAAAGCAATTCATCCTTGAATTTCCCTTCTAAGGATAGTGATGAAATATATGAGAATAACTCTGTCCACTGAGTATAAATATTGGAATCCAGCTCCTAGGTCTCATCATAGGCTCGTCCATTATTCTATAGAACTAGTAATATAGGAATTGACCGACCCCAGAGAAACGTAATCCTACAATCCCAAATATGAATTGGATGGTCATAAAATGACACATCAAGCTATAGCTCAACCTCTTCGGGCAGAAAAACATGAGATAAGACTAAGTGATAGTGGTGCTGTAGAGATATATGGAAGAGGTCAAGCATGGATTGATACCTTTGAGTTAATTGTAACCGATATGAAAATGGTCTAACCAGTTCATGAATATCAAAAAGCCCGAAATATCACAGTGAATGCTTACTCTGTCATCTTATCCACCGCTTTCCCAACCTTAGTGAAACAGATATGGAAACCAGATCCCCAAATTTTAACCCTAGAGGTCATATTTTTTGATCATCATATGATTTATAATGAGACTTTACAGAGGACATCTACGTCTGAATCAACTATACATGTTGAAAAACCCCAACACGAGACATGGTCCTAGTAATCTCCCTTACCTGCCTCCATCCAACATAGGGGTGATCGCCATGGACTACCATATAAGGCCTCATAAGGTTTCGTCACTTTATTCAACTAGAAATTGTTATTGTAGTAAAATTAAACCATGGGGACACGATTCTCCCAAGACCCACCAAATTCCATGACGCAAGCTCGCTGCATGTCATCTAGCACCTGTATCATATGCTTTGATAGACAATCAGTATGAGGTTGGTATTCTATGCTAAGAAACATATGTGCACATAGCTCCCATAGAAAACTTTTCCATAAATGAAACATAATGGGGGCATCCCTATCTAAAATGATATAATGTGGGAAACCATGAATTCATACCTCATCATGAATATATAGCTTCCGAAGGTCATCAACAATGATGGTATGCATAATCGGTATAAAATGAGACACCATGATAAGTCTTTAAACAACCACCCAAACAACATCCCTACCTATAGATGACGTTGGTAACCCAATTATGAAATCCATCATGAAATCATTCCATTTAAACTCTATAATAGGTAACTAATATAAAGCCTAGCTGGCCATTGGTGTTTTTCCTTCACCTGTTGACAGGTGGAATATCTCATAAAAAAACCATCCATTTATGTCTTCATATTCAGCCACCGGTACTGAGGGTGAAATTCAAGATACATCATGGTGAATTTGTGATGCACATCATAAGTAGAAACGTGAAACTCCTGCAACCACTCCTCACATATTTCCTCTAGAATGTAGGCATGTTCATGGATATGAATTTTCTTATCATTAATTATCATCCAACCTTGAAGTGGATCATCACCCACTACACTTCCATTGGACATGTCCTTCAAAATATAGTATCTTCCTTATCCTAACTCCATCTTGGATAGTAGATGTGATAGATAAATAAGTAAGTAACACATGTCTTTGACTGTCATACAACTCTAAATGCATCTTAGAAAACAATGGACATAAGCTTCCACTCACCACTGGCCTCCTACACTGCCTATAACTAAGTCCTCCTGCTCAAATAATCTGCCAATACATTTCCATTCCCCGGTGTGTAGGAAAGATCAAAATTGATCAACTGAAGGTATTCCATCCACCTTCATTATATCAGTTTCATATCACGATGAGTAAATATGTATTTTAGTCTTCTGTGTTCTGTGTACACTAAAAATGCTCTCCAAGTAAATAGTGTCACTAATATAAGAATCTATGTACAATAGAATATAACTCTAAATCAAGTGTAGGGTAATTCCTCTCGTGATTATTCAACTACTAAGACTCGTACACCATAAGTCTATCTCCTCAATGTGGTACATCCCTTAGCCTAATAACCGAAGTATCAATGTAGACAGTATAACACTTTCCATGCACTAGTAGTATCAAGGCTGCTGCTAATGTCAGTCTCCCCTTATTCTCCTGAAATGTTGTCTCACAATCATCTAACCACACCAAAATCATAGCCTTATTATTCAAGCCCATCAATGGAACTACTAATCATGAGAAGCCCTTTATAAAATACCAATATTACCCAAATATCCCCAAGAAACATCATGTGTTTAACATGTTCCTCACCAATTCCTATGAAACTACTACCCTCACCTTATCTAGGTCCACAAACACTCCTATGTCTTATATAATGAGACCTATGAAGTGAATCTTTTCAATCCCAAAGTTTAATTTTTTGATCATAGCATGTAAATGATTCTCTCTCTTCTTATTCAATATGATCTCAAGATGATTTTCATGGTCATGTAGATTGTGAGAAAACACCATGATAGTATCCACCATAACCACCAGAAAAGAATCCATTTATTTAAGGAAATATTGGTTTATCATCTCCATGAAAACTAATGGTGCATTTGTGAGACCGAACAATATATCAAGATACTCGTATGGACTATACCTACTTCAAAACATAGTACAAGGTATGTCGGCAGGTTGAAAATGTACCTTTTGAGATCCTGACCTCATGTCAGTTATAGAGAACACCGAGCCTCCTCAACCTCTGGCGTAATCTCCCCAGCAAGAAAACCAGCGAGCACCTTCCATGCCATCGCCTCACCACCGGCCGCCCGAGAACCACCGCACAAGCACCACCCTGTTGACCCATGCCGAATACCCACATGAGCACCCACCGTCGGCCTTTCTCTGCTACTCTTCGGCCCGTGCTCACCCATCACTTTCCATGGGTCCCTTTTGTTGCACCTTTTCCCAGCCTACCCCTCTAAATTCCTTATAACATAACCACCTGAGCTGCTTCTCGAGTAAGATTTTATAATATATATATATATATGTATGTATATATATATTTGAATAAATTTTTTTTAGCCAACTAAAATATTTTTTTGCGTACTCTGTAGTCAAGTCATGGTGTCATCTTGATGTTTGAGCCGAGTTATGTTAAGTAGAATCTTGGTTTATTTAAACCTCTATCTCACTTATAAATCATATGGTTTTCACCCTCATCTCTTCCTCAAACATTAGCGACCTCCAGCAAGATTCTCTTGGTCCTATCCTCTCACAGAAGTCAGGTAAGGGCTTAGTTTTTATTAATTTATAATTTAAAAAACCCATGTGTATATATATATATATATTCTATATATATAGTTATATATATATAGGAACCCTCTCATATTTTGAATCATTCAATAAGTCCTTTGATGTTTTGGTAATTTTTGAAAGAGATTACCATGCCATGTTTTTAGTTTACAAAATTGATTTTATATAGTTATATGTATATACGGTTTACATATATAAATATATATGTGTTTTTCAGTTTCAGTATGTTTTAAATGTTTACAAGTCTAGAGGATTGTGATTATTATTGTTATTAATGTTTAGAAATAATTCAAGAGTTTTCTTTGAACCATTATTGTTAAATCAAAACCAAATATACAATTTCGTACATTTAGATTATACATGGGTAATTAATTACACTATGTTTTACGATTTTAAAATATGATTTCCAAACCATAAACAATGTGTCAGATGCGAACTATGATTTGGGTTTAAATGAAATTATGTTTATAGAACAAAACCTTAATTATTATATATTTATACAGTTACATATATAATAAACCTTATATGGATTTAGTATCAATCAATTAATTTATTAATAGTTTGAAATATTCATATCATAAGGAATATAATGGACCTTTTTTAAATTGTGTAAAAACTCATATACACTTTGTGTATATTTGTTTATGTGTATATGTATTTATAAGTTTAATTTCCAAAAACCCTAATTTTTTTGTATATGTAACTACATATGGTCATATATGTTTTCACATGCAGTTGAATATGATTTTCAAGACCTGAATTCTAACCCTTAAATAATATTTTAGATTCAAATTGGGCTTTTGGTTTAAGTGTAATTATGTAATGGTTTTAAAACCACAGTTTTTATATGTTTATGTGTTTATGGTTTCATATACAATGAACCCTATTTTCAAATACAATTATCAGGATTTAATTGATGTTCTATCACATTTATGGCCTTAGTGTTTGACTAAGCCTATATGTATTTTATATATGATCATACACTAAAGATCATGTTTCATTAAGTAGTCATACTTTCATATACCCTCGATGTAATTTATATTTTTAAAAGAATGTGTTGCGGCCTATTTTAAATTAAATGACCAAGAATTCATGGGTTTATGCTATCAAGTAGTATCCATTTATTATTTGATGTTAAAACTACTGTAGTGTTTATTAGTGGTTAATCTGGTAATGTTTAAATTGAAAGTTCAAAGTTATGTTTATCACAATAATTAATGTCAAGTATTTTCTTCAACTATTTCATTTACATGTATTGGAATTTTAAATATTTATCATTTTACACCACTTGTGAAAAACCTTACCATTTTATGTGCATTAGTAATTATCTTCTGTACATCGATTTTTTTCTAAACCATTCCTGCTTCTGAACAATTATTCCATATTTGCAATGTTATCTGTCATTTCATGTATTTTTAGACCAATTTAATAATGGATTCCTTTTCCATAGTATTGATCATCATGTATGAATATGACATACCATGATATTGAACTATAACTAAATTACTGAAAGTGGTATGGGACACCTTGGGTAGTGAGAAATAAAATTTAATTATTCAAGGTGGAATGAGACACTTCAAATAATGTGAATTATGAAACCATGTAATAGTTTTACTGGGAATGATAAGTAATAAATAAATCAAAGTGGTATTCACACATTGATTTATAGATATGAGGAATGCACTGAACCAAGTATGTTCTGTTGTGGGGACAGGTAAAATTAAGCCCTCCGGGTTGGGATCCAGTTACAGCAGACCCTCCGGGTTGGTGTCCGGTTATAGAGGCACTCTGGGTTGGTGCCCAGTTATTAGAGGCACTATGGGTTGGAGTCCGGTTATAGAGGCTCTACAGGTTGGGGTTCAGTTACAGTTATCCCCCTAGGTCTTGGCACAAGGCCTTGACACGGTCCAACATATGCAATTCCCTCATAATGACTATGTAATTTAGTTAACCAAAAAATATTCGATTAGTAGAATATTGACTAAAGAGATTATGGATTATGGCCGAGGCCTTTATCAAAACTTGTCTTGGCTGAGGCCTCGACAATATTTTTCAGAATGTTTTCCATTATAATCTCTCTTTATGTATATGTTGATTAAGAGCCATTATTTAAGAATATCAGAAAAGAGAATGTTTATGACATAACATATGTATAACACTCAGTGATTTCAGTATTTGATGTATGAAAATGATGTACTTACCTTTATGCACAACTCTGATCATTCATTACTCTTAACTGTTTAATTTTTGCTACATACTCGTATTTCATTCATGTTTGGAATTCGATTTATTCAGCATGCCTATAATTGAACCATGTGTCCAAGTAATTTCAACAGCATGTTTTGATCAAACACTTTTGTGATGTGTATTAGTGATTATTTTGTCATATTATTTTATGGGCTTTTATAGACTGTTTTCAAAAAGTTATTTTTGTTATAGCTTAATATTTATTTTTAACCCCTTAATGGGAATAATTTTGATCACCCTATGTTTTAAATGAATATTTTTCTGGTATCATTCATGTTTTCAATGATTTTTTAGAATGCAGTTGGTTTTCCAATACCCGGACCTCACGATCCTCTATAGGATGGGAAATGATGTGATTTTGTAAATGAATGTAATGAAAAAATTATGGCACATCATGTCTCATGGGCATCAGCTCCATGTATTCTTGTATTTGGTCCTTATAGTTGGTATCAGAGGAATGGTTTAGGAAACCATAGAAAATTAGAACAAAACAAAACTTAAATCATGTATTACAATGTAGGATTTGTTGTTTTCTATTTTCAGATGGCAGAAAAAAGATCACTAACATGTAGTTTGTCCCATCCGAATTAAATCCTTGAGACTATAATTGTTAAGTCGTGTATGGATGACTATGAACCCTTTGGGAACCTCTGACTATCCTACAAGCTCCTTTACCAAGTGTCGAACAACTCAAATATTATTTGACTTTTCCAAGGAACCATCCATGTTTACTATCGCATATCTTTTTCACAACATGAATACAATACGTGTATGGGGAAATACTATAAGGTACATTTCCTATGGTTTATGCTATCTACAAACTATCTGGCTATATGGGTTTTCCATAATACTGCAGAGGAGTGAAATCTATGCACAACCTATCTTTTTCAAGTCTTGAGTTTCAGTCTATACTGGAGACTCTTTGACATCAGACCCCACTACTTTGAGGTAGTACGATGAATCTGTAGGGACCATGTTCATTTGCATATCACTGAACATTCCATCGCTCATTCCTCTATCTGGAAGCCCAACTATTCTATGCTGGATTTTTACTCCACTTGCCCTAGGTGTATCTGGGCAAGAGAGATCGGGAAACTGGTAACCACCCTGGGAATAAAGTTAACGACATCAGCGAACTAGTCACAGTGGTGGGCTCTGTAAAGGTACAACGTAGCATCCTTCTGTTATTTCCCTGTTAGTTATTAGTTTATAGAGTGTTTTGTGAAGGGACATCACTAAGGGTCTTAGGGAGGCTATGTCAACAAGTTACTAAGAGTACACCAATCAAATCACGAGGACAAATTCTCTTAAAAGGGTGATATTGTAATGCCCCGAGTCTCAGTAGAATGAATAATTTTAAATTATTATAATTTAAGAAAATAATGCTATTAATAAATTAATAAAACAAATTATTTTCAAAATGACAATTTAAGGTATACTTTGATTTATTAAAAATGTAATGATTTAAGTACTCAACGAAGTGTTAAAATTAATTAAATATATTTAGTAACAATAATAAGCGATGTATTTTATTTTTGTATGTAATTTTTTTAAAAAATATAAACTCATTTTAATTAGGAATATAATGATATTAAACAAAATATTTGTTTTGAATTATTACTATTATAATTTTATAAATTCTGATTTGATTAATTTGTTAGAAAATTATTAATAATATGTATTTTGTTTAATAAAAAATTATTTCTATTTAATTTAACCATTTTTTATAAAAAAGTTTATTATTTGTTTTTTTTAATTTTATTATGTTAAACTAATATGACATATTTATGTTTTATTAAAATAAATAAATAAAAATTAAAATATTGTTATTAATTTTGAAACTCCATATATATTGATATATGTTTATAAATAAACATAATATTAATAAACACATTTTTATTGGTTTCAAAAATAATTTGAATATTATTTAATGAAAATTAAATTAATATTTATAATATGAATTAAAAATATATATATTATTTATAAATTTATATACTTTTATATAATTGGTTTCATTTTTATTTATATTAGGATTTATATATATTTGTTTATAAATTTAATATTATTATCTTTACTTTTTAAAAGTAGTGATTATTATAATCCATTACTTTTAGACGTATTATTAAGATAAGATTAACTTTTGACTAAAAATATAATTAATAAAGGATAAATAATAAAATATATAATAATAATAATATGATAATATAAAATAATGGAAAGAAACCATGAGTGGGCAGAGGTTTCACGGGTGAGTGAGTGAATGGGTTTAAAATAATATAGTAAAATACTAATGTTATAAAAACAATTATAATAAATGAATAATGAAATAACACGTAAACAGAAGGAAGTGTAATCGTCTTCCTCCTCAGGCTGCAAACCATGGTCGACGCCTGCCCTCCCCGACCTCTTTCATCCTCTCCCCAGCACGCTAACCAGTGAGCACCTACCACACTGTCACCTCACTGCCATCCTCCCAGGCACCCCAGCATGAGCACCACCATGTTGTCCCATGCCAACGACCCACATTAGCACCCACCGTCGACCTTTTCTCTGCTCCTCTACATCCCATGCTCACCCATCACCTTCTAGGTGTCCCTTTTTCCGCACCTTTCCCCGAGCCTACCCCTAAGAATTCCTTATAACATATCCACCTGAGATCCTTCTCGGGTAAGATTGTATAATATATATATATATATATTTATTTATTTATTTGAATAATTGTTTTTAGCCAACTAAAATATTTTTTTGCGCACGCTCTAGTCCAGTCTTGGGGTCGTCATGTTTTTTGAGATGTGGTATGTTAAGTACAATCTTGGTGTATTTAAACATCCACCTCACATATAAATCCTACGGTTTTCACCATCTTCTCTTCCTCAAACTTTAGCGACATCCAGCATGATTCTCTTGGTCCTAGCCACTCACAGAAGTCAGGTACGGGCTTAGTTTTCATTAGTTTCTAATTTACAAAACCCCTGTATATATATATATTCTATATAAATGATTATATATATATATGTATATGCACTCTATCCTATTTTAAAGCTTTCAATAAGACTTTTGATGTTTTTGTAATTTTTGAAAGAGATTATCATGTTATGTTTTTAGATTACAAAACGCATTTTATAAATTTATATGTATATATGGTTTACATATATAAATATATATATGTATTTCAGTTTCAGCTTGTTTTAAACGTTTACAAGTCTTGAATATTGTGATTATTATTGTTATTAAGGTTTAGAAATAATGCAAGAGATTTCTTTGAACAGTTCTTATTAAATCAAAACCAAATTACCCTTTCGTACATTCTGATTATACATGAGTAATTAATTAAAATATGTTTTACTATTTTTAAATATGATTTCCAAACCTTAAAAAAACATGTTAGATGCGAACTATGTTTTGGGATTAAATGATATTATGTTTATAGAACAAAACATTAATTTTTATATATTTATACGGTTACATATATAATAAGCCTTATATGGATTTTGTTTCAATCAATAATTGATTAATGGTTGGAAATATTCAGATCATAAGGAATTTAATGGACCCTGTTTAAATTTTGTAAAAACCCAGATATACACTTTGTGTATATATGGTTATGTGTATATGTATTTATAATTTTAATTTCCAAAACTCCTAATTTTTTTGTACATGTTAGTACATCCTGTCATATATGTTTTCAAATGAAATTGATTATGATTTTCAAGAGATGAATTATAACCCTTAAATAATATTTTAGATACAAATTAGGCTTTTTGTTTATGTGTAATTATGTTATGGTTTTAAAACCATAGTTTTTATATGTTTATGTGTTTATGGTTTCATATACAATAAACCCTATTCTCCAAGACAATTCTCATGATTTAATTAATGTTTTAACACATGTATTGTTTTAGTTTTTGCCAAAGCCAATATGTATTTTATATATGAGCATACATTAAAGATCTCATTTCATTAAGTAGTCATACTCTCATATACCCTTGATGAAATTTATGTTTTTAAAAGAATGTTCTTCAGCCTATTTAAAGATAATGGACCAAAAATTCAAGTGTTTATGCTATCATGTAGTATCCATTTATTATTTGATGTTAAACCTACTGCAGTGTTTATTAGTGGTTAATCTGGATATGGTTAAATTTCATGTTCAAAGTCACATTTATCACAATAATTAATGTAATGTATTTTCTTTATGAGTTTCAATTACAAGTATTGGAATTTTAAAGATTTATAATTTAACACCTCTTGTGGAAAGCCTTAACATTTTATGTGCTTTAGAAATTATCCTGTGTACATAGATTGTTTACTAATCCATGCCTGCTTTTGAACAATTATTCTATATTTGCAAAGTTATCTATCGTGTCATGTTTTTGTATACCAATTGTATAATGGTTTATTTGTCCATTGTATTGATAATCATGCATCCATATGACATACCATGATAATAAACTAAGAACTAAATTATCCAAATTGGTATGGGACACCTTGGGTAGTGAGAAATAAAATTTAATTATTCAAGGTGGTTGGGACACTTTGAATAATTTGAATTATGAAACCAAGTAATAGGTGTACTGGGAATGATAATTAATTATTAAATAAAAGTGGTATCCACACATTGCTTTAGAGATATGAGGAATTCATTGGACCTGGTATGTTCCGGGGTGGGGACCGGTAAATGTAAGCCCTCCGGGTTGGGGTCCGGTTACATCAGACCCTCTGGGTTGGTGTCTGGTAACAGAGGCACTCCGGGTAAGTGTCTGGTTGTTAGAGGTACTCTGGGTCGGAGTTCGGTTACAGAGGCTCGCCGGGATGGGGTTTGGTTATAGTTATCTACCGAGGACTTGTAACAAGGCCTTCAAACGATCCAGCATATTCACTTCCCTCATTATGACTATGTAATTTAATTAACTATAAAATATTCGATTAGTATAATATTGATAAAAGAGCATATAGATTATGGTCGAGGCCTTAATCACTAGATGTCTTGGCTGGGGCCTCACCAATATGATTCAGAATGTTCTTCATTATAATCACTCTTTATGTTTACGTTGATTAAGATCCATTATTTAAGAGTATCAGAAAAGCAAATGTTTATAGCAGGACATATGTATAGCATATAGTGATTTTGGTATTTGATGTATGAAAATGAAGTAATTACCATTATGTGAAACTTTGATCATTCATTACTATTAATTGTTTAATTTGTGGTACATAATCATATGTCATTCTTGTTTGGAATTTCATTTATTCAGCATGCCTATAATTGACCAATGTTTCATTGTAATTCCAACAACATGTTTTCATCGAATACTTTAATGATGTGTACTAGTGTTTATTTTGACAGAGTATTTTATGGGTTTTTAAATAATGTTTTCAAAAACATATTTTGGGTAAAACCTAATTTTTTTAAACCCCTTACTGGGCATACTTTTTCTCACCCTACTTTTTAATTGAAAATTTTTCTGGTATCAGTCATGTTTTCAATGATGTTTCAGAATGCAGCTGGTTTTCCAAAACTAGAATGTCACGATCCTCTGTAGGATGGGACATGATGTGATTTTGTAAAAGAATGTAATGTAAAAATTATGGCACATCATGTCTCATAGGCACCGGCTCCAGGAACTCTTGGGCTGGGACCTTACATTCAATGATTGAATCCTATTGAAAAAATTCATTTCTTTAGCATATTCTGTAATTTAACGGATTTTAAAATTCAATAAAAATTTTAGTATTTAAGAAAAATATCAAAATAATCACTCAAACAATTTTTTGCAAGTACAATTAAAAAAAGAAACCACATTTAAGAAAATAATTTTTTAAATATGAGTAAATTTTTTTAAAATAAAATCATAATTAATATGAAAAATTCGAATTTTAACATCAAAACTGGTTTTCTAACACATTGAAAAAATAATTAAGGACTCATATAATATAATCCTAATACATCAAAATACATGTTTATGAAAAAATTTTATGAAATAAACTTTTCTTTTATATTTCTTATATAATAATTAAATATTCATGACTTACAAAAACAACTATAATAAAATTATATCACATTTTCAATTTTAGGATAGATAAATTTTATTTATGCTGTCATTGGTAAAGTTACTATTTATTTGGATGATTTACTAATCCTGAGGGTTATATAACTGTTCTCCAAAAAATAATGTTCATCATATCAGACACCAAACCTCTTACTGATTGCAATCTTGTATGACAGCTTTTTTAAATTCAAGTCACAGTAGTTGAAAAATTATATATGAAAGTCACATATAATATTGTAGTTCATTTAAGAATGACATGTCATTGTGTGACCTAAAATGAATTTATGAGTTTATAATATATGATATTATTATAAGAATATATAAGTTTAATTCATATATTTGGTGTCACTATATTCTTCCCCATTCTGAAATTTCCCTATCAAATTTTAGTTTTATATAAATAGGTGAGGGAACTACTCATTTATCTCATCCTCTGGTTCTTAGTATTCTTATTCATATTTATGGTTCCTTCACAGCCCTTTGACATGGTGGTTTTTCCTGTAGCATTGAACCCTATCTCTCCAATCCAAAATCATTAATGGATTCTCCTCATAATACTGATCATCTTCCACTTGTGCCACCTCTTAATTCAGTACATGTGGGGGATCTGACATGTACATCGTCAATATTGGTAGATGACACACATCCTAAACGTGATCCATATTCAGTGGTAGTGAAATTTGATGGGAAACATATCCTATGAGTTCAAGGATTTTAGAGGGGCTAATGTACCTTGGTATGAGCTTCCCTTTCTTTCCAAACCGCATGACTCTCTTCCATGGTGACTTTCAAAGGGAGAATTTATCACCGATATCAAACTCCAAATCCCTTTAATTTTTATAAACATATATCTTTTTCTTAATCTGAGTAGCTTTGATATGTAGTTTTATGGATTGAACATTCTCGATCATCTCTTGTACAAGATTAGGTCCATGTATATTTCTTTCTCTAACCTCATCACAATTAGTTTGAGTTCCACATATATTTCTATAATTATCATTATATGAAGCAATATGTGTACTCTATTGGATTCTATTGTTGTATGAGAACTGAACCAACGGGAGATTCTGATCCCATCAACCTTTGAATTATAATGAAAATTCTCTTAACATATCTTCGTGTGTCGGAATAGTCATTTCGGATTGGCCATCAGCATTGTGTTGTTAGGTCATGCTAAAATATAATTTAGAACTCAATGTATGATGAGGATTCCTCCAAAATTTAGATGTGAACTTTGGATAATGATTAGAGAAAATCTAATGTAGAACCCCATAAAATTTAACCACTTCCTTCACATATATCATTGTATCTTGTTCAAGCAAGAGAGTTTCTAGAATAAGGATAATGTGTGATATCTTGGTGAGTCATTGAACCACAACCCAAAGGAAATATTTCCTTTGGCTGTTTTCGGGAGACACATGAAAACGTACTTACTGACATTCTCCAATTTCCATATGGGTATAATAAGGGGTTTCATTTTCCCTTTGGACATCTGTTACATGTCCTTAACTTGATGACATGTCATCCACCTTGAGATATACTATGAAATCACATTCTTCTTGATGTCCCACCAGTTGTCTTCTCAGATATCACAATACATCATGGTGATACCAGGATGGATAGAGAATGGTGAGCTATCTTCATTATCAAATAGTTCCTTCTTTATCCATGATGATCAAGAAACATAAAGCCATTTTCCAAACCAAAAAACACTATAATCGTCGATATGGAACTCATGATGTCTCCCTTCATGTAATGGACTGACCTTGTTTTCTAACAACAGATCATACCTTTGTGCCTCCTTAATATTCTCTTGGATTGATGGCTGGTAAATACATTGTGAATAGGGGATGTATTACCTACTATTATGATTTCTAAATCCTTACTCAATATATCCATAAAGATAGGGTGTTTCTCAATCCTCAACATGGATAGATTACTAGGTTCTTTTCTGCTAAGAGCATCAAATAACTTATTCTCCTTGCCAAGAATATAGTGAATAGATAAATAAAATTCTTTGATTTTCTCTAACCATCGAATTTGTCACATTTTTATCTCCTTTTGTGTTAATATATACTTTAGGATCTTATGATCAGTATATATATCACACTTTTCACCAATGAGGTAGTGCGACAAGATTTTAAAAGAAAAACCTCAACATCTAGCTCTATATCATGAATTTGGTAGTTTTGCTCAAGGATCATCAACTGTTGTGAAGCATAGTCTTTCACATTATAATTTTTCATGAGTACACAACCCAAGACATTAATTTAATAATAAATTGTTATCACATAATTTTCTACCCTTTTCAGTAATGCGAGAACATGTGTAGTCATCAACCCTCTATTATACTCCCTGAAGCATTCCTCACATTCTTCCATCTAGACATACATTACCCCATTCCTTGTTAACATAGATAATGGTATTGACAATCATGAAATTTTTTTCAATAAATGTTTTTAGTAACAAACTAATCAATGCAAACTATGTATTTATTTGACACCAGAGGGACTGGGTCATTCCTCAATCGTATTTTTTTTGAAAGCTTCATTGAAATTTCCTCACTTGTGATCACCAATCCCAATAGCATGACTTGATTCATCCAAAAGTTTCACTTTTTAAATGTTGAATACAACTTATCCTTTATAAATGTCTCAAACACATTCCCTAGATGATTTTCATGTTCCTACTTGAGCTTTTTTTATGCGAATATCATCGATAAGACTACCCCATAATTTTTAGTTAATGTAAAATCACTTTATTAATCAAATCCATGAATATTTAAATGAATTAGTGTGTCCAGAAGGCATCACTAGAAAATCATAGTAAACATACCATGTAAGGAAGGAAGTAGTATGAATATCATATTTCTTCAACTTTTTCTGATGATATACTGAATGAAGATCCGCCTTTGAGATGAATTGATCTCATCGTAACTGATTGAATAAGTCATCAATCATTGGGAGGGGATACTTGTTCTTTGTGGTGATGTTGTTTTGTTATAAATAATCTATATACAACTGCATTGAAAAATCATTATTATTCCAAAATATCACCGGTGCACCCCAAGAACATGTAGTTGGGTCTATGAACCTTTTGTCCAAATATCCTTGTAATTGCTTCTTTAACTCATCCAGTTCAACAGGAGACATCCAACAATAACACAATGAGACATGAGAATCTCTGAGTATGAGTTCTATTATAAACTATACATCATGATCCCGCGGAAGTCCTAGTAACTCTTCGGGAAACACATCACTGTATTCCCTCACAATAAGAAGTCCCCTTAGGTGGATAACATCCACTGTCTCAACCATTTGAGTGAGGTATGCCTCTTCATAGGGAGTCAAGACCCCCAACATTGTTTTAGTTTGTTAAATTAGATTCATTATCTTCCTTTCATTTGTAGTGGATCATGGGATGATTTACAATAATAATAGATATTTCATTATCCTAAAATTTTATATGTGGTCTATATAAATATATCCAATCCATCCCAATTATATTGTCCAATTCTGCCAAGGAAGTATCACGAGATTCACTGGAAGAATCATCCCACATATTCCAACTTGAGAAGAGTCCATCACTTGGGTGGTAATGACTTCACCACTAGGTAATTTTAAAGATATTTTTACTTCATGTTCTTGGGGATTTTATTCAATAGTTCAAGAAATCATGTTATATGTAAATGAATGGTTATAACTAGAATCAAATAATACTTTTTCCATTCTGGAGTAAATAGGATGTGTAACATGTGAAACATTATTTTCTTGCTCCTCTTCCATGGTAGTGATCACCTAAGCCTTCACTTATTATATTGGATAAGATGGTTACTGACACTAATTATCCTCAATGACTTGAGTATTAGTGCATTGGCTAATATAGTTCCCATTCTCCCTACAATTGTATCATTGGACCATGGGTGGTTCTCTCCTTTACAACATAACATTCTCCAGCCTTATCATATAATTTACACTCTCTAGGGCATGGTGGACTTCTCTCCCACAGTAGTATAATTTTCACATCATATTACTGTAGTTCCCATGATTATTCGTCCAACATTTTTTACAAGTGTGTGGTTGAGTTTTCATTATACAATTCTCATTAGATCATTTGGCATGAAACTCCATCATTTCTTTATAATCACTATAGCCAATGGTCCATTTTCCATACTCTATCTCCACATTGAGAGATGATCTAATGACTTCTTCATAACTACCAATGTAACAGCCCAAGATTTTATAAAAAAATATTGTTTTTAATTTTATTAATGTCTTGTGTTGTACGCTACACCAAAAGGAGCTTGTACAACACGCATCCTTGACTTTCCTTGCATTACACGCAATCGCGACCTTCCTCGATAGCGTGTGTAATACGCAATACCGAGTTTCACTAAACAACGATGTGCTATTAAAATATTATTAAAACTAGCGGTTATGAATAGTAATAACCACTTTTTAAAATTCTGTAAATCTTATTTTTCAAAATGAACTTCATTCTTGGATTCGGAGTATCGAATTTAGCCTAAGGTGAAATTTTGGTACTTTTCGGGTAACTTTCATATTCTGATGAATAGTGAAAATTACTAAATTATAATTAAAAACAACTTTTTAATCGAAATAATTAATAGTGATAAATCATTAATTTGAGTGGTTTTAAAGTATATTTAGAATATATTTTTACAATTTAATACAATGTTGGTCATTGGTTGTAATTTCACATTTAAACCAGACATAATCAAGTGTCAATCTTTTGATAGATATTGTTTCTTAAAAACACGCTATTTGTTTTAACAGCGGGATTTAATTATAAAATTAATTAATGCAACTTCTATGTTATGAATTTGGTAAAATAGACTTCATTTTTGAATTCGGAATATGAAATATAGCTTAGGATGAAATTTTGGCATTGTTCTGAAAAACATCAATTTTTGATGAATAGTGAAACTACTAAGTGGTAGTTAAAAAACTGAATTTTTCATAAAACTTAATTTTACTGCTTCTGTGAAGGGAATTTCAAAAATCCGAGAGACACGGTTAATATCAAAGACTAAAATGTGGTTCAATGAGATGAAAATAATTTTTTGGTGAATAGTAACTTTTTACTTTTTTTACCGCGGTTAATAGTAAATAGGGTAACTAAGGGTAAATATGATATTACTATTACCCTAACACATGTCCTAATTCTATTGGACAAGTGTAATTCGACCAAAAACAAACTTAGGAATAAAATATGACCATTTAGGCCCACTTGGATTAGATTAGGACATTTATTATTAATTTATTTAAAGAAAGGTTAAAATAGTTAAAATCAAAGTTTAATAAGTAAATAATTTTTAATATGGGGTTATACATAAGATAAATTCGACTATAAATATTCATTAGAAAGCTAAAAAGATTTCCTACATAATGGTATTTTATTTGTAAATTTTAGACATCAAATAATTTAATTATTTTATGACACAAAGATGATGCAGTAATTATCTTATTTATGAAATATTGACAAAATTGATGTTATAAACACCAAAATAAATGTAATTTGAGAATTTTTATGAATTCCACTAATTTTATAGGTTACTATGATATATTAATGTTGATTTAATCAACTTGTTTCGAACATTTAATTCTGTTATGACTTTCACAAAAATCATATATCAAATAGTGTCAAAATTGACACAAAATAGTTTTTAAATCAAATATTATATTATTAATTGTTATTTTATTCCTAAAAATCTAAGGTTCGGCCAAATGACTTAGATAAGGATATATATATTAATAATAAACAATTTGGGGTTCGTTTGGCATGTTATAGTAAGTGTATTAACCATATAGTGAAAGAAAACAAAAAGACACGGTAAAAGTCAAATTATTTAACATAGAGTTAAATCTAATTGATAAGGTTAAAATAATACCCTAAACTTGTCTAAATCCTATTGGTTGATAGGATTTCGACCCATCCCCGCTTTAGCTTCGAAATAAGACCCTTTGGAACCATTATAAACCGATTTTGACTTTAATATAAAATAATATTTTGAGATATTCCTAAGGTGCCCCTCTCCTCCCCTATAAAAGGACACCTCCTCCCCCTCCTCCTCACACCAATTTGAGCACTCAAGCTCGGCCAACCCCTGCCAATTTCTCCTCTCCACTTCCCTAGCAACATCC
Organism: Viscum album; assembly: GCA_963277665.1. Classification (NCBI taxonomy): domain Eukaryota; kingdom Viridiplantae; phylum Streptophyta; class Magnoliopsida; order Santalales; family Viscaceae; genus Viscum; species Viscum album. The sequence continues at coordinate 1,456,493,361 of OY728120.1, forward strand.
TAGAGGTTCTGGTCTTCCTCAAAGACCAATTTTAGTGCCCTAAGAGGAGGTCTCAAAGAGGCACTTCAAAGAAGAGGTAATTACCGTTACCAATTCTTTCATCTTTATTTCTTCTTCCACTTCTTCTTCTTAGGTTGTTTCATTATGAAGTAATAACATCAGTATCACTCATATACTGATATGTTATTATAAGTATGAAACAACCCTATTTCACCATCTATCCATCCTACGGAAAAAGAAATCACCGCGCGTGCGTACGTACGGAATACCGTCTCCACGCCGTGGTGTAATCTATTTTCCACCACCACCTTACATGGATGGGTATAATGGTGTAAAGAATAACTATACATATTTATTACAACATTATATTGATTCTGATATATTTTATAATCCACTCCAATTCAATTCAATATTTATAGAAATGATATCATCGCTCGTGCGTACGTACGGACTACCGTCTCCACGACGCGATGAGATTCATTCTCCATGTTAACCATTTAAGAATGATTATAATGTATATATAAGAAATAATAATGAAATATATGACATTATAAAGCTACTGGATTTATGTATATATATACATATGTATGTCATCTACTTACTTCCATTTCAAGACAATAAGGAAAGAAAAACAGCGTTCATGCGTACGTACGGACTACCGTCTCCATGAACGGTGTTTTTCATTTTATTTATCTACCTGTTATATATATATATATACTGAATATATATGATATATAAATCATATTTTATATTCTGGAAGTGAGTAAATCATGATATAAGTAATAATGATGTCAAGAACAACAAGTCAAAACACCTACGATAAATGAAACGATTTTACCCAAAACGCTTCTTTAACATGGAATTTACAAAAGAACGGGTAATATAATGTCATAAGTGAACCATATATGATATCATAACAATAAATATGATTCTGTAATAAGTCAATAACATGATTTAAATCATTATACAGGAGCTTCGTACACGAACAAAGCAAATCGGACCTAAGGTAAGGGAAATATCACAATCTCATTTTTTTCCGAGATTGTTTATTCGTAAGTATTTACTGGGGTGTATTTTATCATCCACATCCATGTTTACTCAATATATAATATTATTTCCATCCACCTAAAATTGTTTAAATCCAATTTTACCCTTCAGTGAGTTTTTAGTAAAAGATATGAAAGGAAACTTTTGTCGTTTTTCATACGAGGTAATTTTTGACTTTTCCGACAAAAGTACGAGAAGAATGTTTTTTTTAACTTAAACGGCACGAACGGATTTTTACGGTTTTATAAAGCCTTATTTTTATGAAGATTCCTCCAAAAGATTTCATGACTATTTTCAATAAAATATCTTTCTTTTAAAAATTTCATGATGTTTTGTGAAAAGAAATTGATTTTGAAGAAGAAAGGATATTTTCCTCAAGAATTCAATTCAAGTGTTTTATCAAAATTATTTTCCATCTAAGATAATAAAGGTTCTGTTTCTATCCATATTTTTACATTGATTTGACTATGTTGTGATGGAATTATGTTTATGAATTCCTTTATCTTATATGAATGGTTTTATGATGTCATGTTGTTTAAGAATCCCATTTTTATTACATGGGTTATGCAATGATGTATGATTTATGATTCTGTGGAACACATAAGAAAGGATTCATTAAGAGATGGGTGTGACCTATATCTCCCTCCAATGCATTGGGTAACGATTTTATATCTCATGAGATAGACATGGCTGGAATGGTAGGTTATACTGGTTCAGTGAAACAGGACTGAAACGAGGATTACTCGATTCAGAAAGGGACTTTGTCCACTAAGATAGTCTTGGCAATGAGTCTTGACTAACAAGAAATGATTCTCTATGATTATGTGTGTATGCCACAATGAGTAATGTTTTAAGTTATGATTTCATTTCACTACTATGATTTATCCCATGTTATGAAATTATGCTCTCTTTTGCAGGTTAAGATTTCCAAAAATGTTATGTTCTTATGAAAATTATGTGATTGATATTTCTTTTGTTTACCCTTACTGAGCATTTGAGCTCACCCTTTTATGTTTTCTTTTCCCCAGGATATAAAGAAAGGTTTTAGGTAAAAAAAGGAAGATCTTTTTGGGAGATTTTGAAGATCTTTCACCAGGATTAGAAGATTACGTTCCGAGTTTCCAAAGACACTAAACTATTACGGTCCTTGTGTGTGTATTTTTGTTATGTATTAAGTATTCCGCAAAAGTAATGTAATGTTCATGTACGTTAGGCTTCGGGTCTCTAAAGTTGGTATCAGAGGCAAAGGAGGTAGGAATGTATCCGATCCTTGGGAACTCTCACATGTGAGCGTTGGACGAAGCATGGCTCTCCGCCCAAGGGCTTCATGAGGAAATGGCTGCCACTGGGGATGGTGGTGTGTCCCGCCCAGGGGGTGTAGCCGCCCATGGAGTGCCCTGATAGGTATCAACTATAGTCCACTGGAAGTAATTCCAGACCGCTACAGTTGGTATCAGAGGAAAGGTTTAGTCAACCTTTGGAAACTAGGACGCGAAAACGTTAGTAAGATCCCTAGAGATATTTCTATGGTATGTCTAGGGATGCCCCTAAGGATAAGTATACATATAGGATATAGTTCTAGAACTATGGTAACGATATTAGATTAAACCAAAGATGATAGATATTTAAGTTACTCCCCCTTTATTACGATTTTTGCATCTAACACTATTCTGTTTGGGTTTTAGAAAATGGCTGGAAACAAGATGATTCACAATAATGGAGGATATGATGGACAATGGAATGATATTCTTCATGAGCAACCAAATGAAATGGGATTTGGATGTCCAAACATCATTATTATGCCGAATCAGCAATCTCACAACATGATCAATAAAGTAAAATTTGGTAAGTTTCCTGACTCGACTAATAAGAGAAAGATGGAGTTTCATGATGATCATAGAGGAAAGAAAGTTCAATTTCCCCTATGTAAATCATGTGGGAAGAGGCATCAAGGAGAATGTTTCAAGGGAACTGGAAGATGCTTTGGGTGTGGAAAAGAAGGACACAAAGCAAGTAAGTGCAAAGGAAAAGGGTCGGTTAACACCATGAATGAGGATAATGGTATTGCTACGACATCAAAAATGGTTCAGTGTTTTAAATGTGGAATGTATGGCCATTATGCAAACAAATACCCTAAGGAAAAGACTCATGAAGAGAATCAGTATGGTCATATGGGTAGTATTTATGTGGATGATGATGAAGAGACTACAAATGATATGTGAGATGAAAGAATTTTTGAAGCTCGGTCAATGGTTTAAGAATGTAGTGGAATGATTACATGTTTATCATGTGTAATGTTGTATAAGAAATCTCATGGTACTATGGAATAAAGAGACGTATAAGGATTGTTACACTGTTGTCTTTCCTTGAGTTATGAAAGTGTATGATTAATGGTACCACTATCCATGAATGGTTATTCAGATATTTTTAGAATTTAGATGATATGCGCACAATGAAGGAATAATAAGATAATGGGGTGTTTGATTATATTCATGAGCTCATGATTGATATAAGGACTAAGTGATATCATGGTTTGAGTATGTAGAATTTTGAGGATTTTGGTATGTGGAAAGTGTTAACATTTAACTGCATTCATGTTTTCAATAAGGTTCAATGGGTATTCAATGGAATACATGATTAAGGCCTTTGAATGATTAGAATATATCTTATGATATATGGGGATCAACGATGGTATTAAATCTCTGGAAATCATTTTCACTATGTTATGAGAGTGGACTGCAGTATTATGGATAAGCCTAAAGATTGGAATGGATTATGTTGGACACAAGTTAGTATTGTTTAAGGATAGATGTTTTCTCGATATTATTGATTGGATGTTATAGTAATATAGTTTTAGAAAAAGGACAACCTGCAGGACGGGCGACAACCCATCGCGTCGGACAAGGCTGTGGGAATCGAATCCACAACCGAAGTGCGACTGGCCTTTATCGCCTACCACTGGCCTACAAGAAGTCCCTGTTTAGTAGAAACTAGTTTTATTATATTAAGCGGTATGATATATGAAGTATAAGTCCATTTTAGGAACTATATATGATTAATCTCACTATAGAATGACTTATGTATATTTAATAACTTTTGCTTACCTTTTGTTTGAGACAGATGGAATGACCCGTCATTCTATCACATGATCTGCTAACACTTCACGAATAACAAATTCAACTTCATTTATTTAAGAGATGAAGTGGAAATTGTTCAAGGCACGAACAACAGTGATATTGTATCAAAATAAAGTAAGTATTTATTCTAATTCAAATTTTCAACTTTAGGGGAAATGATCTTGAAAACCAAAAATGTTGTCCTAGTGATCTTATACCTGATGAATCAGATGGTACCTTATATCATCACAAATCTATGGATTTGTGATTACTGGCTTTTCCATAGCCATGTTCTCTACCACTCTCCATCAGAACATGATGGTTAGATTTCTCATCCATATCCATATTTTCACCTATGTGGAAACCCAATGATTAGTTTATTTGGGTAACCGTTAAGTTTCATACTTTTGTTTTTAAAGATTGGTTTTGATATTCCTTTTTACGATGTGGGTTTCTATTAAAGAAACTTTCGAATAGTAAACCATTTATAACCCCGACGAATTTCGAGGGAGAAATTCATTTTAAGGGGGGTAGAATGTAACAGCCCAGGATTTTATAAAAAAATATTCTTTTTAATTTTATTAATGTCTTGTGTTGTACGCTACACCAAAAGGAGCTTGTACAACACGCATCCTTGACTTTCCTTGCATTACACGCAATCGCGACCTTCCTCGATAGCATGTGTAATACGCAATACCGAGTTTCACTAAACAACGATGTGCTATTAAAATATTATTAAAACTAGCCGTTATGAATAGTAATAACCACTTTTTAAAATTCTGTAAATCTTATTTTTCAAAATGAACTTCATTCTTGGATTCTGAGTATCGAATTTAGCCTAAGGTGAAATTTTGGTACTTTTCGGATAACTTTCATATTCTGATGAATAGTGAAAATTACTAAATTATAATTAAAAACAACTTTTTTAATCGAAATAATTATTAGTGATAAATCATTAATTTGAGTGGTTTTAAAGTATATTTAGAATATATTTTTACAATTTAATACAATGTTGGTCATTGGTTGTAATTTCACATTTAAACCAGACATAATCAAGTGTCAATCTTTTGATAGATATTGTTTCTTAAAAACACGCTATTTGTTTTAACAGCGGGATTTAATTATAAAATTAATTAATGCAACTTCTATGTTATGAATTTGGTAAAATAGACTTCATTTTTGAATTCGGAATATGAAATATAGCTTAGGATGAAATTTTGGCATTGTTCTGAAAAACATCAATTTTTGATGAATAGTGAAACTACTAAGTGGTAGTTAAAAAACTGAATTTTTCATAAAACTTAATTTTACCGCTTCTGTGAATGGAATTTCAAAAATCCGAGAGACACGGTTAATATCAAGGACTAAAATGTGGTTCAATGAGATGAAAATAATTTTTTGGTGAATAGTAACTTTTTACTTTTTTTACCGCGGTTAATAGTAAATAGGGTAACTAAGGGTAAATATGATATTACTATTACCCTAATACATGTACTAATTCTATTGGACAAGTGTAATTCGACCAAAAACAAACATAGGAATAAAATATGACCATTTAGGCCCACTTGGATTAGATTAGGACATTTATTATTAATTTATTTAAAGAAAGGTTAAAATAGTTAAAATCAAAGTTTAATAAGTAAATCATTTTTAATATGGGGTTATACATAAGATAAATTAGACTATAAATATTCATTAGAAAGCTAAAAAGATTTCCTACATAATGGTATTTTATTTGTAAATTTTAGACATCAAATAATTTAATTAATTTATGACACAAAGATGATGCAGTAATTATCTTATTTATGAAATATTGACATAATTGATGTTATAAACACCAAAATAAATGTAATTTGAGAATTTTTATGAATTCCACTAATTTTATAGGTTACTATGATATATTAATGTTGATTTAATAAACTTGGTTCGAACATTTAATTCCGTTATGACTTTCACAAAAATCATATATCAAATAGTGTCAAAATTGACACAAAATAGTTTTTAAATAAAATATTATATTATTAATTGTTATTTTATTCCTAAAAATCTAAGGTTCGGCCAAATGACTTAGATAAGGATATATATATTAATAATAAACAATTTGGGGTTCGTTTGGCATGTTATAGTAAGTGTATTAACCATATAGTGAAAGAAAACAAAAAGACACGGTAAAAGTCAAATTATTTAACATAGAGTTAAATCTAATTGATAAGGTTAAAATAATACCCTAAACTTGTCTAAATCCTATTGGTTGATAGGATTTAGACCCATCCCCACTTTAGCTTCGAAATAAGACCCTTTGGAACCATTATAAACCGATTTTGACTTTAATATAAAATAATATTTTGAGATATTCCTAAGGTGCCCCTCTCCTCCCCTATAAAAGGACACCTCCTCCCCCTCCTCCTCACACCAATTTGAGCACTCAAGCTCGGCCAACCCCTGCCAATTTCTCCTCTCCACTTCCCTAGTAACATCCTAGAGGTTCTGGTCTTCCTCAAAGACCAATTTTAGTGCCCTAAGAGGAGGTCTCAAAGAGGCACTTCAAAGAAGAGGTAATTACCGTTACCAATTCTTTCATCTTTATTTCTTCTTCCACTTCTTCTTCTTAGGTTGTTTCATTATGAAGTAATAACATCAGTATCACTCATATACTGATATGTTATTATAAGTATGAAACAACCCTATTTCACCATCTATCCATCCTACGGAAAAAGAAATCACCGCGCGTGCGTACGTACGGAATACCGTCTCCACGCCGTGGTGTAATCTATTTTCCACCACCACCTTACATGGATGGGTATAATGGTGTAAAGAATAACTATACATAGTTATTACAACATTATATTGATTCTGATATATTTTATAATCCACTCCAATTCAATTCAATATTTATAGAAATGATATCATCGCTCGTGCGTACGTACGGACTACCGTCTCCACGACGCGATGAGATTCATTCTCCATGTTAACCATTTAAGAATGATTATAATGTATATATAAGAAATAATAATGAAATATATGACATTATAAAGCTACTGGATTTATGTATATATATACATATGTATGTCATCTACTTACTTCCATTTCAAGACAATAAGGAAAGAAAAACAGCGTTCATGCGTACGTACGGACTACCGTCTCCATGAACGGTGTTTTTCATTTTATTTATCTACCTGTTATATATATATATATACTGAATATATATGATATATAAATCATATTTTATATTCTGGAAGTGAGTAAATCATGATATAAGTAATAATGATGTCAAGAACAACAAGTCAAAACACCTACGATAAATGAAACGATTTTACCCAAAACGCTTCTTTAACATGGAATTTACAAAAGAACGGGTAATATAATGTCATAAGTGAACCATATATGATATCATAACAATAAATATGATTCTGTAATAAGTCAATAACATGATTTAAAGCATTATACAGGAGCTTCGTACACGAACAAAGCAAATCGGACCTAAGGTAAGGGAAATATCACAATCTCATTTTTATCCGAGATTGTTTATTCGTAAGTATTTACTGGGGTGTATTTTATCATCCACATCCATGTTTACTCAATATGTAATATTATTTCCATCCACCTAAAATTGTTTAAATCCAATTTTACCCTTCAGTGAGTTTTTAGTAAAAGATATGAAAGGAATCTTTTGTCGTTTTTCATACGAGGTAATTTTTGACTTTTCCGACAAAAGTACGAGAAGAATGTTTTTTTAACTTAAATGGCACGAACGGATTTTTACGGTTTTATAAAGCCTTATTTTTATGAAGATTCCTCCAAAATATTTCATGACTATTTTCAATAAAATATCTTTCTTTTAAAAATTTCATGATTTTTTGTGAAAAGAAATTGATTTTGAAGAAGAAAGGATATTTTCCTCAAGAATTCAATTCAAGGGTTTCATCAAAATTATTTTCCATCTAAGATAATAAATGTTCTGTTTCTATCCATATTTTTACATTGATTTGACTATGTTGTGATGGAATTATGTTTATGAATTCCTTTATCTTATATGAATGTTTTTATGATGTCATGTTGTTTAAGAATCCCATTTTTATTACATGGGTTATGCAATGATGTATGATTTATGATTCTGTGGCACACATAAGAAAGGATTCATTAAGAGATGGGTGGGACCTATGTCTCCCTCCAATGCATTGGGTAAAGATTTTATATCTCATGAGATAGACATGGCTGGAATGGTAGGTTATACCGGTTCAGTGAAACAGGACTGAAACGAGGATTACTCGATTCAGAAAGGGACTTTGTCCACTAAGATAGTCTTGGCAATGAGTCTTGACTAACAAGAAATGATTCTCTATGATTATGTGTGTATGCCACAATGAGTAATGTTTTATGTTATGATTTCATTTCACTACTATGATTTATCCCATGTTATGAAATTATGCTCTCTTTTGCAGGTTAGGATTTCCAAAAATGTTATGTTCTTATGAAAATTATGTGATTGATATTTCTTTTGTTTACCCTTACTGAGCATTTGAGCTCACCCTTTTATGTTTTCTTTTCCCCAGGATATAAAGAAAGGTTTTAGGTAAAAAAAAGGAAGATCTTTTTGGGAGATTTTGAAGATCTTTCACCAGGATTAGAAGATTACGTTCCAAGTTTCCAAAGACACTAAACTATTACGGTCCTTGTGTGTGTATTTTTGTTATGTATTAAGTATTCCGCAAAATTAATGTAATGTACACGTACGTCAAGATACGGGTCTCTACAACCAAAGTATCAAATTGATATATCCTTTCAATGTTATGGTTTTAATCTACTAAATAACCTAAAAAAATTTCTATGATTTTGGAAAAAAAACTCCCAAAGAATAAATTGCGTGCCTTGTTAAATTCACGTCATACGTCATGACAGATTCACATTCCTTTTTATTTATCGCTATGAATTATATCTTCATATTTTAATGAATATTTCAAGTGAAATACCTATTAATAACCATTATTGTATTGTCTTCCAACTCCATCTATAAAATTTCCTTCATTGAATTGGAGTTCTTAAAAAAATCCCCCCACTGATTGACCACTTCATCTAGAAAATAATTAGAATGATTCACCATCTACATCTTAGAAATGTGATGCATAGAAAAGATCTTCTCCTTTGAGTTGACAACATTTTATGAATCCAGTGTCTTGAATGATCCACTACAACTCGGCAGTTGATGCCACATAAAACACACGATAGTCGGTTTATCCTTGTTGGGTAAGAGGGGACATCCCACATTTTTTCAGTTATTTTTCATAACTTAAGACAACTGGGTATGAATCACCAAGTAGATTTGAACTCTGCCTCCAAAAGAATTGGGGATTTCATTCATGAAATACCTTTATTTTCCCTCAAAACGGTTATTGTCCTTGTTTCCAATGGTTACCAACATTTCTAAAATTGAAAATGTTTGAACAAAACATAAGTAAACAAGTCATGAATTTATAATTTATTCCTTTTTTAAATTAAGTATAAAGGAATATATTGTGGGACTCCAATGTTTTGAAATGTTATTTGGTGATTACTTTTTATTAGTCTCATACTAAGGGGTTTCAATTCAGATCTCTAATCTTAATTCCCAAATTAACTAAACCTTGACTCTGATACCTACTATAGTTACACTATATTTTTTACATTAATTTTAATAGATTTTAATGATAAAAAACCTAAAAAATTACAACATATGGACCCAAAGGTTTAGCGTCTTGGGAAAACTAGAACCATACATAACTTTTATGACATAAAACATACCCATTTTTTTAATTTATTCTTCACTATCATTGTGTTGGACCTTGAGTTCTCCATAGCATATGTAGTCACCGGAGGAAATACAGAATGAGGGGGGGTGATAAAAGCCATGTAATAAGATAAAAACACGATACAATACAATATGGGGTGAGCATAATCATTATCATCATAACATAGGCATAAGATCATAAACATGATATGAATAATTAAGATAAATTCTTATAAATGGAAAGGCATAAAAATGAAACCTTTTGTCTTAGTAGTTAAATAAAACACAATAGATTCTTCACATTACTAAATTAATTGGATCCTTGAATTATTCCAGGTGCACCCATCACATCATAATAACCACATTGCACTAAATAATTTTGGGTGCACCTGTCACATAATAATGTTAACATTAACTATTATAAAATAGTAAAAGTAAATCAATCATGGTCATCAATAACTCATTTAATAGAATTTGTTTCATTTCATAAATCATAAAATAATAAATATTTTCATCCTAAATGAATGAGGGAATAATATAATTGATACAGGATCCAATAACCTTGAGTGGGAAGTAAAAGGAATGTTTTAAAAGAATAGTTTTTTTGTAAATCATTGCATTTTACATAAAATCTAGTGGAAAACATTATATCCCATAAAATTTATGATTATTATGAATAAATTATTTTTATGTAATAACCATAATGAAAATGTAGTGAAAGAGGAAAAAACCGAAGAAAGAATGTTGAGATCATGAATTCCCCTAACAAAGTGTATATTAATTATTCACATTAATGTCCTATAAAATCATATTAGATCCATTAATTAAGACTTAAAGAATAATTAATAAAATTAATTAATTAATTATGGTTTTATTATGTTATTATATGGTACATTGTATTACCTATACTATTTAAATTCATTGTTCGAGTGTGTCCTTTGTCTTTTCTTCATGAACAGTTCACTTGTACACATGAATGGATTTTTATATAGAACATGGATAAATTTAAAAAAATTCTATTACAATTTATTAATGGTATACCATGCGTTTGAATGACCACATAAAAAATTTTATATATACTACGGGGATGAATAATAATTTTAATATTAATGATGATCTTGTTAGGTTAATTTGGTCGGTTTTTTATCACAATGATCATGTTTTGTTTTTTTAGTATTATGTTTTAAATATGTTTTCAGAACATTAGAGGGGATACAAAATAAATATAAAATTATTTTCTAAACCATTTAATGGATTAATTTATAGGCATGAATGTATTTAATTAAAAATTAAGTTCATCGCCAAAAAATAATGGTAAATTAACACATCATAGTGGGAATTTCATTTTTATAAACAAAGAGAGAGTGGGAGGGGTATAATGAATATTAAACCAATTAAATTATTGAATATCAGTATATAAATATTAATTGAGTTATCATCACAATTGGATAAAGTTAATATGAGTATAATATGACAACATAAAACGAAATATTAAAGGAATTTAAATGAATAGAGAGAGAGAAATTATATCATTATTTTTCCCCTGGAGATCATTTTCAAGGCCCCATGTGATGGTATTTGGATAAGACCAAGAGATATTAAACATGGTTGTTGGGATATGGAATATGTTTTTGCATAAATTTATCAATCCATGAAGCATTATATGTTCGAGGAAATGAGGTTCTCAGGGGCAGTATTCATAGTGGAGGAGAGATGGATTTTCTAAATATTTTATTCATTAGTTTATCACATTCCCTCAATATAATAAATAATGATGATTCCAAGACATAGTATATAAAAAAGGGTATATGAGTTCGAACTAATCACCATTTACATCATCCATTAATAAAGAATTATGAAGAAATATTTTATTTAGCATATTTTTTATATTATCGAATTTCACTATTCACATAAATTAATGTTTTTCAGAATAGTATCAATAAATACACCCTAACCATTCTTTAATATGTAGAATAAATAATTGAAAACAATTTTATGAATATAATATATTAAATTTTATTAATTTAATTTTTTATATAAAATCATAATTTACTTGAAAAATACAAAATAAAAAAAAATACATCTCATACACTTTGAAAGATTAATTAATGTCTCATAAATTTAACATATAACCAATAGACATCAAAATACATTTTTATTAATACATTTTATGATAATAATTTTTTTTTAAATTATTAAAATAATCATTAAATATTAAATAGTTACAAAAATACCGACCCTATAAAATATTTATATCATGTTGTCACATATATGATGGATAAATATTATTTATAATATCATTGGTAATGTTCCAATTTTCATGGATGTTTTAGTATTCATAAATGACGAATTACTATTAACCAAAAAATATGTTTGTCATATCATACTTCTACCATCTTACTCATCACAGCTGTGTAAGTTAGTATTTTGAATTTAGTATAAGCGTGGTGAAATTAAGTTTAATGGTCCCATAGAATTTAGTAATTCATTTATGAATTATGTTTCATTTTGTTCCCTGATGTGATTTTATGTTATTATACTATATGATATTTCTAAAATAAAGGATAAATTACATTGATAAATGTTTGGGTCATTATAAAAGGATCCATGAATACCTGGTATTATAGAGGGTCTCTGGTGGTCGATGCAAAAATTTAACATTGATCCGACACACATGGAACAAGATGAGAAATAAATATAGTCATTTACCACTATTTCCAAAGTGTTTCCCAAAATTCTAATCTGCTGAGAGAGTTTCTACCCTTCCTCTTGAGGACCCCCAAGAATTGACACGATCTTCCAACATGAACTTGTGAATCTCATCACCTTTAATGAATAAGTGGATAATTCCATAAAATCCACACACATTGAGGGTATTATCAAGGGTGTGAATACATTGAGACTAAACTTGATTTCATGCTAGTATATTCTCTCATGATCAACTCTATCTATGGGGATATTTCCAGGATGGAGATACTCGATGAAAGGATTTTTCAAATGTGTTTTTTCATCAGCGGTAGGGGGATCCAGAGTTTCATATATTGATGAATAGTTGGTATGGTTTTTTACAATATATTTTTCATCATCATATATAGTGAAAAGATATATAACCCTTTGATGAGCCACATGGAGGAATAGATCCTTTGAGGTAGGCTTTATGGGAGAATCGTCTAAACTATCCCGGGAATTCACTAGACTATTATACAATTAGAGTACATGAGTGACCACTGCTTAAGAAGGGTTCTCGCCCATCACCTAGTTAGTTTTATGTAACATGGGTACGATCTATAACATCCTGTTGATATAGTCACTATTGATCTTCCTAATAACTAATATGAATTCCACATCATATGAAATTTGGGAACATAAATTGTTTAAGAAATTAGGAGACCAACAATGAGAGCATGATAGTATTCCTAATTATTTTTTAAGCCTTGGGATAAATGGAATGTATTGGGAAAGGCATCCTATTTAGGCATGATAATGATAGTCTGCATGCCAACTCTATTGAGATAGAGACCATTGAGCCTTCAACCAGTTAGACATTATGAGGGATCATCAAAATACATCTTCTAAAATAGAATATATTGATCCATGTAGTGGATTATTTCATTTAAAAAATCAACATCTAGGGAATAATATTCTAGGTATGGATGGGAAACTATAAAGTCTTCCAATGCGGGATGGTTGACTACATTTTGTTGGATGAAATTGATGTCAAAATACTAATGGACCACTACCCCCCAATCCATAAATCCTATTAATACTGGGAAATTAATAATATACTATATAAGATATTTTTAGGACACCGTACGTGTCTCAAGATTCTATATATATTGTCACAAATTCTTCACTGTGAAGACATGTGTGATTCATCTTTTCTCGAAAGAAGAGTATCTAGTATATGTATTGACGAGAATGCGACTGAGATTGTACAAATTGTTATATGAACATTAATTATTATTAAAGGATACATAAATTTTTATGTATCATAGTTTGGTGGTCAAATAAAGGATTGACATATTTAAAGAGACCGGTGGAATCAGAACCAAAGGCTACAAAAATTACTATTTGATCTCCTCAAAAGATGTATAACACTCTTCTTACTATAGTAGATGGAAATTTCATCATGTGTCTAGAAACTTTCATACAAATTCAATCCATATTCATGATGAATCAAAATATATATGATTGGTGGATTTTAATTCCCCAGAGGTATCATAGGTTTCTCATAAGAGGAATCATACTAATGTTCATTATCATCTCTCGGTCAATCTCAACTCCTCTTTATCTAAAAAGGATCCAAAGAAACTCCTTAAAGGTAACCATGAAAGAACATTTCAAGGGGTTCATCTTCATATGGTGGGTGTTGGGGAAGTTAATCACACACTGAAGAAATATTAGATAGTCTAGATGAATAAGTTATTTGACCACAAAATAATCCACAAAGCATTCAACTAGTGTCCCAGGAATCCATATGAATGTGTGGTGTATGGCTTGATGATACATGGACCTTTCATTTATAAAACTATATTTCAACACCTATTAATAGATTTTACCTTATGGTGTCCTAAATGAAGTTTACTACATGTCTTTTGGAGCCATCGAAATCTGGTTATACATAGTATATGCAACCATGAAAGAGAGATCTAGGAGTCTGGTTGTGGCATTGATCAACAGTTCTATCACTAAAAGGGGAAGTCATCTGTAAGACAGTGGTGGTTGAGATCCTAGAACATGATACAAATTCAGATCTATCTATTCTTCTTCCTAACATGAGAAATTTTTTATAACCATCTAGTATAATATACATCCTTGATGTTGTTGGATCTATTGATCTTATCAATTACAGCCTTGACCATCAAACCATGTGATGGTTGAATATTCCTAGGAGGCTATTGGAATCTATGATGACCTTCTAGGAAATGAAGATGGTGCATGGAGAACTATGCCACTACTCATGGAATCTAGTCATAACACTAGGAAAATACATCAAAATCATGCTTTAAGAAATGTACATACTGCATATGTTCTTCCGTATGTATATCAACACTAATCAGTGATGACCTCTAGTTTTCCCCAGTACTAAGATTCACATATCCAAATCATCGATAGAGGTGGTAATTCGCTACTCATATAAGGGTGGGAATCCTCTAATTGTGAATAATAATTAAATATAAGAGGAAATATGGGGGGATGTGGTTAATGAAAGGAAAAAGATATAGTGGGAACACTGGTTCCAGCAGGGGAGGATGTAGAATCATCACTAATATAATATCTCACTATTAAAACAATGGTAAGAAAAATTGTTGAGCTATTTTATAAGGCATTAGACTTAGGGTCCCATGGTTGATGAAATCAATGTAGTGGTGGCGGTTTGGTATATGTCGACATATCTTGGGAAATTGACCCATGATGTTGTGTTATACTAAAATATCCATATGGAGAACATATCGATAACTAACAGGGGTAAGAGGTTCTGGTATCACTCTATCATGTACAATATATGAGAATCATGTAATCATATTATGTTATTTATTCATGTGGTCTTTTGTCCCTCCAGTATTAGGGATGATGAAATAATTTCTTAAGTATGGAGTTTTATACTCCAGCAGGTGAATTGGGAGAATGGACGCATTATACAAGTCAATTTAGGGAACAACCAGAGTAGAAGTGTGCTCAAACTCATTGGATTCAACCTGTTTTGATATTCCCTTGTAATACTCACTAGATAGATAGTGCGAATAAAAAGAGGCCAAGGGAGAAATGCCACCTTAGATCACTCCCAATCAATGATTATGGATGTAAACAGTTATTAGTTATAGAAGGATGAACTGCTACATGAAGAAGAATCCAAGACCTACCCATCCATTCATTATAGTGGGTATCCTATGGGACCACCATGAATTCAGTGCTAGAAATTGGGAAACTGAACTGGATGTTCTGGAGGATTCAACCCCATGACCGCTACTCAATCATATGATATCCTTGAATCATTAAGTCTAAGGGACCCAGATCACCTTCAGTTCATAGTAGCTTGTGATGCATCTAGGTCTGGATGATATTGACCATGGAAGTAGTATGAATGAGGAAATAGTGGACTTCCAGATCATTGATATGGCATATGATGTATAGAATGAATGTATACCCCTATACAGGAGAACCTTCATATTCTCAGAATAATGATATAATGAATTGGTACTCTACTCAATTAGCATACTTAGCACCGAAGGCCTCAACATCCAATACATCTATCTCAAAATGTTGGGTTTTATAAGAGACTCTACAATGGTGACACACATCTCTTATGATTGGCATAGGTCCTCATGGGTTTAGATATTTTCAGGCATGAATAAAATATTATTAATCCCATTATACTACTATTCCAGGGACACATTTCAAATGGCAAGAGGAAAGATGGTTGTTTCTCACTGAACTAGCAGATTCTAGCTAGTTTGGATAATTTACCATTGCTCAGTAGCTGAACTACATAATATTATTATCTTCTAACAATCTTATGATTGACACTTGGTCACAAATGGGTGCACTAGATCATGATGTAGTCACTAAGGCTCTGCATAGTCGAGTAACAAAAACAGAAGTGTAGGTGAACATAATAAGATAGGATGAGAGGACTAAAAATATTGAGCTCTATGCTAATATTACTCTTCATTCCCATTATTGTGAACATCCTTGAATTAATTTCTATCATATTCATTCAAAAATTCATATATTCATTTCCTCATTGACAATGATGTCTACTAGGTTCATCCAAAGTACCTTCTAATATTACTCATTGTTGGTTAACTATATAGGGGTCCACTTACTCAATAGTATTCACTGAGAATTACTCCATATCATCACCTGAGGAATCCTCCAATATTAGGATAACATAGGGGGGTGTTCCCATTTATAGGGTCAAAAATTATTTGAGATTGTAGGATAGATTTTTCACTGGTGAGGGATTGTATTTACCTTACACTATTAGTATATGCTCTTATGAGAATTGGAAGGTGAGATGTGGAATCATGAGTGGAAGTGAAAGGAGGATTGATGACTTCAGGAGGACCGAGTTGATACTAATGGAAATGTATGAAACCGTGGGTGAGGGCAACAACTCTGTGGGCTATAAAATCAACATACTTATGAGACCTATAGGTAGAGACATATTTCCACTAACATTCACTATCAATATCTTGCACTGTAGAAACAAACTCCACATTTTCCAAGGTATGACCAACCTAACCACATTGTTATAAGTCATTCCATGGATCCATTCATTGAACACATATAATTAATTGATAGTATGTACAAGGAATATTTGATAAGGGTAGTAGTCAGGCTGATATATGAGATCTACCTCATGGGGTCTCTTATATTCTAGAAACATTAGGATTCCATGATCCAATATACATTATAAATAACTGAGGACCAGAGGTTCATCAAATGAGTATGTTTAGATTCTCATTGTATGGAGTGGAACTATGGGATCCATGCCTTGATGAGGGGATGGAGCCTGACAGTGGGCCATAGCCTAATTGCCTCTCACATGCGGTGGTTCTAGACGTGTTGGTGGCATACAGTTATGCGGTGGGAGATGATGGTATTGAGGTTCATCCTGTGGCTGTTTTCCCTCAAATTTCAATGGAGGAGGCTTGACAGGAAACAATTAAAGCATCCATGGGGCTTCATCTTATGCAAAAGTAATAGTCTGAGCATTGGTATCTCTTCTTGTCGGATATGTGGGAGGAAATGGGTGTCCATCTATAACTTTATGTACGGATTCCTTTAGGTTAAGATCCTTGTCAGATAAATCCTATAATGTAGATGGGAAATTCTATGTGATGAATGAGGGAAAAAATTCATCATTATCATTCCCCATATACAACAGCTGCATTTTTTCTTGAGTTAGTGACATGTTACGGGAATATTATAGGAATTTTCATGCGGAGAAAAGGTCTATGAATTGTTCAACTAGATATTTTTTTCAATTAACGTTGTCATCAATACTAGTCATGAGATTGATGTAAATTAATTGATAAAGAAACTGCCTAGGAATATTTCTCAAACAATATATGTACATGATGGGTAACTATTTTTACCGGATGAACACAATCCCTTTTAATGTTTGTAGGAAACACAAGGTCTTGGGGACTTATTTCATTCATAGAGTTCCATTAAAGGGACCATTAATTGCAATTAATTGTGCCAGATGTTGTAGTGAGTTGCATATCCAATTTATGGTTGAGAAGGTAGGATTCTTCTTGATCGGTGGTTCCAGCATTCCCTCCACCCATGTCAGATAAGGCTTTCCATTAGGTGGTATTTCATCCTATCGTGTCTCAAGGACCTCGAGGCTGGAAATGGGGGTGACCATAGGGTCCTCCTAATGGGTATTTGTATCATGAAAATGATTCCTAACAACTAGTGTGTTAGCAGGTTCTTCAAAATAGTGGCTAGGCTCAGAAGCTTGTGGAGTAGTCAGTGTAACTGCAAGAGGAAAGACATAAGGAACTACTGGAGGAACGAACTGATCATGATCCTGAGGATTATTATCACAAAACATATGCATATTGGGTAATATATACCATGGTCACTTCACATATGTTTAGATCTCTACCCTATCAGGACTAATGGTATTTTCAAAATTAAAAGGAGAAAACTCACAATGGTGGGCCTGTTGCTAACCCTACTACCCCAATGGAGGATGGATGAGATCATACTAAGAATCAATATTGTCCAAAATCATTGATGGAAGTTTCTTAGTAAGATACTTTTTGATGATCCATTTATTTTTGAAAAGAAGATGGTGAAATGAAACTATTGTGGGGTTATCCTATTTCTTCTACACTGACTGAGATAAGTCAGAAGTAATAGAACTATAAATTGGTCATTTACTCTTTATGGGATCCTGAACAAAGGGAAATGACTCGAAGATCTTTGCAATGCAAATTATCTTCCTTTTCTTGTTTGTAACATACCAAGCTTTCATGGTATGCTTCTCTTTGAATAATACAATAGCATGTGTTGTACAAAACATCGAGTTCTAACACACCACAACCAATCAAAATATCCCTTATGAATAGTAAAATACACTTTTTAGAAATTTTATAAATTTTATCATTCAAAATGGACTTTATTTTTGAATTCGTAATTTCAAAATTAGATTAGGGTGAATTTTTGGTATTTTTCCGAAAACATTCAATTTTTTATGAATAGTGAAAAATAATAAATTTAAATTTTAAAAAACTTTTTTAATCAAAATAATTTATAGTGAGAAATTATACTATTGAGTGGTTTGAAAGTATAATTAGGTTATATTTTTACCATTTAATCCAATATTTTTCATTTGACGTAATTTCAAATTTATAATGGATAGATGTAAGGGTCAATCTTTTGATAGTTGTTATTTCTGAAAAAAAAAACGTTTTTTGTTTTGACAACGGGAATTAATTTTAAATTATTTTTTTCCACTTCTGTGTTTTTAATTTAGAAAAATGGATTCCATATATAGAATCAGGAGGTCGAAATTGTGTAAACAAGTAAATTATATTTTTAGACATTTTGAATAATTTTTTCATTAAATATTTTATTTACCATGGTTATAGAGTAAATCCGGTAAATAAGGGTAGGAAAATAATATTATAATAATAATAAATTACCCTAACACATGTCTTAACACTATTGGATGATACATGTCTGACCATGGAAACCTTTGTGTCGATTTTGGGACTCCATGGAGCCACTTGTAAGTGATAAGGACACATTATATTAATTAAGATGAAGTAAATACAAAAATGACAAAAGCATATATCTTTTAGAAAAACAATATTTACATAGGGTTATATATGTTATCTATTCCACTATAAATATTCATTAGTAAGCTAAAAATATTTCCAACATAATGGTATTTTATTTATAATTTTTAGACATTAAATAATTAAATTTATTTATGACACATTGATGATATAGTAATTATATAATTAATTAACGAATCTAATAAATTGTTTGTTAAATAATAAAATAAATATAAATTCAATGTTTTTATGACATCCATGAATTTTATAGGTCAGTATGACAAATTAATGTTGATTTAGTGAATTTTTATCGATTTTACAATGCTTTTATGACTTTAACAAAAATAAATTATTAAATAATGTCAAAAATTGACATAATTGAGTTTTTAAAACAAATACTTTATTATTTCTTGATTTAATATTTATAATAGTTTAACGTTCGAAAAAAGGGCCTAAATTGTATTATATGTGTCATTAGTGAACCTATTGGGGTTCTACTGGATGATTATGGTATGTCTATTAACAATATAATATAAAAATACAAAGATACATGGTAAAAGTCAAACAGTTTAACAAAGAGTAAAATCTAAACGATAATGTTAATATAGTGAACCAAACTTGTCTAAAACCTATTGTTTGAGTGGTTTTAAACCCATCCCCACCTTATCCTTTAAATAATTTTATTTAGCCATTGGAAACCTAAAATTAGTTTATTACAAAATAATATTTCTAGATTTTCTTTAGGTGCCCCTCACCCCTCTAATAAAGGGGCACTCCCCCTTCTCTCTAATTCACACCTTAAAAGACATTTGTCTCGGAAAACCTCTACCAAAATACCTTATCAACTATCCTACCATCATCATAGAGTATTTCATTTAGTCATAATGCCAGCCTATGGAGCCCTTTTGATAAAATCAAAAGTAAGAACCCGGAGTAGAGGTAAATATTTCATCACCACTTTCAAGTTCTTTTCTTCTTCCACATCCTCTTTCTTTGTTGATTCAATTATAAAATATTAACATCAATATCTTCTATATACTGTGATTTCATTATAAATATGGTACAACCATATTCATTATTCAATCCATGCTTTGAATGACATGTCACGATACGTGTGTACATACGACTTACCGTCTCCACGTCATGGTGCAATTGTTATTCAATACATTATTATTAGTATGGGTATAATAATGACTTTTAATTGATTTAAATAATAAATATAAAATGATGTTGATTCATTATAAATTATATACTATACAATTATATATTATTTTAATATCAAAATAATTATATTGTCACTCGTGTGTAAGTACAGATTACAGTTTCCACGAACGTGATGAGATTCATTCCCCAGTGTATCCATTCAAGAATAATTGTCATTAGATGATTTAAAATAATGTTTTAAGAATTAATATCATTCTTAATATAAATAATATACATCCTTTCCATAACAAAAATTACTTACATAACAATGAATATAAAGTAAAACGAATTAGTTAACACCCGAAACGACAATAATACTAAGATATTATTAAAAAGGAAAAGTAAAAAAATCATATGTGATATCATATTAATGTATATGATTATTTTATAATTTAATAAAAATTATTTAACCACTATATAAGAGGTTAACCTACCATCGACTAATGTAATGTTCAAGTTAAGGGTTAATTTCACAATTTCTTTATTATCTGATGTTGTTTTTAGTAAGTATCTACTAGAACCTATTTATAATCCACATCCATGTTTCATAAAATGTATTTATAAAAATTGTTACTATTTTATAGAATATGGGTTAATGTAATTTAAACCCTTTTTTGAATTTTATAAAATGTTTATAAAGGAATATTTCCATCGTTTTCCAAAAAAGGTCCTTTATCACAATTTTGATAAATTAAGGTAGGAATGTCTTTTTTTAACTTATATGGTGGGTCGGCTATTTTCTGCCATTATAACATTGTCAAAGCACACCTTACAATATTATATCAATATAATAAAAATAAATGTTTTCTTTGTAATTTTGTGACTGTTAAATGATTTCAAAATTGGATGATATATTTATCTAAAAAAGTTTTTGATTTCATCTCTGTCAACATCCATTGATAGATTTTATGTTTATTTGAAATTGATTTATTATTATACAAATCATACATATTGTATTGAAGGTTTGTGATATGTTTGACTATTTATGTGCTATTTTTATACCATTCATGGTTTATAGTTAATTTATTGACATTTCGTATGCTAGTTTTAATACGAATGTTTATGATATTTTTCAACCTTTTCATATGGGGAATGTATTGGACATAGTAAGTGATGGGTGGAGCCCACTATAGATCCTCAATGAATCAGTGGGTCTCATGAGAAAACAAGATGTGGAATTGGCCGAGGCCTTTCCATAATTGATATATGGTTTTGGCTGAGGCCTTAATCATTTTAAATGTCTTGGCTGAGGCCTTGAAAAAATGTTTCAGAATGTACTGCATTATAAATTCACTCATTATGAAAATAATATTGATGGTTCATGTAGTAATTCGACTATTATAATACCCATGAATTTTTTTATTATGGAATTATTTACTCATCTCATATTCCATCCATAAAAGTGTTTGTGTTTATTATTGGTAAAGGCATGTGGTTTAAATTATTCACCTTGCTTAATATTTATGTTATCTTTCACTGTATTGCTTACCCTTAATGAGCGTTTGAGCTCACCCCTTTCATATGATTCATTTTCCCAGGCTATGAAGATGTAAATTATGAGTGACTTACATTCTTAATCTAGGAGTCTTGGATTTTTATAATGGAATAAAATGATGTTTTATTTCATTTAAAGTTATAAAGTCAAACTTATGTATGTAATCAATTTTCCAAGACTTCTAAACTGATCGTTATTTCTGGAAATCATTCCTTGTAATCATGCCAATGTTTCTTAATAATGCACTGACTCTGGACTTCTGGGGTCGGGGCATTAAAGTAGGTATCAGATGAAGTTTAGTACAAAACGTAGAAAATAGATTTAGATAAACTCCAATTAGAGCACATAACCCAATGATAGACTTTGAGGATTAGTATAGACGATCATTCTATAATTTTCGTATCGTAGAGATTTTTTGAGTTTTCCAAGCAATACATACTTGTCAGAATACGAGAAGGTAGAGGCGGCTCTGGCACAGATGTACCTAGGGGTAAAACATGAAAACACCACATTAAGCTAGACTCGAACGAGAACTGGTGCACAACAATGGGTCTTGCTTCACTCTTGGTTACGACACTCCCGAGGGATATTCTTAGGATAATATTCATTTTCTTTACAAACTATTATGAAGGGTTTATGATAATAAAAATCATCAAAAAAACATTTTTATGATTATGGATTATATCCCTAAACTGTTCAATTTATGTTAAGTGTTTTACGAGTTTGGAATTATGTATTTTGATTCAAAAAATAATCTAATTTATACCATTGTATATAAATGGAACCCAGTAGAAGGAATGTGAACTCCAGCAATACGTATAATCCAAAGAGTAAGAAGTATCATATCATTTACGGTATTATGCCAAAATTTAGAAGGGAAATAGTCTCCCATGTATTCTAAATATATGAAGATATAGTATCATGTGTTAATAAGATAAGTAAAGATTTCTCTGAATCCTATTTCATTGAATGGAAGCAAGAGAATAAAAGGTTGGAAGAGAGAAAGATGGGTAAAGGGAAGAGGGAAAAGAAATATTTTCACATATGGTATAACTATGGAAATAATCACCTTGGTAAATTATTGAAGGGAATGATAGTTTGTTATTAGTGTGGAGAAAAAGGCCACCAAGTATGTGATTGCAAGGGTATGAAAAATGTTTCAAATGTAAAATGCTTCATCTGCAAGGCATTGGGACACCAGGAGAATCAATGATCCAGTGAACAGATTATACCAAAAATGAAGCTATTGGATAATAATCAAGTTATAATACTACCTCAAATGAAGAGGAATGACTAGTGTTCTTATGTTGTTAATATGAAATTATTAAATTTGAGTGTTGTATCGGCAATATACTGGTTATATGAATTATAGAGATAAATATTGATTATACTGCAGTAATATTTTATTATGGATTTGAGAATATATGGTTCTAATAAAATTGACTTAATAGTAAGAAACACATTCTGGAAAATACATGGTTGAAGAAAAGGTAATCCTTAATATTGTCCTGATAGTGAGGTAGTGATTTTGGAATAATACATGATTGATTTGGAGAAATTATATTGTATATTCTTGACTACCTTGAAACTGATTAATGATTTGTATATTACATCATTGTTTGATTTTACAACATTTTTTGGATAGAATGAGTATATCCAGTATTCTATAAGGAATAAGGGAGCATGAATGTAATCAATATGGTTTTATGGTAATTATAGATGTTGTAGTGTTTTAAAAAAATACATGATTAAGGTGTTCACATGTTAATACGTGAAAAAAATGATCATCATTGTATTTACCTTACTTATAAATTTTGGACTGTGAGTTTGGACAGAAGTATTTTGGATAATTCTAGTTTGAGATTATTTTTTTGTTTCCATAAAAGGAAAATCTGGAGATTGGGCGGACACCTGTCCCATCCGGCAAGGTCGTGAGACTTGAACCGACAACCGAAGGACGATAAGGGTGTATCACCAACCAATGGCCCAATTGATGTCCTAGATTGAAGATTTTAGTTTTTTTAAAAAAAATATTCTGGTAGATAAAATATAAATTCATTTTTTTGAACCCTATATGAATAGGATTAATATAATATTGTTTAAGTTCTATTATCTTTTATAGTGAAGGATGAGTTTGTGGTAGAAATTAGTTAAAGGATGGAACTCTACTTGTCAAGTATATATTTTTTTCGTCTCTTATTATATGAAGAAATTAATATTTAATCATTGGGTAAGGGGTCTTAAAACTATAATTTTTTTATCCTAATACCTTGTGTTTTGTTGAACAGATGATATTTTAAATCATCATAGATTGATGGCTTTGTGGCCCTCAATTCTACAATTGTTTGTGACTGATGACCTCAATAACTCCCTATAAATATTTATGTTTTAACTCCAATTATTTGTATCTAATTTCCAAAAATGTTCCCCAAATTGAGATAATAATTTTGTGGTGACTTTTTCATTCCCCTTTTCCTCTTATTAAGACTAAATTTTGTTAACCCAATTTCCGATGTGGGTTTTCCAATAAAGGAATTTTCTATTTTTAACATTTTATAATTGAAGAAAAATTTCAAATTGAGAGGACACAATTTATTGAAGGAGGGTTGAATGTTACACCCCAATCATCCACAATATTCTTCTCTTTGAATAATACAATAGTGTGTGTTGAACGCAACATCGAGTTCTAACACACCACAACCAATCAAACTAACCGTTATGAATAGTAAAGCCCAATTTTTGAAATTTTATATATTTTAACATTCAAAATGGATATTATTTTTGGATTTGAAATATCGACATTATCATAGGGTGAATTTTTGGTATTTTTCTGAAAACATTCAATTTTTGATGAATAATGAAAAATACTAAATTTTAATTAAAAACAACTTTTTCAATATAAATAATTTATAGTGCTAAATTATACTAATGAGTGGTTTTAAAGTATAATTAGATTATATTTTTATCATTTAATCCAATGTTGGTTATTGGACATAATTTCAAATTTAAACTGGACATAAGCAAGTTTTAATCTTTTGATAGTTATTATTTCTTAAAAACACGTTTATTCTTTTGAAAACGGGAATGAATCCTAAATTAATTTCTGCCGTTCTGTGTTTTGAATTTATAAAAATAGATTTCATATTTATAATTAGGAGGTCCAAATTTTCTACGTAGGTAAATTTTATATTTAGACATTTTGAATAATTATTTCGGTAAATATATTATTTACCATGGTTAAAGGGTAAATCCAGTAAATAAGGGTTAACAAATAATATTATAATAATATTAAATTACACTAACATGTGTCATAACCCTATTTGATGATACATTTCCTATAATTGACATCTTTGTGTCGATTATGGGACCCCATTGAGCCACTAGTAAGTGATAATGACACTTTATATTAATTAAGATAAAGTAAATACAAAAATTACATTAGCATATATCTTTTAGTAAGACATTTTTTACATAGAGCTATATATGTTATCACTTCGACTATTTATATTCATTATAAAGATAAAAATATTTCCTATATAATGGTATTTTATTTATAATTTTCTGAAATTAAGTAATTAAATTTATTTATGACACAATGATGATAAAGTAGATACCATTTTAATGAATGAATCAAATAAATTGTATTATAAATACTAAAATAAATATAATTTCAATATTTTTATGACATAAAAGATTTTTATAGGAAAATATGACATATTAAAGTTCATTTAATTAATTTAATTGAAGTAATAATGCTGTTACTACGTTAAAAAAAATAAATTATTAAATAATGTCAAAATTGACATAATTGTGTTTTTAAAACAAATACTATATTATTGGTTGATATAATATTCCTAAAAGACTAAGGTTTGTCCAATGGGCCTAAATAATATTATAGGTGTCATTAATTAAACTATTGGGGTTCTCTTGGAATTTTAGGGTTTGTTTATTCACCATATAATATAAAAATACAAAGAGACATGGTAAAAGGCAAACTATTTAACTAAGAGTTAAATTTAAAAGATATGGTTAATATATTGACCCAAACTTGTCAAAAGCCTATTTTTTGTGAGGTTTTCAACCAATACCCATCTTATCCTTTAAATATTTCATTTTGGAGCCATTATAAATGGAAAAATAGTTTATTATAAAATAATATTTCTAGCTTTTCCTAAGGTTCTCATCACCCCTATTATTAAAGGGAAATCCCCCTTCACTCGAATTCACAACGTAAAATACATTTGGCTCAGCCATAATCTACCCAAATTCCCTCCTAACGTTCCTCCGTTCATCCTAGAGTCCTTCCTTTAGTCAGAAATCTATCTTATGTATCCCATTTTATCAAATCAAAATAATGAACCCGAAGTAGAGGTGAATATTTCATCACCTCTTTCAAATTATTTTCTTCTTCCACATCCTCTTTCTTTGTTGTTTCCATTATAAAATAATTATTATTGTATCTTCTATATACTATGATGTTATTACAAATATGTTACAACCATATTCATTATTCTATCCATCCTTTGAATGACATGTCACCATACATGTGTATGTAAGGCATATCGTCTCCACGTCTTGGTGTAATTGATATTCAATACAATATTATTTATATGGGTATAATAATGATGTGTAATTGATGTAAATAATAATTATAACATGATAATGATTCTTAATGTATTCTATATCATCCAAATATATATTATTTTAAAATCAAAAGAATTATATTGTCGCTCGTGCGTACGTACGAATCACAGTCTCAACTAACGCGATGGGATTCATTCCCCATCGTATCCATTCAAGACTAATTATCAATAGGTGATTAAAAATAATGTTTAATGACTTAATATCGCACTAAATATGAATATGATGCATCCTATCCATAACATACATTACTTACGTAACAAAGCATATAAAGGAAAACGAACCAGTTAACACCTGAAATGATGATAATACTATGATATTTTTAACAATGCAATGTTAAAAGATCATATATGATATCATATTAATGTATATGATTCTTTTATAATTTAATAAAAATTATTTCACCATTATACAAGAGTTTTTCCTACCATTTACTAAAATAAAGTGCAACGTAAGGGTTAATTTTACAATATCTTTTTTATCTGAGGTAGTTTTTACGTAAGTATCTATTATGACCGCTTTATCATCCACATCCATGTTTTATAGAAATGTATTTCAGACTATTAATATAATTTTATAGAATATGGGATAAAGTAATTTGGACCCTTGTTTGACTTTTATAAGATGATTATAGTGGAATATTTATGTCGTTTTCCAAAAAAAAGTTCCTTTATAACCATTTAGACAAAATTATGGTATGAATGTCTGTTTTTATCTTATATGGTGGGTGATACAATTTTCCGCTGTTATAACATCGTCGAAGCTTCCCTTACAAGCTTTTAAGAATATTTTCAAAATAAATATTTTCCTTATAATTATGTGACTCTTAAATTATTTCAAAATAGAAAGAGATATTTCTCTAAAAAAGTTTTTGATTTCATCTATGTCAACATCCTTTGATTGATTTTAAGTTTATTTGAAGATGATTTGTTATGATACAAAACATCCATATTGTATTGAAGGATTTGTGATATGTTTGATTGTGTATGTGAAATTTATATACAATTCATGGTTTATGGTCAATGTATTAACATTTTTCATGCCAATTTTAATATGAATGTTTATGTTATATTTCAACCATTCATATGAGGAATGTATTGGACTTAGTACGTAAAGGGTGGAGCCCGTTATAGCTCCTCGATGAATCAGTATGTCTCATGACACAACTAGACATGAAATTGGCTGATGCCTTTCCTAAATAGATATATGTTTTCAGTCGAGGCCTTAATCATTTTCAGAAATCTTGGATGAGGCCTTGAGAAAATGTCTCAGAATGTCTGTCATTATACATTCCCTCATTATGAAAATAAAATTGATGGCTCATCATGTCATTTGGATAGTAGTATACCCATGATTATGTTTTATAATGGCATTATTTACCGAGTTTATATTCAATCCATAAAAGTATTAATGATTATTATTGGTAAACTCATGCTAATTCAATTATTCACCCTGCTTAATTTTTATGTTATATTCTGTTGTATTGCTTACCCATACTATGTGGTTGATCTCTCCCCTTTATCATGTTTCATTTTACCAAGATATGATGAAGTAAATTATGAGTGACATTCAGGCTTATTCTAGGAGGCTTTGAAGTTTATTATGGAATAAATTAGTGTTGTATTTCTTATCAAGTTGTAAAGTTAAGCATATGTTTTTAATATATTTTCTAAGACTGCTAAACTGATCGGTGTTTCGGGACTTGATTCCTTGTAGTCATTCCAATGTTAGATAATAATGCACCGACTCTGGGTTTCAGGGGTCAGGGCGTTACATTATTAGTGACAATTCCTAGAGAGCCCAATTGATTATTTTCATCCCATGGGGTAAGGTCATACACTTGAAACCCAATTCTAGCACAACTTCTATGTATGTATCATGTTCAATAATTTTCACCATAATGGATTATGGAGGCCAATCATGGATTTCACCAGGTTTGTTCTGCTGTTGTAGGATTAGACTAAAATTAAGGGCAGCATACTTCCACATCCATGTATGTACATGTGGATATATTCCTCATTGATAATTATATAGAGCACATAGAACATTTGAACTCATTTTTTCTGATGTTCCGAGAGATAGTAGGGTGGTGTAGGGTGGTGATTAACCGGAAGAACTATTTGTTGTAATGTGTGACACTACTGCATGTTGTTGTCAACGTGCTCCCAGATTTTCATATAAACCAACTGACTGGTCTGGTAGTATAGATGTGTTTCCCAAATGTTTTGCAAGAAGAACATGACTTCTTCCAAATCGAGGAACTCCTAAATGATGATTTTTAGAGTTTCAAACATCTATAACATCTACGATCACTAGTATGCTGGAAGAATTTCACACAGAATTCATCATTCATAATTTGGACCCTACTTTTTTCTCCAATTCTTATACATCTAAGGGATGGAGAACTAGAAAGAGTATGTACATAAACCATTGTAGTGGTGTACTAGCTAGTGAAGAGAATGTTGTGTGAGCTGGCAGGCCATTTCTGACCAGTCCATCTCTCAGGGATGATACCGACAACATCATCATGACCCTGTAGGCGGGGGTATTGACCCCATATTCATCGATGTCCAACTCTCCCTTGTTGATAATGTACAGTGTTTCATGCATGTAGCTCCTCATATTGAACACATGAAATATTTCATTTAACCCGTATAACATTAATGGTAGAGCTATGTGGTAAGCTACCTCAACAAATCTACATCAAATCTGGAAAGGGCCAATGAATATAAGAGAATTCTATCCACCGTGACTAAATCTCTATAATCCATGTTGAGTTGAATACCATATGAACACATTATATCCATCCTAAAAATCCAACGACCTCTACCATCTATCCATATATGAATTTTTTTTTCTATGTGTAGTCTTCATCTACTCCAAGATGATATGAACCTTCTCAATAATTGCATGAACTATCTCTAGGCCCATGAGGTCCAACTCTCCTCACTTAGTCCATCTATGTGGTGAACTATAGGGTATCCTATACAATTACATGAATGGATCTATACTAATGGCGGAATGATAGATTTGTTTCTTGGAAAACTCTACTAGTGGAAGGTGACTCTCCCAACATCATTGAAAGTCAAACAAAAAAGCTCACAAGATGGCCTTCCGGAGCTGAATGGTTCACTTAGTATGACCATTAGTTTGGGGGTAAAACGTTGTACACAAGAGTAACTAGGTCAAAAAACCCCTTTGTAATCCTTTCCAAAAAAATATGTGGAGTGTGAATCATGATCAATGAAATTTATATATCGATGTCTATGGAGTTATAATTTATTTCGAACATTAGGGCCCCCCATGATCTCAACAGAAATCATCACTTCAATAGATAAAAAGAGACCAAACATTGTGATTCATTATATTATAACCTTTATGAAATCATGTCCTCAAGATGAAAGTGGTAATGAAATAATAAATTCCATCTATATCCCATTAAACATCAAATATGTGAACTCTTTGTGTTGTAAAAAACACATTTAATGTGGTTATCTACCTTAACTTTATGACAGGAAAGACATCTGGATAAAAACATAGCAACATTTTTCTTCATGACTAGTCACCAAAGCTAACACTAGAGTACCTGTAATATCCTTTCCAAACCTAGATTCACTTCCAAATGATATGTATGAAATTATCATAGAGACACCTCCCACAAAATAACTAGTACCATATATGGTCCTCTGAAATGAATGATATTCTCCCCACCTTTAGAAAATCTATTATATGCATGTCCGGTAGAAATGTATTTGTGTAGGGTCTCATATTCATCATCACAATATAGTGCCTCCATTAATTTATATAAAAGAAATGTGGTGAACATCATATATTGGAGGTAAGATACTCAGTATCCATCAAAAACTGACAACTAAAATGAGGCCAAATTCTTTACTTCCTCATTCAGCAATTGTGAAAAATGATCTATTACAGAGATCATCTGTAACCATATTCCCCATCCCAAGTGTATTGAAAAAATAAATTTCATAATCCTAGAGGAACTCTAGATATTCCCTCTATTTTAAGATTTTATCCATTAGAGTGAATATATATTTGAGACACTGATTATTAGAATATATGATAAACTGTCACGACCCGTCCTCGGGGCCCGTGCCGTGACTACCCCAAGCCCACCTTCCATAGGCCAGGGGCTGGCGACTAGCACCAAGGCGTAATTCCCGGTAAAAAATGGAA
Source organism: Viscum album (assembly GCA_963277665.1). NCBI lineage: Eukaryota > Viridiplantae > Streptophyta > Magnoliopsida > Santalales > Viscaceae > Viscum > Viscum album. The sequence continues at coordinate 1,456,524,618 of OY728120.1, forward strand.
GGCACTGCCTTTGTAAAGTAAACAAACACCACATAGCAAGAAAGCAGTAGAAGTAAACACTAAGTAAAAATTGATTACAACAGTAAGTGTGGAAAAGTAAGTGGGCCAGTATACAAACCCAAACTGAAAGTAAGTACAACTAGAAGGGAAAACAGAAACTGAAAAGTAAAGCTGCATCGTCGAGCTGGCCACTGGAAATCCCACCTGAAGGGTGAGTACAGATAGCCTCCACTGCTCCTCGGGTCCAGCCGACCGCTCCGATTATGCCCCGTCCAGTGGTCCACCTCCAGGTACCGTCCTGCTCTGCAAGCCTCAACCATGATCAGAGTTGTCCATCATCTACAACCAACACAATGTAGTGTGGGCATAGCCCGTGCAGGGGTGATTATGAGCTATTCAGTAGGGACCCTGAGACCCCCGAAGGTCTCCCAGAATCCACAAAGGATATTCCGAAAAGGAAAGAAACAATCACGAAGTAACATCCGACACTACTTAGGTATATGCCCATACATATACCTAAGTCATCAATTCTCGTTCGGCTCCAACATCCGAGCCCAAGTACAACCCAGTCCACACAGGGAAGAAAAACGTAATTCCACATAGGATAGCACAAAAAATTACACATAGGAAAGAAAAACAGGATTTAGCTCACACAAGTATACTTCTCTATATGGCGGTAGAGATGATCAGATATTGCTACTAATTCATCTAAGCCATCGGACCCACAAAGGATCTATAGGTACTAACCCCCTCAATGACCCACATAGGATCTGACCCACAAATGATCGATAGGTAACTAACCCCCGCAAAGTCCCACACAGGATCGGACCCACACAGGATCTGTAGGTGCTGGCTCACACAGAACCGCTGAGCGCTGACCCAGACAGGATCGGACCCACACAAGATCGATAGCAGTGATCAATGTAGGATCACTGAGTACTGTAGTTGTCACCGTCGAATCCACTGAGGATCTCTATACTGTTTTCGTCATCACAATCGCAACCAGCACTAGGGTTTCCGCACACAACAACCTCATTCGGGAGGGTCCACACCACGAGCCGAGAGGCTGGTACATCAACTGACACAAAGTCAGGAGTTGATGTATCCAAAATTTCTGTATCGTCAACAGGAACACAACGTCACAGACGGCACATCAATCGGACGCCCGGTTCGAGAGTTATTGTTTTTTCGGTTCTAGGGGCCCGGTTTGTTTTTAAGGAAAAACCAACCCGACCGTACTCCACGTGCATCCAAACCTCGGGCGGAGTATGCCAAAAGATCTATCTCACTAAGAGGAATCCAACAAAGTCGACAACACGTCAACCGAAAATCCAGAGCTCAAGTTATGAGTGTTTCCGCTCCGAGGGCCTGGTTGGTTTCGTCTACGATCCAACTCGGCAGAACCCAAAGTATTCCAAACCCTTGAGTGTGATATACCTAAGAGACCGTCTCGATCCAAGGATCACATCATAACTGATGGTGTGTTGATTGGAGGCTCGTTGCACATGTTATGGTTGTCCGACCGGAAGAGATTTGGTATTATGGGGTTCGGGCACGGTCCGACCCGGCCCGATACCCCAAGGGTCGTCCCGAACCCGGTCGACCGGAACCGGGTCCGGGTCCGGCCCGCTTAGGCGCGGCCTGGCCTTGGCGCGCTGGCTTGGCACTCAACCAGATGACCGAGCTATTTGAAGGGGGGGCGCCTGCCCCCTGGTTTTTTAAACGTGACCCCCATTATGGGAGGCCGCTTGAGCTGGCCGCTAGGGGTTCGTAATCCCCTGCCTTCCCTTGTCCGGTCGGCATGCTCTGGCAGGCCGGCTTCTGCCGCCACGGACCGGCGACGACCGGTCCCCCCAGCTCCGACACTGGCGGCCCGGAACCGGCTGCCGGTCAACCTGCTCCGCCGTGTCCCGGAACCGGCTGCTGCCTTGGTTCGTTCGGCACGGCGCGACGATGCCACGCCCCTCCACCGTGGCCCTCCGTCGGCTGCGGTGTCTTCGTGTTTCTCCTACGCGGCATGACGGCATCACATCCTTGTTTGATTTCACGGCTCGGTGTGACAGCGATGTGCTTTCCTTGCCGCACGATCCCGCGTGTTGCGACAGCACTACGCCCTTCCCATTTCAATCCACAATAGAAACAACTACATAGATAAGGGAGGAGGGTCGGCCGTGTTTGTGCGGTCCGGCCCCCACTCGTTAATCGATAGCAATTTGTCATATTTCACGAAGAACGTCAAGGTAGTAATCACGAACAAAAAAAAAATAAACCCCCTAACTCGAGCGTAGCTTGAATGGAGGTTCGTCGAATGAGGATTTGTCGAGGAAAATCCATTGCGGAAAGAGACGTCATGAAAGAAGACGTCATCGGTGTCGCGGTATATGGCGTCACGTAGTCGGTTTTCGAGGACTCGACATTCTTCATCGGAGATCGATGTGTTATTCGCGTTCTTCGTCGAAGACGAATAAGTTCCTCAAGTTCCATAGCCTTTTCTCCTAAAGACTCCACAACAAGAATTCAACCCTTAATAAAATAAGCCCACAATTATTTTATTAACTTGACATTAGTTTTAAATTCAAACACTCACATTAGATACACTTCATTAATATCATATGTTATTAAAACTTAAGTAAACAAATTTAATTTTGAGTTGAGGGTGTTAAGGAATGTGAAGGGGTGGGGTTCTTATGGGCCCCACCACCCTCATAACCTCCCAAGGGAAGTTGGGTAGTTACCCAACTTCCACCCAAAGCATAAATACTCTTAGAGAAAATAAAAATCTTAGTTAAATTTTTATTTTAACTTCCACAGTTTTTATCAACCTCTCTCGTGAAAATGAAACTTTGGAAAAGGTGTTTCTAAGAAATTACCGGCGTCGTGGTTCCATTGGTTCCCTCAGAATTCGATTCCGAGCAATGGTTCATAAGTTAGAAATTCCCGCTCATTCATTCACTAAATGTACCCGAGCTAAACTTCGGATAGTAATTCCGGGCACACCGGGCCTCAGAATCACGTGCCGTCAGAAATTTCATTCTTCTAAAATTCCAAAGAAGATATAGAAAAAATTTTCCTTGAATTTTTCGGGACTTAACATTACTCACACCTCAGGTATTTACCTCCCCGTAAAGATACATCATAATCTAGGGACACAATTGTGGGTACTGAGCACACATCTGAGCCTCCCGCTCCCAAGTGCTCTCCGGGAGGTTCCCGTGCTGCCATCTGATGCGCACTAGAAGAATCGGTCATCCACGTAGGACCTACTTTTGTCGATCCTTGATCTCCAATGGGACCTCCGCAAAAGTCACCCCATCATCAACGTCCAGCTCCCCATGGTCAAGGATATGCGTCGGGTCATGCACGTATCTCCTCAGCTGCGATACGTGGAAGACATCGTGCACCCGGTGCAACTAAGGTGGTAGAGCCAGGTGTTAAGCTACCTCGCCAATCGTGCTGAGTACCCGAAACGGTGCGATGAACCCTGGAGTCAACTAGCCGCCTCGGCCAAATCTCTGTAATCCATGTCGAGGTGAGACACGTAAGAAGACGTGGTCGCCATCCTCAAACTCTAGAGGTATCCGCCTCCAGTCAGCATAAGACTTATGTCGGCTTTGAGCTGTCCTCATCTGCTCCTGGATGACCTCGACCATCTCTATCGTGGCCTGGACCATCTCCGGTCCCACATGTGGTGACTCCCCAGGGCATGTCCAGCACAAAGGAGATCTGCAAGGTCGGTCGTACAACGCCTCGTATGGTGCCATCCCGATGGTGGAGTGGTAGCTGTTGTTGTACGAAAAATCCACCATGGGTAGGTTGTCCTCCCAGCTGCGACCAAAGTTGAGAACACATGCACGGATCATGTCCTCGACGGTCTGAATGGTCCTTTCCATCTGACCATCTATCTGAGGGTGAAAGGTGGTGCTCAAACGTAGTTGTGTCCCGAACGCCTCTTGCAACCCCTTCCAAAGCCGGGATGTAAAGCGAGCATCTCGATCGGAGATGATAGATGATGGCACACTATGAAGCCATACAATCTCCTGAACGTAGAGACGCCCCAACCTCTCCACTGAGCCCTGCTCTCTGATGGGTAAGAAGTGAGCCGACATGGTGAGTCGATCGAAAATCAACCAAATAGAGTCGCAACCTTTGGAAGTGCGTGGAAGTCCAGTCACGAAGTCCCTAGATATCTTGTCCCACTTCCACTCCGGGACCTCCAAGGGCTGTACCAAGCCTACTGGTACCTGGTGCTCTGCCTTCACCTGCTGGAAGGTGAGGCATCAAGAAATGAACTCTGCCACAACCTTCTTCATGCCCGACCACCAGTTCTATCGTCTGAGATCCTGGTACATCTTCGCCACTCCAGTATGTATCGTCAAAGGAGAAGTGTGAAACTCTCTCAACACCTCCTACCGTAAAGAAACAGGTACTAAGGTACGTCCTATTAAAAGGACGTTCTGATCATCTCCAAATGAGAAACCATCAGGTGCCTATCCTGAGGATATCTGCACACACTGCGTCTCACAGTCAGCGTCCCCATGTTGTGCATATCTGACCCACTGCAGTACTGGAGCAGTGACTGTGAGAGACTAAAGGAAGGATTCCCCATCTCTATCCACGAAAGATATCTGCAAAGCGGCTAGCTGCTCTGTCGCCTCCTCAAGTAGTTGAATGTCCATCCTCCTACTGAGAGCATCGGCTACTACGTTCCCCTTCCTAGGAGTATAGACTATCTCAAAGTCATAGTCCTGGAGGAACTCGAGCCATCACCGTTGTCTCAGGTTCAGGTCCTTTTGAGTGAATATGTACGTGAGACTTTGATGGTCAGAACATACTGTAAAGCGCTCGCCCATCAGGTAGTGTCGCCATGTCTTCAGAGAGAAGACCACTACTGCTAACTCCAGGTCATGGGTAGCATAGTTCTGCTCATGTGGCCTCAACTGACATGATCCATAGGCGATCACTGCCCACTCCTGCATCAGGACACATCCGAGTCCGGTCCCTGATGCATCACAGTAGACTATGTACCCTACTCCCTCCTACGGAAACCTCAAGATAGGTGCGCTGGTCAATCTCTGTCTCAGCTCCTGGAAGCTCTGCTGACATCTGTCTGACCACACAAAGGGTTTCCCCTTCTTTGTAAGAGCTGATAGGGGTGCCTCAACTCTTGAGAAGTCTGGATCAAATCTATGATAGTATCCAGCTAGACACAAGAAGTTTCGCACCTCAGTCACACTCCTGGGTGGCTCCCAAGCCAACACTACCTCGATCTTCATAGGATCCACTGAAACTCCCACCTCAGAGATGACGTTCCCCAAGAAGTGGACCTCGCCTATCCAGAACTGACACTTCGAGAGATTACCTTATTGCTGGTGCTCTCGGAGTGTGTCTAGTACAACCTGCAAGTGGTAGGTGTGCTCCTCCTTAGTCGTCGAGTAAATCAAAATGTCATCGATGAAGACCACGACAAATCAGTCGAGGTATGGCTGAAAGATCCAATTCATGAGGGCCATGAACGCTGGTGGATCATTGGTTATGCCGAATGTAATAACCAAGAACTTATAGTGTCCATGCCGACACCTGAAGTCAGTCTTCTGCACGTCATTTTCTCGAACTCTGAGCTGATGATAGCCTGACCTGAGTTCTATCTTCGAGAACCACCGTGCTCCCTTGAGCTGATCGAAGAGGTCATAAATCCCCAGTAGCGGATACTTGTTCCTTACTGTCACCTGGTTCAAGTGATGATAGTCGAAACAAAGTCTCAAGCTCCCATCTGCCTTCTTGGCGAACAAAATTGGGGAATCCCATGGTGAAACACTGCGTCGGATGAACCCCTTTCCCTACAAGTCCTCCAACTGTACCCGTAGATATCGAAGCTCAGCGGGGGCCATCCGATATGCTGGAGTCGATATCAAGGCTGTCTCGGGGTACATGTAAATTTAAAAGTCTACCTCTCTGCGAGGAGGTAGCCCTGGGATGTCATTGGGGAAAACATCTGCATACTGATCCACCACTGCAGGAAAACCAGGACTGCACACGTCAACTGGTCCTAGGATGAGGCTAGCCAACTGATGAGTGATGGGATGTCCTCTCCTATGCGGATGTCCATCCTGTTCTGCGAAGTCTCCCTTCTCGCCGGTGAAGGTAAACCTGCTCCCGTCGGTGCGTAAACATAACACCTTACGCCTAATACAGTCAATCTGTGCATGGACTATTAATAACAAATCTATGCCCAAGATGACGTCGTAAGGCCTAGATGCCACTACAAGAAGATCCCAGCCGAAGCTCTCGCCTCCTATAGTATGCTCACATTGCCGACACCAATTCGTAATCGTCGAGTCTGCTCCCATAGGAGTCTCTAGCTCTAAGGATCAAACCAACGGCTTTGTCGGAATCTCTGAGCTCCGAATAATGGCATCATCTATAAAAGTGTGACTCGCTCCTGTGTCTATAAGAACTACTGTAAGGGTGGAATATATAGATATAGTACCTCGAATCATCTCGGGCGCGCCGTGGTCATAGGCCTCCGCTACCTGGAGCTGTGCATGTCTCTGCCCGTCAGCTCCCTATGGTCGGGGTGGACCTCCTGTGGTGGTGGTGGTAGAGTCTCAAAGCGTCGCCCACCACCTGCTGCTCGGCCAGCTCCTCTGCCTCATCTGCCAACTCTATGCGAACCCCCATGGTCGACCCTCTACCTCTTCCTTGGTGGTCCCTCAACCATCTGATGCTCCTCGGCATGGCGAGTCGGGCAGTCACGAGCCACGTGGCCCTGCCTGCCGCATGAGTAGCACTTCCTGCCTCTTGAAAGACTTGCCCCACGCTGTGTGCCCTGCACAACTGAGCCAGTGTCCTGAGGTCGTCTGCCTGAGGGTCTGGTCTACCTGGACCCATGAGTCATCGCTCGACTGCCTTCTATAGAAGACTCTGCTACCTGACGCCCTACGGTACGTCTCACTATTGAAGAAGGCTCAGCAAGAAAGCTCTCGATCAAAAGGGCTCGCTCCAGTACTCCTTCCTGGGTCGGAATGCCGGGGGAGATCAGCGATGCCCTGATCTCATGCCACAATCCCATCTCAATGGTCCGGGACTGGAAGAATGACTCACGTACCATGTTTGTAGAGTAGCGTGAGAGATCGGTAAATCTCGTCAAGTACTGGGCGACTGTCAAGATGCCCTGCCACAGCTGAAGAAGCTCCTAGATGTGCACCGCATGGAGGTTGGCTGGGAAAAACACCAAGCGGAAGAGGCTCTCAAAGTCCTTCCAGAGAAGAGATGCCCCATCCTGCACCTGGATTATAAAACTCCACCATCTGCCTACTGCCGCGTCCAGGAGCCTCGCTGCGAGGATCACCATGAGGTCTGCTGGTGTCCTCACTAACCGGAAAGCTCATACCACTGCCTCCAGCTAGTCCTCAGCTGCCTGGGAGTCCGTCTCCCCGTGGAACCTGGGAGGTCGCTGGCGCTGGAACTCGTGCAGTGCACTAAGGTGACGTGCATCGTCAGCGGCTAGGGATGGAAGCATCGGTGGCTAGGCGGGTAGAGGTACCGCCGGTGCCTCATCTGTCAAAGGGCCTTTTACCGAGGCCTCGTCGCTCGGTGGGCTATCGTCACGCTCAACTCTCATAACCCTAGCGGGCTGCCATCGTGGGGCCATCCTGAAAAGGAAATAGGTGTGCCACGGTCAAAACAGTATACCTGGTCAGCTGATACAAAGTAATCACAAAGAAAACATGAATCACACATGCAATCAATGTTTTCGTGCATTAAGTCGGAAATCAGAAGTCATGGTCCTTGTGTACGGATACGTCGGCCGCCGCACGGACACTGGACTCCCTGGACTGATAACCACACCCAATATGCTTAACACTATTGCTTCACATAGAAAAAGATCAGAGTCCCATGTTATGTGGTATAATAGAAATCCTTTGATACCAATTTGTCACGACCTGTCCTCGGGGCCCATACTGTGACTACCCCATGCCCGCCTTCCATAGGCCAGGGGCTGGCGACTAGAACCAAGGCGTAATTCCCTGTAAAAAGGGAAGGAATTTCCTTTGTAATGTAAACAAACACCACAGAGCAAGAAAGTAGTAGAAGTAAACACTATGTAAAAACTGAGTACAATAGTAAGTGCGGAAAAGTAAGTGGGCCAGTATACAAACCCAAACTGAAAGTAAGTACAACTGGAAGGGAAAAAAGAAACTGTAATGTAAGGTTGAATCGCCGAGCTGTCCACTAGAAATCCCAACTGAAGGGTGAGTACAGATAGCCACCATGGCTCCTCGGGTCCAGCCGACCGCTCCGAGTACGTCCCATCCTGTGGTCCACCTTGAGGTACCATCCTGCTCTGCAAGCTTCAACCACGATCAGCATTGTCCATCATATGCAACCAACACAATGTAGTGCGGGCATAGCCCATCCAGGGGTGAGTATAAGCTACTCAGTAGGGACCCCGAGACCCCCGAAGGTCTCCCAGAATCCACAGAGGATATTCTACAGAGGAAAGATACAATCATGAAGTAACAGCTGACACTGCTTATGTATATGCCCATACATATAGCTAAGTCATCAATTATCATTCGGCTCCAACATCTGAGCCCAAATACAAGCCAGTCCACACATAAAAGAAAAACGTAATTCCACACAGGATAGCACAACACAATCCACATAGGATATAAAAACAGGATTCAGCTCACACAGGTATACTTCTTCGTATGACGATAGAGATGATCACATATTGCTACTGATTCTTCTAAGCCGTCGGACCCAAAAAGGATCGATAGGTACTAACCCCCACAATGACCCACATAGGATCTGACACACAAAGGATCGATAGGTAACTAACCCCCGCAAAGAACCACACAGGATCGGACCCACACAAGATATGTAGGTGCTGGCTCAAATAAAACCGCTGAGCGCTGACCCACACAGGATCGGACCCACACAGGATCAGTAGCACTGATCCACGTAGGATCGTTGAGTGCTGTAGTTGTCGCCATCGAATCCACTGAGGATCTCTTTACTGTCGTCGTCGTCATAGTCACAGCCAGCAGTAGGGTTTCCGCACACAGCAAGCTCGTTCGGGAGGGACTACTTCACGAGCTGAGAGGCTGGTACATCAACTGACACAATGTCTGGAGTTGATGTATCCAAATGTTCTGTATCGTCAACGGGAACTCAACGTTGCAGACGGCACGTCAATTGTAAACCCATTCAGAGAGTTATTGGTTTTTCCGTTCCAAGGGCCCGGTTGGTTTTTAAGGCAAAACCAACCCGACCCTACTCCACCTACGTCCAAACCTCGGGCAGAGTAATCCAAAAGTTCTGTCTCACTAAGAGGAATCCAACAAAGTTGACAGAAAGTCAATCGGACGTCCGGAGCTCACGTTATGAGCGTTTCCGCTCCAAGGGCCTGGTTGGTTTCGTGTACGAACCATCTCGGCCGAACCAAAAGTATTTCAAAACCTTGAGTGCGATATACCGAAATGGCCGTCTCTATCAAAGGATCGCATCGCAACTGACGATGCGTTGATCGGATGCCCATTTCACATGTTATGGGTGTCTAACCAGAAGAGATTCAGTATTAAGGGGTTCGTGCTCGGTCCGACCCGGCCCGATACCCCTAGGGTCGACCCGAACCAGGTCGGCCTGAACCGGGTCCGGGTCCAGCTCGCTTGGGCGCGGCCCGGCCCGGCCCAGCCTAGGCGCAGCCCGGCCTGGGTGCGGCGCGCTGGCCAAGCGCTCGGCCAAACGGCTGGGCCGTTTGATGGTGGGGGCGCCTTCCCACCTGGTTTTTTAACCGCAGCCCCCATTATGGGGGGCCGCTAGAGCTTGCCACTGGGGGTTCGTAACCCCTGGCCTTCCCTTGTCTGGTCGGCCTGCTCTGGCCTGCAGGCTTTTACCTCCATGGATCGGTGACGACCGGTCCCCCCAGATCTGACGCCGGCGGCCCAGAACCGGCTACGACATTGGTTCATCCGGTGCGGCACGACGGCGTCGTGTCCTTGTTCGATTTCACGGCGCTGCGCGACGACACAACTCTTTCCTTGCCGCACGATCCCACACGGTGCAATGGCACCATGCCATTCCCATTTCAATCCACAATAGAAACAACAACATAGATAAGGGAGGAGGGTTGGCTGTGATTGTGCGGTCCGACCCCCTCTTGTTAATAGATAGCAATTGGTCATATTTCACAAAGAACGTCAAAGTAGTAATTATGAACAAAAAATAAATAAACCCCCTGCCTCGAGAGTAGCATGAACGGAGGTTCGTTGTATGAGGATTTATAACGGAAAATCCATCGCGGAAAGAGACGTCGCGAAAGAAAACGTCGTCGTCGTCACGGTATACGGCGTCGCGTAGTCAGTTTCCGAGGACTCGGCGTTCTTTGTCGGAGATCGATGTCTTCTTCGCGTTCTCCATTGAAGATGAAGAAGTTCCTCATGTTCCTTATCCTTTTCTCCCAAAGACTCCACAATAAGAATTCAACCCTTAATAAAATAAGCCCACACTTATTTTATTAACTTGACATTAGTTTGAAATTCAAAACTCACATTAAACAAACTTCATTAAAATCATAAATTATTAAAAATTAAGTTATCAAATATAATTGTGAGTTAAGGGAGTTAAGGAATGTGAAGGGGTGGGGTTCGTGTGGGCCCCAGCACCCTTATAACCTCTCAAGGGGAGTTGGGTAGTTACCCAACTTCCACCCAAAGAATAAATCCACTTAGGGAAATATAAAAATTGTAGTTAAATATTTATTTTAACTTACACAATTTTTATCATCCTCTCTCCTAAAAACACAACTTCAGAAAAGGTGTTTCTAAGAAATTATCGGCATTGTGGTTCCATCGGTGCCCTTGGAATTCGATTCCGAGCACCGGTTCATAAGCTCAAAATTCTCGCTCATTCGTTCACTGAACATACCCGAGCTAAACTTTGGATAGTAATTCTGGGCACACCGTGCCTCAGAATCAAGTTCCGTCAGAAACTGCATTCTTGTAAAATCTCAAAGAAAATTAAGAAAACAATTTCCTTGAGTTTTATGGGTCTTTACATTACTCCCAACTCAGGGATTTACATCCCCATAAAGATACACCATAATCTAGGGAAACAAAAGTGGTTACTGAGCATGCATGTGAGCCTCTCGCTCCCATGTGCTCTCCTGGAGGTTCCCGTGCTGCCATCTGATGTGAACTAGAGGAATCGATAGTCCTCATAGGACCTGCTCTTATCGATCCTCGATCTCCACCGGGACCTCCACAAATGTCGCCCCATCATCAACGTCCAGCTCCTTATGGTCAATGATATGCATCGGGTCATGCACATATCTCCTCAGGTGTGATACGTGGAAGACGCCATGCACCCGGTGCAATTGAGGTGGTAGAGCCAGGCGATAAGCTACCTCACCAATCCTGTTGAGGAACTGGAATGGTCCGATGAAGCGTGGAGACAACTTGTCGCCTCGGCCAAATCTCCGGAATCCATGTCGAGGTGAGACACGCAAGAAGACATGGTCGCCATCCTCAAACTCTAGTGGTCTCCACCTCCTATCAGCCTAGGACTTCTGCCAGCTCTGAGCTATCCTCATCTGCTCCTAGATGACCTGGACCTTCTCTGTCGTGGCCTAGACCATCTCTGGTCCCACAAGTGCTGAATCCCCAAGGTTTGTCCATCACAATGGAGATCCTCAAGGTCAGTTGTACAACGCCTCGTATGGTTCCATCCCGATGGGGGAGTGTTAGCTGTTGTTGTACGCAAACTCCACCAAGGTTAGGTGGTCCTCCAAGCTGCAACCAAAGTCGAGAACACATGTGGAGAGCATGTCCTTGAGAGTCTGAATGGTCCTCTCCATCTGACAATCTTTCTGTGGGTGAAAGGCGGTGCTCAAACGTAGCTACGTCCCGAATGCCTCCTTCAACCCCTTCCAAATCCGGGAAGTCAAGCGGTCATCTCGATCGGAGACGATAGATGAGGGAAGACCGTGAAGCCGTACAATCTCCTGAACGTAGAGATTCCCCATGCTCTCCACTAATCCTTGCTCTCTGATGGGTAAGATGTGAGCCGACATGGTGAGTCGGTCGACAATCACCCAAATAGAGTCGTGACCTTTAGAAGTGTGTGGAAGTCCATCCACGAAGTCCATAGATATCCTGTCCCACTTCCACTATGGGACCTCCAAGTGTTGTACCAAGACTTCTGGTACCTGGTGCTCTGCATTCACCTGCTGGAAGGTGAGGCATCGAGAAACGAACTCCACCACAACCTTCTTCATGCCCGACCACCGGTGCTGTCGTCTAAGATCAAGGTACATCTTCGCGACTCCAGGATGTACCTCCAAAGGAGAAGTGTGAAACTCTCTCGGCACCTCCTCCCGTAAAGAAACTGGTACTGAGGTACATCCTCTGAAAAGGAAGTCGTGCTCTAATCCAAAGTAGAAACCATTAGGTGCATGTCTAGAGGATATCTGTGCATGCTGTGTTTCATAGTCAACATCCCCACGCTATGCCTCTCTGACCCACTACAGTAGTGGAGGTGTGACTGTGAGAGACTGAAGGAAGGTTGCCCCATCTCTATCCACGAAAGATATCGGCAAAGTGGCTAGTTGTTATTTTGCCTCCTCATGTAGCTGAAAGCCTCTCCTCCGGCTGAGAGCATCGGCAACTACATTCCCCTTCCCGGGAGTATAGACAATCTCAAATTCATAGTCCTGGAGGAACTCGAGCCATCCCCGCTGTCTCAGGTTCAGGACCTTCTGAGAAAAGATGTACCTGATACTCTGATGGTCAGAAAAAACTGTAAAGTGCTCGCCCATCAGGTAGTGTCGCTATGTCATCAGAGCGAAGACTACTACTGCCCACTCCAGGTCATAGGTAGAGTAGTTCTTCTCATGCGGCCTCACCTGACATGATCCATAGGCAATCACTGCCCGCTCCTGCATCAGGACACATCCATGTTCGGTCCCTGATGCATCTCAGTAGACTATATACCCTACTCCCTCCTCCGGCAACCTCAAGATAGGTGCGCTAGTCAATCTCTGTCTCAGCTCCTGGAAGCTGTGCTGACATCTTTCTGACCACACAAAGGGTTTTCCCTTCTTCGTAAGAGATCAGAGGGGTTCCTCAACTCCAGAGAAGTCTGGAAAAATTCTCTGATAGTATCCAGCTACACCCAAGAAGCTTCACACCTCAGTCACACTCCTGGGTGGCTCCCAAGCCAACACTACCTCAATCTTCGCAGGATCCACTGCAAATCCCACCTCAGTGATGACATTCCCCAAGAAGTGGACCTCGCGTATCTAGAACTGACCCTTAGAGAGATTACCATAAAGCTGGTGCTCTCAGAGTGTGTCTAGTACCACCCGCAAGTGGTAGGCGTGCTCCTCCTCAGTCGTCGAGTGAATCAAAATGTCGTCAATGAAGACCACGAAAAATCGATCGAGGTATGTCTGAAAGATCCTGTACATGAGGGCCATGAACACTGCTGGAGCATTGGTTACGCCGAATAGAATAACTAAGAACTCATAGTGGCCATACCGACACCTAAAGGCCATCTTCTGCACGTCCTCGTCTCGAACTCTAAGCTGATGATAGCCTGAACTGAGGTCTATCTTCGAGAACAACTGTGCTCCCTTGAGCTGATCGAAGAGGTCATCAATCCCCGGTAGCGGATACTTGCTCCTTACTGTCTCCTTGTTCAGGCGACGATAGTCGAAACAATGTCGCAAGCTCCCGTCCTCTTTCTTGGCGAACAAAATCGGGGAATCCCAGGGTGAAACACTGGGTCGGATGAACCCCATGCCCTGCAAGTCCTACAACTATACCAATAGATCTCAAAGCTTAGTGGGGGCCATCAAGTACGCTAGAGTCGATATTGGGGCTCTCCCGAGGTACAGGTCAATATAAAATTCTACCTCTATGTGAGGATGTAGCCCTGAGACGTCGTCGGGGAAAACGTCCGCATACTGATCCACCACTGCAGGAAAACCAGGACTTCGCACGTCAACTGGTCCAAGGATGAGGCTAGCCAACTGATTAGTGATGGGTTGTCCACTCCTCTGTAGAAGTCCATCATGTGCTATGAAGGCTCCCTTCTCGCCGGTGAAGGTGAACCTTCTCCCGTCTGTGCATACACATCACACCTTGTGCCTAATACATTCAATCTATGTATGGACTGTAGATAACCAATCCATGTCCAAGATGACGTCGTAAGGCCTCGACGCCACTACAAGAAGATTCCAGCCGAAGCTCTCGCCTCATAGAGTAAGCTCACACTGCTGAAACTAGTGAGTAATCATCGAGTCTACTCCCGTAGGAGTCTCTAGCCATAAGGATCGAGCCAACGGCTCTGTCGGTGTTTCCAAGCTCCGAACAAGGGCATCGACTACAAAAGAGTGACTTGCTCCTGTGTCTATAAGAACTGCAGAAAGGGTGGAATAGACACAGATAGTACCTCAAATCATCTCGGGCACGCCGTGGTCATAGGCCTCCGCTGCCTGGAGATGTGCCTGTCTCTGCCCGTTAGCTCCCTGTGGTCGGGGTGGACCTCCTGGTGGTGGTGGTGGTGGAGCCACAAAGCGTCACCCACCACCTGCTACTCGGCCAGCTCCTCTTCCTCGTCCGCCTGCTCCCTGCGGACCGCCACGGTCGACCCTCTGCCTCTTCCTGGGTGGTCCATCAATCGTCTACTGCTCCTCGGAACGACGGGTCGGGCTGTCACGAGCCATGTGGCCCTGCCCTCCGGATGAGTAGCACTACCTGCCTCTCGAAAGACTGGTCACACGTTGTGTGCCCCGCACAGCTGAGACAATGTCCTAAGATCGTCTGCCTGAGAGTCTGGTATGCCTGGACCCATGAGTCATCCGTCGACTGCCTACTGCAGAATACTCTGCTACCTGCCTCCCTGTAGTAGGTCTCGCTGCTGAAGAAGGCACAACAAGAAAGCTCTCGATCAAAAGGGCTCGCTCCAGTACTCCTACCTAGGTCAGAATGCTGATGGAAATCATTGATGCGATGATATCATGCCTCAATCACTGCTCAAAGGTCCGGGCCCGGAAGAATGGGTCCCGTACCATGTCTATCGAGTAGCGCAAGAGATCGGTAAATCTCGCAGAGTACTGGGCGACTATCAAGATGCCCTACCGCAGCTGAAGAAGCTCTTGGATGCACACCGCATGGACGGTGGTTGGGTCAAACTCCGAGCGGAAGAGGCTATCAAAGTCCGTCCAGAGAAGAGATTCCTCATCGTGACCTGGAGAATCAAGCTCCACCATCTGTCTGGTTCTGCGTGTAGGTGGCTCATTGCGAGGATCACCATGAGCTCTGCTGGTGTCCTCACTAACAGGAAAACTCATACCACTGCCTCCAGCCGGTCCTCGGCTGCCTGGGGGTCTGTCTCCCCGCAGAACATGGGCGGTCGTTGGCGCTGGAACTCGTGCAGTGCACAAATGTGACGTGCATCATCAGTGGTTAGGGCTGGAAGCATCGGTGGCTCAACGTGTAGAGGTACCGCCGTTTCTTCAGCTTTCATAGGGCCCTGTACCGAGGCCTCGTCGCTCGGCGGGCTATCGTCAGACTCAACTCTCGGAACCCTAGCTGGCTGCCATCATGGGGCCATCCTAAAAAGGAAACAGGTGTGCCACGGTCAGAACAGTATACCTGGTGAGCTGATAAAACATAATTAGAAAGAAAACATTAATCACAAATGCAAACAATGTTTTCGTGCATTAAGTAGGAAATCAGAAGTCCGGGACATTGTGTACGGATACGTCAGCCTCCGCACCAACACTAGACTCCCTGAACTAATAACCACACCCAATACGATTATCACTATTGCTTCACATAGAAAAAATATCATAGTCCCAAGTTCTGTGGTAGAACCGAACTCCTTTGATACCAATTTGTCGCGACCCATCCTCAGGGCCCATGTCGTGACTACCCCAAGCCCGCCTTCCATAGGCCTCAGGCTAGCGACTGGCCCCAAAGCGTAATTACTGGTAAAAAAGGGAAGACATTGCCTTTGTAAAGTAAAAAAACACCATAGAGAAAGCAAGCAGTAGAAGTAAACACTAAGTAAAAAATGAGTACAACAGTAAGTGTGGAAAAGTAAGTGGGCCATTATACAAACCCAAACTGAATGTAAGTACAACTGGAAGGGAAAAAAGCAACTGAAAAGTAAAGCCACATCAGAGAGCTATCCACTGGAAATCCCACCTGAAGGGTGAGTACAGATAGCCTCCACTGCTCCTTGGGTCCAGCTAACTGTTCCGAGTACGTCCCGTCTAGTGGTCGACCTCTAGGTGTCGTCCTGCTATGCAAGCCTCAACCACGATCAGTGTTGTCCGTCGTCTAAAACCAACACAATGTAGTGTGGGCATAGCCCATGAAGGGGTGAGTATAAGCTACTCAGTAGGGACCCCGAAACCCCCAAAGGTCTCCCAGAATCCACAAAGGATAATCCACAACGGAAAGATACAATCACGAAGTAACATCCAACACTGCTTAGGTATATGCCCATACATATACCTAAGTCATCAATTCTCATTCGGCTCCAACATCCTATCCCAAGTACAACCCAGTCCACATAGGGAAGAAAAACTTAATTCCACACAGGATAGCACAACACAATCCACATAGGAAAGCAAAACTGGATTCAGCTCACACAGGTATACTTCTTCGTATGACGATAGAGATGATCAGATATTGCTACTGATTCATCTATGTCGTCAGACCCACAAAGGATCGATAGGTACTAACCTTCGTAATGACCCACATAGGATCTGACCCATAAAGGATCAATAGGTAACTAAC
This sequence comes from Viscum album, assembly GCA_963277665.1. Taxonomy (NCBI): domain Eukaryota; kingdom Viridiplantae; phylum Streptophyta; class Magnoliopsida; order Santalales; family Viscaceae; genus Viscum; species Viscum album. Next base: position 1,456,541,429 of record OY728120.1, read on the forward strand.
CCCCGCAAAGACCCACACAGGATCAGACCCACACAGGATCTGTAGGCGATGGCTCACACAAAACCGCTGAGCGTTGACCCACACAGGATCAGACCCATATAGGATTGGTAGCACTGATCAACATAGGATCGCTGAGTGTTGTAGTTGTTACCGTCGAATCCACTGAGGATCTCTATACTGTCGTCGTCGTCACAGTCGCAACCAACACTAGGGTTTCCGCACACAGCAAGCTCGTTCGGGAAGGTCCGCTCCACGAGCCAAGAGGCTGGTACATCAACTGACACAAAGTCCAGAGTTGATGTATCCAAAAGTTCCGTATCGTTAATAGGAACTCAACGTCGCAGACGGCGCATCAATCAGACACCCGGTCTGAGAGTTATTGGTTTTTCCGTTCCAGGGGCCCGATTGGTTTTTATGGCAAAACCAACCTGACCGTACTCCACCTGCGTCCAATACTCAGGTGGAGTAAGACCCAAGATCCGTCTCACTAAGAGTAATCCAACAAAGTCAATGGCACGTCAATCAGACGTCCGGAGCTCATGTTATGAGTGTTTCCGCTCTGAGGGCACGGTTGGTTTCGTGTACGAACCAACTGGGCCGAACCCAAAGTATTCAAAAACCTTGAGTACGATATACAGAAATGACCATCTCGATCCAAGGATCGCATCGCAACAGACGGTGCGTCGATCGGAGGCCTGTTGCACACGTTATGGGCGTCCGACCGAAGAGATTCGGTATTAAGTGGTTCGGGCCCGGTCTGACCCGGCCTGTTACCCCAGGGTCGGCCCGAACCGGGGCGACCCGAACCGGGTCCGGGTCCAGCACTCTTGGGCGTGGCCCGGCCCGGCGGGCGCAGCCCGGCCTGGCAGACCGGCCAGGCAGCAGGCCCGGCCTGGGCGTGGCGCGTTGGGCGCGCTGGCCAGGTGCTCGGCCAAACAGCCGTGACGTTTGAAGGGGGGGGGGGGCGCATGCCCCCTGGATTTGTAACTGCAGCCCCCATTATGGGGGGACACTTGATCTAGCCGTCGAGGGTTCGTAACCCCTGGCCTTTCCTTGTCCGCCTGGCATGCTCTGGCCAGCCGGCTTCTGCTGCCACGGACCGGCGACGACCGTTCCCCCCAGCTCCGACGCCGGCGACCCAGAACCTGCCGTCGGTCACCCTGCTCCACAACAGCCCGAAACCGGCCGCGGCCTTGGTTCATCCGGCGCGATGCGACAGCGCCACACCCATCCACCGCGGCCCCGCTCCGGCCGTGTTGTCTTCGGGTTTCTCCGATGCGGCGTGACGGCGTCGCGTCCGTGTTCGATTTCACGGCGTGGTGCGACGGCGCCCCGCTTTCCTTGCCGCACGTTCTCGGGTGGTGCGACGACACCGCACCATTCCTGTTTCAATCCACAATAGAAACCACAACATAGATTAGGGAGGAGTTTTGGCCGTGTTTGTGCGGTACGACATCCTCTCGTTAATCGATAGCAATTGGTCATATTACACGAAGAACATAAAGATAGTAATCACGAACAAAAAATAAATAAACCCCCTACCTCGAGCGTAGCTTGAACGGAGGTTCGTTGAATGAGGATTTGTCGCGGAAAATCCGTCGCAGAAAGAGATGTCTCGAAAGAAGACTTCGTCGGCATTGCAGTATACGGCATCGCGTTGTCGGTTTCCGAGGACTCAACGTTCTTCGTCGGAAATGAATGTGTTCTTCGCGTTCTCCATCGAAGACGAAGAAGTTCCTCATGTTCCATAGCGTTTCTCCCAAAGTCTCCACAACAAGAATTAAACCCTTACTAAAATAAACACACACTTATTTTATTAACTTGACATTAGTTTGAAATTCACTCACTCACATTAAACACACTTCATAAATATCATATGTTATTAAAACATAAGTTATCAAATTTAATTGTGAGTTGAGGGTGTTAAGGAATGTGAAGGGGTGGGGTTCGTGTGGGCCCCACCACCCTCATAACCTTCCAAGGGAAGTTGGGTAGTTACCCAACTTCCACCCAATGCTTAAATCCACTTAGAGAAAATAAAAATTGTAGTTAAATTTTTATTTTAACTTCCACAATTTTTATCAACCTCTCACGTGAAAACGCGACTTCAGAAAAGGTGTTTATAAGCAATTACCGGCGCTGTGGTTCCATCGGTGCCCTCGGAATTCGATTCTGAGCATCGGTTAATAAGTTAGAAATTCCCGCTCGTTCGTTCACTGAACGTAACTGAGCTAAACTTCGGATAGTAATTCCGGGCACACCGGGCCTCGGAATCATGTGCCGTCAGAAACAAAGTTCTTGTAAAATCACAATGAGAATTAGTAAAAACAATTCCTTGAATTTTACGGGGCATTACATAAACCGTGTACCCATCACGCAGTGTTTCCACACCAATTGTACAAAGATTAATACTATTAATTGAGATCATGTGTCCTGTAGTTATTCTCTTGTTGTCCTATCTGATGTAAAATATAGTAAATCATGAACATCCCCTTCATCAAAACACAAACATTCTAGTTTACTAAAGAATCCCATAAAACTACATACATGATACCCCACTATGGAAATCTAAATATGTGAACACTGATCACATTCTGTATCAAATACAGAAAATAAAACTAGAACCACTCTATCCAAAAATAGGATGCCCCTTTTGGGTCATTTTTTTCAGGGGAAATGATATCCTATATAATTTTTTAATTATTCAATGGTAATATCCTATTAATCCTAGGATGACCTACCCCTCCGCCATGTTCTTGGTTGGATCCCATGAAATCACTCCTTCAACCTTTGTTATGTCCACTGCCACTCCATCTACTGAGATAACATGTCCCAAAAAGTGGACCTCATGAATCAATAATTAGAACATGGAGATCTTTCCAAATAGCTGGTGGTTTTAGAATATCTCTCGAACCATAATCAATTGTTTCACATTCTCCTCCACTGATGCCAAGTGAAAATTGACACCATCAAGTAATAACATCATTATCAGGTCTATGAAATGTTGAATGAAACTATTCATAAGTCCCATGAACACTAATGAGGAGTTATTCAGGACGAAGGGAATCAACATGTACTAATAGAGACCTTACATTCATTGGAATTTCATCTTCTATATATCCCCATCCCAAAATCACAGTTGGTGACAACCTGACTCAAGGTCATCATTAAATAACCATCATGAATCTCTCAAATAAAAAATAGGTAATAGATTCTCGATACTCGAAACATGTTCTCCAAAGTCACTTGTTTCAAGAACCAATAGTCCACACATAACATTATTCTCTCATCATCCTTCTTGGTGAAAAAAAATTGGGGTTAAATATGGAGAGTCATTGGGTCTAACAAATACATTCCTCTACATGCCTTCCAAACAAAATTCTAGCTCATAAAGTTGAATATGTCCATCTTATAGGATTTTGTAGATATTGATGTCATCCTAATGTGAAGATCAGTGAATATGTCAAACTCTCGATAGGGAGTAAAACTTAGAAAATTATCATGGATGGAATTAAAATTCTATTCCACAACTATTATTAATGTGGAAATGAAAACATCCATTGTACTAGGGATCTAGGTACCGAAATGATGAGTAATGAGCTACACCATCCTATTCTACATTTTATACTGCAGTTTCTATATTTCTCCGTTCTTGATAAAAGAGAAAAGAATACCATCACTATAGATATACCAAATCATTCTTCTGAAATATATAATATTGTAACGAACTTTGGATAACCAGTACGTAGCAATGATTACATCATAAGGACTAATTTATACTAAAATGAGATTCCAATATAAAATAACTCATCCAAGAGTCCACCCACACTGCAATCATAAGTGGGTTATTTTTTATTCATCTATAGTATGAGTCTCTATTTATAAGGGTCTATCCCTGTGGTCAACAAGAATCTCTACGACTCAAAAAAATATGTGTGGTTTGAATGGAATGAGAGGCACCTTTGCACTTAAGTACGATATCAATGTTTGAACAAACACATATTTTACAAAGAATCATTCTCGAATCAAATTGGTTAGAAGCATTTTCTTCCAGTACATACCCTCACTTTTTCCCTCCTTATCCCTATGCCTTGATGAGATCATCGGGGGGTGGTAGTTCTTAGAAGGTGGAGTTTCTTCCAACTCCCGCAACACTCCTAGATCCTAAACAACATTTGACTACCTCCAGAACTATCTTAACATACCTCTTCCTCTAACTCGGTGTGCTATCCATGGTATCTTTGTTTGATTTACAATAGTTTAGACAATCCCACGTAAGATGTAGAACCAATCACATGACTAGGACTGCCTCTCTCTGGTATTAATGGACACATTTGGAGAGCCCTAATCAAGAGATAATATGTCTTGAGGTCTGATCATAAATCATCTAGAGTTTCTAGATCCATATGACTAATGTCAAATCCGTACTTTTGAGGCCTCTACTCCTGTATTCCTTCTAGAGGAAACTAATTGTTGTATGTGGTATTCCAAGAAGCTCTCAACCATAAATAATCTCACTACCAACCCATAATTTGATGGAGTACATGTATGGATGAAACTAAATCGATTTTATCTATTTATAAATCACTCAAAGGACAGTTCCCTAATTAACAATTTACTAAACATATTTATTGAGTACATAGATACATTTATAAAATTTTATGGATACCCATATATTGTCATGTCTCATTGATGGAGCTAAAAATTCTCCTATATAAATAAAAACCGAAATGAATCTAGAGAGAAATCCTCATAGAAATTTCATTATAACAATGACCATGGATGATTTGAATTATCATAAGACTTGGTTACAAACACCCTCCATAGTCCTACTATATCATAGAGAAGGCTCAACTCCATGACCACCATCTGATCAGTTGGTTTTCTGACTAGAACAAAAACTATGTTCAAATCATGATGATATTACTAATCCACCCACTATTAAATTTAACCTAAAAAACTAAGGGTACTCAATCATTGAAACTCATAAATTGAGATTATCCAACGCACCTCATCAACTAGTACCATTGATTTCACATTCAACTATATAAGTGGTGGTATATGTGACTCACTAAATGGATGTAACATCTCATAAACTAATCCATGTATCAATGCATCATCATTTAAGGGAAAATTCTCATGATTAGGATGACGTATCCTAATTGGCCAAATTCATGTAGTAATCATGTAAGAAAACATGGTCTACCATGGTAAATGTGTATATCTAGAGAGCTATATCGGTGGGGATATGTAAACTACATCCCCTTCAAAAATGATATATGTACAATTTTTTCCATCAACCATTGTTCTCATGTACCATGTCAAATTAAACAATTATCAGTGTCCTAGTGTATGTATATGTCATTTGTCGCAAGAAAATGGATTACCATAATAGAAAATATGAAATAAAGAAACATATCACTATTTACACAAACCAGTATAATAGATCCTCTGTCATAAAATATAACTTACTTCTCTGATACAACTCTGTTAGTACCTATCCTACTGGGGCCGATGTTGAAAATCCTTAATCGCACCTCTAATATGCCAGGGGCTAGTGACTAGCACTCTATAGGAATATTAGATACATATTATCCCATATCTTAATTACCTTTATAAATACACAAATATCAAATAACATAAAATTTAAAAATGGAAAATAAATGAAAAAAATGCATTCAAACTTTAACACCCCGGGATTTTATGAGAAATATTTTTTAATTTTTTTGATGTCTTGTGTTGTATGGTACAACAAGATTATCTTGTGCTATATGAAACACCGTATTAACATGTAGTATATTCAAAACCATTTTGGCTTGCGTTACATGCAAAAGAAATCTTCCTTGATAGCTTGCATTGTACGCGATACCAAGTTTCAATAAATAATGATATGCTATTAAAATATTATATAAACTAGGAGTTATTAATTGTAATTCCCACTTTTCTAAATTTTATAAATTTTATCATTAATAGAAGACTATTTTTTTGGATTCGGAATATCAAAATTAGCCTAGCGTGTATTTTTGGTACTTTTTTGAAAATTTTCAATTTTTGATGAATATTGAAAACACTGAGTTATTGGTTAAAACTGACTTTTTATTTAAATAATCAATTATTTTAATTAAATTTATTTTAAGTCAAAATAGATACATAATACCCATATAGTTTCAATGTAATTCATTGGAGTAATTTTATAATAATTTTAGATATATAATTATTTTATGGAACATTTTACCGTCTTTTAACCTCCTCCTAGGATCATTTGGAAATTTACATAAAATAGAATTTTAATGCTTCTGTGAGTTGAATTTCAAAAATTTAAGAGACACAGTTGACATCAGTATGTAAATGGGCTTCAATGAGGTAAAAATAATTTTTGGTGAATAATAACTTTTTACTTTTATTTACCACAATTAAAAGTAAATATGGTAATTATGGGTAAAAATTATATTATTATTACCCTAAAACATTTCATAATTCTATTGGATAAGTATAATTAGACCAAAAAAATCTTAGAAATAAAATATTACCCATTAGGTCCACTTCGAATTGATTTGGACATTTATTATTATTTTATTTAAAGAAGAATTAAAATAGTTAAAATCAAAGTTTAATAACAAAAACATTTTTAATATTGGGTTATACATAAGATAAATTCGATTATAAATATTAATTATAAATATAAGAATATTTCATACATAATGGTATTTTATTTATAATCTTTAGACATTAAATAATTTAATTTATTTATGACACAATAATGACACCATAATTACCTTATTAATGGAATATTAACATAATTGATATTATAAATACCGAAATAAATGTAATTTGAGAGTTTTTATGAATTAAACTAATATTATATGTTATATTAACGTATTAAAATTGGTTATATTAAATTTTTCGATGATATATTGATTTTATGAATTTATAGAAAACAAAATACCCAATAGTGTCAAAATTGACATAAAAGAGTTTTTAAAACAAATATTATATTATTAATTGATTTAATGGTTCTAAAAAAATAGGGTTCGGCCAAAAGATTTATATGATAATATATATGACATTAATTAACCAATTGGGATTCTATTGGAAGTTTATAGAAATTTTATTTACCATATAGTATAACAATACAAGAAGACATGGTAAAAGTTAAATTATTTAACATAGAGTTAAATCTAAATGATAAGGTTAAAATGGTAACCTAAGCTTGTCTAAAACCTATTAGTTGATGGGACTTCGACCCATACCCACCATATTCTCGAAATAAGTCACTTAGGGGCCATTATAAACTGAATATTAATTTATTATGAAATATTATTTTACGTTTTTCCTAAGGTTCCCCTCAACCCTCTTATAAAAGCGCACACCTCCTCTCTCTAATTCACAATCGAAAGACATTTTTCTAGGAAAAACCCTTCCCAAATACCCTCTAATCTATCCTACCATCATCCTAGAGGCATTATTTTAGTCAAAATGCCATCCTATGTATCCCTTTTGATCGAATCAAAAGGATGAATTCGAAGAAGAGGTAAATATCTCCCCACCAATTTCAAGTTCCTTTCTTCTTCAACATCCTGCTTCTTTGTTTTTTCCATTCTAAAATACTACATCCAGTATCTTCTATATACATTGATGTTATTATAAATATTTTACATCCATATTAGTTATTTTATCCATCCTATGATTGAAAAAGTCACCACACGTGCGTACATACGGCTTACCGTCTCCACGTCGTGGTGTAGATTATTATTCAAACATTTTATCATTTGGATGTGTTTAATAAGGAGTATAAATGATATAAATAATAAATATAACACAATTATGATTATTTATATATGATATACCATCCAATTATATACAATTTTAATATCAAAAGAATGATATTGTCACTAGTGCGTACGTACGTACTACCGTCTCCATGAACGTGACGAGATTCATTTTCCACAATTAACCATTCAAGAATGGTTAGAAAGTATATATAATAAATAATCATGAATTATATTACATAATTATGATACTGGATTTATGTACATATATGTTTTATTTAATTAATTCGATTCAATTCAACAAGGAAACTAAAACAGCGTTCATGCATACGTACGACCTAGCGTCTCCATGAACGGTGTATTTCATTCAATTATCAATCAATTATATATATTTATATGATTAATATATATTATATATAAATCATGTTATAAATTCGGTAATTATGTAAATAAAGATATATTTAATAATATCATGAACAAAAAGTCGAAAAACTTACGATAAATGAAATGATTTTACCCAAAATGCTTCTTTAACATAAAATTTACAAAAGAGCAGGTAATATAAAGTCATCAGTGAATCATATATGATATCATAAATATTATTATGGTTATGTTATATGTTAATAATATGATTAATCTCAATATATAGGAGTCTTGGACACATAAGGAATAAATTGGAAATAAGGTAAGGGATAATTTTGCAAATCTCATTTTTAGCTGAGATTTCTTATACGTAATTATTTACTGGGGTTATATTTTTCATCCATGTGGATAAATATTTTTTCATAAAGTGTTTAATATTCCTACATGTATGTTTAAAGTCACTTTTATCCCTATTTTACTTTTACATAGTTTTATGGAAGGAATCATTTTTTTACTATACAAGGAACTTTTTGACTTTTCCCGCAAAAGTACGAGGAGAATGTTTTTATAAAATCTACGGTATGAATGGAATTTTAAAATTTCATAATTCCTAATTTTCATGACGCTTGATCTATAATATTGTATGATTATTTCCAACAAAATACATTTTTCTTTTAACAGTTAATGTAGTTTTTTGAAAAGAATATAATTTTGAAGAAGAAAATTTATTTTCGTCAAGAAATCATTTCATGTGCTTCATAAAAACTATTTTCGATTTAAAATGTAATTATTTAGTATGATTATGTTTCAAGTATAATGTATCTATTATTTACATGGTTTTATTCTTCTTATTATGAATTGATATCCATCGGTTTTTTATGGATTACGTTATGATGGGATGATGTTTATGAAACCCAGTTTATTCTTTTGGTTATGATGAATGATTTATGTTTATTTTTTGGAAAAAGTAATAATGATTTCATTATGTGATTGGTGGGACCTATATATCCCTCCAATTCATTGGGTAATGATTTATATCTCATGAGATAGACATGGATGGAATGAAAAGTGAATCTAGTTCAGTAATACAGGGCTGGAACGACAAGTAAACCTGATTTAGTAATGGACTTTGTCCACTATGATAGTCTTGGCAGCAATGCCTTGCCTACTATGGAAATCATTACATGTGCTTAATGGTTTCCAAAATTAAATGTTTTATTCCCATTATATTTTATCATGATCAATGTTCCATTATGATATATGCCTTATACACTGCCATGATTTAGGTCATTACTCATGATTTTGATGTTTTAGGTTCATGTTTTTACGTTCAAATGATTATGGATTGTTTCATGTCCTCCATGTTTACCATTAATGAGAATTTGTGCTCACCATTTTTATGATTTATTTTCCCCATGATATAAATAATGGTTTTAGGTAAGAAAACCAAAGGGGAAGATCTTTGTGGGATATGTTGAAGATCTTTCACCATGATTAGAATATTGTATTCTGAATTTTCAAAGACAGTAAAATATTATGGTCCCTGGGTGTCTGTTTTTGTTATGTATAATATATATTTTAAAAGTAATGTAATTTACATGTACATCAATCTTGGATTACTACAGTTGGTATCAGAGCAAAGGATTAGTTAACCATTGGAAAATATGATGTGAAAATATTAATGTGATCATTAGAAATATTTCTAAGGTATGTCTAGAGATGTCCCTATGGTTAAGTGTATGTATAGTTTACAATTCTAGAATTATAATAACGATCATGAATGACCTAGGATTAAACCTATGATGTTAGAGATTGAATGTTCTCCCCATTATTATGTTGTTTTCCTAGCATGATTTTTACCCCTCACACTATTCTTTTTGGGTTTTAGACGATGGATGGAACCCGAAGGAACCGTGTTGATCAATGTAATTGACAATGAAATGATTTTACTCCTAAACAAACCAATTTTATGGGAGATGGAGTGAAAAATCTTATTTCTATTCTGACACAAGCTATGAATCATTCTGGAATTCCAATTGAGCAAAGAAAGGAACAATATTCTATTGAGTCTGTCATGAGGAAACATCCACTTTCTTCAAATGGGTCTTCTGACCCACAAGTTGCTGAATAATAAATCAGTACCATTGAGAATATATTTTCCATTCTCCGCTGTTCAGAACATGAAAAGGTTATTTTAGCTGTTTGCTGTTTAGAAGGTGAAGCATACCAGTGGTGGACTCTAATTAAGAATACAAGGCCACCAGATGAAATTGAATCCATGGAATGGGATGAGTTCATGAACATATTTTTCAATTAGTACTTCCCTATTTTTCTTCATACAAATATGGAAAAAGTGTTCCATGAGCATAGGCAAGAAGATGATGAATCGTTTCATATATACGAGGCAAATTTTTCAAGGCTTGCAAGGTATGAATCGGACTTTATCATCCAACCTGAATGTAATGTTGATCGATTATTCAGTGGCTTAAAACCAAGTCTTCTAAGGGAATTATCTATAAGAGACTTTAGTATCTCGGATGAAATTGTGCATTATGCTATCAAGGTAGAACTGGATATTGGTGTTACATATCGATCTCATGGTTTTGAAAAAAAATGGATGATAGAGTTCAAGGAAAATTCGTAGAACAATGGTGAAAAGAAGATGAATGTTTCTTTATGATCAATGTTTGGAAAGAAGCATGGACGAGATTGTCTAAAAGGTACTACAAAATGTTTCCTGTGTAAAAAAGAAGGTCATCGAGCAGCTGAGTGCAGATGTAATCGGAAAAAGTTTTTTAATGATGTGAATAGAGAAAATACTATGAGAACTCTTCACCAACACTTCAATTCTTCAAGTGCATGGAAATGGGGAATTATGCTAATCAATGCCCTAATCCAAGGGTTAATGTTGATCGACATGAGACACCTCTTATGGAAATAGACATAGGGAAGTCACTTGCAATCAATATTTGTGATTTTGAGTATGACAATGATGTTGTGGAATGATTAAGTTTTTATGTAATGGGATTTCAAAATAGTATCAAGGAATCTCATTTATAGTATTTTGGAAATTTGGAATATCTATGTATTGGTTTGTTGTGGTGTTCAATAATTATATGGTATTGGTAACCATTAAAAGTGAGTGTAATTTTTTTGAAAAGAAAATTATATGCACATAATGAAGGGATAAAGAGAAAATAATAGTATTAATGAGCTCATGGATGATATAATGACAAAGTGATATCATGATTTGACTATATAGAATTTAGGGTATTTTGATATGTGTAAAGAGTTAACTTTTGATATCATTCATGTTTTAAATAAATTGTTATGATAATTCATGTTTTAAGAGAATACATGATTAAGGAATTCACATGTTTGTAATTTGACCAACAAGATACATCTTATGATATATGGGGTGTGAATGATGGTATTTACATGCTTGGTAGATGACCATTCTAGTAATCATTTTCATTATACTGTGTGTTTGAACAGAAGAATTTTCGATAAGCCTAAATATTTGAATGGATTAAGGTAAACATAAGATATTATTGTTTAAGGCTATAACATTTTTATATTATTTCGGAAATGTTATAATAGTATAGTTTTAGAAAAAGGTGAACCTGTATTAAGGGTGAAAATGTGTCGCGTCAGACAAAGATGTGGGAGTCGAACCCCCAACTGAAGTGCGATAGGCCTTTATCGCATACCTATGGCCAAAAGGATGTCCCTGGTTAGTAGAAACTAGTATTATTTTATTAAGGGGTATAATAGATGATGTATAAGTCCATTTTTGGAATCATATACGATTAACCTCACCATAGATGGACTTATGTATATTTGATAACTTTTACTAACCTCTTATTTGAGGTAGATGGAATGACCCATCATTCTATCACAAGATTTGCTAACACATCATGAATTTCAAATTAAAAATAATTTCATTATGATATGATTTGGAAATTGTTCATAGAACGACCAATGACAAGATTGTACAAAAATCAAGTAATTATTTCTTCTAATTCAAAATATTCATCTTTAAGGAAATGATATTGAAAACCAAAAACGTTGTCCTAGTACCCTCATATCCGATGAATCAGATTATTCCTTAGATCATAAAAAATTTATGGCTTTGTGATTGTTTGATTTTTCATAGCCATGTTCTCTACCACTCTATATCAGAACATTATGGTTAGATTTCTCTTCCATATCCATATTTTCACCTATATTCTTTTATGTGGAAACCCAGTGATGAGTTATTTTGGGCATCCGTTATGTTTCTAACGTTTCTTATTAAAATGATGTTTTAGTATTCCATTTTACTATGTGGTTTTCTATGAATGAAACTTTCATGTATAAAACCATTTATAACCCTGATGAATTTTGAGGCCGAAATTCATTTTAAGGGGGGTAGAATGTAACACCACGAGATTTTATGAGAAATAGTTTTTAATTTCTTTGACGTCTTGTGTTGTACTCGACCACAAGATTATCTTGCACTATACAAAACACCGTATTAGCTTGTAGTATACACAACACTATTCTTGGATTCCATTACACGCATGAGCAACCTTCCTTGATAGCTTTCATTGTATGCAATAATGAGTTTAACTGAACAACGATATATTATTAAAATATTATATAAACTAGCCGTTATGAAAATAATACCCACTTTTTGAAATTTTATTAATTTTATATTTCAAAATGGACTCCATTTTTGGATTTGGAATATTCAAATTATCCAAGGGAGAATTTTTGGAATTTATCTGAAAACATGCAATTTTTGATGAATAGTGAAAACACATTGTTATTGGTTAAAACCAAATTTTTATTTAAATAATAATTTGTATTATTTAAATATATTTTATGTAAAAATAGATACATAATACCTATATAATTTCAATTTAATTAATTGGAGTCATTTTATATTAATTATATATATATATATAAATTTTATTGAACATTTTACCGTAATTTACCCAACTCCTAGGAGGATTTTCTAATTTACATAAAACTTAATTTTACTACTTTTGTGAGTTGAATTTCAAAAATCTGAGATATACGGTTGATATCAGTAAGTAATATGTGGTTTAATGAGATGAAATTAATTTTTGGTGAATAGTAACTTTTAACTTTTATTTACCACAATTAAAAGTAAATAGGGTAATTAATGGTTCAAATGATATTATTAATACCCTTAAACATGACCTAATTATATTTGATAAGTTTAATTCGACCAAAAACAACATTAGGAATATAATATTACCATTTAGGTCTACTTTTATAAGATTAGGACATTTATTATTATTTTATTTAAATAAGTATTAAAATATTTAAAATCAATGTTTAATAACTATGAAATTTTTAATATAGGGTTATAATTAAGATAAATTTAACTATAAATATTCATTAGAAAGATAATAATATTTACAACATTATGGTATTTTGTTTTATATTTTTAAGACAATAACTAATGTAATTTATTTATGACGCAATGATGTTGCAGTAATTAGCTTATTAATGAAATATTAACATATTTGATATTAGAAATATGAAAATAAATGTAATTTGAGACTTTTTATAAATTAAACTAATTTTATAGGTTAATATAACATATTATGGTTGTTTAGATTAATATTTTTCAAAGTAATAATGCTGTTATAAATTTATAGAATACAAAATAACAAACAGTGTCAAAATTGACATAAAAGAGATTTTAAAACAAATATAATATTATTAAATTCAATAATGATTATAACAGTATATGGTTTGGAGAAAAGACTTATATTAAAATATATATGACATAGTGAACCAATTATGGTTCGATTGGTAGTTTATAGTATGTTTATTAACCACATATTGTAAGAATACAAGAAGACATGGTAAAAATTAAATTATTTAACTAAGAGTTAAATCTAAATGATAAGGTTAAAATGGTAACCTAAACGTGTCTAAAACTTATTGGTTGAGGTTATTTCGACCCATCCATACCCTAGACTCTAAATAAGTCACTGTGGATCAATTATAAACCAAATATGAATTTATTATAAAATAATATTTTATATTTTTCCTAAGATGCCCATCACCCCTCTTATAAAAGGGCACTCCACCTTCTCTCTACTTCACACCTCAAAACCATTTGGATTGGCCAGCCCCTGACCAAATACCCTCTCAACTGTCCTCCCGTCATTCTAGAGGCCTTCCATTAGTCATAATGCCAACCTAGGGATCCCTTTTGATCAAATAAAAAAAAAGAACCCGAAGAAGATGTAAATATCTCACCACCTATTTCAAGTTCCTTTTTTCTTCCACATCCCCCTTCATTGTTTTTTCCATTATAAAATAATAACTCCAGTATATTCTATATAATGTGATGTTATTATAAAAATTTTACAACCATATTTTTTGTTTTATCCATTATATGAATGAAAAAGTCATCACGCGTGGGTACATACGGCTTACCGTCTCAACGTCGTGGTGTAGTTTGTTATTCAAACATTTCATCATTTGGAAGGGAATAATAATGAGTATAAATGATATAAATAATAAATATAAAATTATTATTATTCTTTATATATGATATAACATCAAATTATATAAAATTTTAATACCAAAAGAAAGATATTTTCCCTTGTGCGTACGTACAGAGTACCCTCTCCACAAAAGTGATGAGATTCATTTTCCATGATTAACCATTTTAGTATGGTTATAAAGTATATATAATAAATAATAATGATAGATATTACATGATAATGATACTGTATTTATGAACATATATGTTTCATTTACTTAATTCCATTCAATTCAATAAGAAAATGAAAACAGCGTTCATGCGTATGTACGGCCTACCGCCTCCATGAACAGTATATTTCAATCTGTTTATCAATCTATCATATATATTTATATGCTGAATATATATTATATATATATATATCATGTTTTACATTATTTAATTAATAAAATCAGGATATAATTTATAATATCAATAACAGCAAGATGAAACACGTACTATAAATGAAACGATTTTACCCAAAACGCTACATTAACATGGAGTTTACAAAAGAACGGGTAATATAAAGTCATAAGTGAACCATATATGATATAATAAATATCATTATGGTAATTTAACAAATTAATAATATGTTTAAACCCAATTTATAGGAGTCTTTTACACATACAGAATAAATTGGACATAAGGTAAGGGATAATTTTACAAATCTCATTTTTATTTGATATTGTATATATGTAGGTATTTGCTAGGGTTGTATATTTCATCCATGTCCATAAAAATGTTTTTCATAAATTGTTTAAAATTATTCCATGTATTTTTATAGACATTTTTACCCCTCTTTGACTTTTACATTGTTTTATGGCACTAATCTTTCTTTTGTTTACCAAACGAGGAACTTTTTGACTTTTCCGGCAAAAGTAGGAGAAGAATGTTTTTTTAACTTATAAAGCATGAATGAATTTTTATGGTTTCATAACGCCTAATTTTCATGAATCATCCTCTATAATATTTAATGATAATTTTCTACAAAATATTATTCTTTTAACAATTGAATGTCATTTTGTGAAATGAAAATGATTTTAATGAAGAAAGGATATTTTCCTCAAGAATTCATTTCAAGTGTTTTGTCAAAACGATTTTCCATATATGAAGAAACTATTTAGTTTGATTATGTTTCAATTATAATGTATCCATTATTTACATGGTTTTATTATTCTTATGATGAAATGATATCCATTTTTTTATATGGATTACGTTATGATGGTATGATGTTTATGAATCCCAGTTTATTATTTGGGTTATGATAAATGATTTATGTTTATTTTGTGGAAAAAGTAATAATTATTTAATCATGATATGGGAGGGACCTATATAACCCTCTAATGCATTGGGTAAAGATTTGTATCTCATGAGATAGACATGGGTGGAACGGCAAGTGAATCAGTTTCAGTAATACAGGGCTGGAATGGTAAGTAAATGTGGTTTAGTAATGGACTTTGTCCACTATAATAGGCTTGGAAACAATGCATTGTCTACTATGGAAATAATAAGATGTGATTAATGGTTTCCACCATTACATGTTTTATTCCCATTCTATTTTATCATGACTGATTTTCCATTATGATTTATTCCTTATGCACTACCTTGATTAATGTCATTACTCACTATTTTGATGTTTTATGTTCATGTTCTTACGTTCAAATGCTAGGGATGGTTTTATGTTCTCAATTTTTACCCTTACTGAGCATTTGAGATCACCCTATTTATGTTTTCTTTTCCCAAGGATATAAAATAAGGTTTTAGGTAAGAAAACCAAAGGGTAAGATCTTTATGATAGTTTTTGAAGATCTTTTACCCTCATTAGAAGATTATGTTCTGTGTTTACAAAGACACTAAACTATTACCGTCCTTGGGTGTCTGCTTTTGTTATGTATTAAGTATTCCTAAAAGGTAATGTAATTTACATGTACGTCAATATTTGGTGACTACAAAAACATCCAAACAATAAAACTAGCGTATGATATGTGGTAAATGATGTAAACATTGAAAAATACGTAATGAAAAAAAATGGTATGGAAACATGTTTAGCCAGAATGTAATACCACTAACTACTATAAACTTTCCTCTGAAACACAACATGGTCTATGTGGTATCACTATGACTAGTCTAGTCCTTTTATATCATGGGCTATTTGAAAAGATACATTATCTTCAGAAGACCTGAGATGTATGGTAAAATCCCATATATGGGTAAGTATAACAATACACAATAAGAAATAGCATTACCAAAAATAATGGAAAAGAACCAAACCATCATCTATACGTAGGCATATGTCTAATACACATATAATATAAATATCTATATATAATCCTCAATGAATTATTTTCTAAAAGGAATTCAGAAATCTAATACCAGCCTAGGATTATAGAATAAAGGTTCATTAAATCACTCGTCTGGGTGAATACACTCATTAATATGAAAGAACTATAGATGTGATTTTAATATGGAATTTTCATTTGGTGTTTCCATTATACAGTACCAATCATGTAGTTTTATGAGATATGATTCATAGATGAGGATCACACACATGGCCATTTGGTACACCAACAACCAAATGTAGATCAACCTGCTATGCAGAGAATCTGATCCTGTGTAACATGTAGCACCCCCAATTTCAATTATCTAACCATTTATTTAATATTATTAATTATTTATAGATTTTGGGTTTAGTTTGGTAGGAATTGGAAGACTTTTGGAGTGTTATCTAGAATTTAAAAAAGGTGAGTCATTTGAGAACAATTAGTGTATGATTTTCAACTCCTATAAAAAAATGCACATTGAAATATGGGCTGACAGGTAGGCACATAATTTGGCACATGGTATGGAAAAACTCTGTGGACACCAATGAGAGACCATGAATATTCGTACAGTGATTTTTTCCATGGTTTGTGTATAGCTTTTCATTCTATGTAGGGAAACCATGTGAGGTGCTCATTAAGAAAGATGATAGTGCACGGTTACCACATGGTTCTCTTAATCATATAATTAACCATGAAATATTTAATAACAGATCCTAGAAAAGTTTATATTGGTTAGTATTATCTTTAATACCTTTAATTTTTCTCCATTCTATCCCTAACTAATGTATTCTTCCTCCCAGTGGCTGTGAAAATTTCTCATCGAATCAGAAGTGATTTAATGGCATTTATAGTTTTTTTGAAGCCTGATCCCATTATAATTCACCTTTTGTATTAGTTTTTTGTATATTTTCTTTAATCAACTATCATCCAAATCTATGTTTTTTATATTTAGTCTTTTGTAGATATATCTCAAGTGGTTTATGAGAATAATGTTTCGATTTTTCCTTCTTTATGTCCGGGAAATAGATCTATGGTAGGTTTTATAAAATCAACAAATATTTTGGGTGATTTCATGTCATTATTTGTTTTTTCCATATTTCCTTAGGTAGGTGGCTTCACACTCAACCACTATAATTATAAAAATATTTTTTAAAATTAGTAAAATTCCTAGTATTTATTTTTGATATTGGTGTACAAATCATGGTAGAAACCCTCTTGAGTGATTGTCTGATTTTTTTTTGTGGAATTGTGGAATTATTGTGAAATGTTTATACATGAATTATTTTAAAAATATTATTCTAAAATTGTTTTTTATTAATTTAAAATGTTTTTAAGTATTCCAATAAAATAGAATTTTATTTATGTTGTTTTGTTTGGTTGATTTCAAATGGTTTTGGAATACATAGGTTGGTCTGAGATCATTCCTTTGACCCGAACTAGAATAAGGTGAGTGTACCATTAGAGTAAAGAGAGACATGATCCTAGATATGTGGAATGTGTCAGTGTGAAATAATGTTATTGGACACTATGTTACATGTTGGTCGATAACTGAGAACCCAATTATGAGTATGGTACTGTCGAGGCATAGTTATTGTGGGGTTGTGATTGAGAGTCATGTAATTTGTTTTCTAAAAATAAATGTAAATGGGATTAATGATTTAGTTTTACCCATTACATAGAAAAATATTTTTTTTATAAAAATCATTTTGGTGTAAAAATAATATCCTTTGTTACAAAATATTAATTATGTTTTCATTTTTTTACATAAAATGGTTTATACACATGTTCAGACCTGTTATGTTTAAGTAGTGTGAGTGGGTAATTTATTTGGAGAAAAAAAAATTAAGTACTCACCATTCTTTAAAATGATCATTATTTTTTAGATACTCAAATAAGATATGAGAAAAGGTGTATAATCACATTTCATTATTGGTGTTTCATGATGCTTTAAATATGAGGTTGATCCTGGAATCATATCACTGGAATCTTATGTGATTATGTTTTTTTGTTCTGAATTGTATTCATTTAATGTTATTAATAATTAATTGTGGTACTATGATTATAGTGGGGATTCACTTTGGGTTGTTATACATTGAGTTTTATACATTATTTTAATGTATTATTTAGGGGATATTTTTTTATGGAATGTTTAGTTGGGTTGTTTTATTTTCAAAGTGAAATTCATCCACCAAAAATTTGTATGACCATGAATGTTATGTCCATATACTGGTTCATTGTGGATGTATCTTATGTCCATGTATAAATTCCACCTAAACATAATCAAATTAGGAGGGGTGGTGTGTTACATATTATTTTTCATGATTATAACAAGAACTACACCTAGAGAGTATAGATGAATAATGGATTTTAATTTGGTGCTCATGGAAGGATTGAAACAAATCAATCCAATAATTCTTGCTTATGGGATCAATTACATAGTAGTAGGAGGAAATTCCATACAAAAAATTGGGTAAAATATATGGGGAACTCACCATAATGAATATTTTCCAATATATTGAGGACATGGGTTTAATGAAATATTTTAAGGATTACATGACAAGGAAAAAGGCTACATTATTTATCCCTTCATATAGGGTCTTACACATGTAAATGGACCATAGATCATTACCGTATCCGGGTTAGGGTACATATATTTTCAGATTCATGTATACTCTACCGGTGTACAAGTACAAGGCTTATCCGATGTACTTGTTGAGGTCGTGTCTGTGTAGGGGAGTACACTGAATACACTATCCTCTATACTAAAACCTATCTCCTTGTACCCTTTGATGTATATATAATGACATCTGGGAGAGAGTGCATATCGAGTGATAGGGACATATTCCTTGTGACACATAATTTTCATTGAAACCCAAGCTGCCAATTGGAGGGTCCAACATACCATTTAATCCGAAATTAAATTTTTTGTTGTTTGCATTTTTTTAAAATTTCAATCAAACATCTTATCTCGCATTCATCACTTATGCATAAAAATATAGCATTTTTCATGCAGGAAAGCAAGGGTATGATCTGGATGAACCTCATTGTGGCCTTATTCTAGATGATATCACGTCAACTTATTATGAAATTGGTCTTGTGAAATGTTATTTGCTCTGTGCTAGATGAAAAGAAGTCAGATTTCAAAAACCATTTTATCAGTCACCACATCTATCATCACACCACCTTCATGTCATTAAAATCTTAAATATATGGTATTTGACTCATTCACATAGAAATGTTTGTGGAAAAATAATTTTATCTGCATATTTCGAACCACAAGCCAAGTGTTTGATGATTGTGGTGAACAAAGAATATAGGGAGAAAACCATAAGAATAATAAAAACGAATGATCCTCAATCAATTTTCATTCCTAACTCAATTCATTTCCATTCAAATGAAACAAGAAGAATCAATAATTTAATCCTGAATATATTTTTTCCAAAATCATATTAATCTAAACCATCCTGAAATACACATGATCCATAGAGCAATATATAGTTTTATTTGCCAATTTTCATAATAAGAACTATGATTGGTGAATGAAATAAAACAAAACAAACACCCTACCTTGATTTGGATCAATCACTAAAAATAAATAATGCGGCTTCATAGTTAATGGAGGGATCCTTCGATTCAGTTTCAAGTCACCTGTTGATCCATGATATGGTGAATCTTCATCTCGGAGATATCCTATAAATCTATCCCCAATATCTTCAAGTATATGTGGATACTTAACTATTTTATCCATTAAAATATATATTAATAATCTCTATTCCCTAAATCAATTAAAATGAAATTAATAAATTAATTTTCTTATTTTATTCATTTCTACACCAATGATGACTTTTGCAAAAATGTCTTGTGCCAACTAAGTTAATGTTGTTATTAATGTAAACCCCATATATGATCTCAAAAGATTCCTCATATATTTTATATGGGGAAATATTTATATTTTATCAAACCTTTTTTTGTAAAACTACATCTTTGTTTTGTTTAAATTATTTAATATATATTAAAAATTTACTCTGCACACACCAGACCTCAGAATATCACATTGTCTTAGCTCCTGCAAACTAAATAATCCATAACATATCAAAAAATAATAAATTGAAAAATATGAGTCATTAATATCGACTTGGGCTAAAATTTTCTTCAAATAATAAACCAATAAATAATGGGATGATAAAACATTTGAAATAATTTCATATTTCATAGTTAAAATTTCACAATTTAATTTTCAACATTCAATTCCAATTAATATCCACATCAATGGTTTTCATTCAATTCATGTTCTTTCTAATAAAATTATTTATAAATTTTTATTAGGTTTTAATCTCCTACTGTTTCTTAAAATATACGATAAATTCATGAATTCAGTTGTTTCAAAATCCAACCTATCATTTCAATTCCAATAAAATTCAGAAATTATCAAATTTCAATGAACTTTTAAAATATATCATCAAATAATCTAAAATCAAGGGTTTTTAATCAATTAAAAACGAATTTCAAATAAATCAAGAATCCTATTGTTTAAATGGAAGTTAAAATCCTTATATTAGAATTTTGGTTTAATAATGTGATAAAAATAACTCTCATTATCAGAATTACAATGTGAAGAGAGGCACATGAGATCATGAAATGAAGATTAGAATCTAGATCCAAATATTTTAAACTATCTCCATAAATAACATAATTTTATATAACTCACAATAAAGGGGAGTGGATGAGAAAATATGAAACAAAATGATATGATAAAATTTCATTAAAAGAATATTGAACACAATCTCTGTCGATTATATCTACTAATAGATGGGATTTGATGATTAAAACTCACTTAATGAGATCGTAAAATGTCCATGTAATTATATTAGTGTTGAATGATGGTGTTTATCAAATAAACAGAGACTCCGTGAATTTATTAATAATTTCTTTATATAATTAAAAACCTCCCTCAAAATTTACTATATAAGATATATTTTTATTATTAATAGTATTACCTAAAAATGATACCTTAATAGACTTCTAGATGGGTGCTCGAATTTTCAACAGATGTATTTTATCATTTTATAGATTGTGAAAACTATCACTATCAATTTTTTCGTTGGTTTGAGGGGTTTTCAAATGTTTGTATACAATATGTGGCCCTATTTATTGACTCAACATAAGTAACATGGTTTTTTGGGACAAACATAATACATTTACCTAAACATGAACCAACAATATATGGGACCATTAGCATCCATAATTTTCAAAAATTCCACCAATAATTCCAAATACATGCTTACAAAATATATAATAAAAAAATCGACACAATGTACATAAATAATGATAAGGTGATTTTACAAAATATCATCATAAAAACATTTTATCCCTAGAAAGACTATCAAAATTATTACATATAAAAATGAAGAGTCCAACAATCTCTCGTTAGATCCTAACCCACCCATGTCATAAAAACTATGAGAAATACTACCATGTAACATATAGTGAAGGAATCATCTTTTCCTAAATATTGGTTTTCACAAAATCATCAATCCATACTAGATGCTCAATAACGGTTAAATTAGGTTCAACATTTTGTTAATCTGAAATCATGATGTTATATGGGTCAAAGAAATACTTCATGATAATTGATAAATCAAAAATATTTATGATCTATTTCATCTTTGGTGAAATTGGTCAATGGTAATTAAATTTCCCTAGCTTTTTTGTAGTCTAAAAAGGACACAAAAACCTTAGTGACATCATACAATATTTTTATAGATTTTGGTGACCCATTCTATAGGGAAATCTCTTGAACACCTTGTGTGGAAATGATAACACCATTGGTTTTCCCTGAAGGTTATCATAGGATTTATATCTACACTATTCCATCTCCTTTCACTAACACATCAACTAAATCTTTTTTATCACCACATTGACCAAATGTGGCCAAACAAAGGAATCATAAACATTATCCAATTAGAACATAGGGTATTTACAAGAATGGCCATATAATTTCCCAAAATATTTTATTAAGATAATGTGCTAGTAACTGTTATTTTAGGAAAACTCTAGAAATCATAAAGGTACATCCTAATCACCACCAAAGATAAGAACAAATACATATTCCATGCATTAAAGAATGATTTCAAGTCATTCCATCGTTTGATCCATCAATAGCTGACAGATCATTCTAAAAGGTACATGTGAACCCATAATCTCATAGAGGACTATCTAAAAAGAAGATTCGAAATACGGATCCCAATCATAAAAAATAAAATATTTAACTCCATGGGAATATACATTTCCTTTCCCATTAAAATTTCCAAAGTCATCAACATTGGTAATATAATGAATGGCCACAATGTGTGCTGATTTACCTAGACTATTAATCAAATTCTATGTCACATTCAACCCAATATGATTATATGGAATCCCAATAAAAAATTCTATATAAATATTATAAATCATACAACAAAATTAATTGAATATAGTGAAGAGACCCTGATTGTTTTTATTTACTATACATGGCCAGATGAAAATTATTAGAATGGGAAACAATGTTAGTGATTTATGAAATGTTATTTAGACCCTAGAATCTTCAACGAATATCATAGAACATCATTATGGTGCTTTGGAGAAAACCCCATTTGGAATTATGTAAATCCACCCCCAGAACAATTCTAACATAGAAAACTATGACGTACTAGTATAAAATGTTATACTATTATCTATTATGTAATTAACACTATCTAATTGTCTACCAACAAAAATTAGAGTTCATAATTCCATATAATTCATCATTGTGATGCTTCTCCTCATAAATCATGTTTGGAAGCGTGAGGGTAAATTTATAATTTTTCATAATAGACATGGAAGAACCTCCGAACCACAAAAAAAATATTTTGAAATATGTGTCACGAGATACCACAAATTTGTTTATTATTTTATGGTTTGGGTGGGATATTTCTATCCCAATGTATTAGTGACAACATTACTCATATGAGGGTTATAAGAAATTTCAAAATAGAAGTATTATAGGTACACATCCCAATATATCTATAGTTAAATTAAAAATTTTTGTGAATTTTATATCCAATAATTTTTAGGTATTCATATATGGTAAAACATTCATCGAAAATTTATTGAAATTAACTCTTAAGAGAATGCATCATCATTGTGTGTTCATGATCATGGTTTGGATATTTATTCTTTTGTTTCCATTGTTATCTAGTACTATGTGATAACTTAGAATAAGAACATATCCCAGTGGTGTTCCCAAATCCTCACACTCGACCACAAAAACCTCCAATGTCTTTAAAAGTGTCAAAATCAATGAATTAGTACAATGATGTTTCAACTAAAACATGGACTTTGACATTTATTTCCCTAATCAAACCTCAAACACATCTATCTGAGAGAATGAGTCATAGATTCTAGCTTGAATAAATCAATATGGAACTTGAGGTAATTCCCATCCATCCTAGGAATTAATAAATCTGGAATATATTTTTTGTTTACTCCAATGTATAATATTATCCACCTTCTAATGATTGATTGAGATACAATGTTTTGAAAGAACATGTAAGAAAAAACTTACTTCTCAAATCTAGAAAATATATTATCATGTATTCATGAAAGTTAAGTGAAATCTGTTGATATAATAAAAAACACTCAAATGATACACATGGTTATTGTTGGTTTTGGTTTAATCTATATTTACATCCACAATGACTACCAGAAATTTCTCAAGGGAATTTGGGAATATTCTATTCATCAATTCTATAAAAACTACATGATCATTAGTTAGACCAAAATGAATACACGACATTCATATTTTTTACACTCAATACGGATTGAATTATTATGTATGAATGATTATTTAATTATAAATAGATGGTAACCATATAAAATATAATTCTAGGAGAACCAATTCACCTAATCCAATAGAAAAAAAATTCATTATTCATTTTTTTCTTATGTTTGTTCAATAACAAATCTTCATTGATTTTTCAGTCATCAATAAAAGTATAATATTTTTATTAGACTTATTTTCAATGGAGAGTCCCCCCTAGTAACACAATCTGGTGTATGAATCCTTTTCAAAGTAGATCATCCAACTAGGTTTTCAAATTCATAATTTCATCATGTTACATATCTTAATAAGGAATAAATATTGGCTGAGTACGGGGTACCAAATTAATATAGAACTCCACCACTATTACAGGTTGAAAGACATGGAAACCATATAGAAATGTATAGGGAAACTCAATGAAATTTGAATATATATCTTGAATAATGCATTCTCACTCTAATTCAAAAAGTTGATATTATCCATCAAGCCATTAAAATGGAGTTCTATTCCACATGACCTCAAGTCCCACGATACTAGAAAAATTGAACACAAACCATCTATTATTGTAAAGGAGACCCATTAAAGATAACATTATATCATGGACTTATTAACAATCATCAAATCCATCATTAAATAGAATTATATTTTTTTAAGTTCAGGATGGAAAAATTCTCACCATACTCAGTATATAATAGATAGATTACACTAGATAGGAAATTAAGACCTAGCTCTCTCTTCATTCAAATGGGATTTGTAATATTAATCACATAAGAAAAACCCTACATAATATGATTTATTAGGTTCAAAATAATACTTTATAAAATGATATGAATCAGTATCAAATAACAAAGTCACTAATGGGGATGCTATATTTATTCTACCTCTCATAGTCACATTACCCACAACAAATTCTTTTAGAGACTCTTCCAAAATATGATAAATCATTGTTCTATATGTCAATGACTATAATTCCATAGTTAATAAAGAATTAAATTTCAACAATGTAAATATTGGTGATAATGATCTCATACCACTCCGAGGAGTATAAAAGGCGTGAAATACATCTATAGGTGATATGAGAATCAACAGGAACTACAGATCATGGGTTCTATTATAAAACCCCATCCAGAATACCTGACTATTCCATGTTAAATGAAACCCATAGGGACTCATACTAACACTACATGAGGAATGGATGAAACCTTTTATCGAGATCCAATATGATACTACTCATGATTTATCTTTATTTTAATATAATTGAAAAAAATTACATTGAGTGAAATAAGAACTCTTGTTAACCTTGAAATACAAGAAAAGTTCAACTTAACAATCCGTACTCAATTTAGTATGTCAACATATTATTTTAGTAACAGAAGGAAATCCTAATATCATATATCAGATCAAATACCCATCTAAATTCTTTGATACTTATACTTATAATTAATCCCTCAATATGATGAATTAAACAAGCACACAAAATTGGCTCATATACATATTCACGGTCCTAAAAATATATTAGATGGTAAGTCTATATATTGATTTTATTAAAACCATGGATAATAGATAAAACTAATTAGTGAAACAATATATATATAATATCTACTATAAGATAACATGTTTCTACTTGATAACCATTAAATATCATCATCTTATTGAAGACCCCACAAGCTTAAATATATCCCATTTAACCGTTATTGAATCTTGAATTTCAATGAAAAAAATAAAATGATGACATTTTATGAAAACACCAACCTTTTGAGGATAATTACAACATTATGAATTTGGTGTCTTTTGATTATAAAAATATAATGAATAATCATGATAATTACAAATTATTACAAATTATTACAAATTATTACTAATTATTATTAATTATTTCTTATTATTAGTATTTATGACTAATTATTAATATTTATTAATAATTATTAATAATTATTAGTAATAAATATTAATTATTACTAATTGTGGTTATTTATTATAATTTGTAACTATTTATTAGTGGTTATTACTATTTATTAGTATTTATTACTAATTATTACTAATTATTACAAATTATTAGTATTTATAAGTAATTATTACTAATTTTTACTTCTTATATGTATTTATTGATATTTATCAGTATTTATTTTTATTTATTATTATTTATTGGTATTTATACTATTTGTTACTATTTATTACTATTAATTAATATTTATTACTATTTATTAGTTTTTATTAATATTTATTTGTATTTATTAGTATTTATTAGAATTTATTATTATTTATTATTTTTTATTATTATTAAATACAATTTATTACTCTTTATTAATATTTATTAGTATTTATTTCTATTAATTAGTATTTATTACTAATTATTAGTATTTATTACAAATTATTAGTATTTATTACTAATTATTAGTATTAATTACTTTTTATTACTATTTATTTGTATTTATTTGTATTTTTTTACTATTTATTATTAGTTATTACTCTTTATTAGTATTTTTACTATTTATTAGTATTTATTACTAATTATTACTAATTATCTATAATTTTTAATATTTTTTACTATTTTATTTCTAATTATTACTATTAATTAATGTTTATTACTATTTACTAGTATTTATTAATATTAATTAGTATTTATTACTAATTATTAGTATTTACTACAATTTATTAGTACATGTTACTAATTATTAGTATTTATTTCTATTTGTTAGTATTTATTAATATTTATTACTATTTATTAGTATTTTTAGGTATTTATTACTACTTATTGGTAATTATAACTAATTATAACTAATTAATAGTATTTATTACTAATTGTTAATATTTATTACTATTTTTTTTCTAATTATTACTATTTATTTTTAATTATAACTATTTAGTGTTAATTAATATTAATTACATTAAAATATAGATACTAATTACTAATTATCCCGAATTATTTATATACATAACTAATTGTTGTTAATAATTATTAATTATTATTAATTAATATGAATTATTACTAATAATTTAATTTTATTATTACTAATAAATACTGATGAAAAAAAATTAAATATAACTTAAATACGAATGGAAGAACTAGAAATGTTGCTCCCGCTCGTCGACGAGCAAATTACCCTAAATCACCCGAGGAGTCTGAATAACCACACATACGTCTCGAATCATGGTGCAAAATTGAAATTTCCTCCTACATAACAAACTCGGAAGAATACTGTGGAGATCTCGAAGGATGTTTTGATCCTTAATGGCCTTGCGGGAGGATCGTTTTCTTTGAGGAAAAATAGATCTAAGCAACGCATTATAAAAAAAGGCACCATTACTCACGTCTAAGCCTCAGATACAGCAATCACGGAACGTATTGATTTGTGTAAGAGTAATCTTATTGCTCGTGTATCTTTATCAAAGTGTATGAAACCCTGAAATGTCACTGATCTGGTCTCTGGTCTTGTTTCCATTTGGAGTTTTGCGGATTTCAAATGTGTTTCATTAGGACGTAGTTTCATTCATTTTCTTTTCCCATCTGATGATTTTTAGGACGTGCATGGGGTGTAGGCTCGGTTTATCTCAAACCATCTACCTTGAGACTCCATGAATGGAATTTGAATTTCAACCTTCATGATTTAAAGGACACATGTGCTCACATTTGGGTGAAAAATCATGGGCTTAACTTGGTTTTATGGCACCTGGAAATTCTGTATGATATTGCTTCTGCGATAGGTATCCCAATTAGATTAGACACCGCTACGGAGATGGTTAGTTATGGTCACATATCTCGGGTCTTAGTTGAGGTTGATATGAGTTCAATTCTAATTGATAGTGTGGTTTTTTCAACTCCAAATGATGAGATAAATCTCATAATTGAATATGAGAGAACTCCACCCTTTTACAATGTTTTTGGTATTGTTGGGCATGAAAAATATTCTTGTACGAGGTACATTATCTATTCTAACTGTCAGATTAAGAGTCATGATATCCTACAATGTCGTAGGAAAGGTATTCATGGAAATGATCAGCCTAAAAATCAGGTTGGTCAAGCACTAGATGGAACCTCAAACTATGATGCAGATTTGAACCCCATTAATACCGTAGACTCCTCTATAGCTATAAAAAATATTGACTCTAATTACCTATCGTTGAAGAATGATTGTGCTGATTTACTGAGTCCCAGGCCTATTCCTACTCTTACTGACAATCATGATTCTAAGGCCCAATCTAAATCCTCCCAGTCTTCCGAATACATGGCTAAGAATACTCAAATGGTTGTTTGTGGAATCACTTTTTGAGATGCATATCTAAGGGAATTGGTGAGGAAAAAGAGTGTGAATAATCTGATGATATCCAAGATACTAAAGAGAATGCAGTACAAGATGATGTTGATGCTGAATTCTGGCAGGAGAAATTAGTGATTTCCTCAAGGAATAGAAAAGGGTAACAAAATGGATGCTTCCTCTTCAAGGTCAAATATATCCCAAACCTACAGACATATAGAGGGTTCAAAAAGAGCAGTTGGAGCACCTATGGATTTGGCTGCAACATTCAAAAGCCTGTCAATAGGCAGTAGTGATATGAGGGAGCTGGTCCTACTGATAAAATGTAGGCTACTGACTCCCCTGGCCATAGAAGACTACACAACCCAGAAAATCCAAATGCAACTGAGATGAGTCAAACACGTGTAGGGGGCATAAAGGGACTGGATTCTGTTCAGTTTTAAGGTTCTTGCAAAGGTACAATTGCAGACTCCACTAGTTATGGCATGGATTTTCATGATGCTACAAATGTTCAATTAAGAAAAGGAGACATTGATACCGTAGTAGGATCAGTGGAAGGCTCTAGAAAACATCAAAACCGACAGAGTTGACTGCAATATATGGGTACTCAAATCCCAGTTACTATAACTCCAAGTGAAAAAAAGAATAATTAGGACACTTGCAACATATGGGTACTCAAATCCCAGTTACTTCATTTCATTATATTAAGTTTAATTATTATTAAGTTTATATAAAAAAATATAACTTAAATCAATCTAATTAATAATAATTAAACTTAATATAAAGAAATGAAGAAAATAGTAAATTATGTAAAACAAAAATACCTTTAAAGTAGATCTCTTATAATTATAGGTGGCTTCACAACTTCTTCGTAAAAAAAACTAACTCTAATAAATAATCACTCTAAAATTTGAGATTACAGAAGGAGAGGATGATAGAATTCAAGAGGATAGAAGAAAAAACGTAGGGGGGTATATATAGGTAATATTAGTAGTGACTTGAGTATTTGAGATGGGAATCCCATCTCTAATAGTACTTATTGCCACGAGTCCCATCAAAAATACCTTCGGCTACATTAACTATGATCATCATTTAAAAGATTTGTTGCGATGAGCCCCTTATCCCAAAGTAACCCACCGACACACTATTTTCAATGGTACAACATCCCATCACAAATTTCTTTTTACCGTCGCCAGTTATTTGAGATGGTTCTTGTCACAAATACCCATCTGGTGATCGAACTAGTTTCGATGGGGGATCCCCCATCCCATCAATGTCTTACTGCCTTCCAGCATTTGCGACGACCGGTGCCAACCCATCGCATGTACCCTTTTGTGTGGGTTGGAGTGAAAACTGCACCAATCTGCGCGTATGTTTTTATGACATGGTGCCTATTCCTATCAAAAATTATTGGTTATTTGTGATAGGTTAGTCATCCCGTTTCAAATTTACTATTTGAAAGACTATTTGTGAAGGGATTCAATCCTGTCGCAAATAACCCATCACAAATAACGGTTTTTCCCATAGTGCATGAAGACTACTTTTGAGAATAGGGTCAATTTGGAAACATACATGTTTTGAGGATAGTAAAATAACTTTTTTAGATATCATGGTTCAAACTGAGCGAGATGAGTGTATGCTATGGAAGGGTTTCTTGGAAAAGGTATTGGAACATTTATATCCAAATAAATTGATGTAACAGAAGGCTTTTGAGTTTATGAGTTTGAGATAGTGGACTATGATAGAAATGGAAAATGGTAGCCACTACACTAACCAAAAATCCTGTGTTCGAACATTTACAAAAAAATAAGAAGTTATGGAATGACATTTCTATGAAGGACATAGAAATTTGATCGAGTACCTAGTGAATATACACATATTAATGTTGTATTCTATAGTAGTTAATCACAAACTTATATTAGAATGAAACTTCAAATATTTTTCTTATGGGGGGGAATGCAGTTCTTCTTGAGTGATCCAATGGGGCAGATTCAGATGGTAGGATGTTCCGCTTTGAGAGTTTCCACCATAATAATAATTAATATAGTAGTCATAAAAGATAACTAGGTTCATGGGGTAGTGATCGAGTTATCTTCTATCATTATGGTAGGACCAGACATATGAATGTTCAATATCAAAGAAAACCATTTTTGTGTTGATCGAGCATTATTATGATGAATTTTTAGAGGTTTAGTAGGAACCCTTGACAATTGTCTGATGATGGGGGACCACGACCAGTCCATAATGCTGGAAAGAGATTAGTCACCCCATTTCTGGAAGGAAGTTGGAGCACTATTGGTTGTACCAGTCAAGGTAGTCAGTGAGATACTCTAGGAAAGGGATGTACACATAAATTGGGTAAGGAATCACCATGAACATAGACTAGAGCCCAGTGAATAGGTACATTCCATCATTATTCATTTCAGCATACATTCAGAGGTGATTCATTTGGACCATTGATAGTCAAATTTACAATTCTTGTAGCTTCTATAGATTATATTATATTTTATCATACAAGTGCCTCAGATTATTTTATGTCATTTTAATTCTTATTTGTGTCGGGCCTAAAAATGTAATATATGTGTGGGATTATATATATTGACACATCATTAGGGGGTATAGTATGAAATATCTGGCAATGTAAAGATTTCACCCATAAGGTTAGTGGGTACTATTTCCTATGGGATTATTTTTTTGGAGTTTTATGACTTTGATGTGATATTAGGGATGGATTAGAAAGTGTTAAAACATTAACATATTGAATATTACTACCATTGGGTAATGTTCAAATCTCTCTAGGGAATACATATATTACAATAGGGAATATGATATTGGAGAAGGCCTTGATGGGATAATAAGTCAACAGTTGGGTGAAGTGACAACCCAAGCAACTAATCTTATGCTTGAGAATATGTTAGTAGAGAATCGTGTAATTTATCCTATGTGGGATAAGTTTCTTGATCTGTTTCATGAGGACTTCTGAGGGATACCACCTGAGAGTGATGTTGAGAATCTGATTGATTTTTTATCAGGAGCAGAACCAAATTATATTCCTCATTATAGAATGTCACGGATAAAACACCATGAACACAAAACGTAGTTATAGGAATTATTAGAAAATGGTTTCCTCCATCATAGTAAATCAAATTGGGGATATCATGTTCTATTTTCAATTAATTATAATTGATAATTGTGAGATTGAATCAATTAATGGATGTTGAATGAGATATTTGTTATGAATAGATTCCCACATCATCGAACTGATGATCTTTTTTAACAGTATAGAGGTGATTTGGTGTTTTCTAAAAAAAATTCAATTAGGATGACATAATCTGAGGGTTAGACAATCATGTTCATGATGATATAGTTTAAGGATAAGGTATGGGTTGTATGAGTTTGATGTTATTTTTTTTGGGTGGAGTAATTCTCCAATAGTTTTTATGACCATGATGACTCAAATAAATAAACCATAACTAGGATATTATATAATATTCATTGTGTAAGATATTGTAGTGTACTCTAAAACTCATGACTATAATGCCAAAAAAATCTACATCATATTGAGTATGAATAGAAGAAATAATATATATATTAGGATATCCAAATTTAATTTCTAGATTAACAAGGTGAAATAATTTTATCACATCATCTCTAAGAATGGTGTATATATGGACCTGATGAATGTGTAACCCATTGTATCATGGGATCAACCCAAGATTATTTTTCAAGTCTGATGATTTTTGGGTTTAGTGTGGAATTACTAAAGGTTCATCAAAGACTATTCTAGATCAGAAGCAGTGCTTTATTATTTAGCCAAGAAGGGCCTCAAGTTATAATGTTGTAGAGAATGTGATAAAGCCTTCTTGGAGATATAGAAGTGGCTAACTATAGACTTGATTTTTACCCTACATGCACCAGGTATGGAGAATACCATTATTGTGTAGTATTTTCTGTTGGGAATGGGGTGGTTTTGAAATTGATTGATTAGGTTATGGCTTATGGAGCAAAAAATTTGTGGCCTCATGAATAGAACTACCATAAATGTGATCATGATTCGGATGCAGTGTCTTATTCCTTATGGTGTTGGAAAAATTATTTTGGTGGAAGAATGCATTACTATGTATATCACTCATTATGAAATTTGGTATATCTTCTACCGTCATGATTTGAAGGTTCAATAGTGAATAGGGGTGGAATAAAAATAGTTCTCCTATTTTTAACTAGTCTATAAGCCTATAATGGGTAATTTTGTTTTTGATGCCTTTTTCTAGAAAACTCAAAACCAGGTATTTCAGAAATCCAGTTTTGAGTGGAAGATGATGGATTTGTTGGATGAGATGTTCCAAGAGGATCAATAAGGACATGTACAGATAAACATTTCATCCATGGAAGTTGATTCTAAAATCTTGAGCTATTTCAAGGAAAATAATATAGTGATTCATTGTGTTTTCAAATTATGGAATGTATTGAAATTGGGGAGTTAGCTTCCAGTTGGACTTTTGGTGAAGATAATTTCATTTATATTTGTGGTTGTGTTGTCTTTCCAAATTTTACATCGGATGAGTTGATGAATGACCTCTATGCCTCCAAGAGGGAAGTACACACTAGTTTAAGAAAAATTTATCGTGATCATTGTATTTAGTATTGGTGGATTGGGATGAACAAATAGGTTTCTTGTTTTGTGACCTGATGTTATACCTATCAATGGGTAAAAGCTATGCATCATCGAATGACTTGTTTTTTATAGCCATTTTCCTTTCAAGAATAGAAATGGGATGACAGGAAGATGGATTTCATGGTGGATCATTAGATAATTCCATAGAATAATGATATAATATGGGTAATTGTGGATAAAATAAATAATTTTACTAATTTCATACAAATTAGTGATACCTTTAATGTTGATAAGTTGGGTGAGTTGAATGTTCAGGGATATAAACATTACATTGGCTTCTATGGAATAATGTTCGGACCATGATACATGTTTTTCTTCAGGCTTCTAGAATGGGTTGTAGAAGGTTCTTTGTACCTAAGAGTATTTAGTATGTTATTCCACCCACAAAAAATGGTGACTAATATAATACTATGTATGTTCTATTGGAAATGTTGAGGGAATGTGTCCCCAATTTGGGTGGTTCTTGGGAGAAGTAATTAAATCTTGTTGATTTTTCCTATAAAAATTGTTACCATGAGATGATTGAAATGTCCTCCTTTGAGTAAAAGTATCTGAGTCTGATTAGATCATTATTCTTTTGGATGAATGCTAGATAATTAGAGTTATTAGGTAAAAGTATCTTGTGGGAGATGATTGAATAGGTTCAGTGGATATTGAAAACATATGGATATAACTAAGAGATGGAAGAAGTCATATGCCGATTGGCATCATAGACAACATGAGTTTATGGATGGTGATATTTTGTTTCTATGGATGTTAAATAGGTTGGGACACTATAAGATTTAGATTCCTAGTAAGTTGGCAACATGTTACATGAGACCTTTTGAAAATGTGGAGATTATTAGACATAAGGAATACTGATTTTCTCTTACAAAATGATATAGCCACATGCAAAATGTTTTCTATGTATCATAGCATCAGTTGTATCACCTTTTCCAATCTCATGTGATTAATTTGGATGAAGTTGATCTTGAAAATGATGCTTCCTTTGATGATCACACAATTCATATTGTGGATCATAGTGATAAATATTATAGGTCAGGACTGTGACATTGGTTAAATTTTTTTAAATCATTGGTATTATTCATAAAGGAACATGGGAGCAGGGAATTATATTTCAAGCCTAGGGGCCTGATATTTTTACCTTGGAAGCTCAATGATTCTCGGAAGTGTGGCTCAGGGATGAGTTGTTCCATGGTGGAGAGTTTTTATGATCCCATTAATCGTGATGTATGTTCATGTTAAAATTTCTAGTTTATATAAAATTAATATGTTTGATTAAATGTATCTTTGACTATATGTGTAGGATTGGTGGTTTTCCAGGGTTTTAGAATGAAAATTGAATGGGGATCAAGGCCTTCAAATGTATGTTGCACAGTTGGTGCATAGTTAGTTGTAATCATTCCCCATAATAGTGTGTGCCTAAATGAAGGGATCATGGTTTGATGAAAACATGAAATGGGGAACCAAAAAACCATACAGGATTGGAAAAAGCAATCCAACATGGTAATCTCATGGTTTTTTGACCATGATGGATCCAATGGTAACTGTGCATCCTATGCCCCTCGTAGATAGAAGGTGGTGCACGATTGGAACCTGGTTTGACCAATCGTACTTCCATACCTCATGCCCCATAAAATTTTAGTTTTTACCATTTTCCATTGTCTGAATTAATACTTATATCACAATTTTCTCCCTCATTCTTCCTCATACATTCTTATAGTTGAAAAAAATCTCCAAATATTTAAAAGGATCAATATACCTTATTTATATGCAGTTTGTAGAATTATTGGCTGTGAATCAATGATCCAGGTGAGACTCAATCTCCTATTTGATATATTTTTTTTATTAAGGATTTTTTAGTGTCTCTCATTCTTTATAATACTAAAAATACTATTTATATAATAGATCATTGGTTGGTGCATTAATGGGTGTTTGGATCGAAATCCAAAGCTACAATGAAGAAATATTCATCTTCAAAATTATGAATTGTGTTCTATAAGATATATCACATAGTCATGGTGACTATTTTTGTGTATTTGGATGTTCTTTGGTGTCATTGGGAATCCATTGTGGCTTTCCATTGTAGAAATAAAAACGTTATTGGGTAGATGTTTAATTTAACCCCATCTGAACCCCATGGGAATTGTTGAGGATGGTTTGAACATGTTAAGTGACACCCATGGGGTGTACCACATTCTATACATGGGTATTAAAATGTTAAGTGTAAAATTTAATTGTCATAACATATATTAATAATAATTTTTTAGTCATGTCATATTGGGAGATAGAATGACTTTTTTGGCAATTGGGTCTTGTTGTTAACTTTCTATAGGTAGTTATTTGGTATAACATTACAGGATTAAATGAGTTATGGAGTATAATTGATAAAATTTGTTGTCTCGGTATGGAATATGACTGATAAATGGGTTTACAGGGATAATCCATGCAAATGAGAATGTGTAAAAGAAGTAGGGAATAATTATTTATTTCTTTTTGAACAAAAATTTGTTTTAATTGAAGAATTTATTAAATGTATATCGTCTATGTTAGAAATTTTTTATCGCCAATGAGTCATTTAAAATTAACATGGTTGTTAGTAGGGTATTAGCATGAGGTTCTATGTCCATAGGTTGGGTTATACAGTGTCCCTAAACCCCAACAATTGAATGTATTGGATATATATTCGAAATTATTTTCAATACCACTAACAATGAATTAGATGAGACTACATGGTCTGATGATCCATGGTATGTGAGTTGAATTGGATGACACTACATGTATTGAGGCCCCACAATTTGTCTAATAAATTTTTTTGGGAAATATTTTATCAAATGAATTGGGGAAGTAGACTTATTATTTTAATTCAATGTATTTTATAAAAATAGGCCGTTGTAAAATATAATAAAATTTCATTTCCATAAAACGAACAATAAACCTGGTTTATTAGACTATTGTTAACTAAAACCTATTTTATTTCTTGTTATAATTTTTAATAATTTTAGTATAGTAATACACAATTTTATTGACTGTATATTTTGTAAACAATGTTGGCAGTGGCCTACTATGATATAATCACACCTTTCTTGGACCACCATTGGGTACCCATGTGGTCTTAATGCATTCAAGTCAAGAAAATGTCAAAGTCCATATTTTAAATGGGTTATTTTGGAATGGTATTTTCATGGTGGATGGATCACAACATTGAGTGGGGACCAATTTTGCGGATTTATTTTTTCTCATTATTTTGGGTTTTCTAACACTCAGCATTGTATGACCTGATATAGAATATTTACCATTTGGTTGTATGATGGTTTCCAATTTTTGGATGCTGATGGAAACACATGTTTATGGATATTAGTTTTTTATATTTCTTCTATTTTATGTGCTATTTGATGTGGATTACTCTGATAATGAGGGTATATTTCCCCCATGTGATCTATTAGACCCTCACTGCCAATCAGTATCCTTTAGTGTATGGGGAAACATAATGGAGGTCATGTTGTGACATGGCTGGTGGAACTAGTTCTATGGAACATAGGATGGGGATATTAAATCCCACCTCATTTCTGTAAATACCTATATAGAACCATATTTACCAATTAATATTCATTTTAAAAAAATAAAATATTAAATTTATTAATCAAAAAATATTTTTATTTACACATAATGTTATGCATGAAATTGGCCATATTCAATTTCTATAAAGTATCCCCTACAATGTCTACTTATTTGTAATATTAGAAAAAAGAATATATTATATATATTAAATTAATAAAAATATGATATACTAAATTGTTATAAATATTCAAATAAATCAATCTCATCGCCACCACCACACTGGAGATGTATTTAACCTAATCATTTCATTTGGTGGGAGGAAAGATTACTCAAAAAATTTATGATTTTTGGAACATTAATACAGTTTTCATAGTGATATTTATTCACCCATCACATATAATCTTCACATTATTTTTTAAATGTGGTGATATTAACAATAATAATAGAATAGTGATAGAATTAAAATTATTTACTCAAATGTATGTCATTATTTAAATTAATTAGATAGCTTATCATTTAAATTGAATCTTTATGTTAAATTAATCACCAAACATATCATGTTGAAAAATACATGATGGAATGAAATCAACCAATGAGTTATAGGTGGGAATATATTTATTGTATTCTATGATATTTATTATTTAATGAATATCATTACTCACTACCATCATAAGTAGATGGCATGTTTCTTAAAATAAAATTTATATTAAGATAATAATGTTTCTATAAAAATAACTAAAATATGGCCCCTAAGATTTTTCATAAACCAATAAGGTCGTTTAAAAAAAATATATGGTTATACACAATAAATCATATTTTTATTGATTATATTGACACCAATTAAAAAAATTACATATGTTTATATAAATTTAATTTGTTTTATATTGAAATAATAGACACCAAAACTGCTAGATGCCACTCTATCTTACCTATCATTATCAAAATAAATTTTATACAAATAAGTTATTTATAGGAATCATTTAATCATTTAAAATATTTGGGATCAATTTTAAATAAAAATCGAAAAAAATTATACAATCCATTTCATTGATTATGTAAATTGATTATATTTCTATGGATGACATCCCTAACCGATTGAATATATTCATATCATATTGCTATATTTTTTTTTGAATTTTTTTCCCATAAAAGTATTTAATATTATGATCCCCTAATTAAACATGAAATATCACCCTTATATAGATTTTTACAGGAAAAATCATGTTTGAATCATCACCCTTAATGAGAACATGTTTCCTTTTCTGGACATATACAAAAGTCTCACTTCATCCTTAATAATATTTATTGAAAATATTTTTTAATTTTTAAAAAAATTGATTACATAAATTCATGTTTTTTAAATTAATTATATAAATATATTTAAAATTTAATAATTTAAATTTTCTTCCTTGACTATATATATCATCAATGATGTCATTCCGCAGACCATTCTAATAACATGTATTTATCTTAGGATAACTTCTATATCAATTTTTCATTTTTCTATTGGAATTAACACCAATTTTTATAATCCAAAATCCTTTATCGTATATAAATGATTAAAATTTTTATTTAATAATAAATTCATTGGAAAATTGTTAAATTTTTCAATTTCTGCACGACTGCACGATTCTCATAATTTTTATACATCCATAAATCAAATAATTCAAATGGAAGTAAGAGGGGAGAAAATAATTCATGAAATATTTTAATAATAATGAATTAATTATAAAAATATATACATGGATACATAAATAATGCATGATTTATTTATGAATTTTATTGAAAAGAAATTTTGAATATGAATATTCATTTCGTCAGTGACTTCGAAATCAAAATTCATGGTATATGGCCTAAAATAGATACAAAATAAATGTTGATGAATAAATAAAATATGTAAATCAAACACATATAAATGGATTGGATGAAATATAATGACATCAATATTTTAAAAATGTGTACTAATAATTAAAAAATATTTATAATTCAAACATGTTTAGTAATTTATGACTTATTTTTTGACTATGGTATACTAATTTTTTTTATGAAACTATAACATATTTTGTACAGTTTTTACAATAATGAATGGTCAATTATAAATTTTAACACAAACATTAAACATTTAAATATACACACATATATATATATAGACAAACATATGATTATTTAGCCATAATAATATGTCCTAATGATGAAAAATACTCTTAACATTTATGAAGAAGTAACCACGTCATTAATAAAAACTCATGTAGAACATCATGTAATGGTTGTAGA
The DNA here is from genome assembly GCA_963277665.1 of Viscum album. Lineage (NCBI taxonomy): Eukaryota > Viridiplantae > Streptophyta > Magnoliopsida > Santalales > Viscaceae > Viscum > Viscum album. Next base: position 1,456,581,035 of record OY728120.1, read on the forward strand.
TAATGATAAATTTGATCACCCTGCTCTATTGTTCTCATAGTTATTATGGAGTGAAATGAAAGGATATTATTTAAAAATAACCACGGGGAAGGGTATAATGTCACCCAATTAATGTACCTTGTACTATGGGTTGAACCAATATTATTCCTAAATATGTTCAAAACATATAAAAATAAAAAAATGGAAACTACGGTCTTACAATTTTATAGTTCATGGTAGTATGAATCTAAAATATTCCCAAGAACAGAGAGTACCTTATGTAACATTTTTAGAAAATATAAAAAAGGCATCTATGAACAGATTAAAATTATTCAATATTAATTACTATAAAAAATGAAAATTCAATAAAATAACATCATTTTTATATAATTAAATATGACAAAGATTAGTAATTTCAATAAACCTCCCCATATACTCTAGGATAAAGATAACTGTCTATTATTACAGCATTCTAAAATTAGTTCCATTACAAGAAAACCAAAATATCTTGTCATTAATTATATCATTTAGTATAATACATTATTAGAATAATTCTTATTATAAAACATTACATTTATTGATAGGAGAGATAATATTCCCCCTGTCATGTCTAATTCATGTAATTTTTTATAATACCAATTATAAAAAATTTCTTCTTTAGAATATGGTTTTTGAAAAATAATATATTTTATTATTTTTAAATTGGACATCTAATAAACACACTTAGATATCCATTAATGAGATCAGTAAACCACATAATCCACTAATAATAATATTATATAAATATATTTAGTAGGTCACTAAAACTCTTAAATATATATATATATATATATATATATATATAATAAATAATCAATATATTAGGAAAATACTTCTTTAATTAGGGGTTTTGAATAATAAACTAACCAAATTTAATTCATTTATTTTATGCAAAAAAATATAAATATATTAATGAATGGACTATTATAAAAAAATTAAAATAATAACTATATATAGTCAGTTTTATCATCTATCAAAAAAATGATTCACATATTATCATGATTAGGTATATTTTATTATATATACATATTAATATATTTTAATAAATAGAATTATTTATTTTGAATTTTAATTAAAAAATAATCCAAATATATTCTTATTTAAGTCACAAAAAGAGTTATTTAGAACATCTATAAGTACAGTTATTATTTTATACTTCCGTTTATTATATTGTAGAGAAACGTTTACTGTAATAAATTTACATTATATAAATAAAAATGTAAATATAAATAGATTATCAATCATTGAAATCTCTTACAATAGATATCAAGTTAACCTAAAATAAATTGGAGAGAAATTCATGTTTATGTGTGAATTTTTTTAATGAAAAATAAAAAAAATTTCCACATATAAAAAATAATATTAAAATGTTCATGATATAAAAATATATAACTATATAAATTTTAAAAATAAAAAAAATTATGAAAAAATTATATTCATAAAATAAAAAAAATATTAAATGTTACTAATAAAACATATATTAGAGTTACAAAAGTTTTTTTAAATAATAATTTTCAAAATTGAATCATTAAATCGAATCATTTTTATTATATCAACATAATTAACCATGTTATTTTTTATACCCCAAACAATAAATGTACAGAAACCACTAAAAATCATATATAGAGATTAGAATTATCATAGAAAAATTAAAATCATAAATATGATGTAAAAGACAACAAAACTAATTCAACATTTCAAAGAAGAATAAATTATTAAAATAAAGTAAGATAATTCTAAAAATATTTATTATCATATTCTTAAAATCAATCCCTTTTAAATAGATATATTGTTATATATATATATAATTATTTAAAATTATCTTATAAAAAATAAATTACAAATAAATACAGGAATCTAAATTATAGAAAAATGAAAAAATAATAGTTGAAATTCAATAATTAATAAACCTTGAATAATAAAATTGATGGAAATTAAAATTAAAAATATTATTATTTTAATTATCTAAATTATATAACATAACATTTTCATGAAAAAATGACATTAAATTATACAAAAAATTTTAATTTTTGATTATGAAAAAGAATTGAATTAGTTTATCCTATAAAAAATAAAAATATCATGTATACTTTGAATCGAAAGATATAATGAATAAAAATATAGGGGTAATTGTTAGAATGAAATAGTGGTGGATGTCAGTAGTAGTGGGTAGTAATAGTGACAATGATGATAGAATTGAAGACTGAGGTGTTTAAACCAAATAGATGGGACTATCTTCTAGGGATTAAAACATTAGGGGGATATAGAAGGAAGAGATTAGAGGGTGATTATTTTTAAGATGCCCCGTGTCATGAACATCAATATAAAATTATTGTCTGTATGCACTTATACATCATAATAATTGAAATGAACAACTAATATCAAATGTTCAATGTTTTTGGGAACTAAGAAATCAATACATCAATATATTTTATATTACTAAAAATAATAAAAGAATCCAATTTAATAAGATAATTTTAAATCGATCACAATCAATTTAACACTTTTACTCATATTGGAAAATGGAGAATCGTAATAAGGTGTCATCACAAATGATCATTCAAGGGAAAACATTTATTATGTGAAAATATATCATAAATAATGAGTGACATGATCATGTGGGATGTATAATGATTAAACGAGTTTGTTCATGAAATCCATAGGTGTGAAAATGATGAATGAGATCAGAATAATAGATCATTGAATATAAATGGTGTTTAATGATATGCGGGATTGTAATAACAAATTGGAATCATTCATATAGTGATAGAATATGAGGTTGGATTTCATATTATAATGGGGATTTTGAAGACATAAAAATGTTGATCAAATATATGGGTTCCCATAAAAATAGAGGATGAGGATCACTACCACAAATAAATGAAAATGTTGTCAAATTATAAACATTAATATTAAACATACCATGAAAAATTTTAAGGGATATCATATTTTTTCTAATCATCAATTCATAAAATGAGAGAACAACTGGCATTATGATTACTCATAACATTATATATGAGGCATACATCCACCAGCACACAATTTGTGATTTCAATATATATTAAAAATTAGCCAATAAATTTAGGGGATATACAATTCTACTCTAATAAATAATTTTACAATATATAATTAAATTTTATTCCACATAAATATTAAAATAATAATATACTAAAATAAACACATAATGTGACATCATAAGGAGAAAGAAATAGGCACTGAAAACAATAATGTAACTCCTTTTGTAAATACTTTTTAGTCAAGATAATTATGAATAAGGTGATTAAAATCTATGAAATAAATTTTAAATGGATTTTTCATTGAAATCCATAGTCAATCATAATTATAGGTATTGAAATTAAAACCCATCATCAAGTTCAATAATGAAATGTTAATAAAAATGTAATTAAATTCGATGAAAGTAAAGGTAAGGGCCATGATCTATCTAGTCTAACCATTTTCATGTTTTTGAATCCTATGATTACATGAGGGGGCCTAGATAGGTTCCAGATGAGTTTGGATGCTAAAATACAGAATAATGGAAGATTCATGATGTGTTACGGTTTCATGTCATGAATGTGTGGATAACTATTTAGATGAGAGCCAGATTGATAGTAATTATAATAGACTAAATTGATCTATTGAATATATAAAGTCATTAGATTTTTGGATACATATGTTATGTGGATGGATATGATATGTGGATAGATATACTATAATATAAATCTGCTACATGACTAGATGGGCTATGTGGATGAATCTTCTATGTGGTGAGATAAACTATGTGTACGAATAAAATCAAGGTATAGAATATATATGTGGTAGGATCATTTATGTGGGTAATTAGATATGTTTCTATATTGCCTACATGGATTCAAATCCATGATGGATTGATTGGATTCATTATAGGATTAACTATATGAGAAATAAGCTATGTGTGAGATCAACTAGATGACCAATTGTATTAGTGGATGGACCGACTATGTGAGTGATCCCCATTGTTAGAAATTGTTTATATGGTTGATCGGCTATGTCAACATGGCCATGAAAATTGGCTACATGAGAGATTGAATATGTTAGTCATCAAATACTTGATCGGTTGACTACTGGAGATATCATATTTATAAAAATGAATACATGGGTTTTTTGGATTTTTTTGTATCCTGATACATGAAATATTCCAACTAGAGTTCTCAACCAGTTTTGTAAAAATGGTCAAGTGGATTTACAATGGTGAAAATTATGTTCCTCTGACTGATTATCCAACATGGATAATTATATTGTTGATTTTCTAGGATGATTATGTCCAGAAATGTTTCCTTATGATTGGATTTCAATGATATATACAATAGCCTGAGCTAAATATTTTCTATCTTCAAATTAAAATAATCACATATATTTTGACACTAAATGGGGTTTCACCCTATTATTAATTCATATTTCATTCCTCTTGAGATTGGAGATTTCAAATCTGATCCCTAGAGTTATGGAAATCAGCCATCATTGGTGTATGTTCACTGAAGTGGGGTGTCCATCTTGTGTGCTCCCCTATTTTTGGATCAGTGAGTTTTAAGGTATTATTTCATTTATATAGGTGATTCATTGCTTCTCTTAATTATTTGGGTGAAATAGTTAATAAATAATCATAAATCCCTATCAATTACAAATGAATTATCCTAATGATGATTTAAACAGATTACTAATGAATTGGATAACGACTGTAGGCCAATGTTTTTGATCTATTAAATTATAATTGTTTACCTCATGTTTTTATATATGGGGGTTTTTTATGCTATTATTGTTTTTGTATTCTATTATTTGGATTAAAATGTTGTTATTGATGGAAAATGACAATGAAAATAATGATGTAATTAATTGATAATTAATTTTCTATAGAAAAAAGATGCATGTTAAATATATATGGTCCTTAATGAAATTTTTTAATGATCAAATTGATGTTAGTATGAATGATTAAATGAATATTTCTATACAAGCGTTCTTTTAATTTGATAAATAAAAAAAATTAATTCTTATTCTTAGACTGGATTGAATCCATTCTAAGGAATTATAATTACATATGTTTTTTGGAAAGGAAATGGGTGTTGGGATGTATTTTAAAAAATCTGATAATTAATATTGAATAAAGTTATAGTTTGATGCATATGGTTTCGCAGAGTTATAAACTATGAATAATGAAACAATTGTATCAGTAAGAAATAAAAACCAGTTGTTTGATATTGATAATTGCATGTTCAGGAGTTTTCCATCTACAAGAGAAGGTCAGGTTTCTTGAGTTTTTCTCCATGGTAGTTTATTTATATTTTAATGATGGATATGGTGTTTTAGTTTATAGATTTCCATTTTGGATGTGCTTTTTTATTTATTTTTTCCTTGTTATGAGGTATTGATGTGATCATCAATATTTTATTATGTTGTGAGACTAGAATGGATTAACCTAGGATAGCTGATGTGATATGATGGGAAGGGGGTACCAGATGATTTGATGAGCCTTATATGATTGATGAAATAGTGGATATAGAGTTAAATATTATTTATATATATATAATTCATGTCATGGAAATTTTCATCATGACATGTATATGGGTTTTGTTGAATGAATCGAAGATGATGGAAAATGAGGCCGATTGGACAACATAATTACACGATAAAGATTCAAATGTTGTTTAAATGAATATATTTAATTGATCATGGAAATGTTTTTTGTTTTATCTACATCATATTTCCTTAAAAATATGGGACCTTGATGTTCTCATATGCATGTTTTCTCTTAGTAGTAGCATTTGATGGTATTCATAGAGTAGCTATAATTTTGGAAGGTAAAAATTCGTAAAGAATTATTAACGGACAATTATTGTAATAATGGAATAAAAATACTAGAAATATGTTGATATTGAGAAATAATGGACTCGATATGGAATATACGAAGACAACATATTCTTTACTACGGTGATAAATGAAATGTAATTACAAATTTTGATTATTGATAATTAATTTCAAATGTATTAAATAATGTATTGTGAATTTTTTGATGAAAAGAATGAAAGAATTTAATTTGATATCATTAAATTATCATGTTATTATATGATACATAGTCTTAGTGGTTGAATCCAAGATTTTGAGTGATGTAAGCTGCAATTGATTCTATGATTAGGTTATGCCAGTAGTGTGGTTGTTATCATATATTATATCACATATATTTTTTATTCCATATGTTTCCACACCAGTTTTAGTTATGAAAACTGTCACATAATGTACCATGGGAGGGTTTTTTATATAACATATTGGTAGAAGGATAGGTAGATCCCGACCCCTCAGGCCCCCACAAGGTTCTCCTAGTACATATCGTTTTTAATTGCACAATTGATAGTTTCCCGATATATTTCAACAGTTTAATATAATCGATTCATTTTATTAATAAAAATATATCATTAAAAAAGGAATCCAAGTTATTATTAAATGTATAATATGTATATGTTGTGGTTTATTGAGTTACATACTATCTTTATGTTTTGCGATTGATTGAGGAATAATACTTGATATATGATACACATAATGCAATATGAAGTGGATATAGAATACTAGATTGTTAATATATATGGTGATATGATAAGGGATAATGTGATAATGGTATGAATTTTTTTAATGTTGTTATTCCATGCCCACATGTCTTTGTGATGGACTATTTTGGAGGTAAATGGATTATTTTGTGTGACATTGTGGAATAGTGGGCAACATAGGGGAAGAGAGAGTGATATAAAGTTGATGTTTCAATCCTATATTATGTGATATTTTGAATTCTATACATTTTGAGAGTTATAATTTGGGATTATGAAAATATAGTGTGTCTTTTTTGTTATGAATTTGTTTCACTTTTTTTCACTATGTTTCAGGAATATTTATATATCTTTTTTCATGAGATGCTTCGAGGACGGTCATACTGAGTGTACGGGTATTCTCACCATATGTATATATAAACAATTTGATGAATATTAGTGGAATATTTTTTATTGAACTTGGTATTAATAGATATTCGTTTTCCATGAGTATTTTGGGTTCAGGGTTGAATCATTCATTACATTTTTGATACAGATAGATTCCCTTTAGGTTGATTCTGTACTATATAACATTGCATGTATGGAAATGGGATTAATTTTTAAAATTAGAAAATGTTTATTTCATTTTACCTACGAAATATATCTATTAAACATGTAATCATAATGGTTATTTACTCTCATATGTATGTTTATTATACCCTCAGATCTAGTCATTGACCCGAGTCTAAATAGATGCCAGACTCTGGCACTCACCATGTACCATAATTTATTGTCAGTCAAAGAGGAGTACTCTTTTAGTAGATTGAATATTGATAGATTATATTTACATTTATTATATGAAAAATATAAACAATAAAAAAATGGAAGCGTCATTTTTTATATTGATTTAATTTCAAATACCCCACACATATAATGACTGTCTGTATATTTATCACATTATGGACATTTCTAAAAAAGATAGTTTTCAGTGGAATAAAATAAATGAAATGTCTAAATAGATGAATATAAAATATTTTTTCATATAGAATGAATCATTTGTAGGAATTCGTCAAATCCAAAATGTTTAGAGAAAATATTTACAATTTATTTAATCAATTTTAATGTCAATTGTATATAATTTTCAATAAAGGGAGTAAATATAAAATTTTCTATAATTAAATGATATTTAGAAATATAATAATGTTGGAAAATATAATTTTAAAAAATTATTAAAAAAATTCATAATAAGATATTAGAAAATAATATATATATCACGGAAATAATTTTCACAACCATTTTACGAAATTTAAAAAATTTATATATTGTTATTATATATGGAAAATTATTTCTTAAAATAGGATATAAGGTTTGAAAAGAATTATTTTACAACATCTTCATGGAAAATCTTAAATTATGAATGCTAGCAGATAAAACATGAGAAACCATGGTGAGAGATAAGTAAAATATAAATATTTCCTTTGAAAATAATATATGTTTTGGCTTAATGGATTGGTAGGAATAAATTCATAAATACATCTTGTATCCCTTGAAATAGTAGGAGAAATATTATAAAATAACCAAAAGGAATCATAATACAAAAATGGAATGAAAAGTTTATATATAGTGAGTGAAAAATAATATATCATAATGAATGAGAAAGGGCCTGAATAAACCCAAAAACCCATGATTATTTTGATATATGAGTATATATTAGAGGAATTTAGAGATAAAATACCAAAAACAATATGTTAAAATGTTTTTCATTATTTAAGTATATTTGATATAATCTATAAAGGAGTATATATAACATAGGGAAAAAATATATGACAATATCATTGTATCAGAAAAGATAATCGCTAACAAACAAAAATATGGTACTATTGATACATAAATTGGTGGAAAGGGACTATATATTCCTAAAAAATTAATGTAATCTGATAAGCTGCACTTTTAATTGTATTTAATTTTAGTAACAATGAATGATATAGGTGAATTATTATTAATACATTAAAATAATAGATAATAGGAAATAAAATACATACCAAGAGTACTCACTTTACTTAATAAGCATTCCTAATATCATCAATAATAAAATTGATTTTATTAATTACATTCATATGAAACATAATAATATATAAATAAATAATTTTTTTTATTTTATATTCATTTCTAATTATGTTATTTGAACATTTTTACATGTCCTCCATCGATATAAAATTTGGTCACAGTTCCATAGATGCATCAATTTATCATTCATAAATTATGTTATTATTAAATGCGTATATTTCTCCAAATGTATTATGGAATGATGTTCTATTCATCAGTGATGATTACAAATCTCCAATATCTAGATGTTTTCTTATTTAAAAATTGTTCTATATGTATATATATTATTTTTAACTAGGTTATTATTAATTTTGGTATGGATGACCATTATGAACATGATTAGTTTCATTCAGTTCTATGATTATTTAACAATTTTCTAAAATAAATTAAAATAAAATATCATGTCTATGCATTTGATAATAAAATATTCAAATCTGAAAATCCATATAGGTAGTAATATCTTTTTTGAGGAAATATCCATACATGAATCTAGTATAAAAACACAATTATCACAAACATCTTATTTAAATATATTTATCACAATCATCGATAAATAACATCCCATAAATCTAGGATCCTATTATCATTAACATATACGATATATAAAAAATAAAAATTAAATAAACCACAATTTATTTATTTAAATAATAAAATTTACGATCAAAACATAATAATATTCTATATTTTATAAGGAATACTATTAGGAAACAAATATTGAATTTTTATTATAAATATAGTCAACAATGTGAATAAAAAACTAGTTTAATTTAAAAATAATGTTATAATATGATATCACAAATTATTACAATCATATGGAAACTTATAATAATTTAAAATATTTTATATGCTGATAGAATTATTAAGCTCGCGACTACCTAATAATACATTAAATCATTAGCATATGTCAATGATCATAATCAAAAAGCATACTTAAATAAAGAAGGTTGTCTTACAATTGACAATATACAATATCTCATTAGATGGAAAAAATACATAATGAATTGTGGGGAGAAATAATTATATGTCCACCCATAACATAATAATATGTATAGGATTATCTGTTCCTTATAATGCAATTTTTTCATACATATAGAATTCCATGATAAAAAATATCAGAATAAAATGGGTTACATTATCGTGTATCAAATCAAATCAGAATTAGATATTAAAAAGAATTAAAATAACCAAAACATTGAATATTATTGAATGTTCCTATTAGTGGAAATGCACCATAGGCCTTGAATATAGATTTCATGGGGGAATGTCGTATAAAATTAGTGGTAATGTAGATAATCAGATGAATTATTTTAGCAATTTTTTTATGAAGTGATGGGAGATCATTTGTAAAAAATGTGATCTGAGTTATTTCATTAAGTAATGATATGGTTTATAATATATTTCCTTAAAATAATAGTGTTTTATCAATAAATTATATTGAAATATTTTAAAAAATTGGTAAAATAAAAATGAGATAAATTAGAAATATCCCATTAATTGGGATAGATTTATAGAAGGGACATTGAAGAGAAGTTGAAAATAATTTATAACCCATGTAGTGAATGAGAAATTAATAAATTTACATATATAATAGATATAAATATTTTATTTCTTTATTATGGAAATTAAATTCTTTAAATATTCTAGATGATGGACTTTTTTTGTCATAAATGGTTTGTGTGGGGTGTTATAGTAATATTTATTTACATAACGATTCTTGAAATTATGATTAGTATGATCTATGTTTATATAACAAAGTCTTCCCCAAAAATATGGAATGTCAAACCAATAGAAGTATGTACAATTGTATAAATTTTTATATGATTATATGAATACTCTTTTGACCCTATGATGAAATGTGAGACAATTTGAAGAAATGTGATGCATCAAAAAGGAATTTGTGACTAATATAAATATTGTGAAATCATAAGAAGTAAAGTGAAATTGTATGAAGGGATGTGAGACTATGGATGTAATGTTATCATTACCACGTGAAATTTTAGTTATCATGCCTAAATTATATCACTATGAAAAATCAATGTTCATGTCAAAGGGAATACCAAATGGTTTGTTCTCTATACAAGAATAATAAAATATTATATTCGAGTAAATGGAATTTAAAGAATAAAATTAAATTCAAATAATTTATGTCATTGAGATCTAAATGTTCACAAAGAGTATTTAATAATAATTATTTATAAATTTTATTCTTTAATTGAAGGGAAATGTATATTCAAATTATCCTCCCACATGATATTGTGGTTTGAAATATGATAAAACATATGAGGATTCTCATGAATGATGTGACATTCTATTTATTTTTTTCCAGAACAACATCTCAAATATAAACCTAGAAGGATCAATTAATTTCCATTAATTAATTATTTACTATAATCATTGAGTTTAATCTAATGAGATTTTGAGATGGAAAAAAATTCCCATATCTTATTTCTTTTTATTTATGACAATTTTAATATTTTTAATATATTTTACTTACAATTCAATTACAATAGAACTATACTAAAATTACAATTATTCAGATACTTATTCACTTTTATTTTTTATATGTTTAAAATGTTATATTATGTAATAATATTGGTTATGATAGTATTTAGTTATATGTTGTTTTATTTGTAAAATAAAACTTTAGTTCTCGATAATTCTGTTATGTTTAAATAAATTTGATGGAATTGTGTTGTTATGTGAAGAGGAACAGGATATGTATTTGAACTAATCCAGTTATATATAAATCAATCCTATTTTGTATTATTTTTCATATACAATCATATATTATATTTCATTAATACCAATTATACCTTTTTCTTGTTATATTAACTTATATTTTTAAAACAATATTCAGATAGTTATGTTCAATAAGTGATTCATATATGGTTTTTTATAGTGAGTAGGTTTGTATCAAAATTTATAGTGATTCAAAGAAAATTTGAACTAATATTATTTAAATCCATTATGAATATAATTCAAAATAATATATATATATATATATAGTAATTATGTAATTTGTACTTTTGAAAATTGGGTGACTTAATTATAAAATTAATTTTCAATGAAATTTTTATTCGATAATCTATTCACCCTCATTGAGCAATAAACTCTAACCAATTTTTATTATCAAATGTTATTTTGTTATTCTCATTTGGGTATTTATCATAAATTTGTCATGTATTCAGAACAATATCATTTTTTATGATTTGGTGATTACAATTCCACAATTATGGATCCCTTTAGATTTGAAGGTTATGAAAAATATTAACCACCCATGTTGAAACTAATAAACTATTCCTAGTGGAAAATAAATATGTAAATTTATCATGAGTAAATGGATTTGGAATTTGGACTATTATTAATTTTAAATGTGATAATCCAAAACTACATTTCCATGATTAGAGTGATTCCATTGATGTTCGTTGTTATTATAATAGAAAATGAAGTAATTCGTTATATTTCCATTTTGGAGAGGATGTTTCCAACATAATGTTGGATTGGTATACTGATTCTAACATCATTGATACATCTACTATATGTTTTGAATAAAATTATACTATTTAAGAAATGATATTTAATAATTATATTCATAAATATGAGACATTTTAAACAAAGCTAGATGAATCTACATCTAGAATGTAAATATCACTCTTTGATATCATCAATACTGTATATACACATATAAATAATGTTGATGAAAAAAATAATGTATTAATAATTTTTAGATACAAACTAATTTCTATAGTGGATCTAATGTACCTGTTATAGTGTTATGTGACATCTGTAAACGTTCAACAGGGTAGCTTATAGAAAAAAATAGGATATATGAAGAATAATTAAATTATTAAAACGATATATATCTTCCCCAAAAAATAAAATAGAATTCCAATAATCATAGTCAATGTTAAAATAATGTATCAATGATATCATCATCGATGGATGTGAATCCATGGCATATAGTGATGATGTTATTGTTATGTTATCCACGAGATTTTGGAAAATCTATTTGATGAAAAAATTATCATTTAAATCCATTTATAATCTAATTTATAAAATATGGAGAAAGATGAAAAGGGATGATAATATTGATGAAGTAACATGCAATGTATGGAAAATAAATTTGAAAATTAATAAATAATATTCAAAACATAATAATAAGAATAATGTTGATGAAAAATTAAAGTAATTAATGATGTAAATTATGACCGTAATGATTAAATTTGAAAAAGTGTTTCGTGATTTAAACTCAATAAATGATAAATCTTGGGGAAATGAATATATTTTTTTATTATAATACATTGTATAACATTTGATAATTGGTTTTTTATAATTTCATTGGACTAATGATTCATGTATAATTATTAAATAATAGTTTTAATACTACTCTATGATTGAATGTATTTTTTATGATCTGAATGATTAATATATAAAACTAATGAACCATAATCCTTTTTTATTTATAAAAATATAAAATTTCATAGGAAAATTATAATAATTTTGTGTTTTGAATGGAATATTTTAATCTAAAATTGGAAAAAATAATCATATTATGAATATTTATGGATACATTATAAAACATGAAATAATATATTAAATTTTATGTATCTAATAAATACCTAAAATTGGTGTAGTTGTTTTTAATCAACATTGAAATAATATATATGCTGAAAAATTATATTTTTTATTGTTCCAATAATAAAATAATAACTTGTTGTGGAAAATGGTGAAAACATCCAAATATGAGTAAATTCACTCTAGAATGAAAATGTATTTTTCTATAAAAATTATAATTCTACAAATAAAATAATTTATATCAAAAAATAGTTATGGATTCTAAAATATATATTTTTATCATTCAATACAACTATGAAGTTATTGGAACCAAATTAAATTTTGAACAAATTGATGGAATCATATTTTAGTAGTTTAAAAATGTATTATTGTTTATATAAAAGAAATTTTTGAAACATATTAATAGATTCTTCCCAAGAATCAAAATTCAATCAAATGTAGAAAGCGGTCATATAATAATTATAGATAATAAAGATGAAAAAATAATTTTCCTTGGTCATGTGGATAATTCAAAAAACTATCTTAATATTGGGTTATTTTTAATGGCCCAATAATTCATTCATGATTTTATATTAGAATTTATATATTGGGTTCACTTATTTAAGAAATTATTATGTATATAATTTTTATAATTTAATTTATGTTTTAATAAAAAAATTATAAAATTCCATTCACAAAGACTCAAGTATATGAAATAGGATACTATGGAACTATAATTAATAATCATTTTTAATGATTACAATGACATTTAATGTTATGGATCAACCTATACTAGAATATTCTAATGGAAATGTGTTCAATCCAAATAAAAAGTGATGTAAAAAATAATAATTTATTCAAACAAAATAAAGTAATTTCTACCTCTCCACCACTAGAAATGGATTACACGGACCACTTTAAACCATATAGAGTTTCAATTCTATTTGGTATAAATTATGAATATTTTATTTTTGATGATTAATAAAATTTAATACTAGAATATAGTATGGATCACAATATTTAGTGTTTTACTTGTTTCCCAAAATTTACTATTGTTTTTCAAAACAGTAGTTGAGTTAGCATCATAACCATGAGAAGGGATCATAGCCATTACTATAAGAATAATGATTTAAAATCCATATATTCATATATTATACTTAATGATAAATTATTTAGTCCTTGAAAACCTGAAAAAATAGTGTGGTTAAAATAACAAAAAGTTCCATCAATGGAATAGTATTGTCAATTAATACCCCAAACAACATTAAGATATATTTATTCCATGATGCTCAAAATAAGTTTCGTTATAAAATTAATAGATTCATAATCATAAACTACTGGAAATACAATCCATATGGGATTTTCTATTTTTAAAATAATGAATTAAATTAAATCAATTTGTTTCTATGAAACATATATATTCTCTATATATAAAATAAAACTTCGAAAATTTCATCCAAAATTGATTATTTTGTTTATATATCTGACAACAATTATAATCAATAGAGTCTTTATCAAGAGAACAATCATGGTTGAATATTTTTAGCATTTAACTATGGATAAAAAATACCCACATAATTATAAAATTTATATATAATACATGTAGTTAGATATAATTTTTCGAATAATCAATATTAAAATTGAAAAAATAACAATGATTAAAATTTACATGTAAAATATCAAATAAATGGGAAAATAGTTGAACTGAACACTGATATGGTCATAGAAGAGCCTTGTACCTTGTGTCTTAAAAAAAATAGAACCCACAATTATTCAGCTATATATTCTGTAGATGGTAATCAAGAAAAATATAAACAAACACTAACATCACATACAAACGAAGTTAAATATCATGAAATTTAGTCAAATATGGAACTTGGTAATATTAAATTTGTAATAACTGATGAAAATTAGTCGATGTGTATGAAAATAGAATTTAATTAGTTTGAAATGAATAATATTTCAGATATAATTGAGAGACCCAAATTCAACTTAACATTAAAAATAAATTTGTATAGAAAAATATTTATGATCATTCGTTAAGTATAATTAAAAATAACGGTAACTTTAATTGAAAATTTTTTATTCAAGTTTATTCTCTTAAATAATCAGATAGAATTTATTATGAGGAATTCTATTTAAGAGGTGGATTTAATATTAATCCAAATATTTTAATTATACATTAATGAAAAATTACCCAATCCAAGAACAAAAACGTTTTATTTCTTCAGTACTTACAATATATATAAATTATTTTCTATCAATTATAAACATGTGCACATAATTTTTCTATACTAGTCTTTTTTTATACATATCTCATAACATAAAAATATTCATGACATAGATAATTAATACTTTTAAGTGGGGTGATCCCATATGATTATTATAGGAAAAACATCTCATAATAAGGTGGAAAAGAAAAAAAGGAATTAAAGTCATAATAATTCTCAAAAAGAGAATAAAATATTTTCAAAAAAACTATTATAAAAACATATATCATTAAAATTATATTAAAAATAAAAATATTTAATACATTTTTCCAAACAAATATCAATAATCAGAAAACATTAATAGATGAACAAAAAGTATAGAATACATTCAAAACATTTTCATAATCATTAAAACATTTATCTTTATAGAAATAGAAACCTTAATGGAAATTTTTCATAATGTGGTTAAAAACATTGGGCTGTGGTATAGAAATAACCATAGATAAAACATTATGAAAATGAATATTATATCAAATATTTTATGAAAAAAATTATTTTGTAGACACATTAAAATGAAATGAATAACATCATGCCCACATTGTTGTGAAAAAACTCATCATATATACAACGGGCCATCAAAATAGATGTATAGATAAATAATTTCATTATACTAAGCTATATTACCCCAATAATCATCATCCCTAAAACCGTCTGCTACTTAAAATATATCATCCACAAATCATAAAAAATTAAGCAAAATAATAATTTCATAATCCATCACAAAACATCCCATTTTAAAGAATTATGAAATAATATTATAACAAGAATATCTTTATTCAAATGGGAATTTATCTTTAGGATCCCCTCCCTCCAATGATGAACTCCTAGAACGGAAATGAAGAATTGTAGTTAATGACCTCCCGAGTCTCACCTCATGTATGCCATGGGGTGGTGACCAGCAATAAATGTATACAATCTCCAAAAAATATGAGGTATTTCACTTTTTGTAAGAACAAGATCATGAGATAAGATTTATAAACCTCAAACAACATCAAGAAACATATAATTGTAACAAAACATCCATCCCAAATTCATTTTTAAAATAAAGAGGTAAAAAATAAAATAAAGCAAAAATATATGTACCAAAGTTTAGGATAATTAGCAACATGAAAATTGTCTCAATTATTGAGCTAATAAGATCCAAAGTGGTCCATGTAGTTCCCCATAAAACCTAGAAATAGTTTTATATATATAGGTTAAGTATATTGGTAGACTCATTTAGAAATCCAAAGTCCCTCTTGCACATATGAGGTAAGAATAATAATTCTCCTGTGAGAAAACTACAGATCCTACATCACCTAAAATGTTATTATAACCATACACGCCTCACCATGGCATGAACAAAATATAACATAAGTCTTGGAAAGTAATATAGTAAGCACATCAATGATAGGGTTCCCTACATCACTTTCTTTTGATAAGATACATTCACACCCTAACGTAAGTTTTCATTGTTCTCCCACCACTAGTAGACACACTGAATCAAAACCCTCCCACACATACCTTGGACTCAAAACCACACTTCATCCCATAACTAGGGCTGCACACAACATTAAATATCAATTATGGAAAACCGGTCCCCATACCACATCACATCTCACCCACAACCATCTCGACCACATACCATGTCACGTCCTGGGAACACCATGGAAAACATGCCACATCCCAGTATAAAGAAACCCAGGAAAACAAAACTAATCTCATGCTGAAGACACATGGGAAATCATAACTCACCCGAGGACCCATGGTCCCAAAAAAAACAACATTACCGTGGAATATATTTTTACTGCTACTTTGAATAATGTTTTGGGAAGATCGGGTGAGTATTCATCCATCCTCCCACTAGGATCTTTTGAAATGACACCCTCCTCCATGTTGATTGAGGTGTTCCACACACTGTGCTCAACTTCAGTGGGGAGCGTATAAAAATAAAAAAGGAATAAATATTTATATATATATATAATTCAAAACACACCATCCCAACATATGTGTTCTCAAACAAACTACCAGTTCAAAAAACATCCAACTTCGCTTCTACCTCTAATGAAATCACCACACAAAAAACCAAACCTTCATTCAAATTACAAACTAATTATGATAAACCATTAACATTATTTATTGAATTCTAATTTATTCATTCTATTTTCAAAACCAACCTAAGAAAGTTCCAAATATTATTAACAAATTATTATTCATCTATTAAATTTCCTTCTAGGTAACTCCCAAGAACAAAAAAAAGTAAGAAACACCACAACAAATCACTACATATCCTAATCATACCCCTGTTGTGAAAAACATCTCATCCATTCCAAAATCAATAAATCTTCGTACATGAGATTCCATTATAGCTCCCGAATCATCTCACACCACATAACAATTCACAAAACCCAAATAAAACACAAATCTGATCAATAAGCACACTGAACACACCACCACATGAACCAAGGCAAGGCATATTCAGATTTAACTAGGGTTTTCTCACTCAATGTCTACCTGTTGAATCAATGGTTATCATAGAAACAATATGATCATAGGGAATTCATTTATTAGATGACTGTACTTAATTTATGAATTTCAATTTACAAGTTTTAATAAATGTTAACAAACATGTAATAACTTTATTGTGAAACCATGGCCACAAACAACCATGATTTTTAGTGGGTAATTAGCCCATATAGATCATTATATCATCAAAATAAAAAATAGCACTGTAAAATATTCATTACATTCCCAAACCCTAAATGTAAATTTATAACTGATTCAATTATGATTTATAATATTGGATATACTATTTTAAGAAAAGATACGTCCATATACCCATCCCTCTTTGTGAAAAACTATGAAATATGGTGGAAAACCAACATTGAAGAAACAGAGATTGAAACTACCTGATTGCACCAGGATAGTGGTGTGTATGAAACATTAAACTCAAAGGAAAACAAGATCCAACTGGTGTAGCATAATGGAATGACTCCTACAGGGAAAAAGGTTCTCGATGCCTCATACCAAGAGATATTAAGAAAAAAATAATAATGGGAATCTTTTTTCATCCATTGGAAGATATAATATTGGCTTGCAGTTTAGATAAATATTTAATTTTCCATTAAAGTAAGATCTATCCAAGATTACATGATTTGACTAATTAATAAACCCCAGACATTTATGAATTTATATACATGATTCATGTTACATGAAACATCTCCAAAACCTCTAAAATGTAGTATTAAAATCAATTTTAGTCCTATTGTACCATCTAATGGGAATAACTGGAAAACAAGAAAACTGGGAAAAAAGAAAAACCATTGCACTGACTCACATTTAGATGAGTCACTGTTATGATTCACTAGTGTGAGTAGCCTATTTCATTCAAATTTGGTAATCACTAGTGTGAATCATCATCATGAGTCACCGTCACAAGTCACCATTGTGAGTCACAGATTGGATGAGAAACAATTGGAAAAATGTAATTTTCGATATAATGTATTGAAATAAGTCATGTTGACTTCCCTGAACACTTCAAGCACAAGATTTTTACAATGTATTTGTCCAGAGTAGTCCGTCTCATTACATCAGATACCTCTCAAATAATGCTCATCCTATATTTAAAAATGAACTCAGATGGGAAAAGGTGTCCTAACAACATCCATATGAGATACCTTTCAAGATTCTCATCACTCCTCTATTGCTAAAACCTTCTGAACATGCCAACCTAAACTATCAAAAAAACCATGAAATCAAAAAAACCATTTCATCTCAAACACATAGATCCGGTAATCCCATACTCTATGTCAAGATACTATCTGCATTGTGTGACACTTACACGCCTGCACGTGTTTAATCACATCGTAGTTAATGTATCTCGATTATGAGTCTAGTCATTCCCTGTTCCCATGTCATGACTTTAAAAAACCATACAGAACACACATCTCATCCCATGAGAAAAAAATTCATTTCATAAAAGCATGGTGTAAACATAACATTTCAAAACAAAAAAGAATAAGAAAAAACACAATAAAAACACTGGGTACTGGGAACTCATATATTTTTCTCTCTCCCTTGTACTATCCACTATACTACCTTACCTCCAAAACACATGAACCAAAGGAATAATCCATTCATACAACACCTTTTCGCGATGATCATGGATCACTATCTACCATTGATGATATGTCACATCAGCCATGACATCTTACTATCCCAAGTCAAGGACATGGGAGTGATCATGATGATATTGGTTAAGTTAAGAGAAGTGGAAGATGTCACGGATCCTATCCAAATGAGGGGGAAATTCCAACTTGTATTCCACATCACCTACTCTTCATAACACCTCACCAATTTAAAAACACCAAGGATTAAGATTTCTACATATTCCAAACCATGTCCTCCAAAATAGAGGGGAATTTTTTTGAACATGTGGTCCAAAACCTTGAACTATATGGGCCTCCTCTGTTGATCTACATATGACTTATGTTGGTCCTAATCCACTATAATCTTTACACAAACAAGATGATCCTTTTCTATCATTCTATTTACTACCTCAAGACCATGATTAGTTTTTCCTCAACCTCCCCCCATCACATTAGAGAACATAACAGTATATTACACAATGCCACAAATGTATCCATGCTAATGTAATAGTGATAGCTATTATTATAAGAGAACACTACCTTGTGCAGAGGCTATACCCAGATCTACAATCGTCTTGGATGCACACTTGAAATATATCCTCCATTTTCTAGATAGTCATCTCTATCTACAAATTTGTGTCATGACCCGTTATCCGAGGCTCGTGCCCTAACTACCCCAAGCATGTCTTATATAGTCCAGGGGCTGGCGACTAGCTCTAAAGGACTATTTGTAGAGACCCAATGCTTGATGTATATAGACATTACATTACATTTGGGGAATACTTAAAACATGTCAAAAACAGATGCCCAATGACCATATTAGTTTAGTGTCATTGGAAACTCAGAAACATAATCTTCAAATCGTGGTGAAAGATATTCAACATCGACCATAAGATCATCCCCTTTTGTTGTATTACATAAAACCATTCTTTATATCCTGGGGAAATGAAAACTTAAAAAGGGTGAGATAAAATGCTCAGTAAGGGTAAACATGGAGAACAAAAAATAATCCCTAAAAATTTGAATGTAAGAACATTAACATAAAAAATCAAAATTATGATTAATGACATAAATATTGGAAGTGTATATGGCATAGATCATAATGGAACATTAATCGTGATAAAATAGCATGGGAAGAAACATGTAACTATGGAAAACCATTAAGAACATGATATTATTTCCACTGTAGTCGAGGCATTGTTGTGAATACCATCATAATGGACAAAGTCAATTACTGAACCTGGTTTACTTGTCGTTCTATCCCTGTATTACTGAACCAGATTTAAATTTCCATTCCATCCTTGTCTATCTAATGAGATATAAATCTTTACCCAATGAATAGGAGGGAGATATAGGCCTCACCCATCTCATATTGAAATCATTATTATGTGTGCCACAAAACAATCATAAAGCATTCATCATAACCGAAAGAGTAAAATGGTCTTCATAAACATCATCCCATCTTTATATAGCCCATATAAAATAATGGATATCGATTCTCTATAAGAAAATTCAAACCATGTAAATAATAAAGACACTATAATTGAAACACAATTGTACTAAAAAATGTCATCTTCTATGGGAAATAGTTTTGATAAAACACTTGAAATGAATTCTTGAGGAAAATATCCTTTCTTCTTTCAAATAATTTTATTTTCACAAAATACCATGTAGGTTTAAAATAAAATGATTCTATTGAAAATAATCCTGAAATATTGTAGAGGTATCTTCAGGTAAATAAGGCATTATGAAACTGTAAAAATCCATTGATGCCTTATAAGTTAGAAAAACATTCTTCTTGTACTTTTTCCGAAAAAGTCAAAAAGTACCTCATATGGTAAACAAAAGAAAGATTCCTTCCATTATACATATTAAAATTTAAAAGGGGTAAACATGAAATTAAACATACATGGAATAATAGTAAAAACTTTATTAAAATATTCATATAATACATGGACATGGATGAAAAATATAACCCCAGTAAATACTTTTGTATAAGAAATCTCAGATTAAAATTAGATTGCAAAATTATCCCTTACCTTATGTCCAATTTCTTCTATACATGTTTGAATCTTATGTATAGTGGATTTAAACATATTATTAACTTGTAACAGAACCATAATATTATTTATCATATCATATATTATTCACTTTTAACTTTATATTACCCGTTCTTTTGTCAATACAATGCTAAAGCAGCATTTTGGGTAAAATTGTTTCATTTATCGTACGTGTTTCGACTTGTTGTTTTTGATATTATTACTTATATTCTGATTTACATAATTCTAAATTTTATAAAATTATTTATATATAATATATATTTATAATATAGATATATATGATAGATTGATAAATAAAAGGAAATACACTGTTCATGGAGACGGTAGGTCGTAAGAACACATGAACACTGTTTTCGTTTCCTTATTGAATTGAATGGAATTAAGTAAATGAAACATATATGTACATAAATACAGTATCATTATAATTTCATATCTTCCATGATTATTTATTATATATTTACTTTATAATCATGCCTTAATGGTTAATCATGGAAAATGAATCTCATTGTGTAGTGGAGATGGTAATCCATACGTACGCACAAGCGATGATATCATTCCCATAATTATTGAATGGAATTGGAGTGAGTGATATAATTTATCATAATTGTTATAATGTTATAATAATCATATATTGTTATTATTTCCACCATTATACACATCCAAGTACGGTGGTGGTGGAAAACAGTTTACACGACGACGTGGAGATGGTATTCCATACGTACGCACGCGCCGAGATTTCGTCTTCTGTAGGATTTATGGAAGGTGAAATAGGGTTGTTTCATATTTATAATAAAATATCATTATATTTGTGATACTTATGTTATTACTATATAATTAAACAAATAAATAAGTCGAAGTAGAATAAAAATAAAATTGAAAGAATCAGTAAAGGATATTACCTCTTCTTTGACGCGCCACTTTTAAACCTCCTCTTAGGGCACTAAAGCTGGTCTTTCAAGAAGACCAAGACTTATAATATTTTTCTAGGGAAGTGGATAAGAAAAATTGGAAGGGTTTGGGCGAGGTTTAAGGCTCAAAACAGTTTGGGGAGGAGAGGGAGGAAGTTCCCTTTTATAAAGGAGAAGAGGGACAGCTTTGGAATCCTCAAAAAATATTAAATTATAATAAATTCAAACCCCTCCTAAATCCTCCAAAAATGACTCAATTATAATATTAGATGATATAGGATTTTAATAACATAAACTAATAACATTTAGGCAAGTTTGATGTTTATTTTAAACCTTATCATTTTGATTTATCCTTATTTAATCTATTTAATTTTATTTGTGGAAATAATATTATAAATTTTAAATTGATATAAATAAATACTTATATATTTTCAATTTCCCATAATTGAATATTTTATTACCTTTTATACCATATAATTTTTAATTTGTAATTTTTATATATTTTAGTGATTTTTAAAAAATTTATTAATATGTTATTTTTATAAAATACCAATAGTGTAAATTTTCACAGTATTCATTTATTTAAATTTAAATACCATACAGACAGAGAATATATTCAAACCAAAATATTTAATAGGTTCCAAACATGTCATATTAATCTATAAAATCCTTTCGGAATATTAATTATTTAATATAATATTTATTTTAATATTTTTAAAACCAGTTATTTGATATTTCTCTTAATAAAATAATTTCTACAACATTATTTTATTATTATTTAATATAATGTTTTGTTTAATAAAAATTAAAAATAATATACTATGATAAATATAAATCTATTATCTATCATAATAATACTTTTAGTATAATTTATCTTCTAATGAACCCATATTTTTAAATTTTATGCTTATTAAATTATGAAGATGTCAATATTGACATCATTTAAAAAAATTTCCATAATCTACTTTATAAGGCTCCAAATGGACTTGAAGTCGAAACATGGATGATTATGGTATATATATACTGTAGCAATAAGGTGTATTCATGTTTATGGTCCTTTTATTGATATAATAATTTTAATAAAAAATATATTATTGATTTTTCACTATGTATATAATTTCTGCATCATTAATGTATAAGCTATTAAGGTAATTATATATTTCTTAAAAATCACAAATAAATATCAATGACGAAGAAAAAAAATTTATCTTTCAAATGAGTATTTATAAACGAATTTATATTCTGTATAACCTTATATTAAAAATGCTTTAATTATTAAAGTTTGAGTGATACATTTTTCACATTAATTTAAATAAAATACACTAATTGTCTTAATCACATCCAAATGGGTTCCAATAGATTCCATTTAGACCCAAGTATATTTTAGTTTTTAATAAAATCATCCAATTATATTAAGACAATTGTTAGGGTAATTTTATAATATTATTTTTACGCTTAATTACCTAATTTAACTTTACCTATGGTAAATAAAATTTACCGTAGTTACTATTCATAATGCCCAAAAACAAAATATAGCCTTTTAACATAATTTGGACCTAATGATTCCAAATATGAAATAAAATTTTTCCAAATTCAATACGCATAATTTTATGTATTTAATTTACAATTAATCCCGCTGTTGGGAAAATGGGTTTTAAAAGTAAAAACATTGTAAAAGATTGAAATGATTTTATCTTTGAATTCAAGGTAAAATTATTTCTAATGACAAACATTATATTAAATGTTAAAAATATATTCTATTTATACTTTAATCCTATTAATTATTATACTTTTACCATATAAATTATCTCGGTGAAAATAGTTTTTTATGTAAAATTTATCGTATTTTTACTATTCATCAAAATATGAAAGTTATCAGAAAAAAATAAAAACATCATCCAACGTAAATTTTTATATCCTGATTCAAAAGAAGAAGTTTCTTTTGTAAAATTGAGCATATAAACTAGTAAAACTTTATATTTATAATGGGTGGTCCATCAAAAGGTGCCAAAACCTCATTTTTTTAAAAATAATTTTTATACACCAAATATTTATTTTGTTCTGATAACATGTTCTAGAATATGTGTAAGATGAACGAAAATGTTATAAAATTAAAAATTTGGATAATAATATTCATAATTCCAAGTTATTAATAATATTATAAACATATATCGTTGTTTACTAAAACACGATATTGCGTACAATACATGCTATTGAGGAAGGATTCTCTTGCATGCAACACCATCCAAGAATAGTGTTTGCATACACTAAAATATAATATGGTGTTGCGTATAGAAAAAAATAATCTTGGTGCCTTGTAAAACATAAGATATAAAATAAATTAAAAAGAATATATCTCACAAAATCTGGGGGTGTTACATTCTACCCACCTTAAAATGAATTTCGCCTTCGAAATTCATCGGCATTATAAATGGTTTACTACATCAAATTTCTTTTATAGAAACTCACATCATAAAAGTAAATACTTAATCTTCATTTTAAAAAATCATGTTAGAATCCTAATGGGTACCCAACGTTACTCATCAATGGGTTTCAACAAAGGAGGATATAGATTAAAATTTGGATATGGAAGAGAAATATAACCATCATGTTCTGATTGAGAGTGGTAGAGAACATGGATATGAAAAAGAGAACAATCACAAAGCCATAAATTTGTTATGATCTATTCTACCATCTGATTCAACAGATATGAGAGTATTTGGATTAAATTTTTTGTTTTCAAAATCATTTCCCTAATGTTGAAGAATTTATGAATTAAAAGAAATACTTACTTGATTTTGTTAGAATACCACTATTAATCGTAACTTGAACAATTTCCTCTTCATCGCTTAATGAAATGATGTTGAAATTTTCAGTCATAAAGAGTTAGTAGATCACGTGATAGAATGATAGGTCACTCCATCTATCTCAAACATATGGTTATAAAAATTTATTAAATATACATAAGTCTATCTATGGTGAGTTTAATCGTATATGGTTCTAAAAATGGACTTATACTTCATCTATCATACCACTTAATAAAATAAATCTATTTTCTAATAGCCAGAGTCTTCCTATAGGCTAGTGGTAGGTGATAAAGGTCATTCACACTTTGGCTGTGGGATTGATTCCTGCATCCTTGTCTGACGCGAGAGGTTTTCATCCATTCTGTAGGTTGACCTTTTTCTGAAATTATACTGTTATAACATTCCAGATATAATATGAAAAAAAATTCTAGCCTTAAACAATACTATTTGATGTCCAACTTAATCCACTCCATTCTTTAGGATTATCCAAAATACTTCTGTCCAATTCTCATAGTATAAACAAACTATTACTGGAAATGTCATCAACCGAGCATATGAATTCCATCATTTATCATACGATATATCTTGTTGGTCACATTCCAAACATGTGAATTTATTAATCATGGATTATCTTGAAAAATGAATACCCATTTAAAATTAGTGAAAATATGAATTCTATCAATAGTTAACACTTTCCACATACCAAAATACTATAACATTTATATACTAGAACCATGATATCACTTTGTCCGTATATCAGTCATGAGTTCATTAATACTACCATACATATTATTTTCTCCTTATCCCTTCATTATGCCCATTTAATCAGCTTTCCAAAAATATTTCAATCACTTTTCATTGTTACCATTACCATTCAACATATACTTTCAAATACTAAAGGAAAAAAATAGTGTAATAATCCTTATATTTTTCATTATTCCATAGTAGCATACATTATTCTTGATAAACATGCAATCATTCCACTACCTTCTTAAACCATTGACCAAGCTTCATCATTTTATTCTTAAACACTTCTTTCATCTCATATATCATTTGTAGTCTCTTCATCATCATAAACATAAATAATACCCATACGGCCATGATGATTCTCTTCATGAGATTTTCCCTTAAGGCATTTGTTTTCCTAATGCTAATACATTAAACTTTTAAAAAATGTATCCTTTTTTGATGTCTTAGAAATACCATTATCCTTGTCCATTGTGTTAAATAAACCTTTTATTTTGAAATTACCAGCTTTTTTTCATTCTTTTGCACACCAAAAGAATCTACCAGTTCCTTTGAAACATTATCCTTGATGCCTCTTCCCACATAATTTACCTGAGGGAAAACGAAATTTCTTTCCTCTTTGATCATCATGAAACTCCATCTTTCTCTTATTAGTCGAGTCATGTAACATGCCAAAGTTGATATTACTGATCATATTATGAGATTTCAGATTAGGAATAATAATGAAGTTTCGCCTTACAATTCCCATTTCATTGGGTCCCTCATGAAAAATATCATTCCATTGTCCATCATATTCTCCATTAACATGAATATTCCTGTTTCCATACATTTTTAAAACCCAAAAACAATAGTGTGAGATGCAAAAATTATACTAGTAAAACAACATAATCAAGGGAGAGTACTTACAATCTCTAACATCTTTGGTTTAATGCTAGGTTATTCATGATCGTTATCATAATTCTAGGACTGTAACCTATAGTTATACAAAACCTTAGGGACATCCCTAGAAATACCATAGAAATGTCTCTAGGGATCTCACTAATGATTTCTCATCTTAGTTTCTAAAGGATGACTAAACAATCGCTCTGATACCAACTGTAGAGACCCAAATCCTGACGTAAATAGACATTACATTACTTTGGAATAATACATAATACATAAAGAAAATAGATGCCCAAAGACTGTATTAGTTTAATGTCTTTGGAAACTATAATCTTCAAATCATGGTGAAAGATCATTAACATCTCCAATAAGATCTTCCCCTTTTATTTTCTTACCTAAAACCTTTCTTTATATTGTGGGGAAAAGAAAACATAAAAAGGTTTATCTCAAATGCTAATTAAGGGTAAACATGGAGAACATAAAACAATCCCTTAACATTTGAACTTAAGAACATGAAAAAAAACATCAAAATCATGTGTAATGACATAAATCATAGTAGTTCATAAGGCATAGATCTTAAAGAAACATTTATCGTGATAAAATAGAATGGGAATAAAATATGTAATTGTGTAAAACCATTAATCACATGATATGATTTACATAGTAGCCAAGGAATTGCTGCCAAGACCATCATAGTTGAAAATGCCCATTACTGAACTGGGATTACTTGTTGTTCCAGCCCTGTATTACTGAACTGGATTTTACTTTCCATTCCATCCATGTATATCTCATAAGATATAAATCGTTACCCAATGCATTAGAGGTATATATAGGTCCCACCCATCTCATATTTACATCATTCATATGTGTTCCGCAAAAAAATCATAAATCATTCATCATAACCCAAGGAATATAATGGGTTTCATAAACATCATCCCATCTTATCATAACCCATATAAAACAAATGGATATCATTTCATCATTAGAAAAATCAATCCATGTATATAATAGAGACATTATACTTGAGACATAATCGTACTAAATAATGTCATCTTGGATGGGAAATAGTTTTGACAAAACACTTGAAATAAATTATTGTGGAAAATATTCGAGAAGGTCGTGATGGGATAGTAAGACAATATTTGCGAAAAGTCACATCCTAGGCAGCTAATCTTATTCTTCAGAATAGGTGAGTATAGAATCATGTAATTTATCTTATGTGGGATATGTTTCATGATCTGTTTCATGAGGAATTCGCAGGGCTACCACATAAGAGTAATTTTATGAATATGATAGATTTTTTATCGAAAGCATAACCAATTTATATTCCTCCTTATAGAATGGAAACAATATAACACCAAGAACACAAAACATAGTTACAAGAATTATTGGAAAATGGTTTCATTCATTATAGCAAATAAAATTGGGGATATCATGTTCTATTTTCAATTAATTCAAATTGATCGTTGTGAGCCTGAATCAATTACTAGATATTGAATGAGATGTTTGTTAAGAATAGATTCTCACATCTTCGAATTGATGATCTTTTTTAACAGGATACAGGTGATTTGGTGTTTTCTAAAATACAATGCCAATTAGGATGACATAATCCGAGGGTTTGACAATCATGTTTACCATGATATAGTTTCTAGAGAAGGTATGGGTTTTATGAGTATGATGTTATGTTTTCTAGGTGGAGAAATTCTACAATAGTTTATATGACCAAGATTACTCAAATAAATAAACCATACCTTGGATATTATGTAATATTAATGGTGTAATATACCGAACTGTACTCTAAAACTCATGATGATCATGCCAAAAAAATTGAAATCATCTCGAGTATGAATAGAAGAAATAATATATACTTTAAGATATCCATATTTAATTTCTAGATTGACAAGGTGTAATAATTTGATCACATCATCTCTGAGAATGATGTATATATGGACCTCAAGAATGTGTAGGCCATTGTATCATGGGACCAACCAAAGAATATCTTTCAAGTATGCTGATTTTTGGGTTTAGTGAGATATTACTAAAGGTTCTCCAATGACTTTTATAGATCGGAAGCAACACATTATGATTTTTCCAGGAAGGGCTTCAAGTTAGAATGTTGAAGGGAATGTGATAAATCCTTCTTGGTGTTATAGAAGTGGATAACTAGAGCCTTGATTTTGACACTACATGCACTAGGTATAGAGAATACCATTATTGTGATGAATTTGGTGTTGGGAATGGGGTGGTGTTGAAATAGAATGATTTGGTTATGGCTTATGGATCAAAAAATTTTGGGGCCTCATGTATAGAACAACCATAAATGTGATCATGAGTTGGATGCAATGGTTTATTCCTTAATGTGTTGGAAAAATTATTTTGGTGGAGGAATTCATTACTATGTATATCACTCATTAAGAAATTCGGTATATCTTCTACCATCATGATTTGATCCTTAAACAGTGAATAGGGGTGGAATATAAATAGTTCTTCTATTTTTAACTAGTCTATATGCCGATAAAGGGTAATTGTGTTTTTGATGTATTTTCCTAGAAAAATCAAAACCAGTTATTTCAAAAATCAAGTTTTGAGTGGAGGATGATGAAGTTGTCGGATGAGATGTTCCAAGAGTTTCAAGAAGGACATGTACAGATAAAAATTTCATCCAATGAAGTTTATTCCACAATCATGATCTGGTTCAAGGAAAATCATATAATGATTCAACATGTTTTCAAATTATGGAATGTCATGAAAGTGGGGATCTAGCTTCCAGTTGGGCTTTTGGTGATTATAATATCATTTATATTTGTTGTAGTGTTGTCTTGCCAAATTTTACGTGGGATGAGATGATGAATGAATTACATGCCTCTAAGAGAGAAGTACACACTAGTTTAACGAAAAGGAATCATGATCATTGTATTTAGTATTGGTGGATTGGGATGAACAAATAGGTTTCATGTTTCATGACATGATGTTATACCTATCAATGGGTAAAAGCTAAGCATCATCGAATGCCTTGTTATAATAGCCTTTTTCCTTTCTAGAATGGAAATGGGATGACGTGAAGATGGATTTTATGGTGGAACATTATAGAATTCCATAAATTAATGATTTAATATGGTAACATGTGGATTAAATAAATAATTTTACAGATTTCATACCAATTAGAGATACCTTGAATGTTGATAAGTTGGGTGAGTTGAATGTTCATGGATAGAAACAATACATCGGGTTCCATGGAATAATGGTGGGATCATGATACATGTTTTACTTCATTCTTCAAAAATGGTTGTAGAAGGTTCTTGGTACCTAGGGGTAATTATTATGTCATTCCACCCATTGAAAATGGTGTATAATATAATACTATGTATGTTCTATAAGAAATGTTGAGGTAATTTCTCCCCAATTTGGGTGCATCTTGGGAGAAGTAATTAAATATTATTAAGTTTTCCTATAAAAATAATTACCATGAGATGATTAAAATGTACTCCTTTCAGAAACAATATTGGATTCTGATTAGATCATTATTCTGTTCGATGAATTATAGACTATTCGAGTTATTATGTAAAAGTCTCTTGTGGGAGATGATTGAATAGGTTCAGTGGATTTTGAAAACATATGGTTATAGCTCAGAGATAGATGATGTCATATGTCGATTGGAATCCTAGACCAATTGAGTTTATGGTTGGGGATATTTTGTTTGTATGGATGTCAAAAAGGTTTAGCCACTATAAGATTTAGATTCCTAGTAAGTTTGCACCTAGTCACGTGAGACCTTTTGAAAATTTGGAGATGATTAGACATATGGAATACTAGTTTTCTTTTAAAAAATTGTATAGCCACATGCGAAATGTTTTTTATGTATCATTGAATCAGTTGTATCACCTTTACCCATCTAATGTGATTAATTTGGATGATATTCGGCTCGAGAATGATGCTTACTTTGATGATCACACAATTCATATTGTGGATCGTAGTGATAAATATTACAGGCCAGGACTGTGACATTGGTTAAATTTTTGTTAAATAATGGTATTATTCATAGAGTAATATGGTAGAGGGATATTATATTTCATGCCTAGTGGCCTGATATTTTTACCTTTGAAGCTCAATGATGCTTCGAATTGTGGCTCAGGGATGAGTTATTCTATGGTGGGGAGTTTCTAAGATCCCAGTCTTCGTTATGTATGTTCAGGTTAAACTTTCTCATTTAAATAAAATTAATATCTTTAATTAAATGTATCTTTGACTATATGTGTAGGATTGGAGGTTTTCCGGGGTTTTATAACAAAAAATGAATGGGTATTAAGGCCTTCAAATGTATGTTGCACAGTTGGTGCATAGTTAGTTGTAATCATTCCCCCTAACAGTGGTTGCCTAATTGAAGGGATCATGGTTTGAAGAAAACAAGAAATGGGGTACCAACAAACCATACATGATTGGAAAAATCAATCCAACATGGTCATCTCATGGTTTTTTGACCATGCTAGATCCAATGGTAACTGTGTTTCCTGTTCCCTTCTTAGATAGAAGGTGGTACACGATGGAACCTGGTTTGACCAATCGTACATCCATAACACATGCCCCATAAGAAGTTAGATTTTACCATTTTACATCATCATAATTAATACTTATATCCCATTTTTTCCCTCATTCTTCCTCATACATTCCTATAGTTGAAAAAAATATACAAATATTCAAAAGGATCAATCTCACTTATTTCAATGAAGTTTGGATAATTTTTTGTTCTGAATCAATGATCCAGGAGAGTCTCACACTCCTATTTGAGATATTTTTCATATAATGGATTTTTTAGTGTCTCCGATTTTCTATAACACTAAAAATGCAATTTTTAGAATATATCATTGGTTGGGGAATAAATGAGTGCTTGAATCGAAATCCAAAGCTACAGTGAAGCAAACGTTCTTCATCAAAATTATGAATTGTGTTCTAGAAATTATATCACATAGTAATGTTGACTATTTATGAGTATTTGGATGTTTTTTGGTGTCATTTTAAATCCATTATGGATTTATTTTTTAGAAAGAAAAACTTTATTGGGTAGATGTTTGATTTATCCCCATCTGAACCCCATGGGAACTGTTGAGAATTGTTTGACCATGTTAAGTAAAACCAATGGGGTGTCCCACATACTATACATGGTATTATAATTTTATGTTTATAATTTAATTTTCGTAAAATAGATTAACAATAATTTTTTGTTCATGTTATTTTGGGATATAAAATGGATTTTTTTAGGAATTGGGTATTGTTGTTATCTTTTTATAGTTAGTTATTTGGTATAATATTTACTTATTAAATGAGTTATTGGATATAAATGATATAATTTTTTGTCTCGATATGGTATATGAATGATTAATGGTTTTACAGGGATAAGTCAGGTAAATGAGAATGTGAAAAAGCAGTGGGGAATAATTATGTATTTTTTGTTGAATGAAAATTTTTTTTAATTGATTACAGTTTTAAATAGATATAATCAATGTTGGAAATTTTTTATGGTCGATGATTCATTTGAAATTAACATTGTTGTTAGTAGGGTATTAGAATTAGGTTCAATGGCCATAGGTTGGGTTATATTGAGTCCCTAAACCCCAAAAATAGAATGTATTGGACATATATTCGAAATAATTCTCAATACCCCTAACATTGTATTGGATGAGACTAAATGGTCTGATGATCTATGGTATGTGAGTTGAATTGGATGACACTACCTGGACTAAGGCCCCACAGTATATCTGTTGAAAATTTTGGGGAAATATTTTATCAAATGACTTGGGGAAATGGACTTATTATTTTTATTCAAAGTATTTGATCAAAATAGGCTGTTGTAATATTTAATAAAATTTCTTTCCCATAAAACGGACAATAAACATGGATTATTAGATTATTGTTAACTGGAACCTATTTTATTTCATGTTATCATTTTTAATAATTTTATTAAAATAATCCACAATTTTTTTTGACTGGATATTTTTTAAACAATGTTGGTAGTGGCCTACTAAGTTATACTCACAACCTTCTTGGACCATCATTGGGTACCCATGTGATCTTCATGCATTAAAGTCAAGACAATGCCAAAGGCCATATTTTAAATGGTTGACTTGGGAATGGTATCTGCATAGTGGATGGAACAAGACATGGAGTGAGGAACCATTTTGGGGATTTATTTTTTTCCATTATTTTGGGTTTACTTACAATCGGCATTGTATGACCTAATATAGAGTATTTACCATTTGGTTGTAATATTGTTTCCAATTTTTGGAAATTGATGGCGACACATGTTTATGGATATTATTTATTTATATTTCGTTTATTTCATGTGCTATTTTTGTGGATTACTATGATAATGAGGTTATATTTCCCCCATGTGATCTATTAGACCCTCACTACTAATCAGCATCCTTTAGTGTATAGGGAAACATAACGGAGGTCATTTTGTGACATGGATGGTGAACCAGTTCTATGGAACATAGAATGGGGATATTAAACTCACCTCATATGTGTAAATAACTACACAGAACCAAATTTACCAATTAATATTCATTTTAAAATATAAAATAACAAATATATTAATTAAAAATTATTTTTATTTACACATACTGTTATTCTTGAAATAGGTTATATTGTATGTCTACAATGTATACCCTGTAATGAATAATTTTGGGTAGAAATAGAAAAAATATTATATTATATATATTCCATTTATAAAAATATGATATACTAAATTGTTTTAAATATTCAAATAAATCAATCTCACCGCCACCACCACACCAGAGTAGTATTTAACCAAATAATTTCGTTTGGTGAGAGGAAAGATTACTAAAAAAAATTATGAATTTTGGAATATTAATACAGTTTTCATAGTGATATCTATTCACCCTTCACTTATAATCTTCACATTATTTATTAAATGTGGTGATATTAATAATAAAAACAAAATAATGATAGGAATAAAATTATTTACTAAAATATATGTCATTATTTAAATTAATTAGATAGATTATCACTGAAATTGATACTTTATGTTAAATGAATCTCCAACCATATCATCTGGATAAATAATTGATGGAATGAAATCTACCAATGAGTTATAGGTGGGAATATATTTATTCTATTATATGATACTTTTTATTTAAAGAATATCATTACTCACTACCATCATAATTAGATGTCATGTTTCCTAAAATAAGATGTATATTAGGATAATAATGTTTCAATAAAAATCACTATAATGGGGCCCTTATGATTTTTGTTACACCGATATGTTCATTTAAAAAATTATATAGTAATACACAATAAATCATATTTTTATTCTTTATGTTGATACCAATTAATAAAATTACATATATTTATATAAATTAAATTTGTTTTATAATGAAATAATAAACACTGCAACTGCTTGATGGAACTCCATCTTACCTATCATTATCAAAATAAATTTTCTTAAAAAAAGTTACTTATAAGAATAATTTAATCATTTAAAATATTTGCAATGAATTTTAAATAAAACATTTCTAAAATTAAAAGAATCATTTCATTGATTATGTAAATTGATTTTATCTCCTTGGATGACATCGCTAACCGATTAAATATATTCCTATCATATTGATATTATTTTTGGTTGAATTTTTTTTCCATTCAAGTATTTAATATTATGCTCCCCTAATTAAACTTGAAATATCTCCCATATAGTAATTTCCACAGAAAAAAATCATGATTGAATCATCAATCTTAATGAGAACTTTTTGCCTTTTCTAGATATATATAAAAGTCTCACTTCATCCTTAAAGATATTTATTGGAAATATTTTTAAATTTTATAAACATAGAATAGATAAATTAATCTTTGTTAAATTAATTATTTCAACATAGTTATAATTTAATAATTTAAATTTTCTTCCCTTACTATATATATCATCAATGATGTCATTCAGTAGACCATTATAATAACATGTATTAATTAATGGATAACTTCCCTCACTATTTTTAATTTTTCTATTTAAATTAACAACAATTATAATAAACTGAAATCCATTATCATATAGAAATGATTAACATTTATATGTAATAATCAATTCATTGAAAATTTGATAAATATTTCAATTTCTGAAAGACTGCAAGTTTCGCACAAATTATTTACTTTAAAAAATATAATAATTCAAACGTAAATAATAGGAGAGAAAATAATTCATGAAATATTTTAAAAATAATTAATTAGTTATATAAATATAGACATCTCCACATAAATAATTCATGAGTTAATTATGAATTTTATGGAAAATAAATTTTTAATATGAATATTCATTTCATCAGTGAATTTGAAATTATAATTCATGGTATAAGGCCTAAAATAAATACGAAATACATGTTGATGAATAAATTAAATATGTAAATCTAGCACATATAAATAGATTGGATGAAATATAATGACATCACTATTTTAAAAATGTGTACTAATAAATAAAAAATATTTATAATTTGAACATTTTTAGTAATTTAGGACTTATTTTTTGACTATGGTATACTAAATTTCTTTTATGAAACTATAACATATTTTATACAGTTTTTACAATAATGAATGGTAAATTATTCATTTTAAAACAAACATGAAACATATATATATATATGTAAGCCTATGATAATTTATCTATAATAATAGGTCTCAATAATGAAAAATACTCTTACCATTTATTAAAAAGTAACCACGTCATAAATAAAAACTCATGTAGAACATCATGTAATGGTTGTAGATAATGATAAATTTGATCACCCTACTATATTGGTCTGTTAGTTATATAGGACTGAAATGAAATGATATTATTTAAAAATAACCACAGGGAAGGGTTTAATATCACCCAATTAATGTACCTTGTATTATCGGTTGAACCAATATTATTCATAAATATATTCAAACCATATAAAAATAAAAAATTGGAACCTATGGTATTACAATTTTATTGGTCATGGTAGTATGAATCTAAAATATTCCCAAGAACAGAGAGTACCTTCTGTAAAATTTTTATAAAATATAAAAAAGACATCTATAAAAAGATTCAAATTATTCAATTTTGATTTCAATAAACAATTGAATGTCACTAAATTGACATCATTTTTATATAATTCAATATGATAATGATTAGTAATTTCAATAAAACTCACCATGTACACTAGAATAAAGATATCTGTCGATTATTACATCATGATAAACATTAGTTCCAATATAAGAAAACTAAAGTATCCATTCATTAATTATATCATTTAGTATAATCCATTATTATAATTATTTTTATTAGAAAACATTACCTTTAATGATAGAAGAGATATTATTCACCATGTCATGTCTAATTCATCTATTTTTTTATAATACCATTTAGTAAATAATTTCTCCATCAGAATATGGTTTTTGAAAATTTATATATTTATTATTTTTAAATAGGACATCTAACAAACTCACATGGAAATACATTAATGAGATCAGTAAACCACATAAAAACCAACAAATAAAATTATATAAATATATTTAGTAGGTCAGTAAAACTATAAAATATATATATATATAATAAATAATCAATATATTAGGAAAATACTTCTATAAGTAAGGGTTTTGAAAAATAAACGTACCAAATTTAATTCATTTTTTATACATAAAAAATATAAATATATTAATGAATTAACTATTATTCAAAAATTAGAATAATAACTATATATACTTTGTTTTATCATCTATCATAAAAATTATTCACATATCATCATGATTAACTAAATTTTATTATATATACATATTTATATATTTTAATAAGTTGAATTAGTTATTTATAATTTTAATTAAATAATAATCAAAATATATTCTTATTTAAGTCACAAAAAGAGTTATTTTGAACATCTATAAGTACATTTATTATTTTATACATCCATTTATAATATTGTAGACAAAATTTTATTCTAATAAATTAACTTGATATAAATGAAAATGTAAATATAACCACATTAACAATCCTTGAAATCTCCTACAAAGGATTTCAGGTTATTCTAAAAGACATTGGAGAGAAATTCATGTTTATGTTTGAATTTTTTAAATGAAAAATAAAAACAATTTAAACATCTAAAAAATAATATTAAAAGGTTAAGGAAAAAAAATATAAAAATATAAATTTTAAATCATAAAAGAATTATGATAAAAT
Source organism: Viscum album (assembly GCA_963277665.1). NCBI lineage: Eukaryota > Viridiplantae > Streptophyta > Magnoliopsida > Santalales > Viscaceae > Viscum > Viscum album. The sequence continues at coordinate 1,456,618,263 of OY728120.1, forward strand.
TATATTCATAAAATAAAAAAATATTTAATGATAATAATAAAACATATATTTCAGTTACAATGTTTTTTTTAATAATAATTTTCAAAATTGAATCATTAAATTGAATCATTTTTATTATATCAACATAATAAAGCATGTTATTTTTTAGACCCCAAACAATAAATGGTCAAAAACCACTAAATATCATAGACCGGGATAAGAATTATCATAAAAAAATTAAAATCATAAATATGATGTAATAGACAACAAAAATAATTAAAAATTTCAAAGGAGAATTAATTATTAAAATAAATTTAGATAATTCTAAAGATATTTATTATAATATTCTTAAAATGAATCCATTTTAAATAGATATATATATATATAATTAATTAAAATTTTATTATAAAAAAGAAAATACAAATAAATAATGAAATCTATATAAAAGAAATGTGAAAAAATAATAGTTGAAATTAAATAATTAATAAACCTTGAATAATAAAATTGATGGAAATTAAAATTAAAAATATTATAATTATAAGAATCTAAATTATATAACATAATATTTTCATGAAAAAATGACTATAAATTATACAAAAAAATTGAATTGATGATGCTAAAAAATAATTGAATTAGTTTATCCTACAAAAAATAATAATATCATGTATTCTTCGGATTGAAATATATAATGAATAAAACACTAGGAGTAAATGATATAATGCAATAGTGGTGGATGTCAGTAGTAATATGTAGTAATAGTGACAATGATGAAAGAATTGAAGACTGAGCTGTTTAAACCAAATAGATGGGAATTTTATCTAGGAATTAAAACATTATGGGGATATAGAAGGAAGATATTAGAGGGTGAGGATTTATAAGATGCCTCGTGTCCTGAACATCAATATAAAATTATTGTGTGTACACACTTATACATCATAATAACTAAAACAAACAACCAATATCAAATGTTCAATGTATTTGGGAACTAGTAAATCATTACATCAATATATTTTATATTACTAAAAATTATAAAAGAATCCAATTTAATAACATAATTTTAAATGGATCGCAATCAATTTAACACTTTTACTCACATTGGTAAATGGAGAAACATAATAAAGGTGTCATCGCAAATTATCATTCAAGGGGAAAACATTTATCATGAGAAAATATATCATAAATAATGAGTGACATGATCATGTGGGATGTAGAATGATTAAACGAGTATGTTCATGAAAGCCATAGGTGTGAAAATGATGAATGCAATCATAATAATAAATCATTGAATATAAATGGTGTTTAAGGATATGAGGGATTATAAGAACAAATTGTAATCAATCATATAGTCATAGAATATGAGGTTGGATTTCATATTATAATGGGGATTATTAAGACATAAAAATGTGGATCAAATATATGGATTCCCATTAAAAATGGAGGTTGAGGATCACTTCCATAAATACATGGAAATTTTGTCAAATTATAAACATAAATATTAGACAAACCATGAAAAATTTTAAGGGATATAATATTTTTACTAATCATAAATTCATAAAATGAGAAAAAAACTAGCATTATGATTACTCATAACATTATATATGAGGAATACTTCCACCATCACACAATTTGTTATATCAATATATATATATATAATTATCCATTAAAATGATGAGATATACAATTCTACTCTAATAGATCATTTTACAATATATAATTAATTTGGTTTCCACATGAATATGAAAATAATAATAGACTAATAAAAACACATAACGTGACATCAAAAGGAGAAAGAAATAGTCATTGAAAAGAATAATGTTACTCCATTTCTAAATACTTGTTTGTCAAGGAAATTATGAATAAGGTGATTAAATCTATGAAATAAATATTAAATGGATTTTTCATTGAAATCCATAGTCAATCATAATTATAGGTATCGAGATTAAATCCATTCATTATGTGCAAAAATGAAATGTTAATAAAAATGGAATTGAATTCGATGAAAGGAAATGAAAGGGACATGATCTATCTAGTCTGACCATTTGAACGTTTTTGAATCCTATGATTACTTTAGGGGGCCTAAATAGGGTCCATAGGAGTTTGGATGTTAAATACAGAATAATGGATGATTCATGTTGTGTTATGGTTTCATGTCATGAATGTGTGTATAACCGTTTAGATGAGAGCCGGATTCATAAAAATTGTAATCAACTACATTGATCCATTGGATATGTAAAGTCATTGGATATGTGGATACATATGCTATGTGGATGGATATGATATGTGGCTAGATCTACTATAATATAAATCTGCTACATGACTGGATGGGCTATGTGGATGAATCTTCTATGTGGTGAGGTCAACTATGTGTATGAATCAAATCTAGGTATAGAATATATATGTGGTAGGATCATCTATGTGTGTAGTTAGATACGTGTCAAGATTGTCTATATGGATGAACATCTATCATGGATTGATTGGATGCATTATAGGATTAGCTACATGAGAAATAAGCTATGTGTGAGATCAACTACATGACCAATTGGATTAGTGGATGGACCGACTATGTCAGTGATACCTTTTGTTAGAAATTGTCTATATCGTTAATTAGCTTTTTTAACTTGAACATGAGAATCAGCTACAAGAGAAATTTAATATGTGAGTCCTCAGCTAGTTGATCGATTGACTACTGGAGATATCACATTGATAAAAATGAATACATGGGTTTTTTAAATTTGTTTTGTATCCTGATACATGGAATATTCCAACTAGAGTTTTCAACCAGTTTTTTGAAAATGGTCATGTGGATTTAAAATGGTGAAAATAGAGTTCTTATGACCAATTATCCAACAAGGATAATTATATACTTGATTTTATAGGATGATTATGACCAGAAATGTTTCCTTCTGATTGGAATTCAATGACATATGCAATAGTATTAGTTAAATATTCTTTATCATCAAATTAAAATCACACAAATATTTTGACTCCAAATGGGGTGCACCCCGTTAGTTAATCATTTTTAATTCATCTTGAGATTGGAGGTTTCAAAATACATTCCCTACAGTCAAGGGAATTAGCCATCATTGGTGATTGTTCACTCCAAGGGGGTGTCCATCTTGTGTGCTCCCCTATTTTTGGATCAGTGAGTTTGATGGTATTATTTCATCTATATAGGTGATTCGTTTCTTCTCTTAATTATTTGGGTGAAATAGTTAATAAATAATCATAAATCCCTATAAATTGAGGTTGAATTATCCAAATGATGATTTAACCATATTACTAATGCATCGGATAGTGACTATAGGCCAATTTTTTTTGATATATTAAATTATAAATGTTTGGATCATATTTTTATATATGGGGATTTTTCTATGCTATTATTGTGTTTGTTTTTTATTCTTTGGATTATAATGTTGTTATTGATGGAAAATGATAATGAACATAATGAAGTAATTAATTGATAATTAATTTTCTATACAAGAAAGACACATGTTAAATAAATATGCTCTCTAATGTAATTTTTTAATGGTCAAATTGATGTCAGTATGAATGTTTAATGGAATATTTATATACAAGTGTTCTTGTAATTTGATAAATAATATAATTTTTCTAATTCTTATTTGTAGAATGGATTGAATCTATCCTAATAAATTGTAATTACATATGTTTTCTGGAAATGAAATGTTTGTTGTGATCTATTTTAAAAAACATAGATAATTAATATAGAATAATGTTATAGTTTGATGCATATGGTTTCACAGAGTTATAATCAATGAATAATGAATCAATTATAGCAGTATGAAATAAAAATCAGTTGTTTAATACTGATAATTGCATGTTCATGAGTTTTCCATCTACCTGAGAAGGTCAGGTTTCTTGAGTTTTTCTATATGGTAGTTTATATATATTTTAATGATGGATATTATGTTTTAGGGATTAGATTTCCATTTTGGATGTGGTTTTTTATTTACTTTTTCCATGTGATGAGGACTTGATGTGATCATCACTATTTTATGATGTTGTGAGACTAGTATAGATTAACCTAGGATATCTGATTTGATATGATGGGAAGGGGGGCCAGATGATTTTATGATCCTTGTATGATTGATAAAATAGTGGAATTATAAATATAATTCATGTCATGGACATTTTCATCAAGATCTGTATATGGGTTTTGTGGAATTAATCGAAGATACTGGAAAAAGATGCTGATTGGACAACCCGATATCGTGATAAAGAATCAACTGTTGTTTAAATGAATCTATTTAATTGATCATGAAAATGCTTTTTGTTTTATCTGCATCCTATTTCCCACAAAATAAGGGAGCTTTATGTGGTCAGAAGAATGTTTTCTCTTAGTGGTAGCATTTGATGGTTTTCATAGAGTAGCTATAATTATGGAAGGTAATAATTCGTAAAGAATTATTAACCCACAGTACATGTGATTATGGAATAAAAATACAAGAAATATGTTGATATTGAGAAATAATGGACACGATATGGAATATACGAAGACAACATATGCTTTACTACAGTGATAAATGAAATGTAATTACAAATTATGTTTATTGATAATTAATTTCAAATGTATTAAATAATGTATTATGAATTGTTTGTTGAAAAAAATGAAATAATTTTATTTGATATCATTAAAATATCATGTTATTATGTGATACATATTCTTAGTAGTTGAATCCAGGAGTTTGAGTGATGTTAGCTGCAATTGATTATATGATTAGGTAATGCCGGTATTGTGGTTGTTATCATATATTATGTCATATATTTTTTTTAATCCATATGTTTCCACACCAGTATTACTTATGGAAACTAACACATATTGGAGTATGGGAGGGTTTTTTATATAATATATTGGTGTGAGTATAGACAGATCTCCACCACTCAGGCCCCCACTATGTTCTCCTAGTACTTATCATTTTTTGATTGCATAATTGATAGTTTCCCCATATATTTCAGCTGTTTAATATAATGGATTCATTTTATTAATAAAGATATATCCCTAAAAAATGTATCCAAATTATCATTAAATGTATAATATATATATATTGTTTTTTATTGAGTTACATACTATATGTATGTGTTTCGATTGATTGATGAATAATACTCGATATATGATACACATCATGCTATACGTAGTGTATATAGAATACATATTTTTAATATATTTGGTGATATGATATGGGATAATTTGATAATGGTATAAATGTGTTGAATGTTGTTATTCCATTCCCACATGTCTTTATATTGGAATATTTTTGAGGTAAATGGATTATTATGTGTGACAATGTGGACGAGTGGACAACCAAGGGGAAGAGAGAGTGATATACAGTTGATGTTTCAATCCAATATTATATGATCTCTTGAATTTGATACATTATGATAGTTATAATTTGGGATTATTAGAATCTAATATATCTTTTTGGTTATGAGTTAATCTCACTTTTGGTCACTATGATTCATGGTTCGTTTTATATCTTTTGCATGAGATGCTTCGAGGATGGTCATACTGAGTGTACTATTCTTCTCACCACATGTATATATAAAAAATTTCATGGATTTTAGTGGCATATTTTATATTGATGTTAATATTACTAGATTTTGGTTTTTCCATGAGTAGTTTGGGTTCATGGTTGATTCATTCACTACCATTGTGATACATATAGATTCCCTTTAGGTTGATTCAGTACTATATAACATTACATATATGGACATGGGATTAATTATGAATATTAGAAAATGTTGTTTTTTCATTTCACCTATAAAATATCTCTATTAAACATGTAATCATAATGGTTATTTCCTCTCATATTTTTGTTTAATATACCCTCAAATATAGTCATTGACCTGAGTCTAAATAGATGCCAGACTCAGGGACTCACCATGTACCTTAATTCATTTTCAGTCAAAGAGGGGTACTCTTTTGGGAGAGGTAACATTGATAGATTATATTTACATATATTATATGATAAATATAAATAATAGAAAAATGGAAGTGTTATTTTTTATATTGATTTAATTTCAAATACCCGACACATACAATGGGTGTCTCTTTATTTATCACAATGTGGATATTTATGAAAAAAGATAATTTTTAATTGAATAAAATAAATTAAATATCTAAAGAGATGAATATAAAATATTTTTTCCTATATAGTGAATCATTTTTAGGAATATTCTAAATCCAAAATGTTTTAAGAAAGTATTTACAATTTTTTTAATCAATTTTAATGTGAATTATATATAACATTCAATGAATGGAGTAAATATAAAATTTTCCATAATTAAATGATATATAAAAATATAATATGGTTGGAAAATATAATTTATGAAAATTATTAAAGAAATTAATAAGATGATATTAAAAAAATTTATATATATCACGGAAATAATTTTCATAACCCTTTTATGAAATTTAACAAATTTATATATTGTGAGTATATATGGAAAAGTATTTCTTAAAATAGGATATAAGGTTTGAAAAGAAATATTTTTCAATATATTCATTCAAAATTTAAAATTATGAATAATAACAAATAAAACATGAGAAACCATGGGGATAGCTAATAAAATGTAAATATTTTCTTTGAAAACAATATATGTTTTGGCTTAATGGATGGATAGGAATAAATTCATAAATACATCTTATATCCCTTGAAATGGTAGGAGAAATAAAATTAAATAACATAAAAGAATCATAATACAAAAATGGAAGGAAAAGTATATATATTGTAAGTGATAAATAATATATCATAATGACTGATATAGGGCATGAATGAACCCAAAAGGCCAAGATAATTTTGATATATGAGTATATATTAGGGGAATTGGGAGATAAAATACAAAAAAAACTATATATTAAAATGTTTTTTATTGTTTAAATATATTTTATGTTATCTATAAAGGTGTATATATAACATAGGAAAAAATATATGACAATATAGTTGTATCAAAAAATATAATCCCTTACGAACAAAAATATGGTATCAATGATACATAAACAGTGGGAAAGAGACTATAAATTCCTAAAAAATTAATGTAATATGATAAGCTACACATTTAATTATATTTAATTTCAGTATCCATGAAGAATATAGGTTAATTATGATTAATACATTAAAATTATAGATACTGGGAAAAAAAATACTTACATAGAGTCCTCTCTTTACTTGAAAACCTAATCTCATCAATAATAAAATTAATTTTATTAATTACATTCATATGAAAATTTATAATATATAAATAAATAAATATTATTATTTTATATTCATTTCTAATTATGTTATTTGAGAATTTTTACATGTCCTCCATCTATATAAAATTTGGTCAGAGTTCCATAGATGCATCAATTTATCATCTATAAATGTTATTATTATTAAATACATATATTTCTCCAAATGTATTATGGAATGTTGTTATCTTCATCGGTGATGATTAAATATCTCCAATACTAGATGATTTCTTATTTAAAAATTCTTCTATATGTATATATTTTATTTTTTACTGGGTTATTATTATTTTTGGTATGTATTACCATTATTAACACGATTAGTTTTATTCATTTCTATGCTTATTTAATAATTTTCTAAAATAAATAAAAATAAAATATCATTACTATGCATTTGATAATAAAATAGACTAATATGAAAATACATATAGGTAGCAATATTTTATTGGTGGAAATATCTATACATTAATCTAGTATAAAAGCACAATTCTCACAAACATCTTATTTCAATATATTTATCACAGACATCGAAAAATAACATCCCATCAATCAAGGGTCATGTTATCATTAACATATAAGATATATAAAACATAAAAAATAAATAAACCACAATTTATTTATTTAAATAATAAAATTTATTATCAAAACATAATAATATTCTATATTTTATAGGAATACTATCGGGAATCAAATATTGAATTTTCATTGTACATATAGCCAACAATGTGAATAAAAAAGTAGTTTAACCTAAAAATAATGTTATAATATGATATCATAAATTATTACAATCAAATGGAAACATATAATAATTTAAAATATTTTATATGTTGATATAATTTTTGAGGTCGCGACTACCCCATAAAACCATAAATCATTATAATATTTCAATGATCACAATCAAAAAAGAATACCTAAATAAAAATGTTTTTCTGCCAATATATAATATACAGTATCTCATTAGATAGAAAAACTACAAAATGAATTGTGGGGAGAAATAATTATAGGTCCACCCTTCACATAATAATATGTATAGGATTATTTATTCCTTATAATGAAATTTTTTCATATATATAGAATTACATGATCAAAAATATCAGATGAAAATGGGGTACATTGTCCTCTATCAAATCAAATCATAATTAGATATTAAAAAGAATTAAAATATCCAAAATATTAAATAATATTGTATTTTCCTCTTAGTGGAAATGTACCATTGGCCTTGAGTATGGATTTTGTGGGGAGAAAAGTCATATAAAAGGATTGATAATGTAGTTAATGAGATGAATTATTTTAGCAATGTTTTTATCAAATGATGGGAGATCATTTGTAAAAAATGTGTTTCTAGTTTTTTCATTAAATAATGATATGGTGTATAATATATTTCCTTCAAATAATGGGGTTTTATCAATAAATTATATTGAAATATTTTAATACATTTGTAAAATAAAAATGAGATAAATTATAAATAACCGATTAATTGGGATAGATTTATAGAAGGGACAGAGAAGAGAAGTTAAAAATAATTTACAACCCCCATAGTGAATGATAAATTTATTAATATATATATATAATAGATATAAATATATTATTTATTTGTTATGGAAATTGAATGATTTAATTATTCTAGATAATGGACGTTTTTTGTCATAAATGGTTTATGTGGTGTGTAATAGTAAAATATATTTACATAACGATTCTTGAAATTATGATTAGTATGATCTATTTTTATACAACAAACACTTCACCAAAAATATAAAATGTCAAACCTATAAAAATATGTACAATTTTAGAAATTTTTATACTATCATATAAATAATCTTGTGACCATATAATGTAATGTGAGACAATTTGATGAAATGTGATGCATTAAAAAGGAATCTGTGATCAATATAAAGAATGTGAAATCATAATAAGTAAAGTGAAACTATATGAAGGGATGTGAGATTATGGATGTAATGTTATCATTACCATGTGAAATTTCAGAGATCATGCCTAAATTATATCACTATGAAAAATTAAAGTTCATGTCGAAGGGAAGACCAAATGTTTTATTCTCTATAAAAGAATACTAAAAATATTTTATTCCATTTAATGGAATTTGAGGAATGAAATCCAATTCAAATAATTTATTTCATTGACATCTACATGTTCAAAAATAGTATTTAATAATAATTATTCATACATTTTATTCATTAATTTAAGTGACAAATATATTCAAATGATCCTTCTACATGAAACTGTGGTTTGAAATATGAAAAAACATATGAGGATTAAATGAATGATTTGAAATTGTATTTATTGAGCTCCATAACAACATCTAAAATAGAAACCTTGAAGGATAAATTCATTTCCATTAAGGAAATGTTTAATGATAATTTGTGAGTTGAATCTAATAAGATTTTGAGATGGAAAAATTCCCCTATCTTATTTCTTTTTATTTATGTCAATTTTAATGTTTTTCATATATTTTAAATACAATTCCATTATAATAAAATGATAGTAAAAATAAAATTATTCAGAAACTTATTCACTTTTATTTTTTATAAATTTCACATGTTATATTATGAAATATTATTATTATTGAGAGTATATAGTTATATGTTGTTGTATTGGTAAAAGAAGATCATTGTTCTCGATAATTCTGTTATGTTTAAATAAATTTAATGGAAGTGTGTTTTTCTGTGAAGAGGACTAGGATCTATATTTGAACTAATACGATTGTATTTAAATCAATCCAATTTTTTATTGTTTTTCATATAATATAATATATTATATTTCATTAATAAAAATTCTACCTTTTTTGTTTTTATATTAACTTATATTTTGAAAACAATACTCAGAAAGTTATGTTTAATTAGTGATTCGTATATGGTTATTTATTGTGAGTAGTTCTGTATCAAAAGTTACAGTTATTCAATGAACATTTGAAATATTATTTTTAAATCCTTTTTGAATATGATTCAAAATATCAATATATATATATAGTAATTTATCTAATCGGTACTTTTAAAAATTGGGAGACTTAATTTTAAAAATAATTTTCAATGAAATTTTTATTGGATTATCTATTCACCCTCTTTCTTGAGCTATCAACTCTGACCAATATTTGTTATCAAATGTTATTTTGTTATTATCATTTGGGTATTTATCATACATTCGTCATGTAACCGGAACAAGATCGTTGTTTATGATTTGGTGATGTGAATTCCACAATTATGGATCCCATTAGATTTTAAGGTTATAAAAAATATTTACCACCCATGTTGAAACTAATAAAATATTCCTATTGGTAAATAAATATGTAAATTTATCATGATTAATTGGATTTGTAATTTGGACTACTATTATTTTTAAATGTGAAAATCTAGAAGTACCATTCCATTATTAGAGTGTTTCCATTGATGTTCGTTATTATTATAATAGAAAATGAACTAATTCGTTATATTTACATTTTGGAGAGGATGTTCCCAACGTAATGTATTATTGGAATACTCATTATCAAATCATTGATACACTTTATATATGTTTTGAATATAATTATTCAATTTAAGAAATGATATTTAACAAATATATTATTAAAAATGAGACATTTTAAACAAAACCATCTGAATCTACATCAAAAATGTAAATATCATTCTATGATATCATTAATATTGTGTATTCACATAGACATAAGGATGATGAAAAAAATAATGTATTAATAATTGTTAGATGATTTATAATTTCCAAAGTGGATCTAATCTCCCTGTTATAGTGTTATGTGACATCTGCAAACTTCCAGCAGAGTAGCTTATTGAAAAAAATAAGATATATGAGGAATAAAAAAATATTAAAATGACATATATCTTCCCCAAAAAATAAAATAGAATTCCAATAATCATAGTCAATGTTAAAATAATGTATTAATGATACCAACATCGATGTATGTCTATCCCTGACAGACAGTGATGATGTTATTGTTATGTTATCCATGAGATTTTGGAAATTCTAGTTGATGAAAAAATATATTGGGAATCCAATTTTAATCTAATTTATAATATATGGAGAAAGATGAAAAGGGATGATAATATTAAAGACATAACCTATAACGTATGAAAAAGAAATGGAAAAATTAATAAATAATACTAAAAACATTATGATAAGAATAATATTGATGAAAAAGGAATGTAATTAGTGATGTCAATTATGACCTCAATGATTAAATTTGAAAATCGTTTTAGTGATTTAAACTCAATAAATAATAAATCTTTTGGAAATAAAAATATGTTTTTTTGCTATAATATATTAAGTAACATAAGATAATTGGTTTTTTATAATTTCATTGGACTAATGATTCATGTATAATTATTAAATAATAGTTTTAATACTACTCTACGATTGAATGTATTTTTAATGATCTGAATGATTAATATATAAATCTAATGAACCATCATCCCTGTTTATTTTAAAAAATATTACATTTTGTTGGAAAATTATAATAATTTAGTGTTTTGAAAGGAAAATATTAATCTAAAATTGGAAAACAAAAACATATTATCAATATTTATAGATACACTACAAAACCTGAAACTATATATTAAATTTTATGTATCTAATAAATACCTAATAATAGTTTAGTTGTTTTTAATCAATATAGAAATAACATATATGGTGAAAAATTATATTTTTTATTGTTCCAATCATAAAATAATAACTTGTTGTAGAAAATAGTGAACACGTCCAAATATGAGTAAATTCACTCTAGAAACAGAATTTATTTTTCTATTAAAATTATAATTCCAAAAATATAATAATATATTTCACAAAATAGTTATGGATTCAAATGTAAATATTTTTATAATTAAATACAACTAATATGATATTAGAACCAAATTAAATTGTGGAAAAATTGATGGTATCATATTTTAATAGATAAAAAATGTATTATTGTTAATAAACCTGAAATTTTTGAAACATATTAATAGATTCATCCCAAGAATCAAATTTCAATCAAAATTAGATTATGGTAATTTCATCATTTGAGAAAATAAAAATGAAAAAATACCTATCCTTGGTCATGTGGATAATTCAAAAAACTATCTGAATATTGGGTTATTTTTAATGGCCCAATGAGTAATGTTCTTATCATGGATTAATTTTGTAATTTTGGTTTTTTATAATTTTGAAAATAATTCGTAAATGAATTTTAATTATAATTTTAATATATTGTTCACTTATTTAAGGAATTATTGTTTATATTTTTTTTATTTTTAATAAATTTTTCAAAAAGAAATCTAGTAAAATTCCATTCACAAAGACTAATTTCTATGAAATAGTATACTATAGAACTATAATAAATAATCATTTTGAATGATTACAATGAAATTTCATGTTATAGATCAACCTATAATAGAATATAATAAAGGAAATGTGTTCAATCCATATAAAAAGTGATGTAAAAAATAATAATTTATTCAAACCAAATAATGTAATTTCTATTTCTCTACCAAAAGAAATGGTTTACACGGACCACATTAAACCATATAGAGTTTCAATTCTAGTTGGTATGAATTTTGAATATTTTATTTTTGATGATTAATAAAATTTAATACAAGAATACATTATGGATCACAATATTGAGTGTTTTACTTTTTTCCCAAAATTTACTATTTTTTTCAAAACAGTAGTGAGTTAGCATCATAACCATGAGAAGGGATCATAACCATTACTATAAGAATCATGATTTAAAATAAATATATTCACATCTTATACTTAATGATAAATTATTTAATCCTTGAAAACATGAAAATAATGGTGTGGTTAAAAGAAAAAAAGTCCCTCAATGGAATAGTATTGTCAATTCAAACTCCAAAAAACATTAAGATATATTTATTCATTGATTCTCTAAATAAGGTTCATTATGAAATTAATAGATTAAAAGTAATATGAGACTTGAAATATAATCTATTTGGGATTTTATATTTTTAAAATACTGAGGTAAATTACATTACTTTGTTTCTATGAAACATATATACTCTCTATACATAAAATAAATCTCTGATAATTTCATAAAAAATTGATGAACTTTGTTAGATATCAGACTACAATTATATTCAATAGAGTCTTTATCAAGAGAACAATCATGGTTGAATTTTTTTATCATTTAACTATGTATAAAAAATACCCACATTATTATAAAAGTTATATGTAATACATGTAGATTAATATTTTTTTAGAATAATAAATATTAAAATTGAAAAAATAACAATGATTCTAATTTACATGTAAAATATCACATAAATGGGACAATAGCTGAACTGAACACTGATAATGTCGTAGAAGAGCCTTGTACCTCGTGTCTTAAAAAAATTAGAACCCACAAATATTCACCTAGATATTCTGTAGATGGTAATAAAGAAAAATATACACTAACACTAATATCACATACAAACGAAATTAAATATCAAGAAATTTAGTCAAATATGGAACCTGGTAATATTAAATAGGTAATAAATGATGAAAATTAGCCAATGTGTATGAAAATTAGAATTTAATTAGTTTGACATGAATAATTTATCAGATCTAATTGAGAGACCCAAATATAACTTAACAACAAAAATAAATAGGTATAGAATTTTTTTTGATGATTCTTTTAGTATAATTAAAAATAACGATAAATTTAATTGAAATATTTATATTCAAGTGGATTCTATTAAATTATCAGATACACATTATAATGAAGAATTATATTTAATAGATGGATTTTATATTAATCCTGATATTTTAATTATACATTTAAGAAAAATTATCCAATCCAACAACAAAAACTTTTTATTTCTTGGGTACTAACAATATATATAAATTATTTTTTATCAATAATAGACATGTGCACATAATTTTTCTCTAATAGTATCTTTTTATACATATCTCATAACATAGAAATATTCATAACATATATAATTAATACTTTTATGTGGGATGATCTCATATGATTAATATAGGAAAAACATCTAATAATAAGGAGGAAAATAAAAAAGGAATTAAAATCATAATAATTCTAAAAAGGAAAATAAAATATTTTCATAAAAACTATTATAAAAACATATATCATTAAAATTATATTAAAAATAAAAATATTTAATACATTTTTTCAAAAAAAAAAACAACCATCACATAACATTAACAGATGACAAAAAAGTATGGAATACTTTAAAAACTGTTTCATAATCCTTAAAACATTCATCTTTATTGAAATAGAATGCTTGTTGGAAATTTTACATAATGTGGTTAACAAAATTGAGTTATTGTATAGACATAACCATATATAAAACATTATGAGAAAGAATATTATATCAAATATTTTATGAATAAACAAATTTTGTACACACTTTTAAATGAGATGAAAAACATCATGTCCACACTGTTGTGCACAAACTCATCATATATACAACGGGCCATCAAAAGAGGTGTATAGATAAATAATTTCATTATACTAAGGTATATTAACCCACCAATAAGAATCCCTAAAACAGTCTGCTACTTAAAATATATAATCCTCAAAACATAAAAAATTTATCAAAATAATAATTTCATAAACAATCACAAAACATCCCATTTCAAAGAATTAAGAAATTATACGATATCAAGAAAATAATTATTCAAATGTAAAAGTATCTTTAGGATACCCTCCCTCCAATGATTCCCTCCTAGAACGGCAATGAATAATGGGAGTTAATGACCTCATCAGTCTCACCTCATGTATACCATGGGGTGGTGACCAGCACCAAGGGTATAAAATCTCACAAAATAGAAGGTATTTCAGTTTTTGGAAGAACAAGATCTGGAGATAAGATTTATCAACCTCAAACCATCCCATGACATATATAATTAAGACCCAAAACCCATCCCAAATTCATTTTTAAAATAAAAATGTAAAAAATAAAATAAAGCACAAATATATGTAACAATGTTATGGATAATTAGAAACATGAAAATTGTCTCAATTATTGAGCTAATAAGATCCAATGTGGTCCATGTAGTTCCCCATAAAACCTGAAAATTGTTTTATACTTATAGGGGAACCATATAAGTAGACTCATTTAAAAATCCAAAGTCCATATTGCACACGTGAGGGATGCATAATAATTCTCCTGTGAGAAAACTATAGATCCTACAACACCTAAAATGTTATTCTATCTATACACACCTCACCATGGCATGAGCAAAATGTAATATGTGTCTTGTAATGTAATATAGTAATCACATCGATGATAGGGTTCCCTACACCAATTTCAAATTCATAAGATACATTCACACCCTAACGTAAATTTTCATAGTTCTCCCACCAATAGTAGACACACTGAATCACAACCCTCCCACACACAGTAGGGACTCAAAACCACACCTCATCCCATAACTAGGGATGCACAAAATATTACATATAGACTATGGAAAATCGGGCCCAATACCACATCACATCTCATCCACAAACACCTGGTCCACATACCATGTCACGTCCTAGAAACACCTTGGAAAGCATACCATATCCCAGTACAAAGAAACCAAGGAAAACACAACTCATCTCATCTTGAAGACAAATTGTAAAACAGAACTCGCCCGAGCACACATGGTCCCAAAAAAACAACATTACCGTGGAATATTTTTTTACTAATACTTTGAATAATGTTTTGAGAAGATCATGGGGGTATTCATCCATCCTACAACTAGGTTGTTTTGGAATGACACCCTCCTCCGTGATGATTGCGGTGTTCCGCACATTGTGCACATCTTCGGTGGGGAGCATATAGAAATCACAAAGGAGGAAACATTTATATATATATATATATATATAATTCCAAACACACCAACCCAACCTATGGGTTCTCAAACAAACAAACAGTTCAAAAAACATCCAACTTCTCTTCTACCTCTAACGAAGTCTCCAAAAAATAAAACCAAACCTTCATTCCAATTCCAAAATAATTATGA
Organism: Viscum album; assembly: GCA_963277665.1. NCBI lineage: Eukaryota > Viridiplantae > Streptophyta > Magnoliopsida > Santalales > Viscaceae > Viscum > Viscum album. The sequence goes on from OY728120.1 coordinate 1,456,634,452, forward strand.
TAAACCATTACCATTGTTTATTCAAATCTAATTTATACATTCTATATTCAAAACCAACCCAAGACAGTTCCAAGAATTATTAACCAATTATTATTCCTCTATTAAATTTCCATCTGGGTAACTACCAAGAAAAAAAAGCAAGAAACACCACAACACATCACTACATTTCCTGATCATTTCCATGTAGTGAAACACTTCTAATCCCTTCAAAAAACAATCAATATCTGTACATGAGATTCCATTAGACCTCCCGAATCGTCTCACATCACATATCCATTCAATCTACCCTAAAACCACACAAATCTAATCAATCACCACACTGAACACACCACAACATGAACCAAGTCAAGGCATATTCAGATTTAACTTGGTTTTTTCTCACTCTATGTCAACTTGTTGATTCAAGGGTTATCATCGAAACAATATGATCATGATGGATTAATTTATTTTATGAGTGTACCTTATTTATGAATTTTAATTTAAATGTTTTAAAAAATTTCAACCAACATGTATTAAGTTTATTATGAAACCATGGCCACAAACAACCATGTTTTTCAGTGTGTAGCTAGCCCATATAGATCATTATATCATGAAAAGAAACAACGACACATTAAAACATTCATTACATTCCCAACACCAAAATATATATTTATAACTAATTAAATTATCATTTATAATATTTGATCATCTTTTTTTAAAAAAGATGCATCTATATACCCATAACTCATGGTGAAAAACTATGAAAGATGGTGGAAAACAAACATAGAAGAAATGGAGATTGAAACTCCCTAACGGCACCAATATAGGGGTATGTATGAAACATGAAACTCTAAGGAAATCAAGATCCAACTGGTGTAGAACAATGGAATGACTCCTAAGGGAAAAATGGTTCTCGATGCATCATACTAAGAGAGATTAAGAAATAAATAATATTTAGAAATTTGTTTCAACCATTGGAAAATATAATAATGGCTTGTAGTATAGATAAATATTTAATTATCCATTAAGGTCAGATCTATCCATGATTACATGCTTTCACTAATTAATAAGCCCCAGCCATTTATGAATTTATATACATGATTCATGTCACATGAAACAACTCCAAAACCTCTACAATTTAGTATTAAAATCAATTTTAGTCCTAGAATACCATCAAATCGGAATAACTAGAAAACAAGAAAAATAGATAAAAAAGACAAACTGCTGCACTTACTCGTTTTTAGATGAGTCATTGTAATGATCCACTAGTGTGAGTCACATTTTTCATTCACATTTTGTACTCACTGGTGTGAATCGTCATCATGATTCACCATCACAAGTCATAATTGTGAGTCACAGATTCGATGAGCTAGAATGGGAAACTGTAATTTTCTTTATATTTGTTGAAATAAATCACGTTGACTTCCTTGAACACTTCAAGCACTAGATTTTTACAATGTATTAGAACAGATTAGTTCATGTCATTACATCAGATACCTCTCAAACAATTCTCATATTCAATTATTTTAAAATGAACTTAGAAGGGAAAATGTGTCCGAACAACCACCTTATAGGATACCTCTAAAGATTCTCATCACTCCTATACCACAACAACCTTCTAAAAATTACAACCTAAACTATTAAAAAAACACCATGAAATCATAAAAACCATTTCATCTAAAATACATGAATCAAGGAAGTCTATCCTTTATGTCAAGATATTATCCGCTTTGGGTTACACTTACATGCCCCCATAGGTTTAATCACATAGTAGTTAATGCATCTCAATTATGAGTCTAGTCATGCCCTTTTCCAATGTCATGACTATAACAAACCATACACAACACATATCTCATACCACGAGAAAATAAGCCATTTCATAAAAAAAAGATTCAAACATATGATTTCTAAACAAAATAGAATAGGTAAAAACTCAAAAAAAACATTGGGTACTAGGAACTCATATATTTTTCTCCTTTATTTTACTATCCTTCATACTACCATACCTCCAAAACACATGAACCAAAGGAATGATCCATCCCGACAAAAACTTTTCTCGATGATCATGGATCTCTATCTACCATTCCAGATATGTCACATCAACCATTACATCCTACTATCCCATGTAAAGGACATGGGAGTCATCATGATGATTCTTGTGAAGTTAGGAGATGTGGAAGATTTCATGGATCCTATCCAAATGAGGTGGAAATTAAAACTGGTATTCCACATCACCTACTCTTCTTAACACCTCAATGGTTTAAAAACACCAAGGACTAAGATTTGTACATATTCCAAACCACGAAATCCCAAATAGAGGGGAAACATTTATGAACACCTGGTCTAAAACCTTGGACTCTAAGGGCCTCCTATAAATATCTACATATGACTTATTATGTTCTTAATCCACTATATTCCTCTCAAAAACAAGTTGATCCTTTTATATCATTATATATACATCCACAGGACCAAGAGTAGTTTTTTCCTCAATCTCCCCCATCACATCAAAGAACATAATAGTCTCCATAAAATGCCACAAATGTCACCATGCTAAGGGAATAGTGATAGCTATTATTATAAGTGAACACTAACTAGGGAAGAGGTTGTACCAAATATCTACAATAGACTTGGATTCACACTGGAAATATATCCTCCATTTTCTAGATAGTGATCTCTATCTACCCATTTGTGTCACGACCCATCCCCCGAGGCCTGTACCATGACTACCCCAAGCCCGCCTTCCATAGTCCAGGGGCTGGCGACTAGCTCCAAAGGCATATTTGTAGAGACCCAAAGCCTGACGTAAATAGAAATGACATTAATTTTTCAGAATATATAATACATGACAAAAATAGATTCCCAAAGACCGTATTAGTTTAGTGTCTTTGAAAACATGGAAACATAATCATCAAATTGTGGTGAAAAATCTTCAACGTATCCCATAAGATCTTCCCCTTTTGTTTTCTTACCTAAAAACATTGTTTATTTCAACTGGAAAAGAAAAAATAAAAATGGTGAGCTCATATGCTTAGTAAGGGTAAAAATGGAGAACACAAAATAATCCCTAAACATTAGACCATATGAACATGAATATAAAACATCAAAATCATGAGTAATGAGATAAATCTTGGTAGTGCTTAAGGTATAGATCATAAAGGAACATTAAACATGATAAAATAGCATGGGAATAAAACATGTAGTAGTGGAAAACCATTAAGCACATTATATGATTTCTATTGTTTCCAAGGCATTGCTGCCAAGACCATCATAGTGGACAAAGTCAATTACTGAACCTAGTTTACTTGTCATTCCTTCCCTGTATTACTGAACTGGATTTTACTTCCCATTCCAGCCATGTCTATATCATGAGTTATTAATCATTACCCAATGAATTAGAGGGAGATATAGGTCCCACCCATCCCATATTGAAATCATTCCTACGTGTGCCACAAAACAGTTCTAAATCATTCATCATAACCCAAGGAATAAAATGGGTTTCATAAACATCATCTCATCTTAACATAACCCATATAAAAAAATATATATCATTTCTTCATAATAAAATTAAAACCATGTAAATAATAGATACATTATACTTGAAACATAATCATACTAAATAATTTCCTCTTATATGGTAAATAGTTTTGATAAATCACTGGAAATGAATTCTTAAGGAAAATTTCCATTCTTATTCAAAATCATTTTATTTTCACAAAATACCATGTAGTTTTAAAATAAAATGATTTTATTGAAAATAATCATGAAATATTGTAGAGGTTTCTTCATAGAAATAAGGCATTATGAAACTGTAAAAATCCATTCATGTCGTATAAGTTAAAAAACATTCTTCTTGTACTTTTGCCAGAAAAGTCAAAAAGTAACTTGTTTGGTAAACAGAAGAATGATTCCTTCCATACTACCTAGTAAAAGTAAAAAGGGGTAAACATGACTTTAAGCATACATGGAATAATAGTAAACAATTTCTGAAAATATACTTATAATACATTGACATGGATGATAGATATAACCCCAGTAAATACTTACGTATAAGAAATCTCAGATAAAAATGAGATTGCAAAATTATCCCTTACCTTAGGTCCAATTTCATCAGTACGTGTCTGATACTACTTTTTAGTGGGTTTAAACATATTATTAACGTGAAACAGAACCATAATAATATTTATGATATAATATATTATTCACTTTGGACTTTATATTAACCATTCTTTTGTCAATTCCATGTTAAAGCAGTGTTTTGGGTAAAATAGTTTCATTTATCATACGTGTTTTGACTTGTTGTTCTTGATATTATTACATATAACCTAATTTACATAATTCTATAATTTAATAAATTGTTTATATATAATAAATATTCAGAATATAAATATATATGATAGATTGATAAATGAAATGAAATACACTGTTCATGGAGAGGGTTGGTCGTACGTATGCATGAACGCTGTTTTCATTTACTTATTGAATTGAATGGAATTAAGTAAATGAAAAATATGTGTACATAAATCCAGTATCATTATTATGTCATTTCTTTCATTATTATTTATTATATACACATTATAATCATACTTTAATGGTTAATAATGGAGAATGAATCTTATCGCGTTGTGGAGACTGTAATTTGTACGTACGCACGAGCGATGATATCATTCCCATAATTATTTAATGCAATTATAGTTGGTGATATAATTTATTAGAATAATTATGATGTTATAATAATCATATATAGTTATTATTTCCACCATTATACCCATCCATGTAAGGTGGTGGTGGATAAAAGATTACACCATAGCGTGGAGACAGTATTCCATACGTAGGCACGCGCGGGGATTTCGTTTTCAATATGATTGATAGAAGGTGAAAAGGGGTTGTTTCATATTTATAATAAAATATATGTTTATGAGTGATGCTTATGTTATTACTTTATAATTAAACAAATAAAGAAGTGGAAGTATAAGATGAAATAAATTTGAAAGAATCGTTAAAGGATATTACCTCTTCTTTGATGCGCCTCTTCCAAACCTCCTCTTAGGGCACAAAAGTTGGTCTTTTAAGAATACCAAGACCTTTAATATGTTTCTAGGGAAGTAGATAAAAGAAATTGGTAGGGTTTGGCCGAGTATTAAGGCTCAAAATGGTGTGAGGAGGGGAGGGAGGAGGTTCCCTTTTATAAGGGAAGAGAGGGGCATCTTTGGAAATCTCAAAAATATTAATTTATAATAAATTCAAAACCCACATAAAAACACCCAAAAATGACTCAATTCTAAGATAAGACGAGACAGGGTCATAATATCATCAACCAATAACATTTAGACTTGTTTTATGTTTATTCTAAACCTTATCATTTTGATTTATCAATATTTAATCTATTTAATTTTATTTGTGGTAATAATATTCTAAATATTAAATTATTATAAATAAATACGTATATATAGTCAATTTACCATAATTGGATACTTTATTACATTTTCGACCATATAATTTTCAATTTTCAATTTTTAAATATTTTTGTGATTTTTTAATAATTTAATAATATGTTATTTTTATAAAATACCAATATTGTAAATTTTCACACTATTCATTTATTTGAATTTAAATAAAATAAACATAGAGAATATATTCGATAAAAAATATTTAATAGGATTCTAAAATGTAATATTAATCTATAAAATTCTTGGACCATATTAATTAGTTAATATAATATTTATTTTAATATTTTTAAAACAATTTATTTGATATTTTTCTGAACAAAATAATTACTACATCATTATTTTATAATTATTTAATATATCTAATTGTTGCATAAAAATTTAAAATAAAAATACTATGATGAATATAAATATAATATCTATCATAATAATACTTTTAGTGCAATTTATCTTCTAAAACACTCAACTTGTAAAATGTTATGTTTATTAAATTAGGAAGATGAAAATGTTGACATCATTTAAAATAAAATAATATAAATGTCATAATGTACTTCATGAGGCTCCAAATGGTCCAGAAGTTGACACATGGATGCTTATGGTATACATATACTCGACCAATAAGTTTTGGTCATGTTTTAGGTCCTTTTATAGATATAATATTTTTAATAATAACTATATTATTGATATTTCACAAAGTAAATAATTTATGCATCATTAATGTATAAGCTATTAAGGTAATTATATATTTATTAAAAATCACAAGTAAATTACCATGATTAAGGAAAATAAATTTATATTTCAAATTAGTATTTATAACCGAATTTATATTCTGTATAACCTTATATTAAAAATAGTTTAATTATTAAAGTTTGAGTGACACATATTTCACTTTCCTTTAAATAAAATAAACTAAATGTCTTAATCACATCCATGTCGGTTACAATTGATTCCATTTCGACCCACATATATTTCATGATGAAAAAAAATCATCCAATTATATTAAGACAAGTGTTAGGGTAATTTTATAATATTATTTTTACCCTTAATTATCTAATTTACCTTTAACTATGTAAAATAAAATTTACCGTAGTTTCTATTCATAATGCTGAAAAAAAAGTATCCTATTAACATAATTTGGACCTAATGATTCCAAATATGGAATCCATTTTCCAAAATTCAATACACATAAGTTGCATTATTTAATTTAAAATTAATCCAACAGTTGAGAAAATGATTTTTAAAAGTAAAAACATTGTAAAAGATTGAAATGATTTTACCTATGAATTCAAGGTAAAATTATTGCTAATGAAATATATTATATTTAATGGTAAAAATATATTATATTTATAATTAAATCCTATTCATTATTATAATTTAACCATACAAATTATATTGATGAAGAAGGTTTTTTAAGTAAGATTTATCATATTTTTACTATTCATAAAAATGTGAATGTTATCAGATAAATATCAAAACGTCATCAAACATAAATTTTTATATCCTGATTGAAAATAAGAAGTTTATTTTGTACAATTGAACTTATAAACTTGTAAAAAAATTATATTTATAATGGTTGCAACATCAAATGGAGGAAATTCTGCATTTTTTGAATAATAATTATTTAACCCCAAATATTTATTTTGTTCTCATAAAAAGTTATAGAATATGTGTAAGATGGATGAAAATGTTATAAAATTAAAAATTTTGTTAATACTATTAATAACATCGAGTTATTAATAATATTATAACAATATATCTTTGTTTAGTAAAACTCGATATTGCGTACAATACACGCTATTGGGGAAGGTCTCTCTTGCATGAAACACTAGCCAAGAATAGTGTTTGCATATACTATATGCTAATACGGTGTTGCGTATAGTGCCAACTAATCTTGGTGTAGCATAAAACACAAGATATCAAATAATTTAAAACTAATATATCTCATAAAATCTCAGGGGGTTACATTCTACCCTCCTTAAAATGAATTTCTCCATCGAAATTCATCGGCTTTATAAATGGTTTTCTATTTGAAAGTTTCTTTTATAGAAACCCAGATCATAAAAAGAAATACTAAAACATAATTTTAAACAAGAATGTTAGAAACCTAATGGATACCCAAAGTAACTCATCACTGGGTTTCCACATAGGAGGACATAGGTGAAAATATGGATATGGAAGAGGAATATAACCATCAAGTTCTGATGGAGAGTGGTAGAGGACATGGCTATGAAAAATCCAATAATCACAAAGTCATAAATTTGTGATGATCTATGGTACCATATGATTCAACATATATGAGAGTACTAGGACAACATTTCTGGTTTTCATGATCATTTCCCTAATGTTGATGAATTTTTGAATTAAAATAAATTCTTACATGATTTTGGTACAATCCCACCGTTAATCATACCTTGAACAATTTCCAATTAATCTCTTAAAGAAATAAATTTGAATTTTTCATACATAAAGTGTAAGTAGGTCATGTTATTGAATTCTAGATCATTCAATATGTCTCAAACATAAGGTAAGAAACAGATATTAAATATACATAAGTCTATCTATGGTGAGATTAATCGTATATGGTTCCAAAAATGGACTTATACTTCATCTATCATAACACTTAATATTATAAAACTAGTTTCTAATGACCAGGGACTTCATGTAGGCCAGTGTTATATAATAAATGCCTTTCTCACTTGGTTGTGGGTTCGATTACCGCATACTTGTCCAACACGATGGGTTTTCATCCTTCCTGCAGGTTGTCTTTTTTCTAAAATTAAACCATTATAACATTCCAGAAATCATATCGAAAAAAATTTATAGCCTTAAACAATACTGTCTGTTGTCCAACTTAATACATTCCAATCATTAAGATTATCCAATATACTTATGTTCAATTCTTATAGTATAAAGAAAACAATTACTGGAAATGTCACTTACCGAGCATGTGAATTCCATAATTTTTTATACGATATATCATTCTGGTCTCATTCCAAACATGTGAATACCTTAATCAAGTATTATCTTGAAAAATCAATACCCATTTAACATTAGTGAAAACCTGAATGCTGTCAACAATTAACACTTTCTGCATACCAAAATCCCAGAATTTATATATACTCAAACCATGATATCACTTTGTCCATATATCATTCATGAGTTCATGAATACTCTCATACATATTATATTCTCCTTATCCATTCATAATGCGCATTTCATCTGGTTTCCAAAAATATTTCAATCACTTTTCATGGTTACCAGTACCATTCAACATATAATTTCAAATACTAATGGAAAGAAAAAAGTGTAACAATCCTTAAAATTTTATTTATTCCATAGTACCATACATTATTCTTGATAAACATGAAATCATTCCACTACCTTCTTAAACCATTGACCAAGCTTCATCATTTTATACATCAACACTTCTTTCATATCATATATTATTTTTAGTCTTTTCATCATCATAAACCTAAGTACTACCCATACTGCCATGCTGATTCTCTTCATGAGATTTTACCTTAAGTCATTTGTTGCATAATGCCTGTACATTCCACATTTAAAAAATTTAACCTCTGTTGATGTCTTAGAAATACCATTATCCTTGTCCATTGTGTTAAATGAAACTTTTCCTTTGCAATTACTATCTTTTTGTCCTTTATTTCCAAAACCAAAGCATCTCCCAGTTCCTCTGAAACATTCTCCTTAATACCTCTTCCCACATAATTTACATGAGGGAAATTTAACATTCATTCCTCTATGATCATCTGGAAACTCCATATTTCTCTTATTAGACGAGTCAGGATACATTCCAAAGTCGATATTACTGATCATATTATAAGATTGCTAATTAGGCACAATAATGATGTTTCACCTTCCAATTTCCATTTCATTTGGTCACTCATGAAAAAAATCATTCCATTTTTCATCATATTATCCATTAACATTAATCGTCCTGTTTCAAGCCATTTTCTAAAACCCAAAAAGAATAGTGTGAGATGCTAAAATTATACTAGGAAAACAACATAATCAAAGGAGAGTGCTTCCAATATCTAACATATTAGGTTTAATCCTAGGTTATTCATGATCGTTATCATAATTCTAGGACTGTAATCTATAACTATACTAAACCATAGGGAGATCCCTATACATACCATAGAAAATATATCTAGGGATCTCACTAAAGTTTTCGAATCCTAGTTTTCAAAGGATGACAAAACCTTTGCTCTGATACCAACTGTAGAGTGTAACACCCCTAGATTTTTTGAGATATATTACTTTTAATTTATTTGATGTATTTTATTATACAATACACCAAGATTTTCTTTTATTATATGCAACATCATATTATCTTGCAGTATACGCAACACTAATCTTGCCTCATGTTATACACAATTTCATGATCGTTTTTGTGGAAATTATTTTACACAACATTAAGTATAGATTTTGTTTAATGTATAAATGAAAAAAGTATTGATTATGTTATATGCAACACTAAATAGAGCTTTCACTACACGAAACCCTTACTTGGCTTTTATTACACGTAATCAAGACCTTCTTCGATAGCATGTGTAGTATGCAATACCAAGTTTCACTAAACGATATATTTTTATAATATTATTATGAACTAGCCATTATGAATAGTAATACCAACTTTTTAATATTTTATAAATTTTATCCTTCAAAATGGACTTCAATTTTAGATTCTGAATATCGAAATTAGCCTAGGGTGAATTTTTGGTATTTTTCTGAAAACATTTAATTTTTTATTAATAGTGAAAACACTAGACTACTATTAAAAAACTGAATATTTATTTAAATAATAATATATTTTATTTAAATATATTTTAGATCGAAATTGATACATAATACCTATATAATTTCAATGTAATTCATTAGATTCATTTTATAATAATTTTAGATATATAAAAATATTATTGAACTTGTTACCGTCTTTTTCCCACCTCCTATGAGAATTTGAAATTTTTTATAAAACATAATTTTACAGCTTCTGTGAGTGGAATTTTGAAACTCCGAGAGACATGGTTAATATCAAGGAGTAAAATTTGGTTCAATAGGATAAAAATAATTTTTTCTGAATAGTAACTTTTTACTTTTATTTACCACGGTTAAAAGTAAATAGGGTAATTAAAATTAAGAATGATATTATTATTACCCTAACACATGTTCTAATTATATTGTATAAATATAATTAGACCAAAAAATACCTTTGTAATATAATATTATCATTTAGGTCCACTTAGATTAGATTAGATCATTTATTATTATTTTATTTAAAAAAGAGTTAAAATAGTTAAAATAATTATTTAATAACTGAAAAAATTTTAATATAGGGTTATAAATAATATAAATTCGACTTTAAATATTAATTATAAAGCTAAAAATATCTCCTTCCTAATGTTATTTTATTAATAATTTTTTTACATTAAATAATTTCATTCATTTATGACACAATGGTGATGCATTTACTACATAAATAATGAAATATTAAAATAATTTATATTATAAATACCCAAATAAATGTAATTTGAGACATTTTATGAATTAAAATAATTTTATAGGTTAATATGACATGTTAGTATTGAATGAATTAACTTTTTTAGAATTAATCATGCTGATATGATTTTCACATAAATCAATTACCATATAGTGTCAAAATTGACATAAAATAGTTTTTAAAACAAATATTATATTATTAATTGTTATTTTATTCCTAAAAATCTAACGTTCAGGAAAATGACTTAGATAAGGATATATATATTAATAATGAAACATTTTGGGTTCTTTTAGCATGTTGTAGTATGTTTATTAACTATATAGTGTAAGAAAACAAAAAGACACGATAAAAGATAAATTATTTAACATAGAGTTAAATCTAAATTATAAGGATAAAATAGTAACCTAAGCTTGTATAAAACATATTGGTTGAGAGTATTTTGACCCATACCCACCTTATCTTCGAAATAAATAAATCTGGAGCTATTAAAAAATGAATATGACTTTATTCTAAAACAATATTTTAAGATTTCCTAAGGTTCCCCTCTCCGCCGTTATAAAAAGGGCACCCCTTCCCTCTTAGCTTCACACCCTTTTGTGAATTGAATCTCGGCCAACCCCTGCCAATTCCTCTTCTCAACCTCTCTGGTTATATCATAGAGGTTCTGGTCTTCTCAAAATACCAACTCTATTACCCTAAGAAGAATTTTAAAGGAGGTGTGTCGAAGAAGAGGTAATCTCTTCTAACAATTCTTTCAAGTTTCATTCTTCTTCAACTCTTTCTTCTTTAGTTGTTTAATTATAAAGTAATAACATCAGTACTAATTATATACTGATATGTTATTATAAATATTAAACAACCTCATTTCACCTTCAATCCATCCTACGGAAAATGAAATCACTGCTAGTGCGTACGTACGGAATACTGCCTCCACGCCTTTGTGTAATCTACTTTCCACCACCACCTTACATGGACGGGTATAATGGTGTAAAGAGTAACTATATATGATTATTATAACATCATAATTATTCTATGATATTATATCATCCACTCTAATTCCATTAAATGAATATGGTAATGATATCATCGCTAGTGCGTACGTACGGATTACTGTCTCCATGACGCAATGAGATTCATTTTCGAGGTTAACAATTCAAGAATGATTATAAAGTATATATAATATGAAATCAGGAAATATATGACATAATAATTCAATTTTATTTATTTATATATTTATTTATTTCATATACTTAATTCCATTCAAGTCAATAAGGAAAGGAAAACAGTGATCATGTGTATGTACGACCTATCGTCTCCATGAACAGTGTATTTCATTTCATTCATCTATCTAATATATATATATATATACTGAATATATATGATATATAAATCATTATTTACATTTCGGTGGTAATTCAATCATGATATAATTAATAATAATATCAAGAACAAAAATTCGAAATACGTTTGTTAAATGAAACGATTTTACCCAAAACGCTGCTTTAACATGGAATTTATAAAAAAACGGGTATTATAACATCATAATTGAACCATATATGATATCATAACAATGATTATGATTCTATAATATCTCAATAACATTATTTAAATCATTATATAGGAGGTTCAGATTCATACGAATCATATCAGACATAAGGTAAGGGATAATTATTTCAATCATAGTCTTATCTGAGATTGTTTATTCGTAATTATTTACTGGGGTTATTGTTATCATACATGTCCAAGTTTTATAAAATTTATTATATGTATTTTTAAAGTCATTTTTACCTATTTTTGACTTTTACCACATGTTATGAAAGTAATATTTATTTTTTTACCATACGAGGAACTTTTTGACTTTTCCGACAAAAGTACGAGGAGAATGATTTCATAACTTCTACGGCGTGAATGGATTTTTACAGTTTTATAACGACTTATTTAAATGAAGATTCCTCTATAATATTTCATGAATATTGTTCACAAAATTATTTTATTTTAAAATTTCATCCTATTTTTTGAAAAGAAAATGATTTTTAAGAAGAAAGCATATTTTCCTCAAGAATTCATTTCAAGTGTTCTGTTAAAACTGTTTTCCATCTATGAAAACATTATTTAGTATGATTATGTTTCAAGTATAATTTCTCTATTATTTAAATGGTTTTATTCTCTTTATGATGAAATTATATCCATTTGTTTTATAAGGATTATTTTATGATGGGATAATGTTTATGAAAAACATTTTATTCTTTGGGTTATGATGAATGATTTATGATTGTTTTGTGGCACAAGTAAGAATGATTTCATTATGAGATGGGTGGGACCTTTATCTCACTCAAATAAATTTGGTAAAGATTTATATCTCCTGAGATAGACATGGCTGTAATGGTAAGTTAATTTGGCTCAGTTTTATAGGAATGAAACAATGAGTGAACTCGATTCAGAAAGGGACTTCATCCACTAAGATGGTTTGGCAGCAATGCCTTGGCTACTATGGAAATAATATCATGTGCTTAATGGTATTCCACAATTAAATGTTTTATTCCAATGCTATTTTATCATTATTGATGATCCCTTATGATATATTCCTTGCGTACATCCACGATTCATGTCTTTGCTCAAGATTTTGATGTTTAGATTTTATGTTCATGTTTTTGCATTCAAATGTTTATGGATTGTTTTATTTTCTCTATGTTTACCCTTACTGGGAATTTGAGATCATCCTTTTTTACGTTTTCATTTCCCAAGATTTAAAGAATTGATTTTAAGTAAGAAAATAAAATGGGAGATTTTTATGGGTGCTGTTGAAGATCTTTCAACAAGATTTGAAGATTATGTTACAAGTTTCCAATGACACTAAACTATTACGGTAATTTGGTGTTAGTATTTGTAATATATTATGTATTATGAAACATTAATGTAATATCCATGTACCTCAAGCTTTGGACCTCTACAGTTGGTATCAAAGGAACAGTTAATCAACCTTTAGAAACTAGGATGTAAAAACATTAGTGAGATCCCTAGAGATATTTTTAAGGTATGTCTGGGATGTCCCTAATGATATGTATAAGTATAGGTTATAGTCCTAGAATTATGGTAACTATCTTAGAATTTAACCTTAGATATTAGTTATTGATGGTACTGCCCCTTTAGTATGTTTTTTTCCCTAGCATGATTTTTTCCTCTCATACTATTCTTTTTGGGTTTTATAAAATGGATTAAAAAAAGAAGATTCACGATAATGGAGGATATTGTGGACAATGGAATGATATTCTTCATGAGAAACCAAATGAAACAGTATTTGGAAGTCCAGACATCATTTTTATGCCTAATCAGAAATCTCATAATATGATCAATAATCTCAACTTCGGTAAGTTTCCCGACTCAGCTAATAAGAGAATGATAGAGTTTCATGATGATCATAGTGGATAGAAAGTTCAATTTCTCTCATGAAAATCATGTGGGAAGAGGCATCAAGGAGAATGTTTCAACGGAACTGGATGATGCTTCGGGTGTGGAAAAGAAGGACACAAAGCCAGCAATTGTAAAGGAAAAGGACCAGTTAACACAATGGACAAGGATAATGGTATTTCTAAGACATCAACAATGGTTAAATGTTTTAAATGTGGAATATATGGGCATTATGAAAACCATTTCCCTAAGGTAAAATTTCATGAAGAGAATCAGCATGGTCAAATGGGTAGTATTTATGTGGATGATGATGAGAAGACTACAAATGATATATAAGATGAAATATGTGTTGATGCTTGGTCAATGGTTTAAGAAGGTAATGGAATGTTTTATTTTTATCAAGAGTTATGTTGAATAGGTAATGGTACTATGGAATAAAGACACATCTATGTATTGTTACACTATTGTTTTCTCTAATGTATTTGAAAGTATATGTTGAATGGTACCAGTAACCATGAATGGTTATTTAGATAGTTTTTGGAAAGTAGATGATATGCTCATAATGAAGGGATAAGGAGACAATGATATGTTTTATAGTAGTGATGAGCTCATGGATGATATAAGGACAATGTGATATCATGGATTGAGTATATAGAAATTTTTGAATTTTGGTATGTGGAAAGATATAACTTTTGACAGCAATCATGTTTTCGCTATGGTTCAATGGGTATTAATTTTTCAAGAGAATATATGATTAAGGTATTCAAATTTTTGGAATGTGACCAACAATATATATCTTATATGGAGGATAAATTATGGTATTCACATGCTTGGTTGATGACATTTATAGTAATAGTTTTCTTTATACTATAAGATTGGACATAAGTATTTTCGATAAGCTGAAACGTTAGGATTGATTAAGATGGACATTAGATAGAATTTTTTAAGGCTAGAACTTTTTTCGATAATATTTCTGGAATGATATAATAGTGTAGTTTTAGAAAAAGTATAACCCATGGATGAGAGAAAACCCATCGTGTTAGACAAGGCTGTGAGAATCGAACCCACAATCGAAGTGCGACATGCCTTTCTCGCCAACCACTGGCCTACAAGAATTCCCTGGTTAGTAAAAACTAGTTTTATTTTATTAAGCAGGATTATAGATGATGTATAAGTCTATTTTGGAACCATATCTGATTAATCTCACCATAGATGGACATAGGTATATAAATTTTGCTAACGCTATGTTTGAAAAAGATGGAATGACCTATCATTCTATCGCATGACCTGCTAACACTTCGAGAAAGACAATTTCTACTTCATTTCTTTAAGAGATGAAGTGGTAATTGTTAGAGGCACGAGAAACGTTGAGATTATACCAAAATCAAGTAAGTATTTGTTTTAATTCAAAAATTATTCAACTTTAGGGAAATGATCTTGAAAACCAAAAATGTTGTTCTAGTGCTCTCATATCTGATGAATCAGATTGTATCTTAGATCATCACAATTTTATGGCTTTGTGACTATTGGATTTTTCATATCCCTGTTCTCTACAACTCTCCATCAAAACATCACTGTTAGATTTCTCTTCCATATCCATATTTTCACCTATGATATCCTATGTGGGAACACATGTAATGAGTTACTTTGGGTATCCGTTTTGTTTCTAAAGTTCATTTTTAGAATTATGTTTTAGTACTACTTTTTACTATGTGGGTTTCTATCAAATAAACTCTCATGTAATAAACCATTTATAACCCCGACGAAATATGACGATGAAATTCATTTTAAGGGGGGTAGAAGGTAAAAGCCCGAGATTTTATGAGATATATTACTTTTAATTCCATTGATGTCTTTATTTATACACTACACCAAGATTCTATTATAATATATGGAACACCGTGTTATCTTGATGTATATGAAACAATATTCTTGGATCGTGTTATAGACAATTTCAAGTTCGTTTTGTGGAAATTATTCTACACAACATTAAGAATAGATTTTCTTTAATGTATAAATGATAAAAGTTTTGATTATGTTATACAAAACACTAAATAGATCTTTCAATACACACAGCCCTTACTTGGCTTGTATTACACGCAATCAAGACCTTCTTCAATAGCATGTGTAGTACACAATACCAAGTTTCACTAAATGAGATATTTTTATAATATTATTCTGAACTAGCCATTATGAATAGTAATACCTACTTTTTAAAATTTTATAAATTTTGCCTTTCAAAATGGACTTCATTTTTAGATTCTGAATATCCAAATTAGCCTAGGGTAAATTTTTTGTATTTTTCTGAAAACTTTCAATTTTTGATGAATAGTGAAAACACTATGTTACTATTTAAAATCAGACTTTGTGTTTAAATAATTATTTATTTTATTTAAATTTATTATAGGTCAAAATTAATACATAATACATATATATGTTCAATTTAATTCATTGGAGTCAATTTATAATAATTTTAGATATATAAATATTTTATTTAACTTTTCACCGTCTTTTACCCACCTCCTAGGAGAATTTGAACATTTACATAAAACTTAATTTTACCACTTCTGTGAGTGGAATTTCAAAAATACGAGAGACACGGTTAATATCAAGGTGTAAAATGTGGTTCAGTAAGATATAAATAATTTTTGGTGAATACTATCTCTTTACTTTTATTTACCACGGTTAAAAGTAAATAGGATAATTAAGGGTAAAAATGATATTATTATTACCCTAACACATGTTATAATTCTATTGGATAAGAATAATTTCACTAAAAACAACCTTAGGAATATAATATTATCATTTAGGTCCACATGGATGAGATTAGGACATTTATCATTATTATTTTTTAAAAATGAGTTAAAATAGTTAAAATCAATGTTTAATAACTAATACATTTTTAATATAGGGTTATACATAAGATAAATTAGAAAATAAATATTAATTATAAATATAAAAATATTTCCTACCTAATGGTATTTTATTTATAATTTATACACAGTAAATAATTTAATATATTTATGACACAATGGTAATGCAGTAATTACATAAATAATCAAATATTAAAATAATTGATATTATAAATACCCAAATAAACGTAATTTGAGACTTTGTTTGAATTCCACTGATTTTATAGGTTAATATTACACGTTAGTATTGATTTAATTAACTTTTTTCGAACCAATAATGCTGATATGATTTTCACAAAAATCAATTACAAAATAGTGTCAACATTGACATAAAATAGTTTTTAAAACAAATATTATATTATTAATTGTAATTTTATTCCTAAAAACCTATGGTTAGGCCAAATGAATTAGATAAGGATATATATAGTAATAATGAAGCACTTGGGGTTCTATTGGCTTGTTATAGTTTGTTTATTAACCATATAGTGTAATAAAAAAAAGACACGGTAAAAGGTAAATTATTTAGCATAGAGTTATATTTAAATTATAAGGATAAAATAATAACCTAATTTTGTCTAAAACCTATTGGTTGAGAGGATTTATACCCATATCCACATTATCTTTTAAATAAATCAATTTTTAGTTATTAAAAACCGAATATGACTTTATTATAAAATAATATTTTAAGTTTTCCTAAGGTGCCCCTCTCATCCCTTATAAAAAGGG
Organism: Viscum album; assembly: GCA_963277665.1. NCBI lineage: Eukaryota > Viridiplantae > Streptophyta > Magnoliopsida > Santalales > Viscaceae > Viscum > Viscum album. Next base: position 1,456,652,439 of record OY728120.1, read on the forward strand.
CACCCCTTCCCTCTTCTCTTTACACACTTTTGAGCATTGAAGCTCGGCCATCCCATGAAAATTCCTCTTATAAACCACTATAGTTATATCATAGAGGTTCTGGTCTTCTCAAAATACCAACTCTATTTCCCTATGAAGAAATTTAAAGGAGGTGCATCGAAGAAGAGGTAATATCTTCTAACAATTCTTTCAAGTTTATTTCTTCTTCAACTTCTTATTCTCTAGTTTTTTAAATATAAAGCTATAAAATAAGTATTAATAATATAATTATATGATATTATAAATATTAAACAACCCCATTTCTCCTTCTATCCATCCTATGGAAAACGAAATCACCGCGCATGCTTACGTACGAAATATCGTCTCCAGGCTGTGGTGTAATATGTTTTTCCACCCCCACCTTACTTGGATGGGTATAATGGTGTAAAGAATAAATATATATGATTATTATAAAATCATAATGATTATATGGTATTATATAATCCACTCAAAGTCCAATAAATAAATATGGGAACGATATCATCGCTCGTGCGTACGTACGGATTACCGTCTCCACGACACGATGAGATTCATTTTCCATGTTAACAATTCAAGAATGATTATAAAGTATATATAATATATAATCATGGAATATATGAAATAATAATTATACTGTATTTATGTATATATATATGTTTGTCATCTACTTAAATCCATTCAAGTCAATAAGGAAAGGAAAACAGTGTTCGTGCGTACGTACGACCTACCGTCTCCATGAACGGTGTATTTCGTTTCATTCAGCTATCTATTAGATATATATATACTGAAAATATATGATATATAAATCATGATTTACATAATGGAGGTAATTAAATCATGATATAAGTAATAATATTACCAATAACAACAAATCGAAACATGTTCGATAAATGAAACGATTTTACCCAAAACGCTTCTTTAACATGGAATTTATAAAAGTACGGGTCTTATAACATCATAATTGAATCATATATGATATCATAAAAATGAATATGATATTGTAATAAGTCAATGAATTTATTTAAATCATTATAAAATAGATCTGGATACATACGAAGCATATCAGACATAAGGTAAGGGATAATTATTCCAATTTTGTTCTTATCCGAGATAGTTTATTCATAAGTATTTACTAGGGTTATTTTTATCATCCATGTCAATGTTTTCTAAAAGTGTTTCTATGTATGTTTGAAGTCCTTTGTACCCATTTTTTTCTTTTACCACATGTTATGAAAGGAATATTTCATTTTTTTTACCATACGAGAAATTTTGGACTTTTCCGACAAAAGTACGAGGAGAATGTTTATCTAACTTATACGGCGTGAATGGATTTTTACGGTTTATAAAGACTTATTTCAATGAAGCGTCCTGTAACACCTGAGACTTTTATGTTATATAAATCATCAAAGAAATCTTTTTCTACACACAACACTTGCTTGGCTTGCTTTACACGAAATCGCAACCTTCCTCGATAGCTTGCGTCGTACGCAATATCGAGTTTCACTAAACAACGATATGCTATTAAAATATTATTAAAACTAGTCACTATGAATAGTAATAACCACTTTTTCAAATTTTATAAATTTTATTTTTCAAAATGGACTTCATTTTTGGATTCGGAATATCGATATTCGCCTAGGGTTAAATTTTGGTATTTTTCTGAAAACATTCAATTTTTGATGAATAGCGAAACCACTAAGTGGTAGTTAAAAAACTGAATTTTTCATAAAACATAATTTTACCGCTTCTGTGAGTGGAATTTCAAAAATCCGAGAGATACGGTTGATGTCAGTACGTAAAATGTGGTTCAATGAGATGGAAATAATTTTTTTGCTGAATAGTAACTTTTTACTTTTTTTACCACGGTTAAAAGTAAATAGGGTAATCAGGGGTAAAAATGATATTATTATTACCCTAACACATGTCCTAATTCTATTTGAAAATTTTAATTTGACCGAAAGCAACCTTAGGAATAAAATATGACCATTTAGGCCCACTTGGATTAGATTAAGACATTTATTATTAATTTATTTAAAGAAGGGTTAAAATAGATAAAATCAAAGTTTAATAAGTAAATCATTTTTAATATGGGGTTATACATAAGATAAATTAGACTATAAATATTAATTAGAAATCTAATGATATTTCCTACATAATGGTATTTTATTTGTAATTTTTAGACATTAAATAATTTAATTTATTTGTGACACAACGATGATGTAGTAATTATCTTATTAATAAAATATTGACATAATTGATGTTATAAATGCCCAAATAAATATAATTTGAGACTTTTTATGAATTAAACTAATTTTCAAGGTTAATATGACATGTTAGTATTGATTTAATTAACATTTTTCGAACTTATCATTTTGTTATGATTTTCAAAAAAATCAATTACTAAATAGTGTCAAAATTGACAAAAAATAGTTCTTAAAACAAATATTATATTATTAATTGTTATTTTATTCCTTAAAATCTTTGGTTAGGCCAAATGACTTAGATAAGGCTATATATATTAATAGTAAACATCTTGGGGTTCGTTTGGCTTGATATAGTAAGTTTATTAACCTTATAGTATAAGAACACAAGAAGACACGGTAAAAGTCAAATTATTTACCTTAATATTAAATCTACATGATAAGGTTAAAATAGGAACCTAAAATTGTCTAGATTCTATTGGATGAGAGTATTTCGATCCAACCCCACCTTAGGGTCTAAATAAATCAATTTGGAGCAATTTAAAACCGAACATGACTTTATAATTAAATAATATTTTTAGTTATTCCAAAGGTGCCTCTCTCCTCCCTTATAAAAGGGCACCTCCTCCCCCTCTTACTCACACCACTTTGAGCCTTCAAGCTCGGACAACCCCTGCCAATTCCTCCTCTCAACTTCCCTAGATACATCCTAGAGGTCCTGGTGTTCTTCAGAGACCAATTTATTGCCCTAAAAGAAGGTCTTAAAGAAGCACTTCAAAGAAGAGGTAATATCTGTTACCGATTCTTTCATATTTATTTCTTCTTCCACTTATTCTTATTTATTTGTTTCATTATGAAGTAATAACATCAGTATCACTCATATACTGATATGTTATTATAAGTATTAAACAACCCTATTTCACCATCTATCCATCCTAGGGAAAAAGAAATCACCGCGCGTGCGTACGTACGGAATACCGTCTCCACGCCGTGGTGTAATCTATTTTCCACCACCACCTTACTTGGATGGGTATAATGGTGTAAATAATGACTATATATGACTATTATAAATTGATACTTATTCTAAAATAGTATACATACACTCCAATACAATTCCACGATCATAGGAATGATATCATCACACGTGTGTACGTACGTAATACCGTCTCCACAATGTGATGTGACTCGTTCTACATGATCTTAATTTCATAATGATTATATAAATGAATTGAATGAATGAATATGATATATATTAAACTAATAACATTCTGGAAATGAGGTATCTATAAACTAAAGAGAAGAATAAGAATTTATTCGACAAAACACGCATATTTACAAAAAGTTATAAACACCTGAATAACAAGTAGCAATGAAATATTACTACTAAGAAGCTATGAATATGACCAAATATGATATCATAAAATATGTATGATTCTGGAATAAGTCAATAACATTATTTAAATCATTATACAGGAGTTTCGGACACGTACAAAGCATATCGGACCTAAGGTAAGGGAAATATCACAATCTCATTTTTATCTGAGATTGTTTATACTTTAGTATATACTGGGGTGTATTTTATCATCCACATCTATGTTTCCTCAATATTTAATATTATTTCCATTCACCTAAAATTGTTTAAATCCTATTTTACCCTTCGGTGAGTTTTTAGTAAATGATATGAAAGGAATCTTTTGTCGTCTTTCGTAGGAGGTACTTTTTTGGATTTTCCGACAAAAGTATGAGAGGAATGTTTTTTTAACATATACGGCATGAATGGATTTTTAAAACATTATTTCCAAGAAGATTACTTTACAAGTTTTCATGTTTATTTTTAATAAACTTATTTTAGTTTATAATTGTATGACATGTTAAGAAAGGAAATGTATTTTTGAAGTAGAAAGGATATTTTCCTCAAGAATGGAGTTAAAGTGTTTTATCAAAATTATTTTCCATCTATGATAATAAAGGGTTTTATTTCTATCCCTATTATTACATGGATTTGATTATGTTGTGATGGAAATATTTTTATGAATTCCTTTATCCTATATGAATTATTTTATGATGTCATGATGTTTGAGATTCCCATTATTATTACATGGCTTATGCAATGATGTATGATTTATGATTTTGTGGCACACATAAGAATGGTATAATTATGAGATGGGTGGGACCTATATCTCCCTCCAATGCATTGGGTAAAGATTTTATATCTCATGAGATAGACATGGCTGGAACAATAGGTTATACCGGTTTAGTGAAACAGGACTGAAACGAGGGTGATTCAGTTCAGAAAAGGACTTTGTCCACTAAGATTGTCTAGGCAATGAATCTTGACTAATAAGAAAAGATTCTCTATGATTATGTGTGTATGACACAATGTTCCATGTTTTAAGTTATGATTATTGGGATTTCATTTCACTACTATGATTTATCCCATGTTATGAAATTATGCTCCCTTTTGCAGGTTAAGATTTCCAAAATGTTATGATGTGATTGATATTTCTTTTGTTTACCCTTACTGAGCATTTGAGCTCACCCTTTTTTATGTTTTATTTCCCCAGTCCAGGAAGAATATTATTACGTAGAATATGCCAAAAAGGGACACTAGATATGATGAAATAAATGGGAGGCAAAGTAGATGCTTTATAAACCAGTTGATTATGTTTCCCAGTTTCTAAAGACACTATACATATACGGTCCTTTCTTGGTTTTGTTATATGTTGTAATAAGTGTGCTTAAATTCTGATGTAATAATAATGTATGTAAAGTATGGGTCGTTATAGTTGGTATCAGAGGAAAGGTATAGTCAACCATTGGAAACAAGGATGTAAAAGCCTTAGTAAGAACTCTAAGGACAATTCTAAGCATAGAACACAATATTAGTGTTTTAGAAATGGCCATGAATAGCCTAGGATAAGACCTTAAGTGAGAAATTTTATTCTTGATGAAGTGGTTTTCCTATTATAATTAGTGTTGCTCACACTATTCTTCTTGGTTTTAGTCAATTGATGGAACCCGAAGGAACCGTGTTAATGCGGAATGCGATGGGCAATGCAATGATGGTCCCCCTGAGCAACCAAGCGTTATGGGAGTTGGAATGAAAAATCTTGTAGAAATGATCACAAAACCTTCTCAAGCTATGAATCATGCAGGACTTCCTAACGAGCAAAGGAAAGAGCAACATTCTGTTGAATCCTTCATGAGACAGCGTCCACCTTCATTCAGCGGGTCTACTGATCCATTAGTTGCTGAACAATGTATTAGTACTACTGAAAAGATATTTTCAGTTCTTCAATGTTCTGAGCATGATAAGGTCATCTTAGCAGTGTATCGTTTGGAAGGTGATTCTGATCGATGGTGGAATCTTATTAAGAATACGAGGCAAAGGGATGAAATTGAATCCATGGAATGGGACGAGTGAAAGAACTTATTTTTCAAATTGTACATCCCTCGTATTATCCGAACAAATATGGAGAAAGAGTTTCTTGAACTGAAGAAAAAGGATGATGAATCTATTGGTAACTATAAATCCAATTTTACAAGACTTGCATGGTATGCTTATGGTATTATTATCCAACCTGAGAGTAAGATCGATCGATTCTTTAGTGTCTTAAAACCAAGTCTTTGAAGGGCCTTATCCATAAGGGACTTCAATAGCTACGAGGAAATCGTTCGTTGTGCTCTCAAAGTTGAGATGGGGATTGGATTAACCCATCCGTCATATGGGTTTGATAAGAAGAGGAAAATGGAATTCAAAGGAAAATCTAAAGAGCACACTGAAATGAAGATGAGCTTTCCCTTATGCTCAAAGTGTGGAAAGAAACATGGAGGGAGTTGTCTTTAAGGGACATGTAAATGCTTCAAATGTGGAAAGGAAGGTCATTGGGCATTTGAATGTCACGATGATGGGAAGAAGATGTCTAATGATGGAAACAAAGGAAGGGATACACAGAATGAACCTACTACACTTCAATGTTTCATGTGCGAGGAGATGGGGTATTATGCCAATAAATTCCCTAATCCAAGGGTTGATGATGATGGTCGACTTCAACAAACTCTTAAAGCTAAAGACAAAGGAAAGTCACATGCAATTTCTATCAGCGATGTGGAGTACGATAACGATGTGGTGAAAGTTACACTTACCATCCACTCTAAAGTAGCAAATGTTTTATTTGATTATGGATCCACCCACTCCTTTATTTCTGAAGAAATTTATTATGGTATCACCGTATTACCTCAACAATTAGATGATGAGTTAGTTGTGACAACACCTAATTGCATAACAGTCGCATCAAAAGTTTATAATTATTCTCCGATAGAAGTTTGTGGGAAAGTGCTTCCTGCAAATCTTGTGATCCTTCCTATAGTGGAATTTTATGTGATTCTTGGCATGGACTGGCTTTCTTTATATGGAGCTCATATCAATTGCCAAAGAAGGGAAGTCACATTTCATATTCCAGATCAATCTATGATCGTCTATCAATGCAAGGATGAACACAACCTTCTAGTGGAAATTCCTTCTACCTTATGGGTCATGATTCCACTAAATGATGGTTATTTATCTCAAATGGTTGGTGAGAAACTCACGAATAAGAATATGCCCATTGTACGGGAGTTTGATGATGTCTTTCCTGAGGAATTACCGGGTCTTCCACCAAATCGTGAAGTTGAGTTTTCAATAGAACTCGTACCGGGTGCTTTGCCGATTTCAAAGACACCTTATAGAATGGCCCCAATTGAGTTGCAGGAATTGAAGAAGCAACTCCAAGAGAATCTTGATAAGGGGTTCATACGCCCTAGTGTGTCACCTTGGGGAGCACCTGTTCTGTTTCTTAAGAAGAATGATGGATCACTAAGACTGTGCATTGATTATCGAGAACTTAACAAGATCACACTCAAGAACAAATATCCTCTCCCACGTATTGATGACCTATTTGACCAACTACACAGAGCTCAATACTTTTCCTAGATTGATCTTCATTTAGGGTATCATCAATTAAGGGTCAAAAGGGAGGATATACCAAAGACGGCTTTCCGTACAAGGTATGGACACTATGAATTTATAGTGATGCCATTTGGTCTTACTAATGACCCTTCTATCTTCATGGTTCTGATGAATATAGTCTTTAGAGACTATCTTGACCAATTTGTGGTAGTCTTTAAAGATGATATTATTTTCTATTCAAAGAGCAAGGAAGAACATGAAGATCACTTGAGAATTATATTGAAGACCCAGAGAATGGAGAATCATTATGCCAAATTTACCAAGTGTGAATTTTGGCTTCAAAAAGTTTCATTTTTGGGTTACTTAATCTCAAAAGATGGAATATCTGTCGACCCAGCAAAAACAGAGGTTATCGAAAGATGGTCAAGACCAACAACAGTGACTGAGATCCGAAGTTTTCTTGGTTTGGCTGGATATATGTAAAGGAAGTGGTAAGATTGCATGGAGTACCACTTTCTATTATATCTAATCGGGATCTGGGATTTACCTCGAAGTTCTGGAGAAGTCTTCAGCATACTCTGGATACAGAGTTGAGTTTCAGCACTACTTATCATCCTCAAACAGACGGTCAGTCTGAGAGAACAATTCAAACTCTAGAAGATATGTTGAGATCTTTCTCTATGTATTTCAAAGGTGGTTGGGATCAACACCTACCTTTGGTGAAATTTTCTTATAATAATAGCTTTCACTCCAGTATTTAGATGGCTCCTTATGAAGCTCTCTATGGAAAGAAATGCAGGACTCCAACTTTCTGGGATGAAGGTGGGGAAAGAAAGGCATTAGGACCTGATCCCGTTGACGAAATGGCAGAAAAGGTCAGATCTATTCAACAACACATAATAGCAGCTCAGAGTCGAAAGAAAAGTTATGCCGACAGCCGAAGAAAAGACCTAGAGTTTGAAGTGGGCGATATAGTGTTCTTACGGATATCTCCCTGGAAGAGAGTCATGAGATTTGGAAAGAAGGGGAAGTTGAGCCCTAGATATATCGGTCCTTTCGAAATACTGGATCATGTTGGGAAGGTTTCTTACTGATTGGCGCTTCCACCGAATCTCTCTCATGTTAACGATGTGGTCCATGTATCTCTCCTGAGAAAGTACACACCTGATCCTTCACATGTACTTAGCTCAGATGTTGTACCACTAGAGAAAGAACTTTCTTATGAAGAACAACCGATAGAGATTCTGGATCGTAGCGAAAATGTCCTACAAAACAAGACCACTCGATTGGTGAAAGTTTTATGGAGGAACCACCAATTAGAAGATGCTACATGCGAGCTTGGGGATATGATGAGGGAGAGGTATCCTCATCTGTTTGTTACAATGTGATGAATTTCGAGGGAGAAATTGATTTTAAGGGGGGTTGAATGTAACACCCGAGACTTTTATGTTATCTAAATCATCCAAGGAATCTTTTTCTACACACAACACTTGCTTGGCTTTCCTTACATGAAATTGCAACCTTCCTCGATAGCTTGCGTCGTACGCAATACCGAGTTTCACTAAACAACGATATGCTATTAAAATATTATTAAAACTAGCCGTTATGAATGGTAATAACCAATTTTTGAAATTTTATAAATTTTATTTTTCAAAATGGACTTCATTTTTGGATTCGGAATATCGAAATTCGCCTAGGGTGAAATTTTGGTATTTTTCTGAAAACTTTCATTTTTTGATGAATAGTGAAACTACTAAGTGGTAGTTAAAAAACTGATTTTTTCATAAAACTTAATTTTACCGCTTCTGTGAGTGGAATTTCAAAAATCCGAGAGACACGGTTGATTTCAGTAAGTAAAATGTGGTTCAACGAGATGAAAAAAAATTTGGTGAATAGTAACTTTTTACTTTTTTTTACCACGGTTAAAATTAAATATGGTAATTAAGGGTAAAAATGATATTATTAATACCATAACACATGTACTAATTCTATTGTACAAGTGTAATTCGACCAAAAACAACCTTAGGAATAAAATAAGACCATTTAGGCCCACTTGGATTAGATTAGGACATTTATTATTAATTTATTTAAAGAAGGGTTAAAATAGTTAAAATCAAAGTTTAATAAGTAAATCATTGTAAGTATGGGGTTATACATAAGATAAATTCGACTATAAACATTCATTAGAAAGCTAAAAAATTTCCTACATAATGGTATTTTATTGTAATTTTTAGACATTATATAATTTAATTTATTTATGACACAATGATGATGCAGTAATTATCTTATTAATGAAATATTGACATAATTGATGTTATAAATGCCCAAATAAATATAATATGAGACTTTTTATGAATTCCACTAATATTATAGGTTAATATGACATGTTAATATTGATTTAACTAACTTTTTTTGTACTTATCATTCTGATATGATTTTGACAAAAATCAATTACTAAATAGTGTCAAAATTGACATAAAATAGTTTTTAAAACAAATATTATATTATAATTGTTATTTTATTCCTAAAAATCTATGGTTTGGCCAAATGACTTATATGAGGTTATGTATATTAATAATAAACAACTTGGGGTTCGTTTGTCTTGATATAGTAAGTTTATTAACCTTATAGTATAAGAACACGCGAAGACCCGGTAAAAGTAAAATTATTTAACTTAATGTTAAATCTATATGATAAGGTTAAAATAGGAACCTAAACTAGTATAAATTCTATTGGATGAGAGGATTTCGACCCATCTCCACCTTATCCTCGAAATAAATCAATTTGGAGCTATTTAAAACCGAATTTGACTTTATAATAAAATAATATTTTTAGTTATTCCAAAGGTGCCCCTCTCCTCCCTTATAAAAGGGCACCTCCTCCCCCTCTTGATCACACAACATTGAGCCTTCAAGCTCGGCCAACCCCTGCCAATTCCTCCTATACACTTCCCTAGATACATCCTGGAGGTCCTTGTCTTCTTCAAAGACCAATTTTAGTGCCCTAAAAGAAGGACTCAAAGAAGCACTTTAAAGAAGAGGTAATGTCCGTTACCGATTCTTTCATCTTTATTTCTTCTTCCACTTATTCTTCTTTAGTTGTTTCATTATGAAGTAATAACATCAGTATCACTCATATACGGATATGTTATTATAAGTATGAAACAACCCTATTTCACCATCTATCCATCCTACAAAAATAGAAATCACCGCGCGTGCGTACGTACGGAATATCGTCTCCACGTCGTGGTGTAATCTATTTTCCACCACCACCTTACTTGGATGGGAATAATGGTGTAAATAATGAATATATATGACTATTATAAATTGATACTGATTGTGAAATAATATACATACACTCCAATACAATTCCACGATCATAGGAATGATATCATCACTCGTGCATACGTATGGAATACCGTCTCCACGATGTGATGTGACTCGTTCTACATGATCTTCATTTCATAATGATTATATAAATGAATTGAATGAATGAATATGATATATATTACACTAATACCATTCTGTAAATGAGGTATCTATAACCTAATGGGAAGAATAAGAATTTATTCGACAAAACACGCATAAGAACAAAAAGTTATAATCACCCGAATAACAAGTAGCAATGAAATATTACTACTAAGAAGCTAAGAATATGACCAAATATGATATCATAAAAATATGTATGATTATGGAATAAGTCAATAACATTATTTAAATCATTATACAGGAGGTTTGGACACGTAAAAAGCATATCAGACCTAAGGTAAGGGAAATATCACAATCTCATTTTTATCCGAGATTGTTTATACTTTAGTATTTACTGGGGTGTATTTTATCATCCACATACATGTTTCCTCAATATGTAATATTATTTCCATTCAACTACAATTGTTTAAATCCCATTTTACCCTTCTGTGAGTTTTTAGTAAAAGATATGAAAGGAATCTTTTTTCGTCTTTCGTACGAGGTACTTTTTTGACTTTTCCGACAAAAGTACGAGAAGAATGTTTTTTTTAACTTATACGGCATGAATGGATTTTTAAAAAATTATTTCCAAGAAGCTTCCTTTAAAAGTTTTCAAGATTATTTTTAATCAACTTCTTTTAGTTTATAATTGTATGACATGTTAAGAAAGGAAAAGTATTTTTGAAGTAGAAAGGATATTTTCCTCAAGAATGGAGTTCATGTGTTTTATCAAAATTATTTTCCATCTAAGATAATAAAGGCTTCTGTTTCTATCCCTATTATTACATGGATTTGATTATGTTGTGATTGAAATACTTTTATGAATTCCTTTATCCTGTATGAATTGTTTTATGATGTCATGATGTTTGAGATTCCCATTTTTATTACATGGCTTATGCAATGATGTATGATTTATGATTTTGTGAGACACATAAGAATGGTATCATTATGAGATCAGTGGGACCTATATCTCCCTCCAATGAATTGGGTAAAGATTTTATATCTCATGAGATAGACATGGATGGAATGGTAGGTTATACTGGTTCAGTGAAACAGGAATGAAACGAGGGTGACTCGGTTCAGAAATGGACTTTGTCCACTAAGATAGTCTTGGCAATGAGTCTTGACTAATAAGAAATGATTCTCTATGATTATGTGTGTATGCCACAAAGTTCCATGTTTTAAGTTATGATTATTGGGATTTCATTTCACTACTATGATTTATCCCATGTTATGAAATTATGCTTCCTTTTGCAGGTTATGATTTCCAAAATGTTATGATGTGATTGATATTTATTTTGTTTACCCTTACTGAGCACTTGATCTCACCCTTTTGTATGTTTTATTTCCCCAGGTCAGGAAGAAGATTATTAAATACAATATTCCAAAAAGGGACTCTATATATGATGAAATAAATGGGAGGCAAAGTAGATGCTTTATGAACCAGTTGTTTATGTTTCCCAGTTTCTAAAGACATTATACCTATACGGTCTTTTCTTGGTTTTGTTATATGTTGTAATAAGTGTGCTTCAATTTTGAAGTAATAACAATGTATGTAAAGTATGGGTCGTTATACTTCCTCTACAATATTTCATGAATATTGTTAACCAAAATTATTTTCTTTTAAAACATCATTCCATTTTTTGGAAAAGAAAATGATTTTGAAGAAGAAAGGATATTTTCCTCATGAATTCATTTCAAGTGTTTTGTCAAAACTGTTTTCCATCTAAGATGACATTATTTAGTATGATTATGTTTCATGTATAATTTACCTATTATTTAAATGGTTTTATTCTCATTATGATCAAATTATATCCATTTGTTTTATAAGTATTATGTTATGATGGGATGATGTTTATGAAACTCCTTTTATTCATTGGGTTTCGATGAATGATTTATGATTGTTTTGTGGCATAAGTAAGAATGAATTCATTATGAGATGGATGGGTCCTATATCTCCCTACAATACATTGGTTAGAGATTTATATCTCAGGAGATAGACATGGTTGGAATGGTAATTTAATCCGGTTCAGTGTTATATGACTGAAATGAGGAGTGAACTCAATTCAGAAAGGGACTTTGTCCACTAAGATGGTCTTGGCGGTAATGCCTTGGCTACTATGGAAATCATATCATGTTCTTAATGGTTTTACAAAATTACATTTTTTATTCCCATGCTATTTTATCAGGATTTATGTTCCCTTATTATATATTCCTTACATACTTCGAAGATTCATATCTTTGCACAATATTTTGATGTTTAGATTTTATGTTCATGTTTTTGCATTCAAAAGTTTATGGATTGTTTTATGTTCTCTATGTTTAACCGTACTAGGAATTTGAGATCACCCTTTTTTATGTTTTCTTTTCCCCAGGATTTAAAGAATGTTTTTTAGGTTAGAAAATATAAGGGGAGATCTTCATGGGTAATTTTGAAGATCATTCAACAACATTTTAAGATCATGTTCCATGTTGCCAAAGACACTAAACTATTATGGTCCTTTGGTGTTTTTTTGTTATGTATTAAGTATTCTGAAAATGTAATGTAATGTCCATGTACGTCATGATTTGGGACTCTAAATAGAAACCCAAATCATTTTGTACATTGAAATTACATTACTTTTTCGGAATACTTAATAAATGACAAAAACAAATGCCCAATGACCGTATTAGTTTACTATCTTTGGAAAGCTGGAAACATAATCTTCTAATCGTGGTGAATGATCTTCAAAATCTCCCAGAAGATATTCCCTTTTTATTTTCATACCTAAAAAAATTTCTTTACATCATGGGGAAAATAAAACATTAAAAGGGTGATCTCAAATGCACTGTAAGGGTAAAGATGGAGAACACAAAATAATCCCTAAACATTTGAATGTAAGAACATGAACATAAAACATCAACATCATGTGTAATGACATAAATCTTGGCAGTTCATAATGAATAGATCATAAAGGATCATTAACCATGATAAAATAACATTGTAATAAAACATGTAATTGGGGAAAAACATTAAACACATGATATGATCTCCATATTATCCAAGGAATTGCTGCCAAGACCATCATAGTGGACAATGTCCATTACTGAACTGGGTTTACTTGTCGTTCCAGCCCTGTATTTCTGAACTGTATTTTACATGTCAGTCATGCCATGTCTATCTCATGAGATATAAATCTTTACCCAATTCATTAGAGGGAGATATAGGTCCCACCAATATCATATGGAAATCATTCTTACGTGTGCCCCAAATAAATCATAAATCATTCATCATAAACAATGGAATAAAATGGGTTTCATAAACATCATATGATCTTAACATAATCTATATAACTAAAATGGATATCATTTCATCATAAGAAAAATTAAATTATGTAAATAATAGAAAAATTATTCTTGATACATAATCATAATAAAAAATGTCATCTTAGATGGGAAATAGTGTTGATAAAACACTTGAAATGAATTCTTGAGAAAAATATCCTTTCTTATTCCAAATCATTTTATTTTCACAAAATTACATGTTGTTTTAAAATAAAAATATTTTATTGAAAATAATCATGAAATATTGTAGATGAATCTTCATGGAAATAGGGCATTATAAAACTGTAAAAATATTTTCATGCCATATATGCTAAAAAACATTCTTCTTGTACTTTTGCTGGAAAAGTCAAAAAGTACCTCGTATGGTAAGAAAAAGAAAGATTCCTTCCATACTACATAGTAAAATTAAAATGGCTCAAACATGAATTTAAACATACGTGGAAGAATAGTAAACACATTATGAAAATATTATTATAAAACATGGACATGGATGATAAATATAACCCTAATAATACGTACGTATAAGAAATCTCAGATAAAAATGAGATTGCAATAGTAACCCTTACCTTGGGAACAATTTCTTCCATACGTGTCTAAAACTCCTGTATAGTGGGTTAAAACATATTTTTAACTTTTAACAGAACCATAATAATATTTATGATATCATATATGATTCACTATGGACTTTATATTACCCGTTCTTTTTTCAATTCCATGTAAAAGCAGCATTTTGGGTATAATCGTTTCATTTATCGTACGTGTTTCAATTTGTTGTTCTTGATAGTATTACTTATATCCTAATTTAATTAATTCCATAATTTAAAACATTATTTATATATAATATATATTCATCATATAAATATATATTATATATTGATAAATGAAATGAAACACACCGTTCATGGAGACGGTATGCCGTACGTACGCATTAACGTTGTTTTCATTTCCTTATTGAATAGAATGTAATTAAGTAAATGAAACATATATGTACCTAAATACAGTATAATTATTATTTAATATAATTTTTAATTATTTATTATATATACTTTATAATCATACTTGAATGGTTATCATGGAGAATGAATCTCATCGCGCCGTGGAGATGGTAATTCGTACATACGCACGAGCGATGATATCACTCCCATAATTATTGAATGAAATTGTAGTGGATGATATAATTTATCAGAATAAATATGTTGTTATAATAATCATATATATTTATTATGTACACCATTATAACCATCCATGTATGGTGCTGGTGGAAAACAGATTACACCACGGTGTGGAGACGGTATTCCGTACGTATGCACACGCGGTGACTTTGTTTTTCGTAGGATGGATAGAAGAGGAAATAGGGTTGTTTCATATTTATAATAACATATAATTATATTATTGATACTTATGTTATTACTCTATAATGATAAAAATAAAGAAGATGAAGTAGAAGAAGAGATAAATTTGAAAGAATCGGTAAAGGATATTACCTCTTCTTTGACGCGCCTATTCAAAACATCCTCTTAGGGCAATAAAGTAGGTATTTGAAGAAGAACATGACCTCTAGTATGTTAATAGTCATGTGACGAAGAGAAATTTCAAGGGGATGGCCAAGGATGATGGTGAAAAATGGTTTTAGGAGGAGAGGGAGGAGGTGCCTTTTTACAAGGGAGGAGAAGGGCACCTTTAGAATCCTCAAAAATATTAAATTATAATAAATTAAAAACCCACATAAAAACATCAAAAAATTGATCAATTAGAATATGAGATGAGATACAGTTTTAATCTCATAATCCAAAAACATTCAGATAGGTTTTAAGTTTATTTTAAACCATATCATTTTGATTTATCCTTTTTAGTCTATTTAATTTTATTTGTGCTAATAATATTAAAAATTTTAAATTGCTATATATACCAACTTATATATTGACAATTTACCAAAATTGGATACATTATTACCTTTTAGAACATATAAATTTCAATTTGCAATTTTTAATTATATTTGTGATTTTTAAATCAATTAATAATATGTTATTTTTATACAATACCAAAAGTGTAAATTTTCACACTATTCATTTATTTGAATTTAAATAAAATAAACACAGAGAATATATTCAAAAAAATATTTCATAGTTTCCTAAAATGTCATATTAATCTATAAAATTCTTGGAGCATATTAATTAGTTCATATAATATTTTTTAATATTTTTAAAACCATTTGTTTGATATTTCTATTAATAAAATAATTACTACAACATTATTTTATAATTATTTAATATACATATTTTTTGCATAAAAATTAAAAATAAAATACTATTATGAATAAAAATATAATATATATATTATGAATAAATTTATTCTAATTTATCTTCTAAAACACCAATAATGTAAAATGTTTTGTTTATTAAATTTAGAAGATGAAAACATTGGCATCAATTAAATTAAAATAATATAAATGTCATAATCTTCTTTATAAGGCTCCAAATGGTCCAGAAGACGACACATGGATGATTATGGTATATATATACTCGACCAATAAGGATTGGACATGTTTTTGTCCTTTGATGGATATTATAATTTTAATAAAAACTACATTATTGATTTTTCACTATGTAAATAATTTCTGCATCATTAATGTATAAGCTATTAAGGTAATTATATATTTCATAATAATCATAAATAAATTACCAGGATGATGAAAAATATTTTATATTTGAAATTACTATTTATAACCGAATTTATATTCTGTATTACCTTATATTATTAATACTTTAATTATCAATGTTTGAGTGAGACATATTTCACTTTCCGTTAAATAATATAAACAAAATGTCTTGATCACATCCAAGTGGGTTCCAATAGATTCAATTTATATCCAAGTATAATTTAGGATAAAATATAATCATCGAATTATATTAATACAAGTGTTATATTAATTTTATAATATTATTTTTACCCTTAATTACGTGACATACATTTAACTATGGAAAATAAAATTTTCCGTAGTTACTATTAATGATGCCCAAAAATAAAAAAAATCCTATTAACATAATTTGGACCTAATGATTCCAAACATGTAATAAAATTTTCCAAATTCAATATACAGAAGTTGTAGTATTTAATTAAAAATTAATCATACTATTGAGAAAATGAGTTTTAAAAGTTAAAACATTGTAAAAGATTGAAATTGTTTTACCAATTAATTCAAGGTAAAATTAATGGTAATGACATAAATTATATTAAATGGTAAAAATATATTATATTTATACTTTAAACCCATTCATTATTATAATTTACCCATATAAATTATCTCGATGAAAAAAGAATTTTTAGGTAAAATTTACCGTATTTTTATTATTCATCAAAATATGAAAGTTATCAGAAAAATATCAAAACAACATCCAATGTAAATTTTTTATATCCTGATTCAAAATAAGAAGTTTATTTTGTACAATTGAACTTATAAACTTGTAAAAAATTAGATTTATAATGGGTGCACCATCAAAAGGTGACAAAACTGCATTTTTTGAAAAAAAAACTTAATTTACCCAAAATATTTATTTTGTTTTCATAAAATCTTCATGAATGTGTGTATGATGGATGAAAATTTTATAAAATTCAAAATGTGGTTAATACTATTCATAACGTCTAGTTATTAATACTAATATAATAATATATCGTTGTTTAGTAAAACTCGGTATTGCGTACAATACATGCTATTGAGGGTAGTCACTCTTGCGTGCAACACAAGAAAAGAATAGTGTTTTTGTATACTACAAGCTAATACAGTGTTGGGTATAGCTCAAGTTAATCATGGTGTAGCGTAAAACACAATATATCAATGAAATTATAAAAATATGTCTCATAAATTCTCGAGATGATACATTCTACCCCCCTTAAAATGAATTTTTCCCTCGAAATTCGTCGGTGTTATAAATGGTTTACCATTTAAAAGTTTTTTTTATAGAAATCCACATCGTAAAAAGAAATAATAAAACTTCATTTTAAAAAATATTGTTATAAAGCTAATGGATACGCAAATCAACTCATCATTGGGTTTCCACATAGGGGGACATAGGTGAAAATATTGATATAATAGAGAAATATAACCATCAAGTTCTGATAGAGAGTGGTAGAGAACATGGCTATAAAAACGCCATCAATCACAAAGCCATAAATTTGTGATGATCTAACGTACCATCTGATTCATTGGATAAGCGAGTACTATGACAACATTTTTTTTTCAAGATCATTTCCCTAATGTTGAAGAATTTTTGAATTAAATGAAATACTTACTAGATTTTTCTACAATCCTACCGTTAATCATACCTTGAACAATTTCCACTTCATCTCATAAAGAAATGAAGTTGAATTTTTCATTCGTAATGCTTGAGTAGATCATGCGATAAAATGATAGGTCATTCCATCTGTCTCAAAAATAAGTTTAAAAAAAGTTATTAAATATACATAAGTCCATATATGGTGAGATTAATCATATATGTTTCCAAAAAGAGATTTATAATTCATCTATCATACCACTTAATAAAATAAAACTAGTTTATAATAACCAGGGACTTCATGTAGGCTAGAGGTAGGTGAGAAAGGCCTGTCTCACATTGGTTGTTGGTTAAATTCCCACATCCTTGTCTGACACGACAGGTTTTCATCTATCCTCCATGTTGTCCTTTTTCTAAAACTATTCTATTATAACATTCCAGAAATAATATCGAAAAAAATTTCTAGCCTTAAACAATATTATTTGATGTCCAACATAATCCATTCCAATCTTTAGGCTTATCCAAAATACTTCTATCCAATTCACATAGTATAAAGAAAACTATTACTAGAAATTTCTTTTACCTAGCATGTGATTACCATCATTTATCATATGATATATCTTGTTGGTCACCTTACAAACATTTGAATAACTTAATCACGTGTTCTCTTGAAAAATGAATACCCATTGAACTTTATTGAAAACATGAATTCTCTAGACAGTTAACTCTTTCCACATACCAAAATCCCAAAATTTCAATATACACAAACCATGATATCACTTTTTCCTTATATCAGTCATGAGCTCATGAATATTACCAAACATATTATTTTTTCCTTATCCATTCATTATGTGAATTTCATCTGCATTCCAAAAATATTTCAATCACTTTTCATGGTTACCAGTTCCATTCAACATATAGTTTCAAATACTCAAGGAAAAAAAATAGTGTAAAAATACTTATATTTTTCTTTATTCTATTGTACCATACATTATTCTTGATAAACATGAAATCATTCCTCTACCTTCTTAAACCATTGACCGAGCTTCATGATTTTATTCCTCAATAGATATTTCATCTCATATATCATTTGTAGTCTCTTCATCATCATCAACATAAATACTACCCATACGACCATGCTGATTCTTTTCATGATATTTTACCTTAAGGAATTTGTTTTCATAATGCTTGTACATTCCACATTTAAAACATTTAACCTATGTTGATGTCTTAGCAATACCATTATCCTTGACCTTTTTGTTAATAGAACCTTTTCCTTCAAAATTACTAGCTTTGCGTCCTTCCTTTCCACCCCAAAGAATCTTCAAGTTCCTTTCAAACATTCTCCTTGATGCCTCTTCCCACACAATTTACAAGAGGGAAATTGAACTTTCTTTCCTCTATGATCATCATGAAACTCCATCTTTCTCTTATTAGTCGAGTTAGGAAACATGTCAAATTTGATATTATTAATCATATTATGAATCTCTTGTTTAGTCATAATAACGATGTTTCACCTTACAATTCCTGTTTCATTTGGTCTCTCAAGAAGAATATCATTCCATTGTTCCATCATATTCTCCAATAACATTAATCATCCTTTTTCCATCATATTCTCCATTAACATTAATCATCCTTTTTCCATCCATTTTCTAAAACCCAAAAAGAATAGTGTAAAATAATATAAATGTCATAATCTTCTTTATAAAGATCCAAATGGTCCAAAAGTCGACACATGGATGTTTATGGTATAGATATACTTTACCAATAAGGTTTGTTCATGTTTCTGGTCCTTTGAAGGATATTATAATTTTAATAAAAACTATATTATTTATTTTTCACTAAGTAAATAATTTCTGCATCATTCATGTATAAGTTATTAAGGTATTTATATATTTCTTAAAAATCAAAAATAAATTTCCATGATGAATAAAAACATTTTATATTTAAAATTATTATTCATAAATGAATTTATATTCTATATAACCTTATATTAAAAATACTTTAATTATTAATGTTTTGGTAAGACATATTTCACATTCCATTAAATAAATTAAACTAAATGTCTTAATCACATCCAAGTGGGTTCCAATATATTACATTTCGACCCATGTATATTTGAGGATGAAATAAAATAATTCAATTATATTAATACTAGTTTTATGGTAATTTTATAATTTTATTTTTCCCTTTAATTACATGATTTACCTTTAACTGTGGTAAATAAAATTTACAGAAGTACTATTCATAATGCCTAAAAATAATAAGTATAATATTAAAATAATTTTGACCTAATTATTCCAAATATGTAATCCATTTATCAAAATTCAATGCAATGAAGTTGGAGTATAAAATTTAAAATTAATCCCGTTGTTGAAAAAATGAGGTTTAAAAGTTAAAACATTGTAAAATATTGAGATGATTTTACCTATGAATTCAAGGTAAAATTAATGATAATTAGAATTATTATATTAAATGGTAAAATTATATTTTATTTATACTTTAAACCCATTCATTATTATAATTTAACCATATAAATTATCTCGAAAAAAAATTTAAGTAAAAGTTTGCGTATTTTTACTATTCATCCAAATATTAAAGTTATCAGAAAAATATCAAAACTTCTTCCAACGGATATTTTTATATCATGATTAAATAGAAGAATGTTATTTTGTATAATTTAACTTATAAACATCTAAAAAACTATATTTATAATCGATGCACCATCAAAAGGAGATAAAACTACATTTTTTGAAAAATACTTATTTTACCCAAAATATTTATTTTTAGCTCATAACATGTTCTAGAATATGTGTAAGATGGATGGAAATGTAAAAAAATTCCAAATGTGGTTAATACTATTAATAAGGGATAATTCTTAATAATATTATAACAATAGATCATTGTTTCATAAAACTCTATACTGTGTACAATACATGTTATTAATGAAGGACGCTCTTGTGTGAAACACAAGCCATGAATAGTGTTTTCATGTACTACATGCTGGGAAGGCATTTCCTTTATAACCTGTAATACAGAAAACCAAGCACACAGCAAGATACAAACTCAAGTAATCGGAATAGTTAATAGAGTGAGTACATTAAGTAAAAAGGTGCTAGAATACAAGCCCAACTGGAAAGAATAAGGAAAACTATAAAGTACATGGAAAATGAAAGTACAAGTAACTAGAATAGCTCTTCTGATCACCCTCCAAGGATCCTACATGAAGGGTAGGTAAAGGTCTCGATCGGTCATCTATGCGGGACACCTCCTCTAGGTCCTCCTCCAAGCTACCTCCAGTCCCGATACCCTAGTCCACTGTTAATGTTGCCCATTGTCTACTTCTGACACAATAAGGTGCTGGCAAAGCCCGTGCAGGGGTGAGTATAACGATACTCAGTAGGGACCCCAAGACCCTAAAGGTCTCACAAAATCTACCATGGATAAACCAAAAAGTATGAAATAAATATATAACCCTACATAGATAAATTCCCATACATATTCCTAGGTTATCAAGTAATCGATCTCATTCATGAGGAAACGTAGACGTACTGACTCAGCTCAAACTAGGTATATATTTTGGGTTGAGTAGTAAAGATGATTAGATGTAACTACTAAATCATCTTACTCTGTTAGGAGGCTCTACTGCTAACCTGCACAGAATAGCTAGGAGCTGGCCCACGTAGGATCGCTGGAGCTGACCCACACATGATCACTAGGAGATGACCCACAGAGGATCGCAGGAGCTAACCCACATAGGATCACTAGGAGCTGACCCACACATGATCATTAGGAGCTGACCCACACATGATTGTTGGAGCTGACCGACACAGGATCGTTGGGAGCTGACCCACATAGGATCGCTATAAGATGACTCACACAGGATCGCTAGGAGCTCACCTATACATGATCACTAGGAGTGAACTCTTCTCGTAACATCTAGCTACTGGGTTTCCACACATGGTTTTCACGTCTCTAGGAGAGTCAGCTCCCCAAAACACTGGTCGATTCTCCAACTTCCATAATGTCCCAAGAAGATGTCTCTCAAAGGACTGCCACATCATTGGAGTCTGAATGCAACAGACAGTGCGTCAATCAGACAAAATGTATGTGAGTTATTTTCATTTTAGTCCCAGGGGCCCAGTTGGATTCATTCTTGATCCAACAGGACCATACCCTATATTAACCCAAATATCCAATGAGGTATACTCAAAGAGACCATCACACTCCATGATTTCTAGCACCATGGACAGTTTCTCAAATGGACGTCTGGTGCCAAATATATGGCCAAAAAATGTAAATGGGTCGTAGTGGGCCCGGGTTCGGTCCGACCTAGTCAGACCGTACCGGCCCGGCCCACTGGGCATCGTGGCCCATTGGGTTTGGCCTGGCCTGTTGGGCAGCCCAGCAGGCTGTGAGGGGCTGTGAAGGGCTTCCGATGGCCATGAGGCCGCAGAGGGTGTCGCGAGAGCATGAGGTCGCGGAGCGGCTCGGCAGGGGGTAGTCCTGAGGGCGCGATGCCGCAGGGTAGCTCGGCTGGGGTGGTTCGGCCGGACGGATAGCAGCGGCTCGGCCAGGATAGTGGCGGCAGGTCGGCTCAGACGGGGGTGGCTTCCTGGACGGAGGTGGCATCTCGGAAGACAGTGGCAACTTGGACGGTGGCGGCGCCTCAGCTCGGATGGCGGCAGCGGCTCGTCCCAGCGGGGACAGATCTGACGATAGCAGAGGCAACTCTAATGATGGGGGCAGGTCGGCTCAGCAGCGGCGGCTCAGGTCGGCTCAGATAAGGACGACCTGGAGCGGTGGAGGCCGAGGGGAGGAGAAGGCCATGGGGCAGAAGTGGTCGAGGAAAGTGGAGCACCGTGGGGTGTGGAGGTCGTGGGGAGGTGGGGTGTTGTGTCTTTTTCGGCTGTTCTCAAGGTCCACCAGTGCTGACTGCTGACACCGGTTGTCGTCGACAAACTCTCCTTCTTCTATTGTGAAGGATACCTCATTCCAGAAGAATGAAGGAGCGGTTGGGCCATGTATGATTTAGCCCACACCCTCTTTGATAAAGAGGTAGAAAGTTGCTCAACAAGTACCATAACATTTACTGACTATATTTGATAACTTCAATCCCCACAACCTTGTTCAATCATAAATCCCATCCCCGCAAAAGAAAAATAGAGGGGATGAACATGGGAACAAAACCCCTTCCTCGTTTGATTCATTGACGGAGATCGTGAGGGATAAGATGACGTCATTGGGTAGGGGAAGACAATGATCAGTTGAAGACATCCCACATTGTAGGATGTCCCTTGTATGAAAATCGATGTCAAGTTTAGTGTTCTTCCTTGTAATTCTTCGTTGGAGTGTTTTCTCCCAAGTTCTCCAATGCTGTATCTTTTTTCAAGGATTTTCTCTAATTCCACCAAATTTAAAAGGTAGTCGTAGATAATAGATTGTGACATCTATTATTTAGTTAGTTGAAAAAAATTAAAAAAAGTTTAATTAATTAAATTGAGTTGGCAAAATAAATGTTGGAGGAGTTTTAGAGGCTCTCCCATGTTTAATATGAATCATGAGGGTTTCTCCATTAAAGGGGTGTTCAAGGGGGTTTAGACCACAGGTGATCCCCACTACCTTAACCTCACATGGGAGGTCAGTTTGGGTGGTCCCCACTCTCATAACCACTCATGGGAGGTTTAGGTCTGGTGGTCCCCAGTTCTCAACATCCTCATTTAATAAAAATGAAAATAAAATATAAATAATTTTATTTTTATTTTATTCTTTCACGAATATTTGAAAAGTTAAATTCCACCCTCGGCCTACTATGGTCAAGGTGAAGGTATCCTTAAGAGAATAACGGATCTACGAGTTCAATGGTACCATCAAATTTATATTCGAATAAACAGTTCATATTTTAGAAAAATCTGCGCACACATTTACTGAATGTACCTAAATTGTTTTTCATAAATTGATTCTGGGCACTCCGGGCCTCAAAATTATATGCCGTCAATTTTTGCAGACATTTAAAATTCCCATTTAATTTAAAAAAAATTACACAGAAATTTCCATGTCATTACATTCTCCCCACCTCATGGATTTGTGTCCCCATAAGCCACAACTCAAACAAGGAAAACTAGTGGAGGTACAAACCACGAATCTGAGCCTCTCGCTCCCATGTTCTCTCTTGGATTTTTCAATACTGCAAGTGAATGAGCACCAGAGGTATCGACCATCAATGAACGACCCACTCCTGTCGATCCTCAATCTCTACTGGAACCTTTGTAAAAGTATCCCCATCATAGACGTCAAGCTCACCATGGTCGATGATGTCAGAAGATTTGTGCGCATATCTTCTCTACTGGGTTACATGGAAGATGTCATGCACCAAGTGCAACTGAGGTGGAAGAGCTATGTAGTAAGCCACCTCACCAACTCTACTGAGGAACTTGAAGGGTCTGATGAATCTCGGAGATGACTTGTTTCCTCAGCCTAATCTCTATAAACCTCATCAGGGTGAGACCTGTAGAAAGATGTGGTCTCCATCCTCATACTCTAGAGGTCTCAATCTCATATCGGCATATGACTTATGCCAGCTCTGTGCAGCCTCCATCTGCTCCTGGATGATATGCACCTTCTCTGTGGTAGCCCTTACAATCTCTATTCCCACTATTGCTAACTCCCATGGCTCAGTCCAGCAAAAAGGCGATCTGAAAGGTCTCCTGTACAATGCCACAAAAGGTGTCATCCCAATGGGGCAGTGATAGCTATTATTTTATGCAAACTCCAATAAAGGGAATTGATCCTCCCAACTATGAACATAGTCGAGGTCACAAGAACACACCATGTCCTTGAGGGTCTGAATGGTCTGCTCAATTTGGCCATCCGTATAAGGATGGAAGGCGATGCCTAAATGAAAATGCATCTCAAAAGCCTGCTACAACCACTTCCATAGCCAATAAGTAAAAAATATGTCACGAACAGAGACAATTGTCGAAGATACACCATGTAGCCAAACAGTCTCCTATACATAGAGGCATCCCAAGATCTCTATTGAACCCTACTCTTGGATCAGTAGGAAGTGGGCCGACATGGTGAGTCATTTGACGATCACCCAAATCGAGTCACCACCCTTGGATGTATGTTGAAGTCCTATCACGAAGTGCAAGAGTATCCCATCCCTCTTCCATTCTGCGACATCTAAATGCTGAACCAAGCATGCTGGAACCTGAGGCGCTTCCTTCACTTACAGACAAGTGAGGCACCAAGAGACAAACTCTACAACTACTTTCTTCATTCCCGACAACCAGCGCTATCATCAGAGATCCTGATACATCTTCGCCTCTTCTGGATGCACCACTAGAGGTGATGTGTGGAACTCCCTCATCACTTCCTCTCGAAGCAACACTGGTACCATGGTTAATCACTTGAATAGGATGACGTGATCCCCACCTTTATAAAATCTATATGGTGCCTACCCTATGGATATCCGAGCACGTCGAGCGTCGCCGTCAGCATCCCCATGCTGCGCCTCCCTGACTTGCTGGAGAAGTGGGGGAGTGACTTTAAAAGACTGAAGGAAAACTACTCCATCATGTTCCACATAGGATATTTTCAATGTGGCCAGCTGCTCTGTCACCTCGCCTAGCAGCCATATACGAGATCCCTAACTTAGTGCATCTGCTACAACATTTCCCTTCCCAAGAGTATAGACTATCTCAAAGTCATTGTTTTGGAGGAACTCAAACTAACATCGATGTCTCAGGTTCGGGTCCTTGTGAAATAAGATATACATGAGACTCTTTTGATTAGAGTGAACTGTAAAATGCTATCCTTTCATGTAATGTCGCCACATCTTCACGATGAAGACCACTACTGCTTACACCAGGACATGGGTAGTGTAGTTATGCTCATGTTTTCTCTGTTGTCGCAAACCTTAAGTGATGACTACTTGCTCCTACATCAGGACACATCTCTGTCTAGTCCCTGACGAGGTGTCGTTGAATATGAATGCTACTCCCTCTTCCTGTAGCCTCAAGATGGGGGCACTACTCAGCCTCTTCCTTAGCTCTAGAAAACTCTTCTAGCATCTCACCGACCACACGATGGTATTCCCCTTCTTCTTCAGTGCTGATAGTGGTGTTGCAACTCTGGAGAAGTCTGGCACAAGTCTCCAATAGTATCCACCCAAACACAGGAAACTCCGTACCTCCGTCACACTCATGTGTGGCTCCCAAGAATGTAAAAACTCAATCATCACTGGATCTAATGCAACTCCAGCCTCTGATATGAAGTGTACTAGAAAGTGAACCTATCAGATCAAGAACTAGGACTTTTAGAGCTTACTATAAATCTAGTGCTCTCAGAGTGTGTCCACTACAACCTGTAAATGATAGGCATGCTCCTCCATAGTAGCCGAGTAGATCATAATTTCATTGATGAAGACTACTACAAAGTGATCAAGGCATGACTGAAAGATCCTATTTATGAGTCCCATGAACACTATTGTAGCGTTGGTCATGCCGAATTGAATATCCAATAACATGTAGTGGCCATACCAACATCTTAAAGTCATCTTCTTCATATATTTGTCTCCAACTCTGAGATGGTGATAGCCTGATCTGAGGTCTATATTCAATAACCACCGTGATTCCTTCAACTAATCGAAGAGGTCTTCAATCCTCGAGAGTGGGTACTTGTTCATCACAGTCACCTGGTTCAAGAACCAATAATCAACACAAAGACTCAGGCTCCCATCCGCATTCTTGGCGAACAAAATCAGGGCTTCCCATGGAGAAACACTAGGACAGATGATTCCCTTAGCCTACAAGTCCTCTAGCTGTACCCGCAACTCATGAAGCTCAGCGGGAGCCATCCGATATTCTGGTGTAGATATCGATGTCATCCCAAGGTACAACTCAATGTTATAGTACATCTCTCTTTGAATAGGTAGACACAAAACATCATTAGGGAAAACATTTGATACTAGTCCACCACTATAGGATTACCCGGACTCTCCACATCAACTACTCTGAGGGTAATTCTAGCCAATTGATCTGTAATCGGCTTCACCGACCTCTAGGAATGTCCATCTTGCACTGAAAAGTCTCCCTTCTCGCTGGTGAAGGTAAACCTGGTCCCATTCATGTGTACACACAACACTTTGTGCCTAATATACTATATCTAATCATGGAATTTAGATATCCAGTCCATACCCAAGATTACATCGTAAGGCCTCGACGATGCTTCTAGGATATCCCAGCCATAGCTCTCATGTAACACCCGAGACATTTATGAGAAATATTTTTTTTATGTTATATAAATCATCAAAGGAATCTTTCGCTACACAGAATCGCGACCTTCCTCGATAGCGTGTTTAGTACGCAATACCGAGTTCTACTAAACAACGATAAATTATTATAATATTATAAACTAGCCGTTATGAATAGTATTAACGGAATTTTAAATTTTACAACATTATTATTCATCTTACACATTTTCTAGAACATGGTAAGAGAAAAAAAAAAAATTTGGGTAAAATAAGTATTTATAAAAAAATGCAGTTTTGTCGCCTTTTGATGGCGCACCCACATTAAATCTAGTTTTTGACACGTTTATATGTTCAATTTGACAAAATAAAATTCTTCTTCTGAATCAGGATATAAAAATTTACTTTGGATAAATTTTTGATATTTTTCTGATAACTTTCATATTTTCATGAATAGTAAAAATACGCTAATTTTAAATTAAAAACAACTTTTTTCATTGAGATAATATATATGGTTAAATTATAATATTGAATGGTTTTAAAGTATATATAGAATATAATTTTACCATTTAATATAATTTATGTCATTAGAATAAATTTCACATTGAATTAATAGGTAAAAACATTTCAATCTTTGGCAATGTTATAACTTCTAAAACCCGTATTCTTAACAAAGGGATTTATTTTAAATTAATTACTGCAACTTATATGTTTTTAATTTTGAAAAAAGGATTCCATATTCAGAATCAATGGGTCCAAATTATGTTAATAGGATACTTTTTATTTTTGGGCATTATGAATACTAAATACGGTAAATTTTATTTACCATAGTTAAAGGTAAATCGGGTAATTAAGGGTAAATATAAGATTATAAAATTACCCAAACACATGCCAAAATCCTATTGGATGACTAAAAGTAGACTCATATCACCTAAGGGTCAGATTATATTCATTTAATATACTTTTTTCCAGGAAAATAATTTAATTATTATTACAACCAAAGAATGTGACAACATGTCACTTTCATAAATCTTATAAGTATAATAATTTTAATTTGGTGATAAACATAATGAAACTTAGAACAAGAATAGTCTCCGGAAATCTAATACAATTATCTACAACATACGAATTTATTTATAATTTTTTAGGGATTAAATAATTATCATTAATTATGACACAATAGTGATGTTGAAATTATGTTATTAATTAAAATATCAAATAAATGGTTTTAAAAATATTAAAATATTTAATATATGCACAATTTAATGTTCTCCAATAATTTTCTAGATACATATGACATTTTATTAATCTATTGAGGCTTTTAGTTTGAACATATCCTCTGTATATATTTTATTTAAATAAAAGAATAGTGTCAAAATTGACACTATTGTTATTTTATAAAAATAACATATTATAAAATTGTTTAAAAATCACAAAAATATTTAAAAATTATAAATTCAAATTTATATGGTCGACAATGTCATAAAGTGTCAAAGTATTGAAAATTCACAACACATGTGTAATTATTAATAATAATTTAAAATTTAGAATATTTTTACCACAAATAAAATTAAATTGATAAATAAGGATAAATCAAGTTGATAATGTTTAAAATAAATTCCTAACATGTCTAAATATTATTGGTTGATTTGATTACAACCCTATCTCATCTAATCTTCGGATATGAGTCGTTTTGGAAGTTTTTATGTGGGGTTGGGATTTAATATAAACTAATATTTCTTACATTTCCAAAGGTGCCCCTCTCCTCCCTTATAAAAGGGCACCTACTCCCTCTCCTACTCACACCAATTTGATCCTTCATGCTCAGACAAACCCTTCCCATTTCGCTTCCCCACTTCCCTAGAATCATCATAGAGGTTCTGGTCTTCTTCAAAGACCAACCCTAGTGCCCTAAGAGGAGGTTATGAAGAGGTGCATCAAAAAGAGGTAATATCCATTACCGATCTATTCCAAATTATTTCATCTTCAACATATTATTCTTTAGTTGTTTCGTTATTAAGTAATAACATCAGTATCACTCATATACTGATATGTTATTATAAGTATGAAACAACCCTATTTCAACATCTATCCATCCTATGGAAAACGAAATCATCGCGCATGCGTACGTAAGGAATACCGTCTCCAAGCCGTGGTGTAACCTATTTTCCCCCACCACCTTACATGGATGGGTATAATGGTGTAAATAATTACTATATATGATTATTGTAAAGTGATATTGATTCTGATATAGTATACATACACTCTAATACAATTCCACGATCAGGGGAACGATATCATCGCTCGTGCGTACGTACGGAATACAGTCTCCATGATGTGATGGGATTCATTCTACCGGATATTCATTCAATAATGATTATATAAATGAATTGAATGGATAAATATGATATATAGTACATTAATAACATTATGGAAATTATGTATCTATAACCTAAAGAGAATAATAAGAATTTATTCGACAAAACACGCATAAGAACAAAAAGTTATAAACACCCGAATAACAAGTAGCAATGAAATATTACAACTAAGAAGCTGATAATATGACCATATATGATATCATAACAATAATTATGATTCTATAATAAGTCAATAACATTATTTAAATCATTATACAGGAGGTTCGGACACTTACGAGGCAAATCGGACCTAAGGTAAGGGAAATATCACAATCTCATTTTTATCCGATATTGTTTATACTTTGGAATTTACTGGGGTGAATTTTATCATCCAAATCCATGTTTCCTCAATATGTAATATTTACATCATTCTAAAATAGTTTATATCCAATTTTACCCTTCTTTGAGTTTTTAGTAAAAGATATGAAAGGAATCTTTTGTCATTTTTCGTATGAGGTACTTGTTGACTTCTCCGACAAAAGTATGAGAAGAATGTTTTCTTTTAACTTGTACGGCATGAATTGATTTTTAAAAAAGTATTTCCAAGAAGATTCCCTTACAAGTTTTCAAGTTTATTTTTAATCAACTTATTTTAGTTTAGAATTGTATGACATATTAAGAAAGGAAAAGTGTTTTTGAAGTAGAAAGGATATTTTCCTCAAGAATGGAGTTCAAGTGTTTTATCAAAATTATTTTCCATCTAAGATAATAAAGGGTTCTGTTTCTATTCCTATTATTACATTGATATGATTATTTTGTAACGGAATAATTTTTATGAATTCCGTTATCTTATACGAATAGTTTTATAATGTCATGATGTTTAAGATTCCCATTTTTATTACATGGGTTATGCTATGATGTATGGTTTATGATTTTGTGGCACACATAAGAATGGTATCATTATGATATGGGTGGGACCTATATCTCCCTCCAATTCATTGGGTAAAGATTTTATATCTCATGAGATAGACATTGCTGGAACGACAGGTTATACCAGTTCAGTGAAACAGGACTGAAACGAGGAGTGAACTCGGTTCAGAAATGGATTTTGCCCACTAAGATAGTCTTGGCAATGAGTCTTGACTAATAAGAAATGATTTTCTATTATTATGTGTGTATGCCACAATGTTTCATTTTTTCGTTATCATTATTGGGATTTCATTTCACTACTATGATTTATCCCATGTTATGTAATTATGCTCTCTTTTGCAGGTTAAGACTTCCAAAAGTAATGTTCTTATGATGTGATTGATATTTCTTTTGTATACCCTTACTGAGCATTTGAGATCACCCTTTTGTATGTTTTATTTCCCCAGGTCAGGAAGAAGCTTATTAAGTAAGATATTCCAAAAAGGACTATAGATATGATGAAATAAATGGGAGACAATGT
The DNA here is from genome assembly GCA_963277665.1 of Viscum album. NCBI lineage: Eukaryota > Viridiplantae > Streptophyta > Magnoliopsida > Santalales > Viscaceae > Viscum > Viscum album. The sequence continues at coordinate 1,456,683,728 of OY728120.1, forward strand.
AGACGCTTTATGAACCAGTTGTTTATGTTTCCCAATTTCTAAAGACACTATACCTATAAGGTCCTTTCATTGTTTTTTTATATGTTGTAATAAGTATGCTTCAATTTTTAAGTTATAACAATTTATGTAATGTATGGGTCGTTATTGTTGGTATCAGAGGAAAGGTATAGTCAACCATTGGAAACTAGGAGGTGAAATCCTTAGTAAGAACCCTAAGGATAAGTCTAAGCATAGAACACAATCTTAGTGTTTTAGAAATGGCCATGAATAACCTAGGATAAGAAATTAAGTGTGAAAATTTATTCTTGATTATGTGGTTTTCCTATTATAATTAGTGTTTCTCACACTATTCTTCTTGGTTTTAGTCAATGGCTAGAACCCAAAGGAACCGTGTTAATGCGGAATGCGATGGTAAATGCAATGATTGTCCCCCTGAGCAACCAAACGTTATGGGAGCTGGAATAAAAAATCTTGTAGCCATGCTCAGACAACTTTCTCAAGCTATGAATCATGCAGGACTTCCAAATGAGGAAAGAAAGGAGCAACATTATTTTGAATCCTACAAGTGGCAGCGTCCACCCTCATTCAGTTGTTCTACTGATCCATTAGTTGCTGAAAAATGGATCAGTACTACTGAAAAGATATTTTCAGTTCTTCAATGTTCTGAACATGACAAAGTCATCCTAGGAGTGTATCGTTTGGAAGGAGATGCTGATCAATGGTGGAATCTTATTAAGAATACGAGGAAAAGAGATGTAATTGAGTCCATGGAATGGGACGAGTTCATGAACTTATTTTTCAATAAGTACATCCCTCGTATTCTACGAAAAAATATGGAGAAAGAGTTACTTGAACTGAAGCAAAAGGATGATGTATCTGTTGGTACCTATGAAGTAAATTTTACAAGACATGCAAGGTACACTTCTAGTATTATTATACAACCTGAGTGTAATATTTATCGATTCTTCAATGGCTTAAAACCAAGTCTCTCAAGGGCGTTATCCATAAGGGACTTCAATAGCTACGAGGAAATAATTCGATGTGCTCTCAAAGTCGAGATGGAGATTGGAGTAACCCATCAGTCATATGGGATTGATAAGAAGTGGAAAATGGAATTCAAAGGAAAATCTAAAGGGCACACTGAAAAGAAGATGATCTTTCCCTTATGCTCAAAGTGTGGAAAGAAACATGGAGAGAGTTGTCTTAAAGGGACAAGTAAATGTTTCAAATGTCGAAAGGAAGGTCAGTGGGCATTTGAATGTCGCAATGATGGGAAGAAGATGTCTAATGATGCAAACAAAGGAAGGGACACACATAATGAACCTACTACACTTCAATGTTTCAAGTTCATGGATATGGGGAATTATTCCAATCAATTCCCAAATCCAAGGGTTGTTGATGATGGTCAATGTCAACAAACTCCTAAGGCTAAAGACAAAGGAAAGTCACATGAAATTTCTATCAGCGATGTGGATTCCGATAACGATGTGGTGAAAGGTACAAATACCATCCACTATAAAGTAGAAAATGATTTATTTGATTCTAGATCCACCCACTCCATTATTTATGATGAATTTTCTAAAGATATCACCATATTACCTCAACAATTAGATGTTGAGTTAGCTGTGATAACACCTAATGGCACAACAGTCGCATCAAAAGTCTATAATTCCTCTCCGATTGAAGTTTGTGGAAAAGTGCTTCATGAAAATCTTGTGATCCTTCCTATAGTGGAATTTGACGTGATTCATGGCATGGATTGGCTTTAATTATATGGAGCTCATATCAATTGCCAAATAATGGAAGTCACATTTCATATTCCAGATAAAACTATGATCGTCTCTCGATGCAAGGAAGAACATAACCTTCCAGTGGAAATTTCTTCCATTTTATGGGTCTTGATTCCACTTAATGAAGGTTATTTACTTCAAATGGTTGGTGAGGAACTCACAATTAAGAATATTCCCATTGTACATGAGTTTGATGATGTCTTTCCGAAGGAATTACCGGGTCTTCCACAAAATCGTGAAGTTGAGTTTTCAATAGAACTTGTACCAGGTGCTTTTACTATTTCAAAGAAACCTTATAGAATGGCCCAAATTGAGTTGCCGTAATTGAAGAAGCAACTCCAAGAGAATCTTGATAAGGGATTCATATGCCCTAGTGTGTCACCTTAGGGAGCACCATTTCTGTTTGTTAAGAAGAATGATGGATCAATGAGACTCTGCTTTGATTATAGTTAGCTTAACAAGATCACTATCAAAAAAAATATCCTCTCCCATGCATTGATGACTTATTTGACTAACTACGATGAGGTCAATACTTTTCCAAGATTGATCTTAATTTAGGGTATCACCAATTAAGGGTCAAAAGGGAGGATATACCGATGGTGTCTTTCCGTACAAGGTATGGACACTATGAATTTATAGTGATGCCATTTGGTCTTACTAATTCCCCTGATATCTTCACGGATCTGATGAATAGAGTCTTTAGAGACTATCAGGATCAGTTTGTGGTAGTCTTTATAGATGATATTCTTGTATATTCAAAGAGCAAGGATGAACATGAAGATCAATTGAGAATTATATTGAAGACCTTGAGAAAGGAGAAGCTTTATGCCAAATTTACCAAGTGCGAATTTTGGTTTCAAAGAGTTTCATTCTTGGGTCACATAATATCAAAAGAGGGGATAACTGTGGATCCAACAAAAAAAGAGGTTATCGAAATATGGTCGAGACAAACAAAAGTAACTGAGATCCGAATTTTTCTTGGTTTGGCTGGATATTATCGACGTTTTGTGAAAGATTTTTCACGATTATCTAATCCACTAACCATGTTGACTCGGAAAGGAGATACATTTGTTTGGACGGAGGAATGTGAAGAGAATTTCAAAGAGTTGAAAAGAATGTTATCCAGTGCACCTGTGCTCACACTGCCTTGTAGTGGAGAAAGGTTTGTGATCTACAGTGATGCATCCAAGAAGGGACTTGGATGTGTTCTCATGCAAAATGATATGGTGATAGATTATCCCTCACGACAGTTGAAAATCCATGAGCAAAATTACCCAACTCATGATTTGGAGTTAGCTGCGGTAATATTTGCATTAAAGATTTGGAGGCATGCCTTTATGGTGAAAGGTGTGATATTTGTACTGATCATAAAATTCTAAAGTATATTTTCACACAAAAGGAGCTGAATCTGCGCCAAAGAATATGGTTGGAGCTGATTATGGATTATTACTGATCAATTCATTACCACCATGGGAAAGCAAACAAGGTGGAATATGCATTAAGTCGACAACACCATGCCAGTTTATCCATGATGAGGATCACAAAAGATCCAATATTTATGGATTTACAAAGGTTCGATCTTGGAATTATAATGGAAGGGGGAAAATCGTATCTTTCTCAAATTAATGTTCAACCATCTATACATGTGAAGATTAAAGAGGAGCAGAAAGAGGATGTAGAGTTACAAAAGAAGGTGAGAAATATTCCTGAATTCAACTTTGATTGTTATGGGATAATAAAGTTCAGGAATCGGGTTTGTGTTCCTCCCATCCCTGAATTAAAGAAGGAGCTGCTGGATGAGGCTCATAGTTCTTAATTCTCTATTCATCCTGGAAGCACGAAGATGTATAGGGACCTGAAAGAGTACTTCTAGTGGGATGGCATGAAAAGAGATGTTGCTTAATATGTCTCTTGATGCTTGGTTTGTCAGCAAGTTAAAGTTGAGAGACAGAAGTCTTAGGGGATGTTACAACCATTACCCATACCCGAATGGAAATGGGAAAACATCACTATGGGCTTTGTCACAGGACTTCCTAAAACATCCAAAGGCAATAATGCTATCTGGGTCATAGTTGATCGCCTTACAAAGTCTACACACATCATCTATATTAGAGAGGATTTCTCTCTAGATCATCTTTCCAGGATATATGTAAAGGAAGTGGTAAGATTGCATGGAGTACCACTTTCTATTATATCTGATCGGGATCCGAGGTTTAACTCAAAGCTCTGGCGAAGTCTTCAGCATACTCTGGATATAGAGTTGAGTTTCAGCACTGTTTATCATTTTCAGATAGACAGTCAGTCTGAGAGAACAATTCAAACTCTAGAAGATATGTTTATAGCTTGCTCTATGTGTTTCAAAGGTGGTTGGGATCAACACCTACCTTTGGTGGAATTTTCTTATAATAATAGCTTTCACTCCAGAATTCAGATGGCTCCTTATGAAGCTCTCCATGGAAAGAAATGCAGGACTCCAACTTGCTGGGATGCAGTTGGGGAAAGAAAGCTATTAGGACCTGATCTTGTTGATGAGATGGCAGAATAGGTCCGATCTATTCAACAACACATAAGAGCATCTTAGAGTCGACAGAAAAGTTATGCCGACAACGGAAGAAAATACCTAGAGTTTGAAGTGGGTGATAAAGTGTTCTTACGAATATCTCCCTGGAAGAGGGTCATGAGATTTGGAAAGAAGGGGAAGTTGAGCCCTAGATATATTGGTCCTTTCGAAATATTGGATCATGTTGGGAAGGTATCTTACCGATTGGCGCTTCCACCGAATCTATCTCAAGTTCACGATGTGTTACATGTATCTCTCCTGAGAAAGTACATACATGATCCTTCACATGTACTAAGCTCAGATGTTGTACCGTTGGAGCAAGATCTTTCTTATGAAGAACAACTGATAGAGATTCTGGAGCGTAGAAAAAAAGTCCTATGAAACAAGACCACTTGCTTGGTGAATGTTTTATGGAGGAACCACCAATTAGATGAAACTACATGGGAGCTTGAGGATACGGTGAGGGAGAGGTATCCTCGTCTGCTTGTTACAAAGTGAATAATTTCGAGGGAGAAATTCATTTTAAAGGGTGTAGAATGTAACACCCGAGACTTTTATGAGAAATATTTTGTTTTTATGTTATATAAATCATCAAAGGAATCTTTCTCTACACGCAATCGCGACCTTCCTCGATAGCTTGTGTAGTACGCAATACCGAGTTCCACTAAACAACGATAAATTATTATAATATTATAAACTAGCTGTTATTAATAGTATTAACTTAATTTTAAATTTTACAACATTATAATTCATCTTACACCTTTTCTAGAACCTAGTAAGAGAACAAAATAAATTTTTTTGGGTAAAATAAGTATTTATCAAAAAAAGCAGTTTTGCCGCCTTTTGATGGCGCACCCTCATTAAATCTAGTTTTTGACACGTTTATAAGTTCAATTAGACAAAATAAAATTATTCTTTTAAATTAGGATATAAAAATTTACTTTGGATAAATTTTTTATATTTTTATGATAACTTTAATATTTTGATGAATAGTAAAAATACGCTAATTTTAAATTAAAAACAACTTTTTTCATTGAGATAATTTATATGCTTAAATTATAATATTGAATGGTTTTAAAGTATATATAGAATATATTTTTACCATTTAATATAATGTATGTCATTAGCATTAATTTCACATTGAATTCATAGGTAAAAACATTTCAATCTTTGGCAATGTTTTAACTTCTAAGACCTGTTTTCTTAACAACGGGATTTATTCTAAATTAATTACTGCAACTTATATGTTTTTAATTTTGAAAAATGGATTCCATATTCATAATCAGTGGGTCCAAATTATGTTAATATGCTACTTCTTATTTTTTTGCATTATGAATAGTAACTACGGTAAATTTTATTTACCATAGTTAAAGGTAAATCGGGAAATTAAGGGTAAATATAAGATTATAAAATTACCCTAACACCTGACAAAATCCTATTGGATGACTAAAAGTCGACCCATATCACCTAAGGGTCAGATTAGATTGATTTAATAGACTTTTGTCCATAAAAATAATTTAATTATTATTAAAACCAATGAATGTGACAACATGTCACTTTCTTAAATCTTATAAGTATAATAATTTTAATTTGGTGATAAACATAATGAAACATTAAAAAGAATAGTCTCTATAAATATAATACAATTATATACATCATAGGAATTTATTTAGAATTTTTTAGGGATTAAATGATTATCATTAATTATGACACAATAGTGATGTTGAAATTATTTTATTAATTAAAATATCAAATAAACGGTTTTAAAAATATTAAAATAATTATTATATGCACTATTTAATGTGCTACACTAATTTTATAGATACATATGACATTTTATTAATCTATTAAAGCTTTTAGTTCGAACATATCCTCTGTATATATATTTTTTAAATGAATGAATAGTGTCAAAATTGACAGTATTGTTATTTTATAAAAATAACATATTATAAAATTGTTTAAAAATCACAAAAATGTTTAAAAATTATAAATTTAAATTTATATGCTCGAAAATGTCATAAAGTGTCAAATTTTGGAAAATTCACAACACATATGTAATTATTAATAATAATTTAAAATTTAGAATATTATTACAACAAATAAAATTAAATTGATAAATAAGGATAAATCAAGTTGATAATGTTTAAAATAAATTCCTAACATGTCTAAAATTTATTGGATGATGAGATTACAACCCTATCTCATCTAATCTTCGGATATGAGTCATTTTGGAAGTTTTTAAGTGGGGTTTGGATTTAATATAAACTAATATTTTTTACATTTCCAAAGGTGCCCCTCTCCTCCCTTATAAAATGGCACCTCCTCCCTCTCCTCCTCACACCAATTTGAGCCTTCAAGCTCGGCCAAACACTGCCCATTTCACTTCCCCACTTCCCTAGAATCATCCTAGAGGTTCTGGTCTTCTTCAATGACCAACCCAAGTGCCCTAAGAGGAGGTTAAGAAGAGGCGCGCCAAAAAGAGGTAATAGCCATTACCGATCCTTTCCAAATTCTTTCTTTTTCAACTTCTTATTCATTAGTTTTTTCATTATGAAGTAATAACATCAGTATCACTCATATACTGATATGTTATTATAAGTATGAAACAACCCTATTTCAACATCTAACCATCCTACGGAAGACGAAATCAACGCGCGTGCGTACGTACGGAATACCGTCTCCACGCCATGGTGTAATCTATTTTACCCCACCACAATACTTGGATGGGTATAATCGTGTAAATAATTACTATATATGATTATTGTAAAGTGATATTGATTCTGAAATTGTATACATACACTCCAATACAATTCCACGATCATGGGAACGATATCATCGCTCGTGCGTACGTACGGAATACCGTCTCCACAATGTGATGCGAATCGTTCTACATGATCTTAATTGAATAATGATTATATAAATGAATTGAATGAATAAATATGATATATAGTACATTAATAACATTCTGGAAATGATGTATCTATAACATAAAGAGAATGATAAGAATTTATTCGACAAAACACAATAAGAACACAAAGTTATAAACACCGGAATAACAAGTAGCAATGAAATACTAATACTAAGAAGCTAAGAATATGACCATATATGATATAATAACAATAATTATGATTCTGGAATAAGTCAATAACATTATTTAAATCATTATACAGGAGGTTCAGACACTTACGAGGCAAATCGGACCTAAGGTAAGGGAAATATCACAATCTCATTTTTATCCGAGATTGTTTATACTTTGGAATTTACTGGGGTGTATTTTATCATCCACATCCATGTTTCCTCAATATGTAATATTTACATCCTTCTACAATAGTTTATATCCAATTTTTCCCTTCGTTGAGTTTTTAGTAAAATATATGAAAGGAATATTTTGTCATTTTTCATACGAGGTACTTTTTGACTTTTCTGACAAAAGTACGAGAAGAATGTTTTCTTTTAACTTATACGACATGAATGGATTTTTAAAACATTATTTCCAAGAATCGTCCCTTAAATGTTTTCAAGTTTATTTTTAATCAAATTCTTTTATTTTAGAATTGTATGACATGTTAAGAAATGAAAAGTGTTTTTGAAGTAGAAAGGATATTTTCCTCAAGAATGGAGTTCAAGTATTTTATCAAAATTATTTTCCATCTAAGATAATAAAGGGTTCTGTTTCTATCACTATTATTACATTGATTTGATTATGTTGTCATGGAATTATTTTTATGAATTCCTTTATCTTATATGAATTGTTTTATGATGTCACGTTGTTTAAGATTCCCATTTTTATTACATGGGTTATGCTATGATGTATGGTTTATGATTTTGTGGAAAACATAAGATTGGTATCATTATGATATGGGTGGGAACTATATCTCCCTCCAATGAATTGGATAAATATTTTATATCTCATGAGATAGACATGGCTGGAACGACATGTTATAACGGTTTTGTGAAACAAGACTGAAACAAGGAGTGAACTCGGTTCAGAAATGGACTTTGTCCACTAAGATAGTCTTAACAATGAGTTTTGACTAATAAGAAAGTATTCTCTACGATTATGTGTGTATGCCACAGTGTTTCATGTTTTAAGTTATGATTATTGGGATTTCATTTCACTACTATGATTTATCCCATGTTATGAAATTATGCTCTCTTTTGCAGGTTAAGATTAACAAAAGTTATGTTCTTATGATGTGATTTATATTTTTTTGTATACCCTTGTTGAGCATTTGAGCTCACCCTTTTGTATGATTCATTTCCCCAGGTCAGGAATAAGCTTATTAAGTAAGATATTACAAAAGGGACTATAGATATGATGAAATAAATGGGAGACAGTGTAGACACTTTATGAACCAGTTGTTTATGTTTCCCAGTTTCTAAAGACACTATACCTATACGGTCATTTCATGGTTTTGTTATATGTTGTAATAAGTATGCTTCAATTTTGAATTAATAACAATGTCTGTAAAGTATGGGTCATTATATCTTGCCTCCTAGAGTAAGCTCGCACTGCTGACACCAGTGTGTAATCGTCGAATCCACACCCATAGGAGTCTCTATCCATAAGGATTGATCAAACGACTCAGCCGGAATCTACGAGCTCCGAATGTGGGAGGTGGAAATAAAATAATGACTGAAACATGTGTCTATAGGTACTGTAGCTAAGGTGGAGTAGACACAGATTGTACCACGTATCATCTTCGGAGTGCCAAGATCATAATCCTCAGCATCCAGGAGTTGCGCTCTTCCTTCTACACCTTCTTCCTATGGTTGGTGTGGACCTCCTAGGGGTGGTGGCGATAACATCTCAAATCGTCGCTCACCACCACCTGCACGACCAACTCCTCTGCCACATCCGCCTGCTCCCTTCGGACCTCCTCGGTCGAATCTCTATCTCTATTTGGGAAGTCTATCAACAATCATCTGATCATCCATATGACGGGTCGAACCATCATGATCTATGTGACTCTACCCACCGCATGTGAAACACATCCCTCTCTGATCATGACATGATTCGGCGCCGGTGCCCCGCAAATCCGATCGTGAGTCATGCGCTCATCCACCTGTAGGTCTGTTCCTCTTGGACCTCTACAACATATGTCTGATGCCAGCTATAGAAGACTCTGCTACATGATGACTATGGTTGGATCCCGCTGCTGGAGATGGCTTAGCAAAAAAAACACTCCACTATGAGGGCTATCACTAACACCCATTCCTGCATCAGGACACTGAGTGAGATCATCGAAGACTTGATCTCTAGACTGAGGCCCTACATAATGGTCTGTGCCCTAATGAATGGGTCTCAGACCATATCTATTGATTAGTGTGAGAGGTCATTGAACCTCAATTAGTACTAAGATAAGGTCACGCTACTCTACTGCAGATGAAGAAGCTCCTGTATGAGAACTGCGCAAAGAGTCGCTAGGACAAAATCTGCCTAAAACATGCTCTCAAAGTCCACCTAGAGAAGCGTCACAACATCGTGAACTTGGAGCATCAAGATCCACCATCTGCATGTTTCATCCTATACAAGGCTTGATGAAAGGATCACCTTGATATCTTCTGGTGTCCCTACCTGTCAGAATACACTCACTGTAGCCTCCAACCAATCCTCAGCAGCCTGCAGGTCTGTCTCTCCCCTGAACTTGGGTGAACTCTAGTGCTGGAACATGTGAAATGCTTTCAACAGGAATGCACCATCTATTACTGGGGATGGTGGAATCTTTGGCCCAATGGGTAATGGTATTATTGGTGCCTCTACTGGTTCCTCTACTGGAAATGTTCCCTGCATCTAGGCCTCATCGCTCAGTGGGATTTCAGTGCGTAAAACTCTCAAAACCCTAGCTGAAAATCTTCGTGGAGTCATCCTAAAATGAAACAGGTGTGCCAAAGTCAATAAGTTATACATAGAGATCTGACTCAAGATATCACAATGAAAAACTCTTGGAGACACATACACAATCAGTATTTTTGTGCACTAAGTAGGAAATCAGATGTCGAGATCCTGGTGTATGGATATGTCGGCCACCACACCAACACTGGATTCCCTAAAATGATAACCATACTCACTATACTTAACACTATTTCCATTAAAAAGATAGATCATAGTCCAATATTTTGTGGTCGAACTGGATCCTCTGATACCAATTTGTCCCGACCCGTCCCCTGGGTCCCATGATTTGATTACCCCAAGCCCTCCTTCCATAGGCCTGGGGCTGGCGACATACATCGAAGGCATATTCCCTAAAACGGAGAAGAAATTGCCTTAATTACCTGTAACACACTCAACCAAGCACACAACAAGATACGAACTCAACTAAACTGAATAGTAAAGAGAGTGAGTACATTAAGTAAAAGGGTCCAGAATACAATCCCAACTGGAATGTACAAGGAGAAAAGGAAAGTACAAGACAACTAAAAGTAAAAGTGACTAGAATAGCTCCTGTGATCACCCTCCAATGATTCTTCCAAATGTGTAGGTACAGATCCTTGTCAGTCATCTCTACATTATGCCTCGACAAGGTCGACCGTCGAGCTACATCCAGTACTTGTACCCTCATCCTCAGTCAGTGTTGTCTGACTTCTGCATCCAACACAACAAGGTGTGGGATTAACCCGTGCAGGGGTGAGTATAACGATACTCATTTGGGACCCTTAGACCCTCAATGTATCACCAAATCCATCAAGGATAACCCACAAAGTATGAAATCAATAAATAACCCCACTTAGGTATATGTCCATACATATACCTAAGTTATCAAGTAATCCATCTCAATAAGGATGAAACACAGAGGTACTGACTCAGTTCACACTAGGTATATCATTAGGTACAATAGTAGATATGATTAGATGTAACTACTAAATCATCTTACTCCATTTAGTGGCTCCGCTGCTGACCTACGTAGAATCGTTATGAGCTGACCCACATAGGATCGCTGGAGCTAACCCACATAGGATCGCTAGGAGGTGACGCACATTGGATTGCTGGAGCTGACCACCACATGATCGCTGAGAGATGACCCACACAGTATCGCTCGAGGTGACCCACACAAGATCGTTGGGATATAACCCACACAAGATCTCTTGGAGCTCAGCCACACATTATCGCTAGGTGCTGACCCAGACAAGATCACTATGAGGGCACTCTTCTTGTCACGACCATCTACTGGGTTTATGTACTAGGTTTTCACATCTCCGGGAGAGTCTACTCCCCAAGCCACTGGTCAATTTTACATCTCCATGATGTCCCACAAAGAAGTATCTCAAATGACCACCATGTCATAGGTGTCACCATGCAACAGACAACGTGTCAATCGAACACCTAGTCTGTGAGTTATTAGTATTTTACTCCTAGGTGCCCGGTTGGATTCATGCTTGATCCAACCCAAATGTACCCCATCTTAACCCAAATCTCCAATGTGGTATACTCAATGGGACCGTCTCGCTCCAAAATTTCTATCACCACTAATAGTTTTTCAAACAGAATCCTGGTGCCAATGTTATTACCAAAAAATGTAAATGGGGAATAGTGGGCTCAGGTCTGGTCCGACCCTGTCTGACCGACCCGGCCCGACCTGGCCTGGGCTGACCAAGGCCTAGTTATCCCGGCCTGACTAGCTGGGTCAGGCCGAGCGTGTTGGGTGGCTCAGCCTGTTGGTTTCAGACTGGCCCACTAGGCAGCCCGACCCGTTCGGTTTGGCCCAGCCCGCTGGGCGGCCTGGTCGGCTGCGAGGGGCCGTGGAGTGTCGTGGGGGGCCGTGAGGCCGCGGAGGGTGCCATGAGGGCGCGGGTCCATGGAGCTCTGTGGCCATGGGTTTCTACAAGGTCACTAGGACATGAGGCGTCTTGGCTGGGGAGGTTCGGCTGGAAGGGTGGCGACGGCTCATGCGACGACTTTACTGGGATGGCAGCGGCGGCTCCGGCCGACATCAGCGACTCAGACAGTGGCTGCAGCTCATCCTGATGGCGATGACTCAGACAGCGGTGGCGCCTTGGACAACGGTGGCTGCTTCGCTCAGCGGCTCGACCCAGCGGTGACGGCTTAGATGACAGCGGCGGATTGGCCTGGCGAAGGAGGATTGGGTCGGCTCTTCTACGGACGACGCTAGGCCACGGGGTGCTAATGGCTGCAGACGGTGGAGCGCCACGGGGGGCGGAGGCCGCAGGGCAGTGGGGCCCCACACATTCTTCAGTGGTTATCGAGTTCCACCGGTGCCGACCACCTGCACCAGTTGCCATCCCAAAGGTTTCCTTCTTCCATCGCGAAGGATACACTATTCAAGGAAAACAACGTAGGGGTCGGGCCATGCTTGTTTGGCCCACACCATCCGCGTTAGAGTATTAGAAAGTGTCTCATCAAAAACAAGAATGTGTTTGGAATATATTTAAGAACTTAAGACCCCACAACATTCTTCAATCTATAATCCCATTCACACAAAAGAAAGATAGAAGGGAAGAACATGGGAACAAAACCTCTACCTCATTTGATTCATTGACAGAGATCGTGGGGGAGGACAACACGTTGTTGGGGAGGGGAAGATGATCATCTATTGAAGTTGTCCAACATTGGAGGATGTCCCAAAGAAGAAAATAGATGTCAAGGTCAGTTTTCTTTGTTGGCATTCTTTGTTGGAGAGTTCTCCCCCAAGTTCTCCAACACTCTCTCTTTTGCCAAGCCATTTCTCCAATTCCTCCAAAAGGAAAAGGTAGCCCATGATATGAGATTATGATATCTATTAATTAGTTGGTGGGAAAAAATTCAAAAATTCATAATTAATTAAATTGAGTTGGCATAATAAATGTTGGGGGAGTTGTAGACGATCTCCAACACTTCATAGGAAGTTTGAGGGTTTCTCTATTAAAGGGGAGTTCTAGGGGGTTTATACCTCAGGTGGTCCCCACAACCATAACCTCACATGGGTGGTTAGTTTGGGTTTTCCCCACCTTCATAACATCTTATGGGAGGTTTATGTATGGTGGTCGCCATTTCTCAACAACCACATGGAATAAAACTAAAAATAAAAGATACAAATTTTATTTTTATTTTATTCTTTCACGATTATGTGAAAAGAAAACATCAACGCTTGACCTACTGCGGTCGAGGTGAAGGTATCCTTAAGAAAATACCTGCACTGCGAGTTCAACAATTACCTCATATTTCAATTTCCAGCACTAGTTCAAAATATAGAAAAAATCCCTAGCACTATTACTGAATATACATGAAAAAAAGTTCAAAAATTCATTTCGGGCACTCTGGGCCTCGGAATTATGCACCATCAATTTTGGGGGACTCGTAAAATTCCCATTTAATTAAAAAAAATTACACAGAAATTTTTGGGTTTTTATAATTTTTATGAAAGTGGAATGTTGTGTAGAGGAATAACTAAGTGCCAAAATCATACACTAATCCTCTCTAATATCATGAGGAAAACCACACGTCCTAGCTTAGGACAATGGATCTGAAAACTCCAAAAAATTTAACACCACATCCATATACCACATGTATAATGAATCCACTATGACCAGCTCCTTGATCACTATGAAATGGTCTAATTTCATGATATGATCCACTAATAACAATATAAAATCATAGCCTCCATGATTCATGGGAAAAACTATGACAAAATCCATGAACAGAACATCCCACATCCACTCAAGGACATCCAAGGGCTGCAACAAACCCCCATTAAAGTAGTGATCAACCTTTCACTACTGGAAGACCATGAATCATTCCAAAAAACTCCACTACTTCATGTTTCATCTAGGGCCACCAAAACAACATCTTCTAGCCATGATATTTTTTATAAATTCTTGGGAGTACTACGAATGTTGATTTATGAATCTAATTAATAAATCAATAATTCATTTCTTCTGAATTTAACAACCTCCCACAGAACATCATCTGATTCTAACCATCTTCCTTCCATTGCTCTAGAGCATCACCATGGACAACATGATCGTGCCACTCCTCTGACTCCAAATATCCCCACTTTGACTCTACATGCTACATTTAGGAATATTGCACCTTCATCTGAATCAAACAACATCTACCACCATCTACCCATTCATCTAACTATGAGACTGAAAACTCCTCAATCATATTCCAAGCGTCCAATGATAACATACCAATCACCTTCTTATACATTATTCTCAATGTATCATTTATGAAATTTATCTTTCCCAAGGTGTAGGATATCTAAAAATCATAGTGCTATGTGATCTCTATCTACATACATTGTCAGATATTTAGTTCTCACAAGGAGATGACGTATCACGTGATTTTTCAGTCTATGAAGACCACAAAGAACTCCTCAATGAGTTAGTTATAAATCATCATTTTATAAAAACAACTACATATAATTATAGTTTATAGTTGGAATAGTTAAAATAATTGGTATGTTATGTTCAAGACCCACAAAAGATCACTCTCTTATACTGCATCAACACACATCCCAAACCTAGAACAGAATTATTAAAAAAAACCACAAACATCACTACTTCATTTGGAAACTGGATCACTAACCAAATCCCTCTTTAGGTTGTAAAATGAAACATGACACTGATCGCTCCAAATAAAATAAAGATCCTTCCTAGTCAAAATTTTCAACAGAGATATAATATTAAAGAAATGGGATACAAAACACTGATAATAGTTAGTGAGATCAAGAAGAAAAATGAAATTCTACGACACTCTGTGGGATACCCAAGAAAAAACTACATCAAACATTGATGGGTTCAATGCTACACCATGATGAGACAACAATAGTCCGATGAAATGCACCTCTCATGTCCAAATCATAAACTTGGAAAACATTACAATGAGTTGGTGGCATTGGATATCCTACTACATGGTTCTAAGTGGATCGACATTCTCCTCATCTAAATTTCTATAAATCCAGATAACAATGATGAATACGATGAAAAGGTAATCTAGTAAATCAAGGAATATAGTGTTCACAAGTCCCATGAGTATGTTTGGCGTGTTCGTAACACTATAAT
The DNA here is from genome assembly GCA_963277665.1 of Viscum album. Classification (NCBI taxonomy): domain Eukaryota; kingdom Viridiplantae; phylum Streptophyta; class Magnoliopsida; order Santalales; family Viscaceae; genus Viscum; species Viscum album. The sequence goes on from OY728120.1 coordinate 1,456,699,079, forward strand.
GCATGACTATGAACTAAATGTTACCATACTTGTATCTGATAGAAGTATTTTTAATATCACCCTCCATCAAAATTATCTATCGATATCTACACCACAAATCGATATTATAAAACAAACTCACCTATCTCGTCCCATTGAAAAGATCTTATATCCTCGGAATAGGGTAACAATTCATTAGTTTCAGCGAAATCAACATTCAGTAGTCTATTCACAACCTCATACTACCATCCACATTCATTTAGAACAACACTAGAGAACCCCCTGGTGACACACTTGTCTGGATAATTCCATTCTTCATCAGATCTTCTATCAAAATCATCATCTCCCATAACATAGAAGGATCAATCGGATAAGGATCCATTGAAATAAATGAAGAAATGGGTTTAAAGACTATCTTGAACTCAATGTAACATCAAGAGGGTAAGGTCACAAAATCCATTGAAAAAACATATAAGAACAACTCAACACCCCTACGGACTCCACTATCGTAGTGTCCAGCATTTCCAATGATGGATCATCCATCAAGAAAAAAGAGGCTCCACATGCAGAAAACCCACCTAGAAACATGTCCAACCAATGAATGCAAAACACTAACCATCCACATCAGAAAAGACAACCCTCCTCTTCAATAATTTGATGTCATAATGCATAGAAATAAACCAGTCTATGTAAATATTGACATATTATAGTCGGATTTGTGCCAAGAAGAGATACCTATAGGACAAATGTGGTACCAACAGCAGTCTACACCTCCTACACACATCGAAAATGCTATTTGGAACTCGTACTAGTTCAGTTTTATCCATGTTCAGGGGATACCTCAATAAATATAATCCTAGAGCATTGGATAGAGTTGGTGAAATAAGTTAGTGAAAATTTCTCAGAACAAACCAAGCACACAAAAGGGTACTAAATAAGTTGATCAACCATCTAAAAATATATGGTCCTAGGGAAACTACTGCCTCCACTGTGTGAAACTGACCACACCTATCTCATCATCCCCTCTATTGAAAACTTCCTCCATGAACACACCCAGGTTGAGGTCAATGTGGATCATCTGGTAGTCGGCCACTACTTTATCTATTTACCCTCGATGGAGAAAGTCCATGCTATCCCTACTGCTGAAACTACCTTACTGGAAAGTTATATTGAGGTTATCATTAAACATGTCATCCTATACCATATAGAGCTTGAGTTTCCACTAGGGACTAAGATTTTAGTGTACCATGGACTCTACAGAAGAAACACCCCCGCTAAGCCCACATAAATGGAACAAGAACCATTAGAGCCTGAAAGGAAAAAGTGAAACTGCCAATTTTAACTACCCTATGATCGAAACCTCGATGTTCCGGGTTTCCAGAACCTACTTCTTACAAACCTTCCCCTCAAATAAGATTGTTTCACCCTCCTCAGTGTATAGCTCATATAGATTTCATATACTTGATTACCTTTGACTTGTTCTAAACCATGGGATATCTGGGAAATGTAAAAAGAGTTACAACATAGGATATAGAAGGGTGGACAGACTCCTCAAGTAATCTCGTATGAGAACCCAACATGAAAACATATATAGGGGGAATCATAAAAGATTCTTGAATTTGATATAAGGTTCTCATAATAAAATAATCCCCTAATAAAGGGAGTCTATCACCATCATCTTCTCATCCTTCAAAAGTGATGAAATGAAATATACATAGAATTCATTTGTAACGTTTATTTACAAAATGTCATCATCCTTCCTCTACCCCATATAAAGATTCCACCTCTTATGCGCCTGTCCCCTTATCTGACTAACCACCAAATGAAATTAGCACTATGTTAGAGCCCATATCAATCTGACAGTGATCTCATTTTCTTTGAGCCATATCTCAATATCCATGTCTATCACTACCCTCATACATTCATAAAGACATTCCCAAGAAATAACATAAACTTATCTTCTACCGGTCATCCTCCTCCATTGAAACAAATGTACACCAATCATCCAGATCAGTCTAATGATATTAAGCCAACCAATCCACATGCGAATGATGATCATGTTCTATATATAAATGGTAAATGAGGAATTCCTAATCTGGACTTCTATATAATTTTATTCATGATTCTTCTTTAATCATTTAACTCATGTCATCATCCGTTTAAATTTTCCCAGACACCCAATTCAAATATTTACACAATTCAATATGATGCTTGTTCCTTTGATAGACTCTCTACGTTAAAAATGGGGTAGACTCACGTGGTCAATTTTCGGGCTCAAAGGCCTTTCATAGGATCACATGGTTCCCTAAAATCCCATTTCTATGCTGGTATTTCCTATCCTATATCATGAACCTAGGTCACCAAATATGTTTTCCCTACCAACCCATGTAACCCTCACTATTTCTAACTCCAAACTCTATTATATCTCTCAACCATAAGCCTATGATACCATTTTATCCTGACTACTCACTCCAAATATTCTCTTATGGTATTGGTAATGAAAAAAGGGATGTAAGGAAAACTGAGTACTACCACTAGTAAGCCCCGACATGGAGTCTGTCATGAACCGAATCTGGTCTCCTTCAAAATCGGCACCCAACCCGGTCCATGGCAAGACCCGAAGGGTGTTCCCGATCCCCACGGGCTGGCACAAGTGCCTGGGTATCATGAAAGGTTAATTAGGAATGATTTACCCGAGTTTATAAACTTAAAACGACAAAAGAGTCCAATAAAACAAATCTGGAGTTTTCAACTAAAACCGTCTTTTACAAAATTTCAGAACTGAAATACATAAGTTAAAACTATGTTTCAAGACCATTACAATGGTACATAACCAAATAAGGACAGCCCAAGAACCTCCACAAGGAAATAGGCACCGCCCTCAAGCTATCCCCATGACACTGCATCCCAATGGACAACTAAAAACCTGAATCAATGGCATAAATCCTGTACCCATACCTGTGACATAAAATATGCAAATCTACTTACACCCAAAGGTGTAAGTAGGGTGTGAGCGAGAGCCCAGTAGGATACCACCATTAATAGATTCCATGTGATAAACATTTAATGGCGAAAATCATGCATGTTTTCAAAGACATGAGATGCAAGTTAAAATTTCTAAAAGATGCAACATTAAATAAAAACAGTTTTTGTTGGGACCAGGTTGAATGAAGATGAAAGTTTGAAGAGTTAGCTTTTGCAGAGTGTTGTATTTTGTTGTCAAAGGCGATAAAGCAATTCACTGTGTAGAAGGATCATAAATCAGACGATGCTTTGCTGGTATGTATTTCACACAAATCATGAGTTAGGAGAACTTGTGATGCAAGCCTTATGAAGGAAAGGGGGAGAAATGATGATGCCAGTCAGATAATGTTTTGATTGGAAGGGATGATGCTGCTGGAAGATAGGAAAGATTCAGTTCCCATTGCAACTATGACGATGCTTAAGCTGATCTATCAAAGGATAAATATCACGATAGTGGGATTCGTGATAAGAGCAGAAGAATGGATATGGGAAGCAGTAAAGAGATAAAATGGCAAAGCAATAGACAATCTGGGGATGGCAGAAAAGAACAGTTTAAGGTGGCGCCGTTTTCCAGTGTTTGCCAAATTTTAGGGCCTGAAAAACGGGAGATGAAGAAATCTGCTTGGCAATGGATGTTGCGCTGAAGATGGTTTATACGTGCAAAAGAGTTATTCAAGGTCATAACTATGAAAAATGACAAAGGAATGGAGTGCGCGGAAATTTAGGCACGTTTCGCGCAAAAATAAAGTGGTGCGCGCAATATCTGCGGGATGCGCGAAATAGTAGCGGGTTGCGCGAAATATTGGCATGGTGCGCGAAATTGGGGAATGAAGTTTTCGCGCAAATGATGATTCGAGATCAGAAGATCAAAAATTGGCAAAGGCATTAAATGCGCGAAATATTGGAGTAGTGCGCGAAATCTGAGGTCGCAGGAAAGATTGGGTTTGCGCGCCATATAGAACACGGTGCGGAATTTTGCGCGCAATTGGTGCTTCAGGCTTAGAAGGATGAAAAATGCCAAAGGCATGAGGTGCGCGAAATATTGAAGCATGGCGCGAAATATGAAGTTTCATTAAAGAGTTTTTACGCGCATGGAGGAGGTTTTACGCGCAGGAAGTGGTTTTTATGCGCAAGGTCAAAAATGCCTATAAATATGAGGTGAACCCCTCTCATTATTTGCTGCTCGACACTTAGAAGAAATCCCGAGCTCTGGTGCGCGTAAATTATACGCTAAGTGAGTTGCGCGAAAAGAGGAAAAGTTGCGCGTAAAAGGAAAGTTGCGCGAAAACGTTTTTCGCGCCAAAGGGGAATTTTACGCGCAAGTCATTTGAATTGCGCGCAAGGCACCCTAAAGGTTGCGCGAAATATTTGGGGTCTTCGCACGTATTCAGTTGTGCACGAGAGAGTTCTTACCGGCTTCTGGGTAAGAAAGTGAAGATTTGTACTTCAGAGAATACATCTGTTTAATTGTAAAGAAGCACTGAAACATTGTGTTATCCTATTTGTGCTAAGAGGGAGCACACGCACTATTGGATTGTTTTCAAAGTGCTACACGAGTGTAAGGGTATATCCTACTCGTTGTATTCCACATCAAAGGATTGTTTTCTAGTGGATTGTGTGGTACTGGATTATTTCTGTACCATACCAAGGACGTAGCTACTCTTGTTGAGTAGTGAACCTTGTAAATCTGTGTTCCTGTGGATGTGTGTGTTCAGCAGGGAAGAAACTCTTTAACAGGAGGCGAAGGTTGTTTCAAAAAAGGGGAAACTTAAAAAGAAAAAGATATCACTGATTCACCCCCTCCCCCTCTCAGTGATACTTGGATCCTGATTGGGAACTTCAATTGGTATCAGAGGCAGGTTGCCCTTCGTTTACTCTTTGCTGAATTGTTTGAAGAGAAGTTGTGATGGAAAATCTAAATTGCGTGAACAGTAAGGGGATTCCAATCTTCGATGGAAAGAACTATCACATCTGGAAGGACAGAATGATGCCGTATCTTATGTCTCTTGGATATGAAGTTCTTGAAACTACAACAGATGGATTTCCTGATATTGATGACAAGGTCCCTCTTACTCCTGTCGATAAGAAGAATCTTGAGAATGATGGAAGAGCTAAAAATGCATTGCTCTCATCACTTTCTGAGAGTGAGTTTTTAAGAGTGAAAGGTGTCACTACTGCTAAAGGCATCTGGGATAAGCTAATGAATATCTATGAAGGAAATACAAAAGTGAAGAAGGCAAAACTACAAATCTGGAGGCTGAAGTATGAAGACTTGAAAATGGGAGAATCTGAATCTGTTGGGGAATTCTTTACCAGAGTTAATGACATTGTCAGTACAATCAGATGTCTTGGTGAAAAGTTAGAAGATAATACAGTTGTTGAAAAGATCCTGAGAATTCTGCCTGACAAATTTGATGCTAAAGTTTCTTCACTAGAAGACAGAGATCCGGAAACATTATCTCTTGATGATTTGCACAGTACTCTCATCACTTATGAGATGAGAAGAGAGAAGACCATGAAGAGCAAAGCAAAAACTGATAGAGAAATGTCTTTCAGGGCAGAAAAGAAAGAGAAGTCGAAGAAAATTCTTATTAATGAAGAAGCTGGTGAATCCAACTCTGAAAATGAGGTATGTAAAAATTTTGATGAAATTATATCCTTGTTTTCTAAAAATGTTAAAAGAGGCACAGGGAAATACAAAGGGAAACTCCCTTTGAAATGTTTTGAATGTGGAGCAGTTGGCCACTTTGCGGCTAATTGCCCTCAAAAGGGGAAAGATGCCGACAGTGATGAAGAAGACAGAGGACCAAGAAGGTCATGGAAGAAACAGGATCGAAAAGATAAATATTCTGGTAGAAGTCAGAATAAAAAGTTCTTTAAATCAAAAAGAAGAAGCTTTTTGTCAAATGATAAGGAAGATGATGATAGCGAGACTGAATCAGAAAAATCTGCTACTGAAAAAACTAGAGAGAGTACCTTTTTTGCAACAGTGAATAATGATGATTATGAGAGTAGTAGTACTGAAGAAGAAGAGACTCAACTTGAACAATATCTGAAAGAAGAGCTGAAGGAATGTTTGAGGAAGATCAGAAAACTGGAGAAAGAAAACAACAAGTTAGTAAAAGAAAATTCCACATTAAACAATCAAGAAGGTTTTACAGATGATAAAATCATGATGAAAAAAGAGATTGATGATCTGAAAAATTCTCTTAAGAATACAAAGAATCGTAATGATCATCTTGAAGTGAAGTTGAAGGCAAAAGAAGAAGAGTTGGAACTTGTCCAACAAAAACTGCATAAAGCTAAAGAAATGAATATCAGTTCCAAAAATTCTGTCTCAGAAGTAGGGGAATGTTCCAGTAAGAATGAACCAAAAAGGGATCTAAAAAACCTGCCTTCAAAGGTTGAAATGAAAGACAAAACTGGTTCTGATAAGAACAAGGCTGGAAAGACAAAGTATGTGGTCAAAATCAGCAATGCAGAAAAATCAGAAGTGCATAAAAATCTTGAGTCAAGAAAAGCTTCTAATACTTCTGGTACAGCTGAATCTGAGCTGAAGAAGAGAGTTACAAATGAAAATATGATGGTTTTTGAGAAGCGTGTTCACAACTCCATTCAGTCTAAAAGTTTCAGAGGTAAATATTCTTTCTATGGATACTGCTGGTATTGTGGTGGATTCGGACACATGGAACGTATGTGTTGGTTTAACCAACAACATTACAACTATTCCAAAAGATTTGAAGGACAAGGATTGAGGGGGAGCCAACGCTTTCAAAATAGAAGATCTCCAAATAAGTTTCAGAAGAAATCTGAGAGGACTGGTGTGAAAGTTGGGAACAGATTCCAACCGCTGGAAACTTATTGTGAAAGATGTGATCAACCTGGACATCTTGCTAAGGGCTGCCTTAGTGTGTTACCAGAGCAACAAAAGTTTGTTAATAATCCTCAGAAGACAGAGTTTTTAAAATACAAAAGGGACAAACATGATAAGTCTGAAAAGAAAGAATGCATGGTTCTCTGGCCAGAACACATTGATTTGGCTAGGAAATTGGAAGAAGCAAAACAGAAAGTGGAGGAAAAGGAAGAACAAAAAGCACTTGTTGTTGAAACAGCTTTGAAGGCTACCAAAGGAGAACGTCCATGGATTCTTGATAGTGGATGTTCATCTCATATGACAGGAGACTTAAAGCTGTTGAAGAATGTGAAAGACTTTAAAGAAGGAACTGTGACATTTGGAAATGATGAATCTCTAAGGATCAAAGGTGTTGGATCAGCCATCATTGGAAAAGAAAAGATGAAATCTAGAAAAACACTATATGTTGATGGACTGAAACACAACCTGCTCAGTGTGTCACAACTCTGTGATGAGGGCAACAAAGTGATCTTCAGAAAAGATGGATTTGTTGTAAAAAGTGAAAATGATGGTAACATAGTTACAAGGGGCCAGCATACAAGAGGCAATTTGTTCCAAGTTGGGGATGGACATAACTCTTGTTACATGAGTGTGGTGGATGAAAATAAATTATGGCATAAAAGGCTGGGTCATATGTGTCAGAGAAATATGTGCAAGTTGTCAAAGCGAGAAAGTGTTCGGGACATGCCTGATTTATCAAGAGAAAGAGATTGGTGCTGCACTATTTGTGAGAAAGGGAAGATTGCTAATTCTATGCACAAGAGAGTTGAAATTCGCTCAAAAAGACCCTTAGAACTCATACACTCAGATATATGTGGGCCAATGAGCAAGCAATCTTCAAATGGAGATAAGTACTTCATTACTTTCATTGATGACTTTACTCGCATTACTTGTGTTATGTACATGAGACATAAGTCAGATGCTCTAACAATGTTTAAGAGTTTCAGAAGGAAAGCAGAGAAAGAATGTGAGTATTCAGTGAAGAAGTTGAGAACTGATAATGGTGGTGAGTATAAGAATGAAGAGTTTGAAAGTTATCTTGAGAAACATGGAATTCGGCATGAGTTTAGTTCACCATACACACCTCAACAAAATGGTGTGGCTGAAAGAAAGAATCGAAGTATGGTGGAAATGGGGAGAACTATGTTACTTGAACATAGTCTCTCTCATTATTATTGGAGGCAAGCCATGAGCACTGCTGTGTATATTCAGAACCGGTGTTTCTCTAGGCCAAACTCAGATATGACTCCATATGAAATGTTCTATGGAAAAACTCCAAGTCTGAAACACTTGAGAGTCTTTGGGAGTCCATGTATTATAAAGAAGAAAGGTGGAAATCTGGGAAAGTTCGAGCAAAGAGGAGATGACGGAATTTTTCTTGGCTATGCTCCCGAAGGAAGAGGATATAGATGCCTCAACAAAGAAACAGGAAGAATTATTGATTCTTCAGATGTAAAAGTTGTGGAAAGTGCTGAGAAAGAAAAGCAGTCATATGTTGATGTGGAAGTCGAGCGGGATAGAGAAGATTTTGTTAACAATTCTGATAATGCTTCAGAATTTGTTCATCCTACTCAAGAAGAGGAATCTGACTCAGAAATATCAAGTGATGAGGATGAAGTTCAAACAACTCATCCTAGGTTGAGGAAACAAGTGGAGGCTCAGAACATTATTGGAGACAACAATCAAAGGGTTCAAACAAGAAGAACAACAAATGCTATATCACATACTTCTCTTTATTCGAAAGTTGAACCGAATGATGTAAATGAAGCATTTGAGCATCCAGAATGGGTTCATGCTATGAATGAAGAGCTTGATCAGATAGAGAAGAACAATACTTGGGTACTTGTGCCCAAGCCGGACAACAAGAACATTATTGGTACAAAGTGGGTTTTTCGAAACAAGCTGAATGAAGAAGGTAATGTAATAAGAAACAAGGCAAGATTGGTCTGCAAAGGGTATTCACAAATTGAAGGCATTGACTTTGATGAAACCTTTGCTCCAGTAGCTCGATTAGAAACAATCAGAATATTTCTTGCCATTGCTGCACAACGAGGTTACAAAATCTTTCAAATGGATGTAAAATCTGCATTCTTGAATGGTGATCTTGACGAGGAAGTTTACATTGATCAACCTTGTGGATTTGTTATTGGGAAAGATGAAAGCTATGTGTGCAGGTTGAAGAAGGCTCTGTATGGGCTAAAACAGGCTCCGAGAGCATGGTATTCTAAATTAGATACTTGCTTGAAGAAGATGAACTTTAAGAAAGGGAGAGTTGACAGCAATCTCTACATCAAGAAATGTCAGGAGTTTTCACTGATCGTTATTGTTTATGTCGATGATATTATATTTGCTGGAAATAATGAAAGATCATGTGAAAAATTTGCTGAGGAGATGAAGAAGTTATTTGAGATGTCCATGCTAGGTGAAATGAAGTACTTTCTTGGGTTACAAATTTCACAGAAGAAGAATCATGTTTTTCTATCTCAAGAAAAGTATGCTAAGGAACTTCTGAAGAAGTTTGGCATGGAAAATTCGAAACCAGTTTCCACACCAATTTCAGTGGGAACCAAGTTGTCTAAAGATGGAGAAGGAAATGAAGTTGATCAGAAAGAGTTTCGAAAACTGATTGGAAGTCTGCTATATTTGACGGCCTCAAGACCCGACATCGTCTATGCTGTTACTTTATGTGCGAGATTTCAGAGTGCTCCTAAAGAATCACATTTGATTGCTGGAAAAAGAATTCTCAGATATATCAAAGGCACAACAAACTTTGGAATCCGGTATGACGGCTCTGAAAATATTGATCTATTTGGGTATTCTGATGCTGATTGGGCAGGAAATGTTGATGATCGAAGATCCACATCTGGTGGAGTATTCTTTCTAGGAAAAAGCTGTGTTAGTTGGCATACCAAGAAACAGAATTCAGTAACTCTTAGCACAGCTGAGGCTGAGTATGTTGCTGCTACTCAAGCTGCAACTCAACTAATGTGGATGAAGACTCAGCTGGAAGATCTACTTGTTGAAGTAAAGCTACCATTGCTCTTGGGTTGTGATAATCATAGTGCAATCAATCTTACAAGAAATCCAGTACAACATTCTCGTTCAAAACACATTGATATAAAGTACCACTTCATCAAAGAGCAGGTTGAAAAGAATGAACTGAGGCTGGAGTATGTTCCTACATCTGAACAAATTGCTGATATATTTACAAAACCGTTACCGAAGGAACCATTTGCAAAGTTGAGGTTGAACATGGGTGTCCAACCTCCTTCTCATCAAGGTTAAGGTACATGTTTCTGTCCCCTCTCTCGTCTTAGCTTTGGATAGTGTTGTCAAGGGGGAGAATTGTTTCATAAATCTATCCATAAGGAAGAATGTATTAAGGGAGAGTTGTGGGTAAGCTGTGAATTCAGCATGTATGTGAGTGAACTATTCTAACTATTTGTTGGAGTGGTTGTAGGAAACAAAGTTGTTTTACAGGAAAGTTGAAGAAGTGAAGAATGCTATTGCAAGATGTTCTGAAGAAGGATGAGGAGGTATGTTATGTTCATGAGATTTCACAGTCACTGCTTTTGGACAGCATGGTTTTGGCTGTCAATAAATCTTGTTTCCTACAATGAGTTAGCTCACGTAGGCTTAGAATTGTTGATAAGTAATCCATTGCAAAAGGTTTCAAAATTCAGTGATTTATGAATCTTTGTTGACAACAAAATCCAAAGGGGGAGATTGTTGGGACCAGGTTGAATGAAGATGAAAGTTTGAAGAGTTAGCTTTTGCAGAGTGTTGTATTTTGTTGTCAAAGGCGATAAAGCAATTCACTGTGTAGAAGGATCATAAATCAGACGATGCTTTGCTGGTATGTATTTCACACAAATCATGAGTTAGGAGAACTTGTGATGCAAGCCTTATGAAGGAAAGGGGGAGAAATGATGATGCCAGTCAGATAATGTTTTGATTGGAAGGGATGATGCTGCTGGAAGATAGGAAAGATTCAGTTCCCATTGCAACTATGACGATGCTTAAGCTGATCTATCAAAGGATAAATATCACGATAGTGGGATTCGTGATAAGAGCAGAAGAATGGATATGGGAAGCAGTAAAGAGATAAAATGGCAAAGCAATAGACAATCTGGGGATGGCAGAAAAGAACAGTTTAAGGTGGCGCCGTTTTCCAGTGTTTGCCAAATTTTAGGGCCTGAAAAACGGGAGATGAAGAAATCTGCTTGGCAATGGATGTTGCGCTGAAGATGGTTTATACGTGCAAAAGAGTTATTCAAGGTCAGAACTATGAAAAATGACAAAGGAATGGAGTGCGCGGAAATTTAGGCACGTTTCGCGCAAAAATAAAGTGGTGCGCGCAATATCTGCGGGATGCGCGAAATAGTAGCGGGTTGCGCGAAAAATCTGCGGGTTGCGCGAAATATTGGCATGGTGCGCGAAATTGGGGAATGAAGTTTTCGCGCAAATGATGATTCGAGATCAGAAGATCAAAAATTGGCAAAGGCATTAAATGCGCGAAATATTGGAGTAGTGCGCGAAATCTGAGGTCGCAGGAAAGATTGGGTTTGCGCGCCATATAGAACACGGTGCGGAATTTTGCGCGCAATTGGTGCTTCAGGCTTAGAAGGATGAAAAATTCCAAAGGCATGAGGTGCGCGAAATATTGAAGCATGGGGCGAAATATGAAGTTTCATTAAAGAGTTTTTACGCGCATGGAGGAGGTTTTACGCGCAGGAAGTGGTTTTTATGCGCAAGGTCAAAAATGCCTATAAATATGAGGTGAACCCCTCTCATTATTTGCTGCTCGACACTTAGAAGAAATCCCGAGCTCTGGTGCGCGTAAATTATACGCTAAGTGAGTTGCGCGAAAAGAGGAAAAGTTGCGCGTAAAAGGAAAGTTGCGCGAAAACGTTTTTCGCGCCAAAGGGGAATTTTACGCGCAAGTCATTTGAATTGCGCGCAAGGCACCCTAAAGGCTGCGCGAAATATTTGGGGTCTTCGCACGTATTCAGTTGTGCACGAGAGAGTTCTTACCGGCTTCTGGGTAAGAAAGTGAAGATTTCTACTTCAGAGAATACATCTGTTTAATTGTAAAGAAGCACTGAAACATTGTGTTATCCTATTTGTGCTAAGAGGGAGCACACGCACTATTGGATTGTTTTCAAAGTGCTACACGAGTGTAAGGGTATATCCTACTCGTTGTATTCCACATCAAAGGATTGTTTTCTAGTGGATTGTGTGGTACTGGATTATTTCCGTACCATACCAAGGACGTAGCTACTCTTGTTGAGTAGTGAACCTTGTAAATCTTGTGTTCCTGTGGATGTGTGTGTTCAGCAGGGAAGAAACTCTTTAACAGGAGGCGAAGGTTGTTTCAAAAAAGGGGAAACTTAAAAAGAAAAAGATATCACTGATTCACCCCCTCCCCCTCTCAGTGATACTTGGATCCTGATTGGGAACTTCAGTTTTCAGGTGGGCTAATTTAAAGAATAAAAACATTTAAAATAAATACCATAGCTACTGAATTTTCCAGCCTCTCATACCGTATACCAACAGTAAGAACAAAGTATCCAGTGAGCACAATCAATGGGAAATAACCCCTAGGCACTAGCTAGCTGTGGGTCCCAGGTACCTCATATCTCGGTGAGAGTAACCATCACAAATATCCATTCTCGTGCACGAGCCACTAGTAGGGAACATACCCATAACCTAGTGGTCCCCAATCATCATCATCATATTTTAGATAGAGTTGTAAGCATCAATCTTGCTAAGTGAAACTGAGGCCAAACCCCACAGATTCACTAGCATACTAGTACACGTCCACCCACCTAGATACCCGGGTTTTCCCTTTGTGCTCAAACAAGTTCAGCAATTCAAGAAGTATAGTTCTCACATGAAAATAGCACTTACACATCACAAATTAACCAAACAGCCCCATGTACATCACGCAAGTCAAAAATTCCACTTTTCATTCAAATGCATTTTGAAATCAAACTCACTCCAAATTGCCTACAACACTTTTCACATCTCTTTAACACTTCCACAACTCCATTAAACAATTTTATAAAACCATTACAAGATATTCAACTCACATAACAGCCCACACACATGTCACACAATACCCTTCTCACCTTCATAATTCATTTTATAAGTAACTCACATGAAATATCACACACCCGTGTTTCGCACACAAAACACAATTTAGTAAAACATTTCGACAATTTATAAAAAACATTATAAAAATGTTTAACATCTCAAATCACCACTTTACCATTCAAAAACCCACATTAGGTGAACACACTCACCCAAACAGTACATATACACCCTTTCCCAACTTTTTTTAACCAAATAAAACATTTGCAATTTTTATAAAACAAACCCAAGAGGTATAACCATTGTTTGCACACTAAACCCATTTCAAAACCCTTATTTAAAAGCAAAATCATACCAATACCAATCCAAAAGATAATATTTCATCCCTAAAAAAATTATTAAACCACCCCAAAATGTTATAAAAATACATCAAATAATACCACAAAGATACACATGAAAAACACACGTTTTCATAAATCACCTTCAAGAAGTACAATAGGTTTTTACACCTTAAAATCATTAAAAAAACCTACTTTCAAGGCCAACATGACAATAAGGAATTAACAAACCAGAATTGTCACCCCCTTTCAAGACTAATAAAAAACTTCCATATGTTATAAACTAAACCCAAACATTACCCCAAGAGTCACACATGAAAAGTACCCAATTTCAAGCTATAATGCAACTAAAAATTAAATGTTTAACCAAATCCATCAAAACTGTTGTCACAGAAAATAAAACAGATTATAAACATGCTAAATTAATAATTCATGCAAGCTAACTCATCATAAAATGGCTACACATGGAATCACCTACCCTTTTGAGTCGAAACCCTCAAAACTTGGTGCGAAACCTTAAGCGCACCACCGTTGCACCAAAATTAATATAAATCCAGACCTAAACCACAATAATTTACCCAAAAGACACCAAATCATACATTAGGATCGAACCCCAACTTCTGGACATGAGGAACTTCAAGAAAAAGGAAATAAAACTAAAAGAGGATGGAAGGAACCAAGAAGGAATTCCCTTACTTGAAATATCTTGAAGGAATCGGCCCCAATCCACCAAATAATGAATCACCAAGTATCCAAAACTGGTATGTAGGATTTAAGGATTTTTATTAGGTCATGTGTGGACTGAAATGGGGTAAAAAGGATGAAAAATGAAGGAGTTATGAAAGGATCAATTTACCTCTCCAAATCTGCCCGATTTTTGAAACCGTAATAAGTTCAGTACTAAATCGCGATGAAGAAGAGCTCCAAAGAGGTGAGAGAGAGATTGGGCGCGCGGCTGGGTTCACGGGGCGCATATGAGGCTTTGAATCACCAAAACATACTTAAAAATGAATATGTTATTAATTAATCAAATATTATTTTTAAAACTGGAATTGGGCTTTTGGGCAGGCACAATCCCTTAAATAAAAACCAACATAAACCTTGGTTATGGATTTCAAAATGCTCCAAATTTTAATGGAGGTGTTAATATATCAGCGGAGGACATTTAGGAGTTGGAATGAGTGAAAAATATTAAAAAATGAAAAAGTTATAAAAGAAATAAAATTTATTTTTAAATCTGGAATTTGGTTCACGGTTTGACCTAATTAATGAAAACTCACATATTCTCCATAAAACCTTTGGAAACCCCCAAAACAAAGAATTAAAGGAAATAAAATAAAAATACATTTAAAATAATATATTTATGTGACAATTCTCCCCACCATGAAAACTTTCCACCCCGTAAAGTCACAGCAAGGCCAAAGTAACAACCAAACCCAACTGAGAAATCAAGAGGTACTCCTTTGTGAGGTTTCTCCCCCAAAGGCCAGAACACCTCCAGTGATCAATTAATTAAGGATTACTCTTACAAAAAAAAACATACACCTCTTTCCTGAAATAATAAATCACATTCATAATTGATCCCAAAATAAAACTCTTCAAAAACTATCCGAACAAGACTCAAGCAATTCATCCAAACGAACAATAACATTGAACAAGGTTACACTTACCTTACTTTAACTAATACATTGGGCACTCTCCAGTCCCAAAGTTTACCCAAGGAAGATGTAAGTAGTTATATATCTCCAAATGATATTACCTTCTTCCCATACAATACCAAGGAAAAATATGATTTACTTGTATGAAGAGACACAAATGGGCTCCCCACCATAAGAGACAACTTAATTTTTTTTCCCGAGACAGAATCAAGACACTAATAGGGGAAGTCCCAAACAGACTCCCTAGTACCAGGGGTATACATCCATTATAAATTTACAAAATAATATGCACGATACCCATGGTGGGTCTTCCCACCATAAGAACCAACCATATTAACCGACCGGTGTGGTCCGACACAAAAAGACCCCGAAATTAAGGAGTTGGGACGGTCACACAGTTAGTCTGCACAGTTTGAGAAACTGTGTGATAACTATGTGGATCCTTATATCTGCATGGTTATTTTTTTTGATCATGGTTAGAACTAACCATGTGAAAACCGTGTGCTCAACTTGTCTAGCCAAATTTCCAACCATTCTCTAAAGACTCAATGGAAACCAAAGGGGGAGGGAATAACATTGTGTGATGACATGGGTACAAAACCCTCCACATATTTCCACCAAATGGGAACAACAGAAGAAATATGATGAAACCATAGGTTTAAACTCTTCCTATCTATCATACTGAGGATAGGACTTTGTACAAGGGTTTAAACAACACTGGGGTTTCCCCTGACTACGTGCCAGCTTCTCTCCGGGGCCTATGGCTGGAGCTCAAAATATTGAAGCATCTTCGGCCACACAGTTTGGCTGTTGAAACCCCTATGTGGAACTTCTTCTTTCGGTTCCACAAACAACTACACCGCATACCCTGATGGGTTCATCAAGGCATAACACACTCTATAACTCACTTTACCAAAACCAGACATTTCACTGAAACAATGGATCAGAATAAGCACACACATCTCACCTTGTTTCTTTGGGTGAGAAACAACAGAAGGGTAGGACACGTATAAACAGCATCCTCTAAAGTAGAGGATTTGATGTTTTTACCAAGGGATACATACTCCCAACATAACAGAGAACCTAAGAGGATCGGTTGACCTTGAACTTTATAGTCAAAAGAGCACACAACATCACAATGTTTCACCTAACATGACCCTTGTGATTGATAGAAACAATACATGGAACATGACTATATTCCAAGTCCCTAAAAACAGACAAGTCCAAAAAGAGGACACAATATCCTATCAGGACCAAAATCTCAAAATTGGTTTTTTTAATAATAACTCTAGCTTCAAGGAAACTATGAAGAACCCAGAGGCCCTCTTAGACACCATCATGACACTCATCCACACTAATAACCAAAGAACACTTCCACCTTTGATGAATCATGAAAATTAAGAAACCAAGGCCTCTTTCAAACTTCCACAAGAACTATCCCACTACAAGAGGATCTACAAATAAACTAAATTAATGGTTGTAGACTCAATCAACAATGATTTATAAAATATTCCTTATAATGATCAACTGGAGGATTTTCGAATGGAGAAACAATACGGGTTGCACTTCAGTTGTTCACTAACCCTAAATGGGGGCGTACCTTATCCAACGGGATAACCCAAGGACCCAACCAAGATGGTCCATTGGTAAAAAAATCATAAACCAGATCCAAACACATTAAGGTAACCACCATAAAGGTGTCCCGAAACATATCTCAGAGGAGACTACTAACCGGTCCTTCTACCTAGCTTATCGACCAAACATAATCCCAAAACACAGTTCAAATAGGAGGAGTTATTGGACTAAAAAAACATCCCACAAAAACTACATCTTCAAAGACCCATAATACAAACCATCCCAAAACTATTCATCAAGACATCATGTTTTTTTTCTTTAAAACTATTTCTTTGAAAACAAGCAGTTCAGCGGTAAGAGTATCGACCAATGGTACCCCATGGGCCTCACACATGCATGTTTTTGTGCCACACCAGACACCCTCCTCATATCCGTCCCGACACTCATCCAGTCATTCCATCAACCATCCATCATCCTATATAACCCCATGCATGTGGTCACTAATGGAAATACCAAAGGTTAAAAAAAATTCTTTCCACTTTTCAAAACCAAAACGGTCAACCAACGCATCCTTTTTTTCATAACCGCTAACCACGAGATCAAAATCCCAACTCACATCTTACAAAAATTTTCAGAAAGTCACAACCATTTAGAAAATAACTCACATTCAATATAGTCACATCAATTTCAAAACATCTCATCCAATTAAAACACACTCTGATTGTTTAGAAAAATCTATTGGAAAAACTTTTCAAAACCAACTTCAATACAGTTTCTGCCTTCAAAAGAGGTGTAATCACACCATTTTCTATTTCAATATCATTCTGAATATTCAGTTCCAAAATTTCATAAATCATACCATTCCATCATTATTTGAAAATCATTTCACAAAAACATTACACTTCTTAAAACCAAGTCACTTTAAAACCAAAGTTCCAAGATTTCAAAACTAAAGAACACAAGACAATGCGAGAGGAAACTAGTTTCAGTGGGTGACTTGGACATATGGTTGGCGGCTATATTCTAATCTCCTCACTATCACAGAGAGTGTTCAAGGGAATATCCCCATCTCCACATGGCTTTCCAGACCCTGCGAGCTCATTGAGACCATTAACCCAACTCTCTTTTCATTTCCCCTAATCATCATCAAACCAAGAAAACCAAAAGATATAGACAAATCCCAACTTCCCCTGGCGACATGAACTCTAAAATGAGGTGTGGTGATCAAGCACACTACCCATAACCAGAATTCCATGTCCCAACAATCATAACTCTATACAATCCTGACTATTTCCCGAATAACATGGCTCAAATGGTGTGAACCTCCTTTGATACCATTTTGTCACGAACCGAATCTGGTCGCCTTCAAAATCGGCACCCAACCCAGTCCATGGCAAGACCCGAAGGGCGTTCCCGATCTCCACGGGCTGGAACAAGTGCCTGGGTATCATTAAATGATAATTAGGAACGATTTAACCGAGTTTATAAACTTAAAACGACAAAAGAGTCCAATAAAACAAATCTGGATTTTTCAACTAAAACCGTCTTTTACAAAATTTCAGAACTGAAATACATAAGTTAAAACTATGTTTCAAGACCATTACAATGGTACATAACCAAATAAGGACAGCCCAAGAACCTCCACAAGGAAATAGGCACCACCCTCAAGCTATCTCCACGACACTGCATCCCAATGGACAACTAAAAACCTGAATCAATGGCATAAATCATGTACCCAAACCTGTGACATAAAATAAGAAAATCTACTTTCACCCAAAGGTGTAAGTAGGGTGTGAGCGAGAGCCCATTAGGATACCACCACTAATAGATTCCATGTAATAAACATTTAATGTCGAAAAGCATGCAAGTTTTCAAAGACATGAGATGCAAGTTAAAATTTCTAAAAGATGCATCATTAAATGAAAACAGTTTTCAGGTGGGATAATTTAAAGAATAAAAACATTTAAAATAAATACCATAGCTACTAAATTTTCCCGCCTCTCATACCATATACCAACAGTAAGAACAAAGTATCCAGTGAGCACAATCAATGGGAAATAACCCCTAGGCACTAGCTAGTTGTGGGTCCCAAGTACCTCGTATCTCGGTGAGAGTAACCATCACAAATATCCATTCTCGTGCACGAGCCACTAGTAGGGAACATACCCATAACCTAGTGGTCCCCAATCATAATCATCATAGTTTAGTTAGAGTTGTAAGTGTCAATCTTGCTAAGTGAAACTGAGGCCAAACCCCACGGATTCACTAGCATACTAGTACACGTCCAGCCACCTAGATACCTGGGATTTCCCTTTGTGCTCAAACAAGTTCAGAAATCCAAGAAGTATAGTTATCACATGAAAATATCACTTACACATCACAAATTAACCAAACAGCCCCATGTACATCACGTAAGTCAAAAATTCCACTTTTCATTCAAATGCATTTTGAAATCAAACTCACTCCAAATTGCCTACAACACTTTTCACATCTCTTTAACACGTCCACAAATCCATTAAACAATTTTATAAAACCATTACACGATATTCAACTCACATAACAGCCCACACACATGTCACACAATACCCTTCTCACCTTCACAATTCATTTTATAAGTAACTCACATGAAATATCACAGACCCGTGTTTCGCACACAAAACACAATTTAGTAAAACATTTCGACAATTTATAAAAAAAATTAAAAAAATGTTTAACATCTCAAATCACCACTTTACCATTCAAAAACCCACATTAGGTGAACACACTCACCCAAACAGTACATATACACCCTTTCCCAACTTTTTTTTAACCAAATAAAACATTTGCAATTTTTATAAAACAAACCCAAGAGGTATAACCATTGTTTGCACACTAAACCCATTTCAAAACCCTTATTTAAAAGCAAAATCATACCAATACCAATCCAAAAGATAATATTTCATCCCTAAAACAATTATTAAACCACCCCCAAATGTTATAAAAATACATCAAATAATACCACAAAGATACACATGAAAAACACACGTTTTCATAAATCACCTTCAAGAAGTACAATAGGTTTTTACACCTTAAACTCATTAAAAAAACCTACTTTCAAGGCCAACATGACAATAAGGAATTAACAAACCAGAATTGGCACCCCCTTTCAAGACTAATAAAAAACTTCCATATGTTATAAACTAAACCCAAACATTACCCCAAGAGTCACACATGAAAAGTACCCAATTTCAAGCTATAATGCAACTAAAAATTAAATGTTTAACCAAATCCATCAAAACTGTTTTCACAGAAAATAAAACAGATTATAAACATGCTAAATTAATAATCCATGCAAGCTAACTCATCATAAAATGGCTACACATGGAATCACCTACCCTTTTGAGTCGAAACCCTCAAAACTTGGTGCGAAACCTTAAGCGCACCACCGTTGCACCAAAATGAATATAAATCCAGACCTAAACCACAATAATTTACCCAAAAGACACCAAATCATACCTTAGGATCGAACCCCAACTTCTGGACATGAGGAACTTCAAGAAAAAGGAAATAAAACTAAAAGAGGATGGAAGGAACCAAGAAGGAATTCCCTTACTTGAAATATCTTGAAGGAATCGGCCCCAATCCACCAAATAATGAATCACCAAGTATCCAAAACTGGTATGGAGGATTTAAGGATTTGTATTAGGTCATGTGTGGACTGAAATGGGGTAAAAAGGATGAAAAATGAAGGAGTTATGAAAGGATCAATTTACCTCTCCAAATCTGCCCGATTTTTGAAACCGTAATAAGTTCAGTACTAAATAGCGATGAAGAAGAGCTCCAAAGAGGTGAGAGAGAGATTGAGCGCGCGGCTGGGTTCAAGGGGCGCATATGAGGCTTTGAATCACCGAGAAATACTTAAAAATGAATATGTTATTAATTAATCAAATATTATTTTTAAAACTGGAATTTGGCTTTCAGGCAGGCCCAATCCCTTAAATAAAAACCAACATAAACCTTGGTTATGGATTTCAAAATGATCCAAATTTTAATGGAGGTGTTAATATATCAGTGTAGGACATTTAGGAGATGGAATGAGTCAAAAATATTAAAAAATGAAAAAGTTATAAAAGAAATAAAATTTATTTTTAAATCTGGAATTTGGTTCACGGTTTGACCTAATTCATGAAAACTCACATATTCTCCATAAAACCTTTGGAAACCCCCAAAACAAAGAATTAATGGAAATAAAATAAAAATACATTTAAAATAATCTATGTATGTGACAATTCTCCCCACCATGAAAACTTTCCACCCCGGAAAGTCACAGCAAGGCCAAAGTAACAACCAAACCCAACTGAGAAATCAAGAGGTACTCCTTTGTGAGGTTTCTCCCCCAAAGGCCAGAACACCTCCAGTGATCAATTAATTAAGGATTACTCTTACAAAAAAAAACTTACACCTATTTCCTGAAATAATAAATCACATTCATAATTGATCCCAAAATAAAACTCTTCAAAAACTATCCGAACAAGACTCAAGCAATTCACCCAAACGAACAATAACATTGAACAAGGTTACACTTACCTTACTTTAACTAATACATTGGGCACTCTCCAGTCCCAAAGTTTACCCAAGGAAGATGTAAGTAGTTAGATATCTCCAAATGATATTACCTGCTTCCCATACAATACCAAGGAAAAATATGATTTACTTGTATGAAGAGACACAAATGGGCTCCCCACCATAAGAGACAACTTAATTTTTTTTCCCGAGACAGAATCAAGACACTAATAGGGGAAGGCCCAAACAGACTCCCTAGTACCAGGGGTATACATCCATTATAAATTTACAAAATAATATGCACGATACCCATGGTGGGTCTTCCCACCATAAGAACCAACCATCTTAACCGACCGGTGTGGTCCGACACAAAAAGACCCCGAAATTAAGGAGTTGGGACGGTCACACGGTTAGTCTGCACAGTTTGAGAAACTGTGTGATAACTATGTGGATCCTTATATCTGCATGGTTATTTTTTTTGTTCATGGTTAGAACTAACCATGTGAAAACCGTGTGCTCAACTTGTCTAGCCAAATTTCCAACCATTCTTTAAAGACTCAATGGAAACCAAAGGGGGAGGGAATAACATTGTGTGATGACATGGGTACAAAACCCTCCACATATTTCCACCAAATGGGAACAACAGAAGAAATATGATGAAACCATAGGTTTAAACTCTTCCTATCTATCATACTGAGGATAGGACTTTGTACAAGGGTTTAAACAACACTGGGGTTTCCCCTGACTACGTGCCAGCTTCTCTCCGGGACCTATGGCTGGAGCTCAAAATATTGAAGCATCTTCGGCCACACAGTTTGGCTGTTGAAACCCCTATGTGGAACTTCTTCTTTCGGTTCCACAAACAACTACACCGCATACCCTGATGGGTTCATCAAGGCATAACACACTCTATAACTCACTTTACCAAAACCAGACATTTCACTGAAACAATGGATCAGAATAAGCACACACATCTCACCTTGTTTCTTTGGGTGAGAAACAACAGAAGGGTAGGACACGTATAAACAGCATCCTCTAAAGTAGAGGATTTGGTGTTTTTACCAAGGGATACATACTCCCAACATAACAGAGAACCTAAGAGGATTGTTTGACCTTGACCTTTATAGTCAAAAGAGCACACAACATCACAATGCGTCACCAAACATGACCCTTGTGATTGATAGAAACAATACATGGAACATGACTATATTCCAAGTCCCTAAAAACACACAAGTCCAAAAAGAGGACACAATATCCTATCAGGACCAAAATCTCAAAATTTGTTTTTTTAATAATAACTCTTGCTTCAAGGAAACTATGAAGAACCCAGAGGCCCTCTTAGACACCATCATGACACTCATCCACACTAATAACCAAAGAACACTTCCACCTTTGATGAATCATGAAAATTAAGAAACCAAGGCCTCTTTCAAACTTCCACAAGAACTATCCCACTACAAGAGGATCTACAAATAAACTAAATTAATGGTTGTAGACTCAATCAACAATGATCTATAAAATATTCCTTATAATGATCAACTGGAGGATTTTTGAATGGAGAAACAATACGGGTTGCACTTCAGTTGTTCACTAACCCTAAAAGGGGGCGTACCTTACCCAACAGGATAACCCAAGGACCCAACCAAGATGGTCCATTGGTAAAAAAACCATAAACCAGATCCAAACACATTAAGGTAACCACCATAAAGGTGTCCCGAAACATATCTCAGAGGAGACTACTAACCGGTCCTTCTACCTAGCTTACCGACCAAACATAATCCCAAAACACAGTTCAAATAGGAGGAGTTATTGGACTAAAAAAACATCCCACAAAAACTACATCTTCAAAGACCCATAATACAAACCATCCCAAAACTATTCATCAAGACATCATGTTTTTTTTTCATTAAAACCATTTCTTTGAAAACAAGCAGTTCAGCGGTAAGAGTATCGACCAATGGTACCCCATGGGCCTCACACATGCATGTTTTTGTGCCACACCAGACACCCTCCTCATATCCGTCTCGGCACTCATCCAGTCATTCCATCAACCATCCATCATCCTATATAACCCCATGCATGTGGTCACTAATGGAAATACCAAAGGTTAAAAAAAAATTCTTTCCACTTTTCAAAACCAAAACGGTCAACCAACGCATCCTTTTTTTTTCATAACCGCTAACCACGAGATCAAAATCCCAACTCACATCTTACAAAAATTTTCAGAAAGTCACAACCATTTAGAAAATAACTCACATTCAATATATTCACATCAATTTCAAAACATCTCATCCCATTAAAACACACTCTGATTGTTTAGAAAACTCTATTGGAAAAACTTTTCAAAACCAACTTCAATACAGTTTCTGCCTTCAAAAGAGGTGTAATCACACCATTTTCTATTTCAATATCATTCTGAATATTCAGTTCCAAAATTTCATAAATCATACCATTCCATCATCATTTGAAAATCATTTCACAAAAACATTACACTTCTTAAAACCAAGTCACTTTAAAACCAAAGTTCCAAGATTTCAAAACTAAAGAACACAAGACAATGCGAGAGGAAACTAGTTTCAGTGGGTGACTTGGACATATGGTTGGCGGCTATATTCTAATCTCCTCACTATCACAGAGAGTGTTCATGGGAATATCCCCATCTCCACATGGCTTGCCAGACCCAGCGAGCTCATTGAGACCATTAACCCAACTCTCTTTTCATTTCCCCTAATCATCATCAAACCAAGAAAACCAAAAGATATAGACAAATCCCAACTTCCCCTGGCGACATGAATTCTAAAATGAGGTGTGGTGATCAAGCACACTACCCATAACCAGAATTCCATGTCCCAACAATCATAACTCTATACTATCCTGACTATTTCCCGAATAACATGGCTCAAATGGTGTGAACCTCCTTTGATACCATTTTGTCACGAACCGAATCTGGTCGCCTTCAAAATCGGCACCCAACCCAGTCCATGGCAAGACCCGAAGGGCGTTCCCGATCTCCACGGGCTGGAACAAGTGCCTGGGTATCATTAAATGATAATTAGGAACGATTTAACCGAGTTTATAAACTTAAAACGACAAAAGAGTCTAATAAAACAAATCTGGATTTTTCAACTAAAACCGTCTTTTACAAAATTTCAGAACTGAAATACATAAGTTAAAACTATGTTTCAAGACCATTACAATGGTACATAACCAAATAAGGACAGCCCAAGAACCTCCACAAGGAAATAGGCACCACCCTCAAGCTATCTCCACGACACTGCATCCCAATGGACAACTAAAAACCTGAATCAATGGCATAAATCATGTACCCAAACCTGTGACATAAAATAAGAAAATCTACTTTCACCCAAAGGTGTAAGTAGGGTGTGAGCGAGAGCCCATTAGGATACCACCACTAATAGATTCCATGTAATAAACATTTAATGGCGAAAAGCATGCAAGTTTTCAAAGACATGAGATGCATGTTAAAATTTCTAAAAGATGCATCATTAAATGAAAACAGTTTTCAGGTGGGCTAATTTAAAGAATAAAAACATTTAAAATAAATACCATAGCTACTAAATTTTCCCGCCTCTCATACCATATACCAACAGTAAGAACAAAGTATCCAGTGAGCACAATCAATGGGAAATAACCCCTAGGCACTAGCTAGCTGTGGGTCCCAGGTACCTCGTATCTCGGTGAGAGTAACCATCACAAATATCCATTCTCGTGCACGAGCCACTAGTAGGGAACATACCCATAACCTAGTGGTCCCCAATCATCATCATCATAGTTTAGTTAGAGTTGTAAGTGTCAATCTTGCTATGTGAAACTGAGGCCAAACCCCACGGATTCACTAGCATACTAGTACACGTCCACCCACCTAGATACCCGGGTTTTCCCTTTGTGCTCAAACAAGTTCAGAAATCCAAGAAGTATAGTTCTCACATGAAAATATCACTTACACATCACAAATTAACCAAACAGCCCCATGTACATCACGTAAGTCAAAAATTCCACTTTTCATTCAAATGCATTTTGAAATCAAACTCACTCCAAATTGCCTACAACACTTTTCACATCTCTTTAACACTTCCACAAATCCATTAAACAATTTTATAAAACCATTACAAGATATTCAACTCACATAACAGCCCACACACATGTCACACAATACCCTTCTCACCTTCACAATTCATTTTATAAGTAACTCACATGAAATATCACAGACCCGTGTTTCGCACACAAAACACAATTTAGTAAAACATTTCGACAATTTATAAAAAAAATTATAAAAATGTTTAACATCTCAAATCACCACTTTACCATTCAAAAACCCACATTAGGTGAACACACTCACCCAAACAGTACATATACACCCTTTCCCAACTTTTTTTAACCAAATAAAACATTTGCAATTTTTATAAAACAAACCCAAGAGGTATAACCATTGTTTGCACACTAAACCCATTTCAAAACCCTTATTTAAAAGCAAAATCATACCAATAACAATCCAAAAGATAATATTTCATCCCTAAAACAATTATTAAACCACCCCCAAATGTTATAAAAATACATCAAATAATACCACAAAGATACACATTAAAAACAGACGTTTTCATAAATCACCTTCAAGAAGTACAATAGGTTTTTACATCTTAAACTCATTAAAAAAACCAACTTTCAAGGCCAACATGACAATAAGGAATTAACAAACCAGAATTGGCACCCCCTTTCAAGACTAATAAAAAACTTCCATATGTTATAAACTAAACCCAAACATTACCCCAAGAGTCACACATGAAAAGTACCCAATTTCAAGCTATAATGCAACTAAAAATTAATTGTTTAACCAAATCCATCAAAACTGTTTTCACAGAAAATAAAACAGATTATAAACATGCTAAATTAATAATCCATGCAAGCTAACTCATCATAAAATGGCTACACATGGAATCACCTACCCTTTTGAGTCGAAACCCTCAAAACTTGGTGCGAAACCTTAAGCGCACCACCGTTGCACCAAAATGAATATAAATCCAGAACTAAACCACAATAATTTACCCAAAAGACACCAAATCATACATTAGGATCGAACCCCAACTTCTGGACATGAGGAACTTCAAGAAAAAGGAAATAAAACTAAAAGAGGATGGAAGGAACCAAGAAGGAATTCCCTTACTTGAAATATCTTGAAGAAATCGGCCCCAATCCACCAAATAATGAATCACCAAGTATCCAAAACTGTTATGGAGGATTTAAGGATTTGTATTAGGTCATGTTTGGACTGAAATGTGGTAAAAAGGATGGAAAATGAAGGAGTTATGAAAGGATCAATTTACCTCTCCAAATCTGCCCGATTTTTGAAACCGTAATAAGTTCAGTACTAAATCGCGATGAAGAAGAGCTCCAAAGAGGTGAGAGAGAGATTGGGCGCGCGGCTGGGTTCAAGGGGCGAATATGAGGCTTTGAATCACCGAAAAATACTTAAAAATGAATATGTTATTAATTAATAAAATATTATTTTTAAAACTGGAATTGGGCTTTCGGGCAGGCCCAATCCCTTAAATAAAAACCAACATAAACCTTGGTTATGGATTTCAAAATTCTCCAAATTTTAATGGAGGTGTTAATATATCAGTGGAGGACATTTAGGAGTTGGAATGAGTGAAAAATATTAAAAAATGAAAAAGTTATAAAAGAAATAAAATTTATTTTTAAATCTGGAATTTGGTTCACGGTTTGACCTAATTCATGAAAACTCACATATTCTCCATAAAACCTTTGGAAACCCCCAAAACAAAGAATTAATGGAAATAAAATAAAAATACATTTAAAATAATCTATGTATGTGACAATTTTCCCCACCATGAAAACTTTCCACCCCGGAAAGTCACAGCAAGGCCAAAGTAACAACCAAACCCAACTGAGAAATCAAGAGGTACTCCTTTGTGAGGTTTCTCCCCCAAAGGCCAAAACACCTCCAGTGATCAATTAATTAAGGATTACTCTTACAAAAAAAAACTTACACCTCTTTCCTGAAATAATAAATCACATTCATAATTGATCCCAAAATAAAACTCTTCAAAAACTATCCGAACAAGACTCAAGCAATTCACCCAAACGAACAATAACATTGAACAAGGTTACACTTACCTTACTTTAACTAATACATTGGGCACTCTCCAGTTCCAAAGTTTACCCAAGGAAGATGTAAGTAGTTAGATATCTCCAAATGATATTACCTACTTCCCATACAATACCAAGGAAAAATATGATTTACTTGTATGAAGAGACACAAATTGGCTCTCCACCATAAGAGACAACTTAATTTTTTTTCCCGAGACAGAATCAAGACACTAATAGGGGAAGGCCCAAACAGACTCCCTAGTACCAGGGGTATACATCCATTATAAATTTACAAAATAATATGCACGATACCCATGGTGGGTCTTCCCACCAAAAGAACCATCCTTCTTAACCGACCGGTGTGGTCCGACACAAAAAGACCCCGAAATTAAGGAGTTGGGACGGTCACACGGTTAGTCTGCACAGTTTGAGAAACTGTGTGATAACTATGTGGATCCTTATATCTGCATGGTTATTTTTTTTGTTCATGGTTAGAACTAACCATGTGAAAACCGTGTGCTCAACTTGTCTAGCCAAATTTCCAACCATTCTCAAAAGACTCAATGGAAACCAAAGGGGGAGGGAATAACATTGTGTGATGACATGGGTACAAAACCCTCCACGTATTTCCACCAAATGAGAACAACAGAAGAAATATGATGAAACCATAGGTTTAAACTCTTCCTATCTATCATACTGAGGATAGGACTTTGTACAAGGGTTTAAACAACACTGGGGTTTCCCCTGACTACGTGCCAGCTTCTCTCCGGGACCTATGGCTGGAGCTCAAAATATTGAAGCATCTTCGGCCACACAGTTTGGCTGTTGAAACCCCTATGTGGAACTTCTTCTTTCGGTTCCACAAACAACTACACCGCATACCCTGATGGGTTCATCAAGGCATAACACACTCTATAACTCACTTTACCAAAACCAGACATTTCACTGAAACAATGGATCAGAATAAGCACACACATCTCACCTTGTTTCTTTGGGTGAGAAACAACAGAAGGGTAGGACACGTATAAACAGCATCCTCTAAAGTAGAGGATTTGATGTTTTTACCAAGGGATACATACTCCCAACATAACAGAGAACCTAAGAGGATTGTTTGACCTTGACCTTTATAGTCAAAAGATCACACAACATCACAATGCGTCACCGAACATGACCCTTGTGATTGATAGAAACAATACATGGAACAAGACTATATTCCAAGTCCCTAAAAACAGACAAGTCCAAAAAGAGGACACAATATCCTATCAGGACCAAAATCTCAAAATTTGTTTTTTTAATAATAACTCTTGCTTCAAGGAAACTATGAAGAACCCAGAGGCCCTCTTAGACACCATCATGACACTCATCCACACTAATAACCAAATAACACTTCCACCTTTGATGAATCATGAAAATTAAGAAACCAAGGCCTCTTTCAAACTTCCACAAGAACTATCCCACTACAAGAGGATCTACAAATAAACTAAATTAATGGTTGTAGACTCAATCAACAATGATCTATAAAATATTCCTTATAATGATCAACTGGAGGATTTTCGAATGGAGAAACAATACGGGTTGCACTTCAGTTGTTCACTAACCCTAAATGGGGGCGTACCTTATCCAACGGGATAACCAAAGGACCCAACCAAGATGGTCCATTGGTAAAAAAACCATAAACCAGATCCAAAGACATTAAGGTAACCACCATAAAGGTGTCCCGAAACATATCTCAGAGGAGACTACTAACCGGTCCTTCTACCTAGCTTACCGACCAAACATAATCCCAAAACACAGTTCAAATAGGAGGAGTTATTGGACTAAAAAAACATCCCACAAAAACTACATCTTCAAAGACCCATAATACAAACCATCCCAAAACTATTCATCATGACATCATGTTTTTTTTCTTTAAAACCATTTCTTTGAAAACAACCAGTTCAGCGGTAAGAGTATCGACCAATGGTACCCCATGGGCCTCACACATGCATGTTTTTGTGCCACACCAGACACCCTCCTCATATCCGTCCCGGAACTCATCCAGTCATTCCATTAACCATCCATCATCCTATATAACCCCATGCATGTGGTCACTAATGGAAATACCAAAGGTTAAAAAAAAATTCTTTCCACTTTTCAAAACCAAAACGGTCAACCAACGCATCCTTTTTTTTCATAACCGCTAACCACGAGATCAAAATCCCAACTCACATCTTACAAAAAATTTCAGAAAGTCACAACCATTTAGAAAATAACTCACATTCAATATATTCACATCAATTTCAAAACATCTCATCCAATTAAAACACACTCTGATTGTTTAGAAAACTCTATTGGAAAAACTTTTCAAAACCACCTTCAATACAGTTTCTGCCTTCAAAAGAGGTGTAATCACACCATTTTCTATTTCAATATCATTCTGAATATTCAGTTCCAAAATTTCATAAATCATACCATTCCATCATTATTTGAAAATCATTTCACAAAAACATTACACTTCTTAAAACCATGTCACTTTAAAACCAAAGTTCCAAGATTTCAAAACTAAAGAACACAAGACAATGCGAGAGGAAACTAGTTTCAGTGGGTGACTTGGACATATGGTTGGCGGCTATATTCTAATCTCCTCACTATCACAGAGAGTGTTCAAGGGAATATCCCCAGCTCCACATGGCTTGCCAGACCCTGCAAGCTCATTGAGACCATTAACCCAACTCTCTTTTCATTTCCCCTAATCATCATCAAACCAAGAAAACCAAAAGATATAGACAAATACCAACTTCCCCTGGCGACATGAATTCTAAAATGAGGTGTGGTGATCAAGCACACTACCCATAACCAGAATTCCATGTCCCAACAATCATAACTCTATACTATCCTGACTATTTCCCGAATAACATGGCTCAAATGGTGTGAACCTCCTTTGATACCATTTTGTCACGAACCGAATCTGGTCGCCTTCAAAATCGGCACCCAACCCAGTCCATGGCAAGACCCGAAGGGCGTTCCCGATCTCCACGGGCTGGAACAAGTGCCTGGGTATCATTAAATGATAATTAGGAATGATTTAACAGAGTTTATAAACTTAAAACGACAAAAGAGTCCAATAAAACAAATCTGGATTTTTCAACTAAAACCGTCTTTTACAAAATTTCAGAACTAAAATACATAAGTTAAAACTATGTTTCAAGACCATTACAATGGTACATAACCAAATAAGGACAGCCCAAGAACCTCCACAAGGAAATAGGCACCACCCTCAAGCTATCTCCACGACACTGCATCCCAATGGACAACTAAAAACCTGAATCAATGGCATAAATCATGTACCCAAACCTGTGACATAAAATAAGAAAATCTACTTTCACCCAAAGGTGTAAGTAGGGTGTGAGCGAGATCCCATTAGGATACCACCACTAATAGATTCCATGTGATAAACATTTAATGGCGAAAAGCATGCAAGTTTTCAAAGACATGAGATGCAAGTTAAAATTTCTAAAAGATGCATCATTAAATGAAAACAGTTTTCAGGTGGGCTAATTTAAAGAATAAAAACATTTAAAATAAATACCATAGCTACTAAATTTTCCCGCCTCTCATACCATATACCAACAGTAAGAACAAAGTATCCAGTGAGCACAATCAATGGGAAATAACCCCTAGGCACTAGCTAGCTGTGGGTCCTAGGTACCTCGTATCTCGGTGAGAGTAACCATCACAAATATCCATTCTCGTGCACGAGCCACTAGTAGGGAACATACCCATAACCTAGTGGTCCCCAATCATCATCATCATAGTTTAGTTAGAGTTGTAAGTGTCAATATTGCTAAGTGAAACTGAGGCCAAACCCCACGGATTCACTAGCATACTAGTACACGTCCACCCACCTAGATACCCGGGTTTTCCCTTTGTGCTCAAACAAGTTCAGCAATCCAAGAAGTATAGTTCTCACATGAAAATATCACTTACACATCACAAATTAACCAAACAGCCCCATGTACATCACGTAAGTCAAAAATTCCACTTTTCATTCAAATGCATTTTGAAATCAAACTCACTCCAAATTGCCTACAACACTTTTCACATATCTTTAACACTTCCACAAATCCATTAAACAATTTTATAAAACCATTAAAATATATTCAACTCACATAACAGCCCACACACATGTCACACAATACCCTTCTCACCTTCACAATTCATTTTATAAGTAACTCACATGAAATATCACAGACCCGTGTTTCGCACACAAAACAGAATTTAGTAAAACATTTCGACAATTTATAAAAAAAATTATAAAAATGTTTAACATCTCAAATCACCACTTTACCATTCAAAAACCCACATTAGGTGAACACACTCACCCAAACAGTACATATACACCCTTTCCAAACTTTTTTTAACCAAATAAAACATTTGCAATTTTTATAAAACAAACCCAAGAGGTATAACCATTGTTTGCACACTAAACCCATTTCAAAACCCTTATTTAAAAGCAAAATCATACCAATACCAATCCAAAAGAGAATATTTCAGCCCTAAAACAATTATTAAACCACCCCCAAATGTTATAAAAATACATCAAATAATACCACAAAGATACACAAGAAAAACACAAGTTTTCATAAATCACCTTCAAGAAGTACAATAGGTTTTTACACCTTAAACTCATTAAAAAAAACCTACTTTCAAGGCCAACATGACAATAAGGAATTAACAAACCAGAATTGGCACCCACTTTCAAGACTAATAAATAACTTCCATATGTTATAAACTAAACCCAAACATTACCCCAAGAGTCACACATGAAAAGTACCCAATTTCAAGCTACAATGCAACTAAAAATTAATGTTTAACCAAATCCATCAAAACTGTTTTCACAGAAAATAAAAAAGATTATAAACATGCTATATTAATAATCCATGCAATCTAACTCATCATAAAATGGCTACACATGGAATCACCTACCCTTTTGAGTCGAAACCCTCAAAATTTGGTGCGAAACCTTAAGCGCACCACCGTTGCACCAAAATGAACATAAATCCAGACCTAAACCACAATAATTTACCCAAAAGACACCAAATCATACATTAGGATCGAACCCCAACTTCTGGACATGAGGTACTTCAAGAAAAAGGAAATAAAACCAAAAGAGGATTGAAGGAACCAAGAAGGAATTCCCTTATTTGAAATATCTTGAAGGAATCAGCCCCAATCCACCAAATAATGAATCACCAAGTATCCAAAACTGGTATGGAGGTTTGAAGGATTCGTATTAGGTCATGTGTGGACTGAAATGGGGTAAAAAGGATGAAAAATGAAGGAGTTATGAAAGGATCAATTTACCTCTTCAAATCTGCCCGATTTTTGAAACCCTAATAAGTTCAGTACTAAATCGCGATGAAGAAGAGCTCCAAAGAGGTGATATAGAGTTTGGGCGCGCGGCTGGGTTCAAGGGGTGCATAT
This sequence comes from Viscum album, assembly GCA_963277665.1. Taxonomy (NCBI): domain Eukaryota; kingdom Viridiplantae; phylum Streptophyta; class Magnoliopsida; order Santalales; family Viscaceae; genus Viscum; species Viscum album. Next base: position 1,456,731,793 of record OY728120.1, read on the forward strand.
GAGGCTTTGAATCACCGAAAACTACTTAAAAATGAATATGTTATTAATTAATCAAATATTATTTTTAAAACTGGAATTGGGCTTTTGGGGAGGCCCAATCCCTTAAATAAAAACCAACATAAACCTTGGTTATGGATTTCAAAAGGCTCCAAATTTTAATGGAGGTGTTAATATATCAGTGGAGGACATTTAGGAGTTGTAATTAGTGAAAAATATTAAAAAATGAAAATGTTATAAAAGAAATAAAATTTATTTTTAAATCTGGAATTTGGTTCACGATTTGACCTAATTCATGAAAACTCACATATTCTCCATAAAACCTTTGGAAACCCCCAAAACAAAGAATTAATGGAAATTAAAATAAAAATACATTTAAAATAATCTATGTATGTGACAGAGTCCATCACCAAGGTTATATAATTCTAGAAAATGGGAGTCATTACCCTTTCTGTAAGAACTTGATCAGGAGATAGGATTTATCATCCTCAAAAAACTCTAAGGAATATATAAATGGATTAAAAAATACATCCCATGTGAATGTTTAATATAAAACTATTACACATTCAATAAAAAACCAAATTAATTACCAAAATTAAGGCTAAACAGCAAGACAACAATTTTCTCAATGTTTTATCTAGTTGGGTGTAACACAGTCCACATAGTCCACCTAGAAACCTAAAAGTATTTTTACATATGTTGTGTGAGCATACAGGTATACTCGTTAGGAATACCAATGTTTCCCTTGCATAGGTGATTGAATCATACTAATGATCCTGATAGAAAATAGTAGAACCAACAGCATCAAACAAGTTATACCTACCATCCACACCTCACCAAGTCATGCTCACCATGCACCAAAATTCATGTAATGTAATATAGTAAACACATCAATGATAGGGTTCCATGCCCCACTATCCCTCTTATTATCTAATTTCACACCCTAATAGAAAATGTCTTAGCACCCCCAACACTTCCGAACACACCACATCATAACCAACCGACACACACCTAGGCCTCACTAACACACCTCATCCCATCATAGGGTCCATGAGCCAAATCACATCTTACTCACAGACACTTGCACCCCATTCCACATTACATCCCGCATAAAGAAATAGGGCCCACATACCACTCTACATACCAAAAAAACCATTGAAAACACAACACATATAATCCAGAACACACTTGGGAAAAAATTTGTCTCACCACAATGAAAAATGGGATAAAAGCTTTCCTACCACACACCTGGCCCCCGAAAACTACAAACTTCCTCAATAATCATGGGTTACCACTGCCTGGGTGAAGGAGCAGGGAAGGGCAGGTGGCAAGCCATCCATCCCCCATCTTGGATTCATGGGAATGAAACACTCCTGCATGATGATGGGGGTTTTTGAAACATAGTTCTCAACTAGGTTGGAGTGAGTATAGAAGAAAAAAGAATATATATATATATATATATATATAATATGAAACACTCCAAACCAACATATGACTTCTCAAATAATCAACCAGTTCCCAAAATAGTCCACTTCGCTACCATTTCTAATACAACCAGCACATGAAAAGCGGCAGCCTCTTTATAATTTACTGCCAATTCAGTTAAAACGTTAATATAATTTATTCACAACTCATTTATTCATTCCATTGACCTTAACAAACCGTACCCATTTTCAAACATTAATATCCATTTATTTGTTCATATACTGCAATATTATCTCTAAAACTACTAAGCGCAACAAAAAACAAGCAACACACCAACAAATCACCTCATAGACTGATTGAAAACCTAATGCACAAAACATCTCATATAATACAAAATCAATCAATCTCACAATATGAGATTCAAGTAGACCACCTGAACCACCCAACATCACACAACCACACTTAAAACCCTTCTATGGACCATGTTTAAAAAATCCCATGCACATTAGACTACATAATGAACCATGGAGTGGAATATTAATTTTTAACATGGTATTCCTCACTCAATTTACTCATTTTAATTTAGGGGTTATCACAGAAATAGATTGATCCTGGGGAATCCATTTATTATCTAAACTAATGTGAATTGAAAATTTCAATATACACATGTTCAATAGAAGTAAAAAAAAGAAACATGTTCTATGTGAAACCATTTACTATCAACGACCATGATTTTTATTGGGTAGCTATCCCATATAGATCATAATATCATCAAATGAAACAGCAACATAATAAAACATACATTACGTTCTCAAACCATGATTATTATTTTAAAACTGATTAAACTATCATTGTTAATCTACAATCATATATTTTGACAATAAATACATCCATATATCCATCCTGTAGGATTCAAAAAAAGGAATGATTATGGAAAACCTACTTGTATTAAAAATTGATAAGCACTACCTAATTAAACCAATAGAAGGGTGGATATATAGTAGGAAACTCCATGGAAAAAAACCCAATATTCTAGCATAATGGAACTACTCTAATCAAGAGAATGGTTTTTGGTGACTTAAACCTACATAGAAAAATAAAAAAAATAGTGATAAAGGTTCATGATTTTGCGGAAGATCATAAATTGTGCTATTGTTTAGATACATCATTAATTTCCCATTAAAGTCAGATCTACTCAAGATTATGAACATTGGATAATTAAAAGCCCATATAATCTTGAGAATTTTATGATTTTCCTCATATCCCTTGAAGAAAATATGAAACCACATAAATATTCTATTAAATTCATTTTTCGTCAAAGAATGTTATGAAGAGGGAAATGATGGAGAACAGGATAATCTAGAAAAATGATAAACTATTGGAATGACTATCCATTAGATTTTTCACTGTTGTGATTCACCTATGCGATTCACTAGTGTGAGTACTATTTGTGAGTCACTGGTGAATCTCACCATCATGAGTCACCATCACGAGTCACTATTGGGTGTAATGACTATTGTAATGCCGAAATATTTTCATTTGTTACCAATTGTTGCAATAATTCCCCTTAACTACATATAAATCTATAAAATCCATATTTCCAAAAAGTAGTGGATTGGATAGGTTTGATACATTACACATATATTTATATAAAATATAGGTTGATCGAAACATCAATACATTAATTATAATCCATATGAGTAAATAGTTTTGAAATATAAATGATTTCACAAATCCATTTAAAACATTGAATTATGAATTAGTTTCAAAAACATTTTTTAGGTAAAATATTATAATTTAGATAACATTAATACAAATGGTTTTGAATAAAATAAATTTGAAAAGGACATACAATTAGTCGAAAAAATGTAGTGTGTAAGATAAAAAATTATATTTTTTAACAGGTAGAAACCCAATTTTTTCTTTTCTAATAAATAAATTCTAAAACTCCTATTTTAGAATGGTATAAGATAAAATATACAATATAATATGTTAATTTGAATTAATTTATTGTTTAAGATTAAAAAATTTAGTTTCTACACGTAAATTGAGAATATTAACAGGATGTAATAACATGAATTTGAATTAAAAACCCCTTAATGATAATAATATTTATTCATTCCAAAATTTATTTTAGCGAAACAATATAGTGACCAAGAAAAAAAAAATTCTGTGAAACATGATTTCCCTAGAATGGATTTTATAAATTCCTTAAAAAAAATTGTTATCTTATTTTATAAAATTTTGAAGGATTATAATCAATACAGAGTTTTTATGACACATGGAATATATATAGGACGTGAAACTCTGATATAACCAATTTATCTTTTTAAAAAACCCACACTGGCGGTATGATAATAAAATGAACAATAATTATCTTAGAATATTAAATTTTACTGGTAAATGATTACAACATGGATGTATTTATACCATTGTGATGGAAAATTTTGTATAACATAAACATGTCTTAAGGGATTCAAAAATGATCCATTGAATCTCTTACCCTATTTTGGGATTTTTCGAATACCCTGTAGAACCCTATTTAATTAACATAACTGTGGAATTATTATATTTCGTAATAAATAATAAATATTATACTTTTATATTCATTAAAAAATTATTTTTTTATGAGTAATTTTACTAGTCATAGAGTATTATTCTTATCAGATGAAAATATCGTTAAATATTTTATTCTTGTTGTATAATTATGGTTTTTTAAAATATAACTTTATTACATTTTAATTACTGATATAACATTTAATATTCTTAATTATAAAAATTATATTGTTCTAAAAATTTATTATTTCACTATATTGGGTTTTTGGATATGTTATGTGAAAACTGAATAGATAACAACATATTTTGTTAATGGTGGCCATCAAATAAAATAAATTTATATTAAATTATTTAACACTTATAACTACAAAAAATTATAATAATTTTTATCTTAAACTGTAATATTATCAATATTTAGTTTCCCATAGAAATCCATCATAATATTTCTAATCATCGGTATGAGGTTAAACATTCAAAAATATCGAAACACATTATCTCAATAGATGAGGAAGGTCAATAAGATGAATCATTTTACATAATTACATCGTATATAACAATGATTATATTGTTTAGAATTATTTATCATGGTGAATAATGTTTTAATATATAATGAATTGAAAAAAAGATGAATATGAAAAAAAAAAATTCATGGTTGTGGTAGTCCAAAGACATGCTTAATTTGCATTTCATTTTTTATTGATAGATGAAAATAAAAAAAATAGAGTTTTCCTATTAAAATAATAATTCTATATATTTTAATTATATTTAATTTATAATAATGTTATAGTGATATGATATTTTGAAGAGAATAATTATGAATAAAAATATAAGAATGAAATAAGTCACACATTGGAAGATTGATCATTATTTGGAAGTCCCCTTGAAATTAAATTCATTATAACAACAATCAATGAACATAAGATTATGATTTTGGCATATGGTTCTACATGGAGAGAAAATGAAAATTTTTTAGGATGATTTTAATGGTGATTTATATCATTGATTGATGGAGGTGGTATGTTTTTATAAGTGATACTATGAGAAATTTTAGAAAAAATTTATATTTTTCTAAAATTTCAATACATATATGAAGGTTCATTTCCTAAAAGTAATCAAAATTGTAGATTAAATATTTCCTTATTGTGTAATGTCTAATAAATTCAATTCAAGGAATGTATGGAAATAATTTTTTGAATTTTACACTATGTTATAATCATATTATATGTTTTACTTTTACAACGATTATTAAATTTCAATCATAGTAATTAATTTTACTGAATTAATTAAAATATAACATATTAAATAATTTGAATCACTTTATTTAATATTTGGAAAAAAAGTATGTAATTAAATTTCAAAATGTATGAAATTATAAATTTATAATAATAATGCATATATTGTAATAAAATCTCAAAAATTACAATATAATGATTTTAAATTTATTTATGTGAAAAAAAATTCATGGATATTGATTTTGATGAGACAAATTATTTCTTTATAAATTTATTTATGATTATGTGTATTTAATTGAAATTAAAAATGGAATATCAGTTTGATAATACATTATTTAACAAAAATATTATGTATCATTTTACATTTGGTCATAAAATATTTTTCATGGGTAATATATATATATATATATATACATATTATATTTCAAATTGAATAATGTTATGATTTTATTTTATATTTTATTTCCTTAATATTTTTATACTTTATTAGATATCCTTATATTGGGATATAAATATGGAAATTACTATTTTAAAAAATCATTCATTTTTTGAATGCTAACCTATTTATAAAATTCTAAAAAACACATTTTATGCTAATATAACCATGATAGATTCAAAAGTGCTCTTTATTTTTCAAATAAATAAATGAATTTTTTACCTTTAATTTTTACTAATAAAAATGTAATTATAACTGATTTAATAGAAAAAACACATTTATCATATTAAAACTATTTTTTATGAAAATTATTAAATAATTTAGTTTTAAAATAAAATATAATTAGTCCCTGAAACTGAATGTAGTTTCCGAAAATAAAATTCTAATTTATAAAAAAATTATTTTTTTATACTTATGAGTATTTATTCTAAATGTATTTTTAAATTTGTATATATTTATGATATAACTATACATATTGGTATTTTATTACATTTCAATATAATAAAAATTTATTACTATATAACTGCTTATGATATCTTTGTAAGACCTAAGAATCAGATATGTTATTGTCACAGTTTTCAGTGGTAGTTTAGATAGAATGTATATAATGGAACTCTCCCTATGTTTGATATTTTTACTTCAATATATAGAAACTAATTCAAATATATCATTTTAATGATAATAACCATTATTCAAATTATACGATGTTTTTTTCATTAATCTGTTTTTCAGGTGAATCACAGTATTAAGAATTTGTATATATAAGAATAATATATTGAAAACAAGCGGTGGTATAATTATCCCTTCATACATAAACTTTGATGTTACACTTTTAATTATTACTTAGTGACAATTCAAATCTAAGTGTATTTTTATGATCAATACAGATTAAATTTTCTAATGATATACCAGTCACATCTATTTAACTATAATAGCCATAAAAATAATTTTGGGTTTCTTCTTAATAATTTGAGATATATTCCGCTCATTTTTTTGTGTCATGAAGTATTTTATTTTACATGAGGTCCATTTTTTAGATATACACTCAATAAATATCATATATTTGTTTAAGGAAATTAATTAGATACACCGTTTTTATAATAGTTACACAACAAAAAACAATATCTTATCTCCCATGGTTCCCCAACATTACAATGTATAATGAATGTTTACATCAATTGATGATGTTGATGAATAATTTTTTTCATCCATTTAAGGATCATTGATAACCATTTTTTATCCCTCTTGACCAATTTTTTAGTACATGTACCCAATCCATCAACATTATCCCTCTTTGTCGAATTTATTGCCTACGATTCCATCATCTATAAATAAAAACACATATATTTTCCCACATGGTTAAACATATATATCCATGGAAAACTATACAACCCTCCCAATTAATGTTTCTTGGTGTATAAATGACCCCCTGAGTCTACTATGAATGGAATTTCATTTCTCCAAACCGAGATGTCATGGAAGAAAAATGCTTCCCAAACAGGCTGTTTGGGCTTACATAGTCTAGAGTCTCAAAAGTAATTCCAAAACTGATTTATTTCTTTATGTCAATATGTAACGATATTATTTTAATTAAATCAATAGCATGTGTCTGTATTATAATCAGGGGGTATCATACACTATGGAAATGGGGACATCCACATACTTGTATAAATTTATTCCAACACATAGCCATGGGGAATTAATGGATGATGATGAAGATAAGTTCTTATTCTCAATTATTTTTTCAAATTTGTTAATATTTATCCATGAAGTATAAAATTTACTACCTCTTCCACAATCCATTATTAATATTGAATATTTGTGGATAATCTTACTAAAATAAATGAGTATATTTTTTATATGAAATTCATAATCTAGTCCACATAAATACATTTAATGGTCAGGTACTAAAAATTATATTCTCATATACATAAATATCAACAATCAAACATCACTCCACACTATATTTTATTTGACAAAAAATATCATGATGGTTCCAAAAAATATATTCCAAATATTTATTTTATAGAATAATTATCCCATATTTCAAATTATTAATTGGAAGATTTAGTTATCACGATACACCACATAGGATGTCATTTAATAGGATTCATATTATTCCCACATATATGGTTGTTGTTTACTACTATCATTCTTATACAACTTGTAATAAGGATACTGACAACGAAAATGTCATATATTTCCACACATAAGGAATTACATCCAAAATTGTGTCATTGGACTCATGTTTACCATTCCCAACATGCTATCCTTACTTGTAATTTTGATAAGATATATTTATTATCAATGTATTGTGTTCCATATATAAATCATATTCTAGTCCCAAAAATGACATTCCCCTGATTCATATTCAATTATTTTTTACAAATATGTAATTGAGCCTTTCACATTTGTTATCTTCATTACACAGTCTTTCAGGTAGTTCATTTTTTCTTATTTATAGAGTTTGTAATAGATATAATATTTTCACATTTTAATCATATTTTATTATAATATTTGGGTTTCTCCTTCCTTGTATAATTATGATGTGTTCTTCAATGTGTTAGTCATTATATTTCCCCTTACACAAAGGGATACTACTAGTATTAGGCATAAATTAAAATAAAAGTGATGGAATGATAATTAGAACATTGAAAATATAAAATATATATCATAAAAAATGGATTCATTCTTAAAATATCTCATTCTATTAAATTATCTCTCACTATAGAGATCCATTAGTTAAACCAGAATAAATATTATTCTTAATTAGGATACATTAAGATGAGTTATATGAAATTTTTCATTAGTATCCCTCGATTTAACTAGAAAATAAACTCATTATTGTATTTCATAAAGATATTTTGATCAACTAACTCAAATTCCCCTATATGGCCAAACTAGTTGGCCATTTATGTATCTTTAACATGCACCATGTGATGATTGATCCATTAATCAATATTTAATTTTCAACATTATAACACATTTTTACATCTATTCTACATCTTTTATCCAAATTTACATAATTTATTGGGATTTATTTTCTATGAATGTCATCTACATGGTCTATTTAAATTATTTCAGGATTAAATCCTATAAATAGACTCATCCCTATAGTTTTCACTATGTATAAATAAAACTAAGTCAAAATCTAAGTATATTAGTATCAAAAAAATAACTAAACTATTATATAATTAAAACTAAATTTATAGAATATAATATTTACTTACAATATAAAAATATGATGTTACTTAAATAACAAATCTCATAATTGTTACACAATACAGGGAATGAAATGTATAGTTTCTTTGAGTCTTTCTATATAAATAAATGAATTTACTACACTTTTAGGCATCTATAGTTAATTTATCAACAATATTACATTTATTCCCAACCCATATGATATAAATGTATTCATAATTTTGGTAAAATAAGAAAAATAATGTAGACTGATCAATCACAGAATAAGGGAAGTAAATATCATTATATTAATTAAAACATATGACTCATGACTTCAACCAATGGGGTAGTCTTGTATGGCTGTAAGAGGAGTGACACTACTAACACCTTACACAAATTGGATATGGGATACTAACTATACCAAAGTAAGAATATCACTGACATTAGAGGGATTAGACTATTGTACCAACACACGTGAAGACATCACCAATCACAAATATAATAAATAAGGATTATATTTCAAATATCACTATTTGTGTGTACAAATAAGCACCATTTTTGATTTTGAAAGAATAATGTGTAAGAAAATGTTCCATATAAAATCCAAAAAAAAATTAAATGTCATGAACCCCTCCCACCAAAGATGCCCCTCCTAATATGGCAATGGTTAAAGGGAGATAATGACCCCCCGAGTCCCGCCTCCCGTATGCCACGGGGTGGCGACTAGAACCAAGGGTATGAGTTTTCACAAATGTTGGAGGCATTACCCTTTTTATTATTTAGGATCGGGAAATAGGAAAAGTAAACCACCAAAACAGAACAGAAAAAGTGTATATAAATAAACCCAAACTAATCCCACATGCATGTTTATACAATTTTATAACAAGGTACAAGTACAAGAAAGCTCAAAGTACAATACCAAAAGAAAACAAGAATACCAAAACTGCAACAACTCCATCTATCCGACTAGTAGGGCCCCGCACGGCCCTGGTAGTCCTCCTGGAATCCTGAATGTAAATGTAGGGTGAGCATTCAAGTATACTCAGTCGGGAAACCTAAAGCACTCATGCACAAGGGGGTAGACATCCTAATGTCCCGTGAGAACAACAGAAGAAACCTATCAAGGAATTCTATCCACCCAACCTCACCAGCCGCACTCACCAAAAACACAATCACAACAGGTAGTAGTATATAAGAAACAATATTATTGGGTACCCCACACAATTTCCCTTTAGTTAGCTGCTCTTCCTAATGGAGAACATCCTGACGCTGCCACACTCTCCCCGCCCACACACACATGTGCCTCAAAACCGCAGATCCTGCCCGCACACACCTGGGCCTCACAACCACGTATCCCTCCAGCACACACCTAGGCCTCACAACCACGTATCTCACCCACACACACCTCGGCCTCATCCCAAATATTCTTGGGAAAAAGTAGAACCTACCCGAAGAGTCTTGGGCTAAAACCACCAAAAATCGAAACCTACCCGAAGAGTCTTAGGTGTAAGGTTGCCTCAAACCATCACAGCCTAGGGGAGAAGGAGCAGTATGGAGCTAGTAACTATGGGAAAACACCCTCTCCCAGGAGATGGGAGTGTTCGGAACTAAGTGCTCTATATGGGTGGGGTGCGATAAACCACAAAAGATACAGATATATATATATGTATAACAAACACACATCTCAACCTATGGCTTCTAAACAGAGAGACTAAGCACATGCCTCTGCACTGCTACTACGAAGCATGAATACAACAAACAACCCCAACCCCATTTAGTTTTTCATGTTTCAACATAAATAGCTTTATTATTTCCTCAACTACTGGGAAACTATCCACAACCAAACACATCGATCGTTCGTAAAACATATCCCTGCCATCCACAAAACAAGTTAGGAAAAACACAAGCAACACAACCAATTCATTCTTATTATCCAAACAACCCCATTGATTATTATTCTTGTTCCATTACCATGACCCACCATTCATTAACTCTTCCAATTTTTATTTATTAGTCACAACCCATAGTCTGTTCACATTCAAACCCATCCATGCAGCCCCACCGCCAACTTCCATAACCACAACTGTACCGTACATCATTATCCCTTTAATACCATTCATCGCAGCCCTGCTGCCCACCCTATCCACGAAAACCCACATAACAATGTTCATGACACATCATCGCCCCTTTAACATCGTTTACCATAGCCTTGCTACCTATTCTATTTAGAACAAACCAGGATCCACCCTTCCCTTTCACACACCAGTATCCAAGCCAAAAAACCACATTTTCATTATTCCATTATGTTTAACCGGGGTGATCACACAAGGGTTCCAGATTTTAAACATCCAACATTAAGTGATTAACCAATTTCCACATTCCACAAAGTTTCCATCCACAAAAACGGTCTAGAAATGTAGGGAAACATTTAATTGCACAAGAAAAGGCCCGCAACGACCGTGATTTTTAGTAGGCATGATCTTATTCAATTCAAAATATAATATCACAGGATATAAATAATGTAACTGCATTCAAAAACTTCCCATCCCCATTATATAAGCCCGTTATTATCTTTATTAAGAGGTTTCAAAGTGTTTCACGTAAACAAGAGGACACCCACCCCGCATGATGCACAAATTTAGAGAGGTGAGGGTAAGATCCCTACCTCAACAGGTTCTGATCACAATGCTCCCCTGGATCAACCTTAGAAGACGTTCGTCGTTGTCCGTAACTTCTGTAGAGTCCTGGGATAACCTCCTCAAGTGGATGTTGGAAAGGAAAGGCAGAAGGAAAGACAACATATCCAAGCTCAGATGTTTTTGCGCGTCATTACAATCCCGTGGTCACTGACATATCGTAAATCAGAGCTCAGACGAAGATGTTATAGAAGAAAGATCCTTCGAGTCTCTTGGGATAACTCGCTCAGAGGAAAGGGGAGGAGAGGGGTGAGTTGAAAAGGAGGAAGGGACCCCTCCTTTTATAGTCAAGAAAAGAATAATTACATGGAGTGTACATTATGGTACACGGCGTGTACATTATGGTACATGGCGTGTACATTATGGTACACGGCGTGTACTCGGTTATTTCACACGGTCTCCACGAAGCTTCCAACACGTCTCAGTGGCCGTTGACTGGTCAAAACATGGCTTGAGGGTAACACATACGCGGGGAAGGACTACACGGCGTGTAGTTTGGACACACGACATGTCCCCATTCATTGCACACGGCAAGGACATGGCTCCAACACGGCACACGACCTTTGACTGGTAACACATACAAGGGGATGGACTACACGACATGTAGTACTGGAGACATGGCGTGTAGTACTAGACACACGGCGTGTACCCATTCATTGTACACGACAAGGACACGTCTCTAACACAGGGTATACCCAGCGAGGGGGTACACGGCATGTACTCAAACTACACGACGTGTAGTTTCAAAATTCTGTAAAGTGTGGGAAAACTCCATTTTACCCTCCAGAACACTTCATGGCCATCTTTTTCAGAATGGAATGGGCCGGAGAGGTCCGGGCCATTGCATCAGATACCTCTTAAAACATTCTCATCCTCGAGAATTCAAAAACCAACCCAGAGGAACCCAACAAGATACCTCTTAGGGTTCTCATTATTATAAAAACCCAACCAAAAACACTAATCATATGCATTATGAATTCATTCTCCTATGTCGAGATATTATCCGCTTTATGCGGGACTGACTCGCATGCACTGGTTTAATCGCATCCTCATTAATGCGTCTCGATTAAGAATTGGGTCTTCCCACTTTCATACATTAGGATTTTTCAACTCGCACTACCCCCAACAGCACAAAACCAACACACTGCCCAAACATGTGGTTTGGGAAATTCCTTCTCCTATGTCGAGATATTATCCGCTTTAGACAGCACTGACTTGCCCGCACGGGTTCAATCACATCTGCATTAATGTGTCCCGATTAAGGATCAGGTTTTTTCATTTTTCCCACTCATCTCAACATGCTACGCACTTCTAGAGAACAAGGAAACAAAAGGTCTCACAACTGACTAGCCAAGTTGTCCATATATCTAAGGTACATAGTAGAACATCAACACAAATCTCGGAAGAACAAGGTAAAACACAAGTCAAAACAACTACGAGTACTGAGCGTGCATATGGGTCTCCCACTCCCAAGTGATCTCCTCAAGGCCACCATGCCTCCACAACACACGAACCAACGGAATGGTTCGTCCACGGATAACCTTCTATTTACGATCCTTGATTCTGACTGGTCGTTCCTCGAAGGTTGCGTCGTCTCCCATATGTAGCTCTCCCCAGTCGATAACATGAGAGTCTTCATGTAAGTATCGACGTAGTTGGGAGATGTGGAAGACGTCATGAACCTTCTCCATCTGAGGTGGCAGGGCCAGGTGATATGCCACCTCGCCGACTCACCTCAGCACCTAAAAAGGTCTGATGAACCTAGGTGAGAGCTTTCTCCCTTTCCGAAACCTCTACTGCCCCCGTCGAGGTGAAACCTTCAAGAACACATGATCTCACACCTCGAACTCCACGGGACTCCTCCGATGATCAGCATAAGACTTCTTACGGTCCTGAGCCACTTTCATCCTCTCACGTACAAGATGGACTTTCTTTGTGGTGTACTACACTACCTCTGGCCTAAGAGTACCTGTCTCACCAACCTCTGACTAGAAAATGGGTGAAAGAAACAGTCTTCCATACAAAGCCTCAAACGGTGCCATACCAATAGTAGAGTGGAAGCTGTTGTTGTAGGCGAACTCTACTAAAGCCAATTGTCGTACCCATGATCCTTAGAAATTTAGAACGCATGCTCGCAACATGTCCTCCTGCATCTGGATAGTCCGCTCTATCTACCCATCGGTCTGGGGGTGGAAAACAGTGCTAAGGCGTAGCTGGGTGCCAAAAGCATGATGTAACCCCCTCCAGACTCATGAGGTAAACCGAGTATCCCGATCTGAGATGATGGTCTTTGGAACTCCATGAAAATGCACCACCGTTTCTACGTACCTTTGTGCTAAGGTACTCACCGGTCCCGACTCCTTAATTGCTATGAAGTGGGTTGATTTCGTCAGCCGATCCACCAATACCCAGATAGCATCATAACCACCCTGAGCTCTGGGTATCCCTATAAAGAAGTCCATTGAGATGTCATCCCACTTCCACTCGGGGACATATAAAGGATGCAATAAACCACTGGGAACACGGTGTTCAGCCTTCACTTGCTGACACACTAGGAATTTAGCCTCAAACTCTTCCACTTACTGTTTCACCCCGAGCCACCAAAACTGTTCCCTCATGACTTGGTACATTTTTGAAACTCTTGGATGTGCCGCCAAGGCTGAGCTATGGAACTCATAGAGAACTCCCTCAGACATTTTCTATGGTACAAACAACCTTCCATGGAAATGCATTCGATGTCAGCTGTCCTCTGACTATTCTTCTGGAGCATTCCCCTGATCGACACGATCCTGCATCACTTCTGCCTCGAAGTCCCCCCACTGAGACTCTTCCACCTGCTGTGACAAGGAGGACTGCACCGTCATCTAAAACAAACAGACTCTAACACCTTCTACCCTGGCATCCAAGTTCACGGCAGCCAACTCTCCCATCTCCTTCCAAGCATCAGTGGATTTTCGAACCACTTCCTTATGTGACTTCATGCTCAGGGCATCATCCACAACGTTGCCCTTAACTTCAGTGTAAGAGATCACAATGTCATAGTCTTGGATAAACTCAACCCATCTCCACTGCCTCAAGTTCAGGTGACACTGGGAGAAGATATAACGTAGGCTCTTGTGATCTGAGAACACCACAATGTGCTCCTCAAAGAGGTAATGTCTCCCCAACATCAGTGCGAACACTACTGCTGCATGATCTAGGTCATGCGTGTCATAGTTACGCTTGTGAGGGCGTAAATTCCTAGACCCATATTAGATCACTCCCTTCTTTTGCATCAGCACGAACCCCAGACCAAGGACAGAAGCATCACAAAACAACTCATACAACAACCCTTCCTCTAGAAACCTGAGTACGGGAGCACTGACCAACTTCTCCTTCAGGTAGTCTAAAACCTTATGGCGTTTCTCGCTCCATAGGAAGACCTGGTTTTTCCTAGTCAAAGCTTTCAATAGAGCAACAACTTGAGAGAATTCTGAAACGAACCTCCGATAGTAACCTTCTAACCCCAGGAAACTATGAACTCCTTCCACGCTCTTGGGTGCTGCCCAAGAAACAACTACATACACCTTCGACGGGTCCACTGACACTCCATGCAGAGACACCACGTCCCCACGAAAGTGTACTTCTTGCGTCAAGAACGTACACTTCGACAATTTCCCGTAAAGCTAGTGGTGTCGAAGGACTTCCAAGACTGCCGTGAGATTATCAACGTGCTCCTCCTCTGATCTTGAGTAGATCAGGATGTCATTGATAAACACAACGACGAACCGGTATAGAATCTCTCGGAAGACAAAGTTCATAAGTCCCATGAACACAACCGGTGCATTCGTAACTCCAAATGGAATTACTACAAACTCGAAGTGCCCATGCCTGCACCTGAAAGCCATCTTCGAGATGTCACGGTCCTTTACCCTCAACTGATGATATCCAGATCATAGATTAATCTTGGAAAACCAACCTTCTCCCCTTAGTTGGTCGAAGAGATCATCTATCCTTGGAAGGGGGTAGCGGTTCTTGAACATTACCTGGTTCAACCTTCAGTAGTCTATGCATAGCCTGAGACCACCATCTACCTTCTTCACGAACAAAATTGGAGCACCCCATGGCGATACGCTGGGTCGAATAAAACCCTTCTCCATTAGATGATCAATCTGAATCAGTAACTCCCGCAACTCCGAAGGTGCCATCCGATTAGGGGCCATCGGAATCGGACAAGTAGCAGGCTGTAAGTCTATCCCGAACTCAACGTCACATCAGGGGGTAGAGTCACAACCTCCTCAGGAAAAACATCGAGGAACACCCCAACAACCTTCGGGACATCCATCATCTCTGTATCAGCTGGAACCACTGATAACCCACCTAATAAAGAAAGGAGTGGATCCAGAGGCCAGCTTCCCACCTGATAGCTCCTATCGCCAACAAAAGCTACATGTTGCTTGTCCATGTCAGAGAACACGACTCTTCTCTAGAAGCAGTCGATAATGGAACTAGCAAAAAACAACTAGTTGATTCCTAGGATGACATCGTATGGCTGCATCCGTAACAGAAGAATTTCCCCACTAGATCGATGTGGTCCCAACGTCATTCCACATCCCCAGAAAACACAAGATATGCTGGTCTGGCCTCCAACTAGTGTACTCAGCACCAGTGGTATAGAAAGTCTCTCTACGTCTAGTCCCAAAGCACGGGCTAGACCATGTGCAACAAAGGAGTGAGAAGCACCTAAATCGAACAAAGCAGAAACAAGAGTAATGAACAAACAAATCGTACCTCGCACCACCTCTGGTCATGTTGGAGCTGTCAGCTCTGCTGTGTGCAACTGTCCATGCCCAGCTCCTCTGCCTCTTTGATTTCATCCACCTCCCCGATCACGCCCTATTGGAGGTCCCTGAGGAGCACCATGAGGTTGGCCTCCTCCCGCAAAGTCTTCCCTCGGAGGAGCATGGTCCTACTACTACTGGAAGGGCCTCGTCGGCAACTGGTGCTGTTGAGGTGGGCGTTGAACCTGCCCACCTCCACCATACTGAGCTCGGGTTGGGCACCGACTCTGAATGTGCCTGAAACCTCCACAAAAAACACTTCAGTCCTAGGATTGTGAAAATAGGGACGAGGACCTGAAGATCTGAACTGGAACTGCTGGGGCCTGCTCCCCACTGACCTGAACCTGGAAGGTCCAGTCGTAGGATACCTGCTGCTGACTACCTTCCCCTTCGATGAGCCCGGCTGGATCCCCTCTCGTGGTGCACCTCCCAGCGAGTGCATCCTCTCTAAAACCACCGCCATCTTCTGTACTATCATGTATGTCGGAAGGGTGAAGGGGATGACATCATACTGGAGCGAAGGACGAAGCGCCTCCTCCAAACGTCTCGCCCGAGACTCCTCATCCGGAAAAAGATTTGGAGAAAAGCACAGGAGATCCTTGAACTTGATCCCCAGTGCTCGTACTGACATACTCCCCTACTGAATGGAGAGTAACTCATGCTGCTTCTCCACATTTAACATGGAAGAAAGTAATTCATCTCGGAATTCCTTCTCAAAGTCATCCCATAGATCCTCTGCCTCTATCCTCTCTCCGAGGTAGAGCGTCCACCACTATCGTGTTGCACCTCTCAGCTGACTGACCTCTAGGTGAACCCAGTACTCCCTCAGAGCATGAATCAAGGTAAAAGCGATCCCTAGCTCATCAAGCCAACACTCTGTCTCCGTATCTGAAGTACTACCCTAGTACTTCTTGAGGGTATGCCACTGAAAAGAATGGATATTCTTCTTCCACTAGCTATATTCCTACCCTCGGTCAATCCTCAACTGATCGACCGCCTTAATATTCTGGGCCTCGGCCGTCTAAGCCACCCGGGGGGCGATGTCCAGGTGTCATAGCTGTACGGTAAACAAGGATCGCCTAAGCCCAAGTAGTAAGGAAAAACTCAAGGTTTTATTTTATTATTTTATTTCAATGTCTTTCCCAGAACACCCAAATCAAGTAAAACACGATCATGATGATGCATGTACCTTCCCCAGGGTCTCTACCCTAAAATCAATGTATTCTCAGTTGGTTGTTCAGTAGGCTTAGAGTCCTTTCATCGGATCACGGGGGGGCCTAAAATCTCGTGTCCTAGCCGGTCTTCCCTGGCCTATGTCATGCACCAATATTAACTAACATTTCTTCCCTACCATCCCATGCAATCCGCACTGTGCCTAACTCTAGAATCAATCCTATCTGTTAACCATCACCTCTGATACCATTCTTTCATGACTCCCTCCCACAAATGATGCCCCTCATGAGTAGGCAATGGTGAAAGGGAGATAAGGACCCCCGAGTCCCGCCTCCAGTATGCCCCAGGGTGGCGACTAGCACCAAGGGTATGAGTTTTCACAAATATTGGAGGCATTGAAATTTTTATTATTTATGATCGGGAAATAGGACAAGTCAACCACCAAAAAGGAAAAGACCAAGTGTATATAAATAAACCCAAACCAATCCCACATGCATGATTAAACAATTTTAAAACAAGGTACAAGTCGAAGAAAGCCCAAAGTACAATACCAAAAGAAAACAAGAGTACATCAACTAGAACAACTCCAACTGTCCGACTAGTACGGTCCCGCACGGCCGTGGTAGTCCTCCTAGAAACCTGAAAGTAAACAAAGGGTGAGCATACAAGTATACTCAGTAGGGAAACCTAAAGCTCTCGTGCACAAGTGGGGAGACATCCTAATGTATCGTGAGAACAACAGAAGAAACCTAGAAAGGAATTCTATCCACCCAACCTCACCAGACACACTCACCAAAAAAACAATCACAACAATTAGTATTATATAATAAACAAGAGTATTGGGTACCCCACACCATTTCCCTTTAGTTAGTCGCTCTTCCTAACGGTGAACGTCCTGATGCTTCCACACTTTCCCCGCCCGCACACACCTGGGCCTCACAACCGCACATCCCACCCAGACACACCTGGGCCTCACAACCATGTATCCCTCTTGCACACACCTGGGCCTCACAACCATGTATCTCGCCCGCACACACCTGGGCCTCATCCCGAAGATTCTTGGGAAACAGTAGAACCTGCCCGAAGTGTCTTGGGCTAAAACCACCCCAATCGAAACCTACCTGAAGAGTCTTAGGTGTAAGGTCACCTCAAGCCATCACAACCTAGGAGAGAAGGAACAGGAAGGATCTAGTAACTATGGGAAAACACCCTCTTCCATGAGATGGGAGTGTTCAGCACTAAGTGGTCAACATGGGTTAGGTGCGATAAAACACAAAAGATACAGATATATATATGTATACCAAACACACAACCAAACCTATGGCTTCTAAATAGAGAAACTAAGCACATGCCTTGGCACTGGTACTACGAAGCATGCATACAACAAACAACCCCAACCCCATTTAGGTTTTCATGTTTCAACAGAATTGGCTTTATTAGTTCCTTAACTATAGGGAAAATATCCACAACCAACCACGTCGATCGTTCGTAAAACATATCCCTGCCATCCAAAAAAAAAGTTAGGAAAAACACATGCAATAAAACCAATTCCTTCTTATTAGCCAAACAGCCCCATTGATTTTTATTCTCGTTCCATTACCATGACCCGACATTCATTAACTCTTCCACTTTATATTTATTAATCACAACCCATAGTCCATTCACATTCAAACCCATCCCTGCAGCCACGCTGCCAACTGAAAAAACCACAATTGTACCATACATCATTATCCCTTTAATACCATTCATCGCAGCCCCGCTGCCCACCCGATCCAGAACAACCCACAAAACAAAATTTGTGCCACATAATTGCCCCTTTAACATCGTTTACCACAGCCCTACTACCTATTCTATTCATAATAACCCAGGATCCACCCTTCCCTTTCATGTACCAGTAACCAAGCCAAAAAACCACATGTTCATTATTCCATTTTTTTAACCGGGGTGATCACACAAGGGTTCCATATTTTAAACAGCCCACTTTACGTGATTAACCAATTTCCACATTCCACAAAGATTCCATCCACCAAAATGGTCTATAAATGTAGGCCAACATTTAATTGTTCATGAAAAGGCCCCCAACAACCGTGATTTTTAGTAGGAATAATATTATTCAATTGACAACATAATATCACATGATATAAATAATGTAACTGCATTCACAAACTTCTCATCCCTGTAATAAAAGCCCGTTTTTATGTTTATTAATCGGTTTCAAAGTGTTTCACGTAAATAAGAGGACACCCACCGCGAATGATGCACAAATTTAGAGAGACGAATGTAAGATCCCTACCTCAATAAGTTTTGATCACAATGCTCCCCCGGATCAACCATAGAAGACGTCCGTCGGCGTTCGTCACTTCTGTCGAGCCCTGACAAAACCTCCTTAGGTCGAATTTGGAAAGGAAAGGCCGAAGGAAGTACAACATATCCAACTCAGAAGTTCCGCCTCATCTTTATGATCTCGTGGACGCTGACGGATCGTAAATCGGAGATCGGACAAAAAAGTTATGGAAGAAAGATCCTTCGAGTCTCTTAAGGGAACTCTGCTCAGAGGAAAGGGGAGGAGATTGGTGAGTTGAAAAGGAGGAGGGGACCCCTCCTTTTATAGGTGAGAAAACCAAAAGTACACGGCGTGTACTTTATAGTACATGGCCTGTACTCAGTTATTTCAGACGGTCCCCATGCGGCTTCCAACATGGCTTCGCGGCCGATGACTGGTCAACACACGGTTTTAGGGTAACACATACGCGGGGAAGGATTACACAACGTGTAGTTTGGACACACGGGGTGTACCCATTCATTGCACACGGCAAGGACATGGCTTTAACATGGAACAGGGCCATTGACTGGTAACACGTATGTGGGGAAGGACTAAAAGGAATTTAGTACTGGACACATGGCGTGTACCCATTCATTGCACATGACAAGGACACGACTCCAACATGGGGTATACCCGGCGAGGGGGTACACAACGTGTACTCAAACTACATGGCGTGTAGTTTCAAAATTCTGTAAAGTGTTGGAAAATTCCATTTTACCCTCCAAAACACTTCATGGCCTTCTTTTTAACAATGGAATGGGCTGGAAAGGTCCGGGCCATTACATTAAATGAGTCCAACCTACTAGTTATGAGGTAACATACATTAATTTCTACTCATGGAACCAACCATCGTCCCTATCACTCTAAAATTCACCACCTCTACCTGTTCCATCATTGACTCCATTTAATTTTTTTTCTCAAGGGTAGAAAATTTTGTTCTTTTCTAATAAATGGGTGATTATAAATACACCTACATGGTTACCCCAGAATCCACAAACATAAAAATTGAATAGTGAATTCATCATATTATCAAGAATGTGGGTCAACTATATTATAAGTCAATAGAAATAATAACATAGATATTTTCATAAGAGATGCAAATTCTCTATGAAATGTCATATTATTACTTCCAACCATGAATTCCACTTTATGATTCAATGTATCACTCATATAGGAAAACTCGCTCCTTTTGTATTTCTAATATTAATGAATCTCATCTGAGATTTTATTACTATTAAGGTTGCCAATGAAAAGTTACACATTGGATCATAGAAGTTGTTGATTCACTTGTAGGGAATCACACCCATGACCTATGGGTGGTACTTGGACATATCTATATTAATCTACTATTTTAGGGATCACAGACACTAATAGTCGATAATTGGATACATGTACCAACACAGATATGAATGAATGACAGTCTCACTATGAGACACAATGATGGATATGTTAGCCATTTCATTGAAAACCATTAGAGGGGACCATTAATATATTTATCAGAATGGATGTGTCATTATTCCCTTATATGGATGAAATATGGTGAGAATCCCTACCAATACCCATTTATATTGTCGAGAAATAATGTTCCAAAACACTTTTATATGTGTACTAGTTGCGCACACGGATTACACTATGTGTACTACTAAGCGTATAACAACCAAATTTTGTGATTGGTATCTTCTTTCCATTCCCTAGTACTCTGGCCATGCGCGTTTACATTCTCTCGGTCTATATTCCTTTCCATGTCCATGTTCCCAATAATCTCCAAGTAATCATTTCATGAATGTGTACCCACGATAAGACCATGTATTCTAGATATGATAGTATATATATCCATGTCTGTGATAGTGTTCTTTTGGGATATAAAAAAAATTCAGTATTAGGTCACACATATTGTGGTATAAAAAAATTGAGATATTTTAATCAATGTGTAAATACTAATTTTTGTAGATGTTTTTCCAATGGGGTGTGTTCAATGGACCTTAAGACCTTTTAGCTAATTGTTTTTTAAAAAAATTATTATATGTTTTAAAATTCTCTCATATGCCACTATCAAATATAGATCCATGATAAACCACTCTATGGAAATAAATCTACGGTTAATCGTAGTCGATTTCTTTCTAGGAACCAACTTCTGGCTACCCATTCTGTTCACAGATCATCCTCCATCTCAATGCATCAATGAAACCAAAAACAAAAAAATGAAGTTCTTTAACCCCTTCCAATTTCCCATATCCCCACATAATGAGTCATAAATGATCTCAATGTAAAATTTGAACCCCACGAAATGGTTTTATTTCTAAATAACATTGGATATATGATTACATTACAGTTATTATTGAACTGTAGGTCAATGAGAAATATTGATGATAAACACTTGATTAATGTTGCGAGTGCATGTAGCACAATATTATTTAATAGTGTTAGTGAATTTTTTGATTTATCCTCAATCCTTGAATGAAGAAAATGTAAAATTAATAGAGATATAATTTATTTACCAATATATAATTAATAACTATTTGATGAAAAATAAATCAACAATAGATTTTTGAAAAAAAATTAGAATATTATATTCACATTCCAAATGGGATACTCAAAAGGGGGAATATACTAATACAAAATAGTATTACATTGAGATTGGAAATTTTAATAATGTATAATGTATACTACATCAAGGTAATTGATGACATCTAATAACGTTATCGATGAAGAAAACTCCATTAAATATTGGTCATAAATCTATTATATTGTTGACGTTTTTCCTGATCTCCTCATTGGTCCTCTCAAATCCCAATGGATATATGGATAACCATGAGGCCCGAACATTAATTTTTATAAATTGTGTGGAATTAGTTCTAGGATATCTAAATAAAAATACAAAAATTATTATTAAATTTAATTATTATCTTACCCATGACTACCCAGAAAATGACACATGACGCATATGAGGATTATGACAAGAATAGGGTAAAACTCGATCTCCCTATTTAAAGTCAGTCTCTTATTTCCCATTTTAATAACTTTTTTAATGTTACTACATTATTCATCATTAATAATTGTTTTTGAAATAAAATATATTATATTTTTAGTAAATCCATGTTGAGGAACCATATACCTCAGAATCCCATGCTTACTCTATGGATATCTATTAATATATTATTCAAAATATTCAAAAAATTTATTTGTAATTACATTGTCATTAAATTAGTCCCTCATTTGGGAATGAAAAAATAAGTCTACTAAAAATAAGTATTATACTAAGCTATCATCTAGTTCTCTCACATTTACTTTCTCTCTTGATGATTCACATGCTACCAGTAGACATGTTCAACGGGAATCACTCACCCTAAAGTGATCTTCTATTGACCACAATCAATATCTATTGGTTACAGTATGAACGTAGCTCTATCCTCAATGTATATCTCACCCTATTAAATATCATTATAGGGGTAATACACATAAATCCACAGAATTAAAATAGGGAAGAAATCATGAACTCATTCTACCTATCATAGTTTTTCTATGTAGTACACCATCATTCATTCTATATGTAATATCTGGTAATGGGTGAGAAATATTTAGGGATATCCATACACACTAGAAAAATAGAGTTAAGACTCTCAATGTTGAGACTATTATTTTAAACTTTATCTAACTTCGGTTGGAATAAGTCTCCTGATGGCCCTGGTAAGTCCTCATATTTTAATGGACGATCTATAACTTCTCTATAAGAACTCACAGTAAATGCAGAACCATGAGCACTGACTCCTATAACACCCAGTGGTTTCATTATATAAAAAATATGCTTGATAACATAAATTTTCAGAAACACCAAACATATAAGATAATGTTTTTCTAAATGAATTTATAGTATATTTATTTTGTATAATATTTAATAACATTGACAGATTCAGGAACACACAACCCCAAATCTTATTGATCTATAATGTATTATACCATTATGGAATAGAAATTAAATTGTAAGGTATAAATATGCCTAACTATATTATTAATTTTTTGTCTACACGTGTATAAAATAAAATAAATTTTGTTCTTTTGAATATAAATAAACAAAGTATGATTTGAAAAAAAATATCAGATTTTTGAAAAAAAAATATTTTTTCTAAAAGGCAGTTTAGTCTCAATTTATGAGAAAAAATTAATTTTTTTTATTAAATATCTAGTAAATATATTTGAAAAAATGAATACCATTTTTTAAATAATAATATTTGTAATGTACTTGAATCTAGTAACACAAATCCAGTTCCTATATTGGTACATTTGTGGAGATATAAGTGGTAAAATTCCAAAGTAGTAATTATTTTAGAATAATTAAAGAACCAAATATATACATGATATTAATTAAATATATGTTAATAAAAATTATTTTAAGGATTAAATTTAGAATCCTTGAAAAAATTAATAGATTTTTTCCTCACTTATTTGGTAATGGAAATAAAATAAGGGTGATCTCAGATACAAATAAGTGTTATATACAATGTAATCTACCATGAATCAAAAAATAATAATTAATATTTGAAGTTAAATAAATAATAATACTTTATATTAAATCAATAACTTGAATATAAAAATAGGACCTGGAATAGTCAATATAGAATGGGAAATAACTAAAAATACAAACCAGGTAAAAAACAATGAATCAAATTAATCAATGATAAAATCATAAGGAAAATATTAGGGATAACGATAAATACTAAATTACCAATGATGGAAATTCTAAATTATTGGGATTCCAAATAATATAAACCATGATATCTCTATGATAAATACCTTTCAAAAGGGAGTCAAAATGTTTTAGTTAAAACCCAATATGATATGGCCAACATATGTTCCTCAGGATATTATTATTCAAAGTGTTATCTATCAAGATCCTACACTTATAAAAAATTCAACTCATTTCTCATATATTTAATTGTTGCATTAATTCATATCTAATATGCCTTATTAAAAAATATTCATAATAAATAATGATTGCTGATTTTGAAATATTTCATATGTAAATCGATGATCATTCATTATAAAACAACATATTTATAAGTGAAATAACTTTTATGAAATAAATATATACATGTTAAAAATATCATTATTTAGGCAATATTTAATTTACAATGGTCATATAAATTTGAATATTTCAAGGGAATGTAAATGAGTACAAAAATAATGAAGAAGCTAAACATAAATAATTAATATTGTCAAAATTATCTTAAAAATCATATTAAAAATAATTTGGGAATCAATACAAAATATTCTTTTTGTACTATAATTATAATAATGTATTTTTTCTTTTATGATTATAAATAAAAAAAGAATATCTTTAAATCATTTTCATGTAATATAAACTTTTATTATTAAAAATATATATTAAACAATATGTTCCTAAATATTAGGAAAACATATTCATATAAAATTAAAGTTTTAAACTTGTAATTTAAACATCAATTAAATGTGAGTTCAAGGGGTAATTAAATTTTGTACATGTTCAATATGTTACCAAAATTTATTTTTACACTATTATAAATATGATAAAAACATCCTCATTGGAAAGTGACAAAGATTCATTTAAATAAATTTTGAAAAATTATAAATATGGGTAATAATTTCTTAAATAAATTTATAAAATTATAAATCATTTTTGAAAAAAAATTTAAAACACAGATTTGAATGAAATGGATTATCAACTTAATAAAAAAGTAATTTCATTTTTTAATAAAAACATTATCTAAATCATTTTATGTACCAAATCATAAGAATATAAGTACACTAAGTTGAAAAAAATCATAATCCATATTAAATTGAAATTAAAATGTTACATTATTACTGGTTAATATAATTTCCTTAAATTAAAATTCAAAAATACATAATACCAATTAATATATGATTTTTAAATAAGCATTTTACGGGGTCATAAAATTAAAGTGAGAATTAAAAAATGAATCTTTTATTTGTAAATAATTTAAATACACATAAAAAGTTTAATTACAACATAAGATAATCAATATTCATTACAAAAATTATTTTTAAATATCCTTAACAATATTTAATTTTTATAACATAATAAAAATAAATTCAATTCTATAATTTTTTACCACTTATTTTTTTTCGAATTAGTACTATTTTTGTGAAATTATGAAAATTTTAATATAGAATACGATGATGTGGGAATTTATCATTATATTGTTTATTAAAGGGTCAGTGTATGTAGAATATTAATGAAATTAGGTTCATAACCATATAATATTTATAGATGAAGATGAATTTTGTTGAATTCCCTTACCACATGGTAATATTCATATAAATTTCCAATAGATGAAATAAATTACATTTAATCATAAATAACCAATTTATATGAATTATTCATAATATTAATTTAAAATTCCTATGTATGTACAATATATAAATTAAATTCAATGCATAAAAATAATTTATTACTCAATGAATAAAAATTAAGATAAATATCCTCACATCGTGATTCATTTTGGATATAGATGAACTATACTCCAATATAATGGATTTAATCACGTTATCAATTTATTACCGATTAATATTATTTTTTAAAATATCATATATTATCAGTTTACACCATTTAAAATCATTTTTGTTATTCATTATAAAATATTATAATTATTTCGGGTAGAAATTTTCATGTTTTCTCACACATTTATTTTAATCAATGATTCGGATCATTGAAATTTTATATATTTTCATAATCTATATAATTAATTTAATTTTATATATATGATTTTTACTAGTCATAATAATTTTTATAATCATGGTTGAAGGATGACATGAAAAATGGATGACATCGTTTAATGGAGAATGTCGTTCTTACACACAGACACTAGAAACAATATAATTCCCTTTACAAGTGAAAGGGTACAGATGTGGGTGACAAATTATTATTAAAGAGTTTATATTTTATTATATATATCACATATATTCATTAAATTTATCCTTAGTACAATCTAAATAGAGAATATTTTAAAATCGAATCACATCCCATCACACAAGATTAGTCCACCAAAAAAACGAGGTTTGTTATCACATTTTAATTGAAATAATACATAAGAAGGTATATGTGATATTAAAATAATATATCTATAAAAATATCATAACTATAAAATAAAGTTGTTAAATCCAATATTATACCCATATTTTAAACTAGAGATGGACAAAGAATTACATATGTTCTTGAGGGGGTAGTGCATCGTATCCAATATCGAATATTGTGTTTTCCATTTGATTGAAGAGGATATGGGTGTATGATATATACTCAAAATAATTATATATTATTCTATTTATTATAAATATCTTATAATATATTTACTATATTAAAATTGTTGAAAAATGTAGTATTAGAAAATAAAAAAATATCATTCAAGAATATTATCTCAACATCAGGAGACCACATTATGTTTACTCAAAAGCATTACTATGATGGAATTATGAAAAAATAAATGCTATGTGATGTCATTAGGGTAGTATTGAGGTGATTTTATATATTCACGTTTGAATAATATTTCTTTTGATGCATGATGAGGGGAGGAGAGGTGTGGCCTTTTCTTATAGGGGTAGAGGAAAATTTGTGGAAATGAATATTCTACAACTGCATTTATTTCATGTAACATGAATAAATAATGGGCTATTATATATAGTTAGAGGTTTTATGGATGAATTACTTCAGTAAAATGTGTTCTTTTTAAAATAAGAGGTAATATTAACCCTTATATTCTTAGTTCAATCCCCTAGAAAATTATTTTTCACCTTAACCACAATAAATAATTTTTACTACATATACTATTCATAATAGTAAAAAATTTAGATGAAATTATTTAATAAAAAAAAAATTTGTCATTAAAAATATGTAATAAATTTGAAATTTTTTAATTCAAATAGGTGAAATAATCTAATTTCAAATTATACATGTATACGTGATGAAAAAGAAGAAATCCCAATAGAAAAAACTCAATAGTATAGAAGTTTTTAATATCAAAATTAATTTTTAAATTGAATAAATATACCAAATTTTTTTATTCTAATTAAATATAATTAATTTTATATAATATAGAGTAATTATTTTGATTTATCATTTTATGTTATTTCATTTAAAATTTAGTATTCAATAAAATTCAGAACATATGACTATTCATCAAAAAATGGGACATTTCAGAAACATTGAGAAAATGACCCTAAAATAATTTTGATTAAAATATTTCAAAAAATTTGTTTTCTTATTAAAATAAATTTTCACATTTTTGAAAATTTTAATTTTTAATTAAATTCCCTAGGTAGGACTAAATCTACATTTAAAAAATTAATGATTTTTTGCAAAATTTAATCTTTTATAAATGATTTTTATATTATTTATATCAATACATAACCATAATTTTCATTATTTAATCATTATTAGTCATACCAATATTTTAATAGATATTCAAAAATAGTATACTATATTTTTTTCATTAAGACATAGTTTTTCGTGTTCCAAGAAATACTGAAAAAAATAAATTTAATGAAATATATTGGTTGGTTCAACTAATCCTGAGGTTTTTTTGTCACATATACTATCAAATATAGTGTAATTATTTCATATTTTCTCCTTGATACATTCTCCAAATATTAAATAATTTTATTCATCACAATTATATCTTTCTATAAAAAATATATGGATGGGTATTTTAAAATTCATTTATTGTAAAATCAAATCATAAATAGGGTTAGTAAAACATCCTCTAAATAAGAGAGAAATAAAATTGAAAAGTTTATAGGGAATATATTAAAAATAAGTTTCTATGTATGAGGAAATTAGTTCCATGTGATGACATGGTCATATAATGTAAAAAATATAAATTTCAATTGAGAATGATATATACCATTTCTAATAAGAAATGGGTTAACGAATGGAATTTTAATGAATATAAAACCATAAATCTGTTATCATTTGAAAGGCCATTTGATTCAATAGAATGTAGGGTAATATAATAATAATTTTTTTTGATGATCTATTTATTAATGTTGAGGAATTATTTTATTATCCAATAATATTGTGAAATATACTATAATGGTTGATTTAAACTTCATAAGCCTAATTTCAACATTATGTTTTTCCTTAATCAATGTAAAATTCACTATTTACACAGAGAAATGAATATCAATAAAAATTATTTATTCTTGAAGAACTGAAATTTATTTATCACAGATCATAATATCCACAAAATGGTGGAAATTATTTTTTCCAAACCCAAACTATTTTAAAAAACAAATATTATTTGAAATTGTCATCCAATAAAACACATTAATCTCTAAATCTCAACATTATCACTAATAGTTCGTCATTAATATTTATTCATTAAATAGTTTAATTAAGAATAATTAAATATTAACCAGAATATCACCATGGATCATGGGAGTCCCTAACACTATACCATACTTCAGTTGTGGGTTCACGCCCAATGACCATGTTGGATGTGATGGGTCGTATGAATCCTATAATTTGGCCTTTTTTTAAAAACAATTAATATAATTTTTATAAAAAATACTTAAATGTAATAACCCGTAATTATTTCAATATAATATATAAGATAAACCATAATAGATACCATTACCATATGATTTATTCTGAAAAAATGTAAGGTTTTTCATCCCTTTTTATTGTTTCCACTAAAACATACACTATACTAATGGGTTGGAATCCATTTCAAAATTTCCAATAATATCATATTTTATTTGACATGAATAAAAATGAAATATTTGAAAGGGGTGTAAAAAAAATTGGATTTATGATAAATCTTATAATCATAAAAATATTATGTTATCTATAACACATATATTAATGTGGATATATATACTTCTAACATTTCACAAAATGCGTAAATATTTCATAATTCTTATCAATAAAATTACATTGGTTAAAATTACTATACAATACCACATGTAAAAATAATTATATAATTTAATTCATAAATCTTGATACATAATTACTAAATATTTTCGTGATTCCACCTTTATCTTGGGGATAACCCTTAGAAGAGAAAATGTAATTAGATAACAGTCGGGTTTCCCACATTTAAGCAAACAAACTAAATATGGATCCCTGTGATTAAATTTATTTTATTCCACCATAATTTTTTTTTACTAAAAATTTAATCACATTATAAAATTATTTTCAGCATGAAACCATTTTACTATTTCTTTTAGAAAGATCGTTGGGAGTCTCTTTCCACATTTCAGACTTGAATGACATTGTGCCTTCCTTCTTCTATGGTTTCTACCACTCGAGCACATAGAGAACTATATATATATCTTATTCTGTTAGACTAGGAATTGGTAATGGAATATTTTATTATCCTTTTTTTAGTATTACTGATTAGGATTTATCACAATATCATTCACTCTGTCAAAAATCCATTTTCTTGCTCACTTTCACCACATTTTCCCTCATTTTCAATTTTAACATCCTTATTTTTGGTAACATCCATTGACTAAAACCAAATATGATAGTTTGGGGAACAATAACCATATATGTAAAATAATATAATATTTTATAGGATTTTTAAATCATGAAACATTGACTTCAACATAAGAAACCATTATATTAACCTTTGTAATTAATTTTCATTAACTATTAAAAGCTATCATAATGGGTTATAAAGAAAATATGAATTATACAAATAATATCCCCTAGGGTTTCAAAATAGATGAGTAGTAGGACCATTTTTTATGCACTAGGTGATGGTCATGTATATCCCAATGCATGCTTTTCATTGTTATTACACCTATGTATATCTGTTAGAGTACCATGTCTACATGTTTCACCCATATAGAGATGTATTTCATGGAAAACCGACATCATATTTAACATACAATAAAATAATGATGTTATTAGATACACTTCTTCATAATGTACCACCTTGAGACATTATGATCTATCTATTTTTTGTTAAATTCAATCTATTTGTTTTCTTTTGATTAACATATCACCGAATTTGACCAATAATACATTGTCAAAAAATTATTTCTACATTACCATTATAACCTGAAGGTATAGTTGATAAGAATGAATAATAATATCTATATAAGGAAAACTATATGATTTATACCTATATAATAAAAAATAAATTGATATATATTAAATATAAATATACTAATAATAATTTACATGTATATTAAATGATTTCTAAAAAACTACATTTTCACAATGAAAATGTTTTTTTACTTCTTGGGCTCTTATAAGAAAATTAAAATTTTAAACAATTTTAAAATTTATTCGATAATATGATTATAATTTTAGAAATTATATTATTAAAATTATATAAGGGTGATTTTTTGATATTTTTTTGAAAAGTCTAATATTTCGATGGGTACTGCAAAATATAGATATTCATTTTCAATTTATATATTAATTAAAATTATTTTTTATTTTAAAATATATTTAAAGTTGTTTTTAAAAAATTCGGGTATTTATATTAGAATATATATAATTTAGTGTTTTCAGAATCAATTTCATATTTAATATTGAAAATAAACCATTTTATACATAATGAAATGTTCTCTTTGATGAACATCTTCTTCACCAAATCAACTAGAATATTTTTAAATTAGATTCTAAATAATTAATTAATTGATTTTATATAAAATGTTATCAACATTTAAAATAATAAGAATTGATTTTATCAAAAAAAATCAAATTTATATTTGACTATTATTTATATAAAAATTAGTAAAAAATCAATTATCACGGTAAAGTTAAATAGTGATTTACCAGGGGTGGATTTAAACAGATGAGTTTTATGTCTTAAAAATAGTTCCAACACCAATATTTTTCCATATATTATTCATTTAACCAATACTAGTTATTAAAACCAAATGTTTTTTTGGGGAATGATAAAAACATTGGTGTAATTGATTATTTTCAAAATATTTCTTGTATAACATTTATCCCAATTTTAAAAGGGCATTGGCTCTCCACTTCTCATCATAGTTCAATATCCATTTTGGGTTGACCAATCCCCACCCAAATCATGTCCTTACGAACCCTAATCCTAGATACTTCTTTTTTATGGGATATCCATCATTGGATGACTTTTGGTTCAAATATAAATGGGTTTTGTAATATCTTGATATAGGTGAGAAACACTATTACCCCAATCCAGTCGGTCACTATACCTCTGGAATTCCTCACTATATTCAAGAGACTACTAAATAATAGTGAGGGTCTAATATAGATCATGGGGAGACTGTACCTACATTATCAAATATTATAAACATTGAAAATAAATAATAGTAACTAAATGATATAAAAAATATTCATGAAATCTATTATCACATGATGAAAAAATAAGGAAAAAAATATTCTAATCATACGGTATATATCTCATTCCCAATATGGGTCATGTGAGAATATGAAAAAAATGAAAATAATAAACTTTCTGACAGCTCCCAATAGGTTCCCATATCTTCTCATATTCTATCATCCATCTCTATCCCAAATCATCCATAAAACATATGATCGCTTCCCTTATCCTTTCATGAAACCGTGAAGCCTATTTTGGCACCGATCAAGATTCTTTGATATTGTGTGAGAAAAACAAAGTAAAATACATCCAATATAAACTAAACTAATACACAATCAATAATATTATATGAATTTTTTTACTAAATAATGTATAATTCCTATGTAAATGGTAATAACATTTTTAGTTATCCTCTAATTAACCAGAAAAACCCCTAGGATCTCGAGGACACCCAAACCCTCAATACCATCATCATCACATGTTGTAGTCTGAACCATAATACATATCACAATTAAAAAAAATTAACAATTATATTTTCATTTTAATAGATTTTATGTCCAATTGGAACCACTATCTAATTTCATATTTTTTGGAATAGAACACCATATCTACGACCCTATGGTTTTTTGAAGTAGTTGTCTATGTCCCAGAACACTTTCATTAGCCATTTACAGAAGAGGACTTTGGAAGCCATGGTATCTATCCCACACTCACATATCAAACAATCATTCAAGTGGTATTTTAAAGGATTTTTCTATGTCTCACTCTAATATATCAATTTATCATAATGATTTATGGAAGTAGTAAATATCTCCCAAACATCTATCAACTCATCATTATGTGGTTTTGCAGTTGAAGTCCACGTCCCAGTAATTAGTTGTCAATAAATCCAACCGGTATAACACATATATCATCATCAATATTATTTGAGATTAATTATTTTACCAATATTTCACATCATTTTACTATAAAATTTTATCTCAAAAAACATGGTTATTCAATTTATCCAAATTGAATAATACAAAAATTCCCTATTAAAACATTTCTCACTATATAAACATATAAATGATTAACCAAAAATGGTCAAGCCAACCATCTTATAATCCTAATTGTAAATAAATTAATAATAACATTAAGAGGATAAATACACAATACCAATAGCCCATCCATTTCAAAATAACAATATTCAATTAATTCAACGACAAATTAATTACCACATTTTAACCCACTTCAATTGATGTAATTTAACCCAAAATCATTCATCACATGGAAATTAAAAATAAATAAATATAATCATCAACATAATTTTAAGATCATGGAAATTTCATTAATCACAGTAACATAGACATATCCAAATCAAGACTATGGTATTATCAATTTAGACCACCAACCTCAAAATTGATGATGAATATTGTCCATTGGAATTCCAAAACAAGATGTGGAATAATGAAGTTCATGAAGAATAACTAGATCTAGATGTGAAACCGTGATCCAAGAATAAACACATCAAAATTCAACAATCCAAGATCTAGATCCATCATATACAAATAAAAACCGAAAAATTATAGTATGATATAAATATTATAGTGGGGGATGAATGTATTTTTGTTAGAATATAATAATGAGAGATGTTATAATCTTAAATATATGCTCGAATTCCCCATGAACTGTGGTTAGAAGAACTTTCAATTCATTAGGGAACATTATTTTAGAGTGAAAACATTTCAGGGTCAAGCTATGGTGTTTTTGGTATACGATGGGGGTTTTGTAAAATTTTTAAGAATTTTTAGGGGATTAAAAATCTGTTTGCAGATTTTCCTAGTAGGGGAACATGATTCTGCCAAACCACACGCCTAACAATGAACCTACTCTTTGGAAGCCACACAATTACTACAAGAACGGTGCATGGTTTTACAAAATAGTTTACCATCTATACTAATTTCCAATGTTTGGGATCACATCGTTTTGGTGTCTACATGCATGATTTTGAAAAACCATGAACGATCCATGCATTGCCCCACATACTTCCAAAAAAACCCAACATCACACCCAACTCACCCATTATTAGACCCAAACTAGATATACTAAAAATTGGGAAAATGTTTACCAAAAAAAGATCCCATTAAATCTCAATCCATGGATGATATCTTACAAACTCCCCACCTAATGATATCTCATCATTGAGTTATAGTCCCATGAATCTCAAATATTCCAAGTCAAAAACATCAAGAATCTATTCCATCATATCTACTTCTATCACCCATGTTTCTTCCAAAAAATATATATGTTTCAAAAATAAACAAACTATTGGAATAAACATTCTTCACAAAACATTCTCAGTGAGATCCCACAAACATACTAGATGATCTAAAAGGATCCATTGGTCTCAAGACTAAAATTATAAACCTATATCTAATGGGAAGGGATTTATTAATACCTCTAATGATGTGACATAAAAAAAATCATGTGTATAACTATAGGGAATTGGAAGATCCAATCGGTAGGCCACCAACCCAATTGTCTCCCTAACCTCAAATGGTCCATCAAAACTGGGAACCTTCTTTTGCTCTGTCCGAATCCATTGTTGACCTAGTGTAGGATACTGTCACGACCCATCCTCAGGGCCTGTGTCGTGACTACCCCAAGACCGCCTTCCATAGGCCATGGGCTGGCGACTAGCACCAAGGCGTAATTACCGGTAAAAAGGGAAGGTATTTCCTTGCTAATATAAACAAACACACATAGCAAGCAAGCAGAAGAAGTAAACACAAAGTAAAAACTGAGTACAACAGTAAGTGCGAAAAAGCAAGTGGGACAGTATACAAACCCAAACTGAAAGTAAAGTACAACTAGAAGGGAAAACATCAACTGAAAAGTAAAGCCGCAATGTCGAGCTGTCCACTGGAAATCCCACCTGAAGGGTGGGTACAAATAGCCTCCACTGCTCCTCGGGTCAAACCGACCGCTCCGAGTACGTCCCGACCAGTGGTCCACCTCCAGGTACCATCCTGCTCCGCAAGACTCAACCACGATCAGCGCTGTCTGTTGTCTACAACCAACACAACATAGTGCAGGCATAGCCCGTGCAGGGGTGAGTATAAGCTACTCAGTAGGGACCCCGAGACCCCCAAAGGTCTCCCAGAATCCACAAAGGATAATCCACAAAGGAAAGATAAAATCACGAAGTAACATCCGACACTACATAGGTATATGCCCATACATATACCTAAGTCATCCATTCTCATTCGGCTCCAACATCCAAACCAAAGTACAACCCAGTCCACACAGGAAAGAAAAACGTAAATCCACATAGGATAGCTCAACACAATCCACATAGGAAAGCCAAACAGGATTCAGCTCACACAGGAATACTTCTTTGTATGACGATAGAGATGATCAGGTATTTCCACTGACTCATCTAAGTTGTTGAACTCACAAAGGATCGATAGGTACTAATCCCTGCAATTACCCACAAAGGATCTGACCCACAAAGGATCGATAGGTATCTAACCCCCACAATGACCCACAAAGGATCTGACCCACAAAAGATTGATATGTAACTAACCCCCGCAATGACCCACACAGGATCGGACCCACACAGGATCTGTAGGCGCTAGCCCACACAGGACCGCTGAGCGCTGAACCACATAGGATCAGACCCACAAAGGATCTGTAGCACTGATCCACATAGGATCGCTGAGTGCGGTAGTCGTCGGCGTCGAATCCACTGAGGATCTCTGCACAGTCGTCGTCGTCGCAGTCGCAGCCAGCTCTAGGGTTCCCGCACAGAGCAAGCTCGTTCGGGAGGTTCCGCTCCACGAGCCGAGAGGCTGATACATCAACTAACACATAGTCCAGATTTGATGTATCCAAAAGTTCCGTATCGTCAACATGAACTCAACGTCGTAGACGGCGCGTCAATCGGACGCTCGGTCTGATAGTTATTGGCTTTTTCGTCCCAGGGGCCCGTTTGATTTTTAAGGAAAAACCAACCCGACCGTACTCCACCTGCATCCAAACCTCTGGAGGAGTATGCCAAAAGATCTGTCTCACTTAGAGGAATCCAACAAAGTCGACGACACGTCAATTGGACGTCCAGAGTTCAAGTTACATGTGTTTCCGCTCCGAGGGCCCGGTTGGTTTCGAGTACGAACCAACCCGGCCAAACCCAAAGTATTCTGAAACCTTGAGTGCGATATACCGAAATGACTTTCTCGATCCCAGGATCTCATCTCCATTGACGGTGGGTCGATCGGAGGCTCGCATCTCATGTTATGAGAAAAAGACCGAAAAGGTCCGAAAACGGCGGGTTTGGGGCCGGTCCGACCCGGCCGGCGTGGCTCGGCAGGTTATGGCCGAGCGGAGCGGGGGGCGTGCTGCCCCCGCGTGAGAGAACCAAGGCCCCGCGTGGGGCCACACTTGCTAGCGGACGCGGCCGGGCCGCCACGTCCCGTGCTCCTCCGGTCCCACATGGTCGCGGGACCGCGCTGCTACCACCGCGGCTTCAGCCGCGGCGGATCTCCATGGCGGCATGCCGGGCGCCGCCGCATTTCACCTCCGGCGCCGCCGTGCCAGCGTGGCGCGCCGACAGGTTACTCCATGGACCACCGGATGAGCTCCGGTGGACGTAAATTCACGCCATCTTCCCCAAAGTTCCTCCCGGGGTCCGTCCTTCACTGCGATGACCCTGCATTGCCTGTGCGGCCTACTTTGTCGACGTCATCCATTTTTCACACCAAGAACGAAAGGGGAGGTGGGTTCAAACTTGTTCGTCAATCCGCACCCACCGCGTTAGCGGTTTTAAAATTATAACAAAAAAATATTTTAATCAAACGCCACAGGAATAAATCACAAAGATTTAAATAAACAAACCCCTTCCACGTTGTTGTCGTCGGACGAGAGTTCATCATGGAAATGATTGTCGCAGAAGAAGAGGATCGTCACATCGTGGAAGGGGGCATCGCGTCGTCGCGGTACACGGATTCGCGTCAACGATCTCCGAGGGTTAAAGAAAACACACAGATTTAATTGCATGTTTAGACCCATGTTGAGGATAAATCCACAGAGAATTAGAGAACCGTAATCCCCTACCTCAAGCAGTTGATGATCGGAGATTGTTGTGGGGATGAAATGTCACGGAAGAAGCATCGCGGAAGGAGAATCGCCGGCGTCACGAAACATGGTGTCACGTCGTCGATCTCCGAGGGTTTGGTGTTCTTCGTCGCCTTCGCGTTCTTCGTGTTCTTCGTGTTCTTCGCGTTCTTCGCAAAGGAGGATGAAGAACATAGAGTTTCTCCAAATCCTCTCAACAAGACACCCACAAGAAAAACGTGTGTTCTTCTTATTTTATTCCATGACAACAATTTGAAAAACAAGTTAGGAAATGAACCATTAATTTAGTGAATTAATGGTAACGTCATAATTGTCCAATTAATAGGGCGTTAAGAGTTTAGAAAATGCACCAGTTGACTTTCATTAAAGAGGAGTTTTCGCGGGTGCGTTACTTAGAGGAAACGAAATGGTGGGGCTCGTGCGGGCCCACCTCACAAATATCCTACCAAGTGGGTAGGATATTTTGGGTTCCACCCTATCCGCTTCAACTCAGCATGAGTGGCTTTAAGTGGTTTTATGTGAAATAAAAATAAAGTTGTCGTAGCACTTTATTTTATTTCTTAACATAACCTGATAAATAAAAAACCACACCCGAGAAAACGCAACTCCAGAAAAGGTGTTTCTAGGTAAACACCGGTGCTGCGATTCCATCGGTGCCCTCAGAATTTGATTCTGAGAAACGGTTCAAAAGTTAGGAAAACCCGCTCGTTCGTTCACTGAACGTACCGAAGCCAAACTTCGGAAAATGATTCCGGGCACACTGGGCCTCGGAATCAGGTGCCATCAGAAACTGCATTCTTGTAAAATATCAAAGAAAATTAAGAAAAAAATTTCCTTGAATTTTATGGGTCATTACATCAATCCCACCTCAGGGCTTTACGTCCTCGTAATGATACATCATAAACTAGGGAATCAAAAGTGGGTACTGAGCACGCATCTGAGCCTCCCGCTCCCAAGGGATCTCCTGGAGGTTCCCGTGCTGCCATCTGATGCACACTAGAGGAATCTACTGTCTACGTAAGACCTGCTCCTGTCAATCCTCGATCTCCACCGAGACCTCCGCAAAAGTCACCCCATCATCAACGTCCAGCTCTCCATGTTCAATGATATGTGTCGAGTCGTGCACGTATCTCCTCAGCTGAGATACGTGGATGACGTTGTGCACCCGGTGCAACTGAGGTGGTAGAGCCAGTAGATAGGCCACCTCGCCAATCCTGTTGTGGACATGGAATGGTCTGATGATGCTGGTGACAACTTGCCGCCACAGCCAAATCTCTGTAAACCACATCGAGGTGAGACCCGCAAGAAGACGTGGTCGCCATCCTCGAACTCCAGTGGTCTCCACCTCCTGTCAGCATTAGACTTCTGCCTGCTCTAAGCTGTCCTCATCTGTTCCTGGATGATCTGGACCTTCTCTGTCAGGGCACGGACCATCTCCGATCCCACATGGGCTGACTCCCCAGGGTCTGTCCAGCACAAAGGAGATCTGCAAGGTCGGCCGTACAATGCCTTGTATGGTTCCATCCCGATGGTGGAGTGGTATCTGTTGTTGTACGTAAACTCCACCAAGTGTAGGTGGTCCTCCCAGCTGCGACCAAAGTCGAGAACACATGCGCGGAGCATTCCCTCGAGAGTCTGAATGGTCCTCTCTATCTGACCATCCGTCTGAGGGTGAAAGGCGGTGCTCAGACGTAGCTGCGTCCCGAACGCATCCTGCAACCCCTTCCAAATCCGGGAAGTAAAGAGATAATCTTGATCGGAGACGATGGATGATGGCACACCTTGATCCCATACAATCTCATGAACGTAGAGATGTACCAAGCTCTCCACTGAGCCCTGATCTCTGATGGGTAAGAAGTGCGCTGACATGGTGAGTCGGTCGACAATCACCCAAATGGAGTCCTGACCTCTGGAAGTGCGTGGAAGTCCAGTCACGAAGTCCATAGATATCCTGTCCCACATCCACTCCGGGACCTCCAAGGGTTGTACCAAGCCTGCTAGTACCTGGTGCTCTGCCTTCACCTGCTGGCAGGTGAGGCATCGAGAAATGAACTCTTCTACAGCCTCCTTCAAGCCCGGCCACCAGTGCTATCATCTGAGATCCTGGTACATCTT
Source organism: Viscum album (assembly GCA_963277665.1). Taxonomy (NCBI): domain Eukaryota; kingdom Viridiplantae; phylum Streptophyta; class Magnoliopsida; order Santalales; family Viscaceae; genus Viscum; species Viscum album. The sequence continues at coordinate 1,456,771,169 of OY728120.1, forward strand.
CGCCACTCCAGGATGTACTGCCAAACGAGAAGTGTGAAACTCTCTCAGCACCTCCTCACGTAATGTAACTGGTACCAAGGTACGTCCTCTGAAAAGGACGTCGTACTCTGCTCCAAAGGAGAAACCATTAGGTTCCTTTCCTAAGGATATCATTGCACTCCGCGTCTCGTAGTCAGCGTCCCCACGCTGTGCCTCTCTGACCTGATGTAGTAGTGGATGAGATACTGTGAGAGACTTAAGGAAGGATCCACCATCTTTATCCACAAAGGATATCTTCAAGGCGGCTAGCTGCTCTGTCGCCTCCTCAAGTAGCTGAATGCCCGTCCTCCCGCTGAGAGCATCGGCTACCACGTTCCCTTCCTAGGAGTATAGACTATCTCAAAGTCATTGTTCTGGAGGAACTCGAGCCATATCCCATGTATCAGCATCAGGTCCTTATGAGAAATGATATACCTGAGACTTTTATGGTCAGAAAAGACTATAAAGAACTCACCCATCAGGTAGTGCCGCCATGTCTTTAGAGCGAAGACCACTGTAGCTAACTTCAGGTCATGGGTTGAGTAGTTCTGCTCATGCGGCCTCAAATGAAGTGATCCATAGGCGATCAATTCCCGCTCCTGCATTAGGACGCAACCGAGTCCGGTCCCTGATGCATTGCAGTAGACTACGTACCCTACTCTATCCTCAGGCAACCTCAAGATAGGGGCGCTGTTCAATCTCTGTCTCAGCTCTTGGAAGCTCTGCTAACATCTGTCTGACCACACAAAGGGTTTCCCCTTCTTTATAAGAGCTGAGAGTGGTGCCACAACTCTGGAGAAGTTTGGCACAAATCTCCGGTAGTATCTATCTAGTCCCACGAAACTCCGCACCTCTGTCACGCTCTTGGGTGGCTCCCAAGCTAGCACTGCCTCGATCTTTGAAGGATCCACTGCAACTCCCGCCTCAGAGATGATGTGTCCCACGAAGTGGACCTCTCATATACAAAACTTACACTTCGAGAGCATGCCATAAAGATGGTGCTCTCAGATTGTGTCCCGTACAACTCGAAAGTGGTAGGCGTGCTCCTCCTCAGTCGTCGAGTATATCAAAATGTCGTCGATGAAGACCACGACAAATCGATCGAGGTATCGCTGAAAGATCCTGTTCATGAGTCCCATGAACACTGCTGGAGAATTGGTTTCACCGAATGGCATAACCAAGAACTCATAGTGGAAATACCAACATTTCAAGGCCTTCTTCTTCACGTCCTCATCCTGAACTCTGAGCTGATGATAGCCTCACCTGAGGTCTATCTTAGAGAACCATTGTTCTCCCTTGAGCTTATCAAAGAGGTCATCAATCTCCGGTAGCATATTCTTGTTCCTCACTGTCACCTGGTTCCGGCGACGATAGTCGACACAAAGTCGCAAGCTCCCGTCCGCCTTCTTGGAGAACAATATCACGGAAACCCAGGGTGAAGCACTGGGTCAGATGAATCCTTTACCCTACAAGCCCTAAAACTGTACCCGTAGCTCTTGAATCTCAGCGGGGGCCATCCGATATGTAGGAGTGGATATTAGGGTTGTCCCGAGGTACATATCAATATAAAATTCTACCTCTCTACGAGGAGGTAGTCCTAGAACGTCCTCGGGAAAGGCGTCCGCATACTGATCCACCACTGTAGGAAAACAAGGACTATACACATCAACTGTTCCTAGGATGAGGCTAGCCAACTGATGAGTGATGGGCTGCCCTCTCCACTATGAGAGTCTATCCTGTGCTACGAATGCTCCCTTATCGCCGGTGAAGGTGAACCTGCTCCCGTTGGTGCGTACACATTGCACCTTGTTCCTAATACAGTCAATCTATGCATGGACTGTAGATAACCAATCAATTCCCAAGATGACATCGTATGTCCTCGACGCCGCTACAAGAAGATCCCAGCCGAAGATCTCACCTCCTAGAGTAAGCTCACACTGCCGGCACCAGTGCGTCATCGTCGTGTCTGCTCCCGTAGGAGTCTCTAGCCGTAAGGATCGGGCCAACGGCTCTTTCGGAATCTCGGAGCTCCGAACAAGGGCAGAGACTATGAAAGAGTGACTCGCTCCTGTGTCTATAAGAACTGTAGCAAGGGTGGAATAGACATAGATAGTACCTAGAATAATCTCGGCCACGCCGTGGTCATAGGCCTTCACTGCCTGGAGCTTTTCCTGTCTCGGCCCTCCAGCTTCCTGTGGCTGGAGTGGACCTCCTGGTGGTGGTGGTGGTAGAGCCTCCAATCGTCGCCCACCACGTGCTGCTCGGCCAGCTCCTCTGCCTCATCCACCTACTCCCTGCGAACCGCCATGGTTGACCCTATTCCTCTGCCTGGTTGGCCCCTCAACCGTCTGCTGCTCCTCGGCACGGTGGGTCGGGCAGTCACGAGCCATGTGGCCCTGCCCGCCGCATGTGTAGCACTGCCTGCATCTCGAAAGACTGGCTCCGTGCTATTTTCCCCGAACAGCTGAGCCGGTGTCTTGAGGTCGCCTATGTGGGGGTATGGTATACATGGACCCATGAGTCATCCGTCGACTGCCTACTGCAGAAGACTCTGCTACGTGCCACCCTGCGGTTGGTCTCGGTGCTGATGAAGGCTCAGCAAGAAAGATCTCGATCAAAAGGGCTCGCTCCAGTACTCCTGCCTGAGTTGGAATGCTAATGGAGATCAGCGATGACCTGATCTCATGTCTCAATCCCTGCTCAATGGTCCGGGCTCGGAATAATGGGTCTCGTACCATGTCTGTCGAGTAGCGTGAGAGATCGGTAAATCTCGCCGAGTATAGGGAGACCGTCAGGCTGCCCTGCCGCAGCTGAAGAAGCTCCTGGATATGCACCGCATGGAGGGTGGATGGGACGAACTCCGTGCAGAAGAGGCTCTCATAGTCCTTCAAGAGAATAGATTCCTCATCGTGAACCTGGAACATCAAGCTCCACCATTGGCCCGCTGCCGCGTGCAGTAGGCTCGCTGCGAGGATCACCATGAGGTCTGTAGGTGTCCTCACTAACCGGAAAACTCGTACCACTACCTCCAGCTATACCTCGGCTGCCTGGGGGTCCGTCTCCCTGAGGAACCTAGGAGGTCGTTGGCACTATAACTCATGCAGTGCACTAAGGCAACGTTCATCGTCAGCGGCTGGGGCTGGAAGCATCGGTGGCTCGGTGGGTAGAGGTACTGCCGGTGCCTCAGCTGTCAAAGGGCCATGTACCGAGGCCTCATCGCTCAGTGGGCCATCATCATGCTCAACTCCCAGAACCCTAGCTGGCTGCCATCATGTGGCCATCCTGAAAAGAAACAGGTGCACCACGGTCAGAACAGTATACCTGGTGAGTTGACATAAAGTAATCACAATGAAAACTTGAAACACACATGCAATCAATGTTTTCGTGCATTAAGTAGGAAATCAGAAGTCAGGGTCCTGGTGTACGGATACATCACCCGCCGCACAAACACTGGACTCCCTGGACTGATAACCACACCCAATACGCTTAACACTATTGCTTCACATAGAAAAAGATCATAGTCCCATGTTCTGCGGGAGAACCGAACTCCTCTGATAACAATTTGTCATGACCCGTCCTCAGGGCTTGTGCCGTGACTACCCAAATCCCGCCTTCCATTGGCCATGGGATGGATACTAGCACCAAGGCATAATTCCCGGTAAAAAGGGAAGGCATTGCCTTTGTAAAGTAAACAAACACACATAGCAAGCAAGCAGAAGAAGTAAACACAAAGTAAAAACTAAGTACAACAGTAATTGTGGAAAAGATAGTGGGCCAGTATACAAACCCAAACTAAAAGTAAAGTACAACTGGAAGGGAAAACAGCAACTGAAAAGTAAAGCTACAACTTCGAGCTTTCCACTGGAAATCCCACCTGAAGGGTGGAAATAGATAGCCTCCACTTCTCCTCAGGTCTAGCTGACCGCTCTGAGTACGTCCCGCCTAGTGGTCCACCTCCAGGTACCGTCCTGCTCCGCAAGCCTCAACCACGATCAGCGTTGTCCGTCGTCTGCAACCAACACAACGTAGTGCAGGCATATCCCGTGTAGCGGTGAGTATAAGCTACTCAGTAGGGACCCTGAGACCCCCGATGGTCTCCCAGAATCCAAAAAGTATAATCCACATAGGAAAGATACAATCACGAAATGACATCTGACACTGCTTAGGTATATGCCCATACATATACCTAAGTCATCTATTCTCATTCGGAGCCAACATCCGAACCCAAGTACAACCCAGTCCACGCAGGAAATAAAAAAGTAAATCCACACAGGATAGCTCAACACAATCCACATAGGAAATCAAAACAGGATTCATCTCACACATGAATACTTCTTTGTATGACGATAGAGATGATCAGGTATTTCCACTGACTCATCTAAGTCGTCGGACCAACAAAGTATCGATAGGTATTGAACCCCAAAATGACCCACAAAGGATCTGAACCACAAAGGATCAATAGGTAACTAACCCCCACAATGACCCACAAAGGATCTGACCCACAAATGATCGATAGGTAACTAACCACCGCAATGACCTAGACAGGATCAGACCCACACAGGATCTGTAGGCACTGGCCCACACAGGACCGCTGAGCGCTGACCCACACAGGATTGGACCCACAAAGGATCTGTAGCACTGATCCATGTAGGATCGCTGAGTGTTGTAGTCGTCGGCGTCGAATCCACTGAGGATCTCTGCACAGTCGTCGTCGTCACAGTCGCAGCCAGCTCTAGGGTTCCCACACACAGCAAGCTCGTTCGGGAGGTTCCGTTCCACGAGCCGAGAGGCTGATATATCAAATGACACATAGTCTAGAGTTTATGTATCCAAAAGTTCCTTATTGTCAATAGGAATGCAACTTCACAGACGACGCGTCTATCAGACGCGCGGTCTGAAAGTTATTGGATTTTTCGTCCTAGGGGCCCAATTGGGATTTAAGGCAAAACCAACCCGACCATACTCCACCTACGTCCAAACCTTGGACGGAGTAATCCAAAAGATCTGTCTCACTTAGAAGAATCCAAAAAAGTTGACGGCACGTCAATCGGGCGTCCGGAGTTCAAGTTACAAGCGTTTCCGCTCCGAGCGCCCGGTTGGTTTCGTGTACGAACCATCCCGGCTGAACCCAAAGTATTCTGAAACCTTAAGTGTGATATACCAAAACGACAGCCTCGATCCAAGGATTGCATCACCACTGACGGTGCGTCGATCAGAGGCACGCAGCTCATGTTATGAGTAAAAGACCGAAATGGTCTGAAAACGGGGGGTCTGGGCCCGGACCGAGCCGGCCCAACCCCCCCTGGGTCTTCCCGAGCCGGGGTGGCCCGGACATGCCTGGGCGTGACCAGCTCGGCCCAGAAAAGCGAAGCGGGGGGGGGGGGGGGGTGTGCTGCCCCCCCCCCCCCCCCCCGCGTGATAGAAAAGTGACCCCTCGTGGGGCCGCCATGGCTTCAGCCGCGGCGGTTCTCCACGGCGGCGTGCTAGGCGGGCGTGGCGCGCCGGCGGGTCACTACGAGGACCACCGAACGAGCTCCAGTGGTTAGAAATTCACGTCGTCTTCTCCAAAGGTGTAACACCCCGAGCTTCCACGATACGATTCTCATTCAATAATGCAATAGCTTGCATTGTACGCAACTTCGAGTTCTAATACACCGCGACTAATCAAAGTAGCTGTTATGAATAGTAATAACCACTTTTGAAAATTATAGAAATTTTATATTTCAAAATGGACTTCATTTTTGGATTCGGAATATCGAAATTAGCCTATTCTGAATTTTTGGTATTTTTCTGAGAACTTCTAATATTTTATGAATAGTGAAAAATACTTAGAAACAAATTTTTTAATCAAAATAATTTATAGTGATAAATTATACTATTTAGTGGTTTTAAAGTATAATTAGAATATATTTTTACCATTTTATCCAATGGTGGTCATTAGAATTAATTTAACATTGAAATTGGACATAAACAATTGCCAGTCTTTTGATATAAGTTGTTTCTTAAAAACACGCTATTTGTTGTGACATCGGGAATTAATTATAAAATTAATTAATTCAACTTATATTTTTTTAATTTTGTAAAATAGACATCATTTTTGAATTCGGAATATCAATTATTGCTTAGGGTGAAATTTTGGCATTGTTCTGAGAAACTTCAATTTTTGATGAATAGTGAGACCACTAAGTGGTAGTTAAATAACTGATTTTTTGTTTAAATAAAATATTACCACTTTTGTGATTTGATTTTCAAAAATCTGACATACATGGTTTTCATTAAGAAGTAAAATGTGGTTCAATGAGATTAAAATAATTTTTGGTGAATAGTAACTTTTATGTTCTTAATCGTGATTAGAGGTAATTAGTGTAGTTTAAGGTAAGAATAATGTTTTAATAATATGAGACGAGCGTGACACATGTCCTACCCTCATTGGATGTTCCATGGCAGACCAAGACAATCCATGGGTCAACTTGGGGACCCCATGGAGCCACTTTAGTTGGAAAATGACATAAATAACTTTTATTTAATGTTAAAGTAAAAAATGACACAAACATGAAAGGTTTTTCTAAAACAATTTTTACATGGGGTTATACAAGTCATATTTTTGACTATAAATAGTCATTGGAAAGATAAAAATATTTCCTACATCATAGAATTTTTTTATAATTTTAGACATTAAATAAATTAAATTATATATGACATCTTTATGATGCAGCGATGAACTCATTATTTAACGATTTTAATAAAATGAAAAGATAATGTACAATCCAAGGCTTACACTTGTCCAAAAACTATTGGATGCGTATATTTAGAACCCTTATCACCTTATCCACGAATTATATATGTGTGGGACCTTTAGAATCCTAAAATCATTGTATAATAATGTAAAATATCCTTACTTTCCAAGAGTGCCCCTCCTCTCCACTTATAAAAGGCCCCCACCTCTACCACCTCATTCACACTTTCAAGCCATTTGGATCGGCCAACCTCTGCCCAAATACTCTCCCAACTTCCCCATATTACTTCTAGAAGCCTCACTTTTGGCAGAACTCGTCTCAAGGAAGCCTTTGGCTCAAATCAAAAAGAGTTACCCGATTTTAAGATAATGTCTTCTCTTATGTTATTTTGTTTTATTTTGCTTCTCCAACCCCATAAACTCTTTTTATTCATTTTTCTGTAACAAAACCATTATCCTCAATATACTAGGATGTTTTTATAAGAAGTATTCGAGATACACATACACACAACCAAATCTAATGGTTAAAGAACATACGGTTTCTGTGGATGGCGAATTTCTGCCTCACGAAACGATGATTGTTCGACACTCATAAAACACCTTCAAAGGTGGCCATTAAGATGTCACTATATTTATAAATGATGTATAATATGTTTATGTTTTACATAAGGTTCTTTATTTTTCATTTATTGAATACCTTTATTATTTCCATTATGGGTAAACGTGATATTTTCATTTTAGGAAGTGCGGACTACCGCCCCCTCAAAGTGATTTGAATCGTTAATACCATATGTGGGATGTATAAAGGATGGAGTAAATGATATTATATATGATGTTATACTGGAATTATAATATACCTTTATATCATTATTATTTCATTAAATACGAAATAGAAATGAAAGTAGCGTTCATGTGTACGTACGGCTTACCGTCTCCATGAACGGTGCATTTCATTTCTTACCTCTAAATGTTACGTAATATTACGAATGAATGTATATAATGGATATGTATGATATATATGACATCTAAATCATGAATATAATTCTGGAAATAATGGATATTTTACCACATAAACAACATGTAATTATAAGAAGTTTATTGTTGACTCAAGTATCAAAAATCGACAAAATGACCGTTATTAACTTAAATAAATACATAATGTTCATAACATTGTAATAAGTGACATAAAAAGGATAATTAAATTGAAAATGGTAGATATTAACTCTAGTTTATTATTCAGGTGGTTAAATAATAGTCGAATCAAGTCGGACATAAGGTAAGGGAATTTCTTAACACAATTTCCATTCTTTGGGTTAATCTCCTTCTTTAAAATTATGTCAGGATATTACTATGTCATATCTTGTATTTGAACTTTATTTATGTGTACTTATAGTGAATACACATAATATATCTATTTTAATTTAAAAATGATCTTTCTTTGGGACTTCGTCTCAATCTCCTTTCATTGAGGCATATTTTTTTTCATTCAAAACCTTCTTTTATACGGTGTATAAACCCCTTTGACTTTTACGTTTATCCAAAAGGAATCTTTTTTATACGAAGCGTTTTACTAAACGACAAAAGGGAATGTTTTTGTCGTACATATGTGGCGACAACGACTTCTCCACTGTCGTGGCCATTATTTGAGTTTCGACTTCCTCTACAAGCCATAACTTTTTAAAATGAAAAATACAAAGTTTTAATTTTCTTTAATTTTGGTATTGAAAATGGTTTTGAAAGTGTTTTTATTTCATCAATGTGTTGTATTGATATGTTGTGATTGAAATGTGGAAATGTTTTGTTTCTTTTATGCATGTTTTATGTGATACGATTATGTTATGGTGTATGATATGTTTAAACCTATTCATATGAGGAATGCATTGGACTTATTAAGTGACGGGTGGAGCCCGCTATAGCTCCTCGATGCATCGGCAGGTCTCATGAGACAAACTAGTGTCTTGGCATGAGGCCTTGACAAAATCTTATTTGTGTTCTTGGCACGAGGCCTTGGCTACGTGGTTATGATAGCCTGGCATTATGCATTCCATCATTATGAAAGTGGTTAATGATATTTCATGTGATTATTCGACTAGTAGAATATCCATGTGAGTAATTAAATGGAATTATTACATTTTACTTTTTCCATATTATGCTAAAGTTCAAGTTTAAAAGCCTTTTGTTTTAGTTATACATTGCCTTAAATGTTAATGTTTATTTATGAAAGATTCCGCTATGTTGTTATCCTTACTGAGCATCTGAGCTCACCCCTTTCAATGTTTTAATTTTTCCAGGATGTGAAGAAGTATATTATGAATGACCTGCAGGGATAATATAAGGGGATTTAAAGAGAAGATGTTGTAGTTTTGTTTTACTTTATGAAGTAATGTAAGAGATATGAATGTATCTAGTGTTTCCAAGGATTCTAAACTAATCGGTCATTCGAGACTTGATCTTTTGTGATCATTCCAATGTTACGAAGTAACTCACCGGCTCCGGGTAGCTGGGGTCAGGGCGTTACGAAAGGTCCTCCCGGGGTCCGTCCATCACTGCGAGGACCCCGCGTCACCCGTACGGCCTGATTTGTCGACGTCCGCCATTTCTCACACCAAGAACTAAATGGGCGGTGGGTTCGGACTTGTTCGTTAGTCCGCACCCACCGCTTTAGAGGTTTTAAAAGTCTCACAACAAAAATAGTTTAATGAAACACCACAGGTATAAATCAAAAACATTTAAATAAAACAAACCCCTACCTCGTCGTTGTCTTCGGATGAGAGTTCTTTGTGGAAATGACCGTCGCGGAAGAATAGGATTGTCGCGTCTCGGAAGGGGGCGTTGCATCATCACGGTACACAGCGTCGCGTCGACAATCTCCGATGGTTAAAGAAAACACACAGATTTAATTGCATGTTTAAACCCATGTTGAGGATAAATCCACAATGAATTAGAGAATCGTAATCCCCTACCTCAAGCCGTTGATGATCGGAGATTGTTGTGGGGAAGAAAAATCTCGGAATAAGCACCGCGGAAGGGGAATCGTCGGCGTCGCAGAACATGGCGTTGCGTCATCGATCTCCGAGGGTTCGGCGTTCTTCGTCACCTTCACATTCTTCGCGTTCTTAGAATTGTTCGCATTCTTCGCGTTCTTCGCGAAGGAGGATGAAGAACATAGAGTTTATCCAAATCCTCTCAACAAGCCACCCAAAAGCAAAATGTTTGTTGGTCTTATTTTATTCCATCCTAACAATTTGAAAAACGTGTTAGGAAATGATTCATTAATTCGGTGAATTAATTATAACGTCTTAACTATCCAAAAAATAGGGCGTTAAGAGTTTAGAAAATGCACCAGTTGACTTTCATTAAAGAGGAGTTTTCACAGGTGCGTTAATTAGGGGAAAAGAAACGGTGGGGCTCGTGCGGGCCCCACCTCACAAATATCCAACCAAGTTGGTAGGATATTTTGTGTTCCACCCTATCTGCTTCAACACAGCTTGAGTGGCTTTAAGTGGTTTTAAGTGAAATAAAAATATAGTCGTCGCAACACTTTATTTTATTTATTAACTTAACTCCAAAAATAAAAAACCACACCCGAGCAAATGCAACTCCAGAAAAGGAGTTTCTAGGTAAATACTGGTACTGCGATTCCATTGGTGCCGTCAGAATTCAATTCTGAGCACCAATTCAAAAGTTCGGAAAACTCGCTCTTTCGTTCACTAAACGTCCACGAGCCATACTTCGGAAAATGATTCCGGGCACACCGGGCCTCGGAATCAGCTGCCGTCAGAAACTGCGTTCTTGTAAAATTCCAATGAAAATTAAGCAAAAATATTTCCTTGAATTTTACAGGTGATTACAAATACAGCTGAAGGAATACATTACTACAGAATATAAACACGTGGTTTTATCTACATCTATCAATAAAATAAAATTTACAACTCAAATCTATATTCCTATGCTTCTGTATTAGTTCGACATGATCTGTCGTCTCCTACAAGTGACTCATGCCCAATTTCTCTAACTCTACTATTTCTATCCAATAATATATCTGATCTCTTGGGATACCAAATATATACACACAAGGAATAATATTTATATTTAATTGAAAACTATTTCAATATGAGAAGTCCAAAAAATCTCAGTTCTTCTCCCTTGATTAACTAATTTCTAGGACACAGACCCAAGCATATCCTCTACGAAATGTAAAGTTTGATAATACTTCCCATCCGTCGATGAGTGGGAAGTCATATTTCATTAAACCTATGTTCTGAGTTCCTTTTATATGATCCCAGAAAAGTTTAATGTAAAACATGATTTACAATCTAATACAATACACTATGTAACCCTGTGCAGACAGAAAATAAATAGTGCAGGTTCTTTCATTCACAAACATAATCACAACAATCTCTTAATATCGTTAACATTATTTGAAATCAGAGTGAGGTATATTAGAAGGTCAAACCATCAAATGAAGATACCCTAATTTCATGCTGATGTTTGAAAAAAAGTTCTCTCAACTAGTAAAAAGGTCATCACTATGATGATGGGGATACTAGTTCATCACATTCATATGGTTCACCTTCTGGTAATATATACGTAGGCACAGATTCCCATCAAACGTTTTTGTATAAAAAGTTACAGAACCCCAAGGAGACATAATTAAATGGATGAAACAATTTTATATATACTATTCCAACAGATTCATGTGTTCTTCAAGCTATGTTGGTTCCATTTTATATGAAGGAATATAAATTTTGTTTACCCTAGGCATGTGATCAATTATAAATTTCACATCAGTATCATGTTAAATCATTGTGAAGTATTCACATAAATATTCCAGAAACTTATCCATTAAATGTGTAAAGACAAAATTCTTGCCGCCTCATTCTTCTATAAATAGGCATGAACTGTGGGATTTGAACACCGCCAGTTTTTAAAAAACTGGCCCTGCATGACCTGCCTTGATATACCACTCTCCATGGTGAATATGTTTCTCACTCTCTAGAGACTTAAATGTCACTATACATAGGTATAAATAAATGTTTTCTTGATATTATATTAACCAATCCATAACCCTATTCATTACAATTCATGAAATGTCATTTAAGAAAGGATCCCAATAGAAATGATGCATCCCAACCTTAAGAGAAAAAGTCCTATGAAAACAAATGTATCTCGATGATACACCCAATAATGTATCTATCATCACAACCATGCTCACAGAAATAAACTTCCTGGACCTAACCATTTACAAGATGGAAATATATAGATGATTTAGAGGGACTAGTAGGGAATAAGTCACATGAAATTATAAAATCTGCAAGAATATTACAACTAAATGTTGAAATTCTACCCTCGTTATCCACCAGTGTAGGTTGAAAGACATGAAATATTATTCTCTGTATAAATTTTGATGTTGTATGAGTCCCCTGAGCTGGAAAACACTATTATTATATGAACTCTTTCCATGAATAACCATTCACACTATCTCTACCACTTCGGAATGTTGAACTCCAGCTACAATCCAAATACAGTGTAGAATATCCCCTTCATATAGTCTGGATTTTCCTACCGTCTCAATCATTACCCATATAGCACTTGTTCCATTAAATCCTCTATATTTTTCTCATAATTTCCTTTTATTGGAACTCTATTAATGGTTTGGTGAACTATCTACTAATTTATCATGTCTACAACACTGGTGATGAGTTACTGATGTATGGTCATGTTTAACTGACTCCCCCTGGCCCCTCATATTTCCACATTTCAAAAAGTATTTTCATAACGATGCTTCTTTATCATCAAGGTTTTACCTCTTAATGGTGGGGAAGAAACCACCTATCTTCATCCAAAAGCCTCCTTCAGGTTCCCCTTATAAATTAGATCATGATTCAAAACATATGAAAACTTATTCGAACTAAAGATATTCACATAGGACATAATTTATCATTTAATCAGATCATATAACTAATATTCATAGTATCATAATCTCCTTCAAACAATAGTAAAATGTGTTTCAAATATTCATAATTTTTTTTAAATTACATCATGGATATGATCCCCAATAGTCAAACTCATAAACACAATTTCACTCCCCAACATTGGCGTCTTAATGTAAAAGTGACCTGCGAACTTCCCTAGAAAGTCTTTCCACTCCAAATTGTCTAACTATCCATCTTTATTCCAGATGTCCCAACAAAACATCAAATGAATGAATAAATTATTTTTATCCTACTGGACTCTCTTCTCTGCATGAGTCTCCAGGTGGTAAACTATTGTTTGGATAGACTGTATTCACAAATTAGCTACGTCTAGTCCACCCTCTCGGATGAAAGTTGGAGTATGATTCAACTAGATATCACATGTCATATTAGACGGGGTTTTCACCACCTTTGTTATTTCTAATCCTATAAAATTCATGAATCATGTTATGTTATCTTGTAAAATCTCTCCAAATTCTACACATGACAATATTCGTGTGACAATATCCACTACTGGTATTTCATCTCCATCCATATTCATTTCTCATTTACTAAACATGTATCGCCATGGAGGAATGTCTCTTAAATTATAAAAACATATCATATGACACATTACACAACACTAACACACATAACTTAGTATTGATTCCAAATAATACATAACATGTCACTCCCCAAACACTGCATCATGGTAAAAAAATTGGTGTTATCTCTAACCCTAACAATCCTACATCTGCGTAATGGATAAACAAAGAAAACACATTCTCCAATTCATGTTTGTCATGAGTCAAATATTTATTAAAATCATAATTATTTTAAAATTTTCATATTCATGTTTTGAACCTTTTTATTTATTCCACAAATGTAATGACTAGAACCTTCATTGAACAATTTATGAAAAACATTATTTTCTTGTCTATGCCAAAAGTGATGCCTCTCATTAGAAACCATGAGTTCCTATAATGATGCATGAATTATTATTTATCATTCTATAGTTTTCCATGATTATAATCTATTAAAATCTTAGAACAAATAATACTATCACCTAACAAGTGTTTCACCTATAGAAAAATAGAATCAACTACAAAAATTCATATCTAGAACTATAATGCCAACATGGGTACATGAATTTTACCCCCCATATATTTGTTATCCACTCCCATGGAAGAGCTCCAATATGTATCCAAAATCATATAATTCTATTTTATTCATTTCCCAATTTGTAAAACAAAAGAAAAATAAGTTAAACTCTCTGATTAAAATTATAACAACCTAAACAACGTTTCAAAAAACTATTCCCAAAGACGACCAGTTTCATGACCTCATGCATGCCTACTTGAATTAAAAAGGATGCTGACTAGTAGATATGATTTATATTGATCATAGAGGATCTGGTTTACCTAAATCATTGTTTAATAATAGTGGAAATAAATAATAATATCCATGTTATTTAATAAAAAACCCAACAAAATCATTATCAAATGATTATTAAAATTCGAAATACGTTATCCCAAAAAAATTTAGATATTTCACGTCTGATACATGTCAAGTGTCATGATAAAATATCCAAAATAAATAAAGACACTTACATTTGACCAGAGGTTCGCTAATCCAGCCTAGTTCCCCCATCCATGCTCTATACCAAATCATCCATTTATAATTGGGCTCATTCCCTTATCCTATATTGAAATACTGATGCCTATTTGAGTACCAACTAGGAATATTGAGTAGTGCAAGAGTAAAACTCAGTTGGCCACAACCAAATTCGTCTGAAATATTATATAGTAAATAAAATTTTACCCAATTGTATAAAATATAAATTATAATTCATAATTAAACAGTTATCACATTTTCAATTATCCACTAACTAAACATATAACCCCTCCATGTTCACAAGGATAACTGACCCCTCAATACCAATTTACACCCCCAACCTAGTCCAAAACCTAACATATATCACAATAGCATATTATATGAATAATCATTTAATTTCTAACCATATGTTTTCAATTTGGATCCATAGTCCCATGAATGAATACGTGGACCTATTACATCATTTTTAGGACCCTTTGGGTATTTGAAGTAGTAGTTCTGGTCCCACAACTCATTTATAAATAATAACACATGTGGTAATTTTGATGAAGAATTATATTTCCCACACTCATATATAAAACAATCACGCAAGATGACTCTTGAAGTAATAGTATGTTTTCCACACTCATATATCAATTTATCACTATGGGATTTGGAATTAGAATTCCATATACCACAGAGGTTTATCAATTTATCACTATGGGCTATTGAATAATCACATTATGTCCCACAAATGATTTATCAAATCAATAAATCATACATAACATATATCATATCAATAATATTAATCTACATTAATCATTCTACCATTATTTAACGTCATGGTACAATCATAATTAAACATAAAAAAATAATGTTCTTCAAGTTAATCACATGAAATAATATAACAATTCACTTTTAAAACATTTTCCTTGTATATTCATATTAATCATTATCAGAATAAGATAAATAAAAAAATTCCATAATCATCATTATAAATTAATTAATAATAACATTAATTGAAATAATTACACACTGCCAATATACAATCAATTTCAAAATTACAATATTCTATTTACTAATATAATAATTAATATATCCAATTCCCCCAATTTCAATTTCGTGAATTTGACACTAATAATGTTTAACAAGACAATTAATATTAAATAAATTTAATTTTTCAAAAAATTTCTCAGTTATGGAAATTTATAATTTCAAAATTACAAACATGTAGTTAAATCAAGAATATGGGATTTAAAATTATGACCACCTTCATCAAAATTGTTGAAGACCGCTCGCTAACTAAATTTTCCAATTTGATACGGAACAAAGAAGATCATGGTACATTATGTGCTCTATATTTCAAACCTATTTCCAATATTAAACGAAATAAATATAAAAACCTATTTCATAATATATCTCAAATAAAGGAATATCATCCCTTTAAAAGATGATAGAATGTTGGGAGAGATGGTGGAAACTATTCAGGATAAAAATGTCATACCGGGATAGGATAATATTGTTAATATAGGATTATATTTTTAAATAAGGGAGGTCATAATAATTTTTAATCCATTTATAAAAATCCAAAAAATAGTTAAAATTTTTCAGTTTTGAGCAAGGGAATTTTGGGGTTTAATATAGGTTTTCGATATTTTTTAATTAATTTTCAGAGGATTAATGATTTGCATGCCTTGTTTCCTAGTATGTTCCCAGGGTTTCCAATAACCCTATAACTAAACATGTTCCTACTATTTGGGAGTGCAAACATTACTAATATAAGGTTTTTTCATTATAAAAATAATGCATCGGCCATACGAATCCCCTCATTTTGGGTTCACATTATTTTCTCTCATGGGTTCACGGTTTGGGAAAAATGTGTTCTAACTATGTACTTTCCCACATCCATCCCAAATATTACAAATGTCACCAAAACACACCAATGATATGACCCATAGCAGTCATACTATAATCATGGAAAAATATTTTTGAAAAAAACATCGAGCCATCTCAATGAAATTTCGGGATTTTACATCGGCCGAAGAAGAGTCCACATTCATAAATGATCATTTTTTAATTTGTTTCCCTAAAATGACATATTCACAATCTTATTAAACCAATATTATATAATATCCTCAGTATATTATGTATTCAATAAAATATTTTGATAATTTAATGTCATATATCAATCCCCATTTCCTCAAATGGGAAATGAATCCTTTATACCTTTGTACTGAGGATTACTGCCTCACAAATTGGTATAATACATTTTCCATCACCACCATTCGAGGATGGATGTAATTATTTATTTAATATTAGTATATTCTATTTATGATATTCCTATAACTAATTAATTATAATATCACATATACATTCTTTTATTACATTCTTTTTAAATTTGATAACTTTGATTGTATGTATGATAGACTACCTCCTTGCGAAGTGATGTGATTAACTTTTCATATACACATTAAATGAATGGTAATAAGGATAAATATTAGAAATATATGTGAATGTTATGTAATTAATATATTATATAATATTAATATATCAACCATTTACTGGAATTTTCACTCATTAACAGAATGATATCATATCTCATTCAAATAAACAACCTACCGTCTCTACGTAAGAGTGTTATTAATTTTCAATGCTTTTCCTTTAAGAATGATTATAAAATTATATAAACCGAGTAAGTGTGATACTCTTAACATTATTATAATTATGGTAAATATTTTACTATATATTACGGTAAAAAATAGAAAGTTCATGAAAAAAATGAGAAAATAAATACATTAATACAAGAAATAAATACATTATGAAATATTTATAGAAAATAGGTGAAAAAATGTAATAATAGGATAATAAATAATACAATAATTATTAATATGGATCATATAAAATTTAATTAAATGATTAAAACAATTATGAATTAATTTATAGAATGATCAACTAAAATTATGTTAGAGGTGTGGGACTTTGTCTATATGTGCTTTCATTGAGGCATATTGTAATTTTTATCACCTAGATTCATTTAAATGGTTTAAATAATTCCAAATTTCAAAATTATATCTATAATTACTCATAAATATTGGTATTTTAAATTTCAATTTTAATTATTTCTCCAAGTTGCATTGAATTTATTATTACCACGAGGAAATGGATTTTATCTAAATTTCTATTTTATAGAGTTATATTTGTTAATATAAACAAGTTATGTTTTATGTGGTGTATATAATAATCATTTGATGTATTTTAATAGAAAAACTATTTATAAATGATGATAAATATTTATATTTTAAGGGATATTATTTAGGTGGATAATAATTAAAATCCTCATATGACATTATAAAATATTGTAAAATCTCAATTTTTTTGATAGTTTACATTCTCTTGAAAAAATTATATGATTATTGTCATTTTACATTTTACAATACATATGTCTAAAATATCAATATTATTCCAATCAAGGATATGATTATTTATTAAACCATATACCATTTCTTCTTATTATGTTTATATTGGAAATTATTTGATTAACAGGGGGAATATTGATAAGTTTTTTTTAGCACGAAATATATATTTGACGATAAGTCAAATTGAATAATTAATTTATCTGATTATTATTTATTTTTGGAATTATTTATTCATGTTTTTAGTTATTTACATTGGTTTTTGGTAGCCCCTATATTTATCAATGTGACTGATGAGACAATTAAGTTCGCTATACCAGATGGGTTTTTAGCTATTACATTTAAATAGTCTTGAGAAAGGTATTCATAGTAGATGGATCAGGGATCCTAATAACATGACATCCAATAATTAATTATTTCCTTCATAAATAATAAAATATTAATAATCAATGATATTTATTTAGTGATATTGTCTCCAGAATGGTTTACTTCTCATTTTGTTAATTAAATGGCATGTTCTTGGAACTATTTAACATTCGATATTGAGTATTCCATATCATGATACGATAACTCTATTATTTAATAACATTAATTTGTTTTTGTTATATACCATTATATTCTGATAATTCTATTCATATTATTAAAATGTTATTTGTGTTTAGTTATTTAACTTTCCAATATTATTCTTATATATTCCCGATAGCTTAGACTACACTAAAAAATTACTGAATATTTGTTCTCACTATTATTTTTTTCCATTCCATATGATATAAACAGTAATTATTGTAATGATTTCAAGGATACCATATTTAATCCATTAATGTTAATTTATTTTTATTTCTCTATGTAATATAGATATGATGTACCTATATAGTTCTCTAATATTTCATTTATGATTGGCCCATTGGGATTTTAACCCTTAAATCTATATAAATGTAATATATTAGTAAACATATCTAGGTCAATGGAGTCTTATAAATTTCATTATGTATCATTTTAAGAATAGAATAAACCTAGGGAACTAGATTATGGAAAATACAGATTTCAGAACATAACTATGTAATTGAATTTATGTATAGTTATATAAGGAAATCCTTATGTTTTGGAAATAAATAGATTATTTTATTTTTCATGTCATTAAATACTTGTATTAATAATACACGTGAAAGTGGTTTTGGAAAAAATGTACCTAGGGGTAATGACTCTGAAAAGGGAATATTGGCCATTAATTATTTATCACCTGCTGTATTATAATGACCATTACTAAAATCCTGGTTTCACACATCCAAAATATAATATATGGTTAATTAATAATTTATTTACAAACCATTATGAAGGATTTGGAAATAAATACATCACCAAATAAACCAGGATTATGATTTAATTATTCACAAGGAATTAATTTAATAGTATGTTAAGTGTTACATCATATTATGAATTATAATTATGATTTAAAATTAATAATATTATGAGCTACTGTATTGTGTTAATTTTTTTGAAAAGGTTACTATATTGAAGAAGGGATTTAATACTCATGGAGAATGTTGATATTTCCCTTTTGAGAAATTAAATTCATCTCATAATGTAATAGGGCATATAATGGATATATTATGTCTTCATAATAATTTCAAACAAAATATCCTAACAAGAATAGAGAACCCTATTACATTGTTTTATTCTTCTTTAATGGATCACATCATGTGATTGAATTCCATATAATTTGGTGGGACTACAAATAAAATGATAGTTGATATGTGTATGGTGTATTAATAAGATATTAAATTACATTTAATGAAATAAAATGGATATTTTTACACATGTAGTTTATTTCTCATAGAGTACTTTTGTAAATGTTGAAATTTGATCTATAATAATTCGGAGGATGATAAAATATAACACATTCAATGGAAGACTTTTAATGATTTATTCCTTAAGAAATATTTCATTTATGATAAATAAAATGAAATGATGATAAATATTCTCATCCTAACAAAAAATGATTTTGAATGTGTTGTTAATAATGATGATTCCTTTATAATTTTATCCTCGTAATTAATGTAATATTCGTATCACATAGATAGAATGATTGAACTTTTTATTATTGGTTATATCCCATGTATTTGATGATAATTGGTCATCCAATCTCATTATTCATATAATTAAAGTGTTTTGTGTTCCATAAAAAGGGAGTTGTAATTCTCAAGATCATATATGGTTAATGGTAACCATGAATTTTTTTGTCAAATGAGAAAAAATATTATGTTTATGGGGCAAATATGTATAGGAGAACCAAAAACATTCCTCCTTGTGAGATATTTGGTTAGAATCGTCCTTTGAAATAATAAAATTTATTTGGAACGTTTTATTAGTATAGAGTTAGGGTTCATTAGTTAATGAATTCAAGTGTAATAAATAATGGACTATTATTAATCATCTACACTATTAAATGATTGGATACTACAATAATTATATCATCAATCATCATGTGAATCTCCCATAGTAGAGTCTAAGGGTCGAATGGAATGTTTATGAGACCATTATAGATGAGTTTTATGTACTGAATGACGCAGCTTTAGGATATTACGTCATAGAAAAAAAACAATATTTATTATATTTTATATTTATCATCTCTTTTATATCATTTTCATTTCCAAGAAAAACTATATATTTTCATATGATGATAAAAAGGGAGTTTTCAATCAAAAATCGTATACGATATCTAACTACAACAGGTATGTTTCATGAGGTCATCATAATGACACATAAATATTTGTTATTTTCTAAACATCTAATAATACATATTGTTGAATTAGTTATAATCCTTGGTATTGACTGTAATAAAAATATTAATGAAACAATTTTTCACATAATAATGGATTTACTATTAAATATTATTATGTAGAACTAATTATCTATATAGTACAAAAAATAATCATCATAGAGACATTATGATCCATCCATAGTAGCTATACTGAATGAATTTCAAGGGGAAGAAGAGATGAAATAATCAATTGATCGAGAGGCTAATAAATAATCTTATTATGTACATATTTTACAGAAATACATTTATGTATTTCCTATTAAATTACATATATATCCACTAGAGTGAAAAGTTTATCTTTCTATTTATTTAATTTCTGATGTAAGACCAATATTTAAGACTCTATATAAATGGACTATATAGAATCATTGGAGTTAATTAAACAAAAATACGAGTTTGTGGATAATGGATTTGTTCAACCGAGTGTTTAATTATGATTTTCCATGTTATCATACTTAATAATAATTATGGATCCATAATGATGTTATTTTTTTTATAAAAAAACAAATAATATTATGATAAATAAAAAGAATCATTTTTATTTCATTGTTGAATTATTTTGTATACATTAGATAGACCAATATTTTACAATGATTGAATATCAATCTAGGTATCATTAATTGAATTTAAATAAAGAATAAATTCCAAACATAACATTCTAAACATGGTATAGACATTAATATTATACAATAACATAATATAGTTTATAATATTAGAACAACTATTTTTTATTTAATGAATAGTGTATTTAAGTAAAATCTAGATTTATTTGTATTCATTGATGAAATCATAATGTTTACCAAAATATAAGAGGATATTGAGAATCATAAGTGGTTGTTGTTGAGAATCTTATATGGAAGGAGTTATATTGTAAATTTATTATTGTGTATTTTTGGTTTGAAGATGATTCATTAAATGGCCATTTATTCTCCGTGTATGTAATCTCAATTGATCTTGGGAGGAGAATGGAATTCTAGGAATAGAATAAAAAAAATTAAATTACTATGGAACGCATTTTGATTGATTTTGATGGTTTGTATAGAAGAATCAATCCGGATAGTTCCTAATGGTTTAACCCATTAAAAATTATTACATATAAAGGGGATATGATAATTTTTATATAGGATTCTAATCAATGTAATGATGAACTGAATAAGATACTGGTCAATAATACGATTTTTACACTACCATCTAGAAATTATTGGTTTGTGAAATACAATGAAGGATTGAAGAAGGTAATTGGTTCTATACTAATAAAATATTATAAGAAATTTTATATGCATCATAAAATTCAAAGACTCATAAACAAAATTATCCAATCAATGTTCTTTAATTTCTAGGATTAAAAGTTACTATGATGATATCGAGTAATTATTTCAATGGTGAAATACGTGATAAATACCGAAATATTAAATGCCTAAAACAAATTTTCTCATTGGAACACCACTATATCATACAAAGAAAATATCTTTAGAAACTTGATGGTTATTATTGCTAGAAACACCACCACATATGAAAAGGGAAAAATGTTTAATATTCATTATGTAGGAATGATACAAGGCTGTATCCATAAACATTATATAATCTTGAGTTATGTCCATCATTTGACATTATTTCACATTGAGGGTATTTTCATGTTTAGCATTTTTAAAAATTTGGCCATAAATGTAACAACTAAAAAAATTGAAAAGTAGAAACTTCAACTCACTCTCAATATTTGATATGTAAAAAAACATTTATAGTAAAAAATTGTTTAATTTCATGTATAAGAATCATAAATTTTCTGTGATCCCATCCATGACTATATTCCCTTTTTAATCATGTAACTTTTTTTAAAAAAAATATGGGATAAGAAAAAAAATCTATCTATGCGATTGAAAAGATGGAAAATAATTATCCTAGAAAAAAACAATTAAACCACTAATACTTTATCATAATGTAACCTTTTTCACCACTAAGAAGTAGTAAATACACTTCATTGAATATAAGATCATTGTGTACCATTTTTTCAATAAAATGATTACCAGAAAATCCATATAAATCACATATAAAATATAAATTTAACATTGTAAAAAATAAAACTTCAACCTATTAAACATAACTTTTACTACCACACATGTCACTAAATGTAATATCCATATGGCCTACTTCCGTACCAAATGCATTGAATGTTATAAAGTAAACACCAATCATTGGTTTATCACAGAACCACCCATCTTTGGATTATCATGTAACCACCAGTGTCTGGTTTGACATGTAACCATCCATCAAATTTCTATGTACCATTACATAATCATAACACATAAAGGATTGAAATTATCAACATTTCACTCATAATTTTCCATTCCCAATTGCAAGAAATCATTTTCATATAATGAAATTGTAAATCCACTTTCAAAACCATTTTTATTAGAAAAATTCCAAAACATGGGATTGAGGGATATCATTTCCATTCAAAAAAACATTATAGAATTTTGAGGAAGACAAATATCCATTAATAGTTAAGGAAGTGGAGAATTCATTTTAATCACACACACTAAAAACATTATTTTTTTTTGTTTTTAATGAATGTAAAATACATTTCACAAAAAAATTGTTTAAAGACAATTTAATTAAATTAAATTTCTACGGGGTCTGTTATACACTTTATTTAATAAGTTGGTGTATTACATAAAAATATTTCTCAAGGAAAATTGATTGAAATATAGTCCCTTAATAGGAGTTTAATTCATCATGTATGTTAAATGTTATACCTGAATAATTACTATAAGTTAATTTCTTATTTTGTCAAAAATAATTAATAATTACTATTATTTTTATTTCATTAATTACCATTATAGAATTATTATTTAATAATTTTGGGTTCTTGTTAGAGGTTTTGTCAATATTTACTAGTTGAGTCAAAAATGAACATGATATGATGTTAATACTCTATATGTCCATAATTAAATCATCTCTTGAATAATATTCCTGAAATAATAATCACTTATATAAATAATTATATATAATCATATTTATTAATTGTTTTAATAATTGAACAATGTTATAATCTAGGAGATGGTATGCCGCACAAACGTATAGGGAAATATTCAATTATTCATTGATCATTATTGTAATATTGTAATTATTATTAGATCATTCTATAATGATGATAATATAATTAAAATAATAATAATAATTTAAATATACACATATAAATCATTCATATGACGCGGTGAATAAAAATAATTCATAACACTTCGTGGAGGTTATAGTGGACACGTACGCATGAACTGTGTTATTTATTTTAATGGTTGGGGCTGAAGCCTCAATTTTTTTAAAAAAATATCTCTTTTAAAACAGCTTATAGAGATACCCATTACATATCCCAAAGGCCCATGACTAATTGTTCTGAATACAAGGCCCAAAATCACATTGTTTTGGCCCAAAGGGCCCATCAGTGAATAGTACTTCTACAATACCCGGGCAGCTACAGTACCTGCAACAGTACCACCACAGCTACAGTACCCTCTATAGTGCTTCCGCTGCTATAGTGCTAGCTCCACTATAGTCCCACCGATGCTTCAGTACTGCTACAGTACCCACTACAGTGTTGATATAGTAGTAGGAATTTCATCCCTGCCCGGATTTGATTCCTGGTGTTTTAGATTCAAAGCTGGAGCATTCACCGCTTGGGTACAAGCTCGTTGGTGATGTTATTATTTTTATGCGATTCATTAGTAAGAAAATATATTATTTTATATTCTATTATAATGATAAATAATTTATGAAAATCATATACAAAAATTATTTCTAAAATTATTACTTTCCATGAGAGATGGTAAAAAAGCAAACTATATTGGTTTGAATGATTGTTGTCCACTGTACACACAAATTAAATGTTCATTTCCAATTATATGAAATTTCATATGGATTTGGGTTATAATATTAACGTAATAAAAAAATTATATGAATATTATTTGTGTAATTATTTCATAATGGATTAATGTTATTTAATGTCATTGTAAGAATATATAATATAGAAACACTTAAAAACATTACCATTCCTTCGGATGATCACATTTCTAAACAACATAATGCTTTTAAGGAGGGTTTTCTGCCACATATGTGGCCTAATGAATTTTGGGAGCGAATTTAAGAATGGTTAAAGAAATATATTGGATGAAAAATGAAGTTTTTTATGTGTGATTATTATAGAGGAATCAATGCCTTTTTATAGGACAGGGGAGTGACACCCATTGAATTATTAAAAGTATTAAATTAATATAAATTTAATTTGATTTTTAAATTGTCCTAAAATATATTATTTAAAATATAGAATTATTTTGGGTTTCATCCTACTCATAAAATTTAAATTATACATGTTTTCACAAATTTGTAATCCTTGTATTTTTTCTTAAAACTTGTTTACTAATAATGTTTTAACAGGTAGTTTACACATTCAATGTTAAAATAATTATCGAACCAGGAAAAACTACAATTGGATTATGTAATTAAGGATGTTATTGAATATTTCTAAATTTTTTGGTTGAATCATGTTTTTTTATAAATTTTATATAATTTTATTAGTTATTTTATATTTTTCTGTTATGAATTATGTCAATTTCATAGTATTCATTACATGATTTTTTTAAAAATCATAAAAAATTGATTCCCATCATAAAACTACTTTAACTATACAATAACATGTCATAGTCATCTAGAAAATTTGTGCATGGAATAAAATATATCAAAATATATTAATCATATTATTAGAAATATCATGTATTCGATTCCAACTTTCAATGAATCTTTTGCTGCATTATCATTGGGTCACAATTAAATTTAATTATTTAATTATTAAACATTATATACAAATTACCATAATTTGGGTAATAATTATAACTTTTTAAATAATATTTTTAGTTAAATTTATACCATCTATAACTACATATTAAAATACATTTATTTTTTAAAAAAATAGTGTACTGAAAATGAAAACTCAATAAATATAATATTATAGATGCATTAAATTCATCCCTGTGGCTCAAAGAGGTCCTATAATTGAACAAAAAATGATCATTATCAGAATACACTAATAAAATTAAATAATTTTATGTTTTTGGGTGGTGTTATATTATTATAATATTTTTACCTTTAGTTACTCGATTTACCTTTAATCGTGGAAATAAAATTAATTACTAATGTTACTATTCATAATTTACAAAAATAAAAGGGGAATATTAACATAATTTATATTTTATGGTGATAAATAATGGATTCTTTTATACAAATTCAAAAAAAATAATAGTAGGAAATTAATTAATATTTAATCCAGTTGATGGAATGAGAAAATAGGTTTTTAGAGTAATACATTCAAATGTTCACAATGTTTTTCAATCAAATTTTAATATGAAAAAATAATCCAATTCACTACATTTTATTAAATTATTAAAACATAATATTATTATACATTAAAATAATGAAAAATGATAATCTAACTATATAAATATATTAGATGAAAAGGCAGTTTAGTTAAAAATGATATATTTTTCAATATTAATTAAAAAATGAATTTAGTTATCAAAATAACAAAAATTCAACCAATGTAAATATTGATGTCCCATATTTAATGAATAATTTTATTTTTTCAAATAGAAAATAAAAAAGTGACACAAACATGATTTCAATGGGACCCGTCATCAAATGGTGGTAAAATTTCATTTTTTTAAAATATGTCTTATGTATGAGAAAATGAATTTTCCCTTATATCACATCGAGAAAACAGTTATGATGAACATAAATCATTGCATTTAATATATTAAACATACATTTCATTAAAAAAATCCATCAAGAGTGATTTATTATTTTATGAACTAACTAATTTTCTTTTAAATAGTTTTCTTCAGTAAAAACATCTTTTCTATTTAATTGATTTATATTTTTATTGATAATTAATTTTCTAACCAACGAATCATTATATATTCATTTTTAAATAATTTTTTATGAAATAAGTTAATATCATTCATTCCTCCATTCTGAAAGTTATTCCATAACCACAATTTAAAATAATAATATTAATAATATATGAATTTTCGATAGAACTCAATCATCTGTGAAACATAACATTAATGGTAAACATATTCATTACATTAAGGTACTCTATTAGACATAAAAATACCTTTTAATTTAAAATTACTATATAGTTCATAAATATTAAGAAATGTTATTCTAAATTTATCTAGGATGTTACATTCTACCGCATTTTGTAATTTGTGTTCCAACAACATTAAATTTGGACTTGGTAACTGAGGTTTCACCTTCCATAATTAATTCATTGAAATCCCACATTAGAAATAGAGTTAGTCAAGCATACACATTAAAAGAAACAAATATATGTAAAAGTGTCACTCGAGATAACACATACCTGGATTCCATATTAGAAAACATGGAGAAGAGGAAAAACTATCAACCATGTTCTAATGGAGAGTGATAGAAAACATGATCTAGTTTAAGATAAAATTCACAAAACCACAAACCTGTGAGGGGTTATACATTGTTTGATTTTATAAAAGGATAAATAAAAGGTAATAATTTTTGTTTTAATATTATTTACATAATGTCAAATAATTACAATAATAATTTGTATATCAACATGAGGAAATAAACTTACTAGAGAAGTAAATTTTAATCATTTTCACAATTTCTATAAAAAACTAATCTTTTGTCCAAAAATGATTATTTATGATGAATTATTAATTGTAGATAAACTATAACCAAATTAAAAAGAATCACATAATACAAAATATATTAATAATCCATTTCCTTTATCTTAAACACTATCCCAAACCAAAATATCGGGGATAAAATAATATAAATTTACGAATATAGTAAATGTTAAATGAACAAGTACTATATTAAATATCCAAAATTGAACTGTAAAACCAAAATATCAATATATAAAACTAAATAAATAACATTCCTTAGAATCCCTAAAAATATTCCTAAGTATGATTGAATCGAAAAAATGTATGAGGATATATTCACATAGTTTATTATCTCAAAATAACATTGATAACTATTAATGTATCAAACCAAAATAATAATTTCCAAAATAATATATTGTCAAAGATAGGTTAATCATTTCAATAAATAATCCATAGCATCAAAACTCCACAACCAAATAATCAATTCATCGAAAATAAAATTCAACCATTAATCCTCAATTAAAATCTCAATATATTATATTTACCTTAATCATGTAAAGAGCCCAAAATAGTGATCATATTCCAAAATAACATTTATAACATAATTCCCAATTCATATTAGAATAACATGGGTTTCCATTTGGTAAACCAAAAGTTCCTCAAATCAACATATTCTTATTTCATCATATCATTTAAAGAAAATAATAGGCAAACTATCTAGGGAAAACCTATAAGACATTGGGGGTGATAACAACATTTCACACATCCAATGTGAGTTCCATTTTCCACATCCTTGTCTGACATGATGGGTAGTAACCATTCTTATGTGATTACCTTTTCCTAAAATTTCATAATTTTATTACACTACAAAAATGATATAAAATCATTAATAATTAACGACATGTGTTGTCCTCAAATTTGTTCTCATTCCATTTATTTGGAAAAAATTGTAATTACCCATAATTAGCTAAAAATAAAAGTACATATAAACCCTAATGGTCATCCATACCATATTAATTATTTCCCCAAAAGAAAAGAAAATTATTCAAAAAATAAACTTTTTATATAATAAACACCAGGGTTACATATTCTATAAAAAATTAATCTATTGTAATCCCATCATCAGTAGATAATTAATAATTTAAAAATTTTCAACATTCAACAATCTATTGTTTCACTTGAATCCTTTATATGTATACTCTTTAATCCTTATACATTCTTTATGATCAATTAACCTTGATTTTCCATATTATTCCTTTACACTTCATTCCTACAAACAAAAACATGAATATTTTCGTAAGATTCTTTTATGGAAGACAAATGAAGGGAAATATTCTATAACCTGCATTGGTCATTTTCAGTTTCCTCATATTTAATTGGAATGTAATTAAGTAATAATAAAAATATATTTTTATGGTCCTCATGATTTCTTTCATGAAACTTCTTTATAGGATGTTCATTTTCAGAATGACCATACTCCCATCATATAAAATATTCAATTGATAACTCAGAAAGATATTCCCTAACTTTATAAGTGTTAAATAAATGCTTCTTTTTCCTTTGCATGTTTTTTACATTATGACCTTCATTACCACATCAATAAATGCTCATATTCTCTTTATAAAACATTAGGTGTTTTTCCATATCCTTAACACATATTTCATTAAATATACCTATATTTATGAGTATTTCTTGTACTTCCATGAAGCTTCGGTCCCAAACATTAAATAAATTACTTGTACATCCCTATGGATTTGTTTCTATCATATATGATGCAATAGAAAACTAATATTCCTTCCAATGGTTAATAATGATTCCTAATTGTTGGTTTAGAATAACTATTACTGTTTTCATTTATGATCCTATTTCATTTGGTTTCTTATTCAGATAACCGCAACATTTTCCGCCACACCCGCATTACTTTGGTTCCTACTAAATCCCGCATTTCTCTAAAACCAAATAAGTTAATGTGGGTATGTTAATAAAATAATTATATAAAATCTTATTAGTAAGGTAAATGATAAGATAATAATGTTAATTTTTTCGCAAACTCATTTAATTTACTAAAATTAAATATGACTCTTTTTATTAGTATGACCATTGTGGTAATATATTTCTTCTAACCTATACATAAATATCACCCGAACCTCTAAAGGTTCTCAAAACATACTATGATACCATAAGTATGTCCATAATCATAAAAATTAAATAATCACGAGTTAAGACAATAATTTGTGTTTATTTAACATTGACTATATTTTTAGGTTTATAGTTTTAGATAATTATTCCATACCTATAAAATCTCAAAAAAACTAAAAATTATATACTTCTACTCACATTTATTTTTTATCATGTAACAAGAAATTTAAAAAGAAACATGGTTTAGTGTCATGTTTAAACATCAAAATATTTTCATGACTGAATCATGGGTACTATTATCATTTAAATCCAATAAAAATAGGTCAAACCATTGGGATTAGAACAAAAAAATTGTAAAGGATTCAAAAATAACCAAAACCATTATCCTTGTGAAAACATGGGAACCATGAATACTTAATCATAATGTAAAAAGTTTACCCTTTACGAATTACTAAGTACAATTAACTGAATATAAAAACATTTCGAACCATTTTTGAAATCGACTGATTGCCATTAAAATCGTAGAAATCACATATACCCTATAAATGGAATTTGGTACATAATAATACATAAGTAGAACTAGGGGAAGAGCTTGGGAGGATATTTGAGAATAATTTAGGAAAGGAACAAGGATTGAGTGGAGTGAATAGAAGAGGGAGTGAGGGGTGGTAATAGGATAGGAGAGGGGTGATATTTTATTATTTTATTCATTTATTATTATTTCCCTCAAGACAAAAAATAGTGTTGATTCAAGTGACCCATAATAGTAATAAGTTCATGTTAGTTTGAATTAGGATCTCTTACATTATCCATGATTCTAGGAAAATATAATTTAATAGATAATGTATATATTTTGTAAATTATCAAATTTTACTAGTCATAAAAAATTTGAATATTTCAGAAAAATCCAAATATTAATCCAAATCATTTTTAGCATATATAATTAAAAAATGAACTCCATTTTGGTGAAAAATAATTTTAAAAATATGAATAATTTAATTTTTAAATAAATTCGTAATTTATTCCAAAAATAATAATGTAAAAACTATAATTCATTTTATATCACATTGAAAATTTAATTAAGATCCCATTATCATATAACCGTAAGAAAATAAAATAATATTATGATTTTTATTCAAAAGTGACATATTATTATTCATATTACTATTCATATTAGAATATTACAATTCACTAAACATTGTTTTTGTCTTATTAGACTCAATATATCTTACCAAATGCAACAATATATGTCAGTTTTTTGAAATTCAAACAAAAAAGGTGGAAGCATTATGTTTAAAATATAGGTTATAAAAAAGTGGTTCATTGAAGAGATTTAGGGATTATTGCATTCAATGTTATATTTATTTATAAATATTTTAGGTGTTACAATGTCCCCCCCCCTTCAAAATACATATCCTCGAAATTACCAGAATGTTACCTCACAAAAAGAATTGGTTAGTTCATCATCATAGGATTCTCAAGCCCCAATGTAGCTTCAACTATTAAATGGTTTTTTTCAATGTAACTATTACATCCACGTCATCATATTCCTAAATAACTATTCCTTAGTGTTTATATTTTTCATAGGCCCTTCACAATAAGATATTTCAGATTCAAATTATATACCATCTGATGTGAGGACATGTGTTAGGTCAGGCATGTACATTATCACCAATGAAACATCGAACACATTGTTTACTTTAGATTGGTTATGAGAAATTGCAAAACAATAAACCACATCTCTAAATCCCTCTTGAATTTAAAATGGTAAAATATCCCTAGGGCTCAGTTTCCTTTTAATCCAAAATCAAATAACACCCTTCCCTGGAGATACTTTTACGAAAACATGATCTCACACTTGAAATTTATAATCCTTCATTCGATTGTCAACATAGATCTTTTGTCAACTTTGAGATACATTGACATGGGTTTGAATAGTATTTACCCTCTTTGTCTTCATATGGTTCCATTTGAATGCCTTTAATGGTTCCAAAAAACTAATTTTATTTTAAATATTCTCATTAGTAGTCTGAGAAATTTTATTGTTTCCAATAAAAATTGTTTGGAACAAATTTGAAAAAGTAATGATGTTTCACCTTTTTTGATACATCCTATGTACATCATCAATAGATCCAGGAATACAAAATCTCTTTCAATACTCATTTTTTTTAAAAATCCATGATCCTTCCTTCTCAATGCATATCCTACCATATTTCCCATTCTTAGGGTGTAGTATATGGAACAATCATAATCGTTTAGTATCTCGATCCAACTCCTTTTCCTCATGATGGGTATTTTCTGTGAGAAGAAATATTTCAGATTCCATTTATCTTTATATATATCACATCATTCACTATAGAGATAGTGCCTCCAATTTTTTAGATAAAGGATCACAACATCTTACTCATGATCATGAGTATTATAGTTTTGTTCAATAATTTTTCAATACCTTGATGCATTGGAAATAAATATATCATTATCCAAAAGGACACAACTATGTCCATTATATGATGGATCACTATAGATCACTAACCCATCATTTCCCAATGGTAGAGTTAGAATCTAATCATTAACTTCTCCCCTCATTATTTGTTCAAAAAATTTATCACATTATGTTTTCCATAATATGTAAACCCCTTTAAAAGTATGATTGTTTAATGGGATGGATAAATGGGATTGGTTCTAAACTAAATGATGATAATATCCTATTAATCCAATGAAACTATATACCTCCATTGTGTTCATTGGAGTTGGACAGCCATGAATATCCTATGTTTTCACAAGATCAATAGTTATTCAATCCTTAGATATAAATTTCCCATTAAAGGAAAATAATTCAAGCCAAAATTCACACATGAAAAACATCCCATAGAATTCATTACTTATAAGAGTCTTGGGTACAATACTCTAGTGGTTTTCATGATCTTTGTATATTTTTTAGTGTAATATTATATCATAAATAGATACCACAAAAATTCAACATTATATTCATTGAAAACTATATTCTGTAGATCCATGAAAAAATATGGTACATTAGTCAGTCCAAAGGGCATTATAGTTAACTCTTAATTCCTATACCTAGTTCGATATGATTTTTACAATATTTTCCTTCCTTACACACAACTGATGATATTGAGATCGAAGGTCAATCATCAAAAAATATATCACTCCATGATGTTGATCAAATAAATCTTCAATGCGAACGTATATATTTGATCTTCCAGTAGTTAATACACAACCTCAGAAAACCGTCTTTATTTTTAATGAAATTGACTCAAGATCTGCATGGAGAAACATTAGTATGAATAAATCCTTTATCACTCAATTCCTCAAGTTGAATATTATGTTCTACAGATTCTATTATTTCCCTGGAATATGGAGTCTTTGATATAGTTCTTGAACCATGAATTTATTAATTTGTGAACTGAACATCGCGCTCTAGAGGATTAACATGTAAACCCTGAAAAAAAAATCAATATATTACTTAAAATTAGATACATCCTTTATTTTAATTTTTATTCACTCACATGTAGAAAATGAGTTATCATCCTCCCTAATAATTGAATTCAATATAGCTACTGGTGTGGATCTATATAAGAATCATATTTTGAGGTTTATACTCTAATGACAAGGGATTTTACATCATATTCAAAAAAATATAACATCTTTATTCATGTAATATATTTTCACATAAATATTTTAAATGTAATCCATATAGTAGATTATATAAAAGTCAATCATGGGTATGATAAGAAAATCACCTGATGAAAAACATTTATATTCAATAATACAGACTACCAGACACATCATTGTTGCAAAAAAAACTTCCCTAAAGAGTTTTAATTGAAAATTTTCTTCTTAAATAAAATTTGAAATAACAAATTTTTATTGGAAACTTAGAAGATATTAAATAATTAGATGATCCAAAATCAATTAAACCATTAGGTAAGTTTGAGTAAACAATTAAATAACAATCCACATCATCATTATGGACATCAATATCTGTATTAGTGATCACAGAAGCATAACCTTTCACCATTGGCCTTCCGTGGGGAACATTTCCATGACACGTAGTACAATAATTTCCATAATGTCCCCTCTCCATTAAATTATATAATTTTTATCTTGTATCTTATTTCATCATCATACAATCCCAGGATAGGTGGACTTTTTCTCCTCACATGTAACAACCATTCATACCCTTTAGGCATGTACCAGGGTGTGTCTTCAGATAATTATTACATGGTGGATGGTCAACTCCTCCATTCATTCCCATAACCTTATTTCTTTTTCTAGTGTTTTTGGTTTCCATATTCTTTAGTTTTGTTCCCATAAAATAATATGATTTATAGAATTCATTTTCTATCTACATATCACAAGATACTATATCACTATATGATGAGAAACATTGGGAGTCTAGATCCCTTATGATTAATTGTTTTATACCATCAATGAGTTGATAAATATTTCTATCTGGGATTAATTATATATTCTGTGTCATGTATTTCTAGCCATGTAATGCTAGATTCATACATTTCAACATTCTCATCCCCTTTTTTCTTCAGATTGATAAACTACTATTCCTTATATGACAACACATCAGGAGGGATATATTTTTCTAAAAATATTTTCTTTAAATCCCACCATTATATTCCATACCTTTATACCTCATCTTTTGTGTTTAAATTGATTACCACCACTGATCCACATCTTCTAGTCTATGAAAAACCGCCATTACAACCTTTTCTCTTTCATTATATCTGAAAGTGATAAATATATTCTCTAAAAAACTGATCCATTACTCCAATACAAATGGATTGTAGTCCCTCTAAATGATAGAGGTTGTTGTAACATAATGTGCTATAACACCGATCCTCCGTGTTATGGATCCAGATGCTCTATATAGGTATGGTTATTTCTCATCACCTGAGTCAACTATCCCTGTATAGCTATAAGTTTCTCAGCACTAGTCGCAGGACCATTGAAAACATCATTATATTTCATTTGAGGGAAATTCCTACATGAAACACTCTGGTTCTTGAGATTTCAATTCCATCCACTAGGGATCATTTATAAATGATGGAATACACTAGAAGAGGTAATAAATCATAATGTATAATATCATCATATGAAAATACATAGGATAAATTGACATCATATACATAGCCAATCTTATAATCATATACAATGTTCGTGAGGACAAAATTGGATTTACATCCTTTATAAAAGGCATGTAATGAAAATATTAATTATCATATGAATATCTCATGTATTTCATACAAGAAGCGTAGTAAGGGAAGTAATCGTGAACCACAATACACTTGCTCATCCCAAAACTTATTATCTATTTTGTTACTCTTAGGGACATCTGTACCAAAACAACATCCACTTGTAGTATCCTAATTGGGATGTAATTTCATAGAAAGATACACATAATATATTCCATACCATAATTCCTAGACATTATAGAATTTTTATTCTAAAATTCTATCTTATGGGTTAGTTCCCTAATCTATGTTTCCTAAATATAGTTTCCAATTTTTCTATTAAAGTTTTTCTGATACCAACTGTAATGATCCATCCACATTTTCCCTAATCTAGTGCCTTAATTAATTACATTGACATTATTTCGCGAAATTCATATCCTAATGGAATGAATAGTTTAGTATTTTTGTAAAACTAGATACATACATACATTCAAAATTACCACTTGAATGGAATAACATTATATAATTTACTTTGAAAAAATCCATAATTCCTTGATTATCCCTTCATGTATTTCATAACATACAACTTCATGTTCAAGAAAAAAGAAACATAAGAAAGGGGTGAGTTCAAATTCCCAATAGAGGAAATAAATACAGTTTAATATATCATACACATAAATATTAGGCCTGTTGAATAAATAAAAACACATGCCTTTAAAAATAAACATGAACACATTATGGAAATATTAAGAGCTGGATAAACAATTCCACAATAATGCATAATAATGGGTATTATTCTTGTCAAAAAAACCACATGAAAATTCAATTATTGGTTTCGTAATTAGGTAATTCATAATTCTAGATATCATAACCATACCGACAATGCCTCATTCCAAGACCCTGACATGTCCATTTTGTTAAGGCCTCGTGCCAGGATGGTAGTTTGTCTCATGAGACATCTCGTTGCATAGTGGGGATATAGCAGGCCTCACCCACCACTTACTAAGTCTAATGAAATTTTCATATGAACAGGGAGAAACATAAAGAACATATACATTCATATTTAATATAACATATGAAATGTATGTAACTTTCCCGGAACATTAAGCATAAACACAAACTATTTGGAGTAAATTGTTGAATGGTTTTATGATAGAACATCCATAGTAAAACAAATCATAAAACATTAAATGAAATTTGGTAGATGATATCAATAATTATTAATCACAAAAATATATAATAATCTATATGAGTGTTGATATAGATTATGAAACTCTTATAAAACAAGTAATCCATTCTTGAGATAACAACTCTTCTTCTTTGAAAGGAAGTGTTCTTTTGGAATATTAATTCTATAAAACTTGAATGGAATTAAGGTTGTGTTTGGAAGATAAAATCAATGATTTTATAATGATAATGTTTGAAAAAATAATATTATTTATTTCCCATTAAAATATGTAATAATTTGAGAAATTCTGTTAAATTGGGTTTGTATTTCGGGAACGATTTATGAAAGATCCATTTAAAACATATAAATCCCAATAAACAATTGTTGTATTCTGGTTGATAAAGAAATAGAACATTCACACAGAATCTAATAGGGTTAAATATGAATAAAAAATAATTTAATTAAATTATTTATAGAATAAGTGGAACCCGAATGAAAATGGAGGTTTAGATAGAAAACCCTTACGTATCTCTGATGGTATTATTCACAAGATTTTAATGTTCTAGATAACAAAAATAACATAATAAATTAATTTTTAATAAACCAATTATTTATTTAGTATATTTATTATAACCGTATTAAGTTCATTCTTGTCCTTATTTATGAGTTTAAGAGGTTCAATTTTATTGTTTGGGAGTGTTATCTTCCTTGGTTTTCATGACCTGATTACTTATATACATGTAATGGTAGTTATGTAAGATGATAATGGTTATCTGGAAAAAATGTTTTAATAAATTTTCAACTTCAATATTATTACATTGTTAAATAATTCAATTGGTTATTGGGATTGATGATGAATCATTATATAAAACAATAATTATATTTGTTTTGGTTAATTGGATGTTTTTTGTCAAAACTAACTCATTTTGATATATTAAATTAATATCATCTGTAAACAATAATTTCATAACCACACATTAATTATAATATATACATTTATTTTCTCGGTTCAACTGTAAAAAGTGAATAATGTCTCAAATTTAAGATGGTATTCGAAATTGAAAACCTATCGTCCTCGAATATGATAAATTAACACATTAGAGATGGTGTTTTCATTTCTAGTATAGGATAATAGTAATGGAGAGATGATGATGAATTATTCCATTATCTGAACAAAATTATTGTATATGTATGGTACATATGTTATCATAACATTCGTATGAATGGATGTGTGGAAAGAATATGAAAATAAAGGAACTCCAAATAAAATAAATTAAAAGTGGAATTTATCTATTGATGTTATCATCCATGAAATCCTCTTTAGGGCTGATGTTTTGGCCTTTTTACGAGACCACAATCTGGTAAAAGGGGGAAAGGATCTTTAGAAAATATATTATTTGAATTTAGACAAGTCCCAATTCATTATATGAATTAAAAGAAGAGGGAGTACGGGGAGGGGGGGGGGTTATAGAAGTTGAGAGGGGTGATATTTAAATATCATATTCATTATTTTATTATTTACCTCAGGAACACCAATAATGTCAATTAATGTGACCCCTAATTGTAATAAGTGTGTTTGTGATCAAATTACATGTCCTTACATCAATAACTCATTTAGAAATGATCATAATACAATAAAATAATAATAGGATGTACTATTCTTAATGGACATATTATTATTCTCATTTTTATTCATAAAGGTCTGTTACTATTCACCAAAAATTAAGTTTTTTTTCAGTCACTAAATATCTTACTAAATGCAATAATTTATGTCAGTTTTCCAAAATGCAAACCACATAGGTCGAATAATTATGTTAACTAGATTGGTTATAATAACTATGTGTTTTGTAGAGACTTTTTGTTTCATACATTAACCACTAAATTTTTTTATAAATCCTTTGGGAGTTACATCTTATGGCTCTAATAATTGATCTAATTTTATAAATTTGAGGATATGGTCAAATTATTTCCATAAAATTCATTTTATAATATTTTTTACGTTATTTTGGGTATTAAAATTAAGGTTTAGTCATTTTTCTGTTAATTTTCCACTTAATCAATGTAATTAAATTTAATCACTTAAAAAATATTTTTTAACCAAAAAGTATTTTCAGATTATTGGATATTATAAATTATAATAATTATAAATATGGAATAAATTGTTAAAAATTTAAAAAATATAATTGGATGAAATTCATTTAAAATTAATCTGGTAGATGTTTCAAGTTAGTGAATTGTATACGAAAAAATGTTTAAATTTTTGGAATGTTTTTATTTATTATTTCATTGTGAAGTTGTTTAAATGACCAAAATTTTACTTGTTGATTTTATATTTATTCCATTAAAAATAAAACTAAAATTTAAATAAAATTTCACTATATAAATAAATTAGATGAAAAAGAAGATTTGGATTAAAATTATGTATTATTCACTATTTATCCAAAAATGATTTCTTTAAGGAAAATAAATAAATTATCCATTATAAAAATTTGACATTATAAATTAAAATGTAAATATTAATTTATCTAATTATGTTTCTAAAGTATAAAAGAAAATATTTATTATTTTTCATTGCATGACCTAAAAAGAAGTTCATTTGAGAAAATAATATTTTCAAATATATAATGTATTCAACTAAATTTAAATGTTTTATTACCAATGTTATTTATTTTCCAGAAACCATTATAAACAGTATTAAATAAATTAGTTATTAATAAAAATATTACTTTGATTAATGGCTATATTATAACTCTCTTTGTTCAAATAATTATTATAATAAAATTGTGTTTCGTAGAAACTCAATGTTGCGTGTAATGCATAAAAAGATTACGTTGCAAGTACAATAAAGATAAAATTATATAGAATGTATAGAATGTTTTACATAGTGAATCATTCATTGAAAGTCGTCATATAAAAAAATTATTCACAAAAATGTTGTTCATAAAAACAGAAGGTGTTACACTGTACCCCCCGCCATAAAATTAATTTCTTCGCATTAATTCTTCATTTTAATACAAACTAATGAGTATAGTTTTACTTAATCATTTCCTAGTGATCAAAAATAACTTCCTCTGCCTTGTGGTTTCTCTCCAATAGTTTTTTGATGAGTTTTCTTGTTTCATAAAATTTTCTTCAATCGGTCAAGAATTTCATCTGATTTCTCCTCATAAGAAGGATCTTCCTACAATCGTATGAACTCTATGTTCATTACATGTGAAGGGTCAAATATTTACTGCCTCATGAGAGACACATGGATCAATTAATTATATTTATATATTTTTATTGGATGTTACAATTGATATTCTACCATCCTGACATGATCAAGTATCTCAAATAGACTGATATACTTAGTGTATAGATTCTATTTCTTCCCAAAACTCATAATCATTTATATAGAGATCCTTAAAGAAATTATATCCCAAAAACTTCAAATTATATTTCGTTCAGATGGTTATCATCATAACCTTTCTCATTAATATGATCTTCCATGATATGCTACCTTATTTTTTTAACCGTCTCTAGCATTTCTTTAACTATCTCATGCCTAAATATCATTATTTCTCTAGCATTATCCCAAAAATTTAGACTTATTAATTTATTAAAATAATAGGATTCATTATAAATCATATAACTTCTTAAGATATTTATTTTATTGTATGAAAACAAAGCAATAGGTAGGTGTTGATACCAATCAACATTGACATCCAATAAACATGATCTCATCATATACCATTGGGATTGAATTATTCATTCAGAATAACCATCCATCTATTGATAATTTCGACATTGAAAATAAATTTGGTATCATGTTCCTGCAAAATACATCACCATGAAATTAAATTAAAAATTATATCCTGATCAAAAATACTGTAATTTGGTACATCCTGAATTTTTACAACTTCTATATTATATATCCCTGAAATATGATCTAGAGGAAAGTCTTCTCTGATAGAAATGAACTATGTTGAGTCTGTAAGGAGATCGACTATAACCAATATATAATTAAATAATTTAATGTGTTTGGGGAGTCCAATTAAAAATTTTGTAATGATGTTATCCCCTTTCTATTTTGTTGTGAGAAATGGATGCAACACCCCCATAGGCATTTGTCTCATTTCCTTAACTTAATTTCATCCCAAGGACTGATATATATATTATTTGATATCCTAATTTATGACATCCAACCAAATGTATTCCATTATATATCTATATATCATGGTACATTCAAGATGATTAGAGAATTAAGAACTATGTGATTCCTCTATGATCTCCTTCTTCAAATATGATACTGATAGAACAAAGACTGATTCCTAGACATTATCATTTCATCCTGATATTGGATGAACTCATGAACATTTCTATCTTTCTTTTTCATCTCTACATCTTCCTTTAGAGTCACTTTAATCATTACATAGAGTGAGGTTTGAACATTCAATTTTGAAAGATAATATTTTCCCCTTCCATCATGATTTATAAATCCATCCATTTAAAATGAAAAATGATAGGATCTGTTAAAATAGTTATCACGAATAATCTCGCATGAACCTTTTGACCCAATGAATCGATCAAATAGTTATCTTTCCCAATGTGGTAATGTATTGAGTAGTAATTATCCTTAATTATCTCTAACCATATTCATTGGAACATGTTCAAATCCTTCTACTTGAATATATACTTCAAACATTTTTATTGGAATATATATCACACATTTCTCCATAAAGATAATGCCTCCATATATTATGTGTGAGAAAAACCACTACTAACTCCAAAACATGAGTTGTGTAATTGGTATTGTGAATCTTCAATTTCCTTGAGGAAAGAGAGATAATGATGATATTCTTTATAATAAAACATCCCAATATTATCTTGGATTCATCACTATATATTAAAAAACCTTCTCCCATGCATGGTATTGTAAACAAATATGTTCTAACTGACCTTCTATTTAGTTTTTTGAAACTTTACTCTCATTCATCAATTGAGAGGAACATAGATCCCTTCCAATTTAACATGGTTAGAGGATTATATATTGTCGATAAATTCCCCTCAAACCTTTAATAATATTCTTTATACCAAGAAGACTATTGATCTTAGTCACCATGGTTGATCTAGGAAAATACTTAAAAGACTTTAACATCGATCGATCCACTCCAATACCTTCTCTTGATATTATGTGACCAAAAAAATAAACTTTTTTCATAAAAAATTAAGAAATTGTAAATTCTTCCTACCATTTCTCCTTCCGTAGGGTATTTATTACTATTCACATGTACTACTGATGCTATTATTTTATATTTTAATAGATAAAAATATCTTCTATAATGACTAACCCAAACTGAGTTAAGTAATATAAATAAACACTATTCAGATAATCCATGAAGATAGTAGCAGAATTAGTATGGCCAAAAGGTGTATGTATCTATAAATTGTGTCCAACCCTGTAACAACCCGAGGTTTTATAAGAAATATTGTTTTTAAATTCTTTCATATCTTATTTAGAATGATACACCAAGATTATCTTGCACTATACACAACACCGTATTAGCTTGCAGTATACGCAACACAATTCTTGGATCGTGTTATACTCAATTTCAAGTTCATTTGATAGAATTTATTCTACACAAAATTGAGTGTATATATATATATATATAATGTATAAATGAAATATGGTTTTATTTTGTTATATGCAACAAAAAAGGAGTCTTGCACTACACGCAACCCTGACTTGGTTTTCAATACACACAATCGCGACCATCCTCAATAGAGTGTGTTGTACGCAATACCAGGTTTCATTAAACAACAATATATGGTTATAATATTATCATGAACTAGATTTAATGAATATAATTAACAAAATTTTCAATTTTATAACATTATTATTCATTTATAAATTTTCAAAAACATTTTATGTGAACAAAATAAATTTTTCAGGTAAAATAAGAATTTTTCAAAAAATGTAGTTTTTCTGCCTTTTGATGGCGCACCCACATTAAATATAGTTTTTGATATGTTTTTAAGTTCAATTTTACAAAATAAAATTATTATTTGGAATAAGGATATAAAATTTTACCTTGGACTAAATTTTCATGTTATTCTGATAACTTTCATATTTTAATGAATAGTAAAAACACGTTATATTTTAATTAAAAACAAATTTTTTCATCATTATAATTTAAGTGGTTAAATTATAATATTTAATGGTATTAATGTATAAATAGAATATATTTTTATCATTTAATATATTGTATTCCATTAGCATTGATTTTACCTTGAATTCGTAGGTTAAATCAATTCAA
Organism: Viscum album; assembly: GCA_963277665.1. Taxonomy (NCBI): domain Eukaryota; kingdom Viridiplantae; phylum Streptophyta; class Magnoliopsida; order Santalales; family Viscaceae; genus Viscum; species Viscum album. The sequence continues at coordinate 1,456,813,200 of OY728120.1, forward strand.
TCTTTTGTAATGTTTTAAACAAAAACCCATTTTCATTCGACAACAGGATTAATTTTATTGTAATTTTTGAAACTTCTGTGTATTGAATTTGGAAAAATGGATTCCATATATGGAATAAGTGGGTCCAAATTATATTAGTATACTACTTTTTATTTTTGGGCATTATGAATAGTAACTGCGGTAAATTTTATTTACCACAGTTAAAGGTAAATCGAGTAATTAAGGGTAAATATAAGATTATAAAATTACCCTAACACCTGCCAAAATCCTATTGGATGACTAAACGTAGACCCATATCACCTAAGGGTCGGATTATAATCATTTAATGGAATTTGTTTCATGAAAATAACTTAATTATTATTAAAACCAAAGAAAGTGACAACATGTCACTCTCTTAAATTTTATTAGTATATTAATTTTAATTTAGTGATAAAGTTCACGAATCTTTGAAAATTAAAAATCTCCATAAAGATAATAAATTATCTACATCATATGAATTTATTTATAATTTTTAAGTATTAAATAATTATCATTAATTGTGACACAATAGTGATGTAGAAATTGTTTATCTAGTGAAAATCAAGAATATAGTTTTTATTAAACTAATATTGACCATAAAAGGCACAAAACCCTGACCAAAACTTATTGGTCATGTAAATTTAAACCATAATCATCCAATGGTCTAATATTTGACCATTTGGAGCCTTATAAAAGAGATTATGACACTTATATTATTTTATTTTAAATGATGCCATAGTTGTCACCTTCATAATTTAATAAATATAAAAATTTAAATATTGTGATTTTAAGATGATAAATTCTAGTAAAAGTATTATTGTGAAATTTAATATATTTATCTTCCTCATAGTATTTTATTTTTAATTTTTATCCAACAAATAAGTATATTAAATAATTTTACAAAAATGATGTAGTAATTATTTTATTGAGAGATAAACCAAATAAATAGTTTTAAAAATAATAAAATAAATATTATGTGAACTATTTAATGAGATCCAGTTATTTTATAGTTATATATGACCTTTTATGAATCTATTAAATCTTTTATTTCGAACATTTCTTCTGTATATATTTTATTTAAATTCAAATAGATGAATAGTGTCAAAATTGACACTATTGTTATTTTATATAAATAACATATTATAAAATAGTTTCAAAATCACAAAAATATTTAAAAATTATAAATTTTAATTTATATGGTCTATAATTTTATTAAGTTTCCAATTATGGAAAATTCACAACAAATATGTAATTAATTTTTATAATTTAAAATTTAGAATTTTATTACCACAAACAAAATTAAATTGATTAAATAAGGATAAATCAAGTTTATAATGTTTAAAATAAATTCCTAACATGTCTAAATTTTATTGGGTGATGATAGTACAACCTTATACCATCTAATATATTAATATGAGTCATTTTGGGAGGCTTTTAAGTGGGTTTAGATTTATTATAAAATAATTTTTTTAAGATTTCCAATGGTGCCCCTCTCCTCCCATATAAAAGGGCACCTCCTACCTCTCATCTTTACACAATTTTGAGCCTTAAATATCCACCAAAACCTTCCAAATTCTCTTCTCCACTTCCCTATAAACATCATAGAGGTCCTAGTATACTTCAAAAACCAATTTTAGTGCCCTAAGAGGTGGTTTCAAAGAGGCGTATCGAAGAAGAGGTAATTTCTTATATCGATTCCTTCAAGCTTATTTCTTCTTCAACATCTTCTTATTTAGATTGTTTCATTATAAAGTAATAACATAAGTATCAATAATATAATTATATGTTATTACAAATTTTAAACAACCACATTTCACATTCTATCCATCCTACGGAAAACAAAATCACCGTAAGTGCATACATACAGAATACCGTCTCCACGCCGTGGTGTAATCTGTTTTTTCCAACATCACCTTGCATGGATGGGTATAATGGTGTAAATAATAACTATACATAGTTATTATAACATCATACTGATTCTGATATATTGTATCATCCACTACAATTCAATTCAATAATTATGGAAACGATATCATCGCTCGTGCGTACGTACGACCTACCGTCTCCATGAACGGTGTATTTCATTCCATTTACCGATCTATTATATATATGTATATTCTGAATATATATTATATATAAATCATATTTTATATGCTGTAATTAAGTAATCATGATCTAAGTAATCATATGAATAATTACAAATCAAAACACGGACAATAAATGAAAATGATTTTACCCAAAACACTCTTTAACATGGAATTTACAAAAGAACGGGTAATATAAAGTCATAAGTGATCCATATATGATATAATAACAATGAATATGATCTTGTAATAAGTCAATGACATTATTTAAATCATTATACAGGAGGATTGGATACATATGAAGCATATCAGACATAAGGTAAGGGATAATTTTTCAAATCTAATTTTTAAATGAGATTGCTTATTCGTAAGTATTTACTGGGGGTTATTTCTATCATCCATGTCCATGTTTTATAAAAGTGTTTTAATGTATGTTTAAAGTCATTTTTACCCATTTTTTACTTTTACTACATGGTATGTATGGAATCATTCTTTTACGAGGAACTTTTTGACTTTTCCGACAAAAGTATGAGGAAATTGTTATTTTTTTTACTTATACGACGTGAACGGATTTTTACGATTTCATAATGCCTCATTTTCATGAAGATTCCTATAAAATATTTTATGATTATTTTCATCAAAATCCATTCCTTTTAAAATGGAATGGCATTTTGTGAAAAGAAAATTATTTTGAAGAAGAAAGGATATTTTCCTCAAGAATTCATTTCATGTGTTTTATCAAAACCATTTTCCATCTAAGATGAAATTATTTCATATGTGTATGTTTCAAGAATAATGTCTCTATGATTTACATGATTTCACTTTTCTTATAATGAAATATCAAATTTTTTATATGGATAATGTGATTATGATATGATGTTTATGATACCAATTTTATTCTTTGGGTTATGATGAATGTTTTATATTTATGATGTGGCACAAGTAAGAATGATTTAATTATGAGTTTGGTTGGACCTATATCTCCCTCCAATGAATTGGGTAAATATTTATATCTCATGAGATAGAGATGGCTGGAACGGTAAGTTAATCTGGTTTAGTGTTACATGACTGAAATGAGGAGTGAACCTGATTTAGAAAGGGACTTTGTCCACTAAGATGGTCATGGCAGTAATGCCTTGGCTACTATGGAAATCATTACATGTTCTTAATGGATGCCACAATTACATGATTTATTCCTATGCTATTTTATCATGATTGATGATCCATTATGATCTATTCCTTATCTACTGCCATGTATTATGTCATTGCTCAGGATTTTGATGTTTAAATATTATGTTCATGTTTTTAAGTTCAAATGTATATGGTTTGTGTTATTTTATCCATTTTTACCCTTACTGAGCATTTTAACTCACCCTTTTTATGTTTTATATTCCCCCCGGATTAAAAGAAGTGTTTTAGGTAAGGAAATAAAAAGGGGAAGATCATTATGGGTGATGTTGAAGATCTTTGAACATGACTAGTTGTTTATATTCCGAGTTTCAAAATACACTGAACTATTATGGTCCTTAAGTGTATTTTTTTATGTATTAAGTATTTCGAAAATGTAATGTAATGTCCATGTATGTCAAGCTTCGGGTCTCTACAGTTGGTATCAGTGGAAAGCTTTAGTCAACCATTGGAAACTAGGATGCGAAAACGTTAGTGAGATCCCTAGAGATATTTCTAAGGTATGTCTAGGGATGTCCCTAAGGATAAGTATATGTATAGGATATAGTCCTAAAACTATGGTAAAAATATTATAATTTAACCTAACATGTTAGATATTGAGGGTACTCCCCCTTTACTATATTGTTTTCTCTAGCATGATTTTTTCCTCTCACAGAATTCGTTTTGTGTTTTAGTCAATGGAGGGAACGAGAAGGAATTCGGTTAACATTGAATCCAATGGAAAAATTGGTGACTATGAGAAACAAAATTTTTTAATGCCTAGAGAGAAAGATATTGTGATTATGTCGAATCAGTCATCATGATATATGATTAACAAGGTGAAATTTAGTGGAATGCCTAATTCATCAAATAAGAGGAAGATAGACTTTTATGCATGTTCACATTTTGAGGATCATAAAGAAAGGAAGATTGAGATTTCTAAATAAGGGAAGAAGAATCTTGAGGAATACCTCAAATGGAGGGACATATGTTATCTGTGTGGAGAAAAGGGTCATAAAGTGATAGACTCTTATGGAGTTTAATGTCTTATTTGTGGAGAACAAGGGAATTACCCAACTCAATGCCCTGACCTAAAAAGTTACTTCTAAATCAAGGAAGGAATTATTCCAGGACAATCATTAAAGAGTATGGATTAAAGTTTTTAAGTATTGGTATTCAAGAATAATGTTGTTGAGGTACTTTTACGGTTTATTAGAATATTTTTATATTAGTCTATTGTGGTTTTCAATAATTTTATGGTACCGGTAACCATGAAAAGTGATTCAAATATTTTGGAAAGCAGATGATATGCGCATAATGAAGGGATAAGAAGATAATGAGATGTTTGATTGTATTCATGTGATCATGATTTATATAATGATTAAGTGATATCATGGTTTGAGTATATATAATTTTGAAGATTTTGGTATGTGGAAAGTGTTAACTATTAACTGCAATCATGTTTTCACTAAGGTTCAATGGGTATTCATTCTTTAGGAGAATACATGATTAAGTTATTCAAATGTTTGTAGTTTGACCAAAAAAATATATCTTATGATATATGGGGGATAAATGATGGAATTCATGTGATTGTTATGTGACATTTCAAGTAATCATTTTCTTTATAATATGATCTTGGACCAATGTATTTTAGATAATCCTAAAGATTGGAATGGATTATGTTGGACATAAGTTAGTATTATTTAAGGATAGAAATTTTTTTCGATATTATTGATGGGATGTTATAGTAATGTAGTTTTAGAAAAAGGACAACCTACTGGATGAGTGACAACCCATCGTGTCGGACAAGGCTGTGGGAATCGAACCCACAACTGAAGTGCGACTGGCCTTTATCACATACCAATGGCCTACAGAAAGTCCCTGGTTTGTAGAAACTAGTTTTATTTTATTAAGCGGTATGATATATGAAGTATAAGATCATTTTTGGAATCGTATAAGATTAACCTCACCATAGATGGTCTTATGTACATTTGATATCTTTTGCAAACCTTTTGATTGAAACAGATGGAATGACCCATCATTCTATCACATGACCTGTTAACACTTCACGAATAAAAAATTGAACTTCATTTCATTATGACATGAAGTGGAAATTGTTCAAAGAACGAACAACAGTGAGATTGTACCAAAATCAAGAAAGTATTTCTTCTAATTCAAAATTTTCAACTTTAGGGAAATGATATTGAAAACAAAAAATGTTGTCCTAGTGCTCTTATTTCCAAAGAATCAGATGGTACCTTAGATCATCGCAAATTTATGACATTGTGATTGATGGTTTTTTCATAGCCATGTTCTCTACCACTCTCCATCAGAACATGATGGTTAGGTTTTTCTTCCATGTCCATATTTTCATCTATGTTCTCCTATATAGAAACCCAGTGATGAGTTACGTTGGGTAATCCTTACGTTTCATACTTTAGTTTTAAAATTATGTTTTAGTATTCCTTTTTACGATGTGGGTTTCTATAAATAGTAAACGATTTATAACCCAAACGAATTTCGAGGGAGAAATTCATTTTAACGGGGGTAGAATGTAACAACCCGATACTTTATAAATATATTCTTTTTAATTTCTTTCATATCTTATGTTGAACGATACACTAAGATTATCTTTCACTATACACAACACTGTATTAGCTTGCAGTATACGCCACACAATTCTTGGATCGTGTTATTCTCAATTTCAAGTTCATTTGATAAACGTTATTATATGAAACATTGAGTGTGTATATATATATGTATATATATATTCAATGTATAAATGAAATATGTTTGGATTTTTTTATATGCAACAACAAAGGAGTCTTGTACTACACGCAACCCTGACTTGGTTTTCATTACACGCAATCGCGACCTTCCTCGATAGCGTGTGTTGTACACAATACCGAGTTTCACTAAACAATGATATATAGTTATAATATTATCATGAACTAGCCGTTATGAATATAATTAACCAGATTTTGAATTTTATAACATTATTATTCATTTATAAATTTTCTAAAACATTTTATGTGAACAAAATAAATTTTTTAGGAAAAATAAGTATTTTTCAAAAAATGCATTTTTGCCGCCGTTTGATGGAGCACCCACATTAAATCTAATTATTGATATGATTATAAGTTCAATTTACACAATAAAATTATTCTTTGGAATAAGGATATAAAATTTTACCTTGGATAAAATTTTCATGTTATTCTGATAACTTTCATATTTAATGAATAGTAAAAACATGGTATATTTTAATTAAAAACATCATTTTTCATCATAATAATTTATGTTGTTAAATTATAATATTTAATAGTATTAAAGTAAAAATAGAGTATATTTTTACCATTTAATATAATTTATTCAATTATCATTGATTTTACCTTGAATTCGTAAGTTAAATCAATTCAATCTTTTGTAATGTTTCAAACGAAAACCTGTTTTCTTTCGACAACAGGATTAATTTTAATATAATTTCTAAAACTTCTGTGTATTGAATTTGGAAAAATGGATTCCATATTTGGAATAAGTAGGTCCAAATTATATTAATAGACTACTTTTTATTTTTGAGCATTATGAATAGTAACTACAGGTAAATTTTATTTACCATAGTTAAAGGTAAATCGAGTAATTAATGGTAAATATAAGATTATAAAATTACCCTAACACCTTCCAAAATCCTATTGGATGACTAAAAGTAGACCCATATCACCTAAGGGTCATATTAGAATCATTTAATGACCTTTTTGCATGAAAATAACTTAATTATTATTAAAACCAAAGAAAGTGACAACATGTCACTCTCTTAAATCTTATAAGTATATTAATTTTAATTTAGTGATAAACTTCATGAAACTTCGATCATGAATAGTATCCAGAAATCTAAATAAATTATCAACAACATATGAATTTATTTATAATTTTTAGGGATTATCAAATTATCATGAATTGTGGCACAATAATGATGCAGAAATTGTTTATCTAGTGAAAATCAAGAATATAGTTTCTATTAAACTAATATTGACCATAAAATGCACAAAACCCTGACCAAAACTTATTTTTAATGTAACTATAAACCATAATCATCCAATTGTCGAATATTTGACCATTTGGAGCCTTAAAAAAGTGATTATGACACTTATATTATTTTATTATAAATGATGCCAAAGTTGTCACCTTCATAATTTAATAAATATAAAAATTTAAATATAGTTATTTTAAGATGATAAATTCTATTAAAAGTATTATTGTGAATGGTAATAGATTTATATTCATAATAGGATTTTATTTTTAATTTTTATGCAACAAATATGTATTCTAAATAATTACACAAAAATGATGTAGTAATTATTTTATTAAGAGATAAACCAAATAAATGGTTTAAAAATAATAAAATAAATATTATATGAACTATTTAATGAGGTCCAATAATTTTATAGATATATATGAAATTTTATGAATCTATTAATGATTTTATTTAGAACATATCTTCTGTATATATTTTATTTAAATTCAAATAAATGAATAGTGTCAAAAGTGACACTATTGTTATTCTATTAAAATAACATATTATAAAATTGTTTAAAAAACACAAAAATATTTAAAAATTATAGATTTAAATTTATATGTTCGAAAATGTTTTAAAGTGACCAATTATGGAAAATTCACAACAAATATTTAATTATTTTTTATATTTTAATGTTTAGAATGTTATTACCAAAAATAAAATTAAATTCATTAAATAAGGATAAATCAAGTTGATAATGTTTAAAATAAATTCCTAACAGGTATAAATTTTATTGTTTGATGAGATTAAAACCCTATCGCATCTAATATTTTAATATTAGTCATTTTGGATGTTTTTATGTGGGTTTAGATTTATTATAAATTAATATTTTTATGATTTCCAAAGGTGCCCCTCTCCAACCTTATAAAAGGGCACCTCCTCCCTCTCATCTTTACACAACATTGAGCCATCAATCTCGGCCAACACCTGCCAAATTATCTTCTCCACTTCCCTAGAAACATCCTAGAGGTCCTAGTCTACTTCAAAGACCAATCTTATTGCCCTAAGAGGAGGTTTCAAAGAGTCGTATCAAAGAAGAGGTAATTTCTTCTACCGATTCTTTCAAGCTTATTTCTTCTTCAACTTCATATTCATTAGATTGTTTAATTATAAAGTAATAACATCAGTATCACTAATATACTGATATGTTATTATAAATATGAAAAACCCCATTTATCCTTCTATCTATCCTACGGAAAACAAAATCACCGCGCGTGCGTACGTACAGAATACCGTCTCCACGCCGTGGTGTAATCTATTTTTCCACCAACACATTACATTTATGGGTATAATGGAGTAAAGAATAACTATAAATTGTTATTATAACATCATACTGATTCTGATATATTGTATCATCCACTCCAATTCAATTCAATAATTATGGAAACGATATCATCGCTCGTGCATACGTACGACCTACCGTCTCCATGAACGATGTATTTCATTCCATTTATCAATCTATTATATATATGTATATTCTGAATATATATTATATATAAATCATATTTTTTATTTTTGAATTAATTAATCATGATCTAAGTAATCATATGAATAATTACAAGTCAAAACACGGACGACAAATGAAACGATTTTACCCAAAACACTATTTAACATGGAATTTACAAAAGAACGAGTAATATAAATTCATAAGTGAACCATATATGATAAAATAACAATGAATATGATTCTGTAATAAGTCAATGAAATTATTTAAATCATTATACAGGAGTTTCGAATACATACGATGCAAATCGGACATAAGGTAAGGGATAATTTTTGAAATCTCATTTTTATCCGAGATTGCTTATTTGTAAGTATTTACTGGGGGTTATTTCTATCATCCATGTCCATGTTTTATAAAAGTGTTTTCATGTATTTTTAAAGTCATTTTTAACCATTTGTGACATTTTCTACATGGTATGTATGGAATCATTCTTTTACGAGGTACTTTTTTACTTTTCCGACAAATGTATGGGGAAATTGTTATTTTTTTTACTAATACGGCGTGAACAGATTTTTACAGTTTCATAATGCCTAATTTTCATGAAGCTTCCTCTACTAGTTTTTATTATTATTTTCAACAAAATCCTTTCCTTTTAAAATTGAATGGCATTTTGTGAAAAGAAAATGATTTTGAAGAAGAAAGGATATTTTCCTCAAGAATTCATTTCAAGTGTTTTATCAAAAACTTTTTCCATCTAAGATGAAATTATTTCATATGTGTATGTTTCAAGTATAATGTATCTATGATTTAGATTCTTTCACTTTTCTTACGATGAAATATCAATTTGTATTATATGGATTATGTGATGCTGATATGATGTTTATGAAACCTATTTTATTCTTTGGGTTATGATTAATGTTTTAAGTTTATGATGTCGTACAAGTAATAATTATTTCTTTATGAGATGGGTGGGACCTATATCTCCCTCCAATTCATTGGGTAATGATTTATATCTCATGAGATAGACATGGATGGAATGGTATGTTAATCCAGTTTAGTGTTACAAGACTGAAACGAGGTGTGAACTCGATTCAAAAAGGGAATTTGTCCACTAAGATGGTCATGGCAGTAATGCCTTGGCTACTATGGAAATCATTACATGTGCTTAATGGATGACACAATTACATGCTTCATACCTATTGTATTTTATCATGATTGATGATCCATTAAGATATATGCCTTATGTACTGCCATGTTTTATGACATTGTTCAAGATTTTGATGTTTAAATATTATGTTCATGTTTTTAACTTCAAATGTATATGGTTTGTTTTATTTTCTCCATGATTACCCTTACTGAGCATTTGAGCTCACCCATTTTATGTTTTCCTTTAGTCCAGGATTAAAAGAAAGGTTTTAGGTAAGGAAACAAAAATGGGAAGATCGTTATGGGTGATGTTGAATATCTTTCAACATGACTAGTTGTTCATATTCTGATTTTCCAAAGACACTAAACTATTACGGTCCTTGTGTGTCTTTTTTTTGTTATGTATTAAGTATTCCGCAAAAGTAATGTAATTTCCATGTATGTCAAGCTTCAGGTCTCTACAAACCATTTTATAGAGTGTTGTCATTTTTATATACACATTCATGGCCACCAATTAATGATATCATGAAAGGATGACAATATTGGAAATGAATTGACCTCCATAAAATTGATCTAATAAATACATAAAATGGGTAAGAGGTTACATGTTCTTAGTTGAGTCCTTTTTCAACTCACGATAACCAATTTAGAGTCTCAAACCTCCATATTTCTTTTTCATGAAAAGAACTGGGGCACCACAATTTTAAATTCATGGCTGAATGTATCTCTTATGATGGTTTTTTGGAGTCTCTTATTTTACTCCGTCAACATAATCAGGACCATTCTATAGGGAGTTATTATAATTGATGTGGTACTAGGTATGAGCTATATCAAGAACCCAACATCCCATTTTGGTGGAAGGATATGAAATTTAACCAAAAATACATCCACAATGTCCCAAACAATAGTAATAATAGTGATGTTGTTCTTCCCCAAAAATATTTGAGTCAAACACATCATTTGAATGAGAATTAATACTCATACACTAGATTTAATATCCTTAAGATGTTCATCTATATGTTATCAAATTTATTGGAGAGTGTAAGTTGTTTTGAAATAATAATTATACCATCCTTTCCTACATAATTGACGAGTGATTTACGAAATGAAATACTATCCATGTATATGATGACATAAAATTCTTCTAGGGGACGAATGATACAATTTGATGGATGTACATTTCAGGAAAAGTGAATCAGAGATGAATAATAGATATTCAATATAGTAATCAAATCCATATGTTATTCCCTACTAATTACCCATTCTAATCATTTTTTGGAATCATAATACACATACAAGATTCATTATATATGAATTAGTTGGTATATCTATAATAAATGTATACATTATTAGTTATAGAATTAACATAATGTTACCCCTTCAAAACATCATTGTTACACCCCCATCAAAAATAGTGATTTCATTATATTTATAATTTTACATTAGTTTAATAGGATTTTGACTATGATCATCATCACAAACCCTTAAATTTGGGCACTAGTTTCCAAAAATCCCTAGCTCTTTACATTTGAAGAACTAAAGTGTGGGAGGTTCAATCTGGGTATATTTTCATCAATTTTCATCACAGAAAAACATATTCCCATAATTGGATATGTCAATTCCTTGATGTACTTAATTGCTCACATAAAACCCTTATTCGACCCGGTAAGACAATATCATCTATGATTCAGTCCATGCTCGGAGCATAAAGGAAGGATCGTCTTCTTCTCTTCTTAGTTTTTATATTTTCCATTAAACTTCATATTCCATTTCTTGTTAAAACCATGTGATAGATTTGTAACTAAAACCTATATTTCAACTATTTTTGATTGTCCTAAAATCTATTCATAGATAAAAAGGTATCATATTGAAAATGCACTTTGGATACATTACATTAATCCACTGATGACCCTATATGATTTACATTCCTATTAGAGGGTCATTCCTAAATAGTACCTTGTATGTCTGTTGAAATTATCCTCATTGTAACAAATGGATTTTTCCTACTTTTTCATCGTCTCAAGAAAAAAAATTCATATTCTATTATGTATTTTAGGAATAATCTTATTGAATAATATGATCTTTATCTCATACCAATTTGAGTATACAATTTCATATTTATTCCTTTTATACATGATTAGAGTCAACCACAAGTCTACATCACCTTATAATAGATAAATAGGCAAAATGATGTTATGATGATCCAAATATTAGAGAAAGAAGAATATCTTTTTGGAATTTCAGATATAATGATTATAAATAATTTGTTTCATAGACCCACTAAATGAAGGTGGACAAGGCATAATAATGGACATAATATGACATGGTTCCCTAATTATCTCATTAAGAATAACATCATGATACATATCTTGAAAAACCTGTATAATCATACTAATGTGGTATTTCATTAAATATCCCATATCATTCAGATTTTTAGGATGACAATAACTGCATTATTCATCAATGTCATCATTAAAAATTATCCTCTGGGTTCCATCCATTTACTAAATCCAAAAATCATTGAGTTAGAATAATTTATGAATGTGAGGAGTCAAATCATCAGGAAAAAGAACATACACAGTGTCAAAATCATAAAACCTTCCATAATATATATAACACCCTTTGTTTATACACGGTTATTTATAGAGAACTTATTCTTAAATCCTTCATGATGGTTCGTGGTGATTTTTTAAATTGCCAAGGAATTTCCAATGGGAGTTTCAAATTAGTGGCGCAGTAAGGCCCGTTACCGTGTACCAGTTTACAATTGAGTTCGGGCTTAAAGATCAAGTTAGATATTTTATTCCTAAGTACATCTATTCCATAACCACATCCACATGTATTATCAAAACATGTATTTATTTCTACAAAACTACTCACTCAATCCTTGAGAAATATTTGAGTAAATTTTCATAGAATTTTATATATTTTTGGACTTATAAAAAGTCATCTACATTGAGTTCTCAGAATGGTTTTCTTATCGTAGTTCTCAAATCCTTACAAAACATTGTCTCTAATACCAACTATTGTTACCCTCACTTCTCATAAATTAACATTGCATTGTTTTTTTTTGAAGTTATTAATACATTTAAACACCATATTCCCAAAGACTATATTAGTTTGGTGACTTTTGAAATAAGGAAACCTTAACACTAGTACATAATTGAGCTCTGATATTTCTCCCACTATGTTCTTAATGACTACAACCCTTATTAGTCATAACAAATATATTACCTATCTTCATAACATGGGGAATGGAAGTATAAAAAGTGGTGAGATCTGATGTAATGTAACAGTTAACAAAGTGATATATAAGCACTGTCAAGAACCATCCTAGTAGGTCCTACACCATGACTCCCCAAACCCACCTTCAGTAGACCAGGATCTAGTGACTAGCATCGAGTAGGCATATCAATAAAATGGGAGGTATTTCATAAGTACCTATACACATGCACACACCTCTCCACCCACAAATACTGAAATTTAAAAAAACCACTAAGGATGAAAATGCATGAATACATCTAATCCCAATCAACTGAGTTTTATGGAAAGTAATGTACTAAAAATATAGAGGCCCAAAATACAAGTCCACCAAAAAAAGAGTCTAAAGACTACACAGTCCAACTTATATGCACAAAAAGGTACTAGGACTACAGCATGTAACTGTAGAAACTCTTCATACTATAGGAATATCAGAATGCTCGGTCTAGTATTGGTCCTCCCTAGTTTCCATCAAAAGGTTTCTTGTCTGCACAAGACACGACACGTGTGGGAAAATCCAAAGTAGGGGTTAGTTTAACAATACTTATTATAGAACCCTGAAACCAAAAATAAATACACAATGCAACGGTATTGTCAGCTCTGTATAGTATATTTCTTCTAAAGATATAGCTAGAGAAACCCAATACAGATATATTCAAACCTAGACACATGGTCTAGAGACAATTCACACAACATAGTACCCCTTCTAGGGATTCAGTTCGAAGGATTCATGAAGAACTCATCTTGGAGAACTCACTCGACGAGTATGATATCTCTGATAACTTATTTCTGAGAATTAATTTTTGTTGTAAAGATCATGAGATATTGATACACTCATTTCGGGATCACACACTCCTAAGTAGGGTAAGATCATGATACTTATATGAGGATAACTTTCAGGGCATTGGCGGATACCATGACTCATCCGTATTCAACAAAAATTTAGAGGATTGGAGTCCATTAAGATTGGAAATGTCAATACCAGACTCTAACTAGGGTCAGGAATGGATATAGGATCTCGCTCCGGGTCTCTCATAGGGATACCTAACTATATCTCATAATTTCATGCTGAAGGAATCATGCTCCTATTGATGGAAACGATACCTGACCTTCCGGGGAATGAGAAAAAGAGAATCTAACCTAATAGAAACATGTATAAGATATGGTGGACAAGAGGATCAAGCCATGTTCTAGGATATACATGACAATTATTAGGGTCACACACCATGTATCATGACTTTGTGTACTACTCATGTAAAATGGACAATGTCAGAAGAACATTACATGTAAAAAAGTAAGTACACGTCGTTTTGTAAGGACAGCACTCCATTTCCGAGTGATCGCAGTTCCATCCATGTATGTGGTTGTGTGATCGTACATGGTTTCAACACATTTTTTCCATCCCATGTAACTGGAACATGGGTTAGACAATGTAGTCGGACTAGTCTTGCCTTGTGGTGGAGTACACGATCGTGTACACACCCAGTTTCTGTGTATCTTTCACGATACACGACATGCCTGTGTAATGACCCACACACCATGTGAAACGGGTCACACACCATGTTAGTGTTTTCGATATCCGAGAACTCCATACACTGATTTATGGGGCCCACATGTTGTGTCTCTCGGAGGTACATGGTTTTCTTCATCACAAGTAGTGTGAAAACCCAATTCTCCACCACTGGTACCACATGGAGTGTTTTTCAGGATGTTCTCGGTGTGTTCTATAAATTTCCAGAACCACAGACCTACTTCATCGTGCCTCAGTGATGCTGTAATCATCGATCTAATAGTCCATTTTCCACGAAACTCTAATGTAAGGGTCACCCTGACGTCCCAAAGTCTTCTCCGTTGTTTTCGGGCCTCCGATTGGCCCAAAAAATGAATAAGAATCCACCCGCATGAAGAACACTATATGAGTGGTCCCTCCTGATCCATGCTGATTTGTTGTCCGCCATTTTCTCCACACCATTGCTAGGTTATCTCGATGTTAGAGCTATGTTTTGGTATCGTTGCACCAATAAACATTCATGCAATGATTTCACATTTTTTCCCCTTGGAGAATGCTAATAATGCGGGGATGGGGGGAGAAAACAAAACAATAAATGATGAACAAAACACCACATTCGTTAATAATGATGATAATCCTATCCCATTAGAAGGTTTAAATCAGGTAAATTAAAATTATGAAAACATGAAAATGAATCCCCAGGAACGAACCAAACAAAAAAAAATCCCTCTCACTATAATGATGATGTATGGGTTAACCAGTTCATGGGTTATTCCACATTGTTCGTTTAATTAAATTTTAGGAAAGAAATAATTTAAAACATAACCCCTATGACGAGAAGGGATCATTTTCTAAGGATGGAATCACGATTCCCTCACCGTCAAGATCCATCAGTTCTGTTGGCGTTGAAATTCGTGCTTTTGATTCATCATCGTTCATTGTCAGGACTTCTTGTAATGACAAAAAGTTTTTCAATGGTAATTAACTTCTTATAAATATGTCATAAAATCACATGAATACACAACATGATGAACTACTAACTGTTAAGTGACCTTTAAATATAATTTGTTCACTTATGTGTTTAGAATTTTGTAAATCAGACATACATGATTGTGATCAAAAAGTTGTTTTTTGTTCGATAAGAAAAACATAATTTTTGGTGAATAGTAACCTACCATTATGAATAGTTACATACCCATATGAATAGTGATATACAGTGATGAATAGTATCCTTGCCACTCATAATATATAAATAATATTCATGTTCAAAGTGTGATATACCTATATTTTAGAATAAGTGATTGAATGTTTTAAAACAGGTTTTGATAAAAAATTATGATTATAATTAAATATTAAAATAATCGTATTTAGAAAACTATTTTTTAAATATGGATGTCATTTTTGGATTCTACGCGTAGAAAAATGGTTATAGTGAATTTTTGAGATTTTTCTAAAATACTTGAATTTTTTATGAATAGTATATTCTGATAATTCACAATAAATGCGAAAACCATAATTTCGGCATCATGCTTGAGTCATGAATGATGTAAATGTACTTTGGTTTTATGTTAAATGAACTTATTACTATTATTGATGAATGTAATCGGATCTTCTTTTGAATTATGTTTTCCTTTTCTTGTCGTTTTTGGAAAAAATAAGTTTCTTTGGAAATTTTCGAAGTACACACAGTGTACTTTATGAGTACACACCATGTAATACCTAGCTACCTGAGGCCGTGTGCTGGCTGTGTTGTGTCCATACACATGGCTATGTGGGGGTGTTTTGGAGGCTGCCTAATGCAGAGTACAGAAACAGCAAGTACACTTCGTATACTTCAAAAGTACACGCCGTGTACTTTTTTTCATTAAACGCGCCAGGGTCACCTTTAATCACCGGAATGATCTTATTTTATGTCACGTTCAACCGAGAGCATCGTACGAATGTGGATCTTCAACGAACCCCCAAGCGTGCATCCATCATCTGAATCGAACACTGCCTGTTGCATTGGAATCGCATTAGTGAGTTCTTCCTTCTCCATGAAAATAATTTTCCAATTCCTCCTCTATTCCAAGTTATCGTGGATTGAATTTCTTATATTTTTTCATAGATATACAACATTCTAATGTGATTCAAGCCACAAGGTTCACATATAGGGATCTTCTAACACCATGGTATGGGGTATGCGCCTTTCTGTTCGAAGTGTTTTAGTATTATGTGCTAATTCTACCAAAATCTTTGAACGGGGTATTGAATGTTTACCATTTTACCCTTGTTGATTTCCTACCATGACTGTATGCTTCTGTAGAGGTTAATTGGATATGAATAGAATTGTTTTTCTATACTTTGAATGTTTTGAACATGCATGTTCTCTTTATGACCATTTAGTCATGTTTATCATGTTTGGCTTCCTTGCCTTTTTTCCTTGCATGTTCCTGTAGGATGGAGAGTTTTTTTTGACATACTTGATATGATGTAGACTATTTAACCAATTATTTATGTAGGTTTACTTTGTCCATATTGCATTGCTATGTTCATTGACCTACACAGGGTCTTGAGATCCTGGTGTAGTAGATTATAAGGGGGATTGACCGAGTGAGCTTCCTCAGAGAGTCTCTGAGAACTTTAGGCTATAATGGGGATAGAATGAGTGATCTTCCTCAAAGACCATAGGACTACTCTAGACTATAACAATAATTCTTCATGCAAGATTCCTCAGAGTGTATTTTTTTACTTTCAACTACCATGATTAATCTAGACTATAAGGGGAATTGACCAAGTGAGCTTCCTCAGAGTGTCTTGGAATGACCTGAGATATAAAGAGAACTGATTTTGGGAGCTTCCTCAGTGAGTCCTTGAACATAGGGCTATATGGGTAATTGACCATGTGATATTCCTTAGATATTCCTCAACTACCTTAGACTACAAGGGTAATTTAATGTGAGTGCTTCATTAGAGAGTCTACGTATATATTATTGTGAAAGAACCATAGGGGTTAGGCTGAGTGTACTGCCCAAAGGGTTTCCTGTACATGTTAGGTAGGACCAGAGGGTATGGGATATGAGTACTTCCTAGAGGATTAGTTGTTTGCATTTAGCTACTTTTTTTTCTATATCTTGATATTGAACTATGGATTGTTTACTGCTGAGTACTCTCCAGTTTACTGTTTTCTTTACTTTACCTACCATATCTTCACTAACTGTTAGGCACAGATCATCAGGTGGTTGTCTACTAGGATTTAGTCTCACACCCTATTTGGGTCATTATTTTGGGCCTAAATAGATTATATTACTGCAGGTATAGATAAGGGAATGAACCCTTCTACTTCAGGTACATGACTTGTTGTGGAGTTGGAGAGCATGGCACAAAGACTAGGATTGCGATGCTGAGGGGTTGTTTATCTGTTTATTTTGTTCTTTGGTCTAGCACTGGTTGTATTCATCATTGTTACTTGTTTGGATTTTTTTCTAGACATACATATCATGAATCGTTTTATATATATGTGCTCCAGTTTCTTATTATTTTAGTCTTCCACTATTTATTGTTGTTGGATATTTACTGCCTCCACAATTGTATATTTTTTTCTCTTCTTATATGTTACTCTGCCAATAAAGGCACATCTTCCCCATTATCACACCCAAGGCCCTCGCTACTAGTTGGTTGCCTTTGGTGTTCGGCGAAATACGCTTGAGGACATGTGACCAACTGGGTACGGGGTGCCTCTAGGTGGCTTTCGGAACCAGGGCATTACAAAGTAGTATCTAGGGAACTCCTTTCTCTTGACTTTATGATGGGAACCTTAACCAGGGATAGGAAAGTATTGGTACTTGGTAATAAGCTATGTCTGGGAGTAGCTAAACCGTGTATAGGGAAACGCCAATCTACCACATTTATTGAAATTTTTCTGGTTTGTAATATTACAGTTGATTAGATTTCACCATTGGGTGATTCACATGTTTTATGGTATTACTGTTCTTGTTATTGGGGTTCTATTTCTGTATCAACTCAATGAGATGAGGGTATTCCATCTCATGCATCATATAGTCACTTTATTGAAATCACACGTCATGCATTTTGTCCATGTCATCTAGGATGAATTAGTGATTTCATTTAATCTGATAGATGTTGTGTAGAATATCCATGCTATTTTGATTGATTCCTTGATAAAATACCAACTATTGATATTGTATTTATTGTGTAAGGTTTTGTTTGAATGAACGCCAAATTTGGGTTATCAATGTGTTATAGGCCCTTATAGACCTGAAATTTATGGATCATTGACTTGATTACCTTTGTTATAACCTGTATAAGATGCCAAAATTTGATTCTTAGGGAGTATGGGCCCTTATGAATCAGAATTTGGAACTTTGAATGTGTGTTTTAGTGTATTCCTGTCTCTAATGTAGTTTCTGAGGCTTACTATCCGCAAAAACACAGAATAAACACCATTTAGTTTTGACAACATGCCATGTGTTCTTCTATTAGGGAAGAAACTGTTTTTCTTAATTACACGCTATGTACATTATGTACATTCCGTGTAGTCACTAACTATGTCATAGGTCATGTGGGCAGAGACAGGAGATAGGTATGTTCTTACGGAAACATGCCGGGAATCAGTTGTGCACGCTGTGTAGTTGGACCTAGGTGCCCGACCGTGTCACGAACAACACGGGTTAGTTTTATCCTTCCTCATACATGTCTTGTCTCTCTAGAACACGCCGTTTAGTGTCAGTCATATAGATGGTCATGTAACCAACCACACAGTTGGTTGGTAATTCTTAGTACACGCCATGTCTGTCTCGAACATGTCGTGTAGTGTAACCTTGGTACACAAGTCGTGTCACTAACAACACGGGCTAAGTGAAGCGTGTTGAGTATTTGTGGTGTCTAATCTAAACCCACAGTTTAGTTCTATCATAGGAGAGTCATGTGGCTTAACCATGTAGAAGGACTCGGGAAGAGAAAGGGGATCTAGGTACTTGTCGTGTGTTAGGAGAACATGTCGTGTGTTAGGGTGTTACAAAACCTGCTTAGGCCGGGGTACATGCCCATGAGAATTACATAAGGGGACACACCGTGTAGGAATTGTACACGCTGTGTAGTCCTGTTTGGTGAAAATTTAATTATTTTTTTCTCATGTTACCTACTCACACTTCAGTCCTTGATAATGTTTATCTTTGGTGTGTTCTTGACCTTGCTGAGTCATCCAACCAAGATGTCCTCCAGTTGTCCTCCTATTATAGGATGGTGATTAGACGCTGGATATAGATGATCAACGACTTCCACCAGATCCTCCGATCATGCCAGTCTTGGAACCAGCCATTATACCAGACATAGGTGTGGATGCATAGTTCAGATAGGGCTTTATGAGGATGATGCAAGATGCTTATTGAGCGTCGTCTCCTACCCCGTAAATGGAATAATTGATGTGGGTATTTCAGTAGAATCATCATCTTAATTTCTCAGTGGATGGAGGGCCCTAGGCTATAGAGTCTTGGCTATAATCCACAATGACAATTTTCGAGCAGCTCGGGATACCCATAGATAAGAGGGTGAATCTCGCTACCTACTTGCTTCGGGACACCACCAAGAGGTGGTGGGATGTGATCTCATAGGCGTGGCGCCAGTAGATGGTGGCTTGTGATGAGTTTCAGTGCATCTTTTATGATTACTTCAATCTAGAGACCTAGAGGGCCGATCGGGCCCAAGAGTTCATGAGTGCGGAGCATGGTACTCTTACTATTATGGAGTATTCATCTCACCTTACAGATCTATAGTGTTTCACACCTATTACAAGAGTTGAGGAGTTTTTCATTTCACCAATGATTGAGGATGGTCTAAGGCACAACATCTGATCATAGGTGAACATCATCAGGCTGACTTCGATATCCTCTATTATCAACGAGACACTAATCACAGAGCACAATCTAAGGGATTTTGGATCATTGATCCAGGGCGGCTCGACATGTAGAGGTATTATTACTTCTACTGATATAAGGAAGAACTGTAGGGAGTCTGCACGAGGAGATCATAGTAGGCGAGATGCATCTTCCAGTAGCCATGTGGTGTGCTACCTGTGTGGGAAGATCTGGAATACGAGTCCACATAGCCCGAGAGACCCAGTGGGTTGCCGATCTTATGGCAAGATGGGTCACCTTAATCACTTTTGTCAGTTCTTCTCACCAGAATTTGGGCACAGTGGTTCTTCTATGACTCCTCATTCAAGAGCAGTGCCACCAGTTTCTAACCAGTCTAGGAACTGTAGTTCTTCAGGCCATTAAGGATGAGGTCGAGGTTGTGGCCATGGTGGTCAGTCATAGAGATTTCAAGAACATCAGGTTGGATCAGTTCAGAGGGGTCAGTCAGGGTCATAGGGTCGTGGTATAGGCCATGCCTTTGTACTGGAGTAGACCGAGTAGGAGCAGGATCCCAGACCCTCTACAGTTCAAGGTACGATCATAGTAGCATCATTTTTAGCTCCGGCTCTTTTCGATACAAGGGCTTCTAATAGAATCATCTCTGTTGATATTTTTGAGAGCATTGGTCTCTGCATCATCTCTTCTATGGATATATTTACTCAAGACACTCTGTTGGGGACAAGAACATCTAGTGTGCGTTAGTGCAAGGAGTCCTTCTTGTGGTTGGTGGGTGTCACTTTCTTTGGGACCTCTATGTCCTAGAGACGATAGTCTATGTTGTTATTATTTTAACGGACTCGTTAGTTCCCATCTAGGTAGTCATCAACTACTATCACTGAAGGGTGAGTTTCATATCACCAGAGGGTGGATATTTTCTTCGTAAGGTTGAGTGGGATGTCCAGGCGAGCAGAGTGGGTCCAGAGAATCATGGGTTGGGAGGAGTTACAACCCATATTTCTAGTCTATATCTGAATGATCCGGGGACATCACAGTTAGACTTTCATCCAGTGGTGGATCGTTTCATATATGTCATTCCAGAGGACTTTTTAGGTTCGCCTCTAGAGCTCGAGGTGGAATATTCGATTGAGCTTGTTCCAGGAGAGGCATAGGTGTCCATTACTATTTATTGGAGGGCTACACCAGAGTTGTTGGAGCTCAAGAAGTAGTTGGAGGAGTTGCGGGAAAACGTTTTCATCTTCCCTGGTACTTCTCCTCGGGGTTCGCCTATGATATTTGTGAAGATGGATGAATACACCCTCAGGCTTTGTGAGGAATATCAGAATCTTAACCTTTTGATGATCAAGAACTGATATAAATTTCCTAGTATTGATGATCACTTTGATCGGCTTCGAGGAGCCTGTGTTTTCTTGAAGATTGACTTGAAGTCCGATTATCCTCAGTTTCAAGTTAGACAAATATATATAACTCCTACAACCTTTCAGAGTATGAATAGTCTATATGAATATATGGTTATGTCGTTCGGTCTCACAAACGCACCTACATTTCTCATGGAACTGATGAACCGAGTATTCCATCCATACTTGGATTCATTCATGGTGGTCCTCATTGAAGATATCACGGTGTATTATCACACTCAACACGCCAATGCTACACATCTTGATATCATTCTGAGTACACTAATAGAGAATTAGTTATATGATAATCTCTAAAAATCCCACTATTGGATGGACCACATTCACTTCATGGGTCATGTTATCACAGAGACAAGAGTATCAGTAAACCTAATGAATGTTAGTGTGGTAGTTTCCTGGGTGTAGCTAAAGAACGTCTCTGAGGTGGGGAGTTTTCTAGTGTTGGATGGATACTACAGACACTTAATACCAGACTTTTAATTCTTAGCAGCACCACTAATGGGTCTGACTATGAAGGGTGCGAAGTTCTTATGGTCATATTCTAGTGTTTCATCCTTTTAGGTGCTGAAAGGGAGGCTTACTTCATCACTGATATTGGTTTTTCTAGAGTTGGGCAAGAGATATACTGTTTATTGTGATGCATCAGGAATCGGGGTGGGAGCTTTCCTTATTGGGGGAGATGGAGTAATTACGTAAGGGTCTTGGCAGTTGAGGCTACATGAGAGGAACTACTCGACACATGATCTGGAGTTGGTAGCTGTTGTTCATGCCTTTCGTTGTTGGAGACTTTATCTTCTGGTAGAGGATATTGTGGTATTCACTGAACAAAAGAGTTCATGTACATCTTCACTCAGTGAGATCTAAATTTAAGGTAGAGGTGGTGGGTTGAGTACCTAAAATCCTTTGAATTTGATCTTTCCTATACACATCGGAAAGGATACAATGTGGATGATGTGTTGAGCATGGGGACATAGATACATGCAGTTCAGGAGGCCAGTAGTGAGTGGGAGATTATGGATCTACTCTTTTTGATGTATCTAGAGGTGCACGACAGACAAGGGCAGACATTTCTATCTTCTGTAGTTGTTACCTCTACTCCTCTTGAACGAGTTCAAATGAGGCAACTATTAGATTCTGAAGGCCTAGACCTAATGGTGGGTGTGTTAAGAGAGGATCCTATTTCTGGATGGACCATAGTCAAGGATGATATATTTCATTTCCAGGGGTGCGTACGGGTGCCAGCAGAACTACGTGAGGAGCATATGCCGAACTTTCATTCCTCTGTTTGGGAAGTTCTTCCTGGTGTCACCAAGATGTATCATGATCTACACTGTCAGTATTGGAGGCCATGTATGAAAAGTGATGTTACTGCTTTTATCATGTCGTTTTCCACTTGTCAGCAGGTTATGGTGGAGCATCAGTGACCAGCAGGGCTTCTACATTAGTTACCCATTCCCGAGTGGAAGTGGAATGATGTCATGATGGATTTTGTGACTGGTTTTCTGTGGTCGCATCTGGGGAATTATGTAGTTTGGGTTATCATTGACAGAATCGCGAAGGTTTCCCACGTCTTTCCAATCAAAGATACCATCAGTGTTGATGAACTAGGATGATTGTTCATCCGAGAGACTATACATCTGCATGGAGTTCCACACTCCATAGTTTCAGATAGGGATTCATGTTTTACTTCTCAGTTATGGAAGGGGATTCAAAAGGTGTTGGGTACACATGTAATTTTGAGTACATTTATCCACCCAAAGATAGATGGTCAATCATAGCATACGATTCGGGTTCTTGAGGTCATGCTGTAAGCATGCATTGTGGATTTTGGTGGTTCGTGGGAGAAACACATACCTCTTGTGAATTTTTTCTATAATATAAGTTTTCAAGAAACTATTAAGATGTCACCTTGTGAGGCCTTGTTTGGTAGTCCATACCGATCCACCTTATGTTGGCTAGAGGTAGGAGAGACATCTTTGCTGGAACCACATCTTGTTCATAAGTGCATATAGAAGATATAGTTGATTCAGAAGAGGATGTCTAATACACAGTCTCGACAGAAGTATTATGCTGATCAAAGGAGATTACCTCTGTAGTTCGAGGTAGGGGATCGGTTTTTTCGACGAGTCACACCAATTTTGGGGAACAAGAGGATTAAGAGATAGGTTAAGATTTCGTCGAGTTACGTAGGGCCTTTTGGGGGTGTTGGAGAGAGTTGGGCCGGTTGCCAATTGGTTTTTATTACCTCAATGGATCCAAGATATGCATGACATCTAACACATTTCTCAGCTTCAGTGTTAATTTTCAGACCCGTCTCATTTCTATAAACATGAGGAGGATGAGATCGATGTGGATGCATCATTTTAGGAACATCTTATCCGGATTGTTGATCACATTACAAAGGTTATTTGTGGATGGTCTGTTCCTCTGGTACGAGTGCTATGGTAGTACGGGTTGGTACATGATGAGACATGTGAGAGGGAGGCCGATGTACAAGCACAGTGGCCAGATCTGTTCATGGTTTCCTCTTCTATGCCGCACTAGGAAAATTCAAGAATGAATTTCTTTAATGTGAAAGTTTGTATGAACCCTGATACTCTTTTCCGGTATGTTTTCCTTTTCTGTTCATTGTTGGGGAAAATATGTTTTGCTAGAAATTTTTGAAGTACATTCCGTATACTTTATGTGTTCATGCCGTGTACTACCTTGCCACTGGAGGCCATGTGATGGACATGTTGTATCCACACACACAGCCTTGTAGGGTTGTTTTCGAGGCTACCAAATGAGGAGTACAGAAATGGTGAGTACACACATGGTACTTTTGTTTTCATTAAACTCACCGGGGTCACGTCTAATAACTTGAAATATCTTCTTTTAGGTCCCATTCCACAGAGAACACCGTACGACCACGAATCTTTGACGAAATTCTAAGCATGTGTCTGTCCTTTGAATCGAACACCACTGGTTGAATTGGAATCACATCAGTGAGTTCTTCCTTCTCCTAGAGCAGCATTTTCCAATTCCTCTTCTTTTCCATGTTATCAGTGATTGAATGTTTTAAATGTTTTCATAGATCTATAGTGTTCTATGGTGATTCAAGCCTTGAGGATCACATATAGCGATCTCCAAACACAATGGTATGTCGTTTGTGCCTTTTCGTTCTAAGTATTTGATTTTTATGTGCATATTCTACCAATACACTTGAACGATGTATTATGGGTTTACTGTTTTACCCTTGTTGATTACCTACCATTATTTTATTCGTGTTTATAAGATAATTGGATATTAATAGGGTTGTTTTTATATGATTTGATTTTTTTTCGCATGCATGTTCTATTTGCGACCATTTGGTCCTGTTTAGCCCGTTTGTCTACCTTTCCTTTTTTCCATGACTGTTACTGTAGGATGGAGAGTTTGTTTTTCTTCATGGTTGATAAGTTGTAGACTGTTTAGCCAAGTAGTTTTGCAGGTTTACTTTTTCCATATTTCATTGTAATGCTCATTTACCTACATAGGTCCATGGGAACCTGGTGTAGTAGTATATTGGGGTGATTGACCGAGTGAGCTTCCTCAAAGAGTCCTTGAGTAGATTAGGCTATAAGGGGGATATACTGAGTGAGCATCCTTAAAGATCCTAGGACTACTTTAGATTATTAGGTGAATTTACTTTACGAGCTACATCATGGAGTCTTTGTTTTACATTGAACTACATTAATTACTCTAGAATATAAGAGGAATTGACCGAGTGAGCTTCCATAGAGAGTCTTGTAATGACTTGTTCTATAAGGGGAATTGACTGTGTGAGCTTCCTCAGTAGTCCATGACCTTGGGTCTATAAGGGGAATTGACCATATGAGCTTTACTAGAGAGTTCTTGACTACGATATACTATAAGGGGAGTTTACTACAAGTGTTTCCTCAGAGAGTCTACATATATATTCTTGTGACATGACCAGAGGGGTTACGCTGAGTATACTTCCCATAGGGTTTCTTGTAAATGTTAGGTAGGAAAAGAGGGGATGAGATGTGAGTACATCCCATAGGGTTACCTGTTTGTGTTTAGCTACTTGTTTAGTTGTTGCTTGATATAAAAATTATGGATTTTTTTCTGCTGATTACTCTCATGTTTACTGTTTTTTGTACTTTAACTTCCATATATATACTGACTATTAGGCACAAATCATCAGGTGGTTTCCTACCGGGATTTAGTCTCACACCATGAGTGGGCCATGCTTTTGGGCACAAAAAGATTATATTGATGCTGGTATAGATAAGGTCAAGCACCCTTCTACATCAGGTACATGACTTTTTGTGGATCCAGAGAGCATGGTACCAAGATTTTTCTTGCAATGATGTGGATCTATTTGTCTAATTCTTTTGTACATTGGTTTAGCACAAGTTTTATTCATTATTGTGACTTGTTGGGTTGTTTTTCTGGACATAAGTATCATGAATCATTTTATATATGTGCTTCAGTTGCTTATTATTTCATTCTTCCTCTGTGTACTATTGTTGGATATTTAATACTTCTTCTATTGTATATTTGTTTCTCTTCTACTATGTTACTCTTCCAACTAAGTCATAGTTTCCCCACTATCACACCCAAGACCCACGCTGCTGGTCGGCACCCTCTGGCATTCATAGAAATGTGCTTGATGCCATGTGACCAACCGGGTACGGGGCGCCTCAGGGTGGCTTCCGAAACTGGGACGTTACAATAGGTCATGTAATGCATACTATACTTTGTCTTGTGAAGAATTAATAATCTAATGATTAAAAAATTATAGAAACCCTCCTTTCCTCCACTATAAAACCCATCTCACTCCCACTTCTCTTCATTCCTCTCAAGCCTTGTGCCAAGCCAATATTCTACAAAAATATCTCCCAAATATCCTCACCCATATAAAGAATCTCCTAGCCTCCTCAAAATAACAAACCCTGACCCCTAGAGTGGTTCTCAATTGATTATGTCTCAAGAGGTAAATTCCTCTTTCCAATTACATCATTTCTTTTATGTTCTTTTCTTTTTGTTTCTTCCTCGCTTCCCTTCACCAAAATAGTATGATAACACCTATAAAATACATTTATTAGAATTTATTAATGATAATGGGATATTTCATTATCTGTACTCATTTGCCCACATTTTTTTTTGAATGAAATTAAAGAACAGTTTGAGATACGATACTTTAGCACATTCAAGGACAATACTTTATCAATATCTTTTATTATCATTAATTCTGGTAATGAAATCATTTGTATTATGGTTGAACCAGGTTATTATATTGTTAATTCATCCTTGATTTGGTTCTATAATCCATTCGTACTAATGGTATAATGTTACAAAGAAAAACATGTTCATTGTAATCAAACCCTCCGATTAAATGAAATGGTTGTCACTAAGACTATATATATAATAATATGACTTCAGTATATGTAACGAAATTAAATTTAAAACCATTTAATCTCCTTGATGTTCTCTAATATCATATAAATTCAATTCTAGACAACCAATTTCATCTTACATGTTTATCCAAACATGAATATAAGTGAACTAGTTTTTAAAACAAAGTAGAAAAACGAGCCCCAACAATGAAATTGAACCACATAACCAATAAAAACGGTTATAAATGAACACAATATAATTATAATAAACCAATTAAAAATATAATATTTTATGTAATTATTAATTAATAAAACTAATTTGTTTATTCAGATCTTTAATAACAAGTTGAGAACCCTAATGCATTTAAGGTAATGGATTCTCTTCATTTTACTCTTAATCAAGATTGTCCTCTATTCTATCCATTTTTATCTGTACTTACAAATGATGGAGTATTATTTTTCACCTCCGCATACTCCCCTCATGATTTATAAGTGACGATAAAACTATTTTCCCTCTCATCATGCCCTTTTGGGTACACTCGACACCATGCCAATAAATCGTAACAAATTCTACCCAAACCCTTCTTGTCCATTCAGGTTTCTATATCATTCTTAATAACAAAGTGTAGTTATATTATCCATTTTATTACATATTATAGATTCTTTTTAGTTTATGAAAATAATTTATGAAGACCCTTTCATTACTCTCTTTCGGGGATATACATTTTTAAATGATTCCCCCCTTAGAACATTTTGACGAGAAAACCTGTTTCAAGGGAGCCTACTATATTTTTACCCAAGTTCAAGTGAACTATATCCTATGTTTATGGCCAAAATTGTCTTTAAAAAATCAGTATTTTTATTATTAAAACCTTTTTGGTTCAACTCTCCTTTTATATAACAGATTTTCATCTTTTCTATTTTAAAAGCTCTGTAGTATTTTCATTAAATCCAAACAAAATTTTATTTAATTCTATTGTTTCTCAAATACATTTAATATATGATTTAAATTTTGAATGACATATAAAACCATGTTATATGACTAATATACCTTTTCAATGTCCATTTTTGTTCTAAATCTTTTCTTTAATGGACGGTTTCATGGAACGCCCATTGGTTATGCTTTATGTCTTGATTGTGGTACCCAATTCATTCCATGGGTACCCTTATGTTTATATATGGTTGATTAAGTATGATTATTTATTTGGAAAGAATATTCATGAAAATCTTCAGATGGGTGAACCCATATAGTGATCCAGTACACTGGGTAATGTTAAGTCTCATGAAATGAGATGTGAAGCAAGATTGGCGGTTAGCCTTGACCCGTACTAAAATGGGAAGTGATATTGGCGGTTAGCCATGACCCGCACTAATGAAATGTTTCATGATTACGCTGAATTTATATGATTTTATGTTTATATGATCATGCTCTTATATGACACAATTTTATATGTTCCTTGCTTTGGATATCATTATTTCATGACTCCTAACTCATGTGCTTAAGACATATCCTTATGTTCATTCCCTTATGGGGCTTTCCAACTCATCCCTTTGTTCATGTGCGCCCTGGGGTACCCTATGCTGATGTAAGGGATCAAAGGAAGTTATAGGCTCTTTATGGAGATTAAATAATTATTTTTTACCACATTTTTTATCTTATATATACCTAGTTTTCTAAGAAATAAGACATAACGATCTTTTTCTTGTACTATATTGTATAATTATGATTTAAATCTTGTAATATATATATATAAATGGCTTGGTTTTCTATAGTTGGATCATAGGATGCTCTAGTTATTTTTGGAGATTAGGAATAGTGCATCTTAGTGAGAACCATTAGGATGAAACTATGTATACGAAAGCATTCGTAAATCATTATTAGTATTGAGTAAGTGATTTATAAAGAAAATACATCGTTTTCTAGATACGAGATGGTAGCAGCGGCTCTGGCACAGATGTACCTAGTAGTGAAAACTCCAACAAGGAGTTTAGGGCTTGACCCTGGGTATCCTAGTTCATGACAACAGGCCTTGCTGCACTCTTGGTTACGACACTTCTGCGTTATATGCTTTGGTAGATTTACGAGCTTAGTTAAAAGCATGGTTAAGGGACAAAAATCCCATAAGAATATAAGTTAAGAAATAGACCGATCATAACATACATACAAACCAAAGGAATCACAATTTAGAATTTACTTATTCTTTATAGTTTTATCCTCTTATATTCAATTTTTCCTTTTTATGCTCAATATATAAGTATTAAAGACCCCTAATTATGTTCTTCTTTTCTTAGTTAATGGAGGGAAATAGAAGAAAATGTTTCAAAAAAATTGTCATAGGCAATGTGATGATTTCCCTAATGATATGCTTGATATTACGGGAGAGGGTGCTAAAAAAATCATAGAAGTACTTTCTCTACTACCTCGAGATATGAATAATAAAATGATTCATGCCGAACGACCTCCTCCACCAATGAAAGAGCATGTTTTCATAGAATTATTCATGTGGTAAATGCCTCCCTTATTTAGTGGATCTTCTTAACCCCTCCTCACAGAAAAACAGATTACCTCTATTGAAAAGATATTCTTAATCCTCCTATGCTTGAAAGAAGAGAAGGTTGTACTAGGATTCGATCATTTTAATAGGGAAGTTGATCAGTGGTAAACACTGATAAAGAATACAAACTCCCAAGTGGAAATTGATTCCATGGATTGGGAGGATTTCAAGAGCTCGTTTTTCAACAAATATTTTCCAATAACCCTCTGTCTCAATATAACAGGACAGTTCCTCAGACTCAAGAAGAATAAACATGATTCAATCAGGGCGTTTGATGAAATCTATACAAGGGTTAAAAGGTACGCCCGTGGCTTTGTCAGGAACACTGAATGTAAGGTGGATCACTTCATTATCCTACTAATGCCGAGTATATGAATAGAGTTTTCAATTTGAGACAATGAATGTTATGAGGATATTTTCTGTTGTTTCCTCATGGTTGAAATGGATATTTGAGACTCGTAGTGGTCTCCTGGGCCCAATGAAAAGAACAAAAAATGGACAACTACACAAGTGGTTCCTAGAAAATATCCCATGATGGATAGTAGTCTGACATTTGCACTTGTAGGTTGTTGGAAGAAGAATCATTGTAACTGTATAAAGGGAACCAAAAATTTCTTCCAATGTGGAACGTTTATTCATATGTCGAAGAAATATGGAAGGGATATTAAAATTCCTACTAATATTGAAGATGAAAGAAAGGTTCATATCAACACTAATCCTATAGTGAAATGTTACAACTACTATGAGCATGGGCTTTATGCGAACAATTTACTTAAGTTGAGGGTTGTGATAGGAAATAAATAACAACCTCAATGGAAACACGAAAGGGATTATGCTATCAGTACTACTGAGGTGGAGCTAAAAAATTTGTGGTGATAGGTATACTAGTTATTAATTCCAAAATAGATAACATACTATTTGATTCTGGTTCTATGCATTCTTTCATATCATGAAAGTTTAGTAGAACTATTAAAACACAAACTCAACATTTGGAAGAAAAGTTTACTTTGAGAACAGCAAATTAGGAAATTATTGCATCCTTGGTTTATAACTCCACCCTAGTTAACGTTGGTGGACAGAACTCCCAAGAAATCTCATCATACATCATTTAGTAGAGTTTGATTCTATCTTGGTCGTGGATTGGCTATCTTATACCAAGAAAACATAAAATTTTGGGAAATGGGAGATCACTTTTCACATCCCAAAGCATCCTCCAATTATAATCAAGTGTAAGGAAGAAGTTGAATCTCATTTAGAATCATGATTTCATGTGCAGATATTGTTTCCTTATGAATAAGAATATCTAGCTAAAATGATTGAGATAATGGAGATAATCATGCTTGAAGAATATGCCCATTGTGAGGGATTACACTGTTTTACTCCCTAAAGAGTTTCATGGTCTTCCTCTTAACGGAGAGGTTGAGTTCTCAATTGAACATATCCCTAGATATCATCCTATCTCAATGAAACATTACAAAATGACCACCATAGATCTAGAAGAGCTGAAGATATACTTACTGGAGAATATGGAGAAGGGTTTTATATTCTTGAGTAAATCACCATGAGGTGCGCCAGTCCTCTTAGTCATGAAGAAGGAAGGATTAATGCTCCACTTCATTGACTATCATGATCTCAACAAAGTCATGATAAAGAAAAATTATCACCTACCATGGATAATTGACTTGTTTGATTATATTAGTGGGTCCAATTATTTCTCTATGGTGGAACTTCGTTCGGTATATCACCAAATAAGATCGAGGAAGGAAGCTATTCCCATGATTGACTTTCGAATGTGGTATAGAAACTATGAGTTCAGAGTGATTCCCTTCAGACTCACTTATGCACTAGAAATTCTCATGAATTTAATGATTAGTGTCTTTAGAGATTACCTAGAAAAATTTGTTGTAGTATTTTTCGATGATATTATGATATACTCCAAGAGCACGAAATAACATGAAAAGAATTTGAATACTATGTTAAAGACATTGTCAATGGAGAAATTGTATGAAAAGTATAGTAAATGTGAGTTATGGGTGTAGGAAGTGTCATTCATTGGGAATTTTATCATCATCATAGGGTTATATTTGGACCATTCCATGGTGAAGGAAATTGAAGAGTGGCCCTAGCCATCTAATGTAATTGAGATCTACAACATGTTGGGTCTAGATGGGTATTATCGACACTTTTTGAAGAACTCTTCAGGATTTTCAAACCCAATGACCAAGATGACATGTAAGAGAGTAATGTTTGTTTGGTCCCAGGAATGTGATGATTGTTTCAAGGAGTTGAAAAAGGAATGTATCACTAGGCCAGTACTCACACTCCCTAAAAGTGGATAATACATTGTGGTGTATAATGATGTTTCTAAGAAAGGAATAGGGAGTGTGCTAATGAAAAATTATAAACCCATAACCTATGCCTGAACGTAGCTGGATATCCATGAGAAAAACTATCCCACATGTGATCTGGAGTTGGAGACTGTGATATTTGCATTGAAAATATGGAGGCATTATCTCAGTGGGTAGAAGTGTGAGATATATATTTACCACAAGATTCTCAAATATATAGTCACACCGAAATAGATTAATATGTGCTAAGGAAGATGGATAGAGCTAATCAAGGATTAAGACTGCTCGATACACTACAATCTCTGTAAGGAAATCAAGGCGGAATATGCTCCAACATCTTTATTAATGATGAGATTTGGAGAAGGATCTAATCTTCATAGATTTAAAAAGGAAGGACATGAGAATCATTATGGAAGGAACATTGTAAATCATTTATCAAATTATTTCTCAACCATCCCTCATGGAGAAAATAAATGATGGTCAAAGAAAATATGTGGAAATTCAAAAAATGGTGGAAGAAATCAGAAATGTGTTTTCCTCCGATTTCAAAATTGATGACAAAGGATTTGTATTATTTGGGACAAAATTATGTTTTCCATCCGATCTAGATACATAGAAGGATCTATTGAATGATACACATAACTTGACCTTTTTTATCCACCCAGGGAGCACAAAGATGTATTGATATCTCCCAGAAAACATTGGATGGGACAATTGGAAAAGAGAGATTACTAATTATAAATCAATGTGCCTATTATGTCAACAAGTGAAGGCTGAGAGGAAAAGGTATAAGTGGATAATGCAACAACTATCAATACAAGAATTTAAGTAGGAGAAAATTACTATTGACATTTTCACTATACTTCTAAAGACATCTAGGGAAAACAATGCTATATGGGTCATTTTAGATCGTCATACAAAGACATCTCACTTTATCACGATTCGATAGGACATCTCATTGGATCAACATGGATGGATTTACATCAAATAAGTGGTAAGGCTGCATGGAGTACCACTGTTTATTGAATCAGATTGTGATCCGATAATCACCATGATGTTCTGGAAAAGTCTCCAACATGCTCTCAGCACAGAATAAAAGTTCAGCACAGCCTATCATCCTCAAACTGATGGCCAATCTGAGTGAACTATTCTAACAATGGATGACTTGTTGAGAGTGTGTTCTATGGAATTAAAAGGATGATGCAACTAACATCATCCACAGGTTTAATATTCATACAAAAACAGTTTCCACATGAGCATATGAATGGCACCATATGAATCTCATTATGGAAAAAGTTGTAGAACTCGAGCGTTTTGTGATGAAGTTAGTGAGTATAAGCTTCTAGGACCTAAAATGGTTGATGAAATGGTCGATAAGGTGAAAATCATTCAAGAGTATATCATGAAATCACAATGTTGATAGAAGAGAATTGTATATAACTGCCAATAAGACCTTGAGATAAATGTTGGATTCCTGGTATTTATATGCATATCTTCATGGAAGAAGGTCTTGAGGTTTGGGATGAAAGGGAAGTTATTTCCCAAGTATATTGGACCCTTCGATATCATTGATCGAGTTGGAGCTATGTCCTATTTACTGGAACATCCACCTACTATGTCGAAAGAACATGATGTCTTTCATGTATCTCTCTTAAGGAATTAAACACCAGACCCTTCACTAGTACTCTTTTTGGAGGTGGTACAGTTGGAGGATGATCTTTCCCATGAGGAGCAACCAGTGAATATCTTGGATCGTAGAGGAAATTTTTTACACAACAAGAATACTCATCTGGTCAAGGTGCTATGGAGATATCAAAAGTAAGAAGATGCAACATGGGAACTGGAGTAAGAAATGAAGGAAAATTACCCACACCTATTTTTGTCTTAGAATGTAAAATGAAATCTCGTGGGTGAAATTTCATAAAGGGGAAAAATGTAACGACCCAATGTTTTTCAATGGAAATTCTCATCTTATAAATATGTCATAAAATCATATGAAAACACAAAATAATGAACTAATAAGTTCTAAGTGACCATTAAAAATATCTTTGTCACTTCTGTGTTTGGAATTTCAAAAATCTGTTACACACAGTTGTGATAAATGAATTATATGGAGTCTGAAACGAAAAACATAATTTGTGTTGAATAGTAACCTAGCCTTATACATAGTAACATGTCCTTATGAATAATGATGTACCTTAATGAATATTAACCCTACCTATGATAATATATAAATAATATTCAATTTGAATGAGCGGTATAACTATATTTTATAATAAGTTAATGATTTTTTTAAAACATATTTTTGATAATAAATTTTGACTTTAGTTTAATATTATAATAATCAAATTTAGAAAATAATTTTTGAAATATGGACTTCATTGTTGGATTCTACACATTGAAAATTGTTAGGGATAATTGTTGAGATTTTTCTAAAATACTTGATTTTTTGATGAATAGGAAAATCTGATAATTCATAATAAATGGTAAAACCTTAATTTCTGCATCATGCTTGAGTCATAGAAGATCTAAATTGATTTTGGTTATAAGTCACATGCATTTATTACTATTATTGGTCATGTAAGACTTAATATTACTTTTCTTTCAATGAAATAATAAACTAATGATTAAAAAATTTCGAAAATAGTCCTCTCATCAACTATAAACACCCCCTCACTCCCAATTCTCTTCATTCCTCTCAGGCCTAGTGCATTGCCCATATTCTGCTTAATCTGTCCCCAATATCCTCCCCCACGTCCAAAATCTCATAGCCTATTCAAAATTCCAAATCCATTACCCTTAAGAGGTTCTCAAAGGAGGAAGTCTCAAGAGGTAATTTCATCTTTCCAATTTATTCATTTATTTTATGTTCTTATTTTGTTTATTTCCTCACCTCCCTTCACCCAAATAGATTGATAACACCAATAACATACATGTACTGGAATTTTTTAATTCTAATTTTATATATCATTATCCTCCGTCCTTTCCCCACCTTTTTATTTTAATGAAATTAAAGCACCATTTGCGATGCACTAATTTAGTACATTCAAGGACAACAGTTTATCAATTTATTTTTTTATCTTTAATTTTGGTCATGAAACCATTTGTGTTATGGTCGAACTAGATTATTATATAGGTAATATATCATTTATTTGGTTATGTAATCCTTTTTTACTAATGGTATTAATTTATAAATAAAAACATGTTCATTGTAATCAAACCCCGTGATTAACCAAAACTGTAATCACTAAGGTTGTATATATAATAATTTGACAACAACATATATATCCAAATTAAATTTAAAACCATTTAATCTCCAGGATAATCACTAATATAATATAATATCAATTATGTACAACCACGTCAATCATACATGATTATCCAAACATTAATATAAGTGAACAGGTCATTAAAATCAAGTAAATAAACCTGCCCAAACAATGAAATCAATCAGTATAACCAATCTAAATGTTTATAAATGAACATAAAATTATTAAAATAAACCATTTAAATATATAATAAGTTATGGAACTATTAATTAATAATCCTAATTTGTTTATTAATATCTTTAATAACATGTGGACAACACCAATGGATTAATGGTAATGGATTCTCTCCATTTAACTCTTAATCAAGATTGTCCTCTATGATATGCCTTTTTATGTGAAATTAAAAATGATGGGGTACTATTTCACACCACCCCCATACATACCTCATGATTTATATGTTATTAGAAACCTATTTTCTCTCCCAAAAAGTATTTTTGGGTATACCTGACACCATGCCAATAAATAGTAATGAATTCTACCTGAACACTTTTTGTTCATTCAGGTTGCCTTATATTTCATTATATGAGAGTGGATTTATCTTATCTATTTTTGTAAATATGCTTGATTCTGTTTATTTTTACTTAATTAATTTATTATGTCCCTCTTATATGTCTCTTTTGGGGATATGTTTGTTTTTTAAAATATTCCCCCCTTGGAACTGTCCGATAATAAAACATGTTTTTAAGGGAGCTCCCCAAATTTTCTCCCAATTTCAAGTGCACTGTATCTTCTTTTTTAAGACCCCATTGAATTTATAAAATAATAATTATTATTATTTAATCCTTCTTGGTTCAACTCTGGTTTTATAAAAGATATTTTCATCTTTTATATTTTAAAACCTCAATAGTATTTTCCTTAAAAACGCACAAAAATTGTTTTAATGCTAATGTTTCTCAAATACATTTCATGTATGTTATTACTTCTGTTTAATATCTCATATCATTTTATATACCTATTTTACCTTATGATGTCTATGCATGTTCTAAATCTTATCTTTCATGGACACTTCCAGGATACGGCCATTGGTTATGCTTTATGTCATCATTGTGGTACCCAATTCAATCCATTGGTACCCTTTTGTTTTTATATGGATTTTTATGTATGATTATTTATGTAGAAATAATATTCATGAAAATGTAGAGATGGTTGCACCCGGATAGTTCTCCAATGCATTGGTTAATGTTAAGTCTCATGAGATGGGATGTGAAATGGGATTGGCGATTAGCCTTGACCCGTACTAAAATGGGAAACGAGATTGGCAGTTAGCCATGACCCATGCTAAGGAAATGTTTTTTGATTATTACACATTTATATGATTCCATGTTTATATGATCACATGATTATATAATATGATTTTATAAGTTCCATTTTTTGTATAACATTAGGTCATGCTTCATAACTCATCTACTTTAGACGCATCCTTATGTTTTTCCCTTACTAGGCTTTTTAGTTCATCACACTGTTCATGTGTTCCCCATGGTACAATATTCAGATGTATGGTCTCAAAAGAATTTAGGAGCTCTTTATTGATATTAAATAATGTAGTGTTTTTTAGCCCCTTGTTTTATTCCATAAGTACATAATCATGAAAGACACTAGACATAATGATCCTCAGATTGTACTCTAATGTATAATAATTCATAACATAATGTAATGTTATATATAAAAGGCCTGGGTCACAATTGTTCTCTCCAAGAATCCAGGAATTCCCTAGATATTCTACCAATCTATTTTTCCTATGATCATCCATAGTTTGACATATTAAAAGGAGGGAATGTGTTTCAGTGTTTGGTTACACTATGGAATTAATGATTCAGCGTTACTATTTCATAGTTATTAAGATGTTTCAATAATTATCGAAACTAATACCCCATCATAGCACCATAGTGAATGATAGCAAATAAATTAAAAGAATATTTTCAAAAAATTAGATTCCATTTTTTACTTAAAAGGTCCAAAATTTAACATTTTCCTTCGACCTCTTCCAGCAGAGGTTAGGCCCATTCATAATTATTGACATCATTCTATACACAATAGTTCCGTCATATTTTTAATATTGTAATCCATTTGGAAACTTCCACAACCGCCCACACCCCCCCCCCCTCGACTCACTTATCCTAAAATGTTCAATCCACCATTCCGGGCTCAACCGGCCTTAGAATGACTTGTGGTATCAATTATTGATGTCGTAATAATTAAATATAACATTAAAAAATAATACATTGAAATTCCAAGACATTACATTCTCCCCACATTGGGGATTAGCGTCCCAAAAAATCCAAATCAAGTTCAACACAAAATGATTCCTGTACTAGAGACGAATTGGAGCCTCTCTCTCCCACTTTCAAATCTGAATATTCATGTGCAGCCACCAGATGTGCACCGACGTTATCGATCAACAATGAAGGATCTTATCCTTCCAATCCTTGATGTCCACACAGTACTCTACGAATGTCGCACCATCCTTGATTTCTAGTTTTCCCTAGTTGATGATGTGTAACGGGTCCTGCAAGTACCTACTCAGCTACGACACGTAGAAGACATCATGTACGTAGTGCAATTGTGGTTTTAGAGGTAGGTGGTATGCCAAATTTGTGCAGTATCAGGAAAGGTTCAATGAATTTATGAGATAGTTTACTTCCCCAGCCAAATCTCCACAATCCTCATTGATGTTTGACTCGAAGGAAGATATTGTCTCCCTCCTCGAAATCGAGGGTTCTTCGTCATCTATAATCATAACACAAAGACTGTCTCTGTGTAGTCTTCATCCACTCTTGAATGATCTTCACCTTTTTTATGGTAGCTCACACCAACTGTGGACCCATGAGTGTTAACTCTCTATGGTCAGCCCATCAATGTAGTGACCGAGAGGGTTTCCCATAAAATTATTTGATCGGTGCCATACCAAGGGTGGAGTGGTATCTCTAACTGTACGCAATATACACCAGTGGTAGGTGGTACTACCAATAACATCCAATGTCCATGATATATACCCACAACATATCCTCATGATCCTGAATGGTCCTCTCTGTCTGACCATCTGTCTGTGGATGGAATACTGTGCTCAAGCGTACCTGAGGCCAAAAAGACTCTTTCAATCCCTTCCACAACTGGGATGTCGATAAGGAATCTCGATCTGAGACTATTCTCAATGGGACTCCATGATTCTAAACTATCTCATGCATGTAGAGGCTTCCCATTACCTCTATAGAACTCTTATCCATGATATCTTGGAAGTGGGATGATATGGTGAGTTAGTAAATGATCACCCAGATTGAATCATGCCCCGTGGACATCCGCGGTAATCCTATCACGAAGTCCATTGATATTGCATTCCACTTTCACTCTGGAACATCCAGTCTTGAGCTAAACACACTGGAACCTAGTGCTTAGCCTTTTCTTACTGGCACGTAAGGCATCATGAAATGAACTCTACTACTACCTTATCAATACCTGACCTATAGAACCTCGGTTAGAGATCCTTTTACATCTTCACCACGATAGGGTCTACCACTAATATGTATGTATGAAACTTTATCAGGGGATCCTACTTCATTTCCACATGTACAACAGTGTGTCCTCAGGAAAAAAACAACTTGATCCTCACCTTTCAAATATCCATCAGGAGCATGTCCTATGGAACACTGTGCACATAAAGCATCATAGTCGACATCCCTAATCTATGCCTCTTTAACATTCTATATGAGTATAAGGGTGATAACCATTATTTTAAGGTAAGCTACATCCTCTTGATCCACGACGGATAACATTGACAAGGATAACTCCTATGTGACCTCACTCAATAGCTTTGAGTTCAGTCTCTTGTTGAGGGAATCTACTACAATGTTCCTTATCCCGTGAGTATATATGATATCAAAATCATAATCCTATAGAAACTCTATCCATCACCTCTACCTCAGATTTAGATCCTTTTGCGATAATATGTATTTGAGTCTCTTGTGGTCATAGTAAATGAAAAAACTCTCGCCCATAAGGTTCTGTCTCCACATCTTCAAGGAAAAGACTACCACTGCCAACTCAAGATCATGGGTCACATGGTTCTACTCAAGTGGTCTACGATGGAATGAACCATAAACAATAACTACCTATTTCTACATGAGGAAACATTATAGCATGGTCCCTGATGTGTGAGAGAAAACAATGTACTCGACAGCCTCCTCAAGCAACCTCAAGATCGGGACACTCATTTAACTCTATCTCAACTGCTTGAAAGAATGTTGGAACATCTCCGTCTACAATAAGGGTTTCATCTTCATAGTCAATTCCATAATCGATACAGATATACATAATAAATCTGGAATGAATATATGATAATATCATTCCAACCCAAGGAAGCTCTACACCTACGTCATGCTCCAATGTGGCTCCCATGCTAGCATTGCCTCTAATATGGCTTGGTCTACAACTATTGCATCTTCTGAGATTACATGTCCTAGAAAGTAGACCTCTTGATTATAGAACTGGAGATTTAAGATCTTCCCATAAAGATGATTCTCTTGGAGTATGTATAGAACCATCTGCAGGTGTCTCTCATGATCCTCCTCATACATAGCTTACTGAAGGATGTCATCGATGAAGAACGCTACCAACTAGTCCATGTACGGCTAGAATAGAGGGATCATAAGTCCCCTGAACACTATGAGGATGTTTATCATGCCTGAATGCATCGCCATGTACTAAATGTGACTATAGATGTATCTGAATGTAGTGTTTAGTATATCATCATCATGTATTCATAACTGGTGGTAACCTGACCAAAGGTAATCCTTTGAGGATAAATGTTCCCCACATAGCTGATCGAAGAGTTTGTTGATCTTCGGTTGTGGATATTTGTTCTTCACTGTTTCCTGATTTATGCAATTTTAATCCATGGAAAACCTCAAACTTTTGTATCCCTCCATTTCAATCAAAACTAGGGCCACCCAGGGTAAAGCATTGGGTCTTACAAATCCATCGCTATGAAAACCCTCCAATTGCACTCTCAACTCGCAAAGCTATGATAGATCAATATGATTTGTGGGTGAGGATAACAGTACTATACCAGGGTGTCAGTCGATGATGAAGTCAATCTCCTAGTGGGGAGGTGGTCTTGGGAATTTTTTTGGAATAACGTCCTCGTACTCCACCACAACTACTTGGAACATGAATCTCCCAACATTTAATACTCTTGGTGTAAGGATAGATAACGCTAAAGTGATTGGATACAACCTCATATTCATGAGAACATCATGTGTTTCCTGGGTCTCCTTTTCACCAACGAAGGAATACCTCATCTCATCATTGTAGACAACCCAAAATCTTCCCCTAAATTAGTTAATCTAGGATTGGACCAATGATAAACAATCCAATCAGAGAATGAGGTCATAATGCCTCGACGCTGCCACCAAGAGGTTTCAACCGAATATCTCACCTCCAATGGGTAATATCACACTATCTGTAGCGGTGTGTGATCATCGAGTTTCATCCCGTAAGTGTCTGTAAACGTAATGGTCGAGTCAATGTCTCAACCTGAATCTCAAGGTTTCAGACCAGTCATATGTTGAGAAAGGAATGACTAAAACCTATGTCTATAATTAAGAAAACATAGCCTGAAATGAAACAGATCATACCCCAAATCATCCCTAGACTCTAGACGATATATTCCACGACCATATAAATCTCTCCCAGACCAGGTCCCCCACCACCATAAGCCTAGTACAGACCTCCTAGGAGTGGTGGTGGAAGTAGATCGAAGCGTCTTCCACCAACAGAAGCTCTTCATGATCCTCTTCCACATCCTCCACCAGGCGAGTCATTCTAATCCACACTCTTCCTTTTCCTTAGTGTTCTACCTATTGCTTCTATGTTAGCATCTCGACGGTTTGGACACTCTCTATCAAGATTTCCCCTACCGTCGCACAAGTCACATCTCCTCTCCAAATGCTGAATACATCCAGCCTGAGAGCCTTTTTCTATCGATCCCCTATCCTGGGTCCTCCTATGACATATCCCACGTCTAGATCCCCGATCCTGACAACGACTCCCAACTGCAAAGGTATTCACACGTCTCTGACTACTGGTAACTATTGTTAGTTGTCTCTTTACATCCATGTAGCTCTCCATCACAACGGATTTTTCTATCACTGTAGGAAAAGTTGAAAGGCATTGATGCATCAAAATTGTGTGGATGTCCCATCATAGACCTTACTCAAATGTTCATGCTTTGATGTATTTGCCCCTGACCATATCCATCGAGTACCTGGAGAGGTTGGTGAACATCGATGAATAGTCAGGTACCATCAATCAGTCATGCAGGAGCTGATTAATCTTCGAGATACGTACATATCTCAGCAAAACTGGAGAGAACTCCTCCCTAAAGAGTTGCTCAAACTCCATCCATAAAATTGCATCCTCGTTGTGAGTCAGCATGGTCAGTCTCCACCATCGTCCTACAGAACCATGCAGAATTCTCCCTCATAGGATCACTCTTTGGTCCACTAGTATCCTTAATAAGTGGAAAAATCTATTCACTGCTTCAAACTAGTCCTCATCCGCCTAATGCTCGGGCTCACATTGGAACTGGATGGGCCTCTGTATTTGAAACTCATAGACTAAGTCAGCCTATGCCCCTCATCTGTAAGTACTATAGGTACCACCGGCTACTCCACTGGTGGTAGTATAGAAGTTGCACCACCTTGTGGTAATGCGAGGGGAAATGGTCCTTGTATCGAAGCCTCAACATTAAGGGGTTCATCCCCATGATTGAGCTGTTGAATCCTAGTGGGTATGCGTCATGGGGGATGTTGTAAGAAAGACAAATATACCATGGTCAATTAGTATATATAGATAGCTTACACAAAGCATATGGAAAACACAAACAATTCTTATATGATGAATGTATCATTAAATTACTACCACGTAACTAGTGTTTTCATTTACCGAGTCAAAAACCAGGTTATCAGGGTCCCGGTGTATTCATATGTCGCCCGCCTACACCAACACTGGAGTCCCTAGACTTAATTTCAATCTCAAATCACATAAAACTCTTCCCCCAAACCAATATCATAGACTATGGGTCCTAAGGGAGAATAGACCACCATTGATACCACTCTGTCATGTCCCCTCCATGTGTGGTCCATGCCACAACTCTCGAAGCACACCTCTAATAGGCCTAGGCAGGTGTCTAGCACTGAGTAGGAATATCACTAACATGGGTGGCATTTCATAAGTATATATACACATGCACAAACCTCAAAGCCCATAAAAAATGAAATGTAAAAAACCGGTAATGAACA
Organism: Viscum album; assembly: GCA_963277665.1. Taxonomy (NCBI): domain Eukaryota; kingdom Viridiplantae; phylum Streptophyta; class Magnoliopsida; order Santalales; family Viscaceae; genus Viscum; species Viscum album. The sequence goes on from OY728120.1 coordinate 1,456,856,098, forward strand.
AAATGCATGCATACAACTGAACCCTACCAATAGAGTACAATGGAAAGTAACATACTGAATGTAAACTAAGCCAGAATACAAGCCCACCAAAAACAAGAGTCTGCAAACTACAATGTACATCCTCTAAGAACAAAGAGGTATTGTTATTACTGATCATATCCATAGGAACACCTCAACCTATGGGTAACTTAGAATGCTCGGTTTGGTCCTAGTCCTCCCTGGAAACCGTCAAAAGGCTACTAATTTTCACAAGACATGACACGTGTGGGGAAAGACTATGTAGAAGTGAGTATAACAATACTTAGTTGAGGACCCCGAATACAATATTGAAATTCAAAATGTATAGGTATATTCATCTCAACATAGTATATGTCTACAGAACATATATCAAGGGAAGAACAATCTAGATATACTGAATCCCAGACCAGTGGTCTAGAGGCGAATCAAACAATAGCTTACCACCACTAGAGATTTAGTTTGATGGTTTCACGAAGAAATTGTCCAAGAGAACTCACTCCTCAAGCATTATAGCTCTCATAACGTACGTCCAAGATGTACCGTTCATCATGAATGGTCACAAGAGAACGATACAGCCATTTTGTGGGAACACACTCATGAGTGGGGAATGATCACGATACTCAAATTAGGATCACTTCCAGGGCCTTGGAAGATACCCAGTCTCATCTTAATTCACCTGCTAAGTACAGGATCAACATCCTGTTATAGTAGTCTTGTCGACACCTCACTCTACCGGGGGTAAAAAATGGATAAAGGATCCTTCACTGGGCCTCTCAGAGGGATACATGACTCTATCTGAGAAAGTGTTTCGCAAAGGTTCATACTCTTATTGATGGAAAAAATGCATGACCATTAGGAGAAATAGAAAATGGGGATCTGTTCGAATGTAATCATGTCCATGATATGGTGGAAAAGAGGTTTATGTCATGTTCCAGGATATAAATGGCATGTATAATGGTCACACCTCATGTCTCTCGACTTTGTTTTCCACCTATGTAAAATGACCCATGTCAGAAGAACATGCTGTGTAGAAATGTATGTACATGGTGTGTAGTATTGACCACAAGTCGTGTCCATGTAACTGAGGTTCCCTCCATGTACATGGTCATGTGCCAGTATATGGTTTCAACCTGCGTGTTCCATCCCATTTAACTAGTAGACATGTTTTCACATTTAGCTAGCCTGGTCTATCCATGTGGTGGGGTACATGACCATGTACCCACCCCGTGTCTGTGTATCTTCTGATATATATGTTGAGTCTCTATAAGGACCCACACGCCATGTGAAAATGGTCACACAACCTATTAATGATTCCCATACCACAGGACTGCAGTTGCCACTGGATGGGGACCACACGTCATGTTTCCCTAGAGGCGCACCATTTTCTTCAACGCATGAAGCATGAAAACCCTTTCCACCACCACTGGTACCACACGGCGTGTTATTTGGGATACAATTCATGTGTTCTAGAAATTTCTAGAACTGCAGACCTGCTCCATCACACATCGGTGATGCTATTATCTTTGATCTGACGATCCTTTTTTCATGAAACTCAGTCGTTAAGGTCACCCCGACGTCCCAATGTTAAAAAAATTGTATTGAGGCCTCCGATAGTCAATGAAAATGTGTATCAATCAGCCGGAATGAAGAAACCTATAAGAACATTCCCTCCCGATCTGATCTGATTCATCATCTGCCATTGTCATCACACCTCCCCTAGGTCATCGCGATGCCGAAGCATTGTTTTTTAATCAATGATCCATGAAATGGGTGATAAATTTCTCCTCATTCATATACTTATGAAGAACATGATGAAAAAGAGGATGAGGGGGAAGAAAATAATAAACAAAGGAGGAATGAACCTCCATCATCATTTGTCCCGATATTAATCCTCTACGGTTAGAAGTATTAAAAAATATAAATAAAAAAAATATGAAAACATGACAGATGAATCCCCAAAAATGAACCTTACATAGAACATCCCACCGACTATAATGACGATGTGTGGGTCAACCATCTCATTTTTTGATCTGCATTAGACATTTAATTAAGGAATTGGGAATAAAAAATTTAAAACATAACCCCAACCTTGAGAAGGGATCGATTGCTAATGAAGGAATCATGCTGTCATCACCATAGAGATCCTTCCATTCAATTGGTGTAGAAATTTGTACCATTGATTCATCGTAAATCGTTGTTGAGATTTCTCTCCAAGGATCCATGATTTCTGTAGAGTTTCTCTCAACCTTTTTTTCCAACGAACAAACATCATTTAACATATTAAAAGGAGGGAACACATTTCATCATTATGTAATGATGTGGAATTAGTGATTCGTCGTTGATGTTTCATAGTCATTACCCTATGTCATTAATTACAAAAAAAATTACCCTCTCATTATGCTATAGTGAACGTTTCTAAATAAAATAAAATAAATATTTCAAATTAATTTATTTTATTTTATATTACAAAAATGGTTCAAAAATTAGTATTTTTCCTCGACCCACACTACTCATGGTTATTCCCATTACTAGGTAATGATGTCATCCCAGATGCAATGGTAACCTTAGATTTTTAATCTGGGCATCCATTGGGAAACTATTACATCCACACACACAAACCGACTCCCATAATTTAAAATTTTCAAACCACCATTCAAGGAACACCGGGCCTCAGAATGATGTGTTGTCTCCATGATTGATCACATTATAATTAGATATAATATTAAAAAATAATACATAGAATGTTTGAGATATTACAAGAATAAACATCTATATAAGTGTATGATAATGTTATCGTGGAATTAGAAGATCATACCCAAAAATATCAAATATCTTAAATAAAAATCATTTCCTAAATAATAGATGTTCTTAAAACATTAATAAAATAGAAATCAAGAGAATAATCTATAAAATCATAGCATGGGAATTGAATTGTGAAGATGTATAATCATGTTATATAAGTTCATAATGGTAAATATGCATTGGCTGAACGTATCATGGTATTTCAGCGGGTCTAAACCTACTTGGTGGGACACACCAGCATCCCCAGTCATAGTCCTTTCAATTAAATAGATCATGTTTCACCATCATCCCATATAAGATCATCTTTCCCCTTCATCCTATAGTGGAAATGGTTTCCCCATATTGCAATAGTTGATCCGGTTTCTCCATCCTCTCATAGATGATCTGGATTCCCCTTCATCTCACAGATGTTAACTTCCATCAACATGATTCCCATCTTTATCCCATGTTTTATAAATCATTATCTTCTGCATTGGAACGATATATATTCCCTACCAATATTATAATAAAATAATACATACATGTTCCACAAAATCTTAAAAAAATCCTATCTAAACCCATGAAATGAATTTTTTGTCATAAACAAGTAATAACATCTTAAAATTTGTAAAAATATACATTTTAAAATATTTTCATCCAAGAATAACCTATAAATAGAAGTTGTTTTCTTAAGAATATAACCCATTCAAGGAATATAATATTCATAATGATCATTCTATCAAGATATAATTTATTTTGAGAAAGAATATGAATGGATAATTTGGGCCATTTCATAGAAATGAAATCATAACACCTAAATATGTCACATTAGAAAGAAAAATAACATGAAAATATCCTTTTAAAATCATTTAATTAGGAGTATATTGTTTATTTATAAATAAATTCCATTAAAAATTAATGCCTTTTGAATATATTTTTCATTGAAACGATAGAGTGGAATATTGAAATAAATATGAAAAAAAATTTCATGGAAAATATATCTAATATTTTCAGAATAATTTGGGAAACCATTTAATTTAAAAAAATGATTGAATAATTTTTTTAAAACATTCTCTATGAAAGTAAAGTAAAAAATGATAAAGGAAGCATAATTTTTATTAAAAACATTTTTTAATGAATTATTCATTCAAGACCAATATTGGATGAAAGGAATAGATAAATCTTTTTTAAAATCATTTTTCCTTGAAAATAATATTAAATGATCATTTTTACTATATTTTTTAAAACATGGTTTTTAAAGTCCATGGAATATATAAGAAAGAGTGAAAATTGGGACAAAACTACTTCAGTTATTTGGAAATATTTGAATCATAAACTCCATGAAAGATATATAAAAAATTTAAATTTAAATTCACTTAAATTTAAGGATAAAAATATTAAAATATAATTATTGATACTATATAGAGCAGATAAAATAAATTAATGGTCAATATGGAGAAAATATCCTAGAAATAAATGTGAGAATAGAAATCCGCGTACTGTTTGTCTTGATTCTTTTTGTAATCAGACAAACATCTTATATGATAAATATAAATTTATTATAAATCTTATGTAGAAGTATTTTAAAATATCTAATAACATATAAGGATTTAAATTACCCCCTTATTAGAATCAAATTTTTATGGTCATGATTCAGATAATATCTGCTTCATTTTTAACATGTGTCTTAATTTGTTATATTTTTGGTTGTCATAAATATATTATGATATAATAAATATAAAACATGATATAAATATCATTTATATTAAATATATATTTATTTTTAATAATAAATTAATTATATAATATGAAATGGAATACAATGTTTAGGGGGATGGTAGTCCTTATATCTGCAAGAATGATGTTTCTGTTTAATTACCATATTGGAAGAATGAAGTTAAATGACATATATAAAAAATAAATTTATATGAATAACCATTTCCTAATTATACTATTATTTTAATGAACACATCTTAAATAAATTTCATATAGTGTGTTATTGAATCGCATTGCTTTGAGGGTGCGATAGTCCACACTTCCCCAAAACAAATTATCATTTTTTACACAAAATGGAACGAATAATGTTATGTTTTATATAATTTTTTATAGAAGTATAAATAGATCCTAAATATCATATATATATATCATAATAAAACTTATTTTCAAAATTAATTCACTTCTACGAGTGGTGGTAAATGGAAAATTAATAACATTGTTTCGTGAGGTGATAGTTCTTCGTACACTAGAACGATGTGTTTGTTACCCATTAGATGGATGTGTGTGGAATTTTCAGTCAACCAAATATAATTGAAAAATATTATTATATTTAGGATATTTTTTTATTATATATTCATAGTAATGTAATATTTTTCATTTAGGATAATGAAAATAAAACAAATGATCTTGAGGAATAGTGTTACCTATTCTCAGGGTAACCCATGTTGGTTTCCACCAAAGGGCTTCTTTGGATGGATTTAATCCCAATGGTATGATTCTATAATTATTTAATGGATTTTCTGAGGATATTTAGGAAGATTATTTTTTATAAATATGTCATAGAATGTTTCAATAAGTAGGAGAGGTGAGTTCCTTTTTATAATGAAAGTAGAGTGGCATTCTTGTAATTTTTTTAAATGGGAATTCCACCCTTATATTTATAGGTATTTTAAATCATATATTATTCAAAATATAATAAAAGGTAATATTGGATATACCTATGGGTATTAAATGGCTTTTTGACATGTTTCTTCATAATTTTAGGCCTTAATATTATGGTTTAGTGCATTTTTAAACCTATTTTTCGATTAATCACAATATTAATTTTACAACATTTCAAAAATACATCTAAACAAAAACAGATTATCCCAAATTAGAAATTAGTAATAATACTAATTCGTAATAGAAAATCCATTTTCAAAATTCTAATCATTTATGTCACAAAAATTAACTCAAAATTAATGTCGCAGACATTTCCTCAGAACAAGTTTTTCACTAAAAAACGTTTAAAAGCATGGACTGATTGGATATACAATTTTAAAGTAAAATTGGTTCCAATTAACTATATAGGATTAATTTATTTAAAATTAATCTCATTAAACATTTAAATTAAATTAAAATATTAATTAAATATATAAATAAATTATATGAAACTTCATTTTTGAATTAAAATTCAATATTCTCACAATTCATACTAAAAATTAGTTTTCATAAAAATCCGTAAGATACAACTTATGTTAATTTTGAAATATAAATTTAAAATTAGATTTTTATTCTTTCAATTTCAGTATCCAATTGTTGTAAAATTAATTTAATTATTTTTCACAGAAGGACAAAAAGAAATTCACTTTGGAAAATAGTATTTTGAAACATATACAGAATTTAAATAAATTTATATGTTTTCATATTAGTTTCATTTATTAATTTTAATCCATATAAAATAAAAATATTTACAAATATTTTTTAAATTTAAATTACTCTATTTGATGTCTAGTTTATATCTATCTCACATAAATAATTATAATAATAAAATGTTATTTGGTAAAAATTAAATGTTTTTTAATGAAAGCCAAGTTATTGTTTGATGTAGTGAATGGTTAAATTGGTCTAGCATATAAAGAATGATAAACATATTGTAGTGTTCATTTAAATATATCCTAGAAAATATTATTTAAACATAAAAAATAATTTCATATAAAATCGTAATGTTACATTTGATGTATAGACCTAGTTGTTTCCATGTGATTAATTGAAAATTTTTACATATATTTCATGAACTAGGGACTAAAATAGTGTTTGTTTCTGTAGCTCAATGCTCCTGGAATTAATTTTATAAAAATATTAAAAATATTATTTATTAAATGTGTGTTTTATTAAATAAAAAACAATAAATCTTAGAAGGATGGTCGGATTAGAAATAGAATATCATGGTTGAGTACATAACATTTTTTTACATGATTAGTGACAAAAAATAGATCGATGTGGGGTTCTTGGATATATCACACGTTGGTATTAATATTATTCAATTAATTAAGTGACCAATTTAATTAATTTAACTAAATAACATTCTTCTATTTTCCATTAAATGTATCATAAAGGATAAATCCCTAAGGTTTTCCTCATTACTGTTGATCTCTAAGATATGTTCTTCCTCCTCTAATTCCATTGGTGAATCATGTCCAAAAACGATTAAACAATAGATTGGTTTAAATTAGGATTCAGTGAATTTTATGACATATTTTATTTTTTAGTGGTTGCATTCTTTGATAAAGATTGATCCAATAACTAGGTAGGACACATGAAACTATGAATTACCCTACATTTGATTAAATCGATTGAGAATGTTGATCTCTTCCTTTGATATTCTCTAATTGTTTCTTTTTCATGATCTGGAGTACTGGTTTAATTTTTTATTCCTATTTCTAACATGGATAACCCCATTTTTTACCATTGGTGAATAAATAATGGCCAAAATGGTTATAAAATTTTTCTTGTTCCTTCCCCACTCAATTGCTCTGTGTTTTCCACTAGTAGGACCCTAAAGTCATGGATCAATATTTTTGGGATGTAACAAATCCCATCACACGACCAAAATACAGCAGAACCAAATTTTGAGTGATGGGTCGATGGATCATGGGATTATCATGGTTGTTAGTGAGATGTTGTGGATTATTTTGATAATCAGAAATCAAATCATCATCTCCTAAGTATCCTATGGAATGCAGTTCATATGATGGAACCCTTGCGGTCGACATAATCAGGTTGACGGTTAATAAATGGAATGAAATGACATGATGTGGCTAGATACACAAATTCAAAGTATAATGGGGGCCGATATAGATTAGAAAGATCCATATTTCAGGAATGGAAAGGGAAACTCTTCATCATTGAAAACACAACATCATGATGTGTACAATGATGGACACATGGTCTGCAGGCCCTTGACTGTGATGGAAATGTTTTAAGGAATTCATGACATTGTAATTCCATACATACCGCCTACATGATTTATAATACTTTTATCCTATATATGAGACTTGTGGAAGTTCACAAAGCTAGGGAGACTCCATATTCCCTGGTATAAGTAAAAAACATATCACATGGGGTACAACCCCATCTACTGAGGCACACTGTGTACTATATTACACATACATTAATTGAACACATGGCCATTCTGACTAACACAGATTATATCCCATGTGACGTGGACATTCACTATATATTTCCCACAAGTTGTATATTTATTCATGAAATTAGAGTAATGTTCCTCTAGGGACACGACCAGTTGATAGGGAAAGTCCACAGGACATGTGGGTCCCCACACACATCGAATACATATTCTCTCCTATTAAGGAAACATAAATTTACAAATATCCAGTTTTAAACATGGATTTTGGATCATCTGTAGCTTATACAACATTTTTACTATGTACAACGTCATGGTGACCACTTTTGTGACCTTTGAGATACTATATAAAATTTTCAAGGAATGGAGTTTGTTAAGTAGATTCCTGATAATGAAGGATACTAGGAAGTACAACCTGAGGTGATTGATATATTGTAGCCCCTATATAGTTATTTGTTTTTCCCATACCATATTGATTGAATACCTTTATTAGATACGGCACGTGTCCTTGATGACAAGAGTGGAACACCCCTATCACACCATGGTGCAATACCTCATACTATAGGTTGGGAGCCCCCATCATCTTTAGTGTGGGTCCTCTACCTTATAATTTGGAAACCCCCAATTGTGTAGGGAGTAGGACCTAGAAGACTATACTGAAACCACATATAACACTATTGTGTGATTCCCCAATCTATAGAGTAGAACCCCCCATCAGCTTTTTCATGAGTTCTCTACCATCAATGTGGAATCCCTCAATCAGATAGGGAGTGGGTCCTCGTGGAACTAGAGTGGAACCAACAGTAGCATGTACGTAGGTGCTACATGGATAGAAATATATTGGAACACCTTTTACGCACTAGGTAATGGGACCATTATTGCTGCTTATGACACCTAGGATGTGTGGGGTTTTTTCATGGCATGGGGATTCATACTATAACTTCTCGTCATATGCATGAGATGATTGGAATTATTCATGGACATTTGGAACTATTTTAAATATATTCATATTGGGATGGTCATTGAGATGTTTATTCCATCATTATCTCATTTTGGATTTTTTTTCATTCGGTATATTTATATTTATCCATAACATTGGAATTGGTTACTCTCCTTACATTGTTTACGAAGACTCATAAGGGAGGTTGCGTTCTTTCTGTGTTTATCTATTCTGGGTGGGATAGTTTTACTCTCCAAATATGGGTTCCAAAGACATGATGTATTTTTCATATACAAATTAGGTTGATACCCAAGGGTTTGGATGAGGATACTATACCACATGGTTTGGTCTGAGTCGTACTCATTCATTACATTCAGCATCTTATTTTAATTCTAAAGTATTTATATTCATGTGGACTATTTTACTACTCCCCCTACAGGTTTTGGGGAATCATTTTTCGTTTTTATATACTCACACCTAAACAAGAGTTTCACACACATGTCATAAATTATAAAAATGACAGACATTTTGACATGGACTGAAGGGAATATTGAGGATACCTTGTACATTAAACCAGATATGGTGGTAGCAAAATGAAGGTCATTATTTGGGATCTCTTAGTATTTCACATTCTAGTTATTTCAAGTTGGGTTATATTTTTGTTTTTTCATGTATTTTCAAATTACATTTAAATTTTCCCTACCATTATCTATGATGGTATTTAGGTTTTACTTGAATTATAGTTTCCTTAGTATTTATCATCATTTATTATTATTCCTCTACACTTATTAATCAATATGGATGATGTTGTGAATTCAGGTGCCCCCAAAATAGCCCACCCATGATTGCAATGCATATATCCTAGGCCGATAACCCCTAAAAATTGGAGGAGATTTTGGGGTAGTTGTAGCTCGATCCACAGATTGGATCGATCTATAACAAATTAATATCAGAGGTGGTTTGATCCTTGGGATAATTTTGTTAGTTTTTTATTTTGTGGATAGGGTTGGGGTTAGTGCAATAGTGTCATTGTGATTCAAGTGAAACTCTCAGGTCCTGAAATCTGGTGATGTTCCAAGAAACCAATGTATCTAATCAGTATTACCTTGAATAACATCTTATTGAATCGTCATGATGAAAAATCGATTATCAATAATTAATGGTACATGAAACATATATGTTTGAATAGTTCAAATTCCGTATTGAGTCAACTCCCCAATATTGTTATATATATATATATGTGTGTGTGTGTGTGCACAATTGACAATGAAATATCTTGATTAAATGTGAAAATTTCTCAGTGGGAATAGTCATTAAGGATACAAAATCCATATCATGAAGACAATACAATAAGAGATGAGGCCATAGTTCTGGGTCCATCCCATGAACTTATACATCCATGTGGGAACATAGTATCACCACCACCATTCTAGCAGTTTATCATTCCAGTATAGTAAACTAAGGATGAGTTTTGGTTTACAACAATCTATGAGTCATTGTGCAAGATGTTATGTAGGTTTTAGGGGGATATAGATATTAAATATGAATATAATTAGATAGAGTTAGTATTCTTTGTCATCATGATTATCTAGATACTAATAGATTAGGTGGTATCAATAGAATCTAGTATTTTCTACATAGTATCTTGGTGCTCATGGATACTTTTTACGAAGATACATGATGAGTCAACACTATCATGCCCCACCATTTAATATCCACCCTTAGAGGATAAATAAAAATTATTCTTGTTCTTTTTGTAAATTAAAAACATTATCGAGCTACATCAATGTGGGATGATAGTCAAAGACTACGTAGGGAGGTTTAGAGAACTTACATGATTCTCATTTGACACGATCCACAACGGATAGATCAATGAATGTATGTTTTAATAGGGAATCTATAGAGACATAAATTCTATCTTGGTTTCCTTATGTATCCGCAGATATGATAGGGTGCTAAAGTGGGAACTACTGACAAACAGCTTCTAGATAGTGGGATTCCACAATGTGAGGGCGAGCAGTGGGAATCACAGTGCTGAGATGTCTACATCAGCTATTAAATCCTAGATGATCAGTTCTCGATCTAGGAGATCTCCCCATGATCAGATATAGGAATTTGGAAATGGGCTTCATAAATCACAATAGAATACTAAAAAGTTTTTCCGATATTCTTGTGAAGGGTGATGTCAAATTTCATGATCATGCACAACCGGATGTTTCGAGGAGCACTGGAAGATAGCTGGTAGACCTCTATTAAAGAGTTATATCCATTATTAGGGATATCCTGATTGGGGTAATGGTGGCCCTAATGGAGGAGAATCTATCATAATATGAGTTGTTATGGGATGAGGGTGACACTATGATAACCTTCCACCACTAGCACCAGGTAGTTTATGTTTGAATCCGAGAGTTAGTGACAGGGTCCTTAGATATCTGAAGGAATTAAAGGATTACGACCCAAGTATGCATAGGATGATTGGAGGAATGATATTTTTTTTATTATACACATTCTTCCGTCTTATTAAACCTAGTTTCCAATAATTTTTTATATATATGCACATTTGATAGCTGGAGCTCCAAGTTGAGCCATTATCCCAGTAGCTTTGTCATGGTGTTCCTATTGGGGAAACATATTATGTATATATTTATTTATCCTCAATTAGTGTGATATATTGTTTAGTGGACATAGGAGTATGTGGGACATTTTTGTCATCATGAATGAACCCCATGACATCATATTGTGTATGGATTGACTGTCTATAGCATCCATGCTCTTAATTACACACTTAAACCCGATTTATTACATTAAATCATCATTTGATGCAATAATGAAGATTGATAGGACTAGTGTATTTGGGGATTAGGAACAATACATAATCACTTAGAACAAAAAACAAAAAACGTCTTTATTGAAAACGTTATTTACATGAACACTACATTCCCTCATTCTTAGAATTTTATGGGATAACCAGAGGACATGCATAAGAAAAGGGTGAGATATAAAGCCCAGTAAGGGAATAAAAATGGAATAAAATGAGGAATAAAATATATGTTAGAAAATAGGCATATCAATAGATCACAAGAGAAACATGAACATATTGGCATGATAATGAATGATAATCCTAACATGGAAATGTGTCAACAAAACATAAAGTGGAATTAGCATGAGACAATGCTCATTCAAAATAGAGCATGAGTAAACAGTCATTTCACATGAAGCATAAGTATAACATCTTTCCACATGAATTAGAATAAGTCAAAAATCATTTCACATGATTTTTTAGGATACTATACTTTAACCAATGCATTGGAGCACTATCAGGGCACACCCTTCTTAAACATTTCATCTCATGCATAAGTGTGCCATATAGATCATATAACATGTAATCAACCAACATCATAAGTTATTCCACGATAAAGTAATGTGGAATAAATACAAGGAAGTAACATTTTATATGTATGTGTGCATAATGGTGAATACCCTTCACAGAGACATGGGTATGGTATTAACTACACAATGATATTGGCTGGGAAAAATGCGGTGCAATTTCACCAACATAACGGCATGAAATAAGGATTCATGAAAATGTTTTATGAGAGAGAAATGAGTGTCTAATCATATTTACATGAAATTTAATTTATGGGGGTCATATAGATACATGTCCCAACAAACTAAATGGAATTTAGATGCATAATACAAAAAAATTTCGTTGATTTAAAAGAAGAAGGGACAAATCCCTTCCGAAATTTCAACATGGTAATGAGTATACATGGGAGACATTAATGATAGGGAAATGGGTATAAAATCATCAAAACATAAATACAGAAGTATGGGGGAGGTGAAAAATCAAAATGAAACATTTTTAATTGAATAAAAGGTCATAACAACTTAATGAAAATTGGACAAAATGAGAAAGGTAGAAATCCCTTACTTGAAGTGCGATCCCAAAGACTTGGGAGAGGCTTGGAAGAGTATTATTTGGATATTGGGGCACCTTGGGATGATCATAGAGATAGGAGGGAAAGGGTTTGTCGAAATCAAAATGATTTTAGTGATAAGGAAGTGGGAGTTTGGGTGGGTTTATATAGAAAAGGAGAGGGAATTATTTGTTATTTAGGTTTGGGACACCTCACCATAAACAAATCAAAACCACAAACCAGACCATTGGGTTTGTTGAGGGTTTTACCCCAAGGGGATTGGAAAAAAATATTTTATAAGGCCAGTGGCCTAACATCTTAAAATAATATGGGTTTTTATGTGGTGGTGAGTCACACTCTCAAGGAAAACAAATTAAAAAATCGAAACGGTTTTATATCCCTTGAAGGGTCCACTAAAGCATTGTAAAATAAATCAAACAAACCCAAAATCACATTATAATAATGGTAAAACATATATTGGCCGAACATAATGTTTACAGTATTTTATTACAGCACTATTGGGTCATTATGATGTCATAAAACACTATATATTTAAACGGTGTTTAATTTCTACCCAAAAATTCAACTATCTCAGAATATTATGAAAAATTCACCATTGGATATATTAGATATTCTGATTCCAAAAATATTATTCATTTTATATAAATTCTTTTCTAAGTATGTGAATTATTACTTTTAAAAACAAAACCGACATTTATCGAAAATTCATAGGTTTTGACAAAAACTACTTTCAAAACTTAATAAACATTACAATTTCATTCATAAAATTATATGATCATTTATATTTAATAATAAGTAATTTATTAATAATAATAATAATATTTTAATAAAATATTATTTAATTCAAAAATCCATTAATCCATCAAAATAGATTTCTAAGTTGAATATTTACTAAAAATACTATTTATTCATTAAAGACTATTTACAATGTAGCATTAAAAATATGAATGAACATTCATTATACAAAAACAACTTACATAGTCATAGTGATAGGGTCTTGTTACATAACCCCTTATAACACCCACATAAGAATGATGATTATGGTGTGTGATGGTGACAGTCTCTTGGGGTGGCTTGGATAACATTTCTCATGTGGTAATCTCTATTAACTTCCATTTCTCCTGTAATTGGCTCAACACAAGCATAACTTGTTAAAGCTAGATATGGGATTGGTCAAGAGCGATGCCCAATGATGCCACCTCCTTTTCGAGCTCTGACAAATGGACTTCCTACGGGGCAAGTCTACTGGATGTGGCCATCACATCCTTTGTCTAATTAAATTTGATTTGTTAAAGCTAAATATTTATAATAATCATGTGGTCATTGTTCAAAGACTATTAGAAATCGTACCAATTTATAATAGTATTTTAAAATTCAATACATGAATCCAAATATGTCTATGCAATTTAAATAACTACAAGAATAAATTTAATTAGACCAAGAAGAACTTTCATTAATGAATTTTGGGGTCGTTATAATCTTCTCCCCTTATGAAATTTTTCCCTGAAATTTTTCTTTTCCCACTCTAAAAAAATGAGAGTAACTCTACTTCAACACTTCCCCCAATTATCATTTCTGTTCATTAAACTTATGGTTATTCCACAACACCTTGATGAGGGGAATTGTCTTATTTCATATAAAATTTTTTCTATGTTCGAATATCTTCACTGGTTTCTCCTCATTAGTATGTTCATCATATTATTTTACTACATCTTAAGACAGTACATGTGAAGGGTTTGGTATATACTTATTTATGAGGGATACTTGAAAGACGTCGTGAACATTTTCCATGGTAGGTGGAAGTGCTAGTCGATAGGCCACAACCCCGTCATGATCCAGAATCTCGAAGGGGCTGATGCACCTAGGACTTAAGATACCGTTATTTCCAAACCTCATGAACTTCTTCCACGGTGATATGCGTAGGAATACCATGTCTCCAACATTAAATATATGGCCTCATCGATTGTTATCTTCATAACTCTTCTATCGACTCTAGGATGTCTTGATATGTTGCTAAATGGTTTTCACCATCTACACCATTTCTTCAACCATTTATGGTCTTATAAGCTTAAACTCACAGACATTATCCCAACATGCTGGTGTTCGGCACCTCTTACCATAAAGGGATTCATAAGGTTCCTTTTGGATGCTCGAGTGGAAACTATTATTATTGGATAATTCAACCAGAGGAAGATGTTGATCCCAAACACCTCTATATTCCATTGATCATGATCTTAACATATCTTCATGTGTCTGAATGGTTCTCTCAGATTGGCCATCATTTTGAGGATGATTATCCATACTGATGTTTAGTTCATTATCCATAGCATGTTTAAGACTTTTCCAAAACATATAGGTTAATCTTGGATCTTGATCTTATACAATAGATAGTGTTACTCTATACATCCTTACCACATTCCAGATATATATCCATATTAGTTGTTCCAAGGAGAAATCCTCTCGAATTGCAATGAAGTATGCAGTCTTTGTAAGATGATCCAAACCAACCCAGATTACATTGTTTCCTTTGGATATCATCGGATGTCCAATGCCAAATTCCATTGTGATGTTCTCTCTTTTCCATGCTGGTATGGGTAATGGTTCCATCACCCCCTTAGACTTCTGTCTCTCAACCTTCCCTTGCTGACACACTCGACATTTTGATGTAAATTCATCGATCTCCCTCTTTATTTTATTCCACCAATAATGCTATTGGAGATCTCGAATCATCTTTTGGTTTCCTCGGTGAATAGAGAAATTTGAACTATGTGAATTATCCAAACGTTCCTTCTACAGCTCTGGACTAGATGGAACACATAGTCTTTTCCAAAATCTCACAATTCCTTCTTCATTAACATTAAACTCCAATGATTTCCCTATTCTGATTTCTTCCACTTTTTTCTGAATTCTAACATCATCATTTTGAGCATCCTATAACCTTTACAATAGAGATGATTGAGGAATAATTTGTGAAATGATTGATGATGTTCCCTTCTTTATGATTCCCATGTCCTTCTTCATCAAGACTAAGATGATTATATCCTTATCAACTATCATCAATGTTAGAATTTCTAGGTCTTGTCTACATAGAGAATCCACCACATTGTTCTCTTTCCCAGGGTTGCAATGGTTTGAGTAGTCATAGTCTTTGGTCATCTAAAACCATCATCATTGGTATATGTTCATCTCTTACTGTGTGAATATATACTTGAGGATTTTTTTAGTCCATATATATTTCACAGTTCTCCCAAAAGAGATAATGCTACCATATTTTAATATAGAATATCACCACAACTAACTACAAATCATTTGTTGGTTAATATTTCTCATTAACGTTCAATTACATAAAGTATTGGAAATTAGGTTATCATTTTGCATCAACACACAACACATGCCCAACTTTGATGCATTACTGAATACCACCAAAAAGTTCTCCACTTGTGTATAAAGGGACTTTGGACATAGTGATCAGCCTCATTTTTAACTCCTTGAAGCTTTTTTCTCATTAATCACTCCAAGAGAACTTTACTCCATTATAAGTTATCTTGGTAAGAGGGTTGGAAAATCGTGAGAAATTTATTACAAATGGATGATAATATCTAACTAAACACAAGAAGCTACGAATATCTGTTACCAATACTGGCATCGGGCATCCCATAACTGCATCTGTTTTGGAGGGATCCATAGATATCCCATTGCTTGTGATGATATGGCCAAATGATGAGAACTCTTTCAACTAGAACTCAGAATTTCTGTACTTTTCATAGAGCTTATCATTTCACAAGGTCTCTAGTACAGTTCATTGATGCTCCCCATGATCCTATATAGTTTTGGAGTATATCAGAATATCATCTATAAAGAAAACCACAAATTTGTCGAGTTAATCCCTAAAGACTCTATTCATCAAGTCCATGAAGATTTCTAGATCATTTGTGAGTCCGAAAGGCATACTATGAATTCATAGTGCCCATATCGTGTATGAAAACCAGTCTTGGGGATATTATTCTTCTTCACCCTTACTTTATTATATCCTGACCGCAAATCCGAATTGGAGAAGTATTGTTCTCCATGACGATGATATAATATGTCATCATTTTTTGGGAGAGGATACTTGTTCTTTATCGTGATCTTGCTAAGATCATGATATTCGATGAAATGGCGCATTGACTCATCATTCTTCTAGATGAATAGGACTAGTTACCCCCATGGTTAAGCACTTGGGCGTATAAACACTTTATCCATATTCTCTTGTAGTGGTTTCTTCAGCTCCTCAAGCTCCACAACAACCATTCTATATGGATTCATAGATATTTTCAACACCCCATGTATAACATAAATTAATAATTCTATATCTCTTCTAGGAGGTAGACTAGTCAACTCCTCTGGAATCACTTCAGCGAATTCCCACACAATAGGAATGTCTTCATGGGTGTTTACTTTTTTGGACTCAATCATCTACGCCCGATAAACGTACTCATAGAGACATAATATCCATGCATGAGATGATGGATCTAAAGATGATTCATCTTCTTCCATGAACTTGTACAAAATCGGGGGTCGATTCTTCACATGGTGAGTGATTTCACTCTCACAGAAATTTATGTTGGCTCTATATTAGCAAAGTCAATCCATGCCTAGAATGGCATAAAATTCCACAAGAGGGAGTATGAATAGGTTTTCCTGGAAATTAAATCCCCATATTATGATAGGGGAGGAGTTATATTCATGGGATGCAATGACTGGCCCATTTTCCATACTCATAGATATCCATACATACCTGATTTGGGGTGGTTCTAGGATAGTTATACTAATCATTTAGGAAATTAAAGAATGAGTAGAACCTTAATAAAAAAGTATGTTGGCTATTCATGAACGAATAAGTACCATACATGTCACCTCTTTGTTGTCGGGGTTCAATTCGACAGTAGTGATGGAAAACAATATCCCTTTCTACCTTAGAGATTGTTGGTTTCCTCTGAAATCCCTTGTCTTAGGGAACTGATTTGGAAGATTCCGTAGTTCATTTCAGTTGTAACAATGAACAACGTGTTGAGGATCAAATGTAGTGTTCCTATAGTTTATTGCAGCAACTTGTTGTTCTTGTATGTAGTTAATTGCTAGGTTCCCTTATCATCCAAACCTAAAGAATTTCCTTGTCCCCTTCATGAAATTTTCGGGGTTCTTCATTCCACACCTTTGGCAAGTGGGGTGCTGGATCTTCTTAACACTATTGGGTTTATCCATAGGACCAACATCATTGAATTCCACCTTACTCTTCTTGTCTCCATGATACCCCTGAGATTTTATGATCTCCATTTCAACCTTGTGGGCACATCAGACAATTTCCTCATAGCTGTCAAAGTCACAGATCTCAAGCGCTTTCCGTAGGCTTGGTTTCATCCCACTAAAAAAGAAGTCAACCTTGAATTTGCGGGTAACGACAAAGAAAAGGGCTTATTGTGAAAACCATGTGATGTTTGCCTCATACGACCTGATATATTCATCATCCTTTTTCATGAGTGGAAGGAAATCCCTTTCCATCATAAGTTGGATGGTGTACAGAAAATATTTCATGAAAATATATTCCAAAAATCATTCTATTCCAATTCCTCCATCTCAAACTCAAGCATATTACTTTTTATTTATATCCACCATTGATCAGCTTCACCCTCCATATGATAAGTATCCAGGAGCACCTTCACTTGTATATAACATTGAAGGATATAGATGATGTTTTCAATGGAGTTGATCCATTTTTTGATGATTATGGGATCAGATAAACCATTTAATGTATTAGGGATTTGTCTCATGAAGTTCTCGATAGAAACATATTCTTTCATTGGGGGGGTGGGGGGGTTGAACGTTACACTTGACCCATGGGTCTATTCAATGATTTAGTTAACTGAGAGAGAAGGGAGACAAAGTTCGTGATCTCACTCCCATCAGATTGGGTATCTCATTGGCACAATCATCACATTGATCATCACATCATTTATTGGCCCGAGTCGTCCTATTACCGGCCATCACCATGAATAAAAGGAATGTTAGGATAAAACAAAAAGGTTAATTCATGGAAAAACTGATGACTTATAAATAACATATATTTCTTTAACTTATGAATCCATAGGCTTTAATCTATGCTATTCCTGATCTACTTTCTAACATATATTCTTAGGGATATTTTTTTATGTTCCTTAACAATGGTTTATACTACACATGTGAATCTACCAAAGAATATCCTATGGGAGTGTCATAAAAAAGACTGGATTAAGGATCATTTTTGTGCACCAGTTCCCATTCGAGTCTATCTCAAAGCAGTTTTTTTTAGGTTTTACCCCTAGGATACATCGTTCCTATAGCCGCCTCTACATACTCATATCCAGACAGGGATGTATTTCCTAGATAAACCACTTACTCAATACTAACAAAATGTTAAGGATGTTTTTATTATACTTAGTCTTGTCATTAAGGCTTCAATAGGTCTTTTTAATCCTAATCCCCAAAATATCTAATCCTATCCTCTGATACCAACTATAATAACCCTACTCTTTATTACACACATAAACCTTATTTATTAATAAAATCTTCACTTGATACAACATAGAATATTGATAGGTCTACTGTATTTGGGGATTAGTAACAATACAAAACAACATAGAACATTAAACACACAACATCATTATTGAAAACATTCTTTATATGACCACTACATTTCCTCATACTTAGCATTGCATTGGATATCCTGAGGAAATGCATAAGAAAATGGTGAGCTAAAAATCCAAATTAGGGATTAAACATGGAATAAAATCAAGAATACAATTCGTGTTAGACAATAAGCATATAAATGGAGCAGAAGAGAAAGATGAACATAAAGGCATCATAAAGAATGATAATCATAACCTGGAAATGTGACAACAACACTTAACATGGAATTAGCATGAGCCAAGGCCCATTGCATATGGGGCATGAGTAAACAGTCATTGCACATGAAGCACAAGTAGAACCTCATTTCACATGAATTAGCATGATTCAAAAATCATTTCATAAGATGTATCATGATACTACACATCACCCAATACATTTGAGGGTTATTAGGGTGCACTCTTCTCAAACATTTCATTTCAGGCATAAGTGTGCCAGATAGATCATATAACAAGGAATCAATCAACATAATAAGTTATTCCACAATTAAATAATGTGGAATAAATAAATTAATGTAACATTAAATATGTATTTTTGAATATAGGTGAATACCCTTGATAGAGACATCGGTGTGGTATTTGCTATACAATAATCTTGTCTTGGAAAAATGCCGTGCAATTTCGGCAGCATAATGACGTGAAATAAGGATTACTGAAAATGGTTTATGAGAGAGAAATTAGTGTCTCATAAGATTAACATTAAATGGATAGTAATTTTTTCATATAGATACATTTCTAAACAAACATAATGGAATTTATATGCATAACACAAATTAATTTCTTTGATATAAAAGAGAGAGAGAGAGAGAGAAATCTGTCACAGAATTTCGGCACGGTAACAGTTGTACATGGGAGAAATTAATGATAGAAAAAGGGGTATCCCATCCTCTAATAATAAATAGGGTACTATGGGTGAGGTGTGAAATCATGCCCCAACATTTTTAATTGAAAAAAAATTTCCATAACTTCTTAAAGATAAATGGACAAAATGAGAAAGGAATAAATCCCATACTTGGAAGTGTAATCGCAATGGTCTGAGAGATGCATGAGAGAGGATTCTTGGGAGCATGGGGAACCTTGGGAGGGTTATATATAAATTAGGGAAGCGTTTGGTCATAATAAAAAGTCCTTGACTGAAGAGGGGGTGTGGTCTTGGGTGAGTTTTTATAGGAAAGCAGAGGGAATGTTTTGTTATCTAGGTTTGGGACACCTCAACTTAAACTAATCAAAACAACAGAACTGACCATGGGTTTTTCCCATGGATTCTACCAAAGGGGAGTGTAAAATTATATTTTATAAGGCCAATGGCTGAAATTCGTAAAATAATTGGGTTTCATAGGTGGAGGTGAGACATACTCTCAAGGAAAACAATTTAAAAAAGACAAAATGATTTATAAGCCTTGAAAGGACCACTAAAGATTTGTAAAATAAATCAATAAAACCCAAAATCACATTATTTTAATGGTAAAATATATAATTTCTGAACATAATGGTTATATTATTTTATTACATCACTATTGTGTCATTATGATGTCATAAAACACATTATATATTTAAACGGTATATAATTTTTACCTAAAAATTTGATTGTCTTAGAAAATTATGAAAAATTCACCTTTGGATAATTTCGAAGTCCTGATTCCAAAAATAATATTCATTTTATCTAAATAATTTTCTAATTATGTGAATTTTTACTTTTCAAATAAGAACCGATATTTATAAAAAATTCATGTGTTTTGACAAAAACTACTTTCAATCCTTAATAAAAGCTAAAATTGCAATCATAAAATTATATGATAAATTATATTTAATAAAAAATATTTTAATAATAAAAATAATATTTTATTAATTTTTTTTAATTAAAAAATCCTGTAATTCATTAACATATATTTTTTAGTTGAATATTAACTAAAAATAATATTTTTTGTTTAAAAACTATTTACAAACTAACATTAATAAAATGAATGATAAATTGATATTCAAAAATAATGTAAATAGTCATAGTTCTAGGGTCTTGTTAAATAACCCTTTATATCACTCACATAAGACCAAAGAGTAAGGTTTGCGATGGTGACAAACTCTTGGGGTGGCATAGATAACATTACTCGGGTAGTAATCTCTATTAACTTCTACCTCTCTCGTAGTCGGTTCCGCTCAAGCTTAATGTCTTCAAGCTCTTCTTGGGGTTGGTCAAGAGAGAATCCCAATGACGCCACCTTCATTCCGAGCTCCAACAAATGGGCTTCATATGGTGTTATTCTACTGTATTAGGCCATCGCTACCTTTCTCTGAGTAAATTGGATTTGTCAAAGACCTATATTTATACTAATCATGTGGTCACTGTTCAACGACTATATTAGTAACGGTCACAATTCATAACAGTATTTTCAAATTCAAAAAATAAAATCAAATAAGTCCATACATTTTACATAACAACTTGAAGACATTTAAATAGACCAAGAGGGATTTTCATTGATGAATTTTTGGGTCGTTGCACTATCTATACACAGATCCCAAATTGAATATCTCTAGAGAGGAGTCAGCTTCAATCACACTAATGGGATGAGATTATTTTTTATTGTGATGTAGCTATCATGGAAGGGAAAATGGGCTTTTGGAGTTGGAGGTTACCTCCCAAAACCAAATAGTATATATGATAAGACCTCGGAGCAATGGGATCCTCTATCATCTAGATTCCATTTGTTATAGATGATTATATTTCATTCTCCCAAAGTCATTTTTAGACTACCTATAAAGAATTTTATGGAATTTTTCATCATCATTCATCTTGGGAAAACTTTTATATAGTTTATGGAATATTGGATAGCCCCTACTAAGCTCTAGAAACTATAGTTGTAGTTGGTGGACCTTTGAGGGAAGAGTTTCCTCATGCCTAGTTTTTCCGTGTCTGTTGCATTGGTGGTAATTTGTTAGAAGTTAGTATTGGGATTGTGGACTCATTTGTTTTATCTTCACATAAACCATGATATAATAAATAAAAAGTCCCCCTTAAAAAGGATTCACATCCTCTATGACAATTTAAATGGTTCATGATTGTTTTGATTATTTTTGTAATGACCCAATCTTTCAATAATGGAAATACCTCAAGAGCTAATTAATAGTCTCTTTATGTAAAATTTTAATACAAAATCTCAACTTGTTGGGTTTTATGTTTGTGGATTTTAATATTCTATTACAAATTGTGACCGTTGATAATATATTCATTGAACAGTGATCACATGATTAGAATAAATATAGGTCCTTAAAAATCCAATTTACTCAAACAAAGGAAGTGATGGCCTCATCCAGTAGATGTGCCCCATTAAAATACCTCTTGTTAGAGCTCAGAAAGGGGGTTTTATCTTTGGGAATCACTCTTGACCAAGAAAAAGACGATCTTGAATATGTTATGATCAAGTGGGACCTCATACGAGAGAAGTGGAATTTGATAGAGATTAGCACCCGAGCAATGTTATCTAAGCCACCCAAAGAGTTTGTCATCATCACACACCGTAATCTTCAGTCATATGTAGGTATTATAAGGGGCTATGAAACAAGACATTATCACTGTGGTTATGTACATTGTTTTTTATATAATAATTAATATAATTTCGTTGTATTATTGTTAACTTATAAATAGTTATTAAATCACAAAAAGTAATTTTTGTTAATTTTCAACTAAGAAATCTATTTTGATGAATTCATGGATTTTTGAATTAAATAAAATTTTAATAAAATATTATAATTGATATTAAATTAATTTTTATTAAATATAAATGATCGTATAATTTTATGAATACAATTGTAATTTTTATTAAGCATTGAAAGCAATTTTTGTCAAAACCCATTAATTTTCCTTAAATGTCAGATTTTATTTTAAAAGTTAAAATTAACACATTTAGAAAATTATTTAATAAAAATAATATTATTTCATGGATCAGGATGTCGAAGTTATCCAATAGTGAATTTTTCATAATTTTATGACATAGTAAACTTTTTGGGTAAAAATTTAATACAATTTAAATATATAATGTGTTTTATGACACCATAATGACCCAATAGAGACGTAATAAAATAATATAAAAATTATTTTTGGCCATTATATTTTTACCATTAAAGAAATTTGATTTTGGGTTTTTTTTTGATTAATTATAAAAAGGATTAGTGGACCCCTCTAGACTTATCAAACATTTTTTCTTTTTAAATTGTTTTCCTTGGGAGTGTGACTCACCCCCACATAAGAAACCACATTTTTTTAAAATTTTAGGAATTTTCCCTTATAAAATATAATTTTCCACTCCCCTTTGGTAAAAACCATGTGAAAACCCCATTTCTGGTTTGTGGTTTTGATTAGTTTAATGATAGGTGTCCCAATCCTAAATAACAAACAATTCCCTCTCCCATCCTAAATACACCATCCCAAGCTCCCACATACTTTTCACTAAAAGCCTTTGGAGGTTTTTCATCCTCTTCCCTCTACTCTATAAAATCCACCCAAGGTGACCCATGCTCCCAAGAATCTTATCTCAATCCTCTCTCAAGCCTTTGGAAGCACACCTCCAAGTAAGGGTTTTCTTCCTTTCTCATTTTTGTCCAATATTCTTTAAGTTGTTATTCCCTTTTAATTTCAATTATAAATGTTGGGGTATGGTTTCAAACATCCCCAATACTGCCCTATTTATGTTTTAATTTTGGGAGACCCCTTTATCTCTAATTAAATTCCTCTCATGTACACCCGTTACTATACCGAAATTCTGAAAGAAATTTCTCTCTCCTCATTTACATTAAAAGAATTATTTTGTATCATGAATATAAATTCAATTAAATTTTTTGGGACATGTATCTATATTTACCCCTTACATAACATTTCATTTAAATATGATGAGACACCCCTTTATCTCTCATCAACAATTTTTATGTGTTCTTTTGTCACGCAGTTATGCTGCCGAAATTGCACCGCATTTTTCCAAGCCAAAGTCATTATGTAGTGAATACGATGAACATTTCTATATCATGATTTTTCACTATTATGAACATTTAATTAATGTAGAAGGAGTTTAATTTAAGTATTCCACATTATTTTATCATAGAATAAATGTTTTTGTTGAATGATTTAGTGTTTTATGAACCATGTGGCACACATATGCATGAAGATAAATGTTTAAGAAGGGTGCGCCCTAATAGCGATCCAATGTATTGGTAAAACTATATTATCATGATATGTCATGTGAAATGGGTATTTAATCATGGTAATTATAGTGAAAAATGGGTTTTATCGTCCTTCATTTGTAATTATAGTTTTCTCATGCCCCATGTGCAATGAGCCTTGGCTCATGAGAATTCCATGTTTAGTGTTGTTGCCACATTTCCATGTTATAATTATCATGCTTTATCATAAATTTATGTTTATTACTCTCTTTTTATCTATTGATATGCCTATTGTCTAATAGGTACTTTATTCCTCATGTTATTCCATGATTATTCCCTTACTGGGGTTTATAGCTCACCATTTTCTTATGCATGTCCTCGGGTTATCCCATGCAATGCTAAGTACGAGGGAATGTAGTGGCCATGTAAAATATTTTTTTAATAAATATTTTGTATTTCATTTTTAAGTTATTTTTTAATGATACTAATCCCCAAAGACACAAGACCTATCGATCATCTATGTTGTATCATGTGAAGTTTATGTAATAAATTATGTTTAATTTTGTAATAAAAATCAGGGCTGTCATAATTCTGCTTCGGTACAGGTACCCCAAATTGAGGTTTCAGGATTAAACACTAAAATTTTATTTTATTCATTTATTATATTTTAATAATAATGTGTTACTAAGTAAATAAAACTCAATTTTTGGTCATTTTATAGATTAATAATCATTTCCAATTACAATTGCAATTCATGTTTAATGTTCAAATTTGGAACAAATAAATCATACATTTGTGGAAAATATTTTACACATTATTTTTATTTTATATTTTGGAATAATACTTTTAAATTTTTTAAGATAATTAATTGTTTTAGGATCAATTGGAAAAATCATAAGGAATAAAAGTAATTTTCTGGAAATGAATGGAGTAATTTCTAGAAAAAGAATAAATGGGAATTGTGCATATAAAATAAAATTCGAGCCTCCAATTAGATCCTAATGAAGATCATTTTTAAACTATAAAAATTGAATATTATGAGCATAATTTCATTTTACTATTACCGGATTTTTTTTTCGAGGAGATCAATGGATCCTATGTTGATATTTAATTTGTTGTCCATATTAGAAGGCCAACAAAATCAGCCCAACATTTAAAGAATTAAATTCGAATAGATGATACTATTGTCATGAAATTTTGACCAATATTATAAAAAACCATTATAAATATATATTTAATATATAGTTATAAAATATTATTTCATATTTTATGTCAAATTATCATGGAGAAAATATGTATCAATCACGTTTGAATTATCTAATCAACATTGAAAATTCGTACTTCAATTGATTTCCAAATATCCATTTGAATACCCTAATTAATGGGGATGTAAATTCATTTTTTTTTCTCATCATAAGGCTCTTAATATTCCTATTTATATATATATTTGTGTGTGTGTGTTTTCAGGGATTTAGGATGCAAGTAATTCATTAAATTAAAATTTTAGGCTTTCATTTTTTCCATTTATTTTTTTTCAAAAACATAAGCTTCATAATTTCAATTTTTATTATTATATTAGAATATATTATTTATTAACACATAGATAACATTTAATAAAGGTTTTAATTTATTCACATTATCGGTTGTGAAATTTATCACATTATGTTGTAGTGTTTGTTGTTTCATTATTTTCACCTCTTTAATCCAGCATCTTTTTGTTGACATTCTACTTCAATTTATAGAATAAAATAAATAGAGGGATATGGTTTTATGGGTAGTTCCTAGGGTTTTTATTAGTTTTCGATTAAATTTTATTTGATCTTATTATATTATTGAATTAGTTTTATTATTTGATATTTTTTTCTTTGACTTATTTTCTTCTTCATCTTTACAAACATTAATTACTATAAATTTTGTGGTCTACTAAGATCTAATTAGTTGGACTGATACTAAAAGTGATCCACTAGGTACATTGGTGGTTTCCCATGGAATTATTTATCGATTAAATCAATCAATGATTCTGGGTAAATGTCTCAATGATGGTATACATCTTATTCTATTTAACTTAAACGTCTGAGGAACTCAATAACATCAATTATAGTCCTAAAAAATAACTAGGATAAACCCAAACTTATTAATTAATTTAGTTAATTAATTATGTGTTTCCTATAGTTCATTAAATTAAATAATTATTTCTTAAATTAAAATCACTCACATTTTTTCTACATCATAACCAATCCTCCCCCCAAATATGAGTGTCTCTAGGTTACTTATTTGGTCCCTCTAGATTCAATGACCAGATATGTACTAAAATAGACCACATACACCATATAACATGGGTAACTCTTATCACATTCAAATTTTGGAGCCATTTCTAGGGAACTAGGTATGTAACATAGATACTAACAATTTTTTATCACCAAAAATTATATTGTACCTTCCCATTTAAATTTTTTCCTTTCTATAAAATCTCAAATCCCAATTTTAATCTCTTCCAATGGATCATATTGAAATTATGCAATCATAAAATAGATATATATTTAAATGATAAATCAATATTGGGAAGACACATAAATTTTAATCATTTATGAATAAAACATAAATGAATACACCACACTAAGTGAGATGTATAATCAATGGAACTATGAATGTTTAAAGGATAAATTTCCATCCATCTAAAGTATCATTTAAGAGATAAATCATAGTGATCCCCATAATTTAAAATAACTTATACATACTAGTAAAAAAATCTACATCAACAACTAGGTGAAAGAATGTATAAAATGAATTCGAGTGTTCGTCCTTGGGAGTATAACTATAATACAATTAAATGATTTGCAACACAGGTTGTCCCTTACACATCATTAATAAATGAATATTGTCTAAAACAACCCCCTCATTTTTTAAATAACCTATATATAATATTTTGGAATTTTGAAGAGGATCAATGAATTGATTATGGGTATTTAAATCTAGTGGAAAATGATGTTTTGGATTATAAGGAGTCAAATTTGAAATCATGGATTGAGTTTCTTGAATATAAATCCCTTGATAATTTTTTGGAAACACAGATTGTAGATAAATTTGGAGAAATAACTAGCATGGAGTCCATGACCATTCCTAGAAATGATTTGTCTAATTTTGTGTTTGAATATATAGTTCATAAAGAACCATATTTTTTTAAAAAAAATTCAAAATTAAAAAATCATCAATTCTATATCGCAACTTATATCTGAAAGCATTATCCAACCATAGGATGAATTAATGGTCTATACATTCTTTCTCATGTCATCGATTACAATGGATCATAATAGATATTCTATCATCATTTAATCCACTTTTGATGACAATTAATTGTATATTTTCCAAGATTTCTTTAGAATTATTATGAACGAAATTGGATGGACCCATTTCAAAATACATGGGATTACCATTTTCCTTGGGAACTATATGAATTTTCATTAATCAATTTAAAAAACGAAACACTAATCTAATTATATGATCAATCTCAATATTATAGAAGTGTTTAAAAATGATGTCCTTAAAATGAAAAAAAATATTGGATAATAAGGGGGTCCAATTAAAGCTAATGACAATAAATTAATCGATTTGGAAGAGGCAATCAGACTTCATCTTTTTTATATTTTATTAATATGTGTTATTTTGTGTTTTTTTAGCATAACACCTTGGTGATTCCATTTTGATAAAATGTCTCTTTTCAATGAGATATACCAGTAGAATCATTTAGTGTTTAAAAATAAAACCCATGATTTATAATGTTCAAACCCATCCATCGATCATACCCAAGGAGTAAAATTGTTCAATTAAGCTAAAGTGATCAATTTATTATTGATCAGTCAATTACATGAAAAAAGATGGATTTTGATATGATTTAATTTCAAATCACATATCCCTCTATTTCTTCCACATTGTAATATATCTCTATCATCTATTTCTTAACTAAGGG
Source organism: Viscum album (assembly GCA_963277665.1). Classification (NCBI taxonomy): domain Eukaryota; kingdom Viridiplantae; phylum Streptophyta; class Magnoliopsida; order Santalales; family Viscaceae; genus Viscum; species Viscum album. Next base: position 1,456,884,713 of record OY728120.1, read on the forward strand.
AAGATTCATTCAATGTTGGGGGGTGAAAATAAAGGATTTTATATAAAAAATGGGCTTTGTTATAAAAAATAAATTCAACATGAAAATTCATTTCATTATCCTTGAATTAATTAGTCTAAATTCAGGAACATTATGACTTAATATAAAATGATTTTTAAATTCCTTGATTATGATTTTAATTCACGTTTATGTTCATGATCATAGTTTTTGAAAGGGTGGTATTTGAATGTGATTTTTCAATGCATATATTTTCACCCACTTAATCAAAATGAATATTTTTAAATCAATTGGATTTGGGGTGTATGATTGAGTTCGTGGGTCCCTTTCATCATCGAATGTGGTTTAGGGTCACTTTTAGTTTAATTTGTGTATCAAAAAATGATGATTGTGTTGAGAAATTTTTCTTCAAAATGTGTAGCAATCGACACTAGGGGAACTTAACTACATAGTTTCCTTACTTATAGTTATTCTATACATCTCTATCTTTGATCATGTAATTAAAAATATGTGTTGTGTTCGACCATTGGGGACAGAGACTCAATAGTTTTCTTAACCTGAGATAGTCATTTCCTATATTTTGTGGTTAAATACGAAAAATGGAACAAATATGAAAGTATATAAATTTGGATACTCATATTATTGTTTAATGTTATTTCCACAAAGCACATCCATTTCACTACCATTGAACATGAATTTAGGCCCCATATATTTATTGATGTACAACAGAACGTCAAGATTAACTGAAATTCGATGAAATGTAGTGACGAATTTGAAAGAAGCGATGTGCTTGGGATTGGGATATGTTTGTGATCATAAGATCTGTGATATTATTTCGATAGGATTTTGGATTTTTTTGAATGTTTTATTTTTGGGATTGTTGTATGCTAAAATGATTATGGAAAACGATAATGAATTTCATATTTTTGAGATACATTTTTCTCAAGATTAGAAAAAACTAACGTTGGGGGGGTTTGATTATCTACTAATAGGTTATAATACTATTTTATTATATGTTAATATTAATTTCATTCAAAATATATAATCATATGTTATTGTTCATTTTATAAATTGAACTTAAATTCATCACACAATTGATATTCATGTTTAAAGTAAAAATTTGGCCACAAATAATCATCTATTTATGGAAAATTGTGTATTAATTATTTGAATTTAATATTTTTGGAAATGAATGGTAAGTTTTATTGAATATATTTTATTTGTAGTATTATTTTATGAATCTAAATAGAAGATTAATATTTTCATAAATGAACACACCAATTTATGGATAATGCATAACGAGACTTAGTCCAATAAAATAAATGTCTATCCTACAATTCTATTATAATGTAGCTAAAATTTTGTTATTATAAACTGAAAAATATTTTCATCATTTCAGTATACTTTGAGTAGTTCTAATTCTTATTTATTCAAGAATATATAGAGATCCCAACTTGACATTAAATTTGTGGGCTAGATTTGATGGACCATTAAATCAGACCACCATTTCTGTTATAACATCCAAATAGAAAATACAATTTTCATAAAATATATATAGATATTAGAGGAAATCTATACTAATATATTTATTTTGTACTACCCTCAAATATCCATCAATCTTCTATTCCATATTTTCATTCCAAAAAGGGGGATGAATTTGGTCTGAATTGTCTGGTAAACATAGAAAATTCCAATTTCATTTGACTTCTCACCCTCTATATGAAACTACTAATTAATGTGGAAGGAGATAATATTTGGGGGTCAACCTAAGCCTCCAAATATTTATGATTAATTATAATTTTTGAATTGATTAAAGATGGATTTTTTTCATTTAATTGTAATATTTCACTTCAATTTTGTAATCACAGCTTCATTTTATCCATGTATGATTTTTCTCAATAAAATTAGTTTCTTAATTTCTTTTTTTTATCTCTTTATATCCTTTTTAAAAACTAATACCATATAATCAATGTGTTAACTTATTAACCCTAATATTATTTCAATATCTCACACAATGGTGGAGTGTTCTTCATTTCATTATTTTCACTTACTTAGTTCCTCTTCATTATGATGACATCCCACTTTCATTGATATAACACCATCAATAGAGGGATAACCATTTATAATTTGATCCTAGTGCGTTTCACAGGTGTGTATTGGTTGTTATTTTATGTTCATAAAATCTTAAAATATTTCTATGGTTATATATTTCCTCTCTTTAACTTACTTTTTTTCCTACATTGCTAACATTAACGACTATACATTTTGAGTTCTAGAATGATCCAATTCACTTTATTTATCAAGAAATTGACCCTCTATTTTCATTGGGTAATAGAAATATAATTTTATGTGGAATAAATATTGAATTATATTGGGGTATTTTATAATTAATTTGACACCTCTTAAACTAGGGAACAAGAAATTCATATTTCAAAAACTATTCAAATATTTTAGATAACAAAATCATATGTTAAAGCCACGATCATAAATTATTTATATCAATTCACAACGTTTATGATTATTTTTTAACCTAATTCATTATTTTTTCCATTAAAATTAACCCCATGGTGGCCAAGTCATAACAAATAATCCCATCAAATATGAGTGTCTCTAGGTTAATTATTCCATCCCAATGTATTTGATGACATAAGTTATACTATGTGTGGCTTCCTATACCCAATTACTGGGATAATATTTAAAAAACATGTTCATGAGGTTAATATTACAAATATGGAGTTTTTATGTTTCTATGGAGGCAATGAGTTCCATGTGATTCCCTTTGGTTTGGAAAACACCCCCACCATGTTTATAGGACTGATGAATATACTATTCCTATTGTACTTAGACTATTTTGTGGTTGAATTCCTTGAGAAGATATAGATATACATTGAATCGTTGTATTAACATGAAAATCACATCAGAATGGTCCTATATTTTCATTGAGAGTACCAGTTATAAAAAAATTTCTCAAATTGGCAGTTGTGGATTCATGACATTCACATTCTAGGGAATGTCAATCTTGAGCATTGTTAAGCCTCAGAAATAATGAGTATCAATGAATATATTTCTTGGGAGCCACCCATGATCATTCATTTGGTGTGAAGATTTTGTTTCATGGGGGTACTATATAAAGTTTTTGTTAGAATTCTATAAGATTGAATGCACATTGACCACCCAGATTAGGAAAGTGATGTTGTTTCCATAGAATGTGTAGAGATATGATGTCTTCAGGGAGTTGATGTTGAGGATGACTAAGGATCCTATGATGAGACTAAAATATGGGGTCTTGTAATACTTATTGTATAGATATTCCTCAAGAGCTTGGCTTGAATACATTTTGATGCAGTGGCTAGCAGTTATCGCATATAGGTTGAGGCAGTTGACACCCCACAAGTAGGACTATGTGATTCATGAAGAAGATATTTTAGAAGTAGTCTCATATCTAAATATGTGGAGGCACTAACTTCAAGGAGAGTGATTTTTTATTTTCATATTTGACCATTGATTCAGGTACCACTTCACATAGATAAACTTCATCCTGCAATAGCAGCACTATTTGGGATTTATTTGGGATACTGACATAGATATAGTATGTATTCCATATAAATAAATCATAGTGATCTCTAACCTTACTAGTATCACCAAGGATCTCTTGGTGTAAGGGGATTATGAGAATTTTTCTTCCCTATTGTTGACCCTGGTGGAGTAGGAGGGTATTCTATTCTGTAGTTGATTGTATTTACTCATATTCTTCTAGGTCATGTGAGAGAGTCCCGTCTATGAGGCATAGAATCCAACATCTGACCTGACCATATATTCTTGGGAAATTCCAATGATGGATATTGTAATTTATGTAATCCATTCATCCTTCTACTAGGATGGGTGACAGTCTTAATCACGATGACAGAGGAGGTTATCTGAGTCATCCATAATTCTCCCCTAGATGTGAATCCTTGTGTTGGGAAGATGTATAGATACAATAATTAATACTATAATTTGCCCCAAAAAATAAATCATAGTTGATTTCACTTCTAATTTCCTTACCAATAATCTGGTGGAGCGTAATCACTATGTTTTTGAAGTCCTATTTGAGCCCATTGAGATCTTGAAGAGAATGTGTGTGCGAATATCCACGGACATTATGGTACCAATTATTCACACAATGAAGTTCCATGACCCCATTTGTGACATTACCAAATCGCTCAAAAAGATAGATCATTTTATTTCAATTAGGTTTTAGAGTTCGATGGAGATTTTGTGAAAATTGTATTTTTATGAAACCATTCTCCTTTGTGGGTTTAATTTGATTATTGTCTTTGATCCCAATTCATAGTTTATATAACTATTTTGGAGAGGCCTATAAGAGGTATTTAGGACCCAAACAATGATTAGTATATCCTTTTAACCCCATACTAGTTGGATGATTCAGTGAACTATCTAGGTGTAGTTGGTTTTTCAGAGGGCTTGCATGATATTTTTTATTTTGAACTAGAAGTATCTCTATCCGAAGGTAAATATTTTATACCAAACTCTCTAAAACTACACTATCAGCATTGATAATTTTGAGTCCTATATGGGAGACAATATATATCTCCCTTATATTGGATATAGATTAGAGTGATATATATTTTGGACCCATAAATGGTTCATGTTATGACGATGAATGACTAGGTCATCCATGGGATGATGAGGATGTCCTATTGTAGGAAGAAATATTATGGAGATATCTTTCACAGGCCCTTTTACTTTGAGTTGGTAGAAAAAGTTTTCCTTAGAGTCTACCAATGTCATGGATTTAGGAGGATCATCCAGAAAGACAATAAATCAGTAAGTCTCATTAGTATTCATGAGATCATGTAGAGGATTGAGAGGTTTCATAACCCTTCCATACCACCAGAATAAGACCCGGTGCCTGATGTTTTCCATGTTTCACAACTATGGAGATATGAGAATGACCATACACATTTCATCGACTAGGGTGATTTATACATTATAGTTACATGCAACTTTATGGATTATCTGGTGTAGATCAAGGATTGATAGGGGAGGAACCTTATTTGGTTGAAAATCTAGATTTTTCATGTGTTACAAATGTACATGAACATGTTTGAGAGAACCAAGGAGTGGGGGAGCCAGATGCGGGCTCAGAATACAAATTATTCTATTTATTTTTTCTTTTTTGGGATGAAAAATCATGAAGGATAGAATGATGTATAGACATTGTTTTTTCCTTGTAAGACATTGAAACATTTATACATATATTTCTAGAGCCATTTTTTGAGACAACATATAATTCTGAGGCCGTGTGTGGCCCAAATTAATTTTCCAAAAATATTAAATATATTTTACTTTTCACAGGTGGTTTCATTTAACATTGGATAACACATTAACATAACCTCATATAAAAAATATGAATCCATGGTTGAGTCCAAAATGCATGTTTTTTCCTAGGAATGACCTAAATCAATTCAATGTATGGAGTTTATATATATCACATTTTTTGAGTCCATTCAGTGAATTTATTAAAATATTAATTCTTTTAATTTTATTGAATAATAATCGTATGTTTACCATTTAATGTATTTTTATCGAAAATTTCAAAAAGTTATCCTCATGACCCAAGAATTTATAGGTGATTTTCTTCCACTAATCCTTCTACCATTTAATCACATCTAAAGATGTTGAAACTCTAGATAGGAAAAATTTACGATGAAGAGAACACAAAGACATATATAATTCATTGGTTCTAGAATTCATAAATTATGAATGACATGATATCCAGATAGGACTCATTAAAATGTACATTTCCCAATTTTTTATTAAACTGGTTGAGAAGATCAGTAAGACCCCAACTTTAATCAATGATATAAACCATTAATTTTTTATTCAAATTCCATTATATGATATGAAATTTATCTCATATAATGATCAAGAAGGTTTTAGAATCATTTGGGGATCATTTGATGTCAGACCCTCAGAATTCAGAAAGTATAATGGGCTACATAGTTTGTTTGAAACAATGTGACCCATGGCACATGTCCATGTGAGTTTTCAGAAATCCTTAACATATACATTTTTCATAGTTTCTGCATTGTTACAAATCCCATGAAATGATACCAAATCATATCCGAATGGAATATAGTTTGCACACAGTGTAGCTAAACCTTGCTACTAAACAATTTATTATGATAAAATTTGTAAAATTTATATTTAACTGTCTAGAATTATTTAAACAATATGTCCTCTTCCTATTGTATTTTTCTAGTGGTTGTGGGATTATCCCTCACAGTGAATCCCCATTGCCCCATTATGATATGAATTCATGTACCCCCTTCATCCAATCACAGAAACGTTCATTGTTGGATCAGTTGGAATACAATATGTACAATATGTAATACTATCCAATCTATTTCATGTTCTTACCCCATCAATTTCACAATTTTTGTTAAGGTACAGTTCCCTTTTTCCATTTAATTTTGTTGTTTCCTAAATTTAATCCATTGTTGATTGAATCAAACATCGATAGTATACAATGGATGCTCTATGAGTCTGTAGTATGTGGTTATGTCCTTTTCTGATATATTTAATTCATTTCATAAATAATGTCATTGTGCTACCTGTTGGACCTTTTTTGTAATGGCTATAATATGATAAATATTTCTTTGATTGGATTCTCATGTTTTTTAGGATAAAAAAATGAGAAGAGTCCCATCCATGGATGATTTCATTGTCCTAGAACACCCTAATGGGTGTGTTATACCTTTATGTCATGATTTCCCCTTTCAAAAAAATTTGTTAAATACCTTTGGGTGTGTCATTGTATGACTAACAACAAAAATTGATTAATTGTTTTGAATTGGGTATGGAGACACATGTCATTCTCTATACCGTTTCCTTATAGGGAATGGCTGAAACTAAATTAAAGAGGATATGTACATATTCCTTGTTACATGTAGCATAAATACTTTTTCCCAATGACATGCTTAACCAATGTGCCAAATATTAACAGACAAATTGATTTAAAATGGAATGGCCTCCCATTAGAAATTCTTTATATGTGTACCAATCTTGTTCAAGTTGCATTACCATAGTAATAAGTGTGATACAAGGGGTTACAACTTTATGACCTCTTGGATAGACTCTGGTCCCATAGTAATTATTTTTTAGTGTTTTGTAAACATGTCGGGGGGGGGGGGGTAAAATAATATATTCCTAAGATGGGTTCGTAGTGAGTTTCTATTTATAGCCACTGAAATGTAAAACCAGTTACCTCGAGGATAACTCTTTTATAGTATTAATGGAAACATTGGTATTAAAATTTCATGAGATAGCATAAGTCCCCTGTGTGTGATACTAGGTACAGACTCAGATGCCAGTTCACGCTACGTTCACACCATGAAAGAGTGAAACTAGGGTGTTCATACCTGGGTCACATGGGATGTAATCATTATAATAGGTTTTTTATAGATCCCTTCTAGAGATACATGGAATAAATTGTCATATTTATATGGACTAACAAAGTTAATCTCGATGATGTTTTATATAGAAACGATTAAAATGTTTTTCGAATATAAATTGATTTTTTCAAATGAGAATTGGTCAGTTGGTTTTGAAAATGTAGTGATATATCCATAGGGACCTATAAAAATAATTGGGACATTCCATCCTATTTCATTTTAATATAATCAATTTAACATTTCAGGATCTCTCAGTTGAGCCACACTAGCTTAGGGTGAAGCAGGAAGATTACGAGGGTATACATGTAGAACCTATTCAAGTGTAATAAATCTTTTTTTATTTCGTTTGAACTGTTAAAACAATATGATTATTTATTTTTGCATGAAATGGAACTTCCATGACACCATTTGTGATGGAAAACATATATGTTATATGACACTCTTCTTGGTTACCTTTGGTTTCTGAGAAGACATTATGGTTTCTGGCATGGACAAAGGGAATCATCCATAATCCAATGCTTGATTTACCTTTAGAGGATATAGTTTGGAGAAATAGACCATGCCTATTCTAGAGATTCTAGCTGTTGATGTTTTATGATTTTTCAATAGTATGATTTATATTCAAGTATCCCCTTCCACATTCTTATTAAATATTGTATACATATGAAATACTATAATCATCATGTTTTTCTATTTATTTATTTAGATTCAACAAATTATTTCATAGTATTTTGGGTTTATGGTTTTGGATTCCAATACTATATATATGCTTTCATTTCTTCTAATAATTATTAAATATCAATATTTTATATAATTGGATCAAGGAGGGAATAGTCTCCCAATGGACTAACCCAAGCCCATCACCGGTAGTTTGCTGCCTTTTGTGTAGGGGGAGGAGTACATGGGGTCTTGTTTCCAATCGTCTTCTTGAGCTAGTGGGTGTAATCTAATGTAGGACATTACAAAGTAGTATCAAAGGAATTTATTTCATTTTTTGAAATATGTCTTGGGATATATAAGAGAATATGATATATGAATTTGGTTATGTACATTTCCCTAGGAGTATCTACAACATATAAATGGAAAACCAATATTACATGGGATGGGTAAATTCTCTTTTGGTTTCCACTATTACAGTTTCATGGATTTAACCATTGGGTGACTCAATTAGATTATTATTCTATTTATATTGATTTAATTGTAATGAGTTTCATAGTCCTAGCCTTATGATATATGGGTGCATTAAAATCATTAATCATACAGTGCCTAATAAAACATACAATTCCATGAATTATCCCATGTCATATCTACTTTATATGTACATTTCATTTAATGCAAGTGATTATTATAAGTTCCATTATCATTATTCGTTACAATTTTATTTTATTATCTAAGATGTAATAATTGGTTCAATTTAAAAATTATTCAACAGTAGTTTTTTTATTGGGGATTGTCCTAGGACACTCATCCAACTAATCAACATCCATGGTCTATGACATCGTTGTCTAGTGTAAAGGTCAGGATTCTATTTTTTGATGTGGAAATGTCAATTTATATGTTGTAAGGGCCATTATTAATTTGAATTTATGATTTAATTAACTATATCACGATTCTAATAATAAAATAAAAAATAATGCACATGAATAAATTAAAATAATTACGACTCTATAAATGAAATGTCTACCATATATGTTAGACTTCGACATTATTATGACTTTGTAGTGGGAATCATGATGAGTCTTGTATTATTTCCATGGGACTAATTATTAACACCTACAATTCCCCATGAAGCATGAAGATGTTTTTTATATAAAAGGATACCTTAGTGAATATCCTTTCTTAAAACATTGACTATTTGTTATAAACATTGAATGTGACTTTCGCATGGCATTTGTAGAGGTATACCACCACAGTGACCGTGGGTTGTATGAAATAAATGTGGAAATGATCATTATCCAGATGTTATTGGACCTGATACACCCTAGATACCTACTGTGGTTCAAGTAGAGTCACATCAACCTACATACCATCCATTGGATGGTGATGGAAAATTTTGTGACAATAATCTATTCATTCAGCAATCAGTTCAGGGTGCGTGTCGACCTACCCCTTCTATAGTAGAGCTAACCAGGGAGATTCCATAAAATCACAATTTCACATTATAATGGTATGGTGGAACACATGCTACTAAATACTAGTTTTATGATATGGTTTCAATATTCCATCGCATAGAGATGCCTCTAATGATGAGTGTCATGATTATGACCAATCTATTATCTGACACCACCATGCATTGGTTGTAAGTTCTAATGTTGGCCGGTCAAAACTAGGTTATGGTTAGGGTGGACTTATAGGTATCTGTCATTGAGTAATTATTCCCTAAATCCATTATAACTGATCAATTTCAGGAATTCATTCACCAAGATAATATTGTAATGACATTGATGGAATACTCATCTCGTTTCACAATGCCGCGACATTTTTCATCAACCACGATTGGTGATGATAGGACTACTGCAAGATGAATCAATATTAGGAATTATTATTCTATAATATCATAGTTGAAATTCAATTGGACAACCACAATTTTAGATATCATTAACCATGACCTTATCACTAAGAGGAAATTGAGGGAGTTATATGACGTGATGCAGGGCAGTAACACTTCCAATTTGGATAGTAGTAGTTTATCCAATGGAATGAAGTGTTTATTCGAGGTTATATATGGGGGTTGTAATAGGAAGGTTGAGTAGACTTAAATATTTGGGGTGTGTCACTAGTGAGATAGTCCATGTCACAAAAAAACCCAAGTGTATGAGAAACTGGATCAAGTGCTGGGCTTGTAGCAGAATGAGTCACCTACAATGGTTTTACCACACATTATTCGTGGTTCCTAGTAAATGAGGTTATTTACATGATATAAAAAATATTTTTAATAATTTATTATTTATATTTATTTTTTTATGTTCCAAAAAAGTGTTATTTTAAGATAAAATTGGACATTTTTTGATTTTAATGGTATATTGAGCTAAATTGAAAAAATGGTCCATTTTGGATTTTTAAATGTTTTAAATTATATTATTATTTCTATAATATAATTTTATACAATGATCCAAATTTTCAATCAAATTATTTTGTATTATTATATTAAGTTTTGGATTCACGTAATTTTTATGGACCAAAAGCTAAATCAACCATATGGATGCTCAAAATGATCCCAGAGTTTTGGCCTAAAAATTGATCATTGATCTATAATTTTTTTGTTGGGCAAACATTTCATCATTGGTGGGTCTAAACACAATGAACCATAAAAAGTATATGGGAAATGTATCTAAGAATATGTTTTATATACGAATACACATCTGAGGTGGCTATATTAAATTACATTAATTCATTTGAATCCAAATATTTGGAATATGGATATTCCTCATAGGAATAATAAATTATCGGAATAAAATATGAATGAATCTCTCTACATAAGGCCATATACAATGATATTATTATGGAAGATGAGTATGAAATTTGTGAACTAATTTTATGATGGATTTGATGTGTGAAGAGACCATTTTAACGGAATAATATGAAATATATTTTGTGTAGAAATTTTATCCTATAATAGGAAGAGTGTTCCTCCTTCCCAAATTATTCCTATCCATCCCACACCATATGGGGAACCAATTAATAGATATTCATTGGTGGAGGCCAGCTACATCACTATATTCTTCCTCATGTTTTCCTATTCTTAGTTTTTTATTTTTTTTCATCCCGATTCATCTACATTACTGTTACCATGGTGGGGTAATTACTTGAGTGATTGTTGAAGGGTAGATTTTATATTTTGTAATTCTTATGTTCATTCACATTATTTAATAAAAACTCTAGATCTAATCTATAATTTTTTGTATTTTTATACAGTAGTTTTTTTATCATGTGAAATCATATTTTATTTTTATTCTATTATTCATTTTTGGTTTCTTAAATGATCATTATATCCCTACAAAATCTTTGTCTTCATATATGAAGGAATAATCCAAGGATTACTGTTTATGTACTCATAAATCGTGTGTATGTTTGAGAGAGGTAATTGATATAATTAATTTTTTATGATAAAAAGAGACCAGATGGGTATTTCCCAATAGATTAGAAGATATTCCATGAAAATATCACACACATGGAAGTATTTTAGACCAAACTAAGATCTTGATGTAGTTTTCTCTCACTATTACCATTTCTAAAAGTATGTGAGAGTGAATGATCACGAAATCTCACTTTAATCAACATAGAAAGAAGATATTTAATTAAAATGGAATAGTTATAGAATTTAAATTTGAATACAAACACCGACTTGGTCATCATTTTAATTGTATTATTTTAAAACAACTGAATTTAAAATTTAATTTATATCACATTCTTAATTAATTTATTTTACATCATTAAAATACAAAAAAAAAACAAAAAACTATAGCATTTTTTCCTCTAAATGATTTTGATTAACTTTTTTCTGTCCACTTCTCTTTGGGAGACATCCTAGGGATAATCACTCGACTATATTTAGGAAATAGGAAAATGAATGCTTTATTCCAGAGGAGTGTCAAACCAGGTGCCAATATCAGTGATATAGTTTTACTTAATAATTTGAAAAATGATTTTATTAACTAAATGACCAATAGATCAATTGAAAATTCATGTAAAGTCCCAAAAATTATATTAATGTTTTTTAAATACATTGAATTTTTATGAGCCAATGATAATTTACTGTTGTAATTCCAGGGCCCGGTGCTCCAGAAATTAATTTCTAAACATTTTTTTGTGTACATTCAGCAAACACATGGGTAGCATTTTCAATCTTTTGAGTCGGTGCTTGGATTTAAAATCAAAGGGCACCGTTGAATATGTAGTGCATGTATTCGCTTAATGCAATCTTCACTTCGATCATAGTTGGTGAGGAGAAAAATATATTTCTAGGGGTTTTTAATGAATAAAAAAATAACATGTTTATTGTTATTTTATAATTATTTTCCCCAATGGATGAGAATATTTGGAGGGACTTATGAAATTTAAAGCCATTATTTGGCTTAACTCATCAATTTCAAAACAACACCATTGTGAATTAAATGAGGTTCATTAATTACTCATTTAATGAACATGATTTAATTCTAGCATTCATTACTTAACCATTCCCCCTCCTATATATATGAGGTTTAGGGATGAGTTTTGACATAGATTCACCATGTTGGGAAACTCTAGAAAGGTACCACGACTTCATCCACAGAATGAGGACCGAAGCTTAGATTGAAACGATCTGGGATCGCCGAATGTCGACAACTCCTTCCAATGAGGACTCTTCTCCCACTACATACCCTCAAATGTGGATGTAACTCCATGCATTAGTCACCATCAATCATCAAGATAGGGGGATTATTTTTTAATTTGTCGTTGATGAATTAAATTCTATCCCACTTTTTATCATGTAATACAGAGGGCATAGGCAAAAAAGAACATGTCCTAGACCCTTCAATGATTCGTTCTGGATGTGAACTTCGGGGAACAATTTCCAACTCAACAACAATGCGAAATAGAAGGCCACAATATGTCGGCGACATCATGGATGATCTGTAGGAACATACAACACCAAGGACGGACCACCAGATCACATCTGGTTGCCCGGGGAAGGAACCACCGGCCCACCCTTCTGACTGCGGCTGGCAGTGGCCGTAAGAATCTTGCAGATATCGGTAGTGGGAGGCTGGGAAGCATCCCAGCATCACGCACCGTGGTGGCCAATTCCAGCTAGCCCGAGATGGCCGCATGGGAAAGGGCAATGCTCGCAGGCACCGGTTTCAGTTACAATTGTGGCCATTAGGCCACGACATAAGGGTTTTGTGTGACCCTGCGCCATGTCGGGACTACTGGAGAATGGTGATGAAGTGCCCCACTAGCCGTAAAAAATGGAATCGCGTCTTCAAGGATATCTAGTAAGTGGTTCGCCTTTAGGTGGACTAGGCCGGAAGCGGGCATGCCGGACTAACCTGACGGTCCGGTCCAATAACAACCTGAGTCCAAGAATTAACCGGGCTGACCATGATGAGCCCGACCCTATGAACCGGGAAGATCATTAACTGGCTAGTCCTTGGTGGGGTTATGTAGTCCCCATGACCTATTACATCGGGCCTGCCTCACCGAGTCAGACCGGGCCCTGTCCCAACCAGCATCCAAATAAAGAAACTCCAGTAACTAAAAAATCAGGAGTCCATTTGACACGACATCAGTGGAGTTGGTACACCTTTTGGGAAGCATTCCTTTTGGCATATTCTGGTTAGCTCGATCGAGCTGGGCCAGACAGAGATGATTTCACCCCCGTTTCACGGGAAGGGGTGTTTCTTAAAGACAGGGAGTCCAATTGACGCACCGTATAAGGAATAAGGACCCCTGTGACAAGGTAGTCCTTCGAAGATACTCAATGTGAGTTTTCAGGGAGTTTGATATGCAACTTGGGTTGGATCATGCAATAATCCAACTGGTCCCTTTTTAAAAGTTTGCACATATCACACAGATCGGGTGTCTGATCGACGCTTCATCTATCATGTTGGGACCCCTATGATTGGTTGGTCCTTTGGGTATGATTTTTTGGAACATAGAATTGTTTAAAATATGATATATGTCTTGAGGAGTAGTGTCTTCCAGAGATCAGACGTTATCCCTGCAGGAATCCAGTGGCTAGCTGTGACATGAAGGGGAATAGTGACCAATATGGGTCAGCATCTGAAACTCTAGAGTGGGATGATCTAGCTGTACGACTAATCATACAAACCTCTGTATCAGTGATAAAGGTGGGTTAGCACAAGTGACCCATACAGATCATCACCAGAAACCAATACAGGTTAGCACAAGTGAACAATACGTATCAATATCTAGCGACGAATACAAGACATCTCCAACATCCAATACGGGTCAACATCTGGCGACCAGTATGGGTCATCATAAATTGACCTATATGGGTCATTATAAGTGTTACTACGGCTATCATATTCTGTTTTTTGACTAGTCATCAATATCCTAGTAACCTTTACGGTATACCATTTGACCGAGTTGTCTCATTTACCATTGTGGTATTTCTTGTGATGTTTTACTTTTTGGATTACTGAGAGACCTTCGAGGGTCTTGAGGTCCCTACTGGGTATTTTTATACTCACCCCAGCACATGATCCTCCTGTATGTATGTGTCTACCTTAGACTACTAACACTTTGAGGCAGACTTTCGATGTTCGGGACTTGGTGGAGCTTGGTGAGACAGGAGCAGCCGAGATCCTCTTCTTCGACATCAGACTTATAGCTACAACCCTCCAGGTAGAGCTCTAGAAACATGCGACATCTGTTTACACTCCTTCCATTTATAGGGCTTGTATTCTTGCCCAGTATTTTAAGTTTTCTGGTGTAATCGTGGTTGAAATTTAATCGCGTGGTTGTACCACACTTTGTTTCGATGATTACTTTAGTTTCCACTTTTGAGTGTGTACAGATCTCTAAGGAAATGCCTTCCCTGTATGGGAAAATACTTTAGGTGATAGTCACCATCCCCTAGCCTATGGATGGTGGGAAGGGGGTAGTCACAATCCGACCCCCTAGGACAGGTCATGACAAAGTGATATCAGAGGGTAGTCAATTCTACCAGAAGAACTATGAGTTTAATTTAAATGAGGCAATGGGGTACAATGTGTTGAGTCCGGTTTTCAGTTTGAGGTGTATAGTGATTGTATGGCAGTCGACATATCCATACACTAGGACCCTGAATTCTGTTTTCTATCTCGGTACATGAAAACACCGGTTACTAGTGTTTTGAAATGTTTTCATGATCTTTCTTAAGCTAGCTCACCAGGTATAAATTTTTGATTATGCCACATATATTTCTTATATAATTCCTCCATAAATGTAGAAAGCTATGATTCAGATTTGAGATCATTATAGTGATTTACTGAGTGGCGAGGAATCGATACAAAGACCACTCAAAATGATGGAACCTTTGGGTGGTGTAGCAGCAGCACCACAACCTATAGAGTAACCTATACTATCAGTGGTCCATGCACGCTAACTGAGCATGTTGGATGAGTTTCATAGATATAGGACTCTAAGGTATTAAGGTGAAATGGACCCCAAGATAGTAGAGTAATGGAATTAAGACGTTTTTCAGGTCTTCTTCATAGTAGTGACACCCACTGAGAAGATGGTGATCATGGATTCTCTCCTTCTTCAGGGATCGGAAGGATAATGGTGGAGATCGACGCTCTAGGTGCATGAGGAGATGACCCTCAACTAGAAGGACATTGAAAGCCATTTCAGGGCAAATTTCATTCTAATGAATTTATAGTCTGTGCATATTAAGGAGCTGCTGAATCTGTAGTAGGGAAGCTAGATTGTGGCTCTATACTCAGTGGGATTTACTAACTTCTCCAGATACACCATCTACATGGTATGGGACCCATACATTAGGTAATGTACCTTTTAGAAGGGGCTCCTATGAGAGATAAATGCAACAACTATTTCTTTTTGCATCCCGATGCAGGCTGGGGTGCTAAAGAAAGCTTTATTGATGGGGAGGTTCCTTTCTAAGTAGGCAATGACTATGAGAGCCCCTACTAGATAAAAATTAGAAGAGTCATCTGTCGGTGGTATAAGAATAGTGACACAAAAACCATTCAGGATACACCTTTCAGAGGGTGACCCCAGGATGCAGGGTCAGAGTTGCGAGGCTCAAGAGGCTGAGGGAGCCACCAACGAGGCATGATCTGTTTTTCCTGTGGTGGATAGGGTCACAGAGCAAGTGATAGTCCGACTCCCCGCACAGATTATCAACAGACTATGGAGGGGCCACCAAGGTAGCTGTAGCAGTAGGATCATGCACATCATCCAGGTGGTAGACGAGGCAAGGGAGAATGATGTGTAGCAGGAGGTGGTCGGGTTCACTAGGCACTACAACCACCACACTAAGGTTGTCCACCATGGGATCCGGAAGTAGGAGGATGGTGACATTCTCAACTACATGCATCACATTCTCATAGTACTCACATCCCAGAGATGATACATGGTACAATATACATATTATCTACATTAGAAGAAGTGATTATCGACATAGGATCTAGACATTCTTTCTTTTCATCAGACTTACTTAGAGACTATGAGATTCCGACTGAAATTTTATATCGACCTTTGCATTTGGATACTCCTACAGGATATGATTTAGTAGTCACACACTAGTTCCGAAAGTGTGATCTTACTCTTGGAGGATATAGTTTTAGATTGGATATTCTTGTAATAAAAATAAATCCAGGCAACATCATTCTATGAATGAGTTGGCTATCCAAATCTCACGGTCAGATTGAATTCTTGAGATGTATAGTGCGATGTACGTGCAGAGATAGAGGCCAATTTTCCTTTTTGGTTTGAATGCAAATATAGCATCACGAGATGGACTTTTTCTCATGAGGGTGTAACTGATCATATATCAGCTAGCTTGCATGACCTTCGACACGATGGATGAGGAGAGTCTACAATTACCAGTGATGGTGGACAAGTATGAGGACAACTTTCTAGATAATGTCCTAAGACTACATCCTTGTAGAGAGGTAGACTTCCACATTGAATTGTACCCCTGAACATCACTGATATCTATTCCAGCACATTAAATGGCCCCTGCAGAGCTCCAAGAGCTAAGGTTATAGTTTGAGGACTTATAAAGGAAGGGATTCGTAAGGCCTAATGTTTTCTTATGGGAAACCCTGGTGATGTTTTCTAAGAAGGAAGATGGATGTTTGAGGCTATGCAAAGACATTATGTGCCTAAACCTGGTGACCGTGAAGAATAGTTATCCGATGTCGAGGATTGATGATCTTTTTTATCAGTTGAAAATATAAATGTGGTTCTCAATGATAGATCTCAAATCAGGCTATCAAAAACTTATTATACGTTAATATGACATACCAATGATAGGATTCAAGTGTTGGTAAGTCCATTACGAGTTCTTGGTGATTCCTTTCGGCATGACCAATGATCCATTATTGTTCATGGGGATCATAAACCAGATCTTTCAGCCCTATCATGATTTCTTTGTGGTGGTATCCATCAATGACATCTTGGTGTACTCAACGTCTGAGGAAGAGAACAATGTACACTTAAAGATAGTTCTGGACACACTAAGTGATAACTACTTATATGGGAAGATCACTAAGGGTGAGTTCATGATATAGAGGGTCCACATATTAGGACACATCATCTATGAGGATGGAGATGTTGTGGATCTAGTGTAGATTGAGGTAGTACTATCTTGGGAGATTCCCAAAAGTGTTATTGAGGTACGGAGCATCCTTGAATTAGTAGGGTAATATTAGAGGTTCATACCCAATTTCTCCAGAGTAGAATCACCTATAAATGTCTTGTCGAATAAGGTGAAAAACTTCATGTGGTCATAGACATGCCAGTAGAGATTTCAATAGATGTGGTAGAGCCTGACCAATGCTATGATCCTGAGGTTTCCGGAGGAGGGAACCGACTACTTTGTTTACTATAAAGCATCTTGGACCAGACTCAATTGAATCCTAATACAGGATTATGTTGTGATTGCTTTTGTCTCATGACTGCTGAAGCCTCATGAGAAGAAATTTTCGACCCATGACTCGGAGTTTGCAGTAATAGTCTTCACACAAAAGTTTTAGTTACACTACTTGATGAGAGACCAATTCATTGATTACTTATACCACAATAGTCTCATATATATCTTTACACAAAAAGATCTAAATCTAAGGCAACAATGTTGGAAAGATTTCTTCAAGGACTATGACATTGAGATAGTCTATACTCTTGGATGGAAAACATAGTGGCAGATGCACTTAGATAGAGATCGAGTTCATATTTAATAAAAGAGGCTTCATAGTAGTTATCCACACATCATATATCCATCATGGATTGAGATGAGATAGTCTACCTCCATTGGATGGTAGTTTCCCATACACTAAATCTGTGAGTTAGGGAGGCATAACTCGGAGACAGTAGCTACGAGACTACATGTGCTCAGATATGCTCAGGCAATGCACCTGACAAATATTCTAAATGTGGGGAGCACACTATTCTTTTTAGAGGACATACTATTGTACCAGTGGATCTGTGAGAGGATGTTATGAGGGAGTTCCATAGATCCCCCTTGGAAGTACATCCAGACATGATGAAGATATATCAGGACCTTCAGTGTTAGTACTGGTGTCTAGGGATGATGGAAGCCATGACATAGTTTTTTTCTAGATCCATCACTTTCCAATACGTGAAGGCCCAGAACCATGTACTATAAATATTGACCCAAACCCTCGAGATACCAAAGTGGTTGTTGGAATGGAAATTGATGGAATTAATGGTGGGGTTACCACGTACGTCCATAGGACTTGATACCATTTGGGTGATCGTTGATCGATTCACCATGTTGGCCCACTTCCATTCAATTCATGAGAAGGGTTCAGTAGAGAACAAGGGACATATCTATGTTTAGGTAATCATGCGACATTATGGGTTGCCATCGACGATAGCCTCAGGCCGTGATGCACAATTCACATCCCGGTTAGGGAAAGGATTGTAGGAGGCTCTCAGAACTCACCTTCACTTGAGAACTCATTTCACCCACTGATAGATGGTAACAATTAGCAGACCATCCAGACCATGGAGGGCATGCTTCGTGTATGTGTCCTAGATTTTGGTCATAGATGAGAGGACCACCAACCCTTGGTGGAGTTTGTGTACAACAATAGTTATCACTCCACCATTGGTATGGGCCCTTTTGAGGCATTGTATGGATGACTGTGAGGATTGACCTTGTGCTAGATGGATGTAGGAGAGCCATCACTAATGGGACAAAATATGGTATATGCTACCACTGAGAAGGTGCAGCACCTCTGAGAGTGGATGAAGACTACACAGAGCCGATAGAAGTACTATGAAGATTGTAAATAGAGATGACATGAGTTCTAGGATAAGGAATATGTATTATGGTGATTCTCTCATCGACAAGGACATCATATATTTGGCCAAGGCGGCAAACTCTCACCGATGTTAATTGAACCATTCTTGATTATTTAGAGGATTTTCAAGATGGACTACCACTTTTCACTACCACCAAAGTTGGGGAGGGTGCATGATGTCTTCCACATATCCCAGTTCAGGAGATACGTGCACAAACCATCTCACATCATTGACCATGGCGAGCTAGATATTGATGATGAGGAGACATTTGTGGAGTTCCCGGTAGAGATAGAAAATCGATAGGAGTAGTTCCTTAATGGGCGGTGTATTATTCTATTGTGAGTTCATTGGTAGAACATGAATCTATAGGAGAGAACGTGGAAGTGAGAGGCTCATATGCATTCCCAGTACCCTTTGTTGTTAATGTATCCTTGTTTGTCTATGAGGGACGTAAATCCCTAAGGTAGGGTGAAGGTAAAAACCCAAAAATTATATTTATATAGATATTTTTTTAAATTTTTTGGGATTTTTACAAGCTTGTGAAAATTGACGGCTCATAATTATGATGCATGGTGTGCCCAGAATAAATTTCTAATTTTTTTTGGTGTGTTTAGTAAAATGCATGTTGGAAGTTTTCTATCTTTGGAACTGGTGCTCGGATTAAATATCTACGTGTACCATTGAATTGGTAGTTCCAGGAGTCACATAAGGGAAGCTTCTCATAGACCATAGTCGGTTTCGGAGAAAAATATTATCATTAAACTTTTTAATGAATAATAAAATATCAATTTTTTTTATTTTATCCAACAGATGAGTGGTGTTGGCGAGACCAATGAACTATCAACCCATTAAGTGCCTTGAAACTTCAATAGCGCAACAGAACTGTGGTAAATAAAAGGAGTTTTATTAGTTACTCCTTTAATGAACCACCTTAAATTCTTTCTTCAGTTAGTCACATTTTCCCTCTCCTATATATACAAGGCTCAGGGATGATTTCTGACAGTGTTTCACCAAGTGGAGAAACTCTAGAAATGTATCACGACAACATACACCAACGGAGGACGGAAGCTCGGACGACAATGATCTGGGATCGATAAACACCAAAGAATCCATCAGTAGAGGATGCTCCTCCCACCACATTCCATCGAACGTGGAAGTACCACCATTCATAGAGCTTAGCAACAATCATCGAAGTAGTGTGTTTATTAATGAAGTTTCCTTTGAAGAATTAAATTATCTCAGGCTTATAATCATGTAACCTGATGGGTGTGGTCCAAATAGACATGGCCCAGACCCTCCGTCGCTTCAATTTGGATGTGAACATCGGGGGACAATTTCTAACTCGAAAGAAACACAAAATAGCAGGTCATGCTATGTCAGCGGCATCCTGGATGAGTCGTAGGCAAAGACGGCACCACAAACGGACCACTAGAGCATGTCATGTGGCCCGCGGAATGACCCACAGGTACACCATGCTGATGGTGGCTGACGGTCTCTAGAGGACGCCTAAAACAACCGACCATGGGCGGTGAGTATGTGTCATGTTGTAGCATTCCATGGAGGCCAAAGGATGCCACCCTGATCCAGCTACATGGGAATGGGGCAGCACCCACTGGAGCTTCAGGCGGCAACAGCCCCGGCCTCGTGACATGTCGTGCCTCACGGACAATAGAGGGGAAGCACCCAACATGCCAGAAAAAACTACCCTACATCCGCTTGGATAGATGGAAATCCATCCACCTCCAGGTAGACCGGGCTAGTTGTCGGCTGGTTTAACAGGCCAGACTCATGACCCAGCTGGCTAGCGCAGGTGGTGCGAGCCCCACTCGGCCGGCAGGGCCAACTGCGGCCCGAGCCCGTGAACTAGTCGAGCCGACCCCGACCTATCGGACTCAGTGAACCAGGCCACACCTTAAAAGTCAGGACCCTAGTAGGGTCATGTAGACACCGAGACCCATTGCTTAAGATGGCCAGACTGAGTCAGATTGGGCCCAGGCCCATCTGACCCCTGAATAAAGAAACTCCCATAACTAACCAACTGGGAGTCTGATTGACATGCCGTCAGTGGCGTTGGGACACCTTTTGGGAAGCGTTCCATTTGGAATATTCTGTCGGGCTTGATTGAGTTAGGACAAACCAAGGTGTGATCACACCCATTTCACATGAATGGGTGTAACTAACAGGATGAGCATCCGATCGACGCACCGTCTATGGCATAAAGACACTTTGGACAATGCGGTCTTTTTGAGATAATCTATATGAGTTTGGATGGAGTTTTTTTGACCTAGGATTTATTATACATGAATGCAATCGGGGACTTTTTACAAAAGTGCCCATATCTCATAGACTGTTCGTCCGATCGACGAGCCATATGTTTTGTTAGGACCCCTATGTTGGGGCGGTCGTTGTGTTATGATTTTTGTGGGACATTGTACCAGTTGATATATGATGGATCGATTGAGGATAAGAGCCTTCTGTAGATCAGGTGTGCTTAGTGTGGGAATCCAATGGCTAGCTGTGACATGAAGATGAAAAGTGACCAAAATATGTCAGCATCAAGAAACACCAGAGTGGGATGATCTAGCGGTATGAATTATCATCCCTTCCTCTATATCTGCAACCAAGTCGGGTAAAAAACAACGAACAATACGGGTCACCACCTACAACCAATTTGGTTTAGTACTAGTGACAAATATGGGTTATCATTTAGAGACCAATACGGGTTAGCACCAGTGACCAAAACAGGTTAGCATCTTTTGACCAATACAAGTCAGCATATAGTGACCTATATGGGTTTGTAGTAGATTTAATATGGAGAGGATGATCTGGATGCAAGACTAGACTTCCATATCCTATTAACCTTGAAGTTATAAAGTTTTAGTGAGATGTCTATTTTATCTTTGTGGTATTTCTTGTGATATTTTCCATTTTGGATTACTGAGTGACCATAGGGGGTATCGGGGTCCCTACTGGTTATTGTCATACTCTCCCCTGCATGGGCTCTGCCCGCCCATGTGTGTCTAGTGTAGACTACTGACGCTCCGAGGTAGACATTTGAGATTCAGGACTTATTGGAGCTTCTTGTGATGGGGGAAGTCAAGATACACTTCTTTTACTTTAGACTTGTATCTATTACCTTCCATGTAGAGCACTAAAGTAGATGCGACATCATATTAATTTCATTCAGTTTCATGGGCTTGTATTCCAGCCCACTTTTTTCAGTTTACAATTGCACTTGTGGTTGTACTTTACTCTTGTTGTTTCATATTAATTTTGATGTTTGTTTCATTCAATTTCCACTTTTGAGTGTGTAATGATATTTAACTCAATAGCTTCCCTATTTGGTTAAATCCTTCAGGTGATAGTCAAAAAGCCCTAGCTTATTGAATGTGGGATTGGGGTAGTAGTGTATAGGTCCGATGGGACGGGTCAATAAATTTCAAATAAAATAAATCCTAAAATTTAATGAACACTTACCAAACATAGAAAATAGAATTATCAAACTGATTTTGGTGAAATAAACCTCTCTGATTAATGTGACACTCTATGTGTTTACTCTGAACCTGAAATAATGGTTGTATATCCCAATAATAATTAAACAATATATGTCTACCTAAGTTTTCTATTTAAAATAGACTACTCATTGCACAAAATAACACAAATGATATTGAATTGAATTTCAATTTGATTCACATGATTCCAAATTTCATTACCTTCCAGGAGGAGACTCAAATAGGCACATACATGAATTCAGCTTCACTTACTCCCACTTTAGGACACGAGGAACACCTAAAGAACAATTTCAATAGAGGGAATTCCCATTCTTACTTGAAGGAGTATCTAAAAAATGGTTATAGTATATACAAATATGGTATATTTGTGATTGTAAGGATTTATAATAATATTCATGTAGATATTCTTTCCCACAAACGGGGTAACTACACGAAAAAGGAGATTTAGGTCATATGACTATCAAATAGTGAAAACCACTATGAGTACTATGAGTGTTTTAAAAATCACTATGTTCATATCACACATCAAAAATTTTAAGAACATTAATTAAAAGTGTTACTCTACCAATTAAATATAAAAAATGATTTGAATATTCAATAATCCTCATTTGGTGGAGTCTAAATCCACAAGTCACCGACTGATGTTAGAGTTTTGATTGAGATGATTGCACAAAACAACCAAAAATTTAGAACAGTTGGTATGTGCACCAGGGCGATACATGATGTAACAAAATCTGATACATCTTATTTGATTGAAACCAATGTTGATTATCTTTCAAGGTTACTCTACCAAATAGCTGTAACCCATGAAAATGGAAACAAGATTCAACTCAAGTATTTGGTTTATGTTTTTCTTACACTCATTATAATGACCAATTTAATAATATACACAATAAATAAAATTATGTTGTAACCATTAGTCAATGAAAATTGAATCATATTCAACCATGTGAACCCTAATACCAAAAAGGATATAAATATCAATAAAACTAGGTGAGATAATTCAATCCTATATCTTCGAGTTCATCATTTAGTTTGATGTTCTTAATAAAATCCCATCATTAGTCAGCCACTCCATCTAAGAAATAAAATACTAGTGTCACATTCTCTATCTCAAAACAGTGACGAACATAAAATTTCATCTCTATTGAATTGACCCAATATAATATGATGTGTTGATCATAAGATCCTCCAAATGATGATAGTAATTTCCACATAAGATACATGATATATAGTTTCTCCCTCATAGGTGAATAGGGGGGTGTTCAAATTTATTTGGGTAATTTTTTATATCCTAATACATCTGGGTTTGTATCACCATGATATTTTAAACTCAACCACCCAAGAAACTAGGGATTTAATTCAGTCAATCACTGCATTGTCCTTCAATGGTTTGTTTTCCTGTTTCTCATAGTTCACAGCATTTTTTGAAATAAAAATGGTTCGAAAAAATAGAAGACAACAGGTCACGAATATGTACTTTATTCCATTGGGCAATTAAATATAAATGCCTATTTTGTTGGACCACATTGTCTTTCATTTTTAGAAAACAATGCTTATTGGGTGATTATATTAACATAGTCTCATACTATTGGATATAACTAATGTTCTCAAATCCTTATCCCTGAATTAACTCTATAGTGATCTTATACCAACTTTAGAGACCCTTCTTTTTCTAACATGTCTATTACATCATTTAAATTATAAAAACATAATAGTGATATAAAGATAGGATCTAAATGTCTAGTGTCATGTGAAATTTAGGACTATACATAAATTTTAAATAATAGAACATAATAATTTATTTAATTACTTATTATCTAGATTATTATTGGTCCACATGTTCCCCTGAGAATAAGTATTCACCAGAGGATATACATTAAATTAAGGGGTGAACTACAATCCTTGTAAAAGAATGAATAAGGTACATGAAACATGTATTAGCCTAATCATCATCTTCATTTTATAATAAAAGGATCAGAATCATAATAATTAGATGCAAAATTATATCAAGACATGAAATATGGAAATGTATAAATATTATTCACCTTGTCTTAATGGTTTAATACCAGGCATACTTGTGATGAAATCTGGCACCATGTTCACGAATATTTTAAATATTATTTTGATATTCCTAAAATTTCCCGATGGCATGGAATTATATATAATTATGAGTTCACCCATCACATCATAACATTTATATGTTCTATATAATTCCAAGCTCATCCCTCACATAGAAACATTATGATTATCATGGATACCACATAGATGATATATCATTATATGACCAAAAATAACCTATATAAATGAATGGGTTTCATTTGATAATGAAAATATACTCAAATATAAAATGGGGTTCCCAAAATAATTAGGGAAAGTAAGGTATGGCATAATAATCATTAATAAGAAACAATCTCATCATAAGTATGTTATTTATTTTTGAGAAGAACATTTATTTTGGAAAAATATCATTATTTTTTATAAAATTATATTTGAAACATGATTATACTAAAAATGAAATTGTATTGATAAATAGAATTTATTTAAATATCAATAAAGGAATATCCTTTATATGAATTAATTGATGTAGAGAAATCCAAATGAAATAGAGTTAGGTTTGAGAATACCCTTACCTCGTGTCTAAATTATTTTTTCAACATAATATCAAATATAATCAAATTACATTAAGTAATATATAAATAATATACATTTTATAATGAATTTTATTAATTATATTATTATTATGATCATTTAATGTATTCTATTATTATTTATAAAGTTATATTTCATTGTTTGGAAGTGTTGTTTTTCTCAGTTTTCAGGATCAATTCTCTTGTATATGAGTATAGAAGTTCATGTAAATTGGAATGATTCTCTAAATTATAATTATATGTTATTAATGAGAAAACAAATATTTATTTTTATTTTTATTTCATTTTGATATATATTATGAAGATGAATAATTAGATAAATATTAAATTAAAATGATTTTATTAATTTGGTATATTTTACTACCATTATTAGACTACCTCATTTTATTTAACATCACGATTATATATTGGATCCCAGAATTTTTATAACCTATAATATGTATAAATAATATTTTTGATCCATAATTATGATTTTATATACAGTCTTCATTATGGTACAAAAAATGTAATTTCATCATCCACAGTTTTGGTAAATTTACACACCATTGATGAAATAATAATTTTTAGAAAAAAAGGAAAAGGGAAGATATTGAAAGATGAATTATTCCCTTAACCTAACAAAATTATAGTATATAAAAGATACTGATGTTATCATCCCTCCTATATAGGTTTAGTTGATGACAGGATAAGAAATGAAATTATATTTAAGAGAAAATATAAGGAAATGAAATAGGGTTTTTCCTCATGAATTTTTCAATCATGATAACCTCCTTAGGGAAATAAGTTTTATATTCTAATGATAAAAAGATCTTATAGACGTGTTGATGGTCTTGGGGAGAGTATTGGGATGAATTTTGCCATGTATCAAATCTTGAATGGGGTGAATGGGGAAGATGGGGAAGTGTTTTAATTCTTAGGGATGACTTGAGTGTTTTCATATAATTTTATTCATTCGTTTATTTTATTTTCTCATGTTTGTGAATAGTTTGTGAATTATAAATAAATATATTAATAAAATAAGTTGATTTAGATATTTAGTTCTTACATATTCCTTATATCAACTATGACTAAGTAAATGGTGTAGTTATCTTTTTTTATAATTTATCATATTTTACTATTAATCAAAAATTCATGTATTATACAAAAAAAATTCACCATAATGATTTTTAATGATTCTATTACTCCATTCATCATGGTGAATATTGAAAAAGATACTTCAGGTGCACTATGTCCACAAGTTGTGGTGGGGTGTTTCATACATACTGTGGGTTTATAAAAGGATATTTCTATCAATTCATTCATTTTATAAATTCTTATGAAGATTAATTATGGGCAATGATTCATGCAATTAGGTATGTCATCCACTTAAATTTGAAATGGATATAGATAAAATCTGATTATTAGACAACAGTTCATTTCTTGAGAACAATGATGCGTAGTGTGCCTTGGAGAGTGTTATCTTATTGGGTTGACTATCATAACATGCTAAATCAAAATCATATGGTTGTGTCACATGACTATTAGATGTACAATCAGGTGGACAACACTCTGTAAATGAAGGATATCATTATAGAGGATATGAAGTGGTCTTTTACAGCACTAGACTACTATGCCTCATTGGTGGAGGTGTATGGATATGGTGTCATACTTTCTCGTTTATGTAATAATCAATTTTATACCTGAATCAATAACCCTTTTTATTTAGCAATTTCTTGGGGCCTGATTCCACGAGATAGAGGAATTTTTTATTATAATCATTTAAATATGTGGTTGGACAGACAAAATCAAAATTACCATCATATAATATTCCATATTATTCTGGTCACGATGATATGTCTTAAAAAAATCCTTAATATATTGTATTTTTTATCAATACATGTGATATATGATTTTGGGACATGATTATGAAATTTATTTTGTAACGGAATTTAATACATAAATGGATATGAATGTCTGATAAAATGAATAGAGTGGGTTAGATTTTATAATTTTGGGGGAGGAATTATATAGAAGTTTTTTAAATCATCAATCTAACCCACATTTTTATAATGTCACATAATTTAAAAATGTGTTATTATCATAAATTATATTTTATAAAGTTTATATATTTCTATAGAATGGGTGTTAGAAATTTTATAGACAATGTTCTACCCTTATCTTATTATTTTAACACCCACAATAAATCATTTTCAATCTTAACCGCAAAAATTATCTATTACTAATTTATTTATTCAAAATGGTAAAAATTAAGGTTGAACTTATTATATAATATTAGTATTTATAATTAATAAAATTTAATACATTTTAAATAATTCAATTCATTTATGTGGATGTGTCCAATTTAAAATTGTACCAATATAAATGAATATAATGTGTGTTTCTATAGAGAAATTTATAATAATTATAGAAGTATTTAACAAAAAAAATTCAATATGATATTTATTCCAGAAAAGAAATAATTTTGATAATGATATAATTGAACTAATTTTAATTTTAAACCAATATAATTTATAATTTATATTTTAAATAATATAAATGAAATGTGGTTTTCAATAAAAAATATTATTTTAACTATTCATCAAAAATTTGAACATTTATACATATATAAAAATAAAGATAAGAAAATTTTTATATTATTATTTAAAAAATTAAAATAATAATATGGAATTTTTTTTATAAAATTGGTAAAAATAAAATTTACATTATGCATATAAAGTATGTCTAAACTATATTTTTGAAAAAATAATGATCCATACTAACAGACGTAATTTCCATTATATTTATTATTATTTTATTTAGAAACAATTGATAAACAATATTTTTTTAATTTATATATTACTATTCATATCCTCATACCTGAAATCTAGATTATAAGGATATACTTTATTTTGAATGGTTTAGATTCTCAGTTGCCTGTTTCACAAAGAATAAGATATGTTATATTTTTGAAATATATTTTTTGGGTAGTTTATGTTCAGTGCTATGTTCATAATATGATATCAAATAAAATTTTAATTTTTATTAATTCTTCTTAATACAATAATGTAATTACATTATGGTGAAATTTTCTAACTTTTAGAAGATTTTATGTTTTCAATGAATACACCAAATATATGTTATTATGAAATTATAAATTATTTTTATTAAATTATGTCCCAGAATTATTTAATATATAGTTTAACATAATATAAATATTATTTAGTTATATTTAATCATATTAATAACATTTTAGTTATTTTTATTCTAGATTTTAATATATGTTTATTTTTTGGCTTCAAAACACATTATTATGAAAACTATTTTAAAGTGCATAATTTTAATCCACTATAAAAATTGAAAACAATCACAGATCGGTAATTATTTAAATATAATGTAATATATATATTTATATATATAAATATTAATTCATATTCATATAATTATTATTAATTTACAAACATTGAATATAAGGAAATAATTTCCTTAAAAATAATTTGAAAAAAATTATTTTCTCAACACCTTTGCATGTTTATATTAAATTACATCCCCCACTTCTTGGATTATAATTTTGAACAATAAATTAAATATTTTTATGAACATTAATTTATATTTTACAATAATTTCACAATAAATATTTAAGATAAACAATCGTTAAAACAATTAAAAAAATTAATTTTTTGATAATAGTTAAAAAAATTATACTGTGGGGTTAAAAGTGAGCCAATACATTTAAAAGTCGAATTTTATTATCCATAGTAAAAATAAATATCTTAAACTTCTTGTAAATGTTAAATTTAATATACATATTTCAACGAAATTTAGATGTATTGTTTTAGAATATTTGAAAATTACTAAGTGTGGAACTCACCTCAATTATAGAAGGTCACGAGCTCTCTTTATCTCTTTATACATCAAAAAAACATTTGTTTTGAAAAAAAATTTCTAAAAAAATATATAGTCCACCCACCCACCCCCTAATCATAGAGAAATTTATTTGGTCAAAAATATTACTTTTAAATGTCCTAGGAGAATAGATAATAATGTTTTCCACATTAGAGGTAGCATCCTTAACATAGGAGTTTATTTTATATCTTCTGACACAACTTTCAAATATTATAAAAAAAAGGATGATAAAATGATCAAATATAAATTAATTATAAACCATTTTTATGTAAACATAATTTCATACATCTATCTCATAACCCATAAAATAGGATCTGAAATCATAAATCATGCTTATGGAGAGGTACTGCCTCAAAAACCGATGAAATTAATTTTCAATAAATGATTCTCATTGATAGATATAATTATGTATTAAATTATTATGTAAGAAAATTTTGTTATGATTATAAATCATTAAATATAAGATAACATTAAATTCGTTAGATAATACGATAATGTAAATCATATGTATGGTGGATATCCACATATGAATTGATTTGAATTGTTTTTTCACAAAATATTTACTTGGATATTAATATAGATGAATTACATATTTATATATTATAAGACATGAAATATTTACCATTTAGTAAAATTAATATTTTGACACCTTGAATAAATAAAATTTAAGCACATTATTTGATTGCCTATTCTATATTCAATATTGAGCTCAAACAACACATGAAATATATTTCATTAGATTTTATCTCTTTAATAGATTGTTGGACATGTATTCAATAGTCTAAATACACAAGAATATATTACATCATTATAAAATATCATTTAAATTATCATTTTTTAATAGTACTAAATCAACTATGCTAATCTATTTATTATAAATAAAATAAGAATCATTTTATAGGAAAATTGTTTTATGAGAAGATGTATTTCTCTAAAATATAGTATAGTCTTTCATTTGGAACATAATATGAAATAATTTTGAACTAATTTTATAAAACAATTTTTTTACTGTGAAATTAATTTATTATGTTATAATATGAAAATAATAATAGGTTGATTTTTGGGTATTGTTTCAATATAAATCATTTTTCAATAATAATTGAAAAGTACTGAACATTAGTTGCAAATCTTGCATTTCATTTAAATTATTTATCATATTATAAAATATTTTTAATTAGTTGCAATGTAAAATTAGCTAATTCTTATATATTAATCCAATTTTTTGAATTTAATCATTTTTATATTGAATTATGAAGTAAAAAATTTAATGACTTGAAAAAATATGAAACCCCACATTCCAATCGTGTCTGTGATATTAATTGAAAATAATATTATGAAAGCCTTGTGAATTTAATTAAATAAAACAGATTCAATATTTTCAAAATAATAAATAATATTTCATAATAACTTGACTATATTTTTTTTTAATAATAATTTTTTACAACAATAATTAGTTACAGTGTTTACGATTAAAAGCATAGTTTAGAATGGTACGTTAACTTGTGGTAAAATTAGTTTTTAAGAAAATTTGTTTTTTATTTAATAAACATTATTTAAAATTTATAATAATTATTTTTATTTATATAATAATGTTCATCGCATTTTATGATAAAAATTTCATTAACTTGGATAAAAAATATTTTACTATAGGGGAAAACAAATGTTGTATGAAGTGAGTAAACATTGAGGTTAAGGGATGTAATTTCTAAAACATGTATTTTTGTGTGTATGGGATGTGTTTATAGACTGTATAATATCTCCACTACCTTATTTAACAATTTTTGAGTCACATGTGGTTTGGGTGACATCCATTATTTAATACTTTTGGGTATGTTAAAATTTCCGCTCCTCCAGAATTAAAATAGGTAACTCCTTCCCTTCACTTCCTCACACCTCATAAGCCATTTTGCTCGTCCATAACATTACCAAATAACTTCCAAATATCCCTCTTACCAAAATAGAATAACTTTTTTCAGATATCCATCATTGTAAGGCTTATTATTCAAATTGATGGAGGATACCCAATGAAGAATGGGTTAACGTATGTGCAACTTTAAGGAAGCATGGCATAATGGATTTCATAAATCAATTTCCATTCATTGGTTCAAACATGTAATTAGTTGATTATTTTATTTAATGATTATGTGTGTAATATGACTTCATTATTTTATGGCTTAATTCCATATGTTTCATAGGCATTTACATTTGATACACTTAATCATTTCATTGATTAATCTCCACTTCAATGTTAGGATATTTCAAAGGGACATCATATCAAATTCCCTTATTTGAGGCATATTTTATTATTATAATACTAATTTATCTCATATAGTTTATATAATTCCCCATTTACATGTTATGTCATTATAAATTAAAAATTCATTGTATTTTAAAATTTGATTTGAATTACTTTATCCAGGGGGATTTGACATAAAAGTTAACATGTACTAAATAATATTATAACTCAATTTAGTTTCATTGGATTATATTACTTCATCATCATCATTGATATTATATGATTTTATTTTTAATTAACTTTGACAAAATTATGTTTTATTTCCACTTTTTATTTGGATTTATAGTCTAAACATATTACTAATTCATTAATCAATTTTCACTTCAATGATATGATATTTATGCGGTTTTATTTCTTACTCTCATTTTAGTCCAGATTGATTATGCATGAATTTATATTGATGTAAATTATATGATCATTATATAAGAAACCCATTTCATTTTTTTATCCTTTGGATATTCATTAATTTAACCGATAATAGTACCATTTTCTCACACTTTGGTACATAAAATGATTGAAATTATACTGTTATGAAATCATTTATTTATTTTTGTATTTTATTACAAAACAAAATCAATAAAACACAATTTTTATAAACTAATTTCAAAATTAATTTAATATTCTTCCCCATGATAAAATAAATGATTTTTTACGAGCCTTTTTCTTTTAGAAAATTTATTGTGAGTAATATTCATTTGGCTTGCAAAAAAAAACACGTGTATGGATTTACTATAAATATAAAATGAGTATTTTTGTAATGTGTATAAAATGAATGGTATTTTCACCCATAATTAAAATTAAAATTTTCTAATACGTCCTTTATAAGTAAAAAATGTTATGTTGAAGAAAATTTATTTTCATTTTTTCTACTATTATTTTTAAAAACAGAATTTCAAAATGAAAAGGAAAATTTCCCCAAGAAAATTTTTAAATATTTTAATTGTTATTCTATTAATTATTGAAAACACCTATATTTATGCCCCAATGTGTATATTAAGTGTTAATATCATCCTTATTCTTTTTATGGTTTCTTTATGGTCCATTAAACATGTATTGCACTAAAATACACTTTATTTGATTTTTTTATTAGGAATTTAATTTTACATAAAATATTCACTTTCATATGATAAATAGAAATTAATTATCCAAAAAACCATATTATTTATCATGTTTATATCAATTGATTATGAAATATCTTTTTTATAGAAATGTTATTTTATACTGAGTGATATTTTATTAATTAGAAAAATGTTGATACTATATATTCCTTCTTAAATTCAATTATCGGAAGGAAATGAATATTGTTTCATGAATTGAATATATCACTAGATATGATTGGAATATTTTGGAACTACATTTATGTGTGGGGAACACTGTTATATTGAATCTCAGTGCATTTTTATGCATCAAGATAAAAATCATTAATCAAACATAAAATGTTTTTATAACAATAGTTTTATACAGTGTTATGATATTTTTATTGAAGATGTAAAATGATTCTTGAGATCTTGGAATCCAATAATTAACTGTTTTCTTCATTAATAATTAAATTACTATTATCCATTAGATTTTAATAATGATATAATCCTTATATACATTACATTGTCAATTTACTGATAACATGAAATGAGTTTTTAGTTAATTACAGTTCCATGTTTATTCATACCCAAATTATTAGGATATCTATGTATCAAATTAAACAGTATATTCTCTCAATTAATTACCTTTCCATGTTTATTATTCATTATTGATTCATGCTAGTTTAGTCTGTACATAATATTTACTCGGTGTTTGAGATCACCATTATTTTGATTCCTTTCCCCAACATTAAATGGATTTTATTATGAAAAATATTCATGAATATTATATAGGGAATAATTTTAGTTAATGAATAAAATTATGATGTAGTTTTTTAAATTTAATAGAAGACTCAAGTATATATCTATTTTACCAAGAATATTAATATATTTGGTTCATCGGGGTGAAACCCCTTGTATCTTAGGATTATGTAATAAATAAATAAAAATTGAATCATGGATACTGTGGTTAGGCTCACTATAGTTGAAATTACAAGGTGGTTTACAAAAATCCTTGGTAACTATATATATTAAATAATATATAATAGAATAGAATCCTGTGAATGAATTCAATGATTATAATAGAACATCATCATAATGAATTTTTATTGTAGAGACTATATGGTTTTTATTATAAATATATCAACAATTGGATATTATAAGATTATTTGGATCTAAAATATATGTACATTGGTGTAATATATCAGAAATGGGCGCATTTTGATTTTCTTAATTTTCCCCTAGTTCATGAAAATAAACCTTTATCCACACCACGTTTGGTTCTCTAGTGAAATATTCATATAATATTTCACATTTCCTTCTCAAAATAATTTTAATCCTAAGAATAGATAATGAAAAAAATGACCTTGGTTAATTATGTAGTGTTAAATATGGAAAATAATGTACTAATGAAATAGTAAAATGTTTTATGTATCTAAAATATGGACAAAAATTAGTGAATTTTATAGAAAAATGATTAGAATAATGGAATGAAATAATTATCAACCTAGATATCAATTAATAGTTTTTTGTATAAAATTTTGAGATCCATGAAATTATCCTTTCCAATTCCATCATATAATTCTTGACTCATTGACCAATTTGTGATCATTGTTTAAAAAATAGTGATGTATTTATTAGTATTATTGAATTATATTATAGAATTAATTTTCCCACTAATATTTTTTATATGATTCCTTAAATATTCATTTTTTATTTTCAAATTTCCTAAGCATAGAATTATTCAATTAATTATCAGTTATGGAAACCCACATGGGTTAATTACTTTAATAATAATTATTATTTAAATTTAATGAGAAATTATTTTTGGGTATTATGTGATAAGAGTCTACTAATATTAACGATATTTTGAGAGAATTTTATGAATATAATATGTTTCATTAGAATATTTATTTGAAGAATAATTCTATTAAAAATTATAGACATATTTATAAAGTCATTGAAAACCATTATAGTTAATATGATCAATAATGAAATTGTAATAATATTCAAATATGATTGATATATTGGGTGAAAAAAAGTTGAATCTAAGAAATTTGATAAAATATTATTGTATGATTAGTTTTGTTTCAAGGATTTCCATCATATCATTTGAGGTAATATAATAAAAATTATATTAATATTATTTATAAAATGGAAAATTGAATAACAACCCATCTTATTAGGCAAGGATACATGTTTTGAACACAAGATTGAAGGTTAATATGGGCTTAACACCTGACACTAACCAATATGATGTACATGTTAATATTATTTTATTTTTTGTTAAAATATTTGAAACTATAAATATTAATGTTGATCTAGTGGTGTTACATTTGATGTTTAGAGAAAAAAAATTATATTGGATAACTTTTTCAGTCTATATGGGTTTTTTAAATTATTTTGAGATAAAATGGATGACATGTCACTCTTTTCTAGATCATACAATCCATTAAAAGTAAATCATAGTGCAAAAGAATAAAAAATCCTATTTTGTAAATCAATTCATTCAGTAGTAGAAGGATTGAAAAATCATCCAAGCATAAGAAAAAGACAAAATTGTGATATTAATATATAAATATAATTGGTAAGTATATTTATTTATATTTTTTACAAGTTCTATAATTCCTCTACTTTATGACTATTGTCATGAATAATAATAATATCAAGTTACATTTATTTATGATGTATTATATCGTATTTTAAATAATGATAGATTTTTTTGGGTCACATAACATTTTATTGATCGTTCACATACTTGTGATCAATACAATAAATCACTGTATAAATTATTTAGGAATTAGTTACATGTCCATATCTTTTCCACCAACCAATGTCTCCATTATAATGGGTTTTTTTTGTCTCGGTCCATTACATTTCTATTTTCTTGTTAGAGGTGATTGTGGGAGGTTTTGGGTGTTTTTGGAGGATAATGGAGCTTTAGGGGTGTATCAACAAGGAATTGAAGTCATGCAACGTTCCCACAATGTGTAAAGGTAATTTTAGGTGATTCAACTAGTAAATTTACACCATATAAATCCGTTAATGGTGATCCCTAAAACATGTACATTCTTGTAAATCAATCTCATAAGGATTAATAATTAATGGATAATGAGAAGTATTTTACTGTGATGGTTGTAATTTTTTTAAAAAATACAAGGCTTATCTATTCTCCATTGTCTACAAATTGTGAAATCATTGAGATTCCACATTATATATATTTTCATGACTGTTTATCAATAATTCATCACCACCACATTTCCTCTCATTCTTAAAATCCCCATGCTCTATGAGGAAACCATTAAGATCTCTTCCCCTTGGATTTAAACTATTGGTTCTGGTGGTTGTTTGTTATCCATCATTGGTAATCTATTTTCATTATATTGATTGATTTTTTTATTCTCCCATGTATCATCGTTCAAAAAGTTCTATTTTTTCGGTTTTGAGTTGGAATGTTTTTTATAATATAATTCTATGGTATAGGTTGATCAGTAGTTTTCCATATTCTATTTTAGTTTTCAGGTATGTCTTTTTCTCCATGCAGTTACCAGATAGAGGGAAAACATATTTTAGATAGGTAATTAATCATTTTCATTATTGTATTTCATATGGGGGGGGATTTCACATGTTTATATATGGGTAATATTTATTCTAGTTTAACAAAATTTACATAATATGAAATATTAAATTGAAATAGAAATGTTAAAGGATTCACACTTTATTATAGAATTTATATTATTCTCATAATTTGATTGTATGATCCTAATCCTCCACTGAAAATTATGACCACTATGATACTTTTTTTGAACATTATATATTTGATGTGTGAGCTACTTTCATTTATTTTTGAGACATGATCCAAAATTGGAAATTTTTTGACCACTTATTTTTTAATAATAATATGTCTTCCCCATGATTATGACTAGTATGATAATTCATCTAAAATAAAGATAAATGTGATGAATTCCCCTTTTTAAATTTGTAAAAATGGCTTTTGTTGAGGTTTAATCTGTGTTTGGGATTTTTGGTGTGGTAATGTAACATTTATGTGTGTTTTTGATGTGGTCTAGGGTTGATGTGTTCATTAACACACTTTTCAGGTATGGAATTGTTTATTTACTGGCCATGCTCTTGGTGCGGAGAAGTCATTGTATGAGGGATATGATGAAATTATTATGAGACTGTGTTGTGCCAGATACCAGAAAAGTGATGGAATAAAATATATTTTTAATAAATATGGAAATGTATGATGGTGGATGTGGTTTATTATTTAATGATGGATAATTAATAATTACATTTTGGGTTGTTTTTTTATCTATTAATTATGGTAGATAACGAAATTAATGGGATTTAAAATATAAGTTGGTTGGAATTGATAATTTAAGCTTCTGGGTTGTGCGGTGTTATGAATTTCAAGGTGATAACGAAGGTGGTGATGTTATGAGTTGAGAAGTAGTTGGTTTTGAACACAGTATTTTGGATTCAATGTGTGTGTATGTGTATATATATATATACTTTTATATTAATTTTTATTTCTATATGCACACCACCCATGTTGGACACTATGTGTTGATAGTCACATAGTTATGTGAGAGGTTCATTTACTAACATCTATTGATGAGACATGAGGGACGAGTACCCTCAATTTATCTATCTATCTATTCTCAGTGAGTTAGATAATGTGCATGATGTTATTGAATGTGGTATGGTGGTGTACTATATGGTGGTTTTATGAGCACTTCATTCTTCTGGTGAGATGTAATGTGGAAATGCATATGAGGAAGTGAGCCAAGGAGTCTCCAGACGATATGTGATGTAGCTAAGGAGTTCGAGGGCGTGATGAGATATGATGTCGTGGTTTATGGTGGGTGTGTTCATTGTAAGTGGAGGGAACATGATTGATTTGTTTCATGTTCATCGTACCCTATATTTTTGGTTATGGTTATGGATGTAGGACGACCAATTTTTTCATGTGAGATGTGAAGTGGTTTCCCTTGTGGGGCTTTGAGATGAGGTTCCTTTGGGTGTGATGTGATGTGATCGTGTTTTTTAGGCGGTCTATTATTTGGAAGAGGTGGGAGTTCTAGTTTGTACGATCCATGGGTGTGAGAGATGCATATAAGATTGAAAGAGGTGTAATGTTTCCATTATCGTTTTTATTATTATAATATTATTATACTTGGTTTTAATTACTTTTTGATAAATCATTGGGGAGTTTGGTTTTGGTTAGTATACCATATATGTATTATTTGGATTTTTTTTCTCAAGGCTGCATTAGTGTAATTTATTGAAATGTAAAAGAGAGAATTTTATTTTTGTATAGAGTATAGTTCTATAAGAAACCTACATATATAATCGTATTTTCTGGTTTCCATGAGGATTATATGTATTGTGCCAAACATCACAACCTCAAACCATTAGATACTTATTGGGTCACTATTTTATCATTTCATTTGGGAATTTTCCATTCACATTTTTATCTGTATTTGTTATATTAATTCATTCTTCTATAATGGTTTTTGTTTATTTTTATTTTATTCCATGGTTTTTTATGAATGATCCATATTTTTTCTTGATTATATATTTTTGTAGAATATAATGCCTCTAATATCATGAAATTATTATATTTTCAAGGCTAATTTCCATCCAATGGCGTACTAGAGGGAAAAAATTGTTTTCATTAACTCTATACCCTCTTTGTAGTATCCTTGGGGAGGGAGGTGTCCTGAAAGAATGGTATTAGAGTTAATTCATAAGAGACGTGATATATTTATGAGTTATGAATTGTGAGGATTGAATGATTGGTTATGGAATTTATTCTTGTTGACCATAGTGAATGACATAGTCAATGGAGATCAGAAAGGACTTTAGATATTAGGCTCCCATGATCTGAATCATAGACCCCGGGCTTAATGAATGTCCATGTGTAGTGGACATTCATATAGTATAGAGACATAGGAGAGGTATATTGTAAAGAACTATAAATTTCATGGAAATGTTTTTAAAATTATGTGGGATTTTATGAGTACGCGGTTTCTGATGGCGCTTGATTCCGAGGTCCGGTGTGCCCGGAATAAATTTTCGATGTTTATCTCGGGTACGTTCAGTGAACGAATGAGCAGGTTTTTCTAACTTTTGAACCGATGATCAGAATTAAAATCTGAGGGCACCGATGAACTCATAGGGACGATAATTTCTTAATAGGACACTTAACGTAGTTGTGTTCGTAAAAGAGTAGAAGTTAATTTTGGGGGTCTGTTTAAGAACAAAATAAAAAATGTCAGAAACAATATTTATTACTAAAAGAGGTTACTCCCTTCCATGGGTAGTTAAGGGTGGGGCCTGCAGCCACATAATTACCCAAGTGAGGAGGGTAGAGAGGTGGGGCCCACACGAGTCCCACCATTTAATTTCCTATCACCTCATTTATTGCCCTAGTGTTTCCTTGACTTTTCCTCCCTTAATATTCCTTGATTAATTATTGGGTAACTCCTCATTTTGATTAACAGGGAACCTTCCTTTTCCCCGTTTTAATTTATACTGCCAACGTGTTTATTTATGGGGAACCTTCTCTCTCCCATCCTTAATTAAATATCAACATATTTTAATAGGGTGGTGAATTAATTACGAGAGATTTTATTTGCGAATAATAAAATAATAGGGGGAACCTATTATTTTATTAAGGAGGAGAGCTTCATTATACGAGGAAGAACACTGGCCTCCGACGAAGAACGACGAAGAATGCCGTCCTCTGACGAAAAATGATGAAGAATGCTGGTTCATCAAAGATCGACGATGCACCACCCTTCCACTTCTCCACGACAATAAATGAGATGCCACTTCCTCCTTGGCGTACTCTGACGACGCCTACGTACCATTTTCCCCTCAACGTCGTCTACTGCGACGTCGTGTACCGCGACGCCGACGATCGTCTTCCTTGTTGAGGTAGGGTTTTATTTTGAGAATGTTAATATTTACCATGTTTTTTCCCAATAAAACATGAATACTGATCAAATTATGATCATGTTGATCCGCGAACGATTACTATTTGATGGGGAAATTGTTGGGAATTAAATATAATCCTAACCAGTTTTTGTGCCTCGTTTGTCATTGAACATTATTGTTGTTCGACCCTTTTTGTTATCAACTAACACAGAGGGAACGAGTCGAACAAACATGGCCGGTGACCCTCTGCAGTTTGTTTTTCTGTGCGCGTGTTCATGGGTGACAATGGAACGGGGCTGCAACAACCTTAGGAAGATGTCGCAGTGAAGAACGTGTCCCGGGAGAGCCGCATGCACAGACGGTGGGAAAATCGGACCACCAGAGCACGTCCGGTGGTCCACGGAAGGCGCTGCTGGTGGGCCCCGCAGGCCGGCACCGGACGGCAGCCCGAAGGCTGCTGTGCTGTGGCGCGTTGCCAGTAGGAACAACTGTGACTGAAGCCGCGGCGGCAGGTTGCCGGATCCCGCTGCCGTGCTGGATCCGGAAGAGGGCGCGATGCCCGCTGCATCCGCGGAGCGTGAAGGGAGGGGGGACCGCGTCCCCCCTGCTCGGCCGATGGCCGATCCAGCACACCCCACCCAGCCAGGCCGAGGTGGGTCGCGTAGACGGGTCTGCGCCACGCCCTACCAGGCCGGACCTGGACCCGTGTCAGGTCGACCCGGTTCAGGCCAACCTAGGGGGTTGGGCTGGGCCCAGACCCCCCATTTCGGACCACATTTGGTCTTTAGCTAACATATTGGGATACGGACCTCTAATCTATGCACCATAAATTTCGATGGGATCCTTCGATCGAGACCGTCGTTTCGGTATATTACACCCAGGGTTTACGAAAATTTTGGGTATAGCCGGGTTGGTTCGAACACGAAACCAACCGGGCCCTCGGAGTGGAAACACTTATAACATGAGCTTTGGACGTCTGATTGATGTGCCATCAAGTTCATCTTATTCCTCGTAGTGAGAAGGTTCTTTTGGATTACTCCTATTGAGGTTTGGGCATAGCTGGAGTATGGTGAGGTTGGTATTAACTTAAAAACTAACCGGGCCACTGTGACGGAAAAGCCAGTAACTTTTAGACCGGGCGTCTGATTGACGCACCGTCTATCGCGTTAGGTTTCTTTTGAAAAGATGGATATTTGAGATACATAAACTATGGACTTTTTGATAGTCCATGTATCAGCTCTCTCTTTCTCTTTCTCAAGGAGAGGACCCTCCTGGAATCGAGCATGCTGTGTGCGGGAACCCTAGAGCTGGCTGCCACTGCGACAGAAATGACTATACTTGGATCCTCCGTGGGTTCCACAGTAAGGACGATTGAACTTGGATCCTCCGTGGGTTCAGCAGCAAGGAAGTATGTACATGGATAGTCTGTGGGTTCGGTAGTGACAACGACCGTACTGGGATCATCTTGGGGTTCGACTGCGATGACTAATGTTCTTGTATCCTACATTGGTCCTGTAGTATTTGACCTTTGTACTTGTATCCTGAGTGGGTTTGGCAGAGTAGCATGTCTTGTATCCCTTGTGGGTCCAACAGCATAGCTGGTATTGTATCATATGTGGGTCCGACAACTTAGATGAACGAGTGGCTACATCTGATCGTCTCTATCACCTTACGAAATGTATACCTGTGTGAGATGAGGATTTATTCTCAATCATTATCATTGATGTGGTTTAATTGATTTCCTTTGTGGACTGGGTTGTGTTTTCCCTGTGTGGACTCAGTTGTGCTATCCTTGTGGACTGGGTTGTGCTTTCCTTGGTGGACTGCGTGGTGCCTATGAGTTGGAGATGAACTGTAACTGATGAGTTAGGTATATGTATGGGCATATACCTAAGTAGTGTTGTTGATACTTCATGATTGTATCTCTCATTTGTGGTTTATCCTTCGTGGATTCTGAGAGACTTTCAGGGGTTTTGGGGTCCATACTGAGTATCGAATACTCACCCTTGCACGGGCTATTCTCGCACTACGTTGAGTTGGTTGCAGATGACGGACATTGCTGATTGAGGTGGAGGCTTGAGGAGCCAGACGGTACCCTGAGGTTGACCACTAGACGGGACGTACACAGAGCGGGCAATCGGACCCGAGGATGTGAGGAGACTATCTGTACCCAACTTTCAGGTGGGATTTCTAGAGGACGACTCGATGGTGCTGTTTTTCTTACTGTTGTTGTACTTTCCTTTCAGTTGTACTGTACTTTCAGTTGGGTTTGTATTGTACCCATTTACTTTTCCAGCACATATCTAGTACTCAGTTTATCTTAGTGTTTACTTCACTTGCGTACTCTATTTTGTATGTTACTTCATAATGTCAATGCCTTCCCTACTTTTTGAATTTACACCTTTGGTGCTAGTCACCAGCCCCTGGCCTGTGGAAGGTGGGCTTGGGGTAGTCACGACACGGGCCCCGAGGACGGGTCGTGAAAAATTGGTTTCAGAGGAGTCCGTTCTACCGTAGAACTCAGGTCTCTGATAATTTCTTCTCTTTAGAGCAATAATGTTTAGAGTAATGAGTGTGGATATCTGTCTAGGGAGTCTAGTGTTAGTGTGGCGGCCGACGTATCCATACACCAGGACCCTGCCTCCTGATTTCTGACTCAGTGCACGAAAACATTGATTGCAAGTGTGTTTCAAAATATTTATTTGCGAATACTTTTTGTTTACTCACCAGGTATAATGTATTAACCATGTCTCACATGTTTCTTTTCAAGATGGCCTCACGACGGCATCCAACTAGGGTTCCACGATTTGTGCGAGACGGCATCCCACTGAGCGACGAGGCCTCGGTGCAGAGCCCCATTATAGTGGAGGTACCGACGGTACCTATACCTACCGAGTCACCGATGCCACCCGCCTAAGCGGTAGAGAGTTCATGACGCCTGAGCCCGTTGAACGTGTATCGTAGATGGAGTTCTCCCAGGTTCCATAGAGAGACAGATCTTAATACAGCTGAGGATATGCTAGAGGCCATAGTCAGAGTCTTCATATGGGTAGGGACACCAGCTGACCTCATGGTGGTCCTTGTCGTGACTCTCCCGCACGCAGCATCAGGAAGATGGTGGGGCCTGATGCTCCAGGTGCACGATGAGGCATCTCTAATTTGGATGGACATTGAGAGCCTCTTCCTCTCAGAGTTTGTTCCGGCCACCTTCCGTGCAGTGCGCATCTAGGAGTTACTACAGCTACGGCAGGGCAGCATGTCAGTAGCCCAGTACTCGGCGAGATTTACCGACCTCTCATGCTACTCCACGGACATGGTAAAAGATGCATTCTTTAGGGACCATACCTTTGAGCAGGGAATCAGACATGAGATCAGAGATTCGATAATCTCCCTCAACATCCCAACACAGTCGGGGGTGCTGTAGAGAGCCCT
The DNA here is from genome assembly GCA_963277665.1 of Viscum album. NCBI lineage: Eukaryota > Viridiplantae > Streptophyta > Magnoliopsida > Santalales > Viscaceae > Viscum > Viscum album. Next base: position 1,456,927,958 of record OY728120.1, read on the forward strand.
TCTAGTGGAGAGTTTTCTCGTTGAGCCGTCACTAGCGACGAGACCCTCTCCAGGACGACACGTAGCAGAGTCTTCTACAGCCGGCAGTAGACAGCAGACGCAGGGGTCCATGCGGACCAGGCTATCAGGTGGGCGACCTCAGGATACTGGTTCAACTCTGCGGGGCACACAACACAGAGCTAGCCATATGAGGATTTGGAAGTGCTATGCATGCGGCGAGCTGGGTCACATGGCTCGAGACTGGCAGACCCGCCTTGTAGATGATCATTAGGCGGTAGAGGGACCTCCTAGGCAGAGGTTCGACCGTGGTGGTCCACTATGAGTAGGCGAGCATGGTAGAGGTGATGGCCAAGCAGTAGCTGGTGGGCGACGTTTCGAGGCTCTACCACCACCACCACCAGGAGGACCACCTCAACCACAGGGAATGGATGGACATGGGAGTGCTCAGCTTCAGCCAGCTGAGGCCTACGACCATAGAGCTCCGGGAGCAGATGGTCAGGAGCGGTACTAGATCCATGGATGAACGCTTTTGTTCATGTGGTTTCTAGCATAGCTACGGTTGTTGTTTTTGGATGCTTTGTGTCTTTGTACATTAAGATGAAGTAATAAAAGACACTTGTTCCTGTGAAATTTACTTCATTGTTGTTTTTATGAGGTTAATACTGATATGATCTAGTTAAAAACCATTGGCGTGGCCCTCAAATTCAATATTCCTACTGGAAGAGACCTATTGACCACACACTATTTCCGACATTGTGACTCGACCCTTGGAGACGAGAGTAATGATTGGATCTCTTGGTAGTAGCGTCGAGGCCTTACAACATCGTCCATGGAATGAAATAGTATCGTTCATGTTAGAATTGTCTGTATTAGGAAAAGAATGTGTCTCATCCAGGGGATGAGAACAAATTTCTCTTTTAGACAAAGGATAAATTCTAGCAGCTCTTGTGGGATGTAAGCGAACAGTGGTTTATTTGAGCTCCTTACAATGGCCAGTCATACCCATGTTTCATTGAGCGAACAGTTTATTGTTTACTCTAATCTCAAAAGTATCAGGTGGGTCTTCTCATAGAAGGACCAGGACATGACATGGTGTCGTTGACTTGAGTTCCATGAGGATTATAACTTTTAGATTTTCTATACTCCTGGGAAGGGGAACATTGTGGATGATGCTCTCAGTAGGAGATCGGGCATTCAGCTACTTCAGGAGGCGATAAAGCAGTTAGCCGCTTTGCCGATATCCTTTTTGGATATTGATGGGGCAGCCTATCTATAGTCCCTCGTAGTCACTCCTCCACTTTTTCAGCGGGTCAGAGGGGCACAGCGTGGAGACGTTGACTGTGAGGCAAGACGTGATCAGATATCCTCAGGGCTAGAACCCGATGGATTTTATGAAGGTGGGGAGCATGTTATCCTCTTCCGGGGACGTACCATGGTACCAGTTACACCGAAGGTGGAGGTGATGAGGGAGTTCAACAATTCCCCTCTAGCGCTACATCCTTGAGTAGAAAAGATGTATCAAGACCTCAGAAGATAGTACTAGTGGCCAGATTTGATTAATGTTGTGGCAGAGTTCATTTCTCTAGGCCACAGATTCCAGAAAGTGGAGGCGGAGCACCAGGTACCAGCAGGCTTGGTACAACCCTTAGAGGACCCAGAGTGGAAGTGGGATAGGATATCCATGTATTTCGTGATAGGGATTCCACGTACTTCCAGAGGACACAACACCATGTTGGTGATTGTTGACCAAGTTACCAAGTCGGCACACATCCTACTGATCTGAGAGCAGGGCTCAGTAGAGAACTTAGGATGCCTCTATGTTTAGTTGATCGTACAGCTTCATGGTGTACCATAGACTATCATCTCCATTAAATATGATCAATTTACCTCCTGACTTTGGAAGGGGTTGCAGGAGGCGTTTGGGACGCAGCTACGCCTGAGCACCACCTTTCACCCGCAGACGAATGGTCAAACGGAGATGACCATTCAGACACTTGAGGAAATGCTCCGTGCATGTGTCCTTGACTTTGGTCATAGCTGGGAAGATCACCTACCATTGGTGGAGTTTGCATACAATAACAGCTACCACTCCACCATCGAGATGGAACCTTACGAGCAACTTTATGGCCGACCTTGCAGATCACCTCTATGCTGGACTGACCTTGGTGAGTCAGCACTCGTAAGACCAGATGTCACGTCCCAGTCCTCGGGGCCCATGTCGTGACTAAACTTAAGTCGTGCCTAGTGTAATCCTACCATCCTGAGTGCAACGGTTCCATTGGATTTTTGATCTGAGTAACCGTTCACGTGTTATTCTACTTTTTCAGGAAAACTGCTTATGTGCATTAATTTAATCTTAACAAAAGTTCGACAGATCATTCTGGGCACTCCGGGCCTCAGAATCAGGCGCCGTCAGAAACCATAGACTCCTAAAATTCCAAATTATTTATGATAAAAAAATTCTGTGAAATTTTTGGGCTTTTACATTACGCCCACCTTAGGGATTTATGTCCCCGTAAAGCTTCAACACACACTAAGGGAAACAAAACTGGTACTTAGCACGCATCTGAGCCTTTCGCTCCCATGTGCTCTCTTGGAGGTTCCTGTGCTTCCTGGGGTTTTCTTTTTGACGACTAGGGAAAACCCATCCCATTGTTGTAAGTGAACCACAACATTTTTTCCTAATACCTTTAATCTATGTATGATCTGTGGTTTCCCAGTCCATACCCAAACTAACATCGTAAGGTTTCGACGCTGCCACCAAGAGGTTCCAACCGAAACTCTCGCCCCAAGGGTCAGATCACACCTGCCTGCGTAAGTGTGTTTATCGAGTCTCCTCTCAAAAGTATCTCCAGACGTGAGGGTCAAGTCAACAGTTTTAACCGGAAACTCTAGGTCTGGGACAAGATTCGTGGAAGGAAGGAATGATTGGTACCTATGTCTATTGATATGGAAGCTCATAGTAGACACAGACCGTACCACAAATCATTCTTAGAGCCCTTGGGTCACACTCCGTGACTGCATGCCTCTATTCTCCTCCCCTTCCTTTCAGTTCCCTGAGCCTAGTGGAGACTACAATGGTGGGTGGTTGTAACATGTCGAAATGTACACCACCTCATGCTGCTCTCCAAGCTCTGCTTCAATGTCTGCTGCTGTGCAGATTCATCTTTCCTTAACACATCCTCTTCTTGAAACATTTTATACGCCCAAGACTCTAATACATGCGCCAGTTTGTATCTTCCCACTGCTAAAATTCACAAGCTAAAACTGATTATCCAATGAACATTCAACCACAAAAGTTCTCTCTAGCACCCTAACATAAGTAGGACTGCAGAGAGGAAAGAGTGCTTGCTCGGATATCCTTAAACACACCTCGCTCAGTGGTCCGAGCTCTAAAGCAGTAATCTTATCGTAGTCATCAAGTACCAAGAATGATTGGTACACCTCGATGAATACTCATCTACTGACATGTCGCCCTACCGAAGCTGTATAAGCTCTAGAAAACTCTCATCCACCTCCTCAAGTCAGTCCTCAGCCGCCTGTGAGTCGGGCTCACCTTGGAACCTGAGGGGTATCTATTGCTGAAACATTTGTAAGGCACTAAGCCTACATGCATCCTCTACCGGTATTTCAAGTTGTAACTGCTGACCAATAGGTAGTGATATAGCTGGCACACTACCCGAAGGTACTATCTCAGGCATTAGTCCACGTACCGAAGCCTCATCACAATGCAGACCAACCTCCTGGTCATTCACTAGGAAACACCAATAGTTAAGATCACCATCTTCTCTACTAGATCTAAACTAGGTGTGGAACTCTAGATATCACCTCCATCCAGTCCACTACTGCCAAGAAATCTGTCACGCCTCATAACCTCAGAGGCCTCTACTGCTGGAACTCGTGAAATGCGCTCTACCAGCGTGCACCATCCACTAGTACAGCTGGTGGCATCTGCTGCCTAATGGGTGGTGGTGCTGCTGTTAAACCACCCGAAGGAGCCAACATAGAAATAGGTCCCTACACCGGAGCCTCATCCCTCGGTGAGCCATCATCGAGTACTCTCTCGGAAACACCAACTGATTGTCTGCATAGAGACATCCTGAACAGAGCGACATGGTCAAATGATTTAAACCTGGTGAGATGACCTGGTTTGAGCTGACATAATGAAATCTTTTGAAACACACATGCAATCAGTGTTTTCAAGCCCTATGTTGGAAATCAGTAGTCAGTGTCCAGGTGTACAGATACGTTGGCCGCCGCACCAACACCGGACTCCCTGAACTAAAAACCACACTTAGTACCCTTAACACTATTGCTTCACAGAAAAAAAAATCAGAGTCCTAAGTTCTACGGTAGAACCGACTCCTCTGATACCAATTTGTCACGACCTATCCTTGAGGTTGATGCTGTGACTAAACTTTAGTCGGGCCTAGGGTAATCCCACCATCCTGAGTGCAATGGGTCCCTCAGATTTTTGATCCGAGCAACCATTCAAGATTTATTCCACTTTTTAAGGAAAACTGCTTACGCGTGTTAATTTAATCTTGACAAAACTTCAACGGATCATTCCGGGCAATCCGGGCCTCGGAATCAGGCGCCGTCAGAATCCATAGACTCATAAAATTAAAAAGAATTAAAGAAAAAAAATTACTTGAAATATCTAGGCTATTACACCAGAGATGGTTCAGGATATGGAAGAAAAGGTGCAGATCATCCAGGAGCGGATGAGGACTACTCAGAGCCGACAGAAGTCCTATGCTGATAGGATGCGGAGACCACTAGATTTTGAGGATGGTGACCACATTTTCTTAATGGTCTCACCTCGATGTGGAATGTGGAGATTTGGAAGGGGCGGAAAGTTATCTCTGTGATTCATCTGACCATTCCATGTTCTCAGAAGAATATGTGAGGTAGCTTATCGCCTGGCACTTCCACCTCAGTTTCACTCGGTTCACGACGTCTCCCACATATCTCAGCTGAGGATATACGTGCATGACCTGATGCATATCACCGACGACGGGGAGCTAGACATTGATGATGGGGCGACTTTTTCGGAGGTCCCGGTGTAGATCGAGGATCCATATGAGCAGGTCATACGTGGATGGTCGATTCCTCTAGTGCACATCAGGTGGCATCACATGATCCTCCAAGAGAGCACATGGGAGCGAGAGGCTCAGATGCATGCTCAGTACCCTCATTTGTTTCCCTAGTTTAGGATGTAGCCTTACGGGGATGTAAATATCTGAGTTGGGAGTAATGTAATGACCCATAAATTTCATGGAATTTATTTTTATATTGTTTGGGATATTACGAGTACGTAGTTTTTGACGACCCATGATTCTGAGGCATGGTGTTCCCATATCCAATTTTTAAAGATTAGCTCGGGTACGTTCAGTGATCGAATTAGTGGGTTTTTATAACTTTTGAACCGATGCTCAGAATTAAAATATAAGGGCACCGATGAACTCAAAACACCGATAATTGCTTAAGGGGACACTTTCCGTAGTTGCGTTCATAAAAGAGGAGAAGTTTATTTTTGGGGGTTTGTTTAAGAAATAAAAAAAATTCAGAACAATTTTCTTTACTAGAAGAGGTTACTCCATTCTGTGGGTAGTTAAGGGTGGGGCCTGCAGCCACTTAATTACATAAGTGATGTGGTTAGGGAGGTGGGCCCAACACGAGCCACACCATTTAATTTCCTCTGAACTCATTTATTCCCCTAATGTTTCTTTGACTTTTCCTCCATTAATATTCTTTGATTAATTATTAGTTAACTCCTTGTTTTGATTAAGGATGAAGCTTCCTTTTCCACGTTTTAATTTATACTACCAACACGTTTAATTATGGGGAACCTTCTCTCTCCCATCATTAATTAAATGTCAACAAATTTTAATTAGGGTGTTGAATTAATTACGAGAGAGTGTCTTTGCGTATAATAAAATAATTGGGGGAACCTATTATTTTATTAAGGATGAGAGCTTCATTGTATGAGGAAGAACTCCGGCCTCCAATGAAGAATGATGAAGAACGCCGGCCTCCGACAGAAAACAATGAAGAACGCCAATTCCTTGAAGATCGACAACGTGCCACCCTTCCTCTTCTCCGTGACAATAAAGAAGACAACCTGTCTTCCTTGGCGCACCCAGACGATGCCTACGAACCCTTTTCTCCGTGACGTCGTCTACCGCGATGCCATGTATCGCGGCACCAATAATCATCTTCCTTGTTGAGGAAGGGGTTTATTTTGAGAATGTTAATATTTCCCATGTTTTTTTCATCTAAAACACGAATGCAGATCAACTCATTATCATGTTGTTCCACGAAGGATTATTATTTGTGAGGGAAATTGTTGGGAATTAAATTCAATCCTAACTAATTTTTTTTCCTCGTTTATCATTGAATATTATTGTTGTTCGACACTTTTTGTTATCAACTAACGCGGAGGGCGTGGGCTGAACAAACACGTCCAGCGACCCTCTGCAGTTCGTTTTTCTGTGCGCGTGTTGATGGGAGAAAATGTAACGAGGTCGCAATAGTGTGTAGAAGCCGTCACGATGAAGAAGGGGTCCCGAGTGTGCTGCAGGCGCAGAGGATGGGAAAATCGGACCACTGGAGCACGTTCGATGGTCCGTGGAAGGCGCTGATAGTGCGCACAGCTGGCTGCCCAGAGGCGGCGGCACCTCGATGCGCCCCCAGCAGGAATCGCCGCAGCTGAAGCTGCAGTGGATGGCGGCCGGATCCCGTGGCCACGCGGGATCCGTAGGAGTGTGCGGCGCCCGCCCTGTCTGCGGAGCGCAAAGGGAGGGGGGACAGCATCCCCCCCCTGCTCGTCCGCTGGCCGAGCCAGCGCACCCCACCCGGCTGGGCCGGAGGTGGGTCGCACGGACCCGGCTGGGCTGCGCCCTATCGACCCGGACCCAGACCCGTGTCGGGTCGACCCGGTTCGGGCCAACCCAGGGGGGGTTGGACCGGGTCGGGCCGAGCCTAGACCCCCCATTTCAGACCACTTTCTGTCTTTCGCCCACATCATGGGCTACAGACCTCCGATCGATGCACTGTCAGTTGCGATGTGATCCTTGGATCGAGAAAATCGTTTCGGTATATTATACCCATGGTTTCGGAGAACTTTGGGTATGACCGGGTTGGGGTCGAACATGAAACCAACCGGGTCCTTGGGGTAGAAACACTTATAACTTGAGCTCTGGACGTCCGATTGATGTGTCCTCAACTTCGTAGAATTTCACTTAGTGATAAGGTTATTTTGGATTAATCCTCTTGATATTTGGGCGCATATGGAGTACGGTCGGGTTGGTTTTAGCTTAAAAGCCAACCAGGCCCCTGGGATGGAAAAGCCAATAACTCTCAGACCGGGCGTTTGATTGACGCACCATCTTTCGCGTTGGGATTCTTTTGACGAGATGGATCATTGTGATACATCTACACTGGACTTCGTGATATTCGTTGTATCGAATATCTCTCTCTCCTGATCGAGGAGCAGACCCTCTCGGAATCGAGCATGCTGTGTGCAGGAACCCTAAAGCTAGCTACGACTGCGACAGAAACCAATGTACTTGGATCCTCCATGGGATCGGCAGCGAGGACGACTGTAATTTGATGCTTCGTGGGTTCATAAGTGAGGATGTCTGCACTAGTATCCTATGTGGGTTCGGCAGCGACAACGACCGTACTTTGATCCTCTGTGGGTTCGCTGGTGATGACTACTGTTCTTGTATCGTACGTGGGTCCGGAAGTATTTGACCACTTTACTTGTATCCTGAGTGGGTCTGGTAGAGTAGCTGGTCTTGTATCCTCTATGGCTCCGAAAGCTTAGTTGGTCATGTATCCTATGTGGTTTCGACACCTTATATGAATCAATGTCTACATCTGATGGTCTCTATCACCTTACGAAATTTATACCTATGTGAGATGAGTCTTGATTCTCAATCATTATCAATGATGTGGTTGAATTTCCTTCCATTGTGGACTAGGTTGTGTTTTTCTTGTTTGTACTGAGTTGTGCTATCCTTGTAGACTAGGTTTTTCTTTCCTTTGTGGACAGTGTGGTGCCTGGGAGTTGGAGACGAACTGTAACTGATGACTTAGGTATATGTATGGGCATATACCTAAGTAGTGTTGTTGATACTTCATGATTGTATCTTTCCTTTGTGCTTTATCCTTCGTGGATTCTGAGAGACCTTCCGGGGTCTTGAGGTCCCTACTGAGTATCGTATACTCACCCCTGCATGGGTTATGCCCGTACTGTGTTGTGTTGGTTGCAGAAGACAAACATCACTGATCGAGGTGGTGGCTTGAGGAGCTAGACGGTACCCGTAGGTGGACCACTTGACGAGACAAACACAGAGTGGGTGAATGGACTCAAGGAGTTGAAGAGACTATATGTACCCACCCTTCAGGTGGTATTTCTGGAGGACAACTAGGTGTTGCTGTTTTTCATACTGTTTTTTTACTTTCCTTTTAGTTGTACTGTACTTTCAGTTGGGTTTGTATTCTTCCCATTTACTTTTCCAACACTTACCTAGTACTCAGTTTTGATTAGTGTTTACTTTGATTGCATACTCTGTTGTGTATGTTACTTCTTAAAGGAAATTCCTTCCCTACTTTTGGGATTTATTCCATTGGTGATAGTCTCCAGCCCCTCGACTATGGATGGCGAGATTGGCGTAGTCACGTTATGGGCGCTGAGGATGGGTCGTGATAAATTGGTATCAGAGGAGTCAGTTTTACAGAAGAACCCAGGACTCTGATAATTTATTCTCTGTGGAGCAATAATGTTTAGAGTAATTAGTGTGGTTATCAGTCCAGGGAGTCCAGTGTTGGTGCGGCGACCGGCATATCCAAACACCAGGACCCTGACTTCTGATTTCCGACTCAGTGTATGAAAACATTGATTTCAAGTGTGTTTCAAGAGTTTTCGTTGTGAATACTTTGTGTCATCTCACCAGGTATACTATTTTATCCATGGATCACATGTTTCATTTCAGGATGGCCCCATGACGGTATCCAGCTATGGTTCTGAGATTTGTGTGAGACGGCTTCCCACTGAGCGATGATGCCTCGATGTAGAGCCCCATTACCGCGGAGGCACTAGCGGTACCTCTACTCGCCGATCCAACGATGCCAACCACACTAGCGGTAAAGAGTGCACGCCTCCTGAGTGGGTTGCATGAATTTTAGAGATATAGGCCGCCTTGGTTCCGCAGAATGACGGATCCTCAGGTAGCCGAGGATTGGATGGATGCCATCCTCAGAGTCTTCAGATTGGTAGGGACACCAGCAGACCTCATGGTGGTCCTAGCCGCGAGTCTTCTGCACACAGCAGCATGTAGATTGTGGAGCATGATGCTCCAGGTTCATGATGAGGTATCGCAACTTTGGAAGGACTTTGAGAGCCTCTTCCGCTCGGAGTTTTTTCCAGCCACCCTCCGTGCGGTGTGTATCCAGAAGTTACTATAGCTGTGGCAGGGCAGCTTGTCAGTAGGCCAGTACTCCACGATATTTACTGACCTCTCGTGCTACTCCACGGACATGGTACGAGACCCATTCTTCAGGGCCAAGAAATTTGAGAATGGACTTAGACATGATATTAGGGATTCGATGATCTCCCTCAACATCCCAACATAGGCGGGGGTGCTGGAGAGATCCCTTCTAGTGGATTGTTTTCACGCTGAGCAGTCACCAGTGGCGAGACCCTATGCAGGATGACACGTAGCAGAGTCTTCTGCAGCTGGCAGTAGACAGTAGATGCAGGGGTCCTTGCAGACCAGGCTGTCAGTTGGGTGAACTAAGGATAAAGGTTCGGCTGTGCAAGGAACACGATAGAGAGCCATCCATATGAGGAGCATGCAGTGCTACGCATGCGGCGAGCAGGGTCACATGGCTCGAGACTGCCCGCCCCGCCCTGCAGATCAGCATCAGGCGGTAGAGGAACCTCTTGGGCAAAGGATCGACCATGGAGGTCCACTGGGAGTTGGCGGACATGGTAGAGGGGTTGGACAAGCAGTAGGTGGTGGGCAATGTTTCGAGGCTCTACCACCACCACCACCAGGAGGACCACCTCGATCATAGGGAATGGATAGACAGGGGAGATCTTAGCTTCAGGTAGCTGAGGCCTACGACCATAGAGCTCTGAGAGAAGACGGGCTGGAGTAGGACTATCACTATGCATGGAGACTATTGTTCATGTTTCTTCTATCTTAGTTAATGTCGTTTTTTGTGGATGCATTGTGTCATTGTACATTGAGCAGTAGTAATAAAAGACACTTGTTCTTGTGACATTTACTTCCTTGTCCTTTTTAGGAGGTTGATCCTTAGATTTTCCTGTTAAAAACCATTGACTTGACCCTCAAATCCGAGCTTCCTACTAGAAGAGTCCTAGTGACCACACACTGCTGCCGACAGTGTGACTCAAACCTTGGAGTCAAGAGTAACGATTGGATCTCTTAGTAGTAGTTTCAAGGCCTTACGACATCGTCCATGGAATGAAATAGTACCATTCAGGTCAGGATTGACTATATTAGGAAAAAAAGTGTTTCATCTAGGGGATGAGATTAGATTTATTTTTTCGACAAAGGATAAATCCTAGCAACTCTTATGGGGCGTAAGCGAACATGGGTTTATTCGAGTTCCTTACAATGGCCAGTCACACCCATGGTTCGTTGAGCGAACGGTTTACGGTTTAAACTAATCTCAAAAGTATCAGGTGTGTCTTCTCATAGAATGACTAGTACCTAAGATGATATCATTGACTTGAGTTTCCTGAGGATTAGGACTTTGATATTGTCTACACTCTTGGGAAGGGGAACGTTGTGGCTGATGCTCTCTGCAGGAGATCGGGCATTCAAATACATGGAGAGGTGAAAAAGTAGTTAGTCACTTTGTAGATATCCTTCATGGATAGTGATAGGGAAGCCTATCTACAGTCCCTCACAGTCACTCCTCCACTTATTCATTGGGTCTGAGGGGCATAGTGTAGAGACGTTGACTGTGAGGCGTGACTTGCTCAGATGTCCTCAGGGATAGAACCCGATGGATTTTCTAAAGGCGGGGAGCACTTCATCCTCTTCTAGGGACGTACCATGGTACCAGTTATACTACACGATGAGGTGCTGAGGGACTTCCAAACTTCCCCTCTAGTGGCACATCCTTGAGTAGAAAAGATGTATCAAGACCATAGATGATAGTACTAGTGGCCGAGTATGAAGAAGGTTGTGGCGGAGTTAATTTCTGGATGCCTCACTTTCCATCAAGTGAAGGTGTAGCACCAAGTACCTGTAGTCTTGGTACAACCCTTAGAGGTCCCAGAGTGGATGGGGGATGGGATATCCATGGATTTCGTGATGGGGCTTCCACGTACTTCTAGAGGACATGACGCCATCTGGGTGATTATAGACCGACTTACCAAATTCGACCACATACTACAGATCAGAGAGAAGGAATCAGTAGTTAGCATACGATGCCTCTACGTTTAGGAGATCGTACAACTTCATGGTGATCCATTGACTATCGTCTCCGATCGAGATGATCTGTTTACTTCCCAGCTTTGGAAGGGGTTGCAGGACGCATTTGGGATGCAGCTACGCCTGAGCATTGCCTTTCACCCGCAGACGGATGGTCTGATGGGGAGGACCATTCAGACACTTGAGGACATGCTCCGTGCATGTGTCCTTGACTTTGGTCACAGCTGGGAAGATAACCTTCCCTTGGTGGAGTTTGCGTACAACAACAGCTACAACTCCACCATCGGGATGGCACCTTACGAGGCACGATACGACCGACCTTGCAGTTCACATCTATGCTGGACTGGCCTTGGGGAGTCAGCACTCGTAAGACTAGAGATGGTTCAGGCTATGACAGAGAAGGTGCATATCATCCAAGAGTGGATGAGGACTGCTCAAAGATGACGGATGTCCTATGCAGACAGGAGGAGGAGACCACTAGAGTTCGAGGATGGCGACCCCGTTTCTTACAGGTCCCACCACGACATGGATTACAATGACTTGGCTGGGGCGGCAAGTTATCACTGTACTTCATCGGAGCATTCCAGGTTCTCAACAGGATAGGCGAGATGGCTTATTGCCTGGCTCTTCCACCTCTATTGCACCGGGTGCACGACGTCTTCCACGTATCTCAGGTGAGGAGATACGTGCACAACCTGATGCATATCATCGACCATGGGGAGATAGACATCGATGATGGGGTGTCTTTTGCATAGGTCCCAGTGGAGTTCGAGGATTAACATGAGTGGGTCCTACGTGGACGATCGATTCCTCCAGTGCTCAAAAGGTTGTAGCACGAGAACCTCCAGGAGAGCACATGGGAGCGGGAAGCTCAGATGTGTTCTCAGTAACCTCATTTGTTTCCCTAGTTTATGATGTAGCTTTACGAGGACGTAAATCCTTTAGGTGGGTGTAATGTAAAGTCTCATAAATTTCAATGATTTTTTTTAACATTCTTCGGGATTTTACGAGTATGCAGTTTCTGACGGCGCATGATTTTGAGGCCCAGTGTTCCCGGAATCAATTTTCCAAGTTTAGCTCGTGTACGTTCAGTGAACGAATGAGAGGGTTTTTCTATCTTTTTAATTGTTGCTCGGAATTAAAATCTGAGGGAAATGATGAACTCGCGCACTGATAATTTCTTAATGGGACACTTACCGTAGTTGCGTTCATAAAAGAGGAGAAGTTAATTTATGTCGGTTTATTTAAGAAATAAATAAAAAAAATTGGAACAATTTTATTTACTAGAAGAGGTTACTCCCTTCCATGGGTAGTTAAGGGTGGGGCCTGCAGCCACATTATTAAGTTGTGGATCATTTTTATCATTCACATATGGCTCAAGTAGTTGATGTTTTGACATGATGATATATCTAATTTATATATGGTTTATATGAAATAGAAGTATGATGATTGGTATAAGGAATTATTATCTATAATGTGGAATTTTTTGAATATATATAAATGGATTGTTTTAGTTGTAGAGAGATAATTCATGATGGAGGAGCTCAAGTTTTATTACACTGTGATGTGGGACCAGAGAGAGTCTTGGTTCCCTCTTGTAGTGAGTCAGATAAAGTGATTTGTGCATCAGTGGTGGATTTTGTAAATGGGTGAGTGGAATGAGGAAGATGTTTCACGGTTTGAGTTGGAGAAAGAGTTCATTTGGATGACCATGAAGGAAATGAACATGTATGAATTTCATTATATTTAGTAGGTGAGTATGTTGGTGTAGTGGTTGGGAATAATGTTGAAGGACCTTTTGTGATTTTCCCTAGATCGCTTTCTAGATGGGGAGTCCAGTTTGATATATATTGTGGAGGCACTGTTTTTTTCAATCTAGTATGAAGTTACATATTTCATGTTTAGAATAATATTTGTAGGTTCATAAATGGGATGAGGTGATCGAGATAATGACCTCCAGAATATGTTTTTTATAATGGGCTAACAATTTGCCTTCCTTGAGTTGTATTTTTGTTAGTGGAATGTATCATACTGCCGTCCTATTATGTTTTCATTAAGAGGGGTGTCAATATGAGTAGTTTTCCTTCCTACAATTCAGTTCTAGTGTTTTATATGCACTTGCCAAGGGCCCCATAACTATATGTTTTATTTATGTTGTCTAAGTCTATTATAGCATATATTTATATGTGATTTATAGACCTCATAAATCTTGAGTTAGAATGGTCTAGTTCTTAAAAAAAATTTATTTTCCAACAAAACCATTTTAGAAAAAAATGTATATAAGATTATTCTCTCTTGAATATATATAGAGAAGGTAATGGAATAAAAAAAGATTTTATTCATATTTATGGACCTCATTCATATATTTTTTTGGTGGTGCTATTATGAAAATATGTAGAGAATATGGGTATGGTCAGTTTCATGTAGGGGATGTGGTAGTTCTAGTGGCTCCATATATCGTCAGTGGTGCAATAATTTTTTAATTCATTTTTTGTGACTTTTTTGATTTTGGTGGTTCACACACAATTGATTCATACACTCTAGTCCTTGTAGTGGGACTAGATTTAGAGTTGATTCGCATGACCATAGCATTGACTATGCTTATTATAGGACAAAATAGATTGTTTGTTATTTATCAGGGTGTGTACATTGTTGATGGAGAAACATCAGTCCCATGGGGATATTTAATTGTAAGAAATAATTCCATGTGATATCATCACAAGAATTAATATGTTTTATTATGAGATTTCTATAATTAAATTATTTTTTAGGAGAGTAATTATTTCATATTTTGATATAAAGAGAGTTATTTTTTGGGGAGTAAGGATATTAGAATATAATAATTATTATGGATACCCTTATTTTTTGGGGTTGAGCTACTAGTGGAGTCACCAAACGATGTGGTGGTAGAGGTACCCATGTTTTTTGGAGAGTTTCTGAATGCATTTCCTAATAAGGTTGTGATACTACCCCTTTGTTGTGATGTTTCTATCGGGATAGACATGTTCCCTCAGGATTATCTAATTTCAATGCATCCTCATCAAATTACACCTTCTATGTTGTGGGAGTTGTGGATTTGGAATGATAATATAATGTATAAGGGTTTCGTTTGGACATGTATTTTGCTATGGGGTGCTCCAATGTTTTTCACCCAGATTGAAGATGGTATTATAGGGTTTTGTTTAGACTATATATGGTTTAATATGGTAATATTCAAGAACTATTATCCATTTCAATTTATAGTTTATTTTTTCATCCAGTTGAGAGGGATATTTTTTTTACAATATCTTGTTACTGGACAAATATCACAAGATTAGTTTGAAGGAGGGAGATATATGGAATATAGCCTTCAGATTCTAGTTGGGGAACATCATGTTTTTATTTATGCCATTCATTTTTATGAATGAACTAGCTGTCTTAATAGAGAATATCAACTCTTTTTTTCTATGATTTCATTAAAGAGTTCATCTTTGTTTTCTTAGATGATATTTTCATCAAGTCGATGTTAGAGGAGGAGAATGAAGAGCATCAAAGTACCATTTTTAAGACATTTAACACCACCATATTTATGGAATATTTTCCATGTGTATGTTTTGGATACAAGTGAAGCATTTTCACAAACATTTTGTGTGATAGACATTTTTTGCGGAATACATATCAAAGGTCTATGAACTTGTTTCATGGGTATCACCCACGAACATGGTTGAGGTTCATAATTTTCATTGGCTTGTGATATATTATCTGATATTTCTACCCAATTTCTCTAAATATATTTCCCCATATATAGCACTGACCATAAAGAAAATTGTTTTTGTGTGGAGTGATTAGTTCTATGTTGTGTTGAATTACCTGGAGGGGAAGTTATTTCGTGATCTAATGCATTAGATTCTGGAGGAGGGTGTAATGTTTGTGGTGTTTTGTGTACATCTAATTTGGTGTATGTATGTGAGTTGACACATTATTGTTATGTGTTCTCTTATGGGATTAGTAATTTACTCCAATATTATCTTAATTGTGCATAAAATATGCTAGATTTAGTGGTGGTATTGTTGCGGATGATGTTGTAATAAAATTACCACATTGTAGAGGGAATTTTGTTCTTTTAAACATCATAAGATCAGGTGGTATACATTTTCGCAACATTATTTGAATATGTGTTACCATAGTTGGATCGAGACTCTAAATGATTTTTATTTTTTATATCTCATATACCATAGGAAAATGAATTGATAAGGATGATGCATTGAGCTAAATTATGAGAAAGGATTTTGTTACAATTTCATAGACTCTTGGACAGAACTGAATGATTTGGTAGCATTTATCTTAGATAAAAGGGAAGATGATGGTAGATGTTTTTTGTTTTAGATGATGGTGCCATCATCTATGATGGAGTAGGTTGTGGATCATCATAGGTGACACTCATAGGAAGAATTCATGTTTAATCATGTTGGCCATGGTGATTTTCCAATGGGATGATTGGAGGATGGTTATAAATTTATTTTGATTCATAGTTTGTTGTTTATACCATTTATAGAGAATTATGTAATTCTTCATGAGTATCATAGCTCACCTTTGGAGGTACACAGAAGAGTGTACTCATCACATAGAAATTCACTATTCATGTCCACCCTTACCCCATTGTATTAAATTGGGTTTGTTTTGAAATTTCAAAATAAAATTAAAATGTTCACTTCATGTTTGTTTCAATGTGTTAATATTATCACTGTTAAAATTTTAAAATTTAATAGTTTCAGTGCTTACATTGTAGGAGGGGGTGATTTCGAGATCTTAAGATAAAATTAAAGTAAAATGGGAAAAGCTTCACAAGATCTCAAGAATACATGTGGTGTTCAATTTCTACGATGGATAATGAGTGCATCCAATTGGTCAAGGATATAGTGAACATGTGAAAAAAAGTGACGGATTAATTTCAGATGAAGATCCTATATCCCAATTCATTCAATTGTAGGTCCAAAATAGGCCACTATCTTGATGAAATCTGGGCGGTCCAGATTTGATCACCCTTTAGTATTTTGGATGGAACTCTGGTCTCGAAAGACCAATTAATGTGGTTAAACCACCATTGGAAAAAAACATCAAAGTCTCACCTCTAGATAAAAATTTATGTCTTTTTAATGTGTTTTCTTCAGTCAACTAGCCAGATAAAAAGGAATATGATGTCTCCCACTAAATGTCACCATGTCTTTTAGGCACTTGACTTCTTTTGGGAGAAGTGGGATTTGTTTTTACAAAAATAATTCCTCACCCTCATTCTCTCTAGCGTCATGACTAGGTGTAAGGATGATTTGATCTTTAGATCTGTATTAATCCATTTTATTTATCTTCTCCCTCAGGGACGTCTAATCCCCATAATTATCAATATGGTGGTGTATTTTTCTGTAATTATATGCTCAATGCATGTAATAATTTTATGGTAGTTGAATTTATATATATTTTTCTACTAGTCATAATATATTCCTTATGATTTTGTGTATAATCTAGTATGATCAAATAAAAATCAATTGAACATGAATTATCATTCATTCTTTCATAACCCTGGTCATGGGATGATTTGAGATAGTTCATCTCATTTCCATCCTCTTCCCCTTCATGAGAATACAGAGGGATCACATCAGTTGATAAAATATAGATATTATAAAGCATGGACATTACTATTTATTATCTTGTGAAAATTTTATAATTGACACCAATATGTTCATCTCTTATATTGTTGACATCATTCCTTGATTGAGTTTGGTCTTTACATTGACTCAATGGTTTTGATTTTGATTGGTTGGTGAGGATCAATATAATTGGTTGATCAAATACAAGTTGGTAACCTATTAATAACTCACACACCACACTATTTTTAGTTTTTAAAAAGTAAAGGAATCATTGATACTTCTCATTCCCTAGACAGATATGATAGATTGAGAATCAATTTACAGTTACGCGAGTTGATGATGATTTCTCTATCCTGTTTCTCTATCATATTCATATAGTTTCAATTTATTCTTTAAAATAAAAAATTCTAATGTTTTATAAACTCAAATTCCCCATTAATTTTCCTTATCAAATTCCTTTTTTAATTTAATTATTTAAAGAAATGTTGAATGATTACCTAAGGTTACTGATATACATCAGGAATTCTAGTTAAAATGAAAAATATAATTTGATATACACATCAAAAATATCAAAACATGGCTACATTTTCTAGAATCTAAGACCATTTTAACTTTTAAACTTTTATTTTCTATTTTTATTTTGTTTTATATCGACTTTCCTTTTTTTCATTTTTTTTCTTCCCTCTATTTATCTCTCTTATTCATCCTCTCTCTCTTAATCTATAATATTATATATATTATTTATCCAATACTTATTCTTATGTATTTGTATTTTTCCATAATCCATCATAAAAAATAAAAAACAAACCAAATAAACATCATAACATATATCTCTGTCCTGATCAGGAACTAGAAAAAAATTTGAAATAAACACTGAAATTGAAATTTCACTTCATACACAAATTAGATCATCAAGATTATGTTGATCAAGTATAATAGAGGAAACTATTGTTGAACCCCAATCATCCCCAGAAAAAAAAAATTGGACCAAATCTATCCCACAAAAGCATGATGGAAAATAAATAGACCATAATGAATCTGACCACCCCGAATATTGTGTGCCAACGTGCGTACATCCAAAATCCTAAGGAAGCAACCAATGTGGAGGTGAGATAAGGTCTCATCCACCTCCTTCCTAAATTCCATGGCCTTCTTGGTGATTCTCTTCACAAACATCTCAACGAGTTTTATATATTGTGCTCCACCATTAAACACCAAAATGTGTCTTAGGACTTAATTATGTTTACATATTTTTCTTTTACCTTTACGGTGTAGCCAATGACTGGATATACTATTCAAAAAATATAATTGGGGGCATGAATGACTTGTAATGTTTCTTTTTAGGGAATTCCTTCTGTAACTCGCTAACTAAGTCATTTAGGAAATAATTTTTTTGGAAATAGGAAACCAAAATGAGCGATCATTCATGAATACTGGAATAGATTTAAAATTATTTTCAAAATCTTACCCACCACCGATTTAGGGTAAAATGTAAATCCCACACTTATATGAGGAACATTTCCCCATGGATCATGGAATTATTTAGGATGAAGCTGGTGGTGCCTCAGTAAATAAAACTATTTCAGTCACTTGTGACTTAATAGCTACCACTGCTCAAAATGAAAACACGTTTGGTAGATAAGAAATTGTACCAACTTTAGGTGTTCATGAGGTAATTAATTCATCAATATAATACAATATGGATAATTTACTTGATGAAATGCATAAAATTCTATGGTAACTATCTCAAACACAAGGTATATAACACTCTTCTTATGTACCATTACATTGTTGTATTTCTTCTATCGATAATAATTTTTCTAACTAGTGCCCAGATCATCATGATTCACCTATGTCTTGTGAAGTAGTATTCCTAGTGAATATATTCAAACAAGAATTTCCCATCATGATAGAACCATTCAGGCCAAATCCAATCCTCGGGTGGAAAGAACAACCATAGTACCAATAATGAAAAAATAAATGAAACCCGAAGACGAATTGGTATCAACAATCACAATGTATGAAACCCTATTATCCATCACCTTCTTGAACAAATCCTCCACTCCATTCTCTAAAATTTGAACCAATACGCAAGGATATGGTTAATCAAATGGAAAACTAGAACCTCCATTTCTAATAGAACCCACAATCATCTATTCAAGACCTATGAACTCAAGTGGGATAGTTAGAGAACACCATCGCTTAGATAATGATGCATGGTCATGGAAAATTACAGTCCCAACCTATTTCCAATCCAAAAGAATGTGGTAATGTTTGTTCAATAAAATTTAGTAGATTTATGCAAGAATCATTGTCCAATGATTCTACCCAACATGTATTTCCCCCTCTTGAAAACACTATTTCTCCTCCCACAAAAGATTCCAATGAAGACAAAAACAAAAAGGGTAAAAAATTATCAAAGATGATTCCCATGAAAAATCCATTCCTCTTCCTTTCCCAATACACTATCTAAATCTTAGATGAATTTTTATAATGACATTGACAATGAAATATCTGATGCAAAAGAAATGGATCAACATAACATTCATTTTTTGGATGAAGTTAGACAACCCCACAAATATTCAAAATTTCATAATTATCTTTACACCAATTAGAAGTGGAAGATGGTGAATGAGAGAGTTAACCTAGGAAGCAACGTCTTAGCCTAGATTCAAACATACTCCCCCCCAGAATAACGGATTCAGGCACATTCATGATACCTTTTACAATATGGGTCAAATTATTTTTTGAAGCAATGTTACTTTCGTGTGCCACCTTTAATTTATTTCCACACTCTATGTGTACTTCTCTACATCTTGGAGGTCTTCAACCAACTAGAATTTTCATGTAATATTCCAACCAGAGCCCTACAAACCCTATAGGGGAGATTGAGGAAATCCTTATAAGGTTGAAAAATTTCATCATCACCACTAATTTCTATATTCTTATGATGGAAGATACTTCTACCAAGAACATTCTCCTCTCACACATGGTAGGAAATTCCTTAAAATTAAAATGATGATCATCAATGATTACAATGGTTTCTTCTTAATGATGGTTGGTGGAGAAAATGTATGTATTAAAGTTATTCTTGCAATGAAACACTGAGTTGTAGAGCGCTCAAATATTCATGTATATTCAATGTATGTTCTCCATAAAGACACACAAAAACAAAATTCCCTTCTTGACCACTACTCAAACCCATTTTCAATTTTTATCTCTTGGATAATTTGATATTGGTTTCAAGTTTTGAGTGGTTTGCGGGTTCTGAAAAATGAATATTATGTCCTTTAATTGATGAGTGATTTCATTTTGAGGTACCCATTAGCATCGATGATTATAAAAATGTCATTTCAATGGATTTTATATCTTTATAGATTAATCACAAGAAGATAAACAGTTTTTTGGATCTCAGTCACCCCAAATCTCATACCTTAATCAAAATACTGCCAATGTTGGAATTAAATCCTCTTCATTCTAATTAAAAATATTCATATCTTGAGGTTATTGGCCAAATTACAATCATTATTTCCAATAACATCCCTCCAAATTATGAGTAAAAATATATCAACCTTTTGAGAGTGTAAAAATGTGGTAGGATGGGCATTAGAATATACTCCTATAATGAGCCCATCAATTTGTATACATAATATAATTTTTTTATGATGAGTCTAAGACCATATGAAATTCTCAATTCTAGTTGGATCCCACTCTCCATGATGTTTAAAAATTAGATTTCACTAAATTAATTACTGATGTGATCCTTTAACCTATATCTAGTAGTGAATGGGTCATCGTAGTGAAAAATGTTCATTTAAAAATAGAATAATAGTTTTGTCAAAAGAACAAGATGAATTTGTTCAAACATCAGTGAAAAATAGTTGGCGGGTCAGTGTTGACTATCATTGACTAAATCATGACAGTTAAATGAACCAATTTCCTCTAACTTTCATTGGCCAAAGGTTTGAATGATTGGCTGGTATGTCCCACTATTGATTCCATGATGACTATTCAGATTATTTCAACATCCATATTTCCCTTGAGGATCCAGAAAATCTAAAAATGTACCTCTCTATTTGGCACATTCGTATAAATATGAATGACATTTGGCCAATGTAATTCTCATGGTATAATTCATTGATGTATGTTGAGTATTGTTTCTGAGTACCTTGAGAAATCTATGGAAATCATTATCGATGATTTCATGATATTTAGATCTTTTTTATGCCTATTTGGCACCCATAGGTTCTTTCCATCCCTACAGCATTAGAAAATGATCTTATATTTAATTTTGATAAATTACAATTTATGGTTGAGAGGGTGATAATTTTTGGGAATGTTATTTAAAATTAGGGAATTCAAGTGGATAAAAAATTGAATTAACTTCAAACAAAACAAATCCAAAAAAATTTCTAAAGTGCGATCTTTCATGGGTCATGCGGGTTTTTACAACCAATTCATTAATGATCATAGTAAGATCACACTTCTATTATGCTAATTAATACCAAAAAAATGACTTTTTTAATAACAAGTCAGGGGATGTCTTAAATTCACTAAATTTGACTCTCACATCACCTCCCATCATTATAACCACGATGATTGGATATTCCCTCCGAACATATGTGTGATGCGTCTAACATTGAAGTTGAGTACCTTTTATAAAAAATGGTTGCGAAGTCTCCTCATGTCATTGTTTATGCCTCACCTAATCTTAAACCTTCCCAGGTAAATTACAAATCCACAAAAAAACAACTCCATTATATTGTCTTTTCCGTGGAAAATATATATATTTTATTAGGTCAAATTTCATTTTCTTTTCTGATCATGCCTCCCTTCATATTATCCTTATTAAACAAGAAGCTAAGAACTACCTCATACGGTATATGCTTCTCATACATGAGATTGACCTTGATATTAGAGTGAAAAGGGGAGTGGTATATGTTGTAGCAGACCATATTAGTAGGATTTATCCACAACTGGACCACAATGTTGACTCATCCCTCCCCATTGTAGAATTCATCCTTAATAGGAAATTTTTTAATGTTGTGGACCTTACCCCTTAGTTTTCAAACATTGTGAATTTTCTATAAACAACTAGGATCCCCACTGATTTGAGAACATAACAATCCCATATACATAAGCATGATTCTCAATGGTACATATAGGATGACCAATATTTTTGGAGAATATGTGGTGACCAAGTGGTTCATCGGTGTGTCCAGGACCATAAGTTCACCACTATTTTGACCTTTTTCCACACATTGGATTGTGGAGTCTACTTTTCCTCTCAATCAACAACTTGAAAGGTCCTTTACTAAAGACATTATTTTACTACATTTTATAGGGATGCCCATAATTTTTTCATGTCATGTAGTCAATCTCAATTAACATGCAATATCTCAAAGAGGAATGAAATTCCCCAATATCCCATGTTCTTCTATAAAATCCATAATGGAAGGGGAAATTATTTCATGGGGTATTTTCTCAATTCAATTTACTTCATGTAAATCTTGTTTGATATTGATTATGTATCTAAATGGGTGGTTGAAAAAACCATTTGGACAAATGACTCTTGATTGGTTGTTGATTTTGTGAGGTCTCATATAATATGTTGGTTTGGTTTCTTGAGATTCAAGAATGATGAGAATCCATTCTCCACCTCTCTCCCTTTTGTTATGGAATACGGTATGGCCATGCTACAACCTCCCCTCCTCGAACCGCATTGGACATAGAGGGGAGATCCTACCTCTCTGTCCCATTCTATATCCCCTCATTTACTCTCATTCTCCCCTTTTACGAATCTGTCCTCCCTTTACTATTTCCCTCCAATCGATATAATCCATAAGGTCAAATCCTTTTTTAATGAATTTTATTCAGTTCATATTCCCCCCTGGAGTTCACAGAAGCTTCAGCGTTACTGGACCTAACATTGGTAGCCCGATTCAAAAGGTATTGTCCGTCGGTCGATGCGTTTGATCGGTTTGTGTTCTCCTTTTGGAATTTGGACGATAGTGTAATAGTATGTCTTTTAGATGCCATACATTTACAGATTCAATTCCCTACTGAAGATTACTGTGTGTTTTCTAGGGAATTCTCTCCACATTCTATGAAGGGGATCATGTTCTCTCAATTCCATTGGACCATCGATTTTCACCTGCGGTGTGATCCTCCATCCTCAACTCTATGGATATCCTTACTTGTATTTCCACTGCTGTTTTAGAACCCAACAATCCTACAATTGGTAGGTAATCTGGTTGATCGCTACCATTGATCTGATTCCTACACAAAGGCCATCTGTCACCCAGTTGAGCAAACGATCTATGTCAAAATTGATTTATCGAAAGGCCCTTTGGAGTCCTTTGTAATCAAAATTGAGGGATATCTAATGGCTTTAGATGTTATGAAATTAATACTAGATTCCCATTTGATCAGGTTGATCTTGTAAATTCCATGATGTTTCCACGTTTCGGCGAAGCCTTTTTGTTCGACCCAATAGAAGGGAGGGAGACATCGTTGAAGTTTGTGATTCCCATGTCAGAACCCTCTTTTAGAAGGGCGAGGATGTCCTGAACCAACGCTGTATTAGAGAGAATCATGGGATCATGGATCCCTTGGCTTCTATACAAAGTAAGGGAAGGAGGTTGAATGAAAATATAAGGGTGGTTGATGTGTTTGTTTGGCTAAAACAGAACCTTGGAATACCGTTGAAGGATCCAGTAGAAAATTAGGAACATAAAGCCTGTACTGGTTCTGAGCAGATAGCTGATACAAGGACTACAATAGAGATTAAGAAACATGCTCAAGGGGAACATTTTTATACTGAAATAGGGGATTGCAGCTACGAGGAGGCTGAACATCCTAGGAATTCAAGGCAGGATGTGCCTCTGCAATATACATCAATGCCTCCCCCTGACAATGAGAGGCCTGAAATGGGAAGGGTGGATGAACCTCTGAGAATACAAGAGGAACCCCAATATTCTGAGGTAGTGGAACATCCTAGTAAAGGGATTCAGGAGGACGGGAGTGTGTTGGATCTCTTTAACCGAAACATTTTTCAATCCCTATTAATTCAAAAGGTTGCATTTGTAGGGGTGAACATGCTTTCCCCAGTGATCTGAGCAAGTGGTTTGGGCTGACTCCTCCCACTGAAGGCCCAAGGGTTGAGTTATGGAACCTTTATGAAAATCTAGTGGATCAAGATCACGTAATGTCACATTAGGAGGATGATTCAGGTGCTGATAGCTATAGCCTAATCTCAGTGGACAACTGAGATCGTTTCCATGGGAATGGTTCTCAAATCCCAAGAATGAGGAATGAACTAAAAGGAAAGAGTGAATTGATGAAATGCATTATGGTATAAGGGAAAAAAGGGGCGTAAGGACTTTCCATACCTTCCAAAACCAATGGAAACCCAGTTGGCCATGATAGGGGTAAGCAAGGATAAAAAAGTCTTACAAGACATGGATAGTGGTGATCAATATAGAGAACCAAAGGTAATAGATGAAGATGAAGGTGAGTGTCTGAAACTCATATTTCACATCATGGAATAAATTATTCCGAAAAAATGGATCCGAAGGCCTCAATTGAAGAAATTTCAAAAATTTATGAAAGATGGCTGAATGTTGAGGCCACCATGGAGCATGAAGCGTGGATCGACCAGAAAGGTAAAATAATGGCTTAGGGTTTCAATCAAGGAAAAATATCTCTAGAAGAATTCATTCATACAATGGACATGATGATCTCTCATCTTGATGAAGTTATCAGGGGGGATCCAAACACACTATTTAGTGCTTTGAACTAGGAATTATATAGATTGAATGATTGAAATAACCTTATTCTGGTGTTTAATAACTTTGTGAGCTCCTTTAGATCATAGTGGATTTTGGTTTGCGATCAATGGTTTCCCACTAGAACTCAAAGTGTATTTTTAATAAAAATTTATATTTGGATGGATGGTTTTTTGAGATTCATCCTTAGTGATCAGGGTTCACATTTTTCCAATAAAAAAATGAATAAATTTCTTCGAATGAATTGGGTTTCTTATAATGTCAACACTTTATATCACCTCCAATCTATTGGATATGATGAAATAACAATTTTAGTTGTTAAGAGAATCTTGTAAAAACCATAGAACCCAGCATGATATATTGTAATTTTCTCATGAATGATTCTCTTTGGGCATACCATACAATTTTTAAAACCCCAATAATAATTTTACCATACAGGATTGTGTTTGGAATAGATTTTCACCTCCTAGTGGTGGTATAACACTATGCATATTGAGTTGTCATATAAGAAGATCTGAATCATTCCGATACAGGTGATTGTATGAAGATGTAGATTCAAGAGTTGGAATAATTTTTATATAATGAAAATGAGAACTCCCAGAACAATAATGATAATACAATTGATATCCATGTTAGAATGATTCATTAGCGGATGTTCCATATTGGTGAGAATTTACTTATGTACAATTGTAGGCTAAGGCGTTACCCATGTAAGCTTTGTTTCTGATGGATCAGCCATTATATTATTACTATGGTTCACACTTTTGGTGAAATACACATTTTTCATCAACAATGTGGAGTATGTATTACCGTCCATGGGAAGTGACTTAAACAATTCTATGATGATTTTACAAAGATTGAGAGGATTAAATCTATCTTCTAGAAGAAACATACAAGTGAAACCCACCATCCTTTATCCATCTTTCTCACATTATCATTTATTACAGTGGGGATAAAACACATTATAGGTATGGTAGGTGGATACCTTCCTAGATTCGTTAGTAATTTCATCTTCTTTCTTCTTTCTTCTCATTCTTCATTATGGTATTTTTACATTCCCCATTTTGTTGATTTTAAAAATATTTTCATTATATTTCTTATTTATTATATTTTTTTAACTTCTATATGGTATTTTCAATTTTCCCCATATTGTTGAATTTATTAGGATTTTCATGAATTTTTTGATTTGTTCTATATTATCCATATTTATTGAATTTCTTATTGGCTCCTCTTATGGTCACCAAATCATGGAACATTCTAAAAATGAAAAATAAATATTTTTATTCCATATTTTTTAACATTTCATGGAAACTACTATATTTTATGGAATGAATATTTGTTCGAGTTTATCCTTAGGGCATCATTTTTTTAAATTGGTTGTCAATAAAGGAGATAAATGGATGTATCTCTATGAAACCATTGAGATGATTGGTACACATTATGTGAGTATTTTTTGGGATAACCATTTCGCTAATATCTCCAATCATTTTTTACATAACCCAAATAGATTGAATTTTTATTACCTAATATAATGTAAATATATTTTTGTTTTATTTTTATCAGATTGAAAAAATTATTTTCCCATACATTCATTAATTATTTGATCTATTTCACTATAATACTAGATTAACCAATCTATGTGTACCGAATATCCAAATATCGTACAACATCAAAAAAATTAAACAAAACATTAAAAAAGTGGGTTGGGTCATTGTAAGGAGAAGGAACACTCCTCCTCGACCATTGATCTTGTTATAACTATTACAATTTTGGTCATGAGGAGATCAAGAAAGGGTTGAGAGATTAGTGGGATAATTGATCCAAATTAAACATTTAAAAAATAAAAGAAAATAATAAATGAGTGATGTGATTAAATGTGAATCATATGGGGATATCTAGGTCTGAATCTAATGGTTTGAATGTTTGGAATGCTTATGTGACTGGTTCTTGAAATTTTATTGTAAAGGATGTAGGGATGATTTTTTAGACAAAATCATTTAATTCATAAAATATCAAAATAAACAATATTCAACGGATAGAATGTGGACAGAATAGAATGTAATGGTTTACACACAATCACATGGAGAGTTAGTGGTTTAGTTGAATTATTTAATTAAATTCTCATTTCATTATCATGAATCTCTTTTAATTTCATTATGATATAATTTATGAGACATATTCTTCCATTTTTAGTAGTAATAAATCTTTACAGTGGTTTTTTCATTGGTCATATTACTATAATTAATTATAATTTAATTTATTGAAAAATATTCAAAAAAATTGGAATATCTACATGCATAAATTATTTTAAATATGTGGATTTTCCTATGAGTAAAAATGTTTAGGTGTGGAGGTTTGATTTCATAATTACTCACTATTCATTTCAACCCTTACACTACTATTTTAATCTCATATTGTATACACATTTCTAAATATAGTTAAAAAAATCACATAATGTTTGATTAAATGATTTAATTTTTATCACGATTATATATGTAATTTTCAATTGTTTCATGGTTATCGTTGTATGTGGATGTGATTAGGATATTATAGGATAAAAGTAAAGAAAAATGGGCCAAACTGCACTGGAGACCCATCACACTTATAATTTGTAATTTCTACTGTGCATAATCCATGAAAAACAATTGTCAAGGAAATGTTTTGAATTCGAAAAATGTTGTAGCATAAATTTATCAAGAATACAATTGAGCTAAATTTGTTCATTTTGTGGCCCAAAAAATGTCCACATTATGATGAAATTCTAGGGAGGCTACATTGGACCACCATTAAGAATCTAGGCCATAACTCCTTTCTCGAAACCTGAATTGTGTCGATTCTACCTCTATTTTAAGGAAAAACTGATGGAATACCATTCCACATAGTTTTATGTATTTTTATTGTATTTTTATTAGCCAAACATCCAGATAAATAAGGTGGAAGAAGTCATCCATGAATAGTTACCTATTCCCTTAGGAGCATGATTTCTTTTCTGGAAATCATGATATATTTTTCTATAAAATCACCCCTTAAGAGAGTTCTCTAATATTTAATATGACAACCCTGCTTTTAATACAAACATAAACATGATTTATTACATAAAACCTCACACGGGAGGACTTATATTTAGGGGATGCAATGATTGTCCCATTTTCCGTACTCACCAACATCTTTACTTCCATGATGTGTGGTGGTGCTGGGATTTTTCTACTAAAATTTCGAGATATAAAAGAATGCGTAGAACATGAATCAAAAAGTACATTCGCTATAATTGAATGAATAACTATAATACTTGTCACCACTTCATTTTCGGGGTTCACATCAGCAGAAGTGATGGAAAAAGATCTTCCTTGCTATCTTGGAGGTTGTTGGTTGCCTCTGATAACCCTTGGATTGGGGAACTTATTTGAAAAATGACCCAGTTCATTGAATTTGTAGCATTGATCAATGCATTGAGGTTCGAATGGAGCGTTCCTATACTCTAGTGCAGCCATGGGTCCTTCTTGCCGACAGTTAACAGCTAGGTGCCCTTCTCTTCCACACCTAAAGCATTTTCTTGTCCCCTTATGGAAATTTACAGGGTGCTTCTTTCTGCACTTTTGGAAAGTGGGGTGCTGGATCTTCTTAGCACCATTGGATTTATCCATCGGACCACCAGCATTGAATTCCACCTTACGCTTCTTTTCCTCATGATAACCTTGTGATTCCCCAATCTCCATTTCGACTTTGAGGGCACATCGGACAATTTCATCATAGTTGTCGATGTCACGGATTGCTAATGCTTTTCGCAAGCTGGGCTTCAGCCCACCAAAGAAGCGGTCAACCTTGAATTCGGGGGTAACAAAAAAGCCGAAAGCGTATCGTGCAAGCCATGTGATGTTTTCCTCGTACGCTCCAACAGATTATTCATATTTTTCCTTTAGGGAAAGGAAACTCCATTCCATCTTATGCCGGAGGGTGCGTGGAAAATATTTTTCGAAAAAACTCTTCCGGAAATCCTTCCATTCCAACACCTCGATCTCCTCCTGCGGCTTCGTATTTTTGATCAATGTCCACCATTGATCTGCTTCACCCCCCATACGATAAGCCTCCATGAGAACCTTCTCTTTTTCAGAACATTGAGGATGGAGAATATCTTTTCAATGGAGTTGATCCATTGTTCAGCGATCGTGGGATCATATGATCCACTAAAGTAGTAGGCCATTGCCTCATGAAGCTCTCGATAGCGACTTGTTCCTTCTTAGGGGGGTTTATACATTCATCTTGACCTGCGTTTCTATTCAAAATTTGAGTTAGGTGAGAGAGAAGCGTGACAAAGTTCGCGATTCCCACTCCCATTGGATTGGGCATCTCATTATTACAGTCATCACACTGATCTTCACAGCGGTTATTAGCCCGAGTCCTCCTATTACCGACCATTGGCTGGAATAAAAGGAAAGTTAGGGGTAACACATAAAGGGTAAAGCAAATACAAAAGTTGATGACTTATAAATAAACTTTAATTCCTTAACTCATGAGTCTATAGGCTTCAATCTTGGATTTTCATGATCTACTTTCTAACATATATTCGTAGAGGAATTTTTTTGATTCCCTTAATAAGGGCTCATACTAAGATTGTGAATTTATCAAAACATATCCCCCGAGAGTGTCGTAAACAAGAGTGCAACAAGGCCCGTTGTCGTGCACTAGTTCCCATTCGAGTCTAGCTCAAAGCAGTGTTTTTGGGTTTTACCCCTACGATATATCTGTGCCAGAGCCGCCTCTACCTGCTCGTATCCAGATAGGGATGTATTTGCTTGATAACCCACTTACTCAATACTCACCAAAACATAGGGACGTTTTTATTGTACTTAGTCTTGTATCTAAGGCTGTACTAGGGTTTCCTAATCCCAAAAATAACTAAACCTATCCTCTGATACCAACTATGACAACCCTGCTTTTAATACAAACTTAAACCTGATTTATTACATAAAAAACATCACTTGATACAACCAAGACGATCGAGAGGTTTACTGTCTATGGGGCTTAGGATCATTACATAAAAACTTAAAACATGAAATGCAACATCTTTATTGAAAACTTCTTTTACATGACCACTACATTCCCTCGTACTTAGAATTGAATGGTATAACCTGAGGACATGCATAAGAAAAGGGTGAGCTATAAAGCTCACTAAGGGAGTACACATGGAATAAAATGAGGAGTATAATACATGTTAGAAAATAGGCATATCAATAGAGAGTAAAAGAAACATGAACATAAAGGCATGATAAAGCATGATAAGCATAACATGGAAATGTGGCAAAAACACTTAACACAGAATTATCATGAGCCACAGATCATTGCACATAAAGCATGAGTAAATCCTCTTTGCACATGAAGCACGGGTGAACCCTTGTTGCACTTGAATTATCATGAGTCAACAATCATTTCACATGACGTATCATGATACTATACTTTACCCAATGCATTGGAGCGCTATAAGGGAGCACCCTTCTTAAACATTTCATTCCATGCATAATTGTGCCACATTGATCATAAAACATGGATTCATAAAAAATAATAATTTATTACACAATAAAGGAATGTGGAATTCATACATGAAACTTTATAATAAATAAGTAAATGTGCATAAAGTTTAATACCCTTCATGGAGAAATGAGCATGGTATTCAATACATAATGACATTGGCTTAGAAAATTGGTGCGATTTCGGCAGCGTAACGGCGTGACATAAGAATTCATAAAAATGGTTGATGATAGAGAAAGGGGTTCCTCATAATATTTACATGTAATGGATAGTAAGAAAGCCATATAGATACATGTCCCAACAATTCTAATGGAATTTAGATTCATGATACAAAATTATTGCTTGAATGTAAAAGAAGAGAGAAAAGTTCCTTTTGGAATTTCGGCATAGTAATGGGTGTACATGGGAGGCATTTAATGAGAGAGAAAGGGGTCTCAAATCATTCAAACAATAAGAGGCCAGTATGGGGGAGGTTCGAAACCATAACCCAACATTCATAATTGAAATTTAAAGGGAAATACCACTTAATGAAAATTGACAAAAAAGAGAAAGGAAGAAAAAACCCTTACTTGGAAGTGTGCTTCCAAAGGCTAGAGAGAGGCTTGTGAGAGGCTTATTGGGAGATTGGGGAACTTTGGGAGGATTCTAGAGAGAGTAGGGAATATGTTGGATGAACTCCATGGGCTTTGAGTGAGGAGGAAGTGGGAGCTTGGGTGGGTTTATATAGGAAAGGTGAGGGAATTACTTATTATTTTGGTTTGGGTCCCCTTACATTAAATTAATCCAAACCACAAACCATCCCATGGTTTTTGCCCATGGTTTTTGGAAAATGGAAGAGAAAACCATTATTTTATAAGGCCCAAGTCAGAAATTCTTAAAATAATAATGTTGCTTATGTGGATGTGAGTCACAAACCCATGGAAATTAATTTAAAAAGGAAAAGTGATGAATATGTCTTGAGGGGTCCATTAATGCTTTGAAAAGTAAGTAAAACAAACCCAAAATCACATTATTTTAATGATAAAACAAATATTGGCTGGACATAATGATTATGGTAATTTATTACATCACCATTTGGTCATTATGATGTCATAAAACACATTATACATTTAAACGGTATTTAATTTTTACCGAAAAATTTGACTGTCTCAGAAAATTATGAAACAAATCACCGTTGGATAATTCCGACATCCTGATTCTAGAAATGACATTTATTTTATCTAAAAAATTTCTAAATATGTTAATTTTCACTTTTAAAATAAAAAAAAACATTTATCGAACATTCACTGGTTTTGACAAAAAATGGCTTTCAAACCTTAATAAAAAATTTTATTTGCATTCATAAAATTATAAGATCATTTTTATTTAATAAAAAATTAATTTAATAATAATATTATTATTTGATTAGAATAATATTTAATTCAAAAATCCATTAATTTAATGAAATAGATTTCTTAATTAAATAATAACTAAAAACACCATTTGTACTTTAAAAACTATTTACAATGTATCAAAAATGACTAGAAATTATATTCCTTATTATATACAAAAATAATGTACATGAACATAGTACTACTTATTTGTTACATAACCCCTTAAAACAGCCACATAAGACCTAAGGGTAAGGTGTGCGATGATGATAGACTCTTGGGGTGTCTCAGATAACATCACTCGAGTGGTAATTTCAATCAACTTCCACTTTTCTCGTAGACAGTCACGTTTGAGCTTGACATGATGAAGCTCAGCTTGGGCTTGGTCAAGAGTGAAGCCCAAGGATGCCACCTCTTTTCCGAGCTCCGAAAAATGTGCTTCTTATGGAGAAATTCTACTGGACGAGGCCATCGCTTCTTTTGTCTGAGTAAATTGGATTTGTTAAAATCCTATATTTATACTAATCTTCTGATCACTGTTCAATGGCTATATTAGCAACGGTCAAAATTCTTAACAAAAAAACAAATAAGTTGACATCTTATAAAAATATTTTTCATAAAGAGAAATTTAAGTAGATCATGGGGGATTTCCATTAATGAAACTTTGGGTCGTTACATTTAATGACCAGGGGTAAGGGTGATTTAAACATTAATCCTATATTAGCAAATTTTAGTTCACTTCTCCCTAATATACTTCAAAGACACTTTTTGATCAATTGGGTGGTGTCCTTTAGTGTAATACCAAGTCCCACATACTTAATCATTATATGGTAGTTGAATTTCGATGATTGTTTTTTATTATTCTTCATTTCTAGTTTCTGAATTTATGTTTATTCTAGGATGATCATATAAAAATAAATGAATCAACGATCCTCATGATTTCATGCATGACCCAAATCCTGTGATGATTTGAGTGCTTTGAACTATTTTCTCACCCCTTCCATTCATTAGTACGTGGATGGATCACAACGAATTATGAAATTTGAGAAGTTATAACCCCTTAATATCATTGATTTTTGACATGATGAAATATTATCATTGAAAAAAATCTGGTCATATCATCACATTGTTGATGAAATTCCTTGATTGAGATAAATTTTTACAGTGATTCAATAGTGTATATGTTGATAGGTATTTGGTAATCAATACCATTGGATGATAAAATCATAGGTTGTAACCTAGTAATAACTAATAGACCACACTAGTTTCAATGTGTACAAAATCATAGAATCAATGAACCTTTCTATTCTCTTTAGTGTGATGTTGGATTGAGCATCAAGGGACTCTTACCTAAGTTAATCGTGATTTATCTATCCTATTTCTCACACATAATAATATAGTTTCATGTTTGGTTTTAAAATAAATAATCCCAAGGTTTTATAAATTCACATTCCACATTTATTTTCATAATCAAAACCCTTTTTTAAATTAATGATCTAAGGCTTCATTGAAAGAAGACTCGAGGTTGCTATTATACTGTAGAAATTCGTGTTAAAAATATGCATCAATTTGGACGTTTTCTGCCAAATCATAAAATAAAAGATGTAATGCATCTTGATAAACTTTTTTTTCTATCCCATTATATGATGGGATGTGGTTGTGTTTTTGTAATGTGTTTTGCTTTCTATCATTATAAATTTTAAAACCAGGTTCCTAGAGGTTTGTTATATCATTAGGATGTTCATGAGACTAAATGGGATGTCATAATGATTGATATATTTATAGGGTTTACCAAAGATTAGGGAGGTTGTGATATTCTCTAGCTGATTAGGGATTAGTTGATGAAATCATCCCACATCTTAGTGGTTATGGATTCAAGAAAATAGATGTATTATCTACAACGTATATGGATGAGGTGGCACAACTTCATGTAGTTTTGAGAACCACTGTTAATTATCTGGATTCACAATTTAAATCACATTTCAGGAAGGGAATAAAACATGAATTTGGTACTCAGATACACCTGAACACATTATTAATTCATCATATGGATAGTAAGAGATAAATCTCCATCACTACACGATATGATATATTGTGGGAATGCGTATTTGATATTGGTGGATCTGGGGTATGAAACCATGAATGGATGGTTTTTAATATAGAAAATTAATCAATCTACCCTTTGTATGGACCTGGATTATTCAATGTATATGAGGCCATGTTTTTTAATATTCTGTGGGGATGGAGGTCGGGGAAGAAACAAATCAAACACCATATTTTTTTTGGAGAAAAAAAGGATTAGCTTATTAATTATAGAATGAATTATGTGCATGATAGGATGAATCATGTGATATTTTTAGGAGTATTCTATTGGAAATAGAGGTTGGGAGCTATTTATTCATAAAGGTTTTGCTCGACATTGAATGTGGATGAATGGTAGGGGGAGTGAGCAGTCTCCCAGGTTTTCTAGGCCTATTAAGATGTTGGGGTGAGGTGGTTAGATGGAATATTGGGTTTCATAGTAACTATTGTAAGAGAGGGTCCCCCACATAATATTTCCTTCACACCAACATCCGAATATTCATGATAAATCGCAAAATAATGAATTTCGAGTGTTGATTATCAAGGATTAACCAACATTCATGGAGTTTCCAAAAAGGATATTGAATCATCAAGAGAAGGCCCGATATAGAAGATCCATTCCCGTAGTTTATGTGATGTAGAGGAAATTGAGAACTATTATAGTGTACTAAGGAACAATATAATCAATTGGTTTCCAAGATCATGGAGTAGTTTTGAGTATTGTGTTCTTATATATTACTATTTGATGCAATGTTGGTCCCCCTTGTTTTATATGATGAGATGTATTAGATGAGGTGTGATGTGTGATAATTTTCCAACATATAATAAAGGGAGTGCATGATTCCTAATTGTGATGTAATAATTGTGATACTATTAGTCCCATGCAGGTGAGTCAGTTCCACCTAGAGAGAATAGTATATTGTAATGGAGAAAGAATTCCATATTTCGCTTGTTTAGGTAAATGTTGTTTAATTATTATGATTATTTATTTTTTGTGTTGTGGGGATGATCTATGGTTGTGGTGATGTGATTTTGTGATGAGGATGTTGTGAAAGGTGTTTGTGGATGTTTGGTTAGACGTTATTGTTCAATCATTTAAGGTACGATGAGTACCGTGAGATGTATTACAGAGTAGGTTTTTAGATGCCTCTCAAGCTAGGTCTTGTTTAGGATTCTAAATCGATAGAATCATTTAAGAGGAAAATTCTGTAATTTTATGAGCCATCTTGGTCCATCATATTGATTATTTGAGTGGTTGGAGGTATTCAGATGATGTTTTGGGAGTTTTTTTGGAGAATGGAGCTGAATGGGTGCTGAAACAGTGAATTGAAATTGTTTATTGTGTTCACAATGTGTAAAGGATGTTAAATATATGTTATTAATTTGATCTCATGACCATTAAATTAGATTATGGTTCTCCTTAAACCAAATACATGATAAAAAAAATTAGATTCAATATGTGTAATAATTCAATGTGATATTGATTTATTTTTTTATAGGAAGCTGTAATTTTCAAAAACCATTGTTTTACACACTATTTAAAGTTTACATGATATGATAATAGAGATAATATATGTTTTATGTTATTTTCTAGTTTTTTTCTCAATAATTCACTAGTACATCTTTATATATAATTTTATATTAACCCAAGACTCCACAAGTAGACCTTAAATCCAAATTCCCTCAAGCATCGATCAATTATATATAATGATTGTTTTTGTGATATCAGTGGTACTATGTTATATAGATTTTGATTGTATTAATTCATTATTCCCCTTTAAATCCTCTATGGCGAGGGTTTTTTCATATATATATTTTAGTTGGGATGCATTTTGATGATATTTTAGTTGGGATGCATTTTGATGATATTTTAGTGTGATATTGGTTGATCAGTATCTTCCTATGAACAGTTCTAGTCTACATATATCTTTTATTTCCCAAGAAGTGTGTAACTAGTTGGAAAAACATCACTTTAGATGTTAATTAATTGTTTCTTTTAATTTATTATCATAAGGAAGGTTACTTTCCTTGTTTACCTTTGGGAGATACTTATTCTGGCTTAATCAAAGATAAATAGTTGTTAGATTGAAATGAAAATAATAAATGGGGAATGAATAAAATTTGTTTAGTTTATTGATATTATATTGATTTTATGATTTTATGATCTCAATTAACCACTAAAAATTATGGCTTTTAGTCCTATTTTTTAACTTTATATATGTGTTTTTACTGCTTCGTTTTTTTTGATTGGTGTGATATCACCCAAAATCAAGTTTTTCAACAACTTATTTTTGGATAATAATGGGGTTTCTAATGGATTAGTAATTGAGTGATAAAACCTATAAAATAATGCTAAATGTGATGAAATATTCTTTATAGGGAATTATAATTTTTTTGATGTGTTGTAATGTGGATTCATACTTTTAGGGTGGAAATGCATAGTTGATGTGTGAATGTGATGCTATCTGGTCTTGATGGAATAGTGGATGTGCTTTTTGGGAGGCTTGGTTGTTGTTGATTAGATTTGGTGTTTGTGTATAAAGAAGGTTATATTATTTATATGATGATATTATTGTGAGGTTTTGTTGGGATAAATGATTTGGTAGTGATGGAATAACTAATATTTCAAATAGTGATTGAAATGGATGGGGTTTGGTTTGGTTACTGAGATATAAATGGATAATTAATAATATATAATTCATATCTTCTTAGTTGAATTTGGTTAATTATAAATAATTAAATAAATTTGTGAGATAATAGATATTTTTTTGTAAAAGTGAATTAGGGATTGTTTCATGTATAGTGTTTTGAATTTAGAGGTGGAAGGAAAAGTCTTTTTAGTGGATTAGTGTTTGGTTTTGAACCCTTACGATGGAGTTGTGTGTGGATATATATATATATATTCTATGAAATTTATATAAGCACTCTCCATTATGAGAACTATGTATCGATACATACTTATTAATTCTATATTTGTTTTCCCAATCATAGGATGACAAGTATAAATTAAAGGGTAACTTCGCTCACCTACTATCTCTATATGGTGAGGTTGGTATTTCAAAGGAAATGATATAAATATACCTTATAGTGTA
Organism: Viscum album; assembly: GCA_963277665.1. NCBI lineage: Eukaryota > Viridiplantae > Streptophyta > Magnoliopsida > Santalales > Viscaceae > Viscum > Viscum album. The sequence goes on from OY728120.1 coordinate 1,456,964,916, forward strand.
TTGTGTGGTTATTGTGACATACCATGATTCTTTAGGAATGATCTAATGTGGATATCCTTATAGAAGGTGAGGCTAGGTTTGTTCCTGAGATATATATTATAGACATTGTGTTTTTAGGTTCGATGAGTTGGGATGAGGTAAATTATAGTGCGTTCTTTCATGGTAGGTCTAGGGTAATTGTTTGATGTCATTTAGGTTCATAATAATAAACTAATCTGTTTATAGTAGTGGATGTGTGAGAACTAGGTGAATTTTGGTTAGATATAATGTAGCAGTGTGTGGGGAAACAATCCTTGTTTCCTATGTGTGTGGTGCGATTTGAATTTTCTTATCTGGTGGTGTGGTATTCAAAAGAGATGGGAGAGACAAGATGTATGACAATGGGTTTGGATTTAAGAATACTAGTGAAAAAGGTGTGTATGTTTCCATTTAACAATATTCATGTTATTATGTTACTACACTTGGTTTGGGATATTTTGTGTTCATGCCTTTGTGAGGTAGTTTTTGCATTGTTTACCTATATTTCTGTTATTCTGTTCTTCTTTTTTTCTCACTGTTGAATTAATATACTTATTTAAAAGTACACAATAGACTTTTTTAACCTATTTAATATACTAATATGACAACCCTATGTATATAAACAAATTCCCTTACATTACATGATTATTATGTGTATTGTTCTTGTCATTACTAACTATGACCTTTTTATATAACATGTTTAACTGTTTTAGCCTTTGATATGGGTAATTTTCTTGGATAATATTTTATCAATATCATTTATATTTATACATTCATGTGGGATGGTTTAGATTTCATTTTATATAATATAATATAGTTTATTATGGATAATTCATCTTATCTCATAATCAAATTTTATTTTAGAGGGCAATTACTCTCATTTCATAATATGTTTATGACCTTGGTGTCAGTCACTAATCTAGAGCCTGCCAGAGGCATGACTAGGGGGATTATTATCTCTTTCCCAATATTGAAGTATCATCAGCGTGAGTGGGTCATGAAAATACTACATATAAATCTTGGTATGTGTTATTAAATATGTTTTATGTGCTTCCATTTCACTTATTATTTAGAGGGTCTTTTATTAACCATTTTACGATGTTGGTTATTTGGATCACGGTATTTTTAAAAATATCAATTCATTAATTTTTGGGATAAATATTAAATTGAGAATAAAAAATATTTTTACCATGGGGACAATTAAATAATCCATAAATATAAAATATGATCACAATATTTGATATTATACACAACATGCAACACTGAGGAGAAATAACCCATCTAATATACTTATTTAAATTTAATCTCTATGATAGCTTGCAGAAGATAATTTTTTTTAAATAAACCATAATTTGGAATAACTTCACAACATATAAATTAAATTAGTGGGTATTAATAATAATAATTAAATTATTGTTATCATTAAATTATAAAATTAAATAAGAATATTTTAAAAGAAAAAAATAATTTTATGGAAAAATGCATTTTTATAATAGATAGATTAGTTTTCCTTTATAAATATAAATTAGTTTTTTACATGAATATAAAAATTTATCGGATAAAATGAATTTTTTTTAAATCATAACATCAACATTAAATTAGGGAGAATTTTTGGTATGTTCATAATTACTAAATGTTTCGATGAATAGTGAAAAATACTGAATATTAATATAAAACAACATTTTTGTTTAAATTATTTATCAAATTAAATTATATTTTGAGTTTTTTTTAATGTAAAATTTTTTAAATTATATTTCTATTGATCCAAATTAGGTCATAATAATATTTTTAATATTTAATTTTTATATAAGAACATTGTATTCTATTGAGAATTATCACTTTTAAACCCCACATTCTCTTCTTGTATATGGGATTTGTTTTAAACTAAATTCTATCATTTCGTGGAATTAAAATTAATATAATTGAATTAACATTTGTAGTATAGATAATGAATATTTGTTAATAAATTAATCTTTATTATTTTTCCTAGTAATTTGTAATTCCCTTAAAATTAATTACCATATTTAAGGTTTAAAAGCGGGGGTTTAACATTTTGGGTGCTTGTGTAAAAAAATAATTTCTAAAACAAAATGTTATTTTATTTGAAAAATAGGATTAAATTTTAATAATAATAAATCATAAATTAACTAGATTGTTATTTTTTAAATAAATATTTAATTATATATATATATAATAACTAATTACTGTGGTGGGAGCTAAGGTGGTTAAAAGGGGGAAAATATAAATGATATGGAATAAAATGTTTATAAAAAATTTATGTGGTTTATGGTTTTATAGATGGTATCATCCCTACAATCTAATATTGATAATTTTTTGGGAAATAGAATGTGTGAGTGACCTCCCAGTATGGAATTCTTTTGTGTATTTACAAAAATGGATCACATCATTAATTATAAACTGAAACAGACTCTCCAAACATATTCTCACCTATGACACCCTTTATCTTGACCAAACCCTAATCAAATCACATTAGAAAATCTCTCCTATAATCCTAGAAGACATTGTTTTTTCTTACATTAAATCTAGGATGCGTTATGGAATATTCCTAAAGAGGGTAAATGAATAAAATGAGGTTAATTCAAGTTTATCAAAATGGAAGTTGAGGTATGGGATTACTTAAATAAGATTACATATATTAGGTTAAACATATACATCATTTATTATGACCTACTAATATTATGTGTGTACTGATATTTGATTATTTTATGATATATTTAAAATTATTTCATTTGAATTTACATTTTATATACATAATCAATTAATTGTTTAATATACACTTCAACAACATGATATTTGTTTTGGGATTTATTTAAATTTCTATTCATTGAGTAATATATTATTGTTGCGAAACTATTTTTTATATGTTCTTCATAAAAAAATTTTTTCCTGTAAAACCATTATTCCTAAAAAAAATCGGGACATTTTATGTATTAGTATGAATTACTTTGTCAGGTGGGTTTGAAAAAAATGTTAACAAGGGGTAAAGAATTATCTAAATCCTTTAATATTTATTTGGTTATATTTCTTCTCCATTGTATTTTATAATCATTTATTATGTGTTAAATGAATTCTGGATCATCCTATATTTTATTTATACAATTTTATGTGGATTAAAATATGATATATATATATATTTTTTGATTAATTCTCACTCAAAAATATAGGATACTTTTGAGGGTATATTTCAAAATCTAATTTAAATTGATATTAATTATGCTTGAATTTCTCGTGAATGAAATTATATGATTATTTTCTAATAAACTCAATTCAAATTCTTATCATTACTTTATTCATGATGAATCTCCATAATAATTAAATATTTATACTCTTTGTAATATAATATTTCTGAGATATTTTTTTTGGAAAATACTAGTATATTTCTCTATTAATTTCCAAATAATATTTAATAAAAAAACCTTGCTTTCAAAGAAAATATTATTAACCCTTTAATAATTATGTTTTATATAATATATTAATCAATTATAACTTTTCAAATTTTTTTAAAGGGATTCATAATTTTTTTTACAAAAAAAATCAAGATTTCTATTTTCCATAAATGTAAAAGGGATATTTTATAATAATGTGTAGCATGAATGGAATTTTTACCCATCATTAACAATAAAATACTTTAAAAGATGCCTTATAATATTCAAAGGTTATTTTCTATTATTGTTTTTTTCAAAATTATTTGTGTCTTCTAATTTTTAAAAATTTAATATCTAATCAAAATGGTTAATTTCCAAATAATTATTTTAAATATATTTTTTTGAATTTATATTTATCAAAAAAATAAACCCTTATTATTAATAAAAAATCAATATACTGTATTAATGCCATCCTTATTAATTGGGTGGATTATTTATTATCAATTGACCTTATAAATTATATAAAATCACTATCATGATTTAGTTTTGTGGTCTTTATCATTCCCTGGAATTATTCACCTTTATATAATCATTAGACTTTAAATTACACATAAATATATATATTATTTATCATATATATTTTTATTTGTTAAAACACATTTCATTTAAACATACAATTTTTTACCATCAGTGTTATTTGACTAACAATGGAAATAATGATAATTTATATTAAAAAATTATTGTGTATATTTAATGTTATGAAATATTTATTCATAAATTAAATGAATCATTTGATAAGTGGAAATTGTATTATAACATCATTGACGAGTATGAAATAATACCATATATTCCCTTGATTCGTCTATATGTCTCATGACACTAATTAGTATAATGAAATTAAACAAGTTTCTCCCTGTAGTTTCATACCATTTTGTGAAATGAATTTATTGTAGTTGAATCATGATTACTGAGACAATAGTGATTAATAATTCAAAATATTTTAATTAATAATAAAGTTATTATTATCCCTAATATATTCACAATTATATTATCAATGGATATATTTCATTCTTTTCTCAATGGATAAATTTTTTCTTTCAATTATTCACTTTTTCATATTTATTAGTCAATAACTAATTATAGCATCCCATTTATTGATTAAATGACTAATGTTTTCATTTATTTACCTTTATATATTGTTCATTCATTGACTATTAATGATAACATACTACTTATTCAATCTTTACTGAACATTTGAAGTCACTATTATTTATTTCCATAACCAATAATTTCATGAGGTCTAAAATGATTGAGGTGCGTGGATGTGGTAGATTAAATAATTTTATTTTAGTAAAAATGATTTTGTAATTTCTATTTTCAAATGTATTTCATGAATCATGTATATATCATGTTTACTATAAATATTAAACTATTCGATCAGTTAGGATGTAATTCCAGTATATTATTACAATGAAATAATAAAAACACTATTTCATGGATTTTAGGGTAATTTTATATATATATATATAATATAATTTCATAAATTATAATCAATTTAAAATGATAATTTCATTCATGTGTATGGTGAAATACCACCTTGTGAATGGATGAGAAAATTTTTTATTACACCATCTCATGAATTATATTTTTATTTGTATTTGAATAAATTATATTATATCACTACTGGAAATCCCATTTTTACCAATGATTATACCCCAACGGTTTATCAAACCGTTGGGAATGGTCATGTATACCAATATTTTTCTGAAAACCGTTGGTATAGAGGCTTTTATGAAGAATTTTACAAACGTTTTGTAAAACCGTTGGTATAGGCCTCAATTAAGGACACTTTACCCAACTATTATACACTAACTGTTGGAATATGTTGCTACATTCCCAACAGTTTTTAAAAAACCGTTGGGGGAGTTTTCCCCTAAATCCAATTCAGGTGTCCAATAGCCCCTCCTCTCGATTGTAGTCCCCCTCCGCTCGACTGCAGCCCTAAATTGAACCTCTCCCAATGCTCTCTCGGTACCGAGTCATCAAAACTCCATCCATCCTCTTCAAACAAACAATTTTAATATTCTACACTTCAAATTTGTAAGTTCCACCTCAGTTATAATGTTCTTCATATATTTTTTTTATTTTCTATTTTGATTTGACCTAAACGTTTGGGGTCTCTCTATTCAATGACTCAGAAACTCGTTCCACTGATAGATCTATCTTAAATCAAACAATTTTTTATTTCTACAATCTAAATCTGTAAGTAATACCTTAGTTTTAATGTTTTTCTTCTATTATTTTTGTTTTCTGTTTTAATTTGGTATAATCTAGGTTGTGTTGTTTTTGGGATGAAAAGGTTATTGATATTTTGGATGAATTGGATGTTGGTTGGGTGATGGATTGGAATTGGGATATTTTTTGGATTAAGTTTAGTTAATTTTCAATGAATTATTAGGGGATTTCCTCCCTTTAATAGAGCCCCCACTTTTCATGGACCCTGGAAACCCCCCGTCTTGGACCCTAGACAGTCCCCCCCCCCCCTCCTGGAACCTGGACAGCCTAGCCCCCCTCTTTCCTGAAACTTGGACATCCCCCCTCCGAGACCCTAGACAACCCACTCCACCCTCCTCCCAGGACCTTGTATAGTCCCCCCTCCTTCCTGGACCCTAGGAAGCCCCCCACCCTCCACCCTGGGCCCTGGAAAGCCCCCCTCCTCGATGGACCCTGGACAACCCCCCCTCATTCCAAGACCATAGACAACCACTTCTCCCATTCTCCTTGACCCTGGACAGCCCCCTCCCCCCTTCTTGGAACCTGGACAGCCCCCCCACCCTCCTCTTAGACCGTGGACATCCCCCGCATCGCCCTCCTCAACCACCAAATACCCCCCACTTCAAAACATTGACCACCAAACTTGGACATGCTGGATTTTCTCTAAAAAGATAGATTTGATCCTCAAACCACCTCAATAATATCTTAAACAATTCTTATAATGTGGTTTTCACCACATAGCATCCAATTGTATTCCAAGTCACTAGTCTATCGTCCCTTGGATAGATTTTACAAAAATCGTTCAACCTTAAAGATCCAAATAAAAATAAATTGATATAAGACATTTGATAATGGATTAAAATTTCAAATTGGGATCCAATGAGGAATATTTGAGATATTATGCATCATGCCCATGAGTAAATCCATTTTTATATATCCGATAAGTTATTTTTCACAATTTTCACACATTAATGGTTTGTAAAAATGGGACAAACATTTATAAAGATTCTAATATATAAAAATGAATCTATTTGTGGATGCAGCTTAACCGAAAAGTTTTAGCTTGTCTGCCTCTTCCATGATCTTCGATGTGCACGTCTCGTCTCCATATAACCTCCCACGATGGGTGACTCAGCTTCTGGCTGATGACGAGTGCCAGATTCTCTTACTTCCACACCAGATTCATGCCCGCTATGCTCCTGAAGTGATAAATCCCACTAAGCGTCCCTGTGAGTTTGATGACATGACCACCAGTTCTTGTAAGAGGCAGAGGAGTTCTGAGCTGATAGACCAAGACGATTGACCAGTGTCCATCCATCTGGATGGAGACGTAAAACTTAGAACTTCATGGGAGGAAACCTATGTTCTATTTTTTCATTATTTTTCTTTTTTTACTTTGTTTTCGGAAATAAACATGGCATGTATGCAACAATTTTTTAGCTGCTTCTGATCTATATGTGCACTTGTCATTACTCTGCATGACTGCTTCTATTTTGTATGATCCTTGGTGTTAGTTTTTATGACATGATGCAGCTATGTGCTTTCTATGTGTAGCTTTTACCGGTAAATAAGTATGTGCACTTTCCATTATTCCATTCTTTCAGTCTTAGGCCGATGGTACGAGGGAGGTTCGTACCAGAGGTAGACGAGCATCTCCGCGTACCCGACTAGACCCTTCCCCTCTGACCAAACGCTTTCGGGTTATATTCAAACTTAAGGGAAACGATCCATGGGTCAAATGTGATGTGTATAAGTCAACCCTGCCTCAATAAAAGGCACGGTGTGGCCAAGATCACTCAAACTGCCTCTCTTTTGTTAAAAACTGACTTATTTTTAAGTGAAATCAACAACTGACATATGGGAAATGGACCAAACGCCGTCGGATCGTCTTGTAAAAATAGGAAGACGATGCCTGGGTCATATGTGACATGTAAAAGTTAACTATGCCTTAATCCGATGTGTGGTGTGGCCGGTATCACTCCAAGTGTATGTATTTTGTTTAAAATGGATAATATTTTACGTACATACGCCAATCCAATCAAATAGTTTTCGATTGTGTTGATAATTTTTCACAATGATCCATGAATCATATGTGTCTTGTACGAGTCAGCCCCGCCTCAATTTGAGGCCTGGTGTGGCCGACACCACTCAAAGTGCCTCTGTTTTGTTAAAAATAGACTTAATTTTAAGTGAAATCAACAACTAACATACGGAAAATCGACCAAACACATTCGGATTCTGTTGAAACATAAGTAAAACGATCCATGAGTCAAATTTGACATGTATGAGTCAACTCTACCTCAATACGAGGCTCGGTGTGGCTGAAACCACTCAAAATGCCTTTGTTCTGTTAAAAATGGACTTAATTTTAAGTGACATCAACAACTGATATACGGTAAACTGACCAAACACATTCCGATTCTATTGATGCTATAGGAAAACTATCCATGGGGAATATGTGACGTGTATGAGTCAACCCCTCCTCAATCCAAGGCGCGGTGTGGACAGTACCATTCCAAATGTTTCTTTTTTGTTCAAAATGACTTTAATTTTAAGTGAAAACAACAACCGGCATACGGAAAACTGACCAAATGCGTTCCAAATCTGTTGAATCTTTAGGAAAATGATCCATGGGTCATATGTGATGTGTAAGAGTCAACCCCACCTCAATCCAAGGCATGGTGTGGCCGGAACCACCCAAACTGTCCCTCTTTTGTTTAAAATGTACAATATTTAACGTACATATGCCAAAACTGATCAAACAGATTCTGATTGTGTTTATAATTTTTAACAACGATCCATGACTCATATTTGTTGTGTACGAGTCAATACCGCCTCAATTTGTGGCCCGGTGTGTCCAACACCACTAAAAGTGCCTCTGTTTTGTTAAAAAGGGACTTAATTTTAAGTGAAATCAACAACTGTCATACGGCAAACCAGCCAAACGCATTCGGATTATATTGAAACTTAAGGAAAACGATCTATGAGTCAAATGTAATGTTTACGAGTAAATCCCGCATCAATACGAGGCTCAGTGTGGTCGACACCACTCAAAATGCCTCTGTTTTGTTAAAAATGGACTTAATTTTAAGTGAAATCAACAACTGACATACGGTAAACTGACCAAACGCATTCAGATTCTGTTGATACTATAGGACAACGATCCAAGGGTCATATGTGACGTGTAAGAGTCAACCCCGCCTTAATATGAGGCCCGGTGTGGATGGTACAATTCAAAATGTCTCTCTTTTGTTAAAAATGGAAAACATTTTAAGTACAAACAGAAAACCAACCAAACGGATTCTGATTGTGTTGATACTTTAGCACAACGATCCATGAGTCATATGTGATGTGTAAAATTCAGCCCCTCCTCAATCCAAGGCATGGTGTGGCCAACACCACTCATAGTGTATCTCTTTTGTTTAAAATATACATCATTTTAACTGAAAAGAACAACTGGCATATTGAAAAATGACCAAACGCATTCAGAATTTGTTGAAACTTTAGGAAAATAATCCATGGGTAATATGTGACGTGTATGAGTAAACCCCACCTCATTCCAAGGCGCAGTGAGGCCAAAACCACTTGAAGTGTCTCTCTTTTGTTTCAAAAGGACATCATTTTTAGTGAAAACAACAACTGGCATACTGAAAACTGACCAAATGCATTCGTATTCCATTTAAATTTTAGGAAAACAATAAATGAGTCATATGTGACATGTACGAGTCAACCCCACCTCAATCCGGGGAGCGGTGTGGCCAGAACCACTCGAAGTCTCTCTCTATAGTTTAAAATGGACTTCATTTTAAGTGAAAAGAACAACTAAGATACAGAAAACTGACCAAAAACATTCAGATTCTGTTGATACTTAAAGAAAAGGATCCATGGGTCATTTGTGATGGGTATGAGTCAACCGCGCCTCAATAAAATCCTTGGTGTGGCTGCCATGACTCAAAGTGACTCACTTTTCTTTGAAATGGAAAACATTTTAAGTGAAACAAAATTGACATACTGAAACCCCAAAAAACGCATTTGGATTCCATTGAAACTTTTGGAAAACAATACATCGTTAATTTTTTATGTTTACGAGTCAACCGCGCCTCAATCCGAGCCTTGGTGTTGCCGGGACAACTCAAAGTGACTCACTTTTCTTTGAATTGGATAACATTTTAAGTGAAAACAACAACTGACATACTGAAAACTGACCAAACGCATTAGGATTCCGTTGAAACTTTAGGACAACGATCCATGGGTCATTTTTGACGTGTAAGAGTCAACCCCATCTCAATCCGAGTCGCGGTGTGGCTGAGATCACTCTAAGTGTCTCCTTATAGTTTAAAATGGACATCATTTTAAGTGAAAAGAACAACTAACATACAGAAAACTGAACAAACAAATTCGGATTGTGTTGATACTTTAGGAAAATGATCCATGGGTCATTTTTGATGTGTAAGAGTCAACCGCGCCTCAATCTGTGCCCGGGTATGGCCGCCACAACTCAAAGTGGATCACTTTTATTTTAAATGGAATGCATTTTAAGTGAAAACAACAACTGACATACGAAAAACTGACTAAACGCATTCGGATACTATTGAAACATTAGGACAACAATTCATGGGTTATTTTTTACGTTTACGAGTCAAACCCGCCTGAATCTGAGTCGCGGTGTGGTGGGGATCACTCAAAAATGTCATTTTTTAAATGAACCACATTTTAAGTGATAATAACTGGTATACGGAAAACCAACGAAACCCTTTCAGAATATGTTGATACTTTAGGAAATTGATCAATGGGTCATGTGTGATGTGCACTAGTCAATCATGCCTCAATACGAGGCATGGTGTGACCGGTACTACTCCAAGTGCATGTATTTTGTTTAAAATTGATATCATATATATTAAAAACACCCGTATACGAAAAACAGATCAAATTATGAATTGAATTCCAAATTTCACATATAATTGTCATCTAAATTTGAAATTGAATTCTAAATGAATTTTAAAATGAATTCTAAATGAATTCTAAATGAATTTTAAAATGAATTCTAAATGAATTCTAAATTATGCATCTTCATAATTACGTTATGAATTTTGATTTAATTCTAAATTTGTATAGTTTCAGGATGTATTATATGTTAAATGTATATGAATTTGGTCTGTATATATATATGTTAGTTGGTTATTGCAGGTAATGGAGAGGGATTGAAGAATCACAGGTTAATGGAGACCCTGCTCCTCCCCTGTACAAATTGCAGACTACATTGCAAATTGCAGGATCATGTGCAATTTTCACAGCATAGGCTATGCCAACGGTATGAAACCGTTGGCATAGTCTTCTAAAGAGGTCTATACCAACGGTTCAGGTGGAACCATTGGTATAAACTCTTTCCCAATGGTTTCAAACCGTTTGGAAAAGATGTATAGTTCGCTTTTTCCCAACGGTTTTGAGTGAACCGTTGGGAAAAGCTAGATATTTTGTTGGGTTTTCCCAACAGTTTACATAAAACCATTGGGAAAACATATGCCAACGGTTAATGTTAACCATTAGGATAGGTTGATCTTTCTATCCTATCCCAACGGTTCTTTGTAAACCGTTGGGAAAACATTTCCCAACGGCTTACTTCCCCACGGTTTGCAGAACTGTCGGGATAGATATTCTCAACGTTTGTGAACCGTTGTAAATGCCTCTTTTTCCATTAGTGTATGTTTGATTAACTACTAATTATGTGATGTTTAAATAACACTAATATTATCTTCATCGGAATCATTGAAAAATGGATATTTTACACTTCTGTTCGGATGAACCACCATCTTTAATATTGTATCATGTTTCATTTTTCATAAAAAAAATTCTTAGTTGGTTTGAATATTTATATTTATTTATAAAAATTATTTTACCTCAAAATTAAAATTATATATATTACTAAAAATTAATTTTTTGTTACCATAGATAATTTTCCAAATTTATTTTTTACATATGAGTCTTTTATCCTTAAAATGATAGAAATGAAATTAGTTAGTTATATAAATGTATAGAAGACTGTGATAAAAAAGGAATAAGGAAATTTTAGAAATTTATTTAATAATTATAAAATTAACCTATGTTTATTAATATTGAATAATAAGAAACCCACATGAAAATTTTGACACAATGTATGGGTTTCCCTGTAAAAAGAATCCCTATTTGGGACACTTGATCATTTTTAAACCCAATTTTTTTTATATTTTGTATATTATATAACATTTCATATTATATAATGAATCCCTCACTAATCAATGTATTATAAATTTGGAATCACTTTCTTCAATCATGGGGGATGTGATTCAAATGTAACCAAAATGGTAATTGTTTATTCTTTAATATCTATTTAATCGAGATTATATATACTTGAATTTACATTGAAGGATATTATTTGATCATTTAATAATTATGACATTTCACTTTATTATCCTCTACTAATTCCATATATTATCATCAAAAAGTACAATTTCTCGTGTTTTTAGTACTTAAATATATTTCAAATTGTTTTTTAGAAAAATCAGATTTATTAATTTCTTTGGTCAGAACCCCTTTTCTCAGACACATAAAAGAATTTATTCAATTTTTAATTTTTTTTAATATTATTATATGATCATTTAATTTCATTTATAACATTGATGTTTTAAAAAGAATTCATTTCCTTTTCTGAATGTTTTACTTCATGAATTTATATCGAAAATGTGAATGAATTCTTTATTTTAACATGTACAGCAGGAATGATGTTTTTCAAACTCATACAATTATATTCCATGAATCATAATTTAAAATATTACTAGATTATTTTCAATATAAACATATTAAAATATTTTTTTTATAATGTTACCTTCAACATGGTGTGGTTACATTACTCATGAATTTATATTATAATTATTTTTTTATATTTATTAATGAAAACACTATTTTTATTATAAAAATATTCAAATATATATATATAGCTATATCTTAAATTTATACATATATCATATTCCCTTACATTGAAGGGATAATAAACTGTTCATGACCATTTTTCAAATGCCTTATATAACATCCCCAATGATTATGATACGAGACAACATTACGAAAGTCCTTTCATTGCTTGGGTAATTATTATTTTTATTATTTATCATTGATTTCAATTTGTGGAAAATAGATTCATAAACATTTAATGAATGTAATGGGTTGGGACATAATTATATATCCCTCCAATACATTTGTTTATGTTTTTGTCTAATGATATGTATTGTATTAAGGAGTAAACAATATCCATTAAGGGAATGTATTCACCACGTGAGGTTTTCCACAAATTTTCCTAGATTTTGGATTATTTCATGTTTTTTATTCATAAATATTTATTATGTTTATATTTTATTATCATACCAAAATTTCTTTCATAAAAATCCCACATAATTTCTCATGTACCTTATCATTTATGAAAATAGTTTATACCTTTGACCCACAAGTTATACTGTAATATAAGTTTTATTTCATTACTGAACATTTGAGAAACCCCTTTCATTATATATTCACTAAGTCATCCATGGAAGTCTTTATTCTCACATGGAACTATGGGATCACTGTGAAAAATAAAAATAATAGTGATGACATGATTTAGTTTATTTTAACGTATTAAGACAATAGTCATCCAATGAATTTATGAATAAAAATGAAAGTGTTGTATGAAAGGATATTAATGATGAAAATAATTTAATATTATGTGTAAAAGTATTGGGTTCCATCATTGGTATTTAATAAATGGGTTAATTAACTTTTGGATACTAGTACTGAAAACACATAGCAATAACCTATAGGAAAAGATAATATAAATCCTTTAAATATTCTTTTCTTTATGAAAATATCATGGATGATTTGGTGAAGAATAAAGAAAGTGTATTCTTGTAAATTAAATATATGACTAGGTAGTAAAAGTATTTGTTATTTTGGAATAGTTAAACCTTCAGTTATTAATTCTAAAAATTGTGAATTGATCAATACACAATCATCACCTATTGAATGACAATGGGACTTATTTCACACCATTATGAAACTCATAGAGGATAGAATTAGGAAATTCGTAGACTTATTATGATTATTTAAGAATGACATGTAATAAATGATAATAATTAATCAAGTAGGTTATACCAAAAGTGTGTTGGGATTAAAACTATATGGTTTATAAAATTTCTAAAGGTATAAGTATCCGTTTTGAGTTTTTATATTTCTAATATCTAAAATTATTAACGTTATTTTGGGATACATGTTGTATCATATAATCCATGGTTTTTGAATAGGTTTTAGTAAAAAATTACATATTCCAAGAATAATGTCATTAAATTCATGGTGTATTAGATTAATATTATGTATATCATTATTGTTTATATTATCTTTGATATTGATGAAATTAAATTTAATGAAGATAACATAGGGTTTTTGGGAAAAATAATTTCTATATAATAACTTATTTATCAATAAATTTTTTTACGATTAATGTTATATTATGTAGGGTAATAATATTTTTTTTGAAATAGAATAGTTATTATGTTTTTAGAAAATGTACCACAAGTATGTCGGGAGACTACTCATTATTTCGAAAAAGGCCATTAGGATTAAATCAATTACTAATGGGTGATAATGGTGTATCTACGTCCATTGGCCTACTTGATTTACCTATTATTATGAAATCATTTTCACATAAATATATTCGTGTATAAATATTAATTATAAATTGGAAAACCTATTTTTGTTCCAAATATTTCCATTTTTTTAATTTAAGGGGATAAATGATATTTTAGGAGATTTTTTATTATTGATGTGATATATTAAACCATGAGGACTGACAAGAAGGAATATTTGGGATTAATTCTCTTATTTAATCAATTTTATAAGAATAATGGTTTTATGGAAAGATACTTATAGAAGTTATTATGTTGATATTTGGTAGTCAATATTGACATATTATAGATTAATATATTATATGATAAAACATGTTCGAAACATTTTGGTTATTGTAAATATTATAGATATATCATGATAATATCTTATTAAACAAATAACACATTGGATTTTTATTTTAGTTCTTAAATAATGAAAAATTAATCCTAAATACTCATTTTATGGAGACAAATATGCTATTTTTGTGGAAATCAGATAATAGATTAAATTCTACAAATCAAGTAAGTATATTTCAATTTTAATAGTTTATATGGAAAATGAATCCATCATATATTTTAAAATAATTTTGGAATAATTTTTTATTCTATTACCTTCATATATGATGAATAAATTGTCTTTTTTATTCAGAATAGATTTTTGGATTTTTGGATGTCTATGTTATCACGATCATTCACTTTATTATGATCAATGACCTCTATCTCTCTCCCTATTGTTGAAATTTTTTATTCCATGCAAATTTTTTCTCTTGCCACCCAAATTATCTATCATGGAACCCTAGTTTTGTGTTATTTATGATTACATAAAATGTATATACCCTTCATTTATGTGTATTTTTTGTTAAACATTTTTTATATGTTTGGGTTATTAATAATGGTGTTAAAAATGTCAAACCATTTATTTCGGTGACCAAGATTAAATTACGAGAACACGATTTATTTCCTAGGCTAGAATACAACACTAGAAGATATAAAAAGTGGAAAATAATGTTAAATAGAGTATATTAAATAAAAAACCAATCATATAAGGGAAATAAACACCATGTTACAATACAATATACTAAATTTCATATTAATTGATTCTCTTTGATAGCTTGTTGAACACACAACCGAAAAGATAAATGAATTGTAATACAATATACAGTTATAATTAAAATTTCAAATTAGTGGGTATGAATACGACTAGCTAAATTACCTAAATTACATTTTTTACTCATGTATCAAAAAAATCCAACTATTATATACTGAAAAGAAATAAAATAGGATTATTTGAATGAAATAGAAATGCTTTTCAGAAAAATTATATTTATCTAAAGGGTTGTTTAGTCATTCATTGCACACATAAATTAAATATATATTTTGAAAAATTTATAAAATTTATTTTAAAATTGTAATATATATTTTTGGAACCTAATATAGATATAAACTTATTGTGAAATTTTTCTATTTTTTGGAAAATTTTAATTTTTTGTGAAAAGTTAAAAATACCTAATTTTATAATATCACATTAATTTTTAATAAATTATGTTCCATTATAAATTAAATTTTATTTCCAATGAATATATGAATTATTTTATATATCAAATATAATTATTTAAATTTATATAATATTTCTACCAGAATTTATTATATGATTATTTTCAGGCATTGATACACTTTTTTAAATTCTTTTTTTATGTGCATAATGTTTCTCTATTGTAAATAATTTTTATACCCAATATTAGTTAATGATTCAAATGAATATATATAATAAAAAACCACATATATGATTTGAAATTAGTCTATTTATGAATACATATCATATAGTAAATATGAGAAATTTGTTTACTAAAAATAACATTATCAAAACATTGTTTTTTCGACTCCTTTCCGTGTTTAACATTAAATTTAATTCTATGAGTTTAGTAATATTAATTTGTAAAAATGGATTACATTTTTATAATAAATTTTTTATATATAATATAATATTTTCAAATTAATATTTTACCGTAATGAATTGTGAGATCACATAAACTTATTTAAATTCATTATAGAAGAAACTAGTTTAATGTGTGTCAAATTAAAAAGATAATTGTTTAATATGATGAAAAACCTATCTAAATAATATTTTATTCATATATATATAGGCTTTATCTCTTCATAATTTCTTAAATATCCTATTGTTTATCCTGATTTCCATGAAAGGGATAAAAAATTGTTGAGAAACAAGGAAAATTATAATGTGTTCCATTCACCACCATTATAAAATACCACCACCCTTCTTGTTATTATAGAAAGTAAAAACATATTTGATCCATAATTAGGTATAAGAATAAGTTCCTTAATTACAACATATATTCCTATAATCCATGGATTGATCATAAATATATCACTGATAAGATTTTGGTGTAAACCTTATGATTTTGTCTAAAGAAGTTGTAACATCTCTGACCAAGTGTTTTATTTTAGTTCTTCTTCCAAAACAATAAAATTATATTAAAAAATATGATATAAATTTATTATAAAATTATTTATATAGTAATATTTTTATGTTATGATATTGACCGGAAACTATCTTTTACACCCTAATATATTCCGAAATATTGTTTTCCCAATTAATTTAATCCATTGGATATTTATTGATTTAATGCCACAATAAAAATAATTTATATTAAATAACTATTTTTGTATTGAGTAATATAAAACACCAAGTTAATAATGCACTACCCATAAAATAATGATTAATTTCCATATCTGGAACACTACAGTTAGTTTTAGATACCCACAACAATGATGATCCTCAATGGCTTGTGTAAAATGTATGGCTCTGTTTTACTGAACTATAATATATTTTTAAATTATTATTTCTTTGATTTAACAAGATATAACTTATCAATTAAATTAGCATTTTTGAGAATGTTTTATCTAAACTATGACTATATTTGGATTAAAAAGATATAAAATTAATTTATTGGTTAAAAATTAATTATAAATTAATATGAAAACGGAATGAATAAAAAGGAAAATATTTTTATTTTTATTCCCACAAATATATTTTAACTTATAAAAAAAATTTAATTACAAACAGTGAGTCATATTTATTATATATATATATTATATTCAATTAAATATTTCTAACATTCGTCCAATAGATTAGATAGTTTTAATATAAGAACAAACCAAATTTTATGAATATGACCCAATATTTTTAAACACATAATATTACATCCTTTTAATAGATAACATATTTTAAATTCAAATTTTTGAACTTTTGTTGAATATATATGTCAATATAAAAAAGATATTTGAAATATAAACATAAAAAATAGTTTGGGGTAATTTGATTGTTATTTTTCTATGATGCTTCTAATGTTTACTGAAATGTAAAAAATACAGAATTTTAATTTGAAGCGCCTATTTAATAAATTTTTTTATAAGTTTAAATTTAATATTACACTACATTAAATTTTTTTTATAAAAAATATTTATAAATTATTCCAATATAGGGCATTATAATCAATTTTACATTGAAATTTTGTATAACAATATAGAAATATTTTGGACGTTGAAACATTAAAAACCTGATGTGCCATCCTGTTAGAAGGATTATTTTTAAAATAATTTCATCCACTTATGTTGTTTGAATATGTTAATATTTATTTCATATTTGGGATTAGAATAGTATATAATGTATAAAATTACATAGGTTATTCCAAATTCAACCCAATAAAATTTCCAACAATCCCCCCTTCCTCCATTAATCCTATATATGTTTATAATGTCTTCCATGGAATCCCTTTGGTGAAAACCAAAAGTATTTACCCTATTAAGAGGTCACACCCTCCCTCAAACACCTGTTTTATTTCCATTTCCACACCATAAAATATTTTTATTTCATGAATTTTTTAAAAAATGTATCCTAATTATAATATAATGGTTTTAAACAATTTTCCTTAAATATTCTTATAGACAGTTCAATTTAATGGGAAAAAGATATATGGTTTACGTGTTTGGAGAACTGTCGCCTCACTAAATGAAGATTATTCAGTTTTCCTTCAAATAATATCATGGTGAACATGATGTTGGAAAATATATTTAAATATGTTATATAATTTATATATTTTGTATTTAATCTGATTTCATCCTTTTACTACACATAAATTTATTCTTTACATTAAGTGTGAATATGATAATTTAATCTGAGGACGTATGGACCACCACCCCTTCAAAGCGACATGATTCATTCACACACTAAATGAAATGTATTGGGGATTTTTTTTGATACTAGAAAATATATATGATATAATAATTATACATGGATAATTATATACAATCATATATATACATATTCTCTATTTACCATCTTTCATTAAATCTAAAAATTAAACGGAATGAGCATTCGTGAGTACATGCATTTAATTGTACTACATTAAATAAATTTATATTCTAAACATAGAAATAATATAAATGATATTTAGATCATGTTTTAAATTCCTAAAATCATAAAATTAGTGTATGTTAAATAGGATATATCTAATTAATACACATTCATTGATTAATGTTAATATTTCCCAATGTGAGTCCATAACATAGAATTGTTACGAATTGAGTAATATAATGTAAAATTAAATCAAGATATGATATTAGATATATTAATATGGTTATATTTATTATTTATACAAAATTTATATATACTATACATTAGGTATGAATGAGTATGATGGGAATAAAGACATGAGGTAATGGAATTTCTTCTCACATTTTATTTCGATGTGATACATGATTTATTAACCCCAGTTCATTTTGTTTGATATGTACACTACCCATTAATGTATTATTTGATTATTATAATTAATATTATGGATGTTTATATATCAATTTTATGATATTTATTCAATGGTATTTATGATTCATATGATACCAAACTAGTAATGTAATTTTGTTTCAATTTTTTATCTTTGAGACACTCTATTTTATATAGCTATATTATTTTCATGAGGTTCACATACTACCATTGAATTGTATTATCATGAATCTCATTATTGAATGATATTTCTAAATTAATGTTATTTCATCCCATTTATTGGGGAATATGGTTCGCAATCACCATGTGGTATGTGATTATTGAAAACAATATCATAACTTTTTGAGATTTTTTATGTTTATCAGTTATTTGATTGAATAATAAAAAAATAACAATAAAATAAATGATCATTCTTATCCTATAGTTATTCATGATTTTTTACATATTGGAAACATTTTTTCACTCTATGGTGTACATAATATTTATGAACATGGTTTAATGAAATCTATCATTTACCCTCACTTAAGACTTAAATCTAGGTACTTACAAAACTATATTTTCTATAATGGTGTTTCACAGAATATTATACTATAATAGTATACTAATTAAAATGTAATTTTTATCAATTTTTTATTTTTCTAAAGTTTTCAATGGAATCAACTTCTCTCTTTCGAAAAAAGAATTTTTTCTAACCATTTACATTTAAAAAAAAAATGTTCTTTTTCTTATGTATGGAATGTACAGATTTACCAACAATTTTTTATATGAAGATGCCTTGGAAAGATTAAAAGATAATTTTTTATGAAATATTTTTAATGTAATTTTCAATGAAATGGTTTTCAAATCAACATCATTATTTTTATGTTTTCAAAGTATTTTTGAAGAAAATCGATATTTTCAAATCAATTTTAATATTATTTCATTATTATTCAAGTGAGAAGGGTTTCAAAACATTTTCATAAATTAATTTAAATTTTTCGATGTTATTTTCAATGAAATGGTTTTAAAAATCATTTCAATATTCCATTATAATTATTAAAATTTTATTTTCATGAAGAAAAATTTTCAAAATATATTTCCATGTTATTTACCATCTAATATAACATCTTATTATGTTAATTATTCCCTTATAGGAAATGATTCCAAGGATCCATTCATATCTATTAATGAATTGTTTATGTTTTGATAGAATGATTCGTATGACGACCATTTTAATTCCAAAGGTGATATTGTTTTGAAAATACTTCTTTTTACATATTATGATTATTGAAATGAATATGGAACCTATATATTTTACAAAGGTTATAATGTGGAAAAAATTAAATATACCCACATAATTTCATGGGTTGTATAGGATGATTATTAACACAATATTTTTTTATGGGTCATGATACATTGAAAGTTTTATTATATTGGGGAATATGTATAAATGAATTTATTATGATATTGGTGGGACTTATATCTCCATCTACTGAAATGGGTAATTATGTTTGAGTCAGGATTATAAAAATTATATGTGAACATGATTACCCGTTCACATTGTAATGCATTTACCTAGTTTCATGTGAATTATATTATGAGTGGACATAAATAAATGTTCATAATGTTATGAGTTAAGATTATTAAATGTACACTATTTTATGTGTGATCCTGATTATATTTTCACAATGTTATACATAAACCTGATTATATGTTCATAACATTATGTGTGGACCTTGTTTCATATCCATAAATTTATTAGATGTTCTATTTTCACATCCTTAATATAATGCCTTAACTTTTTTCTAGTATTATATTTTCACTATGTTATACATTTATGTGTATTCCAAAATTCAATGTCTTATTACTGTGTTGTTAATTCATAGATAATGATTTTGATTAACTAATGATTCTATTCCTATGACTTTAAAATAATTATTCAATGATTTAGGATTGTGATATTTGATATACAAGGGTTTATCTTCTAATGATCATGATCATCTTCTTAAACCCCAATGTTCACGATATGGATAAATATTTCCTTTATTTACCCAAAATAACTATATGATCTCTCCCATTTCTTATGTTTATATTCCCTATGTTATGATGAAATGTTATAAATTATAATTATGAAGGGGGATATCATTCTGGGAAACATTCAAGATATTTCAATGAGAAATATGGGTTTTTCCATGTTTCTAAAGGCACTAAACGAATACAGACTTTTCTCATTTGTTTTTATAATGTTTAAAGTATTCAAAAACAGTTAAGTAATTTTAATTTATGAATATTGGGGGTCACTATTAACAGAATCAAAGAAATTTTGTAGTTCAAATTTGAAAAAAATAATGAGAAAACATGAGAAATAAACCATGCTATATTTATAAGGATGTATATGTGGATGTCCCTAGGGATAAGTAGCATGACCCGTTATCACTTAAGAGAATATCTTGTAATTTTAGTAATAGATAGAGTGAGTGTTTTCCTAAAAATAAATCCATTTCTAGATTTACATGTTTATGTGGTTGTGGTATAGATTTACCTTAGTGTGAAAACTCTGACAAAAATGTATCGTGCGTTACTAAGGGTAATCTGGTACATAATAACGGGCCTTCCTTCACACGTAGTTTCAAAATCATATTAAAAATTCATTGGGAATAGTAAAACGCATTATGAACAATAATGAATGATGTATATAGTGAATGACTATGAATATTGTATGATAATCCAAAGGGATCATATATTAATGATGTAGGATCCATAATCTAGGATTCTTATAAGTACATTTTCTTGATTATATGGATTCCTGTTAGGATAATTGATTCTTGAAAAATGAGTTCTTCATTTAGTCAATAGAGATAAATATAAGGAACATGGATAAAATTGAATTTTGGTGATATGGAAGGTATGTGAATTTAGTGAATCGATTTCCCAAGTTGAAATCTCATAAAGAGGATACAAAAGGTGGTACGAGTATTGGAAAAACATATGAAGATAAAGAGACCTAAAATGACATCTGTATGGTATATAATGTTCTTATGGATTAGTTTACATTAAACATAATAAGAATAATTTTATTTTTATTATGGAATCCAAAGACATGGATACTATTTAATAATCTAAAAAATAGGTATTAAGGAATAAGTTGATCAATTATTATGTAATGGTTTATGAATAACATTGGAAGAAGGAAGTATTTATTTTATTGGAATTCAATGATTTTGTAATATGAATCATGAAAAATAGAACTATTTTCGGTATAAATTTCCATTAATGATTAAAATGTTCTTGTTTATTATTGATAACGATATAGAAATGTAATTTCATGGAAAGGTTGTATTTTTACTAAGGGAATGAATCCCTCAATTAGTGACTGATGTGGACATAAAGTGGTTTGGATAATGATATGATGGATATGAATGAGTAAATTTCGTTGTAAAGATTACCATAAAACTGATTGTTGAAGAAGTTACCTATATATTCAATGATGAATCATACAACTTATTAGATTTAAATAATATATTTTTAAATAATTCAAATAATGAATATTGTAGGTTTTCCAAACATATTTATTAGAGTTAAGGTTATTAGCTTGTTTTAAGAGAATATACAATAACAGTATTCAAATTTTTGTAATGTGACAAACACGATGTACATTGTGATATATAGGGGATCAAGGTTAACCCTCTTTCATGACTTTCTTTCTAAATATTTGAACTATATAAATTCATAATGGTTATAAAGGTAATAATTTGTGGGACTTTTATGATCAACTTCTGTAGATTTCAATAAAATTAAAGTGTCATCTCTCAGTATGGGGATTTATTCATATTGGATATCATGTTAATATAATTTCAATTGATGATAACTGATGAAAAATGAGATGGAATATCATCGATCCCTTGATATTTTAGTACTTCATGAATGAAAAAGTATGATTTTGTTTTAGAGGATTATGTAAAGTGGATCAATGAACAACAAATGGATACATTTTCCAAAACCAAGAAAGTATATATTTTTATGAAAATTATTCAACTTAATGAATAATTAACTTGAAACAAAACCATTTTTAACAGAACCTTCTTTTTCAAATTAATCATAAGTTCCCTAAGATCATGAAAGATTTAATGATTTATGATTGTTAACATTCTCTTAAATGTTTTCTCTATCACACTCCATCTAATCATGGTTTAATGATTCCTATTCCAAGTCCATGTATTAATATCCCACCTATGATACCCTATGTTAGAATCTCATTTGGGGTTAATTTTGGTAACCGTTATGTTTCTAAACATCCCATTATAAGGGAATTTTTCGTATTCATTTTTAAGATGTGGGATTCTGTGAATGAATCATTAATGTATTAAACCATTGATAACCACATTTAATTTATTTGGTGAAATACCTTTTTTTGGGGGAATAATGTAACACCCTATGATTTTGTGATATATATATATATTTAATAAATTTAATCTTGTTTATATTTCATCATTTCGAGCCCCCAGATAAATGGATTATTATAAATCATTGAGTTTAGATTTTATTATATGAATCACCACAGATTATCATAGACTAATCTTAATATAATTTTAATCATTAATTATAAAAGACACTGGGGTTAGATTGTGTTACACAAAACAATAACAATCCACAATGGCTTTCCTAATATTCAAGACCGAGTTTTACAAAACAATAAAATATTAATAAATTATTATTATTTTATATAATAATATATAACATAGGCATTAAATTGGTGATTTTGAAAAAAATTTAACTATCTTATGAAGGTATATGGTTTTAAAAAATATAAAATGAATTCATTGGATAAAAATTAATTAAAAATTAATATGAAAAATGATTGACTATAAAGGAAAATATTATTATTATTATTAAAAAATATACTTTACCCTAATAAATTAAATTAATTACGATTTTTATAGGTATTAATGTGATATATAGTTTATATAGTCAATTAAATTGTTTTGATATTCATCTAATAAATTTGATAGAATTAATATAATAGCAAACTCAGTTTTTTTCATGAAAACATATATTTTTTAAAAGGTAGTTTTACATCCTTTAAATAGAGAACCTATTTTCAAAACTTTTTCTAGGATACTTCATGGATTTTATGTGTCATATAAATATCCAATAAGAAATATAAATATAAAAAAAGGTTATAAAAAATTGTTGGTATCTATCTATGATGTTACATTTTTTATAAATATTAAAAAACATAGAAATTTAATTCAAAACTAAATCAGGATAATTTATATATAAGATGAATTATATTTTATTATTGTTTTTATTTTTAAATATATAATATTTTATCAATTATTCCAATGTATGAAATTATAATCACTTTCACTTTGAAATTGGGTATAACAATGTGCTGATCATTTAGACGTTTTATCATTAAAACCCATAGTGTCATCCAATCAGTGGGATTAATTTTAAATTAATTTAATCCAATTATGTTATTTTAAATTAAAAAAAATGGATTCCTTGTTATAAATAATTATAATTTATAATTTATAATATAGTCCAATTAGTTTGTTTTAGAAAAATTAATATTGAATGCTCCTAAAATTAATTATTGTGATAAAGCATAATGAGGGAATAAACATGAAATTATTGCCCAAAATGTAATAGACACATGTCAAAACCCCATTTATTGTCCATATATCGGCCATAAGACATTCATTATTGAGTTTGTTTTGGTTTTAATTACTTATTTTAGTAAATAATGTATTACACATAACTTATTTTCAGAATTGAAAAGTGTGTCCTTGCCATCACCAATAATTGGACACCACCGATCCCTCTTATTCACGCATCTCATAAAACTTATCTTCAGAAAATCAATACTTAATAAATTTAATCAATCCCACCCCTTCCACATTATATCCTCTATTTTTCAGGATAATATTCTATGGAATCAATCTAGTGAAATCCAAAAGGATTTACCCGATTAAGTGGTAACACCCTCTCTCAAACTCGATTTTTTATTTCTATTATCCACCTCATAATCTATTATTATTACATGGTTCTATATAAAATATAGAATAAAAAATATACTATGTAATTTATTCTTATGTTTCCAACAACACATACATACACATCCATCTAATGTTTAACCAACATACTGTTTACATGTATGGGGAACTATTGCCTAACTACACAATGATTATTAATTTTTATATTACCAGATATCATGGTAGAAATTATTATTGAAAATATGTTATTTAACTTATATATTAAATTTATTTTGTATTTATTCATCTACAATCCTTCTATAACAAATATCTTTAAAATTTATATATTTTTTAAATATGATAATTTCATTTCAGGACGTTTATACTACAACCCATCCAAGCATTGTGATTCATTCACACAATACATAGAATGTAATAATGATGCGTTTGTCGAACATATATGATATATATTATAAAATAACTCAACTAATATAATTATATTTATACATATATATACATATATTTCACTTACCTTCTTTCATTCAATATGAAAATTAAATGGAAACCACATTCATGAGTATGTACATTTCATACATCAGTATTCTATATATTACTATTCTACACATATAAATAATATAAATTATTTATATCATGTCACAAATTCATTAAATCAATATATTATTATAATGAAAAAATACAAACCAAATTAGGACCCATGTGTAGAACTATGATTGTATTAACCAAAGTGAAACTATAACATAGAATTGATAACAACTGAGTAATATAAAGTTATTATAAAACAGTACATGATATTATATATAAAAATAGTTCTATGATAGATTTATTATAAATATACATTTATTATTCATCAGTTCTGAATTTTTATTTTGAGATTAAAGACAAAATTTAAGGGAATTTGAGCTCGCATATTATTTATGTGATATACATGCTTCATTCACCACTAAATCATTTTTTGTGGTTTGTATACTACCCACTGTTGTATCATATGATACATGTACTTAAATTTATGGGTCATTACATATCCATTTAATAATATTTATTACATGGGATTTATATTTCAAAATTTACTAAATTAGTAAAGTAAATTTATCACAGTTTTATTCTTTGAGACACATGACATGTTACACACCTATAATATTCCCTAAGGTGTATATACTGTCTTGGATATTTATATCATGAATATATTTATTTAAATAATATTTTATGCTTAATTTTTGTTTAATTTTATTATGGGGATTATGGTTCAATGTTAAAAGTTGTAAGATTTTATTGAAAATAATCTCATTACTATTGAATTTTTTTGGTTTATATTTCCTTTGATGAAATATTATAATCCAACTTTAATGAATATTCATGAAATTTTTGATCCATTGGTTACTCAGGATTTAATAATGTATTATTACTAACTACCAGCTCTTTGTTACATGTGATATATATGAAATTGTTTTTACATATTGGCAACTTTACCCTCTCTCCATTTGCAAATCTACATTCTCTAAAAACAAGTTTTCTAAAACAAGTTTTCCCAGATTAATCTAAAATTATCATATGATCTTTAAGAAAATTTTTTAACTTTTCTTACTTACTAATTTTTTTTCAAAATAAAATTCACATCTCTTTCAAAATAAGTCATTTTTTAAACCAATTACAATGAAAAATGAATTTTTCATTACCTCGTACAACATGTACAGATTTACCCACCATCATTTCTATGAATATTACATAGCATGTCTAAAAGGAATTTTTTTTTAAATTTTTTAAGGTAATTATCACGGAATAGGTCTAAAAATATTTTACAAGATTTTTAATTTTTTTAAAAAAAATTAAAGGAATTGGTGTTCTTAAAATGTATTCAATATTCAGTCTTGTGTTTTTAACAAAAAAAGAGTTCATAAAATATTAATGATTTATTCATATGTTTTAAAACATATTTTCAATGAAATTGTTTTCAAAATATTTCCCATACTTATTTATATTTTAACATTTTCATTCAATGAAAATGGGTTTCAATTGTTTTTTTATTTGTTAAAGATAACCTTTCAATGAGAAATGTTTTTTCTTCATGAAATGATTTCAAAATATGTTTCTAAGTTATTTCCCATTCGATGATGGAATCCATTTATGTTATTAATTCCCTTTTAGGAAATTACTAAAAGGTTCCATTCCTATCCTTTATTAAATTATTTATTTTTTATGGAATTACTCTTATGAAACCAATTTCAATTGTAGAACTTATTTTCATTTGAAGTTGATTCTCTACACAGTAAATGAAATAATGAAATGATTACAAAACCAATATATTTTCATTAGGATATAACGTGACTAAATGACAATGAAACCCATTTCATTTCATGTGTTATGATATGGTGTATATAAAGGTCATGTTTTTATGGACAATGATATGATGAACATTTAATTATATTGAATAACATGAATGAATAATTTTATTATGATATGGGAGGGATGTATATCTCCCACCAATGCATTGGTTAATTTTGGATGAATACAAAGTATAAATGTTATACATGAAACTTGTTAAATATAAAAAATAATATATGTGAACCTTATAATATGATTACAATATTAGTTGAGAATATAATTTCATATTAACAATGTTATACATGGTCCTATTTTCATGTTCCTAAAATATTGCGTGTATCGGGATTCATGTCCCCAAATCTATGAGAGGACCAGATCTTAGGTATATAGCTTACTATGTGAACCAATTTCTACTTATACTTGTTCACTATGTTATATGTGGATGTGTATGGATCCATTCCTTGTCTTTCCCGATTTTATTATTTTATTTATTATTATTTTAGTTTCTATATTATTCATGTTTTATAAATTGAAAATCATTATTCTATGATTCATATTTCTGTTCTTAGATTTATATAATATGATCTTATAAAGATAATTATCACATTATTATACCCATATGATGATGATATACATAAAAATTTCCATTATTTACCCTTATTAAGCATTTGAGATAACCCATTTCTTATGTTACATTTCCACAAGTAATAGAGAATGGTTATTAATTATAATTACCAAGGATGCAGATCATTTTGTGAAAAATTGATGATCTTTCACTCAATTATTATATTTTTGTCCCATGATTCAAAAGGATCAAAACAAATAAATCATTTTCAATTATATTTGTATAATGGTTTAGGTATTCGTAAAAATTTATGTAATGTTAATGTTGGACAAGGTAGGGTTTCAATACATCTATAACTCCATCAAATGAGAAAAAAATATTGATCATGTGTATGGGAAACTACAGCCTCACGAATCAATGGAATTCATTACCTCTAACCTCTACTAATTGATTTTTATAAATATATATTTAATATAAATGTATTATTTTAATTATTTTATTATTATTCTAGAATTAAAACATCATATATAAATTCATACATTACTTTTGGTTGAGATTATGAAAATATGACCCATGTGTACACAAGAAAACCTCATCATGAGGTTATATAATTTATTTTTCAATTATGATTTACATAGAACGTGATAATGATTAACTATATTTTTATATATGATAAAAATTAAAAATAAACCATTTTTAAATGTTATATATTTTTTAAATTGTTACCTTACCATCTATTAAAAGTGATTACATCGTCTGTGTGTATGACAGACTACTACCTCACAATGTGATGTGATCTATTTTTATTATTTTATTACATGGATGGTATATGTAAGTGTTTTTAATGAAATAAAAATATATTTATGAATTATTTATAAATATTAATGATAAAATAACACTTACCTTATTTCTATCATGACCATCAAAAAGTGAAAATGTTAATCGTATCTACGTATGACCTACCATCTCTATGACTGTAATGTGGTTCATTTTTTGAATCCATATTTCATTATTAGTATTAAAACTATTTATTTTGTATAATGATTATAATAATATCATTTTTATCACTCTATATAGGATTAAAAATATAATTAATTTGACCTTAGAAACTATTCTATTGTGGTTTTGGACATATGAGCTATTTATCATCGAAACAACCAATGTGAATTATTTCTATATATATTTGTATATGACATTGTATCATATAAAATAAATGTAATAATAAACTTGAGAAATGATACTATATATTTAAATAATTAATATCCATTTATTATTAATGATATCTTTCATATGTCATTTCTAGTATACACCTAATTATTTTATTTGGTGTATATACATATACTTTATATATTATATCATTATTCCTTAATCATTCATGGTATTTTATATTACCATTAAATTACTTTAGTAATGTAATAATAATTCAAATGTTTCCAATGTGACATTAGTTTATTCTTCGATATCATTTTAATAAGGAGTTCTTATGTTTGAATTTAAATTGAAGGTGTTTTTTTGATAATCTTTTAATAAACAATATAAATTTTATTCTATTATGTTCATCAATGATTTTTAGAATTAGCTGTATCATTTTCCTATATTTGGTACCTAAAATTATTTGAATACATTTATTTCATGAAAAAATGACTATATTTATATCTTCAATGAAAAATCACATTTTCTTCCATGTAAATGTTTCTATTCAAATTATTTCAAAAATAATATTATCATAATAAGATTATTTAATTTTTTTTACACTTTATTTATTTTCAAAAAATATTTAAATTATTCTATATTTAATTTTATAAATGATGTACTTTTTGACATTTTTCCAAAAATATGAATGGAGTACATTTTTATTCATTTATATAAAGAAAAGATTATTCGTCTTTAATTACAATTTTTTACATAAATACTTAATTATTTATTTTCCTTTTTATTTTAATAGAAATTATTTTCAAAAAATATTTTGTAAATTTTTTTCTTAAAGTTATATTCAATGATGAATGGTCATTTCCATCAATAATGTTTTTAATCATTTTAAAATAATTTCTATTAATAAAAAATATAAACCATTAATTTCAGGGAATGAATATAAATTTCGTATATATAACTACTATATTTATTATTAAGACATTTTACCATCAATTTATGGGGTAATACATGAACTATGACAATTTTTCATATTACCAATTTCGGTTATCTATTTTTAAAATGTAATTACACAATACTTTGAAAGACATTTCATTCAATGGGTATTTATTCTGAATGTGACTTATGATTGAATTTCATATGTGGAAGACATGTTCAGGTAAATGAATTCAATTTTATGGGGTTTTTTAATATATATACCACTTAAAGCATTTGGTAATGTTTTAGTCTCGTGAGGGGTCTTGTATCGAATTATGTATCGAACCTAATCCACTATAGGTCTTTGTACACCATTTCATGTTGCCTCAGTTGTTATCCTCAACTTATGTGTATTCAATATTTTCTATTTCGTTAACATTTGATATGAATATGTTTCACAAAATACCTAGATATTTATGTTATTCTTCCAGGTGACTACTTATATGGCTTCTCAATCAGGATATCATGTTATTCTATCTAATCACATGTTATTCTTCCTTATCATTATTATTTCATTAAAATTGAAAAATCACACATTTCATTTCGCATTCCCTAGGTTATCTTATATAGATTAGGATCTCTATTTTGTTTAACAGATCAATATAGAAAATAAAAAATAAGGATTCCATTTTGTGGTTGCCTTTCTTGAATTATGATCATAGTCTTAAAAAGACACTATGAATCATGATCTTTGGGTTGAGTGAATGGTTACTTATGTTATAAATCATGTACTATTTTATGTAAAATGATTAGATCTATATACATACAATGGATAAATCAATCATAGTTGTGACTGCAAATTAATCCTATAATAGCACTCAAATGTTTTCATAATGATAATTTATTAGTAGCTTCTAACCACCAAATCCATAGGGTCCTACCAAGAATATGGAAGACCGAGCTTCCAAATAGCTATGCCCACCTCCAAATTATAGTGTCTATATAAAAGAATCGAGATGGCTTAAATAAATTGAATTTCATTTCATAATGACCTTTTCAACACACACATCCATATCTGGGAGGAATGGAAAATGATTAATAATAAATGATACAAACATATATAGTAATAATTATACAATTCATATTTTTTATTGAATGCTAATGATTCTTCTAGTAAAAAATAAAATTTAATGTGAAAAATAGATTCCCATTAAAAAATATGTTATATCCTAAAATCAATTAGAATAATGAAATTTTAAGAGTGGCTAGTTATTGATCTCTAAGTCCCCACCAATGTATGATTTAAATTTTACACATGAATCCCCACAATTCACCAATTCATCCACCAACCAATCCATCATCCACCTATGACAGGACACGTTCAAGAAATTCCTATACCAGTGTTTGTAAATAATTAACGAATATGATTCCAAAAAAAGAGGGTAAAAACAAATACATGATATACGTTTTCACGACCCCTCCCATTGGAGCTCATGCCATAAATCACCAAGCTCACATCTAATTGGCTAGGGGATAGTAAATAGAACTGAGTAGTCATATCACTCACATTTGAGGAATTTAGTATGTACCTGTTCAAATACAAACATCTTCAATCCCACAATTTCAAAAATTTAAAAACCACTAAGGAAAAAAATGCATACATACAATTAAACCCAACCAAAATAGTACAACAAAATTTAAACTGCTAAAAAGTAACTGGGACAAAATAAAATCCCACCATAAAAAGGGTCTGTATATAAAAAGAATAACCTATAAACAAGAATGGTACTGGGACAACTGGTTGACACTGAAGGAACACTTCGGTCTATTTGAAACTCAAAAGCTCTATCTAGTCTTGGTCCATCCTAGACTCCATAAAAAAGCATCTCATATACAAAACACACGAAACATGCATGAAAATAACATTCTCGGATGAGTATAACAGTACTAAATAGGGGTCCCCCAAAAAGAATACATAATGTAATTGTAGAGACCCGAAGCTTGACGTACAAGGACATTACATTACTTTTGCATAATACTTATTACATAATAAAAACACACACACAAGGACCGTAATAGTTTAGTGTCTTTGGAAGCTTGGAACGTAATATTCTAATCATGGTGAAAGATATTCAACACCTACCATAAAGATCTTCCTTTTTTTATTCTTACATAAAACCTTTCTTTATATCCTGGGGAAAATAAAACATAAAAGGGTGATCTCAAATGCTCAGTAAGGGTAAAAAAAAGAAAAATCAATCACGTCATATTCATAAGAACATAACATGTTGGAAATCTTAACCTGCAAAAGAGATCATAATATCATAACATGAGATACATCATAGTAGTGAAATATAATCCCAATAATCATAACATAAAACATGAAACATTGTGGAATACACACATAATCAGAGAGAATCATTTCTTATTAGTGAAGACTCATTTCCAAGACTATCTTAGTGGACAAAGTCCATTTCTGAACCGAGTTCACACCTCGTTTCAGTCCTGTTTCACTAAACCGGTTTAACCTGCCGTTCCAGCCATGTCTATCTCATGTGATATAAAATCTTTACCCAATGCATTGGAGGGAGATATAGGTCCCACCCATCTCATAATGATTCCATTCTTATGTGTGCCACAAAATCTTAAATCATACATCATTGCATATCCCATGTAATAAAAATGGGATTCGTAAACAACATGACATCATAAAACAATTCATATAAGATAAAGGAATTCATAAAAATATTTCCATCACAACATAATCAAATCCACATAACCCTATACTATCTTAGATGGAAAATAATTTTGATAAAACACTTGAACTCCATTCTTGAGGAAAAAATACTTTCTACTTCAAAAACACTTTTCCTTTCTTAACATGTCATACAATTCTAAACTAAAAGAAGTTGATTAAAAATAAACATGAAAAATTGTAAAGGAAGCTTCTTGAAATAATGTTTTAAAAATCCATTAATGCCGTATAAGTTAAAAAAACATTCTTCTCGTACTTTTGTCGGAAAAGTCAAAAAGTACCTTGTACGAAAAACGACAAAAGATTCCTTTCATATCTTTTACTAAAAACTCACCGAAGGGTAAAATTGGATTTAAACAATTTTAGGTCGATGTAAATAATATTACATATTGAGGAAACATGGATGTGGATGACAAAATATACCCCAGTAAATTCCAAAGTATAAACAATCTCAGATAAAAATGAGATTGTGATATTTCCTTTACCTTAGGTCCGATTTGCTTCGTAAGGGTCTGAACCTCCTGTATAATGATTTAAATAATTTCATTGACTTATTCCAGAATCATACTCACTGTTATGATATTATATATGGTTCACTTATGACTTTATATTACCCGTTCTTCTGTAAATTCTATGTTGAAGAGCGTTTTGGGTAAAATCGTTTCATTTGTCGTCCGTGTTTTGACTTGTAATTATTCATATGATTACATAGATCATGATTTCTTAAATACAGAATATAAAACATGGTTTATATATAATATATATTTAGAATATACATATATATAATAGATCGGTAAATGGAAAGAAATACACCATTCATGGAGACTGTAGGCCTTACGTACGCATGAACACTGTTTTCATTTCCTTATTGAGTTGAATGGAATTAAGTAGATGACATACATATATATACACATAAATCAAGTATAATTATTATTTCATATATTTCATGATTACATATTATATATAATTTGTAATCATTCATGAATGTTTAACGTGGAGAATGAATCTCATCGTGTCGTGGAGACGGTAGTCCGTACGTACGCACGATCGACAATATCGTTCTCATGATCGTGGAATTGTATTGGAGTGTATGTATACTATTTTAGAATTAATATCACTTTACAAAAATCATATATAGTTATTATTTACACCATTATACCCATCCAAGTAAGGTGGTGGTGGAAAATAGGTTACACCACGTCGTGGAGACGGTATTCCGTACGTATGCACGCATGAGGATTTCGTCTTCCATAGGATGGATTGATGGTGAAATAGGGTTTTTCATACATATAATAACATATCAGTATTTTATTGATCCTGATGTTATTACTTCATTATGAATCAACTAAATAAGAAGAAGTGGAAGAAGAAATAAAGATGAAAGAATCGGTAACGGGCATTACCTCTTCTTTGAAGTGCTTCTTTGAGACATCCTTCTAGGGAATTAAAATTGGTCTTTGAAGAAGAACATGACTTCTAGAATGTCTCTAGGAAACTGGAGAGAAGAAATTGGTAGGGGTTGGCCGAGCTTGAAGACTCAATGTGGTGGGAGGAAGAGAGGGAGGAGGTGCCCTTTTATAAGGGAGGAGAGGGCCTCCTTTGGAAAACTAAAAATATTATTTTATTATAAAGTCATATTCGCTTTTAAATAGCTCCAAATTGATTTATTTAAAAGATATGGTGGGGGGATCTAAATCCTCTCATCCATTAGAATTTAGACAAGTTTAGGTTGCTATTTTAACATTATCATTTAGATTTAACATTAAGTTAAATAATCTTACTTTTACCGTGTCTTCTTGTGTTCTTACACTATAAGGTTAATAAACTTACTATAACAATCCAAAAGAACACCAAGTTGTTTATTATTAATATATATAACCTTATCTAATTGATTTGGCCCATCATTAGATTTTTAGGAATAATATAACAATTAATATTATAATATTTGTTTTAAAAACTATTTTATGTCAATTTTGACACTATTTAGTAATTGATTTTTGAGAAAAACATAACAGAATTATTAGTTCTAAAAAAGTTAATTAAATCAATACTAAGATGTCATATTAACCTATAAAATTAGTGGAATTCATAAAAAGTCTCATATTTTATTTATTTGGGTATTTATATTATCAATTATTATAATTTTTCACTATTATGGTAATTACTCCATCATCATTGTGTCATAAATAAATTAATATATCTAATGTCTAAAAATTATAAATAAAATATAATTATGTAGGAAATCTTATTAGCTTTATAATGAATATTCACAATAGAATTTATCTTATTTATAACCCTATATTAAATTTTTTTTAGTAAATAAACTTTGATTTTAACTCTTTTAACTCCTCTTTGAATTAAATAATAATAAATGTCCTAATCTAATAAAAGTTGGCCTAAATGGTCATATTTTATTCCTAAGGTTGTTTTTCGTCGAATTACACTTATCCAATAGAATTAATACATGTGCTTGGGTAATAATAATATCATTTTTACCCTTAATTACCCTATTTACTTTTAAATGTGGTAAAAAACGTAAACAGTTACTACTCACCAAAAATTATTTTCATCTCATTGAACCACATTTTACTTACTGTCATCAACCGGGTCTCTCAGATTTTTTAAATTCCACTCACTGAAGCAGTAAAATTATGTTTTATGAAAAATAATTTTTTTTACTACCACTTAGTGGTTTCACTATTCATCAAAAAATGAAAGTTTCCAGAAAAATACCAAAAATTAGGCCTAAGAAATATTTGATATTATGAACTCAAAAATGATATCTATTTTACCAAATTCATAACATATCAGTTACATTAACTAATTTAAAATTTAATTCCCGTCGTCAAAAAAATAGCGTGTTTTTAAGAGATAATAACTATCAAAAGATTGACACTTGTTTATGTCTGGTTTAAATGTGAAATTACATCCAATGACCAAAATTGTATTAAATTGTAAAAATATATTCTAAATATACTTTAAAACCACTAAAATTAATAATTTATCAATATTAATTATTTTGATTAAAAAGGTTGTTTTTAATTAAAATTTAGTAATTTTCACTATTCATCAGAAAATGAAAGTTATCCAAAAAGTACCAAAATTTCACCCTAAGCTAATTTCGATATTCCAAATCCAAAAATGAAATCCATTTTGAGATATAAAATTTACAATATTTCAAAAAGTGGTTATTACTATTCATAACGGCTAGTATTAATAATATTTTTATAGCATATCGTTGTTTAGTGAAACTCGGTATTGCATACTACACACGCTATCGAGGAAGGTCGCGATTGCGTGTAATGCAAGGCAAGAATGGATGTGTGTTGTTCAAGCTTGTTTTGGTGTAGCATACAACACAATACATTAATGAAATTAAAAAGAATATTTTTCATAAAATCTCGGGGTGTTTCATTCTACCCCCCTTAAAATGAATTTCGCCCTCGAAATTCGTCGGGGTTATAAATGGTTTACTACTCAAAAATTTCTTTAATAGAAACCCACATCGTAAACAGGAATACCAAAACCAATATTTAAAAAAAAGTATGAAACGTAACGGTTACCCAAATAAACTAATCATTGGGTTTACACATAGGTGAAAATATGGATATGCAAGAGAAATCTAACCATCATGTTCTGATGGAGAGTGGTAGAGAACATGGCTATGGAAAATCCAGCAATCACAAACCCATAAATTTGTGACGATCTAAGCTACCATATGATTAATCAGATATAAGAGCACTAGGAAAACATTTTTGGTTTTCAATATCGTTTCCCTAAAGTTGATGAAATTGGAATTAGAAGAAATACATTCTTGATTTTGGTATAGTCTCACCGTTGGTCGTTCATTGGAAAATTTCCACTTCATATGTTAAAGAAATGAAGTTGAATTTGTGATGTGTTAGAAGATCATGTGATAGAATGATGGGTCATTCCATCTGTCACAAACAAAATGTTAGAAAAGTTATCAAAAAATACATAAGTCCATATATAGTGAGATTAATGATATATGGTTCCTAAATTGGACTTATACATCATATATCATACTTCTTAATATAATAAAACTAGTTTCTACTAAACAGGGACTTCTTGTAGGCCAGTGGTAGGCGATAAAGGCCAGTCGCACTTCGGTTGTGGGTTTGATTCCCACAGCTTTGTCTGACGCGATGGGATGTCGCCCACCCTGTAGGTTGTCCTTTTTCTAAAACTACATTACTATAACATCCCATAGATAATATC
Organism: Viscum album; assembly: GCA_963277665.1. Lineage (NCBI taxonomy): Eukaryota > Viridiplantae > Streptophyta > Magnoliopsida > Santalales > Viscaceae > Viscum > Viscum album. The sequence goes on from OY728120.1 coordinate 1,457,001,981, forward strand.
GAAAAAATATTCTATCCTTAAACAATACTAACATATTTCCAACATAATCCATTCCAATCTATAGTCTTATCTAAAATACTTTGGTCCAAGCTCATAGTATAAAGAAAGTGATTACTTGAAATGTCACATAACAATCACATGAATGCAATCATTTATCCCCCATATATCATAAGATATTTCTTTCTGGTAAAATTACAAACATGTGAATAACTTAATCATGTATACCCATTGAACCTTAGTGAAAACATGAATGCAGTTAAAAGTTAACACTCTCCACATACCAAAATCCTCAAAATTCTATATACTCAAACCATGATATCAATTTCTCCTTATATCAATCATGAGCTCCTGAATACTGTCAAACATTTCATTTTCTCCTTATCCCTTCATTATTCACATATCATCTGCTTTCCTAAATATTTGAATCACTTTTAATGGTTACCAGTACCTTAAAATTATTGAAAACCACAATAGAATAAAACAAAAATATTCTAATACACAATAAAAGTACCTCAACAACATTATTCATGAATACCAATTCATAAACACTTCAATCCATCCCCTTCAATTATTGTCCTGGAATAAGTCCTTCCTTGATTTAGAACTAACTGTTTAGGTCAGGGAATTAAGATGGGTAATGCCCATGTTCTACACAAATAATACATTGAACTCCATAACAGTCTATCACACTATGACCCTTTTCTCCACACAGATAACATCGGTCCCTCCATTTGAGGTATTTCTCAAGGTTCTTCTTCCCTTCTTTAGAAATCTCAATCTTCCTTTTTTTATGCTCCTCAACATGCGAACATGCATAATAGTTTATCTTCCACTTCTTTGATGAATTAGGCATACCACTAAATTTCACCTTGTTAACCATATATCGTGATGACTGATTCGGCATAATCACAATATATTTCTCTCTAGGAATTACACAATTTTGTTGCTCATAGTCACCAAATTGTCCATTGTATTCAATGTTAACCGAATTCCTTCTGGTTCCCTCCATTAACTAAAACACACAAAGAATCTTGTGAGAGGAAAAAATCATGCTAGAGAAAACTACATAGTAAAGGGGGAGTACCCTAAATATCTAACATAATAGGTAAAATTCTATGATCGTTAGCGCAATTCTAGGACTATAACCTATACGTATACTGAACCTTAGAGACATCCCTAGACATACCTTAGAAGTATCTCTATGGATCTCACTAAAGTTCTCGCATCCTAGTTTCAAAAGGTTGACTAAACCTTTCCTCTAATACCAACTGTAGAGACCCAAAGCTTGACGTAAAAGGACATTACATTACTTTTGTGGAATACTTATTACATAACCAAAACACATACACAAGGACCATAATAGTTTAGTGTCTTTGGAAACTCGGAAGGTAATCTTCTAATCATGGTGAAAGATCTTAAACATCTCCCATAAAGATCTTCCCTTTTTTATTCTTACCTAAAACCTTTCTTTATATCCTAGGGAAATTAAAACATAAAAGGGTGAGCTCAAATGCTCAGTAAGGGTAATCAAAAGAAAAATCAATCACATCATATTCATAAGAACATAACATGTTGGAAATATTAACCTGCAAAAGAGATCATAATATCACAACATGGGATAAATCATAGTAGTGAAATATAATCCCAATAATCATAACATAAAACATGAAACATTGTGGCATACACACATAATCATAGATAATCATTTCTTATTAGTCAATACTCATTGCCAAGACTATCTTAGTGGACAAAGTCCATTTCTCAACCAAGTTCACTCCTCGTTTCAGTCCTGTTTCACTGAACCGGTTTTACCTGCCCTTCCAGCCATGTCTATCTCAAGAGATATAAATTCTTTACCCAATGAATTGGAGGGAGATATAGGTCTCACCCATCTCATAATGATACCACTATTATGTGTGCCACAAAATCTTAAATCATACATCATTCCATAACCCATGTAATAAAAATGGGATTCTTAAACAACATGACATCATAAAACAATTCATATATGATAAAGGAATTCATAAAAATATTTCCATCACAACATAATGAAATCCACAGAACCCTATATTATCTTAGATGGAAAATAATTTTGATAAAACACTTGAACTCCATTCTTGAGGAAAATATCTTTTTCTTCATCAAAAACACTATTACTTTCTTAACATCTCATACAATTCTAAACTAAAAGAAGTTGATTAAAAATAAACATGAATACTTGTAAAGTAAGTTTCTTGGAAATAATGTTTTAAAAATCCATTCATGTCGTATAAGTTAAAAAAAACATTGTTCTCGTACTTTTGTTGGAAAAGTCAAAAAGTACCTAGTATGAAAAACGACAAAAGATTCCTTTCATATCATTTACTAAAAACTCACCGAAGGGTAAAATTGGATTTAAACAATTGTAGGATGATGGAAATAAAATTACATATTGAGGAAACATGGATGTGGATGACAAAATATACCCCACTAAATTCCAAAGTATAAACAATCTCGGATAAAAATGAGATTTTGATATTTCCCTTACCTTAGGTCTGATTTGCTTCGTAAGGGTCTGAACATCTTTTATAATGATTTAAATAATATCATTTACTTATTCCAGAATCATAAAAATTTTTATTATATTATATATGGTTCACAAATGACTTTATATTACCCGTTATTTTGTAAATTCCATGTTAAAGAGCATTTTGGGTAAAATCATTTCATTTGTCGTCCGTGTTTTGACTTGTAAATATTCATATGATTACATAGATCATGATTACATAATTACAGAATATAAAACATGATTTATATATAATATATATTCATAATATAAATATATATAATAGATCATCAAATGGAACGAAATACACCGTTCATGGAGATGGTAGGTCGTACGTACGCATGAACGCTGTTTTCGTTTCCTTATTGAGTTGAATGGAATTGCGTAGAGGACATACATATATATACACATAAATCCAGTGTCATTATTATGTAATATATTTCATGATTTCGTTTTATATATAATTTATAATCATTCATGAATGGTTAACGTGGAGAATGAATCTCATCGCGTCGTGGAGACGGTAGTCCATACGTATGCACGAGCGATAATATCGTTCTCATGATCGTGGTATTGTATTGGAGTGTATGTATACTATTTCAGAATTAATATCTCTTTACAATAATCATATATAGTTATTATTTACACCATTATACCCATCCAAGTAAGGTGGTGGTGGAAAATAGATTACACCACGATGTGGAGACGGTATTCTGTACGTACGCACGCGCGGTGATTTCGTTTTCCGAAGGATGGATTGATGGTGAAATAGGGTTGTTTCATACTTATAATAACATATCAGTATATTATTGATCCTTATGTTATTACTTTGTGATGAAACAACTAATGATGAAGAAGTGGAAGAAGAAATAAAGATGAAGGAATCGGTAACGGGCATTACCTCTTCTTAGAAACACTTCTTTGAGACCTCCTTTTAGGGCACTAAAATTGGTCTCTAGAGAAGACCAGGACCTCTAGGATGTCTCTTGGGAAGTGTAGAGAAGAAATTTTCAGTGGTTGGTCGAGCTTGAAGGCTGAAAGTGGTGTGAGGAAGAGAGGGAGGAGGTGCCCTTTTATAAGGGAGGCGAGGGGCTCCATTGGAAAACTAAAAATATTATTTTATTATAAAGTCATATTAGGTTTTAAATAGCTAAAAATTGATTTATTTATAAGATAAGGTGGGGATGGATCGAAATAATCTCATAAAATAGAATTTAGCCATGTTTAGGTTCCTATTTTAACCTTATCATTTAGATTTAACATTAAGTTAAATAATTTTACTTTTACCATGTCTTCTTGTGTTCTTACACTATAAGGATAATAAAATTACTATAACAATCTAAAAGAACACCAAGTAGTTTATCATTAATATATATAACCTTATCTAAGTCATTTGGCCGAACCTAATATTTTTAGGAATAAATGAACAATTAATAATATAATATTTGTTTTAAAAACTATTTTATATCAATTTGACACTAATTATTAATTAATTTTTGTGAAAATCATAACAGAATGATTAGTTCGAAAAAAGTTAATTAAATAAACACTACCACGTCATATTAACCTAGAAAATTAGTGGAATTCATAAAAAGTCTCAAATTATATTTATTTGGGTATTTATAATATCAATTATTATAATTTTTCACTATTACGGTAATTACGGCATCATCATTGTGTCATACATAAATAAATTTATTTAATGTCTAAAAATTATAAATAAAATATATTTATCTATGAAATATTATTAGATTTATATGGAATATTTACAATCGAATTTATCTTATGTATACCCATATATTAAAAATGTATTAATAAATAAACTTCGATTTTAACTGTTTTAACTCTTCTTTGAATTAAATAATAATAAATATCCTAATCTAATAAAAGTGGACCTAAATGGTCATATTTTATTCCTAAGGTTGTTTTTGGTAGAATTACACTTATACAATAGAATTAGGACATGTGTTTGGGTAATAATAATATTATTTTTACCCTTAATTACCCTATTTACTTTTAACAGTGGTAAAAAAATTAAAAAGTAACTATTCACCAAAAATTATTTCCATCTCATTAAACCACATTTTACTTACTGAGATCAACCGTGTTTCTCAAATTTTTGAAATTCCACTAACAGAAGCGGTAAAATTAAGTTTTATGAAAATTTAATTTTTTTTACTACCACTTAGTGGTTTCACTATTCATCAAAAAATGAATGTTTCGAGAAAAATACCAAAAATTAGGCCTAAGCGATATTTGATATTATAAACTCAAAAATGGTGTCTATTTTAAAAAATTCAAAACATATCAGGTACACTAACTAATTTAAAAATTAATTCTCGTTGTCAAAACAAATACGGTGTTTTTAAGAAATAATAACTATCAAAAGATTGACACTTGTTTATGTCTGGTTTAAATGTGAAATTACATCCAATGATCAACATTGTATTAATTTTTAAAAATATATTCGAAATATACTTTTAAACCACTAAAATTAATAATTTATCACTATTAATTATTTCGATTAAAAAGGTTGTTTTAAATTAAAATTTAGTAATTTTCACTATTCATCAGAAAATGAATGTTATCCGAAAAGTACCAAAATTTCACCCTAAGCTAATTTCGATATTCCGAATCCAAAAATGAAATTCATTTTGAGAAAGAAAATTTACAAAATTTCAAAAAGTGTTTATTACTATTCATAACGGTTGGTTTTAATAATATTTTAATAGCATATCGTTGTTTAGTGAAACTCGGTATTGCATACTACACACGCTATCGAGGAAGGTCGTGATTGCGTGTAATGCAAGGAAAGTCATGGATGCGTGTTGTGCAAGTATGTTTTGGTGTAGCGTACAACACAAGACATTAATGAAATTAAAAAGAATATTTTTCATAAAATCTAGGGGTGTTACGGTAATAATACAATTATCTCTTAAAACTATATATCTACAGAAAATATAAAAAGATATACTTCTAGATATACTCGGCCCTAGACCCGTGTTCTAGGGGTAAGTCGCAACTATGGTATACCAATACTATGGAATTGGTCTAAAGAATTGATGAAGCACTCATTCATGAGAACTCACTTCCTGAGTTTTGTAGCTCTAATGTTGTCCTTCCCTGAAGTTATATTCATTTAGAAATTCCCTAAGACAGGGAGAGATTCACAAATAGATCATAAAATACAACATATACATTCATTTTTTGATAACTAACTCTTGAGTGGGGAAGAACATGATGCAAAGATGAGGAACACCACTATGGACATTGTGGTGATACCATGACCAATCAAGATTTATCTACAATGTGGCAAACTTATTTTTGGTATGATTGGTCACATCGATAACCTGACTTTACTTAGGGTACATGAATGGATAGTAGATCTTGCTTCGAGCCTCTAGAAGGGCCACCCAGTCTATCCATAAGGTCTTGTTGATGGAGGTCATACCCCTATGGATATGTAACGATACCACCAACCATCAGGGAAATTCTAAAAAGGGAACTAACCTAACAAAACATGTTCATGGTATGGTTGGAAAATAGATTTATCCATGTATAAGAAAGTGCACGATGGAAAGAAGGGTCACACACCATGTCTCTTGACTCTGGGTAATTCCCCTATACAATGAAACGAGTGATAAGAACCTGTCATGTAGAAATAAGAGTACATGGCATCAAGAAGGTCTTACGCACCTTGCTACTTCATCCTGGGGTCTACCGGTGTTCCTTGGTTGTGTGACAATATATAGTGTCAACCCGTGTCTACCAACCCATGTATCAGTAAATGGGGTAGACGATGTGTCCAGCCTGGTCTGGATGTGTGGTGGTGTATATGTCTTGTACTCCAACTACTATTCGTGTATATTGGGAGATACATGTAGAGTCCCAGGTAGGGACCCACAAGCTGTGTGAGAGAGGTCACATGCCTTTTTTTGACATCCTTTAGCGCAGAACCATACATGCCACTGAATGGGTCCCACACACCGTGTTCTTTGGGATACACGACATGTTGGTGATGTTTTTCTCAAAATCAATTTTTTTCCTCCAACTCCATCAACGATCTTCCTATCCTCGATCTAGAAATCCATATTCTTTAAAATTCAGGAACCAAGTTCATCCCATTTTAATAACACTGATTCAATAGGTTTTGTGTCTTCGATCGGCTCTAGAATTTTTTTTATCATCTCCATGAATATATTTCATTGAAAAACTTCTAGAAAATCATGTTGATTAGTTTTCCACTATCATTTCCACACTCCCACTAGGTCATCACAATGTCCGATCTTCAATTTGGCATCGTTGTGTTGTGAGACAGATGCACATCGATCTGTTGTTCATAAACCTGTGAAGAAAGTGGGGAATAAGTTTGGTCAGGATATGAAAATTCATAAGTAAAATCTGGGAACAATCATCCACCATTGTTATTTACATCATTGATCCACTCATGTTATAATGATAAAGAATAACGAAACTAATATGAATCAGTCCTTAAAAAACCCTCAAAACCACTCTCTCATAAGAATGATCGAACCATGGGTCAACCTGTTCGTGGGTTCAATCATGTTCTTCATTTAAGTCCAAGAATGGGGAAGAACAAAGATTGAATAAAAACACTACCTCATGTCACGATTGATCACAAATAATATGAAATTGAGATGTCATCGTTAAAAATATCTTCAAACTCCCTTGGTTCCACCATTTGAAATGGTGGATTCAATGCCATTCATTATAAAGAGGTTTCCCCAAGGGGTCTCCACTCCACACCTCCAGAGAATTATGGTGTTATGCGGCGGACCCTAGAAACCCCACATAAAATCTTATTTAAGATCTCTCATCAATAAATTGATGAAAGTTAATATGATAAATATTTTCATTTATTTTATTTTCATAATGAAAAATAAACTATCTTCATCATCTAACCTTCATCTATCATTACTAGGACTCACCTAAGATAATGTAGCTGCTCTGAATGAAATGGTTCCCTCATATTTTAGATCTAGGAACCCATATAAATGTTATTCCACTTTATTAGAAAAAATATCATGAACTCTAATTAAAAGTTTAGATTATTTTAAACATTTACTCCGGGAACACTAGACCATGATCTCAAAATAATTCCCTATAACATTTAAAAAAATACAAAGAAAATACAAGTCAAAACATTTTATCCACCATTGGGATTTAGGTCCCCAATATGATAAAATAGAAGGCCACTCAAATAGGTCATGGTACTGAACACGAATCGGAGTCCCCCACTTTCACGTTCTCTCTTAAAGATTCACATGCTACCACTGAACAAGAAACAATGGAATCACTTTCCCATTGAGGATTCTCTCATTCCAATTATCGATTTCCAATATGTAATCTGTGAATGTCATTACGTCTTCACTGTCCAGCTCACCCCGGTCAATGACATGTGACAGATCATGCACATACATATTAAATTACAACACATATAAGACATCATGTACCTAGTGATAATTAAATTGTAGTTCTTAGAAGTAAGACACCTCAAAAAATCTATACAGTATTTAGAAATGGCTAATGATCCCCTGAGATAACCAACCACCCAAGACAAATATCGACAACCCTCAATGATATGAAACTCATAGAAAGACATGGTCCCCCTCCAGAAACACCTGATATATCTTCCTTCTGTTATCATAATACATCTATCAGCTCTATACAGTCCTCATCCACTCATTGATGATCTTCACCTTTTGTTCGTAGCTCACACAAACTCTAGACCCATGAGTTTTGACTCTATGGGGTCAGACTAGCATAGAGGTGACTGTAAGGGTCTCCCATATAAACCCTCAAAGGATATCATACTGATGGTGGATTCATAGCTATTGTTGTATGAAAACTCAACCAATGTTAGATGATCCCCTAAACGTAAAATAAAACTCCACGATATAGGACCACAACATAATCCTCTATGGCATAAAGTGTCCTCTCTATTCATCCATCATTCTTGGGATGAAATGTTGTGATCAATCCTAAATAAGTCACTAATTATTTCTACAATCCTTTCCACATCTGAGATGTGAAATGAAAATCATGATCTGAGACTATCATAGAAGAGATTCCAGGAAGATGCACTATATCATTCATGTAGAGGCGTCCCATGTTCTCTGCTGAACTCAACTCTTTGATAGCTAGGGTGTGCAATGACTACATGAGTCGATCAATGTTCACCCAGATGGAATTGTGTCATTTAGACTCTTGTGGTAATTATGGCATGAGGTCCATGATTATTCAATCCCACTTCCACTTGGGAACTTGCCAGAGTGAGGTAATCCCACTAAAGCATGGTGCTTAAACATCACCTGCTGGCATGTAAGGCATCACGAAACAAACTCTGCAACTACCTTATTCATTTTAGTCAACTATAACTGAAGTTTATGGTCCTAGTATATTTTCTTCATTCCATGATGTACCATTAAGTAGGATATATGAAACTTCCTCTGAAACCTCCAATCTCAATTCCACAGGTACAACTGTGAATCCTCTAAAAAAGATGACATGCTAAACACCATGAGAATATCCACTAAGAGAATGTAATTTCATGGGATTTCCATGTATTATTTTTAATTATTATGTGGAATTATTTCAAGAAAAGTCATTGTGATGAAATGTGATTCTAAGGCCCGGAGTGCCGAATATATATGTTTGAAATAATTTAAAAATAAAAATAGTATTCTCAAGTGGATATACTGAAAAAGTGGAATATAAATTAAATACTTTCCAATATTATAAATATGAAGGAAATGTTGAATTTATAATAGTGACTTTACCTTAAGCATAACCTAACATAGACCAATGCAGGTTTCCTGCAGTTGTTAGTTTTTGGACGTTTAAGAAAATAATGTAAATTAAAATAAAACTTTTATTGAATTTTCTCAATATATTGGCATGAGATTTTATATAATCAATTATTCAGAATTTTTAGGGTTAGCTGCATGACCCTAGAATTATCTGGAGGCATGTAGAGAAGAACCCTTGTAGAAAACATTCAAAAATGAAGGACGATGAATTAACTGTTCATGAATCATGGTGCAAACAATGATAGAGGATCTCAGTGTCGATGGAAGAAAAATCCATCGTTTTCTGAAATCGATCCAAACTCAAGGTTTGGGTTGTTATATCAACTTCTCTATTCCTTTTTCTTATATTTAAATGATGAATGCGGATTAACCCATGAATAGGTTGACTCATGGTTCTATTGTTCTTGTGGAATGGTTTTTTGCAGGTTTATTTTCAATGATTGATTGATATATGTTTCATTCTTCTTTATCCATCTAATGGGAGTTGATCAACTCTATAAAGAACAAATGTAGAGGTACATTCCTTGATTTGTTTATGAATTTTCATCTCCCAACCCTTTGTGTTCTTCAGTTTATTTTCAGGGTTATGAACAATAGAACACTGTACATCCGTCCTACAATGCAACAATCCCAAATAGTAAATCTAACACCATGATGACCCAGTACTGGTGCGATGATGATTGATTAAGATGAATCAATACATTTGACAAAAAATTTCTTTGATAGTCCTTTGTTCAGATGATCAAAACAATATTTTTGAGACGATTGAAAGCCCGAAACATACCAAATAGGTGATATAATGAAGGGAGGACAATGGATATTGTGTTTAGAGGCATATGTGTGGCCATATCGAGGTTTGGAAGATCAATAGAGGCACGAGAAGAAGAACAGTGATTCTAGAAAATCATGATGATCACAGAGTGTATCCTAAAGAATACGTCATGTGAGACCAGTTTAGTATGAATAAGATTCCATGCTACAGGAAGCGATGAAATGACGTGTGACCTCTGTCACAAGGTGTGAGGGTCCCTACATGGAACTCAGTGTCTAAATAGTATGATACACGGAAAAAATGTGGAGTAGACGACATATACTCCACCATATTTCAAGACCATGCCAGATATCTGGGCTACCTTGAACACCAGTACATGGGTTAGGAGACACATGATGACACTGTGTATTGGCACATGGCTGGGGAACATGGGTGGAACTTGGTTGAAGGGTCACGATGTGTATGTCATTCTGAAAGATATGTACACCTCTTTCTATAAGACCTTGTCTTCTGATTCGGGCTGCCATACACAAGCATTACCTTGATTCAAGAGACGCAGTGTGTGACTCTTCTTTATGTCGTTTACTTTCTCTTACATGTATTCATCTTCTTTTCCACCATACCATGGACATTTTTGATTTTTTTAGTTCCCTTTTCTCATTCCCCTGATTGTTGATCGTATGATTCCCTATGCACAAGAGTATGAAATCTATCAGTAGGACCATTGGATAGAGTTGGAGTCCTTCCAAGAAGCACATAGAGAGATCCTGAACACTTCATTGTACCCTTTGTTGAGACTGGTTATCATTTTAACCAATTGTTCAAGAATTGTGTCCTCAAATCAAGAGGTTAATCAAGATGAGTCATGAAATCACCATATTGGACCTTATAACATTCATGATTGATATACCATGATCTTCCCCAATTAAGATTGAGTTCTCTCATAATTAGTGTATATGTTCTTGTTTCATATCTATCAGTTAATCTCTCCATCTCTCATGGTATTTCCCGACAAACAACATATCTCATAAGTAATCAATCAGAGATATCAGACTCATGGAGTGCATTTACCAAGGTGAGTGTTTCACAGATTCTTTTAAATCAATCCCAAAAGTTTGTACAGAATAGTTGTGACTTACCTCGACACTACAGGTCTAGGTTTGAGTATATATTTTTTATTTCTATTATATTATGTTCTATAGATATATACTATTTATAGATATCTATAACTTTACATTGTGTATTTCATTGGGTTTTTGGGGTCTCCTAATAATTATAGTTATACTCACCCCTCTATAGGCTTTTCCCGCAAGTGTCATGTTAGGTGATGATTATTGGACTTTTTGATGGAGTTTAGGGTGGACCAGGACCAGATATAGCTTTCTGAGTTCTAGAAAGTCTGATGTTTTCCTACAACATAGAGTAGTGGACCCATTACCTATTCTATTTAATGGTTAGACTTTGTAGTTGAAGAATCTTTTTGTGGGATTTTATTCTACCCAAGTTAATTTTTTGCAATTAAATTTCTTTTGTGCATGGTTTGTTGGGTTTATTTGTATTCGTGATTTTTTCTCTTTAGTGGTTTTTACATTTCTTCATTTATATCCATGTAGATGTGTGTGAATATACAAGTACCTAAGATATACTTCCTATGATAGTGATATGTCTACTTAGTACAATTCACATACCCCTATTTTTTTAGGCAGACTTGGCGAGATGTGACATCGGACCCATTTGAACTCATGGATCATGAAGTCACTCAAAGGTCACTAGTACCTGGCTAGCAACATGGCTTCAAGCACATTTCCCCAAATTTGAGATGCTACAGACTTGTAGTGAGGTCTTGGGTGTGATAGTAGGGAAACTATTACCACATTGGTTGAGTGTAAAATAGAAAAAGAAATTAATATATAGATAGATCAAGACATAATGAAAAATAACAGAAGTAAATGATAGAAGGGTGAAAATATAGGTAACAAGATTTCATGGAATATAATGATAGTTGTTGCAAGTCACGTGGTCTAGAAAAACAGGGAAAATATTATACACTACAATAATACACAATAAATGTTCCAAAATCACAAAATAAACAGTTGAATCTTAGAAGCATCATATGCCTCGGCTCAATCCCATGCTCTCCTGATCCTAAACAACATGTCAAGAACTATAAAAATGTTGTTTTCTCTGATCAACACCTGCAATAATATATTCTATTTGGGCCCAAAAGTAAGATCAAAATAGGGTGTGAGAATAATTCATTGGAGGCAACTACCCAGATCTGGGCTAATCAATTAGTTAATATATATAATAGGCAGTGTACAATAGAAAAAGTAGTAACCTGAAGATACTCAAAAGTCAATAGTTTTACAAGTAAGCATAACAGATGTCTCAAGAGACCATCTAAACCACTATAAGTGAAGACTAAATCCAATATTTTTATTTGGCTTGGTAGATGCATCAAATATATGTTTTTTTCATTATTTGGTTCAAATATATAATGTGGCCATCCATTACAGAATGGCTCACCCATGACATAGTATCAATAAGTGAACCCTCCCCCTTAGCCATAGAAAAACCCCTCCCTCAAACATAGAATAAAATCAACATTAGGAATATCAAATCCTCTCCCTCATGTATAGAAAAACATTTACCATAGGCCATGAAAACCCAAACCAATGTAATCCAATAGAAACAATCAAGGACCAACATCATAAGGGTTGGCATTTCAAATACTCACATGGGATATATTTATAACAATAAATATGTCAATTAAACTGTTATATAGAATTCAGAATAATAACTCTCATCGAAATACCATCAATTAAAAAAATATGATTTTACACAACCCATACCAATGAATTAAAGGCATGTCCATAGTCATCCTAGGAAAAATGGATTACATTGGTCACATAAGGGATATACAACCATGTGGTGGCCCTTAATTGAGGAGATTAAACCTAAACATGGTATAAAACCTTTGACACCTACCTAATCAACAATTGGTAATAATAATAGAAAGATATTAATCATGAGACTCCCTAAAAGATGGATTGTGGAACTCCAACATATATATTAAACTCAATATGTAGGGATATGCACAAGACAACCTACCTTGTACTCATATGAATCTCTTTATCCTGCATCAGCCTCTAATTTGACCTATAATTTAGTACACCTTCAAAATCCGTAAAAAATCACAACCATTGATAACTAGGATGAGAGGATAACTCATTCTGAATGACTTAAGTAGATTCGATAGCTCACCTAAGGGATTCGAACTTCTCTGGCAGTGTTGGAATATGGTGTTGGATGACGAAACCGGACGAAAATTCCTGATCGGATTTCCTAGGCATGGCCCTTATTGAATGAGGGTTCATTTCTTCCCATCTGACAAAAATGACTTTATTTAATAATTTAATAAAAAAACTACATGTTGTGAAATAGAACCAACACGCAATGTCCATTGAAATCCTGGCCAAGTCATTACCTTTTCATGTGCTGGGATTCTACAATATGAAACACTCAACACAAGGTGTGTCCTAAGAAATACAAGTTGTGTAACTCCAAGTCACATCATGTAATAGTCATGCAACTAGCCTTTGATATATTTTTCCTCAATTAACATAATAATAACCATAAAAGCGAAGTCTAGTACCTCAAATTATGAACCGGGTTCTTAAAAACAACACCCTTTATGGAAATTCCTCCACAGATTGCAATTCTGAGGGTGGTGAAGAAACAAGTGAGAACTACTATAGACATTGTGATCCTACCTCCGCTCCCCTCTTCCAAGTCTCATCATGTAATTAGTCATGCTATCATGTAACATGTAATAAAGGAATAGACCATCCAAATAGAACCTTTGTTTAATTTCATGTATTTTCCATATATTATTCTTAAATATTATATAGAATTATTTTGAGACTAGGATTTTCAAGGAAGTGTGATTCTGAGGACCATAGTGCCCAGAATAAATTGTTGAAACAATTTAAACATTTAAATGTTGTAAGATAGTGATTTTCATAAAAACATACTATATCATTTAAATGGGTTCCCAGATCATAAATCCTAGGACCCTTTTTAGTTCATATCAATGACTTTACCTTAGGAGTGTCCTAACTTCGACTGGAACGGGTTGGCTACAGATGATAATTTTTGTACGTTTAACAAAATATAATTAATTAAAATATTTATTTTATAATCTTTGTTTCAATTTAGTAAAGAGATATTTTAAATAAGTATTTATGAATGATTTTTATGTTTTGCCTCATAACTGTTGAATTCACTGGAGATGTGGAGAGGAGACCCCTTGGAGAAGCCTCTCTATAATGAATAATGATGAATCGACCATTCATGAATTGTGGAACCAGTGGAGTCAGAGGATATATTTGATGATGGAAGTACATTCCCTCTTCTTTAGTGATTGTAATGAACTTGAGGTTGGGGTTTTATTTCAAATTTTTTTATTCCCCATTCAGGGATTTAAATAAATATCTTCGATAAATCGACAATCAATTTCACATGGGGTCAATCGTTCTTGTGTGAGGGTTTTTTATGGGTTTTTTTCAGACTGATGTTTTTCATTCTTCGTGATCCTTCTAGAAATATATTATCAATTTCATAATGAATAATGATGGTGCTTTGTTCCTTTATTTTATTATTAATTTTCTCCTCTCGACCCCATGTGTTAGGAACGTTCTTTACGGGGTTATGACAAGCATATCATTGCATATTTATATCACAATACAACGATCCCAAATTGTTGATCTAACATCATGACAAACTAGAGGAGGTGCGCTGACAATAGCGTTCGATAAATTGATAAGGATTGGATGAAATAGTTCATTGACCATCCTTCAAGCGGAAGATTGAAATGAGTTTCAGGAGAGTATTGAAGACCTGAAACCTAACAGTCACCATTATTACTATGGGACATCCATGGATAATTAGTTTTGAGGTGAACGAGTGCCTAAATTTAGGCTTGGAAGATCAACAGATGTGGGGGAGGACGAACATTAATTAATGTAAAATCACGATGAACATTGCTTATATCCTAAAGAACATAACATGTTGGACCAATTCAATGGTGGTTAGGGTTCCATGATACAGGAAGTGATGACAAGGTGTGTGACCCCTATCACATATCACCTGGGTCATTATATGGGACTTGGAATGTATATCAGATGATACATTGACACGGGGTGGATTTCACAACATGTACTCCAGCACATAGCCATACTAGGCTATAAACACATTCTATCCCATATACTGGAACATTGGTTGTTATGCACGGGTTGAAAATTTGTGCTGGCACTCATCTAGGGTACATGGGTTGACACCAATTTTAGGAGAACAACATGTTATCACTTCTACATGACATATAATACTCTTTTTACATGACATATTCATCTGAATTAGGCCATTGTACATTGGAAATCCCCAGAGTCAAGATACATGACATGTAACTCCTCTACACACTGTGTAACATATTCTACGTGGCTTGATATCCTTGTGCACCAAACCTTGGAAAAGTTTCGTTGTGTTAGTTCCCCTTTACTCATTCTCCGGATGGTCAATGTTATAATTCCATGTCTATAAGATTATTTCCTCCTTTAGTAGTACCACATTTATAGAGTGGGAGTCCCTCCGAGAGGCTCAGAGTGAGATCCAATATCCATTCATGTACCCAAAGCAGAGTCAGGATATTGATGCAACCACTCCTACTAGACACAGGTCTATTACATAATAGGTGAATACATATGAGTCACGGTATCACCCTAGTATCCCTAGAGATGTTCCTAATCAATGTATAATGATCTTACCTCTTAGGAGGGAGTCCTCCCAAAATGTATTTATCTATTCACATTTCGGATCTATCAGTGCATCTCTCAATCTCTTATGGCTTTTGCTGATGAGCATAACTTCTCGGACGGGCTCCATTCGAGTTATCTAACTCATGGAGTGAGTTTCCCTCGACGAGTGGTTTGTGGATTCTTTGAACTAAATCCATCAAATTGGTATACGGTAGTAGCAATGTACATCTGATACTACTCAGTCACAACCCATCCTAGTGGGACCTACACAGCAACTCCCAAATCCCTCCTCCAATAGGTCAGGTGTTTTTGACTAGAAATGAATAGGAATGTCCTAACATTGGAGCCATTACCTATGTACTCGTACACACACACACAATTCTCCAAGACCCCAAATGATGAAATGTAAAACCCACTAAGGAATAATATGGATTCATACATCTAAACCCATACAATATGGTACAATCAAAAATTAATGTGGGGAATACTAATTTTGATGGAATACAATCCCTCCCAAATAAAGAGTCTATAACTAAAAAGTCCAAATTATAAAAAATAATGATACTAAAAAAATATATAACAAGAGAAAAATATAAATATAATCATACCTTGACCAACGGTCTAAAGGCATGTCACAACTACCATATACCAAATCCATGGATTCAGTCTAATGAATCCACAAAGCATTCATCTGGGAGAAATCACTCCATTAGTCTAATATCTCTGATGGAATCCATTTGAGAAATATTTTTCTTGACAAAATTCCCTGAGAGATAAAGAGATTCACTGATAGATACAAAAATAGAATAGATACTATCATTCTTGGAGAACACACTATTGAGTTTGGAAGGTCGCGATACAAGGGTGAGGAACACCACTAGGTCCATGAGGGGTTACCATGACATATCTATATTCAACCTCTATGTAGAGGTCTGACGTCCAGGTGGATTTGTCATGATGATAACCGAACTCTACATAGGGTACAATAATGGATATAGGATATCACTATAGGCCTCTCGGAGGGACTTCGACTCTATCCAGAAGGTCCTTTTGGAGGAGTTAGTACTCATGTGGATAAGGAATGATACCATTGATATTTATGAGAATGAGAAAATGGACAGTATCCCAAAGAAAAATGTCCACAGTATGGTGGAAATGGAGATCAAGCCATGATGAAGAAAGTACAGAGCGTGTAGAAGACTCACAAGACATGTCCCATAACTCCGGGTACTTTTAGTGAAGAATGACGTAATTCAGAAGAACATTTCATGTAGAAATAGGATTACACATAATGAATAATGAATTACACACCATGATCCTTAAACTAGGGTTCACCCGTGTACCGTAGCCATGTTCCAATACGTGGTGTCAACCAGTGTTTGTAAACTCGTGTACTGGTTCGAGGGGTAGCACAAATATCCTTCCTAGTTAGGTCGTGTGTGGGAGTATATGAAGTTAAAAAGAAGATCAATACATGTAGAATAAATTACATAGTGAGTAAAAGAGTCACACTCTATATCTCTTGACTCTAGGTATGGCCCATGTCCAATGGTCAGAGTCAGATGAACATTTTATGTTGAAGGATGAGTATATATTGTGTAAATGGACTGACATGCAATTCTCCTTAAACTAGGATTGACCTATGTACCATGTCTGTGTTCCAGAACAAGGTTTCAACCTGTGTGTGCCAACACATGTACTGGTACATGTGGTAGCACATGTATCCGTCCAGATCTGTTTGTGTGGTGTTGTACATGTCGTTTAATCCAGCACTTGTCCATGTATTTTCTATAATACACATCGACTACCGCAAACAGACCCATACAACACGAGATAGAGGTCACATGTTCTGTGATCACTTATGGTAGATATAAACCATAAACACCACGGGATTGGTCCCACACACTCTGTTCTTCGGGGTTACACAACCTGTTCAGCACAATTTTCCCAAAATTAATGTTCTTCATTTAATTCCTCAGATGATCTTCCAACCCTCTTTCTAGATGCCTTTTTTTCTCAAATAACAAGATCCATGTTATTACCTTCATAATTATATCATTTCGGTAGGTTTCAGGCGATTGATCGACACCAAAAAATCGTTTCATTCATCTGTATAATGAAAGGTCGAATAACCATTTCATCTAAACCATGTGGATTAATTTTTCACCATCATCGTCGCACCTCTATTGGTTCATCATGATGTCATATCTACAACATCGGGTCATTGAGTTGAGAGATGGATGCCCAGTGATATGTGGTTCATAACCCCCTGAAGTGCATGAAGAACAAACATGGTCGGGAGAAGAAGATTTATAAAAAAATAAAGGAACAATTCTCCACCATTTTTAATTATGGATTAGATTGACCCCCATTTGAAGGATCAATAAAAAACTAATTCGAATTAGTCCCCAACAACAAACCTGTAGAACAACCATCCCATAAGAACGATCGTGTCGAGGGTCAACCTATTCATGGGTTGATCCACTCTCATCGTTTAAATCAATAATTGTGGAATAACACAATGGAAATAACAACACTTACCTCATGTTATGATCAATTGTTGATGAATAGGGATTTCACTTCCATCGTTAACGATCTCATGTTACTCCATTGGTGCAACAGTTCACGAATGGTTGATTCTTCGTTATTCAGTGTCGAGAGGTTTCTCCAAGGGGTCTTCTCTCAATGAATCTAGAGAATTATAGGGTTATGTGGAAAACTATAGAATTTATAATTAATATCTTATTTAAAATATCTAATCCCTATATCTAAGGAATGATAATAAAATAAAAATTTTAATGTATTTTATTTCCTTAGATGTCTTAAAACTATCTTCTGTTGCAAACCTTTGCCGATTGATGTAAGTTATTTCATAAGGTAATGTTAATACTCTGAATGAACTAGTTCTATCAAATTTTGAAGCTGGGAACCCTTTTAAATGACATTCCACTTTATTAGGAAAACTGCTCCTTCCCTCTATTTAAAAGATTAAATTATTTCAATCATTTATTCCAGGAACTCTAGGCCTCATAATTGCATGTTATCACAAAGCCTGGTCTTCAAATAACATCACATAATATTTAAATATAATACATTGAATATCTGAGATATGAAAAGAGTTTTCATCTAAACCCAGTCAAAGAGGGAAGTGAAACACAAAATATAGATATATATATGTAAGCACACTTAAATGAAATTAATATGAGAGAGAACGATGATATTAATATCTTTGACCATCCCAAGACGATTAGTCTAAATTCAGTTAAAATGGTACTTTATTTATCCCCAAAATCACTTCAATCTGTCCGAAGAAGTGTTGAGGAGGCCATGCATGATGCCACTGATCAATGGACTAAGGGAGAATAAAATAAAAAATATAGAGGAATCATGCTTTAGAGATACAATTTTTTTGACACTATGTAGTTAGATGACATGCCCCAATATAGTGGAGTACATTCTCTATAACAATAAACAAAATATGGGGGACCCACTTCATGGTGTAACAGAGGTGTATAGTCCCTATAGATAGAGGGTTAATGCTCATGTAAGAGAGTACCACCTCTATAGAATGGTTTTTTCCATCTAGATGGATAGAGGAATATAACCATGGTATGATAACAGGGTACAACCTATTCATAGAATATTGAGTATGGAGGACCAATACACAAGTCTGAGAGGGGAGTACCATCATTTTAGAAAAAGGATACATAACAAGATATAAAAATTGTGTAGAAACTATATCTAAACAATAATTATACAGTAACCAAAACATAGTCAAATAGGGTAGCACTGTCCTAATATGAATAAATATTATAGAGTGCTATCACCCTATCAAAATAGGGGAGTACTATCTAAATTTGAATTCTACGATGTTCCAACCCAAACAATGATAACATATAGCTTCATGTAATGAATTTTCTTGCCTAGAACAATATAGTGTATTCATTTGTAATACAAGACTCTAGAATCTATCTTATTTACCAAGACAACTAAACTCTTCAATCCATTTTTAATCCATTCCATGTAATCATGATAATGTAATGTTAGTAGATGTTGGCTCTGGGAATAATGGGGACAAGTTTCTCCAATAGGTTTTAGATGATATTTAGTAGAATCATTGGTTACTATATTAAGTAAAATAATATTAGAAAACATACCCCTAAGTCACTCCTTAAGGATAAGTATAAAATAACACACTAGAATTTCGTTAAGGTGTATATTATCTGATTCTTCCTAGTAATACATCCATGCCTAGATACTATATGTGTAAATGGATATAATAGATCTAACTAGGGGTAATAACCCTAAAAAACTATTTTGGGCCTTAGTTAGTGTTACATGGTACAGAACAATGGGCCTTATAATGTACTAAGTTTGACACTCTATGGGGATACACATAGGACCATTCGGAATTTCCTTAAACACCATTATAATCAATTTGAATAGACAATAAAATTGGATGACATAGAATAAACACAATGGGATTTATATTGAAAATAATTTTCCATGATTTACATATTGAACAAATTATCATAAACTTTCCTCACTATATCTACTATTACACACACTATAATTTCAATACATAGTTAATGGTTGGAGACCAAAGGATTCATGTTAACACTAGACATGAAAAACGTAGTGGTGAAAATGAGAAACCAAGTGTAATGTTTATAAGAGTGAATGAGATAGTGTTCATACCTGATCATTTTCCTGAAATATCATTTACAATATTCACATTAACAAACTATTGAACCCAATAAGGAAGAGAAGGAAATCATTTCCCAAAATATCATGTGGTGGAGATAATAGAGATAAGATGGTTTGATTCCCATAAATCTATCAATGTGGAGAGTGGAAACATGGAAAGTGTCTCAAATGAAATGATAAATTCATTTGTTGTGGAGAAATAAGGATATAATGAAAATTATCATCAAGAAAAAATGGATACTGCAATATAAATATATAAAACTCGTCATAATGATACATTTTTGGTTTGCCTTCCTAAATTTATTGAACTTGTTAATTTTTGTGAGTCAATACCCATTTCTAAATTATAAAACATTGGCCAAGAAGGGGTCTATTTTGAAATGTGTGGAATGACTATTTTCGAATTGGGGTTGCATTCAAAACTATTGTTAAAAATTAATTTAATGAAAAACTGTCAATAATCTAAATCATATTTATTAATATAATATGGTAAATTTATAAGATATTTTTATAACAACACATGTAATATAGAATTTTCATGGTAGTTGAACCCATCAATAATGGTTGACATTAATTTGACACCAACCTCAGAGATATGCAATGTCTTTGTTAATACTTATGTTTTTCTAGTGGATAAATTTTTAATACAAATATTAATGATGAACTAAATTATAAATGACTAATTATGGTGATTAATTTATAACCATGTTGGTTTTTGGAATTTTATTTCAGAAATATTTGAATACATGTAACTTTTTTATGGGAAAAACTATATGTTAAAAGTGTATTTTAGTGCTTTTAGAATCATAGATAAATTTTGGATATACATTTTTTGTAAAAATGGATAAATTATATATTTATCAATGTAGAAAAAAGGAAGAAAATTACCTTTTAGAAATATGTTATGTAAATATATTTCTTATATTTATAGATTGTAAAATAAGTAACCATCATTCCGAAAATGATTTGATTAGTTGTTCAACCGATACAATATTTTATATTGAGCTTATGGACTTTTAAAACATCATAGGTTTATGAATAGTAGGCCCCATGAATTCCATTTTTAAATGAATTATTTGTGAATTATGTCATTAATCACTCTATATAAATATTGATTATTTCAATCCATGTACATATAAATACATGAAACTAACGTTCTTCTACATAGAGACCTGGTTATATAGTAGTCCATGTGAACATTATCTATACAATTATCTCATTCAATAGGATATTTTGGGAAACCTTATATAGATTTGGGATTTCAAAATATGAAATATTTAAAAATTAATTACAATGATTTCATTTAAATTCAAAGGATACTAATTTATTAAAGGTGGGGGAATATAATGCCGAAGAATTCTAAAGCAAGTTCATTATATTTGATAGAATGTATAAAACCCAACACCAACCAACTAAGGGAATACAATTTCCATTGACATTAAATTTACTTATTATATTAAAATTATTCAATCTAGGGATTATTATGATCTGAATTATGTGTTATCTTACATTATACACAAAAAAATATTCATTTATAGATGTGTTACAAACAAGACTGAGTTTGATCAAGAAACAATATATTATTAAAATAATATATTTTCCATATGATATAATAATGAAATTTAATTTGAGGTTATTAATAGTATTGAATACCATATTGAATATATGGATGCCAAAAATTTAAAATGAATTCATTGATTAAAAATTAATTAGAAATGTATATAAGAACAAATTGAATATAAAGGGAATGTTTCTACCGAAAAATATTTTTATTCCAACAATGTTATTTTATTCTAAAAAATTAAATTAATTAAAATTATTTAGTGTTATAAATGATATATATATATATATATATTATATTAAATAGTTTCTATATTAATCTAATAGATTTAACAAGTCATAAGAAGATATGAAATCCAATATATCACATAAAAATAAATATTTTTCTAATGAAACATTTACCAAATTTTAATTAATATCCAATTTCAAATCCAATTTTTATTATTTTTAAAAATTATTTCTTAAAATATACTTTTTTAAATCATAACATAAATTTTCTCTGAAGAATTTTTTTTTGGAATATTTCTAGGATGTTTCATTTGATAATGAATTGTGAAAAATACTGACCTATAATTCAATACTACTATTTTTTAAATTATATTTATAGTGGTAAATAATATTTTAAAATGGTTTTATCATCATATTATAACAATTATTAAAATATTAGTCCACTTTTTTAATTTGAATCAGTTTTTCACAGAAATATCTTATTAACAAATCTCAAACATTTGATCATTATTACAAAAAAAACCAATAATTATTGTTGGGTATATATGATTAAATATAAATTGGATTCTACTAATAATGTTTTTTAACTGAAAAGAAATATTATATAATTAAAAATAAAATAATTTATAATGTATCATACGTTGAACATAGTTTTTTTTCAATAATATTTCTAAGTTTAATTAAAATTAATTACATCATTAAAGAGAAAAAGTTGTGTAACATTGTACAAAACCTTAAATGAAATTTTCTAAAATGAGCTAGTCACTTATTAAAAATACATTTCATGGACATATTTCAACCCTATAATCCTTTTATTGAATTATTTCACCCGTCTTCCAATATAAAATGGCACTAACCACTCCAACGTATTTAAACCTATCAATAAACTATGTCATGACAAATATCTACCCAAATATCCCACCAAAATACCTCTCAAATAGTATAATCATCCCTTTTTCAAGAATCTAACAAATGAATCCATTTTTTCACACAAAAATGAGTTATATTAAAAAATGTTAACATCCATCCCTAATCACATTGGATTTTATTTTATTTGTCTCCCACTAATATAATATTATGGAAGAATTATATAACAACAACATAACCATAAATATACTAATATTTATTTATTATGTGTGTTGAACCTATAATTTCACACACATCAATATAATGGGTGACGAACTTGCAGTTTATGTTTTTGACGAACTACCACCTCAGAAAACCATGTAATTTATTTTTTATTTACCACCTACCAGGGCTTGGAATTAGGACGTTAAAACTGTTATATAAGATTTAAATTATATTTATATTTTTTTCACCATTTTTATTCTTAAATAATACATACCCTTATTCATTCGATTTTTTTAAATTATGATAACATCGTTTCTGGAAGAGTGGGCTACCGCCCCCTAAAAGTGGTGTGATACATTCACTTTATTAATGGAATTTATGAATGGTGGTATTAATAAAAAAAATATTAAATATATTAAAAAAATATGATACTATACTAATTATATTCCTATATATATATATAATTTTATTTTCATTCATATGAAGATGATAAGGAACTGAAAGAATCATTCATGCGTACATAGGACGTACTATCTACATGAATGTTGAATTTGATTTCATATCACCAAACATTATTGATTAATATGAACACATATATATAAAATATATTTAACAATTAAAACATTGATTACATTATGGAGATCACGAGTTAATAATCCAGTTAAGAGGCACACAAATAACAAGTCAAAACATACACAAAAAGTAGGAAATTAAAACATGAAATAGTGAAAATAATGAAATATTATTTACATATTTATAATTATATATTATTAGAAGATAATATATGACATT
Organism: Viscum album; assembly: GCA_963277665.1. Taxonomy (NCBI): domain Eukaryota; kingdom Viridiplantae; phylum Streptophyta; class Magnoliopsida; order Santalales; family Viscaceae; genus Viscum; species Viscum album. The sequence goes on from OY728120.1 coordinate 1,457,026,299, forward strand.
ATGATGATGATAATTGTTCATTTATATGATATAAAAATTATTAAAACCATTATACTAGTTTTTAAAGTACGTTTACATGAAAATGAAAATACTTGTTAAGGGATTTTCACCTCACTTTTTATATTTTTGAGACAAATGTAATGTTCCAAAATTACTTATTTTGTGTGGTGTAACTAATTACCCATTTTATATATACTTTCGGGCCACAAGTTTGGTCCAATGGGTCTCAGGGGATTCAGGCCATCAAAGGCCTTCAGGCCATAGGGCCTTCGAGCCATTGAAGACCATGAAGTAGCTCAGTTCACACAGATCAGGCCCCATATTAGGATCAGAGAACTAGTAGTAGTCTCCAGAAGAAGAGCTAACCGGATTGGAAGAATGAGAGTGTATGGAAATCGCCATCGGGACCAGGCACCATGCCGCTTTGTACGGGGCAATGCTAGTCGATCAGCAATGCATGTGGGGAGCTAAAGGCAATCAATGATGCAGAAGCTGGGGAGGGGAAGTTCTAGGGGGATGGGCCTACAGGTCATGTATTGGTCATGGTATGCCTCTGCGCCTTCGGGTCATGTTGGACCATGTGCCTTGGGCATTCGGGTCAGGTACGGGTTCCCCTTCAACCCTTAAAAGAGAAATTATCTATAATAAAAAAATAAAATAAAAAGAAGGCCTTCGGGCCATTCGGGCCATTTGATATATTATATAATGATTTATTTTATCTTAAATGTATTTATTGTTTCATTTTAAATCATCTATTTCATTGGGCTTTTGATTCGAACATTACTATGTACTATTAAACTTCATCTCAAATTTTATTCTTTGGTACATAGTTTATTATTGTGAACCAAATTTCATATATATGGTGTGAATACTAACAATTTTGAATTTAAAATAATTATTAATTCATTATTCATGATATTTTGAGTTTTATTTTGACATATTTTATTTAAGGGGATGTGAATTACGAATTTCCAAATGAAAAAAAAAATTCATAGCACATTTTCATTTTTTTGGGTTCTATTTCTTCCTCATCGTCATTAATATTCAAATATTATGTGGTTAATAACATTTAATATCTATTGTTTAATTTTCATATATTTTCTGTGGATTTATATTTCAAAATAATAATTTATTTATTGATTGATGATAAATTCAACGTTATGGTATTTTCAAGTGTTTACTTCATAATCACATGTTCTGCAGGATTGTTTTGTAATTTAAATTTTGATAGTGGTTTTTATTAGAAAGTAATTCAATGAATCCTTTATTTTTATTCAACTATGGTTATTCATTACCTTTATAATATTTTATTTCAATTTTCCACACTTTTGTAATTGATGTTTTTTATAAAATATTTATTTAGAAAAACTAAATTCACTGACCTCTCTAGTCCAGAACCAATATTCATCTAAAATTTGTTTTTTTAGAAATTATATAAAAAACATGTTTATCAGTCAAAAAATGATTTATTAGTGATATATTTATCATTTTTACCTTATAAAAAAGTTTCAATGTAATCTTATTATAACATTCAAAATAAGGCATGTTTATAAACTTTTTCTATTGAAATGGAATATTCTTTGAAACTTGTTCAACCCATATGAATTTACACCCCAATATTTAATTATATATTAATTTATAAAGTTCATAATGATTATTTTTAATGGATATTTTTAAAAAAATCATTTTCATTGAAACATTTTTTTCAATTTATTTCCAAAATAAATATATCTCTTTCATCAATAATATTTATAAATGATCATTGTATAATATTACCATAAGCCAATGAAAAAAACACATTATTTTATCATGAATATGGATATAATTTATTGAAACCTTGATTATTATTACATTGAATGATTTATGATTTATTATTCTAATGATAGTATCAACCATCAGTTCCTCGATTCCATTGTTACACCACTAGAAATATTCAAGTTTTTCTGTTCAATGGACATTCAATATCACATAATTATCGAAATCATTTATCATAAATATGTTTATATCCTAAAATATATATAATTTTTACATAATGTGTTTACTTCAATATTTTTTTGATTCATCAGTGGAATTTTGATAAATCTATATCCATTACTCAATACATGTATTTGACAGGGAACTTTAGTTATTTGAATTTTTTAGACAAGAAATATATATATTTGGGATTGGGTAATGAAAGATATAAGGGATGGGGACCCGTTAATGCTAGCATTAAGGGTTTGGGACCATTTAATGTAAACCCCACGATGCATCAACAGTCACATGAGATGAAATTAGTTGGTGAAAACCACATTTATTATGATTCCCATTAGAATATATGGATTTATACCCTTATATTTTAATTTTCATGAAAATATATATTGACTGTAAAGGTCTTAGGCCCCTAGTAAACATTAATTCCAATAATTAATCGTCAACTTCCATTATTATTAGTTTATTATTATTATCAGTGAGATTAATCTGCCTACATATCTATGGATTACTTTTTTCAATTTATTGGTTAAATGGATTTTTTTTTATTTCGTATCTTTCCATATTGATTATTTATCATATATATATTTAAATTCAATGTATTTTCTCTTATTTTTATTTCAATATTTAATTTTCTCATTGATTCATTATTTCTTATACTATACACGACATTACTTGGATTTTGAGCTCACCCTTATTTTTTCCCTTCCCCTGAATCAAGAAGTACACTAAAAAATATATTCAAGGATACGGTTGATGAAATAATGTTACTATTATCCTTAAAAAGAAATAATAATGTTGTAATTAGTGTATTCATTGGAAATGCATGGCTCATTTAAGCATCTTGTTTACCAATATTATAAAACCCTTCGGTACGTCTATATTTTAATACTTATAATAATGGTAATGTAATGGTAGTAGAAACTGGGTCCATTTATATTAATGATAGCTGTCTAATTTATTTTCTAAATATAATGACAAATTATTGATAAATAATCAATCAAACTTGGTATTGTCTATTAACACATCCAAAATTACTATTAATTTTGAATGTTTTTTCATTAATTTTTCTAAAAATATATATTATAATTTATTTCTAGAACATTTAGAAATTATATTTGATAATAAATAAATCCATTTTTGATATCATAATATTAAAATTTACAATGACATAAATTATGGGATTTTTCTGAAAATATTAAATTGTTAGTGAATAGTAAAAAATTCATTTTTAAGTAAAATTGAATATTATATTGATTAATAAATTTACATAACAATCCCAATATAATATTTATTTGATTTATAAAAAATATAAGTTTCTAATTTTTATTTACTTTAATTAATAACAATTAAATCACATTTATATTCGAATTTAATATATTCTTATTTATAGAATTAAAAATATATTTTTCTGAAATCTATTTTAAAAAGCATAATCTTACCCCTTATTATTAATTTAATTAATAAATTATTTTAAATTAACTAAATGAAAATTCTAATATATATATATATTTATTTATGAATTAAAATTTATAAATTAAATGTTACTAACTATATTTTAACATAAAAGTTTCATTTTCATAAAGAAGTATTTTTCTAAAAACATCATTACATCATGCACGAATGTATTATATTAAATAAAATTATGACAAATATTTTAATTTATTTTCATAAAATAGATCACATTGTTTTATTCAACATAATTAAAATTAGGTTTTCAAGTCAACTTAAATTTTGAACAATAAGAATAATAACTGTACTAAATATTTTTTAGAATGATAAAAGGGGATAAAAATAGTAAAATCAAAATAACCCTAATAATATGAATATATATATATTTATTTATTTTAATTATAAAATATGATTAAAATTTTTCCTTATTTATTTTACTTTATAAATGATTGAGGAATCGATTTCATAGAGTATATATTTTGATATGATAAAAGAAAAAATATATTTTCAAGTAGAATTTATTTTCAATTAAGAAAATACTCATTTTCTATTAATATAAATTTAAAATAAGTAATACTAAAAAAATTTAATTATTGATTATAACATATCATATAATTTTGATAACCTCAAACTAAATATTTATAAGGGTTCTAAAACTATTACTGTTAAAACCAGTCATATACCAAAAATGTAAATTCTATTTAATTTTTTTTATAATTTTATAATTTTATTTTAATAAAATTAATATTACCTTTTTGAATTAGAACTTATAATATGTTCTATTATTAATTTATCATAATTTTTCAAGTGAGATGAATGTACAGGTAAAAATTAAATAAGGTATAAATATGCAGTGTGTATTATAACATCAAAATGAAACATAAACTAATTAATAAATACTATAATGTTTAAAAAATAAAAAATATATTTTTTTCCATTTGAAATTATTTTATATGATCTATATTTTATTAATTTTATAAATCAATTAAAAATACTTCTAATCCTTTAATATATTATATTATTTTGAAATAATTTTTCAATGGTATAAATCAGATCCACATTAGAAAGATTATCATATTTATATGTTCATCTATTTGAATAAAAAAATTAAAAAATCAATCCACTTTAAGAGAAAAAATTGGAAAACCACATGGTATTTATTTTGGTTTTAGTTAATTTATTATATAGAGTCCAAAAACAATGTGTGAAAAAATAATAATAAACTCCCATCATTTTCAGTATATAAATACTCCAAATCCAAAATATATATTCACTCTTAAACATTTAATAACCTCATTACTCTACTATCCACTCTCATGTGTCCAACCATGGTCCCCATAATCCATCACTAAGCTCCTCTAAAAAAATTTATGTCACACTCCAAATACAACAGAACTTTCTCTCCTCCTTTTAATTAAAGCACCATTCTTGAAATTAGACTTTTATGTGTTGATTCTTTATATTTCAATTCATTTTTAAAAATTCCCAAACTATTAAATATATTTTTCTAATGATATACTCTTTATCCTCTCTCATTTTGACTATGACATGTGTATTTACTATGCCAGATGTTTAAAAGTGATCCTTTACTATGATTTATTCCAGTATATTATTTTTATTATGTTTTTAATCATAATTTTCATATATTGGGATATGTTCTTCCACATCCACATTACTATAAGTTTTATTTCCCAAATGATTTTATACCTATATTAGTCTCTATAATCCTTCACATAACCCTTTATTTACACCCATTACTGTGCTATAATTTAGTTTGGCACCACTCTCTCCTCTATTCATTTTAGAAATCATCTTCATTTAATACATTTTGATTCCAATTTATAATATTGGTATATGTTGTCACATATCCCCACTACATTCCATTTGATTAATTAATGTTGATATACCCCTTTGAATCTCATTATTCTCTCTAATGACCCTTTCTTGTATAACCATTACCATGAAAAAATGTAGCATGGGTTCTTTCCTTGTTATCATTATTCATATTTATACATTATCATATTCCATCTATTCAAAATTAATAATTTTTGGTTAATTTTACAAGACCCTATTACTTTTTATTTTATTTACAAATTATGATGTAACCCTTTATTTATAAAAAAATATTAATTAATCTTTATGTAATGAAGTTATGTTGTTGAAATTTCTTCATGGTTTTCTATGCCAATCAATTAAGTTTTGAATACTCTCACCGATTTCCAATCATTGTTGTTAACCATTAAAAACATAAAAATATTGATTTGGGGCATAAATGACTTTATTACACATTTTGTGATCATTTAATAAAATACTTTGATGAATCAATCCATGTTCTATGATCTATGTTCCCCACAAAAGTAAGATAATGAAATTAAAGTGATTACTAGGTCCGGAATAATATATCCCTCAATCTAGTTTGTTAATGTTTTAGTCTCATGAGACATAATCAAAGATATTTGGGAGTGAAATGAATCCATCCGAGTACTTTTTCAATCATGATGACTGTGAAGTTATCCTGAAAATATATTTAGGTTGTAGTTTTTATGTTTCTTCCACATTTCATATGTATTAATTGTGATTATCATGAAATATCATGCCTCGATATTCACATTTATGATCATTTATTCTTTTTTGAAATAATTATATTCCAATTGTCTAACTTATATTTCTTTATTTATGTTATTACAAGTTTATTGAATTATTGGTATCAAAAGCTCACCATTTCCTTATTTATTACACATGGTTAACCCTTGTATTTTTATATGCGGGAATGTAAAGGTTGTTTTTAATAAAGATGATGTTTTCCCTTTTTTATATTGTCATGTTGTGTACATAATTACCAATGAAACATGAATTATTCATCTTCTACTTCATATTATATGTAAACATATTAAATAAAGCATTAATTATTTTATAATAAACGGAAAGTTTTTCATAGTTGTTATGAAAGGAAATGTTAGTTATATTTGATATTAGGAATATAAATCTCCAGAACGAGAATTATGAATAAAAAAAGTATAATAAAAAATTATTAAATTTTAGTAAGTATATAGAATGTTGTTTATCCCCAAAATACATATATGTATTGATAATATTTGTTAATGTGGTCATAGTAAATTTGTACATAGGTGTAAAAGTTGAAAAATCACTTTTATATAGACATTACCTAGAACAGGTTCATGATAATGGGGCTTGTTACACAACCCGTTTGACACTCCTGAGGGATATTATTTATTAAATTATCATGGTCAATATAAATAATTAATAAATGAAACAAAAAATAACAATAAGAGTGTATGTCATGAAATAGAAAATGAATAACAAATATTTATTTCTATACATTCATATATTAATTTAATACTTATAATTTATAAGTTATCCTTTAATGTTATTCTATTCAAATTCATTTTCATAATATTGTAATATTATCATCGTGAGTACTCATAATTTAGAGAATAAATGACATTGTAGTATAAATTGATTAATGGATGACATTATACATGAATGAAATTATTTTTCTTTATGTTATAATATATAAGATAAAATAACTTCTCAACTCCCAGAGAAGAATTATGAAGAAAATTTTTTTTCATTTGAAGGTCATTTTTGAAAAATTTACAGTCATTTTATCCATCACATGTTTACGGTTTTGTGCTCATTAGAATTGTCCTGACCATGTACTCAATCACATTCTATTAGTTTTGTGGGGTATATTTTTCTAATCCATGAAAATATTGTCACATCACATTAATCTAATACTACATGGAACTATGTTATGTGACAGAATTCATACTTCTCGGTTTGTCAATTCAAGTAGGTATTTTATTTTCAATTTTTATGGTGTCAGTTCCCATAATGATATTTTTATTTTTCAAAATTTTTCCAAATGAATTCATGTTTACATTACGAGGATGAAATTTATTAGTGTGGGATAGAATTTAATGCCCCACGTTTTTGAAATATAATATTGTGTACGCTAACCTATGTGACACGCTACACAAAACATAAAAAACAATGATTATTTAAATATGTATATTTTAAACATTCTATTAATTTTTTCTGATATGAGTAAGATTGAATAATTTATAATATATATATATATATAAGATAAAAAAATATTAATAATTTATTGGTAAAAAGAAAAACATGTTTTTTGTATTTGAATTTACTCTTCAAAAATTAATTTCCTTTAAAAATGATTTTTATTTATTTTAATGAAAATATATTATCAATAATTTATAGAAAATTAATAAAAAATAATTTTTTAAAATGACAAATTTTTTTAATATTTTCAAAATAAAAGTCTGTGTGGGTGAAAATTTTGGATGTTTTGCAAAATAATGATTTTTCAATTAATATTGAAAATTATCATTTTTAAGATAAATTATATTTTATATTGATAAATATGGTTACATAAAATTACTAAAATTATTTTTTTTATATATATATTTAACGTAATTATTTTTATTGATATTAAATCATATTTATTATATTAAAATTACATATATTCTAGATTTTTTGATATATCTATTTTTATGATTAAAAAAACACTTTTTTAAATAGTTTTAAAATACATAATGTTTTTCAGTATAATTATTTAAAAAAATTAAAAATTTGAGATAAAATAAATGATTTTTTTATATATATTTATTTATGAATTTATATTAATATAATAAATGTTACGAGTAATAGAGTTAAAATAAAAACATTTTTACATTAAGATAAAAAAATTGAAAAAAATGTCATTCCAACATGATTGAAAGTATTATATTATATTAAAATATTCTACCTTGGTTAATTAATTTTGATATAATTTATCACTTATTTATAATCATCATAATTAATATTACATAATATGATCTACTGAATTTTTTAATAATATTAATTGAAACTGTATTAAGTATATAAAAAAATATTTTAAGGAAATCTACTTAGTTAGGGGTAAAAATATTTTATCAAAGATTAGAAATCAATTAACTATTATAATGTGAATATTTATATTTAATTTTTATTCAAATTATTATAAAATTTATTCCATATTGGGTTTACTATAACACCCCAAGCTTCCATGATATACTTCTCTTTGAATAATACAGTAGCGTGTGTAGTACGTATCTTCGAGTTTAACACACACACCACAACAAATCAAAGTAGCCGTTATGAATAGTAATACCTAATTATTGAAATTTTTTAAAATTTATCTTTCCAAATGGACTTCATTTATGTATTCAGAATATCAAAATTATCCTAAGTTGATTTTTTGTAATTTTCTAAGAATTTCCAATTTTGTTTATGCATAGTGAAAAATACCTAAAAACAAATTTTTTAATCAAAATCATTTATAGTGATAAATTACACTATTGAGTTGTTTTAAAGTATAATTAGAATATATTTTTACCATTTTATCCAATGGTGTTCATTAGAATTAATTTCAATTTGAAATTGGACATAAACAATTGCCAATCTTTTGATATAAATTGTTATTTAAAAACACGCTATTTGTTGTGACATCGAGAATTAGTTATAAAATTAATTAATGAAACATATATGTTTGGAATTTTGTAAAAAAGAAATCATTTTTTAATTCGGAATATCAATTATAGCTTAGGGTAAAATTTTGGCATTGTTCTGAAAAACATTAATTTTTTATGAATAGTGAAACCACTAAGTGATAGTTAAAAAACTGATTTTTCGTTTAAATGAAAAAATTTCATTTCTGCGATTTTATTTTAAAAAATCTGACATACTGTCATGACCCGTCCTCGGGGCCCGTGCCGTGACTACCCCAAGCCCGCCTTCCATAGGCCAGGGGCTGGCGACTAGCACCAAGGCGTAAATCCCAACAAAAAGGGAAGGCATTGCCTTTGAAAAGTAAACAAGCACCACAGAGTAAGCAAGCAGAAAAGTAAACACTACGTATAAACTGTACATGCTGTTCTGAAAGTAAAAGGGGCCAGAAATACAACCCCAACTGTAAAGTACTACTAAAATGAAAAACAGCAACTAAAAGGGGAAACTGCAGCGTCGATCCGTCCTCTGGAAGTCCCACCTGAAGGGTGGGTACAGATAGCCTCCACTGCTCCTCGGGTCCACCTGACCGCTCTGAGTACGTCCCACCCAGTGGTCCACCTCCAGGTACCGTCCTGCTCCGCACGCCTCCACCACGATCAGCGATGTCCGTCGTCTGCAACCAACACAACGTAGTGCGGGCAAAGCCCGTGCAGGGGTGAGTATAAGCTACTCAGTAGGGACCCCGAGACCCCCAAAGGTCTCCCGAAATCCACAAAGGATAATCCAAAAAGGAAAGATACAATCACGAAGTAACATTTGACACGACTTAGGTATATGCCCATACATATACCTAAGTCTTCAATTCCCGTTCGGATCCAACGTCTGAGCCCAAGAAAAACCCAGTCCACACAGGAAAGCAAACGTATACCCACACAGGATAGAACAACACAATCCACATAAGAGAGTAAACAGTAAATCCACACAAGATAGCTCAACAAAATCCACAAAGGAGAGTAAACAGTAAATCCACACAGGATAGCTCAACACAATCCACAAAGGAGAGAAACACAAGATTCAGCTCACACATGTATACTTTTCGGATGACGATAAAGACGATCACTGATCCATCTAAGTCGTCGGACCCACGAAGGATCGATAGGTAACTAACCCCCGCAATGACCCACACAGGATCAGACCCGCACAGGATCAGGCACACACAGGACCGGGCCCACGCAGGACCTGTAGGCGCTGGCTCACACAGAACTGCTGAGCACTGACCCACACAGGATCGGACCCACACAGGATCGTGCCCACACAGGACCGGGCCGACACAGGACCTGTAGCACTGATCCACGTAGGATCGCTGAGTGTCGTAGTCATCGCAGTCAAATGAGGATCTCTGCACAGTCGTCGTCGTAGTCCACTGAGGATCTCTGCACGGTCGTCGTCGGAGTCCACTGAGGATCTCTACAAAGTCGTCGCCGCAGTCCACTGAGGATCTTTACACGGTCGTCGTCGGAGTCCACTGAGGATCTCTGCACAGTCGTCTCCGCAGTCCACTGAGGGTCTCTACACGGTCTTCGCTGTCGAAGAAGCAGTCGCAGCCAGCTCTAGGGTTCCCGCACACGGCAAGCTCGTTCGGGAGGGTCCGCTGCACGAACCGAGAGGCTGATACATCAACTGACACAAAGTCCGAAGTTGATGTATCCAAAAGTTCTGTATCGTCAATAGGAACTCAACGTCACAGATGGCACGTCAATCGGACGCCCGGTCTGAGAGTTATTGGCTTTTTCGTCCTAGGGGCCCGGTTGGTTTTTAAGGAAAAACCAACCTGACCATACTCCACCTGCGTCCAAACCTTGGGCAGAGTATTCCAAAAGATACTTCTCACTTAGAGGAAAACAAACAGGCTGACGGCATGTCAATCGGACGTCCGTGGCTCAAGATATGAGCGTTTCCGCTCCGAGGGCCCGGTTGGTTTCATGTACGAACCAACCCGGCCGAACTCAAAGTATTCCGAAACATTGAGTGTGATATACTGAAAGTACCGTCTCGATCCAAGGATCGTGTTTCCACTGACGGAGAATCGTTTGAAGGCCCGTAGCTCAAGTTACGGGCGTTTGAACGAAAACCATCCGAAGAAGGGGGTCCGGGCCCGGGCCGACCCGGCCCGACCCCCCCGGGAGTCGGGCGAACCGGGTCGCCCGACCCGGCCCGACCCCCCCGGGATTCGGCCGTACCGGCTCGCCCGACCCGGTCCGGTCCGGCAGGGGCGCGGCCCGGCCGGTCAGACCGGCCTGGTCCGGTTCGGCCGAGCGGCAGAACGGCCTGGCGCCGCGAGGTGCTGCCCCCGCGGCCTGGTGGTGTCGCGGCCCCCTGCGTGGGGCCGCACTGAGTCGAGGACACGGCGTCATCCGTGTCTGAGGGCACCGGACCCGCGCGGGCCGCGGGTCCGCGAGTGTCGACGTTGCCGCGGCTACAGCCGCGGCGGCCTGTCTGGCGTCGCGCCGGGGCGCCGCCGCGCCGGCAACCCGCGCCGCCGGCCAGTTCCACGGGCCACCGGGATCGCTCCAGTGGTCCGATTTTGTTCCCGTCTGCGCCAATGCTCCTCCCGGGACTCGTTCTTCACTGCAGGATCATCAAACTTCCATTGCGGCACGTTCCGTCGTCGCTCGTCAAATCCGCAGAAAATGAAGAACGACGGAGGGTCATCGGGCCGTGTTCGTTTGGCCCGCACCCTCCGCGTTAGAGATAAACAAACGGGAGAATTTTGTTCAACACATGAACCGACAATTTTAATAAAATAAAATTGTTCAATTGAAACTGGTTCTTTAATTTTTAACGAACGTTCACAGGAATATAAAGAGGGGTATTTATAAAATCCCTACCTCGTTGGTCGTCACGCATGAGCGTTCTTCGCAGAAATGCTCGTCGCGGATTGTGGAGATCGTCGCGTCGTCGCGGAAAGGCGTCACGTTGTCGCGGAATCCGGTGTTGAGTCGGCGATCTTAACGGACCAAGAACAACAGATTTAAATTATAAATAATTAAATCTGTGTTTCTTCTAAAACCAAAAAGAATCTTTAGAGGAAACCCGAAATCACTCGCCTCAAACGGTTGGTGATCAGAGATCGGGGTGGGGAAGAACGTCTCGGACGGGAGCGTCGTCGATTTCTAGGTTCGGCGTTCTACGCGTTCTTCGCGTTCTACGCGTTCTTCGCGAGGGAGAAGAAGATACTAGGGTCCTCTCAAATCTTCTCAACGTGCAAATAACCAGAGGACGTGCGTTGGCCTTATTTTATTATTACGCCAACGAATTTGAAAACTGGTTAAGAAATGACTTAATTAATTCATTTAATTAATTCGACGAAAGAAACTGCCCATTTAATTCATGAAATAAACCACCCAATTAAATGATCTGTTAATATTTTATGAAACGTGTCAGTTGACTTTCATAAAGATGGGTTTTCGCGGGTGCGTTTCTTAGCGGAAAGAAATGGCGGGGCTCGTGCGGGCCCCACCTCACAAATATCCTACCAAGGGGGTAGGATATTTCTTGATAGCATCCTATTCGGTTTAACTCAGTTCAAGCCGCCTTTAAGTGGCTTCAAGTGGCTTCCATGTGGCTTGAGTGAAATAAAATAAAGTTGTCGCAAAATTATTTTATTTCTTAACTTTAAGCCCGAAAATTAAAAACCACAGCCGAGCAAACATAACTCCGGAAGAGGCGTTTCTAGGCGAATACCGGCGCTGCGATTTTATCGGAGCCCTCAGAATTCGATTCTGGGCACCGGTTCAAAAGTTAGAAAAACCCGCTCGTCCATTCACAGAACATACCCGAGCCAAAACTTCGAAAAATGATTCCGGGCACACCGGGCCTCGGAATCAAGTGCCGTCAGAGACTGCGCTCTTGAAAAATTCCAAAGAAAATTAAGAAAAAAATTTCCTTGTAATTTACGGGTCTTTACATTACTCCCACCTCAGGACTTTATGTCCCCGTAAAGATTTATCAAAAACTAGGGAAACAAATGTGGGTACTGAGCACGCATCTGAGCCTCCCACTCCCATGTGCTCTCCTGGAGGTTCTCGTGCTTCCATCTGATGCGCACAAGAAGAATCGATCGCCCAAGTAGGGCCCGCTCCTGTCGATCCTCTATCTCCACTGGGACCTCCGCAAAAGTCTCCCCATCATCCACGTCTAGCTCCCTATAGTCAATGATGTGCGTCGGGTCGTGAACGTATCTCCTCAGCTGGGATACGTGGAAGACGTCGTGCACCCGGTGCAACAGAGGTTACAGAGCCAGGTGATAAGCCACCTCCCCAATACTGCTGAGGACATGGAAAGGCCTGATGAAGCATGGAGACAACTTGCCGCTTCGGCCAAATCTCCGCAAACCACGTCGAGGTGAGACACGCAAGAGGACGTGGTCGCCATCCTCGAACTCTAGTGGCCTCCGCCTCCTGTCAGCATATGACTTATGTCGGCTCTGTGCTGTCCTCATCCGCTCCTGGATGACCTGGACTATCTCTGCCATGGCCCGGACCATCTCTGGTCCCACAAGTGCTGACTCCCCAGGGTCTGTCCAGCACAAAGGAGATCTGCAAGGCCTGCCGTACAACGCCTGGTAGGGTGCCATCCCAATGGTGGAGTGGTAGCTGTTGTTGTACGCGAACTCCACAAAGGGTAGGTGGTCCTCCTAGCTGCGACCAAAGTCGAGTACACATGCACGGAGCATGTCCTCGAGAGTCTGAATGGTCCTCTCCGTCTGACCATCCGTCTGAGGGTGAAAGGCGGTGCTCAGACGTAGCCGTGTCCCGAACGCCTCCTGCAATCCCTTCCAAAGTCGGGAAGTAAAGCGAGCGTACCGATCGGATATGATAGTCTATGGCACACCGTGAAGATATACAATCTCCTGAACGTAGAGACGTCCCAAGCTCTCCACTGAGCCCTGCTCTCGGATGTGTAAGAAGTGTGCCGACTTGGTGAGTCGGTCAACAATCACCAAAATGGAGTCGTGACCTCTGGAAGTGCGTGGAAGTCCAGTCATGAAGTCCATAGATATCCCGTCCCACTTCCACTACGGGACCTCCAAGGGCTGTACCAAGCTTGCTGGTACCTGGTGCTCTGCCTTCACCTGCTGGCAGGTGAGGCACCGTGAGATGAACTCTTCCACAACCTTTTTCATGCCCGGCCACCAATGCTGATGTCTGAGATCTTGGTACATCTTCGCCACTCCAGGATGTACCGCCAAAGGAGAATTGTGGAACTCTCTCAGCACCTCCTCTCGTAAAGTGACTAGTACCAAGGTACGTCTTCTGAAAAGGACATCGTGCTATGCTCCAAGGGAGAAACCATCAGGTGCCTGTCCTGAGGATATCTGTGGACGCCGTGTCTCACAGTCAGCGTCCCCACGCTATGCCTCTCTGACCTACTGTAGTTGTGGAGGATTGACTGTGAGAGACTGAAGGAAGGCTGCTCCATCTCTATCCACGAAGGATATCTGCAAGGCGTCTAGCTGCTCTGTCGCCTCCTCATGTAGCTGGATGCCCGTCCTCCTGCTGAGGGCATCGGCTACCACGTTCCCCCTCCCAGGAGTATAAACTATCTCAAAGTCATAGTCCTGGAGGAACTCGAGCCATCGCCGCTGTCTCAGGTTCAGGTCCTTTTGATAGAAGATGTACCTGAGACTCTGGTGGTCAGAAAAGAATGTGAAGCGCTCGCCCATCAGATAGTGCTGCCATGTCTTCAGAGCGAAGACCACTGCTGCTAACTCCAGGTCATGGGTAGCGTAGTTCTGCTCATGCGGCCTCAACTGACGTGATCCGTAGGAAATCACGGCCCCCTCCTGCATTAGGACACACCCGAGTTCGGTCCCTGATGCATCGCAGTAGACTACGTATCCAACTCCCTCCTCAGGAAACCTCAAGATAGGTGCGCTGGTCAACCTCTGCCTCAACTCCTGGAATCTCTGCTGACATCTGTCTGACCACACGAAGGGTTTCCCCTTCTTCGTCAACGCTGAGAGTGGGGCCGCAACTCTGGAGAAGTCCGGCACAAAACTCCGATAGTATCCGGCTAGGCCCAACAAACTCCTCATCTCTGTCACGTTCTTGGGTGGCTCCCAAGCTAGCACTGCCTCGATCTTTGCGGGATCTGCTGCAACTCCCACCTCAGAAATGAAGTGCCCCAAGAAGTGGACCTCACGTAACCAGAACTGGCACTTTGAGAGATTTCCATAAAGCTGGTTCTCTCGGAGTGTGTCTAGTACAACATGCAAGTGGTAGGCGTGCTCCTCCTCCGTGGTCGAGTACACCATGATGCCGTCGATGAAGACTACGACAAATCGATCGAGTTATGGCTGGAAGATCCTATTCATGAGGCTCATGAACGCTGCTGGAGCGTTGGTCGCGCCAAAAGGCATAACCAAGAACTCGTAGTGGCCATACCGACACCTGAAGGCCGTCTTCTGCACATCCTTGTCTCAAACTCTGAGTTGATGATAGCCTGACCTGAGATCTATCTTCGAGAACCATCGTGCTCCCTTGAGCTGATCGAAGTGGTCATGAATCTAGGGTAGCGGATACATGTTCCTCACTATCACCTGGTTCAGGAGAAGATAATCAACACACAGTCGCAAGCTCCCGTCCGCCTTCTTGGCGAACAATATCGGGGAAGCCCAGGGTGAAACACTGGGTCGGATGAACCCCTTGCCCTGCAAGTCCTCCAACTGTACCCGCAGCTCTCGAAGCTCACCGGGGGCCATCTGATATGCTGGAGTGGATATCGGGGCTGTCTTGGGGTACATGTCAATATAAAAGTCTACCTCTCTGTGAGGAGGTAATCCTAGAACGTCGTCAGGAAAGACGTCCGCGTACTGATCCACCACTGCAGGAAAAATGGGACTCCGCACCTCAACTGCTCCCAGGATGATGCTAGACAAATGATGAGTGATGGGTTGGCCTCTCCTCTGCATGAGTCCATCATGTGCTGCTAAGGCTCCCTTCTCTCCGGTGAAGGTGAACCTGCTCCCGTCGGTGCGCACACATCACACCTTGCGCTAATGCAGTCAATCTGAGCATGGACCATAGATAACCAATCCATGTCCAAGATGACGTCGTAATGCCTCGACGCCGCTACAAGAAGATCCCAGCCGAAGCTCTCGCCTCCTAGAGTAAGATCACACTGCCAGCACCATTGCGTAATCATCGAGTCTGATCCCGTAGGATTCTCTAGCCGTAAGGATCGAGCCAACGGCTCTTTCGGAATCTCCGAGCTCCGAACAAAGGCAGTGGCTATGAATGAGTGACTCGCTCCTGTGTCTATCAGAACTGTAGCAATGGTGTAATAGATACAGATCATACCTCGAATCATCTCTGGCACGCTGTGGTTGTAGGCCTATGCTGCCTGGAGCTGCGCCTGTCTCTGCCCGCCAGCTCCCTGTGGTCGGGGCGGGCCTTCTGGTGGTGGTGGTGGCAGAGCCTCAAAGCTTCGCCCACCACCAGCTGCTCGTCCAGCTTCTCTACCTTGATCGCCTCCTCCCTATGGACCGCCACGGTCGACCCTCTTCCTCTACCTGGGTGGCCCCTCAACCATCTGCTTCCCCTCGGTACGGTGGGTCGGGCAGTCACGAGCCATGTGGCCCTGCCCGCTGCACTCGTAGCACTTCCTGCCTCTCGGAATACTGGCTCCGCGCTGAGTGCCCTGCACTGCTGAGCCAGTGTCCCGAGGTCATCTTCCGTAAGGTCTGGTCCGCCTGGAACCCTGAGTCATCCGTCGGCTACCTGTTGCCGAAGACTCCTCCACCTACCGCCCTGCGGTAGGTCTCGCTGTGGACTCAGCCAGGAAGCTCTCGATCAGAAGGGCTCGCTCCAGCACTCCTGTCTGGGTTGGGATGCTGAGGGAGATCAGCGATGCCCTGATCTCGTGTCTCAATCCATGCTCGAAGGTCCGAGCCCGGAAGAAGGGGTCCCGTACCATGTCTGTCGAGTAGCGAGAAAGGTCGGTGAACCTCTCCGCGTTCTGGGCGACCGTCAAGCTGCCCTGCCGCAGCTGAAGAAGCTCCTGGATGCGCACCGCATGGAGGGTGGTCGGGACGAACTCTGAGCGGAAAAGGCTCTCGAAGTCCGTCCAGATGAGGGTGTCCTCATCATGTACCTGGATCATCAGGCTCCGCCATCGCCCTTCTGCGGCGTGCAGTAGGCTCGCCGCGAGGATCACCATGAGGTCTGCTGGTGTCCTCACTAGCCTGAAAACTCAGACGACCGCCTCCAGCCAGTCCTCGGCTGCTTAGGGGTCCGACTCCCAATGGATCCTGGGTGGTCGCTGGCGCTGGAACTCGTGTAGAGCTCTGAGGCGTCGTGCGTCGTCAGCTGCCAGTGCTGGAAGCATCGGAGGCTCGACGGGTAAAGGTACCGCCGGTGCCTCTGCTGTGAATGGGCCCTATACAGAGGCCTCGTCGCTCGGCGGGCTGTCGTCGCGCTCTACTATAGGAACCCTAGCTGGCTGCTGTCATCGGGCCATCCTGAAAAGGAAACAAGTGCGCCACGGTCAGAACAGTATACCTGGTGAGCTGACACAGGTAATCACAGAGAAAACATGAAACACACATGCAATAAATGTTTTCGTGCATTAAGTCAGAAATCAGAAGTCAGGGTCCTGGTGTATGGATACGTCGGCCGATGCACCAACACTAGACTCCCTGGACTGATAACCACACCCAATACGCTAAACACTATTGCGTCACATAGAAGAAAGATCATAGTCTGCGGTAGAACCGACCACCTCTGATACCAATTTGTCACGACCCGTCCTCGGGGCCCCTACCGTGACTACCCCAAGCCCGCCTTCCATAGGTCAGGGGCTGGCGACTATCACAAAGGCGTAAATCCCAACAAAAAGGGAAGGCATTGCCTTTGAAAAGTAAACAAGCACCACAGAGAAAGAAAGCGGAAAAGTAAACACTATGTTAAAACTGTACAAGCTGTGCTGAAAGTAAAAGGGGCCGGAAATACAAGCCCAACTGTAAAGTACAACTGAAAGGAAAAACAACAACTGAAAGGGGAAAAAGCAGCGTCGAGCCATCCTCTGGAAGTCCCACCTGAAGGGTGGGTACATATAGCCTCCACCGCTCCTCGGGTCCACCTGACCGCTCCGAGTACATCCCGCCCAGTGGTCCACCTCCTGGTACCGTCCTGCTCCGCACGCCTCCACCACGATCAGCGCTGTCCATCATCTACAACCAACACAACGTAGTGCGGGCAAAGCCCATGAAGGGGTGAGTATAAGTTACTCAATAGGGACCTCGAGACCCCCGAAGGTCTCCCGAAATCCACAAAGGATAATCCACAAAGGAAAGATACAATCACGAAGTAACATCTGACACGGCTTAGGTATATGCCCATACATATACCTAAGTCTTCAATTCCCGTTCGGCTCCAACGTCTGAGCCCAAGCACAACCCAGTCCACACAGAAAAGCAAATGTATACCCACACAGGATAGAACAACACAATCCACAAAGGAATGTAAACAGTAAATCCACACAGGATAGCTCAACACAATCCACAAAGGAGAGAAACACAAGATTCAGCTCACACAGGTATATTTCTTCGGATGACGATAAAGACGATCACTGATCCATCTACGTCATCGGACCCACGAAGGATCGATAGGTAACTAACCCCCGTAATGACCCACACAGGATCGGACCCACACAGGATCGGGGCCACACAGGAACGGGCCCACGCAGGACCTGTAGGCGCTGGCTGACCCAGAACCGTTGAGCGCTGACCCACACGGGATCAGACCCACACAGAATCGGGCCCACACAGGACTGGTCCCACATAGGACCTGTAGCACTGATCCACGTAGGATCACTGAGTGCCGTAGTCATCGCAGTCCACTGAGGATCTCTGCACAGTCGTCGCCGCAGTCCACTGAGGATCTCTGCACGGTCTTCGTCGGCGTCCACTGAGGATCTCTGCACAGTCGTCGCCGCAGTCCACCGAGGATCTCTGCACGGTCGTCATCGGAGTCCACTGAGGATCTCTGCACAGTCGTCGCCGCATTCCACTGAGGATCTCTTCACGGTCGTCGCTGTCGAAGAAGCAGTCACAGCCAGCTCTAGGGTTCCCGCACAAAACAAGCTCATTCGGGAGGGTCCGCTCCACGAGCCGAGAGGATGATACATCAACTGACACAAAGTCCGAAGTTGATGTACCAAAAAGTTCCGTATCGTCAACAGGAACTCAACGTCGCAGACGGCGCGTCAATCGGACGCCCGGTCTGAGAGTTATTGGCCTTTCGTCCCAGGGGCCCGGTTGGTTTTTAAGGCAAAACCAACCCGACCATACTACACCTGCGTCCAAACCTCGGGCGGAGTATGCCAAATGATCCTTCTCACATAGATGAAAACAACCAGGCTGACAGCACGTCAATCGGACGTCCGTGGCTCATGATATGAGAGTTTCCGCTCCGAGGTCCCGGTTGGTTTCGTGTACGAAACTACCCGGCCGAACTCAAAGTATTCCGAAACCTTGAGTGCGATATACCAAAACGACTGTCTCGATCCAAGGATCGTGTTTCTGCTGACGGCGAGTCTTTTGGAGGCCCATAGCTCATGTTATGGGCGTTTGAACGAAAACCGTCTGAAGATGGGGGTCCGGGCCCGGGCCGACCCGGCCCGACCCCCCAGGGAGTCGGCCGAACCGGGTCGACCCGACCCAGTCCGACCCGGTCTGGTCCGGCCAGGGCGCGGTCCGGCCTGGTCTGGTTCGGCCGAGCGGCCGAACAGCCTGGCGCCGCGGGGCGCTGCCCCCGCGGCCCGGTGGTGCCGCGGCCCCCCTGCGAGGGGCCGCGCTGAGTCGAGGACGTGGCTTCAGCCGTGTCCGACGGCACCGGACCCGCGCGGCCGCGGGTCCGCGGGTGCCCCCGCTGCAACGACTTCAGCCGCAGTGGCCTGTCCGGCGGCGCACCGGGGTGCCGCCGCTCCCGGCTGCCGGCGCCGCCGCGCCGGCCACCCGTGCGGCCGGCGAGTTCCACGGGCCACCGGGATCGCTCCGGTGGTCCGATTTTGTTCCTGTCTGCGCCACTGCTCCTCCCGGGACTAGTTCTTCACTGCGGGATCATCAAACTTCCATTGCGGCATGTTCCGTCATCGCCCGTCACATCCGCACAAAATGAAGAACGACGGAGGGTCGTCGGGCCGTGTTCGTTTCGCCCGCACCCTCCGCGTTAGAGATAAACAAACGGGAGAATTTTGTTCAACACATTAACTGACAATTTTAATAAAATAAAATTAATCAATTGAAAACGGTTCTTTATTTTTTAAATAACATTCACGGGAATATAAAGAGGGGTATTCCAAATTATAAAATCCCTACCTCGTTGGTCGTCGCGCGTGAGCGTTCTTCGCGGAAATGCTCGTCGCGGAAGGTGGAGATCGCCGCGTCCTCGCGGAAAGGCGACGCGTCGTCGCGGAATCCGGCGTTGAGTCGGAGAGCTCAACGGACCAAGAACAACAGTTTTAAATTATAAATAATTAAATCTGTGTTTCGTTTAAAATAAAAAATAATCTTTAGAGGAAACCCGAAATCACTCACCTCAAACGGTTAGTGATCGGAGATCGGGGCGGGGAAGAACGTCTCGGACGGGAGCGTCGTCAATTTCCAGGTTCGGCGTACTTCACGTTCTTCGCGAGGGAGAAGAAGATACAAGGGTCCTCTCAAATCTTCTGAACGTGCAAATAACCAGGGGTCGTGCGTTGGCCTTATTTTATTATTACGCCAACGAATTTGAAAACTGGTTAAGAAACGACTTAATTAATTCGTTGAATTAATTCGACGAAAGAAAATTCCCATTTAATTCACGAAATAAACCACCCAATTAAATGGTCTGTTAATATTTTAAGAAACGCGTCAGTTGACTTTCATAAAGATGGGTTTTCGCGGGAGCATTTCTTAGAGGAATGAAACGGCGGGGCTCGTGCGGGCCCCGCCTCACAAATATCCTACCAAGGGGGTAGGATATTTCTGGATAGCATCCTATCCAGTTTAACTCAGTTCAAGCCGCCTTTAAGTGGCTTCAAGTGGCTTCCAAGTGGCTTATGTGAAATAAAATAAAGTTGTCGCAAAATTATTTTATTTCTTAACTTTAAGCCCGAAAATTAAAAACCACACCCGAGCAAACGCAACTCTGGAAGAGGCGTTTCTAGGAGAATTCCAGCGCTGCGATTTCATCAGAGCCCTCATAATTCGATTCCGGGCACCGGTTCAAAAGTTAGAAAAACCCGCTCGTCCGTTCACTGAATGTACCCGAGCCAAAACTTCGTAAAATGATTCCGGGCACACCGGGCCTCAGAATTAGGTGCCGTCAGAAACTGCGATTTTGAAAAATTCCAAAGAAAATTAAGAAAAAAATTTCCTTGAAATTTATGGGTCTTTAAACATACCTGGTTGTCATTAGGAAGTAAAATGTGGTTCAATGGGGAAAAAATAATTTTTGGTGAATAGTAAATTTTAAGTCTAAGTAATCGCAATTAAAGGTAATTAGTGAATTTTAAGGTCAAAAAGATATTATAAAAATATGAAAATACCTTTACACTTGTCCTACCCCTATTGGATGAGTCATGGCTGACCAAGAGAATCCATGAGTCAATTTAGGGATCCCATGGAGCCACTTGGGTATGAAAATGACATTAATATCTTTTTATTTAAAGTATAAATAAAATTGTCACCAACATGTGTTGTTTTACTAAAACAATTATTGCATGGGGTTATATAAGTTAACTTTCTGACTATAAATATTAATTGGAAAGCTAAAAATATTTTCGACATCATGATATTTGTTTTATAATTTTTAGACATTAAATAAATTAAATTTTTTATGACACAATGATGATGCAATGACTACCTCATTAATTAATTAATTTAATAAAATGAAAGGATAATAAAGAATATAACAATTACACTTATCCAAACCCTATTGGATGAGTATATTTTGAACCCTTTTCACCTTAGCCTCGAAATATATAAGTTTGGGACCTTTAAAAAATCCGAAACTCATTATATAGTAAAGTATCATTTCATTACTTTCCAAGAGTGCCCCTCCACTCCTCTTATAAAAGGCCTCCAACAGTACCACCTTATTTCCACCTTCAAAGCCTTTTGTCTCGGCCATCCTCTACCCAAATACTGTCTCCACTTCCCTCTCTTACTCCTAGAATCCTACCTTTGGGCAGAATGCTTCCCAAGGAAGCCTTTGGCTCAAATCAATAAAGAGTTTCCCGATTTTAAGGTAATGTCTTCTCTTATGTGATTTTGTTTTATTTTGGTTCTCCAACACCTTAAACTCTTTTTATTCGATTATTATGTAACAAAACCTGTATCTTCAATATACTAGGATTTTTTATGAGAAGGATTTTATTTACACTTACACACACTTTCATCTAATGGTCAATGAACATACTGTTTATGTGGTTGGAAAATTCCTGCCTCACGAAACGATGATTGCCAATCTTCTTTTAACACCTCTCATGGTGGCCATTGTGATGGCACTATTTTTATATATGATATATATTATGTTTTTTTTTACTTATGATTCCATATTTTTCATTTATGGCATACCTTTACGATTTCCATTATGGTTAAACGCAATAATTTCATTTCAGGAAGTGCGGACTACCGCCCCCTCAAAGTGATTTGAATCGTTGAAGACATATGTTGGATGTATAAATGATGGAGTAAATGGTATTATACATTATATTACACTGGAATTATATTATACCTTTATATAATTATAAATTCATTCCATTAAATTTGAAATAGAAATGAAAGTAGCGTTCATGCGTACGTACGACTTACCGTCTCCTTGAACGGTGCATTTCATTTCTTATCTCTAAATGTTACATAATATTACGAATGAATGTATATATTGGATATATATATGATATATATGATATATACATCATGGATATAATTATGGTGATAATGGATATTCTACCACATAAACAACTTGTAATTATAAGAAGTTTATTGTTGACTCAAGTACCAAAGATCGACAAAACGACCATTATTAACATAAATGACTACATAATTTTTGTAACATTGTAATAAGTGATATAATAGGGATAATAAACTTGAAAAAGGTTCTTAGGAAAGTAGAGATTAACTCTAGTTTATTATTCAGGAGGTTAAAGAGAGGCTGAGTCAAGTCGGACACGAGGTAAGGGAACTTCTTAAACTCATTTCTATTCTTTGGGTTAATCTCCTACTTTCAAATTATGTCATGATATTATTATGTCATATCTTGTATTTATACTTTAATTATGTGTACATATAGTTAATAAAAATAATAGATATATTTTATTTAAAAAATGATCTTTGTAAGGGACTTCGTCTCAATCTCCATTCATTGAGGAATATTTTGTTTTATACACACATTGCTTTTATATAGTGTATAAACCCCTTTGACATTTTCATTTATTCAAAAGAAATATTTTTATATGAAGCGTTTTACTAAACGAAAAAAGGAATGTTTTTCATGTCGTACATATGTGGCGACAACGACTTCTCCACCGCTGTGACCATTATTTGAGTTTCATCTTCCTCTAGAAGCCACAACTTTTTTCAAAATAAAAAAAATTTAATTATCCAGTTTTAATTTTCGTTTATTTTGGTATTGAAAATGGTTTTGAAAGAGTTTTTATTATATAAATGTTTTGTATTGATATCATGTGATTGAAATGTGGTAATGTTGTGTTTCTTTTATGCCTGTTTTATGTAATACAATTATGTTATGGTTTATGATATGTTTAAACCTGTTCATATGAGGAATGCATTGGACTTAGTAAGTGACGGGTGGAGCCCGCTATAGCTACTCGATGAATCGGTAGGTCTAATGAGACAATCAAGTGTCTTGGCATGAGGCCATGACAAAATCTTATTTGTGGTCTTGGCACGAGGCTTTGGCTACGTGGTTATGATTGTTAGGCATTATGAATTCCATCATT
Source organism: Viscum album (assembly GCA_963277665.1). Classification (NCBI taxonomy): domain Eukaryota; kingdom Viridiplantae; phylum Streptophyta; class Magnoliopsida; order Santalales; family Viscaceae; genus Viscum; species Viscum album. Next base: position 1,457,050,239 of record OY728120.1, read on the forward strand.
ATGAAAGTGGTTATTGATATTGCATGTGATTATTCGACCTCTAGAATATCCATGTGAATAAGTAAATGGAATTATTTAATTTTTCTTCGTCTATATTATGTTGAAGTTCAAGTTTAAAAGGATTTTGTATTAGTTATACATTGCCTTAAATGTTTATTTTTATTTATGAAAGCTTACTCTATATTGTTATCCTTACTGAGCATCTAAGATCACCCCTTGAAATGTTTTAATTTTTTCCAGGATGTGAAGAAGTATTTTAGGAATGACCTGCAAGGATAGTCTAAAGGGGATATGAGTGTGAAAAATGAAGACTATGTTATTTTAGTTTTTCACTTTATGATGTAATGTAAAATTTATGAATGTATCTAGTGTTTTCAAGGCTACTAAACTAATCGGTCTTTCGAGACTTGATCTTTTGTGATCATGCCAATGTTACACAATAATTCACCGACTCTGGATAAATGGGGTCGGGGCGTTATAGTTGCTATCAGAGGCAGTTTAATACTAACCTTGGAAGATAGATTTAGATAAACTCTGATTAGAGCACATATCCCGAATATAGACTTTGAGGATTAGTATAGAGAAACTTCCTAGAATTTTGGTATTATAGAGATTTTGTGAGTTTTCCGAGAAATACATCCATGTCTGGATACGAGCAGGTAGAGGAGGCTCTGGCACAGATGTACCTAGGGGTAAAACGCGAAAACACCGCTTTGAGCTAGACTCGAACAGGAACTGGTGCATGACAACGGGCCTTGCTGCACTCTTGGTTATGACACTCCCAGGGTATATGCTTTGGATAATTATCATATTCATTACAAACCATTATGAAGGGCTTATGAGTACATACATCCTCAATGAAAACATTTTTATTATTATGGATTGTATCCATAAAAAGTTCAATTTATGTTAAGTGTTTTACAAGTATGGAATTATGTAATTCATAAACTAATCTAGATTATGCCATTGTATAGAAATGGCGCCTAGTGGGAGGAATGGAAACCATATCAATGCACGCACTCTGTGTAGGGATTTCCCTCCTACTCAATATAATTGTTGTAGAGCTGGAGATATAACTGGTGCTGATCAACTTATTACCATACTGGGAAAACTCACTCAGGTTATGAATAATAAACATACTCGTATGGAGCACCCTGATCCGCAATGTGGAGGATCAATGTTAGACCGTTTTATGAGGCAACAACCACCAACATTTAATGGGGGTACAAATCCATTAGTAGCTGAACAATGGATAAACTCCTTAGAGAAAATATTCCATGACTTGGGGAGTAGCAAAAGGGAGAAGGTTCTCATGGCAGTCTACTGCCTCACCGGAGATTCCGATCAATGGTGGTCACTGATTCAAAACAAAAAGTAAGATAATGAAGTATCAAGTATTGAATGAAGGGAGTTTAAGGAAATTTTCATCGAAAAATACTTTCCACATGACCATCACGAAGATATAGAAAGGAAATTTCTGAGTCTGAGGCAGAAGAAGGATGATAATGTCGCAAAGTCTGAGGCTAACTTTACAAGGTTAGCGACACATTCTGCATAATATATACGTAACCCAAGAAGTAACATTGAACATTTCTTTGATGGGTTAAAACCATTTCTCCATCGAGCATTAGTCTCACAAACCTTCTCATCGTACGAAGATATTGTCTCGTGTGCTATCATGATGGAAAAGGAATTCTCCAATTCTTATGACTTTAAAGCAATGCAAGAAAAGAAGAGATCTTCTGATAAATCATGAAATGGAAATAAGGGGAATAAGGGAAATGTTCAATATTAGACCTGTAGTAAATGTGGGAAGAAACAACCTGGTACTTTCTTGAAGGGAATGGGAGTCTACTATTAGTGTGGTGAAAAAGGCCACCAAGCTCATGATTTCAAGGGAAGGTAAGTTGTTGTCAATGTGGAGTGATATAATTGTAGAGAGATGGGGAATTATGAAATTGAATGTCATAAGTGTCAGGGGAACTTACCTCAGAAGAGGCCAAGGGATCAAGGCCAATATTATGATATCACTACTGCTGAGGTTGAAGCTCCAAAAGATGTGGTGGCAGGTAATTTAATGGTTTCCTCAAGTTTAGAAAATGCATTATTGGATTCTGGATAATCGCAATGTTTCATATCTTCCCAGTTTTCTAAGAAAATTAGATATTGCCACTTTGATTTAAAAAGAAAATTGTCAGTCAAAACTCCTAAGGGAACTATCATTGCAACAATGATTTGTGAATTAGTACCCATTAGGGCACATAAATGTTCATTATCTGGAGATATCATTGTCATAACTATGATTGAGTTTGATATAATAATTTGTATGGATTGGCTTCCGGACTATGATGCAATGATTTAATGTAAGAAGAAGGAGGTTATGATTTTTGATGATGATGATAAGGAACACATTATTTTTAGAGCAGAATCATCCCCACCTAATTCTTATTTAGATCCACCACCAGTAGATCAACTAAATTAATTTATTGGGGATGAAGAGAATGAAATGACTAAGGGAGGGGAAAGGAATGTTCAAATAGGGGATGTACCTATTGTGAAAGAATATGTAGATGTGTTTCCGGAAGATTTACCTGGACAACCTCCAGAACGAGAAGTTGAGTTTTCCACTGATTTAATTCCTGGATCAAGGCCTATATCGAAGACCCCTTATAGAATGGACACCATGGAATTAGTTGAACTAAAGAAACAACTAGAATAATTTAGTAATAATGGATTTATTCTCCCTAGTGCTTCTCCATGGGGAGCCCCTATCCTCTTTGTTAAGAAGAAAGATGGATCTATGAGGTTGTGCATTGACTACAGGGAGATCAATGTTATAACAATAAAGAACAAGTATCCCCTACCTCGTATTGATGATTTATTTGACCAATTGCATAGATCTAAATACTTTTCAAAGATTGACCTTCGATCTGGATACCATCAGTTGTGTGTGAAGAAGGAATACATTCTGGAGACAACATTTCGAACAAGGTACATGCATTACGATTTTAAAGTAATGCCTTTTGGATTGACTAATGCACCCTCTGTATTCATGGATCTAATGAATAGAGTTTTCATGGTATATCTTGATGATTTTTTTGTGGTATTTGTTGATTATATCTTGGTATACTCCAAAATCTATGAAGATAATGAAAATCACTTGCGCATTATCTTGAAGACTCTTAGAAGGCACGAATTATATGGGAAGTTTAGCAAGTGTGAATTCTGGATTTAAGAGATTTATTTTCTTGGCCACATTTTCTCTAAGGATGGAATTTCCATTGATCATTCTATGACCAAGGTAATCCATGAATGGCCAGAACCGATGAGTATAACTGAGGTTCATAGCATTATTGGTTTGGCAGGTTATTATCGACATTTTGTCTAGAATTTTACTCGATTGGCTAACCAATTAACGAAGCTCAAACATAAAGGGGTTAAATTTGTATGGACAAAAGAGTGTGAATAAGGTTTTGAATAACTGAAGAGAAGATTAGTCAACCCTCCTATATTGACTCTACCATCCAGGAATGATGGGTTCGTTATTTATAGTGATGCATCAATGAAAGGACTTGGCTGTGTCTTTATGCAGAATGATAGGGTTATTGCCTATGCATCACGACAACTAAAAATTCATGAGGAGAACAATCCTACTCATCATCTCGAGTTAGCTAGTGTAATCTTTGCCTTGAAGATATGGATACATTATCTCTATGGAGAAAAATATGATATATATACCGATCACATAAGTTTGTAATATATTTTCTCACAAAAATAACTCAACATGAGGCAAATGCGATGGCTTGAACTAATCAAGGATTATGATTGCACGATACACTACCACCGAGGGAAGGAAAATAAGGTTGCAGATGCTTGGAGTAGAAAAGATCATGGTGTTTTGAACATGGTGAGAGTGGAATGGGGTCCTATTTTCATGGATATATTAAAGATGGATATGGGAATCACCATGGAGGGTGAACCATCAAATTTTTTTGAAATGGTTGCCAAACCATATTTACTAGAAAGGATAAAGTGTTCTCAGGCCGATGCTGAAGAGTTGAAATAGAAGATTAAAGCTATGAATGATGGGAGATTGAGTGACATTTTGTGTGAAGATTGAATTTTGAAATTTGGGAGGAGACTTTGTCTTCCTGATATACATGATTTAAAGAGGTAATTGTTGGATAATTCTCATAGTTCCAATTTCTCTATACACCCTGGGAGCACCAAAATGTATAGATATTTAAAGGGACATTTTTTGTGGGACAACATGAAGAGGGAGATTGCTGATTTTGTGTCAAGATGTATGGTTTCTCAACAAGTGAAAGCTGGAAGACAACTGCCTGGTGGAGTATTGCAAACTCATCCCATACCTGAGTAGAAATGGGATAATATTACGATTGATTTTGACATGGGACTACCGGAGACTCCTAGAAGGAATGACACAAGATTGGTCATTGTTGATCATCTCACGAAGTCATCACATTTTCTTTCTATAAGGGAAGATCTACCACTTGAACGTCTAGCAAGACTATATATTAATGAAGTTGTGAGACTTCATGGAGTACCCCTGTCGATTGTCTCGTATCGTGATCCCCATTTTACATCACGATTCTGGAAAAGTCTTCAGAAGGCCTTGGATACTGAACTTCGTTTGGGCACTGCTTAACACCCTGAAATAGATGGACAATCAGACAGAACTATTCAAACCTTAGAAGACATGTTGAGATCATTCTCACTTAACTTCCAAGGAATGTGGGATCAATATTTACCTCTGGTAGAATTTTCCTATAACAATAGCTTCCATTCAAGTATTCAGATGGCACCATATGAAGCGTTATATGGAAAGAGATGTTGCACAGTAACCTGTTGGGATGACGTTGGTGAAAGAAAACTTGTAGGCCTAGAACTGGCGGAGGAAATGATTGAAAAGGTGAAAGTAATCCAAAACCACCTCAAAGCGGCTCAAAGTAGGCAGAAGAGCTATGCCGACAACCGAAGGAAGGATTTTTAATTTCAGGTAGGAGATCATGTTTTCATGAAGGTATCTCCATGGAAGGGAGTTATACGTTTTGGTAATAAGGGTAAATTGAGTCCCAAGTACATCGGACCCTTCGAAATTCTAGAATGAATTGGGGCTGTAGCTTACCGTTTGGCAATGCCGCCATGTCTCTCCAAAGTTCACGAAGTATTCTATGTATCAATGTTTAGAAAATACATGCCCAGCCCAACGCATGTACTCACATATGAGGAATTAGAACTGGAACCCGATCTGTCTTATTTCGAAGAGCCTGTTAGGATTCTTGATACAAGAGAACAAGTGCTGAGAAACCGGATGACTCGTCTGGTATAAGTTCTATGGAGAAACCATAAGATGGAGGAGGCAACGTGGGAACCCGAGGTACTTATGATGAAGAATCACTCAATTATTTTTATACAGTGATATTATATGAAATTTTAAGGACAAAATTATTTGAAGAAGGGGAGAATGTAACACCCCAAGGATCCACAATACACTTCTCTTTGAATAATATAGTTGTGCGTGTTGTACGCAACTTCGAGTTCTAACACACACACCACAACCGATCAAAGTAGCCGTTATGAATAGTAATACCTACATTTTGAATTTTTATAAGTTTTATCATTCCAAATGGACTTTGTTTTTGTATTCGGAATATCAAAATTATCCTAAGTTTAATTTTTGTAATTTTCTGAGAATTTCAAATTTTTTATGAATAGTGAAAAATACTTAAAAACAACTTTTTTAATCAAAATAATTTATAGTGATAAATTATACTATTGAGTGGTTTTAAAGTATAATTAGAATATATTTTTACAATATTATCCAATGGTGTCCATTAGAATTAATTTCACTTTGAAATTGGACATAAACAATTGTCAACCATTTGATATATATTGTTTCTTAAAAACAGGCTATTTGTTATGACAACGGGAATTAGATATAAAATTAATTATTGAAACTTATATGTTTGTAATTTTGTAATAAATACATAATTTTGAAATTCGGAATATCAATTATAGCTTACGGTGAAATTTTGGCATTTTTCTGAAAAACTACAATTTTTGATGAATAGTGAAACCTCTAAGTGATAGTTAAAAAACTGATTTTTTGTTTAAATGAATCATTACCACTTCTGTGATTTGATTTTCAAAAATCCGACATACATGGTTGTCATTAGAATGTAAAATTTGGTTCAATGGGATAAAAATAATTTTTGGTGAATAGTAACTTTTAAGTTTAATTAATTGCGATTAAAGGTAATTTGAAATTTAAGGTAAAACTGATATTATAAAAATATGAAAATACCTTTAACCTTGTACTAACTCTATTGGATGAGTCATGGACGACCAAGAAAATCCATGAGTGAACTTGGGGACCCCATGGAGCCAGTTGGGTAAGAAAATGACATTAATAACTTTTTATTTAAAGTAAAAATAAAATTGTCACAAACATGTGTGGTTTTACCAAAAAAATTATTACATGGGGTTATATAAGTTAAAGTTTCCACTATATATATTAATTATAAAGCTAAAACGATTTCCTACATCATGATATTTTTTTTATAATTTTTAGACATTAAATAAATTAAATTTTTTATGACACAATGATGATGCAACGATTACCTCATTAATTAACGAATTTAATAAAATAGAATGATATTGTAAAATATATTAATTACACTTTTTAAAAGGCTATTGGATGCATATATTTTGAACCCTTATCACCTTATCCTCGAAATATATATGTTTGGGACCATTAAAATTGGAAACTCCTTATATAATAAAGTAACATTTCATTAATTTCCAAGAGTGCCACTCCTCTCCACTTATAAAAGGCCCCCACCACTACCACCTTATTCACACCTTCAAAGCCTTTTGTCTCGGCCAAACTCTACCCAAATACTCTCTCAACTTCACTCTCTTACTCCTATAAGCCTCATTTTTCGCATAATTCATCCCAATGATGTCTTTGGCTCAAATCAAAAAAGAGTTTCCCGATTTTAAGGTTATGTCTTCTCTTATGTTATTTTGTTTTATTTTGCTTCTCCAACCCCGTAAACTCTTTTTATTACTTTATTTTGTAACAAAACAAGTATCTTAAATATACTAGGATGTTTTTATGATAAGGATTTGATTTACACTTACACACACCTTCGTCTAATGGTTAAAGAACATACTGTTTCTGTGGATGGAAATTTTTTGCCTCACGAAATGATGATTTTTCAATCTTCTTTTAACACCTCTCATGGTGGACATTATGAAGAAACTATTTTTATATATGATAAATTTTATGTTTTTGTTTTCCTTATTATTCTGTATTTTTCATTTCTGGCATACCTTTACGATTTCCATTGTGGGTAAATGCGATAATTTCATTTTAGGAAGGGCGGACTACCGCCCCCTCAAAGTGATTTGAATCGTTAATGCCATATGTGGGATGTATAAAGGAATGAGTAAATGGTATTATACATTATATAATACTGGAATTATATTATACCTTTATATAATTATATCTTAATTCCATTAAATATGGAATAGAAATGAAAGTAGCATTCATGTGTATGTACGACTTACCGTCTCCATGAACGATGTATTTCATTTCTTACCTCTAAATGTTACATAATATTATGAATGAATGTAAATATTGGATATATATGATATATATGATATATAAATCATGGATATAATTCTGGAGATAATGGATATTCTACCACATAAATGACTTGTAATTATAAGAAGTTTATTGTTGACTCAAGTACCAAAGATCGACAAAACGATTGTTATTAACTTAAATGACTACATAATTTTCGTAACATTGTAATAAGTGATATAAAAGGGATAATGAACTTGAAAAAGGATCTAAAGAAAGTAGATATTAACTGTAGTTTATTATTCAGGAGGTTAAAGAGCGGTCAAGTCAAAGTCGGACACGAGGTAAGGAAACTTCTTAACCCAATTTCTATTATTTGGGTTAATCTCTTACTTTCAAATTATGTCATGATATTATTATTTCATGTCTTGTATTTATAATGTCTTTATGTGTACATATATTTAATACACATAATAGATATATTTTATTTAAAAAATGATCTTTGTAAGGGACTTTGTCTCAATCTCCATTCATTGAGTCATATTTTGTTTTATACATACATTTCTTTTATACGGTGTATAAACCCCTTTCACTTTTTCATTAATTCAAAAGGAATATTTTTATACGAAGCATTTTATTAAATGACAAAAGGGAATGTTTTTCTTGTCATATGTATGCGGCGACAATGACTTGTCCACCGCCGTGACCATTATTTGAGTTTCGGCTTCCTCTACAAGACATAACTTTTTTCAAAAAAAAATTAATATCAAGTTTTAATTTTCATTTATTTTTGTATTGAAGATGGTTTTGAAATTGTTTTTATTATATCAATGTGTTGTATTGATATCTTGTCATTGAAATTTGGAAATGTTATGTTTCTTTTATGCATGTTTTGTGTAATACGATTATGTTATGGTTTATGATATGTTTAAACCTGTTCATATGAAGAATGCATTGGACTTAATAAGTGATGGGTGGAGCCCACTATAGCTCCTCGATGCATCGGTAGGTCTCATGAGACAAACTAGTTTGTTGGAACGAGGCCTTGACAAAATCTTATTTGTGGTCTTGGCCCGAGGCCTTGGCTACGTGGTTATGATAGTCTTGCATTATGCATTCTATCATTATGAATTTTCTTATTGATATTGCATGTGATTATTCGACCAGTATAATATGCATGTGAATAAGTAAATGGCATTATTTCATTTTACTTTTGCCATATTATGATGTAGTTCAAGTTTAAAAGCCTTTTGTTTTAGTTATACATTTCCATAAATGTTTATGTTTATTTATGAAAGCTTCCACTATAATGTTATTGTTACTAAGCATCTGAGATCACCCCTTTCAATGTTTTAATTTTTTCCAGGATGTGAAGAATTATTTTAGGAATGACCTGCAGTGATAGTCTGAAGGGGATATGAGTGTGGAAAATGGAGACTATGTTATTGTAGTTTTTCACTTTATGATGTAATGTATCATTTATGAATGTATATAGTGTTTCCAAGGATACTAAACTAATCGGTCTTTCGAGAATTGATCTTTTGTGATCATGACAATGTTACGCAATAATGCACCGACTTTGGGTAACTGGGTTCAGGGAATTACAGTTGGTATAAGAGGCAGTTTAGTACTAATATTGGAAGCTAGATTTAGATAATCTCTAATTAGAGCACATAGCCCGAAGATATACTTTGAGGATTAGTATAGAGGAACTTCCTAGAATTTTGGTATTATAGATATTTTGTGAGTTTTCCGAGCAATAAATCTCTGTCTGGATACGAGCAGGTAGAGGCGGCTCTGGAAAGATGTAACTAGGGGTAAAACCCGAAAACATCACTTTGAGCTAGACTTGAATGTGAACCGGTGCACGACAACGGGCCTTGCTGCACTCATGGTTACGAAACTCTCAGGGGATATGCTTTAGATTATTATCAATTTTTTACAAACCATTATGAAGGGCTTATGAGTACATAATTCCTCAATGAATAAATTTTTATGATTTTGGATTACATCCATAAATAGTTCAATTTATGTTAAGTGTTTTAAAAGTATGGAATTATGTAGTTTAATTCATAAACTAATCTAGTTTATTCCATTTTTTAGAAATGGCGCCTTGTGGGAGGAATGGAAACTGTATCAATGCACGCACTCTATGTAGGGATTGATCTCCTTCTCGAGATAATTATTGTGGTGCTAGAGATACATCTAGTGCTGATCGACTTATTACCATACTACGTCAACTCACTCAGGTTATGAATAATAACCTTACTCATATGGAGCACCCTAATCCGCATCATGGAGGATCAATGTTATACCGCTTCATGTGGCAACAACCACCAAAATTTAATGGGGGTACCAATCCATTAGTTGCTGAGCAATGGATAAAATCCTTAGAGAAAATATTCCACACCTTGGGGAGTAGGGAAAGGGAGAAGGTTTTCATGGATGTCTACCGCCTCACTGGAGATGCCGATCAATGGTGGTTGCTGATTCAAAACACAATGGAAGATGAAGAAGTATCAAGTATGGAATGGAGGGAGTTTAAGGATATTTTCTTAGAAAAATACTTTCCACATGACCATCGAGAAGATATGGAAAGGAAATTTGTGATTCTGAGGCAGAAGGAGGATGAGAATGTCACAAAGTATGAGGCTAACTTTACAAGGTTAACGAGGCATGCTGCAGATTATATACGTAACCCAAGAAGAATGATTGATCATTTCATTGATGGGGTAAAACCATTTCTCAGTCAGCATTAGTCTCACAAACCTTCTCGTTGTACGAAGATATTGTCTCTTGTGCTATCAAGATGGAAAATGAATTCTCTAATTCTTATGACTTTAAAGAAAAGAAAGAAAGGAAGAGATCTTCTGATCAATCTGGAAATGGAAATAAGGGGAAGAGTGGAAAATTTGAATATTAGTCCTGCAATAAGTGTGGGAAGAAACCCCCCGGTACTTGCTTGAAGGGAATGGGAGTCTATTACAAGTATGGTGAAGAAGTCCACAAATATCATGATTGCAAGTGGAAAAAGTTGTTGTTAATGTGGAATGCTATAATTGTACAGAGATGGGACATTATGCAAATAAATGTCATATGCGTCAGGGGAACTTACCTTAGAAGAGGCCAAGGGATAAAGGCCAAGCTTATGCTATCAGTACTGCTGAGGTTGAAGTTATGAAAGATGTGGTGGCATGTAATTTAATGGTTTACTGAAGTTTAGAAAAGGCATTATTTGATTATGGATCATCGCATTGTTTCATATATTCCCAGTTTGCTAAGAAAATTAGATATTTCCAATTTTATTTCACAAGAGAATTGTTAGTCAAAAATCCTAAGAGAAGTATCATTGCAACAAAGTATTGTGAATCAGTCCCCATTAGAGCACATAAATGTTCTTTATCCGCTAATCTCATTATCTTACATATGATTGAGTTTGATATAATCCTTGGTATGGATTGGCATTCAGACTATGATGCAAAGATTTATTTTAAGAAGAAGGAGGTTACAATTTTTTATGAGGATGATAAGGAACACCTTATTTTTAGAGCAGAATCGGACCCACCTAATTCTTATTTAGATCCACCCCTAGTAGCTCAACTAAATTAAATTATTGGGGATGAAGAGAATGAAATGACTAAGGGTGAAGAAATGAATGTTCAAATAGAGGATGTACCTATTGTGAAAGAATATGTAGATGTGTTTCTGAAAGATTTACCTGGAAATCATCCAGAACGAGAAGTTGAGATTTCAATTGATTCAATTCCTAGATCAAGGCCTATATCGAAGACCCCTTATAGAATGGCCACCGTGGAATTAGTTGAACTAATGGAACTACTAGAGGAATTGAGTAATAAGGGATTAATTCGCCCTAGTGTTTCTCCATGGGGAGCCCCTGCCCTTTTTGTTAAGAAGAAATATGGATCTATGAGGTTGTGCGTTGACTACAGGGAGATCAATGCCGTAACAATAAATATCATGTATCCCCTACCTCGCATTGATGATATATTTGACCAATTGCATTGAGCTCAATACATTTCAACAATTGAACTTCGATCTGGATACCATCATTTCTGTGTGAAGAAGGAAGATATTCTGAAGACAGCATTTCGGACAAGGTACGGGCATTACGAGTTTACAGTAATTCCTTTTGGATTGACTAATGCACCCTCTGTATTCATGGATATAATGATTAGATTATTCAAGGAATGTGTTGATGATTTTGTGGTGGTATTTATTGATGATATCTTGGTATACTCCAAAAACTATGAAGATCATGAAAATCACTTGCGCATTATCTTGAAGACTCTTAGAAGGCATGAATTATATGGGAAGTTTAGCGAGTGTGAGTTCTGGCTTCAGGATATTTCTTTTCTTGGACATATAGTCTCTAAGGATGGAATTTCCGTTGATCCTTCTAAGACCAAGGCAATCCAAGAATGGACAGCACCGATGAGTATAACTGAGGTACGTAGCATTATTGGTTTGTCAGGTTATTATCGAAGTTTTGTCCAGAATTTTGCTCGATTTGAAATCCCATTAATGAAGCTCACACATAAAGGGTTAAATTTGTCTGGACAAAAGAGTGTGAAGAATGTTTTGAAGAACTTAAGAGAAGATTATTCAACAATAATATATTGACTCTACCATTAGGGAATGATGGGTTCTTTATTTATAGTGATGCATCAATGAAAGGACATGGTTGTGTCCTTATGCAGAATTATAGGGTTATTGCCTATGCATCAAGACAACTAAAAATTCATGAGCTGAACTATCCTACTCATGATCTCGAGTTATCGGCTGAAATCTTTGCCTTGATGATATGGAGACATTATCTCTAGGGTGAAAAATGTGAGATATTTTCCGATCACAAGAGTTTGAAATATATTTTCTCACAAAAAGAACTCAACATGAGGAAATGGCGATGGCTTGAACAACCCAAGGATTATGATTACATGATACACTACCACCCAGGGGAAGAAAATAAGGTTTCATATTCTTTGAGTAGAAAAGATCATGGAGTTTTGAACATGATGAGAGTGGAAAGGGATCCTATTTTCATGGATCTAATAAAGATGGATATGGGAATCACCAAGGAGGGTGAAACATCAAAAAAATTTCAAATGGATGCCAAACCATCTTTACTAGAATGGATAAAGTGTTCTTAGGCTGATGATGAAGAGTTGAAAAAGAAGATTAAAGCTATGAATGATGGGCGATTGAGTGACTTTGTGTATGAATATGGAATTTTTAAATTTGGGAGGAGACTTTGTGTTCCCGATATACCTGATTTAAACAGGGAATTGTTGGATGATTCTCATCTTTCCAATATCTATATACACCCTAGGAGCACCAAAATATATAGATATTTAAAGGGAAATTTTTGGTGGGACAACATAAAGATGGAGATTGCTGATTTTGTGTCAAGATTTATGGTTTTTCAACATGTGAAAGCTAGAAGACAACGTTCTAGTAGAGTATTGCATCCTCTTCCCATACCTGAGTGGAAATGGGATAATATTACAATGGATTTTGTCATGGGACTACCAAAGACTCCTAGAAGGAATGACGCAATACGAGTCATTGTTGATCGTCTCACAAATTCAGCACATTTTCTTTGTATAAGGGATGATATACCACATGAACGTCTAGAAAGACTATATATTAATGAAGTTGTGAGACTTCATGGAGTACCCATATCGATTGTCTCAGATCGTGATCCCCATTTTACATCAAGATTCTGGAAAAGTCTTCAGAAGGCCTTGGATACTGAACTTCGTTTGAGCACTGCTTACCACCCTCAAACAGATGGACAATCAGAAAGAACTATTCAAACCTTAGAAAACATGTTGAGATCATGCTCACTTGACATTCAAGGAATGTGGGATCAATATTTACCTCTGGTAGAATTTTCCTATAACAATAGCTTCCATTCAAGTATTTAGATGTCACAATATGAAGCCTTATACGGAAAGAGATGTCGCACAACAACCTGTTGGGATGAAGTTGGTGAAAGAAAAATTGTAGGACCAGAACTGGTGGGGGAAACGATGGAAAAGGTGAAAGTAATCCAAAAACACATCAAAGAAGCTCAAAGTAGGCAGAAGAGATATGCCAACAACCGAAGGAAAGATTTGGAATTTCAGGTAGAAGATCATGTTTTCTTGAAGGTATCTCCCTGGAAGAGAGTTATATGTTTCGGTAAGAAGGGTAAATTGTGTCCCATGTACATCAGACCCTTCGAAATTCTAGAACGAATTGGGGTTGTAGCTTACCGTTTGGAAATGTCGCCAAGTCTCTCCAAATTTCACGATGTATTCCACATATCACTATAGAGAAAATACAAGTCTAACCCAATGCATGTACTCACCTATGAGGAATTAGAACTGGAACCCGATCTGTCTTATTTCGAAGAGCCTGCCAGGATTCTTGATACAAGAGAACACGTGCTGAGAAACCGGATGACTTGTCTTGTAAAAGTTCTATGGAGAAACCATAAGATGGAGGAGGAAATGTGGGATCCCGAGGAACTTATGATGAAGAATCACCTGATTCTTTTTATACAGTGATATTATATGAAATTTCGAGGACAAAATTATTTGAAGGAGGGGAGAATGTAACAACCCAAGCTTCCGTGGTACACTTCTCTTTGAATAATACAGTAGCACAAACAATCAAAGTAGCTATTATAAATAGTAATACCTACTTTTTGAGTGTTTTTAGAGTATAATTAGAATATATTTTCACCATTTTATCCAATGGTGTTCATTATAATTAATTTCACTTTGAAATTGGACATAAACAATTGTCAATGTTTTGATATATATTGTTTCTTAAAAACATGCTATTTGTTGTGACAGAAGAAATTAGTTATAAAATTAATTAATGAAACTAATATTTTTGTAATTTTCTAAAGAAGACATCATTTTTGAATTCTTAATATCAATTATTGATTAGGGTGAAATTTCGGCATTGTTCTGAAAAACTTCAATTTTGATGAAGAGTGAAACCACTAAGTGATAGTTAAAAAAATGATTTTTCGTTTAAATGAAACATTAACACTTCTGTGATTTGATTTTCAAAAATCCGACATACATGGTTGTAATTAGGAAGTAAAATATGGTTCAATGGGATAAAAATAATTTTTGGTGAATAGTAACGTTTAAGTTTAATTATTCGCGATTAAAGGTAATTAGTGAAATTTAAGATAAAAATGATATTATAAATATATGAAAATACCATTACACATATCCTACCCTTATTGGAAGAGTCATGGCCGACAAAGAAAATCCATGAGTCATCTTGGGGACCCCATGGAGCCACGTGGGTAAGAAAATGACATTAATGACTATTTATTTAAAGTAAAAATAAAATTATCACAAACATGTGTTTTATTACTAAAACAATTATTACATGGGGTTATATAAGTTAAAATTTCGACTATAAATATTCATTGGAAAACTAAAAAGATTTCCTACATCATGATATTTTTTTTATAATATTTATACATTATATAAATTAAATTTTTTATGAAACAATGATGATGAAATTATTACCTCATTAATTATCGATTTTAATAAAATGGAAGGATAATGTATAATCTAAGAAATACACATGTCCAAATCCTATTGTATGAGTATATTTAGAACCCTTATCACCTTATACTAGAAATATATAAGTGTGGGACCTTTAAAATCCGAAACTCATTATATAATAAAGTAACATTTCATTACTTTCCAAGAGTACCCCACCTCTCCTCTTTTAAAAGGCCCCCACCACTACCACCTTATTCACACCTTCAAAGCCTTTTGGCTCTGCCAAACTCTTCCCAAATACTCTCTAAACTTACCTATCTTACTACTAGAATCCTAAATTTGGGCATAATTCTTCCCAAGGAAGCATTTGGCTCAAATCAAAGAAGAGTTTCCTGATTTTACGGTAATGTCTTCTCTTATGTTATTTTGTTTTATTTTAATTCTCCAACCCCTTAAACTATTCTTATTCCTTTATTTTTTAACAAAACCATTATCTTCAATATACTAGGATGTTTTTATGAGAAGGATTTGATTCCCACATATACACACCTTCGTCTAATGGTTAAAGAACATACTGTTTCTGTGGTTGGAAAATTTCTACCTCACGAAACGATGACTGTTCAATCTTCTTTTAACACCTCTCATGGTGGCCATTATGATGAAAATTTTTTTATATATGATATATATTATTTTGTCTCTTATTATTATGTATTTTTCATTTATGGAATACCTTTACCATTTACATTATGGGTAAATGAAATAATTTCATTTTAGGAAGTGCGGACTACCGCCCCCTCAAAGTGATTTGAATCGTTAATGCCATATGTGGGATGTATAAAGGATAGAGTAAATGGTATAATAAATAATATTGTACTGGAATTATATTATACCTTTATATAATTATAACTTCATTCCATTAAATATGAAATAGAAATGAAAGTAGCATTAATGCGTACGTACGGCTTACCGTCTCCATGAATGATGCATTTTCTTTCTTACCTCTAAATGTTACGTAATATTATGAATGAATGTATATATTTGATATGTATGATATATATGATATTTACATCATGGATATAATTCTAGAGATAATGGATATTCTACCACATAAACAACTTGTAATTATAAGAAGTTTGTTGTTGACTCATGTACCAAAGATCGACAAAACGACCCTTATTAACTAAAATGACTACATAATTTTCATAACATTGTAATAATTTATATAAAATGGATAATGAACTTGAAAAATATTCTTAAGAAAATATATATTAACTCTAGTTTATTATTCACGAGTTTAATGAGCGGTCGAGTCAAGTCGGACATGAGGTAAGGGAACTTCTTAACCAAATTTCTATTCTTTGGGTTAATCTCCTACATTCAAATTATGTCATGATATTATTATTTCCTATCTTGTATTAATACTTTATTTATGTGTACATATAGTTAATACACATAATAGATATATTTTATTTAAAAAATATGATCTTTGGAGGGACTTCATCTCAATATCCATTCATTGAGGCATATTTTGTTTTATAAACACATTTCTTTTATACGGTGTATAATCCCCTTTGACTTTTTCATTTATACAAAAGAAATATTTTCATACGAAGCGTTTTACTAAATAACAAAAAGTAATGTATTTCATGTCGTACGTATGAGGCGACAATGACTTCTCCACTGCCATGACTATTATTTGAGTTTCGGCTTCCTCTACAAGTCATAACTTTTTTCAAAATAAAAAAACTAAATACCAAGTTTTAATTTGCGTTTATTTTTGTATTTAAAATGGTTCTGAAAGTGTTTTAATTATATCAATGTGTTGTATTGATATCTTGTGATTGAAATTTGGAAATGTTATGTTTCTTTTAGGCATGTTTTATATAATATGATTATGTTATGGTTTATGAAATGTTTAAACCTGGTCATATGAGGAATGCATGGGACATAATAAGTGACGGGTGGAGCCCGCTATAGCTCCTCGATGCATCGGTAGGTCTCATGAGACAAACTAGTGTCTTAGAACGAGGCCTTAACAAAATATTATTTGTGGTCTTGGCACGAGGCCTTGGCTACGTGGTTATGATAGTCTGGTATTATACATTCCATCATTATGAAAGTGGTTATTGAAATTTCATGTGATTATTCGACGAGTAGAATATACATGTGAATAAGTAAATTTCATTATTTCATTTTACTTTTTCCATATTATGTTGAAGTTCAAGTTTAAAAGGATTTTGTTTTAGTTATACATTGCCTTAAATTTTTATGTTTATTTATGAAAGATTCCGCTATATTGTTATCCATACTGAGCATCTGAGCTCACCCCTTTCCATGTTTTCATTTTTTCCTAAATTTGTAGAAGTAGTTTAGGAATGACCTGCAGGGATAGTCTAAAGGGGATATGAGTGTGGAAAATGGAGACTTTGTTATAGTAGTTTTTCACTTTATGATGTAATGTGACATTTATGAATGTATCTAGTGTTTCCAAGGATACTAAGATAATCAGTCTTTCGAGACTTGATCTTTTATGATCATGCCAATATTTCGCAATAATGCACCGACTCTGGGTAATTGGGGTCGGGGTGTTACATTTACAGTACAATTTATCATTTAATCAGTTTGTTAAAAATTTTATCTTGATAAAATAGAACACAAATTATTTTCTTATTTATTATGAAATTTCAATAAAGATAAACATTTTGATGAATTAATCGATTTAACAAATAATTAAAATTTTTATAAACTATAATTATAAATTATAAATTATTATATATTTTATAGTAACTCAAATGATATTTTTAGAAGTTTCTGATACTGTTATTGTGCCAAACCCAACATTTCTCAATAATTGTTGATTATATAATAAAAGTGAAATTTAATTATTTATAATTTTTATTTGATAAAATTATTTCTTGTTTTTGAATCATAACAATAAAATTATTTTATTATGTTGTTTATTATATTTAAAGACAATCAAATTTTCAAGTAAAAATTAATGGTGATATAAATAAAATGTGTGTATTATGACATCATAATGAATCAAAATTGATTTTATATTTCTTATAAATGGTATCCAAGACTCAATATATGTTTCAAATTTAAAATAATGTAATATAGGTTTATTTAATTAATTTTATAATTCTATTTTGTATAGGGATCCTCTCTTTACACTAATTAAAAATATATAATTTTTTAGAATTGTTAATACATTTCATGAATAGACACCCAAAGACCATGTAATTTTAATTCCATTGATAATATGGAAACATAACACTAGTATAAAAGTGGGAGGCATTATCTCGGACTAGTTTCTCAATGAATTTCATCATACCTTGACATATCATACAAAATACATATCTTCCTATCTTGTGGAAAGGAAACATAAAATAATGTGAGATCAAATGATAAGGGAAAAAAGAGGATATATTCGAATAAATAGTACAATGATTGTATGAGATCATGATAATATAATTCTAAGATCATTCATTTCATATTAATGTAAATAAAAATGAATCATGACATAATGATTGGCTGTTCAGAAGACATGAATCCTAAGGGAGTTAGGAGCATCATTCATGATATCATAGTAGAGGAATAAAAATAGAATTAGGGAAGTCACATAAAAAGGTCATATCATTCCATATAAGTAAAGTCACATTTCCAAAACAAGTCAGAGAACTTATTTCTGACTACACCTATTGGGTGAGAAACTCTACCATCTCCTTTCACAGTCATTTTCATTTAATGGATCGGGTTTCCCCATCATCCCATAGTAGATCAGGTTTCCACATGTTAACAAAGTGGATCATTTTCCACAATATTCTATAAATTGTTAGGATTACCCCTAATACATATTATATCAACCACTTATAAATGGCTTCCATAATTAACTCATGAGATTTAAATCTCTATGCAATGCATTGGAGTGAGACATAGGTCCCACACCTCTCATAATAAAATGACACATTCATCTACCACAATATCAGAAAAAATCATATCCTAAAACATAAAATTAATTGGTTATCATTAATATCTAATAATATAATAATCAATGGAAAAAATAGGTCTTTCATAATCATTTGATATAATAATAACCCATGAATAAAAGGAGATTTTATAAGAATATTATTCTTAAAAGGGAAAAGGGTTTCATAGAAATAATGTCATGAAAACATTAACCATTCAGAGATTGAATATAATTGACCTTTTATATCATTTACTCATAAAGGAATGAGTATCAACAATGGATGTTATATTTTATAAAAAAGACATAGGAGGAACTTTTAATAATATTTATTGATGAAAATATCATTTAATATTTGGAAAATTATTTTTAAAGAACAATATATTTTTTAAAATTGTTTTATTTAATGGTTTTATTTAAACATATAATAGATGCCTTGAAACCATAAATAATTTTCTAAAAATAGTTTTACATTAATATTTTATTGAAATACAATTTTAAAAACTAATATTTAAAAAACATTGTGTGAAACATTTCTTAAAACATGTTTCTTGAAATAAAACATATTTATGAATAATGAGAGAGAAATGGTCTTATTTTCATAAAAAAAAATTCTCTAATTATTATAAATTCCACAAAGTCCCAAAAAATTATAATCACTGATGAAATCATGACTATCTGAAAGTGAATAAATTCCATACTTTTTCTTTAAATATGGATCATATGATTTCATCAATGAAAGCATGGTCATAAAAATCCCGATAAATGATGAGATTGATGCAATAAACTCTTTCCATATATTAACACTAAATCAGATTCCCCAAAATTATAATTAAATTACATTAATAATAAATTATCATTAAAATAATTATACTCATGATATAACATTTCAAAATAAGTAATTACATTTTATATAAGAATATATGTGTATATCGTGGCATGGTTCTCAAAGAAAGAAAAATGAGACCAAATAACTTTATTAATTTGGTATCTTTTGAATCCTAAACCCATGAAAGATATCTCACAAAATGGTAAGGTAAATTACCTTAAATTTATTTATAATAAAAATATTTTATATTCATGGGTATTTGATACCCCATAAAGATATATGATTGTTCAATAAGGCATAAATCCCATATGAATAAAAGTGAGACCTGAAATCACCTAACATTTTGCGTTAGCTGTATTGGTAGTCATTAAATTATAATATATAACAAATATAATTTAATTTTATATCTTTAAAATAAAAATATTCTTTTATCGTGTACAATATATGACTTTATATCACCCACTTACAATTTACTTCCTATTAATGTTACATTTTGGGTAACAAAAGATTCCTTCATCTCATGTGCATCATGACATCATGAATATAAATCATGATATAAATGTAACATATATTTATTATATTTGTATTTTTAAGAATATATTATTCATATAAATAGAATATGAAATACACATTTTAGGGAGAAGGTATGTTGTTCGTATGCATGAGCAATATTTCCATTTTAATATTGTAGTGGAAGAATGAAAAAATATATATATATATATAGTTGATAAATTCGATTTATTATGTCTTATATATCATATAATTTTACTAATCTCATCCATAAAAAATTCAATGTAGATTTTCAATGAATCATACTTCATTGAGGAGGAAGTAGTCCATTCTTCAAGAAACAAAATTTAATTATTTAAAAAAAA
The DNA here is from genome assembly GCA_963277665.1 of Viscum album. Taxonomy (NCBI): domain Eukaryota; kingdom Viridiplantae; phylum Streptophyta; class Magnoliopsida; order Santalales; family Viscaceae; genus Viscum; species Viscum album. The sequence goes on from OY728120.1 coordinate 1,457,071,057, forward strand.
TAGAAAGATTGATGTTTTGGGTCATATAATATTTGCATAAGAATAAATTCATCATAAAGATAATATCTATCATATAAATATTGATCTTCAAACTAAATCACAGCCATGACTGGCTGTTATGGAATAATGAACAATATCCTTTAATGATCCGGTAGTTCACCGTAAATAAGAATTATATTTTCTTTACCTACTTGATTGAAATGAATTTCTATGTTGGTATAAAAAATTGAATAGAAACACCACATTATATTTTTAATATTTGGTATATTATATATTCATTAAATAGATATATTGCAGTGGGTTTTCAATGAAAATAGAATAAATGATCTTGAGTATTGATGTTACCTCTTCATTGGGTAACCCTTTTGGTTTGTACTAAAGAGCATCCATGTATATATGTCTTCCCAAATGGAATCTTCTTGGATGAAGTTAGGTATTTATGGAGGATAAATTGTTTGACGTTTCCCTACACAATGGTATTGAGAGGTGGGAATATGTGGGAGGATTTATAGCCTATTTATAGTGGAGGACTGTAATTATTATAAATTTTTTAAAATGGAATTACACCTCTATTTTTCTAAGTTAATATGGAAAATATAATGTTTCCAATTTGATTCATGGGAGGATATGTTCAACATATGAACATTCAGTGGAATTTAGAAAATTATCTAGGTCTTTTTGGCCACTATGATTAATGTTTAGTCCCATGTTAAGAACATTTTTCTCTTAACCGTAATAATTATTTTTAATCACATTCAATATTTTTTTATTCGAAAATTTAGTTGGACATAACAGAAAATATAAAAAATGAAGATTAAAAATATATAATATATATTTCAAAATTATAATATCATAATTGTACGAAATAAATTTAAAATTTATCCTTTATATATTTCTCGGTGTTGAGTTTTTTTATGACAAATATTATAATGTTTGGGATGTTTTTAACATCAAATTTTCATTTATATTTTTAAAATTACCTAAATTGGATTAATTTATGTTAAAATAACCTATTTAAATTATAAAACCCAATGAAAATATAAATAAATACTATAAATAATGGAGTTGTAAATGAATTTTTGAATTAAAATTCAATATTTTTATCTATTCATCAAAATATATTGTTTTCCAAAAAATCCAAAAATATTACTATAATCTACTTTTGATATTTTGAAAAAAAAACTATTATATTTTATCATATTATCTAAAATTTACATCTTTATTGTTCATATAAAGACATAAAAATGTATTTAATTTAGGAAAATTGTTTTTTTAATATATTAATTCATTACATAAATTGTATGTCATAATAACAATATGATTTATTTATAAGAAACCAATATAAATATAATTTTATATTAATTAATTAAAATCAAAATTAAAATTCTTAACAAGTATGATAGCATTATCCCACTAAAATAACTGATATAATAAAATGTTGTTTTGTCAAAACTCAGAGTTGCGTGTAGTGAAAGCCAAGTCAGTGTAGCAGGTAGTGGAATCTTATTAAAGTGAATCATATAATGAAAACATAATATGGAGTATCATGAAACCTAATAAAATGAATAAAAATTAACTTCACTGAAAAACATGTTCAAGAAAACTCATGTTGTAACATTATACCCTACTTAAATTGAATTATATTCTTGAAATTCTCCATTCTAATTCAAAAAATGGAAATACTCTTACCATAATAGATCTTCATTTTTCCATGAAGAATTATTTTAATCGTTTACTCCATAGAAACCATTGAACAGTTGAGAGGTATTGTTTCATAAATATTTCTCCATATGATTCGGAATTTCAATTGCCTTCTCATATTTAGAAAGATCATCCTTCAATAGTATGACTTCTAAGTTCAGTACATTTGAAGGTTCAGTTCTGTAATTATTTATGAGTGATACATGGAATACATCATAGACATGATAGGTATTTTGAGTATGTTCCATGTGACATTATACCATCTATATTTGGTCAATAATCTCAATGGGAACGATATTTTAAGGACATAGATTATGTTTCTTTCCAAACATCAAAACCTTCTTTTATGTAGAAATTCAATGAAACATATTGTCACAAAATTGATCACTATGTTATTCATACAAATATATTATCATCCAACATTGAACTAGCATGATATTATTCTTATTTTTGATACCCTTAGGTACCGTTTCAATAATAATCTCATATCATAATAGCGTTAATTACCCAACATCATCTCGACACGTTGGATCCCTACATCTCTACCCATAGAGGGGCTAATAAAAAGCCATCTGAATACTTTATTGAAATCTATTTTTGAATGTAAACTCAAAATGAAGATGTTTTTCATCCAAAATAATGGTTACATATTGAGAATAATGTCTCAACATGTCCCCCAAATTTTGTATTGTTATTTTAGAAAAACCATCTATATAAGGATGTTTAGAAGTCCTAAGGCTCAATTCTATATCAAGGGCATGCCAAAGACGTCACTAGATCAATGAGGAAAACCTCACATCCCACACAAATGTAATGAAATTTGGTACTCCATGAAAACATACTAGATATATAAGGTATATCATATCATTTTGATCTATATAAAAATATTCTATGATATCAATGAAGTGAACTAATTTAGTAAGGTGGTTGAATACCACCAATTTTGAATTAGAACCATTAGAGGTTTTGGTGAGTCTAAAAATAAATCCTATAGTGATTTCTCCCTTTTCCATTCTGGTATGGGTAATGGATATAACATACCCATAGACTTTTTTATTTCTAAAGAAACTTGATAGGATACTAAGAACAGATATATAAAAATTCTGATATTTATCTCCATTAAATCCACCAAAATGTATTGGTTCAAATATTTATACATTAGTGTACATCCAAATCAAATTGAGAATGAATAAATATTATCTTCCTTTAATTTATTCTTCTTCAAATCTCTAATGGAATAAACACACACCAGAATCCAAATCTATATCATTAAATCATGATCAATGTTAAACATTGTAACATATCAAACATTCGATTAGAGAACTACATTTTATTTCTGGTCCACATATTCATTCACATGGATAGATGGCTGAACATTCAATTGATCATGAAAATATTTTCCCCATTACTTCATGACATCTAGATCCATCCATTATAAATCCAAATACAATTGGATCTTTTTTTATTCTCATCATGGATAAACATTCTAGATCATTGTAACACAAATGCTCAACCACCTTGTTTTTATTCATATGGTGTTAATGAATTGAGAAGTCATAATATTTTATCAACTCTAACCATATTCTCTATAACATTTTCACCTACATATATGAGAATATTTATTTCATTCTTCTATTATTGTTATATATATCACACCATTATCCAAAAAGACTATTCCTTTATATCATTAATGTAAAATTTTCATTTTTAAATACAAATCTGGTGTTGGAAATTTTTTTACATTGATCATTTACTATCATGAGTAATAAGTGATAACCATTTTATTAATAAAAAGAAAACATCACAATCCCTTATTTGATGTGTCACTATAGATTATGATCCCTTTCTATTATAGGGTAACATAAAACGTTTTTAGCTAACCAATCATCCCATTAGTTCCTCAAACCTTTCATCAAAATACTCTATCTAGAGGAACTGGAAACCTTCCACTTTAACATAATTAGAGGATTGTATAGTCATTATTAATTCACCAACAAAGATCAATAATAAATAGAAACTCTCTGGAAACATGAGATCTTTATAATCGTGGATGGTATATTCAATCATCCAATAACCTCCTACTTTGATGGATATACTATTACACCACATCATGAGGTTATGTTACCCAAAAATCAATCCTATTTTATAAAAAAATTCACAAATATATGATTTCCCATACAACTTTTCCATATTTAGGGACCTTAGTAATTATCTAAAGTGTTATTATTGCACAAAATTTATATTTTAATAGATTATAATAACATCAGTAAAGAGATACAAAAACTGATCAATATAATATCGAATGATTCTATTCAACAAATCCAAGAAGATTTCATATGAATTAGTAAGACCAAATGGAATAATTTTTAATAAATATTGTTCATACCTTGAACAGATTTGCGACATGGGTATATCCAATTTCTTTTCCCATAAATTATGATATCCAAAAAATTGTTCTATCTTGAAAAATTATTTAGATCCTCATAGTGGATCAAACCAGTCATAAATATGGGAAATTTGATACTTTTTCTTGATCACAATCTTGTTCAACTCCCAATAATATATTCATATTCACATTGATCCATATTTCTTTTAAGAATGTGAATATTAGAACACCAAGGATAGTCGTTTGGATGAAATTATCCATTATAATCATATTCATGGAGTTACCTCTTCGATTACAACAACTAAATTGGGTCCGTTCAGTAGGGACTCTTCGATATTTGATTGAAACTTGGTTTGAGTTTAATCGAGAATTTGACATCATGTTTTCGAGGAAGCATAGATATCATTTATTGAAAAAGATCCAAAAATTACATAATAATAGACATATCATCAATGTTATTTCTCTCCAAATACATTTTAGAATAAAACACCAAATGTATGGAAATGAAGACCCATACAATGGATGTAATCTATATTGGATGTTCAAAAACATCGTCACATTGATAGGAAATCATATGTTTTTTGGAAAAATAAAATGTAACTAACCTTACATGAAATTTAATTTTGTACTTATAAAGATAAATCCAATCTAGAACTATAATAAATAAAAATTCTACCACTGGAAAAAAGACATGTTTTATCGGAATCACAATACAAAAAATTTCAATAGATGTGTAATATATCCATGAGATGAAATCAACCTACCATTAGGGGGTTTTAATGATAGTTCCTAATCTATTAACATTTGGTGGAATATTAATACCCATTAAAACCCCTTGGAAATGAATGGGTGGGTTGACAAATAATAAAATATGTAAATATAATTTCTAGAATGGATGGTATGTGTAACATTCACCATGTCATTTTCACATCCCTCATTAGAAAAAGTTATCATATGTGATTTCCCCTTGTCCCTTTGCATTAGATATAGTTTATGCAAATCATCATAACTAACCGTCAGGTTTTGGTAGTAGTTAGAATAATTCACATTGTACATTCATGGGAATATTTGTTGTTTTGGAGGTTCATTCTGTTCATATTTCCCTCTATTTTCATCATTCACTAACTTCATTCCATTAGTTTGTCCATCAATTCTATAATATAATTCCATTCCACACATAAAATATTTACTGGACCCTGTAAAATATATCCCTCAATGCTTCATTCCTCACATAGAGCATACATTAAGTCTCATATTCCCCTCTTCATGGTTTTTAGAATTTCATTTTAACACCATATTCCTTTTCATGTAAAAACTATGAGACTGATATATAACTACAACCACCATTTAAACAATGATTTCATAGCACAAAATTAAATTGTAGCTAGTAAATTTTCTTATGTCTAACCCCAATATGCATTTTTTATTTAATCCATTAAAGAATTAACAATTCAAACATTTTGGTTGGATGATAATAAAATTTGTGTAACTCAAAAGTCCTATGAAATTATCCTCATAAGTACTAATGGATTCATCATCCATTCAGTTTAAATATAGAAACTTCTTTTCCATATTCATATAAACGTCACTATGAATGTTCTTATTGAGATATATGGTCTTGAACTGATTATAATACTATGATTCAATTTCATCTTGATTCCACATGTTCTTGATTACATGCCACCACAAGTAGGACTCACCATCTAAATGACAAATAGATAGAATGAATTTCTAATTTTCTGAACAATATTGGAAAGAATATTACTTTTTTGTGGTACCAATAAATTGTTCATATATAATTGGATTATAAGACCTACTAAAAGAAGGTGGTAGTTGACTCAAAAAATATTCAACTAAATTTTTTTCCATCCATTGAACTTCTGGAATCCAATCATGATTCATATATTGAGAAATTTTGTTGAGCATATCAACACAATATTACATTCCAAATAGAATTTATTTCTGATTTCCAAGAGGACGAACATTACATTTTCTATTTGAATAACCATTAATGTGGTATATATATGTTCTACCAATTTTACCAAACCGAAAAGTATATAGTAATAAATAGTTTTCATAAAGGGGAACCACATAATTATGAAAAAGAACTTACATGATGTCAAAATAATATCAGCATATTTCATATATGACACCTTGGTCTTATCCATGGTAATTCATAGGAATGACATATTCAAATCCTTCAGGATGTTTTATATGATTTTGGGATTTCCCCAAGAATATACATCAAGATTACTTAACATGGGGTGCATCAAGACCCATTTTTATACACTAGTTCCAAATAGATTGTAGCTCAATATAGTGTTTTAGAGGTTGTTACCCCTATGAATATCGTTGATAGATCCACAACAAATTATTATCACCAGACATCAATGTAGTTCTAGGAAACAACTCTCTACTTACATTACCAAATTTCATTGAAATTTTAAAATACTTTTATTCCCCATTATACATATTTATAGACAATACAATAGATTTATCACTAAAGGCCTCCTATCAATGTTTCTGAAGGAAAACCAAAATATTTATCTGATACAAAATATTGAAACCCACACTACTCACACATTAACATAACACATGTTTTGTGGAATACATAATACATTAAAAGAATATATGCCTAAAGAACATATTAATGTAGTGTCATTAGAAACATAGAATCTTAAAGCGAGTATATAGGTAAGAAACATTTTATCCCAAAGTGTTATCCATTACAAGGATCCTTCTTATACATTTCATTCATATAATATGTCCTCATATCCTGGGGAAAGGGAACATAAAAATGGGGGATATCAGATTCTCAGTATGATTAATTCATGAAGATATGTAATCATCAATAATAGATGAATAGTATAATAAAATGATTATAACTATAGAAGATCATACCCTATATATCAACAATCATATAAATGAATTATGGAATAAATAATGGATGTTTGTAAGAAATAAATCATATGAATAAAGATCATAACCCATGGATGCATTCAAAATGAATAAAAAAGGAATTTTGGAAGACACATAAACATGTTATATCATTCACAATAAGTCATGGAAAATTTCCACAATAATCATTGAAATTTATAGGGAATACACATAAGGGGACAGACACCCCGCCATCCACATTTTCAATCATTTCCTTTTAAGGGAATAGGATTCCCCATCTTCACAAAGTGGATCTAGATCCCATATATTACCATTGTGGATGGGCTATCCCATAATGAATTTTTAGTTGGGTTTCCATGTAATACATAGAGGGTAAAGTCCATCGAATTGATTCCTATCATTATCTGATAGGATATAAATCATTATCTAATGTATTGGATTGTGATATAGGTCCCACCAACCACATAATTAAATCATACATTACAATGACACAAGATCATAAAAAATCATATCAAAACACATGAAATAAAAAACATGTCCTAAAAAGGTAACCATATCATTACCTATGGAATAGGATAGGTATTAAATTAATTTACTCAAAGAGTAACCAATTAAAATAAGTGGTTTCCATAAGTGTAAAACCTATAAATTTGAAACGTTATTTATAAAAATCATACATTCACAATACAAACCATTTATAGAAATAATATTAATGGAACCATTGTCCAATATAAATTTAATGTAATGAGTTTCACCCATTGATTTGATATTATTTATAAAATTGTTTGTGAAGAAATTTTAAATACATATCTTCATTAAAATAAAATTTCTTCATTGAAATACATTTTGAGAAATTTAAATCATTTAAGAAAACATTTTCCATTGAAAATATACTTAAAAAATTATAAATGAAGATTTGAAAGAATTATATTTTGTAAAAATAATTTTTTCTATAATATTAAATTAAAATATCAATTTTAAAAAGCTTTTGAAGACATTTTTCACATCATATTATTTGAAATAAAATAGATTTCTGGCCAAATAGATAAATAATCTATGATTTTCATCAATATTTTATATATTTTCTAATGTACCAAAAAATTGAAAAAAGGTAGTAAAAAGGAATAAATTTTAACTAAGCATAATATAATAAAATTCATTAGTTTTATTGAAATATGCGTCATAACATTTAATCAATGAATTAATTATCATAAAAAACCTTAATAAATAATGATATTTTTTAATGAACTCTGACCACATGGAAACTTTTAATCCAACTATCCATGTAATAAAAATAAAATAAATGAATCATAAAATATCATAAAATTATGGATATTATTGATAAAAAAATTCAAAGGCAGTGTTAACGCCTATTAGAATAATATAGGTGCATAACATGGAAAGGGTCTCAAAGAAGGTAAATTGATTGAAATTTTTTTTCCAATTAGGTAACTTTTCAAATCCAAAACCAATGGAAGAGATATAATAAAATGGATCAATAAATAAAAATAAATTTATGTATAATAATTATAGAATATGTTCAAGGGAAGAATATAAAACACACAAAATAATGAAGTGGTGAATAAGGCATAAATATCATATAAACAAAAGTGGGACTAGAAATCCAATTACCTTATGTCTTCTCAAACATAGTTCTAATTAAATCCTTATATATAATAAAAGTAAATTTATTATAAATATAAAACATAAAAATATTATTAAATATAATAAAATAAATAACTATATATTTCCATCATATTAACACTTTCATGTTAACGTTATGTTTTCGGCAATAATTTCATTGTTTTTCCCGTGTTCAATGATTTGTTATATTTTTTGTCTTAATAGTTATATAATGAACTAAAAAAAATTAAAATATGATATGAATATAATATATATTAATTATATAGGAATTTATAATAATATATTATATATATTAATATAAAATGAAATAGGTCGTTCATGGAGACAGTTGGTGGTACATACGCATGGACTCCATCTCCATTATCTTGTAATACATAATGAATGAAAATAAATGGAATATATTCATATATACATTCTAATTCATATAGAAATATTTTTTCATAAATATTATATAAATTTTCTAAAACAATCCATGATACATTCCATGAATATTGAAGACCAATCCCATCACTTTGAGGAGGTGGAAGTTCACACTTTCCCACAAGAAATAATCATATTTACCCATAACGGAACGCATTAATGTAACTGTTAGATAATAAATAAATAAGACTATATAAATAATAAATATCTTATATATAATATAAAAGCATAATTTCCATCATAATTATCGACCATTATAGGTGCAAGGAAAACAAAAAACATTTCATGATGAGGTAGTTCTCCTCACACAATAACGGCAAGTTCAGTATCCATTAGATGGAACCATTTATAAGTGTAGTTCTATATAATATAATAAAAAATATAATTATATATAGGGATATTTTTTATTATTTAATAATGGAATTATAATATTTTATAGTGTTTTAATGAAAATAAAAAAAGTTCATGAGCATGGATGTGACATCATATTTGGTGATGTCCTTTTTGTTTGCAATAATTGGATTTTTTGGAAGGCTTTCTACCAAAACGGAGGATTCCAGTATGAGGGAATATATTTTAGGAGTATATTTGATAGGATTTTATCCATGAATATAGGATTTAAATGTTTGAATAATTGGGTGGGGTGAGTGAATCTTTATTGCGGTGGAGGAGTTACATTCTAGTACATTTTTTAAAAATTGATGGCTACCAACATTTTCCTATATATAGTCACTCCAATAAAAATAAAACATGATAAAATTGATTATAGGGCACATATATAAACATCAAATGTGTTTTGTATAAGTTTCAAGGTCAATTTATCCTTACAATGATAGTTTTGTCCCTTATGAATTTAATTCTTCTCTTAATCTCTATAAAAAAATTTATTCAATTTCACTATTATTTCTAGAAAAAATTCATGTTGACGTTATTAGAAAATAAAGAAACATATTATTCCAATTATGGAATCTATTTTTTAAAATTATAATCACAAAAGTGGAATAAATAACTTTTACATTAATCCTGCAGACCTGTGTTGACAAATGAATTTTAATGTAAAAAGGATTAAATGTTTTGGCTGTTTTAATATCAAATTTCAAGTAAAATTTTTTACAATTACATATATTTGGATAATTTATATAAACTTTATCTAATGAAACATTATGTCAAAATTGAAATATAATTTAAAAAAATTATAAATCAGAGATAATCTGTTTTGAACTAAATTTTCTATTTTTCACTACTCATCCAAAAATTGATGTTTTTATGGAAAATTAAAAATAATACTCATAATAATAATTTGATATTATTAATTCAAATATGATATTTATTATTTCAAAATAAATTTATAGATGTTTCTAAAATTAATTAATTTTATGTTCATAGAAGTACAAAAGAAGTAGTTTTTATGAAAATTGTATTCCCAAACATATATAGACATTTATAAAAATGGTATGTATTATTATAATTATGAATTATTTATATATAAGAACTATAAATAATAATTAGAAATTATTGATTTTAGTTTATATAACTACTTTTAATTTCTATGTTATAACTACCCCAATTAAATAGTTAATATAATAAAATGTTGTTTCACTGAAACACAATGTTTCATGTAACACAAGCCATGTCGGTGTATAATGTAAGTGAAATATTATATTATTTTAGTATATAATGAATTTTTTTAAGGAATTGTGATGTTTATGAAGAAATATAGATAACCATTTAAATAAAAAATCAAAAAAAGTAGTTTTGCATTATGAATCCCCAGAAGCCTTAAATATATTATAAATTTTGAAATCATTTCTATATGAGTTTGACACACTTAAAAATCATAAAGGGTATTATTCTATTTAATTTGGACCATTTCATAATATTATATTGAAAATCACTCCATTGTAGTAGAAACTATCGGAATACCCATTGGAAGGTTTGTGTTTTTGGTTATTTTATTATACAATGTCAATTAACTATGTCTGAGATATAATAAATATGTCCCATATCATAAACTATATAATCAAAAAAAATATCCCATTTCACTTCACAAAAAAACATAATACCACTAAATTAATCATCCATCCATTCTTTAAATCCCTCACATGGATCTCTTAAGCACTCATGAATCTCCTCCCAAGAATTTGGAGCCAATCATTCAATGTAAGGGTCCATCCTATCCTCATTACAATTCAAGAACCATATTTAAAATAAGTCATTGTAATTTGGGATTTTGTATCATGTAATTCATTTGAAAAAATTCAAAAAAAGAAAAATTTATTTTATTTAAATGATAGATAATTTATCCTCTCTCATTTTGACATTGACCAAAGCAGTTATTAAACCAAAATTCTAAAAAGGATCTTATGATTCTCCTCTTCATTCAATTATCATATTTATCATATTTATTTTATATTAATTTCCTATTGTTGGTATATGCTCCTCCATATCCTTCATAATATCATGTTCAATTCTAAATGACAAGGGACTTTTTTCATATTCAGGAAGCCCTCCTGTTAACATTTATGTACATCTGTTGAATGCCAAAATATAGTAAGGGACCTCTCTATCTATTTTTTAATTCAACAATCTTATTTTCTCTAGTTTTTTATATTTACTAATTTGGGATATGTCCATAAACATCCTTCAACAGTTCCATTTTATGTCTTCATTATGATAGATCCATTTTTTCTAATTATTCCCTCTGATGACAATTTGTGTACATAGGTTTTTGTGATAAAATTTAGTAAGGTTTGTTTCCTTTTTATTGTTTTTCTAGTATATTCATTATCATAGGACTACTATTTACATTTCATAATGTTGGGATATTTTTTTCCGATACCCTATTTCTATATATTTAATTTCCAAGTATTTAGAAAACCAATTTCTTCTCATCAACTGTTTTCATGAATCATTATGTAATGTCATTATGCTACTAAAACGTCACCATGATTTTCCATTCCCATAAATTGTATAAAAAATAACCATAAAAATTTCCTATCAAGGGATTTTACCATTATGAAATTACACTTATTGATTAGGGACATAAAGTTATTTATTCCTCACTCATTTATCATTTAATAAAATATTATGATGACTGAATCAATGAAATATTATCTTTTTTGAAGACATAAACATGAGAGTGATATGAAAATTATGGTTGGTCTATGAAATTTATACCATTGAAATGAATTTTGAAATGTTATAGCCTCATGATAAATCATTCAAGGGATTCACGTGTTACCCTAATAAATAATATAAAATTTTGAATCATTATGACTTTGAATTTATACAAGACATTTTTTATCATATAGTGATTTATGTCATTGTCACATTTTTCATGTTGTCTTTATGATTATCATGCTATATAATGCCTCATTATTGATGTTTAGTGTTATTACTCTTTTAACGACACATTGATATTATTGGATTAAAATATGTATTAAATTATTAATATTATTCCATATTTATTTCCCTTCATGGGATTTATATCTCACCCCATTCTTAGGTATTTCCATTGGATATTCCATGCAGTTTTAAGTGTGATCATGTTAATGAACTTTTTAATAAACTTGTTATATTACATATGTCATGTTGTTATTTATTGGTCCTAATTACCAAATAAATTATAAATCTAGATCATAGGGTTTGTATTATTTGTAATTATATTTAATAAATCATGAATTAATGCGTAATAATGATAAGGGTTTTTATACCAACTTAGATATTGGGATACCATGAAATCATATCAGTATTGGGGAATAATCTAGTCTCATTTAACTGGATCAAAATTTTATTTCATTAGATTTTAATTATTATTAATGATGGTTACACAATTTAGTTTATATTTATCCATATATGACCTCATTATCTCATTCACATTCATGAAAAAAATTGTTTCCTGCCCAAGGAGACACAATTGATCTGAAAAATCACACATTATTTAAATCATCAAACTACACAATCATATTCCAATATTATATGGGGGAATATGATGTGATTTTCTAGATATCTTGGTAATACCAATGTGAATTTCAATACTAAAATGGATATACAAGTGATAATTTAAATCTAAAACATCATCAAGGAAGACATACTCATAATCCACCACCATAGGATGAATATGAATTATCATAATATTTATGTCTATAATGTTAATAATATCTAATTAATTAGTCATCTTATTTGATCTCTTATGTACATTACCATCTTAGTATTCCACAATTTCCATAATTTAGATGAAGGAAAATATCAGCCTGTTTCCCAGGATGAACAACATCCTTCTCCTAAAACAATACATATATAAATGAACTACAATGTTCCACTCCATTCCTATTTTAATTTCCTAAATAATCGCCACAATAATTTTAATATCCCATATGATTCTATCTCTTCCAAGATTAGTCTAAAATAACAATAGAAGAGTGGGATTGCAAAATCATATAGGTAGAATTATAAAAACACAAATTTTGTGCCAAATTCATTATAGGAATATATACATCTAAAAAATGGAAGTTATAAGAAATGGGTGGATTAGAAAAATGTCTATAAATACTACATAAAATTTATATAACACACTTAATGTTCCTAAAATCATCCCCAGAGCCTCATGGTCATATGATTCCATTTCCAGCATCATCCCTTGTCCATATTCATAAACTTCCTGAGACTGGAAGGGTCCACCGAGGGGTGTTGGTAGAATCAAACAAAAACGTCGACCACCTCATTCTTCTCTTCCATCCCCTCTTCCACATCTTCCCCCATTTTAGAACCTCAGACTGTAGTTATTACCACTCCAATGGGGGTCCTTCTACAACCTCCCAATATATTACATAGTTATTAAAAAACAATGTGATATGTCCACGCTGATCAGAATATTAGAATTGTATCTCAAATAGATGACCCGTACCGTACCATGATACATAAATCGTAAACACTTTATCCTATGACTATATTTTGAAATATATTATAAGCATGGAACCATGATATTCCAACAAAATTCAATTTTCAAATGTGAATGAAATATATTTCTCACTAATATCACTAATTATTATAATCTTATTATATAAATATAACTCCACTTACAAGGCATGCTCTTGGACTCCCATAATTGATGGAATAATAAGTGATACAACACAATACCAAATACCTTGATTAATTCCTACATCGATGTCCCATTCATTAATTTATGTATCTCATCCTATATACAATGATATGAATTAGTGGGCAGTTATCCATAATGCATATATTGTTACCCTAATAATTTCTTGCAGGGCTCCCAAAATCACTTAGAAAAATATTTCTATAATTATAGCTATGAGTAATTCTATTATGAATTGAATCTCAAACATTGAACTGGTGAGAGTTATCTCATCATTAATCTGAGTAACACGACTCATCCATCAACCTATACTACCATGGAGAATGATATCCACAATGAAAAAAATTTAATTAAGAGGGGGCCTAATATGGCATAAGACTCCCAAAACTCCCTTTATCTAGTCCTCTTCATCTAAGGGGATTGTACCACCTCAAAACCTGTTAGGTATCAACCACTAAAACTAATATATTGTGATTATATAACCCAAATCACGGGCTAGTAATCTTAGAGAGACATCTATATCAATGGGTGGGGGATGATTGACAAACCATCCCGAGGGTTCACAACCTGTACAGGAACCTGAACCGATGCTTCATCACTAGTTTTATCATCTTCAATAATGCTATTATGGAATCCAAACTGGCAAGAAATATGGAGGCATCATAAATATTCAATTAGGGACATTGTGGATTTTTATATAAATGGATATGACTCAAGAAGAATAGGGAAACCAAAACCCTTTTCTATAAGATAAATTTTCAAATTTTTTTCTTACAAATAGTTCATACATGTATCGAGTCAGTATGAATAGAATAAAAATACTACTGAATGTATATAATTGACCCCCATCATCATTGGGTTCCATAGGTTAATATACAATTTATATAAAAATTTACACTATTACCATATTTCCCAAACTAATCCGCTTAGATAAAAAAGATGAAATATATATTCAAAAGGAAACCCACAATGATACCACTCTTCCATGGGCAACACAATTGTGGAATTCTGAGCGATATAAATCATAGGGTGAATACCAATGACTATATCTAATATTTTTGTTACTGGAAACAAGCATTGGGAAGGAATGTATCTAACGTGGGAGGAATTTTCCAATGCTTAATATACACACACCTAACTAAAATCACCAATACAATAAATGTGGAAGATAAAGATGATACCACAATTTATGTTTGCATCTAAATCCTATATCTCAGAACCATAAATGTACAAAATAGTATAATCTCCTAATACAAGCCAACCATGAACTAAAATATTCCAACCTTCTAGTTAACATTAGTATTCTATCATATGAACCTCCTAGAAACAATTGTTTCAATTATAGATCAAAAATATTCCAAGTGATCTCTTTCAAATAGGGAATACATTTAAAGGATTATTGTCTATAGAATAAACATCACATATTGGAAGATACCATGTAGGTTTTAGTTTAAAAGCACCTTACTGGAAAACTCAAAATCAGAACACATAAAAATTTAGATATATAATTCATCTCCAAAATGTGATGTTGTGTTAATCTAAATACGAGAGAATAGAAATAATAACCCATATATAATCTAGATAGAAACCACTTCTATATGTATGTTTATATCAACACTGATAGCCCACAATTCTACATGGGGATTCAAAATAACAATTTTCATTGAAATCACAATCCTTGAGTCATGATAACCCTGATGGTTCTCATCCAAGTGATCATACCTTACTAGAAATTCCATGAAGATGAGCATGATGAAACATAGAAGATGTTTATACATAGGTAGGGGTTCATTCACATGGACTATGGAGATACTAAATCCAATCTAGGTTAACCCATATGGACGGGGGTCAAATTCCACGATCCCTATTACATAGGCATCAGAAGAACCCTTTGGATTAATGATAGTGGAACACACACTGAGCTATATAGAGAGATACATGACACTATCTAGAATATATTCATAGATGGGTATTAAATACTACACTAAGGATAGGATGCTTCATTATAACCTCAATGGTGTGAACTAATGAAAAAATTGTATTGATACACTTCTAAATTTAGGGAAAATAGAGTTCCAAACAACATTGGAAGTGGTGCATAGTTTGTACATGGAGTTCACACAATGTCCATATATTCATGAACCTACGAAAGGCGATGTTTTTCTAACCCATACCTATGTACTATAGTAGTGGTTGTGTACACATATTGTGATGTTGTACCTAGAAATATCAATATACTCTAGTAGATAATTATATTCTTAGTATTTATTGTGTAAAAATATTTATTCCCATGTACAATATCATTTTTCTATATCTGTACCTATTTGGTACATTCTATGTATCCCGTTTTGGGATGTTCGCATGTACTCTAACAATAGTATGTGTGATTTTATATTAAATTCAAAAACCCTTTTTATCCCATTGTTCCATCACATATAGCAATACTAAACGATCCACAATGAATCACATACATAAGGTTGGAATCACTAGAATAGTCTCCAATGGCTAGATTTGGACCACTAAATCAATGCACATATCATCCCCTCTTATACAACACCATCTATGGCCATTCTATAGGAACCCAAGGTATATAATACTTATTAAACCTCTTATCAGCCCACATCAAACCTCAACCATTCTATCATTCTTGATGGTAACCCCAATTAAATGTTATTTTTCACCAAAACAGTCAACCCACTGATTAGACTATCAGTACTTTTTTTGGTGAAACAAAAAATACTATAATGAACACTCAATGAACTTGAGGGGTGAGTGTAAACACTAAAATTGAATAATGCACATTGGGAATTTTTTTTATTAGAATAAATATTTTATAATAGAAAAAATTCATCACACAGATAATCAAATGATTAACCAAAGAATTATCAATTCCATATTCATAAAAGATAAATAAAAAAATAGACCTATGAATGAATATTGTAGATGTATTGAATATCGTCCAATAGTGATAGTTGAAATAGATATTAAACTAAATAAAAAAATGTCCACCCTTGATATTTTATCAATCAATGTTGAAGAAATAATATTTTTGTTCGTTTCAATTTGAAAGATAGAATAAATACATTATCAAAGATGACACATTGAAATATTGATCACTAATCCACGGTTGAATTATCATCCACCAAGATATCCCCGATCCCTATCTCTAACCCCTAGGGTTTTGCTATTAACCCCAGGTAATCACATAAATGTGTTTAAATAGAGAGGTATTTGGTCAATAGAAACCTAGCAACCAATATATTGATTAATTTTCATATTCAACTATTATTATGACCATGATAAATCTTAAACAATAACCCATAACATAAAAGAATTATATTATTCCTAGAGTAAAACCCACATTCTAGATCTAATAGAGGATGCATTTTTACTATAAAGACCCTCTCTATAAGAACAAACATTACATAAATTTGGAAGAATACAAAATCATTATACAAAATAGAGACCAAATAAAGTTGTTGGTATATTTGCTTTAGACACAAGGAAACCTAAACACTGGTACAAAAGTTAGAAACGTTATCTCTTACTATGTTCTTCATGTTTATAACCCTTCATAGACACCTCATACATAATAAATATCTTCATAACTTGGGGAAGGAAGAATAAAAATGGGTGAGCTCAAATTCATAGTATGGGTAATCAAGGGAGTCATGTAAGAATAAAAAAGAGCTTAAGGGTATGATAGCAAGAACATGAAAATAAAAGATCATAACCTACATATCAAAAATCATATACATGTATAATGGAATTAATTAATGAATTTCATATGACATGAATAAAAATGAAGTAATGGAAATAATCCATGAAAGAATAACAAATGAGTAATAAATTGAATTGTGGAAACACATAAGCATATACAGATTTCCATAGTTTCCAAGGCATCACTACAAAGACCAGCTCATTGAAAAATGTCATTACAGAACTGGTTGACCCCTATTCTAGCCTTATATTATTAAACAGAGGGACAATCATTTCATCTCTATATTACTGATCTATTTAACCATGATTTGAGACCTATTTTACTAAACTGATTATCCCTCGTTCTAGCCCTATTTTATATCTTGAGATATAATTTTTTATTGAATGCATTGTAGGGTGATATAGGTCCCAACCTTCAAATATTGAAATCATACATACATATTATAGAAGACCATAAAAAAATATATCCTAAAAAATGAAATGAAAAAGGATTCATAAATAGGTAATGATATCATAAATTGTGGAAATTAATAGGTTTTAAAATCATTTAATCATACATTTAACCATTGGAATGAAGCGGGCATCAAAAGCATATAACATATGAAAGAGAAAAATTCTTCTTAAAAATCATGCCATCAAAAAATATAAATACACATAAATAATATGAATTTATACATTGTAAAATTCCCACATTAAGAAATGAGAAACACATGGGGATGTTATCTTATATTGGAAATAATTTTGAAAGGAATTTTAGAAACATTTCTTGATGAATTTTTTTTTCTTCTCTAAAAAATAATATTTATAACATAAAACGTTATGAAAACCATTATAAATAAAATTATATATTAAAAAAAATAATTATTTGAAAACAATAAAAACATTTTTAAAATCCTTTTTCTTCAAAATTATCTTCATGAATCTTCTCAGAATACTTTTTTAAAATATGGTTTTTGAATACAATGGATTTCTGACCAAAGAGAGAGGCGGCATGATATTATTAAATAGATTATCATATATACCAAATAGTGGAAAAATGGTACTATGAAATTTTTATATTGTAAAAAAAATAATAGAAATTAACTCATAAATATTCTTGAGATATTTTATCAGAGGAAGATAAACATAAAGAGTCTCGAAAGACGATAAGATTGTCTCCATAAACTCTTATAACATGGTTACATGGGATCATACAGTCCATGTATGAAATGGAAATTACATGAAGCTTAATATATTATAAAAATAATTATATTCATGAAATAACATGTAAAATCTAAATATATACACCACAAAAAAGTTTTTAGATGCATAAAAAACACGAGTCTCCTTGAAGGCAAATTGAGGAAAATTTATTTTTTTGATTTGGTATCATTTGAAAGTTAAAATCCATGAAAGAAGGATCATCTAATTAATATTAGTATACCCTTAAATTTAGCTACAATATACATAGAATAATATAATATTATGTATATTCACCACCCAAAGGGTAAGAGTGGTGTTCATATATAAGGCCATGGCCTTAAACATTACTTAATCTTGAGTTATTACAGGATTACACCTTGTGGATATTTTCAGGTTTAGTGTTTTAGAGAATTAGATCATAAAACATGCATTACATTCCATATATAAACAATGGGGTTACATAAAGATAGTATTATTTTTTCCCATCAATGGAAATAAAACATGGATTCATTCTTGACACTTCCTTGACACTATCATCATATCATGTACCTTTTCCTTGACCTGTGAAAAACATTTCAAAAAAACATGGGATGAGCATAAAAACCTCAGTATGGGTTATAAAAATATGGAGAGGAAACATAAGTTCATATATACATAAGAATGAAATCATACTTTACCCATAAATCATAAGCACTTTAACATACCTCATCAAATCATGAATAAATCATAGAAATCATAAGACATAAAGGTAACTTGAGGCATTCATAACATTCTTACATAGGGAGTAACCCTCTTGGTTACATTTCGAATACCCATCAAAGTATATTCCCTAAATCTCTTCGGAGAAACCTCAACATTTCACTCCTTTGCGTTACCCAATGCATTGGAGAGCTATATCGGGCTCACCCACCCTTAGTTTATCACGGAACCACCCGTCTTCATAATAATGCCCAAGAACCTCAACATAATCGTATCACATAAAACATGCATAAAGGAAACATAACATTTCCACCTTTAAATCACATGATATAAATATAACACATTGATATAAAAACATTATGAAAACCATTTTCAATACCAAAATAAAAGAAAAGTAAAACATGGTATTTAAAAAAAGGTATGGCTTGTAGAGGAAGCCAAAACTCAAATAATGGTCACGGCGACAGAGAAGTCGTTGTCACCGCATACGTCTGACAAAAACATTCCCTTTTGTAGTTTTGTAAAATGCTTCATATAAAGAAATATTTCTTTTGGATAAACATAAAAGTCAAAGGGATTTATACACCGTATAAAATAAGGTTGTGTATAAAATAAAATATGCCTCAATGAAAGGAGATTGAGACGAAGTCCCATACCTCGGGTCCGACTTGACTCGGTTATTCTTTAATCTCTAGAATAATAAACTTGAGTAAATTTATAATTGTTTAAGAAACTTTTTTCAAGTTCATTATTCCTTTTATATCACTTATTTCCATGTCATGAACACTATGTAATTATTTTAGTTAATAACGGTCGTTTTAACGATCATTGGTACTTGATTCAAAAATAAACCCTTTATAATTACAAGTTGTTCATGTATCCATCATATCAAGAATTGTATTCATGATGTAGATATCATATATGTAATATATATCTAGTACATTCATGCATTTATAATATTACATAATCATTTAGAGGTAATAAATGAAATGCACCGTTCATGGAGACGGTAAGCCGTACGTACGCATGAACGCTACTTTAATTTCTATTTCATATTTTTATAGAATGGAATCATAATGATATAAAAGTATATTATAATTCCAGTGTAATATCATATATAATATCATAACTCCATCCTTTATACATTCCACATATGGTATTAACGAAAAAAATCACTTTGAGGGGGTAGTAGTTCGCACTTCCTTAAATGAAGAAATCGCGTTTACCCATAATGGAAACCATAAAGGTATGCCCAAAATAAAAAATACAGAAGCATAAGGAAACATAAACATATTATATATCATATATAAATATGTTGTCATATTAATGGCCACCTTTGAAGGTGTTAAAATAAGGTTGAACAATCATCGTTTCAGGAGGCATAAATTCACCATCCACGGAAACAATATGTTCTTTAACCATTAGATGTAGGTGTGTGTAAGTGTAGCTCTAATACATCATATAAAGAAATCCTAGAATATTGAAGATACTTTATTTGTTACAAAAGAAATGAATAAAAAGAGTTTAGGGGGCTAGAGAAGAAAAATAAAACAAAAGGACTCAAGTGAAGACATTACCTTAAAATCGGGTGACTGCCTTTGGTTTGAGATCAAAGGCTTCCTTGGGAAGACTTATTCCCACTGTGAGGCTTCAAGGAGTAATAAAGGGAAGTGGAGAGACAAAATGGGCAGGGGTTGTCTGAGCCAAAGGCTTTGGAAGTGTGGGTAAGGAGGTAGAGGTGGGGCCTTTTATAAGAGGAGAGGAGGGGATCTCTTGGAATGTAAAAGAAATGTTACTTTATTTTAAAATGCGTTTTGGATTAAAAAGGTCCCACATTGATATAATTCGACGGTATGGTGATAAGGGTTCGAAATACACCCATACATTAGGTTTTGGACATGTGTAGGTCATGTATTTTACATTATCTGTTCGTTTTATTTAAATCCTTGATTAATGAGGTAATCACTGCATCATCATGATGTCATAAATAAATAATTATATTTAATTTCAAAAAATTATAAAAAAAAATTCATGATGTATGAAATCTTTTTACATTTCTAATGAATATTTATAATCAAAAATCTATCTTGTATAACCCCATGTAAAAATTGTTTCAGTAAAACATCTCATGTTCGTGTCATTTTTACTTTAACATTAAATAAAAAGTTATTTATGTCATTTCCCAACAAAAGTTGCTCCATGGGGTCCCTAAGTTGACCCATGGATTGTATTGGTCGGCCATGACACATCCAATGAGGGTAGGACATGTGTCAAGCTCATCTCATATTATTAAAACATTATTTTTACCTTAAACTACACTAATTACCTCTAATCGCGATTAAGAACTTAAAAGATACTATTCAACAAAAAATTATTTAAATCTCATTGAACCACATTTTACTTCTTAATGACAACCATGTATGTCGGATTTTTGAAAATAAAATCACAGAAGTGGCGAAGTTTCATTTAAACGAAATATCAATTTCTTTAACTACCACTTAGTGGTTTGACTATTCATCAAAAATTGAAGTTTTTCAGAAAAATACCAAAACATCACCCTAAGTTATATTTGATATTTTGAATTAAAAAATGATGTCTATTTTACAAAATTAAAATCATATAAGTTACATTAATTAATTTAATAATTAATTCCCACTGTCATGACAAATAGCGTGTTATTATGAAACAATAAGTATCAAAAGATTGACACAAGATTAAGTCCAATTTCAAAGTGAAATTGATTCCAATGACCACCATTAGATTAAATTGTAAAAATATATTCTAATTTCACTTCAAAACCAATTCAAAAGATAATCTATTCATATAAATAAATTAGATTAAAAATCAGTTTTGATGTAAAATGCAGTATTTTTCACTATTCATTAAAAAATAAACATTGTCAGAAAAATACCAAAAATTCCCACAAAGTAAATTTTGATGTCCCAATCATAAATAATAAGTTTATTTTGACAAACATAGCTTATAAAATTGTCAAAAGATGGATTTAATAATGATTTTCCATCAAAAGGCAGTAAAACAATCTTTTAAAAATATTAGTGTATTCCATGCTTAAGATTGGATTTATTTTCATTTTCTGCCTCTAAAACACTATCTAATTCATTAATAGACATAGATAAAAATATATATTATTCATTACTTACTTGGGATGTTACATCCTTCCCCCTTTAGAAAATTGCGTCCCCGCAATTTATTTACTTATCGAATAAGTGGGGGTAATTAGCCCTCATTGCATTTTCAGATTCCCATGTTGCCTCTTCAATCATGTGGTTTTTTCACAAAACCATTACCTAATGAATCACCTTATTCTGTAACACTTGCTCACTGTGGTCAAGAATCTGGACCGGTTTTTCCTCATAAGATATGTTCTCTTCCATTTGAACTATCTCTGGACTAAAAACATGAGATGGATCTGGCATATACTTTCTCAACATCGAAACATGAAAAACATTGTGTACCTGAGATAAACTCGAAGGTAAAGCCACCCGGTATGCAACTGATCCGACTCTCTCCAGAATTTCATATGGTCCAATGAACCTTGGACTCAGCTTTACTTTTTTACCAAATCACATCACACTTTTCCATAGTGAGACTTTGAGAAAAACATGATCACCTACCTCAAAAGATAGATCTTTCCTCTTGTTGTCTGCATAACACTTCTTCCTGCTCCGAGCTGTTCTCATGTCATTTTGAATCATCTGAACTTTTTCTTCCATCACTTCTACCAATTGTGGTCCCATAAACTTCCTTTCACCCACTTCATCCCAGAAAGCTGGAGTTCGACACTACTTCCCATATAACGCCTCAAATGGTGCCATCTGTATACTGGAATGAAAACTATTATTATATGAAAATTCAACCCAAGAAAGATGTTGATCCCAACTTCCCTGATAATCCAAAGAGCAAGAACGTAGCATATCCTCCAATGTCTAAATTGTTCGTTCTGACTGCCCATCTGATTGAGGATGAAATACTGTACTAAAATTTAATTTAGTAACCAACGACTTCTGAAGGCCCTTCCAAAAGTTAGAAGTAAACCTGGGATCACGATCGGATACAATGGAGAGAGAAACTCCATGTAACCTGACTATCTCCTTAAGATAGAAACAGGAAAGTTTATCTAGGGAAAAAGTATCTCGTATAGCAATGAAATGAGCAGATTTAGTCAAGTGATCAACAATAACCCAGATTGAATTATTAACTCGAGGGGTCTTCGGCAATCCCACAACGAAGTCCATGGATATACTCTCCCATTTCCACTCTGGCACTGGTAATGGCTGAAGCATCCCTTTCAGTAACTGTCGGTCTTCTTTAACCTGTTGACATGTCAAACACTTCCCAGTAAAATCAGCAATATCTCTTTTTATTCCATCCAACCAGTAATACTCCCGCAGATCTCTGTACATCTTAGTACTACCAAGATGAACTGAAAACGGAGAACTATGAGCTTTACATAACAACTCCCTCTTCAACTGTGAATCACAAGCCACACACAATCTCTTCCCAAATCTGAAAACACAATTATTATCAATGTTGAATTCAGTCAACTTACCCTTCTGAACCAGCTCTACCATTTTCTGCAACTCACTGTCTTGCTTCTGTGCGTTCTTGATTCTGTCTGATAGAGATGATCTCACTGATACCTGAATGAAAACATAAGAACTTCCCGCTCCAATAACATATATTCCAATGTTCATAAAATCCTTAAACAAAGGATCATGTTACAAACGCAACATTGTTAATGAAGAATTACTTTGTTGACTCAAAGCATCGGCCAATTTATTTGGTTTTTCCCGGATGGTAATGAATTGTACAATCATAATCCTTGATTAATTTTAGCCATCTCCTTTGCCGCATGTTAAATTCTTTCAGAGTGAATATATACTTTAAACTTTTGTGATCGGTATATATTTCACACTTTACTCCATACAAATGATGCCTCCAAATTTTTAAAGCGAAAACAATAGCAGCTAATTCCAAATCATGTGTAGGGTAATCTACCTCAGGAGTTTTCAACTATCATGAAGCATAAGCAATTACCTGATCATTGTGTATTAGGACGCAACCAAGTCCTTTCAATGAAGCATCACTATATATAACTAACTCATCATTCCTGGAAGGAAGTTCCAAAACTGGAGCATTCACCAATCTTCTTTTCAACTCCTGAAAACAATCATCACATTATTTTGTCCAGATAAACATAACACCCTTCAGAGTTAGCTTAGTCATTGGAATAGATAATCGTGAAAAATTTCTAACAAATATTTGGTAATAGTCGGCCAAACCAGGGAAGCTACGAATCTCAGTTACATTTGTGGGTCTTGTCCAATCTTCAACAACCTTTGTTTTTGCAGGATCAACAGTTATCCCATCTTTATAAACAATGTGACCAAGGAAAGAAATTTGTTGCTACCAAAACTCACACTTTCTGAATTTCCCATAAAATATTTATTCTTTCAAGGTTTGCAAAATAACCCTTAAATGTCTTTCATGCTCCTCATTACTTTTAAAAAAACACCAAAATATCATCAATGAAAACCACCACAAACTTATCCAAGAACTCATCGAAAATTCTATTCATTAAGTCCATGAATACAGCAGGTGCATTGGTTATCCCCAAAGGCGTTACTAAAAATTCATAATGGCTATATCTTGTAAAAAACGCAGTCTTCGGAACATCTGCTTCCTTTACCTTCAGTTGATGGTACCCCGATCTCAAGTCAATCTTTGAAAAATACTGAGCTCTCTGGAGCTGATCAAACAAATCATCGATATGAGGCAAAGGATATTTGTTCTTAATAGTGATGTTATTCAAGGCTCTATAATCAATGAAAAGTCTCATTGAACCATCATTCTTTTTAACAAATAAAACAGGAGCACCCCATGGTGACGTGCTAGGTCGAATGAAACCTTTCTATAATAAATCTTGTAATTGGTCCTTCAACTCTAAAAGTTCAATTTGAGCCATTCGATAAGGGGGTTTTGAAATTCGCTTAACATCAGGAACTAAGTCAATAGTAAACTCAACTTCCCGATCTGGTATTATTCCAAGCAACTCATCAGGAAAAACATCAGGATACTTATTTACCACTCGCACATCATTAATCTGAACAGTTCCTTTATTTTCAACGATGTGATCAAGTTAACATCCATTTCCCATCTTTTACAAGTTTCTGAGCCTCTTGATATGTTATCTACAGTAAGGGTTCATTCTTCTACACAAACTGAAAGTCTTTCTGAAAAGAAACTTCTTTAGCTCTACAGTCAATCATAGCATGGTAAATAGAGAGCCAATCCATACCCAGAATAACATCAAACTCTACTAGAGGTAGAAAAATAAGGTTTGAAGTAGGTTCTTTCCACAGATAATGATAGGAAAATTCTTATAAATTCTTTTTTCCTCAATATTTCCCCCAGGTGTTTTTACCAAAAGTTCAGGAGTAATTTCGTGAGATGGTATTCCCATTTTACTAGAAAAGGTTTCAGAGATGAAAGAATGTGTAGACCCCGAATCAAACAACACACTGGGATAATCTGAAAAATAAAACAAAGTACCTGATACAACTTCATTTGATGGCCCGACATCTGCTGAAGTAGTTGCAAAGGATTTCTCCACCCCTTTCTGCTTGTAGTATAACTGCTTCCCATCACTCGATCTCTTTGTCGGACACTCGTTTGCATAGTGACCCATATCATTGCACTTAAAACATTTCACTAACTGTAAATAAAATTTGAACTTACCATCACCTTGATATTTTTCAGTGCAATCACGAGCCTTATGTCCCATCTTACCACATCGGTAGCACTTTTCGGAATTCAGAAGACATTCCCCAGCATGCCTTTTACCACATTTATCACAAACTGGAAACATAGTTTTCTTACCATCAGACTTTTTTGAGGAATTCGTTCCTTTCTCTTTCCACCTCGGTCACTTCTTCTATTGGTTGTTATAGAACACTTGATCATCAGAAAACTCCATTTCCACCTTCTCAGCACATCGAACAAGATTTTCATAACTTTTAAAATCACGAGAGGCTAATGCCCTTCGATATTTTGGCTTTAATCCAGAGTAAAAATGATTGATTTTACTATCAAGGTCTCTGAAAAAATTTGGAGCATACCTTGCCAATCGAGTGAACCTCTCTTCATAGGCAGCCACTGCGTCTTCCTCTTGCCTCAATTACAAGAATTGTTTTTCCATCCTAAGTCGAACAACCTTAGGAAAATAATTCTCAAGAAACATACCTTTGAATTCATCCTAGTCAAGAGCATCAATCTCATCAGCGTCCCAGATATTTTTAACCATCATCCACCACTAATCCGCCTCACCCTCCAAACGGTAAATAGCAAGTCTAACCTTTTTATTGTCCAAACACCCCATGACATCGAAAATATTTTCTAGTGCATTATTCCACCCTTCAGCTATCACATGGTCGGATGATCCTATAAATGAGGGAGGATGTTTCCTCATGAAATGTTCCACCACTAACATGTTCCTCTACGGTTGATCTGGCTGATCTCGTGCATGGATACCACCACCATTTATCGCTTGAGTCAACTATGCCATTACTGCATCAAACTGTTTAGTTCCAATTCTGACCATCTCAGGATGCTGATTCGGAATGTTATTTCCATCTGTATGCCTTCTTAGCACTACTTCTCTGTTTCCTCGGCGGAAAAACATTATGAAAAAACAAGTCTTAGACGAAGCAACATGGTAATCTTCAAATTCTATATCATTTCAATTTGACCATAAAAAAATATTTTTTGATAATCATTTAATATAATTCTAACTCCTAATGTTATCTAAACCGACCTTTAATACCAACTATAAGGCACCGACCTTAAACATTACTTAATATTGAGTTATTACATGATTACACCATGAGGATCTTTTCAGGTTTAGAGTTTTTGAGAATTAGACCATAAAACATGCATTACATTCCAAATGTAAACAAAGTGGTTACATAATGATAGTATTATTTTTTCCCATCAATGGAGATAAAACATGGATTCATTCTTGAAACATCCTTGACACTATCATCATATCATGTACCTTTCCCTTGACCTGTGAAAAACTTTTAAAAAAAACTTGGGATGAGCATAAAAAGCTCAGTATGGGTTATAATAATATGGAAAGGAAACATAAGTTCATATATACATAATAATGAAATCATACATTACCCATAAAATATAATCACATTAACATACCTCATCAAATCGTGAATAAATCATAGAAATCATAAGACATAAAGGTAACTTGAGGCATTCATAACATTCTTACGTAGGGAGTAACCCTCTTGTAAACATTTGGAATACCCATCATAGTATATTCCCTAAATCTCTTCGGATAAACCTTAAAGTTTCACTCCTTCACGTTAACCAATGCATTGGAGAGCTATATCGGGCTCACCCGCCCTTAGTTTATCACGGAACCACCCTTCTTCATAATAATGCCCAAGAACCTCAACATTATCGTATCACATAAAATATGCATAAAGGGAACATAACATTTCCACCTTTCAATCACAAGATATAAATAAAACACATTTATATAAAAAAATTATTAAATCCATTTTCAATACCAAAATAAAAGAAAAGTAAAACATGGTGTTTAAAAAAGGTATGGCTTGTAGAGGAAGCCAAAAATCAAATAATGCTCACGGCGGCGGAGAAGTCGTTGTCGCCGCATACGTATGACAAAAACATTCCCTTTTGTTGTTTTGTAAAACACTTCGTGTAAAGAAATATTCCTTTTGGATAATTGTAAAAGTCAAAGGGGTTTATACACCATATAAAATAAGGTTGTGTGTAAAATAAAATATGCCTCAATGAAAGGATATTGCGACGAATTCCCATACCTCGGGTCTGACTTGACTCAGTCGTTCTTTAATCTCCTGAATAAAAAACATTAGTTAATTTATACTTGTTTAAGAACCTTTTCTCATGTTCATTATTCCTTTTATATCACTTATTTCCATGTCATTAACACTATGTAATTATTTAAGTTAATAACGGTCGTTTTAACGATCATTGGTACTTGAGTAAAATATAAACCCTTTATAATTACAAGTTGTTCATGTATCCATTATATCCAGAATGTAATTCATGAAGTAGATATCATATATGTCATATATATCCAGTAAATTCATGCATTTATAATATTACATAATCATTTAGAGGTATGAAATGAAATGCACCGTTCATGGAGACGGTAAGTCGTACGTACGCCTGAATGCTACTTTCATTTCTATTTCGTATTTTTATAGAATGGAATCATAATGATATAAAGGTATATTATACTTCCAGTGTAATATCATATATAATATCATAACTCCATCCTTTATATGTCCCACATATGGTATTAACAAATCAAATCACTTTGAGGGGGCGGTAGTCCGCACTTCCGTAAATGAAGATATCACGTTTACCCGTAATGGAAACCATAAAGGTATGACCAAAATGAAAAATACATAATCTTAAGGAAAACATAAAAATATCATATATCATATATAAATATAGTGTCATCTTAATGGCCACCTTTGAAGGTGTTAAAATAATGTTGAACAATCATCGTTTCGGGGGGCATAAATTCACTATCCACAGAAATAGTATATTCTTTAACCATTAGATGTAGGTGTGTGTAAGTGTATCTAGAATACTTCTTATAAAAACATCCTAGTATATTGAATATTCTTTATTTGTTACAAAAGAAATGAATAAAAAGAGTTTAGGGGGTTGGAGAAGCAAAATTAATCAAAAGGACTCAAGTGAAGACATTACCTTAAAATCGGGTAACTCCCGTTGGTCTGAGCTCGAAGGCTTCCTTGGGAAGACTTCTGCCCAATGTGCGGCTTCACGAAGTAATAAAGGGAAGTGGAGAGACAAAATTGGCAGGGTTTGGCCGAGCCAAAGGCTTTGAAAGTGCGGGTAAGGAGGTAGAGGTGGGGGCCTCTTATAAGACGAGAGGAGGGGAACTCTTGGAATGTAAAAGAAATGTTACTTTATTTTAAAATGAGTTTCCGATTCAAAAGGTCCCACATTGATATAATTCGAGGGTAAGGTGACAAGGGTACGAAATACACCCATCCAATAGGTTTTGTACATGTGTAGGTCATGTATTTTACATTATCTTTTCGTTTTATTTAAATCCTTTATTAATGAGGCAATCGCTGCATCATCATGATGTCATAAATAATTTAATATATTTAATGTAAAAAAATTATAAAAAAATATCATCATGTAGGAAATATTTTTATATTTTTAATAAATATTTATAATCAAATATCAGACTTGAATAACCCCATGTAAAAATATTTTTAGTAAAACATCTCATGTTTGTGTCATTTTTTACTTAAACATTAAATAAAAAGTTAATTGTGTCATTTCCCAACCAAAGTGGCTCCATGGGGTCCCCAAGTTGACCCAAGGATTTTCTTGGTCGTCCATGACACATCCAATAAGGGTAGGACATGTGTCATGCTCATCTCATATTATTAAAACATTATTTTTACCTTAAACTAAACTAATTACCTCTAATCGCGATTAAGAACTTAAAAGTTACAATTCACCAAAAAATTATTTTAATCTCATTGAAACAAATTTTACTTCTTAATGACAAACATTTATGTCGGATTTTTGAAAATCAAATCACAGATGTGGCAATGTTTCATTTAAACGAAAAATCAGTTTCTTTAACTACAACTTAGTGGTTTCACTATTCATCCAAAATTGATGTTTTTCAGAAAAATACCAAAACTTCACCCTAAGCTATATTTGATATTATGAATTAAAAAATGATGTCTATTTTACAAAATTAAAATCATATAAGTTACATTAATTAATTTAATAATTAATTCCCGCTGTCATGACAAATAGCGTGTTTTTATGAAACAATAAGTATCAAAAGATTGATACCAGTTTAAGTCAAATTTCAAACTGAAATTGATTCCAAGGACCACCATTGGATTAAATGGTAAAAATATATTCTATGTTCACTTCAAATCCAATTCAAAAGATAATCTGATCATATAAATAAATTAGATTAAAAAGCAGTTTTGATGTAAAATGCAGTATTTTTCACTATTTATTAAAAAATGTACATTGTCAGAAAAATACCAAAAAATCACACAAAGTAAATTTTGATGTCCTAATCATAAATAATAAGTTTATTTTGACAAAAATAGCTTATAAAATTGTCAAAATATTTATTTAAAAAATTTGTTCCATCAAAATGCAGCAAAACAATATTTTAAAAATATTAGTGTATTCCATGCTTAAGATTGGATTTATTTTCATTTTAAGCCTCTAAAACACTATCTAATTCATTAATAGAAATAGATAAAAATATCTATTATTCATTACTTACTTTGGATGTTACATCATATCCTAAATCCCACCGAAATTAAATGTTAGATGAAATTCCTTTATCCTTTTGTCTTGACTCTCTCTGTACATGTCCAAGATTCATATAAAATAAATATATGTTTTTTATAAATATATTATAGAGGAAAATAATTATACACAATGCAATATATTGTTTTATTATGAACATATATGACCCTCTGGTTAATGATCATATGTTAAGATTTCACATCAAGAAATATTTTCATGTTTATCGCATGAGTCTTAATTTATTATATCATTTGTCCTTATACTTATATAATGATTACAGAATTAATATAATGATATAAATATCATGTATATCCATTATATAAATATTATTATAATTCATATTATATAGATGTAAGAAATAAAATACACAGCTCATGAAGACGGTAAGCCATACGTATGCAAGAACGTTGTTTCTATTTTTATTGGAGTTTTGAATGAATGCATTTAAATGGAACCTAAATAAATAAATATATATTCATGTAAATATATATATATATATCATTTTCTCAGTAACATGAATATATTATATATATCATATAATTTCATTAAAATCATTCTTAATATATTCCATGTACTATGTGAATGAATTACATCACTTTTTGGGGGCAGTAGTCCAAACATCCGTAAATGAGATTATCGTATTAGCACCAAATGGAAGGTAAAAAGACATTTCTTGTAAAACAAATACATAAGATTATTCAAATAATAATAAAAATATATTACATATATAAATATATTGAACAACATAATGGCCAATATGATTATTGGTAATGGATAAAAGAACAATCGTCCTTTCGTGAGGCAGTAGTTCGCCATACACAAAAATATTATGTTTGACATCCATTAGATTGTGGTATGTGTAATTGTAAGTCCTATATTTTTCATAAAATCATCCTATAATATGGAGTATACTGGTTTTCTCACAAAATATTGTACTAATTATAATGGAACATTGATTAAGTGAAATAAAGGAATGGTTCGTGAGAGAAGACGTTACCTCTTAATTGGGTAAATCCTTTTGTTTTGTGCCAGAATAAATCATTGAGAGTGTTTCCTCCAAATAATAGGCTTAAATGATTAAGGGAGGTTAATTTTGAGGTTACATGGGTAGTGCTGGGATGAACATAAATTTTTTGAGATGTGTGAGGAATGGGTAGAGTGCTGGCCTTTTATAAGGAAGGAAAAGTTCTAACATGGAATTTTTAGAAAACAATTAAGTGTGATCAAGTTCTTAACTAAAAATGTTTAAATAGACCAACCCAACTCCTAAATAGATTATTTTTGTCTAAATAATGGATTGAAAATGTGTGTTGGGAACTATATAGGGCATTTAGGCCCTTAATTTTATGATTTTTTCCTTAATTAAGCTTAATTTTCCCTTTACTACAATGTTTAAGTTTAATCACTTTTACAAACCACATTGGTCAAATATTAACATGTTATGATTGTAATGAAAATATTAGACTGAATAAAATGGTTTATGTTGGTTTTTTTCAAATTAACTTCACATAAGTGACAAAATTACGATTACTGCAAGTCTCACAGATAGGACGAAATGATGGGGTTTAATGTTTAAAAAAAGATCAAATGTTTGTTTTGATTTTATATTTAGTATCAAAGTGGAATTGATTCTAATGAATTAAATTTTATTAATAGGTTTTATATTTATCTAATGTGACATAAAAAAATTTATAATATCATTTATCATTAATAATTAATTAGAAAAATGATGTTTTTAATTAAAATCATTATTTTTCTCTATTCATCAAAAAATGAAGTTTCTCAGAAAAATCTCAAAATTTCATCCCATGTTAATTTTGACATAATAAATTCAAAAACGATGTTTCCCTTATCAAATTAAATTTCTAAATTTCACTTTAATTACATTCTTTATCATAAGCAGTTCATTAAAGAAAATGATGTTTCTAAACTTAAAAAATGACTTCACTAAAAATCATATCTTTTGTTATTAACTTGTTTTATTTATATACAACTATTTGAAATAAATATTTAAGAATTAGTTATTATTATTAATATTACTATGTTTAATAGCTAGGTTAAAATCATCTTTTTATATAATTAAAATAATAAAAATAGTTATTTTGTAGAAACTTAGTGTTTTGTGTATCATATGGAAACATAGTGTTTGGAAAATTGTATGCCCAATCAGAGTTGGATGGAAGATATTCCATGTATATGATTCATTTAAAATATACCAAGTCAGTTATGTGTGAATGGTATATTTTACCAAGTGCGTTGAAATGTATAAATGAAAATTTAAATTTATTCAAAGAAATGACATCCATAAAATCTCGTGGGGTTACATTCCACCACACGTAAAATGTATTTCCTCCTTGAAATGAATAAATCTTGTAAAAAAGTGAATATACATAGGCCTCATCATATCATTAGGTTCCCTCATATCTTCCTCACAATGGCGATTTCTCCACAAAACATTGATCATGTGACTGTCATTGTTTCCTAGATCTTTTTCTAATTAGTCCGAAATCCCAATAGGTTTCTCCTCATAAGAATGATCCTACTACGGCTGTATGGCCTCTGATATTAGTACATGTGAATGGTTAGGTATCTACTTACACAAGAGTGATACATGGAAAACATCATGGAATTTAATGTTATTTGGAGGATGTTCCGAGGGTTGGGCTACTGTCCCGATACGATCAAGAATTTCAAAGGGGTGGATATAACTAGGTATTCGTTTACCCTTACTCCCGAATATGAAAACATTATTCATGGGTGAGATATAAAAAAAATTTATCCAACTTCATATTCTATATCACACTATCATTTCTCAGCATAACTTTTCTATTGATTTTGACCTACCTCGATATGATGTTGCATAGTTTTAACATTATCGACCATTTCATCAATGATATTATCTTCCAATAGCTTTCTATCTGCAACCTCATCGCTTTATGTTAGATAAATACCTTTCTTTCCATATAGGGATTCATAAGGTAACATAAGAACTGTTGAGTAAATGATATAGTTCTATGAATACTGAACTAGAGGAAGGTGTTGATCCCCACCTCCTATGAAATTCATACCACGAGGTCACAATATATCCTCTATGCTTTAAATTTTTCATTTATACTGACCATCTATTTGAGGATGATATCAATGATGAAACTCACTTATATATCAAGTTCTTTCTGTAAAATTCTCCCAAAAATTGACTTAAAACTCAGATCTCGATATGATACAATAGAATTTGGTAATCCATGAATCCTTACCAATTACATTATGTATATTCTAAAAATCTAATCAAGAGTGAAATCATTTTTTATAAAAATGTTGTGTAATGACTTATTAAGGCAATAAACTACAACCCATAGAGCACTAATCTCTATAGAAGTTTTGGGTATTCTAAAAAAATCCAAAATAATGTTCTCACGTTTACCTTATGCTATGGGTGATGGATGGCACATCCATTTAGGCATTTTTCTTTAATCCTTAACTTTCTGGAACACTAAACATGGAGATAAAAACACCATGATATCTCCCTTCATTCCAGCCCAGCATAGGTATTGTTTGAATTCCCTATACATATTCTTACATACAGGATGTTGAGAGAATAAGGAACTATGAGATTCCTCTATCCACACCTTCTTTAGATCTGTTATTTAAGGAACACATAAATTGTTCATGAACCTTAGTAGTCCTTGTTGATCATGGTTAAAATAAAGAACATTTATGACCTTCATTTACAATTCATCATCTTCCATCTGTGATTTCGTAATTATAACATGGAAAGAGGGATGAAAATACATTTGATAAATATATGATTTTTCCCCTTCCATCATCATTCCTAGATCTGACCTTTTGAATTCCACAAATATTGGATATTTTTTTATCCTCATCATGGATATGCTATAATGATCATTCTTAATCAAAGCATTGACCACCTTGTTCACTTTCTGTGGGTGGTAATGTGTTAAGACATCATAATACTTTATCAACTCTAACCTTCTTCGTTTTGGAATTTTCCACTCCTTATATGCAAATATATGTTTTAGACCTTTATTATTATTATAAATATCCGACCTTTCACCATAATGATAATACCTCCATATCATTAATGCAATGATTCTGCCACAAACTCCAAATCATGAGTTGGGTAATTTTTTTCAATAATATTCAACTGATATGAGGAACATGCTATTTCCATATTAGTATATAGAGGAAAAAAACTAATACCTTCATGGATGCATCATTATAGATGACAAACCCTTCTCTTCTACAGGGTTTTGTAAAAATAAGTGCACTGACCAAATATCTTTTTAGTTCCATGAAGTTTTCCTCACATTCATATGTCCAGAAGAACTTCTCCCCAATCTACGTTAACTTGGTCAATATATTGGATAGTTGTGAGAATGTATCCATAAACCATCGATAATTTCAAACTAAACCATAAATGCTATTGATATCAGTAACCATGGTAGGTTTAAGCGCACATTCAATAGCCTTAATTATTGATGGATCTACATATATACCATATATTGAGATAGTCTAATCCAAAATAAATCTTCATTAGTGAAAATGAACTCTTTTAAATTTTTTCATACAACATTTCCTTCATTAGGGTATTCAGTATAATTCTCAAGTAATCTTCATGTTCTTCTACCCCCTTTGAATAGCTAAGAATATACTCTATTAATAATACAAAAACATATCAAGGTAATTTGTAACACCCCGACCCTAGTTACCTAGAGTCAGTGAATTATTACATAACATTGGCATGATCACAATGAAATCATGTCTCGAAAGACCAATTAGTTTAGTATTATTAGAAAAAGAATTCATACATAAGTTCAACCTTAAAACTTGAAAAGAAATACAACAAGAATTTATTCCATTAGAAACATCGAGTCCACCTAGATTATGACTGCAATTTACTGATAACTAACTTCTTCATATCTGGGGAAAATGAAACATAAAAAAGGTTTGAGCTCAAACACTGAGTAAGGGTAAGCAATACAGTTGAAAATAACAAAAATTGTAAGCATGGTGAATAATTGAAACCACATGCCATAACCAATAATACACATGAATACTTTTATGGAAGTAATATGAGATGAGTAAATAATGCCATAATAAAACATAATCAAGGGTATTCTACCAGTTGAAGGACCACAGAGGCCATCAATATTATTTTAATAATGAGGGAATGTATAATGCCGGACATTCTGAAACATTTTTTCAAGGCCTCATCCAAGACGTCTAAAAATTATTATGGTCATGGCCAAAACCGTATATAAAATTGGGAAAGGCCTTAGCCTATTCCACATCTAGTTACCTCATGATACCTAACGATGTATTGAGGAGTAATAGCAGGATCCACACGTCACTTACTAAGCCTAATACCTTCCTCATATTAAATGGTTGAAATATAACATAAACAATTGTATTAAAACTAGTATACGAAATTTCAGTACATTAACCATAAACCATGAATGGTATAAAAATAACACAACCACAGTCAAACATATCACAAAACCTTAAATAAAATATGGAAGATTTTTATCATTATAAATCAACTTCAAACAAGTATAAAATCCATAAAAGGATGTTTACATGGATGAAATCAAAACTATTTGAAAGAAATATCTATTTTTTTGAAATTATTTAATGTTACATAATTATAACAGAAAAAAATTTATTTTTAAAATATTCTTATAAGATTTTAAGGGAATCTTTGACGATGTTATAACGGAGAAGAAAAAAATCACCCACCGTATAGGTTAAAAAAAGACATTATTACCTTAATTTTGTCGAAAGGGTCGTATAGTACCTTGTTTGGAAAACCACTGAAAGATTCCTTTCAAAACATACAAGTTAAAATAAGGATTTAAATGAAATTGAATAATTATCTTGTAAATAGTAAAAATGTTTTGAAATACATTTTATGAAACATGGATGTGGATGATAATGTGGTCCTAGTAGATACTTACGTGAAAACAACCTTGAAAAATAAAGAGATTGTCAAATTAACCCTTACCATGTACTTTTCCTTGGTAGAGTGTAGGTTAACCTCCAGTGTAATGGTGAAATAATTGTTATTAAATTATACTAGAATAATATACATTAATATTATATCATATATGATCTTTTAACATTACTTTGTTAATAGTATCTTAGTATTATCATCGTTTCGGGTGTCAACATAATCGTTTTCCATTATATTCTTCGTTTAGTGGGTCAGATTTTTTTTGGATGGGATGTATATTATTCATTACCAAAATGGTATTAAATCTATAAAAATTATTTTTAATCATATAATGAAAATTAGTCTTGAATGTATATGATGGGGAATGAATCTCATCATGTCCGTGGAGACGGTAATCTGTATGTATGCACGAGCGACAATTTCATTATTTTGATATTAAAATAATATATAATTGGATTTTATATCACATATAAAGAATCATTATCTTGTTATATTTATTATTTACATAAATTAAACATCATTATTATACCCATCCAAATAATAATGTATTGAATAATAATTATACCATGACGTGGAGACGGTATTCCGTACATACGCACATATGGTGACATGTCATTCAAAGGACAGATAGAATAATGAATATGGTTGTACCATATTTATAAAAACATAAATGTATATAGAATATACTAGGGTTATTATTTTATAATGGAAACAACAATGAATGAGGAAGTGGAAGAGTAATAGAACTTGAAAGAGGTGACAGAATATTTACCCCTTCTTCAGGTTCTTCATTTTGATTTGATCAAAAGAGATCCATAGGTTGGATTTATGACTAGAATAAGGACTCTAGGATGAATGAAGTATAGTTTAGAGGGTATTTGGGAAGGGTTTGGAAGATCCAAATGGATTCAATGGTGTGAATTAGAGAGAATGGGTAGTTCCCTTTTATAAGAGGGGTGCGAGGCACCTTAGGAAAAGCTAGAAATATTATTTTATAATAAAATCAGTTTTGGATTCTAATGGCTTTGAATTTAATTATTTAAAGTAAAAGGTCGGTATGGTTCTAAAACCACTCAACCATTAGATTTTAGATAAGTTTGGGTCACAATATTAACCTTATCTTTTTAGATTTAACTCTTATTTAAATATTTTGTTTTTTACCATATCTGTTGGCATTTTAGTATTATATGGTTCATAAACATACTATAAACGTACAATAGAACCCCAATAATTTCATTAATGACATATATAATAATATATAGGACCATTGGAGAAACCATAGTCTTTTAGGAATATTTATTAAACCAATAATATAGTATTTGTTTTAAAAACTCAATTATGTGAATTTTGACATTATTTAATAATTTATTTTTTAAAAGTCATAATGTAATTATTAATTTGAAAAAAATTCATTAAATAAACCTTAATATGTCTTATTCACCTATAAAATTCTTTGATGTCATAAAAACAATGAAATTATATTTATTTTAGTATCTATAATACAATTTATTTGACTCGTTCATTAATAATTTAATTACTACATCATCATTGTGTCATAATTAAATCTAATTATTTAATTTCTAAAATTAATAAATAAAAATTCATTATGTAGGAAATTTTTTTATATTTATAATTACTATTTATAGTCTAATAGATCAATTATATAACTTCATATAATTTTTTTTTACTAAAAGATATTTTTTTTCTGTACATTAAATTATTTTATATATAATGGAATTATCCCTTCCAAATGGCTCCATGTGGTCCCACAACCGACCCAAGGATGACCATGGTCTGAAATGACTTATCCAATAAGTTTAAGACAAGATTTGAGGTAATTTTGTATTATTATAATATTCATTTTACATTTAATTACCCTATTTACCTTTACTCATGGTAAATAAAATTCAAAAGTTACTGTTCTCTAAAAAATATTTTCATCTTATTGAACAACATTTTACATACTGATATCAACTGAGTCTCTTGGATTTTTGAAATTCAATCCACAAAAGTGGTAAAGTTATGTTTTATGCAAATTTGCAAATGCTCCTAGGAGGTGGGTAAAAGACGGTAAAAAGATTGATATAATTTTTATAAATGTAGAATTATTATAAAATGACTCCAATTATTTACATTGATCATATATAGGTATTATTTATCTATTTTTACTTAAAATAATTTTAAATAAAACAAATAATTATTAAAATAAAAAGTTGGTTTTAAACAATAACACAGTGGTTTTCACTATTCATCAAAAATTTAATGTTTTCATAAAAATAGAAAAACCTCACCCTAAGATAATTTTGATATTTTGAATTTAAAAATGATATCTATTGTACCAATTTCCAAACATATAGGTTTCATTAATTAATTTAAAATTAATTCCCGTTGTTAAAACCAAAAAGCGTATTTTTACAAAATAATTACTTTCAAAAGATTGGAACTTGTTTATGTACAATTTTAGTGTGAACATACTTACAATGACCATCATTGGATTAAATGGTAAAAATATAATATAATTACACTTCCAAAAAATTAAAATGTACAATGAAACACTATAAATTGTTTTTATTAAAAATTTTATTTTCAGTTAAAATAAACAATTTTCACTATTCTCCAAAATTTGAAATTTATCAGAAAAAAATTATTGAAAAAAAATTAATTTTTACCTATTCTAAAGAAGAATTTTATTTTGTCAAATTTAATAT
Organism: Viscum album; assembly: GCA_963277665.1. Taxonomy (NCBI): domain Eukaryota; kingdom Viridiplantae; phylum Streptophyta; class Magnoliopsida; order Santalales; family Viscaceae; genus Viscum; species Viscum album. The sequence continues at coordinate 1,457,110,893 of OY728120.1, forward strand.
ATAAAAGTTTCAAATATTGTATTTAAAAAGGGTTCTATATCAAATGTCATTAAAAGTGTATATTATTTAAAAATACTTCTTTTATATGAAAAAATGAATTTGTTCATACATTATGTCTATGAAACTTGTAATATGGATACTAAAATTATAAGGAGTTTATAAAGTTCAAAATTCAGTTAATACTATTAACATCTGCTTTTGAACGGCTAGTTAGGTAAGTCGTGGTGCGCTTGAACTCAGTGTTACGTGTAGTGCAAGTTATTGAATTACTTTGAAGAAATAACGTACTATGAAATCTTAGGGTGTTACATAATTTATAAAAACTCTATTCATTAAATCAATGAATATAACATACATATTATTAAGATCAAAAGGAATCAAAATATATTCATAGTGACCTTACCTTATACAAAATGATGAATTATGTAAATCCCCCTTTGAGAACCTCAATTGATGATATCCTGAATGAAGTTAAATCATTGGAAGGTATTGAGCTCCACATAGTTGTTCAAAGAAGTCATTAAGATGGGGAAGATGATTTTTATTCTTTTTTTTACCTTGTTCAACTCCTAATAATCAATAGAGACACTCAATGATCCATCATTCATTTCACAAAAATATTTAATGCGCCCCAAGGTGAGATAGTTGGGTAAATGAATCTGTTATCATCGTTATCCTAGAGGTTCTTCCTAATTTTTTGAAAATAAATTGGTTCATTCTCTAAGGAGTCATTGAAATTGTTTTGGAACTAGATATAAGTTCTATAGATAAATAAAATACATGTTTTGGTGGAAGCCTAGACCAATAATCTATTAATAAGTCCAAAACATCCCTAAAAATTGGCATATTATCATTGTATATCTCCACCCCAACCATTTGAGATAAAAATCCCCTTTTGAAGGAAATTAAGACCCATACACTAGATGTAATATCCACAGGAGGTTTAGAACTATCATCACCTTTTTGGATTATCATAATAGTGTCTGAAATATCAAACTTAACTTCCCTTCAATGCAAATTATTGTGGGATTAATTCATGGAAATAAAATGCATGCCTAATATGATATGAAACACGAACAAAGGAAGAATTACCGAATTTTCATGAATAAGATTTCCACAATCCACAAATAGAGATGAATCATAGAATTCAATTGAAACCATCATACCATTAGGGGTTTCCACTACTAATTCCATATCTAGTTGTTTTTTAGGAATCATATCACCCTTAGAAAATGGTATATTGATGAAATTGTGGGTAGATCTAGAATCAAATTTGAAAATAGATGTTCTAGAGTGGATGATATGTGTAACTTTCATCACAACATTATCAAACCCCTCATCATAAATATCTATTTTATGTGATTTCCCTTTATCACTTGTTTTATGAAGTCGATAATCTAGATCATCATTAGAATCCCCCATGTTTAAGGAAAAGGTTTTCGTAATTACCATTCTCCATACACTTGAATCTCTAAATCATGGGATGTGCATTATGTCCTGACATTTCTCCATGTGAAATTTGAGAAAACTTCTTCCCATCGCCTCAGTAATTATATTCCCAATTTTATTCCCTTACACACATAAACTTTTTTTGGACCCATTATGTCAATTTAATTAACGATTCTTACCACACATCGAGAATAAAGGATAGTTCATCCTTTTTCTTCATGGGTATTACAGTTTCTATTGAACCCCATGTACCTCTAATTATAAACATCATGGGATTTTTATATAACTCCAACCTCCATTTCCACCATGACTTCCCAACATACAGTCTCTTCGTATCTAATAATGTGTCTTATGGAAAAATCAATTCTAAGAATTTTCTTTAAACCACCAATGGACCTATCAACATTAATTTTAGGATGGATGATAATTACTAATGTGTACATCAAATTTATCTTGAAATTTTCCTCGTAGATACAAATAAACTCATCACCCCTTTACTTAAAATCTATGAACACATTCTATATCTTGGAAATAAGAATTATAATAACATACTTATTGAATAATAAACTATTGAACTCATCCAAAAACCTGGTTTCAATCTCACTATGCTAACTCAAATTCTTGATTAGAGTCCACTTCTGATCTGCTTCATCATCAAACTGATAAATAACTAAAATTATTCTTCCATGCTCCAAACACTAAAGCATAGAGAATATCTCTTTAGTGGTTCTAATCCAATTTCCAGTAAAAAGTGGATCAGAATACCCCTATCAATGAATGTGGATGTTGCCTCATGAATGAATCAACATAATATTGTCCCATCCATTTACCATTTGGAAGTCCGCTATGATTTATTTCTTGAGAAATCTATGTGATCATAGAAATAATATTTTTCATTCTAGATCCCATGGCATTTGGATTATCAGGAGGAAATTTGTTGCATTTTCCATTAAAATATCCATTAATGTAGTTCTATAAGTTTCCATCCATTGAGTAAAACAAAGAGCATAGAGTAAAAAATAGTAATCATAATGGGGAACCACATTATCATGAAAAATAAATTATAGGATGTGAAACTTATGGCATGTTCCCTTATTTATTAACACCTTAGGTTTATTATATATAATTTATAGTAAAAATAGATTTAAATCCTTAAAAATGGTTTCTAAAGAGTATGAGAATTACCAGAGGATATCCCCATGAGTGTCAAACTGGGTGTGCAGTAAGGAATGTTGTCATCTACCATATTAACCAGATTAATTCCCAAAACTTCTTATTGAATTTGTTACCCCATGGAACATCTGTCAAAGAGCCCCATCCACATGTAGTATCAAGAAAGGGATTTATTTCTAGGATACCACTCACCCAATCATTCCCCAAAATTTCAGGAAATTTACCTATAATTTTCATTATACATACAATTATCCTTATACAAGTCCTTAGGGTTCTCACTTCAGTTTTCCAATCCTAGTTTGTAAAGGAAAACTATATATTTTCTCTGATTCCATCTATTTTCACCCCCACTTTGAAAACATAGTCATTACACAACATTTATGGAATACTTAAAGATTATACAAAAAGACAGCCAAAGAATATAGTTGGTATTTTTCCTTTCGAAACATGGAAACATAATCACTGGTATATACATGAGTTCCATTATCTCTCACTAGGTTCTTCCTAATTAGATCCCTTATTAGAAACATCAATCATAATACATATCTTTTTTACTTGGGGGTGGAAACATAAAAAGGAATGATCTAAAATTCTCAGTAACAGTAATCTAAGGAAAAATTTAAGCGTAAACATGAACATATGGGTATGAGAACTTGTTCCTGAAAAATGAAGAACATACCGATCATATCAAAGATCATATACCTAAATCATGGAAAATTTCTATGAAGATTATAAGACATGAATAAATAGGAAGTAAAGGACATATGACATAAAAGAATAACTTAGGATTATGAAATAAAATTTTGGTAGCACATAAAAACATTCTAATTTCCACAATATCCAATGCACCACTACCAATACCATCTTGGTGGAGAAATTCCATTACTGAATGGGGTAACCACCATTCCATTCATGTATTACTGAATCGAGTGACCCACATTCCAGCCATGAATTACAAAACATTGTAACCCTCATTATATCCCTGTATTACTAAACTAGGTAACCCCATTCCATCATTATGGTATCTCAGGGTATATAAATCAATACCCAATGCATTGTAGAGATATAAAGGTCTCATTCGTCATGTAATGAAATCCTAAATACATGTTCCACAAGATCATAAATAAATATATCATAACACATTAAGTTAAATGGGTATAATAAACATGTAAACATATCACAACCTGAGTAAATAGATTTGATTCATAATCATTTCATCATAAACATGACCCAAGAAAATAACGAGGCTTCAAAAGCATATAAATCGTGAAATATAAATGGGCTTCCTAAAAATAATGCCATAAAAACATATTCCATTTATAGAAATAATATGCAACGAAACATAGAATAATTTCCCTATAAATTCATGTGAAACTATAATGTATTTAATATTATATGTGAAATACTTTTTAAAGGACTCTTGTAAACATTTCTTGAGGGAAATATCCTTTCTTCTTTGAAAAATGATTTCGATAACATAAAACCTTTTGAAAAACTTTTTATATTAAAATATAATTTAAAAAAAAATATTGGATGATATAAAAAACATTTTCCAAATTCTGTTTCATTTAAAATGATCCGGAATAATATTTGAAAACATGTTTGAAAAAATGTATTCAAAAATGATTTTTGAATATATTGTATTTCTAACCTAAGAGAGAGATAGTGTGATTTTATTAAAAAAATTATCTTAAGTACCATAGAGTGAAAAAAATTCTAAAAAATTGATGAAATCATGAATAAAAAGAGGATAATGAAACATAAGATTATTAATGAGATATTTCATCAAAGGAAGAATAACTATAAACAATCTCTAAAAATGATATGATTGTCTCAATAAAATCATATAAAATAGTTACATTGGAAGATACTCTTATTGTAAGAAATGTAATATAGATGAATCTTATGATATCATGAAAAGAATTAGATTCATGATATAAAATTTACCCTGAGAGTATATAATCCTAAACAAGGATTTTAGGTTCATAATAAAACATGAGTCTCCATGAAGGAAAATTAAGACAAATCTATTTTACAGAATTGTATCTTTTAAAAGATAAACCCAATGAAAGAAATATATTATAATTGATACGTGAATACACATTAATTTAGGTTTAATATACATAACATTATATAATGGGGAGTACATAAACCAAAAAAATGGAATGACTGGTGATCATAACATGAATCACATTGAAAATAAAAGTGAGTTGAAACTCACATTACCATGTGTCTTGAATCTCTCTGTACTAGTCCATGATTCCTATATAATAATTATATGATTATTCTAAATATATTTAAAAATAATATCCTTATACATATTACTATATATAGTTGTATTATGAACATATATTACCTTATTTTTAATGATCTGATGTTATGTTTTCACTTCGGGTAATAATTCTTTTGTTCATCATTTTTATCTTAGTTTGTTATATAATTAGTAATTATACATATATCATGATTACATAATTTATATCATGATATTAATATAAAATATATTTATTATATTAATAATATAATAATTTATATAATATGGAATTATGAAATGGAATACACTATTCAGGGAGACGGTAAGTCGTACATACACATGAAGTTGTTTCTGTTTTTGTTATCAAAACGATGAAAAATATATACATATAATATATATATATATAGATAATTATTCAAGAAAATATTATGTATTATATATATCATAGATGTTCTTTAAAATCATTCTTTATACCATCCATGTGGTGTGTGAACAAATCACATCGCTTTTGAGATGGAGGTATTCCACAATTCCTCATACTAGATTATCATATTTACACCAAATAAAAGGTAAAAATATATATTTTCCAAAGGAAATACATAAGATTAATGAAATAATATATAAAATACACTGAATATATAAATATTTTTTCAATCATAATGTCCACAATGATTTTTGGGAAATGAGAAATGTACAATCTTCATTTCATGAGTTAGTACTTCACCGTACCTAGAAATAACATGTTCAACATAAAATAGATTGAGTTGTGTGTAAGGATATATAATAAACCATGCATAAAAATATCCTCATATATAGAGGATAATGGTTTGTTCATATAAGAATGTAACAAAGTGAGTGGTGGGGTGATGAAGTAAAATAATGGAATGGTGCTTGAGAGAAGACATTACCTAATAATTGGGAAACTCGTTTTGGTTGGCCCTAATGGATTCCTTAGAGGGTTTCTTCCAATAGGCTTTCTTTGAGGTAGAAGGGAGGGTTTATGGGAGGATAATTGGGAGGATCTTGGTATAAGATATAAGTTTTTTATAGTTTTGAGTAATTGTTAGAGTTTGTGGCCTTTTATACTGAAGGAAAAGGACTCACAAATTATTTTATGAAACAAAATAGGTGTGCACAAGTTCTTACTTATGAATAGGCTTAAAAAATAAAAAAACTCAAAAATGGACGGTTTGCGGATAGAATATAGACATAAAATGGGTTTTTAATAGGATTCCGGGTCATTTGGTCCCTTGATTTCTAAGGATTAGTCATTAAAAATGTTTAATTTGACATTAAATTCTATGTTTAATTTTAATCACATTTACTAATCATATTGGTAAAAAATTAAAATTGGATCATTAGAATAAAAATATTATACTGAATACAATGGAGTATTTTCAATTTTTTAAATTCACTTCAAATATGTTGAAAAATTAAGATTAGTGCAAATCATGTAGACGAGAATAAATAACAGGGTTTTAATCTTGGAAAAAGTTTAATCATTTGTTGAAATTTTATATTCAATATCATAGTGGAATTGATTCTAATTAATATAATCGTATTATTAAATGTCATATTTATCTAAATTTTCGGCAAAAATAATTTATAATATCAATTATAATTAATATTTAATTGGGAAAAAGTTTTTTTTTTCAAAAATAGTAATTTTCAATATTCATAAAAAATTATGTTTCGTAAAAAATCTCAAGATATTAACTTTATCCTACTTTCGACATAATGAAATAAAAAATTCAGTTTATGTTATAAAAATAAATATCTAAATTATTCTAAAATTACTTATATTAATTGATTTAGTTCATTCAAGAAAAAGATGTTTTTAAACATAAAAAGGATTTCAACAAAAATCTTATAATTTCTTATAAATATGTTGTATTTAATTTAAAAAAATTATAAAAAAATATTAGAAAAGTAGTTATTAATATTCATATTAATATGTTTAAACAATAAGTTATAATTATATTATTTAATTAATTAAAATAATTAAAATATATATTTCAAAGAATCTTAGTGTCACATGTATCATATGAAAACATTATGTTGCATGCATTGTAAACCTTGTTAGTGTTCCATGGAACATACACCATGTTGGTGTTTCATGTAATATATGCATAGTTAGATCCATGTGACAAGAATATTTTAATTACTTCATTGTAATATATAAATGAAAATTTAAATTTATTAAAAAAAAGTAAATAAAAACTCAGGGTGTTACATTTCCCATAAGGAACACTATTTGGGAGATATTACATAATTTGAAAAAAAATAATGTTTGTGATGTTATATTGTCATTATTTTTTCTATTTTAATGACAGGGCTCCAAATTCTATACTATCCTATGACAACCCCATTCAAACCTAGAAAATATTCTCAAAAATATTCCACAATTTTATAGAAACATAAATCATAAAAAATTAATTAAATACACATACATGGTAAGACATGTCTCAAAACACATATAAATAATCACATATTATGGGATCATGGAATAAAAATTTGAACTGATTTAATGTAATAACGCATAACTAGGAAAACATAGAAGTTCATTAAAATTAATTTTATCTAGGTAATTTAAAATAAATGGAAGACAATCATGTAAATATGGCACAAGAAGAATGATAAAAAATCTAATATCATAAAATTCATTATTCCCACAATTATGTATATGAAATGATTTCTTCCATATAAGAAAATGTTAGTAATCCCATCAACACGACACCTATGGTAAAAAAGTAATGATATACATGACATACAATATCAAAATATATAAACAAGAAATAACACATTGATGTGTGATATACTACCCCACCACCATCAGTCTAAAATATTTGTGCCAAAAAATTATATCATAATCATATTTTTAATAACCCATGGAAAAAAGAACATTTTTCATAAAACATCTAAAATTGCACATGTTATGAACAGAAGTTATATTAAAACCTAACTGAATTCCATTTTAAAGTAGAATAACAAAACAATAACATATATATGATGATAAAAACATCACTTCAGGAAATATATTCCATTTAGTGTAAATGAATATGAAAATAATAACGTCTTTATATATTCATTAAAAATAAACATATTAATAACATTAAAAACATTTTTTCAAACAAAAATATAATAATTTTAAAAATGTTATCATAAATACACCCAAATTAAAACTCATTAAAAACACATAAGGTTTATCTAAAATAAATTAGATGTGAAGATAAGTCACTTTATTAATAATGATTTGTTAAACCTGATATTTATCCTTTTAAATACCATAGATTAAAAACCCAAATCATTAAAAGGATAAGGAAATGTATACATTTAATGTTAATTAATGGGAAGAAATGTTTAATTTAATATAATAACATGTAGTTTTTTCTTTAGGAAATGTATAACATTATTGGTCAGTAAAAACATAAATATAAATGATCAACCCATTAAATGTTATGAGAATTAATCTAAAAAAATTATTTTAACAAAATAATTGGCTTATCAATGTTAAATAAGTCGGTGTGAAACATTTTTTCACTAAAAAAAGGTTTAAATACAACATAACTTCAAAATTGGTTATTATAAATAAATATTTAGTTTAAATAGTTAATGAACTATGATGAGAAAATAAGGAAACTGTTTGTTTCTTGAAATCCCCCTTACCACCTTTGTATTTTTATTAAAAAAAACCCCATGAGATGTGGTAAATTAAATAGATCATAGAATAAGTAATAAATGATGATTTTGGATCCTAAAAAATAATAGTATATTTAATATAATTTTTCATAGAAAAAAACTATACCAAATAAATTTTTAAATAAATGAAATAAAACTGATAATTTTTTTTTAAAAATAATGAATAAAAAAATATTAAATTAACAACCAAATAAATTATTTACATGTTATTATTTTAATTTATTAATATTTTAATGAAATAATTAATTTTTAAGAATATATTATTAATATTTATTGTAAATTATAATGAAAAATAAATAACTGTTATACCTAAAAGTTTATCATTCTTACTAATATTTTGATTTTTATAAAAATGTATGAATATTCAATTTATTTAAAGTACTATATAAAATATAATTAAAGTAAATTTTAATTTAAAAAGGGTTTTTAATAAAATATTTTTTAAAAATATAATGTGATTTTATTTAGAATAAAATTTATAAATTCTTTAAAATAAAATTTTCTATAATGAGAAATTTTTTTTGTAAATTTGTTTAATATTATCTTATTAGGATTCAATAGAATTTTAAAATAATAATTTATTTTTGGTGAATATTTCAAAAATCTATATTTGATAATATTAGGACTTTCATAAAATCACATTGATATAAGAAAAAGAAGAAAATTTTGAAAACTATTTCTAGGGAAAAATTATTTCATTAGGAAATAATATATACATTTAAACATCCTGCTTCATTTAAAAAACTATTTTTTATATTTTTGATCATAATAATATTTCATGAATTTTTTAAAAAAGTATACATTATTATATAAAAATCATTATTTGTAAAATTTATTAATATTAGATGTATTTAAAAATTAAAATCAGTTGTTTCAAATTTTATAATAAGGGACTCTTTATTTTTTGGGATAATTTTAATCAGTCATTGAGTAAAATATAAGTCAACCAAAAAACGGTTATTTTTTAATAAAAAGTACATTTAAAAATATAACATATTTTTAATATTTGATGAATCAATTTTAAAATAAGGATCTTATATAACAAATATATATATATATTAATTAGATAACATTTAATTGAAAATCAATTTCATATGTGATATAGAACATTTAGTGACTCAAATGAATTATTCTTCAAAACCAATTGTTAATCAAATTAAATATTTTAATTTATAATTTCTATTCTCATAGTTAAAAATTAAATTATGTTCAATGGATGAAACAAAATCTATTTCATCATTTGCATAATTTTTAATAATGTTCTACTTATATATTTAGAAATAAAATAAATTCTTGGATTAAATTATAATTAAGTGAAATCTATATTTAAATGACAAATTAAAGGTTGAAAGAGTTCTCAAAAAATACAGTGATTCATATAGTGCTCTAAGAAATAATATTTTTGATTTTAATTTATGAAAAACATTTCTTAAACACATAAATTTTCCAAACTCACCTATCGATCCAACAATTCCATTCTTGTACTATATAAGACATTATTTTCAACAGAATATACATTATTATTCACTTATAAAAGAAGGATTGCATCCTCACACTAAATTCAACACTCATATTTTGAAATTTGAATTTTATAACACAAAAAATACACTCCTCGGTACCCATTTTTCACCATAATACCACTTGGTTGCCAAAATGATACCTAATACTCTCAATTATTTAGAATTTATCATGAGGATGTTAATGTTCCCAATGATCGGAAAACTAGTGTATTAATGTTTTTTAATTCATTATGTTTTAAACAAACAATAAAAATAGTTTATTTATTATCTCACCATCATTAATGTCATGATATGTTATTATAATAATTTAAAACAGTTATTTATTCTCTTCTATAAATATTGTAAAAAAAGAGTCTCATTATTACTTGTATATAGATAACCACATCCAAAAAGAGGAGCATTCAATTTTTCATCACCACAACTCATGGAAAGCAACAAAAAATAAAAATTTAATATAATGTAATATAAAATTTTATTTATTTTGAAAAAATATGTTATTTTAATTTAATATTTCATTCCATTATATGAAAATCAATGCGTTGTTCATGTTTATGTGTATACTTCCTCCTCCCGAAGTTGATGTTTCTATTTTGTTATTCATATCAAATATCAATAATGGAAATTCACCTATGTTTAATGAATAAAAATTGTTATTTACTAAACCATTATCATGATTTAATGATAATATTTAACATTCCATATGTAATATTAATAGTAAATGGTTATATAAAATTTAATCATAAAAAAGGAAATATTAATTTATTATTTCAAAATTGAATCAATTAATGGGGATCATATTTAATAATAGAAATTATGTGATAATGTAATAATTATGGAAATAAATATATTCATTTTTATATTTTTGAAACTACTTTAAAATTCTTATAATCATGGTGAACAAATCAAATTTATTTGGAATAAATTAACAAAATGACCTTATGTGATCAATTTAAACAAGAATTGTAACAAAAATAAATACCAATATACACTTAATTAAACTGATAAAATTATATAAATATGAATAAAGTCATTTTCTATATATATAATTAATATAATCTAAATATTCAAGAGTTTAGGTTCAGGTGAATAACACGTTCAAATAGAGGTCAGGACTTCTTCTCAAATTTTCTTATTTTTAGACTGAAATTAAATTATAAATAAAAATTAATTTTTAGTTTTATTTAAAAACAATTATATATATAATATCATTAATTATCAATATAATGTAATTTCTAATTCAATTTCATTTTCTATGTATTTTAATGGTTTTGATATTATTGTTACTAATTCCGTAAGGATTATATTTCAAATAAAAATTTAAAATCGTTTCCTCTCAAATATGATAGTCCATATAAGAAATATTAAGATAATTTCATTTAAATAAATTATATTCACTTATGTTCATCCATGGTGAAATTTTTTTCACTCTTAATTGATTTAAAATATTGGTTTTAAAGTCTTTTAAAGTTATGTGGTTTGAATTTATATTGTATTAGAAGAATGTATAAGGCCCCAGCCTTAAACATTGCTTAATCTTGAGTTACTACAAGTCTACACATTGAGGATCTTTTCAGGTTTAGGGTTTTAGAGAATTAGATCATAAATCATGCATTACATTCCACATTTAAACAAAGTGGTAACATAAAAGATAGTATTCATTTTTCCCATCAACGGAAACTTATTAAAAACAAAACATGGTTTCTTTCATGACACTTCCTTGACCCTATCATCTCATCATGTACCTTTCCCCTGACCTATGAAAAACATTTTTAAAACATGGGATGAGCATAAAAAGCTTAGTAACGGATATAAATGTACGAAATGAAAACATTCTTCCATGTATGAAATCATACTTTACTCATAAAACATAAGCATTTTAACATACCTCATCAAATCATGAATAAATCATAGAAATCATAAGACGTAAAGGTAACTTGAGGCATTCATAACATTCTTACGTGGGGAGTTACCCTCATGGTTATGTTTGGAAAACCCATCAAAGTATATTTCCTAAATCTCTTCGGAGAAACCTTAACTTTTAACCCCTCCGTGTTACCCAATGCATTGGAGAGCTATATCGGGCTCACCCGCCATTAGTTTTTCCCTGAACCACCTGTCTTCATAACAATGCCCAAGAACCATAACATAATCGAATCACATAAAACATGAATAAAAGAAACGTAACATTTCCACATTTCAATCACAAGATATCAATACAACACATCGATATAAAAACATTATGAAAACCATTTTCAATACCAAAATAAATAAAAAGTAAAACATGGAATTTATTTTTTCATTTTTTTAAAAAAGTCATGGCTTGTAGTGGAAGCCGAAACTCAAATAATGGTCACTGCGGCAGAGAAGTCATTGTTGCAGCATACATAAAAAAAATTCATTCCCTTTTTTCGTTTAGTAAACGCTTCATATAAAAAATATTCTTTTTGAGTAAACGTAAAATTCAAAGGGGTTTATAAGCCATATAAATGAATGTTGTATATAAAAAAAATATTCCTCAATGAAAGGAGATTGAAACGATGTCCCATACCTCGGGTCCGACTTGACACGATCGTTCTATAACGTCCTAAATAATAAACATGAGTTAATTTATACTTTCTTAAGAACCTTTTTCAAGTTAATTATTCCTTTTATATCACTTATTACCGTTTATGAATACTATGTAATTATTTAAGTTAATAATGGTCGTTTTGTCGATTATTGGTACTTGAGTAAAAAATAAACTCCTTATAATTACAAGTTGTTCATGGGGTAAAATATCCATTATATCAAGAATTATATTCCTGATGAATATATAATATATATCATATATATCCAGTATATACATTCATTTATAATATTACATCACATTTAGAGGTAAGAAATACAATGCACCGTTCATGGAGACGGTAAGCCGTACGTACGCATGAACGGTACGTCCATTTCTATTTCATATTTAATGGAATTAAAAAATAATGATACATAATAGTATTATAATTCCAGTATGGTATCATATATAATATCATTAAATATATCATTTATACGTACCGCATATGGTATTAACGAATCAAATCACTTTGAGTGGGCAGTAGTCTGCACTTCCTAAAATGAAGATATCGTGATTACCCATAATGGAAACCATAAAGGAATGCCATAAATGAAAAATAGATAAGATTAAGGAAAAAATAAACATATTATATATCATATATAAAAATAGTGACATCTTAATGGCTACCGTTGAAGGTGTTATAAGAATATTGAACAATCATCGTTTCGTGAGGCCGAAATTCGCCATCTACGGAAACAGTAGGTTCTTTAACCATTAGATGTAGGTGTGTGTAAGTGTAGCTCTAATCCTTCTTATAACAAAATCCTATTATATTGAATATACTGGTATTGTTACAATAGAAATTAATAAAAAGAGTTTAGGGGGATGGAGAAGCAAAATAAAACAAAAGAGAACAAGTGAAGACATTACCTTTAAATCGGGTAACTCCTTTGGTTTGAAACAAAAGAGTTTTGTGAAGAGATTCATGCCTAAGGTAAGGCTTCTATATTGAGGAGAGGGATGTGGAGAGACAAAATGATCAGATATTTTCTGAGACAAAGTCTTGAGAGGTTTGGTTAGGGTGGTAGAGGTGTGGGACATTTATAAGAGGAGAGGAGGGGCACTCTTGGAAAGGTATAAAATGTTGGTTTATTTTCAAATGAGTTTCAGATTTTAAAGGTCCCACATTGATGTATTTACAGGATAAGGTGATAACAGTTCTAAATCCACCCATCTAATAGGTTTTTTACACGTTTAGGTCTTATATTGTACATTATCTTTTCATTTTATTTAAATCGGTACATAATAAGGTAGTCGCTGCATCATCATGGTGTCATATATAATTTAATTTATAAAATGTCTAAAAATTATAAAAAATTACTATGATTTTGGAAATATTTTTATCTTTCCAATGACTATTTATAGTCCAAGGGATCATTTATGTCGAAAAAATTAAAAACGTTTTACTCAGGTGATACATTCATTGTAATATTTAACTTTCAATACAAATAAAAAGATAAAAAGTCATTATCACACAAAAGTGATTCCATGGGGTCCCCAAGTTTGGAACAAGGAATACCATGGTCGGCCATGACACAACCAGTAGTATTAGGACACATGTTGGGGTCATTTTTTATTATTATGATATTATTTTATTATCCTTAACTACCCGATTACTAATTAATCAAGATAATTAACAAAAATTACCGTCGTTACTATTCACAAAGTCAAAAAAAAAGAGTTTTAATTAGCTAATTTGGAACTTCTAATTCCAAATATGGAATCCATTTTACCAAATTCCAAACACATAAATTTCAATAATTTATTTAACAATAATTTTCATTGTCAAAACAAATAGTGGGTTTTTTTTGAAACAATATCTATGAAAAGTTTAACAATTGTTTATGCCCAATTCCAAAGTGAAATTAATTATAATTACCACCATTGGATTAAATTTAAAAAATATATTCTAATTGAAATATAAAACAAATTAAAAATATAATCTAACCATATAATTAAATCAGATGAAAAAGCAGTTTTGATGTAAAATGCAGTATTTTCCACTATTCATTAAAAAATGAACATTGTTAGAAAAATACCAAAAATTATCCAATGTAAATTTCAATGTCCCAATCATAAATAATATTTTTATTTTGAAAAATAGAGATTATAAAATTGTCAAATGTTTGATTTAAAAATGGTTTTCCATCAAAAGGCAGTAAAACAATTGTTTAAAAATATTAGTGTATTACATGCTTCAGATTATATTTATTCTCATTTTTAGCCTCTAAAACACTATCTAATTCATAAATAGACATTTATAAGAGTATCTATTATTCATTTCATAATATGGATGTTACAAGCTTCCCTCCATTAGAAAATTGTGTCCCCGTAATTTATTTACTTATCGAATAAGTGGGGGTATTTATCCCTCATTGCATTTTTAGATTCCCATGTTGCCTCTTCACTCATGTGGTTTTTACACAAAACCTTTACTTGATGAATCACCTTATTCCACAAAAATTTCTCCCAATGGTCAAGAATCTAGATCGGTTGTTCCTCATAAGATAGATTCTCTTCCAACTGAACTACCTCTGGACTCAGAACATGAGATGGATATGGCATTTACTTAACATTTAAACATGAAAAAAATTGTGTACCTGAGATAAACTCAGAGGTAAAGACACTCGGTATGCAACTGATCCAACCCTCTCCAAAATATCATATGGTCCAATGAACCTTGGACTCAACATTCCTTTCTTACCAAATCACATCACATTTTTCCATGGTGAGACTTTGAGAAAAACATGATCACCTACCTCAAAAAAGAGATCTTTCCTCCTGTTGTCCGCATAACTCTTCTGCCTACTCTGAGATGTTCTCATGTGTTTCTATATCAGCTGAACTTTTTCTACCAACTCTTCTACCAATTCTGGTCCCATCAACTTCCTTTCACCCACTTCATCCCAGAAAGATGGAGTTCGACAATGCTTCCCATATAATGCCACAAATGGTGCCATCTGTATACTAGAATAAAAACTGTTATTATAAGAAAACTCAACCAAATAAAGATGTTAGTCCCAACTACCTTGATAATCAATCTTACGAGCCCGCAACATATCCTCCAAAGTCTTAATTATTCGTTCTGACTGCCCATATGATTGAGGATGAAAAGATGTACTAAAATTTTATTTAGTACCCAACGACTTCTGAAGGCCTTTCCAAAAGTTATAAGTGAACCTAGGATGAAGGTCAGAGACAATGGAGATAGGAACTCCATGTAACCCGACTATCTCTTTAAGATACAAACGGGAAAGTTGATCTAGGGAAAACATATCTCGTATAGCAAGGAAATGAGAAGATTTTGTCAAGCGATCAATAATAACCCAGATTGCATTCTTACCTTGAGATGTGTTCGGCAATCTCACAATGAAGTCCAAGGATATATTCTCCCATTTCCACTCTGGCACTGGTAAAGGATAAAGCATCCCTTTTGGTAACTTCCGCTCTGCTTTAACCTATTGACAAGTCAAACACTTCACAGTAAAATCAGCAATATCTCTTTTCGTTCCGTCCTACCAGTAAAACTCTCGAAATCTCTATACATCTTAGTACTGCCTGGATGAACTGAAAACGGAGAACAATGAGCTTCACATAACAAATCTCCCTTCAACTTTGAATCACATGTCACACACAATCTCTTCCCAAATCTCAAAACACAATCATTATCAATGTTGAATTCATGCAACTTACCCTTCTGAACCAGCTCTACCCTTTTCTGCAACTCACTGTCTTGCTTATGTGCATGCTTAATTCTGCCTGATAGAGAAGATTTCACTGATACCTGAAACAAAATAGAAGGACATCCTGCACCAACAACTTCTATGAAAAATTTCATAAAATCCTTAACCAAAGGATCATATTCCAAACACAACATTGTTAATTGTTCATTACTTTATCTACTCAAAGCATCAGTCACTTTATTTTCTTTTCCCAGATGGTAATGAATTGTAAAATCAGAATACTTGATTAATTATATACATCTCCTCTATCTCATGTTCAATTATTTCTGAGTGAATATATACTTTCGGTATATATTTCACACTTTACTCCATACAAATGATGCCTCCAAATTTTTAAAGTGAAAACAACAACATCTAATTCCAAATCATTTGTAGGGTAATTTACCTCAGGATTTTTCAACTATCGTGAAGCATAAGAAATTACCTGATCATTCTGCATTAGGACGCAACCAAGTCCTTTCAATGAAGCATCACTGTAGATAACAAACTCCCCATTCTTGGAAGGTAGTGCCAAAACTGGAGCATTCAACAATTTTCTTTTCAATTCCTGAAAACAATCATCACATTCTTTTGTACAGATAAACATAAAACCCTTCCGAGTTAGATTAGTCATTGGACAAGATAGCCGTCAAAAATTTCTAACAAACCTTTAGTAATTTCCTACCAAACCAAGGATGCTACGAATCTCAGTTACATTTTTGGGCCATTTCCATTCTTCAACAACCTTTGTTTTTGCAGGATCAACCGTTATCCCATCATTATAAACACTGTGACTAAGGAATGAAATTTGTTGCAACCAAAACTCACACTTTAGGAATTTCCCATTCAATTTATTTTCTTTTAAGGTTTGAAATATAACCCTTAAATTCCTTTCATGCTCCTCCTTAATTTTAGAAAACACCAAAATATCATCAATGAAAAAAACCACAAACATATCCAAGAACTCATGGAATATTATATTCATCATGTCCACGAATACAGCAGGTGCATTGGTTAGCCAAAAAGTCATTAATAGAAATTCATAATGCCATATCTTGTATGAAACACTGTCTTCGGAATATCTGCTTCCTTTACCTTCAACTGATGGTACCCCGATCTCACGTCAATCTTTGAAAAAAACTGAGCTCCCTGGAGGTGATCAAAAAAATAATTGATATGAGGAAAAGGATATTTTTTCACAACAGTGATATTATTCAAGACTCTATAATCAATGCAAAGTCTCATAGAAACATCTTTTTTCTCAACAAATAAAACTGGATCAACCCATGGTGATGTGCTAGTTTGAATGAAACCTTTCGCTAATAAATCTTGTAATTGCTCCTTCAACTCTAAAAGTTCAATTTGAGCCATTCGGTAAGGGGGTTTTGAAATTGTCTTAACATCATAAACTATTTCAATTGTAAACTCAACTTCATGATCTGGTATTATTCTAAGCAACTCATTAGGAAAAACATCAGGATACTCATTTACCAGTAGTACATCATTAATCTGAACAGTTCCCTTGTTTTCAACGATGTGTGCAAGGTAACATTCATTTCCATCTTTTACGAGTTTCTCGGCCTCTTGATATGTTAACAACAGAAAGGGTTCATTCTTGTACACAAACTGAAAGTCATTCTGAAATGAAACTTCTTTAGCTCTACAATCAATCTTAGCATGGTAAATAGAGATCCAATCCATACCCAGGATAACATCAAACTCGATTAGAGGTAAAACAATAATGTTTGCAAGTAGGTTCTTTCCACGGATCAGGATAGGAAGATTCTTATAAATTATTTTTTCCTCAAAATTTCCCCCATGTGTTTTTACCACAAGTTCAGGAGTCATTTATTGAGATGGTATTCCCATTTTTCTAGAAACGTTTTCAGAGATGAAAGAATGTGTAGATCCTGAATCAAACACCACACTGGAATAATATGAAAAAACAAAAAAAGTACCTGATATCACTTCATTTGATCGACCAACATCTGCTGAAGTAGATTCAAATGATTTCACCACCCCTTTCAGCTTGTAGTCTAACTACTTCCCATCACTCGAGCCCTTTTTCTCACACTCGTTTTCATAATGACCCATCTCATTTCACCTGAAACATTTCACTAACTGTAATTCAAATTTGGTCTTACTATCCCCATAATATTTTTAAGTGAATTAACGAGCCTTATATCCCATCTTACCACATCGGTAACACTTTCCAAAATTCAGAAGACATTCCCCAACATGCCTTTTACCACATTTATCACAAACTGGATGCTTAGTTTTCTTACCAACAGACCTTTTTGATGAATTCTTCCCTTTATACTGCCACCTCGGTCTCTTCTTCTGTTGGTTTTTATAGAACAATTGATCATCGGAAAACGCCATTTCCACCTTCTCAGCACATCAAACAAGCTTTTCAGAATTTTTGAACTCACGAGAAGCCAATGCCCTTTGATATTTTAAAATTAATCCTGAGTAAAAACGATTGATTTTACTATCAAGGTCTCGGATAAAATTTGAAGCATAACTTGTCAAATGAGTGAACCTTTCATCATAAGCAGCCACTGAGTGTTCCTCTTTCCTCAATTCCAAGAATTTTTTTTCCATCCTAAGTCGAACAGACTTAGGAAAATATTTCTCAAGAAACATACCTTTGAATTCATCCCAGTCGAGAGAATCAATCTTATCAGCGTCCCTTATATTTTTAACCATCGACCACCACTAATTTGCTTCAACCTCCAAACAGTAAATAGAAAGACTAACCTTTTGATTATCTGAACACCCCATGACATCAAAAATATTCTCCAGTGCTTTAATCCACCCTTTAGCTTGCACATGGTCAGATGATCCTCTGAATGATTGGGGATGTTGCCTCATCAAATGTTCCACCACCTACATGTTACTCTGTGGTTGATCTGGCTGATCTCATGCATGGATACCACCACCATTTATCGCTTGAGTAAACTGCGCCATTACTACAAAAAACTATTCAGTTCCAATTCTGACTATCTCAGGATGCTGATTTGGATGGTTATTTCCTTATGTATGCCTTCCTAGCACTGCTTCACTTTTTCCTCTGTGTAAAACCATTCTGATCAAACATGTCTTAGATAAAGAAACATGGTAGTATTCAAAATCTATATCATTTCAATTTTACCATAACAAAATATTTTTGGATAATCATTTAATATAATTCTAACTCCTAAAGTTATCTAAACCGACCTCTGATACCAACTATAAGGCCCCAGCCTTAAACATTACTTAATCTTGAGTTATTACAAGATTACACATTGAGGATATTTTGAGGTTTAGAGTTTTAGAGAATTAGATCATAAATCATGCATTACATTCCACATTTAAACAAAGTGGGTACATAAAACCTAGTATTCATTTATTCCCCATCAACGGAAACTTATTTAAAACAAAACATGGTTTCTTTCATGACACTTCCTTGACCCTATCATCACATCATGTTCCTTTCCCTTGACCTGTGAAGAACATTTCAAAAAAATGGGATGAGCATAAAAAGATCAGTAAGGGATATAAAAGTATGAAATTAAAACATTATTCCATGTATGAAATCATACATTACTCATAAAACATAATACTTTTAACATACCTCATCAAATCATGAAAAAATCATAGAAATCCTAATACGTAAAGGTAACTTGAGGCATTCATAACATTCATACGTAGGGAGTAACCCTCATGGTTATGTTTGGAATACCCATCATAGTATATTCCCTAAATCTATTCGGAAAAACCTTAAAATTTAACCCCTTCATGTTACCCAATGCATTAGAGTGCTATATTGGGCTCACCCGCCCTTAGTTTATCCCAAAACCACCCGTCTTCATAACAATTCCCATGAACCATAACATAATCTTATCACATAAAACATGGATAAAGGAAACATAAAATTTCCAAGTTTCAATCAAAAGATATCAATACTACACATTGATATAAAATCATTATGATAACCATTTTCAATACCAAAATAAATGAAATGTAAAACATTGTATTTATTTTTTCATTTTCAAAAAAAAATGTTTTGGCTTGTAGAGGATGCTGAAACTCAAATAATGGTCACGGCGGCGAAGAAGTCATTGTCGCTGTATACATACAAAAAAACATTCCATTTTTTTGTTTAGTAAACGATTAATATAAAAAATATTATTTTTGAGTAAACATAAAAGTCAAAGGGGTTTATACACTGTATAAAAGAAAGTTGTGTATAAAATAAAATAGTCCTCAATGAAAAGAGATTGAGACAAATTCCCAAACCTTGGGTCCGACGTGACTTGATCGTTCTTTAACATCATGAATAATAAAATTGAGTTAATTTCTACTTGATTAAGTACCTTTTTCAAGTTCATTTTTCATTTTATATCACTTATTACCATGTTATGAACACTGTGTAATTATTTATGTTAATAATGGTCATTTTGTCGATCATTGGTACTTGAGTCAAAAATAAACTCTTTATAATTACAAGTTCTTCAGGGGGTAAAATATCCATTATATCCTGAATTATATTCCTGATTAAGATATCTTATATATAATATATATCCAGTATATACATGCATTTATAATATTACATCACATTTACAGGTAAGAAATGAAATGTACCGTTCACGGAGACGGTAAGCCGTACGTACGCATGAACGCTACTTCCATTTCTATTTCATATTTAATGGAATTTAAACATAATGATACACACTAGTTTTATAATTCCAGTATGGTATCATATATAATATCATTAAATATATCTTTATATGTACCACATATGGTATTAACGAATCAAATCACATTGAGGGGGCGGAAGTCCGCACTTCCTAAAATGAAGATATCGCATTTACCTATAATGGAAACCATAAAGGTATGCCATAAATGAAAAATACATAAGCTTAAGGAAAACATAAAAATATTATATATCATATATAAATATTGTTATAGCTTAATGGACACCTTTTAAGGTGTTATAAGAATATTGAACAATCATCGTTTCGTGAGGCAGAAATTCGCCATCCACGGAAACAGTATGTTCTTTAAACATTAGATGTAGGTGTGTAAGTGTAGCTCGAATACTTCTTATAAAAACATCCTATTATATTGAAGATACTTATTTTTTTACAAAATAAATGAATAAAAAGAGTTTAGGGGGTTGGAGATGAAAAATAAAACAAAAGAGAACAAGTGAAGACATTTCCTTCAAATCGGGTAACTTTCGTTGGTTTGAACCAGAATGGTTTCTTGAAGAGCTTAGTGCCTAAGGTAAGGCTTATAGGATGAGGAGAGGGATGTGGAGAGGCAAAATGAGTAGATCTTGGCCGAGCCAAAGGCTTGAGAGGTGTGGGTAAGGAGGTAGAGGTGGGGGCCTTTTATAAGAGGAGAGGAGGGGCACTCTTGGAAAGGTATAAAATGTTACATTATTTTAAAAAGCGATTCGGATTTTAAAGGTCCCAAATTGATGTATTTCGAGGATAAGGTGATAAGAGTTCGAAATAGACCCATAAAATATGTTTTTGACAAGGGTAGGTCTTAGATTTTACATTATCGTTTCATTTTATTTAAATCGTTAAATAATGTGGTAATCACATCATCATCATGGTGTCATATATAATTTAATTTATTTAATGTATAAAAATTATAACCAAATACTATGATGTAGGGAATCTTTTTATCTTTACAAGGAATATTTATTGTTAAAAATATAATTTATATATACATAATGGAAAATGTTTTACCCGGGTGATACATTCTTTGTAATATTCAACTTTCTTTAAAAATAAAAAGATAACAAGTCAATATCACACAACAGTTATTCCATGGGGTCCCCATGTATGGAACAAGGCATGCCATGGTCATCCATGACACAACCAGTAGAAGTAAGATTCATTTTGGTGTCATTTTGTATTATTATGATATTATTTTATTATCCTTAACTACCTGATTACTAATTAATCAAGATAATGAACGATAATTATCGTCGTTACTATTCTCAAAGTCCAAAAACAATAGAGTCTTAATTACATAATTTGGACCTTCTGATTTCAAATATGAAATAAATTTTACCAAATTCAAAACACATAAATTGAAATAATTAATTTAAAAATAATTCCCGTTGTTAAAACAAATAGAGGGTTTTTTTAAACAATATCAATGAAAAGTTTACCATTTGATTATGCCCAATTACAAAGTGAAATTACGTCTAATGACCACTATTGGATTATATGGTAAAAATATATTCTAATTAAACTTTAAAACCCATTAAAAATATAATATAACCATATAATTAAATTATATGAAAAAGCGATTTTGATGTAAAATGCATTATTTTTCACTATTCATTAAAAAATCAACATTGTCGGACAAATAAAAAAATTAACCCAATGTAAATGTAAATGTCCAAATCATAAATAATATGTTTATTTTTAGAAATAGAGCTTATAAAATTGTCAAAAGATTGATTTAAAAATGGTTTCCCATCAAAAGGCAGTAAAACAATATTTTAAAAATATTAGTGTATTCCATGTTTAAGATTGGATTTATCCTCATTTTAAGCCCTAAAACACTATCTAATTCATAAATAGTCATAGGTAAGAATATATATTATTCATTACTTACTTGGGATGTTACATAAAGTGTAATTAATTTTATAGTAAAAATGATTTTTTTTAGAAATCCAATTTTATATTTCAGAAATTTAAATTTTTATTTATTATATAACATTTTATTTGTTCAATTTTTTGTAAATAATCTAACTTAAAAGTTTCCATTTTTATTGTCTTATATAAAATAAATTGTTTTGATTTTTTTATTAACATATATTTCCATTTTATTTAAAATTTTATATGGAAAAAACTCTCTTCATTTTCCTTAATTATGAGAAAAATTATTTTTATTTTATATTATAAAATACTTCATTTAAAATGATTCTAATGATCAAGGTTTTTTATTGTATAAAAAGTGAATTTATTTTTAACATTCATAAAAATGGGTTTTCATATAAGTCATCAACGTTTGACGTAACTTATTATTGATCACTGTTATTCATTAAATAATACCATCCATCATATTTATCATGATCTATTTGGTATTCATTCCCCCTTTCAATGGATATATCCATAACTACCAAATTAATGGTAAATTTTATTGAATTTAAAAATCATATATTTCTATGATTAACCTTCCTCTATTAATACTCTGCTGATGATTCCTTTGAATTTATTTGGTCACCTAGATTCTATGATGTACAAATTGGGTAAAAATATTTTCATAACCAAATAACATTTCAATATACAATGTCAATAAATAATACATTATCATTTTGAATAATTATTATCTATCTATAATAATAAATGTTTTTATTTGGTACACCATTATTTTATATTGGCATATCATGTACTAATAATTTTTGTACATATAAATGATTTGTTTGTGTTAATTATTATGAAACCGATTTTCATTAAATTATTTGGTTTTAATAAGTTTAATGAATTTATCTTTTTTTCCATGTTTTCTAATGCTATTAAATAGATTAAAACGTAGTTTCAATATTATATAACAAAAAATATGTTTAAAAAGCATATTTATGATGTTTGAAGTGACTTATTTCAAGTGGAACACAATGATACGAACACTTATATGTGTGGTACCAATATATCCCACCCCTACAATGTTTAAATTAACATATATCATGATATATGAATTTTTTGGGAATGGTTTATCATATAGCTGGGTTCAAAATTTGTATGTGTTTTGGAATATATATTTACTTAATATTTTATTAGACAATTTGTTTTGCATGTATCCATGTTTAATAATATAAGAAATCATATTTATAAAGTGGTGAAGTGTTCATTAATTTTTTATATAGATACTTTTTTATCAATCATGAATAAAAATAACTGTTCCCACATTTCTATTCATATTCATATTCCATGACTAATAATCTATGAATTTATGGGTTTGAATTTTCTTATGTCCCTTGATTATACTCATTGGATCAGTTTATTCTCATTTGTAATGTTAGTTAATTATAAATCTTTATTAGTTATACTAACCATAAGAGATCACTCAATTTTTATATTTTTTATTTTATAGGATATGAAAAAAATTATTACATAATATGTGACCTATAGGTTAACTTATGACCAGGATTAGAGGGAGTTTGTATTAATTTCTTGAGAACAAAATTCAAATTATCTAAGGTTGAAAAATCCATTCAGTGAAAAAATGGTTCTGTTAGTAAATATTTTATCCAAATTCTCTAATCCTCTAATACAAAAAGGCATTAGGAATGGATTTTACTGAATTTTTTGTCGTTTATAAATATTATAACTGGATAATTATGTATGTTACACCAATTTTGGTCTCAGACTAGGGATTAGAAATCATGGGATATTTTGATGTCATAGTTTTATTAAAATTTATGTGGTTAAATTTTTAGTGTATGTATGAAAATTTATGGTTTGACTTAATTTCAATGTTTTCAATAATCCTTAAGGTTAGTTATGGTAATACTAAATATTTGTGAAATTAGGATAAGAGAATTCAATTGGAAACCCAAATGATAAATTTTATGGTATATGTGTATGTTTTTTATAATATATCATTATATAGGTAATGTAAGATATTGTGATTTTACATACTATGACATCCTTTTATAGGTACTAAATGTGGATACAAGCTATAGAAAATCTGTACCTATCCATTATAACCATGAAAATGGTGGATTGGGCAACAAATTTCTCATCACATGGTTGAAAACAGAGTGTCCTAATTTCATGACTGGTTTGACACTACAAACAAAAATTCATTTATTGATTCAGAAATTTTTTTCATCCATTAATAAGGATTAACATTATTATTATAGATATTTATTATGTTTAATGTTTTTGGATAAAAAAGTATAACTTATTTAGAACTACAATACATAATTGATTTCCCAAATACATCATATTATAAATAAATCTATCATATTTTTAAATAATTATATCATTTGAGAAGGAATCTTATGATTTATCATTAATAATTTAATTATTTATGATATTCTCATTTCCATTTTTATTTTAGTATTTGGTTGAAAAAGGGTTATTAGGATTAATTTAATTGTGGTATGTATCCAAAATTCACAATGACTTTCAAAAAAATAAGGAAGTGTAAAATAATTAGTGAATCATATAATATGGTTTTTATGATGGAGATTATTTATTTCTGGACATATCAAAGGTTAAGATGTTTATATCCTAATAAAAAATATAACCAGATGATCTTATATATTTTAATTAGTATTTTAAAGTGTAGCAAGTAAATTATTTTACAATAATGTTATTTTTGATTGCGTAAAAAATATAATAGTAATATTTTAATATTGTTACATTAATAATATGAAATCACCTATTAAGTCGAATTATAAATAATGAGAAATGATTTTATGTAAGGGTAATATTTTTGATGATAACAATTTTAGAACACATGTTTAGGGTATAAATATGTTTAAGGATTATTTTAGGTTTTATATTGAGAGAAAATAGTTTTTTTAATTGTATGATATGTAGAATCAATGTCATCAGGATTGATGATAATTAATGATTTTTTTTTGATTTTTTTGTCATATTTTAGATTATGATATATATTTTATATTGTGTTATTTTATTTACTATTTCCTAATACCATATTATTATTAAATATAGTTTTATATTTTATATTAATATAGAATTTAAATGTTATTTCATTACATAAAAACGCATATTTATTTGGGAGAGGTATACTCTGAATAATATATAATTAGTTAATAATGATTTAATATTTTTTAGGAGGGATAATTGTATGGTTTTTCAATATATATTAAGTTACATGTATTGTTGGTTGATGTTTCTAGAATAATAATTATTTTTGAAATACCATATCTTACATTCTTTAATTGATAATAATTAATTTTTAAGGACTAGTTTATTTAGGAGGATATGATGGAATGAGTATAGGTGTTGAATGAAATAAACTAACACTATCTTTAATATAATCTATTTTAAAAGAATAAACGAATTCAAATCCTAAATAAAATGATCAAAGTCGTATTAAAATTACATGAATTGAATAATAACTGGACATTAAAATGAGGAATCGAATTAAAATGGTTACAAGTTATTATTATTTTTTGTTAATTAAAAAAATATTGAATTATTTTTGAATAACTATTCAAAAATCTGTAATTTATTTTACATTTGTAAATTATGATTGATCATTTTTAAAATTTTATCATAATATTTACTTTAAAAACAATTAAATTTTTTTCCAATATTGAATGACTAAATATATTGTTTGAAAAAATATTAAAAATAGTTTACGTTTAAAAACAAATTTTATTAAAAAGAATCTTTTCATTAGTTCTTTTATTTTAAATTAAAAGATAATATGTATATTTTTAATATATATTTGAACAAACAACCCCATTATTTTTTTAAATTTTTATATTATTTTAATATTCTTTTCGGAATTTTTTAAAATAATATTCTTTTGAATATTATAAAATAACACAATTGAAAACACTATGCATTTTATAACTTCACATTGATAAAACCATAACAAAGAACATATTAAACTATTTTATTGACCAAATATACTTATTTTATCTGGTATTATATACATTAATATATCATCTTCTAATTATAATCCTATAATTTAAATTTTAGACCATATGTAATACTATCTAAAAATAATAATACATTATACATTAGAATTTTTAAAATGGTTTTTATCAATTTAAAACAGGAATTATATTTCATATTTAAATAATTTCATCCATGATAACTATTACGTGACACTTTATTTTTAGGAATAAATATTATGTTTCCATGGGTAAATATTTGTTTTCCATATATAAGTATTATTATTCAATGAGTAACATTGTTTTTAAATATTCTGTATTTTATAATTTTAATAATAATATTATAATTTATGAGTAAGATATTTTAAAATATATATTGAAATTAATTAATATTAATTTAATTGGGAAATTTTTTCCAAAAAGATTGAAACTACTTAATGATGAAAAATATTTAAAAAAACATTATTTCATGACATTATATATATTATTATAAAAGTAAATTTTTGAATAACTATAAATTTATTTATGTTAAATAGATCCTAAACTATAATTAAATATATATATTTTTCTTACTTACTGTAATATTATATTTTAAGTATTAAAATAATTTTCTTCATAAATTTTAACAATAATAAATTAGGGTTAAAATGAATAATCTAAAGTGGAAACAATTTTCCTCAATTAACATGAATATTGGACCATCTTGAATATTAAATTTCACATAAAATTTCATGAATACATGCACTAATATCATTTCTTCAACTAAATCCCCTAACATTAATGAATTTAATATCATTCACATTAATTTACATTCAATTTCATAGAATGCCCCCCCCCCCCCCGTCAACAATAAAAGGGGGATCAGTTCCACCCGTTCCATTCTCCACACATATTCCAAAATTTACATGAACCCAAAAATAATATTCTCTCCTTGAATTCATTTTCATTCCCCAATTCACATGGTCACTACTAAATATATTGCGTCTCTCAAATCTAAGTCCATATATTGGAATATGTTCAATGTCTCAATGTAAATAACATAGATTTATTATCAACTCATTCTTATTATCTCATTTCTAAATCATCCATTCCAATATTATACTAATAAACTTAGAATATTTACTCTGTTGAGATATTATTAGAATAATATTACTATAAAATCACTTGACCCAAATTTATAGATATATTCCTAAAAAATATTATTTACATTTCTAGCTTTCATACTGCTAAAAATTACACAATTTTATCACTTAAAAAATAATTAATATATAAAAATATTGGATACATTAAATACCCAATGACCATTTAGGTTTATAGTATGGTAGAATTAAGATTAAATATTTTCTAACAACTTGTATTTATAAAATGATTAATAAATATATTATTTATATATAATTTTGTTTTTCACATCTAGAAACCATCATTTTCGTAACAAACATAAAATATTTATTAAAAAAAATTCAATTGAGACATAAAAATGGTGATTATAAATGATTATTATGGTTAATAGAAATAATTAACAATTGAAATTCATCTATGAGTCCTAGGTGATAATAAATCAATTCATACATATTGAAATTGAAATAACATTAAATAATAGAATTTATAATAATGAAGTAGTGGATAAAAAATCATAATCCCAGAAATAAATCATTAAAAGAAGAAAAAATACATATATGATAAAAACCACAAGCATTTTTAGAAATCCTTATAAATTTTATACATTAAAATATTATTATATAATAATGAAAACATTGGGCAACATGGAACATCATTTTCAGTTGACTCTAATAATTATTATTAGAAATCGAATAACCAATTATATAAATTATAATATTCTATTAAGAGAAACCAATAACATGTTAACATAGTCCCTTTATCCATTCTAATAGAGTGGTAAATCTATCTCTCCCATCATCATGATTTATATATGGATGATCCATCATCATAAAAAATGTAAATTACTCATAACATAGTGATAACTGAGGAAATAATTATTTTTTAGCATAACAATGAATTTTTTTTTATTAAATCATAATTTATCCATGGAAAAAATTGGTTCTGGTAAAATCAATTTTAAATATAAATATTATGTCCATATATTTTATAAGGATGGTTTCATAAAAAATTATACATGATATAGAATATAAGAAATCAATGTTTCTTATTATTGATAAATTGAAATACATTGATATGGTGATTAAAACATTTTCTTCGAATATAATCTTCTCATTTAAAAATCAAATAATTAAAATAAAAAAATTTATAAAATCACAAATACATTAAATTTAATTTATATTTGGAATTAAGTAATGGATTTATCAATGAAAATAATATTTATCACAATGAGAAAGTAAATTCATGATGTAAATGTCAAAAATATATATATATTTTCAAATATTTATAATGTTATTCAAATGTGACCCATATGGAAGACCATATGAAATTTACCTAAAAAAAATTTAAATGGACTTTAGAAAACAAAAATAACATTATGAAATGATTTATTTTTTAAAACAAATCATTATTGAAAACATTTTATCAAACATGGATATGGAATCTAAGGAATCATGAATTAATATTATATACTTGATTGATATCACATACAAACATCCTTCATGATATATATTTAATAAATAAGAGTCAAAATGGAATATAAATAAGTGACCCACATACATAATCAACGTTGAATATAATAAATGTGATTTATGAAAATAACATCATATGAATTATTTACAATGGATCCCTGAATATAAAAAAATCATGAAGGGAAATGAGATTGGAAAAAATATCTGTTACCTCTTTGAGTAAATTTATAATAAAAATTTATTTAAATAAAGACTATGATATTGATATATAAATTCCATGAATTACATGTTATAATATTAAAAAAATTCAATCATTGGGGAATTATGTACACTAGTCCTAGAAGTCATAATTCATAATGTG
This sequence comes from Viscum album, assembly GCA_963277665.1. Classification (NCBI taxonomy): domain Eukaryota; kingdom Viridiplantae; phylum Streptophyta; class Magnoliopsida; order Santalales; family Viscaceae; genus Viscum; species Viscum album. Next base: position 1,457,140,870 of record OY728120.1, read on the forward strand.
AAACATATATCAAGAAAGTAATATTAGTAAAAATTAATCTCTTCAAAGGATCATAAATATTTAATTGAAAATTAACCTATTAAGTGGTCATATAAAATATAGAAAGAAAAAAAATCCTTTCAAATTAATATTTACACAATTTAGAGATCAATTCCTAAATAACTGTGGAATAATAATGTCAATGATGATGAAATATATTCTAATCAATCGAAGTTATGTTATGAAATGTTCTCACCACATGGTAATGTTGATTTCAAATACATTTGGATATTTATGTTTGGATTTTAACTTAGTCTAACATTATTTATGTTATAATCATTATATAATATAAAAATCTGTATTACATATATTAATTAATTAAATGAGGTGTATGAAATTAAAACACACCTCAATGAATATAAATTGAGATAAAATCCCATTTCTCATGTTCATACATGTTATGTATGTCCTTTAACATATGAATCATAAATATATATCATCTATTAATTATTTTGGTAAAATTATAATGGAAAATAAAATTATCATTAAACGATTTATTTAGTTTTTTCAATTACATTTTTTATTACATAATCGATTATGTCGACAATGCGTATTTTGAGGATGTTGAATTCATAATTACTAAATAACCTAAATAAGGTGACCATAAAAATGATTGTTTTCCAATCAAATATTAAAATATTATAATAAAATTTATTATGTTTCTATATTGAAATTATTATTTTATGAATAATTACAATTGTGTATTCACTACTGCAGAAAATGTTTGTTACGTCCTCATTTTTTACGCCAGTTATATATAAATGATGTGATAATCTATGAAACGTGGTTTTTTACGTTGGTTATTTTATTACCGACATAAAAAATGAAGTGAATATATTTTTAAAGTCGGTTATTTTAATAACCGACATTACAAATCTAGAGTTTTCGTTTTTTTACATCGGTGATAAATTAACTGATGTAAAAAACCAAAGCACGGGGGTTTTTACGTCTGTTATTTGATAACCGACGTAATAAATGTGGCTTATGAGACCTTTTTGACGTCGGTTATATTATAAATGATGTAACAAAACAATCTGCAGATATTTTTTACGTTGGTTATACAATAACTGACATAATAAACTGTGATTTCTGATGTAAGGTTTACGTCTATTATCCCATGACCGATGTAAAAAAAACACACGGATTTTTTTACGTTGGTTATAAAATAACCGACGTAAAAAAAGTCGTATGTGATACATTTATAATGTCGGCTATTATAATAACCGATGTTATAAATGTAAAAAAATAGTTTATAACATCGGTTATTAAATAACCGATGTTATAAAAGATTAAAAATTATCATGCCCCATGGAGTGTCATTTACTATTTTTCCATCGATAGTCCGACAGATCATCCCCCTCGCACGCTAAACCCTAATTGGTTCATCGATCTAGCAGCGTTAAACTCATTTTTCCTTCATCGTTTATCATCTTTAATCTCATCAGATCTAACATCTCAACTCGCAGTACTCAAGTATGCCTTCCTCGAATTTATTTCGTTGATTTTTTTCCTGGATAGTCTATATTTATGTTTTGTTATTTTTGTGTTTAAACTAGGTAAGATTCTTCCATTTCGAACCCTCTTACATCTTTTTCCATCATAATATTATTTATCATCACATGATCTATTAGATCGACTCACAATATTCACGTAATCCTCAACTACATCTATTTAGATTGTTTTTGTTTCGCGAATGCCCGACATTTGTGGTAATTTTTGTTTTCATTGACAACTAATGTTCTCATTCACCTATATTACTGCATAGAATGTTTTTAATTAAATGTATGAATTCAGAAATGATATTTCATGTGTAGTTTTTGCTTATGTTTATCCTCTTTTATATGAGAATTTATTAGACATATAATGTAATGCATGTTGACCTCTATGTCCCATCGATGCATCGTTGTGTCTCATGATTACAAATAAAAATGGCATCTACTGAGGGGTGGGGGTGCTGTCTGGAGGGGTGGGGTGTTGTCCAGGGGGCGGGGGCTGTTTAAAGGGTTGGGGGGTGTCCAGTGGGGTGTACAAGGGGGTAGGGGGTGGCGGTTGGTGTCCAGGAGGGGTGGGGGGTGCTGTCAAGAGGGGTGGGGGCTGTCCAGGGGGTGGGCACTATTTAGAGGGTTGGGGGTGTCTAGGGGGGGTGTCCCAGGGGGTAAGGGGTGGGAGGTGGTGTCCAGGAGGGGTGGGAGGTGTTTTCTAGAGGGGTGTGGGGCTGTCTAGTGGGTGGGGGATGTCTAGAGGGTTGGGGTGTCCGGGGGGTGTCCAAGGGGGTGGTTGGGTGTGGGTGGCTATCCATGGGGGTGGGGGCTTGTCCAGAGGGTTTTGGGGGTTGACTGGGTGGGGGTGTGGGCAGCTATCCAGAGGGTTGGGGGTGTCCAGGGGGGTGTTCAAGTGGTAGGGGTGGGGGTGGTGTCCAGGAGGGGTGTGGTGATGTCTAGAGGGGTGTGGGGTTGTCCAGAGGGTTGGGGTGTCCAGGGGGTTCCAAGGGGGTGGGTGGGTGTGGGGGGCTGTCCAAGGGGGTGGAGGCATGTCCATAGTGTTGGGGGTTGTCCGGGTGGGGAGGGGTGATTCTCAGGATTACTCCATTTTCTCCATTTTTCTATCAACCATGAAGGCACCATGGTTTTCTTTGATTCAATGGAATTTAAAACTGTTATATCTAACTATATTTTGTTTTAAAATTAATATTCAAGAATATTTTTTTAAATACCCATAGATTTGTTTTATATTTCAAATATTTTTTACATTCAAATTATGATTTTTTTCATATAAACATGTATTTGTATTATCTTAAAAATATATATATTTTTGATATTTGTTATAGGTAATAATGAGTCGAAGTTGGATTATGGAAAATCTAATGCAAAATGAATTTGAGGAAGGTGTTGATCCTTTTTGGAATTTGATAAATGAAATGTTCCAAGTAGTGACTTTTTTTTCTGTCCATGCCTGAAATGTTTGAATATGAAGAAGTTTAAAAGTATAGAGATAAAAGATCATCTGATTTGTCATGGTTAAAATCCAAGTTACATCCCTTGCATTTGGCATGGTGAAAATGGACGAAATGTCACGGATGATGATGATTCACAAGATGGTACCTCCGATGGAATTGAAGAAATGATTAACGATATTGTAGTAGAACAAATTGAGATAGAACCGACCGTTGCGCGTCTATACGGTGATGCTGAAAAACCATTATATCCTGGTTGTACAGATTTTACGGTTTTTTCGGCGGTGATAAGATTGATTAACCTGAAGGCGAAACATGGATGGAGTGAAATATGTTTTACAGAGCTGCTACAACTGATGAAAGACATTCTTCCAAAAGATAACGATCTTCCATATTCACATTACAAAGCCAAGAAAATATTATGCCCGATGGGATTGGGATACAAGAAAATACATGCCTGTCCGAATGACTGCATTATATATAGGAAGGAATATGAATTTCTGTCAGAGTGTCCTAAATGTGGGACATCATAGAATAAGGTGAAACAAAAATCACAGGCTAATATAGAGATTACAAAGCTCCCTTCAAAGGTATTTTGGTATCTTCCTATAACTCATCATTTAAAATGTTTATTTTCTAATTCTCATGATGAAAAAAGGTTAAGATGGAATGCGGATGAGCGAGTATGTGATGGAAAAATACGTCATCCAGCTGATTGTCCACAATGGAAGAAAATTGATGTGTGGTATTCTACATTCGGAAATGAAATTAGAAATCTCAGACTAGGGTTGTGCACAGATGGAATAAATCCATACTGAACCCTTAGTAGAACACATAGTACATGGCCTGTTTTATTGGTAATTTACAACCTCTCTCCCGAAGTTTGTATGAAGCACAAATATGTCATGTTGAGTATAATGATATCTGGTCCAAAGAAACATGGCAGTGATATTGATGTTTACATGTCACTGTTGATTGATGATTTGAATCTGTTATGGGCTGATGGTATTAGGGTGTATGATTCTTATAAAATGGAATTTTTTCAACAGCATGCAGTGATTCTGTTCACTATAAATGACTTCCCAATGTATGGAAATTTGTCTGGATACAGTGTTAAAGGGCATAAAGCATGTCCAATTTGTGAACAACAGACGTCATATTTTCAATTTCTTCATGGGAGGAAAACATTGGACATGGGTCATTGAAAGTTTTTGCCTATGGATCACCCTTATTGAAGACTAAAAAAGGAATTCAATGGCTCATAAGAATATGATACTGCTCTAAAACCTTTATCCCCTGATCTGTATTTTGAGAGGGTGAAAAACCTTGATGTGACATTGGGAAAGGCATAGAAATATTGTAATGAAAGACATAGGTTTATTTCTAGTTTACATTTATTTTTTTCATAAATGTCAGATATTGTAAGTTTTGTATTTATTAAAACATGTTTTAAAACAAAATAAGTATAAATTTTTGTTTTTTTAAGTTTGTTTAGTTTAGTTGATCATGTTTATAACCATTACATGAATTATATACCTATTATTTTTCTTTAGTGGCAATTACTTTACCATGTTTACTATGTTTACCAGGATAACCATGTTTACCATCTTGACCATCTTGACCATCTTGACAATCTTGACCATATTTACCATCTTTAACAGTGTTTAACATGCTTACCATATTACCAATATTTACTATTACGTAACTTCGTACACATTTCTATTTTTTGATTACAATAGTATTAAAATATTTGAATTCGTATATTTGTGAACTGACGTTTGTTTTTTTGATTTGAAGGATAATGACAGATCATTCAGTTGATCATCCAGAAGATTCTGGAGATGAGAATATTGATGGTCATACCTCTGGGGATGAACATTCACATGCTCCTATTAAGACAAAGAGTTCAATGGTTGGTAAACGTGGGTGCACACGTTTACCAAAGTTATCACTTTCCCGTATGCAAGATCAGAGGATAGTCATAGTGTTTAATGAGGATGATATTCATAGAGGTCCGAATACAAAAGATTTTAAAAGTTTTGTAGCAACTTAGGCTAAGAGCAAAGCGAGCATTCTGTATGATGATTGGAGAAGTGTGGATAAAGAGAATCTCTCAATTGTGGGAGATGATTTTGGTAAGATCTTTTGTCATTGTTTGACTATTCTTTTAATGTTTCTAGTATATATAATATGTTTAACCTCTTCTTTATTAGATGAAATTTGATATTCCTGACACTGGAGGAGTCAGGAAGAAATTCTTATCATTGGCTAATAGGAGATGGAGGGATTTCAAATCAACCTTCTCATCAGATTCCATTTATGGTCATAGGAGTCATGAAAATCCATGTCGTATATCTCCTTTTATAGATAAAGACACATGGAGACAATTTTTTGAAAGTAGAAGAAAAGAGTCATTTCTAGTAAGGGAAATATAAACTTTTATAAACATTCTTATATAAATGATTTTATTAATGTTTTGTTAATGATTTCTTATTATAAAATTATACCAAACATGGAAAGCTCATCAGGATATCCAATCTTAAGATGTATACCCTTATAGTTTATCTCAGGGAGGGTATGCATTATTGGAAGAACAAATGATGGCCGAAAATTACAACAACTAAGAGCTGAGTATTCAAGCTCTGGGGAGGGGGCCCTCCATCCCCTCCATCTAGACATGAAAAATGGAAGAGAGATCGGAAGGGAAAAAGGGCAATATCTTTCGGAAGAATCGATAATCATAGCTGAAAGGATTTTAAGATATCTATTTTATTTATTTAAGTTAAGTATTTTCTTAATATAATTTCAATCACTAAAGAAATGTTCAAATAATTAATACAGGACTTTCATGAGGAGGAGAGTTCACAGGGGACATTTACAGCTGCTGGGAGGGATGATATTTTATCTAAAGCATTGGGAATTCCCGAACATCTTTTTCATGTAAGAGGATATCCGGCAGGTGTATGTGTTGACATGTTATTCAACTTCTAGCGTTGAGGGGGTTTATAAAAAAACAGAATCCTTGGAGGATGAAGTTCAAAATATTAATGCGAAGATGGAGGAAAATATTACATCGTCGGTGCAGTGTATATTTGCAGAAATAAAAATACAATTTTAGACTGTAGCTCCCACTCCTCCACCTCCCCCGGAAGACCCCATTACGTATCCTCCACCTCTGCCAGTAGCTTCCACTCCCCCACCTCAGCCTGTGGACCCCATTTTTTATCCTACTCCTCCGTCGCAGCTTCCTACTTATTGCGAGTTATATGTTGATGATTATCAACATCATATAGTAGCATATGGGTTGGTATATTGTATTGGAGATACAATTCATCATCAAAAATTAACGGTATAGAATCAGAGGTTCACTGTAGAGGATATTATAGATAGATCAGCTAGGGTACCAATACCTATAGATGAGGTGGCAATAGCTGGACAGGGTAACGACCATTTTTTAATTTGGCCATCCAGACTTCTTCTACTCATTACCATAGAGGTATGAATGTTACATCTTTTATTTTATTTTCTTATTAATGTTGTTTTATCATTTGAAAACTAATATAATTTTCAATTAATTTTTATATGAATACTTCAAAGGTAAAGAAATACTGTATAGACAACAATAAAGACAAATCGCTATGACATCAGATACAGATTCTAGTAGTCTTGACAGATTATCAAGATATTCAAATTTTTTGGCGGGTCATTGTGAGTTTCCAATGGATGCTCATTTTTGTGGACGTGAAATAAGTGTGGGGATTATGAAAATAGATATCACGGAGCTTTTTACTGGAGATTAGTTGGGCATCAACGTGGTGAATTTTTTTTGCATGTAAGTCTTAACACCTTTTCCCTACATTATATTTATTAAAAATGTATACTTATGTATGTTTTTTATTAGGTATCTTTATAAACTTTGTTAGAGGAATTAGCTGACAGATGTATAAGTATTCATGGACCCGCAATAGTTTTCCCCTGAGGCATGTGCATTGAATGAGGAACAAAGAATGGTTTATATTACTAAAAGACTTGAAATGAGTATAGTCACACAATGTTGGATGATGCCTTTTTGTGAGAGGTATGAAACACATTTCTCTCAAAGACTTAATTATCTTTTAACATAAAAAACCACTAACATTAAATTTCCTTTTATCAGTGATCATTGGATTTTAGGGGTTTTTTTCCCAAGAGAGAATGCACTTTATTGGATATGCTCTGTCAATGCTGATGTGCGGGAAATTTTTAAGAATATATTGGAAAAGTAAGTTTCAATTTCTCAATAGTTTCATATATTATAATAAATTTTAAATTTACCCCATTCGTATTATTTTCTAACAGTGCATGGGCTTACTTTCGAAAAAACACAATGAAAAGGAGTGCAAAGATCAAATATGTAAATGAGAAGGTAAATATCCATTTATAATTTTTACATATCGATTTATTACATAAAAATAATATATTGAATTTACACTCATTCAAATAGAATTATCTTGAACAACAAGGCGTCATCAAATGCGGATATTCTATGTTAAGATTTATGTATGAAATAATAACAACTGGAACAATTGTGAATTTTGACCTCGTACGATTTCCTCCTAAAGTTTGCGATCATATTTCAATTTGATTTATTCATTATACACGTTAACTACTTTCCTTTTCATTTGTAGCTTTTTGATGACCCTCAACCATATACTGATGAAGATATCAAACACTTACAAGCGGAGTAGTCAAAAAAATTTACAGGTTTGATTGAATTTTAGTTGTTTGTAATGTAAAATGTAATTTTGAATATTGTCATTGTAATTGTGTATTTGGTAGTTGTTTAGGTTGGATTTATTTTTTATTTGAAGTTGACATTCTATGTTTTGAATGTTATATATGTGAATGTTTAATTTTTCGCTACTTATTGATTTGGTCTACTAATGATGGTTTTTCTGGTATGGATTTTGGTATGCCGGGGAGAGTTTCCAAGGGTGTGGGGAGTGTTCAGTGGGGTTGGGGGTGTCCAGGGGTATGGGAAGGCTATCTGGTGGGGTTGGGGGAAGTCCAGGGGGTGGAGGGGGCTGTCTAGGGGTGTTTGGGGCTGTCCAGGGGTGTGGTGGGGGCTGTCATGTGGGGTGAGGGGGTGCTGTTCAGGAGGGTGGGGGTTGTCGAGGGGTGTTTGGGGATATCCAGGGGGTCGGGGGCAGTCCAATGGTTTGGTGGGGGCACCAATGGGATGGGGGATGTCAAGTGGGGTGAGGGGGTGCTGTTCAGGAGGGTGGGGGTGGGGTTGTCGAGGGGTGTTTTGGGATGTCCAGGGGATCGGGGGAGTCTAGGGGTGTGGTGGGGGCTCCAATGGGGTGGGGGAGGGCTATCCAGGGGGGTATACATGAGGGTGGGGGCTCCAATGGGGTGGTGGAGGGCTGTCCATGGGGTATAGATGAGGGTGGGGCTGTCTAGTGGGGTACGTTTTATATGTTATCAATCTAAATGCTTAAATTTGATCTCCTTCTATTTTTTTGGTACGATTTCTTGATTTGTATTCTGGTTGATTCTGGGGGAGAGCAGATGACTGCATTTAATTTTTTTTTTAAAAAAATTGGCTTCCACGTCGGTTATAAAATAACTGACCTGATAAAGAAAATAGGAAGGGTCTATCACGTCGGTTATTTCATAACCAACCTGATAAAAAGCCTTTGAAATGGTTTATCATGTCGGTTATTTCATAACCGACTTGATAAAAAGCCTGTGAAATGGTTTACCACGTCGGTTATTTAATAACCGAAGTGATAAAAGGCATGGGAAATGGTTTATCACTTCAGTTATTATATAACCGACATAAAACACGGGGGGGGGGGGGGGGGGCTGGGTTAATAATGTCTCTTATTATATAACTGACGTGATGAACCCCCTCCCCACTGGTTTATCACGGCGGTAATATAATAACCGACGTTCTAAACAAGTCCGGGGGGGTTTCTCATGTCGGTTAATAAATAAACGACGTGATAAACGATTTCCCAGTCATTTTATCACGTCGGTTATTTAATAACCAACGTGATAAACCAGTTCCCATTCCTTTTATCACGTCAGTTATTAAATAATCGACGTTATGAACCCTTCCCGTTTTCTTTATGACGTCGGTTATAAAATAACCGACGTGATAAACATAGAGATTTTATTTTTTTGATGTCGGATTTTGAATAACCGATGTAAAAAACGTTATTTATAACAATGCCCATATTAACGTTGGCTAGAAACCGATGTAAAAAAATGAAAAATAACCAACGTAAAAAACGTTTTCTTGCACTACTGATTATGAATAATAAAATACATTAAAATCATGGATATGGTTGGTCATACACACAAAAGAGTTCCATTTATTCATTGATCAATCAGGAAAGATGGTATGTGTTATTTTATTATTCTATAAATTGGATTATATCATAAAAATAATTTAATATATGAATATAAAAATATATATACAAAGAATTTTTTGGATATGATAAACTTTTCACATTGCTTTGGGGATATGGTAATTGAGACATACACACAAACAACTTTATCATTGTTTTTTGCATGGAAAGGTAATAAAATAGATGATATATTGTAATCCTATAATGATAACTATATCATGAATATCTTATATATATATATAATAATTAAGTCAATTTGGAGGTAGTTCATCATACACTCTAAAAATGGTATCAGTTCACATTTAATGGAATAAGAGATATATGTAGGTTACGAGAGTAACATAATGAAATAATATAATATGTAAGATAATGAAATTATTATATCATATTGTTTGAAGTATATATGATGGAGGTATGAGAATGAATAAAAAAACTTGATAAGAACAATAAATATTATTTATAAAATATCTTAAGGATTATTTTAAATGTAATAATTGGTGTATATTCTGATTAAATAGGGGAATATATAACATATGGAGGGATGATAAAAATGGAATTGGTTTGGGATTAGATAAACCAAAAGTCCCTTGAATTTTTTTACATAAATTATTTATATAATAGATTCTTATGTAGTAAATTATGTTGAATTTTCTAGGTTATAATTGTGTTTGTAGATATTAATAAATTATTTTTAACTAAATACGAGGACATGGGAAAATAATTTGGATTTTTTTAAAGCCTATAATTATAGAATGTTATCTTTTTTCATATTATATAATTCATTAAAAGTTAGTTTTAATGAGTTCAGAATTAAAAATTCATAGTGGATATTCATTCTATGGAGGAAGAGCTGATGTTAAAATTGACCGAAGCCCAAACAATCGATGAAATTAGGTTTGTAAACAATATATAATTTAATAACATATATATACTGTTGTTTTGTATATTCATAGTTAAAGAACCCATAATATTTTTGAAAAAGATATTTTAATAAAATTTACCCTATTAATTTTACATATAATTAACCAATAGTTATATAAATAATTACATATTTACGGTTTTGGAGTAGTTAACTTTCTTTTAATCATTCAAAGTCATATTAATAATACTATAATTAACTCATTATATTGTTTAGTCTTCTAATACTTGTATATGTTTTCACTACCCAAATAATTTCTCCAAATTAAAATAATTGTTATGTGTTATTTAAAATGACATTCATATTTCCCAATCCTTATTTAAAAGAGAATTTTTATTAACCGTTCTTATGATGTGGGTTTATTAAAAAATAATTATAAAATAGAAACCAACTAATTTCTATGTCAAATTTTTTTTCCTAAAATTTATTATGACTGTATGGAAAATGTAACACCCAATTAATTTTAAAGAGTAATATTTTGTTCAATCTCATATATGAAATTGAACACCGAGATTAAATAACAAATGAAATATATTATTTAAATACGAATTTTATAACCTAACCAAAAAATTAATTAGTATGAATATAATTTTAAAAATAATGAAATATAGATATATTTTTTAATCAATACAAATATTGATATTTTTTTTATATAATCAGTTAAATATCAAGTCATCTGATTTGAGGCTATATAATTCACTTGAAAAAAAATTCATTTTATTTTTGGGAAGATGAAAAAAATATATTTCAATTTAGGGATTTATTATTTTATGAATAATATCTTTTTTATGTTACAATGTCAAAATAATCAGATGGTGAAATATTTTTATTGTTCTGAAATGAGTTATTTTTTAGTGAATTGTTAAAAATAAATCATTCTGTAAAACAATCATTTTTTATGAATAAATTAATTAACATAATTTACTCATTACACTATATGGTTTATTTTCATTTATTATAAGTATTATTAGGCTAGAATGAAAATAATTAATTACATTAGTTTCATATTTTCTCTCAATTTTGGTATAAGTTTATTTATTGGCCTAAAAATGAAAATTTATATATACTACTTTTAAATGGATAATGTTCATCCACATTAGATAATTAAAAATAAATAAATAAATAAATATTTTAGTGAAATATATTAAATGTATATATATATATGTGTGTGAATTTCAATATTTATAATGATGATCCCTAGTCATTTAGATACTCAATTCTCATCTTATTCATGAAATGTTTTTTTGATTAGTAGTTTTTTAACATGATTTTTAGTTTTATTTAAAAATTAACTAAATCCAATTCCCATAAATTAATTTTATAAAATTTAATTAATATTTATAGAATGATTATTAATATATATAAATATTGAATACATAGATTTTACTCATAATGATAATGGAAGACAACAAAATTCATTGACTATGATTATGGTTTAAATGGGGTCTTCTGTGTGACATACGCATGCGTTGAAACTCATATTCAAAAAACATGTAATTTTTTTAGCATAATTTTTTAACATATTAAGAATAATTTTAAATGTATAATTTAATAAGGATAATTTTATTTCAATCATAAATTATAAACCACCATGGATACAAAAACTAAATAACTATATGAAAATTAAAATTGAAAATATAATCATATAGGGCAAGGAATAAAATATAAAAAAACTATTTATTTAATATAGAGGTGTTGATAAGAAATACGCTACATCCATGAAATTATTACGAAATTTTATAGGCAATTGGGGTGAATGTGAATTCCCATTATTGGAAACTTTGTGTATTTAAAAAACAACTCCTTAATTATTCAATGTATCTTACTCAACATATTTCTTCTCACCTCACAATAATTGTTTCTCAAAAAGACCCTACAAAATTAACCCCTAAATATCATTGAAAACATTATAGATAATCAATTCTTCCAAAAAACAAATGTCAGGTCTATAAAACAAATCCAATGTTTTTTCTCTAAGATAACATGATCGTCTCAAAAAAGATGATTCATTTATTTCATATTTTATCACCTTTAATTATGTTATAATAATAAAAATAAATCAAAAAATTATCATAAATATTGTGATATATTATTTTTTTATTCAATATTACATATAGATATCATTCTCCCACATATGGGAAATAAATCATTTTCTCATGTCTTTTTCGGATAATCGCCACATGAACCGATGAAATTCCCCCCTTCACTGGCTCACCTTGGTATTAATTGTGATGGAAATAATGAACTTATATGATACATATAGCATGATAATATTTTTTAACAATAATATACATTCAAATTACACACCCTTTCTCCAATTATTATAACGATATCACCACTTATGAATATGAATGGCCTATTATCTCCAGGAAGTGTTGCGATTTGATTTTCATGTCCCATTTTAATGAATTGTTTTTAAAATGTATCCAATGATTAATTATGATATTATAAACATTAATATAATTTATTATATTATATTTTAATATAATATTCATTAGAAAATGAAAAACAATGACAAATAAATGAATGAAAAAATGATGTTGTTGACACATGAAATAAAGTTAATAATGAAATATTACTACCAAAATGGGGAGAATATAACATAATAAGATCATATATGATTATTTAAATAGGAAAAATGGTTATGAACTAAATAAATTACTTTTTTGAAACCATTATTAATTTATCAACATAATGTTCTACAAAAGTGATATATAAGGTATTATGCTTCTTCTCAATTTCAGTTCCTTGAGACAAATTTTAATATTTTGTAGAAAATATATATTAAATGTTGTTTAGAAAACTAATTTTACATGTACTATCATTAATAGTTAATATTTAATTTCTATTTTTGATTAAATTTTATTTATTTTATCCTAGTGTATTTTACATGAATGTTACCATGATTTTTTGAGCTTCTTAACTCAATTTCAATTTATTGGGTTGTATTAACATTTAATCAACTTCTATAATATAATAATATTTGTGTTATACTATTTTATTAGTTCTTTAAACCCTTTCTAGGTGTATATAAAAATTAAAAAGAATACTAAATACATCATTTAATCCCCATATAAATATTATAATCATTTTTTGAGATTTCATCTCAATTTTCACTCTAATTAGACATATTTAACCTTGTAGGACTATTTAGTTATATAATGCGTATCTACTATTATATTGATATATTATATTATGATCATCCTCATTTTAATTTTATTTAATGTTTCACATTATGTGATGAAATCATGGGGCTTATGATTTGTAACTTATCTGTGGTGTAACAGTATATTTTACAATCTAATTATTATTTGGGAATTTTCATGTTTATGATTTGGTTTGGAGAAATATTTTATGTTTTCATATTAAAGTATAAATGTTTTATTAACCAATGTTATTCATTTTGTTTTATAGTAATATATTTATTTTCATCTACTTAGCGCGTTAAATAAAAGAGTTTATTTTATGAAAATCCACATTTAGTTTAGTTTTCATTTGAAAATAATATTTATTAAATATTGAGTTTTACTAAAAATATTTTAATAAATAATTTTAATATTATCCAGTGATATATTAATGAAATTTTTACTTATGTACATCTTTTAAAAAAACACAATACAATTTCACTATTTTTTAAAAGTTTCCTTTTTGACAATTATTTAAAAATTCTTGAAGAAATAGTTCATTTAATGTGAACAGAATGAAAAAAACATTACCACCACCTTGAAGACACATTTTTATGGTTTCTTTTCAATTTCCATGATTATTTTCGAATAAATTTTTTATATAATAGTTTAGAAATTTTTAATTTTTAAATGTGATTTTCAATGTGAAAATGAAATTTTTCGATAGAATGATTATATATATTACTATTATATTGAAATTAATCAATAAAAAAAGTATTCTTCAAAAACTCCAATAGTAATATATTGAAATGATACCATCCATATACATTAATTGTATGGTTTATGACCAGTTTGACATTCTAATATATCTAAATTTATCATATTGATTAATTTTTTGATCCATTTACATTCACATGAAACATTAACTTTCCTATGAACATTGTAAATTATATTCCTCTTATGAATATATATTCTATGAATCATGGTCATGATGATTTCCTAAATAATATACCTTTTAACCATTGATGTTTTCTTAGGATAGTTTTTTACTGCGGAAAATCTTGATAAATCAACATTTAGTATACAATATGACAATTTATTGATTAGAAATATAATCCCTAAATTATATTTATCAGTGGATATTGGGGGATTTTGTTGTACATGGAGTGATTGGAGGGGAATAGAGTTATATAGACCATTTATGCGTCACTATCTTCACAAGGGGAATCAATAATCTAGAATTTAATATGTTAGGGGTATATACCTACAAATTGAGTAAAATATATTCAAACAAGGTCATTGCCGTAGATATATAATGACATATTAGATGATACAATTCAAAATTCAGAATATCATTCATTGTAAATTCAATTACTATTAACTCTAATAATGTTTTATTATAATTATGCATTATTTCATTTTGTGATAATGTTATTTATTTAATGGAATTTATGTCTAGATTTTTAATTTTTAATATTTATTATACCTTATCTAATTATGATAAAATATTCATTGATTAAAAGACATGTATGTTCATTTATTCAGTATTCTATATTGATTAATCCATCTAGATTACTAATATATTCTAATTTTTTAGAAACCATTATAATAAAAATAAATCGCAACATTGTTTTTTCATTTTCTAGGATATGAGGAAGGAATTTATAAATTAGTTGAAGGATTTATAGTATTTAATCTCACTCAATATTATTTAATTTTTACAATTGTTATATGAGATCCAAATATTTTTTTAGTTTACCAAACTATTAATATTTTTGATCCTTCAGGATATTATTGATTATATCCTATTCCAAATTAGTATAGCGACAATTGGATGTCAGAAACATAGATTATGGTCTTAATTGATATGATTAAATAATAATTAAAAATTCCTCATGAAAATAATGTACAAAAAGAATGGTTTCCCTAGTCACGTGTAAATATCTAAAACCATTCATATTATATATGAACCCACTAGTTATTTTATGAAATCACTACAAATTAATTAATTATGGTGACAACCTAAAACTATACATTTTAAAGTGAGTCTTGAAAGGAGTTATATGATGAAATCATGGAATAAAGTTTAAAAAATTAAATCCTCATATGTATTAATAATTCATAATGACTTAGACATTTCATATCAAGCTAATTTCACTCTCACTCTCACCCTAACTCTATCAAAGAGAATAATCCCTACATAAATGTAAAACCTCATGATTTTATGAGAAATATACTTTTTAATTTCATTGATATCTTGGGTTGTATGGTACAACAAAATTATCTTTCACTATATGCAACAACATGTTAGCTTATATTATACGAAAACACTAATATTGGCTTGTGTTGCACGCAAGGGCGACCTTCCTCAATAGCGTGTGTTCTACGCAATACTGAGTTTTACTAAACAAAGATATATTGTTACGAACTAGCTGTTATGAATAGTATTAACCACATTTTTAATTTTATAACATTATCATTCACCTTATAAATTATCTAGAATATGGTATGAGAACAAAATAAATTATTCGGGTAAAATATGTATTTATCAAAAAATTGAGTTTTGCCCCCTTTTGATGGAACACACATTATAAATATAATTTTTACAAGCTTATAAGATTAAATTTAGAAAATAAACTACTTATTTGGAATCAGGATATACAAATTTACATTGGATAAATTTTTGTTACTTTTCTGATTTCTTTCATATTTTGATGAATAGTAAAATTGCGCTAATTTTTTCTTAAAAACAACTTTTTTCATCAAGATAATTTATATGATTAAATTATAATATTTAATGGTTTTAAAGAATAAATAGAACATATTTTTACCATTTAATTTATTGTATGTCATTAGCATTGATTTTACATTGAATTCATAAGTAGAATCATTTGAATCTTTTTCAATGTTTTAACATTTAAAACTCATTTTTTTAACAACGGGATTAATTTTAAATTAATTTCTGCATCTTCTGTGATTTGAATTTGGAAATATTCAATCTATATATGGAATCATTAGTTAAATATTATGTTAATTGGATAATTTTTATTTTTGGGAATTATAAATAGTAACTATGATAAATTTTATTTACCAAAGTTAAAGGTAAATCGGGTAATTAAGGGTATATATAATATTATAAAATTTACCTAACACTTGTCTTAATATAAATTGATGATTATATTTCTTCCTTATTTATATTTGGGTCGAAATGGAATCTACTAGATCCCACTTGGATGTGATTAACACCTTTAATATATTTTATTTTAATGAATGTGAAATCTTTCTCACTCAAACTTTAATAATTAAAGTATTTTTAATATAAGGTTATATAGAATATAAATTCAATTATAAATGGTCATTTGAAAGATAAAATTTGTTTCTTTTTTATGGTATTTAATTTTTATTTTTTATGGTATATTTAATTACCTTAATAACTTATAAATTAACGATGGAGAAATTATTTATTTAGTAAAAAAATCAATAATATAGTTTTTATTACAATAATAATACCCATGAAAAGGAACAGAAACATGAAAAACCCTTATCTCTCAAGTATCTATATACCCTAAGCATAAAATTTTCTAATTATGGACCATTTTGAGCCTTACAAAACAGATTAAAACATTTATATTATTTTATTTTAAATGATGTCAAAGTTTTCACCTTCATACTTTAATAAAGATAAAATTTAAAATTGGTTGTGTTAGAAGATAAATTAGACTAAAAGTATTATTATGAAATATATTATATTTATATTTATCATATTTGTTTCTTTATTTTATATACAACAAATAAGTATATTAAATAATTATAAAAAATGTTGTTTTAATTATTTTATTAAGAGAAATATCAAATAAATGATTTTAAAAGTATTAAACTATATATTATATGAACTAATTAATGTGATCCACGAAATTTATATATTAATATGACTTGTTATTAATCTATTAAAAAATTTTATTTCGAAATTATATTCTTTTTGGATTTTATTCAAATTCAAGTAAATGAATTGTCTCAAAATTGACACTATTGATATTTTATGTTATTAATTTTTTTAAAAATCACAAAAATATTTAAAAAATAGAAAGTAAAATTTATATATTATAAAATTTCATAAAGTATAAAATTATGTATAATTAACAATGCATAAGTATTTATTTATAACAATATAAAATTTATTACATTATTACCACAAATAAAATTAAATAGAATAAATAAGGATAAATCAAAATGATAATTTTTAAAATAAAATCAAAACATGTATAAATTTAATTGGTTTATGATATTACAACCCTATATTATCTTATATATAAATTTTAGTCACTTTGGAATTATTTATGTGTGGTTTGGGTTTATTATAAGTTAATATATTAGATGCTTCCAAAAGTGCCCCTCTCTTCTCTTATAAAAGGGAACCTCATCCCTCTACTCCTCACACCACATTGAGCCTTAAATATAGGCCAACCCCTGCCCTTTTTGATTCTCCACTTCCATAGAAACATACTATAGGTCCTAGTCTTTTTCAAAGTCCAACTGTTTTTCCCTAAGAGGAGGTTTAGAAGAGGCGCATCGAAGAAGAGACAATATCCATTACCGATTCTTTCATTTCATCTCTCCTGATACTTCCTCTTATTTTATTGTTTCATTATAAAGTAAAAATATCAGTATCAATAATATACTTATATTTTATTATAAATATTAACCAACCCTATTTCACCTTCTATCCATTCTACGGAAAATGAAATCACCGCGGGTGTGTACGTACGGAATACTGTCTCCACGCGGTGGTGTAATCTGTTTTTCCACAACCACCTAACTTCGATGGGTCTAATGGTGTAAAGTATAAATATATATTGTTATTATAACATGATAATAATTCTGAGATATTATATCATCCACTCTAATTCCATTCAAAAAATATGGGAATGATATCATCGCTCAAGCGTATGTACGGATTACCATCTCCGCATTGCGATGAGATAAATTCTCCAAGTTAACAATTCAAGAATGATTATAAAGTATATATAATAAATAATAATGAAATATATGACATATTAATGATACTATATTTATTTATATGTTATTTAATAACTTCCATTCAATTTAATAAAGAAATGAAAACATTGTTCATGCGTTTGTAAGGTCTACCATCTCTGTGAACAATGTATTTTTTCCATTTATCGATCTATTGTATATATGTATATTATTAATATATATCATATATAAATAATGTTTTACATTCTCAAAGTATGTAATCATGATCTATGTAATCATATTATCTATTACAAGTCAAAACACAGACGATAAATGAAACGATTTTACCCAAAACACAGCATTAACATGGAATTGACAAATGAATGGGTAATATAAAGTCATAAGTGAATAATATATGATATAATAAATATTATTACTGTTCCGTTACAATTTAGTAATATGTCTAAACACACTCTACATGTTTTTTGGAAATTTATGGAAGAAATTAGACATAAGGTACGGGATAATTTTGCAATCTCATTTTTATATAAGATTACTTATACGTAAGTATTTTCTAGGATTATATTTTTCATACATGTCCATAAAAATGATTTTAATGAACTGTTTAATATTCTTCCATGTATGTTTAAATTCATGTTTACCCCTCTTTAAAATTTATTTTGTGTTATGGAAATAATATTTCATTTTTTTACCATACGTGGTACTTTTTGACTTTTCCGTTAAAAGTATATGGATAATTTTTTTTTAAATTATACATAATGAATGGATGTTTATGGTTTCATAACGCCTAAGTTTCAAGAATATTACTTTATAATATTTCATTATTATTTTCAACAAATTCATTTTCTTTTAAAATTGAATGGTATTTTGTGTAACGAAAATTATTTTAAAGAAAAATAGGATATTTTCCTCAAGAATTCATTTCAAGTGTTTTGTCAAAAAAAATCCATTATTTAGTATGATTTTGTTTCAAGTATAATGTCTATATTATTTACATGGTTTGATTATTCTTATGATAAAATGATATCCCTTTGTTTTATATGGATTATGTTATGATTAGATGATGTTTATGAAACCCATTTTATTATTTGTGTTATGATGAAAGATTTATGTTTATTTTATGGCACAAGCAAGAATGATTTCAATATGAGATGGGTGGGACCTATATCTCCCTCCAATTCATTGGGTAGAGATTTATATTTCATGAGATATACATGGATGGAATGGAAAGTAAAATCTGGTTCAGTAATACATGGCTGGAACGACAAGTAATCCCAGTTCAGTAATGGACTTTGTACACTATGATGGTCTTGGAAGTAATGCATTGGATAATATAGAAATCATAACATGTGCTTAATGGATGCCACAATTACATGTTTTATTCCAATGCTAATTTATCTTTATTAATGTTCATTTATGATCTATTCCTTACGTACTACCAAGATTTATTTCAAAACTCAAGATTTTGATGTTTAAACTTTAGGTTCAGGTTTTTAAGTTAAAATTTATATGGTTTGTTTTATTTTCTCCATGTTTACCCTTACTGAGCATTTCATCTCACCGTGTATATGTTTTCCTTTCCCTATGATATAATGAAAGGCTTTAGGTAAGAAAAAAGGGGGAATATCATTATGGTGGATGTTGAATATCTTTCACCATGATTAGAATATTATGTTTTGAGTTTCCAAAACAACTAAACTAATACGGTCCTTTGGTGTCTGTATTAATTATGTATTAAGTATTCCTAAAAAGTAATGTAATGTCCATGTATATAAGGCTTTGGGTCTCTACAGTTCGTATCAGAGGAAAGGATTAGTTATCCTTTGGAAACTTGGATGTGAAATATTTAGTGATATCCCTAGAGATATTTCTAAGGTATGTCAAGGTATGTCCCTATGGTTTAGTATAACTATAGGTTATAGTCATAGAATTATGATAACTATCATGAATAACCTAGGATTAAACCTAAGATTCAAGATATTGAACGTAATCCCCAAGATTATGTTATTTTCCTAATATGATTTTTTCCTCTCACATTATTCATTTTGGTTTTAGAAAATGGCTACAATAGGAAGATTCATTTTAATGGAGAATATGATGGACAATGGAATGATATTATTCATGAGAAAACAAATTAAATGGGATTTGGAAGTCCAAACATAATTATTATGCCTAATTAGCTATCTCATAATATGATCAATATTATACACATTGCTATGTTTCCTAACATAGATAATAAGAGAAAGATGGAGTTTCATGATGATCATAGAGGAAAGAAAGTTCAGTTTCCATCATGTAAATCATGTGGTAAGAGGCATCTGGGATATTGTTTCAAAGGAACTGGAAGATGCTTTGGGCGTGGAAAGGAAGGACACACAGCCAGTAATTGAAATGGAAAAGGTTCAGCTAACACCATGAACAAGGATAATTTTATTGCTAAGACATCAACAATGTTTCAATTTTTTAAATGTGGAATGTATGAGAATTATGAAGACCAATTCCCTTAGGGAAAAACTCGGGAATAGAATCAGCATGGTCTTATGGGTAGTATTTATGTTCAGGAGGATGAAGAGACTACCATTGATATGTGAGATGAATGAATTGTTGAGGCTCGGTCAATTGCTTAATAAGGTAGTGGAATGATTGTATGTTTATACAGAGTTATGTTGTATAGGTAATTTAATGGTACTATGTAATAAAGTCACATATAAGGATTGTTACACAATTGTTTTTCTTAAATTATTTGAATGTATTTGTTGAATGGTACCAGTAACCATGAAATTTAATTCAGATATTTTTGGAAAGAAGATAATATGTGTATAATGAAGGGATACAATAAACTAATATTATTAAAATGATCATGACTAATATGAGGACACAGTGACATCATGGGTTGAGTATATATAAATTTTGGGATTTTGGTATGTGGAAAGAGTTAACTATTGACAGAATTCATGACGTCACTATGGTTATATTGTAATTCATGTTCCATTAATACATCATTAAGGTATTTACATGTTTTTTATGTGACCAAAAAGATATATGTTATGATATATGGGAGATAAATGATGGTATTGACATGCTTGTTATGTGACTTTTCTAGTAATCATTTTATTTATACTGTGAGTTTCGAAAAAAGAAATTTAGATAAGCCAAAAGGTTGTAATGGGTTATGTGGGACATCAAATTGTATTTTTTAATGCTAATAATTTTTTTTATAATGTTATAATAGTGTAGTTTTAGAAAAAGGATAACCTGCAAGACTAGCGACAACCCGTCAGGTCGGACAAGGTTGATGGAATCGAACCCACAACCAATGTGCGACATAGATTTATCACCTACCACTGGCCTACAGAAATACCCTGGTTAGTATAAATTAGTTTTATTTTATTTAGTGGTATGATAGTTGAAGTATAAAACCATTCTTGGAATCATATACGGTAAATCTTACCATAAATGGACTTATGTATATTTAATAACTTTTTCTAACATTTTGTTTGAGACAAATGGAATAATCTATCATTCTATCACATGATCATCTAACATTTCAAGATGGACAAATTCAACATTATTTCTTTAAAAAATAATAGAAGTGGAAATTTTTCATAGAATTACCACCAAAGATATTACAATGTAATCAAGTATGTATTTATCCTAATGTAAAAATACATCAACATTAAGGAAATGATCATGAAAACCAAAAACATTTGTCCTAGTACCCTCATATCTGATGAATTAGATGGTACATGGGATCATCAAAAATTAATGGATTTTTGATTCTTCAATTTTTCATAGCCATGTTCTCTAACACTCTCCATTAGAACATAAAGGTTATATTTCTCTTCCATATCCATATTTCCACCTATGTTCTTCTATGTGGAAACCAAGTGATGAGGAAATTTGGGAAACTGTTACTTTTCATAAATTAGTTTTTTAAAATTATGTTTTGGTATTCCTTTTAAATATGTGCATTTATATGAAATAAAACTTATAATTAGTAAACTTTTTATAACCCCGGCGAAATTTCAAGGGTGAAATTCATTTTTAGGGGGTAGAATGTAACATCCCGAGATTTGATGAGAAATATTATTTTTAATTTATTTGATATCTTTTTTTGTATGCTAAAGCAATATTTTCTTTCACTATACGCAACACCGTATTAGCTTGTATTATACGCAAACACTATTCTTGGCTTGTGTTGCACGCAAGAGCGACCTTCCTCAATAGCGTGTGTTGTATGCAATACATAATTTTTCTAAACAATGATATATTGTTATGAACTATCAATTATGAATACTATTATCCAAATTTTTAATTTTATAACATTATCATTCATCTTACACATTATCTATAATATTGTATGAGAACAAAATAAATTTTTCGGGTAAAATAAGTATTTTTCAAAAAGTGTTGTTTTGCCGCATTTTGATGGGACACCCATTTTAAAGATAATTTTTGGCAATTTTACAAGTTACATTTTAAAAATAAACTTCTTCTTTGGAATCATGATATAATAATTTACATGGGAAATGTTTTTGATACTTTTCTGATGACATTCATATTTTGATGAATATTAAAAATATGATAATTTTTTCATAAAAACAACTTTTATCATCAAAATATTTTATATTGTCAAATTATAATATTTAATGGTTTTAAATTATAAATAAAACATATTTTTACCATTTAATATAATATATGTCATTATCATTGATTTTGCATTGAATTCATAGATAAAATCATTTGAATCTTTTGAAATGTTTTAACATTTAAAACTCTTTTTCTTAACAATGAGACTAAATTTAAATTAATATCTGCAACTTATGTGATATGAGTTTAAAAAAATGGATTCCATATTTGGAATCAGTAGGTCCAAATAATGTAAATATGCTACTTTTTATTTTTGTTCACTATGGATAGTAACTACGGTAAATTTTATTTACCATAGTTTAAGGTAAATCAGGTAATTAAGGGTAAATATAATTTTATAAAATTATGATAACACTTATCCTAATACAATTGAATGATTATATTTTTTCCTAAGGAATATTTTGGTCGAAATAGAATCCATTTAAACCCACTTGAATGTGATTAAGACCTTTATTTTAAATTATTTTAAAGAAAGTGAAATATGTCTCACTCAAATTTTAATAATTAAAGTATTTTTAATATAAGGTTACACAGAATTTAAATTCCATTATAAATACTCATTTGAAAGATAATTTTTTTTATTTGTTATGTTAATTTATTTGTAATTTTTATGATATTTTTAATTACCTTAATAGATTATACATTAATGATACATAAATTAATTATTTAGTAAAAAAATCAATAATATAATTTTTATTATAATAATAATACTCATCAAAATGACCAGAAACTTGACCAAACTTCCCACTAAAATATAAAAAACTAACACCTAACCTCGACCTACTGCAATCGAGATAAAGGTCTCCATAAGATAATACTAGCGATGGGAGTTCAACGGTGTCCTTGGAATTAAATTCCAAGCCCCGGTTCAAAAGTTACCCAAATTCCTCTCGTGTGTTTGCTGAACGTACCCAAAAAAGAGTTTGGAAAATTATTAACTATCACCCTTGACCTGCGTCGGTCGAGGATAGGCTCTACCTATGTGAAAAACACACAAAATACCCCAATGATACTCTCAGATTTCCAATCAGAGAAACATTTTATATATTATAGATTTTACAATAAAATAATTTTCACTTTATTATTTTATTTACGGCAAAAAACTCACATTCACTTTTGGCTAGTGTTGGCCATTGTTACTATTTTCCTAAAGAAAGAATAACCTCATGAGTTCAGTGGTGGTCTCATATTTTTAATCCAAGTTATCATTTGTGAGTTATAAGAATTTGAAAAATAAAATAACTTTATTTAGTTATTTTATTTACAGTTATGCCATTTTCGGGTTTTCTCACAGGAGGCACGTGCCGACTAAAAATAATTTGTGTTGAGTGTAAAACCACCATCCTAAGTGTAACAGTGCCCTCTGATTTATGGTCTGAGTAACCATTTAAGAGTTATTCCAGTTTTCAAGAAAACTTCTTAAGTGTGAAAATTGAAGATTAAGAAAACATATAGGGTTCATTCCAGGTACTCTAGGCCTCAGAATCGTGGGCCTTCAGATTTCATGATCTCGAAATAATTCTATAAAAAAAAAATTATACAAAATTATTAGGACATTACATGTTTTATCAATTTTAAATAGTAAATGTATTAATGATATGAATTTTATGTCCCAAGTCCGCTCTGTGATTTTTCTACGAATTTTAATTATTTTTTTTATGAAAAAGATTTTAGTGGGTTTTCATGCATTAACTCGACTAATGGTATTCATTATTCATGTCACGTACTTAGATTTTTAGATCATCTCATGTTTCAATGTGTTTTCAATATGATTTATATGGAAATATATATATATATATATATGATATCAAGGCGATAATTGCAATGATTTTTCATAATGAGGAAAAATGTTTTATTTTAATTGGTATTCCTTCAATAGAAAAAATGGATACTCAGTATAAGTGTCCACTTGTAATGTATTGGTTTCATTTTTATGATTTCTTCCTAATAATCTAAATATCATAACTAAAAATATCCTAAAATTTTAATTACCATTCAAATACCCTATTATGTATGATTGGTAATGTTAGTTCCTTACATATTGATTCAATATGTATAATACTAATTTTAATCAGAAGTAAATTTTATATTTAGACTACCATTAACCTCAATATAATATATTTCCCACATGACATGATTCAGGTTATAATGCATTCTTATAGAATTTTATAGGTATATTTTTTGGATTATATTTTCATGATTGGATTGAATTTATATATAATAATAATAATATAATAAAAATATTTTATTATTATAATTATTTTATGTGTTATTGTGTTGATGATGACGATGATATTCGAATGTGAATTTATTATATTAATGATAGAAAAATAAATTAAAAAAATGGTGTGAGAATATGTTCGCATTGGCCTAATTAGTAATTATGGGTGACATATTTCATATATATAGGAAATAAAGTGCAGTATAACAGTGTAAATTCAAAGTAATAATTGATCAATTTATTTATCATTAACGGAGTACTATAATTATTTTATAAATAGTTTATTATATTTATATTTTAATGTAATATTAGAATGTATTAGGGATGTATAAATTATTGAAAAGATAAAATAAGTATGAGCACTTATGGTCTGGATATGTTTTAACTATATTAAAATGTGAATAAATGTTATTAAATTATAGACTAATAAAGATTGAGTGTTTAATATGGATTTTCATGTTAAATACAAAATATTTGATCGTTCATTCCCCCATTATAATCATTATTATAATCAATAATTTTCTAATGAATATAGATTAAATCATTCCACTATAGTGGTTGAATTATGTAATGCATGTTTACTGAAGAATAATGTTGATAAATTGTGATAATATTTATGAGTACGAGGTAAGGGGTTATAAACAATCATTTTTTATGTTAAATATGAGTAAAAAATGTTTTAAAAACATAATATTTATTTCAAAATAGTAAATGGTCATTATTATTAATATTCATTATGAAATGAATATGTAATTTTAGAGCAAATTTATATTTATCATCATGGAATATCATTAATCTTTTGTTTTGAGGCGTTTTTTTCGTTCTAAATGAATTTAGTTCTATTAAGTTGATGTCTTCAGTTTTATGATTTTATGTTGATTTTAATTGAATGAAATAGTAATATAATATATTTAATTTTTTAGGATCCTTCTTCATGAATATAGCCTTTGTTGTACTTTATTCTATCTGGGGAGACACCCATGAATCGTACACTAGAATCTGAAAAAAAACATAACCATTACATACTAGCATTGATAAAGAATACAGATAACAAATTATAATAATCTATAATTGTATTATCAGTAAACATCATTTAATCCATTATATACAATTGACTATTTATGATTAAAAATATATAGAATTTGTAAAAACTTTTTATGTAACATAACACCTTTATTTCCTTCCAAAGGGGAATTTTCACATTGAACAACGAAATTATAATTTAACATAAATTATTAAATATAAACCAAAAGCGTATATATGAATTTTATCATACTGGTTATATCTGACATATTTATATTCTATATAACATGTGGATATATAATCATAATAAGAGTGAACATTAATGATCAATAGTAAAAATTGATATTTTCAATTTAAAATCATAAGTGATTATAATGTGAATATGATGGTACATGATAAAAAAATATATTGAAATTCTATATATAATCATAGAAAAAAAATATGGATCATATTATTGGATTCATGGTATATAAATTAGAAATCAATAATAATGATCCTTGAATGCATATAAAAATCCTTAGAATGTGGAATTAATATATTCATATGATTCATATATCATGGATACCCACCATGAAATTAATGGCAATACTAGCTTGGTAAAATCACTCCTGTAGCTTTTTGGGATACAACAGACCACCCATGTACCCTCTTAGGATATAAATTACTATTCATGAACCATTTTGAGAAGATGAGATATAAAACATTATCCTATGATTTTAAGGGATACAATGGATCAACATATCACATTATATGAAAATTTTTATAAATATGGAAAATAATTATGAAATCATTCATTATTATAAAAATATTAATTATCCCAATTAAAAGAATCATATTTCAGGAATACATCTTTAATCAATATTCATAATCCAGCAAAGAAATAAATGATGAATGTATAATTAGTTGAATACCTTGTTAATGTTAAAAATTATTAGTTTATAATTATGTGGATAAAAAATATTATAAATTAATTATAAATAATAATTCAAAATATAAATAAATAACATAATATTTTGTTAACTTTCATAACCAAAATCAAAAATATCAAAATAATGGTAATTAGATTTCAATAAAAAAAACCATGATAAAACGTAATGTAAGATTTATAATGAATAAATATACTTACATAGAATAAATATAATCATGTAGTAAGTGTTATAAGAAATTCTTTTCACACCATTAAAATGAATATTTTAATAGATCATAATAAAAATATTTAAACTAATAATTTTTTAGAACATTTAGAAAGCCATGCGTTGTCGAATAGATAAATAAGAAATAATTTTATTGTAATGAATATTATTATTCCATAAATATTAATAATATGGTTATAGAATAAAGGATTCACCTAAATGATTATAAAACATTAAATCAAAATTTATATATATAACCCTTTTTGAAATTTTGATTTCAAAATACATTGACTAAAATAAAATGAAAATGAATAATAAATAGTATGAATAAAGGATAAAAATAAAATAATATTTAAAAGATAAATTATTTAGAACATTTAAATGAATATCTATGAGAAATATAATATAGGTAAAATAAAGTGAACAATTTTTTGAAGTACCTTTATGACTTTGGGAACTAATGAATCATATCACCTTAAATAAGTGAAATTGAAGTAAATATTATGTACCATTTTATAATGTCATAGATTTATCACAAAAAAAATATGAATAATATTATTTTCATAAATAGAAACAAGACTTATGGAAAAAAAGTAGAAATAATGAACCCTTTTAGTTTTTATGAAAAATCAATAAAAATACATTAAATTTAATTACAATTCATGGATATTAAAATTCCATTAATTAAATTGATATTAAAATCCACTAATGGGGTTTTCAATAAAAATTAATCCATATAAATGTAATCACGATTCACAAAGTGAAAAATTCCTCATGGAATTGAAAGTAAAACAAAATATCACTTATAAAGATCAAAAAATTTGAATGAAGAACCACTCAAACAATTACGAATGTGAATCAAATGAAAATAACATAATTAAATGTAAAAATAAAAAATAAGAGATAATAGATAATAGGACATATAATATTCACATAACATATTCAATATAAAAGTAATATAACCTAATAAATATAATTTGACTTATAAACCCAATACTTAAGAAATCAACCTGGTTTGACATGCTTAGACATATCTTATAATAAATTTTATTTTCATAGTCTAATATAACAAAACAATGATTATAATTGTCTTATATGCTTCAATCATTTACAATTTTATGATACATTATTTGAAATAATTCCTTGGAAAAAATTATATTCTTGTCATAACAATTTAGTTGTTCACACTGGTAATGTATCAATAAATCTAGTACATACACCTTGGTAATGGTTTAACCATATTTTAAATTCTCATAAGCTTTTTTAGTGTGTTATAAATATTCTTCTCATGTTTAATGTTCATTTGATGGAACATTTTATGAATATTTTCAAGGAAAAAAATGGAATGTCATATTATAAAACATTCAATCATATAAATAGATTATATATTATTAGTTAACAAAAATAATTAAATAACAATAGTAGAAAAATTGAAAAACACAATGAAATCATTTTTACAAAATATAAAATTTATATAACATTCAATAAAAATCAATGACTCAAAAATTATAAATAAAAGCGTATTGTTTGTTGAAGCACCCGGGACAATAACATGTTTTAATGATTTACTAAGTATGAAACCATTTTATATTGATAATATAAGATTTTTCAAAAAATATCAAATAATAAATTTCTTGTATAATCATTAAATATATTTTAAAAAGCATCCATTTAGTTTTGTAATGAAAAATTAAATATGTTATCCATATAGGTGGTGGTCCACACATACACATGGGTGATGTTTTCATCTTTTACACATGAGAGGGAATGAAAGTTGAATGTTGTAATCATTATAAAACATAATGAATTCCTGTATATAACATTTATTCACTAAACCAGTCGTTATAAACATCCATCTAGGGATGTGATAAAAAATGATATACATCATTTAGTGAAGTTTCAATCGTCACATACACATGAACGATGATTACTTTTACTATAAAGTGGATTGGAGGTTCATAATAATTTTTTCCATCATAAAACAATTTATTTATAATAATTTAGGTATTGTATTATATTTAGGGAGTTATACATATTTTTGAGTATTTGGAAAAAAAATAATTGTAGTATAACTTAGTGATTTCCGTTACATCATCCCTTGGTGTCCTATATTTGATCTTATCTAAAACGATATTTGGTAGTTCTTTTAGCAAGAACAGAACCTCTAGGTCATAGTAACCATAGTTTGGATGTTATAAGGTAACATATCTTCTAGATAACCTGATCAATTATTTCCTATAAATATGGAGTGTATGGTCTCAATTATTATTTAGGGAAATGGCACATATTAAATACCATTAAATATAAAATAATATTATATTATTTTCTATTGAATGTGGATCCAAATGGAGAATTATTGATGATATATAAGGGAGGATTGAAATACCCTCATTTTATAAAATATGAAAACTTGTACTGGTATTTTTAGATTTTTTTTAGTTTATCCATGTACCATATCTTATAATGATAATAATAATCATATTTTTAACTAGGTTACATATTTTTATCATTAAAATTTAAAGGGATCTATGGAATTTTAATATTCATATTCCTAATATGTAATCAATTTCACTAAATAATTTTTTTCGATGAATTGAAATTTACTATTGATGTAATTATGAAAAATACAATGAAAAATAGTTCTTATAAAAGTGATTTTTTTATTAATAATAATATATTTATAACAAAATCATTAAATGAATTGGAACAGAGATAATAAATTTGCTTTTTTAATGTTAAAACATCGATGACATTAAATGAATGGAAAAAAATGGATCATTTTTAATACAAAAATAATGGAAAAAATATTATGATCATTATTAATTCAATTAAAAAAAATATGCTTTGTGAATTTTATCATGGATTTATACATTCGACGTAGTAAATTTAACAACATTATATTTTATAGCATTCATATATTTTTTCTAGAATATGGGTTCATAAATTTGTAGTTAATACATATATAAAACTTTTATCAAACAAATTATTATATTTGTAAAATCTAATTTCAACTATTAAAACATCCAAAATATTTAATTAAATTCCCAAAATATAAATCAATTATATCTTGACACAATGATTTGGAATTAAGATTCCTTTTACCAATCAAAAAACCTGTAAAAAACTATTGGCTTTTAAATCATATATTATATGTAATAAAAACATGGGTTTAAACAACAAAAATTCTTTTATACCTGAATTTGTAAATTATGAAACATTAAAGATGAATAATGTGTCACCATGAGGTTTTAAATTCTTATTAGTTAACTGGTATTTTTATCCCACCTTCTATATGACTATTCAAAGATGGGATTTTTTATTTTTTAGGAGTCTTACAAGTGTTGAGATTTGGAAATACATGTATAGGAAATGATGACCCATATGTAGTAGTGGATAGAGGATGGTGAATTTTTTTATCTTGTTTAGGGAAATAATTGGAGTAACATTGTATCCTATGGGGTTTTAGAATATAGAATAAAAATGATCATTGACTTGTTTTAAAAACTGTTTGAGTCAACTAGAAAGCTTCCCCTATTTAGGAAATAGGGTTCTTTTTACTACATTTTAACTGGGGCATCGACCACATGACAAACAATTTAAAACCTTTTAACTATGAAACCAATCTGTGGGTTGTCGATCCTTCTCTAACCTCCTGTAAATTGAGTTATTATGATTCATGTATAGATCTGTATAAAAATCAATATGTATGATATTCCCCACTTTTACTCACATGATTTCTCCCTCCATGTACAGTTATATCTAAACAATTATGGTCATTTCTGGATTATTTAATTTGATTAAATTTTATTGAATTTTTTCGTTGAATTTTGTAGGTCATGATTAATCCAAGGAGTTACTTTATGATGTATTTCACCTAAGGAGGCATTATTTCCCCACATGAGGTAGGAATTTCAATTTCATTTTATTTTATTTAATATCCTCACGTATCCTTAAATATTTAATGGGATTCTGTGATTCAACTGGGTGATAGGATTTAATTTTTTTGAACATTCATTAATCCATGTGTATGGTTTTTTCAAAAGTCTAGTTTTTTTAAAAAAAATTTGGACTCTATATAATTGGAATTCTTTTTGAAACAAGAACATATAATTTCCATGTTCTATACTAGTTTTGTTTTGTTAAAGTTCATGTTTCATGAATTGTTTAATTTAGTATCATGTAAAATTTAAATTGAAGCCTTTTTTAAAATAATTATAAATAAGAATTATTTAGTGTATAAATGTAATTAGATAGACTAATTTTGGTATCCTACTGGCTACCACTAACAACATACATACTCTCATTTTTGGTATGCACAATTACTTTCTAAATATTTTTACTTAGTTAATAGAATTCTAGATTGATCATATTAAATATTCCAGGGGAAGAGGTTGCTTATCAGGATCTTTGTGGTGAAAAGAGTATCACATGTAAATGATGATTATCCCTTTTAGTTCATGAAAATAGTAATGATTATTTTTTCTTTGGTAATGTTAATTTATATATTTTATTATATTAAAATTTTCATATGGTTTTGTAATATTTTAATGAAATGATTATCTTTATGGGATGTAGTTTTATAATTATTATTTTTTCATCATTGTTATGCTGTTTGAGATGTTTTTTCATCTTTTTTGTGAATCCAACTCTAATAGTTGGGTTTAATCCCCATGAGGAGTTATATGCATGAGGTGAGTCAGGGGATAAGGGATGCAACATAGGTATGTGTTGGATCAGTTTAGGAGTCCCTTATTAGGATGTTTTTGAATGGTTCACTATAAAATAGTATATGTTTCAAGGAATAAATAAATGGGTCTTTCTTTTTAATATATAAATACATGTTATTTAGGGATTTTTTCTTGATAGGTGATAGGACATCTAGGACTGAGGAGGTCAATATAGGGAAGTACATGGCCCTCTCTTCCATGCATTTGGTCTGGAGTTTCTTGGGATAGTCGGGTTTTATCTTTTAATATTATTTGTTGGGTTATCTTTTTGAAGATATAAATTGATGTGAAGTCCTATTGCACTTATTTTTAAGAATATTTTAGGCTAAGTCATAGGAAATTCATTTTCTGTATATGGATTTAGGCGATTTATTTAGGTCTCAAACTAATGATAATAATCTGTAATAATATGAGTAAAACATATAGACCATTCTGGATAACATATTATGTAAATCACAATTTTGAAACATGGTATGACATATCATGTGACAAAACTATATGTAGTAGAGAATGATTTAATTTTTTTTGGTTTTTTCTAATTATACTATTTTATATTCGTATTTGATTTATGTCATTTATATAAAATTGATTTTGTAGTGTCTCATTATTTTAATGATTTTAAAAAATGTCTCAATCTAGTAGTAAATAATTTAGTAGTAAAAAATGTTGGAAAAATAGTTATATGGGAGAGATGCGGAGTTTCTTGGAAATGATTTTTATATAAGTGTAAGTGACTTTGGAAAAATAAATTAAATTTATGGTTATGTTATTTTACTCGTGATTTTAGTATATGGAATTACTTTTTTATTAATGTATTGGAAAATTTTTATAAAGGTGGGTTTGGTGACCTTGATTGGGTTTCATGGAGTGTTTTCAACCATGGATGATGTTTAGAGGTGGATTGGTAATTTTTTGGATTTTTGGGTTTTTGATTAATATCATTGTTCTGAAATACTATTATATCATTGTTGAATATATTGTTTCGTGATTATTTATAATTAATTATCAACGTAATAACTAAGATGAAAATAAGAGAATACCTTCGGTAGTTTTCTTTGTGATCCAGATGTTATCCACCTGTACATTGACTATAGAGAGGCTCACAATAGAGCGGTAGATCCATATTCTTCTATGAGTGCAGATAAAACAAATTATTTTTGGAATATGATGTCTATATTGATTCTTGGCGAAAAATGATTCCAATAGTTTAGTCATTGTATAGTTGAGGATGAAGAGATTTTTAGTATGCTATAATATTTTGTAGCCTATAGGGCGAGGTACACTATTCCATTTATAAATGTTCTAGTTTTGGAATGTTGTAATATCTCCATTCATCTCCAACCATTTTAGGATATATCTTAAAGATATTTCAATACAAACTGCATCCATCATTTTCACATCAATGATGTTATATTTGCGATAAATATTACGTAAGTAGTTATCCATTATGGCTATATATCAGTGAAAGACTTTAGTAAATGTTTCATTTTCATAGTTTCATTCTCTCTAATATCATATATATAAAATTACTATAACTAATTAATTTATTCCAATATCCTTGTTGTATAATAGAAATCATCAATGCTTCATTATGTCTTGATTACTAATATGGAATTGTTATATAAGGCCATCATTATTTTTTCCATTCTTATTAGAGAAACCAGTTATAGTTGATGTTTCCATTCCAATTAACTCTAGTAATGATTTTCTATAATTTTATAAGGGAAGTGAAGGGAGTGATAGGGATGGGAATACATTTTAAGATAATAACATTCCCATTTAATTAAATTAGTTATTGTAAGAATGATATTACTGTGGGTAGATTGGACTTGTTATGTGCCCAGGTCCATCATCTTTGATGGCCTTCCCTTGATGTGGCTATCTTACTCACATTTAGAGGTTTTCTGAGATGGGAGAGAATTAGAGGAAAAATCATCATACCTAGCACAAATGTAATCATTATTATATGTTTTATATTCAATTATATATTTCAAGCTAATAATTGATTTTATAGAATTCATGTTTCTAATTTTTCTTTTAGGATTGGGTCATGTCTCATCTTTCGTATACAAAATTCCAAAATGTAAAGTGGTTGAATGGGATTCTTAATATGTTTTCGTCTCATTTGAGAAGAAAATGCCTCATTTATTCTTGATGTTTATTGGAATTTTTTTATGATGACAACTAGGATTTTAGGTATGTTTTTTATGTGTGGTAAATGGTATTATTGACATGTTGTTGGATTATATGTTGACTACAAGGGCTTTGATGATGAGGTTTATAGTAGGATAACTATTGGTAGTGATCAATGAGATTACGATTTAGTTATAAATCATGTAGCTTAATGACATGAGTTTAGAACCATGTCATTCCATTTTGATATGGGTGAATATTGGGGTGTCCCACTAGTTTTTTGTAGTGTTTTAACTTTTTGATTAGCTCTAGTGACCTCTTGGAAGTGTTTTATTATGCTAT
Organism: Viscum album; assembly: GCA_963277665.1. Lineage (NCBI taxonomy): Eukaryota > Viridiplantae > Streptophyta > Magnoliopsida > Santalales > Viscaceae > Viscum > Viscum album. The sequence continues at coordinate 1,457,175,525 of OY728120.1, forward strand.
CCCTTATGATATATTAAGGTGGTTGTTGTGGTTTGTGGACTCATGTTTCATGGGTGATGCTCATAATTTTTGTGTGTTCTGAGATAATTATTTACAATATTATTGATATAATAAAAGTTAGGTCACCTTTCCTATGACTATTGATTTTTTCAAGTTCTTGTAGATTGATCCTTTTAAATAAATTAGGATTTAATGTGTCATCAATAAAATCTAGAGACCTCAGATGTTCTATGGCATTTCTTCCTCTTTTTTTATGATCTAAACTGGGATTTATGTGGCTATAAGTAGAAGTAGTATAGATCACAATATTCATAATATCATGAGGATCAAATAGGTGTCTATCTAACTATAATATTCTATCATATATTAACATCCATTCAGTGATAAAACATTTTCTTATGACTCAATGATGATTTTATTTTTTTGATTTTTGAATCATTTTGTAGAGGATTTAATATGGTTTGGGCTATTATTTCTATGTGACCTTCATTTCATGGTTTGGATAAGTTGTTTATCATCATGATACAAGTCGGGTCTCCATCCAAACTGATGCCCGACCCAGTCTGTAGCAAGGCATGAAGGGCGTTCCGGATCCCCACATGCTGGTCTAAGTTCCCATGTGTCAAAATAAACATTGGGAATGATTTACCTGAATAAAAGAATATATAGCAACCAACAAAATATACCCAACCGAAAGTAAATGTCACAGACAAACAATAATTTAACCAAAACTAGAATTTTAGTCAAATGAAAAACCAAAACCCAAAAAACAATAAAAATTATGGCGACCAAAAGCCAACCCCAAAAAAAGTCACCCAGTGACAGGACACCACCATAAAGACATCTCCACAACACCACATCAAGAGGTCTTCTAACAACCTGAACCTCTGCTCCCAAACGTTGGAACCTTACCCGTATCGGACATAAATAAATATACTTACACACAATGGTGTATTTAGGGTGTGAGAAATCTCCTAGTAGGATTGCACCAGGAAAACATTCAACCCAAAGGCATTAAAAGATGATTACATTTGCAATGATAAATAAATGAAAGTTTGAAATACTAAACAATGATTTTGAAAAATGTTTTTAGGAAACGACGTTAAAGAAAAATAGTTTAAATCAAACACATGATTGTGTAGTAACTAATGTGATATATCATGTATCATCGGAGTGTGCAAAGTAACAGAGAGCTCCAATGATGGGAGAGGCCCTATGGGTACTAGTAATTTGGGGCCATAGGTCATTGTGTCTTGGTGAAACATGGAATATAAACCACAACCCTCAGAAATCGTGCATCAGAAACCGCATCCCATAGAAATTGATACTTAGAAACCATGACACTAAAAGACCATATGTTTAGTTAGTGTTTCAAATGTAAATCCTAATAGTGAATTCGGGCCAATCCATCTCCATAACACTAGCTCACCAGTCAGAGTTCCCCCACCTAATACCCCAGGCTTCCATCATTATGTTGATCAGAAATAAAATTACACATCACATTCCTAATTAAAATTTAGGATCCAAACCATGTGCTTACACACAAAAACACGTCATTTTCACACTGATAACCTATTATAAAACAATATCCATGCCAAAAAAAAATTAGAACATAACCTGCACTGTGTGGAGATTATTTAAAACTAGATGCTTTGTTTTATAAATTACACTTTTTATAATCAAGAAAGCCACTATGAAAAATTATTAAACAGTTTACAATCAAGTCACAAAATTTTTAAAGGGAAGAAATTCACTTAGTCCCCTTTTCAGAGAAAAATATATTCTAACACCACAGAAAAAAAATAAACCAAATCATCTTCACATCAAAAATCATAGACTACATAGATTACAAAACAATAATAAATAGTTCAAACTCAGTTTTCGATAAATAAATTGACTAAAATCACTTAAATACACTTCTATCAAATTAAATGAAAAATAGAAATTGGTAAAAATAATAATTCGTCCAAATGAAAAAAAATTGACAAGGGGGATATATTTATTTACAAAACTAGAAACTTATTATCAATTAATATTTGTATACGGTTTCACCTACTGGTGTATTGAAACATTGCTGAACAATTCGAAACCTTTCACCAAATGCGATACGCACAGCAAGAAGACCAAAAAGAAACCTAAAAAGCAAAGCTAAACACAAACACATCAAAATTAAACCAATCAAAAACTCAACCCTATCCACAACATCACCAAAAATAAATGTATGGAAAACGATGGACTCCGAGCCTACAGCGAGGATTCCCAGAGGATCATCATAGGTTGATGGGGGATGTCTCTGCTTGTACAGCACCGAAAAAACAAATAGAGAGCTGGTGAAAGAATGTACAACCAAGGGAGGAGGCTACCAGAGCATTGGGTGAGCCAAGGGGGTGGTGCATGCGTGGCAGGATAGATGAGGGGTGGACCATTGGGGAAAATCCTAGCTAGGAAAAGGGAGGAGGGTACGACATGACATGGATGTCTGAAAAAGGGAGGAGGTGTTGTGTGGTTGTGAAAAGCAGGAGGGAAGAAGGGGTCGGAGGGCGCATCACGAGGATGTATTAGGGATGGCCGGGCTGGTGTGGGTGAGAGGTAGCAGGTGGAGAGAGTGTGGTCTGGGGTGAGAGGGAGCTTGCAGGAGGAGAAAGAGGTGCACATCTATGTGCAAGGCATGTCCGACAGGAGGCTATGTGGGGCAGGGTGCGAGGCCACAAAGATGGAAACAATGGTTCACACTGGCCAAGGAATGCCGCAACATGGATTAATAGATTGATGGAGGGGAAATGATAAGGGAAAAAAAGAAAATGAAAACAAAAAAATAACGTGGAATAAAAACCTATAAAATATAATTAAACTAAGCTATAATAAAAACCATAAATAAAATAATCTAAAATAATAATAAAGATATAATAGGAATATTAATAATAATAGTTAATAATGATATAATTTTATTGTTATCCAAATAAAAATATTAATTAAAATAGTGTTAATAATATTAATAATGAAAATACTAATGAAAATAAAAATTATAATTATAACATTTTTATTTTTCTTGGGATAATTAACCAACTGCATATTGGGAAAGAAACCCATTAAACTACCAAGTCTACACGGCTTCGCCTGTGCCCTACCCGCATGTCTAGCATAGTCAAACCGACACCCAATTATTATGGCACAAGCATAATATTCAAGTTGGGATCAGATCACATTTTTGCTAAACAATTATTAAAATGGAAAATAAAAATATAATATAAAAAAATAGAAACATACCGCAGTGCAATGTCTGAGTGTAAAATTTATTCCCGCCATGAAAATATTCTGCCCTCGGAATGTCATCTCAAAGCCAAATCAGAGAATAAAATTGGGTATTCTTGCTCAACCCAAGACATCTGCTCCCATGTCTCATGTTCGTCATTCCATGCTACCAAAGAATGAGACCCAAAGGAATGTACTTTCTATAAAGCACGTTTTCTTGAGAATACACTATCCACACTGGCCGCTCAAAAACTGATAAATCAGACACTATATTCAACTCTTCCAAATTCAACCCATGTGACAGATCAGGAGTAAACATTTCAGTTGGGAGACATAAAATACATCAGGAATAGATTTCATCTATGAGGGAAAAGCTAACCACTATTCCACCTTTCCAATACTCTCAGTAATATTGAAGGGCCCTACATAACAGTGTGTCAGCTTCCACTAATTCTCCAAGTGGAGGTGACCCATGTGAGGGTTCACCAACAAGAACACTCTGTTCCCTGCTAAAAACTCATAATCCCGACTCCTCTAATCTGCATAATATATGTGGCGACTCAGAGTTGTCCAAAACTATTATCTAATCAACTTAACCTTCTCAGATGTCTCATGAAATAGGCTCATTCCCAAAAGTGAGGTCTCGCAAACCACATACCATCACAAAAGAGAACGATAAGTCTGATCATAGAGAGGATAAAAGGGAGAAATTCTAATAGAAAATTGGAAACAATTATTAAAAGAAAACTCAAACAATATCAAATTGATATCCCATGACCCTCTAAAATCCAACACACATGTGCAACACATGTCCTCTAGAATCTGATTTTCCTTCTCTGTCTAGCCATCCAACTAAGGATTCTATGTCATGATCATCTTAATCAGTGACCCCAAAGCCTTTTGGTGGCCTCTCCAAAACCGAGAGGTGAAGCATGGGGTCCCTGTCATATATAACCGCTGACGGAAGACCCGAAATTCGGACCACCTAAAGAACATACAAACAGCCCAGCACATCCAACTTTATTGTATCTCAGTTTAGGATAATGTGAGATGACTAGGTCAATTGATAAATCACCACCCAAATAGTGTTCCTTCCCCAAGGTGTATGAGGCATGCCAACAATAATATCCATGGTGACCTCATCTGACTTCGAGTATGGAATGGGGAATGGTTGAAGCAGACCAGATGGTCACTAATACTCTGCTTTCACAGGATGAAAAGTGTAGCTTATCAATAAAAGGTCAGCTATGTACCACCTCATACCTGGCCACCAGAATAGGGGATGATCATCATATTACATCTTTTTAGTACCAAGTCGAATGGCCCTATGATACCAGTGGATATCCCACATCCCCACCATACACAAAGACACCTACACCACTACACGGACCTTGATACACAATGTAATATTGGGAGAAAAAGTCCAATTAGAACAAGTCTCCCCACAATGATGAAACTACATAGATCACTTACATGACACGTCACAGGGATTCTCACACTGAATCATCTCCATAATAGCGGAAGTAAACTGAATGCTAGCTCTGAAGGTACATATATTATGCTCCCATAGCATCAAGTGCATATGGGTGAAGAGCCCCATCAAATTTTACTCATCACTAGACATTATCAATTCCTTCAATGGTATATTACTACTCAATGCATAAGCCACCACATTTACCTTTCTCGAGGTATAGACATTATCAATGTAAAATCCCTACAGATACTCGATCCAGTGTTGCTAGCTCATGATGATATCATTCTGAGAGAAAATGTAGGATAGGATGTTATGGTCAAAATAGGCCACAAATTTCTCCCCAAAGAGGTAGCGATGAAATGTCTTCATAGCGTGCATCACCACTGCCCACTCTATGTCGTGAGTTGGATAATTCATCTCATGCGGCCAGACCTGGGAAGATCCTAAAGCCACCACATAATTATCATTCATGATTACACACCCAAGCCCATATCTGAATCGTTACAATAAACCACATAGCCCTTCCCGGACTCTTGTAAGATCAACACAGGTCTAGAGGTCAACTACCCCTAGAACATTTCAAAGGATTTCTGGCATGGTGGGATCCATTCAATCTTCACCTCTTTCCAGGTGAGTGCGGTCAAGGAGGAAGAAAGCCACGCGAAATCCCACACAAAACTTCTATAATAACATGCCAAGCCAAGAAAACTCAAGATCTCAATGAAATTCCGTAGCTGTTCCAATTACCTAATTGCACTGATCTTCATAGGATCCAATGAAACTACTTGTTCTAAGATGACATGCCCATGAAACATCACTTCCCTAATCTATAATGTGCACATTTAAATATTGGCTTACTATAAGTGATCCCACAAAAGTGCCCAAAACTATCCACAGGTGATCCTCATGCTCCTCCTCAGATCCATAATAAATCAAGATGTCCTATAAAAATACCATGACAGAGGAGTCGAAATATTGGTGGAAACCTCTATTCATGAGGGGCTGGAACACTGACAGAGCATTCTTAAATCTAAAGGGCATCACCATGTACTCGATGTGATCGTACCTCCTCCAGAAATCTGTCTTCGGGATGAATGCTTCTCTCATCCTAAGTGGGTGGTAAACTTATTGAAAGTCAATATTGGAGAACCAATTTTCTCCTATCAGTAGGTCGAAAAAATCAACAATCCATGGTAAAGGGTATTTATTCTTGATGGTCACCAAATTCAATTCATGGTAATCAATGAAAAACTGGAGGGTTCCACCATCCTTCTTCATGAATAAAATAGGGGTGTCCCAATGAGAGATACATGAGAAAATGAATCCTTTGGATTCCAAACCGTCTAATTGTATCTTTAATTCCCTCAGGTTTTTGGGGGCCATGCGATATGAGGGATGATATATAGGATGTGTTCCCTATGCAAACTCAATCGAGGAATTTATGTCCCACTCTAAGGGTATGCTTAAAAATCATCTAGAAATACCTATGTCAACTCATCCACTATAAGAGGTATCCCACTCTGAGAAGTGTTGCTTTCTTTGTCCAGTGATAGAGACAATAAATGATGAACGAGGCTCCCTAACTAAGGAAGTGGAATTCCCATGCGTGCCAACTGAGGATCCGATTTCTAATTAAATAACCGGGGCACCCATCAGGTTCCAAAAAAATAACCGATCACTGATTCATTTCAATATGATCATGAAAGAGCACCAGCCAGTCCATGTCGAGGATCACATGAAACATGTCAATTTCTGGGACCATGAAATCACGCTCTATCTCGACTCCTAACACAGAGAGTGTGCACGACAAACACCTAAGGCCTTGATCCCCCTTTTTCCCTAATGGTGTTACCAACTCCATTGAAAAAGTTAATAGTTCAATTGGTTGGTTGAGTAAGTTCACAATAAATGATGATATAAAAAAATTGAAGCACGAGTATCAAATGAAACTATAGCTATGGAAGAATTATTCAGAATGGTACCACAAACAGTCGAAGGTCCTATATCAGATCCTGCTAGTTCCTAATCCACATCATGGTGATGCCTGGTCCATTCCTAGGAATTACTGCTCTCCTGAAGCTCTAAAATGATCTGGCTCTACCTCAAAGATGAATTGGTCCTGGCACCACAACCACCAAACCGAGATCTCGTCGTCCTGGTCGGCTCTGACTAAACTGATAACCCTCTAGAATCCATAGATCTAGTCCCTCTCTATTATAGGCTTCCAGTCCAACAAAATCATTATAGATGTCTCACAACACCACACCCATGGAATGGTCTAGGAGGGTAAAGAAGTGGAGGTCGGATGGTCCCTACCCTTCCGCACTGATGCCACACAATGGACCTAGGATGAGAAGAAATGGATGAGGTATGTCTGAAAGGAGGGCCTAAGATGCCATCGGCATTCTTCCCTTGCACATAATGCTTCCTCATATTCTTGGATTAACTACCACAACCAATCCCTAACACTGATATAGAAATACCCAACTCCCCTCTCTAGTTTATCTCGACCATGCAAGCATGACCGAACACCTTGGCATATGTAACATCCCAAGTAAGTAATGAATAATAGATATTTTTATCTATGTCTATTAATGATCAAGATAGTGTTTTAGAGGCTTAAAATGAAAATAAATCCAATCTTAAGCATGGAATACACTAATATTTTTAAAAGATTGTTTTACTACCTTTAATGGAAACACATTTTTGAATATATATTTTTACAATTTTATAAACTATTTTTGTCAAAATAAACATCTTCTTTTTGATTGGGACATCAAAATTTACTTTGTGTGAATTTTTGGTATTTTTCTGACAATGTTCATTTTTTAATGAATAGTGAAAAATACCACATTTTACATCAAAACTGCTTTTTAATCTAATTTATTTATATTATTAGATTATGTTTTGAATTGGTTTTGATGTAAATTAGAATATATTTTTACCATTTAATCAAATGGTGGTCATTGGAATCAATTTCACTTCGAAATTGGACTTAAATTGGTGTCAATCTTTTGATACTTATTGTTTTATAAAAACACGCTATTTGCTCTGACAGCGGGAATTAATTATTAAATTAATTAATGTGACTTATATATTTTGAATTTTGTAATATATAATTCATTTTTGAATTCGTAATATCAAATATAGCTTAGGGTGAATTTTTGGTAATTTTCTGGAAAACTCCAATTTTTGATGAATAGTGAAACTACTAAGTTGTGATCAAGCAAACTGATTTTTCAGTTAAATGAAAGTTTTCCACTAACGTGTATTGAATTTTGAAAATCCTACATACATGGTTGTCATTAAGAAGTAAAATGTGGTTCAATGAGATTAAAATAATTTTTTGGGGAATAGTAACTTATTAAGTTTTTAATCGCGATTAGTGGTAATTAGTGTAGTTTTAGGTAAAATTATTGCTTTAATAAAATAAGATGAGATTGACACATGTACTACCCTCATTGGTTGTGTCATGGCCGACCAAGACAAGCCATAGGTCAAATTGGGGACCCCATGGATCAACTTTATTTGGGAAATGACATAAATTACTTTTTATTTAATGTAAAAGTAAAAATGACACAAACATAATATGTTTTACGAAAACAATTTTTACATGGGGTTATAAAGATCATATTTTTTATTATAAATAGTCATTGGAAAGCTAAAAATATTTCCTACATCATAGTATTATTTTTCTAATTTTTAGACATTAAATAAATTAAATTATTTATGACATAATAATGATGCAGCGATGACATCATTATTTGACGATTTAAATAAAATGGAAAGATAATGTAACAGATATAAACTACACATGTCCAAAACCAATTGTATGAGTGGATTTAGAACACTTATCACCATATCCAAGAATTATATCAATGTGGGACCTTTTAAAACCGAAACACATTTTCAAATAAAGTAATATTTCATTACTTTCCAAAAGTGCCCCTCCTCTTCTATTATAAAAGGCCCCCACCTCTAACTCATTTCACACACTCCTCAAGCCTTTCGCTCGGCCAAACCCTGCCCATTTACTCTCTCCACATCCCTATCCTCATTCTATAGGATTACCTTTGGGCATAATCCTTTCAAATGAAGCCTTTAGGCTCAAATCAAAAAGAGTTACACTTTTAAAGGTAATTCTTTCTCTCATGTTCATTTGTATTATTTTGCTTCTCAAACCCCTAAACTCTTTTTATTTACTTCTTTTGTAACAACACAGGTATCTTAAATATACTAGGATATTGTTATAAGATTTATTTGAGCTACACTCTCACACAACTACATCAAATGGTTAAAGAACATACGGTTTCCGTGGATGGCGAAATTCTGCCTCCCGAAACGATGATTGTTCAATACTCATTTAACACCTTCAAAGGTGGCCATTATGATGTCACTATTTTTATATATGATATATAATATGTTTATGTTTTCATTAGGCTTCTGTTTTTTTCATTTTGGGCATACCTTTATGGTTTCCATTATGGGTAAACACGATATCTTCATTTTAGGAAGTGCGGACTACCGCCCCCTGAAAGTGATTTGATTCGTTAATACCATATGTGGGATGTGTAAAGGATAAAGTTAATGATATTATATATGTTATTATACTGGAATTATAATATACTCTTATATCATTATGATTCCATTCCAGAAAATACTAAATAGAAATGGAAGTAGCGTTCACGCGTACGTACGGCTTACTATCTCCATGAACGGTGCATTTCATTTCATACCTCTAAATGTGATGTAATATTATAAATACATGTATATGATGAATATATATGATATATATGTTATCCAAGTCATTGATATCATTCTGGATATGACGATTCTTTGACCAAATTAACAACATGTAAGTATAAGAAGTCTATTTTTGACTTAAGAACCAAATACCGACAAAATGAACATTATTAACTTAAATGATTACATGATGTTCATAAAATGGTATAAAAGGAATAATGAACATGAAAAAGATTCATAAGCAAGTAGAGATTAACTCAAGTTTATTATTCAGGAGATTAAAGAACGGTCGGGTCATGTCAGATACGAGGTATGGGACTTCGTCTCAATCTCCTTTCATTGAGGCATATTTTATTTTATACACAACTTTCTTTTATACGGTGCATAAACGCCTTTGACTTTTACGTTTATTCAAAAGGAATCTATTTTATACGAAGAGTTTACTAAACGACAAAAGGGAATGTTTTTGTCACACATATGCTGCGACAATGACTTCTCCGCCGCCATGACCGTTATTTGAGTTCCGGCTTCCTCTACAAGCCATACCTTCTTTTTAAAAGAAAAATAAATACCATGTTTTACTTTTCTTTTATTTTGGTATTGAAAATGGTTTTCAGAGTGTTTTTATATCAATGTGTTGTATTTATATCTTGTGATTGAAAGGTGGTAATATTATGTTTCCTTTATGCATGTTTTATGTGATATGATTATGTTGAGGTTCTTGGGAATTATTATGAAAATGGGTGGTTCTGTGATAATCTAAGGGTGGGTGAGCCCGATATAGCTCTCCAATGCATTGGGTAACGCGAAGGAGTGAAACGTTAAGTTTCTCCGAAGAGATTTTAGGGAATATACTGTGATGGGTATTCCAAACGTAACCAAGAGGGTTACTCCCTACGTAAGAATGTTATGAATGCCTCAAGTTACCTTTATGTCTTATTATTTCTATGATTTATTCATGATTTTATGAGGTATGTTAAAGTGCCTATTTTTTATGGGAAAAGTATGATTTCATTCTTATGTATATATGAAATCATGTTTCCTTTCCATGTTTTTATAACCCATACTGAGCTTTTTATGCTCATCCCATGTTTTTTTGAAATGTTTTTCACAGGTCAAGGGAAAGGTACATGATATGATGATAGTGTTAAGGAAGTGTCAAGAAATATTCCATGTTTTATTTCAAATGTGTTTACATTGATGGGAATGAAGAATACTATCTTTATGTAACCACTTTCTTTATATGTGGAATGTAATGCAAGTTTTATGATCTAATTCTCTAAAACTCTAAACCCGAAAAGATCCTCAATGTGTAGTCTTGTAATAACTCAAGATTAAGTAAGGTTTAAGGCTGCGGCCTTATAGTTGGTATTAGAGGTCGGTTTAGATAACTTTAGGAGTTATAATTATATTAAATGATTATCCAAAAATATTTTCTATGGTCAAATTGAAGCGATATAGAGTTTGAAGATTACCATGTTGCTTCATCTAAGACATGTTTGTTCAGAACAGTTTTCTACAGAGGAAACATGTCAGCTATGTTGGGAAGGCATACAGAGGGAAATGACCTTCTAAATCAGCAACCTGAGATGGTCAGAATCAGAATTGAAGAGTTTGTTGTAGTGATGGATCAGTTGAATCAGGTGATAAATGGTGGTTTTCATTGATGATATTTTGGTGTTTTCTAAAAGTAAAGAGGAGCATGAAAGACATTTAAGGGTTATCTATCAAACCTTAAAAGAAAAGAAACTGTATGGGAAATTCAGCAAGTGTGAGTTTTGGTTACAACAAATTTCTTTCCTTGGTCACATTGTTTCTAAAGATGTAATAACTGTTGATCCTGCAAAAAAAAAGTTGTGGAAGAATGGCCAAGACCCACAAATGTAACCGAGATTCGTAGCTTCCTTGGTTTGGCGGGCTATTACAGAAGGTTTGTTAGAAATTTTTCACGGTTATCTAGTCCAATGACTATGATAACTCGGAAGGGTGTTAAGTTTATCTGGACAAAAGAATGTGATGATTGTTTTCAGGAATTGAAAAGAAGATTGGTGAATGCTCCAGTTTTGGCACTACCTTCTAGGAATGGTGAGTTTGTTATATACAGTGATGCTTCATTGAAAGGACTTGGTTGCGTCCTAATGCAGAATGATCAGGTAATTGCTTATGCTTCACGACAGTTGAAAACTCATGAGGTAAATTACCCTACACATGATTTGGAATTAGCTGCTATTGTTTTTTCTTTAAAAATTTGGAGGCATCATTTGTATGGAGTAAAGTGTGAAATATATACCGATCACAAAAGTTTAAAGTATATATATTCACTCAGAAAGAATTGAACATGAGACAAAGGAGATGTCTAGAATTAATCAAGGATTATGATTCTACAATTCATTACCATCCGAGAAAAGAAAATAAAGTGGCTGATGCTTTGAGTCGAAAATGTAATGCTTCATTAACAATGTTGCGTTTGGAACGTGATCCTTTGGTCATGGATTTGATGAACATTGGTATAAAAGTTTTTGGTTCAGAAAGTCCTTCTGTTTTGTTTCAGGTATCAGTGAGATCATCTTTATCAGATAGAATCAAGCAAGCACAGAAGCAAGACAGTGAGTTGCAGAAAAAGGTAGAGCTGGTTCAGAAAGGTAAGTTGTCTGAATTCAACATTGATAATGATTGTGTTTTGAGATTTGAGAAGAGTTTGTGTGTGCCTTGTGATTCACAGTTGAAGAGAGAGTTGTTATGTGAAGCTCATAGTTCTCCGTTTTCAGTTCATCCGGGCAGTACTAATATATATAGAGATCTGCGGGAGTATTACTGGTGGGATTGAATGAAAAGAGACATTGCTGATTTTACTGTGAAGTGTTTGACATGTCAACAGGTTAAAGCAGAGTGGCAGTTACCGAAAGGGATGCTTCAGCCTTTACCAATGCCAGAGTGGAAATGGGAGAATATATCAATGGACTTTGTTGTTGGATTACCAAATACATCTCAAGGTAATAATGCAATCTGGGTTATTGTTGATCGTTTGACCAAATATTCTCTTTTACTTTATATATGAGATACTTTCTCTCTTGATCAACTTTCCCGTTTGTATCTTAAAGAGATAGTCAGGTAACATGGAGTTCCTCTCTCCATTGTATCGGATCGTGATCCCAGGTTTACTTCTAACGTTTGGAAAGGCCTTCAGAAGTCGTTGGGTACTGAATTAAATTTTAGTACATCTTTTCATCCTCAATCAAATGGGCAGTCAGAACGAACAATCCAGACATTGGAGGATATGCTACGAGCTTGTTCTATGGATTATCAGGGAAGTTGGTACCAACATCTTTCTTTGGTTGAATTTTCATATAATAATATTTTTCATTCCAGTATACAGATGGCACCATTTCAGGCATTATATGGGAAGCGGTGTCGAACTCCAGCTTTCTGGGATGAAGTGGGTGAAAGGAAGTTGATGGGACCAGAATTGGTTGAAGAGATGGCAGAAAAAGTTCAGCTGATTCAGAAACACATGAGAACATCTCAGAGCAGGCATAAGAGTTATCCGGATAACCGGAGGAAGGATCTATCTTTGGAGGTAGGTGATCATGTTTTTCTCATGGTTTCTCCTTGGAAAAGTGTGATGCAATTTGGTAAGAAAGGAAAGCTGAGTCCAAGGTTCATTGGACCATATGAAATTCTGGAGAGAGTTGGATCAGTTGCTTACCGAGTGGCTTTACCTCCGAGTTTATCTCAGGTACACAATGTTTTTCACGTTTCGATGTTGAGAAAGTATATGCCATATCCATCTCGTGTTTTGAGTCCAGAGGTAGTTCAGCTAGAAGAGAACCTATCTTATGAGGAAAAACCGGTCCAGATTCTTGACCACAGGGAGCAAGTGTTACGAAATAAGGTGATTCACCAGGTAAAGGTTTTGTGGAAAAACCACATGATTGAAGTGGCAACATGGGAATCTGAAAATGCAATGAGGGATAAGTACCCCCATTTATTCGATAAGTAAATAAATTGCAGGGACGCAATTTTCTAAAGGGGGGAAGGATGTAACATCCCAAGTAAGTAATGAATAATAGATATTTTTATCTATGTCTATTAATGATCATGATAGTGTTTTATAGGCTTAAAATGAAAATAAATCCAATCTTAAGCATGGAATACACTAATATTTTTAAAAGATTGTTTTACTGCCTTTGATGGAATAACATTTTTGAATCTATATTTTGACAATTTTATGAACTATTTTTGTCAAAATAAACTTATTCTTTATGATTGGGACATCAAAATTTCCTTTGTGTGAATTTTGGGTATTTTTCTGACAATGTTCATTTTTTAATGAATAGTGAAAAATACTGCATTTTACATCAAAACTTCTTTTTAATCTAATTTATTTATATGATTAGATTATGTTTTGAATTGGTTTTCAAGTGAAATTAGAATATATTTTTACCATTTAATCCAATTTTGGTCATTGGAATCAATTTCACTTTGAAATTGGACTTAAATTGGTGTCAATCTTTTGATACTTATTATTTTATAAAAACACGCTATTTGCTCTGACAGCGGGAATTAATTATTAAATTAATTAATGTGACTTATATATTTTGAATTTTTTAAAATAGACTTCATTTTTGAATTCATAATATCAAATATAGCGTAGGGTGAATTTTTGGTAATTTTCTGGAAAACTCCAATTTTTGATGAATAGTGAAACCACTAAGTGGTGATCAAGCAAACTGATTTTTCAGTTAAATGAATGTTTACCACTAATGTGTATTGAATTTTGAAAATCCAACATACATGGTTGTCATTAAGAAGTAATATGTGGTTCAATGAGATTAAAATAATTTTTTGGTGAATAGTAACTTATTATGTTTTTAATCGCGATTAGTGGTAATTAGTGTAGTTTGAGGTAAAATTATTGATTTAATAAAATAAGATGAGCTTGAAACATGTCCTACCCTCACTGGTTGTGTCATGGCCGACTAAGACAAGCCATGGGTCAACTTGGGGACCCCATGGATCTACTTTGGTTGGGAAATGACATAAATTACTTTTTATTTAATGTAAAAGTAAAAATGACACAAACATAATATGTTTTACGAAAACAATTTTTACATGGGGTTATAAAGATCATATTTTTGAATATAAATAGTCATTGTAAATCTAGAAATATTTCATACATCATAGTATTTTTTTCGAATTTTTAGACATTAAATAAATTAAATTATTTATGACATAATAATGATGCAGCGATGACATCATTATTTGACGATTTAAATAAAATGGAAAGATAATGTAAAATATATGCAATAAACATATAAAAAACCAATTGGATGAGTGTATTTCGCACCCTTATCACCTTATCCACGAATTATATCAATGTGGGCCCTTTTAAAACTGAAACACATTTTCAAATAACGTAATATTTCTTTACATTCCAAAAGTGCCCCTCCTCTCCTCTTATAAAAGGCCCCCACCTCTACCTCATTTCACACACTCATAAAACCTTTGGCTCGGCCAACCCCTGCCCATTTACACTCTCCACATCCCTCTCCTCATCCTAGAGGATTCTATTTGGTCATAATCCTTTCAAAGGAAGCCTTTAGGCTCAAATCAAAAGGAGTTACACTTTTAAAGGTAATTCTTTCTCTCATGTTCATTTGTTTTATTTTGCTTCTCCAACCCCCTAAACTCTTTTTATTTACTTCTTTTGTAACAACACCAGTATCTTCAATATAGTAGGACTTTGTTATAAGATTTATTTGAGCTACACTCTCACACAACTACATCAAATGGTTAAAGAACATACGGTTTCCGTGGGTGGCGAATTTCTGCCTCCCGAAACGATGATTGTTCAATACTCATTTAACACCTTCAAAGGTGGCCATTATGATGTAAATATTTTTATATATGATATATAATATGTTTATGTTTTCCTTAAGCTTCTGTTTTTTTTTCATTTTGGGCATACCTTTATGGTTTCCATTATGGGTAAACACGATATCTTCATTTTAGGAAGTGCGGACTACCGCCCCCTGAAAGTGATTTGATTCGTTAATACCATATATGGGATGTGTAAAGGATAAAGTTAATGATATTATATATGTTATTACACTGGAATTATAATATTCTCTTATATCATTATGATTCCATTCCAAAAAATACGAAATAGAAATGGAAGTAGCGTTCATGCGTACGTACGGCTTACCGTCTCCCTGAACGGTGCATTTCATTTCTTACCTCTAAATGTGATGTAATATTATAAATACATGTATATGATGAATATATATGATATATATGTTATCCAAATCATTGATATCAATCTGGATATAATGAACCTTTGACCAAATTAACAACATGTAAGTATAAGAAGTCTATTTTTGACTTAAGAACCAAATACCGACAAAATGAACATTATTAACTTAAATGATTACATGATGTTCATAACATGGTATAAAAGGAATAATTAACTTGAAAAAGATTCATAAGCAAGTAGATATTAACTCAAGTTTTTTATTCAGGAGATTAAAGAACGGTCAGGTCAAGTCGGATACGAGGTATGGGACTTTGTCTCAATCTCCTTTCATTGAGGCATATTTAATTTTATACACAACTTTCTTTTATACGGTGTATAAACCCCTTTGACTTTTACGTTTATTCAAATGGAATATTTTTTATACGAAGCGTTTACTAAACAACAAAAGGGAATGTTTTTGTCGTACGTATGCGGCAACAACGACTTCTCTGCCGTCGTGACCGTTATTTGAGTTTCGGCTTCCTCTACAAGACATACCTTCTTTTTAAAAGAAAAATAAATACCATGTTTTACTTTTCTTTTATTTTGGTATTGAAAATGGTTTTCACAGTGTTTTTATATCAATGTGTTGTATTGATATCTTGTGATTGAAAGGTGGGAATATTATGTTTCTTTTAATCATGTTTTATGTGATATGATTATGTTGAGGTTCTTGGGCATTATTATGAAAACGGGTGGTTCCGTGATAAACTAAGGGCGGGTGAGCCCGATATAGCTCTCCAATGCATTGGGTAACGTGAAGGAGTGAAACGTTAAGGTTTCTCCAAATATATTTTAGGGAATATACTGTGATGGGTATTCCAAACGTAACTAAGAGGGTTACTCCCTACACAAGAATGTTATGAATGCCTCAAGTTACCTTTATGTCTTATGATTTATATGATTTATTCATGATTTTACGAGGTATGTAAAAGTGCCTATGTTTTATGGGTAAAGTATGATTTCATTATTATGTATATATGAACTCATGTTTCCTTTCCATGTTTTTATAACCCATACTGAGCTTTTTATGCCCATCCCATGTTTTTTGAAATGTTTTTCACAGGTCAAGGGAAAGGTACATGATATGATGATAGTGTCAAGGAAGTGTCAAGAAATAATCCATGTTTTATTTCAAATGTGTTTACATTGATGGGAATGAAGAATACTATCTTTATGTAACCACTTTGTTTATATGTGGAATGTAATGCAAGTTTTATGATCTAATTCTCTAAAACTCTAAACCCGAAAGGATCCTCAATGTGTAATCTTGTAATAACTCAATATTAAGTAAGGTTTAAGGCTGGGGCCTTTTAGCATAAGTACCCAGCATGAACAAGAAATCCTGAGTGTAAATTTCTGTTCAAAGGCCCATCTCAATCATCCATGACTTCAAATATTCATCTATGAAAATCTCAGAAAAACACAAAAAAAATCTTGATAAATCAGTTTGCATACTTAATCATAGCATGATCCCCTTGTCAAAGACATATAAACTTCCAAGATATATCGTAAGACAAGTACATGGGACAATACTACTCGTTAATGAAAACATTTAAATCCTTTCAACCCATCTTCTTATGCTTCCCATTATTAATTATTGATTCCCACCACATGAGACTATAACCCTATATCTGAAATGAGGGGCACATTACCTTGGCCTCCTCAGGTGTGTTAAGGAATTAAAACAAATGATATATCATTTCATGAAATTCCTCTACCTATTGAGGTTCTATACAACATCATAATTAAGGAGGATTACTCTACAGAAACTCCTGAGCATTTTCCATATTTAATGCCAAACTCATCTCTTCTGGAGGGAATAAGGGCGGGGGCCAGAGTATCCCCTCATCCTAAAGCATATATAGCTTGGAATATAGCTTCTACCAGTCTCTGATCTAGAGGACCGAGGGAGAACTCTATCTAGAATCCTCCTGGGGTGCATGTATGCTCTCTAGGGAGGAATCATGCAGCAAGGAGAAAAAATTATTAAATAAAATCATTAGTATATTATATCTAAATAAAAATCAAATTTTCTAAACGATGCATAATAATCAGAAAACCAAACATGAAAAGGTAACATCATATCCAAACTCTTCTTCCTCACATGATGTTCACACACAGTCTGCAACCTGCATGTCCCACCAAGAAGACAAGTCAAACAAGCATCCAGACACCCCATGGAGGCTCAGGGTCTCTCATGTGGTGTTCTATCTAGGCACCGTACTCGCAACCAAACTTTTGAGTCCCAATACTCCTAGCTCCTATCAATCGAGACACATCCCAAATAAAAAAATTAGACAAAAAAACCACGTCTAATACCATTTTCCACAAACCAACTACGGTTTCCATCCAAAATGATGTGTGACATAGTCTGCAGTAAGGCCCAAAGGGCGTTCCAGATCCCTACTGGCTAGCACAAGTTCCTGAGTATCAAAATAAATTTTGGGAATGATTTAACCGAATAAAAAATATAAATCGACCAACAAAATAAACCAAACTAAAATTAAATTCCTCAACCAAACAAGCCATTAACCAAAACCATATTTTAAGTAAAATGTTAAAATAAAATCCAAACAACACTAAATAGTTTGGTGACCAAAAACCATCTCAAAAACTACCTCCTGGTGAGAGGACCCCACCCTTTTTTCATCACCACAATTCCACATCATGAGGTCTGCTATCAACCGGAACCAATATTCTCAATAGCCGAACCCTTACCTATATCTGACATAAAAAAATCTACTTACTCCCAAAAGAGTATGTAGAGTGTGAGAAATCACACAGAATGATGACACCAAGAAACCATTCAATGTACAAGCATTAAAAGACCAATACATTTTCAATAATAAATAAAGGAAAGTAAGAAAAACAAAACAAAGTAAATGAAATTTCTTTTCAAGAAAAGAAAATAAGGAAATAAATTTTAAAGAAAATACATGTTTTTGTAGAAACTCCAGTGACATATCATGTATTTTCGGTGTTAAAAATGTAACTGAGGTCACCAAATATGGGGGAGGCCCTATGGGTACTATAAATATTTGTGTCCCTAGGATGTTGTGTATCGGTGAAACGTGGTATAGAAACCGAAACCCTTAAAAATTGTGGAATAGAAACCACGACCCATCGAAAACATGTCTTAAAAGTCACAACCCTCAGTAACCATATGTATAGTTATTATTGAAAATCATAATCCTGTCAGTGAAAATAGGCCAAGCCATCTCCAGAACATGAGATCACTAGTCCTAGTTCACCAAACTAATACCCCAAGATTTCCTCATTCTGATAATCTAAAATCTATGTTCACATCACATGCCACAATAACCCTTAATAAACAAACGTGGTGCTTACATGATAAAAAACATCATTCTCACACTGATACCCTCTTCTAAAACCATATTGAGGCCAAACACGTTTTAGAACTCAACCTCCTCCACTGGTACATAATATTAATCCAGTTGCACGGTTTTATAAAAAAAAATTATAATAATGAAATACACTAAGAGAAATTATTAAACAGTTTCCAAACATGTCACAAAATTATTAGTGGGAAGAATTTCTCTTAAAACCCTTTTAAAATGAAAACATATTCTGACACCATTACAAAAAATAAAATGAATCATCCACACTTCTTAACTCACAAAGTGCATAGTTTACAAAACAAAAATAAACAGTTCAACGTGGGTTCTCACAATAAAAATGGGCCAACATCACATAAAAAAATTATAACAAATATAATGCACAATAAATCTTAGTAAAATAATAATAATTACACATCATGAAAACTAATTGAAAAATGATCTATATTAATTAAAAAACAATAATGTGATCATTAGTTAATATTTGTGTGCAGAATCACCTATAAGTGCATAGAGTCTTTTAGGAAAAATTTACATCATGTCATCGCATGCGACACACAACACAAGGTTACCAAAAAGAATCCATAAAAACAAAGTCGCACACAAATGTATCAAAGTCAAACCAATCCTAAACTAATCCCAGACTAAAAAATCACAAAAAATAAAAGTATGAACAAAGAGGGACTCTGCACAAACTATGATTAGTCTGAGAGGATGGCTAGAGGTCGACGGGGGATGTATGGGCTTGCGTGGTGTCGGAAAAACAAAAAGAGGGCAGCAGAAAAAAAGAGAGCAGCCAATGGCGTAAGCTATCAGAGCATCGACCAAGCCAAGGGGGAGGTGCACATGTGGATGGACCGAGGAGGGGAAGACCACTGAGTTGAATTCCATCTAATCAATGAGAGGAGGGTGCGATATAGTGTGGTTGTCTGGAAGAGGGAGGTGGTGCAGTGCGGTTGTGAAAAGTAAGATGGATGTAGGGGATAGAGGGCGCAACACCGGGAGGTAGCAAGGCCCTTCTTGGATGGGGTGAGAGGGAGATAGGAGGAGGAAAGGTCACTTCTTAGGGTGATCGGCAGGTAGCAGGGGGAGAGGGAGGTGCATGGCTGTGTGCTAGGCAGGTCCAGTGAGAGGCTGTGCAGGGTAGGGTACGAGGCCACGAGGAGAGTAGCTCAGGTTTTTGTAGGCCAGGGAATACCCCGACGTGGAGGGACAGATTGAGGGAGAGGGAATAAGTGAGAAAGAAGATGAAAAATAAAAGATAAAAATAATGTGGACGAAATAATTTTAAAAATTAAACTAACCTAGAATAAACATAATATTTATTGTAATCTAAAATAAAAATAAACATATAATAGCCATATTAATAAGGGAATTCAATAATTCTAGAATTTTAATTTTAACAAAATTAAAATATTATTTACAATAGTGTTAATAATAATAGTAATAATAATAATAACGACAATAAAAAATATAATTATAATAATTTGGGTTTTTAGGTTAATTAACAAACTACGCATCATGAAGGACACCTGTTAAACTAGTGAAGCCACATCGCTTCACCTATGACATGCCAGAATGTCGAGATTTTTAAAACTAACACTAAATTAACAGATCAAAATAGAAAATATAAACTTGAACTCGGCTCGCATTTCAGCTAAAAAATTATTAAAAAAGAAAATAATATTGTAAGATGAAAATAAAAATCAGAAACATACCATATTGCAATGTCTGGGTGTGACATTTATTTATCTTTTCCTACTTATAGTGGAGTTTTTGATGAAATTCCCACTTTTCTATATATCTTTGGAAATTATAATGGTAAAATTTTTCTAGTTAGGGAGTTTAAATCACCCCTAGTAGACACTATCATAGTAGTAACCATTTGGTTGTTTCCCCTGTGTTTTATGGTTTATCTATATTGACAATTTCATTTTTTTGGAGTTCCCTAGGGTTTCATGATTATAGGGAATTTTTTTTAAACCATCAGTATAAACAATACAACATGGGATGTGATGGATACTAGATATTTCATTGTTTAAAACTACAAGGATAACCATGAAATACAATGATGTGGCCTCTTGGTTTTGGGATAGTGTCAAACACATGGTCTGCACTTGGTTTAATATACCATGAGTGAAAGTCATGTACCCTATATAGTTTTGAATATTTATAGATTTGAAATTAATTTTTAACTATTTATTTCAACACAATCAACCCCAATTTTACTGTATAATACATTTTATATCACTATTTTTAATCCTTCAACAACTATGCTCTCCAAGATAATTTGGATTTATTATTATAAGGGTCATTATATTAATCAAAAGGTTTGAAAATTTACCAAATTAAAATTTTGAATTATCCCTCCCTCTCTATTTTCTACTAAATATAATGTTATGGTTCGAAAAAATAGTGATATTTTTAATTGTGACTTTTAGTTTGTGATGTTTATGAGCCATTATAGAAATTCTTTTTGACTATATTTTGTTAAAGCACACAAGATTCCACCACTTGAGGTAGGTGTATCTATTTCATAGTAAATTATTTTTGAATTATAGTTTTTGTTTATTTATTACATGTTATTTGAAATTAAATTTAATATTTATATGATACACAGGGTTGTTTTATCATTATTTTCATAGGAATAAGATTATTTACATTTATCATCAAATGGTGAATTTTGTACTTATGTAATTATTTGATTGAAATTATTTCTTATTCATTGTACATTTTTTATAAAATTCAAAATATCATTTTTATTAAAAGGAACTCATTTTATTTGGCTTTATAAAAAAAAATTAACAGTGGCTTACATTTAATATGTTTTCAATTGGTGGTGTTGTTTTACAATTTGAAATTGATTATTTTTTTCATTGATTGTAATTTTTGATTAGTATGATCCCATTTGAAATTATCATTATATTCTATTTTAAATGAATTTATATATTAATAAGATATATATGAGAAGATAAATCTTGGCGGGCACATTTTGATTTTTCCTTGATTATTGTTTGGGTACCCTGTTGATCCACCTTATTCCATGAGGAACCAAATTTACTATATAATAATTACAAGGACATTAATATCATAGATGAGATAAATCCCTAGTTATCTTTCCCATTTTTTATATAACACTAACACAGTTGGTGGTTAAATCAGATAACTAGTCATAGTGATTCAATTGACAAACGTGTAAACATTATCTTATAGACATGAGGTCCACATTTATTATCTTTTGTTATCCCATTTTTCCCCATAGTTCCTCCGCATTCTATGTATCTTATGTCATTCATTTTATATATATTTCTATGTAGTGTTATTTCTATTTTAATGGATATTATTTGTTTGTTTATCATGATTTTTTTTTCATCTTGTGGGATAGTTGGTTTCATCCATTTATTGGTATTATTTTTTACCTCACATGGTATTGTTTTCATTGCAGTTTCCCTTATGCAAATTCTCACCACTATGTTAGGGGTTAAATTATTTTATTACTAAAGGGATTCCATGTTTTAATGGGGTGTTGTGATAAAATCCATTCTTAAAATTTTCAACCCATGAATGGGATTGTTTTCCAATGTTTAGGGTTATAATGTGAAATGGTTAGTTTTTTATTTGGAATTATCTAAATGACAACATTATTGCATGTTTAATAAATGATGTGATTTTTAAAAAGGGGACATCTCCTTTTGGTTATATTTAAATATCTTGTACAATGAAAATATAATACCATTCATTTTTATAACATTCAAATTAGATATTTGGGATTCATATATAAATGGAATAAAATATATTCCTTGTGGAATCCTAATGGATTTGGATCAAACCCAATATAATAATTTTTTATGAGTTCATTATTGTTATATTATGTTTATTTACTTAGTAAATAGAATTTGGGATTGATTGTGTATCATATTCCTTGGAAATATGTTGGTTTTATGACTCCTGGTTATTACATTATCATCACATTGACTTGTTGATCGATCCATTAGTTTGATGGAACATCTTATCATTAGGTTTGAAATTAGACTATTGGGTGATATATTTATATTTAGTAATCATATATTTTAGTTTTGTAATGAATGAATTAAATTTTAATTAATATATATGTTAATTGGAATTTCCCTTTTTCACCTAATTTATATTCATCATTTGGACTATTTTTTCCTTTCATGTGGGTGAAAAAATCCATAATAGTTACCATTGAAATACTTAATTGTTGTCATCAGCCAGAGGGGAAAGGGGGATTATGGAATAATCCCATTTTATATCGAAGGGAGGGCCGTGAATTTTTCATATAGATCTTTCAAGTTGGTCTTCTACACATAATTATTCTTTAAATTTTATTAATTTATATTCCCTTATACTTCATTAATATGTTATAGAATGGTATCTGAAGTATTTAAAATCATGTATTCAGAATAAATCATTTTGGAATATTTTTATATACATGATAATTTATTTTATCATAATTTTCATAAAAAAATTAAATTGTAATTATTAAATTATTGAATATCAATTATTATAATAAGGTATATTATAGTAAATTTTTTAAGTGTTTCTTGATCATAAGCTACTTGATAATATATTTATTATGATGAAATCACAAATTTAATTTTTTGGGTTCTACATTCTACTGTAATGTATCAATATATCCCTTATATTCATAATTAGAACATAGTAATGAAAATAGATATGGTAACCCTATGATAGTGATTTCCAGTGATAAATTTTTTAATTAGATGTCCTAATTAATATCATTTCTGTCACTAAGAAACTCATTTTATCCTAGTAAAACTAATTTCCCTAATATTGTGTTTATTTTATATGGTATGAGATACATATTACACATGGTTAGTTATTACGAGTCATATAATTGAATTAATGTAATTTTGGTGTCCCTGGTTATCCATTATGAAATAAAAATCATTGTTGTGGTGGAGATATAAAATAAGTATTTCCTAAAAGATGAATGGATATTTACACAGAGAAAAAATATTCAATTCATGTAAAAAAATAATATCAAATATAAATAATGTTTAAGAAAAAATAATTACAAGAATTATTGAGTTCACGATGAGCGTGCCTCACAAAAAAATCATTTTAATGAAACACATTAGTAGTTGTGATCACAAAAACCATCCATTTCTTCATGGGGATTTTTTGTTTCAGATATTTATTATCGATATTTACCCATGGATTGGTACACAAGGTGGAATATTGTCCAGAAACCATATATTGGATGCATTGGAGTATACAAGGATCCTTAAGGTAGTATTTTCATTATTCAATTTTATAATTTGGCATCTTCCAATATGATCAGAATTCATGTTGATGATAAAAATATAATCAACAATTGAATCAATTACCCGTTTCAAGGAGAATTTTTCCTCCATGATTCCTGAAAAACATTTTTAAAGATGAATGTTATTTCCATGATTGGTTGTATCATCCAAAACACCATTGAAAACAAATTTTATATTATTTTAGGTGATTGGAATATATAAAATATTAGGTTTTCAGTCATGAATTGATATTGATTGTTTTATTTGGGGAAAATATTTTTCTCTCAAACTCTCATACCATATAATTTCACCATAATGAATTCATTTCATTTTTCATCACAATCATTATTAACATAATTATGTCAAAGTTAAATCCATTTACTCATAGATAAAGGACCTATATGACACTCAAGAAATAAATAGTGTGTGTAATAACATCATAAGGAAATAAATCAAGGGTGTATTATCCTATAAAAACACCATTTCAACCCATAATATATTTTAGATAATTTTGAAATCATAAATCATTCCGACATCAACTAAAATTTACTTATATTTATTCTTCATAATATCATTAACATAATTACTAAGATGAATACCCAAAAAATTACCATGAAATTTAACAATTCATTCTAAAAAATATAATTATGGATTCTAGTACTCACAAAATTATCCTTTATCCCAAAAAAGTAATTTAATACTAATCAACATATACGTTAATAAATAATAATCCCAAAATATATCAATATTTTCCCAAAATTACATGAATAACCTTGTAACCAAATAACATTTCATCCCTCTTTTAATTTATAATTCTCAACCTATATTCATAAAAATAATAAACCCATCATCCCTATTAACCTCATTCATCACAATATTAGACATGTGCCAACCCGAAGGATTATCTAAATAAAAATAATGTATTTTTCCATAGAACCATTAAAAAATACCTAAATATCATCAATCACATCTAAATTCCATCCCATCATACCACATAATAGGCATAAGTTCAGTTCATCTTATTATCAAAATTAAAAATATGACACAATAATGTTATTAAAACCCAGTAACTATACCAATTTTTAACCATATATTAACTACTGTCATCTAAACACTACTATGAAATAATCTGAAATTCCCATAAATATTATTATAAAAATAAACTATATACATACTTGAGTTGATTCCAACTTACGACACCCCAATTTAAACCTATAAAATCACATTATAATTATCTATCATTGAGTCACTTTTATAACCACGAACATTTTGGACTTTAGTTGTTAAAAAATAATAAAACCACTTTATAATAAAATTGGAGACTTTCCATAATAATGGTTATTTTACTACTATACATAGATTTTCTAATTTTACATTGGGTATAAACTATCATCTATAATATTCTATACTCATGAAATAATTTGAGACATATCTCACATAATAATATTCTTCTTATAATTGGTAAATAGAATTATAATATTGGTAAAATGAAATTATCTTTCAGTTTGTACATAGAAATTTTCCATCAAAATCATGAGTTTTCAAAAAATGATAATGAGGGTATAATATAAAAATCAGTGTTATTAATATAATGAAATAAAATAATATAAAATAATATATAGATCATTATTGTTGAGTAATGGAATAGAAATAATTTTTTAGTAATCATGGGTCATGATGTTATTTAATAAGAATTTGGAAGATGAATTAACATAAGCATTATAATTATATGACAACGCTACCATTCTATCTACTCCTTACATTGTTAGACTAGAATAAGCTCATATTTAGCCTTTTTGGTCTGTGTAACATCATATATATACCCTCTAATTCTTAGGCTAATTGGTCATGTAACATTTGATCTCATGAGATATAAATAATTAACATTTTTATTGGATTTAAGTAAGAGGTACAAAGTTGGAAAAAAGATGAAATATTGATATATATCACACAAATTAATGAATCAATTCAGAATTACATCAAAGAGAAGTTATCCCATAGAAAGGAAATGTGTTTCATAATGATATCCTTTAAATATCATCATCTGAAAATTAAATTTAATAATATAGATGATTTCATAATCTTTTCCCCATTGAATAGAAATAATTACTAATGGATGTATATATACATGGAAAAAAATATTATATAAGAATTAAAAATATTCATATAAAATTTGGAGAAATATACATTAATTTTCTTATTTTTTAATTAAATTTAAAAATTTCAAAAAACCATTAGATTTCAATTTTCATTTAAAACACCATGAAAACTTTAATTTGTTTTAAAATAATAAATTATTTTTTATAGTGCAAAAAAGGTATCAATCTATAAATAAAAAATATTATTTTAGTTATGTATAAACATAGTCAATATTGTCCGATAAAGAAAATTTCAATAATTTTTTTATTAGATAACTCAAATATAATTGAAAATTATTATAAGAAAGCAGTTGTGTATATGGAATATAATTATTGAAGCAATATAAAGAATATGGATATGGAGAGAAAAGGATTAGGTAAATGAAATTTAAACCTTTAAATAATTTTTTAAAAGAAAACACATTTTCTTTTTTTTTTAAATAAAATTACACTGAATTTAATAACATTTAAGGAAAATTTGAATATTATTATTAAAATATAAACATGATATAATATGTTGATTAATAATTATATAAACATTATAAATGAAAATATGATCATAAGTTGATTAAATTATAAATTAAGTAATATTTTGATAAATATCCTTTCTGAGATTAGAATTCTTTGAATGAAAACCCCATGAAGAATGGGATATGAAAAGAAAAAATGAAATAAATTAAATTAAAATATAATAATATTATAAAATGTCAATTTTTAAATTGATTCACCAAATAAAATATAATAGGAAAGTTATATGAAATATGAATTGATGTTTGAAGAGTGAGATAATGAACCCCTATTATTTTTGTATCACATAAATCATATATAAATAGAATTAAAAAAATTGTTGATCTTTATATCAGAATTTTTTAATGAATGTTATTATAAATTAAATTTAATCTACATTTAATCAATTAACACCACATAAATGTATACTATCCTAGAAACTGTTGTTTAATGTTATGAAAATTGAGGCTAATAAACTGTTATGGTGATCATAATATTTTTGTTAACTATATATCAATGAATAGATTATTTGAAGAAAAATAAATACAATAAAGAAATAGAATGTTCAAAATAATATTACCATAGGTAATTACACACATATTATCTTTATAACATAGTCATTAAATATGTAATATAACCTAATGAAATGTAATTATGTTAATAATCCTATTTCACAGGACTTCCTCTTGGTTACACATATTATAATGTTATTTATAGTAATTATATATTTAGTATGAATCTATATAAGTACCATATTAATAATTTTATTAATAAATACCATTATATTATAATTTTATAATTAGAATTTAATTATAATTATTTGGTATAACCAATATTACTATGTTTACTATTTTATGGTTATTGAATGTTTGGATTCATGTGTTACCTTACAGTAAACTGGTTCAAGGTGTCCTCATATAAAAAATATTCATAAGGTAAAGTATTGTGTTTTTTTTTAATTTTATAGAGTACCATTTTCATTTTGTTGAATATATGTTAGTGATTTCTAGGTAAATCAATAAGAATCTCAATTTTTTAGAAATTTGAAACCCATTAATGAAAATGTTGTATATGTGAACTTATGAGGGAATATAATAATTCAAATAAGGTAATACATGTTATATAAATTTTTTTTATTAATATTTTTTAAAAAATATTACATTATAATTAAAAACATAAACATAATAACAATTTTCATATTGTTTGGAAAATTGAACCATGTAAGAAAAAAAAATATTGTATGAATGAGAAAAATATATTAATTTATATTGCTAATATAATTTTTTCATAAAACAATTCATGATTAAAATCTCATATATATTCATTAATTTAATATTTATAACCATACATGTATAAATGCAATGAAAAATGAAATACATATTCCATAGTGGTGGTTGTTATTAGACACAACTGATGTTTTTAGTATTTAATGAATGGTAAAAAAAATTGTATAGATAATGATTTAATAATAATGAATCACAATATTTATGTTGATAACATATTAACTTGTAAAATACATATATGAAAATAGTTGTATGTGGTTGTCATGGAAAGCAATGAATATCATTCATGGTGTCTGCAGTTTGTACATACACATGAGTGATGCTATAATTTTCCATTAAATGTCAATAAGGTAGATATTCAATGTTCTATAAAAATTATAATAATTTTCTAAACAAAATTTATTTTTCCCACTATATTGATATGGTTATTGAGGATTTTATAAGAGGAAGAATATAAAGAAAACATAAATAACTCTATCATGTTAATTGAAATTTATATATGTATAATATGTTTGTTCAACCATTATGACATCTTGGGTTGGAATGTTTTTTAGATAAAAACATCTAGGATTTGTATATTTTTTTTGGCATGCTATTATATTATATCTTGTTCAATAAAAAGTGATTGTTTTTTTGATATGTGAGGAGATGATGTGCAGATTTATCACTTATGGGAGTCGAATCATTGTAAATATATATAACAATTACATAATATAAATCCATGTTCAATGAAATGAGGGAAAAATGGAAAACACCTCAAGTATTGGATAATTTACACTTTTAACACAGTGATATAATAATATTCATATATGTTTTAGTTATATTAGTCCCCTTATTTATTATTTTGAAAATTTCAAAATTTATCCTTAGATAGAGTAATTATTTTTCTCCTTCAGAAATAATTTTTTTATGAATAAATATGAAATGATTCACTTTACAAAATTTAATTATTTATATTTTTAAAAAGGAATAAATTTTCTAACATCAAATTCAATTAAGTCCTAATGATTACTATTAATTTAAATATAGATAACACATTTTTTTTGAAAAAATCCATTTAATTAATTAAAAATGATTTGAAGAAAACAAATTTATAAAATATAAAACAATGGATATAATTGTTTTATGAATAAAAATAATAACATTTTTATGACATAGAACAAAATCCCAAACATAATAGTTCATTTTAAACAATTAATTAATTCAAAAGGAAATAAATACTCTTTTTATTTTAAAATATATCATACATTTCAAAAATATATTCATGGGTTTAAAAACTAAATATAATGTTATTAAAATATTTTGGTTACTTATTGGTTAAATATTTTATCAACAAACCTGTCTCATATATACCGAATTCCTTGTTATATAAACATCTTATTAACAATATTATGGTATTTGTAAAAAAAAATCTAGTATTAACAAAAAAAATACCTTTTTGCATAAAAAATTACAAAATTTCACTCTATGATTATTTTGACATGAAGAATCAAATATTGAATCTTAATTTTAGAATACACATATTAAAATCATTAAAAATTTATTATTATACTAGAAAATATATAATATATAATAATAAAATTGTTTTTTATAAAATATTTCACAATGAACCATGAACCAATTAATTAACATTAAATATACCCATTTAACTATTTATTGTTTGTTATAAATTTACCATTAACTTAATTTCATCAATTCATTTTATAATATTATGAAAATAACTATAACATCAATTTATAGCATCATAATATCTTTTTTTCACTCGTCATCGTTGGAGGTGGAACTGTTGGGTGTCATCCATGCTGTTGACTTTTCTCTTCAATGAGGTTGTTGGAATTTATGGATTGAGAGTGATTCAACCACTATCATTAATGCCATCTGGAATGGCATCATTCATCTGGCCTGGAAATCATACTACTCGTTGGATGAAATTCCTTAACTCGCTTCATGTGATTGATTTTATAGCTACCCATACTTACTGTGATGCAAATTCCGTTGCTGATGCTCTTGCCAACAAAGGAGTTCACCAGCGCATGACTTGGATGAACTCCCCGCCTGCTGATTTATTTGATCATTTTGATATATATTGTAAAAAAATCCCCAATTTCAAACTCTTGTAACATTCTTTATTTTCAATAAATTGTGCTTTGGCCTTTGACCAAAGCATTACCTTTTAAAAATTATGATAGTAATATATAATTTTTGCATAAATTTTTTAGAATAATTTATTGTTGATACTATTAAACCGTTTATTTATAATGTTTTATTTCATTAAAATATTTGAATATATAGTGAGTTATTATATTTAAATATAAAATAAATTTTAGGAAATATTGGGGTGACCATGATGATAATATATGGTTTTCTAGTTGATGATTACTACATTTGGAAATAGTTTTAATGGGAAGAAGTTGTATCAAATGTATATTATATCAATGATAATTTTTTACGAGAAATAATGGTTACCAATGTTTATTTAAATGGTTTGGTTTAAAATATTTTTGTTTTATTTTAGGGAAAAATAAATTTCAATTTTATTGATAATGATGAGATTATGAGACCCTATACTGTTTAGTCAGTTACTAAACATGAAAATTTATTTTTAGAGAAGTATGTTTGAAATTTTCGTAAGATAAATTTTTTTAAAAATTTATATATTACGCAATTCAATATAGAATTATTCCCTGAATATGGGTTAATCAGGAAGGACGTAATACATTGGGACCATGTGTCTAGTTGATAGGTTTATACAACATCATATAACATATAATTACATCCATATTATGTTTATGTTTCTTCATAATGGGTAAAAGAATCATTATATATTTATTTTAAATATGTAAACATGTTACAAATATAAATCAATGTGAATAGTGCGATGTTCTAATAACTTAGGTATATGGTTTGATTTCTCTTCTAGTATATTTATATTCCTACTTGATAGGATAATAAGATATGAAATATAAAATTTATGTAAATTACATTGATCTAATGGTCCACATATTTGTTGAGGAATATTATGCAATGTGATCTAATTTTAATTTATTCCATATATTTAAAGTTATTAATATGGAGTTAATTTTAAAAACTATAAAGGTTAATTATGTATATTTAATTATATAAGTTGTGATCATGGTCATTCTAAGCAATATGGTATACTTGGAATATCTATTTTATACTATTTTTTTTAATTATTATATATTCATTTTTATGTTTTCTCACAAACTATAAATGTTATCCTCTCACATTGAATCATAATGAATTATATGAGAAACACACTATCTATATACTTATACTCACCCGTATATTTAATATCATTACAGTTATTCATTCCTTATAAATTCACATGTAGATTTTTAGTATATATATGTTTATATATATGACTATTATTATTGTGGTATGATAATTTTTTATCCAAATGTACCTAAAATGAGTAAATATTGTTTACCTTTATAAATTCATTATTTAGATGTTAATGTGATTCGTTATGGATTATTTAGAGTTTTATATTCATGTAATTTCATAGATCATTCATTTATCATATTTACATTGATGGGTATTTGGGTATTCTAATACATTATATGTGTGAGTGTGTGGTGTTTTTTTATATTTAACTATTACTTCCCCAAAAATGAGTTAATATTACCCCAATTTCCTACCTCTAAAACATGTCTAATTGACCGTTAGATTTAGGAATGTCATCTAAATATTATCGATGAATTAGGTGGTCTCAAAACATGTGCATGTCATGAAATAATGATTACAAATTATAGTGATTTTTGGTATTGAATCAATAAAAGATTATGTTTTGTTGTATTGGGTTTCAAGAAGATAGAGTCGTGTTTTTTATTTATTTGTCTTAATAGGTTTCTTGGTGTTTTTTTCCAAGTTTGTGAAATAGTGTTTCATCCCATGATAATTTTGGGAGATCTAATTTGTTGATTTTATTAGATAATATTATTTTTTTGATAACTATTATTCGTTTCAGGGTTGACTATATTTAATTGGGGAGGGAAATATAGAGTCCCAAAAAATCATACCTTTAATTTTCGAAAATTAATAATAGTGTATTTATTAATATTCATTCATTATGTCTGTTGATTATATTTTAGAATTAAATATTTATTTTATTAACCCTTATTTCCCAAATTAATATATTTAATATATGGTAAAATATTGGTGAATATTAAAGAGTTTAATTTAAAAATCTATATGTTTTTATTATAATATAATATTTACATAATTATCCATTTGAGAGGGATTAATATTAGCCATGTAATTTTAAAAATAAAAAATAAAAATGTTATTATTATTATGATATAGATGATTATGTTTGAGAAATATTTTATCATTTTACTATGGATATTAAATGGAATATAACAAATTCTAGAGAAATTTTCCTTTTGAATAAGTATTAGTTTTTGAAATGATGTTCTTAGTTATTTGATTTGTTCAGAATGGTTGTAATGGTATATCAACGGTGTAATTGTGGGAATATAACTATTTATAAGAGAGTAAAATATATTATCATATTTATTGGTAAAATACGCATTATTTGTAAATAGAGAAATTATTAGTCAGTTATATAGTATTACATAAATAAAAAATTTCCATTATTGCGGAGATAAATTTTCACCAAATTATTAACTTTTTAATATTTTTGATATAGATTTCTAATTTGAAATTTGTTTTTGGAAATTTTCATATATAAATGGATGATAATAATTCGGTTATTTCTCTATTGGAATCATAATTCAATTATTTAATATTTATTTTGAAGGATATCAACTGGTTATTTTTTATTTGATAGATGGTCGAACAGAAA
This sequence comes from Viscum album, assembly GCA_963277665.1. NCBI lineage: Eukaryota > Viridiplantae > Streptophyta > Magnoliopsida > Santalales > Viscaceae > Viscum > Viscum album. The sequence continues at coordinate 1,457,208,686 of OY728120.1, forward strand.
AAAGATAAAAAATGAGTAGTTTTAAAGAATGATTATTCCATTGTTGAATTTGATATTGGTGATTTTATATCATCATATAATTATTCTTAATGAATAATTTTTTTCATATTTTAATATATAATTCATTATACATCATGGGAAAACATAATTATTTTTCTAAAGATATTTATATTGAAATATATGATAAATTTATTATTATCTTCTTGGATTAAAATTATTCATTGATTTGGAGATAATATTTTATGTTCTATATGTGATTTTAGAGTATTCATGTAAAAATATATATATTATTCCTTTATGAATATTTCAATAAAATAATTGTTAATTAATTCAATTGATATGTTTGAAAAGTTTTTATGAATTAGGTTTCAAAACAAGGTATTTGAAATTTAATATAGTGTCATTCCAAATTAACAGTAAACCATTCCACTTTATATAATGTTCCAAAAACAAAACCTGATATTTATATAATTTCCAATATTGGGATAATCTGTATTTTTATTACTATACACCAAATCTTACATCCTTATTTTTCTTTAAAAAAACTTATATGGTTATATTATGTCAATAAAAGTGACTAGTGTATCTATATTTCTGAATAACCTATATTTTAGGTTATTGAATATAATCACATTTAGGTTATTTTTATGGAAATGATATGAATGTGATTCTATAAATTATGCTTCAATACTATGGATAACTAATGAAATATTAGGAAACTCACATGATATTTTAAGGATATTTAATAGAAAATGGTGGATTAATAATCCTGATATGGCATGGATAATAATCACAATGAACATATTTGGAAATAAATGTAATGCGAGGATGACTTATTGTGAATTATAACATGTTTTGGAATGGATGTGACTAATAAATTTTCTTTTTTTATTTTTTATATTATAAAAGAATATTTATATTTTATATAAAGATATAGTATTTCCCTAATTTGATTACTAAAATATATCATCTATAATTTTATACAGAGGTTTTATTCATGAAACTATTGGAAGATTTAAAAATAGAAGTCATCAGTACAATATTTTTTATATTAGATGAATATTTCCCCATGGTATGAAAATTATGTAGAAATAAATTTTGGGAATTTTTCTTAACTGATGAGTTTATATTGTGTGAAATAGGATGTCATTCCACAATCAATAGATTATTATTCTACACCATATGTTAGTGAATTCTTGATGCATTAAATTTTAAAAAGGTAAAAGGTTGATAAAATATAAACTAGTAAAAAATTATGATATTATTATCATGATAGTGTATTGCATGATTTAATTGAATTTACTTTTTTAGACTATTTTTTAGAGAAGGCAATGAATTTTAAATTATAGTATTCTAATTTTTAAGAAGAATCAACTAAATATTTTTCAATTATAATTAAATGAGAAGATGTTACAAATTATATTTTTAATGCATGAATGTTAATATTATGATAATTATTTATATTGTTGGGTTTATTTTTTATTGTTAGTGAAACATGATATCAATGATATTTTCATTGTGAAACATTTGTTGAAAAAATGTGTATAGTAAAAATGTGTATAGTAATTCAATATTATTTTTGAAAACATTTTTTTTATTTATATAATCTATCCATGAATTATAATCCTATTATAGAAATTACATATGTTGGGTTATGGGAGGGTCCTAATGAGTATTTTAACATACTAAACATTGTTTTCTATGTCTTATTTTTCAAAAATTTAGTATATTAGTTTCATAGAATTATTAATACGAAAATGATTATATCTGATTATTGATTTCTTGGTTGGTAGATATTGATCAAATTTTATTAATTTTAGATAGTAGATAATTATTTAAAAATTTCAATTTACTGGATGTTAATGACACTACATGTTATGCACATGATGTTTTATATTAAGTTTTTGGAAATTTTCATTCACTACTAATGGAGAATTTAATTTTTAGATGTGTATTATTATATTTTTTAGGTTATTGGGTGTGGTTATGTATTGTCAATACCTCTCAATAGAGATAATTGTTCTCTCAATTCCAATTTAAAACTATTTCCTTTTTAGGCCGACATCATGGGAACAACTATTTTTAAATGCCAATATATGTTGTATCATATATAGTATGGGTGGTAATATAATGATATAATTGAATAATTATTTAGGACATTAATATATAGTAGGAATATGATATGTTTGTATTTGGTTAGAAGTATCTATGGTTTGGTTTTCTTATTTATGTGCATGTATCGGTCCATGGCCATTCCCATGTTGATTATGAAATGTTGTTTCCTCAATTTATATTTTTTTGGTAAGATAAGTTTATAATTATTAGAGGAAACAAATACATTATAATTTGGTGATATTATCTTATGTTTATCCCAAAACATTTTCTAAGTAAAATAATTATAAGATTTTCTTTAATTAGCTTTTCATTTCATTGTATTGGGGGAATATTACTTAATATAGATATAATTATGGAATTACTAATTTATTTAATTTCTAAAATAAAACTCTCGGATACATATTAATTACCCTCTTTAATCTTATTTTGAAGCGATAATTTACTTTATGAAGATGTTTTGTGATTTTTCTTCAAGATTCAATGTATTATAATTGAATATTTATAAAGGCACATAAGAGTCATCATGATAATCCATGTAAATATTAATACTTGTTTAGTATTTTTACAAATGGAAATGGGAAAGGATTGTGGAATATAAGAGTGAATGAGGATACTCCTCCACTATTGTATGAGTCATTATAGATCTATACATGATAAATTTTAAAAGGAATGAGATATATTTGGGTAATTATACTCTATTTAGTAATCATTATACTTTTTGTATGATTAATTAAACTATACATAATATATACTATAGTAATACATCTGTCATTATTAAGATACATTTATAACCATAAACTATCATGTTGGATATGTATTTATTTTTATATTTTTTACACTAGGGAACTATAATAATATGTTGGATTCAATATAATAGACACGGGGGATCAAATTCCTACTCATATGAGTAATTTCCAATGTTAAATGGATAAATAATTTCATGGACATGGTAAATTTTTAACAAAACTATAATGTAATTACTCAAATTCTTCAATATCAAAATTAATGAATATCATATTAAGTAATATTCTTAGATTCACCATCACATATAATAAATGTGATGAATCCTTGAACTATCTATTCTCATATAATTTTACATTTAAATATATTTCATATCCACAAATAAAAATTCATAGTAGTCAAATAATTATTTTCATTCAATCTAGGATGAATGGGGACATCAAGTACAGTATTGATTAAACACTGAGAGGACCAATTTCAAGATGCTGATTTATTGGGATTATATGATCATAGAAAAATATATTAAAATTAAAATGGTGAATAATATCATAATGTGTTGACTATAAATTAATGAATAAATATATATAAATTATTTAGAGTTTGAATTGTGTAGATATTGGATGTTGTTTTTATTTTTTATATTTCTTTACATTCTGGTGTTATATGCTTTATTTGTCATCTCTCATTTCATACCATTTTACCGTCAAATATAAAGGTTAATTGTTTAACAGATTTTAGAAGTGGTAGGTGATTTGATATTAATTCATCTGTATTAAGTTAAATGCATAAAACAACAACATTGATTAATTTTTTTAGTTATCAGTTAGATAATTCATTAACATCTATTATATGAAAATATATAATTCATGTTACTATTTTTCATCCTTGGTATTTCATCAAATTTAAATATACACTTAGTAAATATTCTATATTATATAATGGTCTAGGATGAGTAGTGAATATCTAGGTGTTACTAATACATATGTTGTTGATAGTAGGATGCGTTTTAATATCATTTGAACACCAATACAATTCTAGTAGTAAATTTATTATCTTAGTGGAGGTTAGTTATTTAGGTTTCATTAAAAAACATTATATATATATATGATTTAGATTATTGAGTATATATTCATCATATATTAATCTATGTAATTTTTTTAAACATATAATAAATGGTGAAAAAATGTGGATTAATTAATGTAACATTTTATCTGGATAGGAAAAGACCATTTTTTTGAGTAAGATAACAATTCAATTTTTAAACCAACCATGAACCGGATAGTATTCATCAAACTGACTTAATATCATTTTAAAAAAGTTCTAATGTCTTATTATGCCTAGATTCACTAAAAACTCACAAAATTAAACTAATTTGACAACATATTTTTTTACATAAAAGTAATGACAACCAGTAGTTTCTAATAACAATATATTAATATATATATCATTGAGGGAACATAAATATCCTCTTTACACACCATGACATATTTATCAAAAAAACATGATGTTTTATCAATGTCTGTGGCACCAAATATTTTAAATGTGTATCTTTTATTAGTTATTACATCATTGATCATTTATTTTATTATGATCTACATTTTAGTACAATGATATTATTGATAATTCAAGACAGAAAAACAAAAAAATAAAATCCATTTTTTCTGTGTTTATTTTTATAGTATTGTGAAACTCTATGTGTTTACTAAAATGTTGTATGATAATTAATAATCCCTCAACAGATATAGAGAGACACCTATACACTTGACTTCATTAAGCTGAATAAAAAAATTATATATGATCAATTGGGGATTATGTAGAATTATGGATTATTAAACGACTATTTCTATAGATTTTGAATAGTAATTCTCATAAGTACCCAAATAATCATTTTAAATAATTCAAATTGGAAAGTTCCCCCATCATCCCTAAAGGAATAGAATAATTAAATTTAAGTTATTGGGAAAATATTTTCAAATAAAAATTAACAACTAAGGAATGGCTTGGAAATCGATATTTAGTTATGGTCATTAACATGAATAACCTAGAATGATGATTTATCATAATTGTTATCCCCAGATCAAGGATCATAACCATCTTGATTATGATATATCTTATGTAGAATGCATAACATGAAACATGATTTTGAGACATTCAATGATTTATGATGTTCTATTCCAACTTTCAAGTACAATCCATCAAGGAAAATCATTTTGGAGTATTATTGAATTATGGAATGTGAGTAAAAGATATAATTAAACTCTATAAATCATTAGGTGGATGCATTATATAAATACCTATATTAGTAGGAAGATATTTTATATAGAATAATTCTCAAAAATCAAATTAATTTAGTATAATATGTAATGGGACCAAAGGATTAAAATATTAATGATCTGTTAAGAAAAACATACTATATCATATGATTTTGGAAATGAATGATCAATTTAGACAGTAAGAACATAAATTGACAAGTGAGAAATTGGAACCATAAAATATATACTACCTATGAACTAATTTATACAAATTTAATGTTATATCTACCAATGTGTAGGAAACTAGATTCTTGGACTTTACATATAAACAATGCAAATATCATTAGATGAATCAAATATAGAAATTTAATTACAATGTCTAATTTGAATTTTGGAAGAATTCTAATCAAATGAAACGTCCTGATTCCGGGTGCCACTCAACGGGTGCCCCAAACCCGGTTCGCCACGTGACCTCAAGTGCATTTTCCCAAACTCTAGAGGCTACCGACTAACAGCGAGGGCCCAGGTCTGATAGTGGGTAAACTATGCCCTCATTTTTCAAAGTGTACCGAAGTAGAATTTAAAATCAACACATAGAAAACAGAGGAAGCAGTAAACCATATACAACTGAGATAAACAAATGCAGTAATATAACCAAAAGTATATAAATAATGATGCTACATGTCTCAAGTTCCATGAAAACAGCCAGAAGATGTTACACATCAATACAATACAACAAAATGAAAAGTACAGTAAAACAAAGCAACAGATGGTAGCGGTATCGTGAGCCTGGGCTTGGTCCCATACCCTCCTACTCCACAGCAATAGTCAAGTACCTGTATAGGGACAATTGCCCTTATCCACACCTGGAGAAACATAATCTGTTTGGGCTGAAAAGCATGACCCAAACAGGGCGTGAGAAATATATCTCAGTAGGCGCCCACCAAAGGCCCGTGCCCAACTGCGTGAAAAACATGCAACAATAGTGTGAAGTATTAAAATGAAAAAAAGTAAGCAGTACTCAAAAGTAACTAACTATCAGTTATATTATCATTTTATTATTTATTTAATCATTTAATTTAAAATATCACCATAGTTAATATTCTAAATAACCAGCTAATATCCCCATACATGTAAACCCCTACCCTTAGGTAAAGAGTATACAACACAAGAATATTCCCTCATGCATAATAGAGTTTTCCCTTAGGCGTAGGTAGTGTCGCCCACAGGCACAGAGTTAGCTGCCCACAGGCACAGAAGAAGTTTCCCTCATGCCGAAATAACTACTACCCTCAAGCTAAATAGTTCAGTGCCCACACGCTAATCACAACAACTCCCTCAGGCTAAACATTAAATCGGGCCATGACCAACAGGTAAATAAGCAGTAAACAATAAATTCCTCTCATGGAAATTCTACAATTACTACTTTAAAGGCATACCCTTGGGTATCCTGGCCAAACCGCTAAACAGTGGAACACAGCCCCGGGGTGGTTCCGGATCCATGCCACGATCCCAAAAAGCATTTTATTATAAAAAATAATCACCTACTCATTTCTAGTTGTTTATTATAGCAATGGACTAAGCCACATGACACCCCAACATGGGTTTGTGGCACAAAAATGAAAAAAACATACGACAGTTGGAAAAACAAACACCAAGCCACCTACCTTATACTCCAACGAGTTCTATACATGATCATCGATCCCAAAAACACCCAAGAATGACGTAGATCTAATGTATGAAAAATTTCATTCAACCTCAAATAACTCCTGTTAGTGAAAGAATTGTTATTCAACATGCTAGGATAAGAGAGGGCTTACCCGCGCGGTTCCAACGTGATCGACAGAAGTGAGATCAGATTCCATGTGCTCGATCGGTTGATCCACGAAGATCTAGCCTTCCTCCTAAGCTCCTTCCTCCGATTCTTAGCCAATCTTGTGAATAGGGTTGGCTACAACCCGTTTTAAAAGAAAAACCAAAGTACACTCCATGTACAACTTTCATTTAACTGTTCCTCTAGCGGCACCACCACATTGTTCATCTGTCGACATGAGTACATGACATGTACTCATGAGCATGCGGTGTGTACTATTTCCCAGCTGGCGGCTGCTCCACCGCCTTACTATTTCAGCCTGCGACTGACTACCTGGTATGTAAGGGACCACTACATGGCGTGTAGTCGGTTCTGACACCCTTCGTCACCGACATGGCTATACACACCGTGTACTCATCCCCACACGGCCAAAAGTACAGAGTGTGTGGAAAAGTACATGGCGTGTAGTTCCAAAATTTGGGATTTTTCACCATTTTCCATATTTTCTCAAAAACCCTTAAAGAAAAGGGAAAAGAAGAAGCCGTAACATCAAAACTAAGAATCAATTTATTACAAACTTCCCCCCTTATAGCAATTCGTTCCCGAATTTCCCTTCCAAGGGTGGAGAGGATATAGGCATGAACAAATCTAGCCACTAAGCACGTAAATATGTCTCCCACTCCCAGGATTCGTCCTGTACTTGGCCATACTGCCATAGCACCCGTACGATAGGAACTAACTGGACTCGGAGAACCTTCGTGCTCCTATCAACGATACGAATCTGATGCTCCTCAAAGGACACATCCATGTGAAGCTCAACCTCCTCTGGCTAAAAGGTGTGAGACGGGTCTGAATGATAGCGGCATAACTGAGATACATGGAAGACGTCGTACATGGCTCGGTACCGCTGTGGTAACTGTAAACGAAAGGAAACCGGCCTGACTCTCTCCTGAATCTCAAATTTCCCCACATACCTCGGTGAAATTTTACCTTGTCTCTTGATCTGTTTGTGTCCCAGCCTCAGCGAAACACTCAAGAAAACCTCATCCCCGACCACAATCTCCAAAGGACGTCTGCGGCGATCAGCATAAGACTTATGACGAGATTGTGTGGTAGCCATCCAATTCTGAATCAAATCGACCTTCTCAGAAGTCTCCTACACGAGACGTGGTCCCAGTAAAGCTGCCTCACCGGCCTCTAACCAGAACAAGGGTGATCGGCATGGCCTACCGTATAAAGCCCCGTAAGGTGACATCTCAATAGTTTCCTAAAAAATATTGTTATAGGAAAACTCGACTAGGGGTATGTGACTCTCCCAAGAGACCCCAATGTCTAGGACGAATGCACACAGCATGTCCTCAAGCACCTGCATCGTACGCTCTGACTGGCCATCTGTCTAAGGGTTGTATGTTGTGCTCAAAACCACCTGTTACCTAGTTCCCTATGATAACTCTGCCAGAAATGAGACATAAAGTAGGCATCCCTATCTGAAACTATAAAATGAGGGACCCCATGAAGACGTATGATCTCTCGTATATATATCCATCCGATCTCGTCAACACTGAAGGTCTCCTTGATCAAAAATAACTGAGCTACCCTCATGAGTCTATCCATAACAACCCATACAACATTATTTCCTCTAGGTTACCTCAGAAACCTAGTCATGAAATCCATCGCGACATCATTGCATTTACACTCTAGAATGGGTAACTGTTGTAAGAGTCCAGCTTGTCTCTAATGCTTCGCCTTCACCTGCGGATAGGTGGAACACCTCATAACAAAACCAACTATCTCTCTCTTCATACTCGACCACCAGTACTGATGCCTCAAGTCACGTAACATCTTGGTAACCCGGGATAAACTACCCAAGCTAAAGCATTAAACTCCTGCATCAGCTTCTCACGTATATCCCCTGGAACCCATACACATCCATGGAAACTAGGACCTCGTCATCGTCTACCGTCTAACCAGGAGAAGGGTCCCCACTTGCCACCGACTCCTATAGAACTAGGCCTTCTCGATCCAATAGCTGCCTCATCCTCACTCTGTCCAAGAGGGTTGAAGTCACAAATAATGATGAAATATAATTATTACCTTGACTGTCGTACACCTCCTGATTCATCTCATAGAACAAAGCCATAAGCTACCACTCACAACTGGCCTCCTGAAATGCATGTATCTGAGTCTTCCTACTCAGTGCATCAGCTACTACATTACCTTTACTAGGTGTATGGGCATGCTCATAATCGAAGGACTGTAGGTACTCAACCCACCTCCTCTGCCTCAGATTCAGGTCATGTTGAGTAAAAATATACTTGAGGCTTTTATGGTCGGTGAGAACTAGAAAATGCTCTCCCAGTAGATATTGTCTCCAACAGCGCGACACAAGCACAACTACAGCCTACTCGAGATCATGCATCGGGTAATTCCGCTCATGTGGCCTCAACTGCGGAGACCCGTACGAAATGAATCGGTCACCCTGAATCAACACTGCTCCCAGCCAATCCCTGATACATCACAGTAAACTATATAGCTCTTCCCCTACTTTGGGAGTATCAGGATCGGTGTTGATGTCAACCTTTCCTTCAGGTCCTGAAAAGCTATCTCGAAAGCTTCTGACCAAACGAACATCACACACTTCTTAGTCAGACCCTTCAACGGTGTTTCTAAGCGGGAGAAGTCTTATGTGATGCATTTGTAGTAACCATCCAGCCCCAAGAAACTCTGTATCTCAAATACGTTCTTAGGCTTCTACCAGTAAACTACTACCCTCACCTTTTCTAGGTCTTCTAAAACTCCCGCCTCTGAGATGATATGACCCAGGAAGTGAATCTGGTCCATCCAAAAGTGTCACTTCGAGAGCTTAGTATAAAGTCGAGGCTTTCTCAGTGTACTCTATACGATCTCAAGATGGGTAGCATGGTCGTGTCGAGTGTGAGATTACAACAAGATTTAAACCTCGAATACTACCCCAAATAAATCAAGATACGGATGGAATACACGATTCACCAGAGCCATGAAAACTATTGGCTCGTTCGTGAGTCCGAACGGTATAACCAAGTACTTGTACAGACCATATCTACTCTGAAAAGCCATAAGCGCTATATGCGATGGTCTCACGCACAACAGATGATATCCTGACCTCAAGTCAATCTTTGAGAACACTTGTGCTCCATGATGTTGATCAAAAATATCATCAATCCTTTCCAAGGGTTATCAGTTCTTAACCGTCAACTGGTTCAGCTTCTGATAGTCCACGCAAAGTCTGAGGGTACCGTCCTCCTTCTTCGCGAAAAGGACCGGCGAACCCCATCGTGAAGTACTAGGTCAGATAAAATCCTTTTCCTGTAACACCCTTAACTACCTCTTGAGCTCCTACATATCTGGTGTTTCTATCATATAAGGAGTAATGGACACCGGTGATGTTCCTGGAACGTGCTCAATAGAGAAATCCACCTCACGCATCGGAGGTAGACCCAAAAAGTTTTCCAGGAAAAAATCCCTGAAACAATCAACCACTGGAGGGAAAAATTTATGACAAGTTCCTTGATCATCAGATACAAATTCGCAATCTGGGTTGTGACTCCACATCACCCATGGTGCTCTTGTCCAGCTCAACTCGCCTAAACATCCCATTTTCCCTTGTATAGAAACTCTCTGCCCTCTAGTGATGTGAAACACACCCTGTAATGATAGAAGTCTACAAAGGCTCGATAGGTGACCAACTAGTCCATCCCGAGAATGACGTCATAGCTCTTTGTCTTTAAGTAATAGAGGTATGAAAGAAAAAGAATCCCAACATCCACAAGGGGCACTCCTTGCATTGACACACACCAGCCGTCCTGGTCCCCAACAGAGTGTCTAGTATCATGATATCAGAAGAAGAAGAAACACCGAGCCCAAGGCTCTCTACAATGGGTACAGATATAAAACTATGCGTAGAACCTGTATCAAAAAGTACTAATGACAAGACAGAAGCTACTAGAATAGTAACTCTCACTGTAGAAGGTCAGGGATCTTATTCCTACTGGGTCTGTTGCACTGTATATGCCTGCCCAGTGCCGCGGCCCTACTTCACAGCCTGGCTACCTTGAGTTGTCCCACCCTGCTGCATTTGAGATCCTTGTGTCTGGCTACCATAGCCACGACCACCATCTCTGCCTGCACGCCATATCGTATTCTAGTTTCCTGACTGGTAAAGAGCCACTAGTCCTGCTCCTGTATGTGGAGTCTTCACAGAACCCCTCTCAGTAGCCACCAGTGGAAATGCCCTTCAAAAGCATTGCAGATGTCCCATCTTGCTGCAGACTCAACACTCCACTAGATCATGTGGACACTGTGGCCTCCTGTACCCCTCTCTACCACACTGGTAGCACAAGACCTGTCCACCTGAAGCATTCTTCTGACTGGTACTGCCACCCTGAGAGAAGTTCATCTGTCTCTTCCTCTTGCCCGCAAATATAGTACTAGTAACTGGTGCTGAACCACCCAGGACCACACCACTAGATTCCTGCAGGTTCCTCTCTGTAATCAGTGCCTGGTTCACAATAGCATGTACGGTAGGCAACCTGAAAACATTCCCCAGCGCTCAGATGTCATATCGAAGACCATCCTCAAAGCGTCTAGCCCTCAATGTCTCATCACCCACTAGAATGGGTGAAAAATGCTGAATCTCAGTGAAACGAGAAGAATAATCCATCACCAACATAGCGCCCTGCTACAGATTCATGTGATCTCGAGCTCTATCTGCCCTCAGTATCTCTGGAATGAAGAATTCATAGAAGACATCCTGAAAATCATCCAACTCCATGTCTCTGTGATGCTCGGACTGGGTGGTTACATCCCACCACCTCTGGGCAGAATCAAGCAGTATGTATGTCGTGAGCTTGACCATCCACCCTAGAGGCGTCTCCATATGCTCGAAAATATACTGCATCGACCCTAGCCAAGATTCTGCCGCCTGTGGTCCGCCATCCCCTAAAAATGTAGGTGGATGCTGCTACTGGAAGACACATGTCAGCACGACCATATATATGGCAGCCTGCGGTGCTCCCTAAAAGGTCTGCATGAACTGCATAATGCCTTCATGGAACTGCACCTCCGTGCCTGTGTCTGGTATAATAGATTGTGCCGTATCCGGCTCTACTGGAGGATCCACTGGTAGCCTGTGGACCACCAACTCCAGTGTATAATCATTGCCGCTCTCCTGGCGAACAACGCGCAGTCGTCTAGGGGGCATGACACTACAAGGTCAAAATCATTCCTCAGATTTAATATTAATAAGGCTGAAAGCAAAGGAGGCACAAGGGATCACAACGAAGAAGGCATTTCAAAATTTTAAAAACAAGACTACACGGAGTGTATACTGTTTACACGACGTGTACATGACTTCCCTTCCCTTCCCCGGGTCCTTACACACAGCTATGCCACACGTCTTCCATTCAACAAAAACTAAACAGCGTGTATAATATCTAAACGGCATGTGTTGTGTTATTTTCCAACTGCTCGTGTTATCTGTCACACGGCCTAAAACTCGAATTGACACCACACGGCATGTTACACCCGCACACGGCATGTACACCACCCCATTTTCTCACCACACGTCTATGTACACACAGTCTGTCCTCGGACAAGCCTACACTGCATGTCCCACAAGTACACGGCATGTTCAAGGAGAGGTGATGCCGACCTATGTTATTAGATACAGGGCTGAGTCCCCAGGTCACACTACAAGATGTTTTCATCATTGACACAGCGTGTTCTGTACAGGATTTCGCTGACCTGTGTTGCTAGTTACACGGCCGGACACCAGGTCAACTCTACATGGAATGTAAAAAAGATACACGGTGTGTTCGCCCCAAGATCATCCCTTCCCCGTGTCGCCACCCACACGGTTTGTGACACAGGAAGAGACTGCATGGCGTGTACTCAAGGTTCACGGCGTGTACGTAAAATGTTTATTTTTATTCCGAACAGAAGAACATACACGATGTATATTAGGTCCTACATGGCGTGTATTCTGGGTCTTCCAGATAGTATGCCTCAGAAACATCCCCGGAACCCAGAAATACTGCAAAACAACACCTATGTGTCAAATTCTGACCATTGAGGGCCCGTACTCCCCACAAATCAAAGTTTGACATCATATTTGTGTTATAACTAATAAACAACCAATGATCCACCAAATTCCAGTCAATGGGGGCCCATATTCCACAAAATCCAATGTATAGTGTACATTCTATAAATAGGCTCACACAAGACAATACCTTATCACAAAGCAGGTATTTTTGATGCAGCTGTCACAACAACATGTTTTTATAGCACAACAACTATCACAACAAAATGAAAATTCTAATGCACCTACATGGCACATAAATTATGAATTCCATGTGATATCTTCCATGTGACTATATGATGAATGAGACGGAATACCCTCATCTCATCAGGTTGCAACTAAATAGAACCCATAAATCAAGTATAAACAACACAATCTCAAGTGCGTCACCCAACAGTGAAAAAAATCAACTGTAAAATGCAAAATCATTAAAATTTCAACACGAGGTAAATTGGATTTTTCCCTGTACATGGGTTAGCTACGCCCGGGCACAACTTGTTACCAATTACCATTCCATCCTATCTCTGACTACAGATCTAAATAGTAAGTCAAAGTAAAGAACATCCTCTAATACCACTTTGTAACGTCCCAATTTTAGGTGCCACTTAACGGGTGCCTCGAACTTGGTTCGCCACGTGACCTCAAGTGCATTTCCCCAAATGCCAGAGGCTGCTGACTAGCAGTGAGGGCCCAGGTCTGATAGTAGGGAAACTATTCCCTCATATGTCAAATTGTATCGTAGTGGAATTTAAAATAATCATACAACAAACAGTAGAAGTAGTAAACCATATACAACTGAGATAATAAAACTGCAGTAATATAACCAACAATATATAATTTATGATGCTACGTGTCTCAAGTTCCATGAAAACTGCCAGAACATGTTATACATCAATACAATAAAACAAAATGCAGAGTATGGTAAATCAAAGCAACAGATGGCAGCAGCATCGCGAGCCTGGGCTCGGTCCCATGCCCTCCTACTCCACAACAACCGTCAAGTACCTATATAGGGACTCTTGCCCCAATCCACACCTACAGAAACATAATCTGTTTGGGCTGAAAAGAATGACTGAAACTGGGAGTGAGAAATATATCTCAGTAGCCACCAACCAAAGGCCCATGCCCAACTGCGTGAAAACATGCAATAATAGTGTGCTTAGTAAAATTCAATAATGTAAGCAGTACTCAAAAGTTACTAACAACCAGTTATATTTCCATTTTATTGTTTATTTAATCATTTAATTTAAAATGACACCATAGTGAATATTCTAAATAACCAGCTAATATCCTCGGACATATAAACCCCCGCCCCATGTAAAGAGTATCCTACACAAGAATCATCCCTCAGGAATAACAGAGTTTTCCCTCAGGCGTAGGTAATGTCACCCACAATCATAGAGTCAGCTGCCCATAGGCATGGAAGACGTTGCCCTCATGCCGAAATAACTACTGCCCTCAGGCTAAATAGGGCAGTGCCCACAGGCTTATCACAACATTTCCATAATGGTAAACAGGTAACCAAGCCATTCCCAATAGGTAAATAAGAAGTAAACAAACAATTCATCTCAAGGTAATTCTACAATTACTACTTTAAAGGCATACCCTCGGGTATCGTGGCCAAATGGATAAACAGTGGAACACACCCCCGGGGTGGTTCCGGATACAAGAAATTATCCCAACCAGATTATTATTTACACAAATAATCACCTACTCAAACTTAGCCGTTTATTATAGCAATGGCCTCAGCCACACGACATCCCAACATGGGTTTGGGGCACAAAAACGTATAAAACACATGACAGTTAGAAAAACAAACACCAAGCCACCTTCTTTATACACCAATGAGTGCTATACAAGATCATCTATCCGAGAAACGCCCAAGAACAACATAGATCTGAGGTAAGAAAACTTTCATTAAACCTAAAATAACTCTGGTTAGGAAACGAATTGGTAAGAAACACACTAGGAGAAGAGAGGGCTTACACACGAGGTTCCAACGTCATTGACGGAAGCGAGATCGGATACACGGTGCTCGATCGGTTGGTCCACGAAGATCTGGCCTTTTTCCTGAGCTCCTTCCACCAGTTCTAAGCCAATATTCTGAACATGGTTGGCTACTACCCGTTTTAAGTGAAAAAAAGTACAGGGCGTGCACTCTTTACATTTAACTATTCCTCTGGTGGCACTTCCACACTGTTCATCCATCGACATGAGTACACGACATGTACTTTTGAGTACACGGCGTGTACTATTGCCCAGCTAGTGGATTCTCCACCGCCTTACAGTTTCAGCTTGCTGACTCATTACGCAGTGTGTAAGGGACCACTACACGGCACGTAGTTAGTTCCTACACCCTTCATCACTGACATGGCTACATGCCCCGTGTACTCATCCCCACACGTCCAAAAGTACATGGTGTGTGGAAAAGTACAGGGCGTGTAGTTCAAAAATTTGGGATTTTTCACCATTTTCCATATTTTCTCAAAAACATTTAAAGAAAAGGGAAAAGAAGAAGCACGTACCTCGAAACTAATAACTGGGTTCTTACATCAAGAAAGGGAACACTTTCATAAAAACAATCTATTATACTTCCAATTCAAAACAACAATATTATAATTCATTAAATATAAGTATTTTAATGATAATGATTTAAATAAATGAAACCAATATAGTATCATTAAAATAGTGCACAATTGTTCTTGGATAATGAAAATTTATTAAAATTTGAGGAGTTGAGAAATCATGTTTTGTAATCATTGAACTAACTAGTAATAATTATTGAAATATTGTATATTAATCAATGAAAATTAAATACTCAACTAGTTCTATTCCCCAAATGATATCTGAGCCTCATAAAAATTATGAGTGAAAAAATATTAAACCTCTACCTATATTCGATTCCCTAAATAAAAAACTATGTATTATTAAATTTGTGGAATTGGAATATCGAAATAATTAGAAGGAATCTACGAATGATGTCAGATACCAGCTCATGGGGGGTGTAATCATCTGTATCTTAATATTGAGGACAAAATATTTGGATCTTATCAACTATGATGTTATCCCACATGTAATGGTTAAAGACAATAGGTCAGGAAACCCCTTGAAGGTATAAGATCTCACATATGTACAATTGTCGCAAACTCTCCACTAAAATACTCTTCATGATAGTACATAATTTTACTAAATTTTAATGTTACTAAAGAATCTCCCAAATGGGATAATTGTCTCAAAATATTTTTGGAAACCCTACTACAATGTCAATGGATTTGTCATCCCTTTCCCAAAACTAGATCGGAAGGGGCTGGAATAATCATCTATAACCTAGTGCTTAAGATTCACCAGCTGAATGGTGTGAAACCAAGAGATAAGTCATACATTATTTGTCTAATAATATCCCACCAAAGAAACTTCTGATTATCTATGAACATCATAAACACACCTAGATGTATATAAATATGGGAGTGGTTATTATCCCATCACCTAAACTGATATGATAACTAGTACCACCATTTATCCTAGTAAAATGATAATGTTATTCCCCTTTATTTAATCCATGATGTGAGACTTTGGAGGATATCTAGTAACATAATAACTCACAGTCTATGTCTCCCAACTGGGATACTCTATCACTCAAGAGTATTGGAGGAGTAAACACTAATAAATAATGTAAAGATACACCTTCTTTACCAACCAGGGATCAGTTCATGGAATCTAACTATAGTGATGCCTCTTGCATTGAACAAACCTAGGAATTTGTAAAAAAGTAATCATCCACCATGATTCCATAATGCATGGTGCTGAATATTTAAAATACATAGTCCTATTTTAATTAACTATAGTATATCTGCCTCATGATCATTCCACTATATGCGAATATTTACTAGATTCTGTAATTTACAGAGTAAAATAGTATAACTATCTAAGAGGATAGACCCATAACTTTCTCATAAATAAGACTAATACAACAATCTCTATCTCATTATTCGCT
The DNA here is from genome assembly GCA_963277665.1 of Viscum album. NCBI lineage: Eukaryota > Viridiplantae > Streptophyta > Magnoliopsida > Santalales > Viscaceae > Viscum > Viscum album. The sequence goes on from OY728120.1 coordinate 1,457,225,716, forward strand.
TTGTTCTATTCATTAAGTCTCAACTACCATTACCCATTTTTTATAACAATCCATCTATTCATCATGAAATATCCAAGACCAGCTCATGTGGAATAAAAAAACTATACACACCGACACATCTTAATGTAGTATCAAAATAGGTTAACATGACATAACCAACCTAAAATCAATTAATTCTCATTAGAAGTTCTCAGTCCCTGTAAAATACTATCATTTCGATGTTAGGGGATAAAATGATCTCTAATCCTGGAGAATTCTTCCACAACCCACCTATATTAGACATCGTATCCAAGAAAACATGACACCTTTTAAACACTCTTGGGTGGGTCCTACGACACTAGTACATCAATATTCAATAGGTCCACTTGAAATCCAAGCTCAGAAATGGAATTCCCCTAAATTGTAACCTCCTATATTTAGAATAGAAACTTTTAGATCATACAATGATTGTGGATCTCCTGATGAAACTCTTGGATTACCATCTATAGAAATTCACGATCTTTCTATAATGAAGTGTATATGAGTATCCCTTCAATAATGAAAAAGAAATTCTATAATATATAAGAAATTAATATCTGGTTAAATAAATCCCTAAAATTTGGAGGCTGTCCATCTCACCGAATGGAATCACTAGGATCTCATAGATTCTATAGCAACATTGTAGTCCAAATTTGGAATATCAAACTCCTAAACTCTCAACTGGTGATATCCAATCATGATATTGATATTTGAGAACAAATTAACACCTTACAACTAATTATAGTGGTGTCAAATCCATGGAAATGGGTACATGTTAATTTATTGTGGCCCTTTTTAGGAGACCATATTGCCTAAACATGTACAAAATCCCATCTATTGATTTTAGGAACAATATTAGTGCTACTCTAGTGGACAAATAGTGTTTGATCAAACCCTTCTCTTGAAGGTCACCAAATTTCAACTGAATGCCCCAAATATCAGAAGGGGTGATATGGTCTGAATTATAATATATTTTAGCGGTATCATGATATATTTTGAAAGAAAATGTCAATCTCAGGCCTAAAGGATAGTCCTTGAATGTCCTTATGGTAGAAGTCATCAAAATCCCTCAATAATGAAAAAATATAGATTCACGAACATAGTCCTACCTAAAGTGATATAATTTACATGTAATGGTAATGGAAACCAGGAACTTTATATCAAAAACCACTCATAATACTATGATATATCCCTCTCTTATAAAGAAGATTATTGTCCCATCATGTTTAAGGTATACTAATTTTCTGTGTTGATAGTAAATATACTCGTCGCCTATGGAAAACCAATCCAATACCAAATATGTATTTATAAGTCTTCATCATGATGAAAAAGAACCTCATGAGAAACATTCTCCACAATGAAATAGAACACACTATTAAAATATATAAAATACATATCAATTAATAATCATAGGATCCCCAAGAAAAATTTGATGTGGGTAATACATCAACTAGGATCTCTATACCTCACACCAAGAGTTAATATATGAATAAATGTTTCTAAACTAGGTCTAATAGAATTGGGAAATTATTATTATAAACACATATCATGTATCTTATCATCTCATGTGACACTGATTCGCAGACCTCCATAGTAAGTAGTTGTTGGTAGCACCAACTGCAAGCTCCCTGAGCTTGATGTGGGATGACAAGTGTTTATGGTGGATGTAGCTCATAGTATCTCCCTCTACCCAAATCTCCTCTTCAAGGAGGTAAACCTACTAATTTTTCTTATCCACCTCATTGGGTTCCACCCTTCCTCGAACTTTGAGTTCCATGATTATGAAGTTGCTTCTGTCATGGCAGTCTGTCTTCTATCTTCTTTCCATCCTCAACACATCTAGTTAGGAAATCAAACACCATGTGACCTCTCCCATTACATGAATAGAACCTAACCTCTCTAGGATACCATGTTACTCTCTGTTATCCCTATAAACATGCCTGTTTGCGATCGTAGGAGGAGCTCTATGGCTATGAGTCAGTCATCTAGTTCCTATAAGAATCTGGAGATGACTCAACCCTAAAATAACCACTACTAGATCTTGGTTCCAGTCATCCCTCTAATAAAAATATCTCTTATCTCTAATTCCATCTCCAAAAAACTCAACAAATGTGGAAATTCACATGGTTACAACATAGAAATTTATATATTTTTAGAGTCCCTACACAAACATCATCACCTAGAAGAAGCCATTTGGAATCTTATCGAGGGAGTATTGTGTATGCTTTTTGAGCCTCCATGAAAACTAATCAAATATAACCCCAGCTAGTAGTATCTCCAAAATATCATAAATATTAACCAAAAGAAACCATGATGGTAATTACATGTCAAAAAACTATTGTTGGATGTCCTGATTTGTGATTGTAGGATCCACCTAAATTTATGAAACTAGACCCCACAAGCTCCTAGATTTTCCAGGGGAGATGTTATCTTATAGTGTATCCACCTAATAATTCGGTGACTAGATAATCCTGAAAACAATGATAACTGACTATATCCAATCCTTGAAATCCAATGGATTGGGCACAATGAGGATCCTTAGAAACCTCAAGCACGTGAACTCAGAGAGTGCGTTTGTCTTTGCACATCCCCATATTCCTATTCTATTATGATATTCTACAAAACATGTGGGTTTATACTACCCTTCCACCAAGATTAAGGATGTATAAGGAAGGACACTATTTTTATTCCTCATCACTCATTAGAACATCATCACTCTCTTGAATTGGTGACATGGAAGGTTTCCTTTTTGGAAGAATCTTGAAAATTTAATGAAGATGTGGAATAGTTAAATAAGACCATATATTAATATATATGTGGTTCTGAATCAAAGAGGAAAGACAATATGATCATTAATATATGATGATTGTACCACTCATCACTGCAACCGATGTCTCAATATGCAGAGTTCTCGAGTATCTAGATAGAGTATAAGTGAATGGATATGTTATTCAGAACACGAAAACTGGTTTCAATGGTCTAAAATCCACACTCGTTACTTTCAAATATTGGCCCTAAATCCAAAAGAAATCATCATAAATGGGAATAATCCCTACTCTTTAAAATGTATTGATTTTTTCCGATAAAATGTTTTCATGATGTTACCAAAAAAGGCTCGGTCTGAAACTATATTAAACCTTTTTACAATGTTGTACAGTCAGGTAACAATAGTTTAAAGGTATGAATAATATGGGGGCCATTTTTTAAAATACATATATTCACAGACACTAAAAAATCTACACCATAGTGTGGATAATTAATAATAATAAATTAAGAAACATCAAAAGAAGAAAACATTTATGTAAATACTCTCGGGAGTAAAAGAGTATGAAAACATAATCTAAAAAAAGGAAAAACATATGTGCCCAATGGGAAATATTCCCAAACATGGAAAAATTGTAAAAGTAATGTTATGATAGGTCCAGACTCTATATCTTCACAGAGTGAACACTATATGTGGTCTAATTCACCATGTATTCAAATGATATTCTATTGTATCCAAAACCTTTTACTTCATCTACTTAAGACATGGAACATGTTAGAAAATCCCTTGTAGGTGTATTTATAGAAAAACCCAGTATGATGTATCGAACGATGAATGTTAATAAGATAGATAGATTATATGAATAGACAGCTCAAGACATAGTATGGGTGTTTAATAATCCAGAATCATTGTTACATATAAATATATAGTCAATAAAATAAGCCAAATTGAGAGATAAATGAGATCTCAATATTTTATCGTATCCCAGGAATGAATGAAAGTATTTCCAAAAGACTTTCAAAGATACCTAATGAATTTCATTTGTTCTAGAAGAATCATCCATCTCAATCCACACATTACCAATTTTTTTCACATAGGAGTGGTCCCAATCTCATGGTGGAGGACCCATGAAATGATATGTCATGAGGTTTTTAATTTGATGTTTGAGGACACAACCCATAACACTATAGGAGGTTTCCACTTATTTTTTAGATTGAGGATCAATACCCTTCCAAGAAACTGGGTTCCACTCTAGTTTTTGAGGATCCATTCCATGATACCACATGTGGGTTCCCCTCAAATAGTCGATAGAGGACCCATACCCTACCCAGTTGTATATTTCCATTATAATGATTGAGGAACCATACCCATCCCAACAGTTGGGTTCCACTCAGTGGATTGGTTAATGAGACATGGCATGTCCCTCTAGTAGGTTTCCACACAAATAGTCAATCAAGGAGCTATTTTCTACCCAACATGAGGGTTCTACTAAGATAGTAGGGAGTGGACACTTTACCTACCCCAGTAGAAGTGTGTAACTCTACTCTCACTAATGATCCTACCCAATCCCTCCCTTCATCCAATATCTTATGTTGAGTTTGAACAATAATAAATATTGAAATGATTCTCAAAATTGGCCCCAAAATCAATAGTCACATTAAAAATTGAAAAAAATGATTATAAGCTACTCACAATAAAATGTATGGGTCCAAACGATAGAGATATGAGAATTAAAACATTTCTTTAAAACTATGTATTGGTATATGACATGTCAGGATACCCAAATAACTTGTGGTGCCAGTCTGATATATATTTGAGTCTCGGTTGATACACATATTACTCCCCATGTATCTCTATATGGAATGTATGGGGACTAGACTATGGGTCCTAGCCACCCCAAGTCAATCCCAATCTTCTGGTCCTGATTATGTAACCTTGTGCATGCCCATATATTTGGGTACATGTTGTTTTCTCCTATATAGGGTCCTACCCATTAGATTGTAACACATGTCCAGTCGACCGCAAGAGGATCACATGATGTCTGGTTCTATCCACATGTCATGTTGTATATAAATTTTCGAAATCCCTAGTTCCATGACCATAGGGGTAAAACATGATGGGTTTTTATCCATGTATAGACTATGTAGTCGGGGTTTCCAGAAAATGTTTGATCTACTCTATGATATCTAAATACATTAATATATCACTGAATCTCCCCTACATGATAGAAAAATCGGATGATAGAGCCTTTGTTAGTTATACTTTTCCATTTAGAGGTCATAATAGAAACATCATCCATTTTTGAATATTTCCAACACACCATCATTATCCATGGTTCCTTTGGAAATGCAACATACCCAAGACCAGTAGAATGAAGTATGTGATTTACTATAATAAATTTGAATATGTTACAAGGAATTTCATCCCAATGAACCAACTATTTCATCATTCTTTGTAAACTAGATATATTTTCTAATCCGCATTATATTTGGAAACATAAAATACATAATGAATTTCACTTAGTTAGTGATTATTCCCTTGTGGAGTAACCCCGCATATCAATCAAAGCATACTTCTTATAATAATGTGAAAAAATTTAACATGTGAATGGGGTGAGCTAAAATGATTTGTATGGGTAATAATATAGGTGATGCTATTAATAAATATTTCATAAAAAGTATGCCATGCTAATAACATTTTGGAAAGGCACTTAGATAATCACATGATCTTGGAAATATAACAATGTATATTACAAAAAATCAGATAATAACATGGAACAATCAAAATAATTGAATTCATAATTTTGGATGTCTTTATTATCTTCATATATCATCAAAAAAGATACTATAATTATTTATCATCCTGGTTGTTTATTTTTACGAGTAGAAACCCATCTAATTTATATCAAGATCTATCCTCCTGACAATTCCAAACTACTTGGATACAAATCTGAAGGGGTTTTCCCCAAATATTTTTCTTCCGGATGAGACCTACCAATGCATCAAATGTATATAGAGAGAACCACCTATCACTAACCAGTTCCAATTCATTTCCCATATAAAAGGGTTGATGAAATATAATAAGAAAACATTTTTATGAGTACTCGTATACAAAATGTGGATACTAAAATCCTAAATAATGAATATTATAAATATAGAACATCCAAATTCAAAATAAATCAAAATTACTTCAACGAAATATAATAATTTATATCATTGAAGGTCAACCTTAAAAAAATATAATATCCCACAAAGGATGTTGACAGGAAAAAAATAATCTAATAAAATATTCAAACATATCATAAAAGAAATACCCATTTTTTACTTGGAAATAATTTATTTAAAATCTACTCAATTATAAAAGTAAAAATTTACGTTGAAAATCACCTTGTATTATTGTAGGGAATTATTCAATAGGATATGTTGTCACAAAGGATGAAATTGATTATCACTTAGTATTAGTTACAAGAATATTCATTCCATTGAATGAAGCTATAAAAATATCTCATTTAGAAAATTAAAAGAAGTTTCATTTCAAACTGTATTATATAAAGGAAAAACTATTTCACAAACTTGAATTTTTTTGGATAATTGTAAAATTTCATTGGTAATATTATTATGAAACATGGATATTGATGATAAATATTCCCCTGATGATACTTACCAATGAACAATCAATATTAATAATGAGATTATAAAATAACCCTTACATAGTAATTTCAATTAGATGAATGTAATTTTACCTCTTGTATAATATTTTAAAACTTGTTATTAATTTAATCTAGAACCATACTAATTTTTATGATATCATATATGATCCTATTATATTAAGATATCACCCTTTTGTTAATAATACTTTTTTACTAATCTTGTTTAGAGTGTTAACTAATTAACTTTCATACACATGTTTTCCTCCTGTAAGTCATGTTTCTTATGAATATGTTATATCTATTTCATATAAATACATTTATTGAGTTTATTTATGTTATAGTCACTCGTCATAAACATCATTATAATCATTACTAAATTTGTATCATGGAATATTAATTACATCATTCCATGGATATTGTATACATTTAATTTGCACTAGCAAAGATATCATTCCCTTAATGTTGAAAGGGAAAGTAAATGAATAGAATATAAATTATAAAAAAAATATAATTTCTTATTTATTATTTATATACCATATATTTATTATTAAAACTATCCAAATAATGTAGTTTTGAAAATCATATTACTCCATTAGTGGGAGATTGTAGGCCATATGTACGAACATGTGGTGGCTTTATTTTTTGTAAGATCATTAAAAGATAGAATATTGATATTCCATAGTAATAAATTAATATCATAATATAGGTGATACTTGAGTTATTACACAGAGATGAACAAAAATATAATGAGGAGGTAGAAGAATCAATAATCTCAATGGAGTAGATAAATATTATTAACTCTTCTTTAGTGAAACTCTTTTGGATCTATTCTTGTGGAAACTAGGGATGGTATTTGGAGAATCACATCATATATTTCATGGGTATAGGGTATTTTATAATATTAATGGTTAGGATATGGTTGACATATAAGGATCAATGTGAATAAATAAGAAACAGGAGGGGTGACATTTTATTATTGATGAGAGGGGCCATTTTGGAATTTCAAAAAATATTAATTTATAAGATCTTCAATCTAAATACAAATATCAAAAAATATCATTTAGAAAGAGATAATATATTTTATAGTTGTATTCATAGAAAACAATATATTTTAAACATGATTTGGAACTGTTTTAAAACATATCATTTTATTCACCCATAGATAGCCTATTTCAATTTAATCTAAGGTATCAAATGATTCCATATAGAAAAGTTATAATTTTTACTTATTTGTTGTTAATTATATTTTAAGTGAACATTTTATAATGATTTTGAACATAAATCAATTATTATGTGTTTTTAAAGAAGTCTTATGTTTTTTAAATAATTTAAAAATATTATTGTGATAAGATTCCATTATTGTCAAATTTGACACTATATATTATTTTTATTTTTAAAAATATCATAATAAGATATCTAAAAATGAACTCTATTAACTATTTGATTAAATGTAAATTTCCTCCATAAAATTCATTAATGACATTAATTATATAAAACAATATTAATTTAAAATATTTTAGTTTCATTTGTTTTATATATTCATTAATTAGAAAATTACTACATAATAATTGTATAATCATTTAAGGTAATTAATTTTGTGAGAAAACTTAGAACAAAATTTACCATTATAAAGAAAACAATTTATATTTAATAAAAGAAACCTATTTGAATACCTATTAAAATGGAAAAAATTAAATTAATCCTATTTATATAATTTAGACTCACCGATTAATAATATGATATCCATTTTTAAAAATTAAATACACATAATAAATAGTAAATAATTTAAAAATAACCCCATTAATGGGGTGAGAATATGTCTTATAAATGATTTAACATGAAAAAGATTTAAATTTATTTATATTTTAATTCAATGTAATTTTATTTCAAATGAACAATTTTGTATTAAATGATAAAAAATAATTTAGGACTAATGTAAAACTAATCAATAATATAATTTAATAGTATTAATTATTTTGATGAAAATGATGTTTTCAGATAAAATATATTATATCATTATTGATCAAAACATTAAACTTATAATAAAAATACCTAAACACATAAAATTTACATTTATATATTTTTAATTTAAATAAGAAATTTATATAGTAAAATATAATATAATAAAATGTCAAAAAATTGGATTAAAAATACCTTCACCATTAAATCGATGTAAAAATACTTTTATAAAAAAATATAGATTTTTATGTGTAATAAATGGGTTGTTCATATCTTATACATAAAAAATAAGTTATATCAATAAAAAATATTTTATTTAATATATATAAAATGTATTTTACTAATATAACTCTATAATATTATTTAATTTAATTTTATAGGATAAAATATCATTGTGATCATAAAAATACTTATATATATAAACATTTCAATATATTCCGTTGGATCCTATATTCATTTCTAATTAATTTTTAACCAATGAATTAAAAATGTATATTTATAAGATAGTTAAAAAATTTAATTAATTATAACTTAACTACCTAGTTATATCTTCATATGTTTAATAATAATACTTTAAAAATATACTTTTGTTTGGTAAAACATTAGATTTCATGTAATGAAATCCAACTCATTGTTTTGTGTAACGTAAACATGTCATTGTGTTGCATACAATTTTTTATATCAAATAAATTTAATTAATTTATTAAAATTCATATTATAAAGACATGGGTTGTAACATTATCCCCTCATTCAATAATTTATGTCCCCAACATTCTTATATAGGATCAAAAAATAGGGCTTTGAATTTTCAATATATCTTTGTTGAAATACCATATCAGAAAAGTATTAATGATAACACCATTTTAAAATAGTGAATGTTAAGTATTAAGGTTACCACAGATAACACAAATGAGGGTTACATAATGGAAAACATGTACATGGAAGAAAAATATAACCATTATGATTTCATGGAGAGTGATAGAGAATATTGTTTGGAGAAATTGAAAAATAACAGTGCAATAAATATGTGATAATCTAAGGGACCACATGAGCACTATGAAATTAAGGTACTTGGATAAAATATTTTGAATCATGGTAATTTTCTTACTGTTGATGAATTCAGAAACTTCATAGAATAAGAACATAAGGAATGCTATTTATTTGATATGTAGAGTTTCATTATTAAATCAATTTCCACCGCAATTATATCATTTTCTACAAATGATGAGTATTTATAATGATTTTTTATACCTTTGAATTTCCAATCAATATATTCTAATAAACAATTACACAATATTATATCTATATATTCCTAAAATATTTATACATCAACTGAAACGTAAATGGTTATGATAAGATAAGATAATTCCCCAAAATAACCACCAAAGTCAAAACAAATACCCAATGTTCAACATAGATCATCCAAAAAACAATGCCATATCGTCAAAAATATTCATCACATGGATTGAAACCTAAAAAATAAATTCTTTTTTTCTTATATTCTTCAAAATTAAAATCAAACAATAATAAAAAATTAAATTCTCTATATATCATATTGTACATGGTTTTCTGACCGTTTCCATGAATAACCATATTCACCATAAATCGACAATAAAATCATATTTGACACCAATATATAAATCAAACCTAATTCATAATAATATTATATTTTCCATAATATAATAACATTACAAAAAATAGTTAATATGCACTGGAATAAAATTAATCACTTAATCCAGAAATCTTTTTCAAATGAAAAGGCTAAAATAAAATTATCTAATCCATTAGATATTTCAACTAAAAAATTTTATTGCTAACCCAGAATTCATGTAGGATTGTGGATGAAAATTGACCCTTTTTGCATATTAGATGTCTTTTCCAAAACTAGTGTCCTTTCCGGATGCAACAGGTTGCCACGTGATTTCTGCGTTGTCTTTTTGTAAAACAATTTTAATATAACACTCAAAATAAATGTGATGGAAATATAAAAAATATTTTAAATTAGTAAATAACCATTTAACAAATTTTTTCCACATATCACCAATACATAAATAATTCATCCATTAATTTCAATTTAGGATACTCCATGGTCTAGATTTTCTCCTATGAAAAATGAAATTCACTCGGTAAATTCCCTTATTCCCCATATATAAGGAAATGAACTAAAAATGGATTCTATGGAAGTGTGTTATTTACATTCTTCAAACACATAGATACATAGAAATTATTCTCATTATTTTATTCATTACCACACATAAATATGTTCTTCATTCTAATGAGACACGTTTTTATGTGTCTCCTTCCGCATTTCATACAAGATAAAAAATGGGATTTCATTTATCTCGAGTCTCCAACACCAGAATCCTTAGAATTCTTGGTAATTCTAATATTTTGTGTGTTTGGGAGTTGGATAAAGTTAATTTTTTAATAAAATTTTTGGAGAACATATTATGACTGAACACGATATATATCACTCAAATAAAAATTCCATTTGGTCATTCATTTCCACCACAATTTCCATCAAGTTCAATTATAAGTGAAATCCTTCATGTTCTTTCCATTGACTAAAATCTAGAGGAATCCTGTGAGTATGAAAATTTCTAGAGGAAAAAACATACAGTCATTTAATGAATATCCTAACAAATAATTTTTAATCTAAAACTAATTAGGTTTATCCTAGGTTATTCATTGACATCATATATTAAAATAATTCATAATGGATTCCATTTTAAAGATTAATTATCCTAAGTATAACCCATGGGAGTTTCAAAACATGTGTGTGGTAAGTCTTACTGTAATGTAGTAGGATATCTATAGTCTGCCCCAACATACATTGTCAATTTTGTTACCAGAGGAATATTTTTTATCGCACCACATCCACTTGAAGAATCCAGTTAAGGATTTATTTATTTAAAGAAACACATAATCTCTACATTAACAAAATTATATGATGTTATTATATACATATATTCAATCTATATGTTAATGTTATGCTCTCTAATCAATGTTTTCTAAATCAAATTTCCATGGTTGTTTCTAAACATCTCTCATACCATATATAATGACCTCAACCTAGTAGTCCAAATATAGTGTCATACATTAATACATTAACCTAATATATAAAGAATCGCATTAAAAGAGGATGATTAGTTAATATCCTTGGTAAACAAGATAAATAATTTTCATCTACATTACATTTTAAAAAATTTAACACCATATGAATTTAATTGAGTATGAAATTATTCTCTATTTTTGTAACCCTTCAAATAAATCATATAAATCTTATCAGAATCCACAACAAATGAAGAAGATAATTGGACTGAGCTCAAATGATCATTAAGGTTACGTTCAAAATGAATGTAATGAGTACATATGGAAAAATCTATATCGAAATGTAACAAATGATACATGTCCCATATAAATGATAAAAATATCTAGGAAATGTTTCCATGGATATTCTAACTAACAAAATAATAACATGTAATACTAATGACAAAATGCATAAAGTTGGATGTCTACACCATCATGATCTACTCTCAAGATATTTATTATTATGATCCATCCCAATGATAGATAATTCTATGGGTAGAAACCCATATTATTTGTTTCATGATATTTCCACCTGAGAATTTAATACTACTAGCAAATAAACACGAAGGGTTTGTCACTATGTAATTTCATCTCATGAGACCTTCCAATGAATTAGGGGGATGTAGTGGTCCCCCCAATTCACTTACAAATTATAAATCATTATTCATATGAAATGGGTGATGAAGTACAATGAACATAAACATTCATATTATATCTATCATACTAAATGTGGATACATAAACCATAAACCCTGACCAAAATCAAAATATCACATAAAAATGAAAAACATAATTATAAATTAAATGTAACATGTTGAATGATATCATAATAGATCAAAATAAATTAATAATAATATTACTTTAAGGATGTATACATAGTTGAAAATACTATAAAAAATGCATTAAAAATATATTGAGAGTGACACCAATTTTTATATTGAAATCAATTATTTAAAATTCATTCAATAATAAAATAAAACATTCACTTTGAAAATAACTGTGTAATATGATAGGTGGTTCATAAAAACATTAATTCTTCATGATGATAGAAATAGCCTCTTACACCACATAATCTAAAAACCCACTCATTTCTTCCAAAAAAATACATAAAGTACCTCATTTGTAATATGAAAAAAGCTCCATTTAAGATATTTTATAAAATTTAAAAAATGGTTAAATAATATTAATTTTTTGGATAATAAAATATAATATGGAAAAAATTAACAAACACTGATATTGAATTTAAATATTCCCTTTTATATACTAACAAATAATCAATCCTGAATAATAATGAGATTTTGAAATAACTCATACCTTGTACATTTCATTAGTTGAATGTTCCTTAACATATACTATAATTGATTAAAATATTTTATCTATTTATACTAGAAACATATCTATATTTATGATATCATATATGATCCTCTTAAATTATCTTATCTACCATTTCATAATAGTATTTTTTTCATTACTCTTATTTGGGGTGTTACCTTCTTGATTATAGTATGCATGTTTTGTCATGTATGTCCTATTTAATATGAAGTGTATATGGTTCATTCATATACATAATTGTAGTAAGTCTTTATATATAATATATGATTTTTTTAAAGATAATTATAATCTTTATTGAATGGTTAACATGGAAAGTGAATCATAATCATGACGTGGAGATGGTATGATGTATATACGCACGAGCTATGTTATAATAACCTTAATTATTAGTGGATAATGAATTTAATGGTATATTAATTATAAATAATCAGTATCATTTAATTATTATTATTTATTTACATTATATACCTCATTATATCGATTAATATAAATTACAGATGAATAACTGATTACACCAAATTTTGGAGATGGTTGGTCGTATGCAAGCACGTGTGGTGTGTTTATTTTATTATAGAATGGATAAAATACAGAATATGGTAGTTGAATAATAATAATAAAAATTAGTATATAGTTTATACAGAATTTATATATTTATTATTGAAACTCGTAATTTTAAGTAGAATGAAAATTAATCTAAATGGAGCCACCAAAGGCGACTATCGGTTCCTTTGAAAAACTCGTTTTGATATCCTCTTAGGGGCACAAGTGTTGGAATTCTAAGAAGAATAGAACCATTAGTATGTGTATATGAAAGTATATATGAGTATTGTGTTGGGATTGGTTGTTCATGAAGAAACAATGTGATGAAATGAAATGAGGGAGGTGGTTTCTTTTTGTTATTGATGTGAGAGGCTCATTTGGAATTTATAAAATTATTAATTTATAAAAAATTATATCTGAAAATAAATAACTAAAAAAATTAATTTATTAAATTATAATATTATATAATGTTGTAAAATCATAAACTAGTATATTTTTGTCATTCATTAATATTATTTAAGAAATTATCATTGGACTCACCCTAAGGTAACCTATTTTAATTTCAACTAAGGTAAAAATGCTTTCAATATTAAAAATATGTAATTTTAACTATTGTTTTTCAAATTCGACCTTATAAGTACAATTTATAACATTTTACATCATATAATATTTATTTTTTTAATTTTAATCACAATTTATTACTTTTATATTAGTTAATAATATATTATTTTTATAAAATATAATTAGGGTCAATTTCGACACCATTCATTACTTTTATTTATAAAATTATCATAACATCATAATAACTTTGATAAAACAATATGAACTCATACCAAGCATGATAAATTTATCAATGAATTTTTTGAAACAATTTATATTATAAAATTAAATAATTTATTATTTTGAATATATTTTTTTGAAATTTTTATTAACTATATAATTACATCATCATAATTTTATAAGCTTTTAAGATAATTATTTAATTTTTTTAAAAAATAGATAAATTTCCAAGATAAATAAAAAAATTTATCTTTAAAATGACAATTTATAGTTAAATTTATCTTCTATAAAACCCTATATTATAATTTTGGTTGTTATTAAAATATGAGTACGAAATAATTATATTTTCATTAAATAAAATATAATAGATGTTATATTCAAACACATGTTGTTTAAAAATGATTATAATTTAGTCTCATGGATCATTATGGTTTAAAAACATATCCAATTAAATTATGGAAATTTTATGGAAATTCTATAGTCTTCTTAATATGAATTTCACCCAAAATTACATTATATACCCTTAACCCTAGTGATTAAAATATTAATAAATTTTTTATTGATTAGCCCAAACAAAAAATAAATCTGTTTATATAAATTGTAAAATCTTATTCAAAATATGGATTCCATTTTTCAAAATAAAAAACATATAAGTTTCATTAATTAATTAAAATGTCATCCCATTGACTGGGGGAGAATAATGTTTATTAAAGTTTAATCCTAAAAAAGTTTAAAACCTTTTTATATATGAATTCCATTTAATATTTATTCTCATGTGACATATATTGGATTAAATTAAAAACACGAATCTAGTTGTACATTAATACCCTTCAATAATATAATTTGACACTATAAATTATTTTATTGAAAAAAGATGTTTCAATTAATACTTAGTAGTTTTCACTATTCATGAAAACATGAAATATATCTAAAAATTACCAAAACATTAACACTAGTAAATTTTTATATTCCAAATTTAATGAATAATATCATTTTCTTCAAATATAATATTTTAAAACTTTTTTAATTGGATTTAAAACAAGATATACATTAAATTGTTGGAAAAATGTTTTTATAAAAAATAATGGTTTTATGTGTAATATTTTGAATGTTCTTATCTAATGCCTATAAAATTTATTAAATAAATATAAATAATTTTTTTAATATGTAACAAAAATTAAATACATATCATTATCTAATAGTCATTAATTTAATTTATTGGGATCAAATTACGTCATCATCATAAAATTAGTTCTTTGTAAAATGATTTCCTATATATTCAGTTAGTACCAATATTTATTGCTAATTAATTTGTACTCAAAGAATTAAACCATATATTTTCATAAAAAATTTATAGAATTCATTAAATATATCTTAATGGATAGGGTATATCCTATTATGTTGAATAATAATTTTTTAATAATTTTTTATTATGCAATAAAACTCATCCTTGAATTTAACACATGAAACTCATTATTGTGTGTTATGTAGTATTAGCATAGTGTTGCGTACAATGAAAGCTATCGAAGAAATTTATTTTATATATGATGATAGATACTGTAAAATAATATGTTGTCATGAAATACCACTATGGATCTCTAAATCCATGATTTACTCTCTTTGATCCCACAAATCACTAGGATACATTCTATTTTTATAGATACATTCTCAACATGTGAATCTAATGCGCATCAAGTGGATTGATCATGATGGATCCCCATCACCAATATCGAAATATGTTATTTTTTTCTCAATGATGAATATAGTGATCAATGTAGGCGAAAATTTCAATTAAAAGTGGTGAAAAAATTATTTTCCTATAGTTCATAACTAGATAATACAATTGGGGATGATTGGGAATGAATAAATTGAATAAATAATGTATATCAGATGTGTAGATACATATAGTGGAAAACATGTCATATATCAATGTAATAAGTATTATCATTTTCAATAATTTGATCATATAGGTAAAAATCCTTGTATTTTTTCCCTAATTTATTATTTTATATTTATTTGTTGAATAAATTACTCAAAAATGAAGAAGATATGTTTTTGGGTTCCTTTAACCTTGATTCTCTTAGTATAGAAGGATTTTTGTTATCTCACATGGATTTATCAATGAGGGTGGATGAAATACCCTATCGACGGTTCTACAGATATTTTTCTAATCCCATAGATCATAAATATCATTTTTTCTATAGAGGATGATTTCCTTAGATCATTTAAAAAATAAATAATTAATTTTTTAATATTAATTAATGTCATTTTCAAATAATTCTTTTTTCGGAATGTCCCATGACTAATATTTTCTTGTCAACACTAGGGTAAAATGTGCATTATAGATTCAACGATGGTGTCATATTTTCATCTGTAGACTACGTTTAGGATATATCTTCATTTACCTAAGAAACCATGCAAGCATAGTGTAAAATATATTAAATATTTTTTGAAAATTAATTTGGGAAACACCAGCCCTCCAAATCATGGGTCTTCTCAATGTCTAGATCTGATAATATTTCTATATATATTAAAAATACATAAAATGTAAAACAATTTCCCTAAATAATCATTTTTCTAATCTATATTACTTAGATAGTCAATATATACTCTAGAAAATGAAATCAATTCAATAATCCAGATCCTTTGTTAATTACATTTATAGAAAAAAACAAGAAAAACATTTTAAAAATAAATATTTTATTTTATAAGGTTTTTAGGATACTTTTAGGTTACCATTATAGTTGATTGCTACTAAACAATATTCATATGTTCGTATAGTAACATTTCCTATAAAATAATTCATTTTAGATCATGTATTGAACTACAAACCTTTCAAATATACTTGTTGAGTTTTTTATATAATTATATAACGACACAGTAATAGTTTTATTAATGATTTTAATATTTCTAGACATTTTTTGATAATTTATTGGGATATATATAATAATTGTTTTTAAATATATATAATTGATTTTTAAAAAAACTCATAAAAACTATATTTCATGGTGCAATGAGGTGTATTATTATGTGTTATTAAAAAATTGGATAGAGGTTGATAATTATAAATGTAATTTTAAAAATCGGTAGACATATAAAACCTCTGTGAAACGTGTTTTATTTTTCCTAGGAAATGAATTCTTTATTAGATGATTTTTCAATGATTTCTGCATGATTTCTTTTCTTATATATCAATATATTTCTAATAATTATAAATTTGACATTCATGGTGAATTCTTGATTGAATTATAGGAATTGAATTATAATCTTATAGCCCATATAACTGTGTAAAATTTTTTAGAGCACCACGGAGATAATATATGCTTCACTAGAATAAGCTGAAGGGTAAGTGTTGTACATAAAAATTGTAATAAGACATAATGTAATTTAATTTTATTCAGAAACATATAGTTTTACTTTGAAACATATAAGTCCATTAAAAAACATATTTTTCTAGTTTTAATTTGATTTTGATAAATTTATAACATGTTTACTTATAATTAAGGTTTTTATTTTCTTAGCCCATGAAACTATTAGGTACTTGATAATGAGGAAAAAAGAAAAAAATGAGTTGGTGACATGGATACATCTACTTGAGGATTTTGGTTTGGAGATAAAGGAAAATAGAGTATCTGTGGTGGATTAGTTTAGCATGCAAAAACCCAACTAAATGGTGGGAATCATAACCATGAATCAAATGAATGTCATCATCCATAGAGAATATTTTTATCTGATTGAGGGAAATTTTCCATCGTATAATATTGTTTAAAATAGTTTAGTATCTCCTCGAGTCCCTTCAAACCGTATCCCAAAACATTCCATGAATCTCACTAGTCAATCGTCGAATTATATTTTTATGGACACATAAAATTAGATGATTTTCAATGATTAAATAATAATTTTATTTGTTTCTTAGAGTACATCATAATCTGTATGTTCTCATATCTATTATTTCCAACTGATTGTGTGATTCAAAAGCTAATGGTGCTCGATTAATTCTAATAGTAGGAAATGTGGTTTTCAGATGCTAAAATAAATAATATGGTATGATACATTATGTGTACGTTTTTTTAACATCACTTATTTGTAATTAATATATTTTTAAGGATTATTAATGGGGTTATCAATGATATTTAATAATTTGAGCTTATATTCCCCCGTCCAATTCATTATTCTGTGGTAGTAAAACACAATATATTTATAAAACATTTAATAATTACACACTAGGGAAATCCCATATGCATCACATTTTTAAAATTTGGGTACTCAGGATTATCATTAAAACCCTACTACCCTCTTGACTCTCGGTTATCTAGTGAAACTATTCTCATGTGTTTGGGCATTCGTTTATTATAGATTGATCCATGGATTTCATCTTCAATCAATGGTTACCCATTGTGACTAATAAGATTGTTTCATGAATTTTATTCGTCATTAACTCATTTTTTCTCCTGCGTTTCATTTAATTAAATGGAGAATTATCTCATATAATTATTAATAGATTCAAGGTTGTTTATTTGTTTTGGTTATATATTTTATTTTGAGAGGTCACTAGGGTCTATAATGTTGGTTTGTTCTCATTTGAAAAACAAGGATTGCATTCTATAAGGGGTTCACATTTCCAATAAATTATATATGTGAAATCATAAAATCAATCAAATTTTATTGCATTATATTGAAATTGAATTGACCTATTACTGATTTAATAATATTGATATTAAAAGTTTATTTAGATCATGTTGTCGTGCCTTTTACTATAATAATGGTTTTCCCCAAGATATTATATATAGTGTGATATGTTTTATATTATTTATTAATATAAAATTAATCATTGATTAGTGTGTTGAAATATAAAGAAAGCATAAATTAGTATTTTAATGGTAAATAAATATCATAAATATTAAATTAGTTGTGATTTTCTTAATCCACTTTTTTAATAGAGCATGATCATTTTTTATAGGTTTTTGTGTTTAATTGATTTATTTATTGCATGAGAGGATGAATTTTTTAATAAACCTGGAGAATTATAATTCTAGATGTTGATATTAAATGGAATTTTAAAAGAGAATGGTTTCTCTCTATATTTTTTGAAATTAAAATCAAATCCAAGATAATGTTTTTCCTTTAATAGATTATAATACATTTATTCCATAAGTTTCCCACAGTCATAAGTTATTAATAATTCATCACATAATTCAAGATGAAATACGAACAATTTCTGTATTATTTTTAGTTTTAAAGGTCATATTGTTTCCATCCTCTTGAGAATTTGGAGTGCCATGTTTGGGATCATTGAGTGATCATTTTCATGTGAAGGTTGAATGTATTGTTTAAAGGTCTTGATTACCTATTATATATTCCAGTTCATTTACTTCTAATTTTGTGATTTTATCTAGATATTACCATTGTTATATGATAATGAAATGGGTGATAATGGTTCGTATGATCATTTCTATGGTGGGGAGACCCAAATTTGATATGAACCTGGGATGACTATGCCTTATACAGATGTTTTGGTGTGGTGTGTGAAGGCCAATTTGATTTGGTATAAATTTATACCAATGTTGGCGAGATGAATTTATATATAGTTGAGTTTGTTATGAATTTCATGGGATATTATAGAATAAATTAAATCTGGTCTTACCCATTGATCTGATACTATGTTTTGGAATGATTTGTTATGAATCTGTTAAATGGATGATGGATAGGTTTCATCTTTTATTTTCATTTCAATACAACTTGATTAAAGTCGTTAGATTGATTTGGTGGTATGTTTCGTCTTGGTGGTTGATTAGGATGGTTTTCCTAGAGGTCCTTGATATGTTATAATGTTTGAAGTGAGAAAATAATTATTAACAAATGGGGTTGGTGTTTCTGGAAATAAAATTCATAAAATTTATTAATCCGGATAAAAAAGGACTTGTTTTGGATTCTTCTAAGAGACCATTGACATTATCATGTTCATTAATGTAATATAATGTGGAAATCTTTTAATTTTTAATTAATGGATAATGAATGAATTAATTTAATTTGAATTTATATGATATTGAAAAGAAGTCTTTAATTGCTCTCTTTTATATTACTATCTTCTTATTTTTTATCTAGATATAGAAGTGCCTGGTCGGAGCCTGGGAGACGTTATATATAATTGTGTCTAATACTAGGTTTCTACCATAGTGTGGTTTTCATATATCTTATATATTATAAATTAAGTGATCTCAAACACCACCCCACCCATGTCGATTTGGGAGACTAAGACCCAGTGGACTTCGGGAGGGTGTACACAACAACATCTATATGAGTGGATGAATCGATAACTAATCCCTTTATCCCCACTCTTTTCTTTTATTAGTTACATATACTGGTATGAAAAATCATTAGCTTACCAACATATGTGTTGTGGGAAATAATTGAATGTGGTTATTTTAAAATCAAGTATTACTAGTTATAGTATCAAAAATATTATAATAGGTATGATTTCTACAGGCTTTGACTATTGGATATACTTAATTTGTGTACATGATTTCATGGAATGATGTATAATAATCTGTGTTTGATATATGTCATGCAGTTTGTGGTGGTTCTTATAAACTACTTGGTTACAATGGTTGATATATGGATGGGATGATGTGATTATTAGATTATATGATCCATGGTTTTCATATGGTCATTCCGTTACAATGTTTCATCATAATGGAATATTATGGAGAGAGATTGCTTAAGATGTGCGAGATTGGGGAATAGAGGATTACTAGTGCGGATGCTGGAGTGTTCTACAATTTATGTTTCATTATCATATTATATTATGTATTATATGATATATTTGATGTTATTTTTTTGTGGTGTGGTTGGGAATGTCACATGACTTCTTAGGTGATGAGTTATTTTAATTATGGTTAACTGTTTGTTTGAATTTCTTCATTACTTTCACCAAGAGAGGCTCTAGGGAGGATCCTAATGAATATAATATTCTTCTATCCCAATGTATATTCAAAAATATTTAAGGTCAGCTAGATAAGTTTTTAGATCATGCGTGGTATTACTAGTTCATGGTTCTATAGGAGTTGTTTGGGGTTCATGGTAAATGAAATTTTAATATATTTTATACGTGTTTTTTTCATTTATTTTTACACTATGGAATAAAATTTAATTTTTTTCACAATGGATATCATATTATATTATTTTCATAGAAGCTAATTATGTATCTTTCTTGTATCTACCTTCTTCATTTTATTCTAAGAGGGTAATACCTCTCATATGTATATTTATTATACACATCAGGGTAGTCTCCAACCATGGGCCTACTAGAGGTTGGACTCTATCAGTTACATTTAATATCCATGCATTTTAGTATCATTTTTTGGTTGGCATCATGATATTGTGGTGTCAAATGTTTATATTAAGGTATATGACATGATTCGATGATAGGGACACATGATGTTTCATGTATTGATTTGGAAATTTTGTCTCGTATGTTCAGTAAGTAGCTGAACAAGGTATAACATATAAGAAAAAGGTATTTATGCCCCCCTATGATCATATTTATATACGATTATGGTTATCCTTCCCACTAAATATTGTGACACTTTTTATACGTTAGAGACCTTGGAAGGGATCATACATAATTCTTCTTATCTTCTAAGTTTTAAGTGGACAGAATAGCATTATTCCTCTAGGGGTAGGTCTTAGTCCTCATCATATCATTTATCACGGTATAGTACCCCCAAAAAATATTTATTTTGTCTCATAATTCATTTCTATGGGTGAAAAGTTTATTAGTTCAATGGGTTCCCATTTTCTCTAATAAGTCAGCGTGTCAAATGAGTTCCATATTAGGTTCATGTTTTTACACATCTTTAGTCAAGGACTAAGCACTAGGGTGCTATATTTAGTGATTAGTAGACAACATATAAGGCATTGAAAGTATATCCCTAAAATTATCATCATTATAAAAGTGAATTTTGTGGACATAGAGATGGTATTTAGTAGGATTTGAGAGATCATAAATCATGTCGAGGTTATCCTCTTGATTTATTATTTCCACCACCAAGAGATCTTGATGTTATTTGAGGAACTATTTTTATGATTTCTATAGAGTTTAATTCTTTTTTTATTGAATAGAAACACATACCTTCAAATAATAACACATCATCCATTAATTTGGACATGTGGTAGAAGGGATTTTAGTTCCATTGGAGTTGACTATAATAGTTGGAGGTCAAGATGACCTATATGATGTATATAGAGACTAAAACCTAGGGTTTGGGTAATAAAACTATTTTATCTATTTATTATATTTATTCTAATTTGAGATACATATTTATGAAATTGTTATCAACATGGATTGATTTTATTAATTTCATGCTATCATTAATTGTTTCAAGATGTAGGTGGTGTTTTATTTTTATGATAGAGATCCTGGAGTTATTCTTTCGGTGAGAAAGATCCTCAATATATTCATATTCTTGTTTCACCTTCTTCATATTTGATGTATGAGTTGATGTATATCTCATCAAAGGATGAGTTTTATGTGATTAACAGGGTTGGGGTAGGGATCCTTGATTTCTTTCTAGAGGAGGATTTAGAGTTTCCCCCATGGATGTAGATGAATTGTAGGATCAAGATATATAATGTTATATCACCTCTCTCGATGTATCCAATTATTAAGGTTCATTTTGAGTTTCCATATATATTGGTATAGCTCGATCATCAGTTGTCGAAATCTTTGTATGATGATGTATATCACATGGGGGTGCACTTTCTTTTTTCGTGAATATGGAGGTTGGATTTTATTATCAATTATCAATTATCATCACTTAATACAACTAAAAATGATGAAATACATTCCTATTATATATAATTATTATTTATTCAATCATTTTAAGGGATCAACATGTATATGGATGATCAATTTTTCATCTAGATCTCATCATATGTTGGAGAATTATGATAATATTCAAAAAAGAAACTTCCATTGTTTTTAAGGGAATTAGGATTTTATTTGAATTCCATTTTGTATGATGAATAATCCATATATTTCCTTGGTGATGATGAAATTAGTTTTCATATAATTACAATATATGTTTTTTGTAGTTTTCATTAAAGATGTATTTATGTAGTCTGTTTATGAGGATGAATATATAGAACATGGGAATTCATTTTTAGGAGTTCCACATTATGAGAAACGTTTTGTGAAGTTGTTGATGTGTGATTTATGGGGTCTTTAATTTCATTTCATGTATAATTTAGTGTCTTGGTATAGAGTACATATGGATAATTCATAGGTATATGTAGTTGTGTCTTTGGAATACTCAAAAATGTGGAAGAGTGGTATAGTTTCCTTAGTATTGAATTATATTTCATGATAATGATAGATAATTAATTTCAGGTTGTGACACCCCGAACATCCATGACCTTAATGGATTAGTTTTTCATATGATCTAAGAAGTGTTAGGAAGATTTTGAGTACATGAAGGACAATTTGGTCAGTGCTCCAATCCTATATTTCTTAGAAGCAGGAGTTTACTTTATGGTTTTCGGTGACACATTATGTCTTATATTGGGATATGTTCTAATGATTAGGATGTCACTTTTTTTATATGTGTCTCATTAGAAACATCCCAATGATAATACTAATTAATCCCATGATATTGAGTTGGTTACATTTGTGTTCAATTTGATGTGGTGGTGAAATTTCCTCATTAGTGAATGTTTTTTGTTTTTAAAAATCATAATATCCTTATATATGAATTCTCATAGCATGAATTGAACATGATACAACATCATTGTATATAATAATTTAATTATTACACCATTGATATTTGATATATTCTATTAAAGGAGTATTTTGTAGCTGAAGAGTTCATAACGAAGTCATTTACTGATGTCTTGGAATGATCTAGGTATTACATGAGAGTATTGGTGGAACTCTTAGCGAAGAATATTGATATAGTAGTGGTCGTAGGTATAGGTTGTATTCACCATATGAAAGTATAATCATATTTATTGTTATGTGTGGAGGGTTTCTTGATGGGTGATTTTGATGTGGATGTATGGAGAGACGTTTTTGTAATAGGCAATGCATTTGATGGTTGTTCTAAGGATGGACAACACTATGTGCAGTTCCAGTGAAGTATTATTTTTCATTAAATGATGTGTGAGATAGTTCTTTATTAGTTTTGTAGTTCACCATTAGAGTTACATCCAGGATTTCCAAATTCATATCAATATCTAGGAGGTCAGTATTGGGGGTTGGGGATGAATCATGTAATTGTAGAGAATCTTTCTCAATATTTTGTCTCCCATAAAGATAAGGATGATCACCATGTTGTTGATGATTTGTTATTTTTATTAGATGTTCCCTAGTGTATGTGAGTTTTCAAATTTATTGAGTTCATTACTAGTTTTTGTAGATAATATGAATTATATTATTATATATTGGTGATATTGGATCCATAGAAAAAATTTAACCACATTACAGTGATTAAGGAACCTTGATTTGTGGAGAGGATGTCGACAGATTATCTTGAATTTGTTGTATAACTCAAAATAGTGACAAGAATGATAATTTCTTATTAGGATCCTCATTTACCACCATATTTTATAGAGGCATCAATAATGAATTTTGTTATCAGTCATTCCATAGAAAAAATTTTCTTTTATTGGAGTATGGTCATAACGAGAAGACCATATCAGACACGTTAAGGTATTTATCTCCCATATTACATTGATGTATTATGTTCATTGATGAATAAACTTTCCATATATGATTTTAATATCATGAATAGTTCCCACACCACCATTATTTTCATTCCATTGAATACATTGTATACCCGACCTTTACGTTACTTGTTTTGTTGGACTAGGGACATAATGGAAGCATTTATATGTCCATTTTTGGTGATCTCACATGTTTATGTTAGGGAATATTAGATTGAACTTACCTCATAGAATATCTGGATACATGATTTTATTCACATGCCATATCTTCATAGTTATCTTCATGATGACTCTTGTATCATCTTTTGTGGTGAGATCGATATTGATTATGATTCAAAGATTGAGGAGATTCCATTAGAGATCTACGACCTATAGGATAAGAGTTTGAATGGGTGTTAAATAACCTTCTATAATATATTATGGACACTTTGAGGTGGGGAGGTGAGTACCAAGTAACATGAGTCATAGACTCCCACTCATTACCCTAAGATGTATTACAATTATCTCCTCTTTCTTTTAGTGCTATTAATTTTTGGTTTTTGATATTTATGGTTTATATTGTATTTTTATATTATTGATTTTTTTGTCTTAACTCTTATTTAATTGTTATCTCCCCCAGGTATATTTATTGGGGGTTGTTTCTTTTGCATGGGGTTTTCACATTTTCATTTAATGAGGTGAATTCACACATGTGATGGCGAGATGCTTAAGATGTACCTTGTGATGTGGTTGTTTGGATAAAACATTTCTATTTACACATGGGGTTTGGTTATGGATTATTAGGAATATAATTTCATTATAGGTATCTAAGGAAATGTATGAATCCACAATGTTTGACTATTTACATGTTTCATAATCTTTTGTTGTTCATATGTGGATAGATTTAGATTGGATGGATTTTACTACAAAAAGCTAAAATATTTGGTAATTCACAACATGTTAGGGGTTTTCACAACATGTATATTGAATTCATAGGTTTTTATGGATAGATCATGTGGAAATTCCTGATGTTTCATAATTAGAGTTTAAATTCCTAGAGGCAACACATTTTTTAGTGAATGTCAACAAAATTCCATTTTAATAAGGTCTATAATTTCATTCCATGTAAATACCTATTCCACCTTATTTAAATAATGTTTAGCTCTCATGATTTTCTTTAAAACCATATGCCTCTCCCAAATTCAGTTGATATGAAGACCCGTACAACATTTTTTGGAGATTCCTTCATTGGTTATTGATCCATGGATGTCATCATCAATATGTTTTGATCCAAGGTGAATTATATATATGTTTCTTATGGTTTAATCCACGATTCATTATTTTTATACAATATTTCATCATTTTATGTGTTGGAAGAACATCTATCTTGTTTTTAATGGATTTTCAGGGTTTTTTGATGTTGTGGTTGTCTTAATGAATCCTTGTATGGATGAAGATTCTTAATGTTGAGGTGATTGAGATCGAGAACATTGGCCCATTCTCATGGGAACAACATTGATTCCTTTTAGGTAAGGGAATCATTTTTTCTCTCAATTTATTTACATGAAATCATAAATTATGAATTTTTTTCCATTGTATTTCAATGTAAAAGGAACATGAATGATTTGGAAAATCTATAAGAATTAGTTAGAGATCACATGTTGATTTTCTTGGTACCATCATAATTGTTTCATTATTTATTTATTATATAGTGTGATATATATTATATGTTTTATTATAAATTTTATATGCTTGGTGTAGAAAATTTAAATTGATAAATAATGTAAATATGGATCTCATTGAGAATTAGTGGGAATAATATATATATCAAGTGGTGTTTTTATTATCTGATGTTGTAAATAGTCATAATCGATTGATGCATGTATGCATTTTTAATTGAATTTCTCATTAAATGACATGATGAATTTGTTAATGATCTTGAAACATGATAATTATTTATTATGAGAAAAAAAAAATAATTCAAATTGAAAATCTCCATTCTATTGGTTTTTAAAAACTGGAATAAATTCTTAGAGAATTTTTTCCTCTCATAGCTTGTAACAACATGATGTATTTGGATTCCTGTAGTTGAACTTATGAACAATAAACAAGTTCAATTAAATGTATATGAAAACAGTGTGTGATAAAGATAATTTTCCAGGTCCTGAGTTTCTCATCAGTTTGATAAGATCATGTTCCTTTTTGCATCCATGAGAGTTCGTTTTCATTTGAATGATGAATTTATTGTATTGTGGGCCCTAATTTCCCATAGTTCAATTTTATTGTTTCATGGTTCTTTTTGGTTTTCTAAAGATATGTGACTAATTATATGATCCTAATATGGATGATCTTGGAATTGGTGATGTTTGGTCAAGAGGGGAGGAATGGATGAGATGTGAACCTGGGATGGATGAGCCTAGGTTGTATGTTGAGATATGGGATGGGGAAGACTATTTTTTGATGTAGTTGTTGATTCTTATGATGATGATATGAATAAATAATTGAATGAAGGATACATAGATGAATATCAGATTATGGAATGGGTTGAAGCTATTCATACCAACTTAGGTGATGCTAAGATTTTTAATACTAACTTATGAATCTGTTTAATGGATAATTGTGGATTTTCTTATTTTACATGTCTTAATAAGTCAACTTTTGAAGGAATTTGTATATTTTTGTTTGAATTTTTCCAGACCATGGAATGTTATGATGGTTTTCCTAGTGTAAATTTATATGGAATGTTGTTATAAAAAAACTCTTAATGTATATGGTTCTTGGTCATAGACTGTAAGTTCAAATAAAATGATAATCTTGATAAGATGTGGATATGGTTTTCATTATACCTGGTGGTAATTGACATTAAACTGGTTATTAATGTAATATAATATTAAATATTTTTAATGGTTAATTAATTACAAAAAAATTAATTTTGTTAATTTAAATTAAAAAATTAAATTAATTAGTTAATGTAGTTATTTTTATTCTTATGTACTTATAAGATAATCTGACTTTGTAGTGGAAACAGAGACATTGAGTGACATTAGCTATAGTTGATTCTTCGAACTTGTTATAATCATTGTATTGCTATGGGATATATTATTTCATGTATAATCATTGAATTAAAATACAACCCCACCCACGTAGGATATGGATAATTAACCCTAGGGAAAATTGGATAATTTTTCCCCCAACTTCTCATTTGGGGGAAGATGGGGGACTACACCCTCTGGCTTCGCTCTCTTTTATAGGTAGTTACATATTCTAATAGGTATGATTGTTATTTTCCCCATATCTATGTGTAGAACATTGTGATTACTTATGGTTATTTCACAAACATGTATTACCATATATAGTTGGTAATAGAATATTATACGTTTGACATGAGTAGGTTACGATGGCCTCAAGTACTATCCTAGTGTATGGGCTTTAATTTCTTGAGGTACAATACACAATGCTTGACATTAGTCATATGATATGAGGCAGATCCTTAAATAAACATGGATACTATATATGGATGTTAGGATTGGATGATTTGACGATATGATGGACAAGGTGCAGGTTGTTATTTCTTACCTAGGTGGATTTGGCCATGGATATTTTAGAGATAGATGGCTCATGAAATGTGAAGTTGGGGAAAACATAAAACTACTGTGGAAAAGTGAAAAAGGTACCCTATAAGATTCAATAATATATAATATTCTATATTTTATGGGATACATAATGTGATATATCCATGGTGTGGCTGGGAACATAGTGTTATTATTTAAGTGATGACTTTGTTTCACTATTTTTCATTTTCATTAGATTTATTTCTTTATAATTTTCATGAGAGATTATTATGCGGATCCTACTAAGTATAATGTTATGATCACCAATGGTATATACAATAGTTCCTTTAGGTTATTTGAAAATGGTCAGAGATCGATCTTGGTATTACTAGATCATGTTTTTATAGGATATGTTTTGGTTTATTGGTATCAGTGGTTGTTACCATTTTGGTACTTTCATTTTCCCATTCTTTGATTAATATTATATAAAATTACACATTTTTTCGTCATATTTCTAATTATATATAATTCAAAGAAGTATTTTTTGTGTTTATATATTATCTATGTAACACCCTAAGAATTTAAGAGAAATATTTTTTTTATGTCTTTTGTTATATGCAACACCAAAGAAATCTTTCACTACACACAGCATTGACATGGCTTGTGTTACACGCATGTGCAACCATCTTCGATATCTTCTGTTAAACGCAATACTGAGTTTCATTAAACAATGATATATTAATTATAATATTATGAACTAGCCGTTATTAATAGTCTTAACTGAATTTTAAATTTTAAAACATTATAATTAATGTTACACATTTTGAAGAATGATATATGATAATAAAATCAATTTTTCTAATAAAAGAAGTATTTTTTTAAAAAAATGCAGTTTTACCACCTTTTGATAGTGCACCCATTTTAAATATAATTTTTGACAAGTTTATAAGTTCAATTTAAAAAAATAAACTTCTTCTTTTGAATCAGGATATAAAAATTTTCATTTGATAAATCTTTGATACTTTTCTGATAACTTTCATATTTTGATGAATTGTAAAAATATGCTAAATTTTTCATAAAAACACATTTTTTCATCAAAATAGTTTATATAGTTAAATGATAAAATTTAATAGTTTTAAATTATAAATAGAATATATTTTTACCATTTAATATAATTTATGTCATTACCATTAATTTTACAATGAATTCATAGGTAAAACAATTTCAATCGTTGACAATGTTTTTCCATTTAAAACCCATTTTCTTAACAACGAGATTAATTTTTAATTAATTACTGAAACTTTAGTGTTTTTAATTTTTAAAAATGGATTCCATATTTGGATTTGGTGGGTATAAATTACTTTAATTGGTTACTTTTATTTTTTTGACATAATTAATAGTAACTACGGTAATTTTAATTTACTACAGTTAATGGTAAATCAGGTAATTAAGGGTAAAAATAACATTATAAAATTACTCTATCACTTTCCAAAATTCTATTGGATGAATAAAAGAATAAAATTATCACCTAAGGGTCAGAATAGATTCATTTCATGGACTATTAACCATGAAAATGATATAGTTGTTATTAAATCCAAAGAAAGTGACAACATGTCACTCTCTTATATCTTTGATGTTTAATAATTTTAATTTAGTGATAAACATCCTTAAACTTAGAACATGAATAGTCTACAGAAATCTAATAAAATTATATTCATGATATTAATTTATTTATAATTTTTAAGGATTAAATCATTATCAAAAATGATGACACAATAATGATGTTGAAATTATTTTATTGATAGAAATATCAAACCAATGCTTTTAAAAATATTAACATAATTAATATATGAGCTATGTAATGTGATCCACGAATTTTATAGATGAATATATCATAATAGGAATATATAATTTTTTTTGGAAAATATCCTCTGTTTGGATTTTATTTAAATTCAAATAATTTAATAGTGTTAAAATCGACACAATTGTTATTTTAAAAAAATTACTTATTATAAAATTCTTTAAAAATGACAAATATATTTAAAAATTATTAATTGAAATTTATATGGTTTAAAATGTCATAAAGTATCCAATTATTTACAATTCACAACACATAAGTAGTTATTTATAACATTTTAAAATTTAGAATATGATTTCCACAAATAAAATTAAATAGATTAAATAAAGTTAAATCAATTTGATAAGGTTTAAAATAAATTCACAACGTCATTAAATTTTATTTGTTAATGAAATTAAAACCCTATATCATCTCATATTCTATTTGTGTCATTTTTGGAGGTTTTTATGTGGGGTTGGAATTTATTATAAATTAATATTTCTAATGTTTCCAATGGTGCCCCTCTCCTCCCTTATAAAAGGGAACCTCCTCCCTCTCCTCTTCACGACAATTTGGGCCTTCAAAATCGGAAAAACCCAATCCAATTATCTTATACACTTCTCTAGAAACATAATAGAGTTCTTGGTCTTCTTTAGAGACCAAATTTTGTTCCCTAAGAGGAGGTTGAGAAGAGGCGCGTCGAAGAAGAGATAATATCCTATACCGATCCTTTCAAATTAATTTCTTCTTCTACATCACATTATTTATTTTTTTCATCATAGATAAATATAATAATTATCACTAATATACTGATATGTTATTAAAAATATTAAACAACCCTATTTCACATTCTATCCATCCCACCGAAAATGAAATCAATGTGTGTGCGTACGAGCGGAATACCGTCTCCACGCCGTGGTGTAATCTGTTTTCCACCACGACCTTACATGGATGGGTATAATGGTGTAAAGAATAAATATATATGATTTTTATACCATGATACTAATTCTGAGATATTCTTTCATCTACTCCAATACCATTCAATAGTTATGGGAACGATATCGTCACTCGGGGATACGTACAACTTACCATCTCCCTGGTGCGATGTGATTGGTTCAACATGATCTTCATTAAACCCTGATTATATAATGTAATTGAATGAATAAATATGATATATATTATACTACCACCATTATGTAAATTATGTAGCTATATCCTAAAAATAGGAATAAGAATTTATTCAACAAAACTTGCATAAGAACATAAAGGAATTAACACCCGAATAACAAGTAGCTATGAAATATTACTAATAAAAAGATAATAATATGACCATATATGATATCATAACAATGAATTTGATTCTATAATATGTCAATGAAATAATTTAAATCATTATACAAGAGGTTCGGATGTGTACAAATCATATCAGACCTAAGTTAAGGGAAAATATCACAATCTCATATTTATCCTAGATTGTATATACTTCAGAATTTATTGGGGAATATTTTCCATCCACATACATGTTTCCCCAATATGAAATATTATTTATATCCTCCTACAATTTTTTAAATACAATTTTACCTATTGGTGTGTTTTTAGAAAAAGATATGAAATGAATCATTTGTCATTTTTAGTACGAGATACGTTTTGACTTTTCTAGCCAAAGTATGATAAGAATGTTTTTAACCTATACAGCATGAATGGATTGTTATGATTCATAGAAAATTATTTCCATGAAGACTTACATACATGTTTTCACATTTATTTTCAATTAAATTCTTCTAGATTAAAATTGTCTGGCAAGTTGAGAAAGAAAAAATGTTTTCGTAGTAAAAATGATATTTTCCTCTAGATTGGAGTTCAACTGTTTTATCAAAAATATTTTCCATCTAAGATAATATGTGGTAATATTTCTATAACAATTATTACATTGATTTGACTATTTTATGATGGAATTATTTGTATGAAGTCCTTTTGCCTTATATGTATTATGTTATGATGTCATGATGTTTAAGAATCCTATTTTTATTACATGGGTTATGATATGATGTATTATTTTGTGGAAATTATAGGAATGGTTTCATTATGAAATGGGTGGGACCTATATCTCTATCAAATGAATTGGGTAAGGATTTATATATCATGATATTGACATTGTTGGAACGACAAGTTAATCTGGTTTAGTGATACATGACTGGAACGAGGAGGGAACTCAGTTCAGTAATAGAAATTATCCTCTATGATGGACTTGGAAATGAGTCATGAATAATATGAAATGATTTTCTATGATTATGTGTGTATGCCACAAATTTTCCTGTCTTATGTTAGGAATATTTGGATTTCATTTCACTATTATGATTTATCCCATGTCATGATATTATGTCCTCTTTTGTAGGTTAATATTATCAAAATATTATCTTCTTATGAATATAATATGATTGTTATTTCCATTGTTTACCCTAACTAGGAATTTGAGATCCCCCATTTGTATGTTCTCTTTTCTTGAGGTCAGGAAGAAGGGTATTAAGTAGGATATGACAAAAGGGACTCTATATATGATGAAATAAGCGGGAGACAATGTAAATGATTTATGAACCAGTTTTTTATGTTTCCTAGTTTATAAAGACACTATACCTATACGGTCCTATCATAGTTTTGTTATATGTTGTACTAAGTATGCTTTAAATTCTAAAGTAATAAAAATGTATGTAATTTATGGGTCATTATAGTTGGTATCATAAGAAAGGTATAGTCAAACTTTAGAAACTAGGATGTGAACACCTTAGTAAGAACCCTAAGGATATGACTAAGTATAGAACATAATATTAGTGTTTTAGAAATTTCCATGAATAAACTATGATAAGACCTAAAGTGTGAAATTTTATTCTAGATTATGTGGTATTATTATTATGATTAGTGTTTCTCACACTATGCTTCCTGGTTTTAATCAATGGCTAGAACCCAAACGAACTGTGTTAATGCTGAATGTGACGGGAAATGAAATGATTGACTCCCTGAGAAAACAAAGGATATGGTAGTTGGAATGAAAAATCTTGTAGAAATGCTCACACAACATTCTCAAGCTATGAATCATGCAGGACTTCCAAACAATTAAATTAAAGAGATAAATTCTGTTGAATCCTTCATAAGGAAACATCCACCTTCTTTCAGCGGGTCTTCTGATCCATTAGTGAATGAACAATGGATTAGTACCACTTAAAATATACTTTCAGTTCTACAATGTTATGAACATGATAATGTCATTTTAATAGTATATCGATTGGAAGGTGAAGCTGATCAATGGTGGAATCTTATCAAGAATACGCGGAAAAGAGACAAGATTGATTCCATTGAATAGGACGAGTTCACGAACTTATTTTTCAATAAGTACGTCCCTCATATTCTTCGAACAAATATAGAGATAGAGTTTCTTGAACAAAATCCAAAGGATGATGAATCGGTTCGTACCTATGAAGAAACTTTTACAAGACTTGAATTGCACACTTCTGGGATTATTATCCAAACCGAGAGTGAGATAGATCTATTCATTAGTGGCTTAAATCAAAGTCTCCGAAAGGAATTATCTATGAGGGACTTCAATAGATACGACGAAACTGTTCGATGTGATCTCAAGGTTGATATGTATATTTGAGTAACCCATCAGTCATACAGGTTTGATTATAAGAGGAAAATGAAATTCAAAAAAAAAAATATCTAATGACCACACTAAAAAAAGATTAGTTTTCCCGTATTCTTAATGTGTGGAAAGAAATGTGGAGGAAATTGTCTTAAAGGGACAATTAAATGTTTTAAGTGTGGAAAATATGATCATCATGCAATTGAATGCAGTAGTGATGGGAAAAATATGTCTACTGATGCGAACAAAGAAATGGTTACATAGAATGAACCTCCTACACTTCAATGTTACAAGTGCATGGAAATGGGGTTTTATCCCAATCAATTCCCTAATCGAAGGGTTGTTGATGATGATCGACGTCAACAAACTCATATGGCCAAAGAAAAAACAAATTCACATGAAATTTATATCGGTGATGTGGAGTATGATAACAAAATGATGAAAGTTACACATACCATCCAATCTAAAGTAGCTAATGTTTTATTTGATTCTGGATCCACCCATGATTTTATTTCTAAAGAATTTTCTTAGGGTATCACAATACTACCCCAACGATTAGCTTTTGAGTTTTCTGTGACAACTCCCAATGGCACAACAGTCACATCAAAAGTTTAAAATTCTTCTATGATTGATGTTTTGGGGAATGTGCTTCCTGAAAATATATAAATCCCTCATATATTGGAATTTTATGTGATTTGTGGCATGTATTGGCTTTATTTACATGGATCTCATAACAATTTCCAAATAAGGGATGTCGCATTTCATATTCCTAATCAATCTATGATCATCTATCGATGCCAGGATGAACATAAAATTATAATGAAAAGTTCTTCCATCTAATGGGTCTTGATTCCAATATATAAAGGTTATTTATCTCAATTAGTTGGAGAGAAACTCATTATTAAGAAAATTCTGATTGAATGAGAGTTTGATGATGTCTTTCTAAAGGAATTGGTAGGTATTCCACCAAATCATGAAGTCGAGTTTTAAATATAACTCATACCGGGTGCTATGCCCATTTCAAGGTCACCTTATAGATTGGCCCCAATGGAGTTGCAGGAATTGAAGAAGCAGCACTAATAGAATCTTGATAAGGGATTCATATTCCCTAGTGCATCACCATGAGGAGCACATGTTCTATTTGTTAATAAGAATAATGGATCAATGAGACTCTGCATTGATCATCGAGAACTTAACAAGATTACTATTAATAACAAATATTCTCTCCCACGCATTGATGACTTATTTGACCAGCTACACTGAGCTCAATACTTTTCTAAAATTGATCTTAGTTCAGGGTATCATCAGTTAAGGGTCAAAATGGAGGATATACCAAAGACTACATTCTGAACATGGTATAGTCACTATAAATTTATAATGACGATATTTGGTATTACTAATTCCCCTGCTATCATCATGGATATAATGAATTGAGTATTTAGTGACTATCTTGATCAGTTTGTGGTAGTCTTTATAGAAGATGTTATTATCTATTTAAAGAGAAAGTAAGATGATTAAGAACATATGAGAATTGTATTAATGACCCAAATAAAGGATATGTTTTATGCCAAATTTACCTAGTGTGTATTTTGTCTTCAAAAAGTTTCATTTTTGGGTCACATATGCTCAAAATAAAGGATATCTGTCGATCTAGCAAAAACAGATGTTATCAAAAGTTGGTTAAGACCAACAACAGTAACTGAGATCCAAAGTTTTCTTGGTTTAACTGGGTATTATCGACGTTTTGTGAAAGATTTTTCCGGTTTATCTAACCCACACACCAAATTGACTCGGAAAGGAGTTATGTTTGTTTGGACAATAAAATTTGAAGAAAAGTTCTTGGAGTTAAAAAGATGGTTATCCAATGCACCTGTACTAACACTACCTTGTAGCAGAGAATGTTTTTTGATCTACAGTGATGCATCAAATAAGGGATTGGGTTGAGTTCTCATGGAAAATGATATGGTGATAGCTTTTTCCTTACGATAGTTGAAAATCCATGAGATAAATTACCCAACTCATGATTTGTAGATAGTTGTGGTAATATTTTCATTAAAGAGTTGGAGGCATTATCATTATGGTGAAAGATGTGATATTTATACTGATTATAAAAGTTTAATGTATATTTTCAAACAAAAGGAGCTGAATATGCGCCAAAGAAGATTTTTGGGTCTGATTAAGGATTACGACTACTCAATTCATTTTCACCATGGGAAAGAAAATAAGGTGGCATACGCATTAAGTCGACAATACAATGCTAGCTTATCCATGATGAGGATCACAAAAGATCCAATATTTATTGATTTAAAAAGGATGGATCATGGAATTATAATGGAAGGGGAAAATATTATCTTTCTCATATGAATGTTCAACTATCTATACACGTGAATATTAAAGAGGCAGAAAAAGAAGATGTAGAGTTACAAAATAAAGTGAGAACTGTTCCTGAATTCCATATTGATATTGATGGAATAATAAGGATCAGGAATCGGGTTTGTTTTCCTCCCATCCTAGAATTAAAGAAGAAAATATTGGATGGGGCTCATTTCTCTTTATTCTATATTCACCCTAGAAGTACGAAAATGTATAGGGACCTGAAAGAGTACTTATAGTGGGATGGCATGAAAAGAGATGTTGCAAAATATGTCTCCTGATGCTTGGTTTTTTATCAAGTTTAAGATGAGATATAGAAGTCTAAGGGGGTGTTACAACCATTACCCATACCATAATGGAAATGGGAAAACATCACTATGGAATTTGTCACTGGAATTCCTAAAACATCCAATGTAAATAATACAATCTGGGTTATAGTTGATTGTCTTACGATGTCGGTACACTAAATTGCTATTAGAGAAGATTTCTCTCTTGATCAGATTGCCATGATATATGTAAAGGAAGTGGTAAGATTTCATGGAGTACCAATTTCCATTATATTTGATCAGGATTCACGGTTTACCTCGATGTTTTGCTGAAGTCTTCATCATACTCTCAATACAGAGTTGAGTTTCAACACTGCTTATCGTCCACAGATAGAGGGTCAGTCTGAGAGGACAATTAGAACTCTAGACGAAATGTTGAGACCTTTCTCAATGGATTTCAAAATTGGTTGGGATCAACACCTACAATTGGTGCAATTTTCATATAGTAATAGCTTTTAGTCGAGTATTCAAATGGCTCCTTATGAAGATCTCAATGGAAGAAAATGAAAAACTCCAACTTGCTGGGATCATGTTGGGGAAAGAAAGATATTAGGACCGGATATTGTTGATGATATGGTATAAAAGGTCAAATATATTCAATAATACATAAGATCGGCTCATATTTGGCCAAAAGATTATGCCTAGAATCGCTGAAAAGACTTAGAGTGTTAAGTGGGTGATAAAGTGTTCTTATGAATATCTCCTTGGAAGAGAGTAATGAGATTTGGAAAGAAGGACAAACTGTGCTCTAGGTATATTGGTCATTTTGAAATACTGGATCATGTTGGGAAGTTAGCTTACCCATTGGTGCATCCATTGAATCTCTCTCAAGTTGATGTGTTCCATGTATCACTCCTAAAAAAGTACATACCTGATCTTTCACATGTACTAAGCTCAGAAGTTGTAACGTTGGAGCAAGATCATTCTTTTAAAGAACAGTCGAGAAAGATTCTGGATCGTAGCTAAAAAGTTATATAAAAGAAGACCACTCGCTTGGTTAATGTTTTATGGAGGAACCACCAATTAGAAGAAGCTACATGGGAACTTGAGGATATGATGTGGGAGAGTTATCCTCATCTGTTTGTTACGAAGTGACGAATTTCAAGGGAGAAATTCATTTTAAGGTGGATAGAATGTGACACCCGTAGATTTTATGAGGAATGTTTTTTTTATTTCTTATTTTTTACGCAACACTATAGGAATCATTCACTACACACAACATTGGCTTGGCTTGCATTACATAGAAGATCAACCTTCTTTGATAGCTTGCGTTGTACGCAGTACTGAGTTTCACTAAACAATGATATCCTTATTATAATATTATGAACAATCCCTTATTAATAGTATTAACTGAAATTTGAATTTTATAACATTATAATTCATCGAACACATTTTCTAGAATGAGGTATGAAAACGAAATCATTTTTTTGGATAAAATAATTATTTTTCCAAAAATGCAGTTTTACTGCCTTTTGATGGCGCACACTTTTTAAATATAATTCATGACAAGTTTATAAGTTAAATTTTATAAAATAATCTTCTTCAACTGTATCATGATATAAAAATTTACATTTGATAAATTTTTTATACATTTATGATAACTTTCATATTTTGAAAAATTGTAAAAATAAGCTAAATTTGTCTTAAAAACATCTTTTTTAATCAAAATAATTTATATTATTAAATGATTAAATTTAATGGTTTTAAACTATATATAGAATATATTTTTTTACATTTAATATAATTTATGTCATTACGATTAATTTTACATTGAATTCATAGGTAAAAACAATTATATCTTTGACAATGTTTTAACTTTTAAAACATGTTTTCTAAACAACGAGATTAATTTTAAATTAATTAATGCAACATCTGTATTTTGAATTTTGAAAAATGGATTACATATTCGGATTCAGTGGGTCCAAATTATATTAATAGGTTACTTTTCATGACATAATGAATAGTAACTATGATAATTTTATTTACTACAGTAAAAGTCAAATTGGGTAATTAAGGGTAAAAAAAGATTATAAAATTACTCTACCACCTGCCAAATTTTATTGGTTGAATAAAAGTCAACCCATATCACCTACGGGTTGGAATAGATTCATTTCATGGACTATTTACCATGAAAATGATATAATTATAATTAAAAGTAAATAATGTGACAACTTGTCACTCTCTTATATCTTATAAGTGTAATAATTTTAATTTAGTGATTAAGATCATAAAAAAATCAAACATGCATAGTGTATAGAAATATAATAAAATTATATACATCGTTTTAATTTATCTAGAATTTTTAGGGATTAAATAATTATCATTAATGATGACAAAATAATGATGTTGAAATTATTTTATTGATTGAAATATCAAATTAATGGTTTTAAAAATATTAAAATATATTTTATATGAACCATTTAATGTGATCCACGAATTTTATAAATTAATATGACTCTTTATGAATCTATAAAATATTTTTTTTTGAATATATCCTCTGTGTGGATTTTATTTAAATTCAAATAAATAAATAGTGTCAAAATTGACATAGTTGTTATTTTATAAAAATAACATATTATAAAATTGTTTAAAAATCACAGAAATATTTAAAAATTAAAAATTTAAATTTATATGGTATAAAAGGTCATAAATTATCCAATTATGGACAATTGAAAACACATAAGTATTTATTTATAACAATTTAAAATTTAGAATATTGTTACCCCAAATAAAATTAAACAGTTTAAATAAGGATTAATAAATTTGATAAGGTTTAAAATAAATTCAAAACATGTCTAAATTTTATTGGTTTATGAGATTACAACCGTATATCATCTCATTTACTTATTGAGTCAATTTTTGAGGTTTTTAAGTGGGGTTTTAATTTATTATAAATTAATATTTCTTATGATTATAAAGGTGTCACACTTCTCCCTTATAAAAGAGCACCTCCTCCCTCTCCTCTTCACAACATCATGGGCCTTAAAACTCATCCAGACCCTATCTAATTATCTTCTCCACTTCACTAGAAACATACTAGAGGTCTGGGTCTTCTTCAAAGTCCATCTTTAGTGCCCTGATAGGAGGTTTAGAAGTGGTGCGTTGAAGAAGAGGTAATATCATTTACCGATCCTTTCAAATTTATTTCTTCTTCTACTTATTCTTAATTATTTTTTCAACATAAATTAAAAAAATAAGTATCACTAACATACTGATATGTTATTGTAAATATAAAACAACCCTATTTCACCTTCTATCCATCCTACGGAAAACGAAATCATCGCACGCGCGTACGTTCGGAATACGGTCTCCACACAGTAGGGTAATCTATTTTCCACCACCACCATACATGGATGGGTATAATGGATTGAATAATAACTACACATGATTATTATAACATCATACTAATTCTGATATATTCTCTCATCGAATCCAATTCCATTGAATAATTATGGGAACAATATTGTCACTCCCGCGTACGTATGACTTACCTTCACCACGGTGTGATGTGATTCGTTCTACATGATCTTCATTAAACCCTAATTATATAAACGAATTGAATGAATTAATATGATATATATTATACTAATACTATTCTGTAAATTATGTATCTATAACCTAAATAGAGGAAAAATAATTTATTCGATAAAACAATGCATAAGAACATAAATCAATGAACACCCGAGTAAACTATAGTAATGAAATATTACTAATAAATATATATGAATATGACCATATATGATATCATAACAATGAATATGTGTCTGGAATAAGTCAGTGAATTTATTTAAATCATTATACAAGAAGTTTGGGTACGTACAAAGCATATCAGACCTATGTTAAGGGAAAATCTCGTAATCTTATTTTTATCCGAGATTGTTTATACTCAGAATTTATTAGGGCATATATATCATCCTCATCCATGTTTCTTAAATATGTAATATTATTTCTATCCTCCTATGTTTTTTAAATCCAATTTTACATATTAGTGAATTTTTATTAAATGATATGTACAGAATATTTTGTTGTTTTCAGTAGGAGATACTTTTTGAATTTTCCAGCCAAATTACAAGAAGAATGTTTATTTAACCTATATGGCTTGAATGTATAGTTATGATTTCATAGAAAATTATTTCTATGAAGCTTCCTCCACATGTTTTCATGTTATTTTTAATTAACTTCATTTAGTTTAAAATTTTATGACATGTTTAGAAAGAAAAAATATTTTTGAAGTAGAAAGGATATTTTCCTCGCGATTAGAGTTCAAGTGTTTTATCAAAACAATTTTCCATATTAGATTATATAGGGTTATGTTTTTATCCCGATTATTACATTGATTTTATTGTGTTATGATGGACTTATTTTTATGGAGTCCTTTTATCTTATATGTATTAGGATATGATGGCAT
This sequence comes from Viscum album, assembly GCA_963277665.1. Lineage (NCBI taxonomy): Eukaryota > Viridiplantae > Streptophyta > Magnoliopsida > Santalales > Viscaceae > Viscum > Viscum album. Next base: position 1,457,266,677 of record OY728120.1, read on the forward strand.
GATGTTTAAGAATCCCATCTGTATTACATGGGTTATGCTATGATGTGTGATTTATCATTTTGTGGCACACATAAGAATGGTTTAATTATGATATTGGTAAAACCTATATCTCCCTCAAATTCATTGGGTAAATATTTATATCTCATGAGATAGGCATGGCTAGAATGGAAATTTAATCGTGTTCAGTGATACATGACTGGAATGAGGAGTGAACTCGGTTTAGTAATGGACTTTGTCCACTATGAAGGTCTTGGAAATGAGTCTTGAATAATATGAAATGATTTTCTATTATTATGTATGTATTCCAGAAATCTTCATGTCTTATGTTATAAATATTGGTATTTCATTTCACTACTATGATATATCCCATGTCATGATATTATGATCCCTTTTGCAAGTTAAGATTTTCCTAATGTTATGTTCTTATGAATATGATATGATTGATATTTATTTTGTTTACCCTTACAAAGATTTTGAGATCACCCTTTTTTATGTTTTCATTTCCCCTGGTAATGAAGAAGGGTATTTTGTAGGATATGCAAAAAGGGACTCTAGATGTAATGAAATAAGCGGGAGAAAATGTAGATGATTTATGAACAAGTTGTTTATATTTTTCAGTTTCTAAAGACACTATACCTATATGGTCTTATCACAGTTTTGTTATATAATGTAATAAGTATTCTTTTAATTATGAAATAATAACAATGTATGTAAAGTATGGGTCGTTATAATCTATCTCTTCCACATGTTTCTCATAATGGGGTACACCTCCCAAATGAATGTGTATTATACACATGGATCTAGGAACCATTATGATGCCTACTAGAAGTTGGACCCAGGCATTCAATATCCCCACCTATTATTACAGTATATTTGTGGGGATAGGTTCATGATATGATCTTACCCAAAATTAATTTCTAATCTATTATTTAATAGTACACAAAAGACTATAAAATACTTCCAGTGTTGTTTTTATATTTGGTACATATAAAATAACCCAATTTAAGAATCATAATGAATTTTGAATGAAATTATAGTAGTTTAAAATAACTATAAATACATACAAAAGGAAATAAATTACTCAATGATAAGTATTTTGTTAGGAAATATTTTAAATTTAAGTTGTGGTAATTTTCGGACACTTTCCCACCTCCATTTTAAATTCATAAATATGAATGTATATAGACTATGAGTCAAAAGGAGTGAAAGCTAAATCTATAGAAATTAATTATTCATCGATTATTTTTCAATTTAATAGGATTTAATAATTTGAATATTTATTATACAAGGGAAAAAAATTTTGTGATCAAGGATCCCTTTTTTATAATACAAGAAAGTAAAATTATTGATGAACTATTCGATGAAGACATTAACACCTTAATAGCCATAGAAAATGGAAAATATGAAATTTTAAAAAAAATGAAATTAATAAATTTTATGAATGAATATGAACAATAATAAGAGGTATTGTGGTGAAATTATGGATTACAATCAATGGGATTGTATGGTAGCCTAAAAAAATAATTCTAATGATTCCAAAAAGTTATATAATTTGGAGGAGCTCTTCTTTACAAAGAAATCAAAAAAATATGGAATATTACAAATTAATAGAGATGAATATTTATTATAAATTAAATTTGGCTGAAATAATATTAAATGATGATGTGTCATAACATATAGAAATATAATATTTATAAACTCTATAATTTAAAAAAAATCAATATTGGCAAATGAAAGAAGGATATCACACTCTACCAACCTATAATGCAAGATAAATTAGATTATAAATGGTAAATTACCATTATTTCCACTAACTAATTAACATATGTTGAAACGTATATAGTTAAATAAGGACAAGAAAAAAAGTTCATTTTCAATTCATCCAGGACAAAAAGTAATATTTTTATAGATGGAAATTAAAAAAGAAGGATATCACACTCTACCAAACTATAAATTAATAGAACCATGGGTAATTAATTTCACCTGAGACAAGTTGAATTAATTCCATTTTTACAATCTCATCAAAATATATAATTATTATAAAGAAATGGGGAAATTGAATCAATATTTTACGGGTGAGGCAAACCATTTTCAATATTTTGATTTTAATTTTTTTGGATTTGTTATCAATATTTAATATAATTCAATTCATGTAGATTTAATGTTTTATAACCTGAAAATTTTAAATTTTATTTAAATGATGAGAAACCAAATTTTACACATGAAATTGACAAAAGATGAATAATGAAAGGAACTTTTCTGAAAATTAAATGATATGAAAATTCATTAAAAGGCTAGTTATTTTTGAATCTCACACAAGGAAATATTTTTTTATATTGAAATCAATTTCAAAATAGGATTCTATAATAATTTATACATATTCATTGTAATTCCATTATTTATTAATAAAACTAGGTCATGCTAGTATAATTTTAATTTTATGATTATTTTGGAAAAAAATGATTCATTGCGATCCTTGTGACATAAATGATTGTGTCATTATATTTTATAATAGATAATTTTTAAAAGAAAAACCTATTAATTCCATCCAATAAATTTTAATAAAGATCATCTAACATCCTTAAATGTCATTATTATTTAACTAAATCAAATACCAATCAATACAATCTACATATAACTATAATTTAGTACATGATCATAGTTGAATAATAATATGTGGGAGGGAGTTAGATGATCTAAATTGAAGCCGTGTGAGAATTATACTTATCAAATTATGTCGTAATAGTGAAAAGGTGCAAGGGATTTTGATGAAACGTTATTGATGATGGATATAAATATATACATGATACAATATAACTTAATGAAACAATACTATAATCAAAGGGCATGAATATTCAAAAAAATCATGAAAAATAGAGATTATTCACTACATTCCCTTTTAAAATCATATTATATTATTTAAAATAATATTATATATTCAATGAAAATATATATTTTAAATTTATACTAATCATATTTTGATTGGGAAATATTTCCTCCATAATTTAAGAGTTTCTAAATTTTAAACCCTATATGGAACCATAAAAATGGATGTCTGTCAATAGATTATATAAAAATTCATTAATATTTCATTCAAATTGATCTATGACTGTTCGTTAATCCGTACAATATTTTTTCATGTTAACATACCAAATCCTTATCCTTAGAACAACCATGAAATATGTCATGTTACGATAAAGTATAATAATCATTTGTTTGAGATTTAGAAAATTTCATGGTTGTGGTTACCCATAGCAGGGTTTGAAAGTAAATCCAATTTCATAAAATTTATTAGTTGAGCTATGAGTGAAATACATCCAAAAATTTATCAAAAAAATATAATTATTCAATAGAAAGTGTATAATTCAACTTAATATTCTTAATTTGGAAATAAATTTCAGAAAATTTAAGGGGTCGAATGATTTTTATTTACATGGATATTGAAAATGGAATTAACAATGGATAATGATTCACATTTTTATTTTGTTATATATATTTTGATTAATTTTCCTAGAGTCCCATGACTAGTTGATGGATAATTTTTTTGTGGAAATAAATTCAATATATTTTTTAATTTTATCTAAAATTTTCCCTCATATTTTATAATTTTGTAGTCAATTTTTTTTAAATTAATGTGTTGTCTCATTATATTTTGTAATTATTGTATAAATTATATTAAATTTTGGATTTAATTTATTAATTTAATTTGTAATATAAAATTTAATAATACCTATTTATTATAAAATTATATTTTATTTTTTACGTGTCATGTTTTAATTACTACTGTTCTAAGAATGAAGTCTTCGTTGCTTTAGTAATTAGAATTTACAAAGTGTTTTTTTGGAATAAGAGTCATGAAGTAAATCCCTATATATCATAATATTTAATCTGACTATGTACTTGGAAAATTCATAAATAATGGTTGATTGAAACTATAACAGAGGCCACTCAATTGATATCAAGTGATTCATTATAATATATTATCTAGGAAATTATAAATGGATAATGACTATTATGAATAATAATTATCTTTTTTAGTAATTGTTTTACAATTAAGATTCATTATACTCCATATAAATATAATTTCATCTAGTTTATTTTTTTTATTATAACATTTGATTTTATAAAAATGATTTTTATATTATTCTGTGTTTGTATTAGTAAAACCCACATACAATAGTGATATATATGGGTAATTTACATAGCCACAGGTGATTAAATTTGAATATGATTGAGTAATTTCCATGACTAGAACGAAATATAAAATCCATGGGCTTGGTAATATTTTGACCAGGTTTTTGAATGATGATTAACATTTTAAAAAATAAAAATAATATAAGACCACCCTTTGACTAATGACCTATCACCACATAAAACATATTAACAGGAAGAAATATTGGGGAATATATTCTAATCCTGTTATCCTTTTATATATTATCAATAAAATTTTGAGATCTCATGAATTAATAAACTGGGGAATATTATTGATTCTAAGATTAATGAATCATTAGAACCCTCATTTGATTGATCATATAGATGAAAGAATTCACTATGATGGTTCATTATGAAGATGAAATATCATGGAATACATTTAAGTTCAAAAGAGAAATCGTATCAAAAGAATTATACAAATAATGATTTTGGATAAAACAAAATAAATTATTTTTGTTGATAGGGTTAGATATAGGATACATTTTTAATTATATACTTTTTCATTCCTACATTCTTCTAATTTATGTTTGGGTTTTCACCTATTCTTCCATGTGTGATACTTCTATAATGGAGGGATAAAACCCATTGTTGAATGGAAAAAAGTGAACGGGATATAATTTTAATTCTTTTTTTTATTGTTTATTACTATAAAAAGTCTTGATATTATAATGTAATTCATTATTGGTATATTAAAACATTAGTTGGCTGTGATTGGGTTAAAATCTGAAAATCTTGTTCTTTATTTATTTGGATGACATGTTTTCTAATATATTACTCAAATTAGATAAAACTCTATATAATTGAAAATTATAGGCTGAGTTGAGAGTATCTATATATTTTTTAAACATGTGTGTAAGACAATTACTTAATTTGGAATTACATTGGAATTGAAATAAATGATGGGGTTTTCCATTACATTTTTTCTATGGATTACAATTTTTGGACATCTCAATCATTTTCTAATGAATTGGAAATAGATTTATTTAAGTTACAATTGTAGATATATTAAACCAAAATTTTTCTATCATAAATATTTTATGATGTATTAATTTTGGTTTATCTCATTCGTAAATTAATTAGTTATTGTATGAAGAATTGATTTTTAAATGATAAGAGATCAATATGTAATCAAACATTATATCCTTCATAAATATTGACTATATTTTTCATGTTAACATATTAATGTCCACTCATCTATAAATTAAAAAAGAAACACTGAGTAGTATAACTAATTATAACATCACACATTTTTTTCCCACTATGAATACAAAAAATTATTAGGATTGAAATATATATATTATTACCTAGATTTTTATTAATAAATTTTCCCACTCATTAATATTATATAAATTAAAATGTTACATTGAATTATAGTTATGATTGTATATAAATTTAATATTTTTAACTACAGATAAAAAATATCTATATACCTATTAACCGATTAAATATCCAATGTCATGGGTATTTCATAATAGGAAGGTAAAGGTAGAGCTTTGAATGATCAATATTAGTTGACTTCTAAAGAAAATTCATGGAGTCTCAAGGATATTTTCATCATCCCATTACTAATCAATTTTCTAGTGAAGTACAATCTGATTATATAGGAAAGAAAAACAACATGAATAAAATTCACTTCCATAATAGTCATCCCAATTTCTTCACCATTCTCTATGACCAATATTAGGTGATATATTCATTCTGATTTATTAATTTTATCTTTATTAAAATCCATTATTCTAAAAATGGAGTTTACCAAAAATGGGAAACATGAACTCTCTTTGTACATAACATGTTATTGGATTATTTATAATTATTATTTGCATAATGATTTATATTTTCCTGAAAAATAAAAATTAAATTAGATGTGTAATGTTAAAATTTATCAATTCCTACCATTATAGTGCGATAATTTTTCATCGGAAATATTTTTTTACATCATAAAAAAATTTAATATTTAGGAGATATAATTTTTATTATAATTATACCATAGATCCTACAATAATATATTTTTGATAAGAAAGTATTATATTAATAATCCCTGATGGTTTAATTTTCTAATATATTTTTTCATTAATGAAATTTATTTAATTTTTTCATTTATTTTGGAGTAATATTTTGGAAATATAATAATTTAATAGAATGTTTTAGGAGTTGAAAAAAATGAATGATATATTAGTTGAATATATATATATATATATTACAATATATAGTCAATAGAATTTTGGAGTGATGTTTTTAGGTGGTTTCATGGATAAAGAAATTAATACGGGTGTTGTGTGGCTTAATTATGTGTTTCTTGATAATGATTCTCTAGGAACAATATTAGTTAGTGTCATGGAAATATTTTACATTAGACAAATTTTATATTTTTGTTCAATTTATATATTATATGGGATGTCTATAACAAAAAATTACAAAAATAAAAAAAAACTAAATTATATTCAAGACCATATTGAACATGAGCCATGGTAAATTTGACTATATAAGTATAGAATATGAAATATATATTTTGGATGAGTTTTAAATAAGGTAATTGTCGATTTATTGGTATATATATTCCTTTAAAATACACATAATGGGATTGAGGATGTCGAGTATAATGTATGAGATTTTCTATTCGATATATTTGGTACTCAAATTAATATAATCATACCCATTAGATTTCATCATATATCCATTATAATACTAGTTGGGATTCCCAATTTTCACTCCATCAATAAACATTCATATGTCCACCTATTATATGTTGGGGATCATGTTCATTTTTATAACTTTAGAACTATTTTTTAATAATTTTCCTCAATCAAATTTTTGAATAATATGTTTCTCATGGGGACCATTTGGTTATCCCAATACCCATTGGTTCCACTAAAATTTTCCCCAATATTACCCTATATAATAAAATAATTAATCTATGGAACATTCGACAATTTAATATAAATTAATATTAATTTTATCCCCTACCTCTTTCATTCAATTATTAAAAAAGTCGGGTTTTCCAATTTTAAGACTTGTTTCCTTAGTCCTCGAAAAGGTGGAATAATATTATAATAATTATGATTCATCATTTTTGGTGGTTATAACATATAGGGGAAGGATAAAAATTCCTTTTTTTAATTTCACTTATTTATATTTACTAATGAGATTGCGTTTGGTTTTCATGATATTCAGAGAAAAAATGTAGGTAGACAAGGAATATAATTTTTGGGGTTTATAAGTATTAATATCATATGTGTATTAAGAGTATCCTATTATACATTTCAGGTGTTTTGATGATGACTATGAATATTAGTAGGTTTACTAGAACTATTATATAAATTAATTAATTATATTAACAAAATATATTTTTTTCTTAAAGTTTGTATCCATTTTTATTTGATGAGGATCATGGATGATACCGATGATGCAATAAATATTAAGGGAATACAATTTTAAATGATAAATACAAGTAGTTGTAAGGATATCATATTATTTTTCTCTAAAATATGTAATTTTATATGTGGTGTGATGTGGTGTTGAAGGTGATACAAACAAATGTTAAGGGGATACAAGATTGGTTAATTAAGAGAAATATATGAAATCTAATTTTTTAATAATGAATAGTCCTCACATATCCTATACATTATGAAATCCATGTAATTATTTATGAAATTGACAAACATATGTTTTATATACTGTATGAATAACATTGGTGAAGTAGAAATGTTTTCTATTATAGTGCATGTTGTTCCACTAATGGTGACATTATAGGGGTATGTTCGAAAATTTCTTTATTTTGAATCTATATTGAATTTGGATTATCCAAGAGGGCTAAAAATTATAGGTGATATTAAATTTTTAGGGTTGAATGTGGAGAGTTATTCATGCTGTGAAATGAGGAATTCCATGGGTAGATTTATTTAGGTAATCATTCATAAAATAAATCAATTTTGTAATTTTCATATATCTCAGGTTATTGGTTAGTCTTTCTGTATAATTAAACAAATTCAACATGACTTGTGATATTTTCATTGATTAAATAGAATATACATGGGTGTTCACGTCTATTTATTAGGGAAATTCAACTGGGGGTTCAATATGATGATGATTTTGATAGGTCATCCATGTAACATTGACACGAAGACAATGAGTAAAAACATAATTGATTAATCCCAAGACAGTTGATTTGGATGAATTTTTGGATGGGTTTGAGAAGTTAAAATTTTTTAATAGTGTGGGTGTAATTTATACCTAATACATATGATGTGGTATTAATTGAGGGCCTTTAGGGGGAACCCCGGGAAGTGTGATTCATTAGGTGTGATAAAATACATTTTCATGCCCATGATTTGGATTGGAAAAGACAATGATTGCATCTATTTCACATTAATATATTGGGTGTTGTCAGACATTGATTAATCCAAATGATGGGTGATGAGACCTAGAAAAATATATTACTTCCTACATAATCATTAGATATATACATTCCATGATTAATATAAGGATTTGAATATATCATGAAATTTTATTTATGATAGTATTAAAATAGTTGGAAGAGAAGGACACTATCCACATTACCATACATAGTGATTTTTGTATTGGAAATTAGTCGAATACCCACATTATATATTGGGAATACAATGGGGAGTATCCATGAATGGAAAATGTTGTGATTTAGAAAGAAAATATAAATAAAATATTAAATTATTTCCACTATGTTGTACTATGATCATTCTAGAAAATAATCTCTATGGTGTATTATGAATTGGGTGAAATACACAATAGAAGCCTGATATTTATGAGTAGTATACATGTCACCAAAATATACATAACAGAATGTATGATATTTTCATTGACCACCATATTATAATGTGTATGTTTTATGGATATATGTGATCCACCTGATGCCTATCTATCAACACTATAAAACACTATTACAAAGCATTAACCAAGTGTTAAAAAGATGAGACACAATATGTAGTCAAAGAAGGCTATTTTCAAGTATTATTGTGGATTCATGTGAACCTATGTTATGATATATGTTATTCATGTGAGTGATACATCATTATGAACATTTAGTATAATAATTCAAATATATTATGGTGTATAACTAGTTCTTCATTGTTCTATTCGTTAAAAAATTTTACATCACATTGGAGATGAACATTCATGTATGCACATAGCTAATTTCTAGAACATATGATATGGTAAGGTCTTATCATAGGTGAATGTGATGAAAGATCATGATTGTATTACGAATATATTTTTAAAATCAGAATTGGGAAATATTTTGGTGCCTTAATTATTTATTTTATGTTAATTCTATATATTTTATATTTTTAAAACCTTCCTTTATGATGTCTCATTAGTGATACCCATATTTATTTTTTTGAAATATATCTATTCTATTCCAACTAGTATTTGTTAATATAATTTTATTAGCATTGAATTTGGAATATATTGAACTCTATTGGTATTATATTTTTATTTATGTATGGAGTTTTATATATTAATATATGATTTTATATAAAGCCTATAATATTACCCTAAGAAATATCCCAACGCTTTTGAGTGGTGAAAAATATCTAGTATATTAGGAGGTGGTATTAATTTTATGTACCAATTTATTTTAAGCTCTGGGGGGGTGATGTTTGTTATGATGATAAAAAATTGTGTCAAAAAATCCCTCTTATTTTTAAAATTATGTATGAATTGATATAAAAGTATTATACTAGTCCAATAATGTTATGATAGTAATTTATATTCTTTTAATGTATATTTATTATTATAAATTCATGCTTGTGGGGAGTTAGGATTATGCTATGTAACATTTCTCTATCAAACTATTATATTTAGAAGTATTAGAGGTGATAATAACCTTAGGAGACAACTATAGGAAAATATGGTTTCAAATTAAAGAAAATGTTCTAAAAAACTCATTATGGGATGATTTTCCATTTAACATGGATATCCAATAATTAAGAATAATGAAAAAATAAGCATTAAATGTAATGATCTAATTATTTATTGAATAAAATCACTTTTTGAATGATAAATCCATTTACATGTAATCTAGTTACAGAAAACTAACCCACTACAAAGATTATGTTTAATATTTGTAGATTTGTAGTTTAATGAGACTGTTAGTCATCATAACTATTTATAATATATTTTTATTATAGTGACTATACTGATTATTATATTAAGTTGTATTATAATGTCAAATTTACACATATGGAAGAAGTGATGGCCCCAACTAGTAGTGTTATACCATTTGAATCCAATCTATCCTAAAATATAATGGATATAAAACCAATGTTATTTTTCCTTCAACTACCCAATGTTAATATTATAAATCTAAATCAGGAGTTAAACTACTTATAATAGAAATTCAATATCATTGATATCATGAACCAATCCATTTTTTTCAAACCACCGAAAGAAAATATTGGAAATCCAAACCATTCTCTTATAGAAATAGATAGTGTGTGAAAGGGATATATGTATAGTCCTGAATAGTATGAAATTTTATATTTTTTTAATTTATTTATGATTATATTTCTCCCTTTTTAATATTATATTTTAAATGATAAAATTATGAGTGTAAATTAATTATTGATATGATGCATGATAAATTGAACATTTGGTAAATATATATTTTTGATCATGAAAACCATTTTATGTATTCATGAACATACAACATAAATGAAATTTATAAATATATTATTATCCAAAAAATATTTAATAATTATAAATAATATTCTTATTTTATGAATTGAAATATAACTTCTATATGGGAAAATAAAGTGTTATTTTCACGTAAACTAGTTTCTATTAATAAATGAGGATTTTTATACGGAATGTGTACATTTTCTAGTATTTTATTATTTTGAAAAATTAAATATAATTTTTGATATTCGCAAATAAAAATTGTCCAGTTTTTATTTTTTATAAATTTTTTGAAACATAGACTTTTTTAATCTGAATGAAAATATTGTTTAATAATAAATTATATATAGTATTATCATAAAATTAAAAATAATAATTAATTACATAAATAGTATATATGTCCAAAATCTTGTTTCCCCTTTATTAAAATGTAATTTTAAGTTATTTAATATGATTTAAAATTCATTATCAAGTCCTATATAACCCATATTAAATTTTGTGTTTTTAAAACTAATTCTCTATAAACATGAAACAGTTATGCATAAAAAAGGAATTATTTTAATGTATCCATTTCATTGATATTTAAAATAATTAAATCCATCATGTTAATAGAAACTATGGGAATGAACCATGTAGTTTTTTGTGGTCATTAATAATTTTTCATATACATTCCAAAACCGATGTTTCAAGATTAATAATAAATTATCAAATATTTTTCAATATAAACCCACTTGAACCCCCATTCATATTCACTAAAACCCCTTAGATCAATAAATGACCAATACTAATTATGTAGAGTCCTCTAATAGTTCCCCCAATCTCATATGAATCTCTTTTAATTCTTTTAGATGTGTCCAACGAAGGTAAGGGATCTACATGGCCCCTATATTCAACATCCTTATTTCTATCTTGCCTTTAGATTTCGAATTTTTCATGTGGATATATGATCTTATGAATCCCAATCATAATACATAAAATTCCAATGTAATTATAAACAACTTTTTTTCTTATTCAACACTGCAACAAACAATTAAGTACAATATTTACATAGCATAAATTATGAAATGATTTTAAATGCCTAATGTTTTTAAAGTGGATACCTATATCCATTTTCACTAATTGATATTTACCTAATTTATAATTTCCTTCATTAAAAGTGTATTTACTTGTTTGTAACCCACAGTCCACAATCATGGGGTTTAAATTGATTAATTAAATTATAAAATTTTATGATCTATGTAGATCAATTATAATTGTATATGATATGAATATTATAGGTGTAACATGAATTACATTTCTCTATAATAAATTTGGTAATTTTTTTATCTCTTGAGATTCATTTTATGGTGAAAATAATACACCCTAAGAACACTATGTAATTTCTTCTTAACAGATAATCTAGACTTTTTTTATGATGTAATGTCTTATATTGTCTCCACGTTTTTAGTTTTCATTTATGTGATAATGTTATACCATTCCTCATTATTCATGATTTTTATTCTCCTCAAACTAGTTTTACCCTAATATGACTCTTTGATAACATATACTACATTTCAATATTCTATTATTATATTACTCATCTTATGAGATTTTTAGATCTCCCTTTTTCATTATGTCTATAAATTGTCTTGTGTATTTATTTAGATGAATAATATAATATTATGATAATTTTATCATAGATTTTATAAATGTTGTTCTATTTATATTAAATATATCATAATTTACATTATTATCCAAAGGCTCTAGGTTAAACGATCATTTGGGGTCATATGATTTTTTATTTTATTTAATAAATAATTAAATAATGTTTATTAATGAAATGAGTTCTCATTGTCATTATGAGAGGAAAGTCCAAATATTTTTTGGGGTTAATTTTTGAAAACCCGAATGAAATTATTTTGGATAAGACTAAACATTACAGTACATTTGTATTTTTTAAAATTATAGAGAATGTGGAATCCAAATAAATTAATCCCTCTCTACATACTATAAGTGGATGTGGCTTAATCATAATGATTCCAAAGGGTAATAACCCCGAAAATGGAAAATTTTATTGCATTCTATCATCACAATTTTCAAGATAATAGTCATTAATGAAAACATGGTTTGACAATTTCATGTTTTTATGGCCCCAACCCCAGTAACTCAGAGCAATTTTCAACATTAATACACTGATTCAAAAAAACAAGTGATCAAATCCCAAAGCATGGAGTAGTTATTTTGACTTTGTAAACATGATACATACATGATTCCTATATTATAGTTGTATAAAAAAATTAATATATTTTTAGAGTATCATTATTCCTTCCAGCATAACCTTCTTATCATTCTTGCTACACTACATTGATTCGATTGAACGATAAAACAAATTAATGGTGAGATCAAATTCTCAATAAGATTTATGTAAATAGTAATAAATCATGAATAAATGAATCATAATAAATATGGAATAAACTATATGAAAAGGTAAATATCCTTACTCAATGTAATTTTAATAAATAGAATTTAAAAAATTATTAAAACACTAATAATAAATATAGAAATTAATAACACTAAAAACACATAACATATTATCAATTAAATAAAATATATCCATAGATAATATGAATGTTAATATATCGTTGTTAATTATAATAAATAAATTATAAATAAATGAAATTTTTATCTTTTAGATATCATGATCTCAATAAACATGAGACTTATACCATCAAGACCATTTACTATATGGTTTAAAATTGATGTGTTGGTATACCCCAAAATCACATTTTAACACAACTAGCCCACATATTCATCTCATGAAAATACTGATGAATCGAGTGACTATATATAATATATCAAAACACATAATTTATTGGTCATCAAATTCCTCATAAATTTAATGATCAATTTAATTTTGAAAAAAAAATTATTGAATATTTACATATTAAATATGGAATATAAACTAATATTAATTTCCATAGACAGTCATATATCATTGTATGTAAATTAATATATTTATAAATTATATATGGTTTTGGAAATAATTCTATACATTATGAAAATAATTTTTCTATTTGATAAAAATGTAATTTCCAATAAAAATTATGACATGAAAATGATTTTTTATGATAATGATAACAGTTACTAAAGAATATGAGATTTTACAGTACTTTTTCATCATTGGTAAACAATAAAATATAAATATAACGAATAAAATAAAATAAAATTTAAAATTAATTAACTATATTATATTTATATTAATTATATAACATATAAATTGGGAAATAGATACCTCTCATGAAATAAGATATTTATATAACATAAGAAATATACCAAAGAAGTAATTGTGAGATGTGGAAGACATAAAATGATCAAATTGGTTAAGGGATATTAAAATTTTAATAGGTTTTGTGTATCAATTTTAATTCCACATGAATCATAGAGAAATAAAAAAATCATAAACATTATCACTTTAAAAGAAATATATGAATATCAATGTGAATTAAGAAGTAATATTTCCCAAGGAAAAGAAATTGAGTTATAAAATTCTTTACCACATGGTAATTTTCATGTGAAATCCCGTTTGATGAAATAATTATAGTTAAATCATAAAAGAGAATTAGTTATGATTGATTCATGAAATTTTATGTGAAATGGTATGTATATACAACAAATAATATAATTTAGGTCTATAAAATCACAATATTCCCCAATAAAAGAAAATTGAGATAAAATATCATACAATACACATCATTTTTTTCGAAAAGGATTGATCTTCATTTTTTTTCTTAAAACATGTTATAAAATTAAAAAAAAATAACTATTTATTATACCATATGTGATCCTCTTATGACTTCCTATCACTCTTTCATTGTTAATAATTTTATATTTTTATTGTTTAAGGTGTTCATTGCTACGTTTTCTCATGTATGGTTAGTAAGTTATGATTATGTCACTGTGTAAAAGATATAGTTACATAATATCCATTGGGATGTAGCGGTTTTAAATATATTATTTACTTAATTTATACAATTTTAGAAGCCTTTATAATTATTTTACAATAATAATTAATCACATCACTTCGTGGATATGGTATGTTATACGTATGCTTCAGAAATAATATAATTTTTTAATGGGTGGAAGGGTATATAATTCGATGATATAATGATTTTACATAATAAATATCATGTCATGAATATCATATATAATTCATAAATGTATCATTTCATTCATTCTATATGATCTATATGTTATAAATTAAACACAAATCTTTACAAGGTGGTAGTCTATCATCCATACGAAAAAAATTATTTTATATAAAAGGATTGGAATTTGTTATTGATGTAGTGATATTATAGTTCCCTCTATATAAATAAATAAAAAATATTATATTAATACAACAACTCCATCATCACTTCCAACCCTGAGATGTGTTAATAGAAAATGTGTCACATATGTTTGCAAGGTGGTTGCCCTGCATACAAACAATCTGTAATATATTTTCACTTTTAATGGAAGGGGAGATAGATATTAGAAATATTATTTAAAAAATAAAATGATAGTATAATATAGATAATATATATTTTTTATTTTATTGATTATAATATAATTTATGGATTATAAAGAAGAAATAAAATTTAATTAAGTTATTAAAATTATTACCCTCTCTTAGAGAATCCTTATTTGGTTCTATTCTTTAAAACTATATGGAGGGTCTTTTGGAAAACCAACATCCCTAGAATGTGCATACAAGGTATTGGTGAGATATAATTTTAGGTTTTTCTCTTTCCATATTGTTTTATAGGTAAGATGAAGTGAGTGTATTGAGTGACTTTTAAAAATTTAACAGAAGTGTCATTTTGGTAAATACCCCAAACTAGTCAATAATGGGTTTTAACTCTCACCACAATATCACAAGTAATTTATCATTAAATTATTATGTTGATTATATGGTTAATTATTAAAACAAAAAACATGCAAAACATTTTTTAACAATCTTTCCTTATCGTCTAATAATATTTACTTTTACTTTTTTTGAATTCACAATGGTAACTTGTCTTTTTAAATTTAAATTTGGTAATTAAATTATTAATAACTAAATTTACATGATCCATATTATATAATTTAATAGAAAACATTTATAAATATTATATACATTTTATTTAAAATAAATTTTATATGTGTGATATATTAATTTTAATGAAGGCCCATGTAATGTGTAAACCGTTGTTTTATCCTTAATCAGGGTAATTAATTTTTATATCTATTATTAACGATTATGGAAGAATAATAATGTGAACATATTATATAATGTAATTCATTTTTATTCAAAATATCTAATATATGAATACAAATTCCAATGTAATAATTTATTTTTTTTTAAATCTAATCTGTATAATAAACGAAAAAATTGTTTTCCACGGAGAAAATTCTCATAAGAATATAATGGTATACTATCAATATTTTATATGAAATATATTCCACTACCCAATATTTTATTAAATATAATATAATTAAAATAAATTATTTTAAATAATGTGATATAAATAGTTAACATTCAAGTGATTTAAATATAATTGTAGTTTCAATAAAAATAAATATTTCCACTATTCATCTAAAAATCAACCTCCCTATAAAGTTTCAAAACATTATCTCTATGATATGTTTGAATTTATGTTTTAAAATTTCAGATAATTTGTTGAAATAGATTTTTCAATAGTAATACTAATTAATTTTATTGTATGCCCACAAATCACAATAAGACTGCATTTTTGAAAAATATTATATTTCATGAAACATTTCTTTTTATATTAAAATAAACATTACATTATTTCCAATGAATATTTAACCTGAGAATATATTTTATTCATATTAACCAAATAATAATTATAATTTAGTATTTTTAATTCATTCCCTAGTATTTTTATTCTATATTGTAATTATATATTATTTTATGAATTTATTAAACTAGAAGACGAGTGATGTATATACTATCGAAAACAGTGTTCTCATTTTTAAATTCATAGGATTTATTGTTCCTCCATCTATAAATTATGATAAATTAAGTAAAATTAAATATAATTTAATATATTCAATTGTTAAATTTCCCCCTCCTTCAATAAATTATAGGCTTATAATATTAACATGCACTTGGAAATCAAGGGACTGAAATGTCAAAATTCCATGTTTTTAAAACCCATGCCAAAAAAGTGTTAAAAATTATACTAAATTTATGAAATGGGAATTATGACGTTCATCAATAATAAAAAAATTACACTAATTCTATGTAGGAGATAATTCATGTGAGGAACAAATATGGATTTATAAAGAATATCCATTCATGATATATTGTTATACAATTTTTGTGAGATAAGAGAATATTGATCTATCAAAAATGAATAAAATAATATGTTTGTCGTGATTTTTATAAATTTTAGTTGTTTATTTAACTTTTAGACTAGGAACACAAGGAAATATAATTACCTGAAATGTATAATTTCATCACTTAATCAATTTCCACAAAATTCTAGTAATTTTCCCCAAATAAAGATTATTGTAGTGCACATCTTGTCTTAAATAAAAAAAATTCTAATATAAAAAATTGTTCTTTAAAATGAGAAAAAAATAACTGTAATAATTTATGTGATCATATTAAAACTCATGTTTATATATACCATTAATATTATATCCACAAAATGTAAATTAATTGTCTCTAAAATAGAATTTTTCTAAATCCTACACTAATTTCAAGGGTTGTTTTATATTAAATGTATCCAAAAATAATATTAGTCTTATTTAAATTATAGATTTCAAAACACCAAATATAGTAACTATTATTTTAGTCAAATGATTTCTACCCAGACAAAAACATTATATGATATATTTATTTTAATATATGAAATAAAATTCATTTCCAAAATATATTTTTGGTATAGTGTTCTAGAAAATTAAAAAAAACTCTTACATATTAAACACATACATTTAAGGAAGACACATATCCATAATATCTATTTTACCCATAAATAGAAAACCACATAAAATAAAACATTATTTATATGGAAGACATATATTAAATACCTTAATCGTGAAATATTAATTATCTATAACCATCATAAGTCACATAAAAAATATTTAAATCATGGGATGAGCACTCTAATGGACCAGACCACTCTGTTATAATCCATTTTGAAAATCAGGTGTATGAGGTGTTTCGGGAGGTCAAGGTGACTTTTCCACAACACTTTTACAAATTTCCTTTTCTGTGAATAGTTCCATCTGGGAATAGTTCCAATGGTAGAAAATTGTGAATAGTGAAACTGTGACCTTATGTAAACTGTTTCATCGGTGACCATCGGTGAACAGTTCTAACTGTAGATAGTTGTGAACAGTTTATTGGGGACCATATATGAACAGTTTCATCGATGACCATCAGTGAAAAGTTCCAACAGTAGACATTTGTGAACAGTGCAACGATGACCTTATGTGAATAGCAACATCGATGACCATCGGTGAACCGTTCCAATAGTAGATAGTTGTGAAAGGGAAACAGTGACCTTATATGAACAGTGTCGTCTGTGACAATCAGTGAGCAGTTCAAATGGTAGACAGTTTTCTACAGTGCAATGGTTACCTTATATGAACAATGTCATCGGTGACCACTGGTGAAGAGTTCCAATTGTAAACTGTTGTGACCAATGCAATGATTACCTTTTGTGAACAATGTCATCGGTGAAAATCGGGGAACAATCCCATTGGTAGATAGTTGTGAATAGTCAAATGCTAACATCTCTTTCCTTTTCCAAATTTCCAATTCTATGAACAGTTCCATCGGTGAATAGTTTCAATGCAGAGGTTCCAACGGTAACCTTTTTCTTTTCCTAATTTTGAGGTCATGAATACTGTTTCTATATGGTTATGTTCAAACGGTGGCCTTTTCCTTTGCTAAATTTTGGGTTCATGAATAGTGTTTCCCGAATGGGGACGTTCCAATGGTGATGTTCCAATGGTGAGGATCATGAACAGTGATTCTAGAACGGTGAGGTTATTACATTGAGGTTCCTGAACAGTGTTTTTCCTTTTCCAAATTTTGAGTTTTTGAAAAGTGTTTCGAGATTCCTACAATTTTCCCCTTTGACATTTCCTTTGAGATAAAACGTACTTAAAACCTTTTCTAAGGACTCTAAAGCCGATTCAAATGCCCTAACTCCTATATTAATTTCCCTTAAGGCTCTGGTTGTTTATACTTTGTCAAACTGTGTGGTTTAATGTGATACCCTTCTAATGGAAAATCCATCATATCTTAAACTGATGCTCCATTGAATCCTTTGTATGAACGAGATATCTTACTCCCAGGTTCTTCCTCCTATTTATCTGGTGTGAGATTCTCGATCATCCATTTTCGTCCCATAGGTTTTGTGAAATCAAACTTTCCTCCAAGGATTGGTTCTGCTCTGTTTTGATGCAACCAAGCAGTATCAATCAATCGTTAATATAAAGTATGACCTGTCATCATTATTTGGGGTTTGTCTCTTTCTATATCTCCTTGCCCTATTGTGGTATGTGATCTCTATAATTTTAATGGAGTTTTCTATGGTTTATATTGGTGTGGTCGTACCGCAATATCCTCCAGTGGATTCAATTGTCACGGGAGGAGGCAATCATGATTCTTTGCATGGATCATTCTTGTATAATGAATGACAGGAACTGTTTGATGTAGGGGATTTATTGCTTCTATTTTCTTTAATGTGCAACTGTATAGTTACCATGTTTTATCCCACTGGATGACAATGGAATTGACATAATAAATATTTTAACTAGATAAATAAATCGATATCGATCATATGTTATTGCCCCTTATTTTTCTCGACAGTGTGATATATATGCTTAATACGTTTATCTATTTGTTCTTATTGGAAATTGGTAAATAACATAAATCCAGAATTAATTGATAATTTTTGGCTAAAGATAAAGTGTCAGTAATTGAATCTGGTTCTTCTTGTTGTAATTTAATGTTAATCAAATTGGAGCAATATAAACGTTGAATTATTTTTCATATCATAGTGGTTAGGTATCCCGAATTTGGATCATATGAATAATAAATCGGTAAATCAAAGATGTATTAAAGAATTTGTTGTTTAATTAAATATAATTTCTTGTAGGTTTTGGAGTTACCCTCTTAATAGTTTAAGGACCAAGATCCCATTTGAAATGATGTTTGTTATTTCTACATCATGTGTCATGGTGTGATCCTAAATGGCTATTGTGATATGTGGGGGAAGGGAGGCCTATTGGTTGTGGCAGCAGTTGACTCTTAGAGTGGCGAGATGTAGCTGTTTATGCATGTGGGAGTTGAAGAGGACACCAGGGATAATGGAATGGGTTGGATGTTAATATTTGAAATCTTGATGTTTCTTTGGTTATTTATCTTCTTTTCTTTCCCCACTGCTCAAGATAGCTGATCTTTCTTACCCTTCTTCCAAAAGGGGTGAAGATGCGCAGGGTATGCGAGGTGCTTTCCGTGTCTAGCTTCTCAAAGGTGGATGAGTACACTCTCTTGTTATAGGTGACAAAGACTCGATTGGTAGTTCATCTACTCGTGGTGTTTAGCCCCCTAATGTTTAGAATCATAGAATGTTTTTCTAGAATACTTGCGAATATGGGAAAGTAATGATGTAAATATATAATTGAATAAATTATGTTAACCCCTGGGGTTGGAGATTTCTAAAATTAAATTTTGAGGTTACAACCTCAAAAGGGATGGTGGACTTTGGGAGTTATGCTAATGAAATATAATGTGAAATTGAGAATGGTTAAATAATGATTTAAAGAATTAATTAACTTAAAGTGTAACAGACAAAAATGGAATTATGAAATTCAATTAATCTCTTCAAATGGTTCTTTGCTTATAGGATACCGAGTCTTAGAAGTGGCAGATGGGAGTCTGAGAGATGAAAGCTAAAGATAAGTCCAAGAATACATTATGACCACAGTGTGGTTGTGAGATATAGTATATTGTGAACTTTTTTTGTATCAATATTATAATCCAACCCATGAGTTATATAAAGTGACACTCCAGGGATTCTGAGTCCTTGGGGTTGTTTTCCTTAATAATCTGGTGGGAGGATGGATGGATGACTACCCCTTTTGTCCCCAATATCTTCTCTTGGTAGTTACTCGTGCTGATAGAAATAGTGGTTATTTATTACCATATATGTGTATAGAGGGATGTAACAGATTATGGTTATTCACACACATATATATTCTTGATATAGTATCCTATGGAATACTATAAGTGTAACATGTATAGACTGTGATGGATTCAAGATCTTTACTCGGTGTATGGGCTATAATGGCTTGATGTATAGTGCCCGACAAGTGATACGCATTAGGAGAGTTGTGGTGGCTCTGAAAAACTAACTAGTTACATTCATGTGTAGACGTGGTGGTTTAGCTTCATGATGTTCATGTTGTGGTGCTTCGCCAAACTGTATGCGGACAAGCCTTTTTTGAGAGAGATTCATTGGACATGCGATGTCGGGGCAATGCGGAAGACCAGTTTGGAAGTAGTAACAGGGTACCATTGATATTCATTATTGTATTATATACTCTTGTATACATTACTTTGTGAGAGTATCCATGGTGAGGTTGGGAACATAGTATACCTATTTAGGTTACATGTTAGTTTCACTTTTTATTCATTGTACATTATAATGTTATCTTTAATTTTTAATTAGAGGATTCAGGTAGGATCCTACTAAGTTTACTATTATACACACCCTATGTATATGTAAACTATTTTTTAGGTCACTCAGAGTAGGCTGGAGATCATGTCGGTTTCTACAAGCTTGGGGTTACAGGAGCTGTTCAGGCTTGTCGTTGCTGTTGTTCGTACTTTGTTTTGGGTACTTGAAATTTTCCACTTCTCATTGTTGTATTTTTTCAACACATTACAAAAGAGAGCTTCATTTTTCCTTTTATAGTTCCATATGAGATCGAGTTGGTTGGTGTCTGTCTTCTCTATATCTTTCGCAAGTTTCCTCTTAGAGGATAATGCCTCCCATTTGTGTGTTTGCTATACCCTCAGTGCTAGTTTCCTTCCTGGGGCCTACTGGAGGCGGGACTCGGGGGTCATTATCTCCCTTCTCACATTTCCTTCCCCAAAGGGGTACACATAATGGGGAGGGGGTCGTGAAAATCACAAAAAGATTATTAATGTACATATCAAATGAAATAGAAAATCAAGTGATAATATTTAAACCAATAAAAAACCTTTTCCTAAAAAACATTAGAATGAATAGAAAAATAATGTATGTTCCTTGGGGAATCGTTACAATATCATATTTAAATTCACCCTTCCAAATTGAATAAAAATATTGTTGAAATCCATATTCTGTGTATCATATTACGTAGAGATATATAATGGTGGTAAACATTCTTATAAGCTTTATCGGGTTCAGTAATATTTTATTCACTATATTGGGGATCAACCATTTGTATAAGATATAATGGCTCACGAATGAGAAATAAATGGGCTCAACGCCATATATATGATTTATAAGGAATAAATCATCAATAATCCCAATAAAAGAACTTTTACACCCATGTGTAATGTACTTTTAGATACCAAAATGTATTTTTTATATAAAAAACAATTTAAAAATAATAAAATTGTACATATAATTAAGAAAAAAATATATTTTGAAATTATTATATAAAATATAAAAGGGAAAAATTAAATAATTAAATCACTATGAAGCTGAGAAATTTTGTTCCTGTCGAATGAGTTTTAGAGAAAATTTCTTTTCACCACTATAAAAGGAGCTAATATATAATAATTAAAATAGGATATTTAAAAGAATTACATTTACATAAATTAGGAAAAATATTTATTTTTGAAAAAATTTACATAAATTAGGAAATATATATTTTAAAACCTTTAATAATTTATGAATACATTCATCAAAATAATTTTAAAAACATAGAGAAAAAAAGAAATATTAATTGAATAAAACATCAAAACATTTAAAATATATTTTATTTTAATTTAAACACCCTTACCTTAAGTCCAACTCATCACGTCCATTGTTTACATTCATGAATAATAATATAAGTTTAATTATTTATTTTTCCATACCATATTTCTTTTATATTATTATTTTATATCACTAATTAACATGTTATAACAATTGTTTATGTTCATGACTCATGCTTTGATAATATTTGGTACTTGTGTAAAAATGAATTTGATATGATATTAATAGTCAAAGTTGTCATAATTCCATCATATATAGATTAATATTAATGAAATATTTATCACTACTATAAATAGAAATTAAGTTTTAATCCATCCGCTAAATATGGATATAAAAATGAACATAGTCATAATCCTAGGAAGGAAAGTTGTACGTACACATGAGTAATGAATCCATTTTCATATGATAATTTTGGAAAGAAGGTAATTATTATTTCACTATTATATAATGATAATAATATCACTAATATCATATTAAACATTTAAATACACTTTTATATATCATCCATGTGATATGGTGATAAAAAACAAATCAAATCGCTTCATGGAGGTGATAGTTCACAAGAACGCACGAACAACATTTTCCTTTTTATATGAATCTTATGGTGAGAAACAAATGATATAATATATTTTAATAATTAGAAATATGTTCTGAAAATAAAATGTGTACATAAATTCCATCATTCTGAGAACTCTTTCAATAATTTTATGGAAAATGAATTATATTTGTTCACGTGTTGGTAGTCTACCATACAGAAAAACAATGAATTATTTAAACATTTAATTAATGTTGAGACGGATTTAGCAGATAATATTAAAATAATAAAATAATAACAAATTAAATATAATAGATTTATTATTTCATTATTTTGGAATAATATACGAATTAAGTGAAAGAATAAATAAAATAGCAATACTTTGTAAAAATTATACCCCTTTATCGGAATATATCCTTTGATTAACCCCTTTACACATCTATGGTGGGTTTCATGCCTAAACTAAGGAAGCTAAAATGTGGTAACAGTTACTATAAATATATGGTCTGATAATGGAAAAAATTGGTTTTTATTTATGATGAAATTATAATTATGGGTTCTATTTATTGGATAGTCGAGTGGCACTACTAGAAATCATCAAAATATTAAATGAATATACAATTGAATTTACAATCAGTATGGATCCAAACATTTTAATTTCAATGATATGATAGATTTGGGTTCAAAAATATTCATCAAAATAAAAATAGTCATATTTTGGGAAATTATATATCCTTATATTTTTGAAATCCTTATTTATCCTTTTTATTTCTTACTATGATATCATGTAATTGTCCTTTTTATAGATAATATAATTTTAATGAAATGAAAAAATACCAATAAATGAGTCATTTATTTTAATTTATGACTTATATAAATAATTTGGATGGATTTCAGACTTTTATGAATTTTTTAAAATTTAACATAATGTTATTTAAGTAAACATATCATTAATATCGTTTTTCACACTATTTATCACTTTACATTTTAGCAATATCATAACAACATGATTTCCTAGAAAAAATCATTTAAATCATCCCTAACATGTGAATCTAATCCCAATAATTACTAAATTACATTACTAATATAAATTTATTTTTATTTTTATTTGTTTATTATTATTTATTTTATTGTTATAAAAAGTAATCCATTACTACATCCTCATTATGTCTCTATTTTGTTTATTAATTTTATAACTAAAAAATATAAATAAATTTCAATGAAGAAGATAAAAATACTATCAATATAAATTACATTTATAAGAAATCATTTCCATTATATTACACCATATTAAAATATCACCCTTGTTAAATATAAATGTATGAAAAAATTTATTTTGCTTTGATTTTAATATAACAAAGTTTATATTATCATCCAAAAGGTCAAAATTGTCTCACAACCAATAATTTAATGCCTAGAGAATAAAATTACACATCAAATAATTTTATTTCCTGTTTTATGGTAATTCTATAATATATATAATATTATTCTATTTTAATTACCAAATTTACCATTAATTATGGTATTAAACATTATCATAGTTACTATTCATAATTTCCCATAAAATTAATGTGATCCGTTAGAGGATTAAAATTTCTTAAATCTAAATGCAATATGAAATTTATAAAATTATCATTAATTGCATTAAATGATAATATATTAATCTAATTATACATTTAAACTAGTATAGCATAAAATATAACAATATAAATAAATAATAAAATAATGTAGTTTTCAATTAAAATACATTATTTTCTCAATATTCATCAAATAATAGAATCATATCAAAAAATAAAAAAAATTCAACCAAAGTAAATTTTGATAATAAATATTCAATTAAGGAGATAATATTTTCAAATATAATTTATATAATAAT
Organism: Viscum album; assembly: GCA_963277665.1. NCBI lineage: Eukaryota > Viridiplantae > Streptophyta > Magnoliopsida > Santalales > Viscaceae > Viscum > Viscum album. The sequence goes on from OY728120.1 coordinate 1,457,291,959, forward strand.
AATAACTATAATTAAAGCATGTGTACAGTCAGAAAACAGTAAAACTGAATTTTTTAAAATATATATATATATAATTGGATTTGTTTATATATCATGATTAATAAAAGCTGCACTATAAACATTATATTTAATACTATATATATATATATATATAATCCAAAATTATATATTTGTTAAAATATTAGAACAAAATAAACATGTGCACATTCAAATATTTTTTCAAAAAAACATTTCCTTTTATTTTTAAAAATGTTATACAATCATTTATAATTAATTTTTGAAAGGAATTTTTTTCCCAAATTTTGTAAACTGATTCACATCCTCCATTATAATGTTATGGTTAAAAATTTAAATATTAAATAATAATATTTAGTTGTTCATTTAAACTCAATGTGGCACATCGTGTTATGTATGGAATATAGTGTTTATATTTCGAAACATGACATGTAAATTTCTCCCCCATTTAATAAAATGAATACTCAAAATTTGATCACGTGACTAAAAACTAAGTATTTCACTTTTCATAACTCCTTTGTTGAAATACCATATTAGAAAAAGGATTAACACAAAGTTCACATTATAATACTAAAAAATATGTATTTTTTTCACATGAGATAATACATACTAGAGTAACATGTATGAAAACGTGGATTGGGAAGAGAAATATAACTATCACTTTTTATTGTTGAGTGATAGAGAATATGGTTATGAGAAATAAACAATAAAAACCCATAATTATATGGTGGATTAAAAGGTCCTTTATTTCGTAGTAAAAACTGTTAACTGATTGTGTTTTTGTTTTAAGATCTTTTTCACATAGTTGAGGAATTATTTTACTCCATGTACTAGTAATAGACATGAAAATACATAATTTTCATGTATAGTATCGGGCATTAATAAAATATCACCACAATATCATATTTAAAAAAAATATGTGTATTTAAGATGAGTTTTTTCACATAAAGCACTATATACAACTTTTGTAGAATCATATAATCCAAAATTGATTAATTATCTATTTCTAAAATCATTTAAAATTAACAAACAAACAATGTTTTTTACAATATAAGACAATTACCTAAAAAATAACAAACAATATATCCTAGAAATAAAGTAAATTTTTCAAATTCATTATTACTACATATTGGTAAACAAGTACACTTCAACCAATAATTTATTTAAAATTATAAAGAATTAATCCAATGTACAATTTAAATAAAAAAATTTAGAATGATTTTAAACATAGTGTTCCTAGAAAAAATTTATGAATTATATACAAATAATATAAATAAATCTTTATATCTTATAATAAAAAGTAATTACCCTAATCACATATTTCTCCATGATATGTTAGTCATTTCTATATATAACCTGAATCACCAGAATCCCCCAATAAAAACAAATATTCTTCCAAATCCCATTCCATTATTTTATTATAAAAAAAATTCATAGTATTATATATAAATTAATCTTATAGGATTCCAAAAATTGTGAATGAGTTTCAAAAAAACATTAATCCCTTAATCACAAAATTTTATAACAATCCAAATGATATCTATTCAATAATTCATAGGTTCCCAAAAAAACTTATTCTCAATCCACCAACTCATTTAAATAAAAAAATTCCATTCTATCTTGGACTTAACATTTACAATTGGTAGGTGATGCATCCTTCTCACCGTTTGGTTGTGGGTTTGATTCTTACAGCCTTATTGGATGGGACAAGCTATCACCCAACCTTTGGGTTTTCTTTTTTATAACATTATATAATTATTATAACATTCCAAAAATATGATAAGGTAATAAAAATTACCATAAAATGTTTTAACCTCAACGTTTGTCTTGTACAATTCGTTTCTCATTAAAAAATTTATTAAACCATAATAACCAAGAGAAATGTCTCCAAAAATAACATTATTCACCGTAATATTTATAACAAAAAATATCAATAATATTTCTAAGAATTTAAATGTATAATAAAAATAAAATTATAAACTAATTATGATATCCATATCCCTTAATATAACATAAAAATTTCCAAATTTTTCTAAATTATTCTTTGATACCAACTACATGGACATAATTAAAAACATAACATATTATATTTTTTTAAAATATTTAAACTAAATTATTTTACCAAAGATATCTTATGTCTTCAGATTGAGAAAATTTGGAAAAACTCTTATATATTGAACCCACGTATTTTTTTGGGACACATATACTTAGTATCCATTTTTTCTACTAAATGAAACAATTTTTAAAAAACATGATTTATATTCAAGAAACATCCTCAAAGCATTCATTCTAAAATATTATATTTACTTACTGATCATAAGACCATTGAGAATAAATTTTAATTTTCTTATGAGCAAAAAATGATCAGGAACGTTCATAATGAAAGAAATTGTTAGACTAATGAAAACATGAAAACCATTAATACAAATTTTCATAAAATACCATTTTCTTGCATATAAAAATAATGTGCATGACTTGGTAAATAGTTACCATATCACTATTTAATTCACTCTTATAAATTGAATAAAAATATAGTTATCTTCTCTATCTAAATTACATATTTTAGTGAATATCTAAAATTGGGATCAAACTTCGAATAAATTATTCCATGGTCGCCCATTTTTCTTAGGCTATTAATGGGTTCAACCCAACAAATAAGCTATATCAGGCTCATCCATGATATATAAGGAATATAAATCCATTTTTATAATATCTATAGACCAAATGGGATATAAATCCATTTAAAAATATTTTAAAACCATTTGTAAAATATATTTAGAAATAAAAATAACAATTTCTTGTAAAAATAAATTTGAAAATCTAAATACATAGAACAAATTAAAAAAACGTTATTTGGATGTAACTATGAAAAAAATATAATGGAATAATTATTGAATTAATTCTTTATTAATGAGGGAAATTTTTTTCGTGTTATATATGTTAAAAATATATATCTTTTACCTATGTAAGCTGAGTTGAAAGTGTATAATTAAATGTGGCTTTTTAAATGAATGTTATTTATATATATCATTAAAAAATTTATGTTTGAAAAAAATTAGAGAGAAATTAGAAAATACCAATTTTTTTAAATAATCCATTTTAATACATTCATAAATATCATTTTAAAAAATATGGACATGAAAGGAAAATATATTGAGAATAATTCATTAAAAGATTTAATATATGGTTTATTTAGACCTAATGTCTTATACAAAGTGTATGACTGATCAAATATGTTCTTTATTATTTTTAATAGCAAAAATAGGTTAAATATTTAATTTTTTGTGGCATTTTTCACTTTTATTGTTCCCTTAATATCTCTTATTAATATGTCATAATAATTATTTGTGTTCATTTAAGACCTTAGACTGATATTTGGTACATTAGTCTACGATGGATTTAAGATGATATCAATAGTCAATCTTGTCCAATTTCATTCACCAAAAAATAAAATTCATGACATATTAATCAATTTAGTAATGTAATTAATCTTTTAAATCAATCCATTAAATATGGATCTGAAAAACTAACCATGATATAATCTTGGAAAAAGTAAGCCATATGTACAAAAATGTAACATTTCAATTTTTAAATCTTAATATTTGAAAGAAGGTAAGAATTATTTTAACATTAAATAATGATAATAATATCACTGATATCGTATTATAAATTTAAATATAAACATATATATATTTCATGTGATGTGGTGATGAAAAATAAATCACCAGGGTTTGTTGAGGTTATAGATCAGAATTACGCACAAATGACATTATCATTTTTATGGGAACATAAAAGTAATTCAAAAAATGATGTATTATATATTAAGGATGATAAATAATTCATTGAAATTATATATAGACCTTAATTCCATAATTTTAACAGAACTGGAGAGATGGTAATAAAAAATTAATTATATCAATTTCTGGTGTTGTAGTCATCTGTACACAAAAATGATTAATTCTTTTCCAAATTTACAGAAGTGCAGACAGATTTATGTGATGAAATTAACAAAATTAAATCTCACTACGTTGAATATGGTATAACAGATATTTCATCAGTTTGGAAAAATATTTTATGTTTGTGAAAGATGAAATAAAATAGATATAATTTATTAAAATGACATCTAATTAGAAGATGATCTCCTTTGATTAACACCATAAAACCATTACTAAGGGTGTTCATTCTTAAATAAGGAATCAATAATTTAGGTAAGGATTATAGGAATGTATTTTTGAATATAATGTTTATTAAAAAATAGTTTTTTATTTTGGAATAAAATAGATAAATGGTTACGATTAATAAATTAGGGAAGGGAAAATCTTCAAAATATTCGAAATATTAAATTAATATAAATTAATTTAATAATTAAAAATCATCCCACCTTATAATTTATAATATAGGATTATTTTAGGTTTAAACCCCATAATATAATAAAAATTAGACATGTTTTTACTATTTCTTAATCTTTTTATTTTTGGATTACCCATTATTCAAACATTTTAATTCATACTGTGATATCATGTAATTTAAAATTTCCATGTTAATAAAATTTAAATAAAATAAAAAAAGAAAATATAATTATTAATTGAATAATTTTCAAGAGTAAAATTTTTTTTTATGAATTGTATATGTGAATGATTTTTATATCGTTCGTTAAAATGTTATATATTATAAAATATCATTAATCTTGATTTTAATGATATTCATCCTTTGGAATTTAAAATTTTTAATAACAACATACAATATTCAAAAAATATATCATTAAATAATAACTAAAATATCAATTTAATCCATGATATTATTTTCTAACATAAATTATATCAAATTATATTTATTATAAAAATCATATTATCATTTATTTAATTATTCCATTAAATTAAACTTTTACTACATTGTCATTGTGTCCCAATTTGAGGTAATTATTATATTAGTAAAAATTATAAATAAATAATGATTATTTATATATATATTTTATCATTATACAGACAAGTTATAGTAAAAAATATCCCGTATATTACATTAAATTAAAAATATTTCTTTTCTAAAAAATAAATGAATGACAAAATTAACTTTCCATTGAATATAATTTTATAAATTTTATATTCTAAAAAACAATATAAATGGTATTATAACCAAATAATTTATTATATTGGGATAAAAATAGTCATCTAATAAAATTAATATAATTTTTATTGAAAATTCATAACAATTTTAATATTATTTTTACATTTAATTACATGATTTAAAAATAACCATGGAATTACAAAATTAAAAATTTCACTCTTCATGTTTTTTAAAAACAAAGGGACCTATATAATAAATATATTAATATGATTCCCAATATAGAATCCATTTTTCAAAATTTAAAACATCTAAATCGCATTAATTATTTAAATATTAATCCCATTGACAAAACGATAAAATAGTTTTTCAATGTAAAAACCATTACAAGATATAAATCTTTTTATATCTAAATTAATTTTTACATTGGTTACAATGTGATTAATTGGGTTAAATGAAAAAATATTGATCTAATTATTCTTTATAACCTGTCTAAAATATATTCCAATAATATAAACAAATCAGACAAAATCAATTCTCTAATAAAATAGTGTATTTTCCATTTTCATAAATAAATGAAACATACCAAAAAATACCAAAAATTAATCCAAATTTAAATTTGATAATATATTTCAATGAATAATTTTATTTTTTTGAAATAATATTTATAAATCATTCTTCTAACAGTTTTAATATATGTGGCTATAAAAATGTGGTAAAATTGCCTTCTGGAAAAATATATAATTTATGTGTAAAATTGAGAGTGTTATCATATCATGTCTACAAAAATCATAAAGTGAAATAAAAACAATATATTGAATATATTATATATTTTTTAATTAATATAATCATATAAGAGTGATATGCTTACCTATTATCATAAAACACACCTCTAAACATTTAAATAGTTTTTTAGTAAAAAACATATGATTTAATTTTAAAAATGGTATTTCATTCATATATAATTAATTTTTAAAAGTATATAATATTTTTATAATTCAAAAAACCTGTTATATAAAATAAATTTTAATAACTACCTTATAACTATAAAATTTAAATAATAATATTTAGTTGTTCGGTTTAAAATGATTTTCTGTATCTTGTCTGCTATCACATATATGTTTCATTTTACATACTCAAGATGTTACATGATTAAATTTAGACATATCACACCAAAACAAATTATTTTAATCTAATTTCACTAAATAATATCATAGTTCTCCATAGGTTATATTCATTTATTTATCATAATGCTTTATTGATAAAATGTGAATCAACTAAAGTGTATCCGCTAGGATTGCTAAACCAGAGGTGTATAAAGGGAAATTATCATTTATGATGTAATGAACATGTTAATAATGTTTCTATTTTCCTATATTAATCTCCTTTAGCGACACTATTTAACAAACCACATCAACCTTTAGTATTAATATTGTGATGTATTTCTTAGAAAACCCACAAAATCTCTTCATCACCGAAATATTAAGATTTTTTTCTATGCATATCCCCAACGTTTATCACAGGTTTATATTCCTAAATCTATGTTTTAGTAAATATAATTCTGAAGAATTATAATAAAATTTATCTAATAATGACAACAAATACCAAAAAACTAGTATCTTGGATCATGTGACTACATTATTTTGATGTATTTAATTATAAGTGATGACATCAGACATGACAGAATAGTTTATTTGTCTTGGTTACCTAGTAAAATACACGATTCTTATATTAAATTGAAATAAAAAAATAATAACATAATATATTATTATAATATCAATACTACTTATAGAATAATTATTCATATCATTCATTGTAAATGACATGGATTCGTGGAAATGGAATGAAAATAAGGGTGATATAAAATTATTATTAAGAGATACATAATTCCGAAGCTATCGTGAATAAATGATTTAAAATCAACATGGTATAAACTACATGGAAATTTGAAATATAAACACATATTCTATTTAATTAATAACATGAAAAAATGATCATATAAGGAATAATCAATATGTAATGTAGATAAAATCTATTTAATCAATAAACTGAAATTAATAAGTAGAAAATATAAATGAAAAGATGTACTGATTAATAATAATAAATTAAATCATGATCAAGTAAATGACTAAAATTTTGATGTTATGATCATAGGAGTCACAATACATATACAATCTTAACCATTCAAAATATGATTTGGAATTGAGGGCTTGGAATAAACCAAAAACCCATTTTAATAAGGCTATCATTTTGATTTTCAACATATGACTAATAATTCATTGAGGATTTATCTATATATAGTCCTCATAAGTAATTGAATTTATAATTTTTGTGAATATATATCTAATAATAAATAAGTTGATAATGAATATGCAATGTGAAAAAATATCCATGTCAAGTAAGCAATAAAAATTAATAGTAATATCAATAGTTAGTCATATAAAATCATAAGTAAAATTCCATATGTAAAAAATATATACACTCTTGGAAATAATCAATGAGATGATATAAATGGAGTTTATGTTTATGATAACTATAATTTCAAATGAAATTTTATAACATCGATGTAAATATTTTTGGATAAAATTAACAATACCAAATGAATGTGAAATTTTTAAATTATTTTTACCCTTTGGTATCATTTAAATTGTAAACCCCTTCAATGAAATAGAATAAAATAAATCATTAAGTAATAATATTATAATGTAATTCATGATATAAAATATAAAATTTCTGTTATTAACACCTCATAAAATATGACATTATTATAACATGAAATATCTCCCACATAATACAATTTTATATGAGAAACCTTTATATTGATAAAAATGTTAAAGAGAGATTCAATATTAGAATAAGTTTTTTTTAATAAAATGTGTATCCAAAAAAATTAAAATAAAACATAATATAATAGATAGTAATTACACATATAATATAATAATATAAAACATAATGAAGATGGAATATTACACAATGAAATGAAATTATGAAATTACTGAATTCGTAATTATATTATAAAAAAGTGGAGTACAAGAGGGAATAAAAACAACAGTTAAACACAATTATTAATATTGGATTAAGAACCATATCCCATGTTTCATGGGGGCATCAAATATTACAGGCCATGGGAGTCTCCTATAATATAGATCACATATATGGGAAGTAGAGAACCAATACTGGAAACAGACACAAATAAGTCTTTATGAAAAAATTGAGACACTAGAAAATCGGCCACATTATTATCTCCAATCCATGTTTAGAGGAAATCCATGAAATTTTATATGATATAAATTCCCCACAAAATTAAATAAGAAATTTTCCATAGAGGAACATTGGTATTTTGTTGGGATTTTAAGGGAGTTTCAGTGTCAATTAAAACTGCTTCTTATGAAATGTTCACAATAATATCAAAATAATTTTCATTGAAAATCACATGCCTATTATTTAACGGATTCAACTATCTTGAAGGAAGATGAAATGGAAATAACTATACATGAAATTTGATCCCTAAAGATTCCACCCCTCCATTCTCAAGAGTCCGGACATACTAGAAACATCAATGTTAAGGACTAAGACATTCTTTTTAGGTAACCAACATAAACACAAACCCTGAAGTTGATCTGTTTGGTTACCATTAGATTAAATCCATTGAGATTAAATTAATATACATGATGGGGGTTCCAAAAAATTCCTAAAAAATATCCCCAGTCTAGGCTCTAATTATATCTTTTTGGAAATAAGGTCAATCTTTATGTAATAAATTCCATCATACTGAGCATTCATATGAGAAAACCACATACACCAAATTTAGAATCCATTTAAATGATTCATTCCTTTTTAAAAATCGAGTTCCTCTAAATGCTATAAAACAATTATGGATAAAGCATTTACCTTGGAAGATGAGGAAGACACACTGATAAACTATCCCACTTCATTCTATACTAATATTTCCCAATCATATAAAAAAATTGACACATCAACTCCTCACTAAGGTTCTTATAACATGATCATTTTTATTTAACGGTGATATGCTTCATATTGGTATCCTTTTTGTTATATAGTGTATAATTCCATATATTCCATATAGGAATGAAGAATTTTGGATGCATTTATTTTCACCATATGATAGGATTATAGTTTTCCCAACCATGAATTTTGATGAAAATAAACATGTAATATTTAATAGAAAAGGCCCTCAAGGAAGATTCATGGATGATTTACATATCCTTATCATGTATTTTATCAAGGATCTTTATTATTTCATCAATGAAATTTTTTAAAACTACCTAAGTGAAGGATGGATAATCACATGCATGTTTGAATGTAATCTCTAGGGTCAAGCAGACATTAAAGACAATCTTAGAGAAAACCAAATTTTCAAACCTGTAAATATTGCCACCAAGACCTGTTATCCATAGTACATGATGATGAAGAAAAACTATTTAGATAATTATAGTTTTGTTGGAGAAAATAAATCATCCCCTGGTCATGTGCATTATATATCATTATATATCCATGGAAAACATACCACATATCTTATATCCTTCAATGACATCTCAATCTAGAATAACATGTAGTAAATTCAACATGCAATCTACACATCTGAATCATATTATTCTTTCTTACATAGGTTTTTACGTCCTATCCCAAGGAATTAATTAATTTATTCCATACATGTTGGAATCCTATATGAAGGTGTTCAAGTTTTTAACAATGCTCAGAATCATGTTCTTTCAAACATTTATCACAAAAAGATCACTTTTGGGATTGTAAAATAATTATCTATTAATGGGAGTTACTGTGCCTAAAAAGAAAAAAAATTAAAATTAGTGATGTCAGATGTTATAATATCCAATATCTTATCAAGTTTATTTATTTAATGACATCCTAATGATATAGGGTCCCTTAAATATCCCAGAGTGAATATCTCGTTATGGATTCCAATGTTAGACACGATTGTGTAGGTGTCTCATGGAACAAAACTTAACAATATAAGAACTACAATTTCCTCTATTAATTTTTTTGGCCACTCACATTATAGTACACTCCATGAATATTTTTCAAGACTCTAAATGATTGGTACTTCTAATGAGGTATAATTCCATATATTCTAAAACATAATATTGGATGAAACTTGAATGTGTAGTATGCACCTAAATGGTATTATCTTCCCCTCATGAAAATTTCTTTTAATATTCATATTGTGCATATTGTGGGCCCAGATAAACTTGATGGATGAATGTGGAAACCTCTACAATAAACACTTAGTAGGATTGCATATGATACAATTCCTTCCCATAAATTTTATATTAATCAAATGAGACTTTAAACAACAAATTTTTACATCAAAAACCATGGAAAACCAAACCATGTAGCTCAGGACCTGCAAAATAAAACTACAGTATATCCTATAAAATGATTTACACAAACACAATGAAATTAAAAAATTATATACATGAGAATTCATGTTGATAATTTCAATCATCTCTTAATAATGGTTGATTTCCCTTAGTAATATCACCCCTTAGAAAAAACATAATGCTACTACAAAATCCTAAAATGATAAAACTAAAATTCCATATGTTGATCACACTAGAATGTCCATTCCTACAAAAACTACAAAATCATATTGGATGATACTAAATATGTTAATAAGGATCCTTTACTATTATAATTATATTCATTATTGTAGTAGCTTCAACCCATAATATGGATCAAAAATGAAAAAAGTATTTCAGTAAATCCACAATATATTCCTTCTCAATATCCCATTAATCAATAAAAATAAAGATCATTGGAATACATTAAGTCATGGCTTCTCTCAGTACTAATTATTTTAATTTCAATCCATATCCCCTCTTCATATATAAATAACTTTAATAAATTAATTTTATAATATGAAACCACACAGGGAATCATTTCAAAAAGGAGATCATGATGACACAAATAACCTTCATACCTGAATGTGTTATACCCATCATGTTGAGTTTTTTATTTTGATTTTGTCAGACCTCAAATTATTTCCATGACATTAGTAATGGATTTGTCATACAAGAAGATGATAGTACTAAAAACCCATCTTAACTCTTTTAATTAACTTGAAAAAAACATTATTCTAATCACCATTCCTTGGAAACATATCCTAGGATTTATCTTAATGACGTAATTCTTACTTGAGAAGTATAATTTATAAATAATTATTTTTTTTGTGTTAAACCACTACTAATTTATTCATTGGATGTATCTTTATGTACATAGTCAATCTGATTTATTTCTAATTCAATCACTTCCATATATTGAGCCTGGGGAGGATAGTTATATTTATTTTAATATAATTGTTTTTTATTCATCTCCATTGTTTGTGGATAACACAAATGAGACATTAAAAACAATCTATTCCTAGAATAAAATAACCAGCTAAAGGAAATTGGAGTCTTATATCCACCTACCTAAAATTAAGAACCAAATAATAAAATCATTTATAAATTCCATGTTGATAAGGATATTGGAGTGGTTTGTAAGGGATTATACAAAGTGTCCATCCTTTTAATTTTTATAAGAATATTTCGTTGATAATTTTCTATGCATCTATCATGGTGACCCTAACATTGAACTATTCCTTTATAATTATTTGACAACATATTTTTAGATCTCATGAATCCTTGGTCCATTAGACTATGGAGATAAATGAGGGAAATGAAATCAGAAATTAGATTCTTGGTAGTATGAATACTACATTTATTTTTTTTAATTGTCTTGGATCATGTTGAAATCCCCTCCCACCAGCCAAACCGACTCTATCGGATCGTATGAGATTCGTTCTTACCAATTAATTTCCCAATCATAAACATCTCATTATGATAAGAAATTAAAATAATTGTATTCATTTTCTGATTTTTATAGTAATTTATTTACTACATCTTCCAACTTTTTCTACTGATGATACAAATGTTTTTGAAATTCTACATATGTTTGTTCTTAGGGTAACCATGAAACTAGTGGTTCATCTTGGCCCTTCTGTAGAACTCATAACTATGATAGTATTTCTTAATGTGTTCCTAAATATCTACAATAATTAACCTATTTTCAAAGATATATTTTTAAGAAAAAAAACTACCCTGGCACAAAAATCAAGCCCCATATCATCCCATATAATAATATAATTACAATCATGAATAGAAATTCATTTTTGTAGAGTGAAATATAGTAATTCTATGATGGATGATACATATAAGTTAACTCATGATTGGATTTTTACCAAGTGAGAACACCACTTATGGGTAATTAAAGAGATATGAAACTGAACTTGGTCATAATAAATATGAGTAATTATAATGGTTGAATATAAGGGAGGTAATTCAATTTGAATGGGGGATGGGAGAAATGCCAGAACAATCAAATATTTATACATCAATAGAATATAATTAAATTGAGAGTCTCATATGTGAGATTCCAAAATAATATATATATTATTCTATTAGAGAAACTGAGATGATGGGTGTGATGCATATGCATTTCCATAGGGAACCCATTGGGATATAGTAGAGGGGATGGCTAATATGATGGGGCTAGCCTAAAGACCTCATGTGAAAATCAAATTTCTTTTAGAGGGAGAGATAGAGAAATATGGGAGGAGATAAAAATAATATCATATAAAATATTTCTCTTAGTAACACCAAGAGATTCCATAAGAATTGATGGATATAGAGGAGGAGTAACATGGGATTCACCTCTTAGAACATGTTTTGGGTCCTTTAATTTCATATCCTAGAAGATGAGAAGTTTTTTTCTATAGATAGATGAATAATGGACATGGATATATTTGGAAATAAAAAAAATTCCCAAAAATGATAAAGTATCCTTTCCACCATAAGACAGTGGAACCCACTTGAAGTGGTGTGTTATCATAGAGATGTGACAAAAATCCATTTCAAAAAAAATGTGATCAATCGCAACATATAGATGATGTTGTGTCCTATTCATAATATAGTGAAATTATACTATAGAATCCAAAGTATTATTAAAGAATGATGAGTGGTGGAAAGGGATACAATGGCATTGAAAAATCTTCCATAGTACCACCTTTTTGGGATCTCCTATTTCACGAGCTTCCATTGACAACATGTGTTTGTTGGGATTCCATTTTCAAAAAATGTGTGATAGATGTGAACAAGATGCCTTGAAATATTCCATTGAATCAAGAAAAATGATGATGTTTTTTTATTTATGTATTAGACACCCACGGCTGAACCCATCCCCCAGGAGTCAAAAATCTTCGAATAAATTTAGTGGGGGATTCCTCAAAAACAAAATTAACAACTAGGTTCCAATTTAAGGCGTCCGATGTTTCTATAGAATCGATTATTTGGAGTTAAATATATAAGTATCCCTCCTCCTTAATAATACATAAAGTATCCATATGAATCATAGGGAGAGTATAAAAAACTGAAATATGAGGATGAATGGATAATGATAAATTATTTTATTATTGGATGCAACTGAGGGCCTACGACTTTTGCACCATGGAAAACCATGAATTGGGAGAGAGGTAAGAATTAAAAAAATAATGAAATGATGTAGGTGGAAAATATTTGAATAGATATAGGAAATCCATCTGTTTTTAGAGGTACAATGGGGGTGGATCAATAGTCTAATAAAATTCATAATGTTGGGGAAAGTTGCGGAATGTTATCATTTGTAGGATGCGAATATTTTAGCCTATATTAAATTTAAAATAAATGGAGTTATGAAATTCTTTACCACATGGAATTTGTAATGTCAAATCCATTATGATGAAATTACCCAAAATAAATGATAATATACCATTATGTAGGATGGATTTTTTATATCACCTATAAAATGGGAATTATATACACAATGAAAAATAAATTAGTACTACAAAATTTTAATATTCCAAAAACAATTGAAATTGAGTCAAAATAAATTACCTCATTATTTCTTTTTGGATGAAAGTGAATTAACATATTGTATAGTGTGTTTAAAAATGTTATGAGCATATATTAAAAATTTATTAATATATGTAATTTCATTTATGATCCTATAAAAACATTATGTAACCCTTTTCATAACTATAATTTTCATTAATAATCTTTCAGGTGTTAATTTCCATGTTTTCTCATGCATTTTTGTAATTAAAATTTTGATTCTTCAAGAATATGAGAAAATTTCACCAGATACAGAATGATATTAATGATATAATATTCTTAATATCATTCGTGAATTTGGTCATGGAAAATGAATCACATTTCATCAGGGAGACAATATGTTTTACATATGAATGAATGACAATATAATTTATTAATTAACTGAAGGATATGGAAGATTGAGCTATTATAATTTCCCATAATAAATATAACATAATATATTTCCCATCTATTCATTTTATTTATCCATATTTTATTCCATGTTAAAATTAAGCTGATAAAATACCATGTTTTCTGATATATAACTCCTTCATACACAAAGTTGATGTTATCATGTTTGTTTAAGAATTGAAAGTAAAAAGGTATGTGGGATATTGAAATTATATAAGTACTATTCTATAATAAATATTAATATATACATTATGTACATTATTATTTCCTACCATGAGAGGTGTTGTTCAAGAATTGTTCAAATAGGGTTGTGAGGCGGTAGTCCTTTATACAGATTACCAACGATATAAATTGCTACATGATGGAAGTGGATAAGGATATTGGTTATTCCATTAACATAATGAAATATTATTATATTTATATTTTGGAGTTTTAATATTGTAATTTCTTAGACATAATTAAATTTTTTAAACTATAAATGAAAAATTAAAAGCTTCTTCATGATGATTGCTCTCTCTTAAATAATCATCATTTGGATCTCCTATTAAGGGCACTAGGTTTGGCCTTTTTGGAATACCATTAGATCTATAAAATAGATTATGGTTTTATTTAGTTATTTTATTTTAGTTTAGTCAATGAAATAGTATTAACATGTGTGAGGATACATGTGGAAAATACTTTCTTTTTTATTATTGATGTTATGTATAACTCAAATAAATAAAAATATATATTCAAAATTGGGAAGTCTTTTTGACACATGATTCTTAAAAAATCATAATTGAAACATTAAATGGAATATATGGTCGAGGAAAACATAAAAAATAATCAAAATCATTTTCAAACATATTTTTCCTTAAATTCTATGTTCCCTCACTTTTACCATTTATTATTTGACAATGTAAAGTTGAATGTCATTCCCTTGATAATTTATCCATTATGTGTTAATTTAAAATTGGCCTTATTTGATATTTTTTTCCAATTAATATATATATTAAATATAAATTATCAAATATAAATACCTAATTTATGAATGATTATTTATTATGTAGGCATATACGACGTGTAGAACCATGTTTTGACCTAAATTGAGGTAATTAATTTTTAATGTAATTATAAATCACTATTTCCCAAATATATGCTGATATTATTATACTAAAAATTTCAAGAGGTTTCAAAATATAGAAACCATTTTAATAATTTCCACTCAATGAAGTTACAATATATATTTTAAAATTAAACCCATATAAATGATGGGAAACCTATTTTTAAAAGAAGAAATTATCAGAATTATATGAAATTTTAATATAAAAATTCAAAAATGAAATTGTTTACATAGTAAAAAATTGTACATATTATAATATAATTTACTATATGTTACTTTCAATGAAAATGTAAATCATAATTGATGATTTATATTATTTCAAAAAAAATTAGAAATAAATAAAACGCCCAATTTTAACAAATCATATGAAATTAAGGCTTCTAAAAATATTCTCAAAAATTAAATCATGCTTATTTTTTATATTCTAATTTAAAATATAATGGTAATTTTTATTATAAAAAATTAAATTTGTTACAAATTATTTTTAAATTATGTTCACATAGAATGATGGGATAACCATTTGGAAAAATATTGTTATTTATGAAACTATTACCTTTCGCATACATGATTAATATTATATTACCAACCAATAAAAATAAATTTAACTTATTTTGTAAAATTGTAACAATATAATTTTTAAAATTCAATCAATCGTAGTCAAATCCACTAAATTAATATATAGGTTATAATATTATACATGTTTTTGGTTTTTAAACTTGTAGATTTTAATTATATACCATATGAAACCAAATGTTTTTTGATTTAAAATATATGCATTTTAAGGGATAAACCCTATTGAAGATATTTAATTTATTGAACATAAAAATAATTTAAAATATCAGGGTGCCACATGATATGATTTTTGTAAATTCACTAGATCCTTCAAACTGTTATATAATGAATGAAAATTACCATAGGATTTTTGGTTTAGAAACTAGTCATCAATAATATATATTGATACATAGAAATTAAAATGCTGAATTATATTAATTATTTTTAATTGATCCCTTTATTATTAAGGGTTCCTTGTTAATGTGTTAAATAGTTGGAAAATTCTAGACCGTAATTTTTTCATTATTTCATGTCAATAGTTGAGAATATGAGGAACCAATTTTCTAACCTTTATAATGGGAAATTTTATGACAAAAAATTACATTTCCGACGATATGGGAGAATGAATTGATAACATTTTGAATTTATAATGTCAAATGACCCATCTATGGAATATAATATTGAATCGGGAGAAAATAAAAAATCTAACAAAGGGTGAGAATTCTGAAAATGAGATAGATATTCAACAAATTCTTATTAACTTCATTGGATCTTAACAACCTTGTGAGAAATATGTCAAATAAATTCAATATACCATCACCATAAATAAATTCTCCATGTAGAATATTTTCATTATTATTTTCTACAATATTAATGTAGACTATGATTATAATTAGATGTTGGATAATAATTAAAATCACGAGAAGAATATCTAGGAAATTGAGAGGAATTAATTATAGATAGTTCTATTCAAAAACAATTTTCCTCATAGTATCCAAGATTAGATAGAGTGGGATTTCCTTATCCTCAAGAAATATGTTGGTTAATCCATTAGGGAATATAAGGAAAACATCAAAAGAATTTCACTCTATACCTCCATATTTATCATTACATAGAAAGTAATGATGAATTCTTCTTTAATGCATAAATTTCAAGTGGATGAAAATATTTCACCATACAAGAGATTGATACCTATGTGGAAATTTTAAGATTTTCTATAATATTCGTGATGGAGATCAATTAATCTCAATGGTCTAATGATTCTAAAGACATGAAGTTGAAAAGAAATTAGTACTGATGGTCATGTGGGGAAATATCAATGGTGAATGAAATATTGAATCCTGACTTGAAAAATCATGGAAATAATAATTACAAATAAAATCAATGTGGTAAACAAAAATTTTATAGAAACGGCACGGAAGTTTACCCTTATAGTGAATTTATATGATAATCCCCCCAATTTTATGGATGAAATTATTTCTATGGTGAATCCCCATCAAATATTCACATGTATCAACTTCAAGGAACTTATAATCAATGTGAATCAATGCCTTAAGATTGTGTTTATCGATGAATATTGATGAAAAGATCCTCTAAAACCACTATTGAAAGGGTGATTTTATTCACTCACAAATAATGTAGTGGGTCTGGAAAAACTATGTGTTGAATGGTACTCTAGTAATATATACAAGGATAGAAAATATACTCTTTGATTTTTGTTCTACACATTTTTTCATATCATGCATGTTTAATAGAACAATTACAAAACCACAAAAAACATGGAAGAAAAGTTATTATTGAAGAAAAAAATGTGTTAATTTATGAATCCCATGTATATAACTCATCCTTTTTTAAAATAATTATGTTTAATTTTAATGAAATAATTTTTATATGCCACGTATAAGAATTTGATGAAATTCTGTGTATGCATTATATTTCCATATATACATCGAACATAATTTCTAGAGAGTGTAAATTAACCATATGTATCAGTAATATCCCTCTTATAATATATTGGTAAAATGTGGGGAAATAATATTATTTGATACCAAAATCTATATCATATATATTATCACAAAGAAAGCAGTAGTAATGTTACCAAATTACTAAGACAATGTAAAATATCATCTGTGTTGAAATGACCATTCTAAAGGAATTAACTATTGTGCCTCGTAATTAATTTTGTACACTTCCTCCCAATCATTTGGTTTACTTATCAATCATTCTCATACAAAGAAATTTTCTTATATAGATGACTCTATATAGAATCAAATTTTTTGAATGTAAGTGGCTGAAAAAATTACAAATGATTCTAGAAAAATTTGATCTCTACTAAGAAACATCACTATGGGGAGTACATTTTCTCTTCTTCAAGAATAATGATGGGTTAATGCACCTAGGAATTGAATGTCACAGTCTAAAAATATCATATTTAATAAAAAGGGTCTTATTTCATGGATTGATGACATTCTTGATTAGCTATGTGGAGAATAATACATCACTAATGTGGATCTTAGTTTAGGATATTATCAAGTACATGTAATTATGGAGGATATCCCAAAGACTACAATTCAAACTCCATAAGGTAATGACTAGTTCATATAGTTTCCATATGGACACACTAATTCTATTGGAATCTTAATGGAAAAACATTATTGAGACTTTTGGGATTACATAAAAAAATTGTTTGTAATTATTAAGGATAATGATATCTACATTAAAATTAATTATCATCATCAAGAGCCTTTATATAATATTTCAATGACCATGATGAAATTTGAAATTATATGCAATGTACATCAATTACGCTTTTTTCATATAGAATGTTATTTTATTGGGTAAACATATCACAATAAATGGATATATATGGATGCTACATAATTTATAAGAAATTAATGGATGTCCCCAAAAAAATTCCTATAATATACATTCATATCATCCTTACATTATTAGGGTACTATTATCGAATTTTGCGGAACAAATAATTACATACACATAAAAAATATTACTCTTTTGAGAGTCATGTTTATATAAAGTGATGAATGAAAATAATGATTTAATTATATGAGGAAGAGGCTAATCACTACACATGTGATCACATTTCCCACAAACGGGGAAGCTTTTTTTATGTATTGTGATGAATCCATAATGATCTTGTTTATTATACTCATGAATTATGAAAAAGTGATATCATATTGCTCCAACCAATTATTATTCCATGATATGAACTATCATTGAATGATCTATAATTGTAACTAGTAATCTTCACATTGATGATTTTATGATATTGTAATTATAAAAAGAAGTATGAAATATATATACAAATAATAAATGAAGTAAATATATATTCAAAAAATGAGCATAATATCCAATAAAGAAGGTGGTTTTAGATTAATATAGAATTAGATTTATCAATCCATTACTAATCTCAGAATGAAAACAAAGTGGTATAAGCCTTGAGTTATAATAATTTTGTAATCCTTTACATTATGTGGAAATTAAGGGATTTAATTTTTTTATGAAATGGGTTTTAATTGGATTTATAGAAGGATATTAATATATTATTTATCAAATATCTACCAAAAATAAATTCTTATGAGGATTAATGAATCCCATATTGATGATTAGTTACTATAGAAGTAGGTAGCCAGTATTCCATATTTGATCTTTTAAAATATGGATTTATATGGTATGGAACAAGGATCTGGGACATCTAAAAACTAGTATAATATGGGGAACATCTAAAGGATTCCAATAGCTCATCCTTGTCTTTTACTCTATGCCACATGGTTATTTCAAAGGATCATGAAGAATAAATGCTAGGTGGATATGAAAAGTGGGATATTATTGAGTTGTTATATTAACTCTTGGTATTTTAAACCTGTAGGTGGATGGACCTAAGTTTTAGGGTATGATGTATCCTATCACGACCCCATCCCTACAAAGATATCGTAATGAGGTGATAGAGATAATGTACCTGTAGACCCATCTCTAGTATGCCCTGGGTTGGCAATGTGCACCAAAGTTTTAATATCTAAAAAATATAGGAGGAATTACCACTTATATAAAAAATATTTGGAGTAATAATGAATAATCCAAAACAAATCAAAGTCATAATATAATATATAAATCCCAAAACCGTCCCAAATTTGGGAAAAAGTATAACTAATACAAATACTAGTATGTATCTAATGTAAATATTGAAAAGAAAATATGAGATAGAAAAACAACAATTGTCCAATATTTTGAAATAGGGACACCCAAAATATTCAATTATATCTTCCTAGAAACCTGAAAGTAGTTTTATATATGTTGGGTGAGAATATAAGTATATTAAAGTGGTATACCAAAGTCTCTCATGCACATGATAGGGAAGCATACTAATTCACCAATAAGAAAATTATAGAACCAAAAAGTTGAAAAAAAGATATAATAACCATCCCAAATTTACCCCATAATGATCACAACGTAATATTATCCTTGTAATATAATATAATGTAAATCACATTAGTGATTGGATACCATGTACCACATTCAAACTTGCATGTCCCTCTCTCCAAACATCATACATGTTGGTGCTCTAATCCCTTTTGTATACCACTTCATAGCCCACCCACAGACCCTTAGGCCTCAATACAAATCATTCTCGTAATAACCAGGGCCTTAAAACACATCCCCCTACACACACCAGGGCATCAGAACACATCCCTCCAGCATAAACCTGGGCAATCACAACACATCTTACCTAAAAATATATTAGCCTCACAATTTATCCCATATCATCTCAAAGACACGTGGAAATAGAATCACAACTCATCATGAAGATAATAGGGAAACAATCCACATCACCCGTAAACACTTGGGCAATCACATCTCGACACATGACACCTAGTCCGTCATAACCATCATCTAAAGCAATTAATGGATTTGGTCATAACACGCTATGATATACCTACATTGCATGTAATTGAGAGCATAATGATGCATGTACCTAGCGATCCATACTCCATAATAAATGCATGGAAAGTCACCCTCCCCTATGAAAATGGGGGTGTTCGACACATTGTTCTCAGCTAGGGCGGGCGAGTATTAGAATCACATGAATGAATAATGTATACAAATATATAGTGGAAATCACAAAAACCCAACCTACGGGTTTTAAATAAAAATACTAACCAACTCATTAAAACCTTCATTGATTTTACCACTAAATGAAATTATTTGAATATATGACCATCATTTCAGAAGGTGAAGAGCCATATAAACTAATTCACCTTTAGATTTCCTCTATAATTAACACCCATTCATTAAAATATTTAAAATAATCCAAATTCAAAAACTCACGCCACCAATTAATATATATGTAACCATTTACATTCCATTAACCTCACAAACCCATGTAATCTAAACATTAGAAAGAAATTATTTATTCATTCCGTCACTACCCTGGAAAATACACAAAATAGATAGTAATAGTAAATTAATGCACATCACATTAATGGAACATCATTACACGAACTCTAGGTATGGGGTGAATCTTCCTTTAATTTATTAATTTAAGGAATCGCATGAAAATGCAAATCAATTACTATAGTACTTATTAAAATTCATCTTGACCAAACAACCATAGCAGCCAAACAAACCCCCAAATCACGACCACATCCATCAACAAATTACAGCACAAACAATTTTGTATCTCTACAACATCATCATACAACTCACATCATTTAATCCCAATGGACCCACATTCCATGAACATCCCCCATATTTACAAAGCACAAAAAAATAACACATCACCTAAAAAACATTTTATAGGTTCATAAAAAAATTTATCAGATTAAACTAGTTTTCAATATGGAGTTATCAGATAAACCAAATCTTGGTTTAAACTATGCTTTATACATGTATATGTGGCTATCCAATTTTTCATTATATGATGATACCAACTATATAAAAGAATGAAAAAACCACAAAAAATATATCCAAATCCAACAAATCCACCAATAAAAACAATTTCATGCAGGGCTTTTTCACATAATATAACAACGTCACAATCAATATTAAATAAGTAAAAACATTTGGATCAAACCCATTTTTCATATTCCATTCAAATAAATGATTGGTTATATTTAATTTTACCATAAAAAACGATAATTAATAGATAAACAAAATTAAACCCCCGCACACATGATGCACAATAGATAAAAATAAATGGAATACTACCTCAAAGAAGAATACCAATTGTTGTGAACCTCATAGAAATGAATAATGCTCATGAACCAAAACGGTGGCCTTACAATTATAGATCAACCTATAACTCACCATGGATCTATAGGAAAAAAACCAAAACACAACCCTAAACCAATGAAACACCATTATATTAGATCCTTTGGATAGGAATAAAATAATACAACTACAAAAGGGACAGAAATCACCATGGATTTACCAATGATCACAAATGAACAACCACCATGTTTATAGGATCAATGATTAATGAATAAATAAGGGAACAAATAAAGCCTCCAGAAAACAATAGATCACGCCAAATGAGTGTAAAAACTATCCCCATCTTAATTAATGAGAGTTTGACCAAAAATGAAATTTAAAAATACATTTGATTGGGGAATTACATGATGTTTAATCCCCTTTCATGTTGTGTAATACTAGAGGATTGGTTTTCACCAAAAAATGCATCCACTCATTATATTATATTATTTTTTTAACCATTAAATATTTCACATTTTGGAACCATTATTCACCTCATATAAAATATATGAATTTCTTAAAACTACCACAACAAATCGTTATACTGAATTTTAGGTCATATAATCCAGTAACACGACATGTAATCCCCCTTCATCCAAACCTTACAACCAAACAACTCTAAAATCCCTATTTCCCTACATGAATATTTGTAACAACCAAAAATGTCATGGAAATTGACAAGGAAGTCACTAACCATTACATTAGATAACTATCTAAAAATTATAATCCTCAAGAATCCAAAACCAAACCATGAAAAAGGGGTCCGAAAAATCACCCCATTAGATTCCACTGATGTATCTCCCCATGCCTCCAATCATACCCCCAACCAAGCATTCCAAACCAAATGACCAAAATAGAAATTACGCTTCCACTTAACAACCATCTCATACTACACATAAGACAAACCAACTACCACTATAGCCAATGAACTACATCGCCACAAGAAGAATAAACTGCACTATCCCAAACACACAAATCATGGAATTCCATCCCCGTTTCATGATATTGTTCACTCTGGGTGTCACTTAATCACCCACACTAGATTTATTGCATCACATTTAATATTTCTCTACTCTGAATTAGGTCCCCAATTTATTTAATGTGATAAATTTATCACACATAAAATCACACATGTCCCAAAAAATGGACTAGATCATTTTATAAAAAGATATGTAACCATTGCATTATAATGTAGAAGGGAGAAATTATAAAATCAATGTAACACTGAGTATTGGGAACACATATGAGTTTCTCGCCCCCAATTACTCTCCTCCTAGATAACATCCCTCCCCAACACATGAATCAAAGGAATTTTTCACCAAAAAAACACCTTCTCTTAATGATCCTTGGTCTATATTGGCATATGCAAAAATTTCATGTCATCTTTGATATCAAACTCCCCTAGTCAATGTAATGTGAATCATTTTGATGTTACCAATGAATCCGAGTGACCTGGAATATGTCATTGATCTTATCTAAGCATGGTAGAAATGCCAACTGATTCACCAACTAGACAACTCTCCCCAACACCTCAACGGGGCCAACAAAAATGGGAAAATTATTATTACCTCTATAAAACCTCATCATCCAACATAGAGGGGAATTATTCTATACATGTTCTTCCAAACCTGTAACAACAAGGGCCTCCTAATGCGATCGACGTAAGACTTATTCTAGTCATCTACTGCTTTCATCCTCCAATGAATGAGGTAGACCTTATCATTCATGATCCACACCCCTTCGGGACCATGAAAGGATATTTCCAAAACCACTATCCAATAAAATAGAGAATAACATAGTTGTCTGTGAAAATCCCAAAATATAAATATTCCAATGGAAGAGTGATATATTTGATTATAAGAAAACTCAAAAAATGGTAGATGTTGTACCCTGGATCCACTATAGTTCAAGACACACACCCACAACATATTCTCAGACTTCTGGATAGTTTGTCCCATCTTCCCATATGATTGAGGGGTGGAAAAAGTGTGGAGGTTTAATTGAGTTCCAAAATAATAATGAAATTCCCGATAGACATGTGAGGTAATCCAAGAGTCCCAATCCATGATGATGCACCTCCAACCTCTATGAAACCACACCACTTCATTAACTTACCTCATAACCAAGGCTTTCACTATTCATAACTAATTGATCACTAAGAGGTGGGGCAATTTCTTCAGTCTATCTAATAACACCATGATAGCACGACAACCTCACTAAGAACTCCATAAACCAATGATAAAATTCATTTTTATGTCATCCCATTTACACAAATGATCATCCATGGTCTACAAAAAACCCCTAGGAACATGATTCACAACCATCAACTAAGAAAAATCTAAACACCATTCCACAAAGGTTTCCACTACCTGTTTCATCCACATCCCCCAAAACTAAATCTTCATCCCATGTTACATCATAGTAATTCCATTGTGTGTTGAAAAATATGAGATTTGAACATCACAAAGGACCTCATCACACATCATCACTGAATCAAACAAATTTTAATGAAACAAAGTTGTGTTTTGACCATCCTATGACCATCCCTTCAGAGCGTCACATTGCCTAACATGATCACGCATCACCCCTACTTTTGAGTCTCCCCACTGAAACTCATCCACCAACTGCATTACAAAATATTTCAATTTCATCTAAACAAACAATATTTACCACTATCGACTCTTGAATCTATGTAAAATACTACCATATCCTACATCACTATCCTCAAATCCATAGATTCTCGAAACTCTTTCTATGACATTATACTGAATGAATCAATCATGACATTTTCATTTTTGTAGTTACAAGAGATATAAAAATCATAGTCCTAATCAAACACCATAAAACTATGATACCACAGATTTAGGTCTCACTAGGAAAATATACACCTCAAATAATTGTCATCCATGAGGACCACAAAGCGCTCCCCATTGAGGTAGTTCTACCACATCTTGGGTAGAAACCGAACGACTAGTTTGTCAAAATAGATGACAGAAAAGTTATTCTCCTAGGTATGTAACTTAATATACCCATAATAAATCACTACTCACTACTCTATCAACACACATACCAATACCAAGTTGGAATCATTACAAAAAACCTCATATAACACACCCTCCTCAGTCAATCGGAGCATAGATCACTTAACAGCTTCCCCATCTGGTAGTAAAAATATACCTAACACTTATTAATCCGCAAAAAGTAATGGGTTTTTTCATTCAAAGCCTTCAATGTTGATGAAAGACAAGATATATCAGGTATAAACATCCGATAATAACTTAGAGGACAAGGAAATTTTCACCATATGAATCGTTCTTGGGGGATACCAGATAAAAATATATAAAGACCACTGATTGGTCTGCTGCCAGACGCTATTGAGACACCACATGTATGAGGAAATTAACCTCTCCTACCCAAAACATACACTTGGACAACATTCCATTGAGCTGGTGGCATCAATGAACCTACAAAAGAGTTTTGATATGCTCAACATCATCCTTCTCTTAAATCTAGACGATCGTTATATCATCGATTAAAATGATAAGGAACCAAGACATGTACTCAAGGGACACAATGTACATAATCCCCTTGGACACAGATGGTGCGTTCATAACCCCGAATAGAATGACTAAAAACATGAGGTTCCCATACATACATCTAAAGGACTTCATTTAGATATAAAACTCCTTTACCCTAAACTATTGATACACATACCACATATCAATTTTATAAAACCTTAATTCCCCTCTTAGTTGGTCTAAAATATAGTCTATCCTCTATTGAGGGTATTGGATCTTAACCATCACCTAATTCAACCTATTATTGTCTATAAACTACCTTGGACCACCATCCATCTTCTTTGCAACCAACACTTGAGTACCCCATGGTGAAACAATGATCTAGATAAAAATATTCTACATAAAATCAAATATTTGAATCCTAAAATCATACAACTATAAAGGATCCATCAGATAAGGATCCATAAAAATTAGAGAAGAACTGGGCTGGAAGTCTGTCCAGAATACAATATCTCGTTAAGGGGGTAAAATCAAAACATCATCGGGGAAAACAATGACGATCTCCCAAACAACTCTAAGAACCTCTACCATTTAATGAAAACATATTCCACTAACAGTTCTATCATGTAGGAAAGAAGGGGCTCCACATGCCGACTACCAACCTAACAACCTCTCTCACCAACGAAAAGCATACATTGTCCATCCTCATATAAAAATATTACTCTTTTTTGGAAGAAGATGATAATGGAACAAATAGAATACAACCCATCTATTACAAGGATTACATTGTATTGATTCATATGTAGTAAGAATAGATCCCAATGGGATTTATTTGGTACCATTATCATTCCATGCACATGGTCCACATCAGACATGATAGTCTAGCCTCTGACCTACATACTAAAAATTTGGGTAACATAAATCCTATCTATATACATTCTCAGATCGTGGCCTAGTTTTATTTAAACAAAGTGTTTGGAAGCTCCAAAAAAAATAAGGCACAAAGAATGGTAATAAACAAGCTAATCAAATATATG
This sequence comes from Viscum album, assembly GCA_963277665.1. Classification (NCBI taxonomy): domain Eukaryota; kingdom Viridiplantae; phylum Streptophyta; class Magnoliopsida; order Santalales; family Viscaceae; genus Viscum; species Viscum album. The sequence goes on from OY728120.1 coordinate 1,457,318,843, forward strand.
AAAATCTCTACACCCACTAGAGTATAGGCCTCCACTATGTGAAACTAACCATGCCCATCTCCACTACCTCTAGAAGAAAACCACCTCCATACACACTCATGGTATAGAGACTGTAAACTAGAGGAACATCAAAAGTTTGACCTATCCAGATCCATCTTCTCTTGACATACAAAAATAATTTTACCCCTGCTACTGAAACAGCCTCACTCATAAATTATACAAAGGCTAACAATCATCCTATACACCTCTACAATTATGAGTTCCTAGAACTACTAGGAATTGGCTCTAGTAATTCCCACAAACCCCAAAATAGAAAAATATTGTTTAAATATACCATGAAAGTCATCAAAACTAATATCACCAAAATAAAAAAATGGAAGATGCTAATGTCAACTCCATTCTAGTCAAAAACCTCAAATGTCCATGTTCCTAAGAACTACCTCAAAAAAATATTCCTCTTGGAGATCTCTAATTCCTCCCCAACCAAAGAATACCTTCTAACGATTCAATATTCTAGAATTTGTATTCCATCTTCTAAACCACTAGATACATCGACAACTTAAAAGAGTGACTACATAATGGATAGAGGGGCGTAGTGCCACCTCATGATGTCACACACGAGACACCTGATCTAGAAAAATATATTTGGGAAAATGTATAATTTCCTTGAACTTGATTCCCTTCTCCCACACTAACATACTCCCTTAATGAAGAAAAAGAATCTCCTGCCACTTTATTACATTCCTGGTAGACAAAAGGAACCCTAATTGGAAATCATTCTGGAATTCGACCCACAAAAGGATTTCAAACTTCTACCCTCATAGATACTATGTCCAACACTAATGCACATCACTAAATGTATGAATAGTGGATAAAGGGACCCATTAATTTAATAGATCTCAAATCCAAATAAACGAAATTTCAAGATTATCAAATCATATCTCACTCTAAATATATAAAAAAAATACCCTATTACTACCCTAAATCCTACTGTTGAATGCATTCATGTTCCCCTGCCATTGGTCATCTTCAATCACTTGATCAACCCTACATCATTCAACTATATTTTCCTCCTAAAACTCCACTTCATTTGCCACATGACGATGATGATAACGACCACAACAGATGGTGAAAAAATATTTCCTATGCCTGGTAGTATTGATTTTCAGAAAGATTATTTTAAATTAATTGCATTTATTTTATCAAATTTTTGTAGGATCGAAATTATGATGTAGATGATCAATATACAAGAGGGGGGTGAATTGTACACTTTAAAAATTTCCATCAACACGGAAAGATCTATGTTTAACAAAGTTAAACTTATGAAAATTCACAACACCTATAACACCAATGAATGATTGGGACAAATTATGAAGTTACAAACTTCTAGTTCTATGCACTTGATTAAATTTACAAAGTGATTACGGAAAACCGGTTCCGAAAATATGGATCCGGAAATTGAAATATAACCAAAGATTACAATATGAGAATTTACCTTAAAGCATATAGAATATAAATTAATCAGATTACAAGTGTAAGGAAATATACGAAGGTTATACTTTCCTCACAATACAAAATGTAGCGAAAAAACAAGTAGTAAAACTACTAGTAACAAGATATAAGTCTTTTAACCCAAAGAGAAGGGTATCCAAATACCATGGAGAAATGTCCCTTGATTTATACTTTCAAGAAATTCTATCTTACCCACACCTGGGTAATCCCTCGATACGAAGATCGGATTCTCTGTCATGCTATCCCCGCAAGCCCTCAACTTCAAGGTAGTTGGAACCATTGTCTTCCTCAGCAAGGAAGCCATCAAACTTCAAGGTAGTCGGCACCTCTGTCTTCCTATCCCCAGAATCCCCCAATTGTAATCACCAACAATCGGAGTCATACTAAGAAATATGAATGATTATTTCCGTACGCACAAGGCATGCAAAGATTCTCTCTCTATAAATAACCTTAACAGCGTGTGGTATCTAGAGTGATCATCTTCAGTAATTGTACTGAGCTCTTTCAAATGATCTCCAATTTGTAGGCTTGATTGGAACGGTCAGCTCCCTCCTCCAACAATCATATTTTCCTTAAATTTTGGAGGGACATGTACACATGTAACTCAACCAGCGGTTAGATAGAAACAGAATGGATGACATAGTTTTATAAAAGAATATGTGTAACTGAAAGCATTACATCATTTTGTAATGAAACAAGTATAAGTATAAGAAAAACTGAAATTCGGAATGTAAACAAATAAAAGTTTGGAGTCTAACAAAAAAGGAATTCAGAGTCCATAATAAAAGGATATTCGGATTTTGTTTTATAGTAATTCCGAACCTGAATTCTATAGAAATCTGGAGTCTGTATTTTTAAGGAAATTTGGTGTCTAGTTTCACAAGAGTTCAGAATCTGAACTTACAGAGTGCGGAGTCAAACTTGTGGATGTTCGAAGTCTAACTAGTAATAGTTTGGAGTCGAACTCATATAAGTTTGGAGTTGAACTCATAGAATATTGGAGTCAAACTCATATATGTTCAGAGTCGAACTCATAGAAGTTTGGAGTCAAACTCATAGAAGTTCGATGTCCAACTCATAGAAGGTTGAGTCGAACTCATAGAAGTTCGGAGTCCAGAATTCGGAGTTATACTTTGTTAGAGTTCATATCCAGAATTCAGAATGGAATTGTTTTAGAATTTGTATCCCGAATTCAGAGTGGAACTTTATAAGAGTTCGTATCCAGAATTTGGTGTGGAACTTTATTAGAGTTTGTATCCAGAATTCAGAATAGAATTTCATTACAGTTCATATTCAAAATTCAGAGTGGATGTTCATTAATATTCATTTTTGGAATTCAGTTCCTAAAATGGAATGCTTCATATATATTAATTATATTATTCCAGGGTTTTGAGTATTAGTCTGATATATATACTTAAGAAATATATTGATTTGTATAAGGAAATCAAGTTTAGGGTAAATTTCCTTAAGGAAGGAAATTTTCCTTAGTGAAGTAAAATATAGATTTTCTTAAGTATAAGATGTTTGTGATTTTCAAAATAAGTAGTAATGGAAAGGTCATAAGGAAAATCTTATTGACTCAGCAATCTCCCCCTTTTTGGATTGTACAAAAAACCTTAAGAAAAAGAATATAAGTATTTTGAAAAATTTCATTAGACTTTGAAATTAAAACTTATCTCCCTTGTTCATGGATGATTGTGAATATACAACTAACTCCCCCTTAGGCATTGAAACTCTATGTATTGTATTCTCAATTTCCAGAGTGGATTTTCCATTATCATGGGAATGAAAAACTTCTTAATGAGAAACTCACCCTTACTTTAAGGATATCTTCACTTAGAAATTATTCCTTCTCTATTTTAAATTTTTCTTTCTCCCCTTTTATTTAATTCTTTTTCCTTCTACCCCTTTGTGATTTTCATCAAGAATTTAAGGGAATGGAAAAGAAATAAGGTACCTAAAACATTATAATATAACAACAGAAGATTCAACCAACCAAAAATTTCATTAGAGATGAAAAAAAATTTACAAGGAATGACAATTGGAACAAAAAATCGAATTTGTCTATTTTTCCTCCTTTTCCATCAGAATAAGCTTCTGGAAAAAGATTTTCAGCTTCTTCAAGTCTTTTTGATCCTCCTCATCTTTCTTATACAAAGTTTTTATTCTTTCATTTTGAGATTTCAAAACATCTACCTGAGCCTTCATGGCTTCTTCTTGCATCTTCACTAGGTCATCATGCTTTGCAAGTTTTTTTTCCGAGCTCAATCCGGATATCTCTATCACTTATAAAATTTTGAGCTAGAGAGTTAAACTTATCATTCAAGTCCTTCACTTGTTGAATTTCGAGAATATTTCACAATGATTAGCTCATCCTGAGGATTTCTAATCGTTGAGTCCTTGATGTTAAAGGCATCACTAAAATCATTCTGAAAATGATCACAATCAGCCATGTCTTCTTCAACTTTCATAAACCACAAATTGATTTTTATACATGACATCCTGTGTACATCATAATTGATACGGAAATTTCTATGGTCAGCTTCAATTTTGACACACTTATCCATCACCATGGATAAATATTCTGATTTCTAATTTAGACTATGTTGCAGCATCTGGCATCCGGGGTCTATAATGGGAAATATCATAATGGTCTCCACTAAGATTTTCAAAGACTCGACAACAATGTCATGACCAGGTGCTGATGACTCTGAATCAGATATCTTTCTTGGAGATTGTTCTTCTTCAATTTGCACCATCTTTCTTTTAGAAGAACCACCAACCTCTTTCTTCCTGATGATATCTTTTGTTGGTGTATCCATGAGCACTTTCTTGCCTTTATCAGTTTTCAGAATGGGTTGATCATCGGGAGATTCTACCTCACTCTCGGATAGTTGAACAATATGGTCTTCATCTATTTTCTATTTTTATTCTCATTCCTCAAAAAAATATTCTCATAGGATTATTCCTCATCATAAAAAACATTTTGTTCATATTTCTCATTCTTATCATCGTCATTCTTACTTTCATTCTAAACTCCCATTCTCGGAGTGACTAATTTTGCGGATTCAACTTTTTCTTGATAATCTTTTAATTTTTTGATTCGGTCATTAAGATCATCACTTCCTTCTTATTTTTGTTCTTTCTCTACTATCTAAACAAGTTCTTCTTCTGTTCTTTTAACATATTTTTTTCCCTTTGGTTGTTTCTAGAGTGAAGTAATTTTCCCATGAGGTTGTGGAAATCGTTAAATATCAAATGTTTCCAGAATGGGAATCTTCTGAGAATCTATTTCAGTTTCTTTCAATAGAGAATGAATAATCTCTTCTTTTGAAATCTTTTTCTTCAATTTATTTTCTTTTGGTTGTTTTTCTACCTCATCAGCAGCTCTCTGTTTTAAATCCTTAACCTCAGCAGAGTCCAATCATAACTTCAGATCCCCTTCTTTTCTCTTCTCCTTGTCTTCCCTCCACTTAGCAGCCACTTCATCTGGGTAGGATTTTTGTTCCCTTGGATTGGGATGTGTGGACTGGGTTTCCTTAGCTTTGGGGGTTTTGTCTTCATCAGCCACTTCCTTAAGCTTCATCTTATTAGTATCTTTCATCACTGGCTCATCTTTTCCACATTTTTTAGAATGATTTCGGCCTCTTCCTCTGGAAAAGGGAAGAATTCTCCAGATTCATCAGAAAAACCCATTTTCATCCTCTTTAATGTATCATCACTAACTAGAATTACCTTTCAATTTCATTTCTTGGAAGTGAAAGAACCTTTAAAATAATCAATACATCTGATGATAAGTTTAGAAATCAATGTCAGATACATTATGATCTGAGCTTTCAGATTCACTTCGTTAATATTCATAACTGTAATCAAAACATGCCTCATCAAATTTATCTTCCTTAGATTTACCATGAAATCTATGATGTAAATGTCACTCTTCTTGAGATTATCCTTGTCACCCCTTCCTGGTATGAGAAAACCTTGTACCCACAGCTGTAGAATCCAATTATTCCAAAGGAGATGAGAAATATTAGCTGTCTTGGTATCTTTATGTCCAAGGAATTTCAATGCATTCACTTTGTTGAAACTTCCATTCTCTTCTGGAATCTTATATGAAAAAAACATAACTTCACCTACATACGATAAACCCATCAAGCTTGCAGCCTTAGTCTATGATACTTTTTAAGTCTTCCCATAATACTTGAAAGAGAAACACTCTCTACCATATTCCTTAAGGAAGGAAACCGACTCATAAAACTCAACAACCACATATGTATAAACTGGATCATATTTCTATGGCTTCAATAAGAAAACCTCCTCCCAACGATTAAATTTTATATTCTTAGATATAAGATAATCAAAATTGTAGAAACTTGGATGAACTAACCTCTCCATGTAAACTAACCATTTTGAGATTGGCTTCGTAGTTGACATATCCTGAAAAGTTGCTTCAGCAGACATTCAGAATGAAGAGCTCTGGAATATCCGGAACATGCTTTAAGAGGGAGGCGGAACATCAACACGCACGTGCCTGAAGATCGATGTGGGACAACCAATGGGGCTTACCTTTATATAGGCGATGGACTTGACTTTTAAACTTCCAAAAACCATCTAACGGTTTAAAACCCTTTGATCTGATCTGACGGTTGAAAACCTACCCACAAGGAATTATTGAATCTAATATTTTGAGGTTTTTAAGAAAAACAATCGGATTTAAGAAAACTAGAATTTGAAATTTTTTAAAAGAATATAAACTACCAGCAACTAAAAATTTACTACAAAAACATGAGTAAGGAATTCATACCTTTTAGATTTTCTAGGAATTTTATTCATAATAGGTAGTATTCTTCTTGAAGAATATTTTGACTATGAAAGACTCATTATGAAGATCTCACTACGAAAAATAATTATTACGAAGAATTCCAGTACGAAAATTCTCATTACGAAAATTCTAATTACGAAAACATCATTATAAAAATTTTCGAGTACAAAAACATTATTATGAAAATTTCACTTCCAAATATTTCAATTACGAAGATTTCAGTTCTGAAGATTTCCATTACAAAAATTTCAGTTCCAAATATTTCCATTACGAAAATTTCAGTTAAAAAATTACCATTACGAAAATTTCATTTCCGAAAATTCCTATTATGAAAATTTCTGTTCCGAAGATTTCCATTATGAAAATTTCAGTTTCGAATATTTCCATTATGAAAATTTCTGATCGAGAATTTCCCTATCAAAAATTTCAGTTCTGAAGTTTTTTTTCTGAAAATTTCCAGTTCTGAAAACATCTTTACGAAAATTTTAATTAAAAAAGTATGAAAAATTGACTACAACAATTTTTATTACAAAATCCTTATAAAATCACTACGAAAATTTTGGTTACAAAAGCATAAAAAATAACTACACAATTTTTTTATTATGCTACCAAGAAAATGTTCTCCCCCTATGAAAAGAAGTTTGTTACTTTTTGGAGAATTGTTCAACAAGAAGATAATGAAGAAGGATTACCTCACGGTTATCATTCCTAATTTCTGTTTAATTTATTCAAATATATCGAAGGGAAAATATTTTGTGAAAATGTTAGCAAGATGATCTTGAATTCCGATTAACTGAAGAATGATATCTCCTTTAAGTGCGTTATCCTTAGGAAATTAATGCCTAATATCTATGTTCTTTTCATGAGAGTGATGTCCAGCATTTTTATTAAGGGCAATGGCACTTGTTTTATCACAAAAAATTTGAGTTTTAGTAAAACTCAAACCATAGGCTGTGAGTGTGTGTTGCATCCACAACACTTGAGCACAACAACATCCAGCTGCTACATATTCAGCTTCAGCAGTGGAGAGTGCTAATATGTGTTGCTTCTTTCATGACCAAGAAACAAATAAATATCTTAAGAAATGACAAGTTTCTAATATACTATTTCTATCCATTCAACATCCACCAAAATCAGCATTTGAAAAACTCATTAAAACAAAATCATTTCAAGAAGTATAAAATAGTCATAGATCCATGGTTCACTTTAAGTAGTGAAAAATTATTTTCACTGCCTTTAAATGAGATTCCATATGATTGGATTGATATCTTTCACATAAGCATAATGATAACATTAAGTCTGGTCGACTAGCTGTCAAGTAAAGTAGACTTCCTATCATACCTCTAAAAGATGTTTGATCTACTGGTTTCCCAGCTTCATCAAGATCAAGTGTGTTTGAGTTACCAATATGAGTACTTATACTCTTAGTGTTGTCAGAACCATACTTTTTAATAAGGTATTTAATATATTTATGTTGGGATATATAGATTCCTTCTGGTTTTTGTGAAATTTCAAAACCATGGATAAATGTTAACTCACCCATCATACTCTTTTCAAACTCAGATTTCATTAGATTCACAAAAGAATCTGTTAAAAATTGCTCAGTTTAACCAAATATGATGTCATTAACATATATTTGAACATTAAAAACATTTTCTTATGTTTCTTAATAAAACGGTTTGGATATGCATTTCCCGTAATGTTGTTATTTTGAAGAAAAAATCCTATAATTCAATCATACCAGGCTTGTGGGGCTTGTTTAAGACCATACAAAGAATAGGTAAGTCTAAAATCATGATTAGGATGTTTTGTGTCTTCAAAGCAAGGAGGTTGTTCAACAAAAACATCCTCTTGAACATAAAAATTACGGAAAGAACATTTCACATCAATTTGAAAATGTTTAAATGTGAAGAATGCTACAAAGACAAGTAAAATATGAATAGATTCAAGTCTTGCTACAGGAGAATGGGTTTCTTCATAGTCTATTCCCTCATGCTGATTGTATCCTTTAACAACTAGTCTAGCTTTATTTCTAACTATGACTCCATTTTCATCACACCTGTTTCTGAAGACCCATTTTACTCCAACAACAGAAGTTTCCTTAGGTCTTTCAACCAAGGTCCAGACTTTATTCCTTTCGAATTCATTTAACTCATCTTACATAGCTTTTATCCAATCATCATCACCTAAAGCTTCATCAGTGCTTTTTGGATCCAATTGGGAAAGGAATGCAAGATGTTCTACTTCATTTCTCAAGGAACAACATGTCTTTACTGGTTGATTCACATCACCAATGATACTATCACTGGGATGATTCTTTATAAACACCTAACATGGGTTTTGTAAAACCTGTTCATCAACATAGGTCAAAAAGTCTTCTGGGGTAAATTTTTCAGAAGTATCTTTTTAACATTTTCCTTATCAGAAGGATCTTATATCAATGGTTGATAATCATTTTTTGAAAACACGTCCGAGTATAGAGGTTGTGATGGTTTAAAAATAAAAGGATCAAACTCATCAAATTTTACATGTACTGTTTCCTCAACAGTACACGTGTTTTTATTGAAAAATCTATATGCCTTAGAAGTTGTGGAGTAACCTAGGAAAATTCATTCATCAGATTTTGTTGAGAAAGTGTGTAGATTATCATTTGTATTTAGGATGAATACCTTGCAACCAAATACCTAGACATAGGAACGTATTGGTTTTCTACCATTCCAAAACTCATAAGATGTTTTATTAAGAAATGGTCTAATCAGAACTCGATTTATAGTATAACAAGAAGTACTTAGATCTTTAGCCCAAAAATTTCTAGCTATAGAATATTCACTCTAAATGGTTCTAGTTATCCATTGAATAATTCTATTTCTTCTTTCAACTACACCATTTTTTGAGGAGTTCTAGGTGCTGAGAAGTTGTGAGTAACACATTTTCTATTACAAAATGTATCAAAACCATAATTTTGAAATTCTCCTCCATGATCACTATTAATATTTTTCAGTGGAAGGTTTTTCTAATTTTTAGATTGAGCTTTAAAATATTTGAAATTAGAAAAACATTCAGAGTTATTTTCTAGAAAATAGACCCACGTAAATCTAGTGTAATCATCAACTAGAAAAAAAACATAGTATTTGCCTCCAATGCTTGTAGTTTGTGTTGCACCAAAAAGATACATGTGCAGCAACTGTAATGCATCAGTTTTTGAGACTTCACCTATTGATTTAAAACTAGATTTATGTTTATTTCCATATTTACAAGTATCACAAACAATAGAAGAATCAAATCTATGATCTGGTATATCCTTAACTAGACCTTTCTTAGAGAGTTTTCATAGGTTCCTAAGGATACATTGACCTAGAATTCTATTCCATAACCAAAAATGATCTTCCATTTCACTTAGGGAAGGTATGTCTTGGCTCTTAATATCTTCTAAGTTCAATGTGTAAACATTATCATGCCTATGGGAAGAGAGAATAAACTCTTCCTTGGAATTTTTTACTAAGCACTTATCATTCCTAAAATTCACGATGTATCCTTCATCACATAATTGACTTATGCTAATGAGGATGTTCTTAAGACCCTTAATAAAAAAAAATATGAAATCAATGTTTTACCAAGAAGAACAATGTTACGTATACCAACAATTTCTCCCTGATCACTATCTCTGAAAATAACATTTCAACCTTTCTTGTTGATAATATTTTCAAAATATTTTTTATTACAAGTCATATTACGGGAACATCCACTATCCATATACCATGTATTGTTGTTGGTTTTTCCTTTATCTTCCTAAAAAAAGAAAATAATTAGAATTTCGGAATCTAAATATGTTTGGATTCGAGATTGTCATATAACAAAATTTTGGGTATCCACATTTGTTTAGATATATATGATTTATAAAACCCAAGATATTTAACTTTATTCAATGAACAATATTTCTTCCAATTACCACCACTTTGACAATTAGTGCAAAAAGGGGAACTAGAAGGAACAAAATAGTTGTTATTGAAAACTGGTTTTTGGTGAGTATAACCTATTCCAGTAGTGTTTACTTTAGCTTTATTTTGAGAATAAATCTTGTCAAAACTTTCCTTCCCCGAGGTAAATTTTTCAAGAAGATACTAAAGAGAATATATTTCAGATTTTATTATAATGACTAAATTCTTATCCTCAGGAATCATTTCCTTAGAGTTAGATTTTTTTTCAAGAATTTTTTTTTGAAATAGCATTCTTATGATCTTTAGAATGTTCATCCTAATCATAATTTTCTTTCTCAAGGTCTTTAGAATGTTTTTATAAAACTCTTCTTTATCTTTAAGATCTAAAGAAAGATCTGAAATATCTTTTATAAGAACTTCTTCCCAAGTATTTTCCTTGTCTATATTTTTAGAAATTTTATATTTTTTTGCTTCATGTAACATGGAAAATCTAGATACTTCTTCATATGAAGATTCTTCATTTGCTGAGGATGAAGTATCTTCATTAAAAGTACTATTTTTAGAATATTAATTCTTATCAAGAGATATATTTTTTAATGCATCAGCAGAGCGTACCTTGGCCATAAGACATGTATTTAGAAAAGAAGTATTATAAATGAATCTCGTATTATTCTGAGCTAATGAATCATATTCTGAAGATTCTCTTTTTGAAGAGTCTCCACAACTAGTACTCCATGTAGTATTATCTTTTAGACGTTTCTTAGATTTGGATTTGTAAAAATTCATCCTCTTCCTTTCAGAATGCCTCTCATTCCTTTATTTCTTTTTAATCATAGGGAAATCTGGTCGTATGTGTCCACTTCTCTTGCATTAATATCATGTGACCTCTAAATCATTCTTATCTTTCCTTTCCTTCTTTTTATTCCTGGATTGGAAATTTATTTGACCAGCGATATTGTTCATCCTTCGAGCAAGATTTGCTAACTCATTCTATGAGACATCACTCTCACTAGATTCAGATTGGATAGTAACCTTCTTAGACTTGGATATAGTTACTCCCTCAGGAGTCATTGCTTTCATGTGATTTGATGTCGTAGTAAAATCAACAGTACCATTTACATTCTTCTTTTTAATGTTGTCAGCATCTCTCTTCATCCTTGTTTCATGATTGAGAAGAGTTCCAAACAGATCATCTAAGGAAGTTTGAGAAACCTTCCAGTTCTCATCAACAGTTGTTCTCTATAATTCCCACTCATTGGGCATAATATTTATAATCTTGTCCACAAGAGCTTCATCATCCTAAAGTTTATCTCCCATAGATTGTATGCTATTCATGATAGTCATAATCCATTTTTTCACTTTACTAATAGGTTGTCCATAAGGAATGTTAAAACCATGTTACTCAACTCTCAACATAGCTCTTCTTGTCTCTATGAATTTAGATGTACCAAAATGAGTAACTTCATGTTTCTTCCATATACAATTATCTATTTCACATGAAGAAATTTGGAAATATATATTCCTAGTCATCGAACATAGTAGAGTATTGCATACCTTATAGTTTAATTGATAATCATGCTTCTCTTGGTTTGTGAAAGCACTTAATTCCTTATCAGGAATTTGATAACCTCCAGTAAGCATAACAAATTTATCTACACCAGTATTGATAACGAAAGACTTCATACGATCTCTCCAGTATTCATAATCATTGCCTTTAAAAATTGGTGGTCTTGTAGGATTTATGTTTTCGATGGAACCGGCATTTAAACCTGCCATCTTAAAAAATCATTCTACACAAAAACTTGTTAATAGAAAAAGTTCGGATTTAAGGAAAATATTCCAAAGAATATAAAATATAGAACAAAGAAAAACTGAGAAAGGGAAAACTTATATGTGAGTATAAGTATTTCAGAGACCTCCTTTGATACAAATTGTAGGATCGAAATTATGATATAGATGCTCAACATACAAGAGGGGTGAATTGTACAAATTAAAATTTTCCATTAACAAGGAAAGATATATGTTTAATAATGTTAGAATTAAGAAATTTCACAACACCTCTAACATGAATGAAAGATTGGGACAAAGTATGATGTTACAAACTTCTAGTTCTATGCACTTGCTTAAATATGGAAAGTGATTCTGAAAAACCAATTCCGGAAATATGGATATGGAAATTGTAACTTAACCATAGTTTACAATATGATATTTTACCTTAAAGCGTATAGAATCTAAATTAATCAGTGTACAAGTGTTAGTAAACATAAGGTTATACATTCCTTACAATATGAAATGCAGTGGAAAAACAAGTAGTAAAACAACAAGTAACAAGATATAAGTCTTTTAACCCAAAGAGAAAGGTGTCCAACAACCTTGAATAAAGGCCCCATGATTTATACTTTCAAGCAATTCTGTTTTACCCACACCAGAGTAAGACCTCAATACTAAGATCAGAGCCTTTATCTTGTTATCCCTGCAATCCCTTAACTTCAAGGTAGTTGGAACCTCTGTCTTCCTCAGCAAGGAAGACCTCAAACTTCAAGGTATTTGACACCTCTGTCTTCTTATCCCTGGAAACCCTTGATTGCAATCAGCAACAATTGGAGTCACACTAAGCAATCTGAACGAGCAGTTCAGTATGCAGAAGGTATGGAAATCTTCTCTCTCTAGAAATCACCTTAACAGCGTGTGGTCTCTAGAGTGATCAACTTCAGTTATTGTTCTGAGCTCTTTCAAATGAGCTCTTATTTATAGGCTCAATTGGAACGGTTGACTCCCTCTTCCAATGGTCATATTTTCCTTAAATTTCGGAGGGACCTGTACATGGGTAACTCAACCAGCGGTTAGTTACAAACAAAATGGATGAAATTATTTTATAACAAAACATGTGTAACTGAAAGCATGACATCGTTTTGTAATGAAACAAGTATATGTATAAGAAAAACTGAATTTCGGAATGTATGAAAATAAATGTTTGGAGACTAACCAAACTGGAATTCAGAGTCTATAATAAAAGGATATTCAGATTTTTTTTATTGGAATTCAGAACCTGAATTCTGTAGAAATCTGTTGTCTGAATTTCTATGGAAATTCAGAGTCTGGTTTCACCAGAGTGCAGAATCTGAACTAACAGAGTTCGGAGTCGAACTTGTGGAAGTTTGGAGTCAAACTAGTAAATGTTCAGAGTCGAACTCAAAGAAGTTCATAGTCGAACTCATAGATGATCAGAGTCGAACTCATAGATGTTCGGAGTTGAAATCATAGAAATTCGGAGTTGAACTCATAGATGTTGGTAGTCGAACTCATAGAAGTTTGGAGTTGAACTCAAAGATGTTTGGAGTAGAACTCATAGAAGTTTGGAGTCGAACTCATAGAAGTTCAGAGTCGAACTCATAGAAGTTTTGTGTTGAACTCCTAGATGTTCGGAGTCGAACGCATTGATGTTCAGAGTCAAACTCATAGAAGTTCCGAGTTGAACTCAGAGAATTTCGGAGTCCAGAATTTCAGTTGAACTTTGTTAGAGTTCGTATCCAGAATTTGGTATTGAAACTTTTCAGTGTTCATATCCTGAATTCGGGGTTGAACTTTATTAGAGTTCTTATCCAGAATTCAGAGTGGTACTTTATTAGAGTTCGTATAAAAAATTTGGAATGGAACTTCATTACATTTTATATTCAGAATTCGGAGTGGAGCTTCATTATAGTTCTTATCCATAATTCGGATCCTAAAATAGAATGCTTCATATCATGGCATTATATGATTCCAAGGATTTGGGTATGAATCCGATTTTATACTTAAGAAAAAATATTGATATGTATAAAGAAATCTAGGTTAGGGTAAATTTCCTTAAGGTAGGAAATTTTCCTTAGAGAAGTAAAATCTAGATTTGATTAAGTATAAGGTGTTTGTGATTTTCGAAACAAAAAGGAATGGAAAAGTAATAAGGAAAACCTTATTGACTAAACATTTTTAACATTACAAAAAACCCATCCAAAAAAACAACACAAATTGTTATGATTCATGTAAATTTTCTAGTTCTCTACCCTCAATGAAATTCCACCCCACATGGCTATTAAAAAATATTTGAGCTCGTTCACATGATCATGGGGGGCCTGAAATCTTGGTTCCATTCCAATATCTAGGGCCTATGTCATGAACCATGCTTGACAAGAACTATTTATATACCATTTAATGACATCATCAATCTTTCTAACTCTAAAACCAATCAATATCTCAACCATTAGCTCTTATACTACTCAATCATAGCCCCTCCCCCAAAAGATAACACAATGAGGGGAGAGACATGATGTCCCTCGAGTAAAACCTCAAGTAGGCCGCTGGATGGAGAATATCACCAAGAGTATAAAGATATCAATACTAGGGAATTCATTACCCTTTATATGATATTATATTGGTAGATATAATGAATCATCCACAAAATCATGAAGGCGTAATATAAAAGAGAAATTCAAAAAAATACCACATGCAGGAAAAATTATAAAGGATTCAAATAAAATAATGTCTCCACTATAAATACCATAAACAGAAGATAAGGTAGAGACAAAATAGTTGATCAATGATATAACCAAGTAACACCCAACATGGTCCTCAAAATCCTACTGGAATTCTGCAAGAAACATTCTATAAGTAGGGTGAGCATAAAAGTATACATAATAGGAAAACCGAAGTCTCTCATGCTCATATAGAGGAATCATTCTACTACTCATGTGAGAAAATATAAGAAACAAATAACACCTAAATGGTTATACTAACTGTTAGAACCTCACTATGGTACACTCACTAATAAACACAATCCATGTAATATAATATTAAATAATGTGCATCAGTGATATAATACAATGAAAAAATTTCCAACTAGTACATCTCTCTATCCCATCATCGTACGTCATGAAGCTCTAATCCCTTTAATATTCCACATCAAATCCTTTCCACACACACATGGGCCTCACAAAATATCCTACATGTACGCACCTAGTAATCACAAGTCATCATGCCCACAAACACTGGGTCCTCCCAACACAGGTTGATGATACACACCTGGTCTATCAAAACACACCCCCCCACACACACCTCATCCTCACAACACATCATACCTCACCCTAAAGAAACTTGGGAATTCATGTAAAAACTCACCCAAAATACACTAGGGAAAACCCACATCAATCGTAAACACCAAGGATATCACATATCACACAAGAGAACCATGTCCATCACAACCACCATATAACGCACTAGAAAACCTAAGACCATCATAACATGTGTCATAGAAACCTCACCTTGAATAGAGGGTTCAAAAAGAGGGTACCCATCAATCAATACTTCCCACCGCATGTTGGAAAAGACACCCAACACTATTACTTTTTGGGTGTTTAGAATATAGTTCTCAACTGAGTGGGGTTCATATAGAAATTACAATAATATAAAATGTTTTCATATGTATAGAGGGAGGAAAAATATCCCATAACATATGGTTACAACTAAAATATTAACCAACCCATGACTTCCTTGAATTGATGCTACTTCTAAATGAAATTATATGGATGTAAGGCCATAATTTCATGAGGTGAAGAGACTGATAAACTAATACGTCTTCACATTCTCCCCACATTTAACACCCCTCCATTTAAATACTCAGAATGATCCTAATAAAACCACACAGCCCAAAAATTAATATTTGATCAACCATTTCTATTCCATAAATCAGACCATCCCATGTTATCCAAACATTACCAAAAAATTATTTAATTGTTTCAACACTACTCTGGTAATTAGGTAGCAAAGAAATAATCATGGTAAATTAACATACTTCCCATTAATGTACCGTCATACCATGAACACTTGATAAGAGGTTAATCATTATAGATGTTATTAATGAAAATTATCCTAGAAAAAGCTATAAAAATTACTATTTCCCTCTTCAGACGCATCCTACTCATACCACCATACCAACCAAACAAACTCCCAACTCATGACCACATCCAACAAAAAATTACATCACAACTAGTTTCAAATCCCTATTGGGTCATGTGAACACTCCCATCATAGCCTCGCTACCCAACCAGAAGCCATCCACATTACTCAAATGTACAAAACACAACAAAATCATATATAAAATCACAAAAAAACACTCTAATTGTTCACAAAAACATTTATCACATATAACTAATTTTCTTCATGTCATTATCACACAATCCAAATCCCAGAGAAACCAATTCATTAGAAATGAATACATGGATTGATTTTTTTTTTATTTTGTGGTGATACCAATGAATATCAAGAAAAGATATATCCACATCAGATATATCCATTACAAAAAAAATCCACCAAAATTAAAAACAATTTAGTGGGAAGTTTAACCCATACAATTATAATATCACAAACTATATAAATGATATAAAAACATACAGATCTAACCCCTTACCCCTTAGAATTCAATTAACCAATTATTTATATTTAATTGAATCTATAATAACCAAAATTCATAGATAAATATAATTACAACCACAATTGAATGATGAAAAATGATAAAAATGAAGGGTATCCTACAATAAAGATGAATTCCAATTTTGACGCACTATATGGAAAAGAAGAACTCTTGTGAACAGGAAGTAAAAAAGAAAAAACTGTAGATTAACCTATATCGCATCAAGTATCGACCAAAAAATAACCCAAATGCTCCCATAAATTAATAAAGAACTACTAAAATAGAACCCTAGGAGAATAACATAGCAAAAGAAAATATAAAGAATGAGACATCAAAATGGATCAACCACATATCGCCAACAAACAACCACTGGGGTTAGTAGATCAAAGAGGGGTGAATAAAGGATGAAAGATTGATTACTCTCAACTAAGATTTACCCAAAATGATAGGAAAAGGTAACCAAATTAGATTGAATGAGGGTAGTTTGCAAAGATAAATCTTCAAACAACACATGATCATGTTATTACAAAAACTATAATCCCTTTTCACATCCTGAAATACATGGGGTTTTGTTTTTACTAAAAATGCATAACATCTTCATTATATTTAAATTTAATAACCCCAAAATATTACACATTGTGAAACCCATCATAACATGGCTAAAAATTTCTACATATCATGAAACATTATATAAAAATCATGCAATATAATTTCTTGTCTTGTAGTCCAGTTATACAACATGTAATCCCCTTTCATACACCCTTCAGCAATGGAACTTCTCGAAACTCCCTAAAAGCATCCTATGAAAACCTATAATAGTGAAAAAGGGAATATTAAAGGATAAAGAAGACAAGTACCATTACATGACCATTTCATATAATTTTATTTATATTGGATAACAAAACCATTTATTTCATTACAGGACTACCCATGACCCCTAAAGGATATAATTGCATCTTAGTGATAGTCTGACAACTTTCAAGGAAATAACATTTTATTTCTATAATGTAATATTTCTCTACAGAAAAAAAGTCATGATATATATATAATGGCAGGGGTAATACTGCACGTATTTCCACTATATATTTTATCTGATCAGGATCTATGTATTACCAAGATGCTCTAGAGAATCCTTCAACAAGCATTGGATATGGTACTATTTTTTGTTGAATCATGTCTCCCTCAAATGGATGGTTAGACTAAATGAATCATTTTATATCTATAGGATATGATTATTTCTATTTCAATAGATTTACAATGTTGTTTGGAATATCACATTTTCGTAGTGGAGTTTTCATATTCCAGTTGTTTCCTTTATAGAATTAAAATGGAACCTTATGTTGATTTCTGTTAGAAGTGGTGTTACACTCTAACGTGTTTGGATGAAGATGGAGTAAAAAGGAATATGTAAACAAATCATATCTATTATATGAAATCTTACATTTAATAAATTTTTCAACATATGAAGTAAAAAAAATATCGAAAAAAATATATATACAGAAAATCACCAATGAGATCATGGGTTTGAGGTTATAAATATTGTATTCTAATATATATACATATATATATATATATATCTGTGTGTGTGTGTGTCTTAAATTCATATGGATTCTGAATATGTTAAATCTTGGTCCAAGATACATTGGCCCATTTGATATCTTTGATCAATCGGAGTGGTGGCCTATTGACAAGCACTTCCACCGAACCTATCTCAAGTAATTGATGTGTTCCTTATATAACTGTTAAGGTTTTAGACACATCAACCCTCATGTGTACTGAATCATGATCTAGTACCACTAGATTGAAAAAAAGTGAGAAGCGGATAATGTACATATTCAAGCATAGATAAATTGTTCTGTAAACAAACTCATGTGATAAAATTTTTATGGAGAAACCTCATGTTCAATTAATAGTTATGGGAACTAAAAGATGAGATGTTACTATAATACCCTAAACTATTTTAGTATATGAAAACAACATTTCAATCGAAAAATTTTATATCAACTGAAAAATATAATGACAGGAACCTTTAAAACCTAAATTCAATTTTTATGTCAATAAATTCATTATCATGAAATCTAGTAATACAAAACACATGCACAACTTTGGTTATTATGGATTTTTATAGTGATTTAGAATTAAAATACCATTAATCATCATATCCATTGATAATATTGACATTGTAACATAACCATTAATATTATTATATTATGTAATATTATGATGTTCACATTTCATTGATGGAATAAGAGATGTCCCAAACAAGTAGGATCATACCCTATAAATCAAATTTATCAAATTTTTTGAGGGGCAGAAAATCACTAGTATCATCCCTTTAGTGGGAACATGTTCTGATTCAACAAATATTTGTATGCTAAAATGAATTTATAAGAGAAGTTAAATTTTTCAAGATCATAGCCCAAACCATGTTTACCAAAAAAACCCCATAAAATCACAACATCCCAAACCCTACCCTTAGTGAATTTGTTTGTGTAACAATGGGGTATGTATCTAGATATTAACAATATGAATTTTAAAATTTTCCTCTTAATAAAATATATAATGTTAACTCCATTGATATTTACTATTTAAATGATTAAACAATGTGTTTGATTAGTATTATATTTTGATACATTGAAAAAGAAATTGTATTTTTTAAAAAAATATAGTTCTAATAAATATTATATTTTTGATGAATTTAATAAATATTGAAAAAAATTATATTTTATGAAAATTTAATTCTAAAATAATATTTATTAAATGTAAATTATAACATAATCATAAAAAGTAAAATATAATTTTAAAAAGGGTTAGAAAACTATTGTTATCAGAAAACTAATACTTTTCATTAAAAATAATTTTTTTAAAAAAAATTAATTTTACAATTTAGTGAATTAATTTGATAAAATGAATATTAATTTTGAAATGATTCTGTACAAGTAAATAGAATGTGATTTTTTCACAATTTTCTAATATTGATTAATTTTCAGTTAAAAATTAAATATTATATAGTTATATGGTAGGTATTATGTCTCATAAAATCTCAAAATTTATTTAATAAAAACTATTAAAAGACTCCAAAATATATATTATGTTTCCAATTTATTATAATTTTATTAAGTTATTTTATTAGTTTTTTAAACGAATATAGAAACATCCATAACCTATATAATATTTTTTTGATTAAAAAAAAGTTATTTTAAAATATGACACACATAAAAATGACCATTTTCATTTTATTTATTTTTTGGGTTCTTATACTAGTAAAATAATGAAAATAATACGACTTTGATAGAAACTGTGGTAAAATAAAAATGGAGGTTTTTTATTACTGGTTATATTTTCTTATAGAGTCTAAAAAAATATGATTGATAAATAATAATAAATTCTCATATCATTGTATATATAAACACTCAAAAAAATCCATACAAACTCACTAAAAAACCAAGGGAATTTTAAATTACCCTTCCATTCAAAATATATAGTCCAATAATGGTGCCCCAAGAACATATGAATGTCGTTCCAATCTTTTAGAAGCATCCCTTGAATGTAATTGATCATATACTTCTCCTCATTATTCAATGTGTTCTTCATGTAATTCATTTCTATTTACAATTAGAAAATAATATGTTTCTAAATATCACTATGACTATCCTTATTATTCTAATGTAATGAGATAACTATTTATATCTCATTGAACCCTTCAATAATCCTTTATGTAAAATGCTTATGCTACCAAATAATTCTTATTATTTTTCATTCAAAAGTTTTTTATAGTTAATAAAAGTATCCATTTTAACGAAATTTTATTCACCAATATGTAAACCACATCATTTATGGGGGATTTATGTGTCTATATCCTTGAATCTGTAATAATGGGAATAATTATTTTTAAGTAAATCATTATATCTTATTATCTGTTATTCACACATAAGCATGTTAATGATAAGAATGGGACGATTTGGACCAAAATTATATATCCAGACAATGAATTTTGTAATGTTTTGATATCAAAATAGATTAGTGTGGTGCATATGAATGTATCCTAAGATCACAATGTTTTTTCATTGTGGTAATGCATAACATATTTTTATCATGTCTGCTTTTATGTTTTATTATTCATATAATTTTCCATGTGACATAGTGATAAATCATGGCTCAATTTTTAATATTATGATTATTACAATAATTATGTTACCTTGATATGACTCTTGGATCTCATGACATTATTTACACCATGATTTTATATGTTTATTCACTTACAAATATTTATATAATAAAATCTCTTATGTACATTCTCACATTATCCCATATAGTTTTTGAATAGCGATGGAATATTATGATCATAAGAAGGATGTATTCAATCTGTATATTCTATTTACATTTAATGTTACTATGAAATGAACCTAATTACCCCATGAAACAACAATTCAAAATATCTGGATATTTTAAAATTTTATCATTATGTAATACATTATGGAATAATTTGAATTCATAATAAATATTTTTTATATAATATGATTCATGATATTATACCCAAAAACATGAAGTCCAATACTGAATATAACTAATTAATGGATGATATAATATCTCTCAAAAAATTATTGGTGAAATGATTCCAATGAAACATCACCCAAAACATGGAAGGAAAATATCTTTGTGATCCATCCAACATCACCAACCTCATAACATCATGAAACCACACAAGGGATAAAATATATATCTTTCCCTTACCAATGTAATGAAGAACAATATAAACATATTCCACATGGTGTACGTGCAAGGGGGAGTATAACATCATTTTAAGAAATCTTCTATAATATTCTCATATAAATTACTAACACCATGGCATGTTATAATTTTTTATATAAACCAAGAAAGAGTTTGATAAAATGTTATTGAGACTATATTTTATAAAAGTAGTAAAGATACAGATTATAAGACATTATATCAAAATAATAATTTAATGATATTCCATATTCACACCTGTAAAAAATCACTCTTATACGATACATATACATTTATTCCTCTTGCAATACAAATGTCAGATACTAACAAACACATTTAAGAATTCATGATATCATTACCAATACTGATGAGTGGTAACTCGACGTCAATAATAATTCATAATATGTTCATGCTCTCATTTTAAAATGTTGGCATGAAAAATCTAGTATGAATCCAATAATTCACCTTATAATGTATTCATGGGAATATTCCAATATATTAATTAATATTACTCTTCAAAACTAACTATTTTTTGAACAAAAACATTGAATTCAAGAAAAATAGTTGTTTGTATAATTAAAAAACAACAAATTTTACAAAAATATATAAAAGTTAATATTAAAAACCATCATAAAGGGTATTTTATGACAATAAGAAAAGAAATTTTCTATTAAATCCATTGAAATAACATTCTATGATATGTGTGGATAAGTAGAACACACACACTACAAAAATTTCATGAAGAGATAAAAAATGATCTAAGTAGATCTCTGTTTCTCCAAGACATCCATCAATGGATCTAAATTAATTATCATAGAAACATTAAAAAATCCTTCGATCCATCCACAAAAGATTCTATATATAGATCATTAGGTAAATTGATTATATTATCACGAAGGATAATTAATAGACAATTTCATACCTTGAATTTTTGGATCCAAATCACCATGATCTATTACATATATATGTCAGATCTCAAAAATCACAAAACAAATTGATGAGATTTGATTTTCAAGTGCTCATAATTGATGGAAAAGTGTGAGGTATTCAAGGGTGTTTTTAGGATAATTTTTTTTGTATTTAATAAATTTTAAAAGGCGGTTATGATAAATTATTTATCAAACCATAAACTAACCATGTGGACACCACTATCTCAATATTCACATCTCACACATATTGGTCACAATAACTTAATATAATTTAAACAATCATGAAAAATGGATTTACACATGAAACATGGTTATATATAAAATCACTATAGATTTCCCAATCTTTTTTCCATCTTCATGTCTCTATATGGTCTTACTCTTATTCAATCATCGTTACCTAAGGAATTCTCATAGTTTCCCATAACCTTCGTCCAACCGATTGCATTCCAAAATACTCCCAAAACTCACCAAAATAAAGTATGGATATAACTAGATTAATACCAAATAATGTTTTTCCAAATTATGTAAAATATGACCTAATTCCTCAGAATGGGGGTGATACATTCTCCCCACCATTTTTTTACAACAATATACTGATGGAGTGTTTTAATTCCCTAGAAGATCACAATGTTCTTTTTTGTATTGAAGTCATATTGTTCTTATATCTCCTTGTGAATATGAATGTGCTTCCATAAACCCCACACAAAAAACTACCTCTCCCATGTAACTGATTATCTAATCTATCAAGAATATGAAAATTTGGATAGATAATGTATGATAATTTTTTCAATCAATGTGATCCCATAAAATAACAAGATCTTGTATAGAATGGGACTTCGTAAAATTAATATATATGAAACAATTTATTAACCAAAATGAATATGGGTGGTAAATTTAATAGACAATAAATATCACAAATCCATTCTAAAATCTGGAATGAAAAACGTTATAAAGAAGATAACATCTCTTGTTTGCCTAAACGATAATTCCTGATCCATAGAGAAGCACCCATGATATAACTCTTCAAGTACAAATGATAAATTCACATGGCCTTGATCTAAATAATATTTCTTGTAATTATGGTCCATTAATTTTTTTTCATTATTATATAAAACATCTCTATCATGTAATGCACTAGGATAAGTCAAATTAGTGAACTGACCCCTGTCTCTAGCCAACAATTTGGAGATCTATATATATATATATGTATAATTATTTGAATTGGTCTACATTTTTCATGGCCCCATGAATTTTGATACATGGGAACTCCAATAAAGGAAAATTGATATCTGATGTGTCATCAAAATCTACATAACAAGTTATGATAATGTTATCCAATGTATGACACACAATTTTTGACTTCTGATCCTTTTGATAATGAAATTTATCACCCATGGTTAGATTTTTTTAATTTTATCACTAATGAATTCCAATTGAGAGTTAAACAGTGGTTCTTAGTATGATTTTATTGAAACTACTACACCATGTAACTTCACTACCGAATGAATAAATTGTTTTCCATAAAATTGTATTATTTTACAAAATATATGTATGATGTCATTATTATACATTCTACAATCACCTAGATTTAATTATTCTTCTCAATTGTTCTCAATAAATATATGAAAACATCCATAGGTATTTTAATCCTCTTTCATACATGTATTGCTAATAATTGAATCAAACCAACATTACATGGGTATTATAACTTGAACTATATATATGTAATTAAATTTAAAAAATAACAAAATAATCTTATTTTTATAAATGAGAACAAAAAATATTTCCTCATTACATTATGTATATATTTTGGATTCCAGCACAGATAGCCCATTATGAATAGTTATAAATAGAATGATGCCTTTTTTGATAGGATGGAGGAACTAATATCTAATCTAAAAATTACCAAAACATGTTGTCATCATCCATAAATTTATGAATGGTCTAGAAAACATTGATTTTATACCACATGGATATATAATCAGGGTCTACTGGAATCCATGACATTGTGACTGATGTCAGGAAGAGAATACATTAAGAAGATGACTACAACACTATCCAATTTTACAAAATTAAAATATATTATATATTACTAGGATTAATTTTATTTAATCATATTATTAATTAAAATAAATGTTATATTTTATTTAATTATGAATAGTTGAAACAGAATTACCATTACATGAGTTATTAACAAACACGAAGATGATCATTTGAATATATTTTCCAATTAAAATTTTATGAGTTAAAAAACTATTTCTTACATTATATAATTTGTTAATTTATGATTTTTTAAAAAAATTATCTTTTCACTAGTGTTATAATGACATAATGTTTTTATAGAACGATCATCCTTCTCATGTTTAGGTTAATGCATAAAATATTTTACTTATATTCTTGTGTAATTATATTATGTCATGTGATACAACACGATTAGAATTCATGGTAATAATACCCAAACTAGATCTAGATATATCATATTTTAGATCATAACCTATACATTATTCTTGGAAGGAAATGATATTTGGAAATGTTAGTATGTATTATCCACTAGAAAAGATTTATGAAACTCATTCATCCATTGGAATGGAATTACATTCCTTGTCAATGAAGTCATCTTAGTGGAATTGTGTGAATAGTCTTTTAAAATATAATGTTAATAACATAATAATCAAGTAAATCACAAAATATCTAATACATAAATAGGTGATTTTAATTAAACAATAGATAGTACACATTTCAAATTTATTGATAATTATTTTAGAAAAATAACATGTCTGAGGAATCATGAATATTCTATCTCAAAGGAAAACATTAAAAATTATTCATAAATCAACAATTCCCAGAGGATGGATAATATTACTTCCACTTATTCTACATGGTAAATTTTAGTTCAACAAAACTCCAGGATATCATGTAGAAATAACACAATAATATTGCCATGATCCAAATAAAAGATATTATTCATCAATTTCCAGAACACTACTATTGAATTAATGAGACCAATGGGAGTAACAAAGAATTTTTGATGACCATAACTGCTATTGAAATCTATCTTCAGAGTACCCCTTCCAAACCCAATGTTGGTTCTATCCAATATATAAATAATTTTATAAAATAATTTGGGACCCTTATATTGATAAAATATAAAATAAATTCTTCAATGTGGATATTGATTGTTTATAATAACCTAATTTAGCTTCTGACAATAAGCACTATATCCAAGAAACCCAAATTCCATAATGAGAACTATAAATAGGGAATCCCCAGGTTAGGTACTAGTTCCAATAAAATGGTTTCTTTATAACTATTTATATAACACAACAAATTAAATAAATTTTGTTCCTATGATAAGATATTTAATTAGTGAAATTGGATTTCATCATTATAGAAAATCCTTAAAATATTCTACACCCAAATTTTAGTAAAAACCCAGTGACATTTTAATGGAAAATATCTATATATAAATCAATGATGTTATAGGAATATTATTTCATAATTTAAAAAGGTCATTAAACATTATGATGGTAAATTATTAGAGATAATTCTACGAACTGGTAACAAAGGTACTTCTGAACAAGTATTTATACCATAACATCTCTTAATGATATGTACAAATCTAGAAGATGATATCAAACTCACTCATACAGAACAAAAATTGATATTAGATTTTAAATCTATAAATAAACCCCTTCCTTGAATAAGATAAAGGATGAAAATATCAAAATGGGAAAATTAAAAAAATAACAACATTTATTGTTATTGATCATTATTCATGTATGAAGATTGTAAAGTCCCATTAATAGAGTTTAATTTGGATGATTAAAACATAAAGCATAATTTCCACATGTTACCACATTATAATTATTAAACATTAATAAATAAAGTATTTTGATTAACCCATAACAAAAAAACATTCTAAAAAGATTATTTGGGAAGGATAGTGCCTTAAACTATAAAGGGGCCTTATTGATCCATTTTGAGTATCTTCTCTATATTATAAAACAAAAAACAAGGCCCCATATACTTTTATTTGATTACATGATATTGTTGAATAGAAGTTTGTGTTTATATGTTCCTCATTTCAATTGAAGAACCATGGTTCTTGGGCTTTACAGACTTTTGAAAATACCTGACCATCTGAGAATAAGAGGCTCGTAAATTTTTTGAAAATGTTTCAATGGTTTTCCATACTGAACTATTAAGATATATTAAAAGGTGTCCCATTTCTCTTAAATTATTACATGTTTCAGTCAATTTTATAAAATTTACTTTCCTATGATCCAATTACTCACCTCGAATAAACTTCAATATGGTTCAGGGAAAGATTGGAATGAAACTAATAATAGTGACTTGTTATATGGTTACTTTATTACTTGAAAATATGGTAACATTTTATATATTTTCCCAACAATATTGTTCAATGTTGTTCTTTTATTGGATAATGTCTTAAACACACCATTGTTTTTGATGGTTTATTTTTTCTGTGTTGATCGATTAGCCATCTCTCTATAATCATCAGTATTAAAAATTATTACCTTAGAGAAAATGTTCAGCCATAGGACCATATCAATGAAGTGTAAATTTAGGTACTCAATTCATGTTACCACTGGAGAAAATTAATCATGTTTCCTAAACATTATTTCATAATACAATATAAAATTAATTTATTATATCAAAATAAAGAAAATATTATGTTTCTTTTATTGATGTATTATGGGTAAATTAATTTCTATCTAAATTACTCAAACCCATTCAATAAAGTGTCCTTATTTTTTTAGTTTGAGAAATTGCATCTCACCATTACCTGGCATGGAATTTGATATTGTATATTATTACCATTACATAGATATCATTTAGGGTTCCAATATAACCAATGATTCTATTAATATGGCATGGATTTGATTTCCATTATCTTGTCCTAAATCCCAAAAATAATTTATGGATTATACATTTGTAATTCCAATTAAAAATTCATTATAGTGTCGTCTCTATATCTGATTTCACTTATCAATATATTAGTTGGATAGATCAATAATCTGGAAGATTTTTTGATTATCCCATGTTTTAGGATGCACCATATTTTAAGCTATATCCTCAAATTGATTTCTCGATCACCTTATTGATGACTCTCTTGTAATATAGTGAAATTACAAAGATTCACCTTATAACAACAAAATTGAAAGATGTGGATATTATAAAAAATTACAATCGAAATCATTAAAGTAATATTAGTGTAATAATAAAACAAAACATGGATGATGATGTTATATTTTGAAGTCTCTCTATTAATTACATATACATTAAAAATAATGTTCTAAATACAGTATGATGAGGTGATGGAATCCTTAAAGGCGTATATGTTGATATTTGTTCCTGAACCACATAAGTAACATCATGTTTCGAAAAATAGTTTAATAATTCATTTTCCCTAATAAATATTTCATTTTGTGACAAATACTATATATAAAAAACCCTATTAGATTGTCCATAACAAACTGATACCATCTATAATATATCAACATAAATCCACTATGTTCAAAGAGGAAGAGGATTCATTAAGAATACTCATTAAGAAACCAATGGAATGAAATAAATTCCTTTTGATTATAAGATAATTGATTTAATATTTTTAATTTTACATTTATAACCAACAGTGGATATAAATTTAAACCAAAACATGATTGTATATCAGGAATTAGAGTAAACCCATCATGTCAACATAAATGAAAATACTTAATTAGAAAAGTAGATGAATGATAGACAAAAAATAACCCAAATACAAAAAATTATTCTTTAAAAAAGTACTCTAATGTGTTATCAATATATAAATTTCACTTAAATTTATTTATTTTTTCACAAATAGTCACTACCCCAATTTCCTCATAATACTTCTATAATGAAAAATATGATCTTCCCCTTATATATGTGAGGAAAAAAAATTTATATCCACCGATTTTCATATATATATGCTGAGTATATATATATATATAATGATTTATACCATAATATTTCAATTAACACTATTAAGAGTAGAAAATGTTTTCCAAACTAATATAAAACAAAAAATTCTATTTGAAATAGTTATCATCATTGTTCCATATTAATGAAGGAAAGTGTAATTCCATGAGTATTTATATCAAAATAATAATTATATAATCCTAAAATGATAATACAATTTTATAACAATATTTTTCATAATATATGTATATTTTCATTCCTCTGGTAAAACCCAATCCACATACTCATAGACATAGTAATGCATCCAAGATAGAAATAACCATACTCTTGAGAAGTAATTCATCTTCCATACCATGTCATAACTTAGTCATGAACCCATGTACCCCATTTTGGATATGAGTCCTTATATAGACCTAATAAGGCCTCTCATAGTGAAGTCAACAAAACATAAGAATCCAAGTATGCAAATTTGTATCCAAATAAATCCATTAAAAATATATAATTAGAGACTTTTAAAAAAATATTGATTGCGTATTAAAAAATTATTAAAATAATATAAAAAAGATATCATTTAATATTAATTCATCAAGGAAATTTAAAAAAAAACTCAAATAACATTTTTCCATAAATTCATTAACTTCATGTTCTTCCAGAATTATAGAATGACAAATGAATTATACCAAAAAATGGTTTCCATTTCTAATGGGATGCATGAATATCTAGGTTGATTCAACTACAACACATATATAATTTATAAGATTATAAAAGAATATCACAACTATAAAATAAAAATACAAGATTTATCTATGATTGATCAATTCAATGACATGTTCAATGAAAATTTTATAATATCATGAAGAAGAAAAAAAAGATAGAGACTAAACATTATTATATATATCCAAAACAATAAGATCTGTTGAAACTAGCCTCAAAATGTAATGTAATTTGTCAAAACACTTAATGTAGGATTGAAGGATAAGTTCCTACAATATTAGATGAATAAATAATGTTGTCTTTTTTTTTGGGATTTTAATGCAACCATCAAATTTATTTATATATGTCCAAATAGTAGGTTTCATGATTTACCAGACCATTCCCCATTTGTGTGGGTTCCACTCTCTCTAAATATTAGGTCACATGGTTTGGCCGTAAGGTTCGAACATATATACTATATCCATATTAAAATCATATTTCACATGTCATATGGTTCTCAAGGGAAATATTTTGGATTAAAATAATATTGAACTAATCATGTCCCAATTCCATTACTTCATAATATTGTTTATTTGTTATTAAAATTAATCATAGAGTTGACTTTAAACATTAACCATATAAACATATTTAAAAAATACAAAAACTCATAAACAAAATCTCATGAATAATCCTATATAAAACATTTATTAGAAAAAAATAATATACTATAATATAACTCAAAGAAATTTTTGTGACTTTGAGAATGGAATTTTATTATTTTTATTTTCCTAATATTCATAAATATTGATTTTTTAGGTTCTAGTTTTATTTTTCATTTGGTCTCTTCTTAGAGTGGAATGAGGTGTGGATATATTTACTATACAAGAAACATTATTTTACATGGATTGGGAATTAATGTGTGTGGCTAATAATTTTTTTTTAATAGTTATAATTTATTATGATTTAAAAATTAATATATTTAGATTATTCTAAAAAAATATTACTGTTATATTATAAAATTTAACAATCAAAGATGTATTTTAAGGAAAATAGTATAACATAAAAAAATTATATATAGGAATGAGTGTTTCAGTGATTCCCATATATTATATAATACTGGTATGTTGGAACCCCATTGTTCATGACATAACTAGAGTATTTTTTTCAAATATGTTTCCATATGTTGTGTGAATCATATAAATGGAAATTTTATTTTGAGTTATCATTTCTGCGGTGTTTGTGATATTCATAAAAGAAAGAAATGTATTTATAAGTATGAATTTCTATTAATTGTTATATTTGAGTGCCTTATTAGATTTAGGGGCCTACTTTTCCATCCCATTCAATATATGGGTATGATATATATGAATATAAAACTAATGGTAGTATGATAATAAGAATTACAAATTTTTTTCCAATAATACACTAATAGAATTGATTGTGAGTAATATGAATCGAATTTTTTGGAGGTATTATCACCTAATTAGTCATGTAGACCATTGAAAATGATATTTTATTCATGTAAAATGACTTTATTATTATTATAGGGTAGTAGGAGAGAATGTTCTTAGATTTAAATTTAATTTCATAGAAAAAGTTGGTATGTATGCACCATTTTTTGAATAGTTCTATGATATATCCCATTCTATGGGGGAATAGGTGTGACATTTAATACTATATATATTATGTGTAATAATATAATATCATATCGTTCTTCTGATGAAAATCATAGTGATTAGTTAATAATTTTTATTCATCTATATGAGGTGTGTCATGCAAACTAGTGGATGATTGAGAAATTCTTAGAAAAAAAACAATATTTGAGTCTTGGAATCCTTTAAACATTACTAATCATAGAAATATATTGGAATTCAGTTACAAAATTGTTAATCATCACACATGGTGTATTTTTATATTTGATAAAATTGTTGTGGGGTGTTGGTTGGATATACTTATATTGCAATAACTGTTTTTAAGGGATTTATTCATTTTCATTTGTACTTGCATGAGATTTTGTAGATGAAACTTTGGAAGATGTAACATGTTATTAGGAATATATGATGGTCCAATTAATGGGTGATGTGTGAAATGTTGAATTATTGTTGTTTTACTATTATGAAATTGATTTCATTGGAGGTGTAGTTATGATTAGGTTGTTATCTTGAATAGGATTTGAATCACAACATATTGATGGATATTAATGAAATTTTGGTGGATTTCTAATTTAGTTTTATTCATATTGTTCGAGTTAGATAGGTATATTAATGAGTAATCGTGAATATTGGTCCACTAATGTGAAATTGGAAGTAATGAAATTTTAAAATATTAATTAGATTGCCTAATGAGAATAGAATGTTACAATTTGAGTAACATATCAAAATTGATTTATTAAATGGACCATAATTTACATCTATAGATACCGTGAATTGTGATGGTGTATTAAATATTTTATTGTATAGTTACATAATAGATCACCTAGATTTCGCTACACCCTAGGATATGGCTTGTTAGATGTGTCCTTCAGGATAATTTTAGAAGGGTTTTTGGGAAATAAGTTTCCAATTATTATGATATCCATTGATTTTAGTGTTTAAAAGAAGGATGATAAATGGAGTACAATTTTTTGTAAAAATATCATAGATGGTTTAAGGGTGAAACCATACTTTAGGTGATATTTTCCCAAAAATATGGAATTATATGTATGTCATATTTAAACTAGCGATGGTGGAGGATTCATGTTACAACATCAATTAATCTATCTATAAAATTATGGAATTATAAAAATAAAAATATTTTTGTATTGTTAAATGATTTAATATGGTGATGGTGTCACTTATTACCAATGGTTATAAAATTTTTTTGAAGGTCTTTTGTTGTGGTATAGTTTTTTTTAAGGATGTTTTAGCAAGATAGTGTTGAGAATTAAGAAATGATTTGTAGATTTATTTGATAAATATGTTTCATGAAAGAGAATCCGGGGAGTAGTTAAAATAAGTTTTTGTTTGGGATTATTAAAAAATACTAAACAATTTAATTTTGGAAATTGTAATTGGGTACCTTATTGATGTATCCCCTATCATAAAAAATGATTATCTTGGTCGTTTTTATAACTTCCTTGCTTCAAATAATGATGTATAGTCAATATGTATTCAATTTAGTTGGGTATTTGATATTTATTTTCCTACAATATTGGTTATGATAAATAACAAAATGATTGAAATATATATTATAGACTATAGTATGAGGTGTATAGAAAATATACTAGTCTATTTTTTTGGGCATTGTGATGGAATCCACGAAGACACTGGAGATGATGATTTTATATTTGATCTTTCTGAATGTAGATACTCCCCAAATGATACATAATTATTCTTCTTAAGGATGGATGATGATATATTTTAGATCATATAAGGATCCACATATTCAAAATGTTTTAGAGAAATAAATGTCATACACTATATTAGAAAATTATCCATATATATTTTGAATTTTAAAATTTGAATTAAAAGGTATATTTTCTGGGAGTGTTAAGAATATGGGAAAATAGGTTTAAGAAGTATAACAAACATTATAAATTACAAAATTTATATTAAATATTTCAAGTAATTAGAAAGATTTAATCCTTTTGAATATGCTAATAATAACTGAGGTGATACTATTAATAATATTATAGAATGACTGAATGGTCTATCCCATTGTTCAAGAAATTAGGATTTATGTTGGTATTACTGAATACCTAGTTAGCCATTGTGTGGCTGGTTATGGACCATCTTGAACATAACAAAATCCAAATTAATTTCTTAACAAGTTAGGAATACCATTTTTAGGGATACCCCCTTTGTTATTCTACTAAAAAGGAAATTTCAGAGAGGAAACATAGTAATAATCTCCCAAAGGTTCTTATATTTGAACCACTATTATCACCTTTCAATCATAGGTCGAATTTATGGTTTTTTATATAATGGATTAACGTAAATTCCCTTTCTTTTTATTCTTATCCTCTTAATTTCAATTTTAAATAATTTTTTGAATTTTAAATAGATATTTTATTTTTTTAATCTCATAGAGTATGGATAATTGTTTTATAAAATTATAATTTAAAATATTCATTTTACTGGATGTTATTAAAGTACTTAAACACATTTTTACATTATTTATATTTGAAATTTGATTCAATTTTGGGGGGAAAAGATTTTTGGATTTTTGGTAAAATTAGATGGAAAATTAAGATGATAATTTGTAGAATTTTTTATCAAATATGATGTTTTTTGAGTTTCATTTGTATTTCATTTATTAGGAATCTATATTTTTAATGAATCTCAATGAGTTTATATGAATTATTTACCATGTATATTATTATTTGATTTAGATATAACATTAATTTCATAAAAATAAATTTCATTATAAAGATTTCAATAATTCTAAATGATGGTTATGATCAGGGATGGATGTATGTAGTATTATGAAAAGGTTTGTAGTCTTTAATGAGGTTGATAGTCCATTGTTTTCACCACACATATATATAATAAATAATTTCTATTTATATTAATTTCAGGGAAATATCATGTGATAAACCGAATAATTAAATTGGAGTGATGGGAATAGGGTATTCTATAAATGGATAAATGTATCACTGTGTAAGGTAAATACCCTAACAGGGATGGGTGATTTAGGTATTTTTGATTTCCTTAAACAACATTCTCTAAGGATATTTCAACACTATTAGTAGTAACACCCCTATACCATGTAATATATTTGAGGAAATAATAAAATAGTATTGAGACACCAATGGATTTATTTGGTTCACATTGCATTGAAAAAAAAAATCAGTAAAAAATGATGATGTGTGGAAATAATGGAATGCACCATGTGGAATCCTATGTACAATATTTATAGTGGACTGGTTATCCCATTAGTTGGACATCTAGTCAGGTTTACTAGACATTCAATTATATCAACTAATATTCACTTTTTTCTTACATGTTCATAGTGGGTGTGAATTACCTCCTAGTTTATTACCAATAAATTTTTCTAAAGCTCACAACACATTTTTATAACATGTACTAACTATTTCATCAATAAATACATATTATTAATTGAATAAAAAAACATTATAATTAAATTTATATGATTTTAATCAATAATTTAATCTAAATAATCAATCCATATTTATTATTATAATTTTTCAATTATTCCATATAGATCCCAAAAATCATTCATTATATGAAATCTATTCTTGAATAAATCAATATTTCACAACATTGGATGAAAAAATAAGTTATTTTCTAAAGAAATAATTTTGAGATGTTTTTAAAAAAATATTAATTTCTATTTTAAAAAGCAGTACTTTAGTTTTTATTTGTTGTTTCTATCCTTCTATTTAATAAAAAGTGTCATATTTTTACCCTATTGTGATGTTCATATATATTTTCCCATCACATTGGCTGATTAATCTATATTAACCATCAAACAAAAATGAAGTGAATTTTTTAAAAAATAACTAATTATAATAATATGAATAGTGAAACCTATAGTATATAAAAAATTGGATAGATAATGTATGATAATTTTTTCAATCAATGTGATCCCATAAAATAACAAGCTCCTGTATAGGATGGGACTTTGTAAAATTAATATATATGAAACAATTTATTAACCAAAATGAATATGGGTGGTAAATTTAATAGAAAATCAATATCACAAATCCATTCTAAAATCTGGAATGAAAAACGTTATAAAGAAGATAACATCTCTTGTTTTCCTAAACGATAATTCCCTATCCATAGAGAAGCACCCATGATATAACTCTTCAAGTACAAATGATAAATTCACATGGCCTTGATCTAAATAATATTTCTTGTAATTATGGTCCATTAATTTTTTTTCATTATTATATAAAACATCTCTATCATGTAATGCACTAGGATAAGTCAAATTAGTGAACCGACCCCTGTCTCTAGCCAACAATTTGGATATCTATATATATATATGTATAATTATTTGAATTGGTCTACATTTTTTAGGGCCCCATGAATTTTGATACATGGGAACTCCAATAAAGGAAAATTGATATCTGATGTGTCATCAAAATCTACATAACAAGGTATGATAATGTTATCCAATGTATGCCACACAATTTTTGACTTCTGATCCTTTTGATAATGAAATTTATCACCCATGGTTAGATTTTTTTTAATTTTTTCACTAATGAATTCCAATTGAGAGTTAAATAGTGGTTCTTAGTATGATTTGATTGAAACTACTACACCATGTAACTTCACTACCTAATTAATAAATTGTTTTCCATAAAATTGTATTATTTTACAAAAAATATGTATGATGTCATTATTATACATTCTACAATCACCTAGATTTAATTATTCTTCTCAATTTTTCTCAATAAATATATGAAAACATCCATAGGTATTTTAATCCTCTTTCATACATGTATTGATAATAATTGAATCAAACCAACATTACATGGGTATTATAACATGAACTATATATATGTAATTAAATTTAAAAAATAACAAAATAATCTTATTTTTATAAAATAGAAAAAAAAATTTCCTCATTATATTATGTATATATTTTGGATTCCAGCACAGATAGCCCATTATGAATAGTTATAAATAGAATGATGCCTTTTTTGATATGATGGAGGAACTAATATCTAATCTAAAAATTACCAAAACATGTTGTCATCGTCCATAAATTGATTAATGGTCTACCAAACATTGATTTTATACCACATGGATATATAATCCGGGTCTACTGGAATCCATGACATTGTCAATGATGTCAGGAAGAGAATACATTAAGAAGATGACTACAACACTATGCAATAGTACACAATTAAAATATATTATATATTACAAGGATTAACATTATTTAATCATATTATTAATTAAAATAAATGTTATATTTTATTTAATTATGAATAGTTGAAACAGAATTACCATTACCTGAGTTATTAACAAACACGAAGATGATCATTTGAATATATTTTCCAATTACAATTTTATGAGTTAAAAAACTATTTCATACATTATATAATTTGTTAATTTATGATTTTTTAAAAAAATTATCTTTTTACTAGTGTTATAATGACATAATGTTTTTATAGAATGATCATCCTTCTCATGATTAGGTTAATGCATAAAATATTTTACTTATATTCTTGTGTAATTATATTATGTCATGTGATACAACACGATTAGAATTCATGTTAATAATACCCAAACTAGATCTAGATGTATCATATTTTAGATCATAACCTATACATTATTCTTGGAAGGAAATGATATTTGGAAAGGTTAGTATGTATTATCCACTAGAAAATATTTATGAAACTCATTCATCCATTGGAATGGAATTACATTCCTTGTCAATGAAGTCATCTTAGTGGAATTGTGTGAATAGTCTTTTACAATGTAATGTTAATAACATAATAATCCAGTAAATCACAAAATCTCTAATACATAAATAGGTTCTTTTAATTAAACAATAGATACTACACATTTCAAATTTATTGATAATTATTTTAAAAAAATAACATGTCTGAGAAATCATGAATATTCTCTCTCAAAGGAAAACATTAAAAATTATTCATAAATCAACAATTCCTAGAGGATGGATAATATTACTTCCACTTATTCTTCATGGTAAATTTTAGTTCAACAAAACTCCAGGATATCATGTAGAAATAACACAATAATATTGCCATGATCCAAATAAAAGATATTATTCATCAATTTCCAGAACACTACTAGTGAATTAATGAGACCAATGGGAATAACAAAGAATTTTTGATGACCATAACTGCTATTGAAATCTATCTTCAGAGTACCCCTTCCAAACCCAATGTTGGTTCTATCCAATATATAAATAATTTTATAAAATAATTTGGGACCCTTAAATTGATAAAATATAAAATAAATTCTTCAATGTGGATATTGATTGCTTATAATAACCTAATTTAGCTTCTGACAATAAGCACTATATCCAAGAAACCCAAATTCCATAATGAGAACTATAAATAGTGAATCCCCATGTTAGGTACTAGTTCCTATAAAATGGTTTCTTTATAACTATTTATATAACACAATAAATTAAATAATTTTTTTTCCTA
Organism: Viscum album; assembly: GCA_963277665.1. Classification (NCBI taxonomy): domain Eukaryota; kingdom Viridiplantae; phylum Streptophyta; class Magnoliopsida; order Santalales; family Viscaceae; genus Viscum; species Viscum album. The sequence continues at coordinate 1,457,356,002 of OY728120.1, forward strand.
TGATAAGATATTTAATTAGTGAAATTGGATTTCATCATTATAGAAAATCATTAAAATATTCTACACCCAAATTTTTGTAAAAACCCAGTGAAATTTTAATGGAAAATATCTATATATAAATCAATGATGTTATGGGAATATTATTTCATTATTTAAAAAGGTCATTAAACATTGTGATGGTAAATTATTAGAGATAATTCTAAGAACTGGTAACAGAGGTACTTCTGAACAAGTATTTATACCATAACATCTCTTAATGATATGTACAAATCTAGAAGATGATATCAAACTCACTCATACAGAACAAAAATTGATATTAGATTTTAAATCTATAAATAAACCCCTTCCTTGAATAAGATAAAGGATGAAAATATAAAAATGGGAAAATTAAAAAAATAACAACATTTATTGTTATTGATCATTATTCATGTATGAAGATTGTAAAGTCCCATTAATAGAGTTTAATTTGGATGATTAAAACATAAAGCATAATTTCCACATGTAACCACATTGTAATTATTAAACATTAATAAATAATGTAGTTTGATTAACCCATAACAAAAAAACATTCTAAAAAGATTATTTGAGAAGGATAGTGCCTTAAACTATAAAGGGACCTTATTGATCCATTTTGAGTATCTTCGCTATATTATAAAACAAAAAACAAGGCCCCGTATACTTTTATTTGATTACATGATATTGTTGAATAGAATTTTGTGTTTATAGGTTCCTCATTTCAACTGGAGAACCATGGTTCTTGGGCTTTACAAACTTTTGATAATACCTGACCATCTGAGAATAAGAGGCTTATAAATTTTTTGAAAATGTTTCAATGGTTTTCCATATTGAACTATTAAGATATATTAAAAGGTGTCCCATTTCTCTTCAATTATTACATGTTTCAGTCAATTTTATAAAATTTACTTTCCTATGATCCAATTACTCACCTCTAATAAAAATAAATATGGTTCTGGGAATGATTGGAATGAAACTAATAATAGTGATTTGTTATATGGTTACTTTATTACATGAAAATAGGGTAACATTTTCTATATTTTCCCAACAATATTGTTCAATGTTGTTCTTTTATAGGATAATGTCTTAAACACACCATTGTTTTTGATGGTTTATATTTTCTTTTTTGATCGATTAGCCATCTCTCTATAATCATCAGTATTAAAAATTAATACCTTAGAGAAAATGTACAGCCATAGGACCATATCAATGAAGTGTAAATTTTGGTACTCAATTCATGTTACCACTGGAGAAAATTAATCATGTTTCCTAAACATTATTTCACAATACAATATAAAATTAATTTATTATATCAAAATAAAGAAAATATTATGTTTCTTTTATTGATGTTTTATGGGTAAATTAATTTTCATCTAAATTACTCAAACCCATTCAATAAAGTGTCCTTATTTTTTTAGTTTGAGAAATTGCATCTCACCATTACATGGCATGGAATTTGATATTGTATATTATTACCATTACATAGATATCATTTAGGGTTCCAATATAACCAATGATTCTATTAATATGGCATGGATTTGATTTCCATTATCTTGTCCTAAATCCCAAAAATAATTTATGGATTATACATTTGTAATTCCAATTAAAAATTCATTATAGTGTCGTCTCTATATCTGATTTCACTTATCAATATATTAGTTGGATAAATCAATAATCTGGAAGATTTTTTGAGTATCCCATGTTTTTGGATGCACCATAATTTCAGCTATATCCTCAAATTGATTTCTCGATCACCTTATTGATGACTCTCTTTTAATATAGTGAAATTACAAAGAGTCACCTTATAACAACAAAATTGAAAGATGTTGATATTATAAAAAATTACAATCGAAATCATTAAAGTAATATTAGTCTAATAATAAAACAAAACATGGATGATGATGTTATATTTTCAAGTCTCTCTATTAACTACATATACATTAAAAATAATGTTCTAAATATAGTATGATGAGGTGATGGAATCCTTAAAGGCGTATATGTTGATATTTGTTCCTGAACCACATAAGTAACATCATGTTTCGAAAAATAGGTTAATAGTTCATTTTCCCTAATAAATATTTCATTTTGTGGCAAATACTATATATAAAAAACCTTAGTAGATTGTCCATAACAAACTGATACCATCTATAATATATCAACATAAATCCACTATGTTCAAAGAGGAAGATGATGCATTAAGAATATGTGATATCATTAAGAAACCAATGGAATGAAATAAATTCCTTGTGATTATAAGATAATTGATTTAATATTTTTAATTTTACATTTATAACCAATAGTGGATATAAATTTAAACCAAAACATGATTGTATATTAGGAGTTAGAGTAAACCCATCATCTCAATATAAATGAAAATACTTAATTAGAAAAGTAGACGAATGATAGACAAAAAATAACCCAAATCCAAAAAATTATTCTTTAAAAAAGTACTCTAATGTGTTATAAATATATAAATTGCACTTAAATTTATTTATTTTTTCACAAATACCCACTACCCCAATTTCCTCATAATACTTCTGTAATGAAAAATATGATCTTCCCCATAGATATGTGAGGAAAAAAAATTTATATCCACCGATTTTCATATATATATGCTGAGTACATATATATATATAATGATTTATACCATAATATTTCAATTAACACTATTAAGAGTAGAAAATGTTTTCCAAACTAATATAAAACAAAAAATTCTCTTTGAAATAGTTATCATCATTGTTCCATATTAATGAAGGAAAGTGTAATTCCATGAGTATTTATATCAAAATAATAATTATATAATCCTAAAATGATAATACAATTTTATAACAATATTTTTCATAATATATGTATATTTTCATTCCTTCGGTAAAACCCAATCCACATACTCATAGACATAGGAATGCATCCAAGATAGAAATAACCATACACTTGAGAATTAATTCATCTTCCATACCATGTCATAACTTAGTCATGAACCCATGTACCCCATTTTGGATAGGAGTCCTTATATAGACCTAATAAGGCCTCTCATAGTGAAATCAACAAAACATAAGAATCCAAGTATGCAAATTTGTATCCAAATAAATCCATTAAAAATATATTATTAGAGACTTTTAAAAAAATATTGATTGCATATTAAAAAATTATTAAAATAATATAAAAAAGAGATCATTTAATATTAATTCATCAAGGAAATTTAAAAAAAACTCAAATAACATTTTTCCATTAATTCATTAACTTCATGTTCTTGCAGAATTAGAGAATGACAAAAGAATTATACCAAAAAATGGTTTCCATTTCTAATGGGATGCATGAATATCTAGGTTGATTCACCTACAACACATATATAATTTATAAGATTATAAAAGAATATCACAACTATAAAATAAAAATACTAGATTTATCTATGATTGATCAATTCAATGGCATGTTCAATGAAAATTTTATAATATCATGAAGAATAAAAAAAAGATATAGACTAAACATTGTTATATATATCCAAAACAATAAGATCTATTGAAACTAGCCTCAAAATTTAATGTAATTTGTCAAAAAACCTACTGTAGGATTGCAGGATAAGTTCCTACAATATTAGATGAATAAATAATGTTGTCTTTTTGTTTGGGATGTTAATCCAACCATCAAATTTATTTATCTATGTCCAAACATTAGGTTTCAAGATTTACCAGACCATTCCCCATTTGTGTGGGTTCCACTCTCACTAAATATTAGGTCACATGGTTTGGTCGTATGGTTCGAACATATATACTATATCCAATTAAAATCATATTTCACTTGTCATATGGTTCTCAAGGGAAATATTTTGGATTAAAATAATATTGAACTAATCATGTCCCAATTCCATTACTTCATAATATTGTTTATTTGTTATTAAAATTAATCATAGAGTTGAATTTAAACATTAACTATATAAACATATTTAAAAAATACAAAAACTCATAATCAAAATCTCATGAATAATCCTAAGTAAAACATTTATTAGAAAAAAATAATATACTATAATATAACTCAAAGAAATTTTTGTGACATTGAGAATGGAATTTTATTATTTTTATTTTCCTAATACTCATAAATATTGATTTTTTAGGTTCTAGTTTTATTTTTCATTTGGTCTCTTCTTAGAGTGGAATGAGGTGTGGATATATTTACTATACAAGAAACATTATTTTACATGGATTGGGAATTAATGTGTGTGGCTAATAAATTTTTTTTAAACTAGTTATAATTTATTATGATTTAAAAATTAATATATTTAGATTATTCTAAAAAAATATTACTGTTATATTATAAAATTTAACAATCAAAGATATATTTTAAGGAAAACAGTATAACATAAAAAAATATTATATATAGGAATGAGTGTTTCAGTGATTCTCATATATTATATAATACTGGTATGTTGGAACCCCACTGTTCATGAAATAACTAGAGTATTTTTTTCAAATATGTTTCAATATGTTGTGTGAATCATATAAATGGAAATTTTATTTTGAGTTACCATTTATGCGGTGTTTGTGATATTCATAAAAGAAAGAAATGAATTTATAAGTATGAATTTATATTAATTGTTATATTTGAGTGCCTTATTAGATTTAGGGGCCTACTTTTCCATCCCATTCAATATATGGGTATGATATATATGAATATAAAACTAATGGTAGTATGATAATAAGAATTACAAATTTTTTTCCAATAATACACTAATAGAATTGATTGTGAGTAATATGATTCGAATTTTTTGGAGGTATTATCACCTAATTAGTCATGTAGGCCATTGAAAATGATATTTTATTCATGTAAAATGAATTGATTATTATTATAGGGTAGTAGGAGAGAATGTTCTTAGATTTAAATTTCATTTCATAGAAAAAGTTGGTATGTATGCACCATTTTTTTAATAGTTCTATGATATATCCCATTCTATGGGGGAATGAGTGTGACATTTAATACTATATATATTATGTGTAATAATATAATCTCATATCGTTCTTCTGATGAAAAGCATAGGGATTAGTTAATAATTATTATTCATCAATATGAGGTGTGTCATGCAAACTAGTGGATGATTGAGACATTCTTAGAAAAAAACAATATTTGAGTCTTGGAATCCTTTAAACATTACTACTCATATAAATATAATGGAATTCAATTACAAAATTGTGAATCATCACACATGGTGTATTTTTATATTTGATAAAATTGTTGTGGGGTGTTGGTTGGATATACTTATATTGTAATAACTGTTTTTAAGGGATTTATTCATTTTCATTAGTACTTGCATGAGATTTTTTAGATGACACTTTGGAAGAAGTAACATGTTATTAGGAATATATGATGGTCCAATTAATGGTTGATGTGTGAAATGTTGAATTATTGTTGTTTTACTATTATGAAATTGATTTCATTGGAGGTGTAGTTATGATTAGGTTGTTATCTTGAATAGGATTTGAATCACAACATATTGATGGATATTGATGAAATTTTGGTGGATTTCTAATTTAGTTTTTTTCATATTGTTCGAGTGAGATAGGTATATTAATGAGTAATCGTGAATATTAGACCACTAATGTGAATTTGGAAGTAATGAAATTTCAGAATATTTAATTAGATTGCCTAATGAGAATAGAATGTTACAATTTGAGTAACATATCAAAAATGATTTATTAAATTGACCATAATTTACATCTATAGATTCCTTGAATTGTGATGGTGTATTAAATATTTTATTGTATAGTTACATAATAGATCACCTAGATTTCGCTACACCATAGGATATGGCTTGTTAGATGTTTCCTTTAAGATAATTTTAGAAGGGTTTTTGGGAAATAAGTTTCCAATTATTACGATATCCATTGATGTTAGTGTTTAAAAGAAGGATGATAAATGGAATACAATTTTTTGTAAAAATATCATAGATGGTTTAAGGGTGAAACCATATTTTAGGTGAAATTTTCCCAAAAATATGGAATTATATGTATGTCATATTTAAACTAGCGATGGTGGAGGATTCATGTTACAACATCAATTAATCTATCTATAAAATTATGGAATTATAAAAAAAAATTGTATTGTTAAATGATTTAATATGGTGATGGTGTCACTTATAACCAATGGTTATAAAAAAAATTTGAAGGTCTTTTGTTGTGGTATAGTTTTTTTTAAAGGATGTTTTAGCAAGATAGTGTTGAGAATTAAGAAATGATTTGTAGATTTATTTGATAAATATGTTTCATGAAAGAGAATTCGGGGAGTAGTTAAAATAAGTTTATGTTTGGGATTATTAAAAAATACTAAACAATTTAATTTTGGAAATTGTAATTAGGTACCTTATTGATGTATCCCATATCATAAAAAATGATTATCTTGGTCGTTTTTATATCTTCCTTGCTTCAAATAATGATGTATAGTCAATATGTATTCAATTTAGTTGGGTATTTGATATTGATTTTCCTACAATATTGGTTATAATAAATAACAAAATGACTGAAATATATATTATAGACTATAGTATGAGGTGTATAGAAAATATACTAGTATATTTTTTTGGGCATTATGATGTAATCCACAAAGACACTGGAGATGATGATTTTATATTTGATCTTTTTGAATGTAGATACTCCCCCAATGATACATAATGATTCTTCTTAAGGATGGATGATGATATATTTTAGATCATATAAGGATCCACATATTCAAAATGTTTTAGAGAAATAAATGTCATACACTATATTATAAAATTATCCATATATATTTTGCATTTTAAAATTTGAATTAAAAGGTATATTCTTTGGGAGTGTTAAGAATATGGGAAAATAGGTTTAAAAAGTATAACAAACATTATAAATTACACAATTTATTTTAAATATTTCAAGTAATTAGAAAGATTTAATCCTTTTGAAGATGATAATAATAACTGAGGTGATACTATTAATAATATTATATAATGACTGAATGGTCTATCCCATTGTTCAAGAAATTAAGATTTATGTTGGTATTACTGAATACCTAGTTAGCCATTGTGTGGCTGGTGATGGACCATCTTGAACTTAACAAAATCCATATTAATTTCTTAACAAGTTAGAAATCCCATTTTTAGGGATACCCCCTTTGTTATTATACTAAAAAGGTAATTTCATAGAGGAAACATAGTTAATAATCTCCAAAAGGTTCTTATATTTGAACCACTATTATCACCTTTCAATCATAGGTCGAATTTATGGTTTTTTATATAATGGATTAAAGTAAATTCCCTTTCTTTTTATTCTTATCCTCTTAATTTCAATTTTAAATAATTTTTTGAAGTGAAAATAGATATTTTATTTTTTTAATCTCATAGAGTATGGATAATTGTTTTAAAAAATTATAATTTAAAATATTCATTTTAGTGGATGTTATTAAAGTACATAAACACATTTTTACATTATTTATATTTGAAATTTGATTCAATTTTGGGGGGAAAAGATATTTGGATTTTTGGTAAAATTAGATAGAAAATTAAGATGATAATTTGTAGAATTTTTTATCAAATATGATGTTTTTGAGTTTCATTTGTATTTCATTTATTAGGAATCTATATTTTTAATGAATCTAAATGAGTTTATATGAATTATTTACCATGTATATTATTATTTGATTTAGATATAACATTAATTTCATAAAAATAAATTTCATTATTAAGATTTCAATAAATCTAAATGATGGTTATGATCAGGGATGGATGTGTGTAGTATTATAAAAAGGTTTGTAGTCTTTATAGAGGTTGATAGTTCCAAGTTTTCACCACACATATATATAATAAAAAATTTCTATTTATATTAATTTCAGGGAAATATCATGTGATAAACGGAATAATTAAATTGGAGTGATGGGAATAGGGTATTCTATAAATGGATAAATGTATCCCTGTGTAAGGTAAATACCCTAAGAGGGATGGGTGATTTAGGTATTTCTGATTTCCTTAAACAACACTCTCTAATGATATTTCAACACTATTAGTAGTAACACCCCTATACCATGTAATATATTTGAGGAAATAATAAAATAGTATTGAGACACCAATGGATTTATTTGGTTCACATTCCATTGAAAAAAACAATCAGTAAACAATGATGATGTGTTGAAATATTGGAATGCACCATGCGGAATCCTAAGTACAATATTCATAGTGTACTGGTTATCCCATCAGTTGGACATCTAGTCCGATTTACTAGACATTCAATTATATCAACTAATATTCTCTTTTTTTTACATGTTCATAGTGGGAGTGAATTACCTCCTAGTTTATTACCAATAAATTTTTCTAATGCTCACAACACATTTTTATAACATGTACTAACTATTTCATCAATAAATACATATTATTAATTGAATAAAAAAACATTATAATTAAATTTATATGATTTTAATCAATAATTTAATCTAAATAATCAATCCATATTTATTATTATAATTTGTCCATTATTCCATATAGATCCCAAAAATAATTCATTATATGAAATCTATTCTTGAATAAATCAATATTTCACAACATTGGATGAAAAAATAAGTTATTTTCTAAAGAAATAATTTTGAGATGTTTTTAAAAAAATATTAATTTCTATTTTAAAAAGGAGTACTTTAGTTTTTATTTGTTGTTTCTATCCTTCTATTTAATGAAAAGTGTCATATTTTTACCCTATTGTGATGTTCACATATATTTTCCCATCACATTGGCTGATTAATCTATATTAACCATCAAACAAAAATGATGTGAATTTTTTAAAAAAGAACTAATTATAATAATATGAATAGTGAAACCTATAGTATATAATATTTTTTATGAACAAAAATTTACAAAATTAATCGGATGAGTAATTAATATGATTTAATATTTTTAATGTACCTTGTTATGAAACTCTCTCACACTTGAAAAAAAGGTTGGTTATTAGAAATCAAGAATGCATCGTCATACTCTAGAGGCTTCCAACTAGAATTACGGGAAAAAATACCATACCAGGAAGACTATAAACCCTTTAATAGAGTTTTACTTCCTCATAAATGAACAAATATTAATGTAATATAATTAGTATAAGTAGTTTTGTATTCATGTAAAAGTGAAATGATATACCAAGTATAACATATAATAATGAACCTTGTATTGTCATTCAGGAATATAACACAATGGAATATTATTAGAAATGGATATAAAATAATAAATGAAAAGAAAATTTAAAAGACCGTAGTCCTGAATCCATGGACAGTCTTGTCGGAATGTTCAAACCAAAACATTAAAAAAATAATAAACAAGGCCACATGAGTTTTCCAAACCTAGATCCATGTAATACCTCATGTAGTAAAAGGTTTCCTCAATAGATTATGGATAAAACTCAATAGTATGACACCGCCATTTGAGAAAAAAACTATTTATATAATAATTACATGTAATAAAGCTACAAATAGTTGTATTAACTAATCAATTAAAATAATAAAATTGTAAACCTCTTTTGGAAACATGATTGATTATATCTATGAATGTATAATAACCCTTCCAACAAAAACCAATAATATGTGGAATAAACTCATAACATAGAGAATTATTTTGTATAGGAATTTTAGTATAAATGGTCCAAGCCCTATAAGAATTACAACATAACTAGGCATGGCCCTATATATAATAATTTCGAAATGACAGGTTGATGATTAATAATAATTACATAATTACTAGGTTATTCACTCTATATAATAATTTCATCATAAATGGGATAATTTTTAAACGAATTCAAAATTTCCATTACAAGCAGTATAAGAATTAGAAAATAAATTCAAATAAAAGTTATAACAGAAAGAATAACACAATATAAAATCATCACCCTAAATGATCCAATAAGAGAAAACCCATTTGTATTTACTCTACCTATTCAAGCATCAAGACATATATTAACCCATTATTATTCCAATGTACACAACCTTCTCAATGATAAATTATCAACAGCTAATTTAATAAAAAAGTAATTTTCCATAGTGATGCAATCATAAGGAATTACCAGAGATATGATTTCATTGCAAGATATATGTTACTCCATTTGGGAATTAATTATTATTTATGTATATGCTACACCAATTCGTAATCGTAATCCAGGACTCAAAACTATGAGATCCAAAGTAAAAAAATGAAGTTTTCAAAAAGAATATTTATCGCCACTAATTGTTATTTTTTGTTAAACTGAACATTTTGTCGAAATAATCATAAAATATTTAGGACACATAATAAAATAACCCATAAGGTTTTGTTCATTACTAAATGACTTTATCACGCAATAAAACAATTTAAATCAATAAGAAATGTAAAATAATAATGAAGGTCAGGGTGGTCATATGGTAAAACTAGATTCCACAATCATCAAAATCAAAACTAAAGAAAATAATGATCAAGAGGTCAGGCCAACAATAATGAAATATTATAGAATAAAGGGTAAATCATAAATGATGGAGTTCACTAGAGATTAAATTCTATACTAAGATGTATTTGAGGGATTGAATCACTCTAAATTCAACTATTTTCACCCAACTGATTGAGATAAAAGGATTCATAAGGAATGAAAAAATAATTTACCAGAACAGTGTGGTTTAAATCTATTAGTCCTAAGATATTCATGATATTAAACCCGTTAAAATAGTTAATTTATAAATGATTAATACATGATAAAAAACACATCACTTTTGGAAAAATATTTCCCCAATCAACCCTTTTATAATTGGAAACAGTATCATGGTGTGTGAATGTCCTATTCTATAATGAGTTGAATGAATCTTCTTATCAATAAGCTCACATCTGGTATGTTTTTCAGGACATGAATTCTTCTAGAACATTGCTTTCATTCTATCTCATACAAAAGGATTCCAAACCACCACTAATGCTTTCCAAACCAATGTTGATCTCTACTAAAAATTTTCACACATCTATACCATGATTACATAATGATAGCATTCAAAAATGGTTTAACTATACAACATTTTCCCCCAAAAAATATTTCCATATTCATGAAAAGACTATATGATCGTGATTTTGGGAAGGAATGAAATCCCAACTAAAATAGGACCCACAAAAAAATAATGAAGAATGGACTTAGAAGACATATGATCATACCACCTCCCCATCATATAATAGAAATTCTATGAACTATTCCAAGAATCATCATTTTTCCATAGGAAATAGTGTGCTTACTATGATTTGATATCATATACCCTCTCTGAGGTATCCCATTGAACACAACCCTGAAACAACTCTAGTCGAACTAGAGGTATAATATTTCACTATTGTTACTTCTCACTATAATCCACAACATGTATCAGATAAACCTTAATGGATGCATCAATACCTCACTCCATGTTGTTATATATAACCACTTGTGAAGTATCTAGATGATATCTCCAAAGCTACAAAATTTGTATCACATCTTTCAGGAACTATAGTGTTGCTGAATGATCAATTGGTACACCACCTGACTAACCGTTTTCACTATCTGAAGCAAATAAAAAAATATTTTTACCAACATCCTATGTTTCTTAATATTGAATTCCCCAAAAACATGACAGAAAACCTAATGACCCACCTCAAACACCACATGTAATATCTGATCACTAGCATGAGATTCTTGAAATAACATCATGGTCAAAAACCACCTCTTGGTCAACTAAACCTACTCAGATGCCTCCTACGCAAAAAAACATTTAGGAAGTTCTTCCTCACAACCTCCAACCAGAAAATAGGCGATCAACATATCATACCATAAATAACCTAAATTTTTCCAAATTGGATTAATTCCTATTATATTTAATTATTAATAATATCCATTATTTCAAAAAGTTTCTCACATAAACATTCTAAATCTAAAACACATTCTTCTATAATAACCTCCAGAAACAAAATATACTATTCTAATAGGATATATATCCATGCATGATAGGATTATCTAAGAGTAAATTTTTATCACATATTCTTTTAATGACCCTTTTAGAAACAAGATGTGAAAAATTAATCTTTAATTGAAATCATACAACCCATATCATCAATAATGATGGTCACCTATGAATAGACATGAACACTGCTTCCTTGAGATAGTGCCTTATGACATTACATTGAGCTGATTACAAGAAGTTAATATCCTATAAGAATGAATATTTTTGTAGATTTGGAGTTCCATATACATACATATGTTCAAAAATACAAATTCAAATGAAAAAAAAAACATAAAAGTTCCATTTAGATAATCAACCACTCTAATATTATCACTTCAAGTCAATCAAAATATACCTCTTTATGTCCTAGAAAAATGAATCATAAGAATGGGTGAGCTCATATTCTTAGTAAGTGTAATACATATAGTTGAATATATCAGAAACATAAACATTGGTCATGGTGAATAATTGAAAACACATGCCTTTAAAAATATAAAACATAAACTCATTATTGAACGAATATGAGCTGAGTAAATATTTCCATAATAAAACATAACCATTTGTATTCTAATATTTGAAAAACCACATGAAGTGTAAATTTATAGCATTATAAAGAGAAATTGAATATATCATAAATTGGTAACCATATCCTCAATGACTCATACAAGACAAATAAAAATTATCAAGGCCTCAGAAAAACACATATTTAAAAATGGGAAAGGCCTTTGCAAAGTCCATATCAATATATGGGAAAGGCCTCATTATAGTCCAAATATATATGTCTCATGTGACCTAAATATTTATCAAGGGGAAATATAGGGACCCCAATATGACATAATAAGTCATAGTAAATCCTCCTATGAATGGTTATAAACATAAAAAAATATATATTAATATTGAAACCAACACATGACATGTAAATTACATTCCCCGAATATTAGGAATAAACTCTAACCATTCAGAGTAAATTGGTGAATAGTTTTAATATAGAATATCCATAATCAAAATAATCAATAACCATTCAATAAAAAAAATAGATGAAATCACAAAATATATATACCAATAATACATAAGAATCTATAAGAGTGTGGAAACATATGATGTTACTTTTATTAAGTCGTCGTGTAATTCTTTAGATATATACACATACATTGTGAATAATAGTTCATTTAGAAAATAATTTTTATAAAACTAGAAATTATGTGATTTATTATTTTAATAAAAAAAGAGTGTATATATAAATATAATGGTTTCTAAATCAAATTATAGAGTGGCCATGAAAAAATGATAAAATTTGATAAATTCCCTTGAACCAGGATTGTATTTCAGAAAGAATTTGGGATGTTATTTTAAATAATGTAACTACCCATAAAATTAAGAAATATTTTTGTTAGTAAACATATATATATCAACAGCCAAAAATATTTGATGAGTACAAGACAATACATAAGATTTTATTTTAGGTAAGTAGATAATAAAATTAACCCCAATGAAAATGGTGGTTCTGGTGGAAAACCCTTACGTTAAGATCGAAGGTGTTCCTCCCATGATCTTAATGAACTGAATAATCAAATTTAGATTCATAAATTAATGATTTAATGAACCTATATGCATATAATTTATTTCTTATGACTTTAATAGGTTTATCTATTTCCTTTTTTATTGTTTAAGATATTCAATTACATTGATTGCGTGTGAGTTTCCATGGGTTTTCATGATTGGATCAATTATATTCATGTATGAAAAAACTTGTAGAATCTGAATGGTTGTATAGAATTTATATAATATGTTATTATATTACATCTATATTGTTGAATAGTTATAAAATACTTTTTGTTTTTTGAGTGAACCTGAAGCATTACATAAAACATTTATGACAATTTTCTCTGTTAATTGGCAGTATTTTATCACAACGAAATCATTTTGAATTATAATTTAATATCTTGTGTAAAAAATGATTAATAAACTTATATAAGTTTTAATAAACATATAATGGTATATTTCAACAATAAAAATTGTTTCATTATCATAATTGAAGATGAAAATAGATATTGTAAACTTATCATCCTTGAATGTGATAAATTAACACATCTTAGATGATATATTCATTTCTAATATTAAAGAAAGGGAAAAGAGATATGATCATGAATTACAACATTATAAAAACAAAATTCCACTATATAAAAATTAATAGATTTATCTGAACATTTGAGTTAAATGAAGTGAGGAAATAAATGGAATGGAAAGGAACTTGAAATAAATGATATGTGAAGAGGAATTTACCTATTGATGTTATCTTCAAGGAGAGCCTATTTAGGTTAAGATTTTTGGTCTTTTTAGGACCCCAATTTCTCATGGACGTGCGGGAGGATCTTGGAAGTATTATTGGGTATAATTTAGTTAGGTCACTAGGTTTTAGAGGAGTTATAATAAGACGGAGTGAGGTGGGATTTTATAGTGGAATAGAGGGGGAATTTTTAATATCTTTGAATTATTTAATTATTTCCATCAAGACAAAAAAAATGTTGATTCATGTGACCCATAATTGTAATAAGTGAATTTTAGTTGGAAAAAACTTTTTTTACATCATCTATGATGCTAGGAACAGTAAATTTAACAGATAATGTATATATATGGTAAATTTCCATATTTTATTATTCATAAAAAAGTCTAGTATTCCAAAAGTATCAAAAAATTCACCCTAATAATTATTTGACGTGTATAATTCAAAAACGAAATCAATTTTTTAAAAAATAATTTTCTAAATATTATTATTTTAAATTTTATATAAAATCATAATTTTTTCAATAAATGACAATTTTAAAATTATATTTCGTTTTATATCACCTTGAAAATATATTTTACATCTCATTATCTTATAAAGATATGAAAATAAAATAATATTATTATTTAATATTAATAAGGGTCATATTACCATACATATTACTATTCATAAGGATATGTTACTATTCACAAAAAAATTATATTTGTCTTAGAATACCCTAAATATCACCTTGAACACAACTGTGTAAGATAGTTTTTTGTAATTCATATCACATATGTTGAAAAAGTATGTTTATTTTGTAGGTTATAAAAACTGTTGATTTTTAGAGACTAAGTGATTCATGCATTAAATATTAAATTTATTTTCAAATCCTTGTGGGGTTACATTCTGCCCTATGTAATAAAATTTCATCCTCAAATATCATAGAATGTTTCCCCATAAAATGTGTTGGGTGGGTCTTCATCATAGTCTCCTTGGGCTCTGATATTGCCTCTTTGATTTTTTGATTCTTCCAAAGTAATATTACTTATTGAGTTATATAATTCTTCAACACCTATTATTTAGTGTCCAGAATCTGTATAGGATGTTCACAGTATGATAGTTTAGGTTCCAATTCTATTCCTTCAGATGTGAGGACATGTGTTTGGTCTATCTTGTACAATGTCCATAATGAGACATGGAACACATTGTGCAATTTTAGGAGGATGGAATTTATAGCCAAATGATATGAAATAACTACAATCCACTCTAGGAATTCAAATTCTCCAATGTGATTGGGACTTAGTTTCCCTTTCTTTCTAAATCATATAACTCCCTTCAATGGATATAACACCTTGAAAACATGATCTCCAACATGAAATTAATGATATTTACATTAATTATAATCACACATCTTTTTCATTCATTGATATTGTTTTATATGGGTTTGAATATTCATTACCTTTTTTTGTTTCCTTGAGAAGCTCTCGGCCCACAAGCTTCATTTCTCCATCATCTTCCCAACAGGTTGGTGTACAAAATCTCATTCCGTTGAATTTTTCATATGGTTCTATTTGAATACTAAAATGAAAAAAATTATTGTAGGAATGATCTACTAAAGGTATATATTGATCCCACATAACATGCATGTATTGTGAACCTGATCTCAACACGAACTCAATGGTTTAGATCTTCCAAAATGATTTCTTGTCAGTTTGAGGGTGAGATGTAGTACTCAATCGATGATCGATATCGAAATATTTTTATATAATTTTTTGAATTTTAATGTGAATCGTGGACCATGATCAGAAACAATTGATAGAGGTGATCCATGTTGTCTCAAAAATTCATTGAAATAGGGTCGTTCTAGGTTCCCTAGTGTAAAATCCTCTTTTATAGAGTGGAAATATGCAGATTTTGTAAGTCGATCAACAATTACCCATATCACAGCATTCTTACATGGAGTTTTGTGTAATACAACTTCAAATTCCACATTGATATCATCCCATCAACATGTAAAAATTGGTATTGATTCCATTACTCCTCTCTGGTGTTGTCTTTTAGCCATGACTTGTTGGTAGACTAAATATCTTAATATATATTCTGAAATTTCCCACATCATTTTTTCTCCACGTGATATTTTCTATCTAATATATATACATTTTAGTTGTACTAGGGTGTATAAAGAAATTTTAGCTTTAGGAGTCATCCAATAACTCCCTTTTTAGCTCGGGTATATCTAGAAAATAATGCCTCATCCCAAATTTCAAAATTGCATCTTCATAAATGAAATCAGCCAACTTCCCATCATTCACACCTTCAATTTTATTTTTAAGTATCTCATTATCAGGTTGATACGCCTTATTCCTTTCCATCAAAATATTTTTTGGAAATAAAATGAATGATTCAGGATGTTTCACCTTATTTGATAATTACTATATCAATCCTTATACTATTTATAAACATAGAATCCCTTCCAATCCTCATTTTATTTCAGACTCCATGATCCTTCTTAATCAATGCATCAACTACCTTATTTTCCTTTCCTGGGTGATACTGTATAGAATAATCATATTCCCTTAGTAGTTAATGACACATCCATTGACTCATGTTGAGTTCCATCTATGAGATGAAATATTTCAATCTCTAATGACCCATATTTCTCTCATATTTTTTGTCCATAGAGATAATGTCACCATATCATCATAACAAGCATTACACCTGCTACCTCAAAATAATTAGTAGGAATTTTTGTTACATGTATTTTTGGATTCTGTGATGCATTGGAAATAACATTATCATTTTTCATAAATACACAAACAAGAATGTTCTCTGATACATCACTACAGAACACAAATCTACCATTCCACGATGGTAGAGTCTGGATCAGAGCAGACACTAAGCTCTACATTAATTCATAAAAACATTACTCATTTTATTTTTCCTATAGGGATATAACCCCTTTACCTATTGGATTCATCGTTTGGTTGGCTCAATAGGCGATGTTCTAAATGAAATGTTGATAATAAACATCTAAACCAATAAAACTATGAAACTCAGTTATGTTTGTTGGAGTGTAACATTCATGCATAGTTTTTTTCATTACAGAGTAAATAGAAAATCCATATATAGAGACAATGTGGCCCAGAAAGGAAACCAATTGAAGCCAAAATTCATACTTGCTAAACTAACCTTATAGATTATTTCTTTTAAGAGTCTTCATAATAGTGCACATTCCATTTTCATGATCTTCGTATCTTTTGTATAATACAAATATATCATCAGTAAATACACCCACAATTTCATCTTTATATTCCAAGAAAACACTATTAATTAGATCAATGAAAACAAAGGATGTATTAGTCAGTCCAAAATGAATTACATTTAAGTCGTAATTCCATGACCTACATGTCAATGTTACCTTTATAATATATTCCTTCCTCACTCACAACTAATGATATCTAGATAGAAGATTATTATTCATAAAATATTGGGCACTATGAAGTTGATAAAATAAATCATCAATGTGAGGTATGGGATATATATTCTTTACTATTATATCATTTATCTTCTTATAGTCAATGCACAACTACATATATCCCTCTATTTTTTTATAGAGAGAACATGGGCACCCCATGGAGAAAATCTAGTGAAAATAAATTTTTTATTACTCAGTTCCTCTTGTTATGTCATCAATTCTACTAATCCCACAGTGGCCATTCGATAAAGATTCATTGAAATATATATCAAACTAGGAATTAAATCAATAGAGAATTTAACATCCCTCTCTATATTATGTCATGGTAAATCCACTAAAAATCAATATATTCATGCTCAATAGGTATATAATAAATTTGAATATTTCTTTCCTCACCCGTAGATATTAAATTCTCATACTCACAAATAATTTCATTATTCAGAGATACAGGGAGTGAATATAGTTAAGAGCCACATAAATATTTTTCCACTCTAATGATATGGGACTCTACATCATTATAAAAAATAGCAACATCCTTCTTCCAGAAATATATTTTTTCATAATAATTCAAAAAACATTCCATTCGATGGTCTATATAAAATTAAATCATGGGTATGATAATGAAATCAGAAGATAATTAACATTTTAATGCCATAATGGGGACATCCTGAGAAATCATTATTGTAATAATACTTCACTTATGAGTTTTCACTGACAACTCCTTTATTAAACCAAATTGGAAATATTAGATTTTTTGTGTAAATTGAGATGATATAAAAGAATGTCATCATCTAGAATCAAATAAATCGTTGGATATGTATGATTAAATGAATAATATACATGAAACCATGTCATTAAGAACTTCATTGTCTATTATTGTGATCACATAAGCTTGACCTTGCTTCCTCGGCCTTTTCGGAGTCATGATCCTTTGATGATTTGGTCAATAATTTCCATAGTGTCCCATCTCCCTAAAATTATATAATTGGACATTAATAGCTTATTTATTACACTTTAAGTCTCTATCATGATGACCTTTCTTTCTATACATATATCACACCAATTTTTATTTTGAGCAGGCACCAGGGTGATCTTTCCCTGATAATAAAATTGTTTAACGTAAACTCTTCATTTCTTCCCCATTTCCTTATTTCTTTTTCTATTATTTTTAGTAGCCCTCTTTTTCCCTTTATTTCCATTAACGTCATATGACAAAGAGAACACCTTTTTTATAATGACAGAACATGAGACTATTCCATCATATGGTGAGAATGTTTGGAAGACCAGTTCCTACCAGAGGACTGGCTTTATGACATCAAGGAATCAATCAATCATTCTCCTTGGATTACATATATATTACACAGCATTCCATGGGAACCATGTGAATTTAGAGTTATACATTGCATCATTATCACCTTCCATTTACCTAAAATGTAAAAACAACATTTCTATATCTTGTTGTTGTTCATTCGGAAAGTATTTATCTATGAAAAGATATTTAAATTCACTATATTCCATCCACCTTTGTATTTTGAATTCATGACCACTATTGATCAGAATATCCGGAATGACGATAAACTACCATGACAACCTTTCGCCTTTAGTTAGTTGCTAAAACGAGAAATATTTCATCAAAGGAACTTATACATTGTTCCTCTAACTAGAGTATGTTTTTTCAGTACAGTTATATGTTTCTCCACACCATTCATAGCTCTAGATCCATAATCATTTTCATGTATAGGAGGGAAATCCCTACATGGGATATTCACATTCATGCAGTTTCAATTCCTTCCACCAGGCACCATTTCTATATAGTTGGATACACTAGATTAGGCTATGAATAAAAATGTAAAATCTCAACATAGAAAAATACATAACATAAATTAAAATCATATCCATGGGTAATATACTAATCATAATAATGGTATCTATGAGGAAAAATTGACATTTATATCCTTTGTAGTGGCTTCTAAATAACATTTGAATTTTCCTAAGCACATCCCTTGTGAGTGTCAAACCATGTGTGTAGTAAGGATTTTTGTCATGTACCAGGATACCCCTTGTCAAGCCCAAAACTCTTTGTTAGAGATATTACATTTAGGAACATATATTCTATATCAATTTCAACTTTTAGTATCTAGACAGATATGTATTTTCAATAAATATTTACAAAATATATTCCTTACCAAAATTACAGGTAATTATGGTTTTTTATCCTCATAGTATATCTTTGGGTTTTGTTCCACAATCTACATTTCCTAAATCTATTTTCCATTTTTTCTACTATAACTCCTCGGATACCAACTATAATGACCCATCCACATTTTCTCGTAGTCGGTTCCTTATTACATTACATTTTCATGATTACATGAAGGTTATATCCTGATGGAATGAATAGTTTAGTAGACTTGGAAGGGTAGATAAATGAATAAGTTCAACATTAAAACATGAAATGAAAAAAATATAAAATTTTCATTGGGAACATCAACCACTCAAATATTTTCTTTTAATTAAATCATAATGTACCTCTTCATGTAGTAGACAAAACGAAACATGAGAAGGGGTGATGTTTGATGCTTAGTAAGAGTAATCAATATTGTAGAATATATCGTAACCATAAACATTAGCTAAGGTGAAAAATTGAAAACACGTGCCATTAAAAATAATAAACATGGGCACATTATGCCAGGAATATGAGATGAGTAAATATTTCCATAATAAAACATAATCATGGGTATTATACTTGTCGAATAACCACATGAGTTTTGAATTTATAGCCAATAGTGAGGGAAATGCATATACAAGAAATTCATATACATACAATCAAGGCCTCATAAAATAAATATAAAAATGATTATTTCCTTGTAAAAAACCATTTATATAAATGGACAAGGCCTCGACCATGTCCATATCAATAAATATGAAAAGTCCATAGACAAGTCCATATTTATTTGCCTAATTAGACCTACCGATGCATCAAGGGGATATAGAGGCCCGTAACCATATCATAATAAGTTTAATTCAATACTCATATGAATGTGGATAAACATTAAAAACTTATATTTTTTATTGAAACTAACACATGACATGTAAATAACATTCCCCAAACATTAATTATAAAAACTAACCATTCAGAGTAAAATGGTGAATGGTTTTACAATATCACATCCCCAATCAAAAAAATCATAAAACATTCAATTATATATGTTATATTATATCAGAATGGAATAATCTAAATAGAACATAATAATAAATAATATTGTCGAAATATATGAAGATAGGTTTATAAAATCATCATGTAATTATTGAGATAATAATCTGTTACCTTTAAAAGAACTGTTCATTTAGAAAATCCTTCGTATAAAACCAGAAATGATCTAAGGTAGTATTTTTATAATATAATTAATTATTTAATAACGATGATGTTATCTAAAACATATTATTTTGTTCCTCTGAAAATAGGTTAGAATATGATAAAATCCCATCAATCGGGCATGTATTTGGAAATAAATTTTTAATGTTCCTTTTATAAAATGTAAGTCCCCATAAAGTAAAGTAGAATTTTTTTGGGTAAAAAAATATAGAAAACACACGCAAAAGTTATTATGAGTAAATAATAATACATAATAATTTCATTTAGGTATGTAGTCAATAAAAGTAACCTGAATGAAAAAGGTGGTTCGGGTGGAAAACACTTACATTAAAATCGAATGTGTCACTCACTTGATCTTAATAACCAGAATAATAAAATTATGGTCACAAAATAATGATTCCATAACCTAATATAAATTTAATTTATTATTTTAAACTATATTATGTTCATTGATGTCCTTTTTATGGTTTTAGAGATTCATTTTCATTGTTTGGGAGTGTTTTCATCCTTGGTTATCATGATTCGATTACTTATATTTATGTATGGATAAACATTTAGAATTACAACACTTGTATAGAATATATGATATATATTATTAGTGACCTTAAAATATATTACATAGTTATAAAATTCATTTGGTTATTTTTAGTGATGATGATTCATTATTTAAAACATTAATGATAATTGTTAGTGTAAATTAGTTATTTTTTTTATCACAACGATGTCATTTTGATTTATAAATTAATATTAATTATAAAAAAGGATTAAATATACGAAAATAATTTATAATACATATATTATGTTTTTAACAAAAAAAGTTATTTCATGACGAAAAATGAATAAGACAATAGAAATTGAAAACATGTCATCCTTGATTGTGATAAATTATCACATCTCCGATGGTGTTTTCATTTCTCGTATAAAAGAATGGGAAAGGTGAGACGATGATGAATAATTACATTATCATAACTAAATTATAATATATGTATGTTACTGGAGTTATCATAAAATTTTTATGTATAGATTTTAATAATGAAAAAGAAATGAATGGAACTCAAAATAAATGAAATGGGAAGCAGAATTTACCTCTTCAAGTTTTCTTACTTGAGAGCCCATTTAGGGTAGAGTTTTTGTACTTTTATGAGACCATGGGATGATGAACATGGGGGAGGAACATGGGAGGGTATTTTCGAATAATTTAGACAAGGAAAAAGGCATGCGAGGAGTTAATATAAGAGGGAGTGGGGGTTATAGTGGAATAGTGGGGTGATTTTTGAATATTTAAATTCGTTATTTAATTATTTCCTTCAAGAGATAAAATAGTGTTAATTCATGTAACCCATAATAGTAATAAGTTAATGTGAGTAATAACAAAGTGTTCATAAATCATCTATATTTCACAGAATTGTGAATAGATAATATAATTTACATATACCTTAAATTACGTATTTTAATATTCATATAAATTTTGAGTATTTCAGAAAAATATAAAAAATTCACCCTACCCATTTTTAAACATGTATAATTAAAAAATGAAATCCATTTTTTTAGTATAATTTTCAAAAAACAATTTTTTTAGTTTTTAAATAAAATCTTCTTTTATTCTAAAAATTATAATTTTAAAACTATATTTCATTTTATATCACGTTGTATTTTTTTCTAGAGCTCATTATCATATAACAATAAGACAATAAAATATTAATATGATATACTATTCATAAGTTTCATATTAATTTTAATATTAATATTCATATGGGTATATTCCTATTCACCAAAAAATTAAGTTTGTCTTATCATACTCAAAATACAACCATGAACACAACCGTTTATGTTAGTTTTTCTATATTCAAATCACAGAAGTTGAAAATTTATTTGTGTTGGTTTTGTTATAAGAATTTTTGTTTTTTAGAGACTCATTATTTCATTCATTCAATATTAAATTTATAATAAAATCTTGGGGGTATTACATCCTAGATAGGTTAGTGGTGTGAAACCTTTATCCGTCAATCAACTATAACAAATATTGCATTGTAATTAAGAGGATGATGGGGTAATCATTTAAGGGACCTATCTTTTTACACATATTATTATATTATTTTTATCTTAATTATCCTTCAAATACAAATCAAGTAACCTAAATTCTTGTGTCTTTAGAAGAATAGGTACATAAAACTAAAAACAAGGAAAAAACTAATTTTTTTATTAAATCTTCATAATTTGATCCTAACGTCATATGAGCCCTTTTATCTGCATAGGATAACTAGGGGAATACATGAATATACGAATGATACTAAAATCTCAATAAGGTAGTAAGGACTTCAATAAAGCATATCACATGAGTTAAAAGGTGTAGCATGATTACATAAAATAGAATGGAACATGAATAAACATATGGAATCACAACATATAGAATAGGGTATCATGTATTTTTCAAATAATGGAAATGTGGAAACAACATAAAACATGAAATAATCATGATTCAATGATAAAAACCAAGACTATTGCACATGGGGGATCATGAGCCAGGAAAAACACCAAGATCACTGCACATAGTGGGGCATGAGTCTAGGATAACACCAAGACCATTGAACATAACATCTCATGAGACTAAACATTACCTACATTATTGGATTACTATCTAGATTCAATAATCACAAAATATTAATTAATATGTGGTCCACATGAATAATTAAACATAATCATTAGTGTTTCCCATGGAAATAAATGGGTATCGGAATAATGTTATAAGGTATAACCAATGGTTGTATCATAATGGTGTCCATGAATTAATAGATTTAAATCAAACATGAACATTAATATAGGAATGTAGTTATAAAAAAATTTATTTTATGTCAATGTGATGTTAAAACATATAAATTGAGTATTTATGAGACTTTATAATTTAGCCACTTTAGTGCGGTTTAATGGAACATTTAAATGTATAATTAATAATGGGAAAGAATAATTGTTTGGATAAATTTAGAAATGAAAAACTATATTCATTCAATATAAAATTATTGATTTTTTTAAAATAATTGTTTCTTAAAATATATTATTGAGTGCACATTAAAATGGTTTTGAAATCAAGAAGATCCCTTTGATCGGGCTTGATTATCAGGGAGAATTTAGATGAGAACCATATAAAACAAGTGTTTCCCCATTAATGAATGAATTATTGAGAAATTCAATTATTTTTTTAAAATAAATTTTTTATATATTTTGAGTACATATGAATAAATTATAATTATGTAGTGGGAGGATAGATAATGTGTAACACGAAGGAAAAAAGGGAGGTTGGAATCAATCCATTACTTTATTTCTGAAAGTGTTATACAGATGATCTAAATGTCCTATACAAAAAAATTGAATCAAATTATTAATTCATTAATAACATTATGAACCATTAATTTATTTATTATAACATTATTATTTTTATTTAATTATTATTTATGAGTTATAAAAAAATTATTTGTTTTGGAGCGTTCATTTCCTTGGTTTTTCACAATCGGTTCACATGTATACGTGAATGAAAAATAAATTAAAATGAAAATAGTTTTCCAATAGTGAAATTATATATTATTAGTGAACAAAAATAATAAAAAATTTCCTTATATATCCTTTAGTTTCTTTTTTTAGGATGAATCAATAGATAAAACATTAATGATACCTACATAGATTACTCTTGCGTATTTTCAAACATGACAAACTTGTTTATTTGTTAATAAACATTATGTATATATAATGTTTCCAACAAATTTAAATAATATTTAATAAAAATATTATAATATTTTTTAACCAATAGAAATTATTTAAATACCAAGTATTAAGGAGTTAATGAAAATTAAAAACCTGTTATCCTTGAATTGGATAAATCAACACATCCTTAATTGTGTTTTCATTTTAGGAACCAATAAAGTGGGGATAAAATTTATGATGGACTATTTCATTTACACAGTTAAGTTATAGTTTGTACTATATACTAGAGTGATCATGTAACTTTGATAATGGGGGTAATAATATGAGTAGAAAGTAAAAAAAATTAAAAATGAATTAAATGAAAACTACATATGATTTTACCTCTTGAAATCATCATTATAAGAACCTCTTTAGGGGATGTGGGTATGGTATTTTTAGGATACAAACGCCTCTTGGATTTGGGGTAGATTTTTAGGAGTAGTATTGTTTATAATTTTTACCTTATTCAAGGATATTGAGGTTTTAAGAGAATATGTGGTGAGGGGTTGTATTTATTGTAGATGAGAGGGGTGTTTTTTGATTAAATATTCAATTTTTAATTATTCTGGATCAAAATTCTGGATAGTGTTGATTATTATATCTCAATATAGTAACTAGTTCATGTGAGTCGGACCAAAGTGTTTTTACATAAGTGATATATTACTAGTGATTCAATAATTATTGTATTTATCTTATACCATAAATTATTCCATGTAACTATTCACATAAAATTAAACATTTTTAGAACAATCATAAAAATTCACAATGGAATCCATTTTATGAAAATAATTTCCTAAATATCAGAAATTTAATATTTAAATATAATAATAATTTACATGAAAACCCCCAATTTTAATATTATAAATTATTTTATAACACATTAAAAAAATAATTAATGCCACATTAAAAATTAATATAATACTAAGACAAAAAATTGATTTTTGAATATATTTTAATAAAAATATATTTTTAGATCATTATATAAATAAAATAATTGAAAATAAAAATTAATGTTTCAAATAAATATCAATACTTAATTTAGCATTTTCAAAACACTTATTTACACATTATATGATATAATTATATCATATTTTTTATTATAAGATACATACATTTTATTTATAGTTTAATAGGTGTGGTTACTATTCTCTTTCAAGATTTCTATTCTGATTGGTTGTATTACTATTCCAAAGGACACATTACTATTCCATTGGTTTAGGTTTCTTATTTTAGAAAAATAATACATTATTTCATTCTGTATTTATTTATAAAGATTGTATTGTGTTCTCAAATTTATTTTATTTGACATATAGTATATGACATGATTATTATAAGATAATTATCATTGATATATTTCATTGTTTCTAGATTCTTCCCCACATATGAATTTTTTTCCCTTGAAATCATTTTTACAAACGAATGGGAAAACCATTTGGGGTATGTTTCCTTTATTGATTCTCCTAATTCCCCTATTGTCTCTTCATACAAAAGGATATGCCATAGAATATTTAAAAGGTGTGGGGTATTGTTATATAGAATGTTATCTCTATGTTCCAGGATATTCATTTCATACTCCTTTAAAGTGTGATAATGTTCCATTTGTACCACATTTGAATTTATAACAATGTGAGCGGTCCGATATATACATCCTGAAGAGGTTTATATGGAATGCATCTTGTACTTGAGACATGTTTGGTGGAAGTGAATGTGGATAGGCCATAACCCCAACACAGTCATGTGTATCAATGGGTCTAATGTAAATGGGTCATTTCTTTCCTTTCTAACAATATATTAAGATTTTCTTCCATGGAGATATATGGAAGAATACCATGTCTCTAACCATAAACTCCATTTCATATTGACAGTTGTCTTTATAGAACTTCATTAAAATTTTGAATTCTAGCATGTGATACTTAATGGTTTTCACCATTTAATGATATCATTGACCATTTCATGTCCTAGTATCCTATGTTCACTAGAATTATCCAAACATTCTAGTTTTGCTTATATTTTCCCATAAAGGGCATCATATGGTGACATATGTATGCTTTAGTGGAAAATATTGTTGTTAGAGAACATGCGCCTAAGTCGATTATATTCCAATCCTCATTTGAATTTCATATAAAATTCTCCACAAATTTAATCTAATGTCCGAATAGTTATCTCATTTTGGCCATCATTTCAAGTTTGATAGGCCATAATGAAGTTCATCTTAGTGTTTAGATCATGTTAGATACTTTTCCAGAACACATAGGTAAATCTTAGATATTTATCGAATAAAATATTTCACGTAACTATATAAATACATACCAATTCCCTAATATATATCCATGAATAATGATCCTATGTGAAATCCTATCAAATTGTGATAATGTGTACTATATTTGTAAGACGGTCCACAATGACACAAATAATATTGTTTCCTCTAGATGTGTTTGTATGTCCAATATCAAAGTCCATGGTGATATTTTCCAACATCCATGTTGGTTTGAAGAATCATTGCATCATCCCATTATACATTTTCCACTCATACTTCACATTCATTAATACAAGGCACTTTGATGTAAACCCACTAAACTCTTTCTTTATATTGTCCCACTAATAGTTCTATCATTGAACGTGATACATTATTATGATCCACAAGTGTATATATATTGTTGAGATGTTATAATAATTTAATATATATTTCATTATTTATTGATTATTTGTTAAACATAGTCATAACCCAAATGTCATGACTAGTTACTCATCCAATTTTATCGCTGAGGATTTCCTATTTCTCATAGCTTCATTATTTTTCTGAATTTCTTCATCATTTCATTGAGAAATCATTATTTTCTCTATAATGGATGGGAGAGGAATCGTTTAAGAATGTACTAATGATGTTACTTCCTTAATGATTCCAATTTCTATCTTTTATAGGTCTATGAAGATGTGATACTTCTCAATTATCATCATTGATAATATTTCAATATCATTTCTATCAATATCCTTTGAAACCTTATTTTCTTCACCAGGATGGTTGTGGATTGAGTGGTCATAATCATTTATTATATTTAAACAAATTCATTTATTCTTACTATGATCCTTCTATGGGAATACTTATTTGAGACTCTTATTATCAGAACATATCTCACACATCTCCATATATAGTTAATTTTTCTAGATTATCAATTCAAATAACACATATTCCTACTCAAAAACAAGTTTCCGATAGTTTTTATTATGAATTTTCAGCTTCTATGAGAAGTAGGATATAACTATGTCATTTATCATTAGTATAAAACTATATCACTTCATTGAATCATCATTTTACAACACAAATAGTTCCCCATCTGTTGGTAGTGTATGTACTGGTATTGTACTATGACAGATTTTAAACAATTTTATGTCATCTTCACATTCATTGGTCTAAAAAACATTTCACTCATCCAATAAAGCTTTGTTATTGGGTTTGAAAATAATGATAATCTCTTCTAAAATCATCAGTTATGCCTAAAGAGACCATATAAACTATGGATATCCATTTCAGATATTGTCCTGGACCACTAAACAATTTTCATTATCTTAGAAGGGTACATAGATATTCCATTTTTTGGTGAAAAAATAATTCTAGGATGACACTTCCTCCATCCAAACCACACATTTACTATAAATTTCATATATTGTATCCCTATAAAATTTATTAAAAATATTATTCAATTTCTCCTCATCTTACTCAATATTCTTGGAGAATATTAGAATATCATCAATAGAGATTACCACAAATTGTTTAAGGTCATATATAAATACATTATTCATAAATCCTAGAAAATATCATGAGAATCAGTGTACTCGAATGGAATCACAATGAACACAAAGTAACCATATCTCATTTGAATTGTAGTAAGTGGAATATCTTCATTCCATCCCATTTATTTAAGACATCACAAATAAATGTCCACCTTTAGGAAATATCAGGGCCCATGTAGTTTACTGAAAATAGTCATCTATCTATGGTAGGATATATATGTTAATTATTTTTATTTTATTGATCACCTGATAATAAAGGAAATGGAACATTGATCCATCCTGTTTATTGAAAAATAGGACTGGTTTACTCATGAAAAAACATGTATATAAAATAATTTTCCAGATTCAATTGTAATTAATTATTTAGTTACTCCTTCTCAAGAGTGGCCATTAAAGAAGGTGTATTTGATATAGATAGATATCATGGAATATGATCCACTGTGAACTCAACCTCTCAACTAAGAGAAAGACCATACAATTCTTCAATGAAAAATTCTGTTTATTCCCTCACAATCTACATGCCTTCAAGCATTACCCTCTACATTTTTAGAATATTTTGAGGTAGAAATGACTTCTTTTAAGGAAAAATTTTCAAAAATTTATAAAATTATTCTAATGGTGATTCATCTTATACCTTAAACATGTAAGAAATTAAGGTATTCCTATAGATGTGAAGAGTGATCTCACATTTTGTTTAGTTTATGTTGTCTTTGTATATTGATAGAAAATCTCTACCGATTATTGAATCAAACTCCACAAAGGGAATTAAAATAAATATTTCGTGTGAGCTTCATTACAAAAAAAATAAATTTTGGGGACTTACATACATTTTATGAAATAATATAACCATTTTGTATTCACATCGAGAACACAACCCCCTAATTTTGATGATGGTTTTGAATAGTTCAACTAAACATGAATGAAATGGAAGAATTCATAAAACCATAAAAAAATTGTTCATTCAGTATTCATGAAAGAATAACCAGCTTACAATTCATTGGATATTTTTATGTATACACCATAGTATTAGTGATAGAATATTCCCATCATTACTTTAATAATTATTGTTGTTGATTTTCACCAATAACACCTAGTTACAGGTTGACCCTCGCATAAATCCCATGTTCCATGCTATTGAAACACTACAATGTAGGAATTGTGTTGATCTTAACCTTCCATACAACTTCTAAAATAGTGGGATTCTATGTATCCATTAAAAAATGATTATCTACATGCCCCATTCATACATATATGAATAATTTCCTAGTATCAATTAGACAACATTATGATGTTCTCTCTATTTGTTAGACATATGGGATTCTGGGTTGTCATTCTATCATGGGATTTATATTATATTCCTCTCAGATTACACTACATTTTTCACTATTTATAACTAGGTCTATGAGACCACTAAGAGTCTTTAAAATCCATTATGTCCTTAAGTGAAAAATGGACAATCATCACATAGCTATAAAATGTCTTGAATCAACCACACATTCCCTATGCTCATCTTTAGTCTTCTAAAGATGTTGTACACCTTTCATTTAGTTTACATAAAAATGATTGTGTAATATCTTTTTATTATTGTAAATTTTTAATTTTATTCCCTTATTGATTCATATTATTTTTTATTTAATCCTAGGATTCCCATTCAATGGTGACATTTAGGGTTCGTGGAAAATTTTTACTGAAAAATATTTCATCGAATTCCTGCCATCCATAGAATCAATTTCAGCAGACGAATTTGTGTTATTGATAAATTTCCACCACTGATTAGTTTCTCCATCAAAACAATAGAGTTCAAGCATATCATTATCCTCTTATAAGAACAAAAGGATAAATAATATCTTCTCAAAGGTGTTTATCCATTATTATGTGAGAATTGGATCAGAAATTATATTAAAACTAAAAGTCCACACTCATATAATGATTTTTACTACAACATACTCTTTTTGAGAAGAAGGGGGTTCCACAGGATTCATGTAATTATTTTTCACTTGAACCACTTGGGAAAGTAATATCAAGAAGTTTTTACCACCCATTATCACCCGATTAGGCATTTCATTAAAGAAACTGACACATTTCCTATCACACCGATTGTTGAAATTAATTATCATATATCTATACATTAAATAAGAAAATTATATTAAAATTAATGGGGATTCAATATTATTCTAAAAATTAAGTAATAAAAAACTTCTCATAATAGGGGAAAAACATTTGAATGAAATTTATATCATAACTTGTGGATCCCAATGTTTTAATATATTTTGTTCGCGGTGATATAATTATTCATAGGTTTCATACAAAATTGATATAGTCCTAATCTCAAAAATTAATTATAACATCCAATAATACCAACTATTATAGACCTAGACTTTTACACTTATTATTACATGATTTTAAGTATTACCATCCTTCAAATACACACCAATGATCATAATTTATGGTGTCTTGGAGTGATTTGGTACATAAAAATGAAATCATAGAACCAAAATAAAAAAAATATATTATTTAATATTTATAATGTGATACTAACTTCCATTGGTCCCTTATATATTCATAGGATATCTTTTGTAATAAATTAAAAAATTGATCGGCTAAAAATCATAGTTAGGTAATAAGTATATGAATAAAAAGAACACATCGGTCCGAGAAGATAACATAATTACATTAAAAGGAATGTTAAATGAATAAACATATGAAATAATATCATATAGAACATGGTATCTTGTAATCATGGAATAATATAAATGTGTATTCAATATTAATAAGTTAAAATCAAGTGTAGTGACTATCTTCCAAGACCAATTCTCATGTAGAAGCATGTTTCAAGGATAACAACCATGATCAGTGTACATGGGAGAGCATGAGTTGAGGATAACCACCATGAATAATTGACATAAAATATCATGAGAAATAAAGTTACATAATGCATTCGGTTACTTCATCGGTTTACCAATCACAAAATTTTCTGGAATACGTGTGCCACATGAAGAATAAAAAAATTTAATAAGGATATCCAACAGAATGAAATGGCTATCATAAACATGTCATGAGGAAAAAAAGATGGGCATATCTTAATGGAGTCAATGAAATAATGTATTTAAATCATACAAGGACATGAATAATTGAATGTAGGCATAATAAATGATATTTGATATAAAAAAGAGGTGAAAACAAGTATAAATAGAGTTTAAGAATCATTAAAAATGAGCAAATCTAGTGTTGTTTATGGAAAATTTTAATGATTATTTGAAATAGCAATTAAATAATTTATTTTTAAAAAAAAATCAATTTAAAACTTTAGGTTTTAAAATATAAAAAGTGTTTTTATGAAAATAATGTTGTATAAAAATAGATTAAGGAGTGAATATGGATATGGGTTTGAAATCAAGATGTTCCCATTGATCAAAATTACTTATCTGGAAGAAAAGTGATGGGAAACATATGAAACATGAATTTATCCATAAAATAATGAATAATTGAGATAGTTAAATATGTTATAAACAATGAAAGATAATTTAGGAGAAAATATAAGAAAAATTAAAATCATTATAATAGAGAAGAGAGAGGAATCCTATCACGATGGAAAAATTTAGGATCAGATAGAATCCCATAACATGTTTCAGAATGTGTTAATCTGAATATATTAATGTTTGATATAAGAAAATAAAATCCATTAATAATTTAATTAACAATG
The DNA here is from genome assembly GCA_963277665.1 of Viscum album. Lineage (NCBI taxonomy): Eukaryota > Viridiplantae > Streptophyta > Magnoliopsida > Santalales > Viscaceae > Viscum > Viscum album. Next base: position 1,457,388,322 of record OY728120.1, read on the forward strand.
TTTCTTACATTTATTTTATTTAGTGTACTTTTATTAAGTTCATTTGATTCATTTTTCATGGATTATAAAATACAATTTCATCATTCATGAGGGTTCATGACCTTGGGTTTTCATGATCAGTTCATCTGTATAAAAGAACGAAAATAATGTAAAATGATAATTCTGGTCAAGAATTTAAATTATATGTAATTTATGATCATTAATAAAACTAAATGGTCTTATTTATCATTTTTCCAAATTTGATGATGATTCAATAGATAAATGTTTAATGATAATACTTTACATTATTTTCACATTTTTCAAATCATCTAGATGTAGTTTTTCTTTTTTAATTAATATTATGTTTATATAATGTTAATCGAACAATTAAATTACCTAAAACTCATATATCCTAATATTTATAACCATTATATATGTTTTTTTCACCCAAATTGATTGTGGTAATATAATTTTAAAACTTTTCATCCATGAATGACATAAATCAACATATCAGGGATGAAGTTTTAATTTTTGGAACAAAATGGAAGGGGAAGATAATTGATGATGGGTTGTTCTATTACCACAATTAAATTATAGAATATTAAAAAACTAGGTTTATCATGTCACATGGATATGGGGAAGTATGGAGAGAAAAATATATAAATTGAAATGAAATTAAAAGGAAAAAGTTGGTTTTACATCATGAATTGTTCCCATAGACAACCTCATGAGGATAAAAATTTTAGGACTTATGTTTAGACAAATATATCATGGACGTGTGGGAGAACCTTGGAAAAACTATTTAGAGGAATAATTATATTCTTTGAGCCTTTTGGGTGTGAGGGGAAGAGGTGTAGATGGGTGTTATTTATAGTGGTGGGGAGTGGTGTTTGAGGATTATATTATAAATTTGTTTCTTATTTTGTTTGGAGACAATGAATAATGTTTATTCATGATATAAAATATAGTAATTCATTCATTTTAGTTAGAAAAAATGGTTCTTACATCAACCATACAATATATATGACATAATAATTCATGTATTTAGCTTATACCATATATTACCTTATTTCACTATTAACTAAAAATAAAATTATTTGTTTTGTAGAATTGGGAAATTGACACCATTTTATAAAAATAATTTTATAATATTGTGAAAAATAATTTTTACAAAACATAATAATTTATTAAAAACATACATATTATAAAATTAGAACATATTTTATAGAACAATGAAAAATTAATTAAGTTCCCATAAAATTATCATATAAGGATAAAATACTTATATCATGAAAACAAATAAATTTTATTTTCACACATTATAAATATTATAAAATTTTAAATAAATAAATATGTTTATAAAAATTCAAATAATTAATTTTAAATTTTTTTTAAACAAATATATTATTCTATGATTTAATTATATCATATTTTTATCTATAATATTACCTAAATTTATTTATACATCCATAAATGATGTTGTTATACTATTGACCCCATTACTAATCCTAAGGGTTATATTAACATTCATAATTCCATGTTATTATCCCATTTTTTTAGGATCATTTATTTCTAAAATCCCTCTTTTTTAATTCAATCATCATTTTTAATATTTATATTGTGTTATCTAAGTGTTATTTTGTGATTTATATTATATGACCTAATTATAAGAGGTGATATTTTATTAATATAATTATTCTTCATTACAAATACTATAACATTATCTATTTTAACATCATCCCACTTCCACTTTGGAATGGTAAGATATTGAAATATCCTAGGGGGACCCTGATCCTAAAATATCACTTACTAATAGGTAAAAATTATCAGCATTAGTCTTGCTACTTCATTATTCATTTATGTACACCATTACTATCTGTGGAGGTAATTATATATATATTTTTAAATAACTATACTAATCATATTGAAGTATAAAACACTCTCATCATCCTCTAGAGAAATATCATAGGAACCCCTATCATTACATGGATATAGTGGTTATTTCCACATCTAATAGACCATCTTGGTGTGGGATCCTCACCATATAAGATCTACATCATAACTATGAACATTTTATTAGAGAATTTATCTCTCGTGAATTTTTTATGATGAAAAAAAATAAATGATATTGGAGATAGATCCACTATTCAATGACACTCATAAACATCTAGAGTTTGGTCTGAAAGGATTTATATCGCCAACCACTCATTAAAAGACTCCCATGAGGCATCTTACTACAACATCTATATCATGGAATCATCAATGATGATTACCTTTATTTCTCTGTAAGGTATCTCAATGTTGAAAAACTATAGTTACAACACCCACCAACTCTACCAATGGTTTATGTCTCACTGAGAAAAGTTATTTTTTATGATCTTGTAGTCTATAGAAACTAATAATAACAAACTTAAAAGATATTTTCATGAATATATTTGGGAAGATAACGTCAAAACTAACTCTAGATCATTTTTTGGATATATAATTTCACAAATTAATAGAGATCTGGAGGCATAGGAAACCACTCAGACCACTTTTATTAGAGTTGCTCTATATCAAACTCTCAATGTGTCATAATATAATGTATATGAATAAAATAAAATAGGTAATGTGGGGATCCATGATAAGTTCATCCTACACTTCTTCTCCAGAAAAAATTTATCAGTTTCATCTAACAAAAAATCATTTCTTTTTTCTTAGTCATCTAGAACATTGATACATCAAATTTGGATTATTTTGGGAAAACACTGATAAAATATAAATATACGTAGAAAACACTGAATTTAGATGCAATTTATCAGCCATTAAAAAGATATAATTTCTTTGAATTTATTTGGTTCCACAAATATTATGTCCTCTAAGTTGATATGAACAAAGGATTACATATTATCAATCCATATAATGAATTTGGGTAAAATAATGTAATGATGATAATGAAACAATATAATCAAGATGATGAGATTATATTAGGAACAATCATCTATTAAATTGTATAACAGAAGGATTTCATCGATGAAAATTACCACAAAATAATCCAGGAAAGGATAAAATAACATATTCTTCAAGGGAATGAACACTGATCATATGTTCTTCTTAGTGAATAGTATCATCATCAACTCATTCAATCCATAACTACTGCAAATTTTTGTCTAGGAATGTCTGATGATATCACACTCCCCCGATGGTACTCAATTCAAATGTAAATCATATATAAAATCTATGCACCTCTCATCTGATCAATGTGATTATAGGTGTATGGAATGGGATGTCAGTTCTTGACTGTCTTTAGGTAAAATCAAAGACAATTTACCTGAGGATGAAAATTCCCATGATCCATCATGGAGAAATTAATTAAAAAAACAATGGTGGGATACTAGGCAATATGAAACCCAAATCAATGATATTTACAAACTAAATATTAATCTCTTGAAGCTATTATTTTTACATCATGTATGATATAACAGAATCTTGCTATATGATAGGTACCAAGATAATAATGTACACAATTTCCCAATAAACTCATAATTCATATAACTCATTAAGAACTACATCTAGAAATTATTCTACCACATGATGGAACATATCCTACTAAATTCAACCCCTATCAACATAAATACATGTTATCTTAGTAATTATACAATACAATATTCACTAAATTGGTCATAGACGACTAGCCTAAATATCCCACTCACGCATGTAAAAATTTACACCAAATTATATATAAAGATTTTAAAAAATTCATTAGTAAAATTTGATGAAATTCTTTTACAAAACTAACTATCCATTCCCAGAATCAAATCAAATCCATTTATTTCTATAAAAATGATTCATAAAAGCCAAGAGTAATAACAAATTTCTAGAGAACATGTTCTATGAATTTTCATACACTCTAAATGCACTCCAAATTGTGTATATATGGTCAAGACACCATCGTATAGTTCCTCAACCAATACCAAACCTATTACATCCTTCCTCACCACATTGAATTATGTCAATGATTAATTCATACATGGAATTATGTGACATTCCCACGACACCAATGTCTGTACTTAGGGCTCTAATGAAATTAGTGGATGATTTTCCCACTCAAAATAAAAAAACAATAATGAATCATACCATAATCGAGATCACTATATGATTCATTATGACAATGTAACACCACTGAGAGTAATATCCTTGAAATAAAAAATATTCTATAATATTGTACCACATATGATGAATATAATCCCAAAATTATAAATATGAAGAAAAATCTAACAAAACCCAACGACTCCAAAGGCATAACACTATAAATCCAAACATTCTCACTCCTATGAACCATTAATACAGACCAATTATCGTAAGTAATAACTATTTAAGTATGATACATTACATTTTCTTGTGTGTTTGTTAGCGATATCATCAAAAGCACAAAATTTACAAAGTAGCGGTGAGTAATGAATCTTAGTAGGTTTTCCTGAAATGATTTCCAAAATCATGCCACTAAGATTGATCATGGTTGAATATTTATATTATGAAATTATTTAAAAAAATTATATGATATAATTTTAATCAATTTATCATAAAATTAAAACTATTTCTAAGATAAATACTTTTCTAAACCAAAATACTTTTTCATATAATGAAAACATGAATTAATTCTTACCCATTTAACTATACATTAAGCATAACACATTCCAAACCGCACATACAAACATACCCACATACATTCCTAGTTGATAGTGCTATAAATATGAGTGGTCTCTCATAAATCAACAAAATCATCAAAATGTACTGAGAATCATATTTAATATTACCCCTTTAGCACTGAGCACCATGTCATATTTGAACGAAACCCCGTATTCAATATCAACACATATTATAATGTATGCCCAAAACCCCTTCCAATACAATGAAGTCAAAAAAATTTCAATAAAATAATCTTTTTATTGAAAACATTTTAAAAAAATCCATGAATCAATCCAAGATACTATTTTAAAATAACCAATTTTAAATAATTTATCTTTATACATTGCACAACAATTCAAAAATACCACAAATAATTAATAAATAATGATTCATCCAAAATTTTAAAAAAACATTACTAATAAATATGAAATATTTTTCTTCAATTCCTAAAATACTTGTTAGTTTTGAAGCCTCTTACATCAAGATTTTTAAAAATAAAAAAGAATAACCTAATAATAGTACCCAAATCGGAGTGAATCTCGAAAATACCACCATAAATAACCTCCCCTAAAATTAAAAAGGAAAATTTCTAGGATTTGAAGTAATGACCTTATATATAACTAAAATATACTATATATATGTGTTTAATATAGTGAAAAATTTAGATCAAAGAACAATATTAAAATCTACTACAAAAGAATAATTGTTTTGGGAATATAGATTCATTTTCCCAAAAAATGACTTCATATCAGTCCTAGATCAATGGTGGAACACTCCAAAGCCTTTTGTGGGAAAAATATCATGATAGGGATGAGCTTGAAGAATAATCGGTCATTTGAGATAATCCCAACCAATATCTAGTTTTATAAGATCATGTTTTGGAAATAAGGGTTGTAAGTCAGACAGTTAGGAAAACAATGTGCTAATATTGCACTATCCCGTACATCATGGATAACCTCACACATTTTCCTAGAAATATTAGAAAATCCTTTCACCAATAATGAAAAACATCTTGGTCCCAGATTTCATATATTTTCTTTAGTGGATTCATGATATTAACACCCTATGCACCTAACCATGTGCCTATCCAGAAGCCCATATTGCTAATTTCATTGTTTATAATAGGTGTTACAGATTTTTTCTAACCATTATAAAAACGTGACCCATTTTAAATTCCATATAAACATTACAAAGGGCCTCCAGAATATCAAAAACTTCATCGAAACTATATATATACATAAAAAACACAAATATTTCATTACTTTAATTGAACCAGGGTTTATAAATTCTCCCCATAATTGGAATTTTTCTCCACCTAAAGTAGAAACCCACTGCAATATAGAAATAATTTGTCCATTTCTTGACCGTTATATTCTCTCATTCCCAAGTCTCTTCCGGAATCTGACCATGATTCCACAAAACCTACAATATAGGATTTCATTTTACCTGAAATACAATCTCAAGCCTATCCAATATTCTTATTGTAACATAAACAATTGAAGCATCCCTCTCTATATCAGGGAGTTCCCATCCAATCACATGATCAGGATCCATTTGATACTTCTATAATTGAGATAAATGAAACACATTATGAACTATAATAAAATATGGTTGAAAACCCTTCTTATTTTCCACACCCCCAACGTATTCTTGTTTCCCACATTAGTATATGTTTAGAATAGATAAAATATTGTACATCCCAAAAAATTATGTTGAGTCATCAATGAGTTCCTAGAAAACACATAATCATTCATCTAGAATAAAAATATCCATCAATGGTGATCCACATTAAATATAATATGGTTTCATGCCATCGCTATATATTTTATGATAAAATGTATTGACTATGTTGTTTCTTGGACAAGACTGGGCATAACCAATGAAATCTAAAATATTTCCACCCAATATTGTGGGGAGAAACAAGGAATCCCATAAAATTTATCAAAGATATCCATATATATTCATTCCTAATAATAGTTTTTATATGATAACTCATTAAATGTAACATGCTCTTCCCATGATCCACCCAAATCCATTATAGAATCCCACTATATAATTTCTAACACGTGTATCATCCATTTAGATTGTCCATATATCTATAGATGATATACCATAACTGTGGTCAACTAAGGCCCATGGTTCTACTATATCAATTTCCTGAAATGTGATTTAAACATCATATCTCAATCCGACATTATCAAAACATGAATGACCTACCACTTTATAAATTATCATATATATATATATTATAATTCAACCATTTTATATTGTAACATAACAGGTACATAATGAATATGACATTATTATATTTATTAATATTAGTGAATGAAATATTAATTTTACTTTAACGAGGTTGGAATGTTTGATCTCATTCTTAAGAAAAAATTATGGGTTTCTCCGAAATCTCATGATGCACACATGGTTTTGTCGTACTGAAAAATAATATTATAATATTATCATAAAATGGTGGTTAATGCCTAGACATTGTATTGGAAAGAATGAATTAAACTAAATAAACTATTATTACACATGTTTGTAAATTGTTTTTTAAATTTAGAGGCTTAAAATGGGAATTAATCTAATTTTAAGCATAATTACTGTAATATTTTTGAATGGTCATTTTACCACCTTTCAAGAGAGAACCCCTTTTAAATATATTTTTCGATACTTTTATATGTTATATTAGACAAAATAAGAATCTTATTTATAAAAAGAGAATAGAAACTAACATTGGGTATATTTTTTGTATTTTTTTTATAAAGTTCATTTTTTAATGAATAGTGAAATATATTGCATTTTAATTCCAAACTACCTTTTGATCTAATTTATTTATATAGTTGTATTTATATTTTTGTCGGTTTTAAAGTGTTGTTGGACTATATTTTTACCATATAATCCAATTTTGGTCATTGGATGTAATTTCACAATGAAATTAAACATAAACAAGTGTTATTATTTTGATAGTTATTATTTCTCAAATACACTTTTTTTTCTTTTGACAACAGAAATTAATTTTAAATTAATTTTCTACAACTTCTTTATTCTGAATTTGGAAAAATGGATTCCAAATTTGTAATCAAGTGGTACAAATTATTTAAATAGTTAACATTTATTTTTTGGGATTATGAATATTTACATTAGTAAATATTTTATTTACCTTGAATGAAAGGTAAATCTGGTAAATAAGGGTGACAATTAGTATTATAATATTATTAAATTACACTTACACTTGTATAAACCCTATCGGATGAGATATTTTGGACCAAGGGCATCCTTGGGTCAATTTTGGACCCAGAGAGCCACTTCTGTGTGATAATGACACTGTATATTAATTAATTTAAAGTAATGTCAAAAGTGACATAAACATATATCTTTTAGTAAAACAATTTTTATATGGGGTTATATAAGGGATATGTTCAACTATAAATTTAAATTTGATGTCTAAATATATTTTCTACATCATCCGACTTTATTTATAACTTGTATACATTAAATAAATAAATTTTATAATCACACAATGGTGATAAATTAATTACTCCATTAATAAAACATCTGAATAAATGTATTATATATATTAAAATAAATATAATTTGAATCATTTTATGCCATCCAAGAATTTTAGGGATAAATAAGACTTGATATATTTTAATTGATGATAGTTTTTCAAAAGAATAATGTTTTTATAAAATTTCTATAAGTCTTTATTTGAATAATTAATAAATTGACATAAATTATTTTAAAAAAAATAATATTTTATTAAATTTAAAAAAAATAGTATTCAGCCAAATGATTTCAATAAATTCATAAATGATCCATTTTGGGTTGCTGGGAATTTTATAGTAAATATATATGCCATATAGTATGCATACATAAGAGGACATGGTAAAAGTAAAATAAGTTAATAATGAGTTTAATAAAAAATATAAGGATTAAAAAATATCCACAACCTATCCAATTATTATTAGATTATTTTATTTCAACATAAAATTACCTTATCATTAAATTAAATAAGTTTGCGAACTTTTGAAACTAAAAATACTTTTATTATAAAATAATACTTTCAAACATTCATAAAGATCCCCTCCTCCATCTTATATAAGACCACCACCTCTAACCCATTAATTACACCTCTAAAGCCCCTTGGCACATCAAAAAACTTCCCCAAAATTATCCCATCCTCAATGTATTTTTCCTAGAATCCTTTCCCTAGGAATAAGGAAATTCAATAATGGATTTTGGTACAAACCAAAGGGAGTTACTCGATTTAACTGTAACGTCTTCTCTCAAGTTCATTTCTATTATTTTCCTTCTCCAACCCCCTAAAATATCATTATTATATTCTTTTATAACAACACCAGAATCCTTAATATACTATGATGTTGTTATGAGAAGTATTATAACTACACATACATATACATCCATCTAATGGTTACGAACATACTATTTATTATGGACGACGAACAATTGCCTCACAAAACGATGATTGTTCAATTATCTCCTACCACCGCTCATGGTGGCCATTATGATGGAACTGTATTTATATGTGATATATAATATATTTATATTGTCTTTAAGATCTTGTATTTTTCATTTATATTATTCATGTATTTTTTCCATAATGGTTAAATATAATAATTTCATTTGAGGAAGTGGAGACTACCGCCCCCTCGACGTGATATGACTCATTCATTCCATATGTGGAACATATAAATAATGAAATTGATGAAATTATATAAGATATTATAATGGAATTATAATATACCTATTTATAATTAATTTTTCATTTCATTAAATATGAAATAGAAATGGAAGTAATTTTTATGCGTACGTACAGCTTACCGTCTCCATGTACAGTGCATTTCATTTCTTATATCCAAATATTATTCACTGTTATAAATACATATATATAATGCATATATATGATATTTAATATATACATTATATATAAATCATTAATATCATTTTTCAGATAATGTACTTTTGACCACATAGAAAACTTTTAATTATAAGAAGTTTGATTTTGACCTAAGTACAAACTATCGACAAAACGACCGTCATTAACATAAATGATTTAGAAAGGATTATAATGAGGTAATACATGATTTAAATTGAATAATAAACATGAAAAATTATCTAAATCATGTATAAATTAACATTAGTTGATTATTCATGAGATTAAAAAACGAACGAGACAAGTCAGACATGAGGTAACGAAACATCTTAACTTAATTTCAATTTTTGGGTTAAACTTCTACATCATGACTATATTGTGCTATGAATATGTGTTAATAACCACTTAGTGTTTTACACGTAATATCCAAATATATTTGGTGAATTCATGTTTTTCTCACATAATTATGTCATTAATTTATCTTTAATGTAATGATATGATCTTTGTAAGGGACTTTATCACAATATCCTTTCAATGGGACATATATTGTTTTCTACATGAATTTAATTTATATGGGTTATAAACCCCTATTGTCTTTTCATTTCATTCAAAGTAAATCCTTTTATCTGTTTCATTTTACTAAATAACAAATGGAATATTTCTATTTAATGTATGCGGTGAAAATATCCTTTTTGACACTGCGAGCATTATTTGATACTCGGATTACTCTACAAGTCATAGTGTTTTTAAAAGGATTATATATACCATATACACTTTCTAAATATATTTGTTTTATATAAAATGGTTTTAATAATTGATTAATTAATTCAATATATTAAAATGTTATTTCAATGTGGAAATTTTATCATTCATTTATGATTGTTCATGTGTTAGAATTATGTAATGTTACTTCGAAATTGTTTACATTTATGGGTGGTTCTATGATAATCCTAGGACAGGTGAGCCCAAGATTGATCTCCAATGCATCACGTAATGTGACTAATGTAAACAATAATGTTTCTCCTAATATATTTAGGTAATATACCGCGATGGTTGTTCCAAACGTAAATCCTTATGTAGATGTGATTGAAACAATGTAATTATGTTAAGGATGCAACAAGTTACTTTTATGATTTATGATTTGCATGTGTTATTCATAAATATTATGTTTTTTGAGGTGTGGTAATGTTTCAAAAGTATGATTTCATTGATTTGTTTGTATTGATGGAATACTATTTTATTTCCTTGTTTTATATCCCTTACTAAGGTTTGTACTCTCATCTAATGTTTTTGAAATGTTTTTCACAGAGTACAAGGAAGGGTAACTGAAATAAAAATTCAAGAATACTTTTATCTAGAAAAGAAATCATGTTTTATTTATGTAGTTTTTATGTGAAGAAATGGATAGACTAGAAATTTATACTTTTCTATATTCAAGTTATTATGTAATAGTTATGGCCTAATACTCTAAGACTTTAATCATGAAAATATCATCAATGTGAATTATTAACCTAATTCAAGATTATGTAATTTTTATGGTCTGATCCTTATAGTTGGATCATGGGTCATATTTAATAAAATCCTATTTTCACAATATTTCCATATTTTCAAGAAATTCAAACATAATAAATGAATTTTCAAATATTTTACCTTGTCACAAGATTTTTAAGCATATTATGATTTCAAAAAAGGTGCATAAGAAGGAGATACTTGAGCAACCTATTAATATTTGTTTTTACAATATAGTCTCTCAGCACGTACTTATGTTATAATAAAATGTCTTTTGATTGAATTTTTCAACTCAAACTCCCTTTGAATATTTTATAAAAACTTGTTTTATCATATGTTATGATAATTATATGTCATACATGATTATTTTCTGAAAATATTTTTCTATGAACATCCTTATGACCTAGTTATACATGGTGTATTTGGATGAAAGAGGAAAATTATTTTCAAGGATCTTTAAATCATTTTTGCAGTGTATATACCTTTTACCTACATGATCAAGATGATGATGAAACCATATAGACACCATTATCATGGAATGATGGTCATTCTATTTGGAATAGTTTTATTTTGTCATATGGAGGTGAATAAAAATGATAATATATAAGATGTTCATGTATTAATGTATTGAGATGAAAATGAAAGGCATAGGAAATCCTTTTAGGTTAAAAATGTTATGTCAATTTTTTAGTTTTATAAAAAGGACAACCCATAAGATGGGTGACTACCTGTCATATATGACATGGCCATAGGAATCGAACCCACAACAGAAGGGTGACAAGGGTGCATCACCCAACACTAGCCTACGTGAATTCCCATTTTAGTAGGAATTATTATTTTTATTTAAATTAATTTATAGATCATGAATTAGTTGATTTTGGGAAATTATGTTTTATAAAATTGATATCATTAATATAGAAAAATGATTATTTGATTAAGTGAAAAAGAATATTTTGGAAGACGTTCTCTCTTTGAGAGCATTATAAGCTTAAGGGAAATAGAATACTATGAGATCTCATTTTTGGAGTAAATGATGAATTTTTTTGGAAGAATCTATATTCTTGTTGTGGACGTATGAATATTTGGATTATTTAAGGAATTGATTAACATATCATAGAGAATATTTGATTAGGTTAATTACACATATGTATGATACATTAAGAGTGGTCGATGTTATTTGGAGATAAATGTTATGATTTATCATGGAAGACTATGTGACCGAATTCTTATGAGTTTTTGGTTTCTATAATATTTTGGTTTATTTTGAATAATTTTAGGAACAATTGGGTTTAGAATGGTATTTTTTGAACTTAGGGTACTATTTGTTGAATTTTGGAGATTAAGTGTAGTATTTCTTTTCATAAACGATTATCCTTTTAGGGATTATCTGATATTGTACTAACTATTTCAGTTTTGGTTAATGTGTAAAGATATAGGAAATGTATTGTTCATCTTTTGAGTATTATATGATTCTCTATAAGTGGATTCTAGTGCATTATATGTGACCATGTCATCTTGAATACTCATTATTTGGAGAAAATAGGTGTTTTTGGATGAACATTATTAAAGGATGAAACACTACTTTAAATATAAGTATATTTCCTTATTTTCTTAGTCAATATCAAAAATAAATTCTCTAACATTATGAAATAGATCATAAAACAAAAAAAATTTCTCCGTTTTCTTTTCCTATTAGGGATTCAAAGACTGCTTACCATATCACAAGTTTGTGGTTTTCTTATTATTAACCTTCACCAAGTCATGTTTTCTATCACTCTCCACCAGAACATGGAAGTTACTTTCTCCTCCAAATCCTTGTTTTCATACATGGAATCATATTATGTGTTATCTAGGGTGACTTTTTAACTTCTCTTTTTTCATTTAAATTTATTTTTTTATTGACTCTTCTTCTGATGTGGGTCTTTCAATGTGGTTTTTGAGCCCAATTTTAAATTTTCAAGGAAGAAATTTCCCAAAGGGTGGAAGGATATAACATCCTAGGTAAATAAAGAATATTAATTTTTCATATTTATTAATATTTTTGAATTAAATTTTAATTTTACTTTAAATGGGATTCTATGTTCGATGCTTTACTCGACACGCAACTATGGGTTTTTTCAAAATCTCATGCTGCACATAAGGCTGATTAATATAGAATAGTAATAATATAATATTATTTTAAAATTTAGTTAACAATTTTCTTTTTAATTGGGTGGAATGAACATAACTAACTACAATATGATTTAATATGTTTGTTAAATATTTTTCTCAAAATTTGAGGCTTAAAATTAGAATGAATCAATTTTTAAGCATAAATACTCTTATATTTTTAAAAGGATGTTTTACCACCTTTTGATGGTGAACCATTTTTAAATATAGTTTTTGTTATTTTTATATTTTTCATTTGAAATAACAAACTTCTTCTTTGTAATAGAGATATCAATATTTAATTTAGGTAAACGATTGTTATTTTTCTGATAAATTTTAAATTTTTATGAATAGTGGAAAATATTGCATTTTAATTCAAAACTACATTTTAATATAATTTATTTAAATAGATAGATTTTTCATTTTATTGGTTTTAAATTTTAATTGGATTATATTTTTAACATTTAATCCAATTTTTTAAATTCTAAATAATTTCACATTGAAATTGAACAAAAACTACTATCAATCTTTTGATAGTAATTATTTCTTAAAAACACCCTCTTTTGTTTTCACAATGAGAAATAATTTTAAATTAGTTTTCTGCATATTTTTTATTTTGAATATGGAAAATTTTATTCCATATTTGGAGTCATATTTTCCAAATTGTGTAAATAGGTATCTTTTATTTTTATACATTATGAATATTTACATCAGTAAATATTTTACTAACTGGGGTGAAATCTTAAATCTTGTAAGTAAAGGTGAAAAACAATATTATAATAAAATAAAATTGCCATTAAAATTTCCGAAAACCTATTGGAAGAGTTTTTTCAGACCCATGGAATCCTTAGGACTTTTTTGGGACCCCAAGGAGCCACAAGGAAGTGATAATGACACTTTATATTAATTAATTTAATTTAAAGACAAAAGTAACACAAACATATATCATTTAGTAAAACAATTTTTATATAGGTTTATAAAAGAGATATATTGGAATATAAATATAAATTTTAAATATAAATAGATTTCCTAAAACTTGTTATTTTATTTATAATTTTATTGATGTAAAATAAATAAAATTATTATGACACAATTTTGATGAAGTAATTGATTCAGTAATAAAAGATTCAAATAATTGATATTATAAATATAAAAATAAATATATTTTTAAAATTTTTAAGCCATCCACGACTTTTATGAATAAAATATTACTTGTTATATTGGAATTAATTGAGTTTTTCTGAATTAATCATGCGGTTATTGATTTTCATAAAATACTTAAATTGAATAATTTATAAATTGACATAAATGAGTTTTTTAAAAAATTAATTTTTTATTAAATGATAAAATAATATTAAAATTTTATGATTCCACTAGATGACTTAAATAATTTAATAAATGATTCATTTTCAGTCTATTTTCAATTTATAGTAAATATATTAATCATATAGTATTAATATATAAGAGCACATGGTAAAAGTTAAATAAGTTAACAAAGGTTTAAAAAAGATAAGGATTAAAAAAATATCCCAAAACTGTCAATTTATTATTGGATGATTTTATTTAGACTTATATGTACCTTTTCATATAATTAAATAAGTTTAGGACATTTTGAAACCGAAAATAATTTTGTAAAAAAATAATTTTTTCAAACATTCCTATGGATCCCATTCTCTATCTTATAAATGGAAACCAACTCTAACCCATTAATCAAATATATAAAGCCCCTTGGTGTATCCAAAATTTACTCCATGAACCACCCAAAATCCCTCTATTCCCCCAATAATCCTTCCCATTAGCAGAATTCAATTCAAGAAATCATTTTGGTTCAATCCAAAGAGACTTTCTCAATTTAATGGTAATGTCTTTTCTAAATTTCTCTTCTTTTATTTTCCTTCTCTAACCCCTGAAAATATCAATATTTAAATTTTTTACAAAACAACAATCATCCTCAATATACTCGGATGTTTTTATGAGATTTAATCGATCTACACATCAACACACATCCATTTAATGAATACAAACATACTATTTCGGTGGACGGTGAACTACTGCCTCACGAAACGATTATTGTTCAATTATATTATACTGCCTCTCTGGATAGAAATTATGATGGAACTATATTAATATGTGATATATAATATATTTATATTGTCTCTAGGCTTAGTTTTTTTTAATTTATAGTATTCCTTTATGGTTTCTGTAATGGATAAATAGAATAATTTTATTATAGGAAGTGCGGACTACCACTCCCTCAAAGTGATATGACTCATTCATGCCTTCAAATAGAACGTATAAAGGATGCAGTTCATTAAATTATATATTATATTATAATGGAATAATAATATAACTATGTGTCATTATTTTTTTATTCCATTAAATACGAAATGGAAATGAATGTTGTGTTCATCCATACGTACAGTTTACCATCTCAATGAACGGTGAATTTCATTTCTTATCTCCAAATGTTATGAACTATAATAAATGATTATATATAATGGATATATATGATATGTATGATATCTAAATAATTAATATAATTCTGTAGATAACATAGTTTTCACCAAATAGAAAACTTTTAATTATAAGAAGATCATTTTTGACTAAAGTACCAAATATCGATAAAATGACCGTTATTAACACAAATGATTTTGTAATGTTTATAACATGGTAATAATTGATATAAAAGAAATAAAATACATGAAAAAGGTTCTTAATAAAGTATAAATTAACATTATCATATTATTAATGAGATTAGATAACAAACTAGTCTAACCGGACAAGAGGGAAGGGAACTTTTTAACCCAATTTCAATTATTTGGGTTAAACTTTTACTTCATGATTATGTGGTTCTATAAATATGTGTGAATGGAATATGACCATTTTACCATTAATATCTACTTCAATTGGGTATATTTATGTTTGTCACACAAAAAAATGTCATTAATTTATCTTTAATGTAATGATATGAACTTTGTACATGACTTCATCTTAATCTCCTTTCATTGAGGCATATTTTGTATTCTACATGACTTTATTTTATACATTGTATAAACCCATTTGTATTTTAATTTCATTAAATTGGTTTATTTTTATATGTATCATTTTACTAAATGACAAAGGGAATGTTTTTTTAACGTACGCAGTGACAATGAGATTTCCACCATCACGAGCATTATTTGATATTTGGCTTCCTCTACAAGTTGTCATGTTTTTAAAAGTAATATAAATACCATATATTATTTTTACGTATTTTTTCTATTGAAAATGGTTTTGATAATGTATTTATTAAATCAGAATATTGAAATGTTATATCAATGTGGAAATTTTATCTATCTGTTATGATTGTTAATGTGTTATGATTATGTTATGGTTCATCGGCATTGTTTACATATACGAGTGGTTCCTTGATAAACCTAGGGATGGTGACCATCGGATGGATCTCCAATGCATCGGGTAATGTGATAGAGGTAAACATTAATGTTTCTCCTAATATATTCAGGTAATATAATGTGATGGGTATTCCAAACATTACTCACTATTTATTTGTGAAAGATGCAATGTAAGTACGCTATGGATTCCACATGTTACCTTTAGTATTTATGATTTTCATGTGTTATTCGTAAATATTAGGATTTTTTGTATGTTATTTTTTGAAAAGTATCATTTAATTTATTTTTTTGTATTTAGGGACTAATGTTTTCTTTACATTTTTTATAACCCTTACTGAGCTTTTTATGCTCATCCCATATTTTTTGACATGTTTTTCATATGGTATAAGGAAGGGTATGTGAAACGAAAATTCAAGAAGATTTATATCAAGAAAAGAACAATTTTTTTGAGATGGTGATTAATTTTTATGAGAATTTGGATAGAGTAGAAGTGTCAAATTTGTTATTTTTCAGATGAAATGTAATTGTTTCAGACTAATTCTCTAAAACTCCAAACTTGAAAAGACCCTCGAGGAAAATTATTAACTTATTTCAAGATTATATAATATTTTAAGGCTATGGAATTATATATATTATTGATGAATATTAATGAAATGGTTTGAAATTGTTAGTTGATCCCCAATTACCCCAATGGAATCATGTTTCTAAAAAATAATTGGATAACGTATTACTAAACCAATGGACATATTATCCCTTTTACATATAGGAATTGGTAAATAGTGAAACATACCTACAGGTTGAAAATGATCATCGTTAACCTTATAACATGTAAAGCAACTCAAAACAAAATCCACAACATTACTTTTCATTCTTACCATCCAAAACACTAATTTTAAATCCTTTTAATGTTTATGAATTCAAAGATGAACAACCCATATTGAATGGTGTTATAATTGAAGAATTTTTTCTAGAAAATACATAAGTACGACCATATGATTTGAAAACTACATAATTGAACATCCATATAGGAACCATCTCACAATGGTCTCCCCAATTTTGAGTTTTTACCTCATAGAAAGACTTTCTGAATCAGATTCATGTGCTTTGTTAAATGTCTCAACTAAATCCTGAAGTAACTAAATATGAAATTAAACTAAAACATCACCCATGGTCTTCACATTACGGGTGTCATCTATCATCGACATACAATACCATTGGTCTAAATCCTCTTTTCCAAATATTCATATGACTCTCTAATGAATGTATCTTCCACTGAATGTCACATTCCTGGTGTATACCTCAATTCAAAGTCGATCATTTGGAAAACCTCAATCCATATTCATTGGCATAGGTTCAGATTCTTTTTTGATAAAATAATTTTAATGCGATTATGAATGCTAAACACTATAAATTTCACACTATTTACGCAATGCCTTCATGTCATAAAAGCATGGACTATGGAAACTAACTCCAAATCGTGTGTTGGGTAATTTTTCTCACGAATCTATAAATTCCTTTATCTATAAGAAACATAATGATTTCTTGAATAATTATACATCCTATCATAGATTTTAAAGAATCAATATTCAAAGCATTCCATTTTTCTAATTATAGGAAATTCAAGATTGGTGTTGATTTAAGGTTAACATTATGCTATTGAAAAGTGCACTAACATTCATTATTTGATTGTATTGAATAATTCTACCATTCCAAAGGTATCTTATGTGCATATAGTCTTGAAAAATCTTGAATTTTTTTTCATAAATTACTAGATAGACTAACGCAACAATGTATCTCAAATACATTCTTTGGAGGCTACAAAGAGATAATAGCCTTTCTCTATTCTAGATCAATTTAAACACATTTTTCAAATAAACAACGACCACAGAAACATAACTATTTTATAAAAAACACACTCTAATTGTTTTACATGTAGATTATTATGCCATAATATTCCAAAAATAATCCCCACATGTTTTTTATGATCATTCCATTTCCTTGAAAACACCAATATGTCATCCACAAACACCACATCAAAAGAGTCTAGATGTCATTGAAATATCTGATGCATTATTTCCTTAAATACCTATGGTAAATTTGTATGAACCAAATCCATTACAACTTATCAATAATGTTCATATCTACCCCGTATTGTTTTGTTTGGAATTACCTTCTTTCGAACTCACCAATGGTGATTTCTCGAACAACAGTCCATTTTAGAGAACTAATGGGATCCCATCAATTGATCGAACAAATAATAAATATGTCGAATTTGATATTTATTCCATATAATAACATTATTTATATTGTAATAATATACATCTATCCAAAGAGTTCGATCCACCTTCTTTAAAAATATGACTATTGTTACCCACAAACATGTCCTCATTTGAATGAACTCTTTTATTTCATTCTCTAACAACTAGAAATTTAGATCCCTTAATTCAATTAGTGTCACCTATTAATATGGAATAGAAATAGGATTGGTTATTATAAGGAGATCAACCACGAACTACAATTCTCCTCTGGGTGGAAACCCTGAGATATTATCATGAAAAACAACCCAAAATTGATAAAAAATGGTTTTAAAACCACTATTCTTGATCTCTTGCATCGATTCAAAAGTAATGTATAACGACATGTATTATATTTATCCATTTTTTGTTCCAAAAACAATATTCACTTACAGTTAAATTACATTAACCTTTAAATAGATACTCAATGCTATTATTAGTCATAAAACTAACCCTTTGATTATAATAGTTGATTTGAGCCTTAAACATTGTAAACTAATCCATACAGAGCATTATGTCATATAAATTCATCTATATCTGAATTATATCCCTTATTATTTCATCTACATCATCAATTATAGAATATTATCTTCAAATAAATATCTAACTTCCCTTTGAAATATAGAATTTTTCATTTTCAACATAGAAATTATCATCTCAAGATTTAAACCCAGAAAGATGACCACATGAGATGCAATAAAGAAATGAGATTAATCTATAAAAGAAAAATATTTCATTAGGGTGGATTTCAATGGAATTTTACATCTCACCATATATGTTCAAGTATGATAATCAAAAATAACTTTTTCATCAATATTTAACATCTCAATCACTTATAAGTGTTTGTTATTTACTTATGGTGATTTCTCTTTTGGAGATTTCATGGAATTCTTAGAATCGCCATGTCAAACTCCATTCTTTTGAGTAAAATTATTTTTATATCCTAATATAAATGAATCATAGTACATATAGGACACATGATAAGTGTCTTAAACACATGACATTGGAAATTGTGACAATTGTATTGATGTTTCCCTATCTAATTCCAATTCTGAAATGCTCTAGGTGGTTACATAAAATCTCACATGATGTAGTTTAAATAACCACACAAAAAACATACATGCATTCTATTGGGTATTTTAGGATGTTTATTTGATCATTAGGCCCATTTGTGAAGTGTCCCTCCTAAATAATAATATATTTTACTCTTCTTCATTCTCATTGAATAAGAGTTTTCAACTCATCTCATGAATAAAATCATAAATCCACCACTATGATTTATAACAGTGAATGATATAATAAAACAATATTTGGTTGTATTCCTAACTGAATAGTTTGAAAATATGAAATGATGCTCTGAACCACTATTTGGATCACATGTGTCTCAAGTGAAACAACATTCTCAACAGCCTCTTCTAACTATTTTTTACAATGCCTACCTGGTCCCATTTTATATAAACACAACATACTCCATAATTATAACTCCATAGCAATAGAAGCCTTACCAATAAAAAATATCCATATATCAACATTTATAATAATTCATTCCAAAAATTCCACACTTTTTATTTTTAGTCATATTTTAAAATTTCCATATTCTATTGACAATAAAAACCATTTCAAAATAACCATTCCATAGATTTAAAAATACCACTTTTGAAAACACCTTTAATTTTTTCCAAAAATGTAATTTATTTTACAAACAATGTATAACAACTCGAAATGAAACATGTACACCTAGTGGGAATGTATTTACATGATTCTTTTCCTGTACACGTCATTGGATAGACCTATTACAATTGGATAACAATTCATATAAATTTCTCCAAAACACTTAGGAACCCAAATCCCATGTAACATGTTATTTAGTATAATGTGGTCAGCTATGTATTCTTATAAACTAAATATCACATACCAATAATCCTAATCCTTTCTACCAATCTGACACATGGAATAAATCAAAATGAATGTCAACTCCATGGTTGATAAAATGATGAAAATGTCAATGACCAACCAATACTAATACCACATGTAAGTCATGGACTAAACCGGATGATACAAAATTTCATAGTGATAGAAGGAAAAAGCATAAATGATACAACATTTAACATCTCACTCATCTGAGTTGGATTGAGTCTATGTGGAATTTCTACATGTCCTTATAGGACACCCCCAGCTTCAAATGACTGGAAACAGATGATAAGGGATTCAATGCAATTGGGGTATGATTTTCTCTTGGAAAATAAAACGACCACATCTAAACATACCATATACCAAAATCTATATGATTCCTGATATCAATGTAAAACAACTCAGAGTAATATCATTAATATAAAAAATAATCCTTAATATAGTTCCACAATGGAAGAATGCAACAATCAAAGTACAATATAGAAGACAAAACAAACAAAAAACTCCAAAGACATATCTCCATGACTCCAAACATGATCTATTTTCTAACTCCAAAATATATCCCAATTCTCATGAAGAACCACTAAAGTGGTGTAAGAATTTAACAATTCATCTTTATTGATAAATGATATTTGAAATAGCACAAAATTTTGATGAAGGGGTTATTAATGAATCTAATTAGGTTTCCCAAAAATGTATTCCAAACTCACTACACTAGGATAGAACATGATAACTCATTTACATCAATCAATTTATATAAAATAACTACATAAATAAATTTAAAATAGTTTATCACAAAACCAAAACTATATGGAAGTAAAATATATTTCCAAATCCAAAATATTTATCCATGGTTAGAAAATAATATTGATAGTCAACCTATTTCACAATCATTTGTCAATAAAACATTCAAATCCACACTTCCACACATGAATTTATATGTGATAGTTCTAGACTCATGAGTGTTCTCTCATAAATCTATCTAGTCTTCATATTGTAACCAATATCCCATGTTCAATTAAACCATTGGCCAAGGTTACCATGTCATGTTTCAACTAGTCCCCATATTCAATATGGACACACACCATCAAATATGTTGAAAAAAATTCCAGTAAAAGCATTCCAAATTGATTTTAAAAAATATTATTGTTGAAAACCAGTCCACAAATACATTTTACATTAATCAAACCACGAATAAATCTTGAATTAAAAAATTTTCTAATCATATATCATATCACATTACAAAACAATTTGACAATTCCACAAACCATGGGAAAAGAATGATTCCACCAAGCATTGAAAAAATTCACAATAAAAAATTAATCTAAATAGTAAATTTGAAATAAATAATTCATGTTCTAATAAGAGGATTTGATTCTGAATCCTCCAACCTCAAGAATGGTAGGAAAAAATAATAACCACATGAAAACCCTAGCAAAACATGGCTAAATCTTCAAAAAAACCCTTTTATATATCTACCCCTAACATCAAAAAGGCCAAATCAGAACGTAATTTGCATTATTATCCTTAGATCATTCAATTGTGGAATACATATAAGAATTATGAAGTGGGATTAATGAATATCAATGAATAACTTGGAACATCTACTAAAAATGTGTCATCCAAAGGGAATCGGGCTTCAATTCACCTACAAAATCCTTTGGAATGGATACAAATTTATGGGGGAGACTCCACAGCCTTTAGGTGGAATAAATATCTATTATAGTTCAAAAATGGAGGAAAATATGGGGTTTAGAGATAATCCAGATCAATATCCATTTTTGGATATAGTTTTTAAACTATTCATGGTTAGTCACACTACTATGCTAACTGTGTGCTAATCATGTGTGAGCCTCTACCTCAAGTATCCCCATTCATGGTGTGCACACATTATTAGACTAACTTTGAGCCCACTGTGTAGAAGATCCTGACCCCACATAGAATGATTTCCCCTGGGTGGTCATATAGGTTGTCCAAACCATGAACCTAACTATGCACAAACATATAATCCTCTATTTCCCCGAACATGGTTTCCATTACGAGTTTCACAGTTTCGAGTAACCCTTCTCAATTCATATACCTTTTCAAAACACCTAGAAACAATCTAAAAGTCTTCCAATATCTCCAAAAAATTAATCCAAACTCTTTATATTCAAAAAAGGAATAATTAAGGGGTTGCATACTTGATATCTAGGGTGAATCAAAAAAATTTTCAAAATAATGAGATATAAAATAATGTGGTTCTCCTATATCAAACAAAAAAAATATTTTTTTGATAATAACATAATTGTACCTATGTTGATATATGATCTTCCATATATCCTATCCAGTGTACATATCATTAATTATATCCTTATTTACCTAATCTATGATCCCTGGTATGATTCCCCTTTTTTGTTCCCCCATCATAGTTCTGATACTCCAATATTAGGGCACCCAATCCCATTCCATTGTTAGGTCGGAGAAAACACCCCAAGGAGGGAATGATGGCAAAAGGGGGGTGAATTGCCTTTTTAAAAAATTGATTAACAAATTAAAAATCAAAGTAAAGTGCAGCGGAAATAAAGAAGGCAAGACACACGAAATTGAAAACGGAGTTCGGCCAAAAACCCGGCCTACGTCTCCGCTCCCAACTCAACCGTTGAGAGATTCTACCGCTTGCTTTTCAATGGTTGTAGCAAGAAACCCACTAGGCTTTGAGGTAGCACTAGGACCTATTACAGCTTGCTTTTATTGGTTAAGCAAGAACCCACTTGCTTTTGATGGTTTAGCAAGAACCCACTAGTCTTTTTACGGGTGAAGACTAGCTCACCGAGACACAAGCCTATTAAAGGAAAAGCTTGAGAAAACCTCTTCACACCTTAATGGTGGTGTGAGAACCCAAAGAAAAGGGGGATGAGAAAATAGTTTGGTTTGTAGACACAAACCCAAATTAAGCTCAAAATAAATAAAGAATGAAAAACCGTATTGGAGGAAGACTTGGGCGCCAATTGGATGATGGAGTTGATGTAGCGTGCTCTCCCAAGCTTCTTGAGGTGCTCCTTGGATTGGGAATTGGATTGGAGCACTTGAGGATCCTTGTAGGTGGAGCGCCGGAGGTTTGCCAAATGTGCAACAAGATGTCCGGGCGCTTGGTATGTGATCCTTCGGGGTTCCGGGGCTTCCTTGGCCTTTATTTATAGGCATGGAACCCATTGGGGGCCTTCGGAGCCGTTGGAGAGGCTTAGAGAGCCGTTGGGAGCCAAGTGGACAGGCTGGTCAAAAGCCCAACGGGTAGTTTGACTGGATCCACCGGCTGGCCGGTACAGTCCCACCGGCTGGCCGGTGTGTGCAAAAAGGCATAGGATTCTTGTCCAGGGACCACCGGCTGACCGGTACATCTCCACCGGCTGGACGGTGCCTTGGTAGAGAGGAAGAGTCTTGATCCAGGCTCTACCGGTCGACCGGTGAGGAGCCACCGGCTGGCCGGTGGCAAGACAGTAGCAAACACTGTTTGAGCTGGGTGCCACAGGTCGACCGGTGGCAGAGCCACCGGTCGACCGGTGGGGAGGCAGTAGCTACCCCTTGAGTCTGGGTGCCACCGGCTGGCCGGTGGTGAAGCCACCGGTCGGCCGGTGGACTGAATTTCAGTCCATTTCTGCCTCTTCCTTGGTCAACTTCTTGGCAATCAAATGCCTATCAACACAAACACTTAAAACACAATGTTAAACACATATAAAAGTGATTGTGATCATGAAAATCAAAGAGTGTGGGGTACAACAATCTCCCCCTATTTTGATGATCACAATCACTTAAACAATTAAAGTAAAAACATGAATTGAAAGGAATGCTTAAATAAAATGAAATGTAAAGCAAAGCATGATCAAAAAAGTTTCTCCCCCAATCAATCAAAAAATTTCTCCCCCTTTGTGATTATCAAAAAAGAATGGGGCATAAAACTTGATTGAGGGAATCGATGAAAAACGAGATTTTAAAACAATTGAAAATGATATTAATTGTTTGGAAATTTTGAAATGAAAAATTGAATTGAAAAATTTGAATAACAGTTTGAATTGAAAGTTTTGAATCAAAAACCAATTGAAATTCGAAATTTGAAACCAAAAGAAATTTTTGAAATTGAGAGTTTTGAATCAAAAATGAAAATTCGATACCAACTGTTGGAAATTTAGAAATGAAAATTTAATAGAAAATTTTGAATTGAGAGTTTTGAAACCAAGTGTTGAGTTTGAAATGAAAACATTGAATACACAAGAAGGCTTAAAGGATCCTAACTCCCCCTAAATAAAAACAATAAATCACCGGGGAGAGGAAATAAATTTTGGCCCGGAGAGACTCGCAAGAAGGGATTTTTCAATCCAAACTTGTCTCATGGAGGGTCTTCTTCTATAGAATTCGTCGGAATAGAAAATACTTTTGGGTTGACCATACCGGGCGTTTTTACAATTACATTCATAAATGAGGTGCCCGGTTTTCTTGCAATAATTACAAAATTTGTAAGCGGAGCTCCCCCTTACAAAAACAGTTGGAGCATGGGAGGAGGAGGCTCGGTTGGTGTAGCCAAGTCCATGTGTGGTTCGGGAAACCCTTTGGGAACCAAGTATATTGTTCAAATTTTGTTCACCTTGGGTGAACTTGGCTAGGGTCTCCCTAAGGTCTTTGATGGTTGATTCCATGGAATCAACATTTGGAAAATTTTGGATTTTAAGGGACATCTCCTCCTTCTCTTTGAGAAGTTGTTCTTTTTCGGAGGAGAGTTTTTTGAAAGACTTTTTCAAAGCAATGAATTTTGAAGATAGTTCATGAAAACCTTTTTCTAGTTGATCTCTAGCATGTGAGAGTTCTTCATAAGATAAATGATTGAAAGAATTTGAAGAACTAGAGGAGGAAGAGGAGGAAGAGGAGGAAGATACCTCATGTTTTGCCATTAGGCATTTTGTACCTTGGTCACTCGAGGAGGAGGAGGAGGAGGAGGAGGTGTCACTCCATGTGGCCTTGAGGACCTTTTTCTTTCCTTTTTCGTTTGGTGTGGCCCGTTTTTTGTTGAGTGGGCAATCGGGCTTGTAATGGCCCTTTTCGCCGCACCCGTAGCATTTTACCTTGGGCTCGGGTCTTGCGGTGGGTTCTTGCTTTCGATGCTTGCGGGATTTCTTCTTCTTGTGCTTCTTCATAAACTTGTGCATTTGGCGGGCGAGATTCTCCATGTTTTTACTTTAATTGTTTAAGTGATTGTGATCATCAAAATAGGGGGAGATTGTTGTACCCCACACTCTTTGATTTTCATGATCACAATCACTTTTATATGTGTTTAACATTGTGTTTTAAGTGTTTGTGTTGATAGGCATTTGATTGCCAAGAAGTTGACCAAGGAAGAGGCAGAAATGGACTGAAATTCAGTCCACCGGCCGACCGGTGGCTTCACCACCGGCCAGCCGGTGGCACCCAGACTCAAGGGGTAGCTACTGCCTCCCCACCGGTCGACCGGTGGCTCTGCCACCGGTCGACCTGTGGCACCCAGCTCAAACAGTGTTTGCTACTGTCTTGCCACCGGCCAGCCGGTGGCTCCTCACCGGTCGACCGGTAGAGCCTGGATCAAGACTCTTCCTTGGTCAACTTCTTGGCAATCAAATGCCTATCAACACAAACACTTAAAACACAATGTTAAACACATATAAAAGTGATTGTGATCATGAAAATCAAAGAGTGTGGGGTACAACATCCATGACAAAAAAATCATATTAAACTTTTACAAAACGTTTGTTTAGTGTTATTTTAGTCCTTCTCAGTCTATGATCCATGTTATATTCCTATTCAAGAGCTCTATAACTACATGCCCCTATGAAACCTCAATTGATGGCCCAAATTTTAAGTGACTTTTCAGTTAAAATTATGTTATATACACTCCGAACTCATTAGAAAGAAATAAACACTATTATCCGTTCAAAAAACACATTCGTGAGATAGCTTCCCATATCCTTGACAAATAATCCAAAATTTTTCATAGTGATTACTCTCTATAGTTTCCCACCTTAATTATATCCTAATTTATCTCATGTGAAATGATACACTAGAAAAATAAACTCACATATGACCTAATATCATATAATATTATATTTTAGAAATTCCTCAATCTATAAATATTATCAGCAAAATATAATGGTGCAAAGTGATGTGACTCATTGAAATGTACAATATAGTCGATCACTAACAGGCCCTCTGAGATTAGGTCCCGGAAAATATGAACTTTTATATCTATCAATGTTTCAAGAAAGAATTTTCTTAAGAAAATAGCATCAAATTAATTTCTTGATAACACTTCTTTTTACCTAACTCTCTCTAATGTGTCCCACCTATGATTAGAAACTTTATAATGAATTTATGAAATAATATTTACTCTGATAATTATAGTTATCTCTAGATGTTAAAATATATTATCGATAGACTAAATATATAACATTTCTTACAAGGGGTAATTCACTCTTGTGACTATAAGTTTGTTCTATAGATTAAACTCACTTATCAGATCAAACATATATGTTATGGTTCCAATGATCCCCCATTAAATGGATCATGTGACCCTTATAAAGATATAATAATGATAAATACCCGTATGATCCTTAGAGGATACATAAATCTCTAGTTTAGTTGTTTTTGGATCATAGTGATTTCATCTCTACACAATCACAATATTGTAGAAGATGTAGAGAAATACTCCCTATATGGAAAGCTCATTCCATAGAATAACTGATTGCCACATGTTCAAGATTAATAAGTGAAGACAAATGAAGGGCACTTCCTCATGGTATCAATTTATATGGATACATAATTTAATTGGAATACCATAACAATTCTCTCATTTCATTTATCAGATATAAAAAGGATCCAATTTCATATTTCACTGAGGAAAATATTTGGCATGCAAAAAATATGTCTATATAACTTGCATAAAATCTCAAAATAAATCCTCATTTTTCTATTATGATGTATGAATACTTATATTATCACTATATCGGGACATGTGTATAAATATAAATAATCATTAACATCACTCACCATGTGGATCACCTATGGTGAAATAATATCAACCAAAATAAGAGAACATGGTGAAAAACAATTTCATCCCTAGGAAATAGACACATGTGTTAAATAATCCCACAAAAAGACCCATTACAAGTCTTGAAACCACATAGTTTCCTTTCCAACAATATAATATTGTAATGTTATTGAAAAGAATAATCGGTTCCTTTAAAACCAAATTATAACATCACCCAATCAGAAACACTCTATTGTCACCAAATCCGGTTGGTTACTATACATCAATAGTGCCTTCTTTGTATTTCAATGGCATCCAACTATTAGATGGGCTGTTAAAAACATAGGTTGGGTACTATAATCCCTCATGTAGAGTCTCAAGATAGATGAGAAAAACATTAGAGTAAAGAACATTGAAAAATAGTACATCATACAACTGATAGATAAAGGATGATAAGTGAATAGAAAATAATCATGAACCATGTACGGTAAGATTGTTGCAAAAGTACATTAAAAAATTATAATTCATAAAAATAGATAAACAAGATGACAAAAATATTATCAAATTTCCCCATTCCCAAATCCATGGGAAATCCTATATCCATGCACCAACCCTATAAATATGAAAAAATCAACAATAAGGACCCTTTTTTCTTTTCCAAAACATCATCAATGTAACATTATCAGGTAAGAAATGGTGGCCCAAAAGGGTTTGATTATAAATCTGTGGGATTAAACTATTGTGACCAAAAAGAAATTCTCTAATAATTGGATTCAATACAACATTAAATTAATATATTAATTAATCAAATAATACAATAAACTATCAAAAATGTTTTGAAATATGAAAATATATATGTATTAATGTATCATACCAATTGTAGTCACCACAAATCATACGTTTAATAATAAAATAATAGAGAAAATAAATTTTTATAAGCATATCAGCAAACTTAGTCTATGCCCCAAATGTAGTACAACATAATCAGTCATGTTACATTATATATTCATTTTATCATATCCAGTAGAGGCCCTATAAAATTTAATAAATAAAAATCCAAGCCCTATTTATAAACTTGTCAACATAACTAATTCAATCCCTAAATGAAATAAAAATTAAACTCGATAAGAACTAGAATATTTACAACATTAATCACAACATTATATAGAATGGAAAGTATAATACAACACTTCGTCTTAATTCACAATGGTTAATTCAATGACAAAACATTTATCTTTAAAATAAACATTAATTAATTAAATTATATCATAGACCATTACCATTATAGATTGAACACCAATATCATACATTAATTATAACATATAAATTCAATAAATGTATAATCCATTTACCAGGGTGAATCTATCATGATAAATCACCTCATGTATCATTCCATTATAAAAAATGTTATTCCATTTTCTTGTGCTTTTTTTAAACAGAAGGATCATTATAGGAGTACTCAATATCCTATTCTCAAAACTATGCCTCTAATAGGATCCATGGAATAGTAAAATCACATTATTTTTCATCCACTATTACTTCATTAGTTAACACCCATGTTTTTTCGCAGAAATCATAAAATTTTTCACACACATGAATAAATACAAATAGACTGTAGAGATTTGTTCTGGACAAAAAACCAGAATTTTTTTATCAGAGAAAAACTATCAACATGTGATACCACAAATGAAAAATATAGAATAGATATCCTAAGGAAAACGTATATCAAAAAAATATCAATAACCAGTTCAATGGTGGTTAGGAGATCACACCCCTATAATGGAGAATATAGGATAAAAGTGGAAAACCAATGTGAATGGACTCATATGATATTTAATTCTAGACTACGATTTTCAGAAGTGAAGGAATAATTACAAAATCACACTGAGTCACCATATGGTTCAAGGGGGAATGTTGTATGGTGGATTGAAATTAAATTATAAGAACAATGAACAATATAAACAATAGTCTTGATATATTAGATATATAAACCTCTTTCAAGAATTGAATTTCCAATTTTACAAGATAAATTAAATTATATGATGAAATGGGTTAAAATAACAAAAATTCTACATTAATAAATTTGAACCAATTTCATATCTGTTGAATATTTCACTCTCTGAATTAGTTCACATCACCATCCCTATAATATTTTTATTTTGAGTCATAATTTCACTATGTGATTGTATTTAGTGGATAGATATCATCCCAAATCATACATGATGATCCTAAACTACCTCAGAATCATTGAAACCACAATTATAACTCTCATAAGACCAATGTAATATTTATACCCAAACTCATTTAATTTAAAAAAAACATATATAAAAAACATTAAGAATTTTTCCCTTGTAAATGATCTCGACCCAAAATAAATATTTCACTAACACCAGTGCTTTAAAAAGAAATGAATATCTAACTAAAAAAGGATTATCAAAATCTCAGGAGGAGCATAACACGAAATGTTTGGACCATATAATAGTAAAATGATGTATCAATAATAATGAAATTAATTCTTGATTACATTGAATGAAAAATATTTGTTTATTGTAAAATATTTACTATTATACAAGTCATAAAAATATTTTAGTCATTCTAATTCATAATTTTGAAATATAAAGATACATTTTTTGAAAAAATTATTTTTATATGTTTTTTCAGATAATATTATTATTAATTTCTGTAAACTCTATTATTTTTTTGAAAAATTTTATTTCCTATGTGTCTCATTTCAGTTCAAATTCCCTATTAAAAAAATTTTCATTTATTAATTAAAATATTTTTTGTTATTAATCAATTACCATTATAAGTATAAATCGATAAATATGAAAATATCTACAAGTAAAACCCATATAAACTTGTTAAAACATGATGGAAAATTTATTGTTCATGTTTTTTAAGTATATCGTTATATAATGCTCTAAATTTATATTATTGAAACCATTTGACCGTTGAATAGTTACATTTCAACTTATAATTTTACAAAATATCATTCATTTTTCTTTTAATAGGATCCATAGCCACCCCACATATCCTCACAACAAAATACAATTTGATTGTTTCAAAACATTGCAAATAAATCACTAAAACTAATATCCAATTCATAGAGGATTTTTTCATCTCAAAATACCACCACTCAAAACCATAATCTAGATTGAAAAGTTCATATTATAAATGGTATGGAAAAATTCCCAATTTTTCTTTCTAATTACTTCTCATTTATTTTATTTTCAGCCACTAAAAATCTAATCTAAAAAGGTTGAAAAATTACATATGTATTATAAATATACTAAAATATAATAATGTTTAGGGGAAATCCATTTTACAAATTCCACCCAACAATTTGAAAAAAAACATCCTTTAAGTTACATACAAATAATAACCTCTATATGGTACACGATATGTTTTTCAAAAAACCATTAATTGAATGTAAAATTAAGTTATTTAATTTCTAAATATAATATTTATAATATTTTTTTGAATCTGAAATTATTAACCATAAACCATTATTCTCTAATTCTTGGGAAATCAATCTATAACACACATGTATATGCAGACTACTACCTCTTTGAAAGTGACATGTTCATATTTCACTAAATTTATTATTAATGAAAAAATATATTAAATTGTATTTAAACAAAATAAAACCACATAAATAATTTCATAATAAATATTAAATAATGTAATTATTCTAAAATGAAATAATATCATAACCAGACACACCCATATATTATTGATATTCTGGTTTCGATTGGTTTGACCAGCAAGATGAATAATTTTAAAATATCAATCATTTATAACTATGGTAAAACAACACATTCTATTATTAGAATCTAATGATCATATATTTTTTTATTTTTTTATTTTGGAATTTTTATATTATCATTTATCTTATTAAAATCATATCACCATTATGTTCCTTCGAAATGGAAGAAACAATCATTTCATTGACATCCAATTGACGAATAGAAATTGAAATACATATGATTAGATTTGTGAAAATTATAAATATTTATAAATAATATATTATAGTTTTTATAATTATATATAAATTTTGAAAATTATATTTATAAATAATATTCAATTTAGATGTTATGAATCTTTAACTCAAAGAATAATCAAATACAAAAACATAGGTTGATGAAAATAAAATTTATCTAACTAATATTTTTTCAATTAATTATTATTAAAAAAATTATTAAACTTTAAATGTTTGAATGAGGTTTTGAGATAATTTTTAATATATTAATTTTCTCTATATTGGACCATTGAGTTCTTTTTACTAATTGAGAAGACCATGTTTGGGTGTTTCATCACAACATCAATTCATTGAGACATGTTCTGTTTTATTCACCAAGTTTCATTTAAATTTTTTTATATCACATGTTGGATAAAAAAATTAATTAATTATTTTTTATTGTTTTTCTTGATTTTTAAATTGAATATCACATTATCATGGGGTTTTTATTAAAACATTTAATAAGTCATAAGGGGTTTTCCAGCCAAAACATATTTTATTATTTCATAATGATTTTATCTTTGACTAATAATTTAGAAGATGTTTTTTTATTTTAGTTAATGATATTTTCATTAATTCTCTTATTATTTTAATGGTAACTAATTGTTCAATTTTTCATTGTAAATGTTATAGATATTTTGAATATATAATATCCTTTCTATGGGATGTCCTTCGCTTCCGTATTAATGTTCAGTGTACCCCATAATGGTCTCCCATCATATTTTGAAATAAAAAAATAGATTATTTTACATATATTTTAAATTTTAACTTTAAATACACTTAAATTAATGAGTTATAAAACAATTTATTATGTTGGTATCAATAATGTTATTCTAAATTATTAGGGAATTACCTTTCATATTTTTATTTTTAGGACACAGTATGCACTTCCTACAGAAGACCATTATATCATTTTCAAGGATTCATTATTTAAGAATAACTTGAAAATATTTTTTTCCGAAGTCATACACAACACCTATTTGTAAAATTATTTCTGAATGTGTTGCATAACTTCATCATTTACATCTATGGGTGATGATTTTTAAAAACAATTTTAGGGATTGTTTTTCATTTAATATAATTATATTTCATGAAGATTCCTTATCATGTTTATTAATGGTTTCCAAAATGATAAAATTTATTAATGAGTTTTTAAATAAAATGAAATATTGATATAGTTTTAAAATATAAATAGACGGGTTTTAAAATAGATTTTTTCACAGATTTCATTTTAATGGATTGTGTTTATATAAAATAGTAAAATTTCTTATCATTAAATATAAATACTTTATTTCAAAAAAACTAACTTATTTGAAAATATCATTATTAAATAAATTATGATTTTAAATTTATTATTTTAAAATGATTTAATAGGTTCAATGTATTTCATTTTATTGAAATAACATTAATATATGACATGATTTTCAAAACATAGATATATTTTCTATAGATTAAAATATTTAATAATCAGAAAATCTTTTTTCATATAATTGAAAATGATTTAATATTATTTATAACAAAATTACTATATAATTTTATCATACCATCCACATTATTTTTTTAGGTGACTTATAATGGTAATGTATTAAATAATTTTCATGATACCCATTTAATTAAAACGATTTAATTAATATATAATTAAATAATGAATATTTTAGGTTATTGTAGAAAATATATGAATGATTAATTACTATGGGACATGTTATTTAAATTAAATACACTAAATAATGTATATAAACATATATCATATGAGCTCATGATGCTACCTGATTTGTTATCAAATTCCCACAAATTGTATATTTTAGTATCTTCCTAACAAATGCATAAATAAGTAGTAGACTAATCCAAATAGTGTACAAGTCTAATAATCCTAGTCGCATATAAATAAACAAATTTATAAAATGTCAATGAATTCAGACAAGGTGTCACCCCATTTCCATTATGGTGCATATGTTGTTAGACCATGTCAACTATGTTATGTAAATCAGGTATAAAAGAGTATTTTTTCCAAGGTTATGATTTCATATGTTTTATCTTATGTTACATTTTTATGCTATATAATTTTTTAGTGCTACGATGGTTCATATATATCTCCATATGTTTCTCCATTCCTATGAAAACATATAATATTGAGAATTTTATAATAAAGTTCTTAATATTTTTTCTTATGGACATCCTTTATTGAGTAATTTTCATTTTATAAAAATACTTCTCCCATGGACATGAATTCTTGTATACATATGATCAAACCATTTATTATATTTTATAAAGTTATTACCCGACTAATTGTTTGATCTCTCCCATTTCTTATGTCTCTACTATATTGTTTATGAATATGATTATAACTTCAGACAAATCTTGGATGGGTCCAGTGATGGTTAATTATATTGAAGTATTAAAATTTATAGAGGTACTTTTCTTCTATATGTATTACTTAATGGTATAAAATTATCATCCATGGGATGTTGAATTATTTTTGGGATGTAATATTTGGAATATATAAATTATGTAAAGAAATATATAAACCCTAGTTAAAATCTTAACTAGTGTTCAATGAAAATTTTTGTTTCACATGATCATGGAGTGTATTTCTGGTGTGCCTCATTATTTATAAGCAAGACCAATAAACAATGAAATTCAATAAATATACACATCTTGTTTCCTATATTGACACTAAATGAATGAAACATTACATATGCAGCTTGTTTATGAAACTAAATTTCTGTTAGATTCTACTATTAGTTAATGAGTCCTCCATTCACATGAATAGAATATGTTCAATGTAACCATCATTATAAAACATAAAATTTTCTTGGAAGTCCATTATTTTCCCTCAATTTTATTGAATCATATATAAAACAATTAAGTTCATATATAACCACTCCCCATTAAAGATTAAAATGTATTCCCAATTATTTATTTATTTTCATTTTTTTCAAGAAATACATCTCTAAAAGCACTAAAATACAACCTTTATAGATTTATTCCAATAATACTTCCCTTTTAGACTATTTACAATAATTTTAAAACTCAATTTATTTTTAATAAAAATTATTTAATCATTTTCCTTCAATGAAAGCTACAAATAGGAAACAACATACTGATACCAAAATAAGACCAACATGTAAGCTAACTCCAAATGACTAATTCGTCGAATGAAGAAAACTATAAAAATTAAGAGAAAAAAATATATTACTTCATCCTTCCCTTAGCCTCCACAATACATTCATCCAATAATATCGTGAATAACGATTGTTTTTTAATATATACTCTATACGAAAACCAATTCAATATCAAGATATTTAAATAGTACTTAGAAATAGTATTTTTCCTATTATACATTAAATTTTATCCCACTTTATATGCTCTACAAATACCCTTATTGTGTTTGATATATATGTCCCACTTTAATGAATAATATCTCCCAGTTTTCAATAAACCTTAATATCACCCCTTTATTGGATATTAGAGGAAATAAACAATTATTGACACATGGGTAGGTCTACAACATTACATGGGTATTGGGGGTCTCACATACACACTATCGAATGTCATGAGTTTAATAAACTAAATATCCTTCAAATTTGCCAACAATTATTCATTTAGAAAAAACCTTTGACATGATAATTACAACTTGATGTTCGATGGAACATACTCTAATTTCACAAACCCAAAATCATATTATACTTTAATGACGTTACACTATATTTTAATTTGATTATCCCATGATTGATGGATGAGATTTCTCTTATAATTAATGGTAATTTAATTACCAAAATTTATTTTAATTGGACACTTCACCTCAATTGTCATACCATTATGATGCTTCTAAATCCATAATAGTTGTTAGTGATCTTTAGTGTCTATATAATATTCTTCTTAAATGATTCATTAGGAAATGAATGTTTATTTATTTATATGACATGATATTTATAGTTCTATAAAATGGAATAAATCACCAAATTTTTTATTTTGGTTCCCTCCTAAATCGGCCCAATCAACTACTATATATCATAATAACACATTATTTAATAATTTTCTATAGTGAAATAAAATATAAAATGTTCCTTTAATGTAATGTGATATTATATTCACAAAAATTTGTTAAATTTCATTAGTATTATTCTTCTAACATTCATCATGACATGTGAAAAAATATATTTTAGGTTTTGTCTCTATTTAGTACAATTGTCTCTTATTGGTCTTTGAGAATTCTATTACATTGATTTCTCTACCATATTCCTCCATCTCTAACGCAACAGTGTAAAAAATGTGTTTTAAATTCTGTACGATCAACCCATCATAATAATTTTTTTACCTCCTTTGGTGATATAAATTGATTGATGAATGTTATTGTGCATTCTATGTATAATGTACGGGTTATTTCAAAATATTAACCCATCAGTTAGAAATATTTAAAAATGACAACACATGAATGTTAAACCCCGAGATTCTATGAAAAATATTCTTTTTAATTTCATTAATGTTTTGTGTTATACACTACACAAAAAGGAGCTTTCCCAACACGCATCCTTGACTTGCCTTTCATTACATGCAATCGCGATCTTCCTCGATAGCGTGTGTAGTACGCAATACCGAGTTTCACTAAACAAGATATTATTATGAACTAGCCGTTATGAATAGTAATAACCAATTTTTTAAATTTTGTAAATTTTATTTTTAAAAATGGACTTCATTTTTGTATTCGGAATATCGAAATTAGCTTAGGGTGAAATTTTGGTACTTTTCGGATAACTTTCATATTCTGATGAATAGTGAAATTTACTAAATTTGAATTAAAAACTACTTTTTTAATCGAAATAATTTATAGTGATAAATTATTAATTTGAGTGGTTTTAAATTATATTTACAATATATTTTTACAATTTAATAAAATGTTGGTCATTGGATGTAATTTCACATTTAAAGCAGACATAAACAATTGTCAATCTTTTGATAGTTATTATCTCTTAAGAACACGCTATTTGTTTTGATGATGGGAATTAATTTTTAAATTAATTAATGAAACTAATATATTTTGAATTTGGTAAAATAGACATAATTTTTTAGTTTATAATATCAAATATAGCTTAGGCCTAATGTTTGTTATTTTTCTGGAAACTTTCATTTCTTGATGAATAGTGAAACCACTAAGTGGTAGTTAAAAAAATGAATTTTTCATAAAACATAAATTTACCGCTTCTGTGAGTGGAATTTCAAAAATCCAAGAGACACGGTTGATGTCAGTAAGTAAAATGTGGTTCAATGAAATGAAAATAATTTTTGGTGAATAGTAACTTTTTACTTTTTTTTACCACGGTTAAAAGTAAATAAGGTAATTAAGTGTAAAAATGATATTATTATTACCCTAACACATGTCCTAATTCTATTGGATAAGTGTAAAGCGACCAAAAACAACCTTAGGAATAAAATATGACCATTTAGGCCCACTTGGATTAGATTAGGACATTTATTATTAATTTATTTAAAGAAGGGTTAAAATAGTTATAATAAAAGTTTAATAACTAAATAATTTTTAATATAGGTTTATACATAATATAACTTAGACTATAAATATTCATTAGAGAGATAAAAATATTTCCTACAAAATAATATTTTATTTGTAATTTTTAGACACTAAAAAAGTTAATTTATTTATGACACAAAGATGATGAAGTAATTATCTTATTAATGAAATATTCACATAATTGATGTTATAAATACCCAAATAAATGTAATTTGATACTTTTTATGAATTTATCTAATTTTATAAATTAATATTACATGTTATTCTTTATTTAATTAACTTTTTTCTAACTAATCATTCTATTATTATTTTCACAAAAATCAATTACAAAATAGTGTCAAAATTGACAGAAAATATTTTTTAAAATAAATATTATATTATTAATTGTTATATTATTCCTAAAAATCTAAGGTTCAGATAAATGACATATATAAGGCTATATATATTAATAATAAACAACTTTAGGTTCGTTTGGCTACTTATAGTAAGTTTATTAACCTTATAGTATTAGAACACAAGAAGACACGGTAAAAGTAAAATTATTTAACTTAATGTTAAATATAAATGATAAGGTTAAAATAGGAACCTAAACTGGTCTAAATTATATTGGATGAGAGGATTTCGACCCATCCCCACCTTAGCTTCTAAATATAACAATTTGGAGCTATTTAAAACCGAATTTGGATTTATAATAAAATAATATGTTTTCTTCTTCCAAAGGAGCCCCTCTCCTCCCTTATAAAATGGCACCTCCTCCCTCTCTTCCTCACACCACCTTGAGCCTTCAAACTAGGCCAAACCTTGCCAAATGCATTTCTCCACTTTCCTAGAAACATCCTAGAGGTCTTGTTCTTTTCAATGACTAATTTTAGTGCCCTAAAAGGAGGACTCAAAGAGGCGCTTCCAAGAAGAGGTAATGTCCGTTACCGATTCTTTCAACATTATTTCTTCTTCCACTTCTTCTTATTTAGTTTTTTCATTATGAAGTAATAACATCAGTATCACTAATATATGTATATGTTATTATAATTATTAAACAACTCTATTTCACCATCTATCCATCCTACGGAAAAAGAAATCATCGCGCGTGCGTACGTACGGAATACCGTCTCCTTGTCGTGGTGTAATCTATCTTCCACCACCAACTTACTTGGATGGGTATAATGGTGTACATAATAACTATATATGTTTATTGTAAAGTGATATTGATTCTGAAATAGTATACATACACTCTAATACAATCCCACGATCATGAGAACGATATCATCGCTCGTGCATACGTACGGAATACCGTCTCCACGATGCGATGAGATTCATTCTCCATGTTAACCATTCATGAATGATTATAAAGTATATAAATAATAAGTAATCATGAAATATATGACATAATACTGATACTGGATTGATGTCTATATATATGTATGTCATCTACACAATTCCATTCAATTCAATAAGGAAACGAAAATAGCGTTCATGCGTACGTACGACCTACCGTCTCCATGAACGGTGTATTTCTTTCCATTTATTGAGCTATTATATATATGTATATTCTGAATATATATTATATATAAATCATGTTTTATAATCTGGAATTAATTAATCATGATCTAAGTAATCATTTTAATAATTACAATCAAAACACGGACGACAAATGAAACGATTTTACCCAAAACGCTCTTTAACATGGAATTTACAAAAGAACGGGTAAAATAAAGTCATAAGTGAACCATATATGTTATCATAAAAATAATTATGACTCCGGAATAAGTCAATGACATTATTTAAATCATCATACAGGAGTTTTAGACACTTACAAATCAAATCAGACCTAATGTAAGGGAAATATCACAATCTCATTTTTATCCGAGATTGTTTATACATTGGTATTTACTGGGGTGTATTTTATCATCCACATCCATGTTTCCTCAATATGGAATATTAATATCCTTCTAAAATAGTTTATATCCAATTTTAACCTTCGGTGAGTTTTTAGTAAAAGATATGAAAGGAATCTTTTGTCGTTTTTCGGAGGAGGTACTTTTTGACTTTTCCGAAAAAAGTATGAGAAGAATGTTTTTTTAAATTATACAACATGAATGGATTTTTAAAACATTATTTCCGAGAATCTTCCTTAACAAGTTTTCATGTTTATTTTTAATCAACTTCTTTTATTTTAAATTTTTTTGAAATGTTATGAAAGGAAAAATGTTTTTTGAAGTAGAAAAGAAAATTTTCCTCATAAATGGAGTTCAAGTGTTTTATCAAAATTATTTTCCATCTAAGATAATAGAGGGTTCTGTTTCTATCCCTATTATTACATTGATTTGATTATGTTGTGATGGAAATTTTTTTATGAATTCATTTATCTTATATGAATTGTTTTATGGTGTCATGATGTTTAAGAATCCCATTTTTATTACATGGGTTATACTATGATTTATGGTTTATGATTTTGTGTCACACATAATAATGGTATCATAATGAGATGGGTGGGACCTATATCTCCCTCCAATGCATTGGGTAATGTTTTTATATCTCATGAGATAGACATAGCTGGAACAGCAGGTTAAACTGGTTCAGTGAAACAAGACTGAAACGAAGAGTGAAACGAAGAGTGAACTCAGTTCAGAAATGGACTTTTTCCACTACGATAGTCTTGGCAATGAATCTTGACTAAAAAGAAATGATTCTATATGATTATGTGTGTATTCCACAATGTTTCGTGTTTTATGTTATGATTAATGGGGTTACATTTCACTACTATGATTTATCCCATGTTATGATATTATGATCTCTTTTGCAGGTTAAGATTTCCAAAAATGTTATGTTCTTATGAATATGATGTGATTGATATTTCTTTTGTTTACCATTACTAAGCATTTTAGCTAACCCTTTTATGTTTTTTTCCCCATGATATAAAGAAAGGTTTTAGTTAAGAAAAAAATGGAAGATCTTTATGGGAGATGTTGAAAATCTTTCACCACGATTAGAAGATTATGTTCCATGTTTCCAAAGACACTAAACTATTACGGTCCTTGTGTGTGTGTTTTTGTTATGTACTAAGTATTCTGAAAAAATAATGTAATGTCCATGTACGTCAAGCTTCGGGTCTTTACAGTTGGTATCAGAGGAAAGGTTTAGTCAACCTTTGGAAACTAGGATGCGAGAACTTTAGTGAGATCCCTATAGATATTTCTAAGGTATGTATAGGGATTTCCCTAAGGATAAGTATAAGTATAGGTTATAATACTAGAATTACGATAACCTAAGCTGTTAGATATTGAAGGTACTCCCCCTTTATTATGTTGTTTTCCATAGCTTGATTTTTGCCTCTCACACTATTCTTTTTGGGTTTTAGATGATGGCTGGAACCCGAAGGAACCGTGTTGATCAATGTAATGGACAATACAATGATTGTCCTCTTTAAAAAAAAATGTTATAGGCGATGGAGTGATAAATCTTATTTCTATACTTACACAATCTATGAATCATTTTGGACTACCAAATTAGCAGAGAAGCGAACAATATTCTATTGAGTCCTTCATGAGGCAACATCCCCATTAATTCAGTGGGTATTCTAATCCACTTGTTACTGAACAATGGATTAGTACCACTGAAAAGATATTTTCAGTTATTCAATGATCTGAACATGATAAAGTCATCTTAGTAGTATATCGTTTGGAAGGTGAAGCTGATCAATGGTGGAATCTTATCAAGAATACGAGGCCAAGATATGAAATTGAGTCCATGGAATGGGACGAGTTCAAGAACTTATTTTTCAATAAGTACATCCCTCATATTATTAGAATAAATATGGAGAAGATGTTTCTTGATCTAAAGAAAAAGGATGAAGAATCTGTTGGTATATATGAAGCAAATTTTACAAGGCTTGCAAGGTATGCATCTGGATTTATCATCCAACCTGAAAGTAAAGTTGATCGATTATTCAGTGGCTTAAAACCAAATCTTGGAAGGGAATTAGATATAAGAGACTTCAGTAGCTATGAAAAAATTGTGTGTTGTGCTATCAAGGTAGAAATGGAAGTTGGTGTTACTTATCCATCTCATAGTTTTGACAGGAAATGAAAGATGGAGTTCAAGGAGAAATCTCAGAATAATGGTGAAAAGAAGATGAATGTTTCCTTATGATCAAAGTGTGGAAAGAATCATGGTGGAGATTGTCTTAAAGGGACTAGAAAATGTTTTATGTGTGGAAAATAATGTCATCGAGCAGCTGAGTGTCGAAGTAATGGAAAAAGGGTTTCTAATGATGTGAATAAAGAAAAGACTGCAGAGAACGCACCACCAACACTTCAATGCATCAAGTGCAAGGAAATGGGGAATTATGATAATAAATGCCCTAATATAAAGGTTAGTGATGATCGACATGAGCAACCAAATAATGCAAAGGACAAAGGGAAGTAACATGCTATCACTATTGGTGATGTTGAATATGACAACGATGTGGTGGAATGATTAAGTGTTTATATAATGGGATTCCAAAATAATGTTGTATATAGTATCGTGGAATATTGGAATATTTATGTATTGGTCTATTGTGGTTTTCAATAATTTTATGGTACCGGTAACCATGGAAATTGATTGAGATATTTTTGGGAAAAAGATGAAATACGCATAATGAAGGGATAAGGAAAAAATGAAATGTTTGACAGTATACATGAGATCATGATTGATATAAGGACTAAGTGATATCATGGTTTGAGTATATAGAATTTTTAGGATTTTGGTTTGTGGAAAGAGTTAACTTTTAACAGAATTCATGTTTTCAATAAGGTTCAATGGGTATTCATTCTTCAAAAGAATACATGATTAAGGTATTCACATGTTTGTAATTTGACCAACAAGATATATCTTATGATATATGGGGGGTAAATGATGGCATTCGCGTGATCATTTTCTTTATACTATGAGCTTGGACTGAAGTATTTTAGATAAGCATAAAGATTGGGATGGATTATTATAGACATAAGTTAGAACTTTTTTCAATATTGTTGATGGGTTGTTATAGTAATATAGCTTTAGAAAAACGACAACCTACAGGACGGGCGACAGCCCATCGCGTCGGACAGGGCTGTGGGAATCGAACCCACAACCAAAATGTGACTGGCCTTTATCACCTACCACTGGCCTACAGGAAGTCCCTATTTAGTAGAAACTAGTTTTATTATATTATGAAGTATGATATATGAAGTATAAGTCCATTTTAGGAACCATATATGATTAATCTCACTATAGATGGACTTATGTTTTTTTTTAAATTTTCTAACCTTTTGTTTGAGAAAGATGGAATGACCCATCATTCTATCACATGATCTACTAACACATCCAGAATAAAAAATTCAACTTCATTTCTTTAAGAGATGAAGTGGAAATTGTCCAAATAACGACCAACGGTGATACTATACCAAAATAACGAGAGTATTTCTTCTAATTCCAATTTCATCAACTTTAGGGAAATGATCTTGAAAACCAAAAATGTTGTCCTAGTGCTATTTTATCTGATGAAACAGATGGTACCTTAGATCCTCACAAATTTATGGCTTTTTGATTCCTGTCTTTTCCATACCCATGTTCTCAACCACTCTCCATGAGAACATTATGGTTAGATTTCTCTTCTATATCCATATTTTCACCTATGTGGAAACCCAGTGATTAGTTTACATGGGTAACCATTACGTTTCATACTTTTGTTTTTAAATATTGGTTTTGGTATTCATTTTTACGATTTGGGTTTCTATTAAAGAAACTTTCGAATATTAAACCATTTATAACCCCGATGAATTTAGAGGTGGAATTTCATTTTAAGGGGGGTAGAATGTAACACCTCGGGATTTTATGAAAAATATTCTTTTTAATTTCATTAATGTCTTGTGTTGTACACTACACCAAAAGGAGCTTGCACAACACGCATCCTTGACTTTCCTTTCATTACACACAATCATGATCTTCCTCGATAGCGTGTGTAGTATGCAATACCGAGTTTCACTAAACGAGATATTATAATGAACTAGCCGTTATGAATAGTAATAACCAAATTTTTAAATTTTTTAAATTTTATTTTCCAAAATGGATTTCATTTTTGGGTTCGGAATATCGAAACTAGCTTAGGGAGAAATTTTGGAACTTTTCGGATAACTTTCATATTCTGATTAATAGTGAAAATTACTAAATTTTAATTATAAACTACTTTTTTAATCGAAATAATTAATAGTGATAAATTATTAATTTGAGTGGTTTTAAAGTATATTTAGAATATATTTTTACAATTTAATACAATGTGCTTCTTTGGATGTAATTTCACATTTAAACCAGACATAAATAAGTATCAATCTTTTGATAGTTATTATCTCTTAAGAACACGATATTTGTTTTGACGACAGGAATTAATTTTTAAATTAATTAATGCAACTGATATGTTTTGAATTTGGTAAAATAGACATCATTTTTGAGTTCATAATATAAAATATAGCTGAAGCCTAATTTTTGTTATTTTTCTGGAAACTTTCATTTTTTGCTGAATAGTGTAACCACTAAGTGGTAGTTAAAAAAATGAATTTTTCATAAAACTTAATTTTACCGCTTATGTGAGTGGAATTTCGAAAATCCGATAGACACTGTCGATGTCATTAAGTAA
Source organism: Viscum album (assembly GCA_963277665.1). Classification (NCBI taxonomy): domain Eukaryota; kingdom Viridiplantae; phylum Streptophyta; class Magnoliopsida; order Santalales; family Viscaceae; genus Viscum; species Viscum album. Next base: position 1,457,432,344 of record OY728120.1, read on the forward strand.
AATTTGGTTCAATGAGATGAAAATAATTTCTGGTGAATAGTAATGTTTTACTTTTTTTTACCACGGTTAAAAGTAAATAGCGTAATTAATGGTAAAAATGATATTATTATTACTCTGCCACATGTCTTAATTCTGTTGGATAAGTTTAAAGAGACCAAAAACAACCTTAGGAATATTATATGACCATTTAGGCCCACTTCGATTAGATTAGGACATTTATTATTAATTTATTTAAAGAAGGGTTAAAATAGTTAAAATCAATGATTAATAAATAAATAATTTTTAATATAGGTTTATACATAAGTTAAATTCGACTATAAATATTCATTAGAGAGATAAAAATATTTCCTACATAATAATATTTTATTTGTAATTTTTAGACATTAAAAGAGTTAATTTATTTATGACATAAAGAGGATGCAGTAATTATCTTATTAGTGAAATATTGACATAATTGATATTATAAATACCAAAATAAATTAAATTTGAGACTTTTTATGAATTTAAATAATTTTATATGTACATATGACATTTTATTCTTGATTTAATTAACTTTTTTGTAACTAATCATTCTGTTATGATTTTCAAAAAAATCAATTACAAAATAGTGTCAGAATTGACATAAAATAGTTTTTAAAAACAATATTATATTATTAATTGTTATTTTATTCCTAAAAATCTAAGGATCGGCCAAATGACTTAGATAAGGCTATATATATTAATAATAAACAACTTGGGGTTCGTTTCTCTTCTTATAGTATGTTTATTAACCTTATAGTATAAGAACACAAGAAGACACAGTAAAAGTAATATTATTTAACTTAATGTTAAATCTAAATGATAAGGTTCAAATAGGAACCTAAACTTGTCTAAATTATATTGTATGAGAGTATTTAGACCCACACCCACCTTAGCTTCTAAAAAAATCAATTTGGATCTATTTAAAACCGAATATGGATTTATAATAAAATAATATTTTTAGTTTTTCAAAAGGATCCCCTCTCCTCCCTTATAAAAGGGCACCTCCTCCCTCTCTTCCTCACACCACTTTGAGGCTTCATGCTCGGCCAACCCCTGACAAATTCTTTTCTCCACTTACCTAGAAACATACTAGAGGTCCTGGTCTTCTTCAATGACAAATTTTAGTTACATAAGAGGAGGACTCAAAGGAGCGCTTCAAAGAAGAGGTAATGTCCGTTACCGATTCTTTCAACTTTATTTCTTCTTCCACTTCTTCTTATTTAGTTGTTTCATTATGAAATAATAACATCAGTATCACTAATATACATATATGTTATTATAAGTATTAAACAACTCTATTTCACCATCTATCCATCCTACGAAAAACGAAATCACCGTGCGTGCGTACATACAGAATATCGTCTCCACGTCGTGGTGTAATCTATTTTCCACCAGCATCATACTTGGATGGGTATAATGGTGTAAAAAATAACTATATATTATTATTGTAAAGTGATATTGATTCTAAAATATTATACATACACTCCAATACAATCCCACGATCATGAGAACGATATCATCACTCGTGCGTACGTACGGACTACCGTCTCCACGGCGTGATGAGATTCATTCTCCACGTTAACCATTCGTGAATGATTATAATGTATATATATAATAAGTAATCATGAAATATATGAAATAATAATTATACTGGATTTATGTGTATATATATGTATGTCATCTACTTAATTCCATTCAACCTAATAAGGAAACGAAAACAGCGTTCATTCGTACGTACGACCTACCGTCTCCATGAACGGTGTATTTCATTCCATTTATTGATCTATTATATATATGTATATTCTGAATATATATTATATATAAATCATATTTTATATTCTGTAATTAAGTAATCTTGATCTGTGTAATCATATGAATAATTACAAGTCAAAACACGGACGACAAATGAAACGATTTTACCCTAAACGCTCTTTAACATGGAATTTACAAAAGAACGGGTAAAATAAAGTCATAAGTGAACCATATATGATATCATAAAAATAAGTATGATTCTTGAATATGTCAATGACATTATTCAAATCATTATACAGGAGGTTCGGACACTTACGAAGCAAATCGGACCTAAGGTAAGTGAAATATCACAATCTCATTTTTATCCAAGATTGTTTATACTTTGGTATTTACTAGGGTGTATTTTATCATCCAAATCCATGTTTCATCAATATGTAATATTTATATCCTTATAAAATAGTTTATATCAAATTTTAACCTTCGGTGAGTTTTGAGAAAATGATATGAAAGGAATCTTTTGTCGTTTTTGGTATGAGGTACTTTTTGACTATTCCGACAAAAGTACGAGAAGAATGTTATTTTTAACTTATACGGCATGAATGAATTTTTAAAACATTATTTCCAAGAAGCTTCCTTTACGAGTTTTCATGTTTATTTTTAATCAACTTATTTTATTTTAAAATTGTATGACATGTTAGGAAAGGAAAAATGTTTTTTAAAGTAGAAAGGATATTTTCCTCAAAAATGGAGTTCAAGTGTTTTATCAAAATTATTTTTCATTTAAGATAATCGAGCGTTATGTTTCTATCCCTATTATTACATTGATTTGATTATGTTGTAATGGAATTTTTTATGAATTCATTTATCTTATATGAATTGTTTTATGATTTCATGATGTTTAAGAATCCCATTTTTATTACATGGGTTATGCTATGATGTATGGTTTATGATTTTGTGGAAAACATAAGAATGGTATCGTTATGAGATGGGTGGGACTTATATCTCCCTCCGATGAATTGGGTAAAGATTTTATATCTCATGAGATAGACATGGCTGGAACGGCAGGTTAAACTGGTTCAGTGAAACAAGACGGAAACGAGGAGTGAACTCACTTTAGAAATTGACTTTGTCCACTAAGATAGTTTTGGAAATGAGTCTTGACTAAAAAGAAATGAATCTCTATGATTATGTGTGTATGCCAAAAAGTTTCATGTTTTATGTTATGATTAATGGGGTTACATTTCACTACTATGATTTATCCCATGTTATGATATTACGATCTCTTTTGCAGGTTATGATTTCCAAAAATGTTATGTTCTTATGAATATGATGTGATTGATATTTCTTTTGTTTACCATTACTGAGAATTTGAGCTCACCCTTTTAGGTTTTCGTTTCCCCAGGATATAAAGAAAGGTTTTCGGTAAGAAAAAAATAGAAGATCTTTATGGGAGATGTTGAAGATCTTTCACCACGATTATAATATTATGTTCAATGTTTCTGAATACACTAAACTATTACGGTCCTTGTGTGTGTGTTTTTGTAATGTACTAAGTATTCCGAAAAAGTAATGTAATTTCCATGTACGTCATGCTTCAGGTCTCTACAATGAATTATGAAGTATTCATTCATTGTGATTTATTTTCATCAATATATATTGTGTCTTCAACATATTTTTGGAAAACATATTTTGATTAGTCTAATTATTTATATAAATATTTAAATAATGTCCCACATCATGGAAAGTATTATTTTTAGTTGTTGATCTCACCATGAACATCTTTATATTTATTATTGAATTATACAATATTGTGTCAAATTCATCAAAAACAACATCCGAACTTCAAGAATAAGAACACCATTTTGAAGATTAATATACACTTAATCTTCATGATGTAAATTTAGAAATTTTAATTTTACATCTATATTAAATAACATTAGTCTAATCAACCATCCTATGGAAATGATTAATTATTTTGTTTCATGTAATTAATATGTCAATGTATATTTTCAAGATTGATACCTTCAATATGACTATATCTCTTTCACACCAGTCATTCCATGTTTTTATTTTCCATGTAATGTTTATTAATTTTTTTATATAAGGCACATTTTCACCTAATGATAATTTTCACGTCCATATTCCAAATCTACACCCATATCTGATTCATCTATATTTTTCCAATATCTTCACTCAAAACCTAAATCAACTTCTAATCCAAACTAGACTATTAAAATATCATTGGTCAGGCCTGAATTTGTTTCAATTTTATTTATAGAATTCAACTTCCTCAATTAGATAATTTCTTTCTATTCCCTGGTAATATTATTCATAACAATTTATCCTCCTATCATTGGAATTTATTTTTCTACTATAGTATATTAATTATACTCATCATTATCACTTTGTTATCTCTATAATATTCTCAACTCCATATCACCATATTCTCGTCTTATTTATTCAATTTTCAAATTTTTTTACTAGAACTATAATATATTGATTTTTTTCCAATAATCTAATTTTAAAACATAATATTTGAATAAAATAAATTTTTTAAACATGTATTTGTATCCCAGAAAAATTACATCAACTCTCTAGGATATAATCATTATATAATTATCCTTATTCAAGATAATTCCATTACTAGGAAATAATAAATTGTATTTCAAAAAATAATTCTTTTAGTAATAGGTATCATATACATTAATTTCATCCCCTAATAATAATAATTAAATGTTTAAAATATATCCAATTTCATTAATTCATCCTTCTAATATATTTTAGGTATATTTTTCATGATGATAATAATTCCATTTTTTATTGATCTAATTTATCCCCTTAACCATGACATTTAGGTATTTATACTTCCATTTTGAATCATGTTTCATTGTCCTATGGTTCCAAAGTTAATCCCCCTACTGTATTTTAGTAAACAATGTTTTATTTTGGATTCAGTGTTTTAGAATTTTCTTACTCACCATATTTTCATACATTATTCAATATTGAATAATTAAATTTAATATATCAATCATTTACATGATTAACATTATTCAATTACTCTTGATGAAATAAAAAAAATGCATATCATCTCTTGCTATAATTTTTCAATGAAGATGTTGGTCAATGTATGACAACATTCACTAATTCAAGTATCTTACATGGATTCATTTAACTTATACACTATTCAATTTTTTTCCTTTTTTAAAAACAACACACGTTTTTGTAAGACCTTTTGATTATTTAGGGATATAATTATATCAATTATTTATCACTAAATATACCATGTACAGATGATCCATGTCAAAAAAAAATATGCCAAAATATATTATCTTACTCCTTATTCATAATTCACAAATCCCCTTCTACAATAATGAGGTGGAGTTTAAAATTTGTGTTCTTCCATTTTTCCCAAAATTACATCATCTAATCCAATGATATTATAATACATCATGATGAAAATTGTCACATTACATGATTTGAATAACTTAATTATACTCAGGGTGTTTTTAAAACTAAAACATACATCCAAAACAAATTATTCTCTTATAAAATTACCCCAAAATTTAGAATTCCATAATAATTTTTTAATTTAACATCATTTTAAAATAACATGAAACCTTATTTTTCATATATGATTAATATGCGAATATTTTTTTTCTTATTGTATTGGAGATACATCCACTGTTTGAATTCATTAAATAATAAAGATCTTATGATATCATAGATATAACTATAAACAATAAATTATAAAACTTTCCGTTATATTCTATATTATTGTATTCAAACCAATCGATGATTTATAAATTTTAACCTCATATGGATTAGATAGGTAAGAAACAACATATAATGTGGAAAATCAAATTTTCTTTTTCAATCCACATGATAATTCATTGATTTCAACATATGACAACATTACTTCTTAAATGGGTCATTACACAGTATAATGGATGGGAAGTATATATAAATATACTAATATCGTCCAAATAAGAAAAATATATCCATAAAAATAATACCTTAGGTGATGAGGTATGATTGGAAGACATTATTTCCCATCATCACTCAAGTATATGTCAGGAAATGAACACATATTTTTAGAGTGTCTCATCTTTCAACAAAAATTTATTATTATCGTGGGAGTATTATTTTGTTTCAATACAACATTACCAATGTTTTAATGTGTCATTAATCTATTTTTATTCTAATTTAGTCTCAAAAAAAACTTAAATATTGACGTTTGTGTTATTGGACTTACATTAGTAACAACTATCTTGTATTTTTTATCAATAACCAAAACACAATTTTTTTATGATAAGTCAGTTTTTATTCTTTTAACAAATGAATATATTAATTCACATCCATACAATTCTTATAATTTATCTATGGAAAATCATATTATATAACCAAATGTGATACATGGGGAATTTTTATTTCCGGATAATATCTTTTTCATCAAAAATTAAAAATACATCATAATTTTGATCAATAATTTTGAAATTATATTTCATTATATTTTTCAAACCATTGATTAATCTCAAATTATCGTTAATTTTTTATATTGTACTAAGAATACTTCTTTGATTCCATTGAAGCGATTATGTTTTTTTTTCTATATCGACATTCAAATCTGATTTTTACTCTTTATAATTTTATATATACAAATTGTTATCCTGAAAAAATTCATCGGCATTCTTCGTCTTGGATCTAAATAAATCTATTTCATCTTATGTAAAATCCAATTATAAATGTAAATGAAAACTCATATCCACCTCCAACTAATCATAATTGGATTCCTCATTTGTTAAAATTTAAATAGTAGTTATTAAATAATATTATATGAGATCCATGAAATTACCAAACTCTATTTCATATAATTATTTTATGATTTTAATTTTTTTTAATATATTTACATCTATATGAAGAAATTATAAATAGTACTTTCTGATCATTTTACATTAAATATAGACATCATCAGAAAAAATTAAACATCTTAATCGTTAATTTCAAAGTTCTTTGGTATAATTTTTGTAAGGTTCTGAACCATTTCTCAGTAAAACCATTTTCATATATGTTTCCTTTTGAACATTTCTCTTAAAATTTTAACATTTTGTGGAATGTATTTAAATAACTTCATCATGAACTTCTTCATCTAATCCATCCTCCATTTTGGGTTTCATTATGGCCTTTACATCCACCACCTTATAATTACACTTGTTGATAGATTCATTATCATCATTCCACAACTCATATACAATAAAGTAACTATATAGGATAGACAAAATCAACTCATTTATATCATTATTAGTTGTCTGAAGACGTTTTCATTAAAAAAATATGGAAATATTCTCATGATGCATGAGATAATACTCAAATAATCAAGGGTTTCTCAAAGGCATACCACTATGACCAGAATAATGTTAACTATTTTGAAGATTAAATCAATAGGTTATTTTGGGTGGAATCAAAAGTCATCATAATAATTCCATAGAATTTTTTTTTAATTTCTAAAAATACTCAGTCAGCATCATTTATGTTAATTAGTTCATCACATATTGAAGGAAATAATTTACTTGATGACAAATTAATGTTAGTTTTCTTGAAATAGGATCTCCATAATGAATTATGATTTCTATTTTCAATATTTTTTCCATTAAATATCCCTCTGATAGATATCAACTCTCTATACATACTAAAATTTTGGCCACCGTGGAAAAAATATAAATAATACATCATTTTAAATGATTACTTGAGGAATATTATTATTATAAATGAATGAGGACCATAAATAATTAGTTTTTTCATGACTACATATATAATCATATTCATTCATAAATGATCACCAATATATACCAAAAAACATCATATTTTCACCATTGTAGACATAATATTTATATAACCTTCCATCCAATATTTGGAATTGAAAAAAATATGAATTTTTCATGACCCCTCTCCACAATGTGTACCCCTCTTAGGCTGGCAATGTGAGAAGAGAGATAATTACCCATGAGTCCCACATCCAGTAGGCCCCAAGTTCGTGACTAGCACCGAGGGTAAAATAAATAATCTAATGGGAGGCATTACCCTCTAAGATAATAGATATGAAAGAGAGAGGTAAGACATAAACCAACCAACTCCAGCTCAGACAATAATATAAAATAATCACATGTATATGTATGTAATAACATAAATAAACTACTACAACTGAAAGAGCAAACTTCAAGTACCAAAAAAAACCAAAGTAACTAAAATTCCCAAATAACTCCTATAAACCCAAAGATATTAGAAACCAATCACATCTCCAATGAACTCAATGTGATGTGAAAAAAATATTATTTTACATTGGGTGATTATAACAATATACTGAGTAGGATACTCTCTAAATCCTCTTATAAAAATGTAAATAAAGCATGATAAAGCACAATGAATAAACATGTAAAACTAACTCATCACCTAAATTGTTATAATAAGATCCCATCCTCAAAATGGATATTGTCACCATGTATCACATACCAGATTATATAATATAGTAAGAATACCAGGGGTACCCCTCTATGAATTCCACACCAGTTTCTTCCTTTCCCCAATATTGCATGTACTATTCCATATCTCTCTAAAAAGGATGTCTTGAAGACACCGGTACAAGAACCACAACCTAAAACTCATGCAACACTTGGATTTCTCATAGAAACATGGGAAAATCACTAAATCCTCCACACATCCAATAATAGCTAGGTAGTTTCTGGGAGCCAAAATAGCCTGAATAACACATATCACACATCATGTATCACCTCTCAAGCCACTACAACCCATACATACAGTAACGATCATCATTCCATGATATCCTATATAGAATATACCTATAGTAGTTTGTAGTAATCTCTATCCAAAATATATGTCTGTGAAATAAAAATAATCCATTTTAGCCCCCTACACACATATATGAAGATAATTAATATCCATGCATAAATGTACAAGTTTCTTCAAAGAGATGATAGGGGGCCATAGGGGGAAATCATCCTTCTATCCTCCCACTGGGATGTTGGGGGAAACACCCCCAACGTGCCTTGAAAACTCGGGGAATTATTTTCACTAATCGATAGGGTGGTGTAGCATATAGAAACACAAAAAGTATAGCATATAATTATCTCACTACCATACTACAGGAATAACCCTATCTTAGAATAGACTTCAACTAATGTATTTAGGACTCCAAACTATCACTACTAATACTATATATCGTATAACCATAAAACCTTTTAAAGAGATTTTTTAAATCATATTATCCTCTTTAATTATTATTAATTATGGTTAATTAATTCATTATCCATTAATAAACCATTTACATTTCCAAAAGACATTACATTATCATTCTAACACAGTCCCATGCCATCCAAGAATAACCACACCGAGTCCACATAACATATGAAGTTACCAAATTATTTCATCCTAACATGCTCCCAACATATGCGTTAAACATTATTTATTAAATGATTTATTAAAATCGTTAACACTTTTCCATAATTCAATTTATTATTGGAATGAATTATAAGATACCAAACTCCAAGGGATCAACACGGTGAGTTGATGAACTACCTGTCGAGTCTTTACCACCCATAGCAGGAGCATAGACCCATCCTTCCTCGAGAAGCTAAACAAGGGTAGCACATGACGTACCCCATGATTCTTCACCAATTTTTTAAGGAAGGTATGAAAGACCATCTACCACAAAAAATTAGAAACGTATAGAAGATAAAAAAATGAGAATACTATGATAAAGAAATATGTAATCCCCACTTCAACCCTTTTCATCATCTCTAGAGTCCTCCCTGACACCCTTATCCATAAACAGACATATCTCAACACTCTAGACATAAATTGTTTCCACAACCACAATGACACCCTAGCCAACATACCATGGTATGCTTCCAGAATCACATCACATCATAAGATGTTGGAAACAAGAAGTAACAAGGCTCTTGGACCGAATCAAGGCATTTGGGCTTCAAACACAACGATCACTCCTAGCTCCAACACATGATGATCTTAGCCTCGACATGAAATATGGTAACTCATAACCCTAATTGGAATTATCCTTTATCAAAAATAGGTTTTCTAATCTATCTTTAATTAACCATTTTATTAGTAGTAGGTTCTAACTATGGGAATCCAAACAATAAAGCTACCATAGCTACCAAAAATTAATTACAAATTCTTGCTACATCAATATGATTATCATCAAAATACATCAACAACATTATTAGTTTACACACCTATTTAATTTTGGAAAAATAATCTACAAAAATCGCGTCTTTATGTTATTTACCAATATTCATCAAGAACAAAAGGCTAAACATGTAAAGCATAGATGACATACTATCAATAAAACCACGAGGCAACAATATACGATCAAAAAAATGTTATTTAATCGAGTAAAAATATTTGTTATGTTACATTTATTATGAATCAAGGGATAAATAATGATAACTCTACTCCTGAACATAATAAAAATAGGGAATCCAGGAATCAACTTCATCAAAATGTTTTCATCCTTCTTTTCATGAAATCTGGACAATCAAAACGGATCATGATTACCTCTCCCTAATGACTACATTCACCCAAGGAAATAAGGACACAAAATCCTTGACCAACACCCAACAAGTATCCATTTGAATAATGAAGATATCAAACCATTAAATGGAATGGAGACACAAGAGGAAACAGATCATGGAACCTAGAAGATGGTAGTTGAGCATACCTTATATTGAGGACTGATCAACACAACATGGAATCACTAAAAAATGGGGAGAACATGTAGCAGCAATAAACATCAAATGGAAACGATCCAGGGAATACAATTCAGTCACAACATTCCTTTGGTAAGAACGTATCAGGGATCCTCCCACCCTGATATGATAACGGGTATTATAGATGTGAAGGTTCCCAACTATGAATGATATGTTCTGAGACAAAAGGGATTTGAAAAAGCATTGAATTTACATTAAGGTGGATTACATTAAACCCTAGGGTTTGACCAATTAAAAGCCTCTGTATTTTTTGAAAATAAAATTATTTATTTCATATCCATTGAAACGGCCAAAAACTCCCTAAAATAAGGAATTCAACTCATTTTACATCAATGAAAGGCGTTGAAATAGAAAAACATTGAAATTTGGAAAAATCAAGAAATTTGAAAAACTATTGGAAATGAATCACCATTATGGAAACACAATAGAACCTAACATTAGATGAGTCACCAATTTGGAAAAAATGTACCACATACCATTAAATGGATCACCCTTCAAGAGACAGTGTACCACAATTTGATAGATGTATCATCGTTCTGTAAAAACTGTTCACAGAATTAGAAATTTGGAATAGAATTGAGGATAAGGCACATTGATCTCCCAGAACTCGATGAACACCAGATGTAAGAAAAGGAATAAGACAAGATATCTCTCGAACATTAAATCAGATACCTCTCAAAACTTCCCCTCCTAGATAATTCAAAACCAAACTAGATTGGAAACATAAGAGGGGTCCAACGCACAACCGTTTGAGATACCTGTCATTTCTATCACCACTAAAAAGAGATCAACCACTTCCTCAAAGGGACATCATGAAAAACATGAATATTATAATAATCCCCAAACCATTCTCCTAGGAGAGAGAGCTCACAAAATAGATCATGATAGAATAAAAAACCAAAAAAAGATATATTATAAACCCAAATGGTCTACAACCACATATGAACATCGTTATAAGAAATTTCTATACTAAAAACAGCTCTAGGTCTTGAGAAACTCTCTATGGAACATGTTCCCAAGTACTCTCCTCTATTTCATAATTCCACAACAAGACATGAACCCTTAGGTTACCAGATCACAAACCACCTTCTCCTTATGGTCTTGGATCCCTACAGGATGCTCCTCGATGGTCGTATCATTGTAAGCATCGATCTCACAAAAATTGATGATGTGTGAGTCATCATGAATATAAATACCGAGATGTGATAGATGAAAATCATTATGTATCTATCTCATTTATGGCGGATGTGATACAAGATTTCCACAACTCCTACATGAGAAAATACCTCCAAAGTCCCAAAATACATGGAGAAATCTTACTCCAATGACAAAAGATTCCCTGACTACAACAGGGGGTCACCTTTATTAACACATGATCCCCAACATCAAATTCCAAATTTATCCTCCAATTATCGTTATATGATTTATAATGATCATGAACTACCTTCACCCTCTATCAAGAGACTTGAACCATATCTGTCATTTTCAAAACAATTTTGTAAGGTGAATTGATGACTCTCTGACCCCACTCCATCACAACATAGAATGGAATGTTCGGATATAAAACCCTTTAAATGGTTCCATAATGAAAGTGGAGTGAAAACATTTGTTATAAGAGATCTCAACCAAGGGAGTTTTCCTACATTACAATGCTCCATAATCGAGGACACTAGAGCATAACATGATTTCAATATTCTGTATGGTCTGCAATTTCTGACCATCTATCTATAGTTGAAAAGTAGTACTAAGGTATATCTGAGAATAGAACACATGCTGGATACCTCTCAAATCCTTGGTGGTAAAATGTGGGGTCTCAATAAAAAATGATCATCCTTGATAATCCATTAAGTCTCACAACCTCTTCCATATACTATCTTGAAAAAAACCATAAAATGAGATCAAATCCATTATTTAAATAAAGTTGTATGATTTCATCAAATGATCTACTACCACCCATATTTATTTGTAGCCTCGATGAGCTCAATTTTAACCAGTAAAAAATTCCATAGATATGTCCACCCAAATCCATTGACGAACATCTAATGGAAAGATCATAGCATAGAATACACAATTCTCAGCCTTCATCTGTTGGATTACCGAACATCGAGACACATACAATAAAATTTTATGCATCAAACCAGGACACAAAAGCATACTCCTCTAGGATCAATGCATTTTTCCCACACCTCGATGTATCACTATGGGTTAATAATGGAACTCTCTGCGAACCATCTCATGAATCACCAAAGGAATGAGAAGTCTCCCATTAATCAACAACCACTATGGTTAGTCCTCAAACCATCCATTTTGTTCCTCTCTAAAAATAACATGGTACCTCTATACCACCACCTCATGATCCCCCAAATGGGAATCTTCCACTTGTTTTACCAAATATGACTATAATTTCATCTTTTAAAGACATCATATACCCCACACTTCTCCCATATCTAGTTGTAATGAAAAATGTTCTTCCATCACTCTCTAGGGATCAACAGGTTATTGTATGGCATCACAATGTGACTTCCTACATTGAACATCACCTATAACATTCCCTTTACCCATAAAATTTTATATTTCATATTCATAATCCTATAAGAACTCCATCCACTACCAATTTTCCATGTTCATGACAAACTGGGAGAAAACATACGTCATGATTTTTTGATTGGTGAAAGACTTAAATATCTCTTTGATGAGTTAATGTCTCCAAAACATATGCCAAACACCACTACTACCTACTCAAGAATGTGGGTGGAATAGTTATGCTCCTGGGGATTCAACTGCCGTGAACCAAAAGAAACAACATATCATTGATGCATCAAAACACAACCTAAACCCAGAAGTGACACATTAGAGAAAACCTGAAACAGAACTCTTTCTGTGGGAGGACAAAGAACTAGATCACTAACCAACTTCTCCATCAGATACTTGAATGTTGTCTGACACTAACTAGTCCACTTGAAAGCCTGATCCTTATGGGTCAATCTTATTAGTGGATTTTCATCCCTAGATTAATCGTCCATGAACCGCATATAATTTCCCATAATACTAAGGAATCTTTGCACTACTACCAGTGTCTGGGGGGTTTTCAGAGACACAAAAAATCTTTTCATGGACATAACAATAGCTAATTCTTGTTGCGATACAATATTCAAAAGGAAAAAACATTCTTGATTCCCAAACTCGAACTTAGAAAACAACCCATATGGTTGTTGTCGATAAAGATATACCAAAATTACATGCAGATCGTCTGCATGTGCCTCCTCAAATATTAATTACCCAGGGATATTGTCGATCAAAACAACAATGAACATATCCATGAAATCAAAAAACTAAGTGTTCATCAACCCTAAGAACATTAATGGTTTATTCTTCAGGCTAAACAACATCACCAAGAACTCATAATTCCAAAGATGGAAATAGAAAGTACTCTTTGATATGTCATCCTCCAATACAGACATCTGATAATACATGGACCACAAATCAATCGTTGATATCCAAATTACACACATAATTTGATCGAACAATCCACCAATCCATTTAAGAGGATAGCAGTTATTCACTGTCACATTGTCCAAGAGACGACAATCGACACACACCTGCGAACAGCCATCATTGATTTTCACAAACAAAACTGGGGAACCTCTCGGTGAAAAACCTGACCGAGAAAAACTATAATATAACAAAACATCAAGATTTATAGGTAGCTCCCACAACTCATATGGAGACATCCTAAAAGGATACATTGAGAGATGCGTCAATCCTAGATATAGCACGATACTATACTCAATCTCCCATCATTTGGGTGACAATACATCCTCTTCTAGAGAGACCTCAAGGTACTCTTCAACGAACCATGGAATCATAAAAAACTGATCCTCCAACAAACTGAATGTCAGCTCATCCACCATGGATGAAAAATAAGGAACACGCCTCTGACCCATCTGAGGGTCTCACTCAGCAAAAAACAATTATGGCTCTCCATCAATACTGAAGAACACCACCTACCACTGAATGAAATCCATGATAGGATGCACCAAAACAACTAATCGATGATGAGTATAACATCGTATAAAGATATTCATAATCATAGGAATTCCCCCCAGTTGAGGTGATTCCCAAACAATATCACATAATATTTACAAACATCAAACATGTCATCTCGACGTAAAATTGGCATAGTCCACACAAAGGGAACTGGAAGACTCTAAACCTCAAGCCCAATGACATGGAAAAGGGAAGGTGATATGAAGTATTGTGTCTCTCTTTAATAAAACAATTTATACACCCATGTAGAAAACAAGAAATAGGTACCTAAAATGATGTCTGGATCTCCTAGTACTTGCAACTCTAACGCAAGAAACTGACCTAGAACTAATCCACTACCTCTATAACGCTACAGATGTCCACATCCATTGTCGAGCTCTACTCTTTGAAGGCAGGGATCATCACATGGTTGTCCTTTACCTACTCCATAGACACTCTATTAATCCAATGTTATTGCAATATACTACTGCTACCTTGGCTAGAATGGACTCAATAGAGAAACCTAGAGTGGAAAACCTAGTGAATGCAGATTGATTTGGAAGTTCAGGCACACTCACGGATGATGACTTTAGCCTCCATAACAAAAAAAAAGAACACAATCCCATGGAATATGCCTAAGAAGCACCCCCTTGGGAAATGAGATAGTGTTGGATGGGAAAATTTTTATACCCTGGAAAATTGGAACCATGTATGATATATCTTATTTATGAAGAATGATGATGACTCCCCTTTCATGAAGATTCAGTTCTGGGTAATATCCTCTTGATGACCTCTTCCCTCGCCATCACCTCAAGATATGTCTACACATAAAGTGGGTCACCTAGCATTTAATCTATAGACACAAAGCCTTGTTGAAATGCATCACTCTAGACTCCTCATTTAGAAACATTTATGAATCATATCACTGAAGGTTCAGAAAATGGATCCTAAACTCTCACACACTAAATCTTCCCAACTGAAGGGTATATAGCTTTTGGAGACTAGAAAACATCTCGATTGAAGAATGAAACATGGCTATGAACTAATCTCAAAACATCTCCCATGGGATCACTTGTTACTTGTGATCCCTAATGAATAAGGATCGCTCCATCCTTGTTGTCCCATGTAGCATCTTAACAACCAATGATAACCAGTGATCCTTCTAATCATAGATCGAACTGATATTTATCTCAACAACTTCCAACTAGTCCTCCTTGACTGTATCTGAGATAGAGCCTTCATTGTTTTGTAGACTCTGGGGGTGAAACTCTTAGAGTTTCCTCCTCCTAGTGTCGTTACCATCGAACTATACTTTGTAGCGATCGAATGGCACAACTTGTTGGACGTCATCTATGTGAACCTGATGATGAAATCATCTTAGAGACATTCATGAAAAAGGAAATATTATCAGAACTCATAATCTTATTGAATGGATTAATTTAGTATTAATAAGTTTAATTTTTCGGTTAGCGTATTCCAAGATCTACCAATTCAAACACATGTTCAATGACTAATGATGCATGGTCCATTCATAAGATTATACCCTACTACCAATATGACATTATTTAGTAGTTATTGTAAAAATAAAGGTATGTTCCTCTGATCATAGTGTTCCATATATACATTTTTCTATGCCATAATCCGGTGTTCACATAAATTTTTAAGCTTATCTATTATCATTTCCCTAATAGCCCATACACCCCCACCTATGCCTATCTCCAAAATCCATCATATTCGTCATCAAGAACACAGATACCACTCTCTCAATCCCCCATACCCACAAAGTGTACCCAATCTGAGCTGAAAATTTGAGAATATATATAATGAACCCCAAGTCCCACCTCTAGTACGCCCCGAGTTGGAAACTAGAATAAAGGGTATATTAAACACACAAATGGGAGGCATTTACCTCAAAGAGAACACATGCGAATAGGACGAATATGATAGACAAAAACCAACTCTAAATTAGACTACAATATAAATGAATCCAAAGTATAGATATTTAATTACATGAAAAAACTACTATAAAAAAGGAAAATGTCATGTTCCCAAAGAAAGTTAAACAACAACAACCAGAAAGCCAAAACAGTTCAAGTAAACCCCAGGATAGTAGTAACCAACCGAATATCCAACCAGCTCCATTTGACCAGAGAACCAATTTATATAACATATGGTTAGTGTAATAGTATACTCAATAGAATCCTCTACAAAAGCCTATATGAAAAATTAATGGATGCATGATATAGCATAGTAATTCATCTAGTGAAACTAAATGATCTCAAAAAAAGGTATAATAAGTTTCTAACCTCACCATGGATACTCTCACAATGAATCACATCAAAGAATATAAAATATAGTACAAAATAAAATGTGTACCACACATACCCTTCCCCAGTGGTTTTCCACATTTCCCAAATGTCACGCATACTAAGACATATCTCTACAAAAACGATGGCCTAGAGACACCTTGGTGAGCACCACAACCTACTCCTCATGCAACACAAGGCATACACGCAGACACCTTGGTGAAGCAGCACACCATCCACACGACCAAAATTAACCTAGTATTTTTCGAGACCACCACATCTTACATAATGTGTATTATACTTCAGGTATTACAACTCAAGCCACCATAGCCCATACACTGAGTAAGGATCTGCAAACCATTGCACCCTATAAAGGATATTCATATATTTATCAGTGAGAAAATATATTCATAATATATGTGTCCTAAATAACCAAATTCATTATAGAACACTACACACATATATAGGGAAAACTAACAATCAAGCATACCATCATAGTTATCTTCAAAGAGAAGCGATTTGGGACAAAAGGGGATGTCATCCATTCATCCTCCCACCAAGATGTTGTGGAAAACACCCCCTAGGGTGCAGAATCCCTAAGGTGTAAGATTCCCTATCCAATAGTGTGTAGTATACTATAGAAACACAAAACGTACAGGATATTAAATATCTCACAATAACACTATGATAATAACCCTGTCTTAGAATCATCTGTATCTAACTTCCCTCAGACTCCTGGTTTCCACTGTTAAGACTATATATCCTATAAAAATTCAACCATTAAATGAGATTTATGAAATCATTATATCCTATTTAACCAGTTTCACTTTATGTTAATTAATTATTTACAAATTAGTCTACCATTAATATTACAACATTACATTACATTATCATTCCAACAAATTCTAGTGCCATTCGGGGATAACCACACCGAGTCCACATATCCTCATATGTTACCAAAACATTGCATCCCTGAAAGATCCAAATCCATGGGTTCAACATGATTTATTAAATCAAATATTAATTGAATTAAAACTTTTCTATAATTCTATGTATTCTAATAAAATTATAATATGATACCGAACACAAGGGGATCAACACATTGAGTACATGAAAAACACATTGATTCTTCACAACACATATTTGGATCATACACCGATCCTTTCTCAGGATTCTTAACACCAAAATCACCTATCATACCCCACACAACTTCACTTATTTTGGAATGAGGATGAGAAAGACTGTATGCTTCAAAATATGGGGAAACTATAATAGATAAACATAAACATGCATCTAATAGGAAAAAACATCATGTAAGCTCGGCTTCATCCCTTTTCATCATCTCAAGTGTCCTCGATGACTCCCATATGCATAAAGTAACATATATCTTCACTATAGGTATCAACTATTGCCACAACCATTGGACCTCCATTCCAAACAAACCACATCATCCTTCCAAGCTCACATCACATCATCAGAAGTAGGTCACAATAATAAATTGGCTCTTAGCCACAATTAAGGCATTCAGTCTTCACACATAATGAGCACTCATGGCTCCAAAGCATAAGTAAATTGGCGTTTAAAACTAAGAGGGTAAAAAAACCCTACTAGACATTATCCTTTATCAACAATTGGTTCTATAATCCAACATGAATTAACTAATTCATTTTTATTATGTTATAACTATGGGAAAACTAACCAGGAATCTACCATAGATATCAAGAATTACTAAAAAAATCAATCTGTATTAATTTGATTGTCAAAAAATTACAATCAAAACCCGATTCATTTACAAGGATCTTTATCTTTGGAAAATTTATTTACAACTTACACCCACATTATATTCATTACCAATTTCCTTAAAAAATAGTTTGCTAAAAATTAAAATAATTGATATCACCCTATCTAGGAAATAAAAAGGCAACAATATACGATCGAAACCAATTCTTTAATCTAGCTCAAATATTTATTATGTAAAAGTCATTATGATTCAGTGTGATAAATCATGATTAATATACTACTACACATAAGAAAAATATAAAATCCATGAATCCCATACCTCAAATGGTTTCCAACATTCATTTCGTGAGAACAGACCAATTAAAATGGATCACGATCACATCTCCCGCAATGACTGCATTCACAAGAGGAAATTGGTGTACAATTGTATCAACCATCACCCTAATAGTATCTATTAGAAAAATGGAGATCCTTGAAAATACATGGCAATGATACACAAGAAGAATCAAATCGAGGAACCCATATGATAGAGGAGAAACATACCTTATATCGAAGATTGATCGATGCTTCCTTGTTTCACCAAAACAGGGGGTGCACTTGTTGTAGGAAGAAACTTCAAGTTGGAAACAATCAACATATTAGAGTTCAATCTCACCACTCATATGGTAAAAAAATTTCTGGGTGCCTCACACTGAGAGAAGGAATAAATAATTAAATAAGGGAATGTGCCCAATATTGAATGACTATATCTGAGACTATTGAGATTTTAAACAGCTTATAATTTACGTTAATGTGGATCACATTAAACCATAAATTTTGAAAAATTTAAAGCCTCCAGAAAATTATAAAATCAATTATATGATTTATATCCATTTAAATGGCTTAAAATCAAATTAAATGTGGAATTAAAATAATTTTATTTCAAATAAATTTTTCAAAATTGAAAAACTGGGACATCCAAAAAAATATGGACATTTTAAAAACTGGTCAAAATGACTCACCGTTCTAGAAACATTATGGCACCTACCATTATATGTCTCACCATTTGATGTCTCGCCATTATTTAAACACTATATAGAATTCTAGTATATATCTCACTGTTCTGGAAACAATGTTTACAAAATTAAAATTTGGAAAAGTGTTGGGGATAAGTCAAATTGACATACCAAAAGGACTATAAGACAAGATTTTAGAGAAGGAATGGACCAGATATGTTTGGTCCATTATATAAAGTTTGAGAAAAAAATCAACATATTTTATACTCAAGATAAATCAATCATAATAGTAATTAATATGATCATTAGTGAATAATAACATTATCCATTATATGTTATCAACAAAAAAAATCATACCCATGAAATATTTGACTGTAAACTCCAATATTAATTCATTTATAGAACCATTATAAATAATGATTTCAATGCTATATTCATTATTCATGATTAATAAGATAGGTATGTCCTATTATAATCATTGGTAATATATTATTATCATATATTTTTAAAATCATGTCCACCAATAATATTGATTTTTTATAGGGAGAATTCAAAATAACATAACAAAATGTGAACATATCCATTCAAAATATTTTCAAAACATAATCGTGTGAGTATATATCTAAACATCCAAACTCAAAAATAGAATTTTGAATATATCTATCTAAAATCTTTTATACTCTTATTTCCACCTTCTCATGTGGTATCTATATCAAATTTCCTAATGCACTAGAAATATTTCATGAAATCACTAATAACATTTTAAAAAATATTACATATGTGTAACCTAATAAAATAAAAAATATCATAAATTAATCATATAATAACTAATGGTCAATAATGATTTTAAATTAAACAATACATCATTTCATTGAATCAATAATTTTGGAAATGTAATGGGTTTCATTTTGACATAATCAAAAGATATTAAATCAATTGAAAAGAAACTGGTGTTGTTCAATATTTCTAAAAATATCATCAACATAAGATACATAAATAAATAATGTGAATCATATTATTATATTTTATCCCTATTGAGGTATAAATTTCCTAAAATTATTTTTATATGGATGAAAAATACCAATAAAAACTAATTTGAAACAATAATTTTAAAAAATATAAAAATATCCATTTATTTATATTTATTTTAAAATTAAATTTCCTAAAATATTATGAAATGTAATTTTATTTCAAAATATTACATGGATAAATATAATTAAATCATAAAATAAAATAATAATCAGGAATTTGGAAAAATAACATTTTAAAAAATGAATCATTTTAATTTTGTTTTTGTAAAGGGTAACAAATACAAAATTCATAAACATTGAGAAAATTAATATTTAATCCCTAGTATTAAAATAAAAAAATATACATTGACATTAAGAAATATTTATATCAGGGATAATATGATTCCTAAAAAAATTAGAAACATTGACATGAAAGACATTGTTTGTCCATGAAAGAGGAAATAACGTTTGTCTTTCAGAAAAAATTCATTATATTAAATACCAAAGATAAAAAATTGATTCTAAAAATTTATAATTATATAAATAAAATTAGTTGAAAAATTAGGATGTGGTTTAATGGGTTTGAATCATATTATTTACACCAAAGATAATTTTACTTAAATTACTTCAAAATAAATGATAATATGACATAAATCCAATACCATAAAAATCATCCTACTACATATGAATTAAAACATAAATATTTATAAAAATATAAAAATATAATATATTAAATTATTAATTAAATGTCAATATCATTCCATTACAAAATTCAATTATCCCTTATTAATAATTGTTCATTAAAATCCTTATTTGGGGGAAAAGTTATCCATTTTTTATTTTTGTTTTTGTTTGAAAGATACAATAATAGAACATTGGTCATAGATTAATCATATCATAAATATTTATCATTTAATAAATATCATATATATTAATTTTATATTTTTTATAACAATTTATAAAAAATTGTGGAAAAAGTAACTTGACAACTTCATTGTGATGTTTATCTCCTTGTATACGGGAGTAAAGTTTTCAAATTTTCATGGATTTAACGAATGAAATAAAAATAAAAATTATTCATTTAATAAAAATTATTATATCATATATAATTTAAATATTCATTAATTTTATCTATATTACCTAATATAATGAAATTAAAAAATTAGAACAAGTCATGTTGGGTCATGGAGGTGGTATCCCAAATGTATGCATGAGTGATGTTATTGTTTTCTAAGGGAACATAATATAAGATGGTATACATGAAATTATAATTTTAAAAGAATAATTGTAAAAAATATTATATATAAAAATTAAATACTTTATAATTACAAAACATTAAATATAGATATGGAAAATTAATCAGACCACTACTTGGATACGGTAGTCCACACATACGCAAGAGTGATACAACCATTTCTCATGAAATAGAAATGTGGTGGAAAAAAGAAAAATATTAATATTAGTACCATCTAAATATATTTATTCATATATTATACAAAATTTAGTATTGATAAAACACATTTATTAAATGTATTGGTGGAATGAAACACGATGATTTAGTAAAGAACATGGAACTCTTCACTGAGATACCTCACTGGTATCTATTATTAAGGACCATTGGGACATACTTTTAAGAAAAAGACAATCTATATGATATTTAAAGGTATGTTTAGATTTTTTTGGACAGTTTTTTCTTATCTAAATGTCTCATGTGTTATGGTGATAAGGTGTTATGCGGTTCTCTTTAAAAAGTTTGGGGATTGGAACACCTGCAATTTTTAAAAATATTAAAATATGTTAGAGTCACAATTACATGATATATAATTAAAACAAGTTATTTGTTTAAATTTGGATGATATAGGAAAAAAATATATTCCGAATTTAAAATATTCGAAAAAAATTAGAGCATTTTAATAGTTGTCTCTTAATTTTAACCCCTAATTATCTAATTTTATCCTCTATTGAAGTAATTAATTTTTACCTCGATTAATGTTCTTAATGAAAATAAATTCACCTGGAGATAATAACTAATATTAATTATTTTTATTAAAAATATTTATTCCATCTTTATAAAATCATTTTCTATAACTGATATTAATTAATTTTAGACTACATACAAAAAACACGACATAACTTATTTTATGAAAATTCATTTTAATGCATAAATCATAGTAGACCATAATTCAATTCAATATAAAAACTATTTTTGGAATGGAAAAATATTTCATTGAATATATTATACACATATTTATTAAAAATAATTCATCAATAGAGAATAACTTATTTATTAAAAACATTATGCAGATAAATATTTTTTTTGAAAAACATATATCAATACACAAAAATGAATTTATATTATTTTTTTATCCAATTAAAAATTAATAGTATAATTTATTCATATGTTGAAATTAATTTTTAGTAAATTCTTCAGTACAATTAATAACCCCCAATCCATAGCTATGAAATCAATGTCACATTAAATAATAAAATTTAAATAGTATAATAGTCTCTATTTAAAAACATTGTTTCATGTATGGAGAGATATTCAAGAAATGAAATTTATTTAATAGAAAATAAATCACATAATATCATGTTGGTAATTTATAAATAGTTTTAAAATTTTTCTACTCTAATTGCAATAATACTAAACTAATAACTAAGTATAATTTTTCCTAATAAAATTAATATGATCCCATAAAATGTTTTCAAATTTATGGATTTAAAAAATAATGTTAACCAAGTGAGTGGTCTAGTTCGGAAAACAATTCTTCCCTCTGTCTAAAATCTCCACTAAATTTTCCTAATAATATAGATCATGTCATAATGTTATGACCTATGATTTCAAAACCTCTAAAGCATCAAGTATGAACATACTCATGAGGAATATATACATCACATTTTTATTGTGATTTAGGTTTGTTTAAAGAACAAAAAATATATGAATATATATGGATATAATTAACAAATTTGAAGGGAAAGAGATATAAACAGGTTTATTTTCACTCATTTCTACATATCATACCTTATATATTATATATATTCATTATAATACCTATTAAACAATATATAGCTCTATATCCCCAAGATTATTATTAATATAAAATTTTCATCAACTCTATGATTCCATGATGTGGTGCATAATGGATTTATTTTTCACTTGCATTTCATTTATTATCACAGGTAATGATATGTTTTTTTCTAGAAAGACATCCAAACTCTTTGAAAATATGAACTTACTAACATAGTTTTCTTCATAATGAACAATTTAATTATAAAATGAATGATTTTTTTATATAAAAAACGACGAAAAGAAGGTATTGAACCCAAACATAATTGAAATAAATAGAATATGATATCAATATCTCCTACACTATTTAAATTGTACTCTCAAATATTCCAATTATTTTATGATGATATAATTTTTTATAGATCAACTCAATATTTATTGCATTATAATGAAATCCCCATAACATCATCATTATCCATTGATCCCAATTATATTGAGTAGAATAGGTACTCCATGCAACAATACCACCTCATTAGTGAATATACTAGACATATAATAATGATAATAATATTGTATCATCACAATGAAATGATATAAACTCATAATGGGATTAAACAAAACCAAAGTATCCTTTTCCAATTTTATGTTTTTTTGGAGTCTGATGATGATATATATGGTCTTGTTTTCCCATTGGAATTCAAATCCAAATAGTGGTTATCAAACCCGCATTGAAATATTTTTACCAACCTTGAATTTTTAAAAAAACATTAAATTAGTATATATATTGTAATATCCCATTTAATTTTATCAACCATGATATTATATTTGACAACTGGGTACTAGTTACATCACAAGAACCTCTCCTCTAACATGGTCGTCGGGTCCGGGCCCGTGAGGTACCACCAGTTGCCTCGCATAAATGGTGTCCCACCCTATGGCCCACCTACATGCCATAGTGGGTCATCTGACAAATTATAGTCCCCACAAGCCAACACATTTAATTCACAAAAACCTCTCCTCTAACATAGTCGTCGGGTCCGGGCCCGTGAGGTACCACCAGTTGCCTCGCATAAATGGTGTCCCACCCTACGGCCCACCTACATGCCATAGTGGGTCATCTGACAAATGATAGTCCCCACAAGCCAACACATTTAATTTCAAGTGTATTTCTTCCTAACCCACACACACCCTGGGAATATTCCATGAAGGTCACCAATCTGGATCACTACTCCAGGCCAAACATGCTTTACTGTGCAGTTCTAATTAGGTAGGCTCCAGGAAAAAAAGCACCCTATTGACATTAGTCATATTAGTTGTTTATTTAACCCTTTATCATTCTGGGTTATTATATTCACCCCCACCCCTAGAGCAGAACATCCTCATTGTGGGCCTGACATATCAACCCCGGATGTCCACCACACTTATGGATGGTTACCACCTCTAATTCCAAATGTGACAACTAGGTCCCGGTGACAGCAGAGACATAGAACCTTTAATAAGGTCTTCGGGTCCTGGCCCATCACGTACCACTAGTTAACCTGCAAGCACGTGGTCCTAACCCTGGGGCCCAACCACATGGGAGAATGGGTCATCTGACAAATGAAAGTCGCCACACACCATCACAGTTCATTCCCATTGTGTTCTTCCTTCTCTCACAAACACCTTGTAAACATCCCAGAAGTTCACCCTTCTTGATCCCTACTCATTGCCAAACATGCATAACTATTGAGATCTAATCAGGTAGGATCCTGAAAAAGATGGTGCACCATTTTTACATGAGTACTACTATTTTTTAATTTATCCCTTTCATTCTGGGGGATACAATATATTTCAGATATATATATATATATATTTATAAATCATTATAAATCTATATAGAATAGATAATGATGAAATAAGAGAATTATTCAATTGCTCCATCTTCATGAACATTATTATTGAGATAAAAACTCAATTCCTAATACATTTCATTATATCACTATAAATGTTGAACATAGGAAAAAATTCCTCCATTTATTATATATTGGTATCTTCTTTTTTCACCATATTAATCATCCCTTGGATTGTTAAGAAAATTATTGCTTTCAACAATACATGTTAATGTTATTTAATGGGGGATATTATTGAAAATAATACTTTGTGTCTTTATAACAATTTTGATGCTCACAAATAACCTTAGTTATTTTCTAATGATTTTATTTAGTATTTTGGAGGAATTTATTAAATTGTTTTACTCTTGAAAAAATGAGAATTTATTACTTAAATGGAATCTACTTTAGCGCGTTCTGGAATCACGTTTCATACCCTACATGGATAAATGTAGTGTAAGGATGAAAAGTGTGTATACTTTTTGAGATTAGAGAAAATTATGGTTAAACAGTCATACATTTTCAGAAATGTATGGAAGAAGAACCTTACATTAGGAATGAACCCAACGTTTTGGCTATCAGTAAAGTATGGAAGGAGAACCGTACGTAATTTCTAAACGTTATGTTTTTTTCTCAAAAGTATGGTTCATCAACCGTACTTTTGTATACAACCATATGTTCTTGGAAAATTATGGATCAAGTAAATGTATGGATTTTTTACCATACGTTTGAGTGTTGAAGAAAAAGTATGGATGATCAACCCTACGTTTGTATTCAACCATACTTTGTCAACCCTACGTTTGTGTTCAACCTTACTTTGTTAACCTTACATTTGAAGGCTATATTATTAACCCTATGTTTGGAGGCCACATCATCAACCTTACATTTGGCGTCAGAAATTTTGATAGACGATATTTATATGGAACGATCAGTTAGCTGATTTCTGGGTGGATTTCAAGCCAGATTTAATGTCTTTTTTAAATTACAACTTTAACTGATTCAAAGCCGTTTTACTAATAGATTTAAGATCGAATTAAAAGGGGATCATTATGCCGAGTCTTAAGGGAAGTTACGACTTCTCTGTAAATTCAAATTGTTGAATATCATGAATCAGAAGGCGACTTTTATGGATCTAAATGTGCAGAAGATATGATTTATTATATATGATCTCTATAAAAGACCAGTTACATGAGGATGTGATCGATCTATTATTGAAAAAGGTGGAAAACATAGATTGAAACTATTCATGATTGATCTGCTGATTCAAAAGGAGCATCAAAGATCTGTTCTTTCATGAAGTAGGAACTTGATAGAAGATTCACCTGATCTACATCGAATATCTATTGTGGATCTACTATTGCTGAAGTTGTGAACTATATATCAATATATACAACAACTAGATCTACTTAGAACTACTTCGTCTTGATGATCAATATTTTTAGAGACTTCGATCCATCTACTGTCAATTGCATTTTATTACAATTGTGAAGATCTGGAAATTTATTTCTGAAATTATTTTTATTCTTGAGTAACTAGCTTCTCATTCTATGCTGTGTAGGTTCATGTTTGAACCATAAGCCCTTTTTTCCTTAGATTGTAAAGGTGTCAACTGCCTGTACTCAATTGTGAATCGGTCTGTGGAAAAGAGGACCAGATAGTGAAAATCATCAAGCTCCTGGAGTTGAGCTTTGGTGGATTGGACTAGGGGCCTTCTGTTCCTTGAACCACTATACATCTTTGTGTTCTTGAGTTTACTTATTCCGCTGTATGATCAAATCTGATAAAGTGTAAAGGACAGAACTCGTTGAAGAAAAGAGTTATCGAAAAATTGCAGAAGACACAATTCACCCCCCCCCTCTTATGTATAATCTGTAGATTCAGATCCAACAATTGGTATCAAAGGAGGAGCTTCTAAAAGATCCTTAGAAAGCTAAAATCATTTAAGGATTATTCAACAGAGCATCAAGACTGATACAAGAGAAGAGATGTCGATGGTTAGAGCACCATATTTTAATACAGACAACTATGGTTGCTGTAAATCGCGCATGATAATATATCTGAAAAACCTCTGATATATAGTCTATTCAAAGATTCTGACTCCTTATAAAATTCCTGAAAATCCAGAGACAAGGAGTGCTACTATAGAGGCAGAGTCCGATATGAACTCGAATGCTATGAATGCAATTATCTGCGTTCTATGTCCAGATGAATTTAACGGAGTATCTCAGTGCCCGAAAAAATATGAGATGTGTAAAACAATAGTTGTGGCATATGAAGGAATAGACAATGTGCGGAAAATGTGAAATGCAACTAAAAAACTGAAATTTGATACTTTCAGAATGGTTGGAGGTGAGAGCATTACCCAAATTAATGGGAGGTTGACAGAAATTTTCAAAAAAATAACAGCTCTAGGAGAACATATCATGTCGGTTGGTCAAGAATTAAAAATACTGAGAGTACTTCCTACACGATGGAATGGTATTTCTTCTGCAATCAAACAATCAAAACATGTCAAAGATCTAACTATGAGAGAGCTTATTGGTACACTGATGATGTATGAAGCTGAAATGCAAGATGAGGCTAATGAACATAAAGTGCTTATCAAAAAAGAAGATATTTCCTTGAAGGTAACTTCACAACAAAAGAATAGAAATATGAGGAGAAAAGAAGTCAAAGCTAAATCAGAAAGCTCTGACTCATCCAACATAGATGAAGAAGTGGCTCAACTAGGCAGAAAATTTAGAAAATTCTACAACAAGACAAGAGGCTTCAAAAAATCCTTTAAGGGAGATAATAAAAAAGTAATATGTTATGAATGAAAAAAGTTGGGACATATCAGACCAGATTTCCCACAATTGAAGGATGCAAATAAGAATAAATTCTTCAAAAGAAATGACTTTGAGAAGAATGACAAAAAAGATATGAAAGCCACTTGGAGTATATCTGATGACTCTATTAGCTCTTTTGAATCAATCTCAGAGAAAGAAGAAGTCAATCTAAAGGAAAACATGTGTTTTATGGCAGAAACTGATGAGGTAGACTCAAATTACTCCTCTAAATCAAATTCTGAATCAAGCTACACAAATGAAAAACTTGCAGCTTACTGCAATATGATTGAAGAAAAATATGACTCACTATTTAAGAAACATAAGTCACTAAAAAATATACATAAATCCATTTCAGATGAAAGAGATGAAATGTTGAAACAACATAAATAATTAACTGATAAATACAATTCGATTAACACTAACTATATTAATTTTGAATCAAGAATAAAAACATTGCAGGATGAAGTATAATCTTACAAATAGGATTCATAGGTTTTTATAAAAGAAGATAATTCATTAAATGAAATTTTTGGAAAAAAATTCATTAAAAAGGAGATATTTGGAATTGGCAGTGAAGGAGAAAAACCAAATCTATATAAAAATTATTTTGTTCCTATCTCTAAAAAGGTTAATTGTAATTTTTGTAGGACAAAGGGACATCTAGCTAAAAACTATTTCTTAATACAAGCTCAAATTTGTGGTATTAACAAATACTATGTTTCAAAAGACATATATGATTAAGCTAATTTTAAAAGAACAAATCAAATTTGGATACCCAGATCATTGCTATCTAACACTCCTGGACCCAACAAAATATGGGAACCAAAGCAATTTGTTTGAATGTCTTTGCAGGTAGGAGGTCACCAGAAAAGAATATATATATGGTACATGGACAGTGGCTACTCAAGTCATATGAGTGGAAACTCATTTAATTTTTCTTCACTCACTCAAAAGGACTGAGGACTTTTCACATTTTGTGACAATGCCAAAGGAATAATCATTGGTATTTAAACTATTGGAGATCCAAAGACAGTCTCAATCAAAAAAGCACTTTATGTACAAGGACTAAATCACAATCTGATAAGTATCTCTCAACATTGTTATTAGGGATATACTGTTGATTTTACTAACAATTTTTGTACTGTTTCTAAATATAAACTGTTTAAATTTAAAGCACCAAGAACTAAAAATGTATATACATTGGATTTAAATTCCTTGTGTAAACAACAAGTAAACTACTTTAATGATAAAGTAATTGAATCCTAGATCTGGCATAGAAGACTTGGTCATTGAAATGTATATGTTTTACAGAAGTTATCTAAAAAGCATTTAGTTTCTGATTTACCTTGTCTCAAATTTGGAAGTGACATATTTTGTGATGCATGTCAACTTGGCAAGCAACACAAATCATCCTTTAAATCTGTTAATAAGGTTGCTACATCTAAACCTCTAGAACATATTCATATGGATTTTTTTGTACCTTCAAGAGTAGCAATCTTAGATGGTAAATTATATGTATATGTTTTAGTTGATGACTATTCAATATTTACATGGATTTTATTATTGAAATTTAAAAATGAAGCTTTTACTTTATTTGAAATTTTCTGTAAATCTGTTCAAAATGAAAAAGGGTTCAATATAATCTCATTGAGAAGTGATCATGGTGGAGAATTTGAGAATCTGGAATTTAATTCCATTTTCTCAAATATGGGTATTAAACACACCTTCTCTGCACCAAGAACACCTCAATAAAATGGGATTGTATAAAGAAGAAATAGAACTATTCATGAAATAACCAGACCAATGTTAAATTAGTGTAGCCTAACTTTTTATTTCTGGGCAGAAACTGTGAATACAGCTTGTTATATAATTAATATAGTTTTAATTAGACCTATTTTGAAAAAGACACCCTATGAACTATGGAATAATAGAAAACCTAAAGAAAATTAATTTAAAGTTTTTTGGATGCAAGGTTTATATCTTAAATACCAAGGATAATCTTGGTATTTTCGATCCAAAATCTGATGAAGGTATTTTCTATGGATATTCTGCTACCTCCAAAGTTTATAGAGTTTATAATAAGAAGTCAAGTATTGTTGAAGAATCAGTTCATGTGAAATTTGATGAATCAGATCCCTTTGAGAAAAGGACATAACAAATGGATGAACTTGACGCTAATGATAACATGAGACTTGAGAATTTAAAGAATGATTTTGGAAAATGATATAAAAGAAATTCAGTCCAGTTCAGAGGAACATGATACTAATGAACCGTTAAATATATTACCTAGACAGTCTATTACCCTAAAGAATCATCCTTTAGAAACTGTAATCGGTAACCTAGAAACTGGTGTTCAAACTAGAAGAAACATAAGAAACCTACTATAATTCTCTGCCTTCCTATCTCAACAAGAACCCAAGACTATAGAAGAAGATTTAGATGATGGAATCTAGGTAATAGAAATACAAGATGAATTAAACTAGTTTAAATGAAATGAAGTTTGGGAATTAGTGGAAAGACCTAATAATTATCCAGTAATAGGAACCAAATGGGTCTATAGAAATAAACAGGATTACCATGGAATAATAACTAGAAATAAAGCATGATTAGTAAGTAAAGTATATAATCAAGAAGAAGGAATAGATTATGATGAGACTTTTATACCAGTAGCTAGGTTAGAATCCATTAGAATCCCTTTAGCCTATGCATCTTATATGAATTTTAAATTATTTCAGATGGATGTTAAATCTTCCTTTTTAAATGGTTATTTAATGGAGGAAGTTTATGTTGAGCATCCTCCTAGTTTTGAAAACTCTCAAAAACCTGATTCTGTTTTTAAACATACTAAATCTCTTTATAGCCTTAAACAAGCACCTAGAGCTTGGAATGAAAGAGTAAGTTCTTTCCTTTTGAAAAATGATTTTACTGTTGGTATGGCAGACCCAACACACTTTAAGAAAAATGTGAAAAATAATGTTTTATTGGTTCAAATTTATTTTGATGGTGTAATCTTTGGATCAACTAACAAAACTCATTGTCATGAATTTTAAAAATTAATGCATGAATAATTTTAAATGTGTGTGATGGGAGAATTAAATTACATTTTTGGTCTTCAAATATTTCCAAAAGATTATGGAAATGTTTTAAATCAAATCAAATACATTACTGATTTACTTAAGAAATTTGGTCTTGAAAACAGTAAGCCATTTATGACTCTTATGTCTACTAATATAAAACATTATTTGGATGAAACTGGGAAATCAGTTGACAACAAGTTATCTATAGGTATGATTGGTAGCTTGTTATATCTTACTGCTAGCAGACCAGATATAATGTATTCAGTATGTCTTTGTGCTAGATTTCAATCAAATCCTAAAGAATTCCATCTCACTTTTGTTAAGAGAATTTTTAGATATTTAAAAGGAACTATTTTTCAATCTCTACTTTATCCTAAAACATCTGATTTTAATTTATTTCATATTCAGATGCTGACATTGGGTGTTTTAGATTAGAGAGAAAAATTACATCAGGTACATGTCACTTTTTAGGAAAGTCCATAGTATCATGGTCTAGTAAGAAACAACATTCAGTTGCCCTGTCAACAGCTGAGGCAGAATATGTTTCTGCTGGCAGTTGCTGTGCACAAGTGTTGTGGACGAAAAACACTCTTATGGACTTTGGATTGAATTATAATAATACCCCTATTTTATGTGATAATAAGTGTACAATTAATATTTCAAAAAATCCGATTAGTCATTCTAGAACTAAGCACATTGATATAAGGAATCTCTTTTTAAGAAATCATGTTATTAAAATGGATATATTTTTAGAATTTATAAATACTGAAATTCAATTATCAGATATTTTTACTAACCCACTTCCCTCTATAAGGTTTTATTTTATTAAGGGGAGATAGGTTTATTTAATTTTAAATAATTTTTATTTATTACTTTTATTTATTTATTTAAATTAATTTTTTTATTGAATACTGTTTATGTTTTTCTTTCTTTCGTCATATGGAAAATTTATTTGTTTTTAAATATATGTAATGATTATTGATTACATGGGAATCAAGGCTGTTAGATCCTTTTCGACTTCTAAACCCTTTCACTTTAATCGAAACCCTTTCAAAATCAGAAAATCACACTTCCTCATCTGAAACCCTAACTTTCGAACTTCTGAAACCCTAACCTTCAAACCTTCATAGACTCTTGCGGAAATGGTAAGGACTAATAGAGCCAGTGAGGCTGAGCCATGAATTTCCAAGAGACAATGCACCGAGGGAAGAAAAATCTTATAGGGAAATGTAATCGATCTTTACTGGTTATTTCAAACAAATCTATTGTTGAAGCAAGCACTGTCATTTCAAAATCATGAATAGATGTTCAATAGTGAAAATACATAATTTGTGTATGAAGTAGAACTTAGATAATTCTTGAAATCTTTATAGTTTAGTCTAGGAGATACATATGACAATATGATGGATAAAATAGTGGATAGGGATCTCTCAATCTCTTCAGAAGTGATTAGTCAGATTCTCAACTGCCCTCATGAGGGAGTTTTTTCATTTTGACTTAAGGAATATAGGAGATTCAGTGAAAAAATCCGAAGACATCATGCCTTCTCTTTTTGGTACCAAGATAATAAAGAAAATGTTGGTCAAGGATTTGGAGCCTGATCAAAAGATTTTGGTCAAATACATTCAGACTAGAATAGCTCCACAGATGGCAGAAATGGAGAAGATTTTATACCCTGATATGTATATAATGTTCATTATGTTAGGTGATATTATGTTAAACATTCAAGGATACATGATAAGGTATCTCAGTTACTACTGTCAAAGTGAGGCCAGGATGAATTTCTACCCTTTTGGTAGATTTATTTCTAAACTATTGTTTACGATAGACATGGTGAGATTAGTGGATGCTAGAGTTAACTGTCATCACATTAATACGTTTAAATCTAGAACATTGAGGAAAGTTGGATATTTCTGGAGCACAATTAAAGGAAATTTTTTCTAGTAGGAGCTGAGGAATACTCAGAGAGTTCTTAGGCTCAACCTGCTAAGTACATGGAGGGACAAGCTGAATCCAGAGTCTGCAATGTAGAAAGAAGAATCCGTTTTGAAGTGGCAGATGTTGAGGAAGACAGAAGTCAGGAGGGACTTCAATTAAAAATAAATAGACTAGTAAATGAGGAAGTCACTTCCCCTACATTGGAAACTACAACAGAAGATTTATTTTCTTATTCTTTTGTGAGGGAAGTTGTTGTTGATAAGGCCATAAAAGATGTTACTGAGAGAGCAGATGCAGAATAGGAATCAAGAGCTCAAGAAGAAACTCAATGGGAAAATCAGGAACAGATTATAGCTGATGTTGAAGTTCCACTTCAACAGGAATAAGAGATGGAGGCAGTGCCTGTTGAAGAAGTGTCCAGACCTTCGGAAACATCGGAAAATATTGTTCTTGAAATTCCAGTGGAAGACTAAGATGTTGATGAATGTGATGAGTATGCTTCGGAAGCTAAAACAGAGGTACTTCAATAGGATTTTTCTGTGGAGGAGTTTGAAAACTCTAAGGAAAAATATGTGGACAAACCTTCTCAGGACAAATAAAAAGAGAAATATGATGCTGAATCATTGCCTTTGGTACTGCTGCATCAACCTGAGAATTTGAATCAAGCACAGGGTGCATCTAGTTCAAGAAAAGAAGAAGTTGAATAACTGTATAGAAAGGTATCTCAGTTGGAATCTGAGAATTTTTCTCTGAGAAATCCCTTAGATTTAGAACATTTAAATAATAAAAAACTGAAGGAGTGTACATTTTCAAGTTAGGAAGTTGAAATGTTTAAAGAGGATATGCTAAATGTTTCTACACAATTAAAATCTGAAATTTTTATGAAGTCAGATTTATCAGATCTGATGTTGTTTATGGAGAACCAATTTTCATCAGTTGCAAATAATGTTATTAGTGGATCAGGTACTTCACCTGATTTAATCAAAAGGTTTTAGGTTATCACAGCTGCATTGAGCAACATGAAAGACAATATACAGGATCATGAATGTAACAATGCTCATTTGTCAATGTTTTTGGACAATCAGAAGTTCTTAGTGGATCAACGGACATCTAGTGAGCCATCGATCAAAATTCTGTTAGATTAGTTATCAGATAAGCTGCCAGTATTTGTTGAAAAAGAGGAAAGGATGCATGATTTTTTCAGAGTCAATTTAATTGAGGATATTCATATAACTCAAGATAACAGAGATCTCATTAATCTTCTTGGAGAGGGGATGATGATTAGACTTCAAGAACAGTTTACATAACTCAAGTCTGCAATCCAGAGGAGATAGACCCTGTTTCCTATCTTACCTAAACCTTGATTCCTCTGTATATTATTTTCATGTATATACTACTGTTTTTGAATGAAAATTTTCTTCATTGTTTATTTGTTTCTTTCATTATTTGTATTATTGACTTTATTTTTAATATTCCAGTACTCCAGATTTAATTATTGATAAAAAGTTCATAATTGCATTTACTAATAGTTCAGTGCAAAATGAAAATTGTAAAAATTCATGATTTTTCATTATTCTTTATATCACAAAAGGGGGAGAATTTTGATAAACACATAATCAAAAACTACATTTTATTTAGGGGGAGAATTCATTTTATTTAGGGAGAGAATTAAATGAGAAATTTGATTTTATAATTATCTTTTTGGTGGAGAGGTTTTTATTTATAACATTATAACCCATGTTGAAAAGTAATTTTGTATAAATAATGTTAATTATTTTATGGGTTTTGTGATCATCAAAAAGGGGGAGATTTTTTAGCAAAGTATTGTTTTCAACAATACATGTTAATGTCATTTTAAAGGAGGAGATTATTGAAAATAATACTCTATCTCTTTATGAGGATTTTGATGCTCACAAATACCCTTAGTTATTTTCTAATGATTTTATTTAGTATTTTGCATGAATTTATTAATTTATTTTACTCCTGAAAGAACGAGAATTTATTACTTACGCAGAATCTGCTTTAGTGTGTTCTAGAATCATTGTTCATACCCTACACGGATAAACGTAGAGTAAGAATGAAATTCATGTATACTTTTTGAGATAAGAGAAAATTATGGTTAAACAACCTTACGTTTTTAGAAAAGTATGGAAGAAGAACCTTACGTTAGGATGGAACCCTACATTTTGGCTATCAGCAATGTATGGAAGGAGAACCGTAGGTAATTTCTAAACATTACATTTGTTTCTCAAAAGTATGATCCATCAACCTTACTTTTGTAAACAACCATACATTCTTTGAAAAGTATGGATCAAGTAAAATTATGGATTTTTTGTTGTATGTTTGAGTGTTGAAGAAAAAGTATGGATGATCAACCCTACGTTTGTATTAAACCTCACGTTGTCAACCCTACGATTGTGTTAAACCTTACGTTGTTAACCATACGTTTGAAGGCTATGTTATTGACCCTACATTTGGAGGCCATGTCAACAACCTTATGTTTGGCGTCAAAAATTTTGACAGACGATATTTATGTGAAATGATCAGTAAGATGATTTTTAGGAGGATTTCAAGCTGGATATAATGTCATTTTTAAATAACGACTTTGACTGATTCAAAGCCATTTTACTAATTAATTCAAGATCGAATTAAAAGTATCTTTCTATGACGAGTCTTAATGGAAGTTACGACTTCTCTGTAAATTCAAATTTTTGAATATAGCGAATCATAAGGAGACTTATATGGATCAAAATGTGCAGAAGATATGCATTATTATATATTTTCTCTATGAAACACCAGGTATATGAGGATGTGATCGATCTATTATTGAAAAAGGTGGAAAACAGAGATTGCAACTATTCATGATTGATCTGCTGATTGAAAACAAGCTTCAAAGCTATGTTCTTTCAAGAAGTAGGAACTTGATAGAAGATTCACCTATTCTACATTTAATATCGACTATGGATCTACTAATGCTTGTGTTTTGAACTATATATCTATATGTTCTGCAACTGGATCAACTCAAAACAGCTTCATCTTGAAGATCAATACTTTTAGAGACTTCGATCCATCTGTTGTCAATTGCAATCTGTTGCAATTGTGATGATCAACTGGAAATTTCTTTCTGAAATTATTTTTATTCTTGAGAAACTAGCTTTTCGTTCTAAGCTGTGTTGGTTCGTGTTTGAACCATAAGGCTTTTTTTCCTTGGATTGTAAAGGTTTTAACTGCATGTACTCAGTTGAGAATTGGTTTGTGGAAAAGAGGACCATATAGTGAAAATCATCAAGCTCGTGGAGTTGAGCGTTGGTGGAGTGGACTAGGGGCCTTCTGTTCCCCAAACCACTATACATCTTTGTGTTCTTGATTTTAATTATTCCGATGCACGATCAAATCTGATATAGTATAAAGGACAGATCTCATTCAATAAAAGAGTAATCAAAAAATTGGAAAACATACAATTCACCCCCTCTTGTGTATAATCTGTAGATTCAGATCCAACATGGATGAGTGGTTGAACGTTAATATTAGAATGATTTTATATTCCCTATTCCAAAATATTTTACACTATATGAATCGAATATTCATATGTATTGGATATATTTGATTCCATGTTATAGAAAAACTAACATTGCCATTCTGACTCCGAGAATCATCTACCCTCTCCCCTTCTTAGTAATGTATTTTTTTTGAGAAATCTAATTCCTTAATAAATTACATCAATCACTTTTGTTGTATTTTAATGTTTTTGTATTTGAATGTATTTTAATTGAATTTATTATATATATATTTCACACCTACCAATATAAATATAAATATTCTATATTTTGAATGAAATATTTAACACTGATATCCTAAAAACATGAGTCATGAAATTGTGCTGTTAAATTTTAAATATGTTTGAGGCATAATGTATGATCATATCAAATTTCACGATGGTATATCATATTCATATAATAGATAAATTAATATAGATCAAAAATCATTCTTTATCATAGGTTATTGTGATTTGATGTTTTGTGACTGCCCTTCTTTTCACCTCTTTGAATGTTTTCCCATATTCATCTTCCTATAGGAACAGTTCTACCTTCATTTAAAGCATGCTTGGGGGATGAGATAGATATATGAAGTTATTCAAAAAACATTTATAATAAAAAATTATTCTATGAAAACTATAAATCTTAGTCATTATGGTTGGTTTAGTTCAAGGGTCATTAACTTCTTTCCATGAATTGCTCACTATAATACCCTTTCCTAAGAATGAATGACCCATGAATGAAACCTTGTTCTATGAAAATTTAAAAAATCTATATTTTGATTATATATTTTATTTATCCATGGTTTCCAACATAATAACCAAAAGAACAATGTTAACCTCCCCAATAATTTTATTTATCTGAATATTATTTATAAGGGATACAAAAAATAGAACTATTTAATAAATAATTACACTATTCATTATATCCATGAAGATAGTGGGGGAATTGTTAAGATGAAACAATATGAATATATATTGATAATTAAAATATTTCATATGAATTTTTTTGGTTATTGTATATACGTTAATTTTACTCAATTAATGATATCCATAATTCTAGAAAATCATCGAAAATTATCGAGATATGTGAAGTTGATCAAATAATTCATTAATATTGGTAAATGAAAATTTTTCTTTTCTTGTGATCTTTTAATGCTCTTGATAATCAAATTAATCAATATTTTTTCATAAAAAATTAATAGGTGAACACCACAGTGATGAACATAATAATTTTAAACCCATTTACATATTCTCTTACTGTCAATTAATCAATTAATGTAACTCAGTTGGCACATTCTATAAAGATTCAATGAAATAGTTTAAACACCTTGGATGAGTTCTACTAAACACTCGGCTTCATCATTTGGGAAATTATTTTGAAATTCATTACGAAATACATTGAAATATTCTTAAAAATTGTAAATTTTTTAATTTAGATTTTATCTCAAAATATTTTAGATAACCATCTATCTTGAATATGTATTAAAACCCAAAAAATAGAATCAATTGCCTCTAAAATTTCATATTTATCTCCACATAGATAAAAATTAATATGTTCATTAATTATATAAAATGTGACTTCACATACTCAATAATCGATACATGACTTATATAAATGAAGCCAAACCATACCTAATATAATATAAAATTCATATAGAAGGGGAATAAAAATATATATAGGAATAATATTACATAAATATTTTCATAGAGTGGATCTATATAAATGAATTTTGATTATTGTAACTTAATATTTTTTAAAACCAAATAAATATTTTATAATTTTTGTGGGAATGTGATATTGTAGGAATATTATTTAGATATGAATGGATTGGTTGATCAGCAATAAAATAAGATACTATTAGTTTTATAGTTTATTGTATGTGTAACTTTCACTAAGGCATCATCCAAACCAATATCATATAATAGAGTAATAACCATCCAAATATCAGTTTGCATTAGGGTATTTTGAGGATTATCATCCCCAATAACAATTTTATTATGAAAATGACTTTTATAATTCAAATTATTCTTTCACCAAATATATTTACCACCATATTTTCAATCCTTATTTTCATATAATTAATTGGTAAAAAAATTCGTTTTTTAAAAATCATATGCGTGATGGCCATCATTTTCAAAATTAATGAACTTAATAGTTATTTTAGTATAATTTCGTGATATATATATCTTACGATTTTATCATTTAAGTTGTTTTAATTTCTTCCCACTATTGGGTAACCTTATAAATTTTAAATGAAGCTCAATATGTTTTTTATTGCCACTAAATATAGACAGAAAACCAATGTTTTCCATCTAAATATCAACCTTAGTAAACAGTGATTATTTTATTCAAAATTATTCAATAATATTATTTTTAACAATAGTAATAGATATGGAATCCATAAATTAATAGATCAATCCTTTTCCCTCACAGGGAATGCTATATAGATAAAAGAATGCCTTGAAATTCATGTAATGAATTTTTTAAGTACTAATTGATTCATCATATCTATTCAAGATCATGTTTTTCCATTTACATCATAGTATAAATTGTTCTAGGAATGTCTTTATAGAGAAATTTATTAATAAAATCGACCTATACCCTGAATATTACTTTATCCGCCTTCCATGTGTTCTTGATAACAGTCCTCCAATACTTTTTATTTCCTTACAAGTGACAGTCAACTACACAACATCCTCCATATCTTACCAAAACATAAATGAAAGTACCATTCCAATATAGTTTATGATTTTATGAATAATAATGTAAATAATTATACACAAAAAATAAATGTAGACATCATATTATAAATGTTTGAATTTCATGTTTATCCCACAATGGTGCATTCAAAAATGTCATTATGGATTTCATTTTTGATCATTGATTAAGATAGTTGAGTGATCATATATAAAAATATTTCATCCTACCTCAATATAAATTTGATTTCACTTAATGATGATTAATTAAGATCCCTTTATATTCTTTATTTGCATGATTCCTTCTAGTTCATGACATTGAATAAAATCAAAACCGCTATCATTTTTAAAGAGATGTAATAAATAGCTAATCAAATCCTTCCAAAATCGTTCTTGACATGTTATATATTATAACATATATTTATCACACAATGACAATTTTGGATAAAACTACATTAAATTTATTTCCCCTTATAGTTTATTTGAATCTACCCCAATGTTTCCCATTACATAATCACTTAAAGCGACAAATATTTCCTTTTATACCAACTCAAGAAATCAATGAATAACATTCATATATATTATATAAATATTGATCAATATACAATAAATATAATAATTATACATGATTTATGGCCATATTCAATTAGTATATATATATAATATATAAATCATTCACAAATGTTTTTAAAGATATTCCACATCTATCATAGGGATATTCATTTTAGATCACTTAATGAAATAATAAACTTAGAACATTTCACAAGTACTTGGTGATTGAAAACATATGAATGGGTGATATAATATTCTTAGTAAGATAATAATATTTTATATTTATCATAATATAGAATAATATTATTATATATTAAGGAAAATAGAGTCACATGCATGTTCCCAATTTTAAAAAATTATACGAAAAAATTTTATTTAAAAAAGTCTGAAATCGACTAACATTTATAAGAAGAATTAATATGTGGTTTAAAGTATAAATAATCATTATAGTGTCATTAAATAAGAATATTTCACTAAAAATATCGAAATTAATAATTTTTTAAAAATATTTGTTCCCAATCATGTCTACAAAAAATCTTCTAATCTCAGCTTGATGTAATCATTATAATGCATCAAAATCAGAAATAACACATTCATGTTTATATCCACATATAATATTGTTATCTTAGATAGATCTAAAAAAAGAAAAATGTGACCATGGATATTCATAATCGTGTATACTCTTATCATCATCATCTCATGACATATATAGATTCTATTTCCCAATGAATAATTGATCATCCAATAAATTAATGACACCAATACAAATGTGTGAGACAACATCATAAAACTACCAATAAAAGCATCATAACATAAATAATAGTAATCAGGATAATTTAACAAATAGTCCATCATTATATTTTATAATCTGATATGGAAAAGAAATATGTTTCTTAAAAATTTCATTGTAACATAATTGAAACATGGGGGAGAAATGGGTTTTATATAATCATCATTAAATAACCATAATAATAATCCATAAATAGAAAAAATTGGATTTTATCATATGATCATAATGATAGTGGATCATAATAATCCTAAAATGATATTAGAATAAATTAAAATTTATTTTAAAAAATTATTCGAACCATTCATTAAAATGAAGTGAATTATTTCATTTTTTTGAAATAATATGAAATAGAAATTATAATTTTAATTAGTTAATTAATTAATTTTAAATTAAAATCAAATATAAAAAATCATTATTTTTTGAAAATAATATCTAGGATGGGGGGAAAAGTCATCTTTTTAGTAAGCATTAAATGAAATATTAATTTAACATCATTTATTTAAATATTCATAGATATTATTTTACCAATAATTATAAATAATATTCTCTAAGGCATGAAATAATGTTAAAATTTTATTTATATTGAAATTATAAATAAATTATATCATAGAAAAGAACATTCATAAATATATTTTAATGAAAAATTTCATGGAAGAACCCTTTCACTGACCAAATAGGATATAAAGTTGGTTTATTTTAAAAAATGATGTCATTAATTTTCAATACCCAATATACAAAAAATAAATTATTATTTAATGATTAAATCCATAAACAATATAGAATTAAAAATATATATGTATATATATCTTCAATTATAAAGTTAATGTAATATCTATAAATTGAAATTTAAATTGAAAAACATTGAAAACAACTAACATTGTAACATAACATTCTTCCCTAATAACTCATCATTGTCTTAATGTGTTCAAACATCCAAAATAGACAATATATAATTACTATAATTTTAATAATTAACAATATTAATATACATATTAGGATATTTTTATATATTACTTTTTTAGAAAAATTAATATTCCTGATATTAATAATTCTCTATTGAAATCATTATTTTGGAATAGTTTTTCTGTTTTCCATGAATGTTTCTGTTTGATGGTCAAAATTATGCACGTGTGATACTTATACATTTTGATGGATATATAAAATACTATTTAATAATAATTCATGGCTATATAATCATATTTAAATCATAAATATAATATATATTCCTGTAATTTATTCTTATTACAAGCCATGATATGAATAAATTAAATGATGAATATATTGCTTCTTGTAGGTGGTTTTACACACCTAAAAATGAGAGAAACTATCTATTTACAATGAATGGAAATTAATGAAGGTATATAAGATATTAAAATTATAGATTAATTTTAATAAAATAAATATCATATATATATATATATATTAAATACATCATATTATCTCAAAATGAATGACAGTGATATAAAATAAACCATATCACTACATGGAGGTGGTATTTAACTCATATATATGATAGATAATTTCATGTTCCTCTATTACCAAAGGGAATCCCTTAGTGTGACATTCAATTTCTATTAGAAGGAATGGGTGTAGAAAATGGTTATACCACAATCATTATGAAATAATAGTATATTTATAATACTATAGGTGATATTAAAGGAAATATAAAATTAAATTAATGTACATATAATATTAATTAATCTTTAACAATATTGCTAAAAATTTACCGCTTCTATGAGACACAAAACATATATAACTTCATAAAGAATCATTGGTTGTCCTTTTAAAAGGATCAGAACCATTATGAGATGGATTATAAAGTTTATTATAGGGTTGGATAGTGTTTAATTAATCTAATGTTCTTAATTGGTGTAGAGAAGAGAGAATACGGTGATCCCTTTGATAAGTTAGGGTTTCATTACCAATTTATTTATTATGTATAATAAACTAAAATAATACCACTCTCAATGGAATGTGCATTAAAATTTTATAATGATTTAAAATATAATTAAATTGGATAAAAATATAATCATAATGTATAAATTTTACAATTTCTAGTGCATGTTAACCATTTTACAAGTACTTTAACCACTTATTAACAACTTTTATCTTTTAGTACTATAATGAATTTTTACACTAGTTACTAATCATATTGATCAATAAATAAGTAAAAACTATTAAATTTATTCCTTATGATGATTCAAAATATGGAATAGATTTAAAAATATATATTTTTTGACAAAATTATATTTTGTGAAAAAAATTATCATCAAATAAATAGATTTTCATAGATTCTTTTGTACAAAACACTAAGTAAGAACATACTATGATATAGAAATAAAATATTATATAGTTCTAGTTATATATAATTTTATGGATTGGTTGGATTTAATAATGCAAAATTAATTATAAAAAACTTATATTTACATTGATATAAAATTAATTCGGTGGTAATAAATTTTTTACAAATTAGAATAAAATACATTTTAAAATAAAAATGATGTTTTTATCAAAAAATATTTTTTCATGAATTTTATTTTTATCATATGAAATAAAATAAATAACTATTATTTTTTCATTTTAATTTAATTTAATTATTAAATGTTGAATTTATTTTTTCAAATTGGTTAATTATTTTTCAAATCCTGGGATTGAATATACTATGATTGTAAGAAACTATATTTATTAAAACAAATTTCATTAGGTTTTGTGTGATTATTTTTAGATTTAATCCCACTACTTTTAGAAGTATAATTGTGAAAAACGGATTTCATTTGTTAAATTATGATTTACAAGTTTGTTAAATATGTTCCTTTTTTGTAGACATTATGAATAATAACCATTGTGATATTTATAGACTTAGTAAAAGGTTTATCAGGGTAATATGGTTTTAATTTCTGTTATAAGGCCATTATTTTTCATCCTCATTATTATTGGATGAATGAAAATGAACAATTACCACGTATTATTTAAATTTATTTTTTTATTTTCAATTTCAACTAAAAATGTGCTATATAAGATTTAAAGAAATGAAAGGTAGAAAGTATCACATTCTTACTTATAATTGTATATATATATTCAAATATAAACTAATGAATGTTATGAAATAATATCAATAAATATTATATGAATAATAAATTATCTTTTTTACATTAATTTATTTAAAATATATTATTAATATTTAATTACATTAATGTTTTCCCAATGCTCAAAAAAATATTAATTAAGTGTGTAGAAAAATAAAATATATGTTTTAATTAATATTAATTGTTGTATAATTATATTCAGTGATACAATTTCAAGAATTTTTACCATAAATATAACATATTAGTTTTTATTGAATGTATTATATTAAAATTAAAATTTAGTCTCTAGTCCTTTTTAAGTCAAATTAATTGATTATATAAAATTGACATTAAGAAAATTTTATTAAAATAGTATAATATCAAAATATTTAAAAATGATAGAAAAACCCGAAAGGGTAAAATGTTGTCAATATATATTAATGAATGTAGTTAAATTTATATTCATTTGTGATTTTTCACATCATATGTAAAATATTAACCCTTTAATTTTGAAAAAAACTATATAGTGGTTAATATTAAAATAAGTTACATAAGTGGTTAAACAAAACAGTTAGGTCAAAAATAAAGCATAAACCTAAAGATTTTTTAAAAGTTATTTCAACACAATATTATATGAAAATCATATATCATTCCTT
Organism: Viscum album; assembly: GCA_963277665.1. NCBI lineage: Eukaryota > Viridiplantae > Streptophyta > Magnoliopsida > Santalales > Viscaceae > Viscum > Viscum album. The sequence goes on from OY728120.1 coordinate 1,457,477,011, forward strand.
TTGAGGCATTCTCACTATAATATGACATTATAAAATTTTAATATTTTATGAATTTCAAAGAGTTTGTTCCCCAGAATTATGAAACAGAACCCCTTCCTTTGGTTTACACCACATTCGGCCTTATATAAAAAAATCCTTAAAAAGTTTCTTCCAATATCACTAAGTGAAATTATATAGGCTTTTTATACCTATATTTTTGATCCTACAAACCATAATATAAGAACTAATTAAGTTGTTTCAAAGAAGAGGTACTCACCATAGCCAATCAATATATTTTAAATTATTCAATTACTATAAATTAATATATAATATAAATTATTAAAAAAAATTCTTTATTGTACTTTATATTATAAAATATTTTTATAATAAATATACATCTTTTATCCACCATCTTCACCTACAAAGGGGAAGTGAATTTTCACTTATGTGTACATATGGCTTATAGTTTCCAGTTATAGATGCACTTCATTTTCCATCAACATGACTCATGTATGGTTATGAAAATGGTACTAAAGTCGTTATGTGAAATTTATAACATGGTAATTCTTTTGGAATGATAATTTAAAATCTACCATCTTACCTTATAATTTTTTTGAAAATTATATCCTCACTCAAGTGTTTGTTTGCACTATATCCTTCATCATGTGATCTGATTTGTTCTAATTTTAAATGTGTGGTTACAAGGATGTATTTAATTAATATATTATATATCTATTATATAATAATGAAACAAAAATGTCATTTATTTTTTCCATTTAATTTTTTCACCTATCAAAAAGTGAAAACAATATTATTTTATACATTCGACCTACCATGTTAATGAATAGAGAAATTCATTTTTAAATTTCATTATTTTATGAATGATTATATATATGTATTTAATTAATATATATAATATTTATATATTGGTTAATATTAGGTATAGGATTCAACCTTGAGAATTGTATTAGGACCAAAACTATTAAACCAAAATTTACCTAAAAATGGTTCAGATATCACCCAAAATGATCACGTTAATAATGAACTGCGGATTAAAATGTGATAACAAGTTCTAAGTAAATAATATTTGATAGTATATATAATAAAATGATTCTAAAATATATCATTAATAATTCCTAATTATTATATAGGATATTATAACTCTTTTGATGAAATTCGAGTGTGGGGCAATGGATTTCCTTCAAAAATTTACTTTTGTGAGACACATTTATTATTTAGAACATAATTCATTGATTCTATGAATTTAAATCTGATGAATATTTTTCATGGAGATTATTAGAAAATTAGTGGTTTTTTACATATCCATTCAAGGTTTTTTATTTCATCAAGATTAATATTCAATTAATTATCAAATGTTAATGTTTTTTTGTCACAATCTCATTGTTTACTGGGATTGGTAATGACTATGATTATGATGAATAAATTTCATGAAATATATAGAATAAATATAATTAATTTTATTTGCCACTACATTTTTACATATATTTCATTCCTTCCATTCATTTTTAATTCTGTATATACACGAGTGACAGAAACAATGTTCATTAAAGAAATCGACTTTATTTCTCTTTTGAAGGATGTCATGTGTGTGTTAATTTATTTTTATCTAAAATTTAATTTATTCAGAAACATTCCTTATTTGGAAATTATTTCTTTTTTGATATGTATATAATTATGGGGAAATTTTTTCATAAAAATTATTACAAATTTATTGTATTTACATTACCATACATTGTGTTTTTTTCATGGGGATTAGGATTCCGAAAATAATCAATACTTAATTAATTTCTTTTACAATATCATTGTTTACTGGGGTTATTTATTATTACGATTATGATGAATAAATTTCATGATCTACACAGAAATAATCTAATTAATTTTATTCGACACTGGTTATTTACAAACATTACATTTATTACTTTCATTTTCTATTTTATATCCTCTCAAGAGAACGAAAAATGTTCATTAGAGAAACTTAGATTATTTATCTATTCAATTAAAAATCAATTTACTTCTATGTATATTACCTTTAAAAATGTTTTGAAGAAATGTTTTTATATCATCAAATTATTTTATTTATTTCATTTTCACCCCATATTTATTATTTAAAAAAATTTAAAATAATTCGTCTTGTCATTTTTTAATAATGTACTTTGTAGCCTTTTTCAAAAACATCAAAGTAATGTTTTAATTGAACCTATACAACATTAACAGATTATAGGAACACTAAAAAAAATGCATCTGATAAATGTTTCTACTGATATTTTCTATAAAAATATTTGAATATATTTTATCAATTCACAATTTATGAAAATTTATTTTCAATGCGGAGAGGATATTATCCATAGAAATGTATTAATTATTTTTTAAATGTATTTATATTCATAAAATCAAAAACCCCTAATTTATATAATGTTTTCCATGGGATATTATCCTAAGATACTATCCATATTCATTTTATAGATTGTTTATTTATATTCTAACAAAATTTGAATGAAACTCTTTCATTTCTAATTACTTATGAAATTATGAAATGATTAAATTTTTCTAAAATCCATTCTATTTCCATTGGTATTTCTATTTTTAAATCAAGAATTGTTTATTAAATCCATTTAATTTCCACATGATATGTTATGATTTAATGTTTATAAACCCCATCTCTATTCATGGATTTTTATATGATGAATTTCTTTTAATCATCTTATTCACTTATATATTATTTTAATAATATCCTTAGTGGTCCAAGAGTTTTGAATCCCTTAAATGAATTGATTGTGATGGATATAAAAATAGATAAATGGGATATAAATAATATGGTTTCCTAGTTTAGTAATTGAATTTATTTACTATGATTATCATGAGGGGTGAACCGATACTACAACGACGGTTTGGGTAGTGTAAATATTCCACAATGTTAGTCTTATAATTAATCCTTCATTTAATGGATGTTTTTTTATATTTTTATGTATCTTAAAAACTATTTTTTAATTCTAATTGTATTCCCTACTATTTAATTGTATTTTATTTATTATGATTTATGTTTTATGAACTATTGATATTTTATTCATGAATCAAGATTATGATCTATGATATACAAAATATGATTATAAAGATTATATTCTCATGTTATCATATCCTAATATTCATGTTATGTCGACCAATCATTTTTTACCCATAATTAGTATATGATCTCACACTTTATTGTGATTTCATTCCACATGCCAAGAATAAAGATAATAAGAATGATATGTATTAGAAGTTTTCAGTAATGATAATTTTAGTGTGAGATGATGTAGTGTACCTGAGAATAGTTTTTAATGAATTAATATTTCCAAACATATTCATCCTATATGATTCAAGTATAGGTCATTATGTAATGCACTAAATATTATTCTAAATATGTTTATTTTCTATATATGAAAATTTTCCGTTATTGTTGTCAGTATCAGATAAATATTTATATATCCATTGAATATGTGGATGATAATAATATTTTAAGAACCATTTGATAGAATCTAATTATAAGATCTCGTTATCATTTTTTTCAAAAAAGCATGATTGTACAAGGTTAATCTTATGGTTTTGTAAATTTTTAAAAGGATATTTTTATTTAAACAAGATATGTATATGATCTTTTCAAGAAAATTTGGTTTTAAACTATGAGTTTTGTTTCCCCAACCAGGATTTCTAGTTTTAGTCAATGACTGGATGCCAAAGAATCTTTTTTAATACTAAATGAAAGGAAAATTTAAATTATCATCCCCATGACAAGCAATATTTTATATGATTTTGAAAAAAACTATAATATATATGATCCTAAAACATTCTCAATTTACAAATCATGATTAAGATACAACGTAGAAAAAGACCGATTAATGGACTTTTAATTAAACCATGAGACTTCACCCACCCTATCATAGAGGATTCATAGGTCCGGTAGTTATTGAGAAATTTATAATTACCATTGAAAGAATTTTTTCCATTACCTATTTTACATAAAATGATTTTTTTTTGCGTTTATCATTTCAAAGGTGAATCATTGAAAAAGTGGAATCTCGTTAATAATACATAAGAAATTAAAGAAATTTAATCTATTGAGTGGGATATGTTCTTGAATATAATTTATATAAGAAAATTACTCATATTATTTATAGTAAAATGATACATAATTCATTGATATAATTATTAAGGGTATCGAATCAATTGGTACTCATGTAGAATTATTTTGAAACATGTGAAGCATACTTCTAGTAATATCGTACAACCTGGAGGTAAGGTATGTCAATTAATCTATGACATAAATCTATGATGTTAAATGGAGTTTTCCATAAGAGACATTAATTTCAATTAATTTTTTAATATGGTATCAAGGTGGATATGGATATTGGTTTAACCTATCCATTTCATCATTTTTATTAGAGAAAAAAGAATAAATTCAAAAGGAACACTAGAAAAATATACAGAAGACTATGTAATTTATTTTATTCTCTATGTGTATATGGGAATATATTATAAATTTAATTTACGGGAATGTTAATTTTTTAATGTGTGGGAAGGATGTAAATTGAAAATTTTAATACCGAAGTGGTGTGAAGAGAAAAATAATTGAATGGAGATATGAAAAATAAATAACAAATTGACCACCCATTATTTAATGTTTCAAATATTTGATGTATGGGAATTATACTAACTAGTTCTCTTGACCATTGTTTACTTTTGATGAATGAACTCATTAACCACTAATGCTCAATGGAAAAGTGAAATACCATGCCACCACTACTGGAGGCATGGAGTATGATAAAAATGTGGTTAATGGGACACTTTCCATACACTCTAGAACATATAATGTCTGATATTATTATTGATCCTCCAACTCTATTATATCCTAAAAAAATTCTATGGTTTTTAAAATTCCACAACAATGAATATATGTTTAATTAGTAGTGAAAACCCCTAATGGTTTTACATTCACATATTATTTGGAAAATTCTTCTGAGGATGTTTTTTTTTGAAATGTGCATCAAATAACTCTTATTATTCTCCATATTATTTATTTTGATATTATTTTGGGATTAGATTCACATTATTTACATAATCCAACATCAAATAAAAATTAATGGAAGTCATTTTTGATATTCTAAACCATCATTTGATTAATTATCTAAAAGATAGAAAATATATAAATTTTATGGAAATACAATTAAATATATGGTTATTGATACATATTTAAATTTTTTTTCCACAGATGGATGGTGAATTAATGAACATAGAATATATTTAAATTATGTAATATATTGTTAGGTTCTTTATAGAAAAATTTATTATTCATCTATAGAATCATGTAGTTGTGTTTTAATTTGAACTCATATGTAGTGTTGCAGCTATTTAAAATAATATATATATTGGACCTCATTGATTTTGGGAATTAAAGATGAATCTGAAGAATAATATTGATAAGGGATTCATTTATCCATGTGTTTCACAATTGTGAAAAACGTTTATTTTTGTCAAAACGACATATAAATAAAAGTGACTCTTTATTGTATAGCTTGAACAATACATAATAAATATCAAAAAATGTATCATTTACACTATATTGATAACTACATTTATTAAATTCATATAACTCATTACATTTCTAATATATAACTTCGTTCTAGATAACATTAATTGAGGGTCAATATGGTTGATATCACAAATATAGCATTACATAAAATTTATTCACACTACGAATTTATAGTCCTTCAATTTAGTGTTACTAAATCCCTCTCATTACGATTGGATTTAATGAATAATGTCATAAAATATAACCCTAATTAGTTTTTTGGTTTACTTTTCTGATGATAGTAATATATAGGTAACTGATGAGAATTAATATCATTCACAAATTATGACAAATACACTTGGGGTGGAGAATCATCATTAGACATTTTCCGTGTGTGAAATAATTCATTAGAATGAATAATTTTTGGATCATATAATCTTATAGAAGGGTATATTGGTGGATCATTGAAAATAGATTATATTGATCATTAGCTCAGGACAACCATTGTGAGTGAGATCCATAATTTTCATCTAATTGTTATATATTATTGGAAATTTCCTGATAATTTATCATGACTATCTTATCCACTAACTAAATTAATTCAAATTGGAGATAATGTCAAATTGATTGATGAATGATAATAAAAATAAATGTAGAAATATTAAATACCAGTTTGTGCTATTATTATCACATTACCCAGTATTGGAGAAGGGTTTTAAACATATAGTAATTCTGGGAAAAATGATACTTTAAGAATTTGTAAAGAAAAAAATATTGTGATTTCTTACTCCTTAATCAAATATATGTTTAATGATAATACTTACACAACCCAATATTTTGAGTAATATATGGTATATTGTAATTGTTTTTTATATGAATTAACATTTTGAAAAATGGTGTGACTAATATGCTGAAAAAATTATAAAAAGTATATATTAACTTAGAATGATTTGATTATGTTCCAAAGAAGATGGTTATAGATGATTAAATATTATTACTACTGAATATACTTCTACCATATGAAAGAGAAAATGTGGAATATTTTATTAGTTGAAATTATTGTTACATCATATTTATGATGAGGAAGAAAAAAATCCAATATTTTATGATTTTAAAAGGATGGATCTCGAAATCATGTAGAAATGGGATAAGAAATACCTTTAAAAAATTATTGTTCAAATATTTATCAACTAAATGATTAATGAGGTAGAAAATTTATCTTTATATATACATAATATTCTATGAAATCATTGATGATGTTATCCTTTATTGTGATAGAATGGTGAATTTTACTAACATTATAGATGTTTTGTGCATATCATATTTTAATATTTAATAATTTTGATAGTCCCATGGTTAATAATTCACTATTCTTCATGGATTTGCAATGATTTAAACATCTCTGAAATAAAATTTATGGTTATAAATGATTATTAGATTTATTATTGTCTATATTTATTGGTGATTATAATTTTTCGCTAGAATATCCATAACACATGATGGCCATAATTCCATTTTTATTTTAGTAAATCAGTTGATGTGTCCGAAAAAAATCATTTCCATGGAAGTTGTATTCTATCTTTATTATCTTACTATGATATAAGATAGTAATGTGGTCTGATTAAATGGATAAAAACATCGTAATAAATTGGATCAGGATCTGATGCTCACATCGATGTTCTAGTGATGTCCTCAATATGCTTTGGATATAGATTTGTGTTTAGGTATGATGTATCAACCCTAAAATATATATTAATTCTTTGAAAAAAATTCAATCACTAGAGGATATGTTCATATTTTTCTCAATAATTCTATGGTGGTCATGATCAAAACCTTCATTTATTCATTTTTTCATAAAAAAATATCATTCACTCAACAATTTAGTTATATCCTAATGAATTAAAATAAATAAATAAGTTTAGAACGATGACATTCTATGGTGAAGTTGGAGAAATAATGCTATTGAAACCATAGAAGATTTGGTAAATGAAGATAAAGTCATATTTGTTTAGCATTAGATAATGTTAGATGACAGTCAACATAAATGTTACACAATTAATCAACAAATTGATTATGAATATGAAGTAGGTTGTATTATATTTGTGGAATTAATCTATAGAAAAGTATTATGTTATCTTTAAATAATGGAATGTAGGACCAAAATTATATTTTCTTTTTTGAGATTCTTGATGGAGTAGGTATGGTAGTAAACCACTTTAATATTTCACTGAACCAATAGCATGCTCAGGAATTGTTTCATGTTACCCTCTGGTGGAATTACATACCAAATCATTTAGATATAATAATGTAAAATGTTATACCCTTAGATAAAAAAATTTCATACAAAGCATAATCAATATAAATCATGGATCTTATAGAAAATGTTTTACTACTGAATATAACACACATAGTTAAATTTTCTATTGAGAAATTGACAATTTTATGTTGCTTCATAGGAACCGAATGATGTGTTGAAACATATATATACACAATTTGATGTATTAGATAGTATAATTTTGAGGGAAAATTTATTTTTAGGATGAATTATATAACTCCCTAAGAATAGTTGAAATAAAACTCTGTATGTGAAGTTTTTACAATAGCATTGGTTATACCCTAAATCCTGTTTCAATGAACAATGGTATTCTGTAAAAATAATTTTACTTGATAGTTATGAGCAACCAATTATATTTCTGGATTTTAATTGTATTAGATAAATTATAAAATTAATATGGACACATATGTATAAAATTAATTCATTGGTTATCAACTAATTATAATTAGGACTAATAAATATTTCAAAATATATTTTCTATTTTTCAGAAAACTAATTTTAAAAATGTAAAACATTTTTATCTCAACAAATTACATTAATAATTATTTTTGAATACTTATAATTAATTTTATATGTTATATGTCAAAAAATAAAATTTATAATTATTCAAATATTTTTTAATTGATGGGATAAGAATAAACGTTGTAATATTATTAAAAAGTAATTTTCTAAAAAGTTATTTAAATTCTGATTTACATTATTATGTTTTTATTTTCTTACTCCACTTATAGATATTAAATCCTTAAAAATGATTCAAAATTTTCAATTAGTCATATTAAATTTTTTAAACAACCCAATTTAATTTTAGGCAATATGAATAGTTACCATGTTAAAATGTATGACCACAGTAAAGTGTTTGTCAGGTTAATATTGGTTAAAATCAAATCATAGGTACACATTTTTTCATCCTATTTATTATTGGTTAAGATTAATTTTAATCTTATCACCATATTCTTGAAATTTATTTTTTCAATTGATAATTTTCCATGAAACTTTACTATATACTATTTAATTAAATGTATGTTACAAAAATCCACTCTCTTAATTTTAAAAAATTATTATGGGTCCAAAAATGGATAAAATATATCTATCGACAAATAAAAATTTATATATTGTGACTAATGGAATTATCTTAATTTTTATTTTTTATTTATAATGTTTAGTAATTTTATAATTACACAATACGAATATGCATCACACATAAAATATTTAATCATTAATATAAAAATAAAATATCTAAATTTAATAATTTAAAAAGTAATATAATTTGAGAGATTCAAAGTGTTCCATGAATTATTTAGATAAATATAACTTATTGGTGTTTTTTAAATGTATAATATTTTAATTAAACATTATTTTTCTATTTAACCCAAATTAGATGTATAGTATCAAAAAAAATTAATGATAATTTATAACTATAAAATTTTATATAAATAATTAAAAGTAATATAAATCATGAATTTGATAAAGGATGATAATACATGGTCTCAAATATCATCCCATTTAAATTTTTTAGTCAATTTTATTGTTTTGTGGAGCATTATAAAACTTTTATAATGAAAAGGGAGATACCACAAATAAGGTTGAAATAATTTCATATAGTGGTTAAACCAAAAGATGATGCTTATAAAACCACATAAACCTATTCATATTTTATTGGTTAATAATATTTCAACCCCATATAAACATATTGTTGATTCTTTGTAACTTTCAATTAATATAGTCTTGAAATTGAATTTATTATATTTTCATATTTTATAAGTATCCATAAGTGACCCTCTCATAAATTATAAATGGGTGCCCATCCTATATTTTAATTGAACAACTTTTACCCATAAATCTAGAAAGAACCCTGAAAAATTCTCTACCCAACTCCACTATACACTTTATTTATGTTAATTTCTTCCCAAAAACAAACTGAAGGGCCCATCATAGAATAAATAAAGGATATATTTACATGAAGAGGAGTACACCGTATATGATTACATCCATAATAATTGTTATTTTACCTCTTATAAATATATTATATTTTTCAGTAATTAATAACCTTAGTCTCCTTCATTCATTTAATTGTTATTATAATTATAAACCCATATTTATCCACCATGTTCTACATCAAATGGGAGGTTAACATATCATTATTGCATATATATATAACTTATCATCTGCACATAACAATCCGAGTCATTTTACGTCACTGTATTTAATTAATGGTAATTATGATATGTAAGAAGTTTATATGTGATGTTTATGAAAATATTTTTATTATGGAATAAAAATATCACATATTCTATATTGTCTTCCAAATAATTAGAAAATGACGGCATCGCCCATGTGTATGTGTGGACCACCACCTATATAAAGTTATGTGATTTTTTTCGTTTCATATGGGTTGAAAAATAGAATGGTTTAATGAATTTATATTATTAATATGATATATTTATCATTATACAACAGTGAAATATTATTTACTTGTATTTCATTCTATCTTTTAAAATGTGAAAACAACAGTCTTGCGTACGTACAATATATTGTCTCCAAAAACAGTGTCACTAATTTTTCTATATCTAGGTTTTATTAATGATTATAAATATGAATATAATTTATATATCTTTAATATTTATATAATAATTATCATTTTTTAAATTATTTCACATAGATCGACCTAAAATGACCAAAACTACCAATCCTAAACAGACAAGAAGAACACAGAAAATATCCCATAGAATAGAGATTATAATATTGATTTTTTATTAGATTGGTGATAACGGGTTATAATTAAATAATATATTATATGATATAAATGATTATTATTATGAAATATATTTTTAATAATTTTATATTTATTATACATGAGGTTTAATCATTTATGAATAAATTCGAACATAAGGTAAGGGATTTTAATTTTAATTTAACTTTTTTTACACACTTTATAAAGTCACCACTAGTTTCTATGATGGGGTATATATAATTAACATTAATATCATATATGAAATTTATTTTTAATTTTATTGGGATTAAAATATCAATATAATAATATATATTTATTGGGGAATAACATCATTATGTAATTAAATATATAGGGGTTTAGTTCACAATACCATTGTTTATTTATATTGATTATGATTATATTTCACATAATGAAAAGTAATGTTATATATATAGTGAATATAATTAATTTTATTATCTTGTTGTTTTTATAGAGAGTAAATGATATCCATTTATGCCCCTCCCTTTTAGTTCATGATATTATGAAATATTGTAGTTAAAAGAAATCATCATTGTTTTTATCTTCATTGAATAAGGATTTTATTCGATGTCATTGTATTATTAAATTGGTTTCCATAACTATCATAGGATTATATAGTGATATTTAATATCATATATAACCATGATTTAATTTTAAATAAAATAGTGTAATAGGAATACTCCTATCATTTAATGAATGATATATTTTTTTATAATTCTTAAAAATGTGCAGAGAATGTTTTCTTTTAACTTATACTACATGAATTGAATTTTTTGTAGTCATTATGTAACTCATCCATTATATGACTAAAATAATATTTTCAACTAGGATTATTATTTAAATAAAATTAATTTGTACTTTTTTATAATTATTTATTAATGTGGATAAGATATCTTACACATTAATGATTAATGATATGGTCATGTTTTTATATTCATCAAAGTGTTCAACAATTAATATATATTTTCATTTACTTGGGATATAATCTAAGGGTCCAACGCATATTCATTATCTATTTTTTTATGATTACAATGTATTTATCACACTCAATTAATTTTCAATGGGTTATACTATTATTAAATATCTAAATAGTAATGTAACCCATTTTTTCCATGGGTTATACATTGATGAATTATTTATAAACCATTTCTTTTTATGTGGCCTGATATCAATAATTTCTCATGATCATTTTTTCACAATCATTAATGATTTTCATTACAGGATATGTGGGCCAAAAATTATATTGTTCTCCAATGCAATGAGTAATAATGTATATCTCATGAGATAAATATGACCATAACGGTGTATAAACCTAGTTCAGTAATGGACATTTTCTATAATGATTTTATTTGGATTGATACATGATACTAAACTATTTTGGTGCGTAAACCCAATCCTTTATGAATAACATGGGAGTGGACTTGAATGCTATTGAAATTATTATCTATAATTTTTTTGTATGAAAAAGGAGTATGTATTTTTTCATTTTCAATATCTCATAGACATTGATCATTTATTATTTCATGATTAAGATCAAATGATGTCACATTATTTATTATTTGACACAAGATCACTATCTATAAAATTCATGGATGGGTAATTTGAATGTTATCATCATGTTCTCATACCCCTATACTCACATTATGTTGATATATCTATTTTTACACTTATATAGAATTTTAACTCACCACTTAATTTTTTTTTATTTCCTATGGTAATGAAGACTTTCATAATATAGGTTATTTCTATAAAGATTTATAGTTAAGAGGTTTTTATTGGGAGATGATTTGGTACACATAAGCATCAAGATGGTTAGGTATCCATGTTTCCACATGTAATGTACCTATATAATTATATAATAAATCACTATGATTTGTCTTGATATTAATATAAATAGATTTAATATATATGTATGAAAATTTCAGGTCTCTAAATTATTTATATTAGTGATAAAAATTACATTTAATATAGCTGTGAAAAATGAAACAAGACTATTTTTAGGAAAAAAAAATTTAGAATAATATTGATATTACCATCATTAATTTACATATGAAAACAATTAGAATAATTTTTTAATATTTGAATGATTTTTTTGCCTACTAATTTAATAAAAATTATTCATCAATTTATATATATTTAATTTATTAATATTAAAACTCATTATTTTTAAAAAATAGTTTCTTAATAAAGTATCTCTATAAAATATTAATTCATATATTTTAAAATATAAACAATTGAAAACTATGAATTCATATAAGAACTATAAAATCCATACTTTTTGATAATTTATTTATTCCTAAAAATGTCGTCCAATATAACATATGAGTGATAGATGTATCAATATTTAATAATATTTACATTATATGGTATAGTATGTTTAAACTAGGTGTTACAATTATCGAAATAAATACATAATATTAAATCTATATAAAGAGAAATATATCATAAAATATTATTTTTATTGAAATATCAATTTTTTGGATATATAATGATCCATATCAAAGGATATGAAATAATTTTATATTTATTTCTCTAGAGGAGAAATTTTTTTCCCCTAATGATCCTAAATCCATTATTATTAACTTCTTCCATTTCTTCCAGTAGTTTTCATTGATACCACTTATTGGCCTCAGTGATGATGACTACATCTATTTGGTGGGGGTTGAATTATGGTATGCTAGTATCTTTTGATGATCCTTTCTAAAGATCTTATTCCACTATTAATAAATACACCCCTCTACCTACCAACTTATTTAATGTGATAATAAATGTAAAAAGGTATACATAATAAATTTATCATGGTTCACCACCCATGACCTGCTTCAATGTGAATAATATTGTGGTATTCTAATGAAAACATTTTTATTAAAAAATAAAATTGTATAAAATGAAAATAGATGACTCAATGTCCAGCCTATTTTCATTCAATAATATTTTAAGAACTCATTATTCTATCAATCATGTTAGATACATGATTATTGGTTTTATGTGGAAAATGTATCCCCCAATATTCAATATAAATATCATGATAAAATATCAACTCTCTCTCTCTTCTTATAATCATTCATTATTCCTTCAATAGATACATTTTATTAGAAGGATCTCCATTAATGAAACCACAGTTATGATATATTTATGCTTTTGATTCACCCATTTCATTAATACAATTTTACTTTATAAATACCACCTGACTTCATTATGTTTTTAATAAATCACTAATTATTTAAAAAAGGTGTTTTCATAAATAATGATCATCTTAAACTGGTTCTTGTATCATATGTTGATTTATACAATCAACTAATGGTCACATAATTTTTTCTGAAATAAAAAATAAATTCATGTAGGTAGAACATGAAAATATAAAACATATCAATTAATTTCTTCATTCTCATTATATTCATAATCGTGTATTAATATACTATAAGAATATATGTGAAACTTTCTAGAAAATTGTTCACAACTGTATAAACATGTCACCTCTTTTTAGAGAAGAATCATGAAATTAAAATTACCTAACATATTAACATAATTAATAATTTATAAGAATTACCTGAATTATAATACCCACATTTTCTTCATAAAGTATTGTATTTTACCCTGAAACTCTATGTAGCTTTAATAATTCATTTAAATACATTTTTATTACTCAATAAAAAAAATCTGAAACATCATCCACTACTTCTACAAACATTGTAGCATGAATTTTTATTATTCAACATGATCATGGATATTTTATGATATGATTTTTTTGTCAAAAATACCCTAATAACTTTATAACACTATAATAAGTGATATACATAAATAAGATAACATAGAGAATTTAGGGATTCTGGGTTTCTAATGATGTGTAACCATAGAGAGTGATCATGACTTTGGAGTGTCATTTAGAAGCATAGTGATATCATGAATGGGGTCATACCATTCATTTACTAGTGGGGTATACATATAGAAAATATTACATGTTGACGTTCATTAATAATAAGATTTAGTGTTGATCCAACAATGCAATGTCACCATTTTAGGGATTTCTTGTTAACATGGTGGGGATTACAAAATAAAAACCATTTAAAGAATTGTCCAATTATGAGTGTCATTATATAAAGGGTAGTGTATCATCTTATTAGTAAAATGAAAAGTATAAAATTAGATTTGAATAATAAGTATAGTGTGTAATAATGTAAATTCAAAATCCTGAGATATTTGTCTAAAATAAGTTATGGCTATATACAAGGATTCTTGAATCCGGCATCATGTGTGGGTATTCATTTCACATCATATGCAAGTGTATATATTAATTATGGGGTAATAGTGTTTTCATTTAGGATGCATGGAATTAGAGGTATGATTGATGATTAAAGGTGGTATATTATTTTTAAGAGGTTGGATGATTATTATAATAATATTACCATGGAATTTAGTGTGTTTTTATCTAATAATTAACCATGGTGATCAGAAATATAATCATGATTACTATATGTAAATCACAAGATATTTTTTGGATGAAATGATTTCAATATTAGGAGTATTTTTAGATATATTATGATTTTTATGTAGCAATTTATTAGATATACATGTTATTACCATTTAACCTTATTCATTTTCTTGTTTATAAGAAAGAAAATAGTCCCCAATATGAAAACCAATTATACTATTGTATACTATTATGTAGGATGAGTCCGATGTTATTTGAGTGTTTACATTCCCAATTATTCAAACATTAAGAAATATATTAGAACTATATATCCATGAAACAAACATCCTAATATTGTATATATTAAATAATAGGGATTTAGGTCACCTATCTACATGCTTTGTTGTAAATAAATGGGATGGGTTATTGATTGGATGATATATCACTTCGAGGTATGATACTTTTGAGTGTACACATAATATTTATAATTCACGGGATTCCTATGAGGTAAATGAGATGGATATAGGATAACATATTCCTCTATTTATTCTAGGGATAGATGCAGGAAACCTAATTCCTAGAACATGAACCTGGAAAACACCATCACAATAATTATAACTAGGAATGATAGAATAAAATAATTGAATATGTAGAAGAAAAAAATGATCAACCGTCAAGGTGTCTTTACGAGTACCTCATGAAATGATATTTTACTACATTTGGATGTTTCTACTAATTGTTCATGCCATACGTGCATGAATATTTTTTGTGGTTTATATTAATAGAATCTCTATTCATTTCATATTAAATATAATTGAAAATAATTATATACATAATTTAATGGAAATGAGAAGACATTGTTCAATAAATATGTTAAATTTGAGTCCCAAATATAGGTCACAGAGTACTACATGATAAAAAATTATGTGGGGTTATATCCAATGTTCGGTCAAAGATATTTAGTGATTTATTTATTTTTGGTTATATTTTGTAAGGTATATAGTTTTATATTTTTCCTCACCTGAAAACTTTAATAATTTGGGACCTATATGTTTTGACATTTATAAATTTTATTATTAGTTACCAATTTAATTTAATTTGATTTATTATGACATTATACATATTTAATTGGTTTTCTGTTATCTAACTATGATTATTCATTGTCCTTGAATGAGATTAGTATTCCCTTGATATATTTTCAAAGCCTCAACATCCTCTAGTATAAAAGTCACATACCCTTTGGTAATATAGTGTTTTATTTTTCTCAATGAAGTTATTCTTTAATCATTGATATTGGTAGTGGGATTATATAATGTAAGTGGTAATGAAAGATATTATTTTAAAAAAAATAATCCATTAGGGTGGATTAACATTTTGTCTCTATTGAGAAGGTGAAATATATTTTCAATAGTGGAAAGTCGTTAATATTTAATGAATGTGATTAATCGTGGTATATATATTAAGGATATATTTTAAGAAATTTTATTGTCAATAACATCCCAAAATGTACCATATTATGATGTAAAATATCCATTAAAGGTTTCCATTGTGATGGTTGAATGAACAAATGGGTAGTAGATATATTTCCTTGTCTAGGATGTTAATACGTCACAAGAAGTTTAGATAAGGGATCCTAAAACATTAATTTTCTATTCTTTTGTAGTAGTGGATATTTTTTATATTCAAAAAAGAATAAATTTTTTAGGATATTCATGTTTAGGATGATTAACATCATCAAATAAAAATATTTTTAATGTTAGGATATGTTGATAATAATTATTCATGATTATATATATTATTAATTGTAGATTAAATTTATATTAATTTTTTATATCTTTTAGTTTTCTATTGATAAATTATTTATTATTGATTTTTTTAGATTAAGGAAAAGTAAATGGGTTATACATGTTATCAATTTTTAGGAAACTATTTTTTCATAAGGAATGAATTATTTCTATATTTTAATCAGTTACCTATAGAATATGAAAAATATTTATTGTTCATTTCATATTTCCATAATTTTAATGAAAATACGTCAAATATAAAGATGGGGTCCTATAAAATATTGTGAAAAAATATAATGATGGTATTCCATATTGGCATATAGATTTGAAATAAATATGACTTCCTTCATTACCAATGCGTAGTCATATACAGTTATGCATCGAATATAGAAATAATAAATATATATATTTTATGAATGATTTAGATAAGATGATATGAATATATAGTGGGAAATAATTATTTATTATCATAGATTAATGAGGTCATGTTATTTTGACTATTTATTTATGGTAAGGATGATAATTATAGTGTGATTTAGTTTTTTGAACCTATTGTAATATGATGATATAATATGGAAAATTGATTTTGAATTATAATAAAATTTTATGTTGAAAAGACATGTTTGGTAGTATTTTTTTGGATTTTAGGGATTAATATAATTTTCATTAAATTTATCTAGATGATTAAATAATTTATTAGTTGGTATGATGATGTGTTATGACCAATCATAGTTTAGTTCCTCTATTCATTATTATTGGTTATTGAAGAATAATGTATAGTGTTTTGGTAAAAGTGAAAAAATATGAAGGTGTTAAAATAATTCATTATAAAATATTTTATTTTTACCTTTATAATGATATAGGAGTCATGTCCTATGATATCTGGATATTAGGCCCACTTGATGGGTCCATTTAATAGAGTGAGTGGTGGAATTTATAACATAAGTGGTTGTTGTTCTACCAAATTGGATATTGGAAATTAGAAAAAGTAAATTAAATCATCTTACATGGATGAAATTATTGACCCATTTAAGGAATGTGAAATTTTTGACATGGTTGTTCAGTGATTGGTCCTATAATAATATGCTTTTTATTCCATTCACATGGATAGATGTGTAGATACATGTGAAATCCTTGTAGAGTAAATATTATCAAAACTCATCCAATGTTGAGGATATTATGATTTGATGGCATTATATAGTTATTGATATATTTGATAAGTATAAATTATCAAAAAAATAGAATTGTGGGTTAAATTAGTTGATTATGAGTTCCAAATGAATGGTGATGTTGGTGTTTGGTCATTGTGAGATATATTCAAAAATGATGTAATAGATTATAAGATTTCATTTAGTATTATATTTTTTTATTTTTTGTCTCATATATGTGTAGATATTCACTTCTCAAGTTGAAAATTGTTGTGTAATAAGAGTAATATATTAAATAAGTATTTGTCTCATCGTTATTTAGAATGTACGAAATTCCCTATTTTCATCTTGAATGTTCAAATAAGGAGTTCTTATAAAAGTTAGATTTGTTGTTTCTACCCTATTAAAATTATATATGTGGATCCAAATATTCATTGATTTCGGCACAAGAGAAATCCTTGGGAGTGAAATTATTGTTATATTGATGTCATTTATTATTGTGCATATTTTAATACATATTCATATAGTAAGGTAATTGATTTTGTATCAATGACTCTATTATTGAAAATTATATTTCCTTTTCCTTGATATATGGGTGGTTTGGTGTAAATTTTTTCAATATTTCATCCTAATAAACTGATTTGTTTTAACATATATCGTCTCAAATATGATTCCAATTGAAATAGATATTCTAAGTGTAAAAATAATATAATTGTTAACACTTCTATAATCCCATAATTTTTTGTCATAGCAGAATGATATTAGAGATAGTTTATTTTTTTTATTAAATTTATGATGTATCAAAATAGCTTTTGTTTGGTTTGGTAGTTTCATGGTTCTTGTTTTCTTATTCATGATACAAAATGGGTCTATGGTAGTTTTATTACTTATTTAGTCCAGGTGTATCTTCCCAAATTTTATTTTGGCGTTTTTATTTGAGAGTTTACACTATAAGAAATTATTATATGTATTATTATTATTACATTAAATGGTGATTTTTTTAAAACAAATGTTATATAGTATATAGACACATAAAATCAAATCCATGTTGTTTGTGAAATTATTTGGATTTTCACAGTTCACATCAGAAGGGTAAAATCATAAATTTGGGGGAAAATATTTTAATTTTCTAAATTATATTGATCATAGAATAATATATTTTCTGTAATATTCAATTTTTTTGTGAATAATTGATTTTTAAATTTTATAATATATATTTTTGATAAAAGGAAGTTATTTATTTACGTTTTTTTTTATTTTGGGATAATATTTTCTATATAATAAAAAAATTAGTATTATTAGTAGTATTTGTAGTATTAGTAGTAGTAATATTTTGGAATCGATAAGATCCATGACCTAGGAAGATTAATTGGTCCAAATGAAATAGATATTGAACAAGAGCTTGAGGATAACTATTTTAAACCTATCTCTCACTTGTAATTATGGAATATCAAATGGGAGTTGAAAATATAATATAAAGTTAAAACTAAAATTTATTTTTTAGAAATTCCACAAGAAAAATTATTATTCTTATATTTTTGAGATATACCAAGGAAAATAAATTCCAATTATTACATAATCTCGATCCATTTTGGTATAATCTTCCACATGAGTTATTTCATGTACTTCATATCAAAAATATGATAGAGAGAATCTAATAAAATCAAATTATGACTCCATTAATTTATATTTCAAAATTGTTTCCCCAATATGAGTCCTACAATATAGTCATATTATGTAATTAATACCAGAAACATTTTTTAAAATAGAAAAAAATGAATCAACTTTAATTTATGAAAAGAATCCCACCCTAGAGTCCCTTAGTGTTCCTTTCACAAAACCATTAATACTTACATTTATCTAACCTATAATTTGATCCAACCAAAATTCATAAATGGAGTTGTTAATCTTATCACATTAAATAGGAACAAAATTCATTTTGATAATATCTTTACCTAGAATTAAATTAAATTATTTGATAAATTGATAACCATTCTAATTCATAATGGTTAACATCTACTTACTCATAATATTTTTAAGAAGAATAAATATATTCTAGTACCTGTTAGTATTGGTTTTTCATGAAATCTTATAAATAAAATCAATAATAATACCGTTGAATTAATTTATTAGATGACAGGTAAGTCAAAATTTATACAATAAATGAGTTTATTACTGGTATATTCTTTGAAAAAATATTCATTTAAAACATATGAAAGATAAAACATAATATATTTCGTAAAAAATTATATTGGAGGAATGTATTTTATATGAAATATTCTCTATCATTTTAATGAATGTATATAGGGTACACCTAATGTTAAAAATTTTCAAGGAAAACATTAATAGGTAGAATATCGTATTAAATTTCAAACTCTTGTTAACACTTGGATGGTGTGAACAAGGCATGTCAAATCAATTTACCCAATATTAAATTGGAGAGTGTATAGGAGGGTAAAAATGTCAAAATAACATATATCAGAGTTATATATATCAGTATATAGTCTATATGAGAATAACTAAAATATGAACATTTTAATTAAATTATTTTCCACATGATTCAAAAAAATGGATGTTTTCTTACAGAAGGGAGTCTGTAATATATTGATATGTTAGGATCATCAATAGTGATCCAATTATTTGTGAGATCAATAAATAGACATCCAAGAAAATTAAACTTCCATAATTTTTTATTTTAATACAATAAAACCTACCATGTAAAATGTAAAATAATATTATGAAAAATAGATTTTATTTTGTGTATATTTAAAAATAAACTTCATTTATGATTTATTCGTATATCTACTCGATATCCTATTATTAAAAAATATATTATAATATAATTAATATTTTACCATTGAAAAAATACATACAATATAATACCTCATCTAAGAGACTTGTGTTTTTTAATTCTAAATCCAATGTAATTAAATTCATTGAATTGCTCCTACTAAGGAATAATGATAATCTTTTTTCCCCATTACATATAGTCCGTATTATTCTATTTCATAACTAGTATATCTACATAGAAATTATAGTTTTTCATTATAAAGAATTTATTAGTGTACATATTTCATAATTAATACTAGAAATAAATACAAATTTTTTATCCATTGATAGTTATATGTCCCTTCACTATGAAATCTACCTTCTTATATCAATGGTAACTTTAATGAATTAAATAGTTTTGTGCTTTATCAAAAAAATCGAAATATTTCCTTTTTTAATGTTTATAAGAACATCTTTCATATTATTTTTTGTATTCTTGATTGAAATCATGATCTAAGGGAAAATATTACTAAACAAATAAAATATTTTTCAAAGTAGATACATTGGTTATAAATTATTAATTGTTTTCAAATTATTTTATCATATTGACATACATGATAGAATATAATGATATTATTTATAATAAATGGTATAAAACATCTTTCCAATCCCTTAGGATACAAAATAGTATTAATATTAATATTATTTATCATGTTTTTAAGCAATATAATTTTGTAATATTTACTATCATGAAGGAAATTCTAGACAGAGGACCATATTTTCTTACACCTCAACTACATTGCAATATACCCCTTAGTTACCAACTAATAATAATATAACATATGTTAAATTTAAATCATTATAAATCCACTTCATAATAATTTTTCTTCAAAACCAAATCCATCATGATTTAAAAATGAATTTTTCCCTATGATATGAAATTGTGTAGAGGTCAGTGATTTGATGATTAATAAAACAAATAATTTTTTCAAAGTTAAAAAAATTTCAAATTCACATAATTTAAATGAGATGATTTTAAAATATTTTAAAAATAAAAAGGTTAAATTCCGATAGAAATTAAACTATCTACACGATTATATTTAAAAACGAATACGGGTGTAAATTGAACAAGAAAATAAATGTGTGGTAGTGAAACTGAAATTTGGATTCCATTATATAAAATCCATTAAGATAAAATAAAATTGTATCATAATATTATAGTCAATATAACTCTTCAATTTTAGTTATTATTCATAATTGAATTAGTACCTCGTTCCAAAATGACCCATGATTATAATTTTTTGGAATTAACTATATATAAAATAAATTATATAATAGGTCATATCACCAAACATCATTGATGGATTTCTGCACCACCTTCTTCCTTCCACAGGAAGCACTTTTTGAAACAAATATTATAAGTTATATTCATTTATTTCATAAAAATAGATGTCAAAATTCAAAAATTAGACCACCAAAACCCACTATGATATCACTTTATTAGAATCAAAAAATTAAAAATAAAAATTTCTTATTTTATAAAAAAATCATAATGATATGAATCAAATAGAACAATTAAAAATACACATATAAATTTAGGAACTCGTGCATTTTGGTGCTTTAAAATTCAAGACTAATTGTCAATTATTATGTAATATTTCTATGAAAATATTATTCCTTATATCCACATTCAACAATTTCAAAGGGATGTAATTAAAAACTCACTAATAGAAAACATCTTAGACATCAGGAACAATAGTTTCATTATTAAAAACATAGAATCTATCGTATTATATTATATAAAAATTCATAAATGTGAGTATTTGATTTTAAGAGATTGTACATATTATGCAAATTTAATTTGGAAGAGCTGATTTAAATTATATAACCCTTAAACAAATGAAATAAAAATCAATAGGTATGTGAAATTTAAAAATTATAATGTTATGATTCTTTAAAGTATTATATTATAATGAAATTATTTTTTCAAATTGAATCAAAAATATTTAACTAATTTATAATCAGTAAATTTGAAAATAATATAATATAAGATGATTTAATTTAAAATACATTTTATTCTATAAAACATTTTCCAGATTATATTTGAAATTACTGCTAAAATGTTTTCTCCCCCTTAGTATATATGTAGAGACTAACAATTGTTACTCTTCCATTAAAATTATACCCCATCAATATATATAATAAAATTTACTACCAACCAATAACATCACATGTCCCCCAATGGTAATATATATAAGATTATAGTATAATTATGTAAGAGTAATAGTTATAGTGATATATCATGATTAAAAACCTTGTTTAATTAATGAGGCACACATTAAGAATAAATGAGATACACAAGGGATTCATATGGACAAAAAATAATTTTAATTAGAATAATACTCTCAATATAATTTAGTAATAGGCTATATATAATATAAAATATATAAGAAGGGATTTGATAATAATTAATTATAAAATAATAAATAAATTTTTTGATGTTTTATTTAATAAAAACAGTGTTCTATAAAAAAATTAAGTAAATGATAAATTTAATAAATTAGTTTTTTTCTTTATTTATTGGGTATGTCCTAATACTAAATTATGCACCAATAATTTTTATGACTTCCAAAATAAATTATTCAAAAATATATGTAGAATCTACACAAATCAGTAGTGAAAATATATATATATAAAATTTCATACCCCATTATTCAGGTTTTTTTCAAGGTAAAGAGTTATGTTATAATTAAAATTGATTTGATAACATAACATTTATCATACAAACATTTTGTTCAATGTTTTAAAATATTTTGTAATTCAATTTTATTATAAATATATATGAAAAGTGATCCTTATTTTCAAAAATATTCAATTTAAATATCTCATTGATGTGTTTGATTATTTGGAAATTCAATTATGTATACTTCACTTTGTCCCATGAGTGATGTTACTGATTCTTAAAAACATATATAGCATCAGTACTGCTAAAAATGGATTGTTAGTTAGACAAATTCTAAAATATATGATTAATAAATGAATCCTGTAAAAATATGTTAATGAACATCCAAAAAAACATTATCAGGTTAATTGGATGAAATTATAATCAAATTCAATATATTACCAGAAAAGGAAAATGACTCTTAAAAATAAAATGATAAGTTATTGAAGCTAAAATCCAATACATGCTACTAACTATGAAATAATCATTTTTTATTGTCAATAATAGAATTGGATTTTAATGAATAAAATAAGTAATATTATTGTGTAAATTTATTTATTAGAAGAACCTTTTTTAAAAAATACGTTGGGACACATTTGGGTAAACATTAATTCTAATAAATGGACACATAACATAAAAAATTACTTTTCATCTACCCATAGATTAATATAAATTAGAGAATATTACATTATAATGTTTTTAATTATTGGGATCATAGTGTTATGAAAATCATTCTTAAATGACATACATATCAAATTACATGTATATAATTTACTATCAAAATGATATAAGATAAATAATAATTAGATATAATTCTAGTGGGGTAATTTGATCAAAATGATTTATGAATTAATGGATATACAATAATTTTGTTAATTCACCCATCAGGTGACACCCCAAAATTAAATATTCTTACTTATATTTATGTAGAAAATTTCTCTCTTGGGTTTGGGGGTGTTCAGTTTGGATTTTATTATTTTTTTTGTATTTTTCTAGGAGTTAATAGTTTATTTCAATAGATTTAAAAATAATGAGGTGGTAATCGTGCATCTAGTGTGGTTTTGGACCACATTAACTTTAGAATCCAAATATGAATTACTAAACCATCCATGAAAATTGCATGATATTACTTGGTATCTTATCGTTTTTATTATTCAGCTTTATATTTACATTTTCTCCAAAAATAATAACCAATTATGAAATCTACTATGTGGAACTAGTGAAGTTCAATAACCCTCTTCCAATAACATCCAATGTTGATTCATGGAATTTTTATGGTTTCTCTGAACATAGATTAAAAGGATAGGTCATCCCAATCCATGTTCTCTATCTTTCATCAAATTTCTCAGATTATTCCTAAATATTATTGGACATTGATTCATGATTTTAATATATACAATTCTTATTATATGTGGGTTTTGGTTTTTATTGGTCATGTTCCATCTTTGGATATCATTTATAATAATTTCCATTGAATCATCCATGGTTTTTGTCTCATGAGTTATTTTCTTCAATTCAATAACCTTTTATTAAATATTTTGTTTGATGCATGATTATTTAAATATTATTAAGCTTTTTTAGATATTTATATGATATCTACTTTTTTCTAAATGGATCTACATTTTTTGGGTTTTAATTGGAAAAAATACCCAATTTTCCGGGTTATATGGTTCTTTTTCCTAATGTGTGGTTTTTTCATTCTATGTATATGATATAACTTCATTGGTTATTCTCTTGATAAATTTTTTTAAAAAAAAATAAATTTCCATCCTTGTTGTATTTTTAATATGGTTTGTTCCTTTATTTAAAAAGTTTTATTTTTTCTACATGGTGTAAATTTTTTTAGATGAACCCTCTTATTTATAATTACCTTTTCATCTATGATTAATGTGTTTTGGTATAATTTAAATTATTTCCATTATTTATTATAATGGTGGAGTTTTATTCCACTAGGATTTATTGTATTGAGCGATCATTCGGTTAATTGGTCGTGTTATGATTTAATTATTACTAGTAAATTTCATGCTTTTTTCTTATTTAGAAATGATATTTTTAAAAATATATTTCCAAATATTGGAATCTTAGACATAAATGAGATTCATAAATGAAATGTTCTGAACAATATGGAATTTAATGATTGATTTTAACGCCTTTTGTGATATATATTGTTATAAAGTGATTTTTATTGTGTTAAAGTGTTAATAATTTTATCAATTGGGAATCATATTTATGTTTTTTGGTTTTTGAGTTCAGGATTTAAGGGGTGTGTTAGAGAATGAATGTACTTTATTGTTTAATTTTATAACCATTGGTCTATGTGATTATATTTTGATAGACAATGGATTAAAATAATCATGAAATTTTTTCACAAAATGATGATCCTTATTCCAAAAAACAATGGATTCATAAATTGAAAGATATACTCATTGAGATTTATGAATGATAAATTTGTAGCTAGTTAAATGATTGGACCGATCTATGGGTGTTTATTAATTATATTAGTTAGGTTAATATGAGTTATGGGTTGCAGGAACATTATCCTACTAGCATTATTTTACACTTTTTAATATCTTTTATTCTTATCGTTGTTTATAAGGGTGTTTCCACATAATATATATATATTTATTATTTATGAGATTTAATTTTTTACTTTAATGCATCTTTATATTCACATTTTTCATACTATATGTGTTGTTGAGTATATTTGGTGGGGAATGTTTGATATAAGTATTTCCTTATAATATTATTTTCACTAATACATTCATTTCTATGTCTTAAATTTTATTATACATCCCCTTCTGATATTTACTTATTTTTAGGGACGTTTGTATTAATTTTTTGAAAAAGGAATTATCTAGATATTATACATGAAACCCATTCTAAAATGTATCTTATAAAATTTATTTTAACCATGTGACTTATTTTTTGAAAAACAATATTAATATACGAAATGAGAAGGTAAAAATTATTTTTCTATAAAATAAATTTTTATAAAATGTTTTCGTTTTTCTAAATGAAAGTACCTTGTTATGGTCAATTTAAGGAATATTTCATAAATTCATCATTTTTTGAAATGATATCTCATTTTGTATATTTATTTATAGATTTTATAATTTAAATTATAACATATATTTATATTTCCAAAAAACTTGTAATCCCATATTCTTTATAAAAGGAATGTAATGAACTCATACTGATATCTGATTGTCCATTAGAACAAACCCTTGATAGTTAGGTTGGTTGTTATGTAGTCATCATTTATTCTATAGTTTCCTAGGATATATATTGAAAATTTTTATAATGCCCCTCTGCATTGGGAAAAGGATTTGTTTGATATCATTTATAATATATTGATTAATTTCAATTTGGGCGGTTTCAATTGTGTTTAATAGACTTGTATGTTCATTTTCAGGACAAGAACCACTATGGATCAACCTATGACTACCACAAGGCCTCCTCCAATAGTAAAAAAATGGATACCAACACTAAGTAGGAATATCCCACAATTGGGAGGCATTATCATAATGTACCTGTATACATCAAAAAATCTCCCAGACCACATAATGTAAAAATGTATATCAACTGAATCAATTCAAGAATACAACTATGATCCAACAATAGAGTACAAAATTAAAAGTACCGAAATAGGAAAATGAACTGAATACTAGTCAAACAAATAACTATAATAAGTGAAACCTAATCCAATGTCATGGAATAAAGTCAAATTCTAACACCAAATAATAAAAATCCATATTAAAATATCATGCAATACTCTAGATGCTCATTTCCCTCCCAGAAAACCATCAAAGGGGTTTTCATATTCATAAGACAGGACACGTGTAGGAAAATCCCATGTAGGGGTGAGTATGGAAATACTAATTATAGCATCTTGAGAAAAATTAACATGAGGCACTAAGAATAGTTTGCTAAATATAAGTTATAACAATCAATTTATAATAAAAACACATTGATAAACTTAGTAAATAAACCACTCCAAAAGGTGGTCATAACCAACTACCAACTAGAGGACTCAACTCTAATGAACAACTGTTCTGGGAGAACCCACTCCATGAGCCCTTGTTGCATCATAGAGAATTGATAAAGAGGTTTATTTTATAGGTACCCACCAAAGAAATATCACTGGTCTATTAATAAATTTATACAATGAAAGGGTTTCACACAAAGGAATATTTGGGGACACCACAAACCCAATATAGATAAATATAGGAGATCATATTTCCACTATTCCATAAACCCTAAAAATACATCCCACTAGAAATAAGATCAACTCCCTACTCAGGATGTTAACTCTGAATCCCCAAACCCCATATATGGAATAGAGGATGATACAAGATCACCCTCTAGTCTCATAGAGGGAAACCACAACTCATTCTTATACTCGACCTATATAGGGATTAAAATCCAATGATATGGACATAATTTCACATTATACAATAAAGGAAAAAACCATGGGAAAATAGAAAACCATACTTTTCAATACAATGAAAATCAAGAGACAGAATAACTATTTGTTGGGTTACAGGGCATGTACAAAAGGTACATGTCGTGTTTAGCTATCCACAAGACATCTAGTATGGAAGATCATCACATGAAATATAGTCCCTATATAAAAAAATTGTTCATGGAGAACATGGAATGCAGACAAAAAAAGTATCATTCCCTTGTTCCATGGCCATCTTTGTGTATTGAGGTTGTGTCCACATACAAGCATGTGTACAAAAAGTAGTGTTTGTGTACATGTACTTGATGTTCCCTCTTTCCATGTACATCTACCCATGTATGTGTACACTAAGAATTAAATTTCCGAAAATATGGGAGGGTTCATGTGCCATGTGAGTCAGGTCACACAACGTGTGATTAATAACTATAGCTGAAACCCATTCATCATAATCAAAGTGCCCCAGACTATGTGTAATCCCCATGTACAAACTATTTTTCTCATGATTTCCTGATTTTCTAATGTCCCATCACATATCTTGAAAGATCATTATTCCTTTCTGAAACATTTATTTATACGTTTTTTTTCTAGACATTATTGGCTTCATCTTAGGATTATAGGTCATAAACCATCTAGGAGAACAATCCTCCAAGAAAAAAATCTACCTTTTTAAAAACCATAAAGAAAAGGTTCCAAAATTCCATTTATTCCACTGTCAATTATATACCACTATAATCACATTTACACTACACTATAGTTCTTGTACCTAACCCTTGGAATCAAACCATTATTCTGAAGAAAGGTCATGCAATGATCAAAGACCAGGTATTCATCAAACTATAAGTCAAAATAAAATGCCTAGGATGAACATGCGATGGATAGAGGGATAAAAACAAAAGAAATATAATTTGAGTAACAAACATCATTTATTGATCATTTTTCCTTTACTTGTTATTTTATAACATGTGAACTAAGAAGGAAAAATCAATGACAAATTTAAACAATTCCATAAAATTAATTCCACTAATGATGTATGTATTAATTATATCCATGTAATTGATATGAATTCATTTGGTATTAATTAACGAGATATAAATTCAAAAAACATCATACAAGGAGTTTGTATGGATCATTGATGAAAAATTGTGATTATTTCATTGACATGATCCACAGACATCAATTTCATGATGATATGTGATTTAATCCCAATTTATCATCTTCTACCAAGAATATATCTCCAAATTTTTGACTCAAACTCGATGTTTTAGCTATAAACCTTGACAAAATAATATATACATAGACATAATGGATAAACATATGTCATTTCATCAAAACATAAAGTAATTATTTAATTACTTAACTTATATCAATCAATTATGCCAATGGTAAATTTTTAAAAATATCTCATATTCACAACGATTATGTTGTACCTAGGATAAAAATGAATTATAATCAATGTATATATTGTATTTCTAATTCAATCCACATTTCCATTGTGATTCCATTTTATTAGGAATACATCATGCATGTTCTATTTAATATAACTAATACATTTCAAAAATTTATTTATGGAACACCAGGCTTTTGAATCATACTCATTATTAGGTCCTAGCCTAAAAAATTCCATAATGCCTCAAAACATAATATATATAAAATATTAGATATTAAATTCTCTCTATATTTGGGTGTTAAAACCCTAAAATCCAAAAAAATGGGCTAAACCAATAAAAATGGGTACTGGGATCAAATATAAGCCTCACAGTCCCATGTTCCCTCTTAAAGATTGACATGCTTCCACCAGGAACGCAAAATGGGAATCGATCACCCATGTAGGATCCTCTCCTGACAATCATCAATATCCAGGGGGTATTCTAAAAAGGTATTTACATCCTAGATTTCAGGAAGACCCTAATATATAAAGATTAATGGGTCGTTCACATACTTCTTCAATTGTGATAGAATGAATATTACACGTATCTGATCCAACTGCAGTGGTAGAGATAGGAGGTAAACCACCTATCCCACAAGATTTTATATCAGTGAGGGGCCAATAAATCTCAGAGATATATTTATATTTCTTCTAAATATCATAAATCAATGACGAGGTGATACCCTCAATAATAAATGGGCTTCCTCCTCCAACATTAGAGGTCTTCATCATTGGTCGATATAATAAATCATATAGATATGTTCAGTCATTCCCATATCCATGATTATCTTCACCTTCTCTTTAGTAGTTTTCACAAAGTTTGAGTCCATGTGTGATTTCACACCAATATGGATTCATCAAAGTGTTGACCTAAAGGGTTTCTTGTAAAATCATAAATATTTCCACACCCTCAGTGGAATGGTAGCTATTATTGTTCAAAAATTTCATTAATGTTAAGTTATCCTCCCCACAATGGACACAATACAATAGGAAATCCCTAATCTTTTACACCAATACAAAAGTGGTATGCACTATATGGACGTCAGTTTTTTGAATGAAATATCCTACTCATGTGAAACAGAATCTTATCAGATTCCTATAATCCTCTCCATAACTGGGACGTTAACTGAGAATTATGGTCAAAGATGATCTTCAAGGTAAATAAATGGAGTTGGACAATCTATTTACATAAAGGCATCCAAGGATTTCTAATGAACTATCCTCTTGAATTGCTTGGATGTGGGATTACATGGTGACTCATTCTACGATCACCCATATGGAATCATGTACCCATAAAGTATGTGGTATTCTTATCATTATTTCAATTGAAATATCATCTCACATTCCTTCTATAACCTCAATGGGTTGAGATAAACCTGATAGAACATGGTGCTCAAACATCAAATGCTAATAAGTGAGGCATTAAATTATAAAATATAAAACTCCATTCTTCAATCATTGAAACCAAAACTAACATGGCATATCTTGGTATATCATTCCCACCTATGCATGTACAACCAATGGGGATTTATGAAGCATCCATATCACCAATTTCCACAATATTAAAAGTACATTCATCCATCCAATGAATTGATTTACATGCTCTCATCCTTTAGAATATCCTTTAAGATTTTTTTAAAGTTGATATATGAGTATGTATGTGGACAATTTTGGTATCAAAACACTAGAAATAATTAAGACATTGAAAAACTGGTGGGGTGACAATCATCATAAAAATATATTAATAATTATCCATTTCTATAAAGGAATGTACAATAATGATAACTATTCTGAAGCCTCACCCAAATACTAAGAACATGATCTCCAGTTAATAGCATTTTCCACCAAATTATCTTTCCAATGAGTATAAAAAATATCTAAATCAAATCATTGGATGGCCATGAGCCATCTTCTCATTCTCATGTCTATATCCTTCTAACAGAAGATATGAATGAGACTCTTCCGGTCATAGTAAACGACAAACCACACTCACATCAGGTTTTGTGGCCACATCATCAAGTTGAAGACAAAGGCTACTATCTCAAAATAAGGGGTCTCATAGTTCTACGTATGTGGTCTCAAATTGATGGAATAATTTGAATACACCACATTTTAATGAATCAATAGGAAATTCCAATCTTATCACGGATTCGTGGGATTAAACTATGTAGTTGATACTATCTTCTAGAAATAATAAGGTGGGAGTACTTGTCAACCATTATCTTGGCTCCTAAAGCACTATATAAATCATTTCCTCTACATGATAGGATACACATGTTGATTCAAATCCATAAATGGTGCTTCTACTATAGAAAAGTTATTTAGAAACCACCTATAGTATCCTTCTTACCATAGTAAACTCCTCTCCTCAGATATACTCATGGGTGGATCCAATGAAAGCACTACCTCAACTCACTGGGACCACCACTACTTTTTCATCTAAGATGATGTGTCTTGGAAAGAGGACTTCATGAATCATATTGTGAAAAATCATGAGTTTTCCATATATATAGTTCTCTAATATTATTCCCAGAACTATCTTTTGGAGTCTCATGTGTTCTCCTTCAAACACTAAATACACTAGGATGCCATAAATGAATACTTACATGAAATTATATAAAAATGGATTAAAGATATGGTTCATGAGTCTGAATTTGTCCTACATAATGAAATCACATTGTACGTATATTGACTATAATGAAATCTTAATTCCACCTTCTGTATATCATTGTCCCATACTTGTATCCAGTGATAACTAGATCTGAGGTCCATCTTTGAGAACCATCAATCCGCTCATAATTTAACAAATAGGACATTGATCCTCAATATGGGATTATTATTCTTCAAGGTCACCTAATTAAATATCCAATAATACACACATAATCTCAATCTTATTCTTTCCATCATTGAACACAATTTGGGGGATTCATAGGGTGAAATATGTTCTCTCACAAATCCATTCTCTTTGAAGTCCCCCAACTTCACCCTCATCTCTCAAATATCTATAAGATACATCTAATAGTTTTTGAAGATATTGATACCATTATAGGATGTAATTTTATGGTAATTTATATCTCACTATGTTGAGGTTACCCTAGGACATACATAGTAAAAACATCATTTTACACTGCCACCACTAAATGAAATTTAATGACCAAGGCTTCACTATTCTAAAAAATCCTTCTAGAAAACGGGTGAGTAATTAGATACACTCTCCTGTTCATAAGATTATTATTCTCCTACAAGGTCAAATTCCATCCCACAATGGAAATCCACATTAATTTACAACCAAAAACTGTATTCTCTTCCAAAAACAAAAAAATGGTCATAAACTATGGATAGCTAGTCAATGCCTAATATGACTTCATATAGACTCATTGGTGAAAAAAGAGAACCCTTTGAAAAAACTATCCTCCAAGTGTTAGACTAAACTGTTGAGAAATGTGAAGAATGGATGATTCTACACTTATCATAGTCTCTAATGAAAATAATTGATTTAATTAGTCAACCATAATATCTATGTATTAAACTAGAGTTGTTTAGAGGAAGGAATGACTGTCAACTATGGATATCAATAGAATAACTAAATTACAAATGAAACTTATCATACCTCATTTCATCCCAATATAATCAGGTTTATATGCCTCCATACCCTACCACAAGAGCCATCCAACACCAAATGCTCCCTTAGTATTGTATGGACCACCTAGGGGTGGGGGTGGTAATAAATCAAATTCCATCCAATCCCTGATACCATACTGGACAATTTTCTATGTCTTATCCCATGTGGTCCACACTACATTTACCTCAATGTAAATCTAAAAAATCACATGACTATATTATTATTAGATAAGTGATTTGTCATAAAATCTTTAGCTAAATGTTAAAAACCATAACAAGAGTAATGCTATTTTCCCTTGGCTAACTCGAGCCACCCTGAGAGCCATGCACTGTTGGCCTGGTGTTTTAGTGTCGCCTTTTGAGGAATATGTGATGCTTGAATCCCTATGACTTAAATTAACTAACTAATATTGGTGACTCATCGACTGAATTCCCACCTCAAGCTCTCACAATCATTGTATGATCTTCTAGAACATGGTAAACAAAAAAGGCTCTCGAAATCTCCCCAGAAGGAGTTGGAATGTAAAGGGGCACATCTAAATCCCATATTTCCCATTGCAAGCCTGGCTCAATGGTCCGAGATATGAAGAACTTATCCCAACCCATATGATTGGAGTAACATGATATATCTTTAAACCATACTGAGAATCCCACCATGGTCCTACTACCCTTCTATAGATGCAGAATATCATGTATGTATACTAATAATAATGTGGCTGGATAGAACTCATCTTATAAGAGACACTCAAAGTCTCTCATGGATAGAGTTTCCATGAAATTTTTCTGAGTCACCAAGACCAACCATCACCAAATACATCTCCAAATAATTCTCACCATTAATACTATTATATGATATTATGGAGTCCAAACCGGGTCAAAAAATCAATTGAATTCCCCTATCCAGTCCTCATCCTAATGGGGCTTTATTTCACAACCAAAACTAAGAGGCCATTTCTTTTGAAACTTGTAAAATGAAGTCACATTTCATGAATCCTCATTTGGTTTGTCTAGCTCTTGATAATTCTCAATGGGAGTTGGTATATTTGGTAAACCACCAAAAGGTGAAATATTTTATACATGACGCTATATCAATGCCTCTTCATTATGTGGATAATCCTCTTGACAATGTAGTGGAATATTATAAGGATATTTGGGTAGAGGAAACCAAAAATAAAAATAAGATGTACTGTGTTCAAAACAGTGCATATAGTTAAATAACTCAAGAAGGGAAGGGAAAACATAACCTTTCTTATATAATTCTTGTACCAAAATTATTCATTTCAACCAATTTTGTCTTGTCTCATGTCAAAAGTAATGTAATTAGAGTCCTGGTGTATAGATATGTCAGTTACCACACCAACACTGGAGTCTTTAGCCTAGATATAGAGCTCAAAACACTAGACACTATTTCCCCAAACCAAAACCACCAACTCAGGTCTAATTGTAGAACCGACTTCTAAGAAACAACTATATCAGGATTGGGTCCTCTAAGGTCTGACCCATTACTACCCCAAGCCCGCATCCTATTAGACAGGGCTAACTGACCAACACTGAGTGGGAATCTTCCAAACATGGGAGGCATTAGACTAATGTACTTGTACACACAGAGAGAGACATCTCCAAGACCACAATATACTAAAATATAAACAATGATAATAACACATGGATACATCTAAGATCGCAATCCAGAGTAAGAAATTAATGGTACTACAAGAGGAAAAGTGGCCAAATAAATGGACTACCAAAACTATAAATAGTCGAACCAACTTTATGGAATAATAAAAAATTAAAAACCATTATCATAGTAACACACCCCGGTCTGACAATATCCAGTTATGCTCCTCCCACTTCCTGACCTACTAAGACACCATTAAGGATGTTGTCACCAACATAAGATATGACAGGTGTGGGAAAATCACATGCATGGATGAGTATAATAACACATAGTAGGACACCTTGAAAACACAAAACATTAATAATGTAATAAATTCATCTCAATAAAAGATATAATCATTAATTAATAATAGAAACATGCATATATGTTCATGAAATAAACAACACTACTAGGCAGTCATAATAAACTTCCCCCCACATGATTCTCCCTAATGCAATGGTCGTTTTAGGAAAACCGAATCCATGAGCAAAAAAACATTTTTAGACACTCAATTATTAGATCTATTTCATTGGGACTCACCAATGAAAGCTCAATGGTACATGAAGGATTTGATACAAAAATAGTGGTTCATGCCCAAGACTGCAGGAGGAAACCAGAGACCTAATTTGGATTAATACACTATATAGGGGATCAAATTTCAATGATTCCACGAACCCATGTGATAGGTCCTAATAGATGGAGTATCAATTCCCTTCTATAGTAGAACACACAAATACCACAAACCCCATATAAGGAATTAAAAATTATTGAGGACATAGTATTGTCTCAGTGAGGGACATTACAACTCTATCGATGACTCGGCCTATAGAGGGTATCAAATTCCAATAATATAGATGTAAGGTTGGAATTTACCCTCTGGGGAAAGGAACGTTGGAAAACCCATCAACCAATATAGATCTATTATAATAAAATTAATATCTACAAGGACTCATGAAATGGGTACACATCATTTATCAGGGGTTATAATGTGTGAGAAGATATTCCCATGTATTAACATATGGATGATCCTCACATGAAATTTTGTCACTATATACATGATTTAATGAATGATTATATGTAATGTAGAGACACATGGAATCACACCAATGTCTTCTAGTTGGGTTTCTGTACCAAGATCATGTCCTTGTATGGGCACATGTACACTAATCCATGTTCATGTTTATGTACACAGACTGCCCAATGGATATGTACTTTTTTCCATGTCTCTATTCTATATGATGTACAAAATAAGTCACACATATGGTGTCACATGCCAGGGGACAAGGATTAGATGTTGTGTAACCCTTATATCTTACTGAAACCCTAGTGCCTCAACTAGGAGGACCCCCAAAATGTGAAATCCTATGGTAAACAAGAAGTTTTTTGAGAATTCTACATTTACTTATGTTCCAAACCACGACTCACTAGATAATAATCCTTTTTAAGAGCCTACACATTGATATTAATCTTTCCATATAGTCATCTAATATACTAATTCTTGGTCCCAATCCCCTTAGAAAATTATTCTTATATAATAACATTAAACGTTAATCAAAATTGGGAAGAACAATATCAACAAATATGTCTATTCGACTACGGATTATCAACTTCCATCATTTCTCCTCAATTGCACCATCAATCTAGAATCACAACCATGGTATCAATCTTTTGCACTACAGAACCATCGTGAAACGATCGAATACTACGTATTCGTCAAACCATATGGAAAAAAGAAAATTCCCCATATGAACATTTGAAGATGTACGGGTGAAAACCAAAATCCGTAAAATCTGTGGAACCAAAATCAACAGTTTTTTGTTTTACCTTGAATAATTATCATTGAAGGGATGTACTAATAGGGAAAAAATAAATGAACAATTTATATAAGTCCATCAATTTAATTCCAATGAAAATTAATGTATCCACTATTTTAGTTTAATTTATTAGAGTTCCTCTGGGATTATGGAACAATATGGAAATTAAAAAACCTAACCTCTTACTAGGAGTTTGGATCAATTATTGATATTGAAAATTCGTATTTCCATTGTTGATGAGATCCACAATGTCTATTCGCATGACGATGCATTATATGATCATGATCAATCATCATTTTCTATATAAATATATCTAATTCTTTTTCTAAATCCCATGTTTAGGGGACTAACCAAATATATTGGGATACATGTATACTTAAATGATTAAAATTGTTTATCCCATAAAAAATAAATAAACAATTTAATTTACTAAATTCAATTAATAATGTGATGCATTTTTTTAAAATAGGCTTGTGCCATCAATGGTTATAACACTCCAAATGTAAATCATACATATGAAATTCAACAGTTCCCTCAGATTTCTAATATGGTCCTTCATTCCTGATTTTTCCCCTTTTTTAGGAAAACCATGCTTGTATTATATTAAATATATATAATATATTTCAATCATTTCTTCTTGGAACATATTTCCTAGAATTGGAATTATTCTCAGAACATGATATAGAAAATAATATATATAATATCAAAAATTCATACGTGAAAATTATGAGAGGTTACCATCATTCTAGATATTCATTATCTATCCTCCTTCCCAGCATTTATATTTTTTTTTATTGTGTATTTGTAATTATTTCAATAAAAAAATACATTATGAGAGGAAATATATTATTATCATTAATCTACATTTTTCCATGCTTGTATATTATTATTCAATAACTTATTATATAGGGATGACATTGTTGTCAGATACATGGAAACCCCAAACTGGATTTAGCATTCAATGTAATTTTTATCCTTTAGTTATTGAGGGTAAAATCATTCTGACATTGTCACTTGTGATACACAAGTGATTTTCACGTCTCATGAAATCTTTAATGTGCCTCCAGTATTCTGTTGGAATGGTTAATATACAGGTTCATGTGGAAGACTATGATGGTTCCCTATAAAATTATATAAAATCCCAATTTTTATATTTGATCATATATAATATTAAAATCCACTAGAGATCATGTCATGTGGGAAGAAGAGTATTTGGACATCCCGTACAAGATATATACACCCATTAATTTTGGTGGGGATCAGTTTTTTTCTTGGGATTTGATAATGATTACTTTTTAGATATATTATTTTCATTCATTACTAATTTGAGTGAAACGAAGACCCCATGAAAATCTTGAGAAATTACCTGATTCTATGTGAAACATTATGAAATCAATGGGAGATTCATGGAGGACTATTTTCTTTTAATGATTGTATGTTCTCTATATATACATATGGAAAACATCTAGTGGAACACACACAGATGGTGCATGGTATAAAAATTCTTTCAGTTAAACTATTTGTGGTGGATATTTTTATGTATTCCTTATTTTACCCACATTGTTTCTTTTATCCCTTTTCATGTTTAATGGTTTTTAATTTCAGTGAAATATTAAATATTTCTTGTTTATATAGTTTGTTTGATAAATATTTAAGTAATTATTGGTGATTTAGTGTTTAATATTTATTTGTAAATCATGTTTTTTGTGGTTGATATGTTTTGGTAATTTATTTGATCTATATGAAAATTAATTTGATTTGATCAATTGATTTGGGGATGTTAAATTTTTTGTGGAATTAATTTAACTGAATTTATGAATGATGGAATTTTTTATAGTATTATCATGTGTGTGGTTCCAAAAAAAATATTGGTTTTTATTTTGACTGTTCATTTCTATTGTTTGCTGTAAAATATTTCAAGGATTATGAAATGGAACATTAAAGGAAATTTTTACAGGACTTAGGTTTTGTTGAAAGGGGTATAATTCCGTTACAGGAGACTTTGAAATAGATTAGTACATAATCTTCATTATCTAGTTTCAATTGAACTGTTCTTCGGTATCCAATATTTTTTTCACGGGATGGACTGATTTTATATTCCTATTAAGAATTTTTACATTGTCTACATTGGAATGGATTTAGATATTCTAGAATGGAACCTCTAGGGAAGTATTTTTGTTGACCTAGATATTTTTTTACTAGATTTTGCCAGTCCTTGGACTCTTGTTGTTGTTAATGTTCCACAATCTCCCTATTTAATAGATATTGTCTGAGTGTTTCTTAAAAAGAATCATCATGGTTTCTGTGATTATTAAATAACCATGATTTTGGTGTTGTGAAAAGATAAATTCTAAGATATTTTCTAGTAACAATGAACTCCAAGATCTTCTACAATGATGCTCTATGAAATTTTAATGGATGTATTGGGATGGAATTGGTGGAATCACAATATCCATGCTAAACCATTAGAGGCTTTGTCTTTTGGATTTTATCATGGTTCCATAATCTACTAATGTATCCCTGGGAAGAAATATTTTTGAATGTGATGTAATTATTGAGTGATTATCATAGTTTTCATTCTTTGAATAATTTTATATAATGTTTTGATGGTATTTCCTCTTTCTCTCAGTAGGTTTCTAAAGATTATTTTCATAAGGATAAACTACATTCTAGGAGTTGTTGTACAGAACTCATATCTTCGGTGTTTTTTATTGAATTACATTATGGAAGTTATTTAGATGTTCATGATCACCTAGGATTTTTCAATAGGGTAACCGATGAGATGTTATTCATTTACCCAATATGGGCTCCAAATGGGAGATTTGTGTGGAGGCAATTGAAATCCATTTTTTGCTTCCACATGAGGATATCTGGGAAATTTAATCCCTGTTATATGATATATATGAGTTAATATAATCAATTTTATGGATTGTTCATTATAATATTTTATACAAGAATGAATAATATATAATGAATAAATATAATACACATATCTGATTTTAGATGTGGTCTATGGTAGTTATTCATCTATATAGTAAGCAGTTTCATTATTGGTTTTGGGGTTCTCTATTTCTTAAAAACCATTTCACTAAAGTGTTTTATATACCTATTAATGAAATTGAATACTAATATTTTATATTTTATTCTCAACTTATGAGATATTTATTACCCATTTATTTATGGGGATTGGTACAATTGTTTCATGGTAAGTTCAAGGGTATGGGGTTTGTTTGACTATTGATGTTGGTAATTATTGGCTATGGGGTGTGGTAATAAGATGAATATTTTGGTTAAGTACTAGAAATTTTGAGATATAGAGCCTTTGTTTCCAAAAGGATCTTATAGTGGTTGTTATATAAGTTTATCTCCATGCATACCGTTGAGTTTTTTTCAGGACCCAATTCTAGATCCATGTCATTCGACATAAAATATGATCATGTTTCAAGTATTTATCAATATTTATATGTGTCTGTTTCTATATTACTCTTGTATATTTTAAATATTTCTTTTTTATAAATATTGGTCTATTTTTTGGTGTTCTGTCCTCATTGTCCATTATTTATGGAATCTTTTTATTCCTCAAACATGTAGTGGAATCATGTTTTCTTTTTTGATAACCATTTTATGATGGTTTATCTGCTAAGTATCAATATATATGATTAATTATAGATGACATGTATACCTAATACTAGTTTATGTGTCTTCCCTCATTATTATATATTTCTTCTAGAATAGTTTTATCTATATTTCATACTCTATGGGACCGTCGTGATCTCAGATGTTCAATAGGTTCTCATGTTATTTATCATTTGGAATGGGTCAAGATATATAGGGAAACATTTGTATTTGATATGTGAGTTTTATAGAGTTCATTAATTCACAATAGATCATTGGACTGTATATAAAAATATTCTTATTTATAAGGAAACGTCATTCAAGATTCATTGTTTTATTGGGACTATAATTTCTTATATAGATAGGATAAATTATCTCTATGAGTGGGAATGTCGTGACCCTTATTCTTTGATTCAATTCCATGAATATGGAATCAATGTTGGAGATTTTAATTTATTGATTCATAATTATCAATTTTATTAGATATTTTAATTGAAAATAATATGGGGGAGAAGTGGACACAGTGGGGAGAATTCTAATAACCCCAAATTTCATTTTATGCAATGCCCCAACCATATTTACATAGATTCGGTGCATTATTAAAAACATTGGAATTATCAAAAGAGATCATGTCCCAAAAGACAAATTAGTTTAGTATCCTTAAATGTACGAGATACAGACATAAGTTTTACATTACATCATGAAATAAAAAAACAACATTGTGTCCCCTTTGAACAAGCTCATATCCTATGCCTATCCTTTTAGGTTAATTATAATATACTTCCCCATATACTTGGAAAAAGAAAAGATATGAAATTTGTGAGCTCAAAT
Source organism: Viscum album (assembly GCA_963277665.1). Taxonomy (NCBI): domain Eukaryota; kingdom Viridiplantae; phylum Streptophyta; class Magnoliopsida; order Santalales; family Viscaceae; genus Viscum; species Viscum album. Next base: position 1,457,517,897 of record OY728120.1, read on the forward strand.
GCTATGTAAGGATAACAGTATAGAGAAAACTATCATAAATAAAAATATAAATTTAAGAAAATTTATAAGACTAAAACACAAAAATATTAATTATAAACATTAGAATAATATGGAACAGTTAAATAAAATAGTTCCATTTACTTAATCATATGGATATTCTACTAGTCCAATAATAACATGTAATATCAATATATAATTTTATAATGATGGAATGCATAATGTTGGACATCATAACCACATAGTCAAGGACTCGGGCCAAGACAACAAAAAATATTTTGTATATGCCTTGTGCTAAGACATTGGCTTTCTCATGAGACCTTCTGATGCATCGAGGAGCTATAGAAATCTCCACCTGTCACTTATTAAGTCCAATTCATTCCTTGCAAGAAAAGGATGACGCATAACATAAACAATTGTATTTAAACTAGCATAAAAAATGTTAATACATTAACTATAAACCATGAATTGTATGTAAATAACACATCTGCAGTCAAACATTCCACAAATCCTTCAATACAATATAGAATATTGTATCATAATAAATCATTATCACACAAGTGTAAAATGATTCAGTGGATGTTGAAATAGTTGAAATCAAAAATATTTCATAAAAATACCTCTTTTTATTTAGAAATCATCTAGAACTCACATTATTATTAATTAATACATTTATTTTGAAAATATTCTTCTATTATTGTAAGGGAATCTAGGAAGGTATTAGAATAGAGGAAAATATTTTTACCCGTCATATATGTTAAAAAACAATATTACCTTAATCTGTCAAAAAAGTAAAAAATTACTTTGTTTGGAAAACGATGGAAATTTTCCTTTCAGAAAATTCTATAAAAAGTCAAACAAGTGTATAAATTAATTATTCACACCTTCTGGTAAATTGTAATAATTTTTTAAATACATTATTAAGAAACACAGATGTTGATGATAAATAATTCCCTGTAGATAATTTCGAAAAAACAACCTCAAATAATAAAACGTTTTTAAAATAAACCCTTACCTTGTAATTTTCCATATTTGAGGGTAGGTTGAACTCCGGTATAATTTTGAAATAATTGTTCATAAATAATACTTGAACCACAAACATAAATATGATATCATGTATGATCTTCTAATATTTCTTCGTTAATGATAGTTTAGTAGTATCATCGTTTCAGGTGTTAACAGATTAATTTTCCATTATATGTTTCGTTACATAAGACATGTTTGTTGCAAATAGTATGTATTTGATTCCTATCCAGAATGATATTATTTTCATAAAATTAATTTTTAATAATAAAAGAAAATTTAATATTGAATTGTTATGATGGGGAATGAATCTAATCACACTCGTGGAGACTGAAATCCGTACGTACACACGAGTGACAATATCATTATATTAATGGTGAAATCATATGTAATTGGATAATATATATTATATAAATAATAATTAACATATTATATTTATTATTTACATTAACTAAACTAAGTATTATACCCATATAAAAAATGAAGTGTTTAATAACAAACTACACCATGACATGGAGACGGTAAAACGTATGATCGCAGCTACGGTGACATAGTCATTCATAGGATGGATACAATAATGAATATGGTTGTACAATATTTATAATAAACTCACAGTATGTAGAAGGTAATACATTAATTATTTTTTATGGAAAAATCAAAAAAAGAGGAAGTGGAAGAAGAAAAGAACATTGAAAGAGGTTTTGAAATTATTACCGCTTCTTTGGGTGCTTCCTTTTGATTTGAACAAAATGGATCTATTTTTTGGATTTCTGATCAATTTAAGGCCTCTAAGATGAATTTAGGGTTGTTGTAAGGATATTTGATTGGGGTTTGGATTATCCAAATTTCTTTGAAGGTGTGATTTTGAGAGAAGGGGAAGTACCGTTTTATAAGAGAGGTGATGGTTACTTTAAGAAATACTGGAAATATTAATTTACTATACAATCATATTCCATTTGTATTGGATAAAAAATTATTTATTTCGAGGATAAGGTTGGTATGGTTCTAAAACCACTCATAAAATAGGTGTCAGATAGGTTTAGGTCACCATATTAACCTTATCATTTAGATTTAACTCTTAGTTAAATAGTTTGACTTTGACCAGATAGTCTTTTATTATTATAAAAAATGGTTAATAAGAAAACTATAAAAATCCAATAGAAGACCATGTGGTTCATTATAGACATATATAACATTATATAAGTCATTTGGACAAACCATATATTTTCAGAAATATTATATTAATTAATAAAATAGTACTTGTTTTAAAAACTCATTTGTGTCTATTTTGACACTATTTAGTATTTGGCATTTTGAATGTTAAAAAAACATGATTACATGGAAAAAAATCTATTGAAAAAATAATAACATGACATATTAACCTATAAAATAAATTTAATTCATCAAAAGTCTCAATTTAAAATTATTTTGGTATATACAATATCAATTATTTTAATTTTTCATTAATAAGGTAATTAGTGCTTCATCAATGTGTCTTAAATAAATTATATTATTTAATGTATAAAATTAAAATTAAAATACCAGTATTTAGGAAATAATTTTATCTTTATAATGAATATTTCTAGTCAAATTTATCTTATGTATAACCATATATTTAAAATATTTTAGTCATGAAAATTTGAATTTAACACATTTAACTCTTCATTAAATTAAATAATAATAAATGTCCTGATCTAATCCAAGTGGATCAAAGAGGATCAAATTTTAGTCCTAAGGTTGATTCTGGTCAAAAAAACACTTATCATGTAGAACTAGGACTTTGGTTAGGGTAATTATAAAATCATTTTTACCTATAATTACCATTTTACTTTTAACCGTTGTAAGAGAAAATCCACAGTTACTATACACAAAAAATATTTTCTTCATATTGTACCATATTTTATATACAGATATCAATTGTGTCTCTCAGATTTTTGAAATTATATTCAATGAATTAGTAAAATTACGTTTTATGAAAATTTGAAAATATGCCTAGAAGGTGGGAAAACAACGTTAAAATCTGCAATACAATTTTATACATCTACTTCTATTATAAAATGACTCCAATGAATTAAATTAAACTTATATATGTATTATTTATCTATTTTGACCTAATATAAATTTAAATAAAATAATTTATTATTTATATAAAAAGTAGTTTATAAAAAATAATGTAGTGTTTTTCACTGTTCATCAAAACATTAAATTTTTCAGAAAAATACCAAAAAGTCTCCCAAATATAATTTTGATATCCCAAATCCAAAAATTAAGTACATAATGAAAAATAAAATTTATAAAATTTCAAAAAGTGGGTATTAATATTCATAACGGCTGGTTGGAATGGTCATGGTGTGTTAAAACTCGATGTTGAGTACAACTCAATCTATTGGATTATTCAAAGAGAATCTTATTATGGAAGTATGGGGTGTGACATTCTTCTCTCCTTATAATAATTCCGTCCTTCAAATTTCTATAATTCTACTACGTAAAAATATTCGGGTGGTTCTTTATCCTAAGTTCCTTGGGTTCTCTCATTGCCTCTTCCATCATATGGTTTCTCTATAGAACTTTTACCTGGAAAGTCATTTGGTTTCTTAGAACGTGTTCTCTAGTGTCAAGAATTTTGATAGGCTCTACAAAATAAGACAGATCAGGTGCCAGTTCTAATTATTCATAGTTGAGTACATGTGTTGGGTCAGGCCATCTATTTTCTCAATTGTGATATATGGAAGACATCATGAACATTGGACAAACATGGAGGCATTTCCAAATGATATGTTGAAACTCATATTCATTTTATAATTTCAAAAGGTCTGATGTACATGGGAGTTAATTTACCCTTATTATTGAATCATATAAAACTCTTCCATATTGATACCTTCAAGAAAACATGATTTCATACTTGAAATTACAAATCCTTTATTCGCCTATCAGCATATCTATTTTTTCAACATTGAGATTCTTTGATGTGGGTTGGGATAATATTCACATATTCCATTGTTTCCTCAACATGTTCTGGGACCATGGGTTTTCATTCACCAACATCATCCCAACTAGTTTGTGTGAGACATCTCTTTCCATATAACGATACATATGGTGCCATCAGAATACTTTAATGATACTTATTGTTATATTGAAATTATACCAGAAGTAAATATTTATCCCACATACCTTGAAAGTCATGTGAGAATGATCTCATATTGAATTCTATTCTTTGAATAGTCTATTACGATTTCCATCAGTTTTAGGGTGGTAGGCAGTGCTCAAAAGAAGTTCAGTATCCAGGTCCTTATGAAGAGTTTTTCAGAATCTTGATGTAAAAATAGGATCATGATCAGAAATAATTGATAGGGTGCTCCATGAATTCTTTCAAATTAATTAAGATACTGTCTTGATAAACGTTCAAGTGGTAAATCTTCTCTTATAGATGGAAAATATTCTGAATTTGTAAGACGATCAACAAATACCGATATTGAATGATTCCTTCTACGAGTCTATGGTAGCCCCATAACTATGTTCGCCATAATATCATCCCATTTCCACTCAGGAATAGGAAGATTTTGCATGAATCCTCTAGGATGTTGTCATCTAGCCTTCATGTGTAGAAAAACCGTACATCAAGACACATAATCTTCTATCTCTCTCGTAATGTTGTCCCACCAAAAATGTTTCTTCAAACATCTATACTTCATAGTGCTACTAGGATGTATAGGGAAATTTGAAATGTGATCATCATCCAACAATTCCTGTTTTATATCAGGTATGTTAGTAACACCAAGTCTCTTCCCAAATTTGAAAATTCTATTTTCATATTTGATGTCAATTAATCTCCTATACTTCACATATTTAATTTTCTTTTGAAAATATTTATCATCAGTGAGTGAACTGTTTATCCTTTCTAGTTAATAAGGTTTGGAAACCATTTGAAAAAATATTGATGTTTCACCTTGCATGATTATTCCCATGTATATCTTTACTAGATCCATGAACACAAGTTTCTTTAAAATCTCATTTTGTTCAGAACTCCATGATATTTTCATCTCAAAGCGTCAGCCATCTTATTTTCCTTCCCCATGTGGTAGTGTATAGTGAAATCATAATCATTGAGTAGTTCAAACCATCCTCTTTTCCTCTTATTGAGTTCTTTCTGTGAGAAAATATACTTCAAACTCTTCTTATCTGAATATATCTCACATTTTTCACGATAGAGATATTTTCTCCATATCTTCAAAGAAAATATTACATTTACTAACTCAATATCATGATTGGTATGGTTTTGTTCGTGAATATTTAGTTATCCTGATGCATATGCAATAACTCTATTATTTTCTATAAAGACACATCCATGTCCTTTCATTGACGTATCACTATAAATAACAAAACAATCTTTCCCTGAAGGTAGAGTCAAGATAAGGGAATTGACTAATCATCAATTTAGTTCATCAAAAAATTCCTCATGCACTTTTTTACAAACAAATTTATCCCCTTTACTCGTGATCTTTGTTAATGGGTTATCCAATCGGGAAAAATTCTGGGCGAAACACTGATAATAACTTTCTAAAGCAATAAAACATTGTACCTTAGTTATACTCATCGGGGCTAGAAATTTGTGTATTACTCTTGTCATTGAAGGATGAAAAGATATTCCATACTTAGAGACAATATGGCCAAGCAAGGAAATCAAATGAATCCATAATTCAAACTTTCTAAACTTCCCATATAATTCATTTAATATATGAATGTTTAGAATAGTGTGACAGTGATTTTCATGATTCTCGTAGCTTTTTTAATATACCATTATATCATCAATAAATATCACAAAAAATTCATCAAGATATTACATGAAAACATTATTCATTATATATATGAAGACATATGGTGCATTATTCTGACCAAAAGGTCTTACTGTAAACTCGTAATTTGAAAACCCAGTACGAAATGATGTATTTAGAATGTCTTCCTTCTGCACACAAAACTGATGATATCCAAATTGATGTTCAATATTTTAAAATTATTGAGATCCATTATTTTGATCGAATAAATCATCAATGTGAGGTAGGGGATACTTGTTCATTATTGTTATATCATTGATCTCCCTATGGTCAATACCCAACCTCATAGATCCATATTCTTCATAAAAACGAATAAGGGATTTCCATAGAGAAACAATTGGGTGAATAATACATTATTATTCAATTTTTTATACTGTTTTCTTTAGTTACACTAATTACACAGAGGCCATTCCATATGGTGTCATTGATATGGACATTGAACCTGGAATTTAATTGATGGAAAACTCAATTTCTCATTCTGGAGGATTTCTAGGTAAATACTCTTGAAACAAATCAACATATTATAACAAAATAGTTTTGTTCTATATTTTAACATTACCAACCTCACCCAGAGTTATTTCACTCTCTTCCTCCAAAACTAATTGAATTTAGAAGAGCTACTGGGGGTGGATCTTGATAAGATTCAGATGGAGATTTTTCTTCTCTAAAGATTAGGGACACCATATCACCATCGAAAATTTTGACCACATACTTCTTACAATAAATTTTCACATCATGGCCTGAAACTAATCAACATATAAGATTATATCAAATTAAATCATTTGTATCATGATGATATCAGCAGATAACGCATGTTTATATGCCCAAATGGGAACTGATTCACAAAACATTATTGCAATGATTATTCCCTTATGAGTTTATTTTGAAATATACCTAGTCAAATCAAATTGGAAATATTTAATTTTCATAGAAAACATTGAAGATATGAAATAATGTGATGATCCAGAATCAAATAAATCATTTTCAAAATTTATGTAAACTGTTAAATTACCAGCCACAGTGTCATTCGGAGCTTCAACCTCAGTATTAGTGATCTCATAATCTTGGGATTTCTCCCTTTTCCTTTTATGAAGTTGGTTTTCATTGATCTTAGGAAATTTATTTTCATAATGATTAATTTCTCTAAAATGGTAGAATTCAACATTTACATCCTCTTTCTTTCACTTGTTGTCAAGATTCTGGTGGCCTTTTTCACCACACATATAACAGACTCCCATTCCCTTTAGGAAAGTACCAGGATGTTTCTTCCCATATTTACTAATGGATAGAAATTCTTCTAATTTCCTTCATCCCCTTATTTCTATTTCTAGAGTTTTAAGAAGATATCTTCTTCCCTTTCTTTTATTTAATGTTGTAAGGCTTAGAAAATTAATTTTCAGTCTTTATTGTTCATGGGACAATATCCTCACACATTGAGAAGGATTTTGAGGACAATTCTTGACATAGAAATGGTTTTAAACCACCAAATAATCGATCAATCTTACTTGTAACAACCCAATCTTCCATGGTACTATTCCCTTCGAATAATACAATAGCTTGTGTGGTACGCATGTTCGAGTTCAAACACCCCACAACCAATCAAACTAGCCGTTATGAATAGAAATACCTACTTTTTGAAATTATAAAAAAATTATCTTTCATAATTAACTTCATTTTTGGATTTGGAAAATCGAAATTATCTTTGGGTGAATTTTTGGAATTTTTCTGAAAACATTCTATTTTTGATGAATAGTGGAAAAACACAGCGTTATTGGTTAAAATAGACATTTTATTTAAATAATTTGTTATTTTATTTTAATTTAGTTTAGGTATAAAAAGATACATAATACCTATATATGTTCCATGTAATTCTATGGAGTCATTTTATAATAATTTTACATATATAAAATTTTATTGAACTTTTTACCGTCCTTTACCAACCTCCTAGGAGCATTTGTAAATTCGCATAAAACAAAATTTTTCCACTTCTGTGAGTGGAATTTTAAAAATCCTAAAGAAAAAGGTTCATATAATTAAGAAAAATGTGGTTCAATAAGATGAAAATAATTTTTGGTGAATAGTAACTTTTTACTTCGAGTTACCATAGTTAAAAATAAATTGGTCAATTAAGGGTAAAAATGATTTTATTATTACCCTATCATATGTCCTAATTATATTCGATAATTATTTTCGAAAAAAAACAACCTTAGGTATAAAATATGATCCTTTAGGACCTCTTGTATTAGATTATAACATTTAATATTATTTTATTTAATAAAGAGTTAAAAGAGTTAAATTTAACGATTAATAAATAAAAAAATTTTATATAGGTTTATACATAATATAAATTAGACTATAAATATTCATTAGAAATATAAAAAATTTCCAACATAATGATATTTTATTAATATTTTTTAGACAATAAATAACTTAATTTGTTAATGAAACAATGATGACCCAGTAATTACCTTAATAATGACATATTAAAATAATTGATATTATAAATATCCAAACAAATGTAAATTGGGATTTTTGATGAATTACAGTAATTTTATAGGTTTATATGACATTTTGGTATAGAAATGAAGAATTTATTAATAATTAATAGAGTTTTTAGGAATTTAACAAAAATAATTTATTAAATAATGTCAAAATTGACAAAATTGTGTTTTTATAACATATATTTTATTATTAATTGATATAATAATCATAAAAATCTTAGGATCGGAAGAAGTACATAGATAAGGTTATATATAATAATAATGAACCACATGGGCTTCTCTTGGAATTTTATAGTAAGTTTATTAACCATATAATATAAAAATACAAAGAGACATAGTAAATGAAAAACTATTTAACTAAGAGTAAAATCTAAATGATAAGGTTAATATGGTGAACTAAACATATATAAATGCTATTTGTTGAATGGTTTTCAACCCATCCCCACCTTTTCCTTTAAATAATTCATTTTGGATCCATTAGAAACCGATAATGATTTTATTATAAAACAATATTTCAAGCTTTTCCTAAAGTGAACCTCACCTCTCTTATAAAAGTAAACATAACCTTATCTTAATTTCACACCTCCAAATCCTTTTGTATGAACCGAACCCAGCCCAAATATCCTCCCAACTATCCTACCTTCATCCTAGAGTCCTTCCATTACTCATAAATCCATCCTATGAAGCCCGTTTGATCAAATCAAAAGGAAGAACCCGTAAAAGAGGTCAACATTTCATCCCCGCATTCAAATTATTTTCTTCTTCCACTTCCTCTTTATTTTCTGTTTCAACTATAAAATAATAAATATTTTATCTTATATATACATTGATATTATTATAAAAATGGTTCATCCATATTCATTATTTTATCCATCCAATAAATGAAAAAGTCACCATACGTGCGTACATACGGATTACTGTCTCCATGTCGTGATGTAGTTTGTTATTCAAACACTTATTCATTTGGACAGGTATAATAATGTGTATAAATTATCTAAATAACATATATAAAATGATATTTATTCTTTATATATGATATATGGTCGAATTATATACTATTTTAATATCAAAAGAATGATATTGTCGCTCGTGCGTGTGTACGGATTACCGTCTCCACGAACGCAATGAGATTCATTCTCCATCGTATCTATTCAAGACTAATTTTCATTTTAATATTAAAAAATAATTTTAAAAAGACTTAATATCATTATTAATATGAATAATATAAATCCTATCCAGAAAGGACATTACTTATGTAACAAATCATATAAAGGAAAACAAATCAATTAACACCCAGAACAATAATACTACTGAAATATCATTTACAATGAAATATTTGAAGATCATATATGATATCATATTAATGTATATGGTTCTTTCATAAATTAGTTACAATTATTTCACCATTATAAACGAGTATAACCTACCCTCGACCAAGGAGAAGTACAAGGTAGTGGTTAATTTCACAATCTCTTTATTATCTGAGGTTGTTTTTTACGTGAGTATCTACTGGGACCTCTTTATCATCAACATATTTTTTTCATAAAAATGTATTTGAAAACATTTTTTAATATTTACTATAAAATGGGTTAAATTAATTTATACCCTTATTTTACATTATATGTTTTTAAAGAAATATTTTCTTCGTTTTCCAAACAGGGTAACTTATGACCATTTTGACAAAATTAATGTAAGAATGTTTTCTTAATATATACAGCGGGTGCACCTATTTTTCACCGTTATATCATGGTGGAAGCCTTCCTTTTAAGATTATAAGAATATTTTCAAAATAAATGTTTCATTTTATAATTATATGAATTTTAAATGATTTCAAAATAGATATGGATATTTCAATAAAAAAGTTTTCTATTTTATCTATATCAATATCCTTTGATGGATTTTAAGTTTATTTGAAGTTGATTTTTTATGATACAAAACATCCATATTGTATTGAAGGTTTTGAGAAATGATTGAATGTGGATGTTTTATTTTTACCCAATTTATGGTTTATGTATAATGTATTGACATTTTGTATTTTAGTTTTAATACGAATGATTATGTTATGTTTAAACCTTTTCATATGAGGAATGCATTGGACTTAGAAAGTGATGGGTAAAGCCTGCTATAGCTCCTTGATGCATAAGTAGGTCTCATGAGACCAACTAGTGTCCTGGTATAAGGCCTTGACAAAATATTCTTTGTATTCTTGGCACATGGCCTTGACCATGTGGTTATGAAGTTTGGCATTATTCATTCCATCATTCTGAAAGTGTCTATTGATATAGCATGTGATTGTTCGACTAGTAGCATATACATGTGAAAAAGTAAAAGGACTCATTTTATTTTATCATTTACATATCATGCTGAATTTCGTGTCTTAAAGTATTTTGTTTTAGTCTGACATTGCCTTAAATGTTTAGGCTTATTTATGAATGTTTTTACAATATTGTTATCCTTAATGAGCATCTGAGCTCACTCCTTTCAATGTCTAATTTTTCCCATGATGCATAGAATTATATTATGACAAAACTGTAGGGATAATCTAAGGGATATGAGTGTGGCCTATGGAGACTACGTTGTTATAGTTTTTCATTTTATAATGTAATGTAAATCTAATGAATGTATCTAGTATTTCCAAAGCTACGATACTAATCGGTCTCTCTAGACTTCATCATTTGTGATCATGCCAATGTTATGTAATAATGCACCGACTCTAGGTAATTAGGGTTGCGGCATTACCGTTGGTATTAGAATAAGTTTAGTACAAACCCTGGAAACAATATTTATAAAAACACATATTAGTGAACATTACACTAAGATAGACTTTGAGGATTATTATTGAACAACTTCCAGGAATTTTGGTATTGTAGAGATTTCTTGAGATTTCCATGAAATACTTTCTTTATTGGATATGAGAAGGAAGAGGTGGCTCTGGAACATATGTTCCTCGGTGTAAAACTTGAAAACACTGCTTTGAGCTAGACTCGGATGGGAACTGGTGCACGAAAATGGGCCTTGCTGGACTCTTCGTAACGAAACTCTCAGGGGATATATTTCAAATAATTTTCATATTATTTTAAAACCATTATGAAGGGTTTATGATTAAATAATTCCTAAAGTAAAAAATTTTTATGATTATAGATTATATCCATAAACTGTTCAATTTCTGTTAAGTGTTTTACAAGTTTGGAATTATGCATTGTGATTCATAAACTAATATAGTGTATTCCATTGTTTGTAAATGGCACCAAGTGGAAGGAATGGAAACCGTATCAATGAACATAATACATGTAGGGATTACCCTCCTACTCAAGATAATTATACTGTAGCTGGTGAAGCAACTTGTTCTAATCACCTTATCACCATACTTGGACAACTCACTCAGGTTATGAATAATAACCTTACCCATATGGAGCACCCTGATCCAAAACACTGTTGATCAATGTTAGAATTCCTAATGTGGAAACAACAACCAATATTCAATGGGATTAGAAACCCTTAGTAGCTGAGCAATGGATAAATTCCTTAGAAAAAATATTTCACGCTTTGGGGAGTAGCGAAAAGGAAAAAGTTTTCATGGCAGTTTATCGCCTCACAGGAGATTCAGATCAATTGTGGTCATTGATTCAAAATATATAGGAAGATGATGAATTATAAAATATACAATGGAGGGAGTTTGAATTTATTTTCATTGAAAAATATTTTCCTCGTGACCATCCAGCAGATATGGAATTTCAATTTTTGAGTGTGAGGAAAAAAGAGGACGAGAATGTCGCAAAGTATGAGTATAACATTACAAGGCTAGAAAGGAAAGCAGAATATTATATATTTATCCCAATAAATAATATTTATTGTTTCATTTCAGGGTTAAAACCATTTCTCCATTGAGAATTAGTATCACAATCCTTCTCGTCGTAAGAAGATATTCTCTCATGTCCTATTAAGACAGAAAATGAATTTTCTATGTCTTGATACTTTAAAGAAAATAAAGCGAATAGGAGATCTGTTGAACACTCTGGAAATGGAAATAAGGGGAAGAAATAAAAATTTGAATACCCATCCTATAGTAAATGTGGTATGAAACACTCTGGTACTTTCCTGAAAGGAATGGAAGTCTATTACAAGTGTGGTGAAAAAATTCCACCAAGCTCATGAATGCAAGGGAAAGAAAGAGGATGTCAATGTTGAATTCTACAATTGTATAAAAATGGGGCATTATGAAAATTAATGTCCCAAGATCCAAGGAAACTTACCTTAGAAAGGGCCAAGGGAAAGAGGCCAAGTTTTTGTGATCAATACTATTGAGGTTGAAGCTCTGAAAGAAGTGGTGGTAGCTAATTTATTGGTTTCCTCATCTTCGTCCTATTCTTTATTTGATTTTGGATCATTTCACTATTTCATATCTTCCAAGATTTCTATGAAAATTGGATATAATTAATTTTACATAAAAGGGTTTTTCAGTAAAAACAACTAAGAGAAGTATCGTCACAACAATATTTTGTGAATTAATTCCCATTAGGGAATATAAATGTTCATTATCTGTTGATATCATCATCATAACCACGATTGTATTTGATATATTCCATGGTAAGGATTGCATTTAGATCCCAGATGTGAAAATTAATTGTAAGAATAAGGAGGTTAAATTTTTTGATGATGATATGGAGTACCTTACCTTTAGAGAAAAAACATCACCATCTAATTCTTATCTAGATCCAACCCCATTAGCTCAATTAAATTCTATTATTGGGGTTCAAGAGAATGAAATTACTTTGGGTGGATAAATGAATTTTCAAAGAAAGGACGTACCTATTGTGCATGAATATATTGATGTGGTTCTAGAAGATTTACATAGTCATCCTCCAAAACAAGTAATTTAGTTTTCAATTAATTTTTTCCTGGTTCAGCGCCCATATGGATGTCCCCTTATAGAATGTACCCTATGGAATTAGTGGACGTAATGAAACAACTAGAGGATTGGAGTAATATGGTATTTATTCTCCCAATTTTTTCTCCATGGGTAGCCCTTGTCATTTTTATTAAAAAATATGGATCTATGTGGTTGTGCATTGATGTGAGGGAGATCAATTCTATAACAATAAAGATCAAGTTTCCCCAACCCCGCATTGATGAATTATTGGACCAACTTCATGGAGCTCAATATTGTTAAAAAAGTTTCTTATAATCTACATATCATCAATTGTGGGAGATTATGGAATTCATTCCATAAATAGAATTTCGAACCCGGTATGGGATTTACAAGTTTACAGTAATGACATTTTGAATGACTGATGTACCATCTATTTTTATTGATCTAATGAACATAGTTTTCAAGGAATATCTTAATAACTTTTTAGTGGTATTTATTGATGATATCCTGGTATACTCAAAAAGATATTATGATCATGATAATCACATGTAAACCATTCTAAAAACCCTCAGAAAAATTGAGTTATATGGGATGTTTAGTAAGTGTGAATTCTCGCTTCTGGATATTTATTTTCTTGGCCATATTATATATAATGATGAAATTTCCATTGATACATCAAAGACCATGGCAATCCATGAATGGACAGTACCAATGGTTATAAATAATGTGTGTAGTATTATTGGTTTAGAAGGTTATTATTTACATTTCTTTCATAAATTTGCCCGATTGGCTATCCTATTAACCAAGATCACATCTAAAGGGGTTAAATTTTTTTGGAAAAATGAGTGTGAAGAATGTTTTGATGAATTGAAGATAATATTAGTCAATTATTCTATCTTTACTCTACCATCGGGGAATGATTGGTTTGTTATTTATAGTGATTCATAAAAGAAAGGACATGGTTGTGTCCTTATGTATAATTATATTGTTATTACCTATGCATCATGACAAATAAAAATTCATGAGAAAAACTATCCTACTCAAGATCATGAGTTTACAGCAGTAATCATTACTTTCAAGATATGGTGACATTATCTCTATAATGAAAATCATAGATATATTTCGACCACACGAGTTTCAAGAATATTTTCTCAAAAAAAAATAACTCAACATGAGGCAATGGATATGGCTTGAACTACTCAAAGATTATGATATCACAAAACACTACCACTCTGGTAAGGCAAATAAGGTGTCAGATGCTTTGATCAGAATGAATCATGGAGTTTTGAACTATATGAGAGTTAAAAGGAATCCTATTTTCATGGATCTAGTGAAAATGGATATGGGAATAATCATGGAAGGTGAAACATAAATATTTTTTCAATTTTTTCCCAAACCATCTTTACTAGAGAGGATAAAAAGTTATCATGATGATGAAGTAGAGTATAATAAGAAGATTAAAGCTGTAAATGATTGGAGACTGAGTGATTACATATATGAATATAAGATTTTGAAATTTGGGAATATACATTTTGTTCCCGATATACCGGATCTAAAAATTCAATTGTTGGATGATGGTCAAAGCTCCAATTTCTCTATACATCCTGGTAGTAGTAAATCTATAGGTATGTGAGGAAAAATTATTGGTGGAAAAAAATGAAGAGGGAGATTTCTGATTTTGGGTCAAGATGTATGGTTTGTCAAAAAGTGAAAGATATAAGGAAAAAACCTGGAGGAGGCATGCTACCACTTCCCATAACTGAGTGGAAATGGAATAATATTATGATGGACTTTGTCCTGCTTGTACCAAATACACCTAGAAGGAATGATGACATATGTGTCATCGTTGATCGTCTAATCAAGTCACCACATTTTCTTGCAATAAGATTAGATTTACCACTTGAATTTCTAGCATGAATATATATTAATGAAGTTTTAAGACTTCATGGAGTACACATATTAATTGTATATAATCGTTATCACCATTTTACATCAAAATTTTTGAAAAGTATTAAGAAATACGTGGATACTGAACTTCGTTTGAGCACTCCCTACCAACCTCAAACTGATGGACAATCAGAACGGACTATTCAGACCATAGAGAACATGTTGAGATCTTACTAACCTGACATTCAAGGTATGTGGGATCAATATTTACCTCCAGAAGAATTTTCCTATAACAATAGCTTCCATTCAAGTATTTAGATGGCAACATATGAAGAGTTAAATCAAAAGAGATGTCACACAACTACTTTTTGGGATGATATTGGTGAATGAAAACTCGTAGGCCAAGAACTTGTTGAGGAAACAATGGAAAAGGTGAAGGTTATCCAAACGCACATCAAAACATACCCAAGTAAGAAAAATAGCTATTCCAATAACCATAGGAAGAATTTGGAATTTGAAGTAGGAGACCATGTCTTCATGAAGGTATCTCCATGTAGCGGTGTTATACGTTTCGGTAAGAAGGGTAAATTGAATCTCATGTACATCAGACATTTCAAAATTCTAGAATGAATTGGATTTGTAGCCTATCATTTGGAAATGACTCCAAGTCTCTCGAAAGTCCATGATGTGTTACACATATCACTATTGAGAAAATACATGCATGACCCAACATATGTACTCACCTATGAAGAATTAGAACTGGACCCCGATCTGTCTTATTTTGAAGATCCTATCAAAATTCATGATACCAGAGAACAAGTTCTGAGAAACCGAATGACTCGTCTGGTAAAAGTTCTATGGAGATAACATAAAATGGAAGAGACAACGTGGGAACCCAAGGAACTTATGATAAAGATCCACCTGAATCTTTTTTTCAGTAATATTCTAGAAATTCCAAGGAATAAATTATTTGAAGGAGGGGAGAATGTAATGCCCCAAACATCCACAGTACGTTTCCCATTGAATAATACAATAGCTTGTGTTTTACGAAAATTTGGTTTCAAGCACTCCACAACCAATAAAACAAGCCATTATAAATAGTAATACCCAATTTTTGAACTATTATAAATTTTATCTTTCAAAATGGACTTCATTTTTGGATTTGAAACATTGAAATTATCATATGATGATTTTTTGGTATTTTTTTTTGAAAACATTCAATTTTTAATGAATAGCGGAAAAACACCGCCTTATTGGTTAAAACTGACTTATTATTTAAATAATTAGTTATTTTATATTAATTTACATTAGGTCAAAATAGATACAGAATACCTATATTTTTTCAACATAATTAATTGGAGTTGTTTTAAAATAAGTTTTGAAATATAAAATTTTATCGAACTTTTTAACATCTTTGACCCACCTCCTAAGAGCATTTGCAAATTCACATAAAACCTAATTTTACCACTTTTGTCAGTGAAATTTCCAAAATCCGAAGGACATGGTTGATATCAGTAAAAATATTGTGGATCAATAAGATGAAAATAATTTTGGGTGATTTGTAACTTTTTCTTTTATTTACCAATGTAAAAAAGTAAACAGGGTTATTAATTGTTAAAATGATATTATTACTACCCTAAAATAAGTATTAATTCTATAGGATATGTTTAATTATACCAAAAACAACCTTAGGAATAAAATATGATCCTTTAGGTCCACATTTATTAGATTATAACATTTATTATTATTTTACACAAAGAAAAGTTAAAAGAGTTAAATTAAATGTTTAATAACTAAACCATTTTTAATAAAGGGATTTAAATAATATAAATTTGACTATAAAAGATCATTAGATAGATAAACAAATTTCCTATATAATGATATTTTATTTATATTTTTTAGACATTATATAATTTAATTTATTTATGACACAATGACGACGCAATAATTACCTTATTAATGAAATATTAAAATAATTGATATTATTAATATTAAAATAATTGATATTAATGTAATTTAGAATTTAGATGAATTAAACTAATTTTATAGGTTAATATGAAATTTTTTCATTGAAAATATTAATTTAGTTAAAATTAATAATGTTTTTATCACTTTAACAAAAATCATTTATTAAATAATCTCAAAATTGACATAATTGGGTTTGTCAAACAAATATTATATAATTAATTGAAATAATTTTCCTAAAAATATAAGTATTAGGAAAAGGACTTAGATAAGGTTATATATTTTAATAATTAACCACATGGGGTTCTATTGTCATTTTATAGTAATTTTATTGACCTTATAATATAAAAATAAAAACAGACATGGTAAATGACAAACTATTTAACTAAGAGTTAAATATAAAAGATAATGTTAATATGTTGAACTAAACCAGTATAAAACCTATTTTTTGAAATGTTTTACACCCATATCCACGTTATACATTAAATAATTCATTTTCGAGCCATTTGAAACCGAAAATGATTTTATTATAAAATAATATTTCAAGCATTCCCTAAAGTGATCCTCACCTCTCTTATAAAAGTGCACTTCCCCTTCTCTTAATTTCACACCACCAAAGCCTTTTGGCTTGGCCAACCCTACCCAAATATCCTCCCAACTATCCTACCTTCATCCTAATTTCCTTCCTTTAGTCATAATGCCATCCTATGGTGCACTTTAGATCAAATCAAAAGGAAGAACCCGAAGAAGAGGTACATATTTCATCACCGCTTTCAAGTTCTTTTCTTCTTCCACTTCCACTTTCATAGGTGTTTCCTTTCTAAAATAATTACAATAGTATATTATATATACTGTTATGTTATTAAATTTTTTTTTACCATATTCATTATTTTATCCATCCTGTAAATGACTAAGTCACCATATGTGTGTACGTACGGATTACCGTCTCCATGTCGTGGTGTAGTTTGTTATTCAAACACATCATCATTTGGATGGGTATAATAATGAGTATAAATGATTTAAATAATAATTATATTATGATAGTGATTGTTTATATATGATATACCATCCAATTATAGACGATTTTAATATTAATATAATGATATTGTCCCTCGTGCGTACTTATGGATTACCGTCTCCACGAACATGATGAGATTCATTTCCCATCGTATCCATTCAAGACTAATTTTCATTTAATTCTTAAAAAAGTAATGTTTAAAGACCTAATATCATTATGAATATGAATTAGATACATCCTATTCCTAAAAAACATTACTTATGTAACAAAGCATATAAAGGAAAACGAATGAGTTAACAGTTGTAACGACAATACTTCTGAAATATCATTAACAATGAAATATTAGAATATCATATATGATATCATATTATTGTATATGGTTTTTTTAAATTTAATATTAATTATTTCACTATTATTCAGGAGTTTAACCTAACCTCTACCAAGGACAAGTACAAGGTAATGGTTAATTTCACAATCTCTTTATTATCTGAGGTTGTTTTATATGTGAGTATCTACTAGGACCTCTTTATCATCCACATCCGTGTTTTCATAAAAATGTATTTCAAAACATTTTTTACTGTTTACTAAAAAATGGGTTAAAGTAATTTATACCCTTAATTGAACTTATATGTTTGAAAGGAATATTTCCTTCATTTTCCAAACAAGGTACCTTCTTACCTTTTTGACAAAATTAAGGTAAGAATCTTTTTTTAACGTATACGGCGGGTGCAGCTATTTTAGGTCGTTATAACATCTCCAAACCTTCCCTTACAATATTAGAAGAATAATTTCAAAATAAATGTTTTATTTTATAATTATATGACTTTTATATGATTTCAAAATTGAAAGTGATATTTCTCTTAAAAAAGTTTAGATTTCATCTATGTCAACATCCTATGATGGATTTAAAGATTATTTGACGTTGATTTATTTGGATACAAAATATCCATATTTTATTGAAGGTCTTGTGATATGTTTGATTGTGGATGTGTTATTTTTACACCATTCATGGTTTATGGAAAAAGTATTGACATTCTGTGTGCTAGTTTTAATACAAATGATTATGTTATGATTAAACCTTTACATATGAGGAATGGATTGGACTTACTAAGTGACAGGTGGGGCCCGCTCTAGCTCCTGGATGCATCTATAGGTCTCATGAGACAAACTAGTGTCTTGGCACAAGGCCTTGACTATGTGGTTATGAAGTCTGGAAGTATGAATTCCATCATTATGAATGTGTCTATTGATATTACAAGTGATTATTCAACTACTAGAATATCCTTGGGAATTAGTACATAGAATTATTTTATTTTATCTTTTCCATTTTATGTTGATGTTCAAGTTTAAGAGGATTTTATTTTATTAATACATGTCCATAAATATTCATGCTTATTTAAGAAAGTTTATGCTATATTGTTATCCTTACTGAGCATATGTGATCACCCCTTTCTATGTTTTATTTTTCCTTGGATGTAAAGAAGTATATTATGACTATCCAACTAGTATAGTATAAGGGAAATGAGTGTAGCCAATGGAGACTATGTTGTCTTAGGTTTTTATTTTATAATGTAATGTAGAACTTATGAATGTATCTAGTATTTACAAGGCTACTAAACTAATCAATCATTCAAGACTTGATCTTTTGTGATCATGCCAATGATATGTAATAATACACCCACTTTGGGTAACTAGGTTTATATAATTACATTACTCTACGAGTTACTTATATAATCTATTGTGTGCCTTTCTAACCTTGTAATGTTTGGCTCATACATTTTGACATTCTCATCTTCCTTTTTCCTCAGACTCAGAAATTGTCTTTATATTCTCTCAATTTCCACGAGGAATGTTTTTTCTAAGAAAATATATTTAAACTCCCTCCATTCCATATTAATTTTTTTTCATCCTCTTTTGTGTTTTGAATTAATTACCACTATTTATATACATCTCCAGTGAGGTGATAAACTGCAATGAATACATTTTCCCATTTGATACTCCCCAAATCATGATATATTTAATCTATGGAACTTATCATTAGCTTAGCGAAAAATTGAAATATTGTCCCATGGAATGATGGTGGTTATTGAATTATGATGTGGTCTAACATTGATCTTATGCTTTGTGGATCAGGGTGATCCATAAAAATTATGTTATTATTATTAACCTCAGAGGGTTTTCCTAGTACGGTTATAAGTTGTTCAGCATCGGTTGTATCAACAGCTCCACTATAATTATCTTGAGAAAAAGGGAAATCCTTACATGGATTACATGTGTTAATACATTTTCCATTCATTCCATGATGATCCATTTATAAATAATAGCATATAATAGATAGGTTTATGAATTGCTATACAAAATTCCAAACAATTAAAATAACTAACATAAATTGAACAGTTTATTCATATAATCCATAATCATAAAAAATGTTTTCATTGAGGAGGTATTTACTCATAAATCCTTTATAATGATTTGTAAATGAACTATGATTTATCCTAAGCATATCCCCCATGAGTGTCGTAACCAAGAGTACAGTAAGGCACATTGTCATGTACCATGATACCCTGGGAAAAGCATGAAACTCCTTGTCCAAGTTTTCACTCTTTGGTACATCTGTGCTAGAGCCGACACTACCTACTCGTATCAAGAAAGGGATGTATTTCTTGGAAAAATAAAAAAATCTCCACAATACCAGAATTCTAGAATGTTCTTCTATTCTAATCACAAAGTCTATATTAGTGAAATGTCCTTTAATAATTATTTTTCTAAATCTAGTTTCACATGATTGTACTAAACTTTATCAAATACCAAGTGTATCTCCTCGACCCTAGTTACTCTGAGTCAGAGTATTATTTCATGACATTGGAATGATCACAAGAGATCAACTCTCGAATGAATGATTTGTTTAGTAGCCTTGAATGTAATAGATACATAGATAAGTTTTACAATACATCGTGAAATAAAAAACATTGCATCCCTTTTGAACACACTCATACCCATGGACTTTCCACTAGTTTAATCAAAATGTACCTATTCACATCCTGGGAAAAAGAAAACATAAGAAAGGGGTGAGCTCATATGCTCAGTAAGGATAACAATATAGAAGAAACTATAAGAAAAAAGCATAAAAATTTAAGGCAATGTATTAGACTAAAACAAAAGACTTTTAAAAATAAATGTCATAATAATATGGAATAGATAAATCAAATAATTTCATTTAATTATTCACATGGTTATTCTACAAGTCAAATAATCAAATGTAATATCTATAGCTGATTTCATAACTATGGAATGCATAATGTCGGACATCATAACCACAAAGTCAAGGCATCATTCCCATACTACAAATACGATTTTGACAACACCTTATTCCATGACACTAAATTGTGTCATGATACCTACCGATTCATCAAGGAGCTATAGCAGGCTCCACCCGTCACTTACTAAGTCCAATGCATTCTTCATATGAAAAGTTTAAAACATAAAATAAATATTCATTTTAAAAATAATATACTAAATGTTAATACATTAACCATAAACCATGAAAGGTATAAAAATAACACATTCAAAGTCAAACATATAACAAATCATTGAATAAAATATAGAAGTTAATAACATAATAAATCACCATCAAACAAGTGTAAAATCCATTAAAGGATGTTGATATAGATGAAATCAAAAAAATTATTTAAGAGAAATATCTCTTTCTATTGTGAAATAATTTAAAATCCACATAATTATAATTGAAAAAATATATTTTGAAAATATTCCTTTAATATTGTAATTAAATATTCGAATGTGTTATAATGGATGAAAATATCCTCACCCCCCGTAAAAGTTAAAAAAAACATTGTTACCTTGATTCTTCAAAAAGGTCATAATGTCCCTTGTTTGTAAAACGATGAAAAGATTACTTTAAAAAAATTCAATAAAATTCAAACCAGGGTAAAAATGACTTTATCCCATATTCAAGGAAATATTAAAAATGTTTGAAATACATTTTTATGAAACAAGGATGTGGATGATAATGAATTCCTAGTAGATACTTTCGTAAAAACAACTTGGATAATAAATAGATGGTAAAATTAACCCTTACATTGTAATTTTTCTTTGTCTAGGGTTGGTTAACATACTTTATAATGGTGAATACATTGTTATTAAATTATACTAGAACCACATACATAAATATGATATCATTTATTATTTCCTAATATAGCTTAGTTATGGTATTTCAGCAGTATCATCGTTTCAGGTGTTAACTAATTCACTTTCCTTAACATGTTTTGTTATGTAAATCATCTTTATTATGAATTTGATGCATCTAATTCATATCTAGAATGATATGAATTACATAAAAACTATTTTTTAATCATTAAATAAAATTTATTCCTAACTCATTATGATGGGTATTGAATCTGATCATGCTCACGGAGATGATAATTTGTACAAACACACGACCGAAAATATCATTCTATTGTTTGTGAAATTGTATGCAATTGGATGATATATAATATATATAGAATCATTAACATATTATATTAATTATTTATATAAATTATAATCCTTATTATACGTAAACAAATAGTGATGTGTTGAATAACATACCACACCACGACGTGGAGATGGTAAGACATACGTACACATGTATGGTGATTTTGTCATTCATAGGATAGTTAAATATTGAATATGGTTGTACCATATTTAAAACAACCTCACAGCATATATAAGGAACTTGAGTTATTATTTTTTTATGGAAAGAACAACGAAATAGGAAGTGGAATAAGAAAATAACTTTGAAAGTGGTGATGAAATTATTACCTCTTCCTTGGGTGCTTCATTTTGATTTGATCAAAAGGGCTCTGTTGGTTGTCTTTCTGGTCGATGTAATGCCTCTAGGTTTATTTGAGTGTAGTTGGGAGGATATTTTAGTAGGGATTGGCCGAGCCAAATGTCTTTGGAGGTGTGATTTTGAGAGAAGGGGATGTACCCTTTTATAACATTGGTGAGGGTCACTTTAAGAAAACCCTGAAATATTAATTTATTATACAATCATATTTGGTTTATTATGGATCTAAAAGGATTAATTTCTATGCAAAGGTGGGTATAGATTGAAAACCTATCAAAAAATAAGTTTTGGACAGCTCTAGGTCACCATATTAACCTTATCTATTGCATTTTACTCTTAGTCATTATTATAAAAAATCCTTAATAAACATACAATACAAAGCCATAAAAACACCAAGTGGTTCAGTGTTGACATATATAACCATATCTGAGACCTATGGCTAGACCATACATATTATGGAATATTATATCAATTAATAATATAGTATTTGTTTTAAAACCTCATTTTTCAATTTTGACACTATTTAGTATTTGGTTTTTGTGAAAGTAAAAAAATATGACAACTTAGAAAGAACATAGTTAAATCAATCCAAACATGACATTTTAACCTATAAATTTATTGGAATGCATCCAAAGACTCAATTTAGATTAATTTTTAAATTTATAATATCAATTATTTTATTTATTCATTAATAAGTTATTCACTTCATCATCATTGTGTCATAAATAAATTTAATTATTTAATGACTAAAAATTATAAATATAATCGAATTATTTATAAAATTTTATAAAAATTATAAAGAATATTTTTAGTTGAATTTATCATATTTATAACAATATATTAAAATTGTTTTAGTTATGAAAATTGGAATTTATCACTTTTAACTCTTCTTTAAATAAAATAATAATAAATGTCCTAATATAATTCAAGTGGATCATAGAGGATCATATTTTATTCCTAAGGTAGATTTTTGTCTAAAAACACTTATCAAAAAGAATTAGAACATGTTTTACGGTAATTTTAATTTCATCTTTACCTTATATTACCCTACTTACTTTCAAAAGTGATAATAAAATTCAAAAGATACTATTCACCAAAAATTATTTTCATCCTATTCATCCTCATTTTTCATACTAATGCAAACTGTGTCTCTCAAATTTTATAAATTTAATTCACAGAAGCAGTGAATTTACATTTTATAAAAAATTTCAAATGTGCCTAGAAGGTCGGCCTTAGACTTTAAAATGTTCAATAAAATTTAATACATCTAATTTTTTATCTAATGACTCTAATGAATTACATTAAACTTATATTTTTAATTTTTTTTTCTATTTTTACCTAAATTATTTTTAAATTAATTACAAAATTATTTAAGTAAAATGTTTTTTTAAATAATAAAGCAATGTTATTTACTATTCATCAATAATTGTGAGGTTTCAGAAAAATACCAAAAATTTACGATAAGTTTATATTGATATTCCCAATCCAAAAATGAAGTCCATTTTGAAAAAATAAATTAATAAAATTTCAATAATTGGGTATTACTATTCATAAAATCAAGATTGATTGGTTGTGGTGTGCTAGAACTCGAAGTTGCATACTGCACAAGCTATTAAATTATTCAAAGAGAAACGTACCATGGAAGCATGGGGTGTAACATTTTATATCATATATATATGTGAATAATTTATACATTTAGTTATTGTAGGATAAAATATTTCATTTTATCGAAATTTAATTATGGTTTATGGTTTATAATTACTTCATGGGAATAAATGAATTACAAAACAAGGGACTTGTGTTGTTTTGAAATGTGGTCACTGTAAGGTCACTGCACAGTTTACCAAATAGTGAAAAACGATAGGTGGAATAATTGGGTTTTTTATTTTTTTTACTTTTGATTCATTTTTATATGGTGATTGTCCCAAAATATTCCCCCACTCAAACCGATAATCCACTGAGCCTCTCAAACATGTATCTCCATCTTAAAATACCTTTAAATGTGAATGAATTGAGATTTTATGTTTTATATCCACCAAGATTTAAAGGATAGCTATATTCATTGATTTACATGTTTTATCTAATCTTTCTTATATTATATTATCCTAATAATGTTGGTAGGAATAATTTCTTGTATAGGTTTATTAATTTTTTTTTCTAAACATTATGATCCATTATTGGAGAATTTTCTTTGTGAATACCATTGATGAGTACATGGTTATTATCTCTATAGGTAGGTATTTCAATTCAATTTATATTAATTTAATATTTACCTATATACATGACGGTTTAAAAAAAATTGAATTAAATAAATATTTATATGATACCATATTATTGTGATCATTAGGTATCCCTGATTTTATTAGTTTTTTTGGATAAAGGGGAAATTTTCAAGGTCAGTAGAACATAGCTTTATATTTTGGTCATAAATATTCTAGTTTTATGATAAAATACTATTGGTGGTTTTATAAAAGAAATATTTCTGTTCAACGATTGTTTTATAAAATATGGATTTATAAAAAGGTGGTTTCTATTGTTAAAAGGGGTTTCTTAATTATTAAATTTTCTCCCTATTTTTATGAATACATACTCATTGATTGAAAATTTTACCATTTTTCACTAATGTGATAATGTTAAATATAATGGTTTTCTAGGTATTTTTAAATGGTTTTTGTGTATACTCATTTCTTGATTTTTTTCATATATTTAATTGGGATTGTGAAAAATTGATGACTATTATTTTTCTTCTAGGAATTTTTCTATTGAAATGTTATTTTTAAAAGGAGTATTTTGAATAGTGGGATACATGGTTATAAAGAGATTGTATTTTTTGAATATTCAGTGTGGGATAATTATATTATTGTTTAATACACCATATTAGAGACTAATTTACATCATTTACATTTGATTTAGATCATTTTTAAATAGTTATATAAATTATTACTAATTTTTATTCCATGTAATTTTGGAATTTGTTTTTATGGGGGTGTGATACAGATGGAAATTTTTTGAATTCTCAGTTTTTGTGCATTTAGGTTATAAGATTTTTAGGGGATTGACCTATGACTGATAACATCCATTCATTTTTATATATAAAATTAGGAATGATATGATTAAATCTGGGGAGAAAAGTTGGGTCATCAATTCTACAGTAGATGTATTCAATGACAAGTAACCCCTAGTAGAATTAAATGACCAGACCTGAAGGGTTTCACCAAATAGACATGTTTTAGTGTTTTGAGGGTGACTTGCGTGAAATTTAACATGAAAATATAGTTTCCAATTTATCACATTTAATAAATATCCCAATAGTCCCAATGATATTTCCTTATGATGTGTATATTATGTTATTTCACTTTATTATGTATGAGAATTATATTTTCTTATCTATTATTTTGTTGTACTTGAGGATTTGTAAATTTATTAATTATCTTTTATGATACATGTCTTTATATGTGTTATAATATGTCACATTGTTGAAACTTCCTTGTGAATTATTTAATTATGATATCCCCTTTTATTTATTTTCCATTATTGTGGAGTGTTTTTTCAAATGAATTAAAAATTTAATAGAAATTTTTGTTTTTGGTACATATTATTGTGTAATGTTTCTCTTGAAATGTATATTAAATAATTTCATGGCGTTTTTCCCAAAAGGAATATTTTATATAAAAAGTGAAGATTTAACTAAAATATTTTTTATATAAATGTTTTTATGAAAAGGTAATAATTATTTATTAAAATTACATTACCTTGTTATATACTATCTGAGGAATGTTTTATAATTTTTGTGTATTAATAATTGATATTGTGTATTGTATATTTATTCCTGCTTTATATAATTGAAATGAAAACATATTTATCAATTACCATAAATGTAGTGGAACAGTTTTTCTAAACATGTAATTTAATAGACACATTGTGGTATCCTAATAGACTTTAGATAACACCCCAAAATATATCATTGGTGGGTATGTAGCCTAAATGTTTTCTAATGGTTCATATGTCTTAGGCTTTAGGATAGATTCCTACCAGTCTTAATTGGGAGGTGGGTATTTTTGGTTTTGGGATTTTTCTATGAGTCTCATGGTAAGGTCTCTATTCACCTCATCAGTTTGACGGACTATTATATTCATGTTTTATTATTTCCTATATGGACTCTTGGTTTTCATTTCATTTTTCCTCCTCATTTCCGATTGTAATATATTTTTATAATAACATGGTTACCATTATGTGGTAAAATGATAGAAATTTTATATTTTTATCATTTGTTGTTGTTATTCGAGATTTTTATTTTATTATTATTGAACTAATTATTTACTTTGTAATATTTCTCTAATTCATGGAAACCAAATGTCTACTTCTTGGATTGACACATTAATGATCCAAGTATTATTGATATTGAAATCCTACCCACATTTTCACATGTGTTAAACCAAAACATCCCTTCAATCATGGGTGATTATAAAAACTACTCCGGCCTTGTCATAGAATGGTCTGGTTATTTGTTTATGTTTCATCCAAGGTCAATTCTCTTCACATAATAGTCACAAAAAATTAGAATTTATTAATTACAATAAAATTCCAACATGGTATCTTGGAACTGTAATAATATAAATGACATAATTTTTCATGAATATAATTTTTGTAAAATCAATCTTAATATAAATACATTGATCTAATTTTTCATTACAAAATACAATAACAATATTGATATTCTATCAAAATAGGCTCTCAGATATTATTTATATTTATAATGTTCCTCCTTAATCATAAAACATGTACATGAATATTATAACCCTCAAAATCATAAATTTTAAAAATATTCCTCATCCTAAATATAAAAATTTTGTAATTTGATTTTTCCATTAGATATAATGTAACTTTTATATGCGCTATAATGTCTATAAGAATATTGATAGATTTTATTCTGGATAATAGGTATAAAGTATATTCACAGTCTATGCCCTTTAACATATTATAAAAATTTAAAAAATCTCTACAATTCGTCCAATAACACATTCTATTATAATCACATATGTTATTAAGAATACATTAACTCTTAAAAATAGATGATTAATGGGTTGTTCAAAGAAATATCAAAACATGTTTTTTCTGAAGTAATTTTTCTTATATTTCATAAAAATTATCCAAATCTCATCCCCAACATAATTATCTTCCATTTTTGGTTCAAATGAGATAATAATTCATGATGATAAAAACATTTTATAGTGAGCATCTATTATATAGAGGTTAATTTTCATCACCAATAGAATTATCTAGAGGATGATTCATTAAGAAGATATGTTTCTATGAAAAATATATACATTATCTTCATTAATCGACTATATATCATCTGTTAAGAAAACGTGTAAAATGTTTATTATTGGGATTTGCTGATAACCATTTGAAATTAAATTTTTTTGTGTTTCAAAAACACGATTTCGAATTTTTTCAAAATTTTGAAACTATAACATTACATAGATATTGGATTTATCAAAAAAACATTTACCACTAATATAATGATATGTGTCTATTTAATGAAAATATGATAAGCCTTCTTTTTTATTTTGTAAAAAATAAATATTTCTTCAATAAATTTTTTATCAAATTTATAATGATTATATTTAGTATTAAATATGAATAATTTAAATCATAAAACACTAATTTAATTATTTTTTCCATTACATACATTCAAAAATTCATGATGTGTTTTTTTTATTATCGAGTGATGTAAAATTCTATTTATAGTGTATTCATATGCACAAATGGAATTATCAAAACTGTTTTTTTAAATATACATACTCACAAAACATAGACCAAACATTTTCTTACAGTGTTATATTCCAAATTTCTACAACCCCATTTTGTAGTGGAGTTCTTAGTGATGAAATTTTGTTTGTAACATAAATTTCAGTAAAAAAATCCATAATATAAATTCCCAGACCCCTATGATAGTTACACATGATAGTGATAAATGGAGGTTTTTTATTATTTTTTAAATAGTATATTTGTTTTTTAAATTGTTTTCTTTTTAATTACAGAACATAACTAGACTTGTCTATATATTGTGTAACAATAAAAATTTATTAAAAATTGTTATTTCTTGCAATAATATTACGTAATTGTTTTCACTAAATATACAGTGAACTATCAATGCTATTGAGGATGTTTAGAAATCACTTGTATAATTTGATTCAAATATTCATTTCGCACATTAATGTAATGATTAACAAATATTAGATGAAATAATCTAATGTTTCAATATATCTTTCATTTGTACTCTAATTTAAATCTTATCAATTGGTTATAAAATTATGTGTCTTAAATTCATGTTAAAAAACAACGATATATCCACTATCGTACAATGAAATTAATTTTTATGGATAGTATGTTCGTCTAGTTAAATAGTTTATTCATTATCATTTTTATCACAAGATATAATGTTAAACTTTTCTAGACAACTGAATGTTCATGTTTCATTACCAATGTTCACCTAGTAATCCTCATCACATAAATATTTTTTGATGCTAATTTTTTCTATATGTTATGAAATCTAAATGAAATTTGAATTTAAATCCTCGACATGAAATTACATATAAAAAATTACAATGATTTGATTATGCACATTGTTATAATAATTAGCTTTTAAAACCTTAACATTTATATGTTTTAGATATTTGACCTAATTATTTCCAGGTAGTATAAAAAGTAATATCCATGTACAACCATTTAAACAATTATTTCACATCATTTTTTTTATAATTATTGAGACTAATTTTTTTAATTAATATTTCACGGGTTTTAAAATATAATAATAAAAGACATTCAATATCCATAATTTATAACACGTTGTTGTTTAGAAGCATCAAATTTATATAGAAAAAATTCTTACATATTTTAAAGAATTGAAATTTATTGAATTAAAATTTATTCATATAGTGACCTTAACATTTATTTTTTTGTGAAAAACGGTACTGCCATTGGGAAGTATTTTTCATAACTGTGAAATTCAATAATATGTATTACATGAAACACCAGAAATAGTAGATACTATTTACTACCATATTTGTTTCTAAAAATAATCATTCAAGATAAAAAATTTGAATCATTATTCACAATAATTTTATCCTCATACCTATGTTTTTCAAATTCATTCCAATCCATACAGGTTGAAACAAAAATGTATTTTATATTCTATATAAAGACTTTTATTAAAATAGACTTATTATCCTTAGATGGATGTCGATTATCCCAATCATATAATTCAATCACATTTAACATACTTTTACTTTTATGAAAAATATTTATCCATTTCTTTAAACAATGGAATATCATGTACGTCATACAAAAAATAAGGATTTTAATATCTATTGACAAATTTATATCAAAATCACCAGTTCAATTTCCCATAATTCACAATTCTATCCAAGAAACTATGGTATAAATTTTGGTGATATTTCGACTTCCATAACATTATTATTTTATAGAGGTGGATATTCAATAACATTTCATGTTTCAATCACCTTAATAATATGAGTTAATTTCTTTTTTAATGATCCTCAACATTACTTATTCTTATTGAATAATATATATCAACCTAGTTTAAAATTCCATATCATCATAAATTCATAAAAAATAATATATAAATAGTCATTCATTTAATTCATTCAACCAAAGTTCTCATATTTTTATCGTCTATCATTCCAGTATTCAATTTAGAATGTATTCAATAAAATAATTTTTTTTCCATTCAACATGGAACTTTGGAAAATTCAATTTTATTATGTTTTCTATTTCTATGACTTGAAAAAAATAGAAATTTCATTTGATGTACACTGATTATAGTCAGTATCAATAGAATCATTAGATTAAAAAATCCATGTTCATATAGTTCACCTTCTAAATATTCTAATGTTTTCTATTCTGGTACAACAATACTATTCATAACTATTCATAATGAATCCTTATTTTAAGATGTATCTTGTAAGACTTTTATATTTGGCCATACTCTTACATATTTATTTGTATTTCAGTAAAATAGTATACTATTTTTTCATACATAATATCATTATCACAAGTATATTTTTACCCTTCTTAATTGGTCATAAATTAAATATAAATTTGAGTGATATGGACTTCTAGAATAAAATTAATTAACTACTAATTTTCTCTCAATATCACTCTCTATATATTAGTGATTACATATGTTCCAAAATTAATTTTCTATAGATTTATATAAATCCCATTATAATATTCATAGTAATATGTCTAGATATTGACATCACATGACATCAAACATAATAAAGTGTTATTGAATTTATAATTAACATCATTTTCATCATTTTCCTTTAATGTAATGTTTATAATATCCTTATTTGTAATCATATAATTAATAACAATAGTCCAATATATACCAACTCTATTATTAATCAGAAATATTTATATTTTATCCTCTATTATTTCTAATTCGAACCATCCATGTTCTGTGCCTTATTTAGATTCAGATTTCTTAAGGATCAGAATGGTAATCCAGAAACGATAAAAAATAATTCTTTTCTCTTATATTTGTTAGTATGAGGAAAAAATAAATGTTATGAAATATTTTTTTTCCTAGAAATGTATACTTGCAGTGGGTTGTAGGGTTAATTTATGTTTAATCAGGTGACTAAATATTTTCATCTTTTTCCTATTTTCAAAAACATTTTCATATGATTTAGGAATTGTTATAAATAATTTTAACAAAAAAATTCATGAACATGGAACATTAATGATCTATATGTTAAGACACAACCTAATAAACAATGTAATTATTTATTTAACAACACAAAAATAAATAGATCTAATCAGATGTTGTTCAGAATATTTATTTTCTTATAAAAAATATTGTTAATAGATATAAAGGTGATGATATTAAAAATATTTTCTTTTAATCTAATGATATTCAAGGATCAGTATCCATATACAAAATAAAAATTTAATCAATCATAATTAATTCATAGATTTAAATGTTTTGAAGCATCATGTACAATATTTTGACTTATTTAGCATTCACTGATAGTAATATTCTCTATCCATAGGTCATATTCAACAATACAACCAGTATAAATTCATATCATTATACATAGATGAACTATATTTTTTAAAACATATATACATAATCATATACTATAATTAATAACTTATTATTAGTAGGGAAATTAATTCAACTGAATATATTTGTGTTTTTTAAATAATATCATTTAAATATTTTCTATTTACATCACACTAAAAACACAAAAAATAGATAAAATCATAACATTGATGGATGACGAGTCTCAAATATTTATCAACGATGTTATAATCAATCATGGATATATTTTTTTCATGATGTATTAATTTTTATTTTTAGTAATTCTCTTAAAAATAAATACAATTTGCTCTATTGACATTGGAAACAACAGAAACATTCTAGTAGACATAGATTCTCTCAAATTTTCTACCATTTGAGGCAATTCTTTTCAATACCCGTGGTTTTAGATATTTATATCAAATAATAAACTCATAATGATCATGTGATTATGATAATAAAACTACAAATCAAAAAAGGAAAAAATAATAATTTATGTATGTACCCATAAAAATGATATATAATTCATCAAAAATAAAGGATATGGAACAACTAGTTTATTAAAATTAAAAAAATGAGTTTATATTTAATGGTTTCAAAAGAGTTCATACTATAAATTTTTTTGGATTTATTTCCACCTCCCAAATAATCCCAAATAAGATTTATATATTTTAATTAACATGACAAATAATAATAAATTATTCAATTTATTATTATTTAATATGTGATGAAAATTGAAGAATGTGTATTTTATATTATATATGATAAAGTAATTTTTTGAATTTAAGGAGACCCCATTTGTTTTGAAATAACCAATGATCACTTGGATAATGGAATATCAGTATTTTCTCAGTTAGAAAAAATAGTATTAAATTTTTTTTCATTATATATAACATTGTAACTCTATCATGTTTTTGCAAAATAGTAGTAAATAATGAATAGGAAATTATGACCCTTAAAATGTATCAATGAACAAATGTAAATTTTTATATATTTTTAAATACATTGAAACACTATTAATAATATAACTAACAAGTAATATGTTGTGAATAAAATTAGTAAAATACGATCTTTCACTTATTTTAGAAAAGGTTATTCAATTTTTCAAGTGATCTATCATGTAACATTTACCAATGTATTGTTAATAAACATGAATGATGTTAATCAAACAATTATACTTCATAATGCAATACAATGAGTATACACATCCAAAAAAAGTTATATTCTATATCCAATTTTTAAATTTCGAAAGTTATATCATACTCAGAATCATTGAAAAAAACAAAAATTGACATCAAATTTTAGAAAATTATAATCCATAAAATAAATAAGAATCTAATATCATTTAAGAGATGATGACTTTTTGTCCCAAAATTATAAATCATTTTTATCCCTCATTACATGTTCATTGCTCTAGTCAATACTCTCTCTTCCTCAAATAACAAGAATGTTATTTTTTTCACTAATAAATTATGGAATCTATATAAAAGTATATACAAAATTAAACAAATAGTTTATAATCCATCAAATTAATGTGAGAGGATTATATTAAAAACATTGTCAAAATAAGATACCATAAGACCTGAAATCTCATAAAACTCATTACAATATATGGAATTCAATCCAAATTCCATTTTATTTTATATCACATTATTGAATTTAAATCATATTTTATGGATCCCTTTTCATTAATAGTTGAAAACATTTTTTCATCATTGAAAATAATCATGGTTTAATATACATTAATGGTGTCTATGACGAATTCAATTCTAAATTTTAGATTCCTAACCTAAGAGTCATCTCTTTATCGAAACAACTAGTGAAATATCATATAAATCACAAAAACTCATTATGGCCTGATCCCATTAAATTTTAACTAGCTCAAAATTTCAAATAATTGATCAAAACTAATAGAGTAGTGTATAGTATTATGATATAATTTTCTAAAAAACAATTTTTGTATAAAATTATTTTAAAATATTATAGTTTAAAAATAATTTATATTCATTAAATTCATCAACTACTCCATAACCCAACAAAAAATATAATTTTTTACTTCACAATTTTCCTGAACTATTATAGATGATCTACATAATTTTTACCAACAATTTTTGACTACCTTTTCCATTTTTTATTTCAGAATGTATCAAAAAAATATCGATGAAATTTATTAATTTCAAATATACTCTAACACTATAGATTCCCAAATTTCATGAAGATAAAAATTTCATTTGGATTTTTAAGTATGTAAAGAATTTGGGTGATGTCTGGGAAGGTTTGAATACTTTTTCATTGTTTTTATGATTTTCTATATGTATATAGCTTGATAATGGTTTGGGGGAAACATTTAAACATCTATAGGAAACCATGAAAAATGAGATAGGGGTAAAAGGGAAGGTTCACTAGTTATGCACAATTTTCCCAAGCCATCTGGGAGATAAAGAGAAACTAGTCTTCTTGATACATTATGAATTTCCATGGTTTGGAAACCATGTGAGCCAACCATGTGAAGTTTCTCCTTGAGACAGAAGCTTGTGGATGTTAGTTCACTATTTATCTAACAGTGCATCTAATCATGCATATGTTAAAAGTGATATCCTATAATTGTGGATCTCACTTGTTTTGACATATAATACCCTCTTTTTTCTCCTATTCATCAATAACATGTGTTTTCTTCTTTCGAAATGCTTAGGAAGCCTCTCACATCAACCTAAACGTGATCTAAAGGATTTTCATTTTCTTTAGAAGATATATTCTCACAAAAAGTCATTATTCTTGGTCATTTCGGGTGGTTTTCCTTATATTTAATTATCTACTCTCACAATTTCATATATCTATGTCCTATAAGGATAGATATAGAACATTTGATTCCATATATTATTATATATGGTCTATTTTATTCAAGGGAAGTGATCTAATAAACAGTTTTGGATATTCAACCAGATTTCGTTAAACTTTTTGTGTTTTTCTTCATTATCATCATAAATCCTAAGGTATGTGTCTTTTCATGCCACTCCTATATTTATAACATGATGGATTAGATTGAAATTAATTGAATCAATTGAAACATAATTTTAAATTTTTTTGCAAAGCATAGTTGAACTCATCTTTAGTGATGGTTGGTGGCTTTCCCTGAAAATATAGATTTATTGTACAAATTTCATTGATAAATAATTTGACAATGATCATTTTAAAATATTTTCTACATTCAATTTATGGTAAAAATTTTTTCAATAAATGTTGGTTTTATTAAAATAGGGTTGTATGTGAAATGGTTTTTGAATTCTAATTACAGTGGCATTGGAATGTTTTTAGCATTATTTTATCATCATAGTTTTGTTAATACTTGGTGGTGTGTGGTTATATTTCATGTTAGGGCCAATAGGGGCCTATATACCCGGAGAGGGGGGTAAATCAGGGTATGGATATTCTTTTTCAAAGTTCATCCTACCCCACTGGATCTTGACCTCTTTATTACAAGGGTCACTTTGTTTGATCTTGTATGTAAACTATGATCACTTCTTTACTGCATTATCTAATAATTATGATTTGAATGCAATGCGGGGAAGCAAACAGGCAGACACATAGATTTTTACTTGGTTCACCCTCACTAGGCTACGTCCAAGAAGCATACGCTGACATGTTGCTGGTCGTACCAAATTCCACTATTCTTCACTAGATGTGGATACAAAGTTCGGGCTAGATCACTTCTATGACCAGGCTCACTTCCTATACAATGTTTAGGGTCATCTCAATGCTTTCCCAAGGGTCACTCCTTGTTTCTCTCTCTCTGGCTCACTGCCGGTGGAGAGGATCACCTTCTTCCTCTTCCTATGCTCACTGCTCTAGAAGGAAATCCACTCACAGTTTATAGACCTGTAGGTCTCTTCATTTGCATGAATTCATGCATCCTTAACTAATGATGGATTCAATGTTAATTTCCAAATTTTATCCACTGTTGAATACCTCTTTGCCTCTGAACACTGGGCAATTCCTTTTGGAAACACCTTTGCAAAGCACCCTACTTCATGAAGCTCCCAATTTCGCGAAGCTCAAACAAGCCTTCGCGAAGCATCTGCGTTTTCGTGAAGCACATTCACGAAGCACTCTCACGAAGCTCAAGCCATCGCAAAGCAATGTCCCACGCAAATCTTACTAAGCCAACGTAGAGCTCACAGGTTTCGCGAAGCTACAATAGCCACCGTGAAGCTCCACTTTCGCGAAGCACACTGGCTCCACGAACCACCTTCGCAAATTGAGAGCAAAGGATTTTCTCTGAAAATTATCTCTGCTTCTCTCGAGGGGGTCAGCCTCTATTTATAGGCGATTCCACTGACCCTCATCCCTTCCGCTTGAAGTCAACTCCACGTCATCTCAAATTGCGAAGCTCCAAATTTTCCACCGGAATTCTGTCCAAATCGCGAAGCACCACGGAAATTTTCAGTTCGCGGAGCTTGACGTAATCGCGAATCACCACCGTCAACATTCCTTCACGCCTTCGACGCGAAGCACCCCCGCAAAGCCCTTCACCACCACGATTCGCTTCAGCCTCTGCCGTTCACGAAGCTTGATGCAATCGTGAAGGCTCACCGCCTCCATTCTTCTTGTACCGCCTCCAGATTCTCCTTTTCTTTGTCATAGTTATTTGTTAACAAGGATTTTCAACAAATTCTTGGGAAGTCGAAAAATATGCATGAAAACCTGCATTGTTAATAAACACAATCAACCCAAAAATACTGCAATGTTACCTTGAGGGATTTTTGCCCAATAATCTCCCCCTTTGGGTTTGTTGACAACTCTTCACAACTCTGCTCAGAAAGATTTTCTACACTTTGATACCTCACTTACTCTTCTTCCAGCTACTACCACCATTCGCCTCTTGCGATTATGATAGCATTCAAGGATTCACATAACACGTACTCTAAGCCCATGTGAGTAATGCTCAGCGTGAGAAACAAGAGTAGTATGAAATGTTCATCAATGAATCACTTCATGTCAAACACCAATTGTTGATTCCAACATGATACCAATTCATAAATTGATGCCAATTGTTGAACCACACTGATCCCAATTGGTGATAGCTGGACACCTTCTCTCACCATTCCAACACCACTGTTCTGCTTTTATCACGACCCTCAACTGTTGTGATATCTCTACTTTGATCGATCACTTCTAGAATCGTCAGATTTAAAAGTATCCCCCTTTCGCATTTCTCCCCCTATCTGGCTGCTCCACTGGCCAACTTCTCCCCATATATGTCATGATTTCTCAAATAGACACAATGTCTCCCCCTTGAACAATCACTATTTTCTCCTCCTTTGTCAACGAACCCAAAGGTCACTCCTTTGTAGTCTGTAACAAAGTAGAGAACACATATCAGCACATTAGGGAAAAACATGTCATACCTCGGGGAGAGGGGGGGTATCCACATGCACACGCGTTCATGCGTGGGGAGTCGACTGAACTCCCAGAGCCAGTCGATGCCCCTCAAAATCGTCCTTGGGTAAGCCCGTTGTTAGAATGTCTATAACCTGTAGTTCTGTAGGCACATATTCCAACTTCATGATCCCATGCTCAACATTCTCCGTGATAAAATGATACTTTATCTCAATGTGCTTTGTCCTTGAGTGATGGATGGGATTTTTGCAGAGATTTATAGCACTTGAGTTATCACACTGAATTCCGATTAGATACTTCACTTCAACTCCCATATCTTCAAGAAGCTGCTTCATCCACAATAACGGTGTGCATGCTTGAGTGGCCGCAATATACTCAGTATCTGCGGTGCTCAATGAAATACAATCTTACTTCTTTCTTAGCCAATAAATACACAATCCACCAAGATAGAATGCACCACCTGACGTTGATTTTCTATCATCTTTTGAACCAGCCCAGTCTGCATCAGTATATCTCTATGCTTGGAATGTGGTGAAAACTATATCGGGCTTTGTTGTGGTCATGCACAGAAAACTACTGATAATCTACCTGTTTTAGTGAAATTAACTGCCCTACCATTGTCATCTTTTGTTGATTTCATCCGGGTAGAAACCGGAGTCTTCATCTCCTTGGAATTTTCAATTCCAAATCATTCCAAAGCATCCTTGGCATATTTGGATTGAGAAATGAATGTGTCATTCATGCCTTGTGTAATCCTGAAAACCAAGCTTCTTCAAATACTAATATAGCATTCAGTACCATGCTCTTGGTGCTTGTTTCAGCCCATATAATGCCTTCTTCAGCCTTCAAACTGTGTTCTCATCCTCATGAATGAGAAAACCACATGGCTGCTCAATGTACACCTCTTCTTCCAGAAACCCATTTAGAATTGCAGTCTTTACATCCATTTGGAACTCTTTGAACTTTCTTTGCACTGCAATGGCTAGGAATAATCTGATTGTCTCCTACCTTGTAATCGGTCACCATCTATTCCCTCTATCTGGGAGACTCCTTTACACATCAGTCGTGCTTTGTTCTGAATCATTGTGCCATATTAATTCATCTTGTCTTAATAGACCCATTTAGTCATGATGATGTTTTTATCCGCTGGCCTCGACACAATCTCCCACATCTCGTTCTTCGCAATCTGATCAAGCATTTTATTCATAGCATGAACCCAGTTCTCAACGTCAGCTGCATCACCAAAGCATTTCAGCTCTACTTGAGGTAGGAATGTTGTCTGCTGCAGTGACTTCATTATTCTTGTTTGTACAAAAGCTGCCTGATCATCAATGATGTTTTGTCTATCAATTTCAGCTCAGCTCTTTGACTTCCTTGTAGGCACAGACTAGGCACTTTATTTTTCACCATCAGTGTCTTCTTCTAAATCAGCATAAGCCGCTTCTTCTTCCCTTGTGTTTCCTTCTTCCTCAACATATTCGTCCGGAAATTATTCACTGACTCATTCTTCAGTGGAATCATTTATTTCATCTACTTTTCTCTGGGTCATTGTTCAATGATGTCATTTCTTTGAACATATTCTCTCGGATTTTTGTTGACACACCTTTGATTTTCTCTCGCAGCTTCATGGTATCCTGAAATCAGTCAGCTGATACCACATTGTAAGAACAAAATAGATAATCATGAAAACCCATGTGTTGCTGCTTTTCCATCAATCATTCTTCATGAGCATTAACATTCATCCTTCATATCATATTGAGATCATGCATCTGATTAGGATATTGAATGCTCCCCCTGTGTTAAGCAACTCTTCTAGTTGATAGGCCCAATAGTTTAGACCCATAACAAGTCTTCTCCTCCTGCATCATTTGTTCTCATCTTCCACTCATAGTTGAGCCATTAACAAAATATCTAAGCCTACTGAGTTCAAACTCGGTGTAGGAAACAGGAGATAAAGTAAATAACACAATCGCTTCCTATTGTTCTCTGTTCTTCCCTTTCTTCTTCAACTCTAATACCTGATTTGAATCAATTGAAACTCTATAGCATATCACATCTCCACTTCACATCCTTAGATGCCACTTCCCCTTGGATCGTGTCTCCCTAGAACCTGAAACACATGAATCATCAGTTAATATAATTTATATTCATAGGGAGAGGGGGCTCTTATAGAATCCTCAAAATGAGGATTCTGGTTGATCCAAATGGGTCAACCCTTTGTTTCTTTCTTGGAGTGCATCACACTCTTTTCTTGCTTCCTCCAGCTGCCTGGCCAACATCAACTACTCTGGACATATGACTAAGCATTCATTACCCACATGCTAAGCCTTTTTCTGATATGTAGATTCTGTTGGCCCGACATTTCTCATCACTTAGGGTATAGACCCATTAGTACTCATTTCCTTCTTTGAGGTTCTTCCAAAATTCCATTTTCCTTGATTATTTCTCTGAACAGGAATCTCCTTGCTTGTCATCTTCCCTTGCTTCTTCCACCATTGCATGAATTTTCCTTTTTCCTCCAGTCCTCTCCGTGGCACATGACTTGTGAATTTTTCAATGCATTCTTTATTTATCTGCCTTTTATCAGATTTTTGAATCACCACACTCTTTTTCACTGGTGGTGAGTCCTCCATTTAATGTGCACTCTTCTTATTCACAGCTGTAGTGTTTCCTCCCTTTTTCTTCCATATTTTTTCATGTTCATTCTTAGAGAGCGGTTGTGAGTGTGACTGATAAAATTTTTGTTCATATCTTTGTGATTCTCTAGGATCTCTAAGCTTATTCTTCAACATACCACTTTCTCTCCCAGTGTACTATTTCTCATTATACACCACTGGAGTTGAGAATCTCCTTTGGAGTTCCTTTTGCTTTCCTGCCTTCTTCTTACTGCAATGTCTTGCCAAATTCCCATGATTAGAACATATGAAACAACATCCATTAAATTCATACCTCATTTCATCATCTCTTAGCCAAGAAGTTGATGGAACTTGAGTTCTACCCCTGACATTGAGCTCTTGATCTTCCTGACATATATTCATGGTGTGTCCCATTCTTCCACAGTAATAGCATCTTATGAATGTTTTCCTCTGAGAGACTCTTATCTCTGATTTC
The DNA here is from genome assembly GCA_963277665.1 of Viscum album. NCBI lineage: Eukaryota > Viridiplantae > Streptophyta > Magnoliopsida > Santalales > Viscaceae > Viscum > Viscum album. Next base: position 1,457,558,453 of record OY728120.1, read on the forward strand.
TCATGATTCTTCTTCTTATCCTTGGGTTTATCAAAGATTATATTTTCACAGCCTGAAATGTATTCCAGAGCATCAGGACAGAAGCTTGATGTATGGCCATGAATCCCGCAGAAATAGAACATGCTATTATTTCTTCCTGTAAAAGCCATTTTAGGTCTATCTCCAGCACCTGCAAGGTTTTTCATATCTCTAGATATTTTCACTACACTTTTCCTATCACGCATAGGAATGAGATCATCGTATCCAATTCCATATTTTCCCAACAAGGATGGCCTTTGGGATGATACAATCGTTTCATGCTTCTCTTCTGATGTAGCATATTTGGATTGCATTTGATCATCACCTGCTGAAGGATTATCAAATAATAAGTGCAGTGCATCCTTCAACTTGGGCTTATCTTTGGATGTAGACTGCTCCATTTCCTTATTGACTGATTCTAGCTCTGTTTTCAACTTTTGAATCATCATAGCCCTTGATTCAAGTTGGATATAAAGTTCTCCCTTGATAAGCTTCCCTCTACTCATCTCATCATCCAATTCACGTGTCATCTTATCCACCATGTCACTCTGCTCATTTACATTCAATTTTTCTTGAGAAACATAATCAAAACAACATACATTGTCTTGTTGTAGTCTTTGATTCTTCTAAACTAGCTCAGATAGCTGTGTAGCAAGATCAACATTTCTAGCTTTCAGATTCTGAACACCATCTGACTTTTGACTCTGCTCATAATCACCAGCCTTTTTTTCTTTTATTTTAGCCATCTTTTGTAGTTCCTCACATTGAGAATCATTATTATCCTTTAGGTCAGTTTCCACACCAATAAGCCTTTAATTTAAGCCTCTTAGCTTGTTAACCTTAATCTCCAATACTTTGATCTGGATATCTTTAGATTTGACTTCTACGGTGTTTCCAACATCACTTGGAATATCAGGTTCTTCGATGCACTTGATGTGATCTTTCAGTTTTCTATTCAAGCCATCAATCTCCATTTTCTATTCTTCAATCTTAAGCTTATACTCACCAACTGTTTCTGAGTTCTTTGGTGCTGATAACTTGAGTTCCTCACTTTTATCCATCAACTCAGACTTCTCTTCTTCCTGCTGCTGCATATAGAGTTTGGCATCATGAACAACTTTGTTAGCTTTCTTGGTTTTGGCTCTCTAAACATCTATCTCTTCAAGAGCAGCCTCTAACTCAGCTTTCATATTTATTCTTCCTTCCATTCATTCTTCTTCATCATCACTTGTTTCAATATCACTTTGAAGTTCATGTACTTCACTCATTCCTGCATCATGCTTGAGTGAATCAATCTTTTCCCTGTCAGATTCATCCAGACCTTCCTTCAGTAAAATGATTGATTCTTTTAATTGAATCACACTTTTTCCATTCACACTTCCACACTGAGGAATACCACTTGACTTCTTCTTCTTCTTGGATGTTTTCCCCTTTGCTATGGCTCACCGAGATAAGAGCAGACTGATTCTTTAAACACATAGATCGACTGCACCAAGTTGGAGCAAATAAATCTGATAAAATCAACCTTCCCTCTGATAACAATTGTTAGGGCCAATAGGGGCCTATATACCCTGAGAGGGGGGTGAATCAGGGTATGGATATTCTTTTTCAAAGTTCTTCCTACCCCACTGGATGTTGACCTCCTTATTACAAGGGTCACTTTGTTTGCTCTTGTGTGTAAACTATGATCACTTCTTTACTTCTTTATTTAATATTGATGCTTTGAATGCAATGTAGGGAAGAAAATAGGCAGAAATTGAGATTTTTACTTCGTTCACCCTCACTGGGCTACGTCCAAGGAGCATACACCGACAAGTTTCCAGTCGTACCAAATTCCACTATTCTTTACTAGATGTGGATACAATGTTCGGGCTAGATCACTTCTATGCCCAGGCTCACTGCCTATACAATGTTTAGTGTTAGATTACTGCTTTCCCAAGGGTCACTCCTTGTTTCTCTCTCTCTGGCTCACTGCTATTGGAGAGGATCACCTTCTCCCTATTCCTAAGCTTACTGCTCTAGAAGGAAATCAACTCACAGTTTATAGACCTGTAGGTCTCTTCATTTGCATGAATGCACACATCCTTAACTGATGATGGATGCTCTTTTAATGTCCAAGTTTCATCCACTGATGAATACCTCTTTTCCTCTAAACACTGGGCAATTCCTTTTGGAAACACCTTTGCAAAGCACCCTACTTCGCGAAGCTCAAAAAAGCCTTCACGAAGCATCTGCGTTTTCGCGAAGCACTCTCGTGAATCTCAAGTCATCACAATGCAACATCCCTCATGAAGCTCACTATGCCAACTCGGAGCTCGCACGTTTCGCGGAGCTACAATTGCCGCCGCGAAGCTCCTCTTTCACAAAGCACACTAGCTCCGCGAACCACCTTCGCAAATCGAGAGCAAAGGATTTTCTCTGATAATTCTCTCTGCTTCTCTCGAGGGGGTCAGCCTCTATTTATAGGCGATTCCACCGACCCTCGTCCCTTCCACTCGAAGTCAACTCCACGTCATCTCAAATCATGAAGCACCAATGTTTCTGTAGGAATTATGTCCAAATCGTGAAGTACCATGGCAATTTTCCATTCACAGTGCTTGACGTAATCGCGAAGCATCACCATCAACATTCCTTCGCACCTTCGCCGTGAAGCTCCCTCGCAAAGCCCTTTACCGCCACGATGCGCTTCATCCTCTGGCATTCACGAATCTTGACGTAATCGCGAAGACTCACCGCCTCCATTATTATGGTCTTCGCGATTTCCAAACCATGAATCCTCTATTCGCGAAATTCATGTCTTTTCCATATTAAATTATGATCTTCATGGAAATCCTATTTTCTCAATGCTCACCAAATTCCAAATTTTGGACCCCAAAAATTTGGAAAACACTATGAAACAGCGCCACCTTGTACTGCTCTTTTGTACCGCATCCAGATCGTCCTTTCCTTTGCCATCATTCTTTGTTAACAAGGATTGTCAACAACTTCTTGGGAACTCGACAAATATCCATGAAAACCTGCTTTGTCAACAAACACAATCAACCAAAAAATACTTCAATGTTACCTTGAGGGATTTTTTCCCAACATTTCAATATAATTCTTTGTTTAATTATGGAAATATGATGGGTTATAATGGTTTACTGTAAAATTGGATTTATCTACCTTGTGATTACTTGGTAGATCAACATGAAACCACTCATGAGTTTGGAACTGTCATAACGAGGAATTCATGTGTAGTAGTTTGGATATGTAAACTTGTGGATTGGAATAGGGTATGCTAAAAGTGGAAATAATTAAAAAAATTAGAGCTTTTTTTGTTTCATTCCATAGATGGGTTTATTTTTTTGGGAAAATATGTTAACTGTCGAACATTTTTATATTTGGATATAAACATGATTAGATATTTTATTATATAAACTGTTTTATATAAATGTGACAACAAGTTCTATCCTAGGGGCGTGAGTAGGGAAGTCGATGGGGAAAATATATGGAGTTTTAGTATTCACCCATTCTATGTCCCATTTGTTCTTTTGTAGTTATCGTTTATTGGGATATTGAAAAATGCAAAGTATCAGACATCTTTAGTTGCACTTCATGACATTCTTGTTGTTTTTTTGGAGTTGGATCCAAGAGCATGTTTGGAGCTCGGATTTATTGTTGGACTCCATGATTTTTTTAGTATGAAAATATGTACTTTTAAATTGTAGTATTCTACTATGCTACATAATTTTGGAATGATTTTGATTAATTAAATTAGGTGTTCTCTTTACTTATTATCTTGCATCATATAGAGTAATATTATGTTATGGAATGTATGTTTGGTTGTTTTATTTATATTCAATGTGAAAATACTCCCACATCTATTATAAAGCCCTTGGAATTTATTTCATGCCATTGGTACCTTGGGAATGTCACTTAAGTATATGTAACATACCCCACCTTCTTAAGTAAATTAGACGAAACGTTATGTGAGATGAGTAATTATCATGTTCTTTCCTAATTACTAGTGGAAAAAATAGAATTATTCATGGTTAATCATTAAATAAGTATTGGTTTTTTGTCAGGGAGTTGAATTTATTCTGTTCAATTCCACGAGCATCGATCATATAAATAGAGTATGATTGTCATAAAATAATATGTAGAGCATAAAAGGAAAATCAAAACATTTTATATTGAAGTTCATCTTACATGGATGTTGGGTGAAATTATATTTTAGAGATTCATATTGGAATTGGAATCTCACTGTCATGATTTTTATTAAAGAGACTAAAATGACCTAAATTAGCTGAATTTTTTCACACTCAGATTAAATATTTTATTTTGAGTTATGATTTCTTTTTGGATGAAAAGTGATTATTTATTAAGATTGTTAACTATTTTTTAAAATTAAATATTTTTAAAAGGTCATGGTTGAGTTTTTTTAAAACAAAATTGTTTTTAAATAGAATGTATATATTTTTAAAAACAATATGAACATGTAATATGAATGATTATGGAAATAATTATTATAAGAGTATGATGTGGTATAATATGGAAGGCTAGGACTTTAGATAATAGAGAGTGATACTTTTGGAATTTGTAAATTATTTAAAAATTGAAACTAGATAGGCATCACAGAAACTAATTAGAAGAAGTTATTGAGGATTGTTTCCCACCTAAGGCATAGGTAAACCAATAACTGGTTTAGAGTATTGCCAATGTGTTTCAGGATGTTGACAATTTGAACTGGAGGCATTATCCAAGGAATGTGGTTCATTCAATCCAATTCCAGCAGTATAATCTACCCATTTTTCATAGAGATTCTATACTATAAAATGAATAGGTGTGGCTAAATAGGATAAATCATATATTTCATTTCATTTGCACAATAGCATATCTAAATTTTTAGATTATTAACTACATGATGGATGATATTTCTCCACAATTTTGTGATTTATCTCCTCATGAAAAATTGGACCAAGGCCTTGCATGTGTGGAAATTTAAAAATTGGATTCCAATCAATTATATGATCATACATTTAGAATTAGGTGAGTGAAAGGATTTTTCATTTTAAATTAGTAAAATAATTTTATCAAACATTATGTGCATAAATTTATGAATATAGTGCATTTTTCATCATAGGATATTAATACTGAATCATGTAAGAAGCACATCATCAAATCAAGGATGCGATAAGTGATGAGATCAATGATTATTGTTCCGTATATTGTAGATCACATTAAGTTAGTGAATAGATTTAAGAAATATAAAAGATTCATCCTAGGGGTTATTGGAAGAGGAAGTATGTTGAGTCCTATGGGAAACTGTGGGAACTCTAAAACATGGAGAAACCAAAAAAGGGACACCTATATCCAAGGTGTGAGCATGAATCCAAACCAGTTGGATATATCAGTGAATCTTCCACTAAGACCTGTGACAATAGATAGATGATTACAATGGGGTATCTTCAACAACATTTTGTGATTGTATACAACACAAACAAGAGTATACCATAATTGTGACATGATGGGGAATCTATTTCTCAATTATTATAGTTCTCTGTGTTAGGGTTCATAGAACCATTATGTGGTGTCACAGGAATCGTATGCTTCGATGAGATGAGGGAAAAAATCAATATCATTAGTAGAACATATCTATCCATGGTGATTCTATGAATACTATAAATCCATAGTTTGTGCAATCTCAAAAAGTAAAATAGGAGAAAAGTGCAGCGATGAAGCAATTATATGGAATATAATATGTTATTTCAGATGATCAATCTTGACCATCAACCATGATAGGAAAACTCTATTGAATTCAACACTTATAAATGTTTTTATTGATACTAGAGTATCCCATTACATTATTTATTCTTTTGTTTTTGATTTTCTTAGTTTATAAGATGATATGATGAATTCAATGATTGTACTTAAATCTCCAAAAAAACAAGTATAATTTCAATCTATATGTTCTTATCATTTTACTTTTTGTTAATGAAACTTAATTGATATGGAATTTATCCATGATTGAGATATATTCCCTTGATATAATCCTTACTAAGGAATTGTTGACAATGTTCAAGGATCGCGTCAACTATTATATCAGAGGAGTGGATTTTATGACAAAATATGAACCAAGTGTATCTTTCAATGGGACCAAAGTGTAAAGATTGGTGGAATTGGATTTCTGTCACCTGTTACGGGATTTTACTCATACTATTTGGTAGTGATGTATTTAACATCAATGGAACATATCGAGAGTAAAACATTTTCTTGTGGTCATTGAGTAGTTTCAAGATGCATTTCTTGAAGTTTTATTAGGGTTTCAACCTATGATAGAAAGGGAGTTTATAATTGATCTCCATATATTGTTTAGTACTATTGTACTTCCATATTATTGAATGGAACCAAACCAATTAATGTAATTTAATGTGAAGTTTTAAGATCAATAAATCCAAGGGTTCATTTGGTCAAGCATGTCACGGTGGGTAGAAAAAATAATTTTGGTGAAAAGGCATATGGAACACTTTTGTGGTGTGTGTATTATCATAAACTTATATATGATATAAAAAATAATAGGTATTAAATTCCATTCATTGATGATATATTATATCCATTAATGGTATCTCAATGGTTCTCTTATGTTTAAATGAAATCACGATATAATCAACAATGATATTAGAATGAGGTTATTTTAAAAATAGCTTTTATATGCATATATAGACATTAATAATTTTAGGTACATTCATTTGGTGTTAAAAAACATCCAATGGTATTTATTGAATGGATATATCATAAATTTTAGAGGACTCTTGATTATTTTATGGTTGTGTCTGTGTATAACAAATTGGTGTAGTCAGTGACAAGGGGATGATAATAAAAAACATATGGAGGTAGTGTTGGGAATATTAATGGATCGTCATCTATATTCCAAAATATAAAAGATTTACTTTGGATACTAGAGGTACATTTCCTTGTACATGTAATATATGAAAAATGTTTTTCATTGGATCTATGGAATATATAAATTTTAGCTCTTGATAAGCATAATATAACTATTTTGAGATACGCAGTTTCCTTAGTCTAACTAGTTTTTACAGAAGGGTTGTTATTGAATGTTCATGACTGCCTTATCATATTATATATTGCTTAAATGATAATGTTTAATTTAAATGTAATGAAGAATTTCTTTTGTATTTTCCTGACATTAAGGTTCTCTATATATGAGCACCTATTATGAGACTTCCAAAACCATGAAAAGGGTAATTTATGTATTATGATGAATTGAGGACTAGGTTGGGATGTTTTATCATGTTGGGAGATCCTGTTTCTGTGTATGTTTATAAATATTTTTGGTTTCACAAAATGAACTACCAAAAAAAAATTTGGAGTTAGTTTCCATTTTCCAGTCATTAAATAATTGGCATTATTACCTCTTTGGTCATACATTAACTTGTTTTATATATCACAAGTTCGTGAAAAAATATTTTCTCACAAATTTCTTTGAACCTGAGAAAAATAAAATGGATTAATTCTCTCCCAATTATTTACATAAAATTATTATATACAATAAGTAATGGAAATTCGGTGGAAGATGCATTAAGCGGAAAGTCTAATGATCTGGTGGGAAAACAATATTCAGATGAGTGGTAGTTGATATCGAAACTATCCAACATGCTCTTTGAATGTTAATACCTTTGTAAAATTATGGTTTTCTTTGGTTACATGATAATATTTTTGCAATGTATAAATAAAGGAAATGTGGTCAAAATTCAATGGTGGGGAGACCATTAAGATAAGGAAATTGGATGAGAGTTTAATGTTCTGGATCAATAATTGGATGGTTGTATATATGCCTTTTCAAGAATAACTTTTTCATTTATACCCCCATTTTATATTGGTATGGCATACTATAATATAGTAGATTTATAAGTCATTGAATTTACGGTTTAGGTTGGTCGAAAATAAGAGGTATGTGGATATGTTTGTTTTAAGATGCTTATCATGTCCGCAAGTTAAGGTCGAGCATTAGTGAACATATGGTATGTTACAGTATTTACAAATTATTGTTTTGAAATGATATAAGATATCTTTGTATTTAGGAACAGTTATCTCAATAGTGGTTTTGATACATGATTCCATATGGGTGATAGTGTATTGACTCATTATATAAGATCATTTCATTTGTATTCTGAAATCTCTTATGGTGGAGGACTTATAAAAAATATATATATGACAAGTGATAAATATGAATGGAATGCTGTTTTTGATTGTGTAAGACATTTCCGCATGGTTTACATCATGTTTCTAAAAATACTTCTAAAAATACCTTCTTAATCAGTGGACTAAGAGTATGGTGTATCATTATTAGATGGATGGAAAATCGGAACGGATGATAAACACATTGAAGACACATTAAAGGATTCTGTAATGGATATTGGTGGCTCATGGGATGAAAATGTACCATTAGAAATGTTCTCATATAATAAAAGATATTAGTAGTTGATACTAATAACTCCTTTTGAAGCATTTTTTGGGGTTCCTTGTTATTCTCCCATTTATTAGGGAAAAATAAGTGATTCATCACTACTTGATATGATCCCTGTCCAAAAGAAAACATAGAATATTTAGTTGATAAGGAAATAAATGGAGATGAAATTGAGTCCTCTAAAATAATATAGGGATGATCATTGACACATGTTATTGATCGAGGTGATTGATCATGTGTTTTTAGGATCTATCCAAGTCATGGAAATAATCTTATGGGTAGAAGGGAATGTTAAATACTGAATAAATATATCCTTACGAGATAATGGAAAGGGTTGGTAATGTGCCATATTGGTTGTAATTTTGATCATAGTTCACTATGAGGAATAATTTTCTCCATGTATCTCTTTTAAAAATGCATAAAATGAATATTGACAGTGTGATCAGATGGAATCATGTTTTCCTAGAGTTGGATTATCTGGTGGTGTGCATGTTAGAGCATATTGTGGATAGAAGAGTGGAAGTATTTCAAGGAAAAATAACAGGTCTACTGTATATTCTTTGGAAAAATAATCACATTCAGAAAGAGACATGAAATTGGTAGAAGGAAAAGAAAGAGTAATGGTTTGAACTCATTAAGGAAAAATGGTTTTATACATTCTAGGGATGGAAAATCCAATGGATGGGAGAATTTAACACACATGTTTCATGTATGTACCCCTTTCATTATTATTTTAATGTATGTAAATAATTTTGAAGATATTTATGATTTCATTAGTCCTCTTGGAATGTTTTTTAGTCCTTTTAATTGGTTCAGGTTTTGAGCACAGTTTTGGTAAACCATGCAACACCTATTGGAAACCATGAATAGTGAGAGAGGGGATAAAGGGAAGGTTCACGGGCTATGCACTACTTGTCCCAAATATGAAAATTTATTGGAGAAAATTTGATACATAAAATAGTGGACTTTGGAAAGATGGTGTATGGTGTGGAAACAGTGTGATCGAACCCTATGAGTTTCCCCCTTGAGACTGAAGTTGGCATATAGTTAACATAAGGATTTTCAAATGATGAGTCTAATTGTGTATGGGTTGAAATAGATATTCTGAAATTGTGGATCTCACATATTTAGACTCTAAAGAAATTTTTTCTTCTTATACAGTCGTAACTCTAGTTTTTCACTGCCCAAATGCTATCGAATATTCTCCAATAATTCCATAGTTAATCCAAAGGCTTCTCATGGATTTTTGAAGAAGGATTCTCAATGTTAACTCATTGACCAAGGTCGTTCATGTAGGTATTCCTTAAATATAATTATCTATATATATATATATATTATATCTATGTCCACATTGGATATGTATATGTTATTTGATGCTAAATATGATTTTATATATAAATTTTGATTCTAGGAGAAGAGATTTAATGCATGTTTTGGAAATTCTACCCGGTTTCATTGGTGTTTTTTTTCATCATTGTTGTCAAAAAAACCAAGGTAGGTGGATTCAATAAAAACTTATATATTTTGAAATTGAAGACGTAGTTTTTTAATTAAATAATGTTATTGAACGTTATTATAAGATTTTGTCTAAAAATCATGGTAGATATCTTTTTTTATGATGGTTTGGGGATTGTTTTGAAATTGTAAAAAACATTATAGTGTTATTTGATAAATGATTTTAAAATAATGATTTTAAAATAGTTTCTCGTTTAAATTTATAAAAAAAGTTAAATAATGGTTTATTTTATTGAATTTTTTTTGAAATGGAATTTTTTAGAATGTAAATGGATTTAGAATTTAAATGGTTTTCCCATTATAATGGTTCTAACATCATTATATCGACATGGTTTTTCACATACTAGGTTGTGTGTGTTCGTATTGCATTATGAGGCATGGTTGAAATATGGCCTTTTGATTGGTGCCAATGGTGTAATGAAACACGAGATTTATTAATCTTTTAATTACATTATAGATCACAGAGAAACAACTCCATAGTATGGAACTATCATAACCAAACATACATTTGTAGATGTGTGGATACTAGGGCATGTGGGTTGGAATGTGGTATGTCTATGGTGGAAAATATTGTAATGGTTTTACAGAATTTTGTCATTTAATTCTATGGTAGATGTAATTTTTTAGAGAAAATTATTTTACTACAGCACTTTTTTATATTTGGATATAATATATTTTAAAATTTAATATATAAAATGTTATATATATATTTTATTGAACTATTCGTGTGATTTAGTGAATTTTAAATTTTTGTCAAGTACTTGAGAATGTGAGAAACTAAATTAGTGTTAAATGTAGTCATTGTAGTGTCGGTACTATTTTTTACGACTTGTTCAAATGGATTACCATTGTTTACGATAATGGATGATAAATATAGATTAATTGAGATTGATGACCAGGTGGAAATATTATTTCCCTGAAAAATATTATTTTTCATGATTAATTTATTATTTTGAGAAAATAGTAGGATTATAGTGTCCTTGGTATATGGAATTTGATAAATTTTCCAAAAAAAAAACTTTTTCCCACGATATTTCAATCATATCAAGGGTACAAGGAAAAGGTGGTAGTGGGATATCATCGATTACTCCACAACCATCAGATCTGTTTGGTATTTTTTATAGTTGTTCAACCATCTAGTGGAATCAGATTCTATCCATGATTGTCTTCTCCAGGTAGTTGTTTGAGAGAATCACATCAACATAGATCTTTAATGAATTTTCAGATGACATCCTATAAACATTGTTGATAAAAAATATAACTAGCCTTCCCAATATCACACTCATTCGATTAGACCACTAAGAATGTATTCTTCAATAATATGGTTCGAGATTCTAATTCTTGAAGGGATTTTCTAAATATTAATCCATGATTCATATTTATTTCTTCAATAGTATGAATATATCATGATGAAATAAATTCATTACTGAATCATTTTCATCATGGTTTGAACATAGAAACCAAGCTTTTATGGGAGATAAAAATGAGTTGTTATGGGTTGATGGTGATTTGTTGTCAAAAAAACATGACCAAAGGTTCTTGGTGGTTCTAGAAGCTTCTGATTCGATATTAGGTACCTATAAATACTGAAGGATACATTAATTTTTGTTAAATGAAATTTTGTAGAACATTACTTTTTAGAATAGATAGCATCTTCTAGAATGATCTGGTTCATGAAAAGGTGTTCTTAAAAGCAACTAATTTCATATAGATGAATAATTTTGTGATCTTCTAGATATTTGAACCACACACTCATTATTTCCAAAAAATTCATGTGAAGTAGTGAATCTTCAGGTGTATTCTTCTAGTTTTCTCTATCTAAAATCAAAGTCCACGTTTAATAGTATGCAATGTGTAATTTTAGAATATGAGTTTCACGTATTCTAATAGGTGATTGTACATGATAATTTTTTTTGAAATGATGTTCATACGATGGAATGATTTGGGAAAGATATAGTGAGAGTTTGTTTCCCCTCACATAAGAGGTATACTACAAATCTGTTGCGAAAAGAGGTAGAGTACAAAACATTAGCATTGTATAACATATTACATACACTCATGATACTCCAACCATAAAATTTTGTGTATGAAGAGTTAAGAGGATAGTGAGTGTACGAAGAATAAATTGTCTATACTGTGAGTTATTGAGAAGTGATAAGAAGGATAGTGAATGTGATATGTTAACGTGGAAATTAGAGTATATATGTATATATACATTTAGAACATAGTAAGTGTACAAGAGGAAGTACCATTACATTGTGCACAAATAGATTCATATAAAATCAAAGTTGATAGTGAGTGTTTTTCATGCATCTATGAATGATTTTATACACATGTGAGTGATTAATATTTTGAAGAATGAAGAAGGCAGTTTTCAAGAACAGGAAACAATTAATTAATAAATTTATACATCGATTACATTTTTATATATGAATTATGTCTGAAAAAGTGCACAAGAAATTTATATTTCATAATCTTGGTGTTGTATTCTGAGACTAATAATGGATTGTTTTATCACTAGTATTTTATATGAATTTCATTTTCTTGAGTTTTTAGTGTTTATTGAGGCCAGGTCTTTTGAAGAAGAAGGAATTTACCATGAAGTATTTCACTAGGGTAATTAACCATATATATGTGATTATATTTTTTGAGAAAGACCACCACCCAAACTAAGGTTCTTGATTTGTACACAAGCTAGTTAGATCTTTAAATCTCATGGAGGTAGATTATAAAATTATCCTATTAGTGGATCAAATCTTGATTGAATCATGATTGTGAAGTATTTACTAAGAATATGAAGTATTGTTTGTATATATTGGGACTCTAAAGAAGGCCATTGGAATTCTGGTAGCACTGTGGGATGCACTATAATGTTCCACTTATGGGCCTAAGAGTCACCAGTAGAGGTGGGAAATTTTAAATTCTGCTGGGACCCTATAGTGGAACACTGTTGGACTCAATGTGGATGGGAATTCTACATTCTCTAGTTGTAGCAATCTATATATAGTGAAAAACCTGTAACAAGGTGTGATTACTTATTGTAGCTAGGAAATGGTAATAGTACTGAACCTTGTAAAAATATTATCTGTTGTGTTTCATTTACATTATTCTTTTCCTATATCATCCAATAATCCATATAGATGATAAATGTTATAATCGGTTTATAAAATGATAATAATTTACTAAAAACATGTCACGCCTAATTCCACCACCTATCAGTGTGATAGAACGATCCTTGGACACTTCAATTGGTTTCGAAAGATTGGTTATCTCTAATTGGGTCTACTCTACATGTCTAATGATTATATCATATTTTTTTAATTGATGATTTGAGTAACAATAATATTACGAATAGATTCACATAGATATTCTTATATCTACGTATTATATTGGAAATGTTTATGTTTCAATCAAATTAGGGAAAAGAGGTAGAAATATTGGAAAAGAAACAGAACAATAATTAAAAAATGAATGAAAATAAAATAGTGTCTAAAGGCACAAATAGTGTATGATATTTAGTTAAATCAATTAATGAATCAATTTTATGCTATGGAGAAGATTTGTTCTGTTATGAAATTATAAATAGTATGAAGAAACTTTTGAAATAAGTGGTCACATGTATTACAAGAGTTTTCATGGAACTTACAGATTAAAAATTAAATCATGAATAAGTAGAATATGTTATTGAAGAAGCGTTGACCAAAAAGGTAGTCATAGCCAAAAATCTCACACAAATTGTGAAATATATGGAACAAACAATATCAATTAACAAGAAATGATTTCTTTGGAGCTATTGTGGAAATTTAAATAAATTTAAATGAGAAGGATGTTTTTAGATTGTTTCTATAGAATTTATACATGCACAGTAAAAGCTATATAATACTTCTATGAAAGTCACAAATTCTAAAAATATTGATAATGAAAAAATAATCAAAGAGATTAAAAAATTGATACAAAACAAAAAAAATTAATAGATGTTAGATTCACAAAATTAATGTATTATTGGAAGATAGTTTGAAATACTTTGACGATGAGAATATTCCACTCAACATAATGTGTCTTGAACATAAAGAGAAATTGAAAAATATAGAAGAGACATATCCTGAGACTTCTAACGTTCCTGATAAAAGATGTATTGAAAATTATTCATCGGTCAAGTATATTATTTCTAAAAAGACTCAATCTAGTGGAAATAATAGTTTGAGATTATAAAATGGTAAATATGATGCAGTCTCTTTGACGATGGTAACCCTTTTCATTATATATCAATTTGGACTATTGTTGATATGATTACTAGTGCACATCCAACATTAAAATATGAAAAAAGGGTGGTAAAGAAAAATTCGTGTTCCCAAAAAAAGCATAAACGATGAAATGTGATACCTATAAGTATAAAAATGTCAAAGAATTTTAGAATTTGAAAAAAAATAAGATGTTAATATTTTTTTTTCTACTATTGGTTTTATTGGATGTTTTGGAATCAAGAAATTAAATACTGGTATAATATTTCACGGCATGAAAATTTTATAATTTCTATATTATGTGGAAAAATTCTAATGTAAAATTAAAAGAAGAACAATAGATGAAATATTCACAAATAGATTATAAGTTTCTCAATAATTGATATGATTACATTGAAGGTTTATGTGAATATTTCAGAAGAAGTGCTCATCGTTATGATTTGTGATAGTATGTATGAAGCATTCACAAATCATATATTGATGTGAATATAGGACCACAAAAATGTAAAGAATTAAATATATTAAGATAAAAGGTAGACCTTGAGTTGTGAACAAATAATTAATGTTTTCAGACAAACAATACCCTTGAATATAATGAAGAATAATGTGAAACATTAGTCACAATTGAAAACATGTTTCTTTTTTCGAAAGAAAGGTCACATAATGGACTAATATCAATTGTACATTAATATTAAAACTAAATGAATTATTCTGTAATTAAAGAAATAACTTGTCTAGAAGAAAAATAACAATATTTTTATTTTGTTAAAGATGACGCCAACCAAGAATATGAAAAGTTTACAAAATGAATAAAATTATTAAAGATGAATGGAAACCATCTATGGATTCTAGTGTTGAGAAAATGAAGTATACACACAAATCGAATATTGAGAATGATTATAAAAAGTGTTTTATTATATGTCCATAATAGTTTGAAGTGAAAATATATAGAGAGAAAGTAGAGAGAAATTTATCTTCATTTCATGAAAATATGATGAATCCTTTTTCACCTAATTATACTTCATTGATGATAATAAATTCTCAATATTGTTTCTATAATTTAAGAAAATTTTAGAGCCACCTTATTCCAATATATTTTATTTTATTTTCATTACAATAATTAATTTTGTATCATATATTTAGGGGGAGACCAGAATTTGTTATTTTTATCCACCAAGGATGACAGTTGGAATTATGTGATCTCTTTGTAACATTTCAAAAACTATTTTCTAAATACTCTTACTGATTATTATTAAATAAATCCAATCATGATGATGAAGTTCTATGTGTATCCCTTAAAGGGGAAATCATAATGTCATCCACTAAATAGTTCAATCCCAATTGACGTCTTCTGAGTATCATAATTTTTATTGAGTGATAAACCTGATAATTATAAAAGAGATATTTTTTTAATCTATCTATTAAGATATATCCCCAAGATTAGTTTAAAATGCTTCGATTAATTACAAAAAATGCGATTTAGTTCATGGTATCACAAGATAAAATTTTATAGATATCATTGATGTTAAACATGATCATAATTTTTCAACACAGATCATTTATAATGTTGACATAGATTTGATTAATTTTATATCTTTCTAAATATTGTTTTAATTTCATAATTTTCATATTTAAATTCAATTATATGTTCTATAAGAGAGGAGTATATTCATAGAATTTGAATTATGGAAATGATAATTCATTCACATGATTAAAATATTGTATTTATTTCAAATAAGGTGTTTAAGATATCCTTAAAAATACTAAAATAGGATACCAACAACAAATACAGAGGGGAAGAATAAAGAGGTCACAAGATTTGGTGAAGTTGAATTTTTGTTCAATTTTTTAAGAGTCTGAAAATTTCAATCAGTGATAAATTTTACAATTTCGGAGCTGGTACTAGGATTTAAGACTTGTTAAAATGGATTAATATTGTTTACAAAAATGAATGATGAATATAGATGAATTGAGTATGATGGACATGAAGAAATATAACGATGAAGAAAAATATTTTTTTTCAGGAAGAATATTTTATTTTGTGAAAAATGTTGGAATATTGTGGATTAGGTATATGGAATTTGACATCTTTTCAGAATAATATTTTATAAAAAAATGCATAGATTATAAACTGTACATGGAATAGGTGGTTGTTGGATAACACTGATTACACCACAACTATCATATATATTTTGTAATTTTTCTAGACATTCAATAATATAGCATCATTAGATTCCTTCTATCCTCATATTCTCCAGCATGTTGTTTGAGAGAATTAATTCACCAAGGATCTCCATTTTTTCACCAGATGATCTACTTAAAACAATATGAATAGAATATCAAACTATGATACCAAATTTTTGAGTCGTTTGATATGACCAGTGAGAATGTCATCTTCATAAAGAGGGTTCAAAAATCATCTATTCAAAGGGATTTGTCTGAAGCTCAATCCATTATTTTTATTTATAATTACAATATCCTAAAATTTCTATGATGATCAAAACAATTTTCTCAATTAATTATATCTTGCAGTGGAGAAACAAATGGGGAATTTATGGAAGTTCAAATTGAGTTTTTAGGTTGCGGTGGTGATGTCTTATCATACATAACATAGAGGTAGGATCTCTGTGATTGTAGAATATTATGATTCAAAGTTTACGACCAACATATACTGCAGCATGGGTTCATTTTTTTATGATCATTCACAGAACATAACATTTCATAAAAGATAGCATCATCATGAAATCTTTAGTTCCCTAAAAGGATTTCTATGCAGAAACTGCTTCAGAAGAGATGAAATATGTTCTCTTTCTTTTATGAAAACCACACAACCAGGATTTTTGTAGTGTCATATGAAGTAGTATTATACCCTTCACCGGTATTTTTATGGTTTCTGTGATCCGCAAGAGAATGACATAGTTACTATTACAAGAATAATAATTTTAGAGGAAATGTATCATATATTCAGTTATGTGATAGTACATGAGAACAATATATTAAATGAAGTGCATGTGAAGTATTTATTTTTGAAAGATAAAGTGAGATTTAGTTATTATATGTATAGGAGACGTAATGCATACATGTTGCATGAAATAGTAGAGTACAATGATTTTCCAATGTATAATTGATAACATAAACACTAGATACCCCATGGATACTCTTTTTTGTATGATGAGTCAAGAGGTTAGTCTGTTTACAGAAAATAAAAAGTGTATATTGTGAGTGATTGAGAAGTGATAAAAAGGACAGTGGGTGTAATGTTTACTTGGAAATTGGAGTCTCTGTATATTTATCCATTTAGAAATGATTTTGTTTACAATATGAAGTATCCTTATATAGTTCACATTCACACATATTGAAAAAAAGTGGACTTTCTATTTATTTATCCATGTGTGAATGAGTATAAGGTCTTGTGATTGATTAATCTTGTAAAGAATCAAGAATGAAGGATGCCTGAACAAGAAATCAAGAATTCATAAAGTGAGAAATATATATATTGTTTATACATGCTTGACATTTGAAAAAGTGACCATGCAATTTATATTTCATATTCTATCTGTAGTATTCAAGAGAGTGATGTTGGGAAAAAAATTTCATTAGTATTTTAAAAGATTTGTTGTAACTTTTTTTTAGTGTTTAGTGAGGTTGGGTATTCTGAAGAAGAAGAAATTTCTCATGTGGTATTGTACTAAGGTACCTGACCATCTATAGGTGATCAAAATTTATTGAGAAATTCCACTACCACAACAAAGGTTATTGATTTGGAAAATTTCTTGTTTGATCCAACAACCTCATGGAGGAAGATAATAATATTATCCAATCAGTGGATAAAATCTTGTGTGACTCTAAATTTTTAAGTCATCGATGGGCCTCTAAAGTAGTGGATGTCAGAAATGGGACTCTATAGAAGGTTAGTGGGATGTTGGTATCACTATGGAATGCTGCAAAAAGATCATCATGTGAGACTTTAGAGTCAATAGTGTAGGTTGTAACCTGTAAACATTAGTGGGACACTATAGGGGAAAAATATGGGACTGACTGTTTATGGGAATGGGACTTTCCATAGTTGTAACGAACTATATATAGTGAAAAATAATTAACCCTGGGTGATTTCCATTTTCAGCAAGGATGTATGTCTTACTACTGAACCAAATAAATGTATTGTGTTATGTGTTTCATTTATATTTTTTGACTCATGTAGGATCAAATCATCCATACCGATGACATTAGTTAGAAGGGGATAATGAAAATAAAATAATTATGTTAAAGAAAGTTACACTACATTCACCCAGCCCCCTCTCGGTGTGACTACGTGATCCTTAGACAATTCACTGAAAACAGGTTCTATCCTAGTGGTGTGAGTGTGGAAGCTATTTTGGAAAATATTCTAATTATTAGTAATCATCCATGATTCAGCATTTTGGTGCATCGACATATTTTTTTATCAATACATGGGAAAAGGTAATGTAATACACAACTTTAGTTGTACATCAAGATACATGATCTATACATTCGAGTTAGAGAACAAGTCATGTTTGGGGTTTGGGGTTTTCATAGGAGACTTTTATTTTATTAATCCAATGTATACATTGATATTTTAGTCTTCTAATATGGTACATTGTATGAGTTTTAGTTGGAAAATTAAAATGTTGAGTTATCATTCATTATTATCATACCCCATATTGTGGTTTTTAATTGTTTTTGTGTTTGGTTAGTTTTTTTAGTTTTTTCAAAATAAAAAATCCCCCCGTCTATCATGAAGCCATTGTCACTAATTATCAACATTTGGTGCCTCATGGATGTCTTTTAAGGCCCTGTAATATCCTCCTACCTTCCCAGGGAAATGAAAAGAAGTGTGATGTTACATGTGGTATTATCATGGTCCTTCACTATTTCATGAGGAAAATCTTGTATTAATCTTGGTTTGTCTTTTAAATTTCTATTGGTTGTCTTTCATGTAGATGAATTCATTATAGCACATTCATTGAGATGAGAATATAGATAGGAGTAGATTTTTGGAACGTGAAATGTATATCATAAAAAGAAATACAAATGATTTTTATGAAGAATTTTAATTTACTAAGGAGTTGGGTACATACGTGTTTTACAAACACTTATAGGAATTGAAATCTCATTTTCATGGGTTTAGCCAATGAGAATATAATTACATGAATTAGAGGAATAACATCACACTAGGATTTCGTAATTCATTTTGAATAATGATTTATTCTTTGGGGCAATTTATTGAATTTTAAAAATTGATAATGATATATTAAAATTAATTATTTTGAATAGATCATGGTTGATTTATTTTCAAAATGGAATGATATTCCCTTGGAAGTAGAATTTCTTTTAAAATGGTTGAACATGACAAATGTTTAATTTTGGAAAGAACTATTGTAATATTATAATGTGTTATAATTTGGAATATGAATCCTTCGGTTAACAGATAGTTATACTTATGGTGTTGGTTGTTTGCTAAAAAAAATAGAACATGGTCAAAATCATTGAAAACAATTAGAAGAAGCAGCTGAGAATGAGGTTGCAGTAGAGCCATATGTGAACAAATAGTAGGTTCAGAGTATTTTTCATGCATTTCTGGCTATGGAAAGTGGGCACTGGAGGGATGATCCAAGGTAGGATGATTGTTAAATAAAATTATATAACCATAATCTACCCATATTTTAGGGATATTATGAACTAGAAAAGGTATAGGTGTTCTTAGATAAGATAAATTATATATTCTATTTCTTCATTACACTAGTGGAGATGAATGCCAAGTGGGCGACACACATTCATAAATAGGTTGCATTCCAATGGTGGAATTTAGATGTTCTGGCTAAATAGGAACAAGGAATTTCATGGGAGGATTTTGAGAAATTTTTAACAAACAATTCTATCCACATATGTTCAAAATTAATTGGACAAAAATATTATTCATCCATAAGCCTGAAAATATTTCTTTCATATAGTATGTTGATAAATTCATAAATTTAGTTTTCTTTGCATATGAGGTTTCTTCTTGTCGGTCCATGATGGAATGTATCCTTGAATCACTGATAAGACAATAGATTCTCACAAATATTAATTAGGTCTATATTAAATATTACATAGTGATAGTTAATAGGGTGAGTTTATCTGAAGGGGACATATCATGAGATATGAGAGGAAGAAGTATGTTGATACCTATAATAAATGGTGGATACTTTAATGATTTGTGTAAGATAAAGAGGGACACATATTTACAAGGTGGGCGTATGAATAAAAATCAGATGGTTAGATCAGTGAATATTACCCGGATACCAATGACTAAGTATAGATGTTTCCAATGTGGTTCCTTTGACAACATGAAGTGAGATCGTACGACACAACCAAGACCATTCTGTAATTCCATCAAAATTTGGAATCATTAGCATTATTATTACATTTTTCATTGGTTAAGAGTTTAGGACACATCTAATGTTATTCAAGTGTCATATGCTTTGTTAGGATGAAGAAAATAGAATCATTCTAATCTTCCATATAGAGTTAGCCATGGTAATTCTAAGAATATCATGACACCTCATGCAGTGTAATCTCAATAGTGAAACAAGGGGAAAAGTCCAACATTTATTCAATTGTACAGAGAATAACAGGTTAATGTGGATGATCTATCTAAACCATAAACCCTGAGAGGTGTGATTTTATTGAGTTTTACCATCATGGAAGTGTTTTTTGATACATGTGCAACACATTAATTTTTTTCTTCTCAATTTTTATATTTTATATGTTTGAATGTTGAGATGATTCCTTTGATGATAATGAAACATACTACTCTTGGTCATTGATAATTTCAAGCCTCTACCTTTAGATCATGTTCTATAAATTATAATTGAGATTAGTTGATTTTGGATTTCAATGTTCTTGGGATGGATACCAATGATATAATGCGATGTTTGGATTGGTTGACAATGTTTATGGCTCACATCAACTCTCATACAATAACATTATGTTTTACAGCTGAATGTGGTGTCAATAATCACTTTCGAGGAGACATGAGTGTAATGGAAGGTGAAATGGTTTTTTGGCACCAAAAGATTGAATGACCTAAAATAAGTTGGCAGTGTTGTCTATGAAATTGATGGAAGAGATTGAGAGTAACAGTTTTCCAGTTTTCATTAATTAGTTTCCATATGTTTTTCTAGAAAATATCTCATGGTTTCCACCTATGATAGAAATTGATTTTAAGATTGACCTCCTTATTGGGAGAATCCCAATTTCACTTCCTTCTTATTAGATAGAACTAATATTATTATGGTAATTGAATGTGAATTTGAAAGAGTCTTAAATCAAATGGTTCATGCAGCCGAGCACTTTACTGTGGGAAACACCTATCTTGTTATTGAAATGGGTGGATGGAACACTTCAGATGAGTGTGAAATATCATTATTATAACTGTGTTATGATAATTAAAATGTATCCACTTCAACACTTTGAATCATTGTTATTTAAATTAAGGGGAGATCAATAGTTCTCTAATATTCAATTGTGATCAGGATATCATCAATTGCGAGTTCAAAAGATGGATATTATGGTAAAAACATTGAGGAGTAGATATGACCATTATGAATTTTTAGTAATTCCTTTCAGTCCTAAAAATGTACTACTAGTCTATATGGAATTAATGTATCAGATATTTCAGAGGTATCAAGATTATTTTGTTAGGGTTTTGTGGATGATATATTGGTGTATTCAAGTATGAGGGATGTGAATGAATAACACTTGTTGATAATTTCTGGAATATTAATGGATCATATTCTACATGGAAAACTAATAAATTTTTTTGGATACAAGAGGTTCCTTTCCTTGTTTGTGTCATGATTGAAAAAATTGTTTCAATGGATAGATAAAATATTTATGGTATTATCCATTTGTAATCGGTAAAAAACAACATCGAGATATATAGTTTCCTTCATCTTGTTTGTTATTACATCATCTTATTTGATTATTTTTCTCACCTAGATTATCCATTTAATGATTTGAAAAGAAAAATGATCCATTTTAATGGAATAAATAGTGTCTCAATATTTTTCATGAACTTACGGTATTCATTACATCAACACCAATGTTGATACTACTCGTATAAGGATAAGGGTATGCAGTGTGTTGTTATGATTTGGGATCTATTTTGGTATGTTTTATCTTTCAAGGAGATAATTTTGTTGTGTATTGTCAATTATTGTCAGGTTTTCAATATAATAATTACCCAAGACATGAATTTGAAATATCTATAGTTTTCCAGGATTTGATGAATTGGAATCATTACCTCTTCGATGACACATTCTATGTGTTTATGGATTATAAGACCTTGAAAAACATTTTCTTAAAAAGGGAATTGAATGTAAGAAATTAAATATGGATGAAGTCTCTCCATATTTTTGAATTTGAATAACTGTATACACTGGGTAATGGAAACTCATTGGATGATGAATTGAGAAAAAATTATAATGCAATAGTAGAGAAAAAAATCTTCAGAAGTGTGGTAGTTAACCTTGGTCCTTATTGACATGTGTATGGAATGCGAAGAAAGAGGTAAAGTTGAGGTTTTATTTTTTAGTTTCATTTGATCCATACTTTTTAATTATGGTTAAAGAGGCATAGATGTTCGATGAAAAATTCATGCCTATGAGATCAGAACAAAATTGTAGGGAGACCTTTGATGGATGGAAATAGGATGAGAGTTCGGTGTTGTGGTTCAAAAATTAGATGGTCATACCTATGGAAGGTCAGGAACAACAACTTCATGCTTACCACCATTCAATATGGGATGTTCATCTTGGAATAAAAATGATTTATAAGTAATTGAATTTATTTTTGTGGTGGGTTGGAGTGAATACGAAGGTGGAAGAGTTTTTTTCAATATGCATAATTTGTCTGCAAGTTTATGATGTTCATCCGCGACTAGCAAGCATGTTGTGGTATTTAGCAAATTAATATTTGTAAATGGTAGTAGAAAGCTATGTGTTATTTAATAGGTATCTGAAAAATGGTTTGAAAATTGGATTCCATATGGGTGATTTTAGGTTGGAACACAAATTTGGCTCAATTCATTCCTATATGTGAATCTCATACAGTGGATGCCTTGTCAAGTATTTATATCTAAGAAGTTTTAAAGATGACAGGTATTGTAATTTTGATCTTGTTAGAGAGACATTAGATGATTATGATATGTTTCTGAAAATAATTACAGAAATATCTTCGAATTCAGTTTACTATTAGTGTTGTGTATCATCATCATATTGAAAAACAGTCTAAATCCACAATAAAAACATTGGAAGACTTTCCACAGACCTGTGTAATGGATTTTGGTAGCTCAAGGGAAGAGAATGTACCATTACTAGAGTTATTTTATGAAAGATACTATCTTCCATTGATACATATGGATCCCTTCGAATAATATTATGGGTGTTCTTGTCATTCTCAACGTTGTAGTGTCAAAAATGATGAGACTACACTTGTTGTTCTATGCCACATCCAAACTAAAAACATATAATATTTAATTCATTGGTAAAGTGACTGAGATGTCCCAGAGTTCTCAGAAGTCATATGTATGTCATTGTTGATTCTTGTTGATGTTTGAGATCAGTGATCATGTTTTATTGTGGATCTATACAATGTTTGTAAAACATTTATTTGATGTTGGGAATCGTATATCCTACATACATAGGCCCTTTTCAGATACTGGAATGGGTTGCTGAGGTTGAGTATCGGTTGGAATTTCCACCACATTTTAGTGTGGTGCATAATGTTTTCTAGGTATCTTGGTTGAATATTGTCAACATGTTCTTGACCTAGTGATGGGAAGGGATCATGTTGACCTAGATTTGGATGGTTCATTAGTGCACATGTCATTGAAAAATTTGGATGGAAATGAAATTGTATGGAACGCAATATTTTTTTTCTAGTGTGGGTTTTGTGGAAACTTTGTCAGATTTAGGGAGAGAATTTCGAATGGGAGAAGGAAATTAATTTGATATTTCAAAAACTCATTAAGGGAAATGATGGTTTCATACATTCGAGGGACAGAATGTCCAATGGTGGGGATAATATAGCACTCTCAGTGTCAAGTATATATCCCATTATTTATGATTTTTATTTATTTAAAAAAATCTCCTTCATGATTGGGAATGTTTTAATTAAATTTTACAATGTTTATGGAGAATTTATATAGGTTAAATGTTTTATAATGGATTGGGTAAAACCATGAAATTTCTCTAATAAACCATGAACAATGAGGTAGGGGTAAAAGGGAAGTTTTAGTGGTTATGGACAGTTTTCCCAAACAGCGACGAATCAAAGGATAAACCATAATTCTTATAACACTGGGCGTTTATAGAGTTTGATTTTTTTTGGAAATCATGGTATCCATCCATGATAGGGTCCCACATGAGATATAAGCTAGTGCCTAGCTAGCACACAATTTTTCTAACTGTGTGACTAGGCATGCACTGGTTAAAACTATGTTCAACAAATTTTGGATCTCATATAACTTGACCTTTATATCCCCTATGATTCCTCATATGTGGCCTTAACTCAATTACCTATTTTCTCCAATTCTATATAAGCTTCTCCCATCAATCTAGATGATATCAAAAGATATATCATGGTGATTTGAATCCAGATTTACTTAGTATGTCATCATTCTTGGTCTTTCATGGTGGTTTTCCATAAATCCAAATCTCCCACTCTCATTGATTCATAGATATATTTATTATGAAGATATTTTGAGTTATTCTATTTCTAATATGATTATACTTTGTCTTTTCAATTCAAGGGGAAGATATATAAGGTGGGTTTTTTGATATTCAACCATGATTGATTGGTGTTTTTGTGATTTTCTTCATTTTCATCATAAATCCGAAGTTATGTAGATTCATCCTTTACTCATATATTTAGAACATGAAAGATTATATTTAAGTGTATTAAATTTATTGAAATTGATTAAGATATGTTTGTGAAATTCAAGGTAGAAACCTACATTAGTGATTTTTTGGGGATTTGTGTGAAATTGTGGAATTTTTTAGAATAGTGCTTTGATAAATAATTTTTAAATGATGATTTTAAAATATATTCTTGATTAAATTTATGGAAAATTATTTTTAATAAGTGTTATTTTTTTAATGTTTTTTGCATTGAATTGTTTTTGGTATTTAAATGGATTTTTAATTTAACTGGATTTGGTAATTGAATGGTATAGGAATGATTGAATCACAATGGTTTTGGGAATATATGGTGGTCTATGTTCTTATTGCATTATGTAGATTCAATGAAATATAAAATTTTTCTTTGTGCTAATGGTGTAATGGAACATGGGATTTAATTACCTTTTGATAAATTGGAAGATGTATGAAAAACTATTCATTTGTGTGGAACTACATAAAGAATCATGAATGTGGAGATGTGTGGATATGTCGATGTGTGTATTGGAATTGGGTAAGAAAAAGGTGAAAATATTGAAATGTTTTTAAATATTCGTTTGGGTTATTTCCATGGAACATAATATATTTTTAAGAAAGTGGTTTACTGTGGATCTTTTTTATATGTAGATATAATTATTTTTAGAAATAGACAAATTTAATTTGTTTTAAATAATTATTGTAACATATTTTATCATAGTGGTGTGAGCGGTGAAGTCATTGGGGAAAACAAAAAAAAATTAGTTCTCACCCCATCATTGGAAATAAGGTTCTTTTACAAAAAAAAATTTATACATGGGATAAGGTAAATTATCACACATCTTGTAATGTACTTTCTGATACTTTGGTAGTTTTGTGGATTTGGAGCATGGAGAACGTCTAGAGTTTGGAGTATTCAGTGGAGTATTTTATCATTGTATTATTCCACTCTATACATTGATATTGTAGTCTTCCACTATGGTAGTTTGTTTTATTATGATTTTTATAAATGAAATATTATGTAGCCTTTCATTTTATCATATATCACAAACTTATTTATTATGTTAGGGCATGCTTATCTAGTTTATTTTTTTAAAATAAAAATAATCTTCCATTGGTTATAAATTCCATGGAATTTATTACCTACCATTGGTTCCATGGGGATGTATCTTATGTCCAAGTAACATCCTCATGCCTTCTCTGAACAATGACGAGAATATTGTTATTACAAATATAATCTTCTTCCCCTAATCTAGATTCTTTACACAAGAATTCATATCGTCGTCAACAAACACAGTAGGTTTTTGATGGATCCCAATCAATGAAGCATTTAATTTTATTATAAATCGTAGCAAAAATATATATTATTTGTTGAAAATATATGAAGAAAATAATTAACACTTTGATACCAATAAATTTATATAAATATTAACTATTGATACAGTATAATAACTCTTCCTCTTTTGGAAAAATAAAGTGATAAAGTCCTCTAAATATCTCATTTATTGTAATTTGATTTAAATTATTCAACTATAATTATATGAAAAATATATATTTTGAAAATTAAATACCTATGAAAAAATCTCAATGATAATTAAATTGAGTATCTCAAATCACTCACTATATCAGCCTCTATAATAATATATTTCTATCAAATAATTTTTGAAAATCAAATAAATTAATAATATTAACTCTAAAAATATTATTTATAATTCCCCCTATATTTGGATCATTAAATATCACATAAACACACCTAACAAATATATATAAACATTTTAATTTTTCAAAAATATACATGTTAGACAAATTACTTTACACAATCACACAAAAAACATAATCTAATTACCCACATTGTGAGACATTGTCTAAGAAAATGATATTTCAAGTCATATATAAATCCATATTTGTATGGATATGAATGGTTGGAATTAATATCAAATTTCATGATCGATGGAAATTTTTTGGTGTATTTTTCCAAAAAAAGTTTAAAGATATGGAAAATAGTTCTGGAGTGAATTCTATAGGGTATTATATTTTTCTAGCTCATTGTGTGATAACAATAGTCCTATAGGTTCTTATTTGAATCCCATTGATATGGTTTTGTATTCTAAAATGTTACAATATTTTCTATCCCAATACCTATAGTCTTATGGTAGTGTACTAAAACTATATTATCCTACAATATTCTTGATTATGGTCCACTTGGATTTAAGTGGTTTAACCTGTATGATGCATATTCTGATGCATTTTATTATTTCCCCTGATATTCCATTATCACCAATTGTGTTCCCCATTTATAGTGATAATTTATTTATGGGGATATGACATTATTTGTTCCCTCCCGTTAACTTTTCGTTATTGATGATCCATGGTATCCTTTAAATGATTGTTTCATCTATTTTGGGGGTTTTTAATCTTATATTTCTATAACTTTTCCACAATATAATTCCCTATATTATATATTCATTTTATTCTGGAGTTTTCAATTTATTTCACTAGTTAATTGATAAACATAATTTTTAAATTTTGATCATCCTTCTAGTTTATATATGATTCTCTATAGTGATGAATAGAAATTTTCACTCTCCATTTCAAAAAAATAGAGACCCACATATTTCCTTTATAGATAATAGAACGTTAATTTCAAATGAGTTATCTATAAGATTATGAATCCGAGAAATTTGAAGGAGAGTCCCTCTGAAATTGATATTCAACATATTTTGTTTTGTTTTTTAGAATTATTTTGTGAAGTTGATTGTAGTGGAAATCCATAGAGTTTGATGAATATAAAAAATATTTAGAATCAATTCAGTACAATAATAGTTGTTTCTTAAATATCAAATAATTTAGGGATTCAAGGATATCATATTTACATTAAATAAACTAGTTTTATTCAAGCTTATATTCTCAATTGATTTCTATTGTTTATATGGAATAACATATCTTTGTGTCTCTGATATATTACCATATTCCAATTTTTATAAGATAGTAATATTTGATTGAAAACACATTGATGGATATTACTATTCTAATATAAATGATGAAGGGGATGTGAACAAGCATACGGATCTTTCGAATCCTTATAAATATTATTGGATTGTGTAAAATGTTGTAGAGAATTATTTTCTGACTGAATCTAGTAATACATTATGGATATTTTCCAAGGGATTGTTAATAATGGAATTTAATGGATTAGTGTGGTCCACTAAAAATGGACCATGGGTTTGATGTTAGAATAGTAATTTTACACGGGTATTATAATGTTTAAAGAAATGTAGATAAGGATTAAGGTATTGAGGCTCATCATGTAATTGATAAATGTAATTACAATTGAATTGAGTGGAGTTATAGGTGACTAGGTGGGATACCCTATAAAATTTCAGATGCATCAGTAGATGCCACGGTTGTATTAATTTGAGATTTGATATGTTTCAGTGATGGATTTTGGGAGAAATCATGATGATCAACCATGTGATAATATTATAGATTGAAGTGGTTTAACTGAGTAGGATGAGAATTCTATGGGGCACAATGAAGGGTGGTATTCATTTTTATAAAATTCATGAAATATAATTAATTGAATTTTTTAGAATGTGAGAAACTAAATGTTTATAAACATAGAGTTTAGGGATATGTGTGGGAGGCATGATGGCTAGTGTTCTTATATATTCTTCTCATCTTATGTCAGATTAAAAGGACTAACACAAATGTCATGGTTCATTCAAAATATTTCCTTACTAGAGAATACTTGAATTTTTATGCACTATGTTGAGTCCCCTGGTACCCATGATGGGAAATATCAAAATTTATTTATCCTATTGCGAACTAAATTTACATTCTATTGAAACACTTTGGGATGATTTACTCATGGGATTTTTAGATTTTTCAAAAAAATTAAATAATTATGGTGATATCACTATGTTATGGGTATTTCATACTAGAAATCACTACAATGTGACATTATAATCCTCTAGATGGTTGGAGTGTTCTAGAAATCAACTCTCCACCTTAGTACATAATGATTATAGTCAATATATTTTTTAACAACAGTTGTGGATAAAGGGAAACCAAAGTATGGACTTAGAGAAATTACAGTTCATACCATTACTAAAAAAGTAGTTAACTTCATATATCATGTTATCAAATTTATCAGATTATTAATCTACATGAATATTTAAGATATATTGTTATTTATTTTTACCTCATTTTGTGCATGAAACCACACATGTATATTATGGTATATTTATATTCCCTATTGGTGGTAAACTGTTGAGTATCGTAATCACTCGTAGTACATAGACTAGTATTTAATAACAGATATAATGGTTGATAAATATTTTATTTTATGGAAGTAGCTATAAATATTTTGGACTGGATATATTAATAAAGATAAACCAATGGGTACAAAGTGGGGATGAAATAGTTTTTGATAGCATTTCCTCTATTTTATTTTATTTTTGTATCCTTTTATTTAGGACTATCCTACTAAATGAAATATAGTTGATGTATAATTAAATTATGTTATCCTGCATTGTATTTTATTTTTACATAATATTTTTTTTTTTCACATTATAGTTGGTATTACATGGGTACATTCTCTATAAAAGAAAATTAAATAATACCACCAATAATTGTAATAGACTAATTTATGAGAAGGGATTCATGGGATTTAATAGTGACCTGGACTGAGTAGATAATGTATAATATGGAATTTTGATATTAAAATTGTATGAAATTACATTTTATCCAATTATTTATTTAGTATTGGTAATGAAGTTACCGTTGTTGATATAATTTTCTATAGTTTTATATCATAAATTCCAAAATATCATTGGTAATATAAAACATTTATTGGGGTAATCATATATGTTTTTAGGGGTTATTATATAATATTTGGTCTATTTTTGTAATGTATTATGTTTATGGTTTTTTTCAAATGGGTTGGTAAGGGTGAATTCAGGACTATATCATAATTATCATATTTTTCAAAAGTAAAGTGAATTTCATTATATAAATGTAAAAAAAATTAAAAAATTTATTACCAAAAATTATATTTCAAATTTTTTGAAAATATATTTTTGAAAAAGTTTTTTTTTTATTAAAATTTCAATATTATATTATTTATTGTCTATATTAATTAATAATTAATGTATTCAATATTTAAAAAATCATTTGTTGATGTTTTAGATGTAATTATTCATTAAAACATATCACTGTAAGTATTTGATGGGATGAAATCTCATGAATAGGTGGGATTATCATATGATTCTTTTGGTATATAATGGTACATGTAGTGTTATTTTAGTGGAAAATTTTTTATGTGTTTCATGTTCACTGGGTCTGGAACCATATAGTGGTAAAAAAAGGCATATGTGGTTTCATTTGGGGGTGGAGTTAACTTGTATATGGTGTTTAATGGTGTTTGATTAATGTGAAATAGTAAGGCTCAGTTGGATACCGATAACTTATTATTATCAGCAAGATCGATGGGAAAGATACATAACAATCACAATAGTGTGAGATGGAAATTATAGTTGGATATAATATATTATATTCTGTATCATGGTTGAGTAAAAATAATATTAATCTAAAGAATTTCATTAATGGGTTTTCTGTTGTAATGAAATTAAAATTATTCATTTTACCATTAATAAAAGGTGTGAGGGTATTGTATTTGTTTGACCAAACCCTCCATTAATACTATATAGTCTTGTTACATTTTAAAAAATGGGAGATATGGGAAAAATGCTGACATTGTTTGGGAAGTTTGATGGTTCTTGGGTATAATTACAAAACAAGTACAATAGATTTTGAAATTTGAAAATATTAGGGAGAAATATATAGTATATATATAATTTTTATTTATTTCATGGGAGATGGGATGAACTGGTAAATATTCAACTAATAGAACATGTCATGTATAAGGAGAGTCATAAGGGACTGTTTGGTTGGTATGGATCTGTAGGGATATATAAATATAAAATTTTATGCAGGTGAATTCATGGAAATACTGTGATGGATGGGTCAATAGGATATGATCATCATGTTTGTAACATCAAATAATGAGTGATGCATGGGATTTGGTAGTGTTTATCAAGTCGAGTGGGGAGTGTTAAATGTATTCTATATTCAAATGAAATTTAATAAATAATATTCAAATTTTAAATGATTAAATAATATATTATAAAATATAATCATAGAATGTACATGAACTAAATTTATTATTTTAGACTATTATTAGTTATTTCTAATCATATATAATAGAAAATTAAGAATCGTTTTCAGTGATAGTACAAATATTATTCAGCGATTATATTCCTAGAATATATATACTTTTATGAAAAATTTATTTGACAAAGGGAACAGATGGGATGGCCTAAACTAGAAGGATCATACCATATGAAGCACAATTAATTAATCATACAATGGTGATTAGAACACAAGTATTTTCCCTTGATAAATCCCAAGAATAAATTCAACAAATAAATAATGACTGAAGTAATTAATGGGAGAAGATAATTCTCATTGAGATCATAAACTCAACCATATCTACTGAAGCACACCAAAAAATACCATGATTGCATAACACTCATTTTGGGAATTGGATGGTGTACCAAAGGCCATGTATCTAGTCCCTAATAGTTTTATTTTTTATAATAATATAATGATAATATTTGTCTATTCAAACATTATAGTAGTTAAAGAATAATGATTTATAAAAATAATAAGTTGATACAATTAAAAAGAAATTATATTTTTATTAAACATAATGTTTCAATAAAGACATTACAGTTGTTCAATTCAAGAAATTAATTAAATAAATTATATTTTAATAAAATATTATTATAAAATAATATCTTATTAAATGTAAATTTTAATATAATATTATGAATTCAAATTTATTTTCTAAATATATCATTAAACTTTCCTTGTCAAAAAATATTATTTTTAATAATTATGGACATTGATTTAAAAGAATATATTATCAAGTTTATGTTGTTTTTTTCAATAAAATAAATACAATTTTTGAAATGAGCATTATAAAATAATCTATTGATTATTGTTTTTTCATAATATCATAATATACATACATTTTATGTATAAAATATATATGGTATAAATATATGATATTTATTATGATTTCATTGTCATTGGAAAGTTATGTAATATATTCCATAAAAGGAATCCTTGACCAAAATGATATTTCACCTTTAATATAATTCATTTTGGATTTTATTTTCCTAATTTTACTAATCCTTAATGAATCCACCCGTTTCTATAATATATTTTATGATTTTAAAATCAATTCTTTATAAACATTTCTTACATACACATCTCAATTTTTTTATTTTTAAAATTTTAGTTATTATTAAAAAATAATTACATCCAATCATTTTGGTGGAAAAAAGAGAAAAAAGAATTGTATTCCTTTTGTTTTTTATTAGTTTATCATGTAGAGTACAAAACCTAATTTTAACAATTAATAATGAATTCACCTCACTCTTATTATAAAAACCCACACAAGCACCAATTTTACATAACTGATAACTCATTGGAAATGAATTCATTATTCATTTTATACTTTTGAAACCTCCAAATGTACCCAAATACTATTAATAATCACCCCCATTATTTTTTAATCACCCTCTCAAGTTATGGTATCCTCTACTTCTCCATATTATTAATGAACCTTCTTTATATTATTAATTTTGAATCCAAATTCTTCATATTTCTCTATGTCAATTAACACATTACTTACAGTATTTATGATTTGAAACTAATGAGTAACCCTATTACTCAAATTTAACCCATAAAATAATCATTTTATATCTATGTTATACTTTTAATATTATCTTTTAACTTTTACTCGACAAGTATTTTTGTACTGAATTCCGATCACTATTTCCAATAAATGGTATTAACATTGACTTTCCCATTTTTATATGATTTTGTACATCAATGAATATTAATCACACTCATTTATCATGGGATTGAATTTTAGATATATGATCCTATGTTCCATTATCTATATGGAAAAATTATCCCTATACAATATACTAAGGCGAAAGGTGTAAAATGAATTATACAGCCTTATAATGAATTAGGTAATGCAATTATCTGATTATAATCCATGTTTGGTGAATGGGTTTTTAAACTAAGAACAATATGTTCCAATTTTATGGCATTTACCCATGAAATATTCTTATAATTTCTGGTTTTATATTTTTTTCAAATTCCATTATTTCCATACTTTTAATATCTTTAATAATGATTTCAAAATATTGTTTTTTATTTGAACCACATTTTTTCCCTAGTAAAATATTTTTTTACATATTTTACATCCACTATTTTATA
Source organism: Viscum album (assembly GCA_963277665.1). Classification (NCBI taxonomy): domain Eukaryota; kingdom Viridiplantae; phylum Streptophyta; class Magnoliopsida; order Santalales; family Viscaceae; genus Viscum; species Viscum album. Next base: position 1,457,591,983 of record OY728120.1, read on the forward strand.
CTATATTAATTCACTTTCTAGTCTTTATATCTCATCTCTTTCTTTTGTAAATCCCCAGGTTACCTCGTGTATTTTTCGAATATTAGGGATATATAAAATGTTGTTATGGTGTTTTTAAATAATGTTGTTTAATTTAATTTGTGAGTTGTAATTTTATATACCTAGTTAATAAATTTCACATGGTGTCATGATCTTCTAGGATTGAATTGTATTTTTTAAAATGTAATAACTCATGAATTTCATTATGTTGATGTTGGGGTTGTTTGAGTTTGTATATTAGAAAACTCTAGTTATTTAAAGGGATTAATATTAGAACACTCTAGTGAAGACAAAATATATATGACCAACTATAGTAAATCACACCTAAATTTGTATAAATTATATAGTAAATCGTTTCCTTAAAAATAAATTATTGTTTGGACACTACAAGTGTATCTAGCTCCAGCATAGTTATTCCTAGCGGTAATAACCCTGAAATGGGAACATTGTGCGGCACATGATCATCACCTAGTACTACAAAACAATAATGGATACTCACCTAGTTTGATAGTCCTAGGGGATATCCATTGGAAAATTAAAAATCATTTTATCTATAATTATTAATGGTCTAAAAATAAAAATGATATTTTTTTATAAAATAGATAATGAAGAATGAACAATTAAATAAATGTAAATGTTATGGACTAAGTTTCATTTTTATTTTTTCCCATTAATGTTGATGGGTTCGTATTTATGTAATTACATTTTTTAAAATAATAATCTCTTATATTACTTTAATTTTTATTCATTGTTTAGAAATAGGAGAAACTGAGTCAACAACCAATGTGATGGGAAACATGAGGACATCCCAATCAAAATTCCAAAATATAATGGTGATTGCGTTGAAAACACGATGGTAATACATTATGAATTTACCAATGTTTCTAATAGAAACGCAAATTAGGGGAAAACACTAATCCCCCCTAAGAAAGAAAATATTCTAGAAGATTATTTTATGATCCAAAGGCCTCTGAATTTCAGTGAATCTTCTAATCCATTAATCTTGAAACATTGGATCAACACCATTGAAATAATATTCCCCTCTCAGAAATATTATCGGAAAAATAATATCATGTTTTTGTTCATTATATATAAGTTGAATTTACAATTGTTGGCATTTTTCAAAAATATTAATTTCAAGGAGGATATCAATGTTATTGAATGAAAGGAATTTTGGAATATTTTAAAAAAAATATTTTTCATGCACTCTACTATATAGAATTGTGGCTTGTTTTAATTGACCCAAAAAATTGTTTGATGAATCCATAGAGGTGTATGAAGAATACGTAATAACACCATTAATATATTCATTTGAAATTTTGATCTACACGCAAATGTTAAAATTATATATTATTTATTCTATTAAATATGAATCTATGAATATATTTTTCAAATGGATATATTCAATGACATGAGAAAATTTCCTAATGTCACCTCAATGATGGAATAATGTTCAGTGAATCTGAAGGGTATAATTGGTCTTGAGGAACGAAGTGTAGAATTTATATAAATATATGAGTTTTGATAGATAATTCAAATGTTTTGAAGAAACTTCCTCAAGCCACATGTTAATAGTATCACAAGAATCATCCTACATATTACCAAAATAAGACGAGGAAATTATGTTAATGTGGGAAGTAAGAGAACCAAGATTGTTATTATCGCTATGAGGAACACATCAATTTGTTGGAAGAAATGAATTTACTATAAAAACATCAACCATTATACCTATTATTGTACAAAAATGTATATGAAAAGAGTGGGTGTCAATAACCTAAGCCTATGGTTATTGATGATAATAGACTTTTATAACATCCCTAGCCTAGAGATAAAGAGAGATATTTTTCCATTACCACTACTGGGGTTCATCCCACTAATGTATTTTCGATTAGGACTATAGTTATGAATTGTAGGATAGAAAATTTATTTTATTTTTCTACATTTAATAATTCATTCATATCACACATGTTTAGTAGAACAATTTAATCACCAAAGAGAAAAATTTATAGATTTATTAGTGAATAATTAAAATTTGGAAATTATTACAAAATATGTATATAAATCCTTCCATATCCATGTTCTTGGTGAGATATACATAGAAAACCATATAATACACTCTATAGAATAATATTTACTTTTATCGGTATGCATGGGATTTCATTATATAGATAAAATTTACATAAATAAGAGAATTAAATAAACCTATATATCACTAATCATACATAAATTTAACATAATCTCATGGTGGATGACAAATCATATTTTTTATCATCATATAAGTCCTAGATATTATTTCCTTGATTGAAATTTGTAATTTCACAAATTATTGGATGCAATGAAAAAGTAATCCTTGAGGAAATCCTAGTTATAAAATAATTCTCTCATGTTTTCCTTGGAGAAATTCTTTATCCTTCTTCTGGAAAATAGTTTGAGTTATTAGTAGATAACATACCTAATGCTTTTATAATATCCAAAACTCCATATATATTGACCTTTCCTAAACATTATAATCTAAAGAATAAATTGAAAAATAAGCTATAAAAAATTATTAATTATCTAACTACTTCACTATGGGGTAAATTGGTCTACTTTATCAAGAATAACGATAGGCCAATGATCCACTACATTAATTATCATGATCTCAAAAATATCATGATAAATAACATGAATCTTTTACCATGGATTTATGAAATTTTAAATAAACTAAATGGATCCTAGTAAATTTCTTAGGAGGATATTTGGTTAGGTTAATATCATAGGGATGTGAAGATGGAAAATATCCCCATGATTAATTTTAATTCAATGTGTGCGAAATATGAGTTCATATTGATTCAATTTGGACACAAAAATGTTATAAAAATATTAAAGGAAAAATGAATTGTTTTCTAGGATTCACCACCAAAATTATTTTAGTATATATTGATGATATGATAGTCCACTCCAAAAGAAATGAGAAACTTAAGGAGAGCTTGAATTCTATAATTAAATATTTTTAAAAGAAAAATTTATTTGTGATGTATATAAAATTCATTTTTTGGAGGGATAAAGTAACATTATTTCGGTTTGTTATCACAAAATCAGGAATATATGTAGATCCTTTAAAAATAGAAATTTATATATGGAAAAGACCAACATTAGTAACACAAATCTAATCTTTCATTGGATTTTATAAGTAATATCATCAATTATTAAGTAAAATATAGCGTTTTTCAAGAAAATGTACTATGATATAATTGAAGGTGGTGAATTGTTTAAATAATGATAAATGTTAGGAAATATATAACAGTTAAATAAAAGGCTAATCCCTACACATGTACGGACATTTTCCATTAATGGGAATTATTTTTGAAAAAATATGATGTGTCCAAAAAATATTTGGTTTTGTACTCATGGATGACAAAAAACGATATCATATTCCATCCAAAATTTTAATATTCTTAAGAATAACTATCCCATAAATGATATTAAATTGATGATAGTGGTCCTCAGTCTAATGATTTGGAGACATTTTCTCCACTAGGTGAAGGGTTACATATATACATATAATAAAATCATTAAGTGTATATTCTCATAAAAGGATATCAATATAAATCATTAAATGTGGTTGTAGATGATTAATGGCTATAACTGTTCAGTCCATTACCATCCATGGAAGAAGAAAAAAGTGGAAGATGCACTTACTAGAAAGGATCTTTGAACTCTATCTATATTGATGATTAAAAGGGTTTCAATATATATATATACATAAATAGGATGTTTTGGGGAATAAAAACGATATTCATCGTAAATTCATCAAATTAAAGTCCACAATGCATTCATGAGTGGATTAAGGAGGCCTAGAAAGATGATGATTTGGATTCTATTAAGGTGGTGAATATAACAGAGATAAACATTACTATTAATGAAGTTATATTGGTTGGACCCTAGATATAAAACCTAACAAAATAAAAAAATGTAGAGGGATATTATGGATGACGTGAATTTTTAATCCTTATATAGTCATCAAGGATAAATTAATATGTATATACACCTGAAGAAACAATTATTGTGGTATAAAATCATGTGGGAGATTGTGTAATTAATATCTCGATGATTTGTTGGGTAATAAGTCATGACTGAATGATTGAATTATAATGGAATGATGCTACCATTAACCAAACTAATATGTTATTTAGAAAACATAAAAATTTATTTTTTTCAAAGGAATCTATATGATCATTAAATATAACAAATCCATTTTGGTTTTAGTTGATCACATTACCATGTAAGACCTATTCATTATAATCATGGAGGATTTATCATTTAATCAGCTCAAAATGATATACAATATTAAATTATTAAGAAATTATAGAGTTTATCTCACTATTTTATCTGACCGATATATAATGTTTACCTCAATGTTAAAAATAATCCTTCAAAAGGTGTTGGATATAGAACTAATAATCAACACTCTATATCTACCACTAAATTATATTCAGTATGATGTTACAATTCATACTCTATTAAATATACAAAGATCAAATTTATTTGATTTCCATATATATTGGGATCAATACCAATTTCCAATGGAGTTCTCTTACAAAAAAAATATATAGTAAATTTTAAATGGGACTCATTGAGGTATGTATGTTATGATTCGTCATACCCCGTTATTTTTAGAAAATGTTAAATCATAGAATCTAGTGGAAGTGGATATTATATAATAGATGAGAGGGAAGGTTCAAACCATTCATTTCTATATGATAATATAAAAAATAGAAATAATATATAAATTGACAATCATACATGAGTCCAAGATTATTAAGAATGAGATAAATTATTCCATCATATACCAAAGGGTATGATTTTTTGGTCATTTAGGATCAAGGGAATGATTGTTCCATGATACAACGACCCCTTTAAATGATGTATTCCATATGTCCCTCATGAGTATTTATGTACCAAAACACACATATTTACTAGCTCCACAATAATTAACATTACAGAACAAATATTTTATATGAGAAGAAGTCAATGAAGATCATATATCATAAATATAATGTTCTATGAAATATGAAAACCCTCCCTGTAAATGGGATGTGGCATAAACGCATGATTGATAAAGTTAATTATGAACCAACAGATGATTGGAAATTGAAGAACCCTCACATATATCAGTGTATTAATGTAAATTTGGGGAATAATTATCTCAACAGTGGAACAATGTAATGACCCAATATTTTATAAATCAAATTACATTTATTATATTGAAATTCAATATTATGAAATGAAATTATGGGAAAAAAATAAACTACATTTGTTATATTAGATCATTATATTTTATTTACTATTATATTTAAAATTTTGTTAATTATAATGACCATTAATAATATATACTTTTGTAGTGATCATATGATTAATATATATTTTGGGATATGATAAATCAATTTTATAAAAAAAGAAAGAGATGTCCTAATTGAGTAGGATTTTACCATATATAAAAAATTTATCATAGGATACAAGGGAGAAATAATCACATATATTTTCCATTTACAAACCAAAGATAATATTTAATAACTGAAACATGAGAAAAACTATTTATATGAGAAATTAAAGCTCATTGAGATCATTCCTGAATCCATAATTGTAGAAATAAAACCATGAAAGAAGTCAACAACGCACACCGTGTACTTAGGGAATTCAATGGTGTAGTTATGGGATATGTATCAAGATCATATATTTAGAAAATATTATATTTAAATTTTATGCAAAATAAAATAATTTTTATATTTTTTTAATATATAATGGATAAATAAAAATGATTGATAAAAATAAAAATATTAAATGATCAAACACAAAATGTAATTTTGGGAAATATCTAGTTTCAGGGAAGAAATTTACTTTGATGATGTTGAGAGATTTTTATGTAAATTATATTTTTTAAAAATGTTAATATTAAAAAATATTTTATTAAATATAAATGTGAACATAAATTGATGATGTCAAATGTAATTTTTATAATTTTTAGGATATAGTTATTGTAATAATATAGTATTTAAAAATAATTGGAGATTTTTATTTGAAATTTTACATTCTAATACATATATAATTATTACTACAAAATAAATATTAATTTGTAATTTATCACATTAAAATTATACAATGGTGAGTTTTTATTTTTTTTATATGAATGTCAATCTTTTAGTCAAAATTCAATAAGGTATAAATATAAGTTATGTATTATGACATCATAATGACCCATATGTGTTGTAATAGATTCCATAAATAGTATAAACAAAAATAATTACATTTCACCATAGAAATAATTCTTTTTATATTATTTGGATTAATTTTTAATTCCTTAAGTAATACTACAATATATATATTATTATTATTTTATGGTTTTTGAATCAATTATTAATCAAAATAACTCAATTCCACAACTCCAAGTCTAATATTTTAGTTATTTCGGTTTTTTGAACTATAAAATAAATAAATCTACACCTATTTGGAAGAATCAAATGGAAATATAAAGGCATGGATTCTGTATTGAATTAATTTATCTTATAGAGTCCAAAACAATTATTTAGAAATTAATAAAAAATTATCCATGTTGTTTCTTCAAAAAACACACAATATATCACAAATCATAACTATAAACACATGAGGTATGAATTTAATTTTCCCTTAAATCTATAGATAACCCCTATGTTTCCCCCATGATTTTATGAATCTTCTCCCAAGCATTAAGAATCACTATCTCCAGATAATGTGTCCTCTCTTTCTCCACTTTATTCCAGAACATTATTAATATTAGCCCTCTTGATTCCAAATTATTATAGTTCGTATATGTCTTCACAAAAAAATATTATTATAAATACAGTTTCTATATGGAAGGTTTCCACTTCCACCCACATTTTTCATTTCCATGATTCATTATTTAACCCTATTTTGCTCTAAAAATTATCCTATGCTTTTTCATGGAAAATATTTCTGTTCTGGATAACCATTTATATTTACACTAAATGATATACACCTATATCTTTCTATAATTTAAATATTTTTTAAATACATAATGGTAACAAAAAAACAATATTAATTGGATAAAAAGTGGGGAAATATAATTCTATTTTGTGTGATCTATGTGGCCCACTTATGCAAGTGTGTGATGTTAATGTGACGGGTTGGCCAAGAATTAAATAACACACCAATTTATATTTAAATTGGTTTCTATCATGAGATTCCATGTATGGTTCCTATGAGATTATTCATAAAAATTATGTGATGAACTATTTTTAGTTATCCTTTACATATTGTTATGATTTAATTTTTAATGTTATTACCACATTCCAGTTTTACCGTTATATTATAATCACTACAAATTCCTTTATGATAATGATTATTATTATATCCAATTTTACATAACCTTGACAATGTTTTTGAATAACATGATTTACATAATTTTATGACTTGGTTATTAACTTTCTATACTTCATATCTCACACCTACCGTATAAGTCACCAGGTTTCCTCGTGCATCATTAAAAGATCACTAACGTTTAATGTCATGATATAAATTTTTAGATTATGTGATTGTATTTATATTAAATGTTATTATAGGTACCAAATTACCCCAATACAATATACATCATGATCTTATGGGGTTGTATTGACTGTATGTTTTTATAATAAATAATGAAACAATATATATAAAGATATAGGTTTCAAATCTTTTATTGGTGGGTGCTTCTAAATAATTCCCTAAACTATCATTATTTTTTGAATCACTGAAAGTTTTTTAAGGTATCATGAATGATGAGATGTTGATGAATAGAGTGGTTGAGTAATTAATGTTAAAACCTAATTAAATAAATAGTGTTTTAGCATCATCAGAATTTTTTTGGGACATTGAAACAAATAATAAGTATATTGGTTATCTAGTTTGAATTATGATTTCAATATTAATAATAAATTTTGAAATCAATAAATCCATATAATAGTATACCATAATTAGGGATGATATTTATATATATATATTAACCATTTTCATTTTAGAACAAATTGAGGATTTATAATTTATTCTTTGTTCAAATATAAATATTTTATTATCGGAGGAAAATTTCAAAAGATAATAATAAATGATAACAAATTTTGGAAACACACATAAAACATTATTTGATATATGGAATTTTCAATGGTGACCCATATGTTATATTTGGTTTCTCCTACATTGATTAAATTTTATTTTTCAATAATGATTATATATTTATAATTCACATTGATTATAATGTGATATAGTGGTCGAGTAGTGGTCTAGAGTACCCAGAATTCATAAAGTCATTTGGGAATGATGGGTATTGTTTTATTTTGAGTGAGGCACATAGGATTTGGTATTTATATGGTGTTATAATTTTGGATAATTACATGTTGTACGATGATAATATGGGAAATTCCATGTTGTTGACATCCCCTATTGATTTCATGGTTGTATGAACCTTGTGATGGGTTAATGGTAATAAATTTCATATACAATATATATATTTATAGTATGTAGATGTTAAAATTTAAGTCATTAACATTTTTGGGAAATGATGTGTCATCTACATAATTTTCTTAGGAGAATACACAATATGAAAATTTACTAATGATATTCGGAGGAGTCTTTACATGTGGTAAATGATGGGTAATAAAATTCAAAAATAAAGCCTAAAATTTTGTTTCATTTAATAAAATCAAAATATAGGAAATGATATTGTGACAGTGAACACTTTTAATTTAATTTTTTATATATTGGGATTTAGTTGGTGGAAAAAAATTTGGGTCGGACTCCTGATAGACATGGGGTGATTAAAAATAGAAAAAATATCCATACACTAATAGATGATGTTTATTTATTAATATTGTGGTTATTGATGAAACAAATCAATTGATATATTCATAGTATGTAAATTGATATTTAATTATGTTATTCAAGGTCAGTCCAACAATGAACGGGTAATAGATAAATTGGAGAAATTTTTTTAAATTGGTATCTAAGTGTGTTTTATGCATATGACTACATAGCGTTTCATCAAAACATTATTGGTTCTTCCATTGAATTAGTGTCCTACACATTATACCAATTTATAAATATGATCAGTTTGGAAAGATTGAATGAAAATTATCATCAACATGGGAAACATGATTGTATCAACTAATTCCCCAATAATAAGTTTCATACATTATATCATAGTAGAAAAAGTTATTCACTTGTGGCAGACAGTTATTTTTAATTGATTATAATATATATGGTGTCATATTTTTAATGAACAACATCATTATATATTATTGGAGATAAAAAATATTCAAATAATAGTGAACACAAGATCCATAGAGATTAATATTTTTGTAAATCCAAACATATGATGGGGTGATGATGTTTTTTTGTATGTTGTATCAAAGGCTCCATATGTGAAAAGGTTTGAAAAAGAGACCTAGACAGAAATACAATGGGTTATATGTCTAATAATATATATAATCCAAAAGATATATCAATTTTTGAATCAAAATTAAATATTTAATTGATTCATAATCATCAAATCTTTATAAAAAATTTTATAATATTATTTAATTTAATATTATTGTTTAATTTGAAATTTTTTTCCATATATTACATTATTGTATTTCAAAGTAAATATTATTTATTCCCTAAATTAAAAGAGGTAAAATTGACTTCTTTTTTACATATTCATGAGAAAATATTCTTTAGATAAAATTTATCAATTTTAAGAAATAGTTGATTTTTTAGACAAATTATGAAAAATATCCAATTTAAAAATATTATAATATTTTTGATATTATATTGAAATAAAATGGTCATGAAATTTTTTAAAATTTAATTTAATGATAATATATATATATTAATATATATTTTTTTTAATATATTTTTTTATATTATAAATATATTATTCTTATTTCAAAAATCTATGTAATTTTATTATTAAAATAATTTTTTTTTAAATTCTATTACAATATTGATCATAAAAGGTACCAATAAGTTTTTTATTGGTTAAAAAATAATACATTTTATCTCTTTATTATCCAAATACATTTAATTCCATGGGGATAAATATTAATATTGATTTTGCTTATTTTTAATCATTTTAATGAATTTTTAAATGTGAAATATTATTTTGTATATTTTGACAAACTAATATTAAAATTATTTATTAACACATTTACATATTCTATAATATAAAATTGATTCATAAATTTTGATGTATTATTTTTAGTTTAATTTCATTTTTATTCATAATGAATAGTAACATGGTAAATTTCATTCAACACATTTAATGTTAAAAGTGTTAGCAAGGGGGTGTAACAAAGATTAATAAATCTGATATCTATAAAACATATAAAATTTTTATTTTTTAAGTGTATTTAAATATTAAAATATCCTATCATTTAAATTTGACCGCAATGGATCCACATTACATTTGAAATACCTTTATTATAACTTAATGTTCTTAATATTCACAACGGTGTCATCCACCTTTCTTATAAAATGTCAGCCCAACACCTCAACAATTCATAAACATTAATCACTTCTAAAATTAAAATATCTACCCAAATTCCTCCCCAAATTTCATACCTATATTCTTGTTATCTTGGTATTCCAATAATACCAATGGATGATTTCTTTACGGGTAATCAAAATGACCATTCCAATGGGGGGTATAAGTGAAAACAAAATTATTTCAGGTTTTTTATCTTTCAATGTCTCCTTATAATATATTCCAAAATATAATAATATAATTAAATTATTAAATATATTATAGATAAATGTTAATAAATTTATATAATGACTAGTTTATATCACCTTTTCATGGTAGGGAAAATAAACATTTCACACAAGCATTTATGCAGACTACCACCACTATGATGTGATGTGATTAATTTTCCATCACATACTCACATAACTGGTTATACAGATGTTTTTAATTAATTTAATTGATTATTATAACATTATTATTATTCAATATAGTAAATAATATTATCAACCATTATTGACTTCGTTCCATTGAAAATTGATAATGTCGCTCATGTGTACGTTATGTCTTCCACCTCAACAAAGTAACAAAAATCATTTTTAGATCCACAACACACGGATAGTCATAATGACTAATTTAATAGATATCTATTCCATTTATAATATAATATTTCTTCTATAATGGTAAAAAAATCTTGATTACCATCATTTAGAATATGAAAATATTACTCACATGTTTGTGGGAAATCACACATCCATAAAATTTGTATCTCATTATTCACTAAATAATTATCCAGATCTATTTAGTTTTATATTTAATGAGTATATTTTGTAATTGTAACATTTTTTATATTATAATATTATGATAATAGGACATCATTAACAACATTCAACACATCAAAGACTTATTGGAATGAATGACTTAAAAACACTTGATGTGAACATAAACAGTTTATTATATAAAGTATTATACATAAAAAAATAAAATAAAAGGAATGTTGATAATTTGAATAAGTTGATAAAGGTTCTTATGAATGTATAATGTTAGAACATTATTACTATTATGAAATTTGAATGAAATACCCGAAAATTTGGGTTAGGTGGTAAGATATTTTTCATTTAATTTATTAATGTTTTCATTCTGAATCTATTCCCTCTATATATATATTCGAAAAAATAAATCAAAATTTTTTTATAATAGAAAAAATTAATTTTTAATGAATATATCAACTATACAATTTCTGTTACCATGGTTCTTTAATGTCATCTTGTTTTTCAATATGTATCACTGTTGATTGTTTTTACCATAGTGAAAGTGAATTTTTTAATGATTACAAAATTACCACCTTTTCCCACTATCATAGAAATTATTAATTAGGATGAAAAAACTACAACATTTCATGGATTTTCAAATAGCATATTTTTCTAGTTATTCAAGGAATATTTTTTAAAAAATATATTTACTTATTTTTAATGAGTTTATTGAATGTTGTTTTTAATATAAGTTGAAATTAGTGTTACGATGAATAAATAAAAGATCCCATAGGTTTTTCACTGAAATTATTAATTGAAAATATTTAGTATTATGGTTGGTTATGGGATATTTTCCACCAATTTATAATTATCAGTCTATATATAATATGATACCTAATAAGTATTGTTCTCTATTTAAAAAATAAATTTTCTAAAAATTGTCTTTATATACATTTTGAATCGGGATTTTATTTAATTAAAATAATACGAAAGTGGGACTATTTAAAAATATAAATATATTAGATCACAAAGTATGAATTTTTTTTCATATAATTATTATTATAAGTCATGTATTTAATATAAAATCGTTTTTTTATAAAAAATAAATTTCTTAATAATTATATGTCTCTCTGCTTCTATGTAATTAATATTAAATTATATTTTCCACAGAAGTTAATTGAATTTTGAAAAAAGGGTACAATATTTTGAATTATAATATTTTATAATATCTAATAATTTTATCTTAATTTTTAACTATAATTATTGTAATAAAAATTTATATTAATCACATTGATTAAGGAAACAACCGTTTTACTAATGGATTAAACATTAATCATAAGGACAAAATGACTTACAAACTTTTACATAACTCAATTATGGTCATATTTTGACATTATTTAGTTTATAAATGCAAATTTAACCTTATTAGGGCATGGTTAAATGAATCAAAACATGGGTGGAGATAACAATTTCCAAAACCATACAAGTGTGCCCCTCACCCCACTTATAAAGGGCCACTAACTCTTCTCCCAATATCACAAATTAACAAATATTTGGATCGAGAAAGCCTATAGAAATAAATTCCCAACATCCCTCCTCTCAACCTATAATAGGTATTTTAAGATGATATCCATCCATGTGTGTCCTTTGGTTGAATGAAAACGAGTTACCCAAATAAGAGGTAACATTCTTCAATGAGGTTTTTCAATTCATTTCTTCCTCTAATCCCATTGAATTATTATTATTCCATGATAACATAAAAAATTATATTGAATATAAAATAATGTATTTTGGTTATTTTTTGACCTAAAATTCCACACACATCTACAAAATGCATTATGAAATATTCATTCATGTGTAGGTCATGGAACCACATCATGAAATCATATATTTTATTTTTCCATTAACATATCTTGTGGATATTTTTGATGATAGATCTAAAAATTATATATTATATTTATAATAAATTATATATTTTGATTCATTATATAATATATACCTTTTTACATTCCATACCATATATGATAAGATAATGTCATTTGGGTATATGACATATTATCTTCCCGCAAAGTGATGGGATTCATTTTTCACTAAATAATTAAGTGGAAGGTAGTAAGGGTAAAGGAAAAAAATGTAGATTGTATATTAATGAAATTTTTATGTAATTAATGGAGTATTTATAATTATTAAAATATAATATATGAGTTTATTTTTACCTATTCACATAACGAAATAAATGACATTATCCTTCATGGATGTGTGGAGTACCTCAACCTCAATGAGAAGTGATTGAATTTTTCATCACCACATCACGATAATGATAAATATAAGTATATAAAATTAAAAAATATGGTATTTATTATATTAGGATCATTATTTTATGATATATCTTACTTACATTTTTTCAATATTCATCATTGTAAAATTGGAACTTTACTAATCCATATATAAGGTCTACTGTCTGCATAATCATAGCGTTAATTAATTTTAAATGAACATAATTCCGTATTTATTTTTAGAGTATAATTTATATACAAAAATATTTATTCGGTCAAGATTATTATTCTATATATATTTATATAATGAATCATTTTACAATTTTTAACTTACAGAAGACGATTTTGACACCAAACCCCAATATGGTAAAATCATTTTATTTTAAAAAAATAATTATGTATTTATATATAACTAGGTAATAAGTGAAATATAATTATTTTTAAACATGATAATGTACTTAACCAAGTAAGTAATTAAAATAATTTTTTTATTTGGGATTAGAATTAACATGTGTGATGAATTCATCTTGAGGAAAGGGTTTTCTCATCTAATATTTATTTATTCGTGTTATATGCCATATTCTGCATTTAAATTTGGTTTTTATATATATAATTCCCATGAATTTATCATATTAGAAATATAACAAAACATTTTTTGGTTTACATATCTATTTTAGTATATCCATAACATGATGTTTATGGGATCTTAATTACCAATGTAGTAACATATTTGCTTCTCAATTTTCCATAATTAAGATATTTGTTATTCTATAAACCTATTTCCATTTATAATGTCTATATAATGAAATATTCACATGTTAAATCATATATATACATATATTAATGATATTATACGATTAAATATATATTATTATTTCATTGGGGATATGATTTATTGTTACAAATGTGGTAATAATCTTTTGATATAATATCATCGTCAATTGGGAATGTGAATAACTATGTATTCGATGTTGAAATATTTTAAAAATATAATAATATTCATCTAATATTTTTTTCATGATACTTCCAATATATTTTACCATTTTTCAATATTTGGTTATTAAAATTTCTGAGAATAGTTTTTTATAAAATCGTACATCATTTCCCTCTTCTACTGACAATTTTTTATCTTCGAAAACCTTGTTTTATAAATATATTTTCAATTATTTTTAAATTTTAAAAATGATTTACTAAAGAATATTTACCACATATTTATTTATTTTATAAAAAATTAAAATTTATATTCTTGTCACTTTATCAAAAAGTCACAATTATAACATTTTTACATGGAAATAGGAATGTTCATTAAAGAACATTTAGAAATAATCACTTGCATGACCATGATTTATTTGATTATTTAAATTCATGTTTACAACATTGATTTTATGGTTATATTCTTTCTTAATATTATCAAAATTATTAATTTTAATAAATAGATTACAAATAAAGTAAATTTTTATTATATGTGTTTTTAAAAATTGATATTAAAAATGAATAGAATTATTTCCCCGTGAATTTATATAAGGATATTTTAAAGGTATATCCATTCATAAATGTAATGAATGAATGTTAGAACTTATGAAATTATAGAGATATTGTGTTATTATACCATATTCATTCATTCTATATAATTATTAACATTATATTAATGTGATTTTTATGATACCCATATCTTTTCCACTAAATAACCTTGTTTCATAGAGGTTATAATTGAAAAAATTTATTTTACAAGGGTTCTTCATGTTTAAATGATATTTTCATGTAACAGATTTATCATCTTTGGTTTAATCAGTTTATGAAAAAGTAATGAAACTATTATGAGTTTTATGATTAAATTTTTCTACATGGTACATTAAAAGTTGTGTGGTTAGTGTAAATCACATATATGATGGGGGCATCTGAGATAAAATCTTGTTAGCTCATTACATGTTATTTAATGAGATGACCCATATTGCATTTGGTGAGCACATTATAACATAAATGATGGATATACCTTGACAGTAATCCAACTCATTGGTAATTATTTTGTTTTCTAATGAATTATATTTGATTTTTTTCATATGATTATGAAAATTATAAGTGTTATATATGTGTTATATGAGATTATGTTCCAAGATAATAAATTTTTTCTATGATTTCTGTAGGTTTATAATGTATCATTTGATCAGGATTGATAAAACATGGCCTGTGGTTATTAATTTTTATGACTATTTTATTTTTTAATCCTAATTCCATTTTTTCATGTTTGATGATGAATGTATTTATTGGAATTAATTTTAAAATTAAAAATACTACACATTAATTAAGTCATCATATTATCATTCTCATCATATGGTCATTGATTAAATTCCTTTTTTAATTATTTTTTCTCGTATTGATAAATTGTTATCACCCTACTTATGTTTCCATTTACCTGAATTATAAATATTTAGGTCTAATGAGTTATGACTAACATGTATTTCATATGGATGATGATGATTTCAAAATGACAAAAGGAAAAATTCAGTTAGGTTGGAATAATTTTCATTTAATTTCTTGCGAATTGTTTATGTAGTAGTTTTTCAAATTATTAAGAACTCCAATCATAATTTTTCCTCAATGTTATATGTTATCCATTTTTTCCTTTTTATGTGTGGTGGTTTGTATCCACAAAATTGTGTCACAATTATTGGCATAAAATATGAAATATTAATGTTTATAATTTGATCATCAAATTCATGTGTGTGGGTTCTAGAATGATATTGTTGGTATTAGTGGAAATATCATCACAAATTTGGAGACTCTAATTTTTCAATTAGAGATCAATTTCTGTGTTATGTATTCTATCATAGATTTATAATATTATATTTGATCATATGTTCAATTTTATACACACCTAATTATTCATTTTTTTGTAGTAAAAATTTTGAGGATAATGACATATTTAGAGATTCTTTATTGTGTTAAGTTATTTGTAACCCCACAAAATCAACATGATGTGTTTTTTCGGAAGAATTATTTTTCATGTTCAACAAAAAAAGAAATACTATATATTAGGTGGAAACATTTCATTTTTGATAAGGAAGTTTTTATTAAACCCATGATTTATGAGAGATATTTTTTGACCAACCACTGATCTATATTGTAACATCCAATCCTAATTGACTAGGTAAATAGAAGCATGGATTGTTTCGATATCACCTCATGCACACCTCCTTTTATTCTAGAGGCTATCAACTAGTTCTGAGGGTCTATAGAGTTGATAGTGGGGATAGTATAACCTCCTGATCATAGTGCCACACTAGTATATCAGAAAAATAATAGCTGAAAATAGAGTAATTGGTAATATAAAAATGACTGGATTGCTACAGAATAGTATAAAATTAAAAATAGATGTCCAAAGATCCTATAAAATAATGCATGTGTGTAAAAATGATGATACAGAAACTGAAATTGTATACATACAACATGAAACATTGTAATTTGAACTACATGAATGAAAAAATGAAGTAAAATACCCAAAGGTGATCTCTATGAGCATTCTAAGAAACAACTCTGTCCTGATCTACAAACTCCCAGGTACTAGCATGACCACCCAAGTAATAATCCACCATCTTTTAAACATGAGATCTCCTCTGGTGCCCCAATTCAATGGCATCATGAGTAGGGTGTTAGATAAAATCATAGTATTACACCACCAATGGTGTACAGAGATAAATCTATTCCATGAATATATGGTAAAGCAGTGTGTATGTATAAATAGGTTAATAAGAAGTGTTTAATAAACTAATATTGATATGCTCATGTTCTAATATGACACCTATCCGACTCTAACTTATTCGGCCCATGGATGAAAGGACTATCTGACCAACAACTATATATAGTATTAACAAACATAAATATATATATCATCCACCTATATATATTAATTACATGAATACATATGTTTCCATATACCTCCAATACTATGTGATGGTTGGACCATTGCATAATTGAGTCTACCATAATCTATATGTATAATTCTATAAGATCAAAATATATGTAAAATCCCTATATATCCTTATGAAAGAGACAATTAATGCTCAAAAAATGAGTTTTTTAGTGTGACTTCATGTCAACACACCAAATAATTGATTCAGTTCATCATTCCTATGTCCAAAATAATTTCATTTTACTGAGACATCATGCTCAACACCCAATAAAAAGGGAGCATGGAACGTTATTCGCAATTAAACACTTACAATCATTCTTAATCCTTTATAAAGGTGATATATAATTTATAGTAATAATATATTTGATTCATTACCTCTCATTCAATATAATTATAAATAGAAAATATAACAAAGAGAATCAGAATTTAATTTAAGGAATTTACTAAAGCATTCTACGGTCATCTTGGTCATTCCACCCATTAAAATTCATTTCATTTAAATAATGTTTTTCATTCAAGGAAGGTAAACTATCATTAACTATACATTAAACCAAATTCATGTGCTCTAATATATCATAAAAAGGAAATTAATTTTACATGGGTCAAGGGTTACATAGAAGGTGGAATTTCCATTTCGAAAATTTCAAATATGTTATTTTCATTTTATAATTTAGAAAAATAACATACGAGGTGGAATGGGTTCAACAAATATTTATATAGAAGAAAAGAAAAATTATTTAATATCGTATATGTATTCCACATACTAAACATTACATATATCTAAAAATGAAAAAAGAAATATGGAATATCCATTTTCTTAAGGGGAAGCATTATTTAAAAACATTAAATAAATCATTATAAATTAGATGACAACAAACCTTATGTGAGGGGTTTTATAACAAAACATGACACTATTTAATAAAAAAATCATTTATATTTACCATGCATCAAATACAATAGTCATAACTCCATTCACCAAAAAGAAAAAATTTAGGAATCCAGAATACATGGAAATTCCATTACAAGGTTCATTATGAAATTTAAGAGGTACTATTAGGAATTGGGAATTATAAAAAAAGGGGAATTCAATATATTACCAAATTTGAATTATTATAAGGTTTTTCAAGGATTTCTTCATAGGTTAAAATAGGTAAATATAACTCTTCACACCCAAGGAGTTTCCCTGATACATTTTGAAAACCTCTATTCACATAAAATGATCCATGGTTGTACAACAAGGTATGAAAGAGAATTTAAATGTATAAAATAATTAATAAGGTGGCACATGTAAAAGGATAGTGTGTGGAATGATTGAAATATAAATAAATCAATATAATCATGGGGAAAGAGATATAGACCACATACATTTTTCTTAGGATGATCTACACATCCTATATAGAATTTTTACCACATACTTTCTATCAGAACACATCCTAGAGGAGCCCAGCCTGTGAGTGACCTTTGTTGGCCACAAATAGGAATGTTGATGGAGACTATCAACATGTAAGAATATCGTGAAAATGAGTGACATTTTACTAAAGTACTTATACACACACGCACACACATACCCAATCCTAAACAATTCTACTTGTAAACAACTAAAAGAATACATGAATAACTCTAACATCTCGTAATAGAGTACTATATTAAAGTGTTGAAAATATATAACAGGAAATAAACAAGCCCAACCCAAAACTTTAAGGTTTAAAACCTACTCTATGGGAGAATAATAATTAAGAATATTTATCCTACTAAAATCTTTAGTCTATCAAGCTCTATTTTTGATCCACTAACTCCATTTCCTCCTAGGACACCATCGAAAGGGTTATTGTCTACACAATACAGGATATATTATGGAAAATACCATACATGGGTGATGATAAAAACACTTAGTAAGAAACCCCATGGACAATTAACCCAAATAACCAAGTTTATTTATCTCAATATAGTATATATCAACAAATTTATAGCAGAAACAATGAATCCATATATACACCTGAAATACATCTCACCATCAGGCAGTCATAGCGAACTATCAGACACATGATTTTAGTCGAAGAAACACTCTTTCTAGGGGAACTCATTCATGGACCAATGTAATCATTGGAGAGACTCGAATAAGAGGTCTGGGTTATTTGGCCCAACCCATGGAATCTCACAGGTCTATGGGGACCATGATACACAGATAAGGGGTCATGCAAAAACACTAGGGGGCACCATGAACCCAGACTGGATCAACCCACTATGTAAGGGATTGTATGCCAATAATTCCACAAACCCTGTGGATACGACCAACTAGATGGAGTATGAATGCCTTGATTTGGTTCGTAACAATGATTCAATAAACTCCAGCTATGGATGATAAAGGATCTCACCCTAGTCTCGTGGAGGGACATCAGAACTCTATCTGAGAATCAACCTATAAATGGGATCATAATCTAATCATGTTGATGCAATATATCATTTTACTCTAGAGGATATAGACCAATGGAATTTACTAAACCTATATTGATCTAATGTATGAAAATGAGTAGCCTCAAGCACTATTGAAGAGAAAATATGGTGTATCCTATGTGGTAGACGACCTTCCCACCTGTCCCAAGTCCCACCCATGTGGAAGATCATCACATGACATGTAGTATACATATAAATGGCATGTTGAAGGATAAAAATGGTGTGTATAGACCCATAGTATCTTCACCGTGACTCCTAGACTTGTCCATGTACTGAAGTCATGTATGTGTACCAATACCAATTATCCAACATGAGTCTATGTGGGAGTACACAGTGTGTTCATTCCTATGTACTCCAAACAGTGTCCATGTACACATCAATGTACATACAGGTCAAAACCAGAAGGGTCGCATACCATGCAATAGTGTTCACATGCCTTGTGACCCTTAATATTCACGAAACCCTAGCACTACAACCAGGGAACCACGTAGCATGTAATCTAGAAATGCATTCTGTTTTTCTCAGAATTTTTCATATCCATCATGAATCTATTCTTCATCAATCAACATACCAAAAGAACCTCTAATACGGACACAACATGCAGATCAGAGTTCGTCCAAGCCTCTTGATGTTATATATATAGACTTCGAGTTTAAATTTTCTCAAAAATAGCCATCGTTGAGCCCTTCATTTCCAAATATCAAAACTATGTTGAACTAGTACTAGAAATAAATTATGAACAACTGTTGGTCATACACTTCCATCGTCGCACCCAGAACTCATCACCGATCACGAACCGCACATGCAGTATCAATCCATTGTTATGTATAATGATCATGAAATGATCAAATGGCGAGTATTCATCAAAACATGGGACAAAAGGGTGTGTCAAAGATGAACATGTGAAGAATGGTGGAATAGATCCAAAAACTATAAAAGAAAAGAACAAACCTTGGACATTGTTAGTTTGGACATGATTCATTTTTATAGAATGGATGAACAAAGAGGGATTAATCTATGAACTAAAATCAATTTCATCAATTTGGAATCAACTAACGATTAGTATATCAATTCCAATTCATTGAATTTGTCAACATTTTTCTAGGATTAATAATGGGATATTAATCAAAATATAAAGCATTATACCTCATGTTTGATTGATCGATGTTGAATAAAGATTCTGTTGTTTTCATCAATGAGGTCAACTAATTCTATTGACGCAACGATCTGTGATCTGATCTTGATCCATTGTTTATGACCTGAGAGATTTCTATAGATCTCTCTCCAATTATCCTTTGACTTCTCTAGGGTTAAGTGGACAAACCTAGATTTTCAACATAATCATCTATTTAAAGAGAAAACCATCATAGTGTTAATGAGATGAATCAAAATAATTTTATTCCATTATATTATTAAATTTACATTCCATAAAAATATTTCAAAAACTACCCACACCGAGTAATGTTACATGGTCTCTTTCCTCAAACTCCAAATTTCTATGTCACCGTTCATCATAAAACATTTGATGACTCTTTGCAGTCTTTATCCACTCCTAGATGATCTACACCTTACCTATAATATCTAACACCAATTTTTGGTGCATTAGTGCATACTATACAAGAATAGACCATTAAAGTGGTAACATATAGGGCCACCATCACAAATCCTCGAATGGTGCCACATCAGTGGTGGAATGGTAGATGTTTCTTGTTTGAAAACTGAACTACTCGTAGGTGATCCTCCCAAATATGGCCAAATCCATCATCTAAAAACATTTCCTCCAATACTAGGACATTTCAGTATATCTGGTTGTTAGTTTGGGGGTGCAATGTTGTGCTCAAGCATAACTGAGTCCCAAACACCACATCAAATGCCTTCCACAATAGGGATGTAATGTGAGAATCAAGACCACAGAAGATCATTGATTTAAATCCATGTATTAGAACTACCTCCCAAATATAGGGTCATCCCAATATAACTAATGAAGTCTTTTATCATATATCTAGGAAACGGGATGACATGGTGAGTCTGTCTATTATCACCCAAATAGATTCATGTACTATTTAGTTTTTTGGTAAGGGAATCATGAATTAAATGGATATCAGTCCCAATTATTCTATCTCACCACTAGTGGTTGATCTAAACCCACTAGAACATGGTTATCTACATTCACTTACTGAAAATTAAGGCATCAATATAAAAAATATGCAAATCATTTCTTCAAACCTAGCCTTTGAAATTGATTTTGGATGTATTGGTACATGTTTTCCACACTTGGATGCACCACCAAGGGTTTTTATTGAAACACATTTAGAAAATCTTCAAGAAATATCAGTAGTAACACTATGTGTCCTACGAAAGGAATGATATGGTCACCACCATTATAAAATCAATTAGGATCTTCTCATATGGATATATCAGCATGTAGGGTCTCATAGTTAGAATCCCTAAGTTTTTCTTCCCTGATTTGATGTATGAGTGGAGTGGTGAAAACCATCAAATGGAGGTATGTTGATCCATATACATCCATAAAATATATCCACAATGAGGCTAATTTCTCTAATGACTCATTTCAAAACCATGGACAAGATCTCATACTAAGAACATATTATACCACATTCATCAACCTAAGAGTACATATAATCTCAAAATTATAGTCCTAGAGATACTTTGTCCATCACTACAATATTATATTAAGATCCTTCTCAGAGAATACATACTAGGGACTCTCATGGTAACAGTATACAATAAATTTCATGCCCATCACTTAGTGTCACCACATCATCAATATGAAAGATACTATTGCTAAATCAAGGTTATGGTTTATGTAGTTGATCTCAATTTTTATCAACTAGAGTGATCATAGTCAATAAATTTTTGCCTCAACATTAGAACTCAACCAAATCTGGTCCATGATACATCAAATAACACTATTTACTCAAAACCCTCCTCTCGTAACCTTAAGATGGGAGAACTTTTATATCTTACAATTTTCTACTTAAGGCACTAATATAACTTCTTCGACCCAATTAATGGATTCCCTTAACTCGTCAAGGATTTCAAGAATTATACCCTTATAGAGAAGTTGGGTACAATCATGTACTATTATTCATCCAATCCATGAAATCTATTTACGTTAGTGACACTCTTTTTTGGCTCCCAGACAAGTATTGCCTTATGCTTCATGAGGTCCACTGCATCTCCATCATTTAAAATGAACGGTCTCAGAAATCGGACCCACTGATTGTAGAACTAACACATAGAGTGATTCATGTAATGTCGGTTCACTGAGCATATGTCTAAGACCATCCTCAATTGTCATGAATTCTCCTCATTGGACACTGAATAAACAAGGAAGACATCTATTAAAACTACCCTAAACTAGTCTATGAAATGATGAATGATCTGGTTCAATAGTCCCATGAACACTAGTGGGGGATTTTTCTCACAAAATGGAATCACCATGTGCTCATAATGAATGTAATGACTTTTGATGGCCATCGTTGGTACATCCTCATCATGTAGTAACAATTTGAGATAGCCTAATAAAATGTCAGTCTTTGATAACCATCACACCCATTTCATCTGATCATAGAGGTCGTAGATCCTTAGTAATGGATACATTTCAATCACAATCACCTTGTTGTAGCACCAATAATCAACAAAAAAACCTCAATGTCCCACCCACATTAAAAAAACAACACTAGGGATGCCTAGAGAGAAATAGTGGGTCTCATGAAACCCTTATCATGCAGGTCCTCTAACTAAATCATTATCACTTGATGCTCTATGGGAGTGACCCAATATGGTGGTGATGATATAAGTGTCATCCCGGGAAGCAATTCGATGTTGAAATCTACCTCTAGGTGGGGAGGTGAATTAGTTTTATCATCAATAAAGACATATGTGTACTCCTCCACCACGGTAGGAAATAGATAAATCACAAAATTCACAAATCCAAGGGTTACCTTAGCCAACTGATGAATAATCTATTTTACCCTCCTACTCCAGAGATCGTCCTACTCCACCAAGGTCTTTTTTCACCCAACAAGGATAACCTCATTCTGTCATTGCATGCACACATCATACTACACCATAAAAAATCAATCTAGTCTTGATCTCTATATATCTATTCCCTGCCTAAGATGACGTAATAAGTCCACATTTTTTTAAAAAAAATTATTTCCATTAAAAAAAATCACATCCAAGAAATCGGTCTCACTATTGTCTCAAGTGAGAAATTGATGAGTCACCACCCGTCAGATTCTACAATAGTAATATTCAAGTCCAAATCACAACTAGAATCGTCAGGTTTCAAGCCTAATAAGTTTAATGGAAATAATTTATTGAACCTATGTCAATCAAAATTGTAGCTAAATTAGAAAAGTCACAGATCGTACCTCAAATCATCAGTGGATCATCTAGTTTATTTACCTCCACATCCTGGAAATAGAATCATCCCTAACCACCATCTACATGAGCTAGGGGTGGACCACAATAGAGTTTTGGTTATAATAGATCAAACCTATGAGCAACACAATTTACCCTGCCAACACATCTTCCACATAAAATGCCCTACCGAACAACCTGATCCTACCTTTACATCATCCTCGACTGTGCCTAAACCATCACCCAATCAGTTATATGTTGGTTCATGAAATATCACTCCAGCTAACACTAACCGTTTTAGGAAAAAACCCACATGTCCTTCAAATAATTTGATCCACCTAGGAACCTTATAATACTTACCCTATGTCTAGGGACTACCTCTGGAAACATCTTACATTCTTCGATTCATGTGACTATCATCAGATTCTTCATGTCGAGGACTGTACTACTGGGTTCACCATCTATATCCCACAAATAGAATCATCTCTAATTGAAATATATACACTAAAAGGCCTACTCAATTACCTCAATAAATATGGAAATGTTAAGTGATACCATTGAATCCCTGATATCCCGATGCACGCCCGACTCAAAAGTTAATGCCACGAAGAACTGGTATTGTACCATATACATGGAGTAATGTGAGTGATCCGTAAACCAAGACGAATACTCATCCTCATTCATACTTCATATCTACATAGGAAGAATCACTTATATGATTATTGACCACAACATGGCCAGATAGAACTTCTATTTTAGGGGAAGCTCTATGTCTAACTAGGAGGTGGTTGTCTCATAGTGTGACTAAGCCACTAGGCCCCACCATCATCTAGTAGTTCCCAGAAGAAGCATTTCTATTAAAAATACCATATTATTTTTAGGTTTCTTCGCAAGGATTAAAATTCTTGTTATATCCTTTTTATAGTCCTCATCCACCTAGGGGTCCAGATCATGAGGAATATTTCATGGTCACTACCTCTAAAACTCATGCAACACACTCTACATGTGTTCCTCTTCACCTGGTATTTTTATTTCTATTTTCTACTCAGCATTTAATGGTATAGTTTGTAAACTAGTGAGAGGTCATATCTCTTGTAAATGTCATTGTACAAATTCATCGTCACTAGGAAGATCATCCTCATGATCATGTAGTGGAATCCATACTGGCTGGCAAGATGATGTAATCCGAAAATTTAAACAAGATATACCACAATCAAATACTATATCTGGGGATCACACTCAATATGTAAGTGGAAAACCCAACCATTAATGTATGATTCATGTTAAAAAAATATCACAACCTAATGTTTAAATGTACCGACTATACGTACAGGTGATCAAAGTCATGGTGTATGGATAATTCATCTGCTGCACCAATAGCAGTGTACTGAGCCTGAAAGGTAAAATCAAAACACTAAAAACTGTTACCCAAACTAATTTCACTAACTCCAATCCTTATGTATAACAAACCTCTTAAAATACCACTCTATCAAGAAAAATACCATTGGGGACCGACCCATGCCTACCCCAAGACCACCTCTAACAGGTCAGGGGATGGAAACCAGCACCGAGTAGGAATATCCCACAAATTAGTGGAATTTTGTTGATGATAATGTAAACACGCACACATCTCCAAGACCACACATTTCTAAAATGTAAAAAAACAAAAGAATACATGAATATATCCAAGATCTCACAACTGAGTAAGAAAATAAATTTATGAAAGTAGAAATGGGGAAAAACAAGCCCAACCCAAAACTGTAATGAGTTTATCCTAGTCCATGGGTGAGGACTATGTCAAAATCACACTTTTGTTAAAGTCCTTAGTCTTTCAAGATGCAACTATGCTCCACCATTCCCAAATCCTCACATGAAACCATTAGAGGGTTCATCATCTATAGAATATAGGACATGTGAAGGTAATGCTCATGCATGGGTAATTATAATAGTACTCAGTATGAAACTCAGAAAACAATAACACAAAGAACAAATTTTAGTCAAATCAGTAGAAGATAAAATAATAAATGTATAGAATAGTAAAAGAATCTAGATATACTAATGAATGAAACCTAACCATCAGGCAGTCATAACCAACTTTAAGCCACAAAATTCTATTTGATGTGATGATAGATCTTGTAGAAGAATCTCCACAAGGCTTGATATCATCGAAGATACTCGATGAAATGGCTATGTTGATGTCACACTCTAAAGGAATCTCACTTGTCTAAGAGAAACATGACACATAAATAGGGGTCATGGAATGATATATTGGGTGATAGTGTGAACCCTATTTGGATCAACCCACATTGTTTGGGATAATATTAAACATATTACACAAACCCTTTTGATACATACATATTGATGGAGGATCAAATCCACTCACAGAGAGGTCATGCTAATTCCACAAACACCTACTAGCGATGATATATGATTTCACTCTAGTCTCGCAGAGGAACCACACAACTCTATCTGAGGTTCGACCTATAAAGGGAATCACAATACAATCATGTGGATGTGTTGTCCCAAAATACCTTGAAGGAGAATGGAAGCATGAATTCACTCAACCAATAAAGGATCAATCTAACAAAATAATGATCCTTAAGAATTCTTGAAGGGATCACATGACTTTTCCGAAGGGGTACATGACATGGCCAACTATCCAAAGTCATAATCATATGGATGATCCTAACATAGTAAGTATTCTCTATTCAATCCATGTATAAGTATATACATGGCTTGTAGAGACACATGATATCATTATTGTGTCACCTGAACATTTATTTGTATCAAATCTATGTCAGTTTACTAGTCCATGTTCACTATGTTGTGTTAATGTGAGAGTACATGGCGTATAAAAGCAATTGTACTCTATTATATATCTATGTACTCCACGATGTACATTCTGAGTCAACCGGGATGGGCTAGATGCTGTGCGAAAATGTTCACACACCATGTTATCCTTATCTTCAACCAAACCCTTGCATCGCAGCTAGGGGGTACACATTGTGTCATACTGGAATACATGATATGTTGCTCAAGATTTTCCTAACCCATTGCATATCTCTTCTCTGTTAATATGAACACAACTAAAATATATGATTTGGCTGGAACCTAAAGATGGTGTTTTTTCTAAACCCCTAGTTTCTTGATTTTTGGATTCTATGTTCAAATCTGCTAATAAATTTCCACAGTTGAGCCAAACATTATTTCATGTAAAACCCATGTTATTTGGATACCAAAAATCCATTTTGATCCAACATTGGGCATCCAGCATCATTTTCACACCTTGATCACATCACTAATCACAACCTACACCAGTGGTATAGATCTGTTTTCCTAAATAATGGTTTCAAAATTATTGAATATTGTGTATTTATCGAACAGTGGGGGAAAATGGGGTGGACATGGTGAACGTGTGGAGAAAAGAGATAAATCCATAAACCATATCAATGAGTAATGAACCTTAGTCATTGTTCATTTGGCCTCAATTCATTATTATATAAAGGGCGAATGAAGAGGGACAAATAAATGAACCAAAAAAAATCCATCAATTTGATATCTACCAATGAAGCACATATCAATTATTGTTCATTGAATTATACACATTCATATGAGATTAATAATTAAATGGAAATCATAAGAAAAACTTCCAACTTGATTGGGATCAATCGTCAATGTAGAATAATTATGTTTCCTTTGTTGAGGAGGTCTATATATTTTATGGGCACAATGATCTGCAATCCAATCCGGATCAGTCATCGTTTGCTAAGAGAGTTTTCTAGAGCTCTCTCCGACGGTCCTCTGATATCTCCATGGATATTCAAAAAACTTTGGATGTCTATACTAATCATCTTTTTAAATACCAAACCATCATAGCATTAATGAAATGAAATGAAATAATTTTATTATAAAATTTATTAATATTTTGTCCGTGAATTTTTTTTCAAATAAGACACTCTCCGAAAAATGTAATATTTGACCATGGGATAAAATTTCGTTACGAACTCAACAGTTCCCTCAGTTTCTAATCTGAGAACCTATTTAAGAGTTATTCAACTTTTTCATGAAAACAACAACCTCTTACTATTTAATATATTTAATATATTTTTGTAAATTGTAATGGGAACTCTAGGCCATATAATTGAACAAAATATATGTACATGGTTTCTAAAATAATACATATAATATTTAAAACTAATATAAGGAAAATTATAGATGTTACAGATACATTCTAGTTTAAAAGGGAATGAAGAAATAGGAATCTTCCATGAATGTAAGGTAAATTTTCTCCCACAAAAATAGCGCATTATATCGGAATATGAACATATAAAGGATGTAAAAGGACTCTATAGAATACAAATATGGACCCAATGTGACTGTCAATGTTAAAATTAGAGTATGGATCCATGAAATAACAAGATTTCTACATCCGAGGGGGGAGAAATATGAGTATCAAAAGAGTATCCTCACTCATCTAAAGGAGAATAAGAAAGAATAAAAATGTTGTGTATTGATTCGTTAAGGGGAAAGTGTAATTTAAACCTCAAAATATGTTCACATGGTTTGGTTGCACTATTTGGCCAAACAGTCCACTATTTCTCATGTTCCCAGAACATAGGAACAATACTTTTCACAGGTTTCCTATATAGATTTCCCTAACCCTCCAACAAACATACACCGAACAGTGCACACATAATGACTTAATAGAACATTGCATATAGGATAGTGTCATGGTTTGCGAAAACTATGTGTATGCATTACGACACATTCTGCTAATCTGAGCCAGGATGTACCGCTTCTCTTAATGGATTCAAAGTTTTAGAAAAACCATTCCCCAAAATCAGCTCTGCCAAATATTCATTATTTGTGATAGGGGGATCCCAAAACACCATGGGACACCTGTCCCACCTATTATGCCTTCAAACATGTCAAAACAAAATTGAGTGTTCCAACTCCTATAGTTACTTTTTGAATCCCAGTTCAAAGAACAACCTAAGAACTAGATGTCCAAATTTTAATTCACATAAAATTCTACCATAGCTCATACCACTTGTCGTTACAACCTCCCCACGGTAGAATTTATTTTCCCTAGTAAGACTTTGGGAACAAAAAAACATAACAAAACCTACATGGTTTTTAAAGTCTCATTCAAATAGACTCCCTGTATTTTCTAACAACCAATGAACCTTTAAGGATTAAATAAACATACAATACTTGAGCTGTGAAAACCCATTACAGTCCTTATTTTTCAAAATAAACACTAAAACGATGCATAATTCATCCAATTTGTATCGATAAAAAGTATATTATCATCCCTTTAAAATGTTGGATGATTGTTTACCCCACCATAGGTCATATTACAAAAAGGTCTAATTATGATCTAGTATACCTCCACTGTCATAATTTGCTTCAAATCATGACATATGTGTTCTAGTGATGCTCATGGGATTATTTCATTAATTGGGTGAACCCAATCACTTCTGAGGTCATATCAACGACCTCTTTGAAAGGATACGACTGAATCATGATTGACCAAACTAAGACTGGTCCGACAATACTTACATGAAGGACATATATGAACCTAACACCACACCTTCCATAAAACGACCTCATGTATTAAATAGATCCTTTAAATCGTATATATCGAACAATAAGGATAAATAGTCAATAATATTCCATCTGAACATTCCCAAAATTCTTATCTCAGATGGATGGTATAATTCAAACTACACTGCAACAACATATTCCAGGAAATCTAGCTCTCACTACAACCATGTTCACTGATGTTGATACCCGACTTCAAGTGACATTCCTAGATGACTCAATCACCATATTATTAAATATGCCATGTCTCCACATGAACAAGTGTGTAACCCAGATCCAGGATTTTGGAATCATTTCCCTTTAATAATCTCCTCTGATCCCATCAGTAAGTCTAGGATAAACATGTATTCATCCAAATACTATACTAGGATATATCCCAAGGTAGTCCGTACTCTATGTCTGAAATTGATATTTTTTATGAAGGTCAATACGTCCAAATTAGATCATCGACTAAGTCTAGAATATCATATACCTGATGGTAATGTCTTATGAAAATGAGTGGTTTTCATGATTCCACCAATAGAATTACATCACGAGAACAAATTTATCACATAGGACTAATCATTCCTTAATAATTACCATTATTCTCTTATTAAACTACAATAAAGTAGGTTTATTGAAACAGAAGGGATTTTGAAACATTTATCTTGGTGTATAACCGAATCTCTCTTAGTTCATTAATTATGATGAAAATATATGGTACATTATTTATTATTTAATAAGAGTACACTAATAGGATACTAAGATCCTTAAAAAATATTTAATACACCTCTATCATATAAGGATGAACTTCTTGCAAAAGTTTCCATCCAACCATGCCCAGATACCAGAATAAATAAAAGTTTATCCATTAATAGTTGACCTCTTGGATGAATCCTGGATTCACTGGAAGACATCATCATTAACTGATCATAATCTATTTCCATGAGTGGAATCTTGTGATCATTCAAACATAACCACTGAAGTCTACACATAACCAATAGTGTTTATCTAATTTTTGATACACATCAACAACATACTCCCATGAAATATCTGATATGATTAAAAACATTTGTGCCTCTATAGAATTCATGAATGACTGAGCATTTCCAATGGTCCTCCTTGGTTTTTTTCATTCATCCTATAAGGACATGCATTAACTAGAACTGATGAGACACTCCCCACCTTAGGGGTGTCCTGGTCAATGATAGAAGAGATAGACTAGCTTCTATCAAGAATTCTATGCCATATCCACCACAAAAACACTTGTGAAACAACTCTAATTCATGCTAAAAAACATATAATTTGGAATTAGGGCCAAAACCAACTAGATCAACATGTTGTAACTCTCGATCTACATGGAACATGACCCCAAGAATTGGGAGAAAATTCATTTCCCAAACTCAAACCTCACTCTACTATAGAGATGACCTGGGAATTTACTCCCCACTTTAGGTATCAATCATTAAAATAAATAAAATGGTTCTTTATATCATTAATCCCCTCGAAGATTACTACTTAAATGAATACACACTTCCATAGGGTTATAAAAGTGAGGTGACGCATCCTAGATACTATCCAAGGGTTTTCAACCATATATATTGATGTATTATGTGGTTAATATATTATTTTTTACCCAAACTCATGTTTTACCATATGACAGTTATCCTGGATGATGATATTCCAAGTCATCCATCAATGGGGAGGATGAGAGGGTTACAAAAAATACTATAGGGAATTACATGCCTTGGGTATGTCTAACATGCTAAAATAGATCACTACACAATGTTAATTCCCATAATAAGAGTTGAGGATACCATGAATACCCATACAAACAGGAGTGTATTTTATAAAATAACAGTCCTTCTTGCGACAATGGAACATGAATGATACAATATATAATAAAACACATGGTATTTATCATGTCATGTAAAATTTGTAAGTTTTACCTTCATAGGATAACTTCTTACAAAATCATAAGAACAACAATATCACTAGTACATGATAAACATATTTAACATGTCCATACACCATTCTTTTATGTTATTTCTAAAAGGTAAAAGTCTTATAAAAAACACTCAAAATATTTTCCAAGGAAACCCAAATAAATTATTAAAATCATCTTACATAAGGTTTTAAAAAAAGGATAAAACCTACTTTTCCTTAACATATCATTACATTGAGTCACATTTAATAATTAAATATTTAAAAGACTTAAAACTGATCATAAACATAAAATTATAAAAAAACATGAAATTGACATGGTGACCTATAAGGTTCTTGATAAGCCAATATGGGTTTATTAGAATAAAACCAATTGGAAGTAGCTTAATTATAATCATTTTTTTAACACTTTTAGAGGTATATCTCATTAAAAAATTCACCCAATAACCTCCATGGATCATGTAGTGAATTTTATGCCAATGAGATAGTGTAAGAATTATTTATACCAGAAACCAATTCATTTAAGATCAAGATTAAATAACATTTCCTTTTATAACCATTTCAATATATATTGGTTATATAAAATGGTTTGATTAAATTGGTTTTCACCTCCAAATATGTAAAGCACCAATACACTTAATAGATAGTAATTTAGATCCCATTAATTGCCACTATTTCACCTTGAATTTTTATTTTTTTAGCTTTTACATATTTTATAATAGTGTCTAAATGTATATAAAAACATCGATAGGTGGTTCGAATACCCGGGTTACCTATTCCCAATTATTAGGTTCACATAATCCTTACAAATTAAAAATATATATCATTTAATCAAAACTAATATATATTGACCATGAAACCAATTATATTACAAAATCATAACTAGGATGGATATTAAAACATTAAACATAGAGTAACATGCTAATAAAGAGACAACAATGATACATAGAAGTGATATTCAAAATAATGAGACTGCATGGAATATAATCACCTAACCAGGGCAGAAGACTAACATGCTAAATAAGATCCTAAAAAATAAAAAACTAAGAATGTAACTAAAATAACATAAATTGTATATAACATCAAGGTTGATGAACACACAAGGTGCATCATCACTATTATAAGGAAACCTGCAAAATGAAACATCATGGAAGGGAATATGAATACAATGTGAATTTATATGTGTTCACAATGATACATGAAATGCCACTTCTTAGCCATAACATTCCAATGGTAAAATAACATAAAATTCATATATTAGTAATTAGTGTAAATTAGAGAATTCAATCAATGTGAAATAATTGACAATTCTATCATCCAATATCATGAACAATAATCCCATCCCCAACCACATAGACATTTCCCCATACGTGGGTTGATCACTCCTATGAAGTACTATTTACCAAGTGCTAACACATTCCAGGAACCCTATCTACCATCCCTTAATAGTAATACAAAGTAATAAAACAAATATGATACCTATTTTTAACAGCCCAACATGAATGACTATGGATAAATTTGTCGGACCTCTCACCACATATCATCAAGTGGACCTCCCCATATACTAAAGGTTACATAATAGCAATGATGTTCGATGAAGTTGATAGTGTGAAGACTATACCCTCTTGGTCAAAGTAGAATAATGGTATATTAGAAAAAAATTACATAAAATAGAATGAGTAATAAATGAAGGAAAGAGTGACAAAAAATAGTATAATATGAAAAATATAATGAAAATTCCAATATAAAATAGTCCATGCTTGTCCAGTAGATGATGTACAAATCGATATAGTATAAATACATTAAGTAATAAAAAGATGTTCCATACATGAAATATGATAAGAAATAAATTCCATAAAGGAGACCTCCATGAGCATCCATAGCTCCATATCATTCCTCGGTTCAAATCTCCTAGGGAACAATTATGACAAAATATATAATAATCCATGGTCCTGCAAACATGAGATCTATTATAGTACTTCATACAAATGGCAGATGGAAAAGGGTGTGAGATAAAATCCTAGTAGGCCACCAAAAATGGTGTCCATAGAAAAATATAGTCTCTAAATATAAGGTAAATAAGTATCTAGATATAAACAGATTAATATTTAGTTTTGAATAAATAAACACTAGTCTGATCATGTTCTAATTGGACACTTTGTCGAATCTACCTGCATTAGCTCAAGGCAAGAAAGAGTGTTTGATTAGTAACTATATATTGTAATAATATATAAGTCGTATATTGATATATTTAATCATCCTATATAAAAATTGTTTGTGTGGAAATAAATAGTTGTATACATGGAATACTAGGATCTAGCTAAACCAGGGAAAAACACAGTCATCCATAACTAGTCTGAAAAAACATATAAGATCAGGAAAATGGTACAAACACTACATCTCATAATATGTGAGAGAAATCATTATCAACACTCGATATGGTGATCATTCTATTATGTAAAAACTAAAAACATGATATGTGGTTCATAAAGCCCACCATCGGAAACATTGTCACTTATTTAACACAACTCGGGCAACACCCTATGTAAGGGAGTGTGAATAGACATTCCAACTAGAACACTTAACATCATTATAGAACACATATCAATACATTATCATATTAATATTATTAAAATACGTAAGTAATTATCTATCATGAAATACACTTATTAATCCAAAATATAATAAAGATAATCCAAATTCAATTTTAAGGCATGAACTAAATCATGCTATGGTCAGTGTGGCATTTCCACCCTTTACAATTCATTTCATTTAAATAATTTAATTCATTCAAGTAAGTATAGTCATCATGAACATGTAATTACACTAAATTCAAGTAATCTAATATATCAAATAATGGAAATTAGTTTAACAAGTCTCAAGAGGCACATAAGATATTCCATTTGTATTTAAGAAATTACCTACATTTGAAATACCATTAATATGTCTAGTGAAGCATGTAATAGGATCCTTGGTTTCAACAAAAAGATAATATTGAAGGAGGGAAACTTCATTTAAGAATATATAAATAGGGAAATTTCTTAATCATTCCGTATATCATATATTTAAATATGTAATAGGTAATCCTCAATGTTGTAAGGCCAAGAAAGATTTAAAACACTAATTTCAACTTTTAAATTTATTAGAAATCACACCTCATCCAAGTGGTATTGTTAAAAAATATGGAATTGTTTAAAAAACTATTCATTATGAATAATAATTCACCAAATTATAGAGTTCTATCTCAATTAACTAAAAATAACAATTTTATGAATCCACTATACATAGAAATTCAATTACAAGGTTCAACATTGAAATTAAGTGGTACTATTAGAAATTAATCAATCACCTGCAAGAAGAAATTCAATTTATAATACAAGACTAATGAATATACTTATTTTTTCACTTATTAAAATATTTTTAAAATGGGAATATATGTTGCAAAAACCAAGTGGTGATTATGATTGATGTTGACATCCCTTATTTAGATAAAAATGGTCAACGAGTGTATATAATTGTGTTCAGGACAATTTAAAAGGAAGAAATAAATTATATAGAGAAATGGGGAAGTTCTCATAATTAGAAATGAGGTAACTATTTATTGATCAATTTACACATGAATAAAGGGATATATACCACCTACCTTATTCTTAGTATGCTTTACATGTCCAATATCGAGGTTTAATTCACTCTAGTTTGGATGAAAATGAAGAAAAAGTCATCCTACCTAAAAATAGGGTGAATTTTCTCAAACCAAATGTAACACCAAAATATTTCATATTAAGTTATCCCTTTAACGAATTTTAATTTCTTATATTTTATGCAACACCGACATGGCTTGTGTTATATGCAAGATTGTGTTTCTATAAAACTACACATTAGTATTATAATTATTTAAATGATATATTTATTTATCAATTAAATATTGTAATATGAATAATAACATAAAATATTTAAGTGTTATTAATAATTTTTTCACATAAATAAAATATATTTATTATTAAATGTATATTTTTTGTTAAAATAATTATATAATTAGAAAATCTATTTTCATAAAAGAACTACTTCTTATGTCCTTTTGTGAAAAATAATAAAATTTATTTTATAGGCTCATAAAAATTGAATTTGGGAAAATGGACTTCATTTTCGAATTTTGAATATCAATATTATCTTAGGGTGAATTTTTGGTATTTTTTGGAAAACATTCAATTTTTTATGAATAGTGAAAAATAAAACATAGTATATAAAAACCGACTTTTTCATTTGAATAATTATTTTATATAAAAATTGATCTTAATGTCAAAATATATTTATAATATATATATATTAGTTTAGTGTATGTTATTGGAGTCACTTTACAATAAGATTAGATATATCCAATTTTATTGAACCTTTTTAACGTATTTTTACCCAACTTCTATGCACATTTACCCACCTTCTAGGAAGATTTACAAATTTTCATAAAACATAATTTTACCACTTATTTGAATTGAATTTCAAAAATTTGAGATACACTATTGACTTCAGTATAGGATAAAAATAATTTTTGGTGGACAGTATCTTTTGAATTTTATTTACAATGGTTAAAATTAAATATGGTAATTAAAGGTAAACAATAAATTAAAATTACCCCAACACGTGTTATAATTCAATTGAATGGGTTTATTTCAACCAAAATCATTCTTACAAAAAAAATAATATCATTTTTATACATTTGTGATAGATTAGTACATTTATTATATTTTATTTAAAGATGTGTTAAAAGTGTTAAATTCAATGTTTAATAAATAAACCATTTTTAATATTGGGCTGAATATAACATAGATATGACTATAAGTATTCATTAGTAATATGAAAATATTTCATACATCATGTTATTTTATTCATAAATTTTAGGCAATAAATAATTAAATACATCTATGACACAATGATTATGCAGTAAATACCTTATTAATGAAATATTAAAATAATTGATGTTATAAGTTTTTAAATAAATGAAAATTGAAACTTTAGATTGCATCGACGAATTTTATAGGTTAATATGACATGTTAGATTTTATTAAATGTATTTTCTGACGTAATCAAGTTTATATGCCTTTCAAAAAAACAAAATACTTAATAGAATTAAAATTGACATAAATGAGTTTTTATAAAAAAAATACTATATTATTAAAGGATATAATATTCATAAAAATAAAATACTCAGCCAAAGGACTTATATAAATTGATATATGAGATTGATGAACCACTTTAAGTTCTATTGTCATTTTATAGTAACTATATTAACCATGTTATATAAAAATACAAGAAGACACGGTAAATGTTAAACTATTTACCTAAGAGTTAAATATAATTGAAAAGGTTAATATTGTGACCTAAACTTGTCTAAAAAATATTTTTTGAGATTATTTAGAGTCATTCCCACATTATCCTTGAAATAAATCCGTTTGGAGATATTATAAACTAAAAATGATTTTATTTTAATTTAATATTTCAAGATTTTCCTAAAGTTCCCCACACCTCTCTTATAAAAAGGTATTTCTCCATCTATTAAATTCACACCTCCATAGCCGTTAATATTTTCTAAAACCTAATAAAATATCATCAAAACTACCTAATTTCAACTGATAGTCCTTACATTGATTATAAAATCAAACAAAGGAGCCCTTTTGTTCAAATCAAAAGGAAGAATCCAAAAAAGATGTAATTATTTCATCACCTCATTCAATATTCCATTCAACATCTACTTTCTCTTTAATTGTTGTTTCTATAACAAAATAATAAATATAGTAACTTATTCATACTGAGATGTTATTATAAATATTTTACCACCATATTCATTATTCTATCCATCATACAAATGACCAATTCAACATGCATGCCTATGCACGGCTTACCGTCTCCACGTCGTGGTATAGTTTGTTATTCCACACTTAATTTTTTTATGGGTTAAATAATTAGTTTAATTGATGTAAATAATAAATATACAATCTTAATTATTATTTTTTATTTAATATACCATCCCATTAGACATCATTTCACCATCAGAAGAATGATATTATCGCTCGAGCGTACGTATGGCTTACCGTCTCCATGACGCGATGCGATTTATCTTGAACGGTCACCCTTCCTGAAATTTTATAAATATAAATATATTGATTAATTATAAAGTATATGAAATAATATTCCTAATTTAATAATATATATTTATCTAGATATATAATTTATTTACATACTTCTATACTATACGATAAGAAAACGTACACAACATTCAAGTGTACGTATGGACTACCATCTTCATGAACGGTGTTTCCAATTCATATATCATTATATTATAAATATTTCAATTCTGAATATATATGATATTTTTTTTATTCTAGAGTATGTATATCATGATCTATGTGATATTTTCATATAATAAAAAGTTAAAACATGTATGATAAAGAAAGCGATTATTAGGCGAAATGATACATTAACATGGAAATTATTATTAAATGGATAGTATAAAGTAATAAATTAATCATATATGATATCATAAATTCTACTATGGTTCTGGTATAATTTAATAACATACTATTGTCATTATACAAGAGTTTAAACGTACACTCGACTAACGGAAAGTAAAAGGTAAGGGTTAATTCCTCAATATCCTTATTATCTGAGACTGCCTAAGATTAAGTATTTACTAGGACATATTTATCATCTATGTCCATGGTTCATCAATATGTTTTTAGAAGGGATATTTTATGGTTTTTTGGAATTGAATCATTAGCAAGATCATTATTTAAATGTATTTAATGATTTAATATTCTAAATCTTTGTAATTAATGACCTTTTTTTAAAATGGTTTTAAGGATTTATTTATATCTACATGATTGTTTTAAAATGATAATTCCATTAAAAAGCTTCAAATTGTTATGGGGAACATTAAATCAAAAATCTATTTTAAATGAATTACTTTATAAATGTGTATATTTTAAATCATTTCCGAAAAAATGGATATTTCTCTCAGATAGTTTTACTGATCATTTTCAACAATGTCAACATATTTTACTATATATTATTCATTATTGATGTTGATTTATTATAATACTATATTCTATATTATATTGAATTATTTATGATATGTTTTATTATGGATGTGCTATTTTTATACCATTCATGGTTTATGGTCAATTTATTGACATTCTGTATGCTATTTTTAACGTGGAATATTATGTTACGTTTCAGCATATTCATATGAGGAATGCATTGGACATAGTAAGAGACGAGCAGGGCATGTTATATCCCCTCAATGAATTCATAGGTATCATGTAAAAAACTAGTTTCTTGGCACAATCCCTTGACAAAATTTATATTTAAGGTCTTGTAATGAGGCCATGATATAGTGGTTAAGATGTATGGTATTATTTATTCCATAATTTTGAGATTAGTTATTTATGTTACATGTGATTATTTGTAATGAGTGGCCCCAAAAACCAATAGTTGGTGCATTATTTTAATACATTTTCATGACTACAAAAAATGAAGTCCCGAAAGACCAGTCAGTTTAGTAGTCTGGGAAAATGGATTACATATAATAATATTAAATTACACGTTTGAAAATAAAACACAACATAAATGATCCTTCGAGAATGACATAAATCCCCTAGATTCACCCTTCTTATCAATCATAATACACTTCATGGAATCCTGTGAAAATTAAAACATATAAAGGGGTGAGCTTAGATGCTTAGTAAGGATAACAATATAGAGGAATCCTTCCAACATAAGCATCAACATTTAAGAAAATTTATAAGACTAAACCAAAAGCCTTTTAAACATAATCTTCAGCATAATATGACAAAGATACAATAAAATAATGTCATTTACTTATTCACATGGATATTCTACTAGTCGAATAATCACATGCAATATCAATAGCCGCTTTCATAATGATGGAATACATAATACCAGATTTCATAACAACATAGTCAAGG
Organism: Viscum album; assembly: GCA_963277665.1. Classification (NCBI taxonomy): domain Eukaryota; kingdom Viridiplantae; phylum Streptophyta; class Magnoliopsida; order Santalales; family Viscaceae; genus Viscum; species Viscum album. Next base: position 1,457,631,816 of record OY728120.1, read on the forward strand.
CCTAGTGCCAAGACTGAAAATAAGATTTTTTCAAGGCCTTCTGACAAGAAACTAGTTTTTCTCATGAGACCTACCAATGTATTGAGGGGCTATAGAGGGATCCATCCGTCACTTACTAAGTCCAATTCATTCCACATATGAAAATGATTAAACATAATATAAACATTTGTATTAAAACTAGTATATGAAATGTCAATACATTATCCATAAACCATGAATGGTATAAAAATAAAACATCTACAGTAAAACATATCACAAAGCCTTAAATATAATATGGATGATTTGTATCCAAAAAATTCAACTTCAATCAATTTTAAAATCCATCAAAGGATGTTGACATAGATGAAAATGATTTATAATGCTCATTGAGATAAATATCCCTTTTTCATGAAAACATATAGAAGTAACACAATTTAGAAAGGAATAAATTTGAAGATATTTTTTAATCAATGTGTCCCATACGACATTGAAACTTTTTAAAGGAATTAACATTTTAAAAACATTTATGTCCATATAAACAAATCCTTAAAACCCATTTTGTAAACATGGACATTGATGAATATGATTTAGAAGAATAAATATTTAAATCATTTAAAATGATGTTTTAGTAAAAAATTACCTTAAAAATAATTCCTTTGAAAACCATTTTATGAAACATGGACATTGATAATAAATATTTCCCATTAGATACATATGAAAAAAACAACCACGGATAATAAAGAGATTGTGAAATTAACCCTTACATTGCACATTCCTTTTGTCGAGGGTCCGTTTAAACTCCTGTATATTGACCATAGTATGTTATTTAATTATAACAAAACCATATTCATATTTATTATATCATACATGATTCATTTATGAAATTATACTACCCATTTAATAATTATTTATTTGTTAAATTAACTTTTTGGGTAGTAATCGCTTTCTTTATCGTACGTGGTTTAACTTGTTATTTTTGATCGTATCACTTAAATCATGATTTAAATACTCCAAAAATATAAAACATGGTTTATATATAAAATATATTTAGAATATAAATATTTATAATAGATATATATAGGAAATGGATGGCACTGTTTAATGAGATGGTAGGTCGTACGTACGCATAAAGGTTGTTTCCGTTTTCATATCATATTGAACAGATGTTAGTGAATAAGATATATCTAAGTGAATAAATACATATATATATCTCTAGTACCAATATTATGTAATATATTACATACTTATTAATAATTAATAATTTTATAATCCTTATTGAATGGTGAAACTGGAAATGAATATCATCACGTCGTGGAGATGGTAATCATTACGTACACACGAGCGAGGTTATCATTTTCTTTAATGATTAAAATTTGTGAAAATGGATGGTATAATTATTTTATAGAAAAAATAAAATGTTATTTTCATTATTTAATTGCATATTACTAATCATTATATCGATCCAAATAACATAGTGTTGAATAACAAATTACACCACGGTGTGAAGATGGTAAGTCGTATGTACGCACGCATGGTGATATTTTCATTCATAGGATGGATAGAAAAATTAATATAGTTGTGGCATATTTATAATAACATCATATTATGTATAAGGTTCAGTATTTATTATTTTTTTATGGTAATAACAAAGAAATAGGATGTGGAAGAAGGAAAGAACATGAAAGAGGGTGGTAAAATTATTACCTCTCCTACGGGTGTTTCCTTTCGAGTGGATCAAAAGTGCTCCTTAGGTTAGATTTATGATCAAAGTAAGAACTATAGGTTTATTTTAGAGAATTTGGGAGAATATTTTGGATTGGTTTCACAGATCCAAATGGCTTTGGACTTGTGATTTTTAGAGAAGGTGAAGTTCCCTTTTATATGAGGGGTCAGGGCCACTTTAGGAAAAGATTAAATTATTAATTTATTATACAATCATATTCAGTTTATAGTGGCTCCAAGTGATTTTATTTCTAGACATAGGTGGTTATGGGTAGAACTCCTCTCAACGAATAGTTATTACACAAGTTTAGGTTACCATTTTAACCTTATCATTTAGATTTAACTATAAGTTAAATAGTTTAACTTTTACCATGTCTTCTTGTATTCTTACACTATATGTTTAATAAATTTAATCTAAACATCCAATATAACATCAAGTAGTTCATTAATGACATATATAATATTATTTAAGACCTATAGAAGAACCTTATATTTTTTTAGGAATATTATATCAACCAATAATATAGTTTTGGTTTTAAAAACTACTTTAGGTCAATTTTGACACTATTTGGTATTTGTTTTTTGTTAAAATCATAACATCATGATTACTTCAAAAAAACAGATTGAATCAACCCTAAAATGTCATATTAACCTATAAATTTAGTATAATTTATCAAAAGTTTCAAATTACATTTATTTGGTTATTCATAATAAAAATTATTTTTATCTTTTATTTATAAGGTAATTACTGCATCATAATTGTGTCAAAAATAAATATAATTATATAATTTCTATAAATTATAAATAAAATACCATTATTTAATAAATATTATTATATTTCTAATGAATATTTATTTTCAATTTTATATTGTGTTTAACCCTATATAAAAAATGGTTTAGTTATTAAACCTTGAATTTAACACTTTTAACTCTTCTTTAAATTAAATAATAATAAATGTCCAAATCTAATCCAAGTGTACCAAAGAGGATAATATTTTATTTATAATGTTTTTTATGCATATTTGAAAATGATATGAGGAGATGGGTAAAAGACGGTAAATAGTTTGATAAAATTTTATATATCTAAACATATTACAAAATTACTCCAATGAACTAAATTTAACTAATAAAGGTTTTATATATCTATTTTTAATTAAAATAAATTAAAATAATATAACTATTTATTTAAATAAAATGAAAATTTTAAATATTAACCCAGTATTTTTCACTATTAATCAAAAATTGAATGTTTTCAGAAAAATACCATATATTTACTGTAAGATAGTTTTGATATTACAAATTCGAAAATGATGTCTATTTTACTAAATTAAAAATATAGAATTTTCATTTATTAATTTAATATTAATTCCCATTGTCAAAACCAAAATGTGGTTTTTTTAAAGTAAAAACTATCAATAGATTGACATGTGTTTATATAAAATTTAAATTAGAAAAACCCAATATTGGCCAAAATTTTCCTAAATGATTAAAATATTATATAATTATAATTCAAAACCTTTAAAATTCATAATTTTACAATATTAATTATTTTGATTAAAAAATTTGTTTTCAATTAAAACATAGTATTTTTCACTATTCGTCAAACTATGAAAGTTGTTAGAAAAGTACCAAAATTTTATCCAAACTAAATTTATATGTAATGATTATAAAAAAGAATTTAATATTATTAAATTGAATATATAAAAGTTTCAAATTTTGGATTTACAAAGGGTTCTCCATTAAAAGAGGAGTAAAATAGCATTTTTTTAAAATACATCTTTTATCAGGGAAAAAAAGAATTTTTTCTTATATTATGTCTAAGAAACAAATAATATTGATTAGAAAATTATATGGAGTATATAAAATTCCAAATTCAGTTAATACTACTCTAAACTGCTTTTTGAACGGTTGGTTTGGTATGTTGTGTTGCGCTCGAACATGGTGTTTCCTATTGCGCAAGATATTGAATTACTTTAATGAGGTAACGTACTATGGAATCCTGGGGTGTTACATTCTCCCATTATTCAATAAATTACATCCCCACAATTTGATATTGTTCTTCGAAAATAAATGGTTAAAAATAGAAAAATACCTTTGTGGAAAACCCACATCGAAAATTGGGATAATAAAATTTAGTCATAATAAGAGGGAAAGAGAAATGAAAAACTCGCCACAAAATTAGGATCTCGATTAGGGGAATATTAGTGGAAATTAGAGACACATAATTGGTGGAAAATGTATTTATTTATAGGGTGTGATTGTGGTCATCAATCAAAATCATGTGTAATAATATAGGGCCTCTAATTCATCAATCTAAGATGATGTATAATATCATCGATTCAACAAAATATAAGTTATTAAGATAACACATTTAGAGTTTTAAGATACCTTCCCTAAAGTTTAAGAATTAATATATTCACAGAATAAGAGGAACAAAATATACTTGATAAGGTGAGTATCATCCTGCAACTAATTTCTACCAAAAACTCTTATTTCACTCCAAAAGATAAAAGAATTCAAAAATATTAAATTTATCGTAATCGTTTAGGGTTCCAAAAATAATGAATATATTATTCGTTTGTCATACTATTTAATAAAATACATTACACAAACCAGAACATCACATAGGCTAGTGGTAGGTTATTCACCCTTGTCGTCCTTTGGTTACGGGTTCAAGTCTCACAGCCCTACCGGACACGACAGGTTGTCACCTGACCTATGAGTTGTTCATTCTATAACAATCCAAAAATAATCTTAATAAAATATTTAACCATAAAAATAGTATCCAATTTCAATCCTAATCCATTCCAACCTTTAGACATATCCAAATTACTTTTGTCCAAACAAACAGTCCCAAATTTATAAATAAGGTAAACACAATGAAGATCATGTTTCCTTTTAATAACCTGCAAATACCTTCAACATGTATTATTTTAAAACATGGTAACACCCTGAATTACCATAATACTCTATTGATTACATGAATTCTCCCTTATTTCTTATAGAATACTAGATATATTCTTTATATCAAAAAAATTTGAATACTCCTACAATGATGAAATAAACAAACCATTAATCTGTTCCAAGGTAGTCAACAATATCCAATATAATTTATCCAAATAAACCATCAATTATTCCAAAATTACTACCTTAGTATCAGGACAATATTATGTTTTATCATTCCTCCAATAATGTATATTCAAAAACTTTTAACTTGTTGTTGTCTCACTTTTCATAGAACTATATAATCTCAAATCCTCAATGATATTGTACTGCAGTACAATCCTTATTTATTTCCATTATTCATATAACTAGTATATCATCGATTCAACATAGAAATGACACAATTATCTAATAAAAACATAAGAACACTAGTCATTACTCTTTATTTTTGGACGTATCATAATTTTATTATTATCCAATTGAATCATTTGTAGTATACTCTAATAACTGGGACATTGATTCGTGTAGTGTCACAAATCCTTGCAGATGAAGGATATTACATTTGAAACCTTTTTCTTACCCTTTAAATCTCATACTTGATGTCCTTTCTCTCCTCACTTATAACAAACACTCATTCCCTTCAACTATTTACCAAGGTTATTATTTCCATAAATATCACATATACGAAAATCCTTATTTCCCCTCTTCCCTTTATCAATCATTCTCTCTACCATCATTTTCTTCTCTTGCTTCCCTTCAAAGCCTTAGCACTCAAAAAATTATTTACTTATCTTATTAACACATGATACTGTTTCTTCATATGTTGAGAATACATGGGAGACTATTTCCCTTCTAAATGATGGCTTCATACCATGAAAGATATGATCCTCCTTACTTTTGGGATTATATGTATTTTTGTAGTTCTCATTACTTATATTGAGCGCCATTTCTAAACAATGGCATACATAAGGTCAGTTTATGAATCACAATTCATAATTCCAAACTTGTAAAATACCAAATGTAAATTGAACAGTTTATCAATATAATACATAATAATAAAAATGTTTTTTTTGAAGTATTTACTCATAAATCCTTCATAATGGCTTGAAATGGAAATGTGAATTATCCTGAGAATATCCCAAAGGAGTGTCATAACCAAGAGTGCAGCAAGGCCTGTTTTCGTGCACCAGTTACCATTTGAGTCTAGCTCAAAGCGGTGTTGCCGGCTTCTACCCATTGTTACATCTATTCCAGAGCCACCTCTACCTCCTTGTGTCCAGATAGGGATGTATTTCTCTAAAAACTCACAAAATCTCTACAGTACCAAATTTCTATGAAGTTCATCTAAACTAATCCTCAAAGTCTATCTTAGGGTATTGTTCACTAGTCAGAGTTTTTCTCAATCTAGTTTCTAAGGTTTGTACTAAACATCCTCTGATACCAACTGTAATTCCTTGACCACAGAATCCCAGAGATAGTGCATTAATTTAATACATTGGCATGATTACAAGGAATCAAGTCCCAAAAGACCAATAAGTTTAGCAGTCTTGGAAAAATAGATTACATACATGAATGTTAAATTACACATTAGAAAATAAAACAAATCATAAATGATACTTTGAGAACACCATTAATCCCCCATGTTAACCCTGATTATCAATAATAATACACTTCTTGGAATCCTAGGAAAAAGAAAACATAGAATTTGTTGTGCTACGATGCTCATTAAGGATAAAAATATACCGGAATCATTCTGAAACAAGCCAATGATTTTAAAAAAATGTATAAGACTAAAACAAAATCCTTTTAAAAATAAACAATTTCGCAATATGGGAAAGATAAAATAAAATAATTCTATTTAATTATTCACATGGATAATCTACTAGTCAAATAGTCACATGAAATATCAATAGCCACTTTTATAATGATGGAATGCATAATTCCAAATATCATAACCACATAATCATGGCCATATGCAAAGACAAAAAAATAAGATTTTGTCAATCCCTTACGCAGAAACACTATTTTGTCTCATGAGACCGACCAATACATCTAGGATATATAGTTGGACCCACCCATCACTTATTAAATCCAATGCATTCCTCATATGAGAAGGACAAAACATAACACAAACATTTATATTAAAACTAGCATATGAAATGTAAAAACATTATCCATAAACCATGAATTGTATAAAAATAACACATCCATAGTCAAAAATATCACAAAAGTGTAAATACAATTTAGAATATTTGTATCATAATAAATCAACATCAAAAAAGATTAAAATCCATCAAAGGATGTTAACATAGATTAGAAACATTTATAAAGATCTTTGAGAGAAATATCTCTTTTTCATGAAAACATTTAAAAGCCACACAATTTAGAAATGAAGACATTTAAATTCATTTTTGAATAAAAGTGCCCATACCACATTGAAACTTTTTATAGTAATTAATAGTCGAAAAAAATTCATGTCCATATAAATAAATCCTCGAAAACCATTTTGAAAACATGGACATTAATGAAAATTATTTATAAGAATAAATATTTAAAATATTTAAAAGGATGTTTTAGTAAAAAAATAACCATAAAAATAATTGTTTTGAAAAAACTTTTATGAAACATGGAAATAGATAATAAATATGTCACAGTAGATACATATATAAAAACAACCTCAGATAAGAAAGATATTGTTAAATTAACCCTTACCGTGCACTTTGCTTTGGTCAAGTGTACATTTAACCTCATGTGTAATGACTATAGTATGTTATAAATTACACCAGAACCATATTAATATTTATTATATCATCCACGATTCATTTATTGGTTTATACTACCAATTTAATAATTATTTCCTTGTTAAATTAACATTTTGGGTAATAATCGCTTTCTTTATCATACGTGTTTTAACTTGTTATTCTGGATCGTATCATTTAGATCATGATTTAAATACTTCCATAATATAAAACATGATTTATATATAAAATATATTTAAAATATAAATATTTATAATATATAGATATATGAAATGGATGAAACTGTTTATGGAGATGGTAGGTCGTACGTACGCATAAACGTTGTTTCTGTTTTCATATCATATTGAACAGAAGTAAGTAAATAATATATATATAAGTACATATATATATATATATATATATATTTCTCTCCAGTACCATTATTATTCAATCTATTACATACTTATTAATAATATATATTTTTATAATCATCATTAAATGGTGAACCTGAAAATGAATCTCATCGCATCATGGAGACGGTAATCGGTACGTACACACGAGCGAGGATATCATTTTTCTTAATGATTAAAAGGTGTGGAATTGGATGGTATAATAATTTTACAGAAACAATTTCATGTTATTTTCATTATTTACTTACCTATTACCCATCATTATATACATCCAAATAACATAGTGTTGAATAAAAAATTACACCACAGCGTGGAGACGGTAAGTCGTATGTACGCACGCATGGTGACATTACCATTCATAGGAATAATAGAATAATGAATATGGTTGTTCCATATTTATAATAACATCACATTATTTATATGTTAAAGGAGATATTATTTCGGTATGGTAATAACAAATAAAGAGGTAGTGGAAGAAGAAAATAACATTAAAGAGAGTGGTGAAATTATTACCTCATCTTAGGGTGTTTCCTTTTGAGTTGACCAAAATTGATCCTAAGGATGGATTTCTGAACATAGTAAGGACTCTAGGATGATCTGAGAGAAGTCGTGAGGATATTTGGGTAGGGTTTGGCCAAGCCTAATGGCTTGTGCGGTGTGATTTCGAGAGAAGGGGAAGTGCCCTTTTATAAGAGTAGTGAGGGTCGCTTTAGGAAAAGATTAATGTATTAATTTATTATACAATCATATTATTTTTATAATGGCTCCAAATGGAATTATTTTGAGCCTTAGGTATTTATGTGTCGAAATAATCTCAAAAAATAGGATTTAGACAAGTTTAGGTTACAATTTTATCCTTATCTTTTAGATTTAACTCTTAGTTAAATAGTTTAACTTTTATTGTGTCTTCTTGTATTCTTATGCTATATGGTTAATAAACATAATCTAATCTTCTAAGAGAACCACAGGTGGTTCATTAATGACATATATAATATTATTTGAGCATTTTTTCTAATCCTTATATTTTTTGTGATATTATATCAACCAATAATATGGTTTTGGATTTAAAAACTAGTTTGTGTCAATTTTGACACTATTAGGTATTTGTTTTTTGATGAAACCATAAAAGCATTATTACTTAGAAAAATTGATTGAATAAAACCTACCATTTCATATAAACCTATAAAATTAGTGTGATTTATCAAAATTCTCAAATTACATTTATTTGGGTATTTATAATATCAATTATTTTAGTCATTTATTAATAAGGTAATTACTGCATCATCATTGTGTCATACATAAATATAATTATATAAAGTCTAAAAATTATTAATAAAATACCATTATGTATTAAATATTTTTATATTTCTAATGAATATTTATAGATAAATTTATATTGTGTTTAACCCAATATAGAAAATGGTTTAGTTATTAAATATTAAATTTAACACTTTTAACTCTTCTTCAAATAAAATAATAATATGTGTTCAAATCTAATCCAAGTAGACCAAATATGATCGTATTTTATTCATAATGTTGTTTTTATTCTAATTAAATTTATCCAATAGAATTATGACATGTATTAGGGTAATTATGATATCATTTTTACCCTCAATTTCCCTATTTACTTTTAACCGCATAAAAAAATTCAAAAGATATTATTCACAAAAAAATTATTTTCATCTTATTGAACTGCATTTTACTTACTTCCATTATTCATTTCTCTCAGATGTTTGAAATTAAACTCACAGAAGTGGTAAAATTATGTTTTAAGTATATTTTCAAAAGCTCCTAGGTAGTTGGTAAAAGGCAGTAAATATTTGATAAAATTTTATATATCTAAAAATATAATAAAATGAATCCAATGAATTAAATTGAACTTATATAGGTATTATATATCTATGTTGACTTCTAAATAATTAAAATAAAATAACTAATTATTTAAATAAAATGTCGGTTAAAATAATAACGTAGTGTTTTTCACTATTTATCAAAAATTGACTTTTTTCATAAAAATTCCCAAAATTTACCCTAAGATAATTTTGATATTATGAATTCAAAAATGAAATATATTTTAACAAATTCAAAACATATAAGTTTATTTTATTAATTTAAAATTAATTCTCATTGTCAAAACCAAAAATCAGGGTTTTAAAAAGTAAAAACTATTAAAAGATTGACATTTGTTTATGTCAAATTTAAATGTAAAATTACTTATAATTATGTAAATTGAAATACATGATAAATATATAATCTAATTATACTTCAAAAAATTTCAAATTCATAATTTAACACCATAAATTATTTCGAATAAAAAAGTTTTTTTCAATTAAAACATAGTATTTTTCATTATTCATCAAAATATGAAAGTTATCAGAAAAAACAAAAAATTTATCCAAACAATATTTTTATGTCCCTCTTCTAAAGAAGAATTTAATTTCATTAAATTAAATATATAAAAGTGTCAATTATTGGTTTTAAAAAGGATTCTCAATTAAATGGCGGTAAAACTGCATTTTTTGAAAAATACTTCTTTTAAATGAAAAAATGAATTTGTTATTATATTATGTCTAAGAAACACATAATATGGATTATAAAAATATATGGAGTATATAAAATTCAAAATTTTGTTTATACTATTCATAACCTCTTTTTGAACGGCTAGTTTCGTAAGTTGAGGTGTGTTGTAACTTGGTGTTGTGTGTAGCGCAAGCTATTGAATTACATTAATGAGATAACATAATATGGAATCTAGGGGTGTTACATTATTCTACTAGTAGAATATACATGTGAATAACTAAATGGAATTATTTTATTTATCTTTTCCATATTATGTTGAAGGTTGTGTTTAAAGGGATAGTGTTTCAATTTTATAACATTCCCCAAAAGTTTATTATTATTTAAGATGGATTTTACTATACTATTTATCCTTTTATAGGAAATGAACTCACCAATATCATATTTTTTATTTTCCTAGGATTCCATGAAGTATATTATGATTTATATAGAGGTTTAAGATAATGGAATAATGGCATTCTCAGAAAATTATTTATGTTGTGATTTATATTAGAAATCAAAATGTAATGTTCATGTATGTAATCTATTTTCCAATACTGCTTAACTAATCGGGCCTTCGGGACATGACTCTTTGTAATCATGCCAATATTTTAAAATATTTCATCGGCTTTGGGCTTTTCTGGTCAGGTTTTTACAGTTGGTATTAGAGGATTTTTTGGAACAACCATGGAAAAAGATTTAGAACAATAAGATTTGGGATCAAACACCAACAATATACATTTCCAATAAGTATAGAAGGACTCCATTGGATTTTGGTAATGACGTGATTATATGGGTTTTCTAAAAAATACATCCATGTATGGATTCTGCAGGTGGATGTGGTTCTGGCATAGTTTTACCTAGGAGTGAAAACAATGACATGGAGTTCCAGGCATGACCTAGGGTTACATGGTACATAACAACGGGCCTTACTTCCCACATGGTTTGACACTCTCAATGAAATTATTATGATATTTTACATTTCCTTTACAAACCATTATAAATGATTTATGAGGAAATATGTCAGCAAAAAACATAATATATTTACAAGACTATATTTGTGAAAATAATCAATTAATATAGAGAATTTTTCACGTTTTTGGTTTAAACATTTTGATATGATCTAACCTAGCACATTTCATCATTTAGAAATAGCGCCAATTCGTAGAAATGAGAACTCCATCAATATGGATGATCCAAAGAATAAGAATGATCATATATTTTATGGTCATAATCAATCATTTAGAATGGAAATAGTCTCCCACATATTATCTTCTAATGAATAAACATTATCATTTGTTAATAAGATATGTAAATAATTATTTGAGTCCTAATGATTTGAATGGAAGCAAGAAAAGAAGAGGATGGCATAGAAAAGATGGATAAAGGGAAGAATGAAAATAAGTATTTCCCCACCTGTGAAAACATTGATAAGAATCGACTTGGAAAATGCTTGATGGGAATTGGATTATGTTATAAGTGTGGAGAAAAAGGACAGCATGTTCGTGATTGAAATGGTAAGAAAGGGGTTTCAAATGAACAATGCTTCATCTACAGGGATTTGGGACACTACATGAATCATTTTCCCAATCATCAGAGTATATCCCAAATGAATCTATTGGATAATAATCAAGTTATGATAATACCATAGATTAAGAGGAATGATTAGTGTTCTTATGTTGTTACTCCTGAATTTTTTCATTTTTGTATTGTATTAATGATGTAAAAGTTATAATAATTGTACAGTATATAAGGATTTTATTGAAGTGCTATTTCATTAAGGATTTGATATTGTGTGGTACAATGAAATGTGACTCAATAACAAGTAATTAATTTTGGAAAATATATGGTTGAGGGAAAGATAAACCTTAAAATAGTCTCGATGCTGAGGTAATTATTTTGGAATAAGATATGATTTATTTTGATAAATTATATTATAAATTATTGACTAACATGGAACAAATTAATTGTTTGTTGGAGTTTACAACATTTCTATATTTAAGGAGTATATCTGATATTTTATATTGAATAAGGGAGAATGAACTTATTCAAAAATGATTTATCATAAATTAGGCTGTTACCATGTTTTAATATAATACCTGGTGATGGTATTCCCATGTTATTATGTGTTAAAGATGTATTACTTATGTTATGTTGACCTTCCTTATAAATTTTTGGACTGGGAGTTTGGACACCTGTATTTTGGATTAGACTAAAGGTTGGAATTGATTAAGTTGAACACTTTATATTTTGATTAAGGTTAATGTATGATGTATTGGATACATTGACATAACATATTTGTCTTTAGTGCACATTTAGTGGATTATGGTAATAGTTGTGGACCTTATAATTAATAAAATGGTTTTATAGCGTTAAATTTTTTTTGAACATTCATTTCTTAGTGTAATGGATGAAGTGAAAATAAGCACAACCAAATGATGAATTTATGGTTATGAAATGTAATAAAATCAAGTATATTTCATGTGTTCTTATCTTGATAGAAAATAAATCCTTCTGATTCAAAAAAATAGTATTTAAAAAATAGTTTTATCCTGACACCTTATGTTCTATTGAACTGATGATATTTTAAATCATCGTAGATTTAGGGATTTGAGGCCCCCAATTTTACATTTATTGTTCACTGGTTTCTAATTTATAACTTCAATCACTCTCTATAAATAATCACAATTTCCCTCCAACTATTTGTCTCCCATTTCCACCTATGTTCCCCTATTCAAAATCTGAATTTGGTAGTGAATTTTTAATTTATCTTTCCCTCTTATTAAGAATAAAAAGTTTTAACCCTATTTCATATGTGGGTTTTCCACAAAGGTATTTTCTGTTTTCAACCTTTTATTTATAAAAATCAATTTCAAATTGAAAGGAAAAAATTTATTATAGAAAATAATGTAACACCCCAATATATCATATTATCTTATCTCTTTAATGTAATTTAAGAACTTATATTGGACGCAACACTTACTTGTCTTGGGTTATATGCAAGATTGAGTTTCAGCGAAACAATACATTAGTATTAAAATTATTAAAACTATATATTTTTTTTAGATAAATATTATAATATTAATAGTAAAATATAAATTCTAAATTTTATTTATATTTTTTCAAATAAATAAAATATATTTATAATAAAATGTATATTTTTTGTTAAATTTTTTTTAAATTTTAAAAAGTTATTTTCATAAAGAACTACTTTTTATGTCATTTGGTAAAAAATAATAAAATTAATATCCTACACTTCTTAAAAATTGAATTTGGTAAAATGGGTTTCATTTTTGAATTCAGAATATCAAAATTAGAATAGGGATAATTTTTGATATTTTTTGGAAAACAGTCAAATTTTTATGAATAGTGAAAAATGCTGCATAGTACAAAAAAATGAATTATTCATTTAAATTATTATATTAATTAAAATTATAACATAATGACAAAATATATACATAATTAATATATTAGTATAATTTTAGTCATTGGAGACAGTTTATAATAAGATTTGATATATAAAATTTTATGGAACCTTTTTTACGTATTTTTACCCACCTTATATGCACATTTACCCACCTTCTAGGCACATTTTCAAATTTGCATCAAACGTAATTTTACCGCTTATATGAATTGATTTTTAAAAATCCAAGAGACATAATTGAAATCATTCAGTAAAATGTGGATCAATAGGATGAAAATAGTTTTATGGGAATAGTAACTTTTGAATTGTATTTACCACCGTTAAAAGTAAATAGGGTAATTAAAGGTAAAAATAATATTGAAATTTCCCCAACACATGTCCAAATTATTTTGGACAGGTTTATTTCGACCAAAATAAACCTTAATACAAAAATATGACCCTTTGGATTCATTTCGGATAGATTAGGACATTTATTATATTTTATTTAAATAATAGCTAAAAGTGTTAAATTCAATGTTTAATAAAAAAAAATTAATATAGGGATTAATATAATATGGATTAAACTATAAATATTCAATGGAAATATAAAAAGATTTCCTAAATCATTTTGTTTTATTAATAATTTTTATACGTTAAATAATTAAATTTATTTATGACACAATGATTATGCAGTAATTACCCTATTAATGAATGATTAAAAAACTAATGTTATAAATTTTAAAATAAATATAAATTTAAAATTTTGATTCAATCCACAAATTTTTTAGGTGAATAAGAAACATTAGGGTTTATTGAATGTATTTTTCCGAAAATTATCAAGTTTATTGGACTTTCACAAAAACCAAATACACAATAGTGTTAAAATTGACATAATTTAGTTTTTAAAACAAATGCTATATTATTAAATGATATAATATTCTTAAAATTATATTATTCTACCAATGTACCTTTATAATATTAGATATATCATTAATTAACCACTTAAGGATGTTTTTTTTAATTTTATACTAACTATATTAACCATGTAATATACAAATACAAGAAGACATGGTAAAAGTTAAACTCTATAACAAAGTGTTAAATCTAGTTGATAAGGTTAATATGGTGACATAAAGTTGTATAAAACCTATTTTTTGAGAATAATTCTATACATCCACACATTATACTATAAATAAATCCATTTCAATGTATTATAACCTGAAAATTATTTTATTATAAATTAATATTTCATGGATTTCCTAAAGTTACCCTCACCTATCTTATAAAAGTGTACTTCCCCTTCTCGTAAATTCACACCTTCAAATCCATTTGGATCGACCAACCCCTACTGTAATCGCCTCCCAAATACCATAACATAATTCTATAGGCATTACTTTGATCTGAAATCTAACCTAATGGTCACTTTTGTACAAATAAAAAGGAAGAACCCAAAGAAGAGGTAATTATTTCATCACCTCATTCAATGTTCTTTTCTTCTTCCACTTCCACTTTATTTGTTGTTTCCATACTAAAATAATAAATCCAATAACTTTTACATAATGAGGTGTTATTTTATATATTTTACAACCTTATTCATTATTAAATTCATCCTATTAATGAAAAATTCACCACACATTCGTACGTACGACTTACTGTCTCCACATCGTGGTGTAGTTTGTTATTCAACACTTCCTTATTTAGATGGCTATAATAATGAGTATAATTTATGTAAATATTAAATATAACGTGTTAATGATTCTTTATATGTAATATACCATCCAATTAAACATAATTTCACCATCAATATAATGATATTTCCGCTCGTGTGTATGTACGGCTAACCGTCTCCACAACGCATTTAGATTCATCGTCAACTATCACCTTTTAAGAATTTTTTTAAAATATAAATATATATTGACTTATAATAAGGTATATGAAATAATATTAATACTTGAATAATATATATTTATGTAGATAAATATATTTCAATTACTTACTTCCATACTATACGATAAGAAAATGGAAACAACATTCATGTGTACGTAAGGACTATTGTCTCATTGAACGGTGTTTCCATTTCATATATCTATCTATTATACATATTTATATTATAAAAATATATGATATATAAATCATTTTTTATATTATGGATGTATATAAATCAAGATCTATGTGATATTATCAAGAATAACAAGTTAAAATATGTACCATAAAGAATGCGATTATTACTAGAAATGTAACATTAAAATGGAAATTATTATTAAATTGGTAATGTAAATTAGAAAATGAATCATATATGATATCATAAATATTAATATGGTTTTTTTATAAATTAATAACATACTATGGTCATTATAAAAGTGGTTAAATGTATCCTCGACTAAAGGAATGTACAAGGTAAGGTTAATTTCTCAATCTCATTACTATCTGAGATTGTTTATGTGTAAGTATTTACTGGGAAATATTTATCATATATGTCCATGTTTTAGAAAAATGTTTTCAAATGGAATACATTAATGTTTTGTGGAAGATACTCTTTAGCTATATCATCATTTTAAATGTTTTAATAATTTACTTTTCTAAATCTATTTAATTAATGCCCATGTTTTCAAAGTGATTTTAAGGAATTATTTATATGGACATGATTATTTTAAAATGTTATTTCCATTCAAAAGTATAAAATTTGTATGGTAAAAATTGATTCCGAAATATATTCTAGATGATCGCCTTTATAAATTTGTGACATGAAAATTATTTCGCAAAAATGGGATATTTCTCTCAAAGATTTTTTATGATCATTTCTTACTATGTCACATATTTTACTAGATATTATACATGATTGAGTTCGATTTTTTATAATACAATATTTTATATTGTAATGAAGGGTTTATGACATTTTTGACTATGGATGTTCTATTCTTATAAAATTCTTGGTTTTTGGTTAAAGTGTTGACATTTCGTATACAAGTTTTAATATGTATGTTTTTGTTATGTTTCAACATTTTCATATGAGGAATGAATTGGAAATAGCATGTGAAGGGTGGGGCCCGCAATAAACCCTCGATACATCGGCAGGTCTCATGGGAAAAACTACTATCTTGGAAATGGTCCTTCCAAAAATTTATATTTAGGGTCTTCTCATGATGCCTTGACTTTGCGTTTAAGATGTCCGTCATTAAGCATTCCATCATTTTGAGATTAGTTATTAATGTTACATGTGATTATTAAACTAGTAGAATATGAATGTAAATAAGTAAATTTCATTATTATATTTATCTTTGTAGTATTATGATTAAGTTTATGTTTAAAGGTGTTTTGTTTCAATTTTATACCTTTCCATAAAATTTTATGATTATTTATGATATCATCTACTATATTGTTTAACCGTACTGAGCATATGAGATCACCCCTTTCTTATTTTTTATTTTCCCAGGATGCTAAGAATTATAATATTATTTATAAGAAGGTTTAAGCTAAGGTGATCATGGGTTTCTCAATATATTATTTATGTTATATTTTATGTTAGAAATTGGAATGTAATTTTCATCTATATAATCAATTTTCAAAGTCTGTTAAACTGATTAGTCCTTCAGAACATGATTCCTCGTAATCATGTCAATGCTTTAAAATAATTCCCTATCTCCAGGCATCTGGTTTTAGGCGTTACACTATAAATATGGATATAAACTATAATATAAATATATAAAGGAAGAATGTGTATTTTGGAGCATACCAATTTGGATCCAGGGTGGCTCATGATGTTTGAATCGGATTATAGATCCCAGAGATTTAATGAACCCTAGATTAGAGGGGAGGTGAAACCTATGAAGTAAAATAGTAGTTCCACATAGCTGTATTGTAATAAAAAATAATAACAAATAGTATTAATGGTTCACTTTGAAAAAATGGTAATTTCACCCTATAAATAGTGTCGTACAGTTTGACAGTATGGTTTGGTCAAACCATACACTTACCCTGCAGCTCCCGCCTTTTAGGAACAATTTCTCAAATGGTTTTCCCACAATGCTTTCCATAGTAATCCACCAATTTTTTCCTTAAATACTCATGAAAACTTCTTGAATTAATGAAAGTGTGTTTTATTGGTACTAATTACAGAACGACATTGTGCATCATATGAAACACCTATAACCACTATGATCTTGGATGAATGGTTTCACGAGAGGGCCGAATGGTTTTAGATAAACCCTAGATCCCAAAAAACTTCCCAAAGGATTTATTTTTAAGAATTAGTGATCCTAAAACTCCATGAGACAACATTGTTTCCTATCATACATCAACCATCCCCAAAAACCTATATTTTTAGTGTTCATACAATCCAAAATATATTCCAAAGCTCAGTTTAAAGAATAGCTTGTCCATAAAATGCCAAAATCCAAATTCCCATAGGATTATAACTCCTATTAAAACATGATTAATTATTTATGTGATTTACTTATTAGAATGTCATTTTTAAATGTAATGATTTTGTTAATTTTAGAATAATATTGAATTTTATTTGCTGAAAAATGGACGAATTATCTTTGAAAAATATATGTTCAAATATTTATAATCATTGGGTTCCAAACATAGTATCGAATTGTTCAAATTATTTAAAGGAAATTGATTTATTGATTGATTTAGTTTAGAATTAGAATAATACCATTGAATTTTTAATATTAATGTAACATGGGAAGGTTTATAAAATTTTGGAATTATCATACATTGTTATTACAATATTTTATAGTTGAAATTTAGTGATATATAATAAATCATTATTATCAATTTTATGGATATTGGGTTGGTAAATGTATTTTTATTTCTTAGGTGATGAAAAAAAATCTTCATTTCAAATCGTTTAATGTAAAATACGATATTCTGGTGGAAATAAAAAAATGATGAAATTGAACATAAAAAGTATATATATTTCATTTTCTTTTTAGTATAGATGGTGAAATAATTCCTCATCTCTTAAAGAATAACCATGAATAAAAATTATTATTCAGATAAAAACAAGTATCATGAACTAATGGCCTTTTTATTCATATTATTTGGTTTTTGAGCCCTTAACATTCCATTGATCATTAAACATTATTGTGATCGATAAACTTAATCATTATCAATAATTATTTATGATTTTATTCCATTCTAACCTATAGTATCCTATTTTCAAACCTATTTATTTTTTATTACAAATGACCATTTTATATATCTTTATCAATTATTAATAGGATTTTTTATAAACCATTTTTACAATGTGGGTATAAAACAAAAGTAATTTTCAATGTACCATCATTGATTACTATGAAAACATTCAAATTGTAAAGAAATAATTATTTAATTGGGGGAGGATTCAACACCAATTATTTAAAGAAAATGCTATTATATTTTAAATAATGTAATAAAACCCACACTATTTTTACCTTTATCAATAGTCAATTCATATTGTATTACACAAATGGATGAGATTTTTATGTTTGTTAGCTCATCAAAAGGAATCACTGAACATAAACGACCCATGATATATATTGTATTTTGAACTTATTTATTAAATTCATAGGTATGAGTAGAAATAACTAATATTATAGATATATATATTTTATATTCAAAATAAATTATGGATATATTTTTAGAAAATAATTATTAAATTTTTATTATATTGATTTTATTCATCAGAATTATGTTTTCATGAAAATTTATTTTTATTGATTTTCATTAAAAAAGTTATTATTTTATTTGGAACATTTATAAAATTTATTTGAAAAATTGAAATTCTTATTTGGAATCTTAATATAAAATTTTACATTGGGTTACATTTTGGGAATTCTCATAATATTTTGATATTTTAGTAAATAATAAAAAATATTTACTTTTTAAAAAACATTCTATTTAAAATATTTCAGTTAATTTAAAATTAAAAATATGATTTTAATAATTTTTTAGGTATCATAGTTATTAATTACGTATTTTTAGTCTGTATATTCACTTTGTGTCCAATTGATATAGGTTTGTTGTTTCTGAATATTGTTTTGATTAAAAAATAATTTTACAGAAACCCGTTTTAAAATGAATTATGTTTCTCCGTTTTAATTATTTAATTTCACTTTGAATAGGGTATTTTTTAAATTAAATGTATAGAATTTATTATCTTAAATATGAATTATTTTGTATATAATTATTTTTATTAATTATAGAGTAGATATAGAACCATCAATTTCTAAAAAAACTTTTCAAAAAAATGATGTCTCACCACATCAAAATGATTAATATTAAATTAAAATTTTATGATTTTATGAATTGAAATCTAGAATATGGATTGAATAATTGAAATCACCATAATTCTTAATTTCTAATAATTTCAACATATTATTTAACCAAATGATTTGTGAAAATAGTTAAAATTAATCACAAAAATTAAGGTAGAAGCAAGTTTACTAAGTGATTAAAAGTTAAACATAAGGAGAAAATGTTCAATAAAAATAATGAAAATCCATTTTATAGACAAATATTATCTAAATACATTCTTTTATCTAGAATTTATCATTATTGGGGCCTAGTGACATGAAAAAGTGTTAGTGCAATTCACTCTTCCAAAAATGTTACTATTGTTCTACTCACATCACATATAAATATCCACCACATATCCTCACATATTTAAACATTCAAGACTCTTTGGATTGAAAAAAAGAGACCAAACCACTTCCCAACATCTCTCATATCACAATATAATCCATAGTTTTGACATAAATCCATCAATTTAAGGTCTTTTGTGTAGGGCAAAAGGAGTGACAGGAAGAAGATGTAACATTTCACAAAAAGGATCATAAATTTATTAATTACTCCACCCACTTCAATTACTATTATATAATTACTATATAAATTAATTTGTATCAAAAATACTCAAATATTACATTCTCCAAAAAATTAAATAATACTCAACTACTTTTTGAAAACTTTTTCAAAAAATGGAGGTAAACCATGAATCCCAATTAATTAAAATGGAATGTGGTACTCCATTAAACCTTCAAACATCCATAAGTTCTATACTAGAAAGATAATCTAGATAAAAGTCTAATGACTAAAATGTATTGTGTTGATATATTATGGTGATCAACTATGACAGATATAACATTAATCCCATTATAGGTTTTTGGGCATCTAATGAAAAAGACCATAGTGATGTTACCCCATTTCCATTCTTGTATGGGTAATGGATAAAACATTCAGATAGAGTTTTTTCTATCATATTTAACATTTTTTAATACTATGAACTGAGATAAAAACACTATGATATCTCCCATCATACATTCCAACAGTAATTATTCTTTCAAATATCTATACATATTCATACATCAATGATGAATAGAGAATGATGAACAATGACATTCCTCTAATGGAACCTTCTTCAAATATGGAACATAAGAAATAAACACAAGGTTACTAAAACAATTCATTCTATCAATATCAGTAATCAAGTTATGGAGATTTATAACCTTCTTTTACAGCTTTACATATTCCTTTTGTGAAACATTATCCTTCAACTAAATATATGGATGGATTTTCAATTAATAAAGATATTATTTTATCATTACATAATGTTTTATAGAAAAATGCATTGAAAATATAGAAATATTTGATAATTTTTTATTCCCAAGATGGGTAATCTAGCATGATCAATTCGAATCAAGCATCATCCACCCTATTTTCCTTCCTAGGGTTGTAATTTATTGAGCTTTTATACTCTATCATCACCTCTATCCATATACTCTGGAACATTTTCAACTCCTTATATGTGAATACATATTTTATCATTTTGTTATTAGTATACATATCACACAATTCTCTATAATGATAATTACTCTATATATTTAAATAAAAAATAGTCACAGTGACTCCAAATCATTGGCTGGGTACTTTTTTAGTGAATCTTCATCTTACATGATGTATACGAGATAACCATGACATTATGAATAATAAAAAATCTCAATACCTTTTTGGATGAATTAATATAGATTTAAATTCCTTATCTATTATAGGGTACTGTAATCACAGTTTCCTAGAACAAACTTCTCTTTAATTCCTTCAAATTATCATCACATTTATCTTTCTAGAGGAACATCGGACCCTTATGAGTTATCAATGGAATACTCTTAGATACTCTTGGGGAATTCTCAACAATCCTCTTATAATATCTAGGTAATCCATGAATATAATGGATATCAGTCACATTGGTTGGAATAGGACAACATTCAATACCATTTATCATTGAATGATCTATGGATATAAACTCTCATGAGATTATATAGAAAAAATTTAGAGTTTTAAAATTTTTTATAAATCTTGACCTTCTTTAGTGTAATTCCTATAATTCATAGCCGATCTTCATAATCTTCCATTATCCTAGAATATATTATATTTTCATATATAAAGTGTACTAGAAAGAAGTTGAGGTAATCTCTAAAAATATATTAATAAGTTATAAGATGATGGAAGAGGAGCTAGTAAAACACAAAGGAATCACAATATATTCATAGTGTTCATAGCTTGTACTTAATTCCATCATTGGTATATCCTCTTTCATTACCCTAAATTGATGATATCCAAAATTGAGGGAAATCATGGAAAACAATTGTTCATAATGAATATAGTCAAACAATTCATCAATATAAGGTCTATGATACTTGTTCTTGATTAATATATTTTCTATATCTTGATAATCAATGTAGTGTCCCATGGAATAATCATTCTTTTAAAAAAGATATAAGGTGAACCACAAGGTGACACACAAGGATGAATGAATCTTATATAATGGTTTTAATAGAGTCGCATCATTAATCACACCAACTCAATTAGGGCCATTCTATATAGATTAATTTTAATTTCTGTTGAATTAGGTATTAGTTCTATCAATACCTCAACATCAAATTTTATTTGAGGGCTAGGAAACTCTTCCTAGAACACATCCACAAATTCTAGAAAAAATTGTTCTATCAGTGATGTCATGATTATCCCAATCCATTTATGAATATCACTCCTTTTTAATTGGAATTGAGATCCAAACACTAGATTAAATATCCATAAAATGTTCATACTTATTGCAACATAGATTGGTGGTCATTGTTTTTCTTAGAGACATCAATTGTAATGTCCCTTCATCGAATATTTTTTGCGATATTTATAAATAAAAATCCAATCCATGCCTCTAATGAAATAAAATTAATCCAAATGTATAATGTTATGATTTTCTAGAATCAAATTCCAGCAAACATCAATTGCAGTGTAATCATAGACATTAGATTGAATTTTTGTTCCATTAGGTGTTTCACTACTAATTTTGTATATAATTTTTTTGTGTAATATAAATACACTTATAAAGTTTGTTATGTTTGAAGGAGTGGGTATATCGAGAGTCAAATATGTATTTATCAATTATTGAGTGGATTGTATGTGTACCATTCCACTTGTTGTTATCGCACCCCTCATTAGAATGGTTGATTACTTATGATTTCAACTTATCCATCATATTAAGAAGGTGATTATGATAATCACCATCACCAACCCCCAGGTTGGGATCTAGTTAGAAAAATTACCATCCTCCTTTCCCTTGAAGCACTGAAGTGTGGGTGGTGAATTCATGGTAATTGTACCTATTTTATCATCATTGGAAAACATCTAACAATCATTTCATCAATAAATATCAAAATTTCCTTCCCTTAAACACTTAAAAAATTAATTTTTCCTCATAAGAAAATACCCTCTATAATTATTTCTTAACATCTCGCATAAATTAAAAATCATCTTCATCTCCCTATGGATTTTAGATTTTCCATTGAACAACTTTTTCCACTTCTTAATAAAACAATGATATTGATATGTGACTCAATCCTCAATTTCAAAATTCATTTCAAAACAGACAATCAATTGTTTTTTCTACCATAGTCTCTTATGTAAAAGACCTTCTGATACTTTTATTTAAGCCACTGAAGAACCTTTAAACTTTACATTCATGTTTTATTATAATACTAGAATCATAATACACAAGTCTTGTGAAATTATCCTTATTTTTACAGATAGCTTCATTATACTATTTCATCAACTAAAGGAACTCCTTTTCCATCATCATATGAAGAAAATGAGAAAACCACTTATTGGAGACTATGATCTTGAACTAATACCAATCCATGGATTAAATTTTAGCCTACATCACATATAATTGATTATTGTCTACCACTGGTCCAATTCACCATATAAATGATAATGAACCCCAATGTTGTAAATTTTTTCCAATCACTAGAGAATTTGATACATCTGTTCAGTGGTACGGGTCCATTGTTCTGCAACAAGTGGATCCTAATATCCAAAGAAACAATGTGGGTGTTTCCTCATGAAGGAATAATTATAATGTTTTTCAATACATTTTTCATTTTAAATTTTAGCATGATTCCTTGCCATAGAAATTTGGGTGATCATAGAAAAATGATTTTCAGTCCTTCTCCCATTGAATTTGGCCTTTTGGGAGGAACATAATTTCCTTATGAATTGAAAAAACCATTAGTGTCTCTCCTTTGGTTTCCATACATTGACTAAAACCTCGAATCGTAGAGTATGAAAATAGTTATCATAGTGAGTAACCATATAATAATGATAGACCACTTATAGGATGTCTAAATTGCATCATCTTCATTAATCTATGAAACCAAAGATTTATCCTAGCCTATTCATTTCCATCTCATATTTATATTCTTAATCATGGTTAGTAATGATTATGAGAATTCACAAATAATAACCATGGGAGTGTAAAACTAGTTGTGTAGTAAGGATCATTATCATGAACCCATTACCAATCAAGTCATGATAAAAAAAAATTTTGGCGTTGTTACACCCATGTACATATGTTCAAGAGAAAAATAAACTTCTAATAGACAAAAAGTTATGTATTTCATGGACTCTAGTCACTCTATAATTTTTAAAATTCATGTAATGTTTCAAATACATTAATTTATCCATATAGTTATCCGTATCCATGACTTTAAGGTTCTCATTATGTTTTTCTCATCCTCTTATTTAATTTTAACTAATATTTTTCCATTATACCAATTATAACCACCCTTGGTTTTCCCAGTTTATGATTAATTTATTTTTTCATATTTCTTAATACATTATACAAATAGATTCCCAATGAACATATTCTTTTAGTGAATTTGGAATCATTGAATTATAAAATATAGAATAAAATTGAGCTACATTATCTATCAATAGGTCCTATATTACTAGAACCCTTCTTAGACATATCCTAAATAATAAATATCTTCATAACCTAGGGACCAGAAACATAAAAAGGGGTGATCTTATATTCTTATTAAGGGTAAACCAGAAAGATATATAATATAAAAACTAAGCATAAGGGTAACATATCATGATCCAAAATTTTAATGATCGTACAATGTAAATCATAAATAATAAACATAAACCAAGGAATAAATATTGTTAGGTCATAAAATATAAATCATAAAGGATTCATGACCATATTCCCTAAAATCATAAAATATGAATAAGCCATGTAATTTTGGTTGGCACATAAACATGTGATATTATTCACTATAATCCTAGGCGCATTGCTAGAACCATATCAATACACATCATGAGTACTACAATTACTGGGCGGGACTCACCACTGTCCCTTTTCATAGTCCTTTACATGTAAGGGATCATGTTTCCCCATATTGTCATAGTATATTGGGTCCCCCATCTACCATATTGAATAAATCCCATTGTAATTATTTCATTCATTGTCTAATGAAATATAAATCTATTCCTAATGCCTTGGAGGGAGATATATGTCCCACCCATTTCATTGTGAAATAATAAATACATATTCATGAATATCACAAAAAAAATCATATTTTAACCCGTGAAATGAAATCAGTGTCATAAAAATGTAATAATATCTTATCTTATGGAATAATACATGTTTCATAATCATTTCATCAATGCATAACACGTGAAAATAAGTTTATTTCATAATCTATAACTCTTAAAATAAAAATTTGTTTCATAAATATCATGTTATCACAACATAACCCATCTAGATGACTAACAAGAATGAAACCATATGATCATTTCTCCATAAAGGATTTCCTAACTCCAATTGATCTTTTCTCATATGGAATATTATTATAGAATATCATTTAAAAACATTTCGTGAGAAAATATCCATTCATCCCAAAATATTTTTTTTAATACATAAAACCTTTTTGAAATCCTTTTTCATTGAAAATGGATTTGATAACCTATAATGGAATATTTGAAACAAAAAAGAAATTAAATAATTTTTTCTGGAAAAAAAACATAAAATATTACATTTTATATCATTTTTGAAAAACTTTTTGAAAACATGGACATTGATTCAATAAATATTTTCGATCAAAGGGGGAAATGATGATAGATTTTACAAAACATCTTATTATTTATCATAAGTAACCTTGAGTTGAAAAATGTTACTAATACCTGATTACATATTTAATAAATAGAATGGAATAAAATTCATGAGTTTTCTTGTCAAATGGATTATAATATTTCCTCAATGATAGAATATTCATAAAGAGCCCAAATAAACAAAGCGATTATTGCAATGGACTCTTACTACATGTTAACATTGAATTATACACCTAGTGTAAGAAAATGACATTAGATGAATATTAAAATATCATTAAAATAATATTATTCATGATATAACATTCCAACAGTATTGTATACACCTCATAGAATAATATATGTCTATATCATGGCATGTGTCTCATTGAATGAATATTATGACAAAACTACTATCAATTTGGTGATTTCTGAAACATGAACTCCATTAAAGAGATAAAATCAAATTTATAGGTAAATATACATATTTTTTTTATAGTAATCATATTATATATTCATGGGTAGTATATAGACCACAATAAATAAACAAGTAGTGAATAAGGAATTAATATCAGTGAAATAAATGTGAGACCAGAAATCCCCTTAACATATGGGTTTCCTCTCTTTTTATCCCCAAAAAATATAATAATATAAATATATGTTAATTATAAATTGGAAACATAACCATAATATTATATCTAATTCCATAAATTACATTATATTACCAATTATTAACAATTCCTTGTTAATGTTACATTTCTGGTAATAACCACTCTATTTTTTGCATGTTTTTTAATTTTATATATTTTTCATCACCGTGAGTATATCATGAAATAAAAATTTTAAACCATTATATAAATGTCTTATATATTATTTAAATATTTATTAATGATAATCTATTATTTATAAAAATATAAAATGAAATACATTGTTTAGAGTAATGGTAGGTCATACGTACGAATGTGTATTGTTTACATATTATTATCATATTGAGAGAATGAAAAAAATTACATAATGTTATATATATATATAAACACAATTATCATTTTTATTTAATATATATCATAACATTTTACTAAACCTATCTTTAATACATTCCTTATAGAGTGTAAAAGAATCCCATCGCATTGAGGAGGTGGTAGCCCACACTTCCCCAATCAAAATAATCATTCTTACAGCAAATGGTAACCTAGATGTTATGTGTTATATAATGATTTTAGATTAATAAATAAATCCTAAAAATCATATATATAATATAAAAATTATTTTTCCATCCTAACCCACAGACATGAGGGGTGGTAAATGGAAAAGAACAACATAGTTTTGTTTGGAGGCAGTTGAACATACAAAAGAACAATAAATTCATTACACATTATATGGATGTGTGTATAATTTTAGGTAGAAAATTTATAAAAAAACATCTTTGGATTTATAGGATACTCAAGTTTTAATATAATAATTTTATAAGAATAGTTGAGGGGTATATAATGAAAATGAAATAGAGGATCTTTTGGAAGGATGTTACCTCTAATTTGGGTCACTCTATTGGATTTCCTCAAAGAAATGCAATGATTGGATTTTAACCAAACATGATGATTCTAAGATTATGTTAGGGATTATGGATGATATTTGGGAATATTTTTTCTGATACAAATTATTTAAAAGCATTGAATATGTGGGAGCAGTGAGTGCATTTTATAGTTGAGTAGAAGTGGAATTATTGTAATTTTATGTACTGAGAATTACACCAATATATATCGTATTTCATGCATCACCAATAAAGGTCCTAAAAAAATGTATTATAGAGTCAAAATAGGAACATTAAATGCCTTTTGGAGAAGTTTTTAGGTAATTTTGGGTCTTATGGTTAATGTTTATTCCTTTGTTAAGAGAATTTTTCTCTAAATCAATATAATTATTTTTAATCACATTCAATAAAATTATTGGCCAAAAATATATTTTGCATTATTATAAAATAAAAAAACAATTAATAAATAATGGAATCCATTTTCTTCAAATAATAATCAATTAACTGGTAGAAATTAATTTAAAATTAATCTTTCTGACGTTTCTCGACAAAAACGTTTTAAGAAAAAATGTTTACAAGTTTGGAATTTTATATTATAAAATTTTAATGTCAATGTGGTTTGAATAACAAAAACTGGTGTAATTTTTGTATAATTTATCTAATTACAAAATAAAACCAAATTTAGACATAAATTATCAATATAAATAAATTAGATGAAAATTTAGTTTTTGAATTAAAATTAAATATTTTTCACTATACATCTAAAAATGATGTTTTTAGAAAAATACCATAATTTCTCTATATGTTAATTTTTAAATAATAAATTTCAAAATGAATATAATTTTATAAAATTTCATTTCTATGAGGTAAAATTTTATTTTATGTAAACTCCCGTGAAATTAAAGGTAAATGTTTTTTTCTAATTTTCATTGGGATTTTACAAGAACGCATTTTCTGATAGTGCCTGATTCTGAGGCCCGGTGTGCCCAGAATCATTTTCCGAAGTTAGGCTAGGGTACGTTCAGTAAACGAACGAGTGGGTTTTTCTAACATTTGAACCGGTGCTCGGAATCGAATTCCAAGGGCACTAATGGAATCACATCGCATATATTTGTTTAGAAACGCCTTTTCCAGAGTTGCGTTTTCTCGGGTGTGGTTTTTTAATTTTTTTGGGGTTAAGTTAAGAAATAAAATAAAAGTGGTGCAACACATTATTTTAATTCACATGAAGCCACTTTAAAGCCTATTAAGCTAAGTTAAGTGGATAGGGTGGAATCCAAAATATCCTACAGACTTGGTAGGATATTTGTGAGGTGGGGCCCGCACAAGCCCCACCGTTTCTTTCCTTCTAAGTAACGCACCCGCACCCCCCTTTTTAATGAAGTTAAACCTTATGTTTTTCGGGTTATGAAATGCCTCATTAAATTGGGTGGTTAAATCGTTACAATTAATTCATTGAATTAATTGTTCATTTCGTTTCTTTTGAAATTCAAACGTGTCATGTGCGTTATTAAAATAAGATAACTATTATTTTATTTCTGTTGGAACATGTGGCGTGGAGAGGATTTGGAGGA
The DNA here is from genome assembly GCA_963277665.1 of Viscum album. Lineage (NCBI taxonomy): Eukaryota > Viridiplantae > Streptophyta > Magnoliopsida > Santalales > Viscaceae > Viscum > Viscum album. The sequence goes on from OY728120.1 coordinate 1,457,661,077, forward strand.
AAGCGTTCTTCTTCGACGAAAAATGCAAAGAACGCGAAGAACACGAAGAACGCACCGATCTCCCACGAAGAACGCCAAACCCACGGAGATCGACGACGCGACACTATGTACCGCGACGTCAACGACGCTTCTTCCGTGACACTCCTTCCATGACGTTTCCTCCGCGATGTCCCCTTCCACGACGTCCCTTTCTGCGAAAAATCTCATTTGACGACAATACTTGAGGTAGGGAATTATGTTTGAGAATGATTTTATTCCCTTGATTCTTTCATTCTAAGGAAAACAAAGAACACAGATCAACTTATTATATCGTTGATCCGCGAAGGTTTTCCTTGCAGGTTGGGAATAATTTTGTTGCGGGAAATTGTATCGGTTGATTCTTTTAAATATTTGTGATCTACTCCCACGGCATATGATTAAATTTTTGTTGTGAGACTTTTAAAACCGCTAACGCGGTGGGTGCGGACCAACGAACAAGTCCGAACCCACCGCCCTTTTCATTCTTGGTGTGCGGAACGGCGGACGATTACAACACAAGCCGCACGGGCGATATGAGGTCATCGCAGTGAAGGACGGGCCCTGGGAGGGCCATTAGTGAAGGCGGCGTGCAATTCTGACCACCAGAACTCGTCTGGTGGTCCGCGGAGCAACCCGCCGGCACGCCGCGCCGGCACGGATTCGTCGGCGGCAGGAGGCAGAGGCGCCCGGCGCGCTTCCTGTGAGAACCCCCACGGCTGAAGCCGCGGCGGCAAGCCAGCCGACCCGCGACCTTGCAAGACCAGCAAAGATGGGACGCGGCACCCCGGCCGCATCCGCTTGCAAGGGCGGCCCCACGCGGGGTCGTGGCTCATTCAAGGGGGCGGTGCCCCCTTACGCACCGCTGGGCCGTTACGGCCGAGCCGTCTGGCGACCGGGCCGCGCCCAGGCTGGGCAGGGCTGCGCCCAGGCTGGGCCGGGTCGCGCCATCCTGGTCGACCCGGTTTGGGCCGACCGCGGGGGGTTGGGTTGGGTCGGTCCGGGCCCAGACCCCCCGTTTCCAGACCCTTTTCGGTCTTTTGCCCATATCTTGGGTTGTGGGGCTCCGATCGATGCACCATCAGCGGCGATGCGATCCTTGAATTGAGACGGTCGTTTCAACACATCGCACTCAAGGTTTTGGAATACCTTGAGTTTGGCCGGGTTGGTTCGTACAGGAAACCAACCGGGCCCTCGGGGCGGAAACGCCCATAACATGAGCTCCGGACTTCCGATTGACGTGCCGTCAACATTGATTGTTTCCTCTTAGTGACATGAAACTTTTGTCTTACTTCGCTCGAGTTTTGGATGTTGACGGAGTGGGGTCGGGTTGGTTCGCTCACGAAACCAACCGGGCCCCTGAAACGAAAAAGCCAATAACTCACAGACCGGGCGTCCGATTGATGCGCCGTCTGTCTCGTTGAATTCCTCTTGAGGAGACGGAACTTTTGGCATATTTCGCCCGAGGATTGAATGTAGCTGGAGTATGACCGAGTTGGATTGTACTCGAAATCCAACCGGGTCCCTGGAACAGAAAAGCTGATATCTTCCAGACCAGACGTCCGTTTTACAAACCATCAGCCGCGTTGGTGATCACGTTGAGAAACGGTCCATATGAGTATACCCTATGAGATTTCGGGGTATAGTTGAGATACGACCAGTTTGGTTCGCACACGAAACCAACCGGGCCCCTTGGACGAAAAGGCAATTAACTAATAGACCGGGCGTCCGATTGACGTGTCGTCTGTTTCGTTGAGACCCCTATGACGAGGTTGTCCTTTGATATACTTCTTCATGGAACTTTGTGATACATGTAGTATCCACCAGTAGCTCATGGAGAGGACCCTCCCGGAGACGAGCATGCTGAGTAGGGAGACCGTGTAGCTGGATGAGACCTGACGACTGCTTGACCGATCGACTTGGTGTGTTTCGGATAGCCCAGTGGGGATCGCTTGGTTGTAGCAGCAGACCCACGGCAGAGGAGCTCTTGGTTGTAGCAGTAGACCCACGGTACTCAACAAAAGGAGTACCTCTGGAGGCTATGAGGGGGAGCGCATGGTTGTAGCAGCAGACCCACGACGGAGGAGCGCTTGGTTGTAGCGGCAGACCCGCGGTACTCAACAGAAGGAGTACCTCTTGAGGCTATGAGTGGGAGCGCTTGGTTGTAGCGGTAGACCCATGGTGGGAAGTGCTTGGTTGTAGCAGTAGGCCCACAGTACTCGACAGTAGCAGTACCTCAGCAGTCTTAGGTTAGTGAGCAGTACCTTGGATTCATTACAGGACCACTGTGCACTCCAGAGATGAGGCTCTTCAGCAGTTACAGTTTCGATAATGAAAATCCTGTTTTGAGATGAGTCTTTTGACCACTGTGTTTACCTTATGATTGAGATGGGTCACTTGATAACTTAGGTATATGTATGGGCATATACCTGGGTAGTGGTTATCCGTTCATTTCATTATCTTGGTGTTTTCCTCATGATTGAGATGGGTTACTTGATAACTTAGGTATATGCATTGGCATATACCTAAGTAGAGGTTATCTGTTGAGATCTTCTTTGTGGTTATCCTTGTTGGTTCTAATGAGACCTTGAGGGTCTCTTGGTCTCTAATGAGTATCTTTATACTCACCCCTGCACGGGCTATTCCCGCACCTCATTGTGTTGGTTGCAGACGATGAGCAGTGCTGATGGAGGCCGAGTGTTCGAGGACTGTACGGTATCTGGAGGTGGACCACTCGATGAGTCAGTACCCAGAGGTGGACCACACGAAGAGTTAGTATCCGGAGGTGGACTTCACGGTGATACAACACTCGGAGGAGGTTAATGGGCGAGAGCGTTGCAGAGGCTATCTGTACCTACCCTTCAGGTAGGATTTGTGGTGGACGATCCAGGAGCTGCGCTATCTGTACCTACCCTTCAGGTAGGATCCGAGGATGATGACCCAGGAGCTTCTTCTTTTCTTCAAGCTATTGTCTTTTTCTATTTTACTTTCAGTATGCTTTGTATTCTAGCCCATTTACTTTTCAGCACTTCTTTTTTTGTACTTAGTGTTTTACTTCCGCTTGTACTCTATGGTGTTTGTTTGCCTTATAAAGAAAATGCATTCCCAGTTATCGGAATTTATGCCTTTGGTGCTAGTTGCCAGCCCCTGGACTACGGAAGGCGGGCTTGGGGTAGTCACGGCACGGGCCCTGAGGACGGGTCGTGACAAATTGGTATCAGATGAGTCGTTTCTACCGCAGAACTTATAACTCTGATATTTTCTTTCTATGAAGAAATAGTGTTAAGCGTACTGAGTGTGGTCTTTAGTTTAGGGATTCCAGTGTTGGTGCGGGCGGCCGACGTATCCATACACCAGGACCCTGACAACTGATTTCTGACTTTGTGCACGTAAACACTGATTGTGTGTGTTTTTTCATTGGTTTTGCCTTAAAATAGCTCAAACTAGGTCATCTTACCAGGTATAATCATTTGACCATGTCACATTGTTTCTTTCAGGATACCTTTTCACGGACGACCAGTTAGCACCCAGAGGGATGTGCGTACTGACAGCCTGCCAAGCGGTGAGGCTTCGGTATAGGGCCCTCTTGCAGTCAAGGCACCAGCGGAGGCACCCGTGGAGGCACCAGAAGTACTACCATACGTTGGGCCACCGATGCCACCAGCCCCAGTAGTAGGCGATGCATGCCACTTGAGCGCGCTGCATGAGTTCCAGCACTAGAGGCCACCTAGGTTTCAGGTAGAGACGGACCCGCAGGCGGCTGAGGATTGGCTGGAGGAAGTGGTGAGAGTCTTCAGGCTAGTGGGGATTCCTGCAGACTTCATGGTGATCTTTGCTACCAGACTTCTTCATGCAGTAGCAAGAAGGTGGTGGAGAAACTTATTCCAGTTTTCCGAGGGGATGACCTTCACATGGGAAGAATTCGAGACCTTATTCAGGGTGGAGTTTGTGCCAGTAGATTTACACCCCGAGCGTGTACAGGAGCTTCTGCCTTTTCCACATGGTTTTTGATCAGTAGCTGAGTCATCTGTGGGTAGTAGACAGATGATGCAGAGGTCCAAGAGGACTAGAGACATTCGTACGAGGATCAGGAAGTGTTATGAATGCGGCAGGAAGGGTCACCTGGCACGTGACTATCCGACTCCTCGTACAGTTGATCCGCAGCCTTTGGAGGAGCCGCCGAGGCAGAAGCAGCAGCGGGTGCTTGAGCAACAGCCGAGCATTGGACATGGTAGTAGAGCTCCGAGAGCAAGTGGACAAAATAGGAACTAGTGGATACATCCCTTGTGCTTCTAGTTCCATTTTTCTGTTGTATTTGTGTCTTTTTACTATGAGCTACAATAATAAAAAGACACTTATCTTTGTTTTCTTTCCAGTCCTTTTATTTGGTTGATACTGAGTGGTCCAGGTTAAGACTATTGACTTGACCCTCACTTTCGAGATTTCTGCTGGAGGAGACCCAGAGACCTCACACTGATGCCGACAGTGTGACTCGACCCTTGGAGGTGAGAGTGACAATTGGAACTCCGGGAAGTTACGTCGAGGCCTTAATATGCCATCCATTGCATGAATGCATCATTCATGTCAGGATTGACTGTATTAGGCAATGGTCGTGGTTCATCCAGGGGATTAGACCGAGTTTATCTTTTCGGAAAAGGATAAATATTAGTAGCTCTTTCAGATCATTGGCAAAAAAGGTGCATGCCATCCAGGAGCAGATGAAGACTGCACAGTGCATTAGAAACGAGAAACTAACACCAGTTTTAGAGACTCTAGAATTTTAAATGTTTCAAGAAGTTGAATCTTTAAGGAGAGATGAGTCTGCGAAGCAGCAGACGTGGAGGCAGAGCTAGGAGAGTAGCATGTGGTGGTGTACGTTTTAACATGCTACAACCACCTGCCTTAGTTGTCCCCGCTAGGCTCAGGGAGCTGGAGTGCGGGGGAAGAGAGTAACTGCTTGCGGTCAGGGATAGTGACCCAATGGCTCTAAGAATGATTCAATGGATATTTTGTGTCCACTACTAGCTACCGTAGAAACAGAAGTTGATATGAATCATTCATTCCATCCACGAATCTTGTCCCAGACCTAGAGTTTCTGGTAAGTCGTGGACTTGACCCCCACGTCTGGAGATACCTTGGGAGCAGACTCGATAATCACACTTACACCAATGGTGTGGTTAGACCCTCGAGGAATGAGTTTCGGTTGGAATCTCTTGGTGGCAGCGTCGAGGCCTTACGACGTTGGTTTGAGTATGGACTGGGCAATCACAGTTCATACAAAAATTGACGGTATTAGTAAAAAAGGTTGTGGTTTAACTACGACATCAGGATGGGTTTTCCTTAGTCGGAAAAAAGGAAAACCCCAGGTAGCACAAGATAAACTCATGCACAGGAGGGTGCGACTGATCACTCTTGAGTCGGTCAACCTTACCCTCATGGTAGTCATCGTTTTGAGTTTCAGTTCTATCAAAAATTGGAGACCTCTAGAGTTCGAGGATGACGATCACATCTTTATATGGGTCTTACCTCAATGAGATTTACGGAGATGTGTCCAAGGAGGCAAGTTATATCTGAGGTTCAACGGACCTTTCTAGGTCCTCATCTAGGTAGGCGAGGTGGTTTACTGCTTGACCCATCCACCTTAGTTGCACCAGGTGCACGCCGACTTCCACGTATCTCAACTGAGGAGATACGTGCATGATCCTACACACTTAATCAACCATGGGGAGCTGGACTTTGGTGATGGGGTGTCTTTCACGAAGGTTCCAATGGGAATCGAGGATAGACAGGAGCAGATCCTGTGAGGATGGTCGATTCCTCTGGTGTGCTTTAACTGGCAGTATGGGAACCTCCAGGTGAGCACATGGGAGCAGAAGGCTCAGATGCGTGCTCAGTACCGCTTTTGTATCCGTAGTTTTTGTTAAATCTTTACGAGGACGTAAAGCCCTGAGGTGGGAGTAATGTAAAGACCCGTAAAATTTAAGGGAAATTTTTTTTCTAATTTTCTTTGAAATTTTACAAGAACATAGTTTCTAACGGCGCCTGATTCTCGAGGCCCGTTGTGCCCCGAATCATTTTCTGAAGTATGGCTCGGGTACGTTTAATAAACGAACGAGCGGGTTTTTCTAACTTTTGAACCGGTGATCGGAATCAAATTCCAAGGGAACCGATGGAATCACAGCACTGGTATTTGCTTAGAAAGGCCTTTTCCGGAGTTGCGTTTTCTCAGGTGGGGTTTTTTATTTTTTTTGGGTTAAGTTAAGAAATAAAATAAAAGTGGTGCAACACTTTATTTTATTTCACTTAAAGCCAATTCAAAGCTGCTTAAGCTATGTTAAGCGGATAGGGTGGAATCCAAAATATCCTACCCACTCGGTAAGATATTTGTGAGGTGGGGCCTGTACGAGCCCCCACCGTTTCTTTCCTTCTAAGTAACGCACCTGCACCCCCCATTTTAATGAAGTTAAACCTTACGTTTTTCTGGTTAAGAACCGCCTCATTAAATTGGGCAGTAAAATCGTTACAATTAATTCATTGAATTAATTGTTCGTTTCGTTTCTTTTCAAATTCAAATGTGTCATGTGCGTTAATAAAATAAGATAACTCTTATTTTATTTCTGTTGGAACTTGTGGCGTGGAGAGGATTTGGAGGAAAGCATTCTTCTTCGACGAAGAACGCCAAACACTCAGAGATCGACGATGCGACGCCATGTACCGCGACGTCAACAACGCTTCTTTGGCGACACTCCTTCCGCGATGTTTCTTCCGTGGCGTCTTCTTCTACGACGTCCCTTTCCGTGACAAATCTCGTTCAACGACAATTCAAGAGGTATGGAATTATGTTTGAGAATGATTTTATTCCCTTGCTTCTTTCATTCTAAAGATAAAAAGAACACAATCAAATTATTATCTATTTGATCCGCGAACGCTTTCCTTGAGGGATGGGAATAATTTTGTTACGGGAAATTTTAGGGGTTGATTCTTTTAAATCATTGTGATCTATACCCGCGACGTATGATTAAATTTTTGACGTGAGACTTTTAAAACCACTAACGCGGTGGGTGCGGACCAACGAACAAATCCGAACCCACCGCCCTTTTCGTTCTTGGTGTGCAGAACAGCAGATGACGGAAAGACAAGTCGCACGGGAAAAATGAGGTCCTCGCAGTGAAGGACAGTCCCCGGGAGGGCCACTGGCGAAGGCGGTGTGCAATTCTGACCACCAGAACTCCTCCGGTGGTCCACGGAGCAACCCGCCGGCACGTTGCGCCGTTACGACGGTGCCGGCGGCGGGAGGCGGCGGCGCCCGGCGCACCGCCAGGGAGAACAGCAGCGCCTGAAGCTGCGGCGGCAGGCCGGCTGACCTGCGACCGTGCGGGATGCGGCACCCCGTCCGCGTCCGCTGGCAAGGGCGGCCCCCACGCGGGGTCGCGACTCATTTAAGGGGGTGACGCCCCCCTTGCGCACTGCTCGGCCGTTACGGCCGAGCCGTCTGGCGACCAGGCCACGCCCAGGCTGGGCCGAGTCGTGCCATCCAGGTCGGACCTGGACCCGGGTCAGGTCGACCCGGTTCGGGCCAACCCCAGGGGGGTTTGGCCGGGTCGGTCCGGGCCCAGACCCGCCATTTTCGGACCCTTTTCGGTATTTTTCACATATCATGGGTTTCGGGCCTCCGATAGATGCACCGTCAGTGGCGATGCGATCCTTGGATTGAGACAGTCATTTTGACATATCGCACTCAAGGTTTTGGAATACCTTGAGTTCGGCCGGGTTGGTTCGTACCCGAAACCAATCAGGCCATCGGAGCGGAAACACCCTTAACTTGAGCTCCGGAAGTCCGATTGACGTGCCATCGACTTTAATTGTTTCCTCTTAGTGAGACAAAACTTTTGTATTACTCCACTCGAGGTTTGGATGCCGACGGAGTGCGGTCGGGTTGGTTCGCTCACGAAACCAACCGGGCCCCTGAAACGAAAAGGCCAATAACTCACAGACCGGGCGTCCGATTGACGCGTCGTCTGTCTCATTGAATTCATCTTGAGGAGATAGAACTTTTGGCATACTTCGCCCGAGGTTTGGATGTAGTTGGAGTATGGCCTAGTTGTATTGTACCTGAAATCCAACCGGGCCCCTGGAACGGAAAAGCTGTTATCTTTCAGACCAGACGTCTGTTTGACGAACTGTCAGTGGCGTTGGTGATCACATTGAGAAACGGTCCCTATGAGTATACCCTATTAGATTTTGGCATACAGTTGAGATACGGCCGGATTGGTTCGCACACGAAACCAACCGTGCCCCTAGGACGAAAATGCTATTAACTAACAGACCGGGCGTCCGACTGACTCATCTTCTGTTACGTTGAGATGCCTATGATGAGGCGGTCCTTTGAGATACTTCTTCATGTAAAATTGTGATACTTGTAGTATCGACCAGTAGCTCATGGAGAGGACCCTCCTGGAGACGAGCGTGCGGAGTACGGAGACCGTGTAGCCGGCTGAGACCTAACGACTGCTTGAATGATCGACTCGGTGTGTTTCGGATAGCCCAGTGGGGAGCTCTTGGTTGTAGTGGCAGACCCACGGAAGAGGAGTGATTGGTTGTAGCGGCAGACCTGTGGTACTCAACAGAAGGAGTACCTCTTGAGGCTATAAGGGGGAGCTCTTGGTTGTAGCGGTACACCCACGGCGGAGGAGCGATTGGTTGTAGCAGCTGACCCGCGGTACTCAACAGAAGGAGTACCTCTTGAGGCTATGAGGGGGAGAACTTGGTTGTAGAGGCAGGCCCATGGTGGGAAGGGCTCGGTTGTCGCAGCAGGCCCACAGTACTCGACATGAGGAGTACCTCAGCAGTCTTAGTTTAGTGAGCAGTACCTCGGAGTCGTGACAGGACCACTGTGCACTCCAGAGACGAGGCTCTTCAATAGTTACGGTTTCGATAATGAAAATCCTAGTTTGGGCTGAGTATTTTGACCTTTTTTTTTACCTCCTGATTGAGATGGGTCACTTGATAACTTAGGTATATGTATTGACATATACCTGGGTAGTGGTTATCCTTTGATTTCATGATCTTGATGTTTTCTTCATGATTGAGATGGGTTACCTGTTAACATAGGTATATGCATGGGCATATACCTAAGTAGAGGTTATCTGTTGAGATATTCGTTGTTGGTATCCTTGTTGGTTTTAGTGAGTCCTTGAGGGTCTCAGGGTCCCTACTGAGTATCGTTATACTCACCCCTCCACGGGTTATGCCCGCACCTCGTTGTGTTGGTTGCAGACGACGGGTAGTGCTGATGGAGGCCGAGTGTTTAAGGACTGGACGGTACCTGGAGGTGGACCACATGACGATTCAGTTCCCTGAGCTGGACCACACAACGAGTAAGTATCCGGAGGTGGACTTCACAGCAAGACGACACTCGGAGGAGGTTGACGGGCGATAGCATTGTGGAGGCTATCTGTACCTACCCTTTAGGTAGGATCCGTAGTGGACGATCCAGGAGCTGCCCTATCTGTACCTACCCTTCAGGTAGGATCCGAGGATGATGACCCAGGAGCTGCTTCCTTTCTTCTAGCTGTAGTCTTTTTCTGTTGTACTTTCAGTTGGGTTTGTATTCTGGCCCATTTACTTTTCAGCACTTCTTTTTTTTATACTTAGTGTTTTACTTCCGCTTGTACTCTATGGTGTTTGTTTTCTTTATAAAGGCAATTCCTTCATAGTTATCGGAATTTATGCCTTTGGTGCTAGTCTCCAGCCCCTAGCCTATAGAAGGCGGGCTTGGGGTAGTCACGACATGGGCCCCGAGGACGGGTCATGACATTTTAATCGTTTTCAAAAAATGATGTCAAACGCAGTTCTTTTATGAAAATAGTATTATCATACATATAATATCTTTATTAAAAATTTTATGTCTGATTATGAATATGATTTATTTATTTAAAACAATTATGATAAAAATTAAATTTAGTTATTACTATTAATATTAATATTTTTAATGGATATTTTATAACAATCCTAGTTAAATAATCAATATAATAAAATATTGTTTCGTAGAAACTCGATGTTATGTATAAGGAAATCCAAGTTGGTGTTTCATGTATTGAAAGCCTATATTGTTCTAGAATATAATGGAAACATAAAATAGTGTACATTGAAACAAAATATATCAAATGAAAATTAATTTGTTTGAAAAAATGGTTTATGAAAACTCAGGGTGTTACAAGATGCCTGATATCTTTAATGTGTCCCAGTTGATGAGGTAGGTTACTTAACGATTGCACATTTTTGACAAAAGAGAGTTACAATATCAAATAGGGATACCTTTATTGAGTAGCTATTGGGATGTAGGGACAACTTGTATATGATATTATACAGTTAGATATTCTTTTGGTGTGTGTCTGATGATTGTATTGAAACCTCTATAAGATCACCTAGGAAGGAGAGAACCTGATGCTAGCATTATACCTTCATCATTTAAGTTGTATTTTTTCATTGTTCGATTATAATACCTAATGTTGGGACACAAATATGACTATATTTTTCTTTGTAATAGTATTTAATATTGAAATCAGTATTTTAATATACATGTGGGGATTTGACATGGGATTCTAGGGCTTGTGGATCCACTATGTTGGTATAATAAAATAATTAAATATAAAATATCATGAATATGATTTTTTATAAAATAATGTTACATAATCCAAAATTTCATCCATATAGTAAATAAAATCTTGAAATTAAATCTATAATGTTTATTTTACCTCTGTAATGGTATATCCTTTATGGATATCATGTGTTTAGTTTAAGAGCTGTCTTGGGTGAGTTAACGCTAAATTAAAAAATAAAATATTTTCTAAATTGTATAAATATAATAAAATATCTATTTAAACTAGATTATATGATAGTTGTAGGGTCTTCTTAATGATCAGGAATATTTGAAATGTTATTGATGGAGGTTAATCAATGATATAATAAGATCATCATTTAGTGATCAGTTTTCCATGGTGATTTACTTCTTTAATATATTTCCAAGATCTTGCCAAGGATTACAACATAGGATTTATTTCATTGTTAGTGATCAATCAAATATAATGGTATGACATTTTTTTCAGATCAATCACCAATTTTTATTCTTCAATATATAATGTGAATGATTTTTGATACTAAATAAATTAAAAAATCAATTATTGATATTTTGTTGGTGGTTTTAATTCTTATATTTTCAAATTGGATTACAATAAATGATGATAGATTTTTCTTTCACATTTTTTATTTCCTACATAAATGGATCGGGGAGATCTAGATATTTTTTTCCCATTACCCACAATGTTTTTTTCACTACCCTATTTTTTGGGAGTTGATCTTCAGTGGTACGTCTCACTAGTGGTTCTCTAACACCAAGATATCGATTGTTGTGGAACTGATAAACAATCCAATAGATTGTTTCTTCTTTTTCATAAGGGGGATTGAATTCCTGGTCATTGTTTGATTAATATTTCATATGATCATGAATTGGATCAATGGATACAGTTTTTTGGAATGGAATTGTGGTGGTGTAGTGAAATGGGGGGCATTCCTGAGAGGATAGTTTAGTGGAATATAATTATCATCATCAAATAAGGAACAATCAACCCAGAACATAAGATCTACTAGCATGACTAAACATTATTCTCATGGAATCATTGGAATCACTGGTGTATTTAGAAATATCCATAGTACATTTCCATGTATATGGTATAATGTATATACCAATATATATGGGCATGACTATGATACATGTGAACAGTCAAGAGTACATGGGAACATTAATGGAGTGACTATGAATTGTGAGGCATGTCATCTGTTCAATAAAAATTTAATTTTTAAATTTTATGCATAATATTAATCACAATTTTCCCTTAGAATCATAAGTACATTTCATCGGTGTGTGACCTATTTTATAGTGTTTTTGGTGTGTTTTTTTGGAAGAGTGTACTATGTCTGGAAAATGATGTTTTAATGTGGAATCTAGTCCAAAAAATCTGATGTAAGATCCACATAGAGGATTATATTATTTATCTATCCACATGGATTAGATATGGTTCCATATTCCCAAATATCTCCTTTGGTATGTTCAGGTATCATATAACTGACACAATGGGAATTTGATCACATACCTTGTTGGATATACTAGTTAGGGTTTTTCCCCATTATCCCTAGGTACGGACCTCTGTATGTGCATTGAAATCAAATTATTTCTTCTATGTACCTATTCAAGGAATGTACTAATAGGAATATCCTCTTGGAGTAGTGGCATGATTGTTTTAAATATCATAGGAGTTTGTTCTCTAAATTAATCAATTATTATAATCCTCAACTCAAATCCTAGTAATGAAATGTGGTGGGTACCTTACAATGTGAATTGCTGTTTATCCATGAGAATATTTGACAATTTATTTCCTTTATTATCTGATGAATCATTTTGATTTTTTATATTTCGTTATTATGGGGTAACCAATTTGGTATATTTATAATCATCCCTCTATGATATCTTCCTATATGTGTCATATAATATTCATATGGAATGACACTTGATAGAGTCCTATGTAGACCAGGAGTTGGAGTAACATTGTTAGTCTGGAAAAACCACAATTAGTTTTTATAGTAACATCTTTATTGTTGTCCAATTTTTCTATATGGATGGACCCTATTACAATTTTTAATTGGATTTTTTATAATTTACTTATAGTACATATCTCATTCTCTGATGTGAGTTTAGATTAATGTAATGACATAAATTTTTCTCGATTTTGTGTTTAGAAATTAGTTGGTAAATTTCCATGACTCGGTGTTGAGACGACATGAGATTCCAAGGCCTACTGTGGATAGAAAAATTCATTGAAAAATGTTATATTTTAAATTTCACGCCCATGATGATTACTTAAAATGTAGAATAACTCTTAAATGGCTTCAGAGATTAAAAATTGTGTGAACTATTTAGCTCTGAATAGTGGATTTACCCTAGGCATGTCTTATGTTTGGTCAATGTGGATAATATGTGCAAAAATTCACCAATAATGTAACCGTAAATAAAATATTAAAATAAAATTATTTTTTTATTACTCATAACTCATGAAAGGTGGATCCTATTTGAAATATGATACCAATTTTGTGTACCTCATTTGGTTTTTCTCTAGGCAGAACATAACAACAGTCAGAATGGGTCTTCTGTTGAAAAACGAAAAGGGGGTAATCGTTATTAAAAAATATAATGATAAATTATTTTATTGAAATAGTGACTACTTCTCCATTTCATACATGGATATCGAATTTCAATAGGGTTGTATTCCCATGAAAAGGACATTCAGACAACCATTGGGGAAATTTTCTAGTGAACAATGATGAATCAATGTATGGATCATGGATCATAGAACTGAGAGGGTGGGAGGATCTAATTAATGATGGAAAGGAAATTGTTGTTCACAAATGATTGATTCATACTTTATGTAGAGTGGTTATTTTATTTTTATTTTCACTTTCATTATTTTCCTAAAGAACGTGGGTTAATCCACAATGAGATTAATCCATAGATCGATCATCGTGGGATGGTTAATGAATATGGGTTTTATTAACAAAAAAATGTTTTATATTTTTCTTCTATATTTATTCTAATGAGAACATATTGAGGGTTACATGAAAATAATCCAAGTACCATTCCATGGGGTGTTACTCATGGTTTTCTCTCATTTATTTGCATTCTTCACTATTGGACCATCAAGGTCACTGGTCAATATGAAGGGAGGCAACGAACACAATCAGACCCCCAGGTTGGAGGAAATGAAAAAAATGGATGTATTTGTTTTTATACGGACCCTAGTATCATATATGTATTGTAATATCAAAAATGCATGCATCATAGGTGGATATGTGGTCTCTAGAAGGGACCACCGGTGTGAGTCTTGCATGTTAGACCGACGGGGCGATGCGAGGAGACGTAAGGCAACACGATGATGCAGGGAGACCAATGGTAGCAGTCCTGGAGGTAGTTGTGGAAGGAGACTATGGACCCTTTGGTATGTGTAAGGATGACATCTACAGTGACAGTAGGCTACAGACGTAGTTGGAGTTCTTGTAAAGAGGTGGTGGCTTTAGAACACATCTGGGATGTGGGATGTGGTGGCGATGTGGGACATAGTCCATGAACTCATTGAACCTTCATGAAGGAATGAATACTGGCGGGCTTGGACAGACGAGGTGGGCCAACCCAGGCAGATCAATACAGGCCCTAGAAAAATGGTTCGGACCTAGTGTTGATCAGTCGGGCCTAGTGGAGACAAAATGGTTCAGGACTTACCCACTAGGTTGGGACTGAACCACGACATCTAGACTAATGCACGGTCGACCAAGAAACCACATGGCCATGACAGTTGAAAGATGGTCTACCACCACAGGATCTTGTGTTTCTACAGAACGATCAACCATTAAGGAGTTCGGACTAGTTGGTCAATCACCATAGTCGGTGGACCGGCAAAAGAGTCAATGGACTGGCTATACAATTGATCCATAGAACCATTTTTCCTCCCCCTTTTTAAAATAAAAATGGTCCATAACATTCAAATGTTGCATTTTTTTATGATACCTCTACAAAATTGAGACCCAGATAACTATAAGGTCATTTTTTAGATATCCTAAGTTGGTTTTTGGGAGTGTGCATATGAATTTATGCCTTAAGGAATGAGTTCTCCCAGAATGAGTGCTCATCAATAAAAAATTTGGGTGTTTGGATGTGACCTAGAGACTATGGTTATTATAGAGACTTTGTGTCTTATGGAGACTATTTGTCCTATAGAGAAGGTTTGTTTTATAGAGACTATGTGTCTTATAGAGACTGTCTGAGTTATGAAGACTCTATATCTTAATGAGACTGTTTGACTTATTGGATTGAGTATATCTAGATGTTCATAATATATTTGATATAGACATATATCTGTGTGTTCCTGACTATGAATTACATGGTATAATTCCTTCATGGTATTTAACTGTATGTATTCCCTTTTTTATTTCCTTTTTGGTATTCCTTCATGGTATTTCATTGGTTGTATAAATTTGGTGTTATTCCTTTCTGGTATTTCCTTTTTGGTGTTTTCTTTACTTTATTACAATTGGGATATTTCCTTTTTCTTTTTTACATTGTGGTTTTGGGGTGCCCTTCATTGTATTTTTTATACTCACTTCGGCACAGGCTTTTCCCGTGTGTGTCGTGTCCTGTCCAAACGATTGACCCTTCGATGCAGTCCTGTGTGGACCAGGAGAAGGTGGAATTTAGTGAGGTCTGGCCTAGGAGGGGTGTTCCTATGTTTCAAACAGAAGACAATGTACCTCTTTTCATACTGGTTTTACTTGTTGTTATAGACTCTTTTTCAAAGGGTTATATTCTAGCTCTATTTACATTACAATACAATCACTATTGTACTAGAGTAGTAAGACTTAGTGGTTTTAAGGCATTTTTAACTTAGTGTTTTTTACATTTCATCTTTTTGTGTCTTAGAGATGTGTGTGTGATATAGGAACTTAGGTTAATGGTTCCCATTTGTTGGATATCACTACTTAGTGATAGTCACTAGCCCCTAGATTATTAGAGGGAAGCTTACAGTACTCACGAACCAATCCCCTCTGTGAATATTCATGATCGACTGGTTTCAGAGGAGGTCAGTTCTATTTTAAGACCAGGAGTATGTGATATTGGTTTGGGAAAATTGAGTTATGTTTTTTATATTCATATTTTAGGATAGGGAATCTAGTGTTGTATTGGAATCTGACATATCCATACACTAGGATTCTGGGAACCTTCATTTCAACTCATTACACAGAATCACTGTTTGTAGGAAAAAACAATTGTACATGCATCATATAGATATGGTTATGTTTTTCAAGAACTTATTGAGTCACCTCTCCAAATATAATCAATTGAATGTGGTACACCATGACTTAATTCAATATTAATCCACGAAGATAGCTATCTAGGATTCGACCATGTGATCATGAGGATGATCCATTTGCTGTTGATACATCCATACAGGGATATCTACCAATGATACCACCTCCAGGTGGTGCACCGACTTTACCACCAACTATAATGTAGAACATGGTACCTGTAGTTCTAGTAGGAGAGGAGATAAGGCTGAATTCGCTTCTCAAGTTTCAGTGAAATATACAACTTCTGTTTTGAGGTGATCCTGACCGTCAGGTGAGTGAGGAATGGCTTGTGGTAGTGACCTGAGTATTTTGTCTAGTTAGGATAACACCAAATCACATGATGGTCCTTGAAACGAGTGTTCTTCATGGATAAATAGGGTGATGGTGTGGTTTGGTTACATGATCTTGAGATGAGTTGAATATTCTTCTGACAGAGTTTGACAATTTTTTTAGAGAGGAGTTCTCACCTTATATTATATGTTCTATGTGTTTCTGTTAGCTTCTACATCTCTGGTTGTACAACATGTCAGTATCCGAGTATTCATTGAGGCATACCAATGGTTCTTGGTACTCGATGGATGTGATACACAACAATTACATCTTATAGAATACCAACGTGTAAGGTATTCATAGGTACATCGAAAAAGATGTATACCACTATGCATTCCTTCCTATGTTGGGGTGCTAGTGAAAACCTTTATTGTAAAGGCTCTAATGGTCGGGTATTTAATGTATGGGCTAGTTATATGGGGGAAATCAACAAAAGATCCCTTAGTAGTAGGAATACAACATCAGTCTCAAGGGCTTTGACATGAGATACATTTCAAGAGGTGGTCCCAATATAGGTTATCTATAGCTCATGGATCATAGGGTGGGTCCAGTCATCCTAAAGAGGGGAAAGAATTTTCATGTGATAACAATTGAAATCTAACTAGATATTTTCCATCTAATCGTACCGTGGACTAAGAAATGGTGGATGGAAAACAATGGAAGAAGTAGTAAAATATGCAGATAGATCTATAGGTTGGTGGACATGGTAGAAGAGCTATGAGACTAGCAGGTGGTGGTTGACATTTCGACATGTTACCACCAACCCCTAGGTGGTCCACACCAGGGTCAGGGAGTTGGAAGATAGTGGAGGAGATAGCTACAAGTTATGAAGGATTAATTCCCCGATACTCTAGGGATTATTTGAGGTATAACATGTGTCTTTTCCACCTTATATACTTTTTTGATAGACATAGCTGCCAATCTTTCATTTCTTACCACGTACTAGGATCTGGGATTAAAGATTCTCATTGAATATTTTACATGACTGTTACACAAAGATACACCTATAACACTATATTCGATGGTCACCCTCTGAAGATGAATGATTTACATTAAATTTATAGGTGTGATTTTGAGTTTGTATCTCTTTGTAACTGCGTCAAGGCCTTATGACGTCATTGGTTGTATGGACTGGTAATCAAGAGTTCATGATAATGTTGACTATTTTATGTGTATTGTGTGGTTTGTTTGACGTTATGGGACTATGATTTCTATTGATGGTGGAAAAGAAATGTTGGATGTGTTGGATGGACCCACACATTAGTGGGTGTAGTCGATCAGTCATCATTTTTCTAGCCTAACCCTCAGTGTAGTGGATGATTTGAGTCCACAATTTCACGTTGTAGTGGAACAGTGTGAGGAAATATTTCCTAAGGATGTTATATAAATACATCCCTATAGGTAGGTACAATTATGCATTTATCTATACCATAGTATGACACTAATATCTACAACTTCATGTTGAATTTCTTCAACAGAGCGTCATGTGCTGAGGGTGCAGTTGGAAAAAATATAGAGGAAGGGCTTCATGAGACCCAGTGTTTCACCCAAGGCCTCTGTAGTTTTTTTTCCTATGAAGAAAGATAGGATCATGGTGTTATGTGTTGACTTTGGGTTCCTAAACTAGGTGACTATAATTAATATGTGTTCTCTATAGTGGATTTACAACCTCTTCGATTAGTTGAATGGTGTGTGTTGGTTCTCGAAGATTGACCTCTTATCTGGCTATGAAAGGCTATGAGTACAGGATGAGGATATATCGTGACACTATGACCACTATGATACTAGGTGATTCCATTTGGAATGACTAATTCCCCACCAGTGTTCAAGGGACTCATGAACATTATCTTTCATCTTTACTTACACCGATCTATGGTGGTATTCATTGATTATATCCTAGTATACTCTGTATCTAAAAATAAGTACACGAGACACTTGTGGATGGTCCTAGAAGCACCTCAAGAGAACCGACATTAGGGGATGCTCACGAATATTATGTTCCAGATTCAAGAGGTCCATTTTCTGTGGCACATCATCTCAGAAGATGAAGTTGTATTGGATCCAATGAAGGTTGAAGTAGTGCTTTCTAGGGAGGCTTCCATGACTGTGACTGAGGTGATGGGTATCCTTGGGTTGGATGGTTACTATCAGAGGTCTGTACCAGAATTATCCAAAGGGGTGGCACCCTTTAAAACATTGACATGAAAGTGGAATAATTTTGTGTTCATATAGAAGTACCAATAGTTCATTCAAGATCCAGGGTAGAGGTTGAAGAGCACTCCCTTGATGAGATTTCATTTTGAGGGTTCCAAGTACACAATTCTCTATGATACATCAGGGATCGAGAATGTTAGTTTCCTGATGTAGGGTTAATGTTGTGATTTCCTATGTTTTTTACCAATTGAGATAGCATTAGTAGAATTACACGACCCTTTATTTTGGTTTTTCAATGGCAGTCTTCGCATGGATAATATGAAAAAACTACCTAATGGGTGATAAGTTTATCATATAAATTGATCCCAAGAGTCTCACGTATATCATCTCCTAGAATGATCTAAACATGAGATAGATGCAATGGCTAGAGTTCCTCTAGTACTATGACACCGAGATTGTCAATAATATTAGTATGGAGAATGTGGGGGAAGTTTCTACAATTGGATATCTTTTTTGTAGTTGCGGAATGAGAAGTCATAGGAGTTTGCCTTGTTGAAGATATCCTTTATGAATGGAAATGAAGTAGCATACCACCAGTAAATGTTTTTCTCACCATCATTCTTATAGAATTTCGGGGAGGCACATCTTAGGTATACTAACTACGAGACACTATATGATCGATTTTCCACATGGAATGCTCTTGATGGTTATTCAAAAGGTGGGAAGCAGATCGTTCTATTTAGAAGATGTGTTGTAGTACTAGTGATATTTGTGGGAGGAGGTTCTATGTGATTTTCATATTCCCCACTTGTCATTACATCTAAGTGTTGTGAGGATGTACCAAGACCATTGACATTAATTTTTTTGGCTAGTGATGTAAAAGGGAGTTTTAGAATTTTTCTTTTGATGCCTCACTTGTGATCAATTGAAGGCTGAGCACTATGTTCTAGTGGTTTTTGGTCAAGCCCTTGAGGTGTTGGAATGTATGTGGGATGGAATATTGATAGACTTCATTAAGGGATTACCATGCACATCTATGAGACATGATTCCATTTTGGTGATCATTGACCGACTCACCTAGTCTCCCCACATTCTACCTATCTGATAGAATGGTTATATACAAAGCATGAGAAGCCTCCATGTGAATGAGATAGTTCGACTCCATTATTTTCAATCGAAGATAGCTTCATATCAAGATTCTCACATTACATCCTGGTTGTGGACAAGATTCCAAAATATATTTGTGACTTAGTTATGCTTGATGGCAACATGTAACACTGAAATAGACGGCCAGTCTAATCCCATAATTTAGGATTTGTAGTAAAAGATATGGATTACATATTATACATTGGATAGATATGGGAGGATCCTTTATGGGAGATTAATTTCTTTATTTCATGTTCGGTTTATGTATAGGAATCTCGAGTAGAGAACATGGGAGTCAGAGGATCATATTTAGGCTTAGTACCCTCTTCTGTTTCAGTAGCACTTGTTTTCAGTTTTTGGGGACTTAAATCACTAATGTGGGAAGAATTTAATGATTATTATTGTAGAGACACTAATCTTGACATACATGGAGATTACATTACTTTTTCGGAATACTTAGTACATAACAAAAACTCACACATGAGGACCGTAATAGTTTAGTGTCTTTGGAAACTCGGAATGTAATCTTAGAATCATGGTGATAGATCTTCAACATCTCCCATAAAGATCTTACCTTTTTTTCTTACCTAAAACCTTTCTTTATTTCCTGGGGAAAATAAAACATAAAACGGTGAGCTCAAATGCTCAGTAAGGGTAAACAAAAGAAATACCAATCGCATCATATTCATAAGAACATAACATTTTGGAAATATTAACCTGCCAAAGAGATCATGATATCATAACATGGGATAAATCATAGTAGTGAATTTTAATCCCAATAATCATAACATAAAACACGAAACATTTTGGAATACCCACATAATCATAGAGAATCATTTCTTATTAGTCCAGACTCATTTCCAAGATTATCTTAGTGGACAAAGTCCATTTCTGAACCGAGTTCATTCCTCGTTTCAGTCCTGTTTCACTGAACCGGTTTAACCTCCTGTTCCAGCCATGTCTATCTCATATGATATAAAATCATTACCCAATGCATTGGAGTGGGATATAGGTCCCACCCATCTCATAATTATACCATTCGTATGTGTGCCACAAAATCATAAATCATACATCATGACAAAACCCATGTAATAAAAATGGGAATTTTAAACATCATGACATCATAAAACAATTCATATAAGATAAAGGAATTCATAAAAATATTTCCATCACAACATAATCAAATCAATGTAATAATAGGGATAGAAATAGAACCCTATATTATCTTAGATGGAAAATAATTTTGATAAAACACTTCAACTCCATTCATGAGGAAAATATCCTTTCTACTTCAAAAACATTTTTCCTTTCTTAACATGTCATACAATTTTAAACTAAAAGAAGTTGATTAAAAATAAACTTGAAAACTTTTAAAGGAAGATTCATGGAAGTAATTTTTTCAAAATCCATTCATTCCGTATAAGTTAAAAAAACATTCTTCTCCTACTTTTGTCAGAAAAGTCAAAAAGTACATCGTACGAAAAAAGACAAAAGATTCATTTCATATCTTTTACTAAAAACTCACCGTAGGGTAAAATTGGATTTAAAAATTTGTAGGAGGATATAAATAATATTACATATTTAGGAAACATGGATGTGGATGATAAAATACACCCCAGTAAATACCAAAGTATAAACAATCTCAGATAAAAATGAGATTGTGAGATTTTCCCTTACCTTAGGTCTGATTTGCTTCATAAGTGTCTGAACCTACTGTATAATGATTTAAATAATGTTATTGACTTATTCCAGAATCATACTTATTTTTATTATGTCATATATGGTCATATTCTTAGCATCTTATTAGTAATATTTCATTACTACTTGTTATTCGGGTGTTTATTACATTTTGTTCTTATGCGCGTTTTGTCGAATAAATTCTTATTTTTCTTTTTAGGTTATAGATACCTCATTTAAAGAATGGTATTAGTGTAATATATATCATATAATTCACTGAATTCATTTATATAATCATTATGCAATGAAGATCATGTATAACGAGTCACATCATATCGTGGAGACGGTATTCCGTACGTACGCACGAGCGATGATATCGTTCCAATGATCGTAGAGTTGTACTGGAGTGTATGTATAATATTTCAGAATCAATATCACATTATAATAATTGTATATAGTCATTATTTACACCATTATACCCATCCAAGTAAAGTGGTGGTGGAAAATAGATTACACCATGGCGTGGAGACGGTATTTCGTACGTACGCACGCGCGGTGGTTTCGTTTTCCGTAGGATGGATAGATGGTGAAATAGGGTTGTTTTATACTTATAATAACATATCAGTATATTATTGATAATGATATTATTACTTCATAATGAAACAACCTAATAAGAAGAACTGGAAGAAGAAATAAAGTTGAATGAATCGGTAACGGACATTACCTCTTCTTTGAAGCGCCTCTTGGATATCTCCTTTTAGGGCACTAATATTGGTCTTTGAGGAAGACCAAAACCTCTATGATATTTCTAGGGAAGTGTAGAGGAGATATTGGTAGGGCTTGGGCGAGTTTGAATGATCAAATTGGTGTGAGGAAGAGTGGGAGGAGGTGCCCTTATATAAGGGAGGAGAGGGGAACCTTTGGAATAACTAAAAATATTATTTTATTATAAAGCCAAATTCGGTTTTAAGTAGCTCCAAATTGATTTATTTCGAATCTAAGGTGGGGATGGGTCGAAATTAGCTCATCCAATAGAATTTAGACAAGTTTAGGTTCCTTTTTTAACCTTATCATTTAGATTTAATATTAAGTTAAATAATTTTACTTTTACCATGTCTTCTTGTGTTATTAATTATAAGGTTAATAAACTTACTATAACAAGCCAAACGAACCCCATGTTGTTTATTATTAATATATATAACCTTATATAAGTCATTTGGAAGAGCCTTAGATTTTTAGGAATAAAATAAAAATTAATAATATAAATTTTTTTGAAAAAACTATTTTATGTCAATTTTTACACTATTTTGTAATTGATTTTTGTGAAAATCATAACAGAATGATTAGTTCGAATAAAGTTAATTAAATCAATAATAAAATATCATATTAACCTATAAAATTATTGTAATTCATAAAAAGTCTCAAATTATATTTACTTGGGTATTTATAATATCAATTATTCAAATTTTTCACTATTATGGTAATTACTACATCATCATTGTGTCATCAATAAATTAAATTATTTAATGTCTAAAAATTATAAATAAAATATCATTATGTAGTAAATCCTTTTGTTTTTCTAATTAATATTTATAGTCGAATTTATCTTATGTATAACCCTATATTAAAAATAATATACTTATTAAACTTTGATTTTAACTTTTTTAACCCTTCTTTAAATAAATTAAAAATAAATGTCCTAATCTAATCCAAGTGGGCCTAAATGGTCCTATTTTATTCCTAAAGTTTTTTTTTCTCCAATAATATTTATCCAATAGAATTAGGACATGTGTTTGGGTAATAATAATATCATTTTTACCCTTAATTACCCTATTTACTTTTAACCGTGGTATAAAAAAGTAAAAAGTTACTATTCACGGAAATTATTTTAATCTCATTGAACCACATTTTACTTACTGACATCAAATGTGTCTCTCGGATTTTTGAAATTCCACTCAAAGAAGCGGTAAAATTATGTTTTATGAAAAATTCATTTTTTTTAACTACCACTTAGTGGTTTCACTATTCATCTAAAAATAAAAGTTTCCCGAAAAATACAAAAAATTATGCCTATGCTATATTTGATATTATGAACTCAAAAATGATGTCTATTTTACCAACTTCAAAACATATCAGTTGCATTAATTAATTTAAAAATTAATTCCCATCGTCAAAACAAATAGCGTTTTCTTAAAAGATGATAACTATCAAAAGATTGACACTTGTTTATGTCTGGTTTAAATGTTAAATTACAACCAATGAACAAAATTGTATTAAATTGTAAAAATATATTCTAAATATAATTTAAAACCACTAAATTTAATAATTTATCACTATTAATTATTTCGATTAAAAAGGTTGTTTTTAATTAAAATTTAGTAATTTTCACTATTCATCAGAAAATGAAAGTTATCCGAAAAATACCAAAATTTCACCCGAAGCTAATTTTGATATTCCGAATCCAAAAATGAAGTCCATTTTGAAATATGAAATTTACAAAATGTCAAAAAGTGTTTATTAAAATTCATAACGGCTAGTTTTAATAATATTTTAATAGCATATCGTTGTTTAGTGAAACTCGGTATTGCGTACTACACACGCTATCGAGGAAGGTCGCAATTGCGTGTAATGCAAGGGATGTCAAGGTTGTGTGTTGTGTAAGCTCCTTTTGGTGTAGCGTACAACACAAGAAATTAATGAAATTAAAAAGAATATTATTCATAAAATCTCGGGATGTTACAATCTACCCCCCTTAAAATTAATTTCGCCCTCGAAATTCGTCGGGGTTATAAATGGTTTACTACTCGAATGTTTCTTAAATAGAAACCCTCATCTTAAAAAGTAATACCAAAACCAATCTTTAAAAACAAAATTATGAAACGTAATGGTTTCCCAAATAAACTAACCAATGGGTTTCCACAAAGGTGAAAATATTGATATGGAAGAGAAATCTAACCATCATGTTCTGATGGAGAGTGGTAGAGAACATGGTTATGGAAAAGCCAGCAATCACAAAGCCATAAATTTGTGACGATATAAGGCACCATCTGATTTATCATATATAAGAGCACTAGGAAAACATTTTTGGTTTTCAAGATCATTTCCCTAAAGTTGATGAAATTGGAATTAGAATAAATACTTTGGTGATTTTGGTATAGTCTAACCGTTGATCGTTCTTTGGACAATTTCCACTTCATCTCTTAATGAAATGAAGTTGAATTTGTCATTCGTGATGTGTTAGCAGATCATGTGAGAGAATGAGGGGTCATTCAATCTGTCCAAAAAATGTTATAAAAGTTATCAAAAAATACATAAGTCCATCTATAGTGAGATTAATCATATATGGTTCCTAAAATGGACTTATACTTCTTATATTATACTTCTTAATATAATAAAACTAGTTTCTACTAAACAGGGACGTCCTATAGGCCAGTGGTAGGTGATAAAGGCTAGTCGCACTTCGGATGTGGGTTCGATTCCCACAGCCTTGTCTGATACGATGGGTTGTCGCCCATCCTGCAGGTTGTCCTTTTTCTAAAGCTATATTACTATAACATCCCATCAATAATATTGAAAAAAGTTCTATCCCAAATTGTGTCCAACAAAATCCATTTCAATATTTAGTCTTGTCTAAAATACTTCGGTCCAAGCTCATAGTATAAAGAATATGATTACTTGAAATGTCACATAACAATCACGTGAATGCAATCATTTATCCCCCGTATATCATAAGATATATCATGTTGGTCAAATTACAAACATGTGAATACCTTAATCATGTATTCTCTTGAAGAATGAATACCCATTGAACATTAGTGAAAACATGAATGCAGTCAAAAGTTAACTCTTTCCACATACCAAAATCTAAAAATTCTATATTCTGAAACCATGAAATAACCTTCTCCTTATATCATTCATGATCTCATGAATACGGACAAACATTTCATTTTCTCCTAATCCCTTCATTATGCGCATATCATATTTTTTTCCAAAAATATCTTAATCACTTTTCATGGTTACCGGTACCATAAAAATATTGAAAACCACAATAGACCAATAGATAAATATTACAATATTCCACAATACTATATACAACATTATTTTGGAATCCCATTACATAAACACTTAATCATTCCACCACATCGTTGCTATATTCAACATCGCCAATAGTGATCGCATGTGACTTCCCTTTGTCCTTTGCGTTAAGTGGTTGGTCATGTCGATCATCACTAACCCTTGGATTAGGGCATTTATTATCATAATTCCCCATTTACTTGCACTTGAAGAATTGAAGTGTAGTAGGTTCATTATGTGTATCCCTTCCTTTGTTTGCATCATTAGACATCTTCTTCCCGTCATTGCGGCATTCAAATTCCCGATGACCTTCTTTTCCACATTTGAAACATTTACATGTCCCTTTAAGATAATCTCCACCATGCTTCTTTCCACACTTTGAGCATAAGGAAACATTCATCTTCTTTTCACCATTATTTTGAGATTTCACTTTGAACATCATCTTTCGTTTCTTGTCAAAACCATGAGATGGATATGTAACACCAACTTCCATTTCTACCTTGATAGCACAACACACAATTTCTTCATAGCTACTGAAGTCTCTTATAGATAATGCCCTTCGAAGATTTGGTTTTAAGCCATTAAAGAATCGATAAACTTTACTTTCAGTTTGGATGATAAATCCTGATGCATACCTTGCAAGACTTGTAAAATTCACTTCGTATATACCAACAAAGTCATCATCCTTTTTCTTTAGTTCATGACACTCCTTCTCCATCTTTGTTCGAATAATATGAGGGAAGTACTTATTGAAAAATAAGTTATTGAACTCATCCCATTCCATGGACTCAATTTCATCTCTTTGCCTCATATTCTTGATAATATTCCACCATTGATCAGCTTCACATTCCAAATGATATACTACTAAGATGAATTTATCATGTTCAGAACATTGAAGAACAGAAAATATCTTTTCAGTGGTACTGATCCATTGTTCAGCAACAAGTCGATCAGAAGGCCCACTAAAAGAAGGTGGACGTTGCCTCATGAAGGACTCAATAGAATATTGTTCCCTTATCTGCTCATTTGGATTTCTAGAATGATTCATAGCTTGTGTAAGTATAGCAATAAGATTTTGCACTCCATCTCCCATAACATTTGATTGTTCAGGAGGAAAATCATTGCATTGTCCATTGCATTGATCAACATGGTTCCTTCGGGTTCCATCCATCGTCTAAAACCCAAAAAGAATAGTGTGAGAGGAAAAAATCATGCTAGGGAAAACAACATAATAAAGGGGGAGTACCTTCAATATCTACGATCTTAGGTTACCGTAATTCTAGTACTATAACCTATAATTATACTTAAACTTAGGGACATCCCTAGACATACCATAGAAATATCTCGAGGGATCTCACTAAAGTTCTCACATCCTAGTTTCCAAAGGTTGACTAAACCTTTCCTATGATACCAACTGTAGAGACCCTAAGCTTGACGTACATGGACATTACATTACTTTTTCGGAATACTTAGTACATAACAAAAACACACACACAAGGACCGTAATAGTTTAATGTCTTTGGAAACTCGGAACGTAATCTTCGAATCATGGTGAAAGATCTTCAACCTCTCCCATAAATATCTTCCCTTTTTTTCTTACCTAAAACCTTTCTTTATATCATGGGGAAAAGAAAACATAAAAGGGTGAGCTCAAATTCTCAGTAAGGGTAAACAGAAGAAATATCAATCGCATAATATTCATAAGAACATGACATTTTGGAAATCATAACCTGCAGAAGAGATCATGATATCATAACATGGGATAAATCATAGTAGTGAAATGTAATCCCAATAATCATAACATAAAACATAAAACATTGTGTCATACACACATAATCATAGAGAATCGTTTCTTATTAGTCGGGACTCATTGCCAAGACTATCTTAGTGGACAAAGTCCATTTCTGGACCATGTTCATTCCTCGTTTTAGTCATGTTTCACTGAACCAGTTTAACCTTTCGTTCCATCCATGTCTATCTCATGAGATATTAAATCTTTACCCAATGCATTGTAGGGAGATATAGGTCCCACCCATCTCATAATGATACCATTCTTATGTGTTCCATAAAATCATAAACCATACATCATAACATAACCCATGTAATAAAAATGGGAATTTTAAACATCATGACATCATAAAATAATTCGTATCAGATAAAGGAATTCATAAAAATATTTCCATCACAACTTAATCAAATCAATGTAATAATAGAGATAGAAACATAACCCTATATTATCTTAGATGGAAAATAATTTTGATAAAACACTTCAACTCCATTCTTGAGGAAAATATCCTTTCTACTTCAAAAATATTTTTCCTTTCACAACATGTCATACAATTTTAAACTAAAATAAGTTGATTAAAAATAAACTTGAAATATTGTAAAGGAAGATTCATGGAAATAATGTTTTCAAAATCCATTCATTCCGTATATGTAAAAAAAACATTCTTCTCATACTT
Source organism: Viscum album (assembly GCA_963277665.1). NCBI lineage: Eukaryota > Viridiplantae > Streptophyta > Magnoliopsida > Santalales > Viscaceae > Viscum > Viscum album. The sequence continues at coordinate 1,457,688,886 of OY728120.1, forward strand.
TTGTCGGAAAAGTCAAAAAGTAACTCGTAGGAAAAACGACAAAAGATTCCTATCATATCTTTTACTAAAAAATCACCGAAGGGTAAAATTGGATTTAAACAATTTTAGGAGGATATATATAATATTACATATTTAGGAAACTTGGATGTGGATGATAAAATACACCCTAGTAAATACCAATGTATACACAATCTTTGATAAAAATGAAATTGTTTTCCCTTACCTTAGGTCCGATTTTCTTCATAAGTGTCCGAACCTCCTGTATAATGATTTAAATAATGTTATTGAATTATTCCAGAATCATAATTATTTTTATGATGTCATATATGGTCATATTCTTAGCTTCTTATTAGTAATATTTCATTTCTACTTGTTATTCGGGTGTTTATTATTTTTTGTTTTTATGCGTGTTTTGTCGAATAAATTCTTATTTTTCTTTTTAGGTTATAGATACCTCATTTACAGAATGGTATTAGTGTAGTATATATCATATTCATTAACTTAATTCATTTATATAATCATTATCCAATGAATATCATGTATAACGAGTCGCATCACATAATGGAGACGGTATTCCGTACGTACGCACGAGCGATGATATCATTTCAATGATCGTGGAATTGTATTGGAGTGTATTTATACTATTTAAGAATCAATATCACTTTACAATAATCATATATAGTCTTTATTTACACCATTATACCCATCCATGTAATGTGGTGGTGGAAAATCGATTACACCATGGCGTGGAGACAGTATTCCGTACGTACGCACGCGCGGTGATTTCATTTTCCGTAGGATGGATAGATGGTGAAATAGGTTTGTTTCATACTTATAATAATATATCATTATATGAGTGATTCTTATGTTATTACTTCATAATTAAACAACCTAAGAAGAAGAAGTGGAAGAAGAAATAAAGTTGAAAGAATCGGTAACGGACATTACCTCTTCTTTGAAGCGCCACTTTGAGATCTCCTTTGAGGGCACTAAAATTGGTCTTTTAGGAAGACCAGAACCACTAGGATATTTATAGAGAAGTGTAGAGGAGATATTTGCAGGGTTTTGCCGATCTTGAAGGCTCAAAGTGGTGTGAGGAATAGAGGGAGGAGGTGCCCTTTTATAAGGGAGGAGAGGGGCACCTTTGGAATAACTAGAACTATTATTTTATTATAAAGCCAAATTCGGTGTTAAATAGCTCCAAATTGATTTATTTCGAAGATAAGGTGGGGAGGGGTCGAAATTCTCTCATCCAATAAAATTTATACATGTTTAGGTTCCTATTTTAACCTTATCATTTAGATTTAATATTAAGTTAAATAATTTTACTTTAACCGTGTCTTCTTGTGTTCTTACACTATAAGGTTAATAAACATACTATAACTAGACAAACGAACCCCAAGTTGTTTATTATTAATATATATAACCTTATATAAGTCATTTTCCAGAACCTTATATTTTTAGGAATAAAATAACAATTAATAATATAATATTGTTTTCAAATAACTATTTATGTCAATTTTGTCACTATTTAGTAATTGATTTTTGTGAAACTCATAACAGAATTATTAGTTCTAAAAACGTTAATTACATCAATACTAACATGTCATATTAACCTATAAAATTAGTGTTATTCATAAAAAATGGAAAATTATATTTATTTGGGTATTTGTAATTTCAATTATTCTAATTTTTCTCTATTATGGTAATTACTGCATCATCATTGTGTCATAAATAAATTAAATTATTTAATGTCTAACAATTATAAATAAAATACCATTATGTAGGAAATACTTTTATATTTATAATGAATATTTATAGTCGAATTTATTTTATGTATAACCCTATATTAAAAATGATTTACTTGTTAAACTTTGATTTTAACTATTTTAACCCTTCTTTAAATAAATTAATAATAAATGTCCTAATCTAATCCATGTGGTCCTAAATGGTCATGTTTTATTCCTAAAGTTTTTTTTGGTCGAATTGTATTTATCCAATAGAATTAGTAAATGTGTTAGGGTAATAATAATATCATTTTTACCATTAATTACCCTATTTACTTTTAACAGTGGTAAAAAAAGTAAAAAATTACTATTCACCAAAATTATTTTCATCTCATTGAACCACATTTTACTTACTGACATCAAATGTGTCTCTCGGGTTTTTGAAATTCCACTCACAGAAGAGGTAAAATTAAGTTTTATGAAAAATTCATTTTTAACTAGCACTTAGTGGTTTCACTATTCATCAAAAAAATGAATGATTCCAGAAAAATACCAAAAATTATGCCTAATCTATATTTGATATTATGAACTCAAAAATGATGTCTATTTTACCAAATTCAAAACATATCAGTTGAATTAATTAATTTAAAAATTAATTCCCGTCGTCAAAACAAATAGTGTTTTCTTAAGAGATGATAACTATCAAAAGATTGACACTTGTTTATGTCTGGTTTAAATGTGAAATTACATCCAATTACCAACATTGTATTAAATTGTAAAAATATATTCTAAATATACTTTAAAACCACTAAAATTAATAATTTATCACTATTAATTATTTCGATTAAAAAGGTTGTTTTTAATTAAAATTTAGTAATTTTCACTATTCATTAGAAAATGAAAGTTATCCGAAAAGTACAAAAATTTCACCCTAAGTTAATTTCGATATTCCGAATCCAAAAATGAAGTCCAATTTGAAATATGAAATTTACAAAATTTTAAAAGGTGGTTATCACTATTCATAATGGCTAGTTTTAATAATATTTTAATAGCATATCGTTGTTCAATGAAACTTGGTATTGCGTACTACACACGCTATCGAGGAAGGTCGTGATTGCGTGTAATGCAAGGCAATTCAAGGTTTTGTGTTGTGTATGCTCCATTTGGTGTAGCGTACAACACAAGAAATTAATGAAATTAAAAAGAATATTTTTCATAAAATCTCGGGGTGTTACATTCTACCCCCCTTAAAATGAATTTCGCCCTTGAAATTCTTCGGGGTTATAAATGGTTTACTACTCGCAAGATTATTTAATATAAACCCACATTGTAAAATGGAATACCAAAACCAATCTTTAAAAACAAAATTATGAAACGTAACGGCTTCACAAATAAACTAATCAATGGGTTTCCACATAGGTGAAAATATGGATATGGAAGAGAAATCTAACCATCATGTTCTAATAGAGAGTGGTAGAGAACATGGCTATGGAAAAGCCAGTAATGACAAAGCCATATATTTGTGACGATATAAGGTACCATATGATTCATCATATATATGATCACTAGGAAAACATTTTTGGTTTTCAAGATCATTTCCCTAAAGTTGATGAAATTGGAAATAGAAGAAATACTTTCGGGATTTTGGTATAGTCTCACTATTGGTCGTTCTTTAGACAATTTCCAATTTATCTCTTAAAGAAATGAAGTTGAATTTGTCATTCGTGATGTGTTAGCAGATCATGTGATAGAATGATGGGTCATTCCATCTGTCTCAAACAAAAGGTTAGAAAAGTTATCAAAAAATAGATAAGTCCATATATAGTGAGATTAATCATATATGGTTCCTAAAATGGACTTATACTTCTTATATTATACTTCTTAATATAATAAAACTAGTTTCTACTAAACAGGGATATCCTGTAGGCTAGTGGTAGGTGATAAAGGCTAGTCGCACGTCGGTTGTGGGTTCGATTCCCACAGCCTTGTCCGACGCGATGGGTTGTCGCCCATCCTACAAGTTTTCTTTTTTCTAAAGCTATATTACTATAACATCCCATCAATAATATTGAAAAAAGTATTATCCCAACTTATGTCCAACATAATCCATTTCAATCTTTAGTCTTGTCTAAAATACTTCAGTCCAAGCTCATAGTATAAAGAATATGATTACTTGAAATGTCACATAACAATCACGTGAATTCCATCATTTATCCCCCATATATCATAAGATATATCTTGTTGGTCAAATTAAAAACATGTGAATACCTTAATAATGTATTCTCTTGAAGAATGAATACCCATTGAACCTTAGTGAAAACATGAATGTAGTCAAAAGTTAACTCTTTCCACATACCAAAATCAAAAAATTCTATATACTCAAACCATGATATAACCTTCTCCTTATATCAGTCATGAGCTCATGAATATGGTCAAACATTTCATTTTCTCCTTATCCCTTCATTATACGCATATCATCTTTTTTTCCCATAAATATCTTAATCACTTTCCATGGTTACCGGTACCATAAAATTATTGAATACCACAATAGGCCAATACATAAATATTCCAATATTCCATGATACTATATAAAACATTATTTTCTAATCCCATAACATAAACACTTAATCATTCCACCACATCGTGGTCACATTCAACATCGCCAATAGTGATCGCATGTGACTTCCCATTGTCCTTTGCCTTAAGTGGTTGCTCATGTCGATCATCACTTACCCTTGGATTAGTGCATTTATTAGCATAATTCCTCATTTCCTTGAACTTGAAGCATTGAAGTGTAGTAGGTTCATTCTGTGTATCCCTTCCTTTGTTTTCATCGTTAGACATCTTCTTCCCATCATTTCAAAATTCAAATGCCTGATGACCTTCCTTTCAACATTTGAAACATTTACTTGTACCTTTAAGACAATCTCCACCATGCTTTTTTCCACACTTTGAGCATAAGGAAACATTCATCTTCTTTTCACCATTATTTTGATATTTCTCCTTGAACTCCATCTTTCGTTTCTTGTCAAAACCATGAGATGGATATGTAACACCAACTTCCATTTATACCTTGATAGCACAACACACAATTTCTTCATAGCTACTGAAGTCTCTTATATCTAATGCCCTTTGAAGATTTGGTTTTAAGCCACTGAAGAATCGATAAACTTTACTTTCTGTTTGGATGATAAATCCCGATGCATTCTTTTAAAGCCTTGTAAAATTCTCTTCATATATACCAACATACTCATCATCCTTTTGCTTTAGTTCAAGAAACTCCTTCTCCATCTTTGATCGAAGAATACGAGGGAAGTGCTTATTGAAAAATAAGTTCTTTAACTCGTCCCATTCCATGGACTCAATTTCATCCCTTTGCCTCATATTCTTGATAAGAATACACCATTGATCAACTTCACCTTTCAAACGATATACTGCTATGATGAATTTATCATGTTCAGAACATTGAAGAACTGAAAATATCTTTTCAGTGGTACTGATCCATTGTTCAGCAACAAGTGGATCAGAAGACCCACTAAAAGAAGGTGGACGTTGCTTCATGAAGGACTCAATATAATATTGTTCCCTTCTCTGTTCATTTGGAAGTCCAGAATGATTCATAGCTTTTGTAAGTATAGCAATAAGATTTTGAACTCCATCTCCCATAATATTTGTTTGTTCAGGAGGATACTCATTTCATTGTCCATTGCAATGATCAACAGGGTTCCTTCGGGTTCCAGCCATCGTCTAAAACCCAAAAAGAATAGTGTGAGAGGAAAAAATCATGCTAGGGAATACAACATAATAAAGTGGGAGTACCTGAAATATATGACATCTTTGGTTACCGTAATTCTAGTACTATAACCTATACATATACATAACCTTAGGGACATTCCTAGACATACCTTAGAAATATCTCGAGGGATCTCACTAATGTTCTCGCATCCTAGTTTCCAAAGGTTGACTAAACCTTTCCTCTGATACCAACTGTAGAGACCCTAAGCTTGACGTACATGGACATTACATTACTTTTGCAGAATACATAGTACATAACAAAAACACACACACAAGGAATGTAATAGTTTAGTGTCTTTGGAAACTAGGAACATAATCTTTGAATCATGGTGAAAGATCTTCAACCTCTCCCATAAAGATCTTCCCTTTTTTTCTTGCCTAAAACCTTTATTTATATCCTGGGAAAAAGAAAACATAAAAGGGTGAGCTCAAATGCTCAGTAAGGTTAAACAAAAGAAATATCAATCGCATCATATTCATAAGAACATAGCATTTTGGAAATCTTAACCTGAAAAAGAGATCATGATATCATAACATGGGATAAATCATACTAGTGAAATGTAATCCCAATAATCATAACATAAAACATGAAACATTGTGGAATGAACACATAATCATAGATAATCATTTCTTATTAGTCAAGACTCATTTCCAAGACTATCTTAGTGGAAAAAGTCCATTTCTGAACCGAGTTCATTCCTCGTTTCAGTCCTGTTTCACTGAATCGGTTTAACCTGCCGTTCCAGCCATGTCTATCTCATGAGATATAAAATCTTTAACCAATGAATTGGAGGGAGATATAGGTCCCGCCCATCTCATAATTATACCATTCTTATGTGTGCCATAAAATCATAAACCATACATCATAACATAACCCATGTAATAAAAATGGGAATTTTAAACACCATGACATCATAAAACAATTCATATAAGATAAAGGAATTCATAAAAATATTTCCATCACAACATAATCAAATCAATGTAATAATAGGGATAGAAACAGAACCCTATATTATCTTATATGGAAAATAATTTTGATAAAACACTTCAACTCCATTCTTGAGGAAAATATCCTTTCTACTTCAAAAATATTTTTCCATTCTTAACATGTCATACAATTTTAAACTAAAATAATTTGATAAAAAATAAACATGAAATATTGTAAAGGAAGATTCATGGAAATAATGTTTTCAAAATCAATTCATACCGTATAAGTTAAAAAAAAATTCTTCTCATACTTTTGTCGGAAAAGTCAAAAAGTACCTCGTACGAAAAATGAAAAAAGATTCCTTTCATATATTTTACTAAAAACTCACCGACTGGGAAAATTGGATTTAAACAATTTTAGGAAGATAGAAATAATATTACATATTGACGAAACATGGATTCGGATGATAAAATACACCCCAGTAAATACTAAAGTATAAACAATCTCGGATAAAAATGAGATTGTGAGATTTTCCCTTACCTTTGGTCCGATTTGCTTCGTAAGTGTCCGAACCTCTTATATAATTATTTAAATAATGTTATTGACTTATTAAAGAATCATACTTATTTTTATGATGTCATATATGGTCATATTCTTAGCTTCTTATTAGTAATATTTCACTACTACTTGTTATTCGGGTGTTTATTACTTTTTGTTCTTATGCACGTTTTGTCGAATAAATTCTTATATTTCTTTTTAGGTTATAGATACCTCATATACAGAATGGTATTAGTGTAATATATATCATATTCATTCACATAATTCATTTATATAATCATTATGCAATGAATATCATGTATAACGAGTCGCATCACATCGTGGAGACGGTATTCTGTACGTACGCACGAGCGATGATATCGTTCCAGTGATCGTGGAATTGTATTGGAGTGTATGTATACTATTTCAGAATGAATATCACTTTACAATAATCATATATAGTCATTATTTACACCATTATACCCATCCAAATAAAGTGGTGGTGGAAAATAGATTACACCACGGCGTGGAGACGGTATTCCATACGTACGCACACGTGGTGATTTCGTTTTTCGTAGGATGGATAGATTGTGAAATAGGGTCATTTCATACTTATAATAAAATATCAGTATATGAGTGATATGGATGTTATTACTTCATAATGAAACAACCTAAGAAGAATAAGTGGAAGAACAAATAAAGTTGAAAGAATCGGTAACGGACATTACCTCTTCTTTGAAGCGCCTCTTTGAGATCTCCTTTTAGGGCACTAAAATTGGTCTTTGAGGAAGACCAGAACCTCTAGGATGTTTCTAGGGAAGTGTAGAGGAGATATTGCCAGGTTTGGACCGAGCATTAGGGCTCAATGTGGTGTGAGGAAGAGAGGGAAGAGGTTCCCTTTTATAAGGGAGGAGAGGGGGATCTTTGGAATAACTAAAATTATTATTTTATTAGAAAGCCAAATTCGGTTTTAAATATCTCCAAATTGATTTATTTCGAGTCTAAGGTGGGGATGGGTCTAAATCCTCTAATCCAATATAATTTATACATGTTTAGTTTCCTTTTTTAACCTTATCATTTATATTTAATATTAAGTTAAATAATTTTACTTTTACCGTGTCTTCTTGTGTTCTTAGACTATAAGGTTAATAAACTTACTATAAAAATCCAAAATAACCCCAAGTTGTTTATTATTAATATATATAACCTATTATAAGTCATTTTTCCGATCCTTAGATTTTTAGAAATAAAATATCAATTAATAATATAATATTTTGTTTGAAAACTATTTTATGTCAGTTTTGACACTATTTAGTAATTGATTTTTTTGAAAATCATAACGGAATGATTAGTTCTAACAAAGTTACTTAAATAAATACTAACATGTCATATTAAACTAGAAAATTAGTTTAATTCATAAAAAGTCTCAAATTATATTTATTTGGGTATTTATAATATCAATTATTCTCATTTTTCACTATTATGGTAATTACTGCATCATTATTGTGTCAAAAATATATTAAATTATTTAATGTATAAAAATTATAAATAAAATATAGTTATGTAGGAAATCTTTTTATCTTTCTAATGAATATTTATAGTCGAATTTATCCTATGCATAACCCTATATTAAAAATGATTTACTTATTAAACTTTGATTTTAACTATTTTAACCCTTCTTTAAATAAATTAATAATAAATGTCCTAATCTAATCCAAGTGAGCCTAAATGGTCATATTTTATTCCTAAGGTTGTTTTTGGTCGAATTATATTTATCCAATAAAATTAGGACATGTGTTAGGATAATAAAAATATCATTTTTACCCTTAATTACCCTATTTACTTTTAACTGTGGTAACAAAAAGTAAAAATTTACTATTCACCCTAAATTATTTTAATCTCATTGAACCACATTTTACTTACTGACATCAACTGCGTCTCTCGGATTTTTGAAATTCCACTCACAGAAGCGGTAAAATTAAATTTTATGAAAAATTAATTTTTTTAACTACCACTTAGTGGTTTCACTATTCATCAAAAAATGAAAGTTTCCAGACAAATACCAAAAATTATTCCTAAGCTATAATTGATATTATTAATTCAAAAATGTTGTCTTTTTTACCAAATTCAAAACATATCAATTGCATTAATTAATTTAGAAAATAATTCTCGTCGTCAAAACAAATAGTGTTTTCTTAAGAGATGATAACTATCAAAAGATTGACACTTGTTTATGTATGGTTTATATGTGAAATTACATCCAATGACCAACAATTTATTAAATTGTAAAAATATATTCTAAATATACTTTAAAACCACTAAAATTAATAATTTATCACTATTAATTATTTCGATTAAAAAGGTTGTTTTTAATTAAAATTTAGTAATTTTCACAATTCATCAGAAAATGAAAGTTATCCGAGAAGTACCAAAATTTCACCCTAAGCTAATTTCGATATTAAGAATCCAAAAATGAAGTCCATTTTGAAATATGAAATTTACAAAATTTCAAAAAGTGGTTATTACTATTCATAACGGCTAGTTTTAATAATATTATAATATCATGTCGTTGTTTAGTGAAACTCGGTATTGCATACTACACACGCTATCGAGAAAGGTCGCGATTGCGTGTAATGCAAGGCAAGTCGAGGATGTGTGTTGTGAAAGCTCCTTTTGGTGTAGCGTACAACACAATAAATTAATGAATTAAAAAGAATATTTTTCATAAAATCTCGGGGTGTTACAATTTTTTTCACAATTTTATTTTTAGATAATAGTTGGGATAATTCTTAGACTAGGTTCTAAGACGACATTTAATTCCAAGTCCTAGTGTGCATCGGAAAATTATCTGAAAAATGTTTTGTTTTTAACAAGATGTGTGTGAAACATTCCTTAAAATGTGGATTAAATTTGCAATGGTTTCCCAGATCAGATAATCTTAGGGCACCGTTGAACATATAATGGTGGATTTACCCTAGTTGTATCATAACATTGGTCAGTGAGGGTAAAATGTAGAAATTTTAATTAAAGACGTAACCATAAATCATATAATTATATAAAATTATTTTATATAAAAATCATAATAACTCAAGAAAGATGACTTGGATTGGAAATCTAAGACAACCTTTGAGTTCATATTGTTGGTTTTCCCTAGGTATGAAATAATTTTAGTGGGAACACATCTTATATGGAAAAGCCCAAAAAGGATGTCATTGTCCTTATATAAGATAAAGATAATCTATTTATTTGACACAATGACTAATTCTCCATTAAATTTATGATTATATAATTTCCATTAAGTTTCCCTCTCAAAACCTAGAGATTCATACAACAATTATATAAATTTTTTATGAATGATGATATATTGAATTTTGGATCATGGATTGTCACACTGATGGAGTTGGATGATCTAATCAATGATGAAAAAATAATTGTTCATCATAAATGATTGTTCCAAAAATCTGGTAGGTCAGTCGTTTATTTTTGATTTCATCATTATTTATTTTCATGATGAACGTGCATCGATCCAAAAATTGATTGATTCGTAGATTGATTGTTGTGGGATGGTTAATAATTATGTTTTTTATTAATTGGAGATTATTATAAATTCTTCATTATCATTTGTTCTAGAAAGAACATATTGATACCAACACTGAAAAACACATGAGGTCTGTTCCACAGGGTGTTCTTTGGGCATTTACCTACCCTATTATTAGTGTTATTCACCATTGGACCCTCTTGGTCATAGATGATCTTTTCGGGAGGCTCCAAATGTAAACAGACCAACATATTAAAATAAAAATAAAACCGAGGCATGATTAGTTTAGATTGGAAACCATGTATCATGAATATGAATTTGTTTTAGAAATAAGTGAATCAGAGGTGGCTCATTTCTCTACGAAAGGGACCATTACGGTGGTTTTAGAATGGATTTTCTGGCATGTCGGTCCAGCATGGTGGTACGGTGACTGAAGGTGGTGGAAACTGCCAAATGTGACGACATCCATGGTGGGATGTGATGAGGGGCATCATGTTGCGATGTATGTCACCGATGTGTTGGGAGTCCAGGTGCAGAGGTGATGAATGTGGGATGTATCTGGGCTATAGGATGCAGAAATAACAGTGGTCACATGGAAATCGGCCAAAGATAGAGTTAAATAGGCTAGATGGCCTATGAAAAAGTTGTCTTAGCCACAGGAGGCAGACCTGTCCAGGCCGATCAGTAGGTCCAAGGATAAATGGATTGGTCCCAAGGGAGATATTTTGGGTGAAGCGAAGATGGGTTGTGTCGGTTCGGACATGGGATATCTAGATTGAGCTATCATGTGGGTGTGTCAGGTCGACCTATTATGGTCATGTCGGCCACAACAATCGACCTCTACGGTCTATCCACAAGGCTAGTGTCCTTCCAACATTTAAATATTCATATGGGTATTACTTTCAATTGGTATGTCTATTTTACTATATGTCTATGAAATTGGTACCCTTACAATGAGTTGATCATTTCAAGGTTTCACAAGTGGGTTTTTATTGGAGTGTTCATACGACCTAATGGCTTGAGAAGTGAGTTATACTTGAATAAGGGTTCATCGAGAAAACATTTCTGTGGATGTCTATGACCTAGAGAGTATGTGTCTTATAAATATTATGTTTCTTATAGAGATTGTTTCTCTTATATATAATCTATGTCTAATGGAGACTTTCTGTCTTATATAGGTTTTTTATCTTATAGAGACTATGTATATTTTTTAGACTATCTGTCTTATTGGACTGAGTATATGTAGTTGTTTTTGATATATTTATTATATAATTATATCTGTGTGGAGATGACTACGAATTTCTTAGTGGTATTATTTGGTAGATTTTCCTTGGTGGTATTCCTTCATGGTATTTCCTTTTTTGTATTCCATCATGGCATTTCCTTGATGGGTTTCCATTATGGTATTCCTTCATGATATTTCCTTGGTGGTATTTCCTTAATGGTATCTCCTTCAGGGTGTTTTATTTTTGATATTTCATTTGTGGTTTTGGTGTTTTCTATTGAGTATTCTTATACTCACCCATGCATGGGCTTTTCCTGCATGTGCCTTGTCTTGAATAGATGATCAACAATTTGATGGAATCCTAATTGTACCAGGACCTACTGGCTCTTAGTGATACTAGAAGGATGATGTGTGTTCCTACCGTCAAGAAACCAGTCCCATCATCAATTTTCATACATGTCGTACTTGTGGTTATAGACTCTTTTTGGGGGGCTTGTATTCTATCCCTTTTTCATTATTGTACTTTCACTATTGTACTCTAGTTATGGGATATAGTGGTTTTCATTAATTTTTTTTATAGTCTTTTTTATATTTAATTTTTTATGTCTTGGAGATTTTTTTGGTGTGTAGGTGCATAGGTAAATTGTCACAACCCCCTCCCACCAAATATGAACCTTATAATTTGGCCATGAAGGATGATAGAAGATTACCCCCTGAGTCCTTCCTCCAGTAGGCCTTAGGGTGGTGAATAACACCATGTGTATAGAGATCTCACAAAATAGGATGCATTACCCTTTTTATAAAAACATGGATTGGGAGATATGATGATCCATCCCAAAATTAGTCCAAATACTGTATATAAAAGTAATCCACAATCATCTCACATGAACGTTTCAAATATAACCCATACACAACCAGAGACTCCAAGGTAAATACCCAAAACTAACCCTATGCAGTGACATAACAACTATCTTAATGTTTGATCTAGTAAAACCTAGCATGGTCCCCATAGTCCTCCTGGAAACATTAATTATTTCTCATAATGATGGGTGACCATACAAGTATACTCACTAGGAAAACCAAAATATTATCATGAAAAGTTGGGAGAATCATACTATTGCTCTCAAGAGAAAACAACAGAAATCAGTGGAACCTAACTAGGAATAATAGCCACTCCATCCTCACCATAAGAATTCTCACCAAATAATGAATGTCTGGAAAAGTAATATAGAGAACATCGATAATAGGGTAACCCACACAACTTTTCCACTGATTAGTTGCTCTCTCACCCTAAGATCAAGGGTCTTGTCTCTCTCACCTATTCTGAAGGAACCACATCATAACTGTCTAAAAAACCTAGGCCTCACAACCGAATCTCCCCCGTAGACACCTAGTCCAGATACCATGTTACATAACACCCATAAACACCTTGGCCACTACCACAATACATTCCACTCACAGACACCAATACCACAACACAATATTATCTCAAAGACACCTCTTATGAATAACCCATTTCATCCCAATGAAACATGGGATATATAACTCACCTGCACAGAACTATTCCCCACAAACCACCACCTACCCAATGTTTCATAGGCCATCACCTCCTCTAAGTTGGAGCATGGAAGAGTATGTGGCGATCCATCCATTATCCTTCTGGGATGTTTGGAAAAAAGGTTGTCCCCCGTAATAATGGTGGTGTTCAACATATAGTTTTCAACTAGGGATGGGTGGATATAGAAAAAAATTATAAATACATAAACACACACACACACACACAAATATATATATATATATATAGATTGTATCAAACACTAAACACTAACCTATGGATTCTCAATCAAATAATCATCCAATCCCAATCCCTAACAGTAACAACTTTTCTTCTATCTTTTAATGCATTTATTAACGGCAGTCACGTCCAATGATAATAAATGATATCCACTTCTCAACAATATATAACTAAAATTATACCCCCACAAATTTAATTAATAATTTCCATTCTTAATTTATTATTATTTATTCATTACATCACTACATGGGAAACTACTCAATATAACTAGAAACTAGAAACAGTATAAAATGGTCAACCTGACTATTGTCATTTCAAAAGATGAAGAGACAACTATTTAAACACACTTAATAATAACTCTTTGTTTAACACCCATTCATGCTATAAAAAAGTATCAATCACAATGGTAGTTGGGCTTCCCAAAACAACACATCAATTCCATGATCAATCAATCACTCAAAATGATATTCCAATACACCACCTGTACCACCCGTCATCACAGAGAATAAACCACAGCCCTACTACAGCACGTGTTAGAACAAACCCATAGCCAGCAAACCACCACACAGCCTTAGGTATATCATAATTATATTTAATAAGTTATTACTCTTTTAGTTAGCTCTTGTTAATACAGGGGTTATGGTGGAAATATTTTTATCCTCGGGGATCCATTTATTAGTTTATAGTTTGTCGTAAATAAATTTTATATATATATGCATTAGTTCAATAGAAAACTAACAACATGCATTCACAATCCATTCTAGGTGTACAATAAAATACCACCAATGAATATGATTTTCAGTTGGCATATTCCTGACATTAATTCACAACATCGACATATAAAAAATAAAAACCTAATTCAATTTTCATTACCCGAAATCATTATCTTAAACCAATTCAATTTTATTTATTTATTTTTTATAATGATTTCATCCTAAGGAATCATTATGAACCCCACCCCTCATAGTACAGAAATAAATGAGAAATCAATGGATCCCTAACTTTGAGACCATACGATCAACACCTACTTATTAGTCTGAGATAGGGGTGAACAACCAGTAGAAAACACATGGGAAAATGTTATCAAAATACCTCATAAAAACCACATGACTCCTCAGGATAATACATTCTGGGTGCACCAAGAGAAACCAGGAGAACTAAATAATGATAGGATATTATTTTTATAAATACCATACCATATATCAATGGAAGGAATGGTTTTTAGAATCCATTAGAGTTGGATTTTGACCATGAGTAAGTGTTTTGACGATTTAAAATCCCCAGGATCAATATAAATAAAAAAATATATGATAAATAAAATTAAACTGGAACCAATAAAAATTAATCATGGTATTAAATTTATTTCTCATCGATAAAAATTTTAAAGGGGGGAAATTGGAAAATAATGGAATTTTTTGAAATTTGATGAAAATGATAAAAAAATGACTCTTTATTGGTAGAGTAACCATCACGAGTCATCGGTGGATGAGTCGCCATTGGGTGACCCACCAACAAAAGATATAGAGAAGGATGATCCACTATTTGTTGACTCACCATTGGATGAATCACCATAAAATGAGTCGTCGTTGGATGTGTCACCGCTGGAAACCAATCGGTGTCATTCACCGTTGTGACTCTCCATCATGACATGCAATCATGATGATTCTGCCTCTGAGGTGGCATGTTTTTTGGGTTGTTTGGAAATAGAATAATGAGGATCCCCACCCTTCCCTTTTTTATAGAGAATGGTTTTTATCAGATTTACCACTCAATTGTTTTGACATATTCATCATCATTATCCTTTAAGAAAGTTTAATTAACCATGTGGGAACTGTCGGTCTCAGCGGGAGATTGCGTGGGGGTCAAGTACCCATGAAATCAGTCCTTCTCAGAAATAACTTCTTTGGATAGTCTCCAATAGGTTTATTCATGGTTCCATGAATGACCAATTGTGCTGGTATCCTTGATTCATGGACTATCATTCCAAAGGAAGGTGCCCCATGGCTGAAAATTTGGATAACAGCATTTAAATACTCCATTGGTCAATAGGATTGGAGGTTAGGCTCACCAAACACATTAAATGGAGGATTGTTGCATATTCTGTGACTCTCTTATAGATTAATGTCATGTTCATATGTTCTTTAATCCTTGGTTAATTCCAAATGAGTGTGTCCATGGGCTACCCTTAGTTTTCTAGATCATCGTGAGCATGAATATGTTTAATGTCACAGAGGTGTTGATGACACAACCATATTATAAAGTGATCTGATGTTTATCATCATCCAACCGAAGGAAGGTGACATGATGTTGGGATCTGGCCTACACGGAAGTCTTCCTACGTATCCTTGAGAGAGGAATCAGAACCCAGGTAGTTCCGATTGTGTGGGTCATACACATAGAATCTGCCCATTTGAGAAGACATGATTGGGGGGTAGGCACCATTTTGATATCAGTCCTTTTGGTAGGTTTTCTAAGTATCCGGATTTGATTAGGAATAATAATTCATGTAGTTTAGAATGTGTGATGATGTTGTAATCCTCCCAATCACCTATACCCACATGATTCATGCTCAGTGTGATAAATAAGAGGAATTAAAAGATTCAAAAAATTAACATGTTTTCTTCCTTGTTGGTGGGAGAGGGAGATCCTACAGTGGAAGTGGTCAGGGTGACCGCGGTCGAGGGCACGATCTGATGAACCATTCCATCTGGAATGTAATTAACATTTGTGTATCCCAACATTGGATGATTGGGGACTTACATCGGTGGGATGGCCCTATAGCACATTCTGGAAAGGGGAGGAGTTTCTTCTTCACCAAATGGGGGGAGAGAACATAACCCCATCGACTGATCATTTTCGCTCATTAAATGGAAAATCTAGTGATCACTCTTATTCCTGAGAATAGAGAGGTTCACATCAGCATCCCAAGGTTTGACTCTAGGTTACCATGGTAATGTATCCTCACAGGCATTCCCGAAGCCATCACCTTTGTGGGGATTTCCTTCGTGTCTCCACTTACCATGGGAATGTAAACTTAATGGGGCTCCCTAATTCCCCTGATGTCTTGATCATACTTGTCCAGTGGCCTTGGAGGTGGCTATGGACTAGTGCCTGATGACTATTTAGTGAAGGGATCATGGGTGACTGGATGGAAATGGAGGGGTAAGGTTTGAAATAGAAGGAACGATACCTAAAAACACCCCATTCCGTGTACTAGTTTCACATGTGGGATGGGGAAGGTTCTTCATACCAAAATGGTATGTGGTATGAAAACCCATCCACATACTGGTGTATTACATGGGCATGGGTATTTTCCACCACATTCGAAAGTGGTAAGCAGCTCACCATGCCTCTTTGGGTTATATATGTGTACCGATTAGGTATGTGGCACTGTGTTGAGTCTGCATAGCGGCAAGCTACATGAAGCATCATATTGTAGGAGGGTCATGGGGATTACCATTCGCATGAAATTTATTTGTGAGAAGATTTTGTTCAAATTTTTCCATTTGGGTTCACATTTCTATTATTATTATTCAAGTCCCCCATTTTATGGTTCGCTACCAGTTATACCTATGGAGGAAGTGGTTCGTGGTTCGTGCATCTTCTAATGAAACAAGGCCAAAGACGGAGTGAAACATTTTTGTCTTCCTCACGATTTTGATGTCCTTCTTTCTATCAATCTGTCTTCCCTAATGTACTTCTATTATGATCCTTTCATAGAGAATCAGAGCGAACATATCTACTGGGAACACACAACCATTTGTAGAGGCCCATTAAAGCAATATTCTGACCCATGGAAGACTCTGTCAACTAGGGTTAGCGGAGGAATCATATCATGATAACGTTTCACTAAACCCTTCTCTTTTGATTCTTCGTGAACTAATTGGTTTTTCGTACTATATGTGGAATGTATTTACGTTCACAACTCCTTCGGTTGATGTTGTTCGCGGTTTACCTTTCTCGCTGGCCATCGCTTCATGGGCCAGCGGTTCCCTGGCCATCTCACATACCTGGAGCTCTCTGATCCATATACTACACATACCTTTCCTGGTGACGGTGCATGGGCCACATAAAAACCTTGAAAACCTAAATTCTTTCAAGTTCCATCAATTAAATGGAACTCAATTTTAGTCCCTTCAACATGATTAACTTGTAAAATCACTTTCATTCTTCTGCGAAGTGATTGTGGGGGGACATTTTTCTCTTGATGGAATTTATAGGACCCCACAAATTCTCCCCATCGGAATGGTGTCCATTCAGAATGAAAAGTAGACTATTCAAATGTAGAAGTGGTCGTAAACTAAAATGGTTCAAAGTAGAATAGGTAGACCCAATAAGAGGGGACCACACCTATATATAGGGTCCCATGACATTTTTCTTTTACCATTTCTCATGGTAAAAAGTGTTCCAAATTTTATCTACCTCCTTTATTATCACGTATCATGCTCCGAGAGAAAACCCCATCCATGAACTACTCCGTACATTTTGTGAAACAATTTCTTCACCATTTCTTTGTTAGGGTACTACATTTTGAATTCCATGAACAGGACTATGATATTTTAAAACATAAAATCCAGATTCCACGTGGAAGAATTTTATGTGGCTTCCTTGTTCGCATACCGAATGTGGATCGGCGAACATAAAATCAAAAACTTTTAAAACAGACATAAATTTTATTCCACAACTTCTGAACGCAATCTTAACTGATGTCGTATTCTGGGGTTTCATCATTGCATGGAACATTATGTTCTCTAGCAAATGGTTCAGAGGCCTAATCCTCACGATTATTTCATTTACCATGGATGTACGTGGAGAACTGCATCCACATACAATATTTGTACCCAAAGTAGCATCCACATTTCATGCTTTATGTAGAATGCTCTTTCCATGTACCATTTCTAGAAATAGTATGTGAAGCCTTTTGTAGACATGTTTTAAATACATTAGCCATTTTTATAACCTTTATACAACAATTATAAATCAGACTGACTTCTCATCAGCTTGTGTGTCTTCATATGCAGGCTAAAATGGACGATTCAAAGGTAGATGCAAAATCCACGAAGACAAGGGCCACCATGGATACGAATAGTGATGATCATCTTTGAACACACATCATTCCCCAAAAAGGCTTTCTAATGATCTTATTCATTCCATAGCTTTAACCTTACCAATTATCCATAAAATTTCCACTTTGCAACTTTTGTATTCTTGTGGATGTGCCTCTACCATTACTCGTCCCCGAAATCCCTTTTGTCCTCTTAGAGGGACCACAAGATCATGATCGTGCCAAAATTTCCCCAATTGTTAAGTCATCACTACTCCTATCCAGGAAAACGTCTTCATACTATGAGGTTTGTCATGGATTCAAGAAAATCACAGGTGCTGCAATTTTGTCCCAATACTAGACATCTAAGAATACCCCTCTTTTATCAGTGCCTATTAAGAAAATCTAAGTGGTGGGTGGAGCACCATGTGGGATTTTTGGACTAGTATATTTTTCACTGATGAGTGGTCCTGGGCATTCTAGGTGCATAAAACCTGACTGGAGTCCCCCAACTACTTGGAGGCAGTGGCCTTGCACCAGGAATCTTGGGAGCCTCAGTTTGCAATCTTCTCTCTGGGGAGAATCCTTCCAGAATTGATGATCCCCTGGTGTTTGAGAAATAAAACCTTCCACCTACTACATGTAAATGTGGGGAACAGTTTATGGGATATCTACTAGCTTGGAGGTCTTTCAATCCATGGAGAAATGTATGAAGAGTTTCTCCCACTAGCCACCACAAAGAATGATACTGATCACGTGTCTCCTTTGAATAGGAGATTACAAGTTATGGCCATGTGATCACTGGATCATCCCCTCGAGGATCGTTCTATCATTCCATTAAATGCATTGATAATGTAATTCTTGCAGATGAATGGACCCAAGCTGAAGGATCACCAGAGTCAAATCCGCCCCACTCTCCAGTCCTTCCAAACCCCAGGGTCATGTTGTTCCACCCTCAAAGTATGGTGACATACGAGATGGGGATACGAGCTTTGGCCAGACATTTCACCTGTGCATAGGCTAGCAGGTTTTTCACCACGTTTGTAAGTGTATGGGTCTTCCCATCCCATGACATATACACAGGGGTTTAGGCTTGTACCATGATGATGGTGGCCCCACTGGCGTTGGCCGTCCCATTAATTTGTCCCCTCATACCCTCTCACAGCTTTATGAACTTTTGGTACATATTCAAGAAGGAAGGTCTCTACATCGTCTCAGCATACCATTCTAATTCCTATTCATGTGGATGGCTGAACACTTCCCCTATTATGAATATCATCATACCGCATGGGTTCCCCATTCTGAATTTCATCCTTCTCTTATCATCATTTCTTTTTTTCATCCCAGGAATCTGACTATTACAGAAGTGGTTAGGCTGTAGAACGATGCCTCTCATTTCTCATTCACAACACATACTACCCCTCATGGATCATTGAGTGGTTACTAGGGTGGTTCCTTTGAGGAATGTTCATACCACATCACGCATTAGGATAGGATGGTCACTGCTCATGTAGACCGAGTAGTTATTTGTTAGTCATACCTCCTATAACTATTTTCCAGGCAGTTTGGATTCCATCAACAAAATTTTATACTTTCATTAGTTCAACATTCATGAGAATCTCATCATGTGGTTCTCCTCCAATTTTTTCTTATGATGATGCATGAAGGTGATACTAATGTGAATATCATTCCAAACATGACAAGACCCACATTCCTATCACATGGGGATGCCCAACTATGGGTCGATTATAACCCCACAGGGAAGCTAAATGAACTAGTTCAGTGTGTACAAAAACCCATTATTGTTTCCTACCCCGTTCTTTCCCCAATGAAAAAAACAGATTTCTTTTATTTAAAGAATTCCAATAGCTACACCTTTTACTTCCATCTCGTCAGAAACCAAGATTGATACACCTCCCTATCCTTCTCTCATGGTAAGAAGGTATTTGGTCTATTTTCAAAAGTGTCTAGGAGGGTTTACATTAGAATAACCCATTTCAGTGGGGAGAATTGTAGACTACACCCCTCATTCAGTTATTGCCCATGATCTTTATGAGACCAGCCCTAGTTGAGTATCGCCAATTATCCTAAAGGATGTGGTTAGTCCACCGCATCCATCTCCAATGGGTAGACCTTCTCCGGGAAAAGGGAGTCTCTCATTTTTGGTGACTTACCATAGGTCCTTCCCCTCTCCTATGGATATTATTCCCACTTAAAAATATGTGTCAACATGGGAGGGTTGAATTGCTGGTTCTGTGGCGAGACACCAAGTAGGTTGCAAAGTGGCATGGATCCAGCTACATTCTCTTACAATGGAGACTCTTGTAGCCAATGTTTCTAATGAGGGTGAAAATACTTAGTGACTATTTAAATATCTGGGTGGCATCAGCTTCGATTATTAGCACCTTCACATTCTTATTTACCAATTCGTCATTGCCTGAGAAGACCTCCCATCCTGTGAGGAAAAATTGGGCAAGTTCAATTCTTCCCATTACCATGTTGCGACCTTCCGAGATATTTTGGAGGAATTTGATCATATGATAGTCGAGGAGGTGAAGGCTTAAGATTTAGCGGTGAACTTAGATGTGGAGTGGTGGGAGTACGAATCCCGCACAACTTGTTTGAGGGAACAAATGGCATCTTCGCACAGCAATTTTGAAGCCATCCAGAAGAAGGGGAGGAACCTTAAAGATATCCTGGTGCGGGTGCATTCGACGGTCATAGCCGAAAGGGAGGAAATAACTTCTTTGGAATAGACCATCAATGGCCCATGGAAATCACTTGCCATTGATTTGGAAATGGTGAACTGGGACCTACTATACTTCTATCCCAAATTACAATATGTACTCTCCCCCATTTTTTAATACATTGAAGAGGCTCTGAATTGTGAATGTTCCTCCATTTTTGCTGGACCCAATGGAACAGATTTGAAATTTAATCATCTCTTCTATGTATCTTCTTATCAACATAATTTCAGTGAAGTATTAACATTAAAACATGACTTGAAATCAGAAAACTAAAAGAATTGAATGGAGATATATTTTTTTCCTATGACAAGGGACTTAGCAATCACAATTCGACTATCGTTAAGGTTTTACGGAATAACGCAAAAAAAATTATGTCATTCTCATTAGAATTACCTGAATTTTTTCCAATTTCTGTATTTTATGGGATTAGAGGATATAACATGGATTTTTCTTAGACCACCCTTTGGTGGGTTTTTGACCTAACAAACATTACGGCTTTTACGATGGATTAATTTTATTTAACGAACCGATACTCAACTTTTTCCCAGAGGTGCCTTTTTCGTATTTTCCCTATATAGAGTATGGCATATTTTCATTTCTTTGGAAGTCCCCAATCCTTCCAATCAATATTATTACTGATGTTTTAGGTCTATCATCTTTGACCAAACTTAACGGGGTAGGGGCCTTACATGGGGTTGTTAGATGGGAATGAACTAGTATCCTTCAGACATGGATTAGGGATAATTTTTTACCCTTTAATTGTTTAATCTGGACTTACATGAGGCTATGTAGTCACATTAGGCATACAGAGGTAGAAATGGACTCTCCTATGGGCCAATTCTCCTTTGTTTGACGTCCATTTTTGTGGGCGACATATGTAGAGCCACCAGGGAATGATATGCGTAGTCAATCGAAGGTGTATGCATGACACTGGACTTCAATATGAGATGGCCTAGTGGGATTATGAAACATTTTGAATTTATTTTGTTGTTAGGAGCCACAGTGGGTGGCTGGCCAGAGGAATAGCGTCTGAAAACATTATGGACATTCATATCATCTTTGAGGGGGCAACTGTTCCCGAACAGTTCTTACTTGCGTGAGGGTGAGCTAGTGAATGGTCAGTTTTGTTAGAAATCTTTTTTATGTCAGGGTAATTTCAGAGGAAGAATGTGTGTAAGCCTTTATCTATAAGTTTTAGATATATTGGGGGTGATAGAAAATAATTTTCATTTGAGCATACAGAAGTTGTAAAGGACTCTCTGGGGGACCAATTCTCCTTTGATTGATGAAAATTTTTGTGGGAAACTTATCCAAAGACACCATGTCATGTTGTTCATTGTCAAACAATGGTGTCTGTAAGACATGGGTCTTCCATCACTGATGGATATGGATGATTATGGATATTGGGAACTCTTTGAATACTGTATATGACATTCGTCAAGGTGTGAACTTGAACTAGAAAAGGGTTATTTGAGTTGAACATCTCCCGAAATTGAGTGGAGGAACTATTCTTTTGTCAATGGATCAACATCAATC
Organism: Viscum album; assembly: GCA_963277665.1. Taxonomy (NCBI): domain Eukaryota; kingdom Viridiplantae; phylum Streptophyta; class Magnoliopsida; order Santalales; family Viscaceae; genus Viscum; species Viscum album. Next base: position 1,457,711,758 of record OY728120.1, read on the forward strand.
ATATGAATATGGTATTGTTAGAAACCTAAAAAGGGGAAAGAGAGAAATCAAGCATGCACACTATGATATGTCTAGAATGTGTGTAGGGAGGAAAATGTAATCAATGACATTGAGGGACCTTTATTAATGAGGGATAGAACTAGGCTTGGAATGTATTGGTTGTACTGAGATAGGATAGGACTCTCATGGGGATGAACATTCCTCTGATTTATGGCCATTTTTATGGGAGACATATGCAGAGCCACTCGGGTATGATGTATACAGTCTAAAAAAGGTGTCTGTAGGAAACTAGCATTCTATCTAAGATGGCTTTGAATGATTATAGGGATTCATGTTTTCTCAAAGCATAGAGTTTGAGGTATGTCAGGAGTGTTTCTATACATATTGGTGAAATTTGGGTTGTGATTTACAAATGGATTTATGTATCACTTATGTTGATAGGACACATACATAGTGTGAGGAGTTCATCCCATTTTTGGGTTACCTAGTAATTTAATGTCACATGCCAAGGATGAGGGGTTCCTTCGTGGGACGAGAACTATGACATTCCTTTTAGGGTCATGATTCTATGACCAAACTCCATGGATGTTTTTTCATAATGTCACAGTGTATCTCTCACTATGATCCGTAAGATTACGTGATCTATACTCAGTGTGAGAAACTAGTGATTATGACGATTCCATGACATTGCTTAAGATTTGTGAAATCTACATCAGAGGGATCTTTGGAATTAAACCATTTCTATAGAGTATGACATCTTACAATAAGGACATTTTAGGACTTGTAATTTAACATCATGCAATGAGCACGATTTTGTCCATGCAGTTTAATGTCATGTGGTGAGGACGATTTTGGAATTACTATTTAACGACATCCAGTGATAATTATTTTGGCCTTGCAGTTTAATGTCATGCGGTGAGGGTGATTTCATCCTTGAAGTTTAATGTCGTGAAGTTATGGAAATTTCAACCTTGTTGTTTATTATCATCCAGTGAGGAAGATTTCATCCTTGTAGTTTATCTTCAGGAGGTTAGGACAATCTTAATGTCATAACAATATCAACAAGATTTTATTTAATCACAATCTGGATGTTCACGGTGTTCCTCATACATGAGTTATGATAGAAGGTGTAAAGCATAATTCCATGGGAAACTAGAATTAGGAGGGATGACATGGATCATGGAAGCCGTTGGGATTATTGAGATAGGAGAAGACCCTCCAAGGGATGAATTTATCTTTGATTCATGGCCATTTTGGCGGTTGATGTATACAGAGCCATCGAGGCATGATATGCATAATCATTCAAAGGTGTCTACAGGACACTGGCCTTCTATCTCATATGTCCTTGGATGATTATGGGGACCCATGGTTTCCTGAGATATGGACTGTGACAAATGCGAAAGATGTTCCTGGGAACATGAAAATACCAAGACCATGATTATCTGCGAACTACTAGGGAATGCACATTGTTTTGAACCATATGTATAGATGGAAGCAGGATCTTTTGACCTCTCATGACTGAGAGGCATGTGCATAATCTCATAATATAGAAGACTGATTCACAGATAACTCTTGAATAATTTCGCAGTTTTATTGTCACGTGACATGACTTTTCATGGAATCCCCATACAATTCTAACCTACGCATGGGGGAACGGGGTATTTTTTTTCTTATAGATGGGCTAGGATGTCAAATCTAAGCATCACTACATATCCTACAAGGGCAGTAATCAATCCACACATAGTTCTGTATGTCCCCTACAAAATTTTTCTTTATGTGTTAGGGACACTTGAGGGAATTTAGGTTTCAATTGATACGGGTGCCAGACCTACCATATTCACCCCCGATTTATTTTCATAATAGAATCGCTACTACTTATCCTAAACTCACATGAGTTATACATGATGCGAGAAACAAGGAGTGGTTACAGATCCTCCATCGCATGTATAAGGTGACAATGAATATGATGGGGGAACATTTATTTTCTATACTAGTGGGATTGGGCCACGATTATAGATCAAGGTATCGCTACGTATCATGTGAGGGTAGGAATCAAGCTGTACATAGTTCTGTGTGTACCCCATACGAATTTGGATTGGTCCAAAGAGTAGGGGGACTGTCATTCTACCCATCACAGATGCTAGTCATACAATGTCACCCCATAGATGACCTTCATAAAAGAATATAAATCACCAATCCTATTCTCAATGGATTTGTACTCAGTGTGAGAAACATGGAGTGACAATGGTTTCCTCTACGAATGTGGGTAGATAGGGGGAGTGATGAAGTCATTTTTTTGATGTGGGGTGGGCCATGATCGAAAATCAAGGCATCTCTAGGTACCCTATGAGGAAAGGAATCAAGCCGCACATAGTTAAGTGGGAGATCATGTAGCATATTATCGTGCAACTGGGAAATTTTAGGATACGTAGTTTAACATATTATAGTAAGGACATTAGTCACAATTTAACACCATGTTTTAGGGATGCATTCCTTGTACATTAACTTCATGTGTAATGGATGATGACTTGTAGCTAAAGGTCTTAGAGTTTGGACCTCATCATTTTGGTAATTTGTAATCACAGATTAGGGTTGTAGTCCTCGGACCATAGATCCATGGTTTTATTCATTTTTAGATAGTTTAAATGTCATAGAGTTTGGACCCTGATATGGAGGGAATTTTTTTCTGAATAATAGTTTAGGATCATAGAGAATGGACCTCAATGTTGGATGAATTATTTATGAAATATAGCTCAACGTCATAGATCATAGACCTTGAAATGGAAAACATCTTTTTTGTCTCATAGAATAAGGTCGTAGATATTGAACCTTACTATTGGAGACACTATTTACTCATAGTTTAGGGTTGTAGATCTTGGACCATGGCATAGAAGACATCCTTTATGACTCATTTTTTAAATTCATAGAGCATGGACCTTGGAATTGGGTTACACGATGCATTTCTAAATGATGTTTTCGTTTATAAGAACTGTGATGAGATTCTCATCCATTGATATTATGGAATATGCTCCATTGGAAGAGTCCTTTTGTATGACGTATTGTCCATCCCACATTAGTTCAGGTTTTGGGGTCTTCTTCCATAGTATTATCAGGGTACTGAGGATTTACACCATTTCTAATTTGAGGAAGGATTGAAGGCAGTACTTTTTGTTGAAGGACTGTGCAATGCAGTTTTGGTAGATTTCCAAATGGTGTATTGTGTTTCCTTTTATCTTCTTACTTCTCCAATTCATCAAACAGTCTATGGGATAGATCATCCATGGAAAGTGGATCACAAATGTCCACACGAAGTGATGAAACTTGGATTTTGATAGGAAACACTGCCTCTACCCCATATACTAGTGAGTATGGGGTTTTCTGGGTGGGGGTGTGGGTTGGGGTCTGGTAAGACCACCAAGCATGGAGGAGCATATCTATCCATGATTTCTTATCGTTATCCACTATATTTTGAATTATGTTGGACAGAGTCTTGTTAAAATCCTCTCTCTACCCACTGGTCGATGTGTGTTAGCAGTATGACCGGTTAGCCTCGATTCCATATTCCTGGTATATCTTGACTATCTAATCAGAGCAGAAGTTGGTGCTAATGTCCATTAGTATTGTATGAGGGACAAAAAATCTGGTGACGATGTTGACCTTCACAAATCTAAAGATGTTTTTTCACCCGGAAATCCTTAAGGGATATGGCTTCGTCCCATTTAAAAAAGAAGCTATTCATTGTGAGTATGAACATGAATTTTCTGGCTGTAGTTGGTGGATATTGTCCCAAAACATCCATCCCCATAGCGATGAATGGCCAAAAGTACTTAGCTGCATGAATTAGCTCTATGGGATGATGTATAAATATAGCATGAACATGGAAGGTAGGAAAATTTTTAGAGAATATGGAACAATCCTGTATCATGGTGGGCCAGTAATACCCAAGCCTTCATATTTGGTGAGAGAACTTTTTTGCTGACAGGTCTGCTTCACAAGCTCCGACGTTCATTTCTATCCTGACGACATCAGTCTCTTCCACATCAATGCACCTGCGAAGGACTCCATCAAGGCCTCATTTTTATAGAACCGTCAATTGTTTTACCCCATTGTAAAAGGTAAAATTGATTTCCCATCATCGGACCATCTCCCTTTCATCCCTAACTAGAGTTAGTTCCCTATTCCAAAGTTAATTTTTAATGAGTTTCATCAAACCGGTGGTATGACCATAAGGATTAGGAATGGAGATAATTTAATAAATTTCATTTGTATTCCACTATATGAATGGAAAGACCATATGACGGTGAGAAACGCTAATGACTACTTTATCCCTTCCAGGATCAACCAAGGTTGTAGCTGCATTCTCTAAAGCACCGACTTGAGCATTTTGGGACAGGGGAACATGATTCAACATTGGTTCTGATGGAAATTATGCTACCCATGGTCGAACATGGTTCATCAAGGGACCCAATACTTCTTTATTGATAGCATAGTCATGATTGACCTGTTTGATGACTAGCTCTGAATCACCATTTATTTTTAGGTGTTTTTCATGCACTTGAAGTGAAAATTTGAGGCATGTAATGAGGTCCTTATATTACACTTCATTGTTTGAACATCCTTCCGAATGAATGAATGCTTAGGGAAAGGTGTCCTTTTTAGGGGATATGAGTAGGACTCTTAGCCCCACTTTGTTGAGCTTGGGATCCTCCATCCTTTCCCCTATCAGGCATCAGGAAGCACTATCGAAGTACATTTCCCATATATGGGGGTTTTCCTGGATGGAAAACACTTCTTCATCTATAATATTGGCATCCAACGGTGTTTTTTCATCCGAGGGGTGCTCATCCAGGAAGTCTGCTAACACTTGGAATTTTATGGCCTTCTGGGGCACATTCCATATGACAAACTGTTGTTTGATGACTGCCATAATGATAGGCTCCCATTTAACATGAGACGGTTGAAGATATAATTGAGTGGATTGAAGCGGGAGACCAGGTGGACCTCATGGTGTTGCAGGTAATGCCTGAGCTTATGAACTACGAAGATCATGGCATGGAAGTTCTTTTTAATCATAGAATACTGAGTTTCATCATCGATCATTATCTAGATGATGTAGTAGAGGTTTTTCTCACTACAATCATCACTTTTCTGCATTAGGAAGGAACCTAATGACCATTCCAGGGAAGTTACATATAAAATGAGTGGTCACCACTCAACTGGCAGAATAAAAACTTGAAGTCCTAGAAGATATCTTTTGAGGTTGAAGAACAATTCTTGAAAATATTCATCCCATTCATATGTAACTCCATTCTTCATGAGCATGGTGAAAGGTAAACATTTACCAGCTGGGTTGGAAATGAAGTACCGAATGTAGGCGAGGTGCCCCTGGAGACCCCTCAACTCAGAGAGGGTTCGATGTGGGTACATTCCAAGAATGGATTTTGTCTTCTCGGGGGAGACTTCGATGCCACAATGGCATATGATGAAGCCGAGGAATTACCCCAAGGTGAAACCAAATGTTCATTTTAGGGGACTCATCTTTAAACTATAAAATTAATTTTTTTAAAGATAGTTTCAAGGTCAGAAAGGTGGTTCAAAAGCTGTCATTACTTAACCACCACATCAATGACAAAAAACTCGATGAATTTTACAAAAGGGGCTTAAAGATGAGATGAAAGGCACACTGATATGTGGAACCTACATTATTTAGACCAAAGGAAATCACTTTATAATAGAACACTCCATGAGGGGCCCTAAATGTGGTAATTTCTTTTTCTCATCATGCCATCTTGATTTGATGGTATCCATGAATAGTTGTCCATGAACAAGAGTGCTTTGTATCCAGCTGTTGCATTGATGAACAATTATGTGATCGAGACCAGGATGTCGTATTTTTTTAAATGCCGATTAATGTCCCTGAAGTGAACGAAAATTCAAATAGTTCTTTTCTTATTTTTTGTGGGGACTATGTTTCCCATACAGTTTGAATATTGGACCTCTTGTATGAAGTAGTCTCTTTCCATCTTGTCAACATCAACCTCTATTTTAGAGGAATGCGTCGGGTGTGTCCTTATGTATTCCTTCTTATTGCCACAGTTATATTTTTGTAATCCCGGATTGTGGGTGTTGACCTCAGGACAGAGTCCTGGTGTCTCCATGTAATTATAGGAAAACATATATAGATTCTTCTTTAGGGAGGAGGTGTATGCATCCCATTCCTCGACAGGCAGGGCCACACTAATAAGAGTGGTTTGTGGGTTACATTCGGTGCCCATATTTATCTCCCTATGTTCATCTATTATGGTGGAAATACATTCTTCTAGTGTAAGAGGGAGATCTTTGAGGTCTTATTCATCATCATCATCATCTTCTTCTTCTTCTTCGTCATCTTCCTCATCTGATAGTGAAAGAATTTTTGAGATAACTTCTCCAATATTAGAAGAGAAATAATCTTTTTCCATAGTGTTTGAGGCATGGGTAGTTTGAATTCCCATGGATGGTCTGGGAGCAACATTGATAGGGATTTTCCTAAATACATGGGAGTCATCCCACTAATTTGTGTCTTTGGAATTGGTGGTTATAACAAAGACCATGCAGATAGTTGATTTTGTATCTGGACTTGTACTTACGCATTCAACTTGGTTCATGGGTAATACATACTCCATAACATGTTATTGTAAGGGGTCAGTGGGATCCATCTCTAATACATTCAGGGAATTGATCCAATCAATGTCATCCATCGAAATATGTTTTTCTTCCGACTCATAGAACTTGACATCAATATAGTGTCATTCAAAAAATCCAAATGGGGATTTTTCTATGTATAACTTCTTGATTATCCCATTAGTGAAATACTTGATGCACTCATGTTATGAGGATGGCATTGCATCATGTTGATGGAGCCAAGGCCTCCGTAACATAACATTGAAGAACATACTTTGTCTCACCATCAACAATTAATAATCTAATATGAGATTTTTGAGCCATATTTTATGATTGATTTATCCCAACGATGTCTTCTATCTTTTTCGTATCCCAAATCAGTTGTAGTGTAGGGTGTCGTGATGTCATCATCACACCATAGTCGTTGAAGCGTTCATAGTTGGGGTAGGTTATCTTCATAGCCATTTTCGATGAAGGTCCTCTGGAAATCAATTCCATTTATCTTGATGGACGCACATAAGGGTTTGATGTGCCCTTGCAGGATGGCGTCCCTATCCGTGTCTGTAAAGGAGATGACGACATGACATTTTTCGGTACTAGTATCTGTCTGGTAGACTTCATACGCTTTTACTTCATCCTTGAAATCCTGGAGACATAGCAAGGCTTTGATGGGGGCCTCCCTAAGATCTATGAGTAGATTCAATGCATCCAAGACTTACAAGATTAATGGTACAGAGGACAATAGTTTTAAAATTTCATACTTCGTCTCTAAGGGTTGGTGCTTCTCTGATCAAGGTTTCTCATTCAAAGACACTTCAGGGGTTCAAGCTGTGGACTTTTATCGTGTATCCACTATAGTAGGGGCCATGGGTGATGTAGTCCTTTCCATGTTTGGCTGAACTGGTCTAGCTGTATACCAGGGGTGGCTCAGTACATGTCCATCCCCTAATGGATACTCTATGATAACTGGGCTTGGCATTCTTCTAACGGTGAGAAGGAGAATTCTGGTTCCTAGCGTGTCTTATGGAGGGTCCTTTTTTGTGTTTTTGAGATGTTAAGGGTTTGACATGTGGAATAGCAATGAATTTTAACCCTCCCATGATCAGGAATTCTAGGAAACCTCCGGCCTCTATAGCCTCCTACTTCAGCTCTCCAGTTGGTCATGGGGAATTCATGTTTGTGGTCATAGTCTTCATCAAAGAATGGTTCCATCAAGTGAATGGCATTAATGGAGCAATAGATTAGTTCTTGATCCACTATTGTTCATGTTTGATGGTCTCATTCTAATGGCACAGTTTTCAGGGGCGGTGCCTATTGTACCACTTGGCAGGGTGGTTCCCTTTAAACCAAGATTGATGGAATGAAGTCCAAAAGTTTCAACACTGACATTGGATTAGGTGTTAACTCATATTCTTGCACTTTTTTCTTCCCTTCTGGTCAATAGAGGACCATGAGGTTGAGGAGGATGGATGTGTGGTATTGGGATATTTTGGGGGCATAGTTGGTTGTTTCTTCTATGCATGTAGAATGCAATGGACTCGGCTGAAAATCTTCTGGGTCATCCAGTTGTCAAAAATTTTCTCTTTCTTTCTGGTGAATGTTTTCCACTCCTCTTCCTCTCTTGAGTATCAGGTGGAAACATATGCAACTTGTGTTGGCAGAGGTCCTAACTTGAATTTCCCAGAATCCACCATATTTTTTGGAGATCCTTGAAAACAAAGAATTCATGGATTGTGTTTCCATGTATGCATTGATACCGAAAGTAATTCGGATGGTCATCGAGACCCACTTCATTAGCTCGCTTTGGCTCTGCCAGCCAGAGTATAATGCAATTCATGGTGGCTATGAAATAGTTGCGGACCTGGTCATCTTGAAAAAAATAGAAATCATTTCACCGTTCTTTGAACTTAATTCTTTTAGAACTTCATCGCTCATCTTTTCGAGGTGGGGGTGGTTATTCACATCCATGGGGTCCCTCACGGTTTGGTGGGGGCTCACAACTTCTGCTGGTGTGGGGGGTGTATTAAGCAAGGCAGAGGCCACTTCAACTTTTCCTGTTCATTTCCAAGGGGCCAATGGGGGAACTAAGGATATATGATTGGTCCCTTACAATGATTATTATATCCTTTGGGTAATGGTTGAGAAGCCTCTAAACCCACCTGTGTACTTCATAGAGAGAGCGGTGTTCGCAATTCATCACAAAGGTTTTCGATGCACATGGCGAGCATGTCATCCTAGGGGAGTGGTTGGTTTAAGGAATATGTCTGGCCTTTCCATCTAGAAATGAAGTATGAGAATCAATCATTCTCTTACTGTTTTAGTACATGAGATCACAGATGCTCATCTTGGGTAGCATCAAACTAAACTGGAAGATAAACTTTCGTTGGACGTTTTACCAACATATAATTGAATTAGATGGTAGGCTAGTATATCATATGAAAGCTGAGACTTGCAGGATTCATACAAATAACCTATTTTTTTTATGGCTTCTTGCTGCTCTGTAGTTCCCATAATAGGGTCACAGTAAGAGGCATAGTGCATTAACTATTGTTCAGGGTCTCTCGATCCATTGAATACTGTGAATATGGGGTTCCCAATGTTTGGCGGTGGCAGAACATTTCTCACCCACTCGGGGTAGGGTTTTCGCTCTAGTTTTATTAGAGCGTTCTGCCCCTCCAAGGCCTCTAGTCGTGTTTTTTTCGAATAAATTCTATTTAAGATCCCTTGATGCAAATCCTATCAGGCTTGAGCTTTGGTGGGCGCGGTATGGGCCATGATTGGGCATGCCAGTGCATCTAAAATTTTCGGTGGATACCCAACAGGGGGAATCATTTGCATGTTTTCCTAGATATATTCTATAATCCTTACCAATGAGTGTAAGCCTTGATGTACTTCTAGGTTTGGGTTGAACTCTCCTCCGAGCTTGGCTTCATTCCCAAAGATGAGTGCCATGTTGTATGGGTAGCTCTTCTAGGAGCACTTGCTGACGTTCCGTAGGGGGAACACATTTGGGGAGATAACTCCCTTGACATAACTTGAAATTAATTTTCCTATGCTCTTTAATTTCATCATCCTGATTGGAAAACCTTTCCTCGAGGGTGAGGGATGCATTCTCATGGGGAGGAGGAGGCGATTCATAGAAAACCATGATCTTATTTTTCTCCTTTTTGGAGTATCTTGGGGAAGGTAATATCGGATTGATTGAGGGATCACCTTGATTTTGGTCCTCCCTCTAGTTCCGGGAATTCACACCATCATCCTGAGTGTGAGATGAGTCTGGGGGAACCATCATCCTTTGCATCCTCTCCTCCCACGCCATTTCCTTTGAGATCTTTGGTGTTGAAGTTTTCGGTGTTCACTGAGGCATACCACATTGGGGGTTGTGTAACGAGGGCCGAATGGTAGGAAGGCTTATTGCGGCCTTTATTTGAATTTCTCCTTCCATTATATGATATTCTTCGGGCTTCTTGACAAATAATTAACCAATGGTAGCCCCAGTCTGACCTCATAACGCACCTTTGTCTTGAAGGGTGTGAACCATGAGAAGGGGCAGAACAAGTAACTCCTATATCAATCTTTATTCCTAGATGGTGGAAGACAAGCATCTATTGTGCGAATATTTGAGTTAAAAATTCCCCCAGATCTGTGGGATGGGGTTGTTCATGATCTTTTTTTGAGGCGCTATGGCCTGGATTTGTTGTCTTATGGGGGAATTTTGATTTATAAATGCCATCATCCCTAAGGACTGGAGTTATTTCTTTATCGTAGTAGTAGTCACCACTATTGTTAAACTTTCAATTTAATGTACACACATGTGGGTGTATTCCAATTATGTAATTTGGTCTACGTGGAGTCTATGGTATTTGGATGACATGAGCACTGCTTTGTTGATGGATTCCCTTAGGCAGGAATCCTGCTAAATATTCTGGGTCACCTGACCCCGAAGTTTTTCATTGGAAATATATCTTTAGCACAGATTCTTTTGGGACTTACAATAGGCCGGTTTTTTTTGAGAATCCCATATTTTGGTAGTAGGGGTTTACCATGATTGTTTCCTCTGGGTGATGACATTACAAGATTTCACTTCCAATGGAGTGTGCAGAACGTGAGGTCAGGTGGAGTGCAAAGCTCTATGTTCTCCCCACCGCTGAATGTGAACTCCAACCGGGACATTTCCAATGAGGAAACTAAATTTTTGTAGTGCATGGAGTAATTCCTTTTCAATGTTTTTCTTCCTCCTTTCTGATTAGGGTTGCCTTGGGGATGGGAGGGATTCTAGGTTGATTAGAAAGCAAAGCTTCCTTATCGTGCTGACATGGTCCATGTACCCTTCATAGGGTTGGAACTTTTCGTTCATCCTTTGAAGAGTCGTCCATATGTTGAGGTGAATATGATGTGTTCATTCCCATGAGAATTCTTCTGGTATGTCGAAGTCATATGTTGATGTATGTTAATATATCACTGGTATATTGTCCCCATCTAGTTGTCTTCTCATAAGAAACATATCATGTTTTTGTTCTTCCAGAGGCTCCACTACTTGGTATTCTTCACTCGACAGATTCATAACCATTCTGTTCTAAGAAACTGGCATGTTGGAAGCCTTGTTGATTTGCTGGTGCTGTAGGGGTGGCTCAAAAGATGAGTGTGGCCCCATGCCATCCTCTGGTTGAGATAGAATATCACTCATTATAGACGGAGTTCCCAATGTGTCTGACTCCTTTTTGAGCACCACAACATAGGAGGAAATTCTCATATTTGATCCAAAAATGGGGGGAACTTCTTTCCAGCATGGATTTTGGTTGTGTGGAGGACCTTCACAAGTGGTTGTATGATGGTGAGGGCTACCATTGCAATTTGATGCCCGACCGTAGAAATTTTCTCTACAACATATACCCTAGGGAGGATCCTGAGGGATGGTTTTATCAAGGGAAAGACTTTCGTTCTGTTTAATGTCATTGTGTGGAAGACATTCATAGAAACTATCATTGCTGATAGGGCCTTCACAATGATTGTCAATAGGGCAAGGACTACCATTAAGACATGATACCTGGATGTAAGGACAATTTCAGTAGTGTACATCCTATGGAGGGATTTCAGGGTGTACATAATTGAGTGGAGGACCTTCTCATTGCATGATTTTACTATGGGGAGGACCTTCACAACAACTATCATTGTGGGGAGGCACTTCTCAATGACCATCCTTATGGTGAATAATACCATCAAGACAAGACATCCAACTACAGGGAGAAGCATATTTGCAGCGTATACCCTGGGGAGGACCATCAGGGAAGATGAAAACATGGAGAGGACCATCTTTCTGTCTAATCATCAATTCAAGGAGAGGGATACCCTAGAACACATTAAGAGATAGAATCTTGTGATCAATCATTCATTACCCACAGAGTGAGCCCCCATTGGTGCTCTGTGGAGGACATTCAGAGTGGCTAGTAGCGACATTACAGGGAGGACCTTCGCTACTACTACTATCACATCTATAATATGGTATTGGAATGATAGGGTCTTGAGATTTTGTCAATATATGTTTGATGGGGTTAAGAACCACAATAGAAAAAAGAGCAGAATCATGTATGTTATCTTCATTTTCTGGTTGTGTTTGGTGGTCTTCATTCTTTGGAGATCTTTTGTGGGTAACTGGGGCCATCTGTTGTTGGTAATGGCTTTTATATATTGGTCCCTATCCTGTTAGGTCATGTGGTGTCATCGGGAAATGCCTATGGAAATCATCAGTTTCGGCTGGGATATATGTCTTCCCTAGAGTGGCAACCACGTTGGACCAGTGTCACCCTGTTGGACGGGTATTTTTTCCTGATCCAGTTGTCCATGTATTATGGGATATTACATTCTACCCTTATGGACTGGAGTAGGGAAGCATAACTGCTCCATAGAGACTAACTCATTTTTTGAGTGAGTCATTACGTTCAAGGAAACTGGTATGTGGGCCCTATTTCTCACCTTTTACACTGATGCAATGATATCTTGGCATTTTTGGAGGATACGATCTAGAATCAACATCTGATATTCCATCATTTCTAGGATGTTCTGGGATACATTATTGGCTAGAATGGGTATGAAGGATCATTCTAATGATGGAGCATGAGTTGGTGCCTGCTAAAGTCCTCCATGAGTTTCTATTGGATACTAAAAATTCTCCAGCGTCGGGACAGAGGAACGAGTTTGTCACCGGATGTCTTCTCTGGTTTCCACTATATTTGACTGGGTGTCTTCATATTCACGAGTGGGTATTTTCATCCTATCTCTTTCCGATTTATTTTTCTCATGCGCTTTGTATGTATCTACAGTAATTTGACTCTACTTGTATTTAGTTGTTGTCTTATTTGGATGGAGGGATACTTGTGCATTAGTAGGTATTTGTTCCTGCATATAGATGGTTTCTACCCAGTTTATATAAAAGTCATGAAATGAATCATCTTATATTTGTGCCTGCGTATAACTTGGTGCCCGCCTATTCGGTTGACGGGCTTCTTATACATTATTAGGTATTTGTGCATGCGTATAGCTGGTTCCCACCCTATTTTGATGGCGGGTTTGTTGTGAATCTGTAGATATCTGCATATTACTATATCTTTAGGCTCTGTTAGCACATTGGGACAAGAATGCTGTAGCCGAAACCTACATGTGCTCGTATAGTGCCACCCAATTTCTATAGTGGGCATGAGTGGAGAGGGATGAGTTATATGTCATCCTATTGATCATTGTCGTGTTAGTAAGTTAGAGCTACTCCTCAGGAACCAGGGTGATTTCATGTTCATGGTTATATATTCGCTACCCTTGGAAATTAGTCCTAGGGTCCTGAGTCTCCTATACTTTTGCAGGTTCCCATGGCATAAGGACCTCCTCGATAGGAGGAAGGTTGGTCATCTGTTGTCAGTATTGATGTTCTCTAGCAGGGTCCTATGGGTAGGAACCCCGTATTGTTAAGATGATGTTTTCCTTATTTATTTCATCTAACTCTCAGAGGTAAGGGAGGAAGTCATTGTTGCATTCCAAGGACGGGCTCCCGAAATGGTACATGATGACCACTAGGGCCACCTTGTAATGGGGTATCAGCATCGGCATAAGAGGCGGCTGCCGAAACTTTTTATAATGGAGGGATTTTCTTGTGGCCTCCTACGTGGGGAGGGTATCCTTTTGGTAGTACTCTTTGATCAGTTCATTGGATACCCTGTGTTGAAGAAGTTGTGTAGGTGAGGGGGTCCTTCCCTTCATTGAGGCCCCGACTACCTGTGGGATCACTGATGTGTGCATCTCCATTGATCGTGGCAATTTCATTTGGATCAATGGTCTCTCTCTAGGAACATGCAATACATATATGACATACAGACCAAAAAATGTCGTTAATGTATCATTTATTTAAATATATGCATATTTGGCGATTTGGCCTAACTCCCTTCCGCTATTCTTTTATTGTGGGGCGAAGGGGCCTATGTGGGGTGAGATCGCCACCTTGGTTAAGGATTGATGTCGGGTTCACCAATTTTTCCTACCACCGAGGTGGTGCATTTTTCTTGTACTATGGTGAAATAAATGGTCCAATGTGCAATATCCTATTTTCATTTCTCATTGCTGTAGAACAGGCACCTTGGTAAAGGATTCACGTCGGGTTCAACATTTTTGTTCCTCCATTAAGGTGGTGTGTTTTGTGGGTACCAGGGTGAATAGAATGGTCCAATGTGTCGTATCCTTTTTTATTGTATCATTGGGGTATAACCACTAACTTGGTTAAGGATTCACGTCAGTTTCACCATTTTGGTTCCACCACTAAGTTGGAACATTTTTCATGTGGTGTGGAAATGGCACGATGAGGATCATCACCCACACCTTTTTCTATAGAGACGGATTCTTGTTGAATTTTCTATTCCTTTTTTTGACACATTTGGATTCATTATCCTTTAATGAATCTCAAATTAACTCTATCAGAACTGTCGGTCCTGGCAAATTATTTCATGGGGTCAAGCACTCATGCAATTTGTCTTCTCGTATAGAAAATCCTCATATGGTATCCATTTGGTTTATTCGTGGGGCCAATAACTCCCAACACCCATGGTATCCATGATTCATGGACGTTCTTTCCAATGGTAGGTGTTTGTTCGTTGAAGTTTTGTCCAATGACACTTAAGGACTCTATTGGTCGATAGGATGAGAGGTTAGCCTCACCGCCCCATTTTGGGGGAGGATTGTTTCATGTTCTGGGAGTCTCGTATAGATTTAATTTGTGTTCATACATTTGTGAATCCCTAGTTCATTACTGAATAGTGTTTTAAAGGGTTATCCTTAGTTTTCAAGAATGTTGTGAGAATTCATATGTTCGATGCCACAAAGATGATGCTGACTGAGCCATATTATAAGATGCTCTAGAATTTGTTGTCATCTAGGGGGACTGAAGGTGACATGATGTTGGCATCGAGCCTACAAGGAGGGATTCCTACGTATCCTAGGGAGAGGAATCAGAACCCACATAGTATGGATTGTTTCAGGAATATGAATATAAGCTTCCCATTTGAGGAGAGATGATTGGGTGGACCCTTTATGGGATGACACCGTTTTGATCTCAAGACTTCTTGTAGGCGTCCTATGTATCCTTATTTGATCTGCAATCAGATTTCTCATTGTACAAAATTTGTGTTGATGTTGTAAGCCTCACAAACCTCTAATCCCATGTGATTCATGCTCTTTGGGAGAAAAAAGAGGATTCTGATGATTCAACAATGCACATGCCTCCTCCCCTTTTTGTGGGGGGATGGAGAGCATGTGACGGAAGAGGTCGGGGCGACTGTGGGAGAGGGAATGAAGCGATGCACATTTCCATGAGAAATGGAATTAAAGGGAATGTGTCATGGCCTTAGATTATTGGTAGAATACCTTGGTGGGAGGGATCCATAGCATGTTTTGGGAAAGCGAGGAGTTTTATCCTTGAAAAAACGTGGGATCGGACATTACCCCTTCGTCTGATCACTATCCCTCATTGAATGAAAAAGAATGTGATCACCCTTAATCTCGAGAATAGGGTTGTTCATGTCATTATCCCAAGGTTGGAATCTAGGTTAACATGGTAATTTTTCCTCCTAGGAGTTCCCAAATCCTGTACCTTTATGGGGATGGCCTTCGTGACTCCACTTGCCTTGGGTATATAGACTCAATGGGGCACGCTGATGCACTCGATGGCCTGATTGTATCAGTCTGTTGGACTTGGAGGAGGAAATGGCATAGTGATAGAGGATTGGTTAGTGGTGGTATCCTGAAGTACTATATGGTAATGGATGGGTGAGGTTAGAACAGGAAAAAATGATACCCGAAAACACCCCATTCATCGTATTGGTTTCTCATGCGGGATGGGGAAGGATCTGCATACTTTCCCAACATGTAGGCACAAGATACATAAATATAATGGTATGGTACATGGGAAAGGGTATAGTCCCCTCCATACCAATGTGGTATGCTACTCACCATGCCACTTTGGGTTATATTAGTGTACTGATTAGGTACGCGGTGCCAGGTTCAGTCCGTGTAGCGATACGCTACACAGAGCACCATACTGAAGGAGCGTCAGAGGGATTACCATTCACGGGATATTAATCTGCGAGAAGTTTTTGGTTCATGGTTTACCTGTTAGTTTCACAGTTCTATTGTTATTATTTCATTCCCCCATTTTATGGTTTGCAGCCGGTTGTACCTGTAGAGGATGTGGTTCACGGTTCATGTTTTTCCTCATGAAACAAGATGGAAGCCGGAGTGCAACCAATAAGTATCCCTCATGATTTCATTGTATGTCCTTCTCTCTATCCATATCCCCCTATGTACTTATATTGTGATCCTCTTGTAGAGCATCAGAGCGATCATATCTGTTTGGAATGTTGAATCATTTGTGGAGGACCATTGAAGCAATATTCTATCCCATGGAAGACTCAATCAACCGGGGTTTGTGGATGCTTTGGTACGAGATAACGGTTCGGGGAACCCCATTCATTATCTTCATTATTGAACTAATGTGTTCGTTGTTTGTAACATGGAATGTCCGTACACGCACAACACCTTTGGTTGATGTGGTTCACGGTTTCCCTTTCTTGCTGGCCATTGCAGCACAGGGAAGTAGTTCGTTGAACATCTCGCCTACCTAGCAGTTCCTGGTCCAGCTTCTCCACATGTGTTTCTAGGTGATGGTAGGCGGGCAACATAAAAAACATGAAAACTGGAATTCTTTCAAGTTCCTTTAATTAAATTCAACTCAAATTGAGACCCTTCGCCTAGATAAATATGTATAAGCACTTTTTTTCTTCTCCAAAGCAATTGTGGGGGGAAAATTATTATCTGGGAGGAATTTTTAGGACCCCAAAAAGACTTTACATTCCAAAATCACCATTACTAACCAACCATTGTTAGTCCCCACTGGTGAACGATTGGTTTGAGTCACCATTTCCACTCAACATCACAAGCTACAATTCTGACTTACCGTTATTGACTCACCAATCCTGACCCGTCATCATGAGTCAACATCGCAACCAACTAGTGGAAAATTTGATTTTTGAAAAACTCTTGAAATTGGTCCCCATGAACTCACAGAAAAATCCAAATAGTGGATGTTTAAAATGAAATAGAACAAAGAGGTTTGTGAAATTACATTAGATACCTATTAATATATTCTCACCCTCCAGAATTCAAAACATAATCCAGAAGGAAAAGTGGGGTCTGAAAAAAAAACCTAGTGAGGTACCTCTCAAGGATCTCACTGCACATGAAACACCACTAAGGATATCAGGGTCAAATGATAAACCATCCTATGTTGTTTTAATGTTGGAGTGAAACCTCAGCATCCAAGAACACCTCCTCTGACATCTGCTGACCCAACCGACCATAAGATACACCACAATAACTAAAAACCCACATTGCTTGAACACATTAATTTTAGAATCTTTTCATTTATTTCATGATGATATCTACTCTTGGTGGCACTAT
The DNA here is from genome assembly GCA_963277665.1 of Viscum album. Taxonomy (NCBI): domain Eukaryota; kingdom Viridiplantae; phylum Streptophyta; class Magnoliopsida; order Santalales; family Viscaceae; genus Viscum; species Viscum album. Next base: position 1,457,729,413 of record OY728120.1, read on the forward strand.
CTCGCCTGCATAAGTTTAATCACATTGCAATTAATGCTTCTTGATTTGGAATTTGGTCTTACCCATTCCAAATTTCATGAATTTATCACACAATACGGAATAATGAAACAAATCATCTCATAACCAAGAAGGTTAAAACATCACATTACAAAATATTACAAAACAAGTAAAAAAACCAAACAAATCTTGGTATTGGGCATTAAACATCGATTCCCTCTCCCAATTACTCTCTTCTAGACCACTGTGCCTCCACAATACACAAAATAAAGGAATTTTACATCAACACAGCATCTTCTCTCGAAGATCATGAATCTCTACAGGCCTCTCCACATATATTTCACCATCTTAAATATCTATCTCTCTGAATTTTATGACATGGGAGTCATTGTCAAGATAATATAAGAGATACAAGATATGAAAGATTTCATGGATCATCTATAACTACTATTTTCGTATTAATTGATATTCCACCTCACAAACTCTCCCCAATACCTTGAAGGGATTGATGAACCTTGTAAAAAGATTACTCCCTATCCCAAACCTCCACAACCAATGTCAAGGGACAACCATCAACAATACAAGGTCCCCAACCTCCAACTCGATGGGCCTCCTGCTACAATCCACATAAATGTTCTCCTGATCTTGTACTTACTTCATCCTCTCATGAACATGGTAAACATTCTTTTTAATGACATGTACTACCTTAGGGAAAATAATAGTTGTCTCCCAAACCTTTTTCGAGGAAAAAGGTGGATGACATAGTCTGCCATAATAATATTTAAATAGAACCATGCTAATGGTTGATTGAAAACAATTATTATAGGAAAAGTCAACCAAGGGTTTCTGTCACACCCAAGATATGTTAAAATAGAATAAGTGTCCCCAAAACATGTCTTCTAGAATCTGGATAGTCTTTTCTATATTCACATCTATTAGAGGGTTGAATGAAATTTTGAGGAATAGCTGATTCTCAATAGCATGTTGTAATCCCCTCCAAACTCATGAGGTAAAACATGCATCCTGATCTTTTACAATGGATCTCAGAACTCTATGTAGCTACACCACCTCATCAAGAGACCTCTTTTCCAAGGCATCCACTTTTCCTAACACCTTGAATGCTCTGAAGGGATCCTATATCATATTTCGATCTACTAATATACATAATGCAACATAGACTCCCAGATATCCAATTAAACATGTGACAAAATCCATTGCGATGTTATCCCACTTCCACTTAGGGAAATATATGGGATGAAACCAACCACAGGGAACAAAGTGATCATCCTTATCCTACTGGAACACCTAGAACTTTTCAACAAATTCCACCACTTGATGATTCATCCTGATCCACCAAAACCAAATCCACATCCACTATACATCATTGAATCTCTCAGGTGTACATATATCATTGGGCTATGAAACTCAGAAAGGACTCCCTCATCAATATCCACTAGACCAAATAGCATTACCTAGAACAACATATGATTATAACTATCCCATGACCATCCCTCCATAGAATCATCATGGTTGACTCGATCATGCATCATTAATTCCACTATGTATCCCCACTGATACTCCTCCACCATCTGTGTCATAGAAGGCTGCAGTTTCATTTGAATCAAATATCCAATGCCACCATCTATTATAAAATCAACGTTTAAGGTTTCCAATTCCTCCATCACCTACCAAGAATCCATAGATTTTTGAAATACCTCCGTATGATATGTCCTTCCCAAATCATCAGCCAAAACACTAAACTTTCATGAGGTGTATGTGACTCAAAATCATATTCTTGACAAAACTCCAACCAACTTCAAAATCACAAGATCAAATCTCATTGTGAAAAGATATATTTGAAACACCAATGATCTATGAAGACCACAATGTGCTTCCCAATAAGTTAATTCCACCATAGATTTAGCACAAAGACAACCTCTACCAACTCCAGATCATGGGTGGCATAGTTACAATCTTGGGGATGTAACTTCCTGGATCAACAGGCGATAAATCCGCAATATTGCATCAGCATGCATCCCAAGCCCAAATGAGAATCATCACAAAACACCATTAAAATCACCCCTTACTCTAGAAACCAGAGCACTGGAGCACTGACCAACACCCCCTTCAAATAGACGAATTCTAATTATAACTTCTCAATCCACAAAACTTCTTGCTATTTTCTAGTCAACACTATTAATGATGATAAAACTCAAGTGAAATCTACGAAAAGCCTCCAATAATATCTCACAAGACAAAGAAATATACAAACCATTGAAACATTATTCGGTGCTTACAAAGAATAAACTGCTTAATACACTGACAGGTCCACTAATACCAACTACTGGGATACCACATTCCCAAATAAATGCACATCTTGTGTCCCAAAAATGCACATGGACAAAATTTTATTGAGATTGTAGCATTAAATGACCTAAAATACAGTCCTTAGATGCTCGATATGCTCCTCTCCTACGCACAATTACCTCAAGATTCCATTGATTAACAAGAAGGAAAATTTATCCTAGAACACATGAATGACAGAGTTCTTCAGTCCCTTGAACATGACTGGTGTGTTCGTAACACAAAAAGGAATGACTAAAAACATGAAGTGTCATACCTACATCTGAATTTAGCCATTATAATATCATCCTCCAACACCCTCAACCGATGATATCCAGACCACATATCAATCTTAAAAACGAAGTCGCCCCTTTCAACTTTTCATAAATATCATCTATACTCAGTAGGGGGTAACGATTCCTGACCATTAACTGATTCCTATTTTGGTAGTCTATGAACAAACACATAACATCATCCACCTTCTTTTAGAACAACACTAGAAAATCCCACGCAGACACACAAGGCTAGATAAATCCCTTATTCATTAGATCACCTATTAGAACACTCAATTTCGACAACTCATAGAGCTCATTCTGATAAGGAGCCATCAAAATATGTGTAGCATCGGGCTACAATAATATCCCGAAATATTCATCACATCTAGGTGATAGAGTCACAAGCTTGTTGAAAAAATCCAATAACTCCCCAAATATCCTAGGGGATTCCACTATATCAATGACCACAAACTCCACTGAAATATCACCTCACAAGGAAAGAAGGGTCTCTATATGCTGACTTCCCACATGACAGCTTGACTCACTGATGAAAGGAACACGCTAGTAATCCATGTCTGAAATGATGAATCCTCTTATCAAGAAGTATATAATGGAATGAACAAAATACAACTAGTATATGTCGATAATAACATCATATGGATACATCTATAAAAATAAGATATCCCCAAGGGACTGATGTGGCCCCATCATTAGTCTACATCCACATCACACTTCTATAAAGTTGGTCTAAACTCCAATCAGTGTACTCAAAACCTAGAGCAAGGAAAGCCTCTCTGCGGCTAGTTATAGAGAATGTGATATTCCAGGGGTGACAAGGATTGCGAAAATCCTAAATCAAACAAGACACAATTAATTATCGTACATATGATGATCTATGGACATGCAGGAATTGCTGCCTCTACTGCATATAACTTACCATTCCTAGATCCACTACCCCTCTATTGATGGCTGACTCCATGACTACACCCAGGTCATGGTCCATGATAAAAATCACAAGCTCAGCCTCTACCTACTGCATCTCCCCTTGGTGTAGCATGATCTTGTTGTCCCTCCTGCCGAAATGGCCTAGCCATCATCTTCTGTAGAGGCTAGCATGAAACCCATCCACCTCCACCATAATCATCTTAAATGACTATTGGAAACATTTTCAAAATAATCCCACAGATTCTATAAAATAAACACATTGGCCCCAAACCCATGGGAAATGGCATGAAGACCAAAAGGTCGAAAAAGAAACTACTGAGGTCGACTCTCTACTGGTCAAAACATCGAAGGACCTAGAGCATGAGACCGAATTCTAGTTACCCTAACTCCCAATGAAAATTGGTTTCTTCTCTATCTTGGTAGAACATCTCATTAGGGAATCTTCGAAATCACTTCATACTTATTCTGAACCACAAACTGTGTTAGAATGGTAAATGGGTAACCCTATATGTGATAGGAGGACAAAGTGACTCCTCTAGGAATCTCGCATTGGACTCCTCATCTTGAAATAGAACCTTTGAAAAATGAGGTATATCATTGATCCTAATCCCCGTATCACAAACCAATATACTCCACAACTGAAGGGAGAGTAACTACAACCTCTTCTTAGATTTCAAGTTCGATGAATGGAATTATTCTTGGAACTCTTTCTCAAAAGTGTCCCAAAGAACGTTAGCCTCCTCCTTCTCCCCTAGGTACAACATCCACCACTAACACCCATCTCCCCACATCTGGATCACCACCAATGTAACACTACACTCCTTCAAATAACTACTCATACTAAAGGAAATTTCATGATCCTCAAGATAGAATTCTATCTTATTATCTGAGACACTACCCTCATACATTCCTAGAGTCTACCGTTGGAAAGCCTGTAACATTCTCTGCCACTGGACATCTTCCTTCACTAGATCAACCCTTCTATCATCAACCAGATCAACCAACTAAGCTTCCACTACCCTAGCCAAATGTAGATGAGAACTGGGTCCCACAACAAAAAATGTAAATAAGGAATTCATATGCCTTAGTAGTATGGAATATTATTTATGTTTCATTTTAACTAATTTTTTTACCCATTTCAGATTCCCCAAGTAAAACCCAATTTAAATAGGAACACAAGACTTTATGGTGCCTGTAGATTTTTGAGAAATATACCCTACAAATGGTGTAACGTTAATTGGTTGTTTGGTAGGTTCAATGTCCTTGTATTAGATCATAGGGGGTCCCTAAAATCTCATACCCTAGTCTGTCATTCATGTCCTATATGATGCACCAATATAAACTAACATTGTTTCACTACCAAGCCATGTAATCCTAACTATTCCTAACTCCAATCTTGGCCATATCTCTCAACTGTCACCTCTGGTTCCATTTTATCATGACACCCTCCCTCCAAAGTTTCCCCTCGTGAGTTGGGCACAACAGAAGAGAGATAATGAACCCCAAGTACAACCTCCAATAGGCCCGAGGGTGGAGACTTGCTCCAAGGGTGAAAGGATCTTGCAAATTAGGAGCCATTACCCTTTTTTAGTAACCATGATCATATGATAAGATGATCCACCCCCAAAAAATGGAATACTATAAATAATATTAAGGAAAAATTATTCCACATGCATGTTTAAAATCTAACTGATACAAAAAATGTGTCTCCAAGGTAAGTACCCAAATGTGAAGATTTCTAGTGACACAACAACCATCCCAATGTCTGAGCTAGTACCACAAAGAGTGGTTCCTTCATTCCTTTTGAAAATCTCAAAATAGATTTATAACGTAGGGTGAAATTACAAGTATACTTACTAGGAAAAAAACCAATATCTCTCATTCAAAGTTGGTAGAACCTTACTTATTCCCCTTTGAGAAAACAGTAGAAACCATCAACACCTAACAAGGTACACTGGACACTCTAACATGACCAAAGGAAAACTCCCCAAATAAATCAAGGTGAGTAATTTATTATAGAGAACATCGATTATAGGGTACCCTACACCACATTACCATGGATTATCTACTCTCACACTATAATAGAAAATATCATGGGCCTCCCACCTCATCTAAAAGAACCATTTCACAACCTACATGCACACATATCGACCCCAAAACCGCATATCTCCCACACACACCTGGGCCACATACCACATCACATCCCACACACAGACTCCTGGCCCACTTCTACAACGCATCCCACCCCCAGACACCTGAGCTAAAACCACTCCTCAACCGAAAGATACCTAGGAAGACCAACACATCTCATCACAAAGACAGAAGGGAAATAAAATTCACCTACACACACAGAGGCATCATAAACAACCACTGTCCTGAAGAATATTGGGCCACCACCACCTAGAAGAGGGATTTGGGAAGAGTGGGTGACCATTCATCCGTCCTCCCACTTGTTTTTTTGGGAAAGACACACACCCCCATAAAAATTGGGGTGTTCATCACATACTAGTCAACTGGGTTGGGGTGAGTTCAGAGAACATAAAGAAATAGAGGTATACATATATTGTATCAAACACTGAAGTCCAAAATATGTGTTCTCAATCAAACAATCAACCACTCAATAACACTACCAACATTATTTTTATCTCTAAATGCATTTTTTAGCAATGGTGACTTCCAAAGTTGATAAATAAAATATGATTTCCAACAAGCCCAAAATATATTCATACCCCCATACAATTTATGTAACCAATACACATTATTTATTAACTATTATTTATGCATTCCATCAATACCCAAAAAACTACTAAGCACAACTGGAAACAAAAAATACATGAAAATTGTCCACACCACCATAGTAATTTTAGAAGGTGAACATCATTCTTGTTTGACACACATCACATTTACCCTCTATTTAACACCCATTAATTCTATAAAAATGTATTAATCATGAGGCCAACCCCACTTCCCAATAATAAGCATCAATTACACAATAAATCAATCTTTCGACCTCATATTCCATTACACCACCCATTACACCCCACATGATATAACCAAACACCCATCCCCACTACAACATAATTTAGACCAACCCCACACACAACACACCACCGCATATCCCATGGCATTGAATATTTATATATAAAAATGAAATCATCATTCAATTACTACTTTTTAATCCAGGTATTATTAGAGAAATAGTTTGATAGTAGGGAATCCAATTATTATCAAAGTGTAAGTGTTTAATCAATTTCATATATATACAGTGGTTCAACATAAAACCAATAACATGAATTCAAAATACATTCCAAGTGCACAAAAAAGACCACCAACGATTGTGGATTTTAGTTTTCATATATCACATATAGATTCACAAAATCAACAGATAGAAAAGAAGAACAAAAGTCTCTTTTTTCGACCCCATATGATAATCCCAAACCAATTAAATTAACTTTATTTAATTATAATTGTAATATCTTCACAATGATTCATTCATAACCCCACCCTTCATGATAAACAAATAAATGAGAAATGAAGGGATACCTACCATGATGAACAAATGATCAACACCTCATAAATGTGCCATGATTGGGGGAGCTCAAGAAGCCGAAAACACCATGGAAAAAGGGATTCAAAGTCCTCAGCACAACCACACGACTCCTCAGTAATAATGTTTTCGGGAACAACAAGAAAAACATGAGCGCACAAGTAATAAAAGATCACAGAAATAAAGGCATAGATCCAATATCAATGTATTGAATGGTTTTTTTAAATCCATTATTGTCTGATCTTGACTACGATCACATGACATGTCCATTTAAAAGACTCAAAATTTGTATAAAGTACAATGATATGATTAATAAAATTGAATAGGATATAAAACCATTTAAACATAGTATTAAATTCATTTCACATTAATTATAATGTCAAAGGAGGTAAACTATAAAAACTGGGTAGATTTTGAAATTTTTAAGAATTGTCGAAAATGACTCACTATTGGGTAAAGCACTCTCGCAAGTCACTGGTCGGTGTGTCGCCATTAGGTGACTCACCAATGGAAGACCTATCGATGGATGATTCACTATGGGGTGAATACCCATTAGGAGATTCACCATCGAACAAGTAACCATTGGACGAATCACTACCACGAGTCACTACTGAAGACCTACTACTGGGAGTCACCATTTCGACTCACCATCATGACCTACCATCACGACATAGAATTACTAAATCTTCGGTTATGACCCACTATGGTGAGTCACTAATACAAACCAACCAAAGTTTTTCACCATTAGTACTCACGGTCGTGAGATACCATCTTGACATACCATTAATGACTCACCTATCCAGACCCACCATTGTGTGTCACCGTTGCAAGCTACCAGTGGAAGACATTATTTTTGAAAAACTATTGAAATGAGTCACTGTGACCTCCCGGAACATTCCAAACACTATATTTTCACAATGTTATGGACCAAAGACATCTGGGAAATTACAATTATGCATGCCATTTGAGGGATATTCCTTCTCGATTCTAGTCACCATCCACTTTCCAATTGAAGGCAGGATAGGGTAGTCATGGCAGGTTCCCCTAATGGATGTGTCGTGACTATATGTATGTAGATATTTTTTGGATATAAAATTAATATATCAAGAAATATTTTATTATTCATTAGTTATGTGTTCATATGTATAGGAACCTTATGTTAAGGCCTACAATGTGTCTGATATTCCTACACTAGTATAATTCTAGTTATAGACCCATTGGTAGTAGGGTTTAGTGTAACACCATGCTTTCAACATGATTATCAGGTCACAGTTTTTTGGGTACTGGTAATTGAGAGAGTGTATTCTAAAACATAGTAACCTCAGGATAAAAAACTAATTTTGGTGAAGGTGGAAGGAAATAGAGAAGAATTCTATGAGGAAATATGGAGGTAAGAATATAATATATTATAATTTTCTGAATGAAAATTATGTATAATTTTTAATAGAATCTTGGAAAATATACCATAACGATATGTAAATATTTTTGGATCCTTCCTCCATTGAAAAGAAAAAACTTTATAGTTTTATAAATAATGATAAACCCATAGTAATGTTTTTAATGCCAATTATATGGGTTAATATTCTAATATAATTCAAAATAAAATCATGATGGTGATAAATTACTATGACCTTAAGAACAACACTATAGAAAATTAAATTACCACTACCTCGGTGAATCCTATAATATCAAATAATATATCAAGAACTCGTAGGTGATTAATATTTTTCCTTTTTTAACCTCACATGTTTATATCATAATTTATAGGTTATGGATTTGGACAGTTTGGGGATGATATTTAATAACATTTATGGCAATTATAATTCTTCGATAAAACTATTGATTTAAAAAAGTCAACAAATTTTTTTATAAATCATATTATTTGAGATTGTTATGAATATTTGGGAAAATTTATTGTGGTATTTATTAATGATATTTCATTAATTTCATAAATATTTGAATAAAATATTCATATCTAAGAATTTTTTATACGATAAAAGAAAATAACATGTTTGAAAAATGCATAAAAACAAAGTTCTAAATAAAATATTTCCATGGGAATAGTATTTATAATGTTTTAGTGACAATTGATATCATTAAAACTAAATTAATTTAATTCTATATGTTAAAATAAAATAACCTATAAAATAAATGCGATCATTGATTACCGTGTTACTACAAAGGGGTTTCCAAAAAAATTATTAGTTATCTATCTGATAAACCATGTTAAAATTAATGTGTGTCAAAAATATTTAAAGAAAAAAATGTGATGAATTATTTCTATAATTAATAATATTAAATATTACTTCACTAGTTTTACAATTTCCATGAATAAAAATAAATATTTTCATCTATAAAAATATTTCTTTGAATGTCATGTGTTGTGTTTTATTGTAGAATAATATGGTAATTTCATATATACCACATTAATGAAAACAATATGAGTAGGTTTACCCCAGGCAGGGCATTATTTTTTATAGTATTTTATTCATTAAAAATAAAAAGGAATAAACTATAATGGATTAAATATGAAATATATAATGGTCATAATATATAAATCTTTAAATACAATCAATAAGAGTTAAACATAGGTTAGAGAGGACAACTAGAATACATAATGGTTTATTATTTCATAATTAAATACTATATATGTAAATCTAATAGGGTAGTTGGTTCATTAATATGAAATTATAATTTATCATTAATTATGATACATTTTGGACAAGATACATTATTTAATGATTTAATTTCTATTTTATTAGAATATTTATATGAAAACAAGTATTCCCTTTTGGTTCGGGTTCCTATGATACAATCATTATCACGAGGAATTATGCATTTTTAGAAGTAATATTTTTACATGAATGAAAATAATTAATTGGATAATAAATAATTTCTTCCATATTTTAATAAACATAAATATTTTATTATTAGATGTTGATAGAGGATATTTGTTGCATGTGATTACCATTTCAAATAAAATTATTTACTTAGGCATGTAGAAGTCCATTTTATACTCACTATTCTAATACTAATATCTATTGTGACATTTTAGAATATATTTCTATGAATGAATTAAGTAATATATTTCCAATTTTACCATGAAATATTTTACATTGAAAAAGGCTATTGATGGGAAAAAATAATGATGGTGTTTCTGTATCTATTTCTAGTGCATGAATTGAAATGAAAGAATTTATTCATGGATTTTAGAAAGGTATTAATAAATACATCCAAATGAAATAAAAAACTTTTGGTTGTTAATTAATTTTTTCCAAACCATCTCATTTTCATCATATTATATATTGTATTACTTTAGATAAAATTTCATAAATTTGTCTAAATTATATATTCATATTATATGGATTCCTTCACCATATTTTATCTTATTCTAATCCCACATTAATAAAGAACTTTTTGAAATGTATTTAAATATTTTTTGTGTAATGAAATAAATTTCAACAAAACATTTCATCCTGGATATTTTTTATAGAAGGTGCGAATAATTATGATAATTGAAGATATTTTTTTGATTACTCGATGGATATTAAAGGAAAATTGTGTAATCAAATTTTGATACTAGATATATATATATATATATATATTATAATAACATTTTAAATTCCTAGTTATTTTTGGTACCATTTGGGGTGTTACATGGATATGTGATGTAAAACTCTAACATGTAGGGATGGTGTTGGTGAAATAATTTTATTTCATCAATAATTTTTAAAACATATGGTTAACAAGTTAATGATACTTCAAAACTATATGGGGGAATTCTGATAATAATGATGTCATATATAGATAATCATTGGAAATATCATTCTTTTGTTGTATTAGATATTTTTTTCTTAAATGTTCCTCTATGTTAATTTGTTATCCATTTTTAAAATAAATGAAATTAAATCCACATTATGTTCATTGATATGAAATTATAGACAATTTGATATTTGTTTCTTAATTATTGTCCATAAATTTCATTTTATCATTGGAATAAGATTTTTTTCATGTTTCTCTATTAATTAAATAATTACCTAATGATTATTTTTTGATACCTACTGTGATATAGTAATATAATCATCATTTTTCTAAAGAATATCCAATTCAAATTCTATTTCATAGAGAAATGGTATATCACAATATGTTGAGTCTTTTGGCTATGGTTTTTGGTATTAATCACATGATTAATGAATCAATTGGTGAATCTTAGAAATCTATTGGTGAAAAATATTACAATATTTTATGTAATGAAAAAAAATGCAAAATATGAAATTTTGTAAAGAAGTATAGGATGTGAAAACGAAGCTAATACTTATGAGAAATCAATTTTTTGGTTTTTCAATATTTGTTTCGTGGATTCATATTTATCACTATTTTATCAATGTCATTAAATAATATTTCAATAAAAACGTAAGAGTAATATTTTACTATTCTTTTCAACATAATGAATGGTTTTATATAAAAGATAACTATTATAATTCTGTAAATTTAAATTTCAATAATGTAATTAATTTTTAAAATAATACTTTAAAAATATACATAATTCCATTTTTTATAATTTCGTGAAATAGTAATTTTTATAGAGAATATTAAAAACTACTTATTATAAAAAAGTTGACAGTTATATGAAATTACAAAGATATAATTATGAATTAAAAGTACATGGAAAAAATATTTACAAAATTTTTTTTTCATAAGTTATATTATACATTTTAACATATAATTATAATCCTATAAGGCAATGTTTAAAAATTTTAAAATTTATGTAGAATTTTTAATAGCTGATTTTGTTTATATTCCTTATAATTTAATCATGGTTTTGAAAGGTTTCTTCAATTTTGTTTTCCTTTTAATGTATGATAAGTATCTTTTTATTTATAATAAGTTAGTTAATTCAATTTTTATCAAAATTATAATTTAATTTTAGTTATTTTCAATAATAATAATTAAATATAATATTTTAAAAAAAATACAGTCCAATGAATTTTTTCAATATATATAAACATAATTTTTACCACAATTAGATATCAAATTACAGAAAATGTATTAATTTTTTGGAATAAAATTGTTCAATTTGAATAATTAGGTTAATTTCATTTTTAGTGATATATAATCATTACCATGGTAAATTATTTTCACCACTATAATGGTTAAAAGTTTTAAGGAGAGTTTAAACAGGGATATATGGTTAGAAATATCATTAAAAAATAAATAAATGTTATGTTGTGAGTTCAATTATAGATTAATTTGTTATATATTAAATGTTTCACTATCATGGATAAACATTCCATGGGACATGCATTTAATATATTTTAATGTTAGTAATATTTAAAAGGGTTCGACAACATTAACATAAATATGGGAATATCCCACCACTATTTATACAAAAAAAATGAAAACTCAGTATCAAAAAAATTAGGCCCAATTAACCCCCAATATTCCTCAAATCAAATACATCTTATTCATCCCACAATACTAGTCCTATATATCATAATATGTTCTCCAAAAAATATATATATAAGGATGAGGTATATGTGTTAAACGAATTCATTAATGTTTATTTAACATTAAACAACAATAAAATATTTTTTGGACAATTTTTATGAAATTAAATTAGTTTTTATAATGTACTAAAATACTCTTATGTGTATTTATAAACTATTTTCTACCTTGTTTACAACCAATTAATAATGATAATATTCTTGATGCATAAATTTTAACTACCCCTTCTATGATTTGATGTTTTTTATCATCCCCACCTTAAAAGGATAGTAATATTGATATGTTTAATGATTATATAAGTTTATTATTTAATAATTTTTTATCTATGTTGGTATAATATTATCTACATTCTTACCCTCCAAACCCATGCATGTGATATCCTCAACCATGTGTAATTTTGGACTACCACATCCACAACGCGATTAATTTAATTTTATATCTTCTCCCTACAATGTTATCTATAAGAAGAAATTAAATTAATTAATATATTATATTTAAAATATATAATTTATTCCATAAATATAATCTTTTATCTTATTCTTTTCCTTTTGATCCATCGTAAAAAATTAAATATCTCTCACGCATAAATGTAAACTACAACCTCTATGAATGACATCTCTGATTTTTATTTTCATCCAAACAAGGATGGTTTTATAATTAAATTTAATTTATAAAAGAAAAATATATAAAATGATTATGATTATATAAAATATAAGCACTTCACCATTTAATACAATCACTACATTAATGTTCTTTTGGATAGAATGACCTCAAAAAACTGATATAAACATGACTGATTTATTAAAAAAGTTAAATATGTTAACCAACAATAAAATAAAATAATTATTTTCGAATGAAGAAGAAAAATGTTTCTAATAATAAATATATTTGATATAATTTTATTGGAATTCAATATAAAATCAAAGAGTGTCTAGAGTCGTGAAAATAGATTTTCATCAAAACATTATTTTAGTTTTTTCCTTATAAAAAATTTCCATCCACATAAATTATATTAAAAATGAATCAATAATAGTATTATGTATATCAAATGATTTTTAATGACAGTTTCAACAATATATTAATTTTCAATAAGTTAATTTAAATGAAACTATTTAAATTTTCCCATAATGGACACTTTTCACCCTTTTCACTAAAGGGTCAAAGAATGGGTTTCTATAATTTCACCCAAGAAAGTCCTTTAATAAAAACAAAATTTTAATTCATCATAATTATTCCACTAAATTGTTTTATTGGATATCCATAGAAGTTCATTTTCCATTTTTTGGAATACTTAATTTATTTAAGAAAATAATATTATATTTGTCTTTATTTTTATGAGATTGTTAAATGTTTTTTGTTGATGCATTCAATTTAGTTTTATGATAGAAATATTCAAGCTCATAAATGTTTCTTCCAAGTATTGGTTCTTTTAGATTTCATATAATGATATATGGGGTCTGAATATATACCTCTAATGATTTGGGTAATGATTTATTCACTAGAGACATGATAATTGGAAATAAAAAATTATCAGTTATTCGATATTTGTGAGACAATTTTGATCACAAGTGATGAATCTAATTTCCTATAGAAAAATATTGTTCATTATGAAATTAATTAATTTAAATGAAAAAAAGTTATAAAAAAATAAATTGAGTGAGCATAAAATAGTGAATGGTTTTTTATGAATGAAAATCATTTACATATGGTCTCATTCTTTCCCATGATACCTTCATATATTTTTAATATAATATATGTCTTTTAATGTTTCTCCCAGATAAAATATTAATTTCTAAAAGTGATAAATAATTATATATATATTGTAATATATATATATATATTAATATGGTAAATAATTTTATTTGTTTTCAAGATTTAAACACTTCAAAGATTTTTTCCATTAATTTAATTTCAATTATAAATATTTTCAGCTCATCACACATTTTCAAATATTTTTCCTAGGATATAATTACTGTTATGAACTATATAAATGTAAATCATTCCTCTATGGAAAGTATTTTCAATATAAATAATGGTTTCAGTAATGAAATATTGGTTTAAATTTAATAACATAATCGTATGGAATAAAATATTCTATGTGGATGTGTCCACATTTTCATGTAATAGTTTTCCAAATTATGACACATTAAAAATTAATGATTATGATCATTTTTGAATGTGAAATCCTTTATTTTATGGTCATAGTGTTGGGATGATATGTGACTCAGTTTTACATTATATCTTTTAATGTCTTAGTGGTCTATAATAGATTCAAAAAAATCTATTACTGGACCCAAACAACCAAATAAAGTGGGTCCATGGTATGTTTTCTAATTGATTCATTATGAACCCCATGATGAATTATTTTGTGGAAATGATCGATTGAAGTTGGATTAATCCCAATTTTCTTCCTATCATCATTTATAATCCATTGATGATAAATGGGTATTTGTTAGGTAATGGTTTACTGATTTTGGTAGGCTTCTTAATAATATTCCCTTCCTCTTTCTACATATTTATTCCATTGTATTTATGGAAATTTTATATCATTATTTTCAAATTATTTTCTATATCATGGTGAAATCCATCAACTAATATGATTATTCGACACTGTTCCTAAATTAGTACTTATAGTGATGAATTTTCTTTCTCAATGACCACTTTTTTGTAGGTAAGTTACTCGGTAATATTTCTAAGGTATTTTGATAATTATTATCTCAAATTAGTTGTCAGTTATGATATCAAAAGTGATAATCTAGAAATTATGAGTATCAATATCATTTAAAAGATTATTTTCATTTTATTATTAGTGATTCGAACATCACCACAAAACATTAAATCTCTATGGTAAAATCCAAATTATTTATTTAGTTTGTTAATTTACTGTAATATTTTAAATAATTATATGGGGTTTGTAGCGTGAGTTAGGGGATCACATTAATTGGGTGATTTGGTGTGGGATATAAACATTGTAAATGGGAATCTCTCAAGGGGTTTACGTTGATAAAATTTAAATATCATCATAAAAATATTAATATTAATATAGATATATATATATATATATATTATATCTCCTGGTGCAAATTACTGTTCTTATATTCATATTCATGTAATGTTTCCTCAAGTGTGAATCAAAATTGTTTAATACATATGCTAAATATGCAGAACACTTATTAAATCTAAAAAAATATGCATTAAAAAATTTGGTTAATATCATGGAGATCATAAATACATATAATAAATTAGTTAGTTAAAGAGGATGGTTTTAAAATGGATTTTATTTTCTGAGGTGGAAACTAACATAATTGGTGTATTATATATTTCCCAAAAATTAATGTATGTTATAATTGGAGAGTGTTGTATAGTGTCTTGTTATGGGTTCCCCTTGTTTTTTTACGAATATTCATGGTGATTATTCTTGTTATTATGATCATGGGAGACATCTTAGTTGTTAATTTCTAGAGTAGAATAGGTTGGATAGTTGATGGATATTTAGGGTTAGATTTTGATTATTTATATATTCAATGAGTTATAATAGAAATGAATTTGAATTATTTGAGTGGTCCAATAAGTGTGGACTATCGGGTTAATTCCTGAAATTTTACTAATAGTTTTTTAGTATTCTTAAAATATTAAGGAAATTTTAAATGAAGATTAAGGTCTTTATACACTCCTCAGTGATGATTGATCAGATTAAATGAGAATCATTTGGGTTCCATGGTGACTGGCATTGTTAATACATTTATGATTGGATGAGTTTATTTTTTATATATTTTATTTTTCAAAGTTTATGAATTATGACTTGAGTTACACAGTTCAGGAGATCATTTAAGCGATAATCTTGGATGATAAATGGTTTAACTCTTATAGACTGATCATGGTATGGATATACCATGCGGTGACATCCATGGGATATGTTGTTAAAAATAATAGGGCGAAGATGTGTAAATGAGCATGTAAAATACCAGTAGTATTGTCATATATTGTTTAGATATATTCTTGTGAAATGTGGAACCTGGTTTTGTTTTTTATTCATCTCTATTACGGAGAAATTATTTTGAACAACAATGATATTTGGGTACATGTTGAACATTTCGTCTTCTGTGTGTTTTCATATTCTAGGTGATAATTTCTTTTCTGACGGAGTTTATGGAGAGGATCATAATTTATTTTAAAAAAATGTACACATGGATCAGTCATGATTAACATCATAATGTAGTTTATAATAAGGGTTTGGATTTTTTCAAACCAGCTTCAAAAAAAGGGTGAAATTTATGGATAGTTCTTGGTCTGACCTACCAAGAGACCGGGCTTCCATAATAATTCAATGATTTTTTGGACTAAACTAGTGGATAATGCCCTATGTTGGTATGAAATATTTCTAATTTACAGATTATTTGACCTATTTTGATAATTTTGTGCCACTATAGTATGTTTCTTTACAACTACGATACTCATCCAGCAGGGTTGAATAATATAGGATCGAGCATCATATTTTATTTGTATAAAGTGACTCTATATTCATTTTTATAATGATATTTATATAATTGAATATGATAAATTAAATGTAATCACATATATGAATAAATCTATATTTTAATGGTTTTTTTGGTAGTTTTATATTATGTTTCCTTAAAAATCTAGCACATTCACCTAAGAGGATAATAGTTTATATGTTTGAGATATATGTCATATGATGTTTCAGATGGTATAGATTGGAGCTCAAATCATATATTGGGGAAGAGATTATCATTCCTTGGAGGGGAAAATAAATTTTAGATATGATGTTGTATCAATTTTTTTTATTTATTTTTATAAATTGGTATATAAAATACCCCTAATAAGTAAAATCTACATTATTTATGTATAAATAATATTAATTTGGGTTCAATTTTCTAATCACGTGTTCTCTATTATTCATATTGTGTTGATATAATTATTATTTCATAGTCTACCCAAAGATAATTCATAGACTCTCTATACTATTAAATATCTTCTGGGTTTTAGAAACATGAACTTCATGTTTCATCGTGTCTCAATTTAAGTTATTACTATGTATTCTTGAATGTTCACCATATATATACTCATACATATAGATACAAAAATTTTATATTTCCTATTAAAAGTATACTATGAAATACATTATTCACCAATTATGTAAAAAAATATTATATATGATTCATTTTATTATCTACCATGTTGAAAATAACTACCCAAATAACTAGATGAATGTGAATTAAAATAACACAAAAAACATGTAAAAATAAATATAGAATGCCCATAATCAGACCTATATTTTAACATGATTGTTTAAATCAACGTAAAAATAACACAAATGAAACTAGATACTTTATAGGAACAAAATATTACATCAATATTCAAAGATATAATATTTGTGTTATTCAATTTTATTTATATTAATATAGTCAATCTAAATGTCATATTCTTGATTATTTGATATATATATATATATATATATATATATATATATCTTCATGAATTCGAAAACCATTTAAAATTACTAATTCACATCTACAATGATGTACTAAAATTGAGTCATCATATACATATATATATATTACTTTATCAATTGAAATATAAGAAAATGTATCATTTCTTCTTTAATAATAGAAAGAAAATTTATGATATTCATATCCTAAGAAACACAAGTATTTTTTATAGAAGAATTATTTAGCTGAAAATGGAATATAATTATCATCACTTCCAACAGAATCCACCTTAGTGAATAAAAAATTATAATGTATCCCAATACATTAATACCCCATCTTGGAATTAATTTTTTTTTCACATTAATTAGTCTTCACATTAAAAACATTTTGTGAGATTCATTTGGGGTACATTAATATTAATAACATAATAAATCAATATAAATTATATTCATGCATAAATCCATGAAATATATTCATAACCTAATACTTTTTTAAAATTAAATTTTATTGGATTCATTATAAGAAACATATAATTTATCAATCAGTGATTCAAACTTGTAACCTAATACTGAGGACCATATAACCCAAATCGTACCTCTTCAAATTCATGAGGAAACTGACTAACCACTAGTTATATATCAAAAAAATATAGATTATATAGAGGTAGTATTTTAATAATATATGAACAGAAATAATAGAACCATGAATAAATTGATATATATTATACTAAAAATATGGTATATTGTTGATTGGTAACAATATCAGAAAAAATCAATATCCATTAAAAATGTGGACGTGTTAGTATATATTTGATGTTCCAATGGATCAAATAACAACTTTGGTTTGAATCAATTGATCACTATTAATGAGTTTCAAATAATTTAGAAAATTAAAACCTATAACCTATTAAGATTTATTTCCTTATCCACTTTTGATAAATACATATTCATGAAAAATTATGAATGCATGTAATGAACTCATTATTTATAATGTTCACACTTAGTGTGAGAACCTTCATCCTTTCCATATCCACTCTCATGGGTCTATGGAAATTAACAATAATGAAGAAGTTAATATAACATGATTAAAATCCAATTAAACACCTTTAATATCCAAAAAAGGACTGTTTATACATACTCCCAATTGTTTATAATGATTGATACAGAAATATTTGAGACAAACAAATGAATGATGACTTTCTTCCTTTTTCTCAATAAAATATCAGCCTTTATCCCCAATCTTATTTTGGTGAGTCTAATTTTCTAAGTCTAATTAAATCAATATGATTCTTTGCTTCTCAATTGTCACTTGTCAAACTATACATAGAATATCCTTCCTATATTCTTAATTTCAATCGAATGAATATGATATTCTAAATATGATGTATCTAAATATATTTGAGTAACCAATTCAAGTGTAATATTCTAATGATATATATGCCTTATAGAATCTTTGATTTTGAATTCTTCCGGGCTCTCCCTTTTTCACATGCATGAATATTTTCAATGTAAAAATGATTTGAGAATCTATTTATTTGTGAAACAAAAAATAATGTGTTGGAAATATTAAAATATTCCCTCATTCTCAACAGTTCAAAAAAACACATGCATTTAAACTTCATCTTTAAATTCTCTAATCCTCCCCAAATTTCAATGAGATTTACATAAAATTAAATTTCATGTTTTACCTCTTAAACAGTTCATATAATTTTAGGAATATTATTTTTGAGTCTTCTTCATAATCATCATTTTATGATTTTATAACCATTCTTCAGTCAAATGTAACTTCCTGATCTTCAATATGATGGATCTTCCTCAATGTTATATTCCAATTATCATTACGATCTATATTTACTTATCAACTCAATATGGTGTTCCATTCATTCTCAGTTCATTACAATTTTTCATTCATTATTATCTCAGTCTGATCAGCTTTCATTCCCATTGTTATTATGATGGAATCCTTGTAATGATGAAATTATCATTATGATGGAATTCTCATTACAATGGAATTATCCACCAAGAATCGTAGAAATTCTTCAAACAACATCATCATTAGTCATTATTAATTCTAAATACATCTGAGTCTAGTAGTTTTTTATCTGTTCTGTGTAAGGATTTATGGAACTAATACAATCATTATGATTACTCATTTTATTTATATGGTTTTATCATCACAATTTTTTTGATTTTTGGGAAATCCATGATCACCAAAGAATCATCTAATTCAATTTATATTGTATGAAAACATTCAAAACCTGAATATATTATCTTTATTAGGTTCTATAGATTATCTTGTTCAGGGTCTGAAATATTATCTTACTCTGGGTTAAATAGATTTTCTTGATTAGCATGCTGCATATTATCATGGTCAGGGAATGAAAAATTATCTTGATTAGGTCTAGTGATATTTTATTAGTGAGGGTATGATAGAATATCTTACCTAGGGTCCTAGAGACTATATTTCTTAGGGTCTGACCAATTATCTTGATCAAGGTCTTAAATACTATCTTGATTGGGGTCTGAAAGACTATCTTTCTCATGGTCAATTATATTATCATGTTTAGGGTATGAAAGATTAAATTATATTATGACATAATTTTCCACTATTATGTATTTCCAATTATGATGGAATGTATTCAACAAGATTCCCATTTTTTTAAACATTCTTTAAAACTGATTAGTTTTTCAAAAAATACAAAAACATTTTTTTGACACAATATCCAAATGTCCCTTTTATACCCCCTTGGTATTTATTCATAACTATTGATAATAACATTATCAATTCTCAAAATATTTCTTATCAAAAATAATAAATTTTTATGAAAAACAAAATCATTCCAAATATAGAGTTTCCTGACACCACAATATAGGATAATGTAATGTCTTTTTTGGAATTCCATCCATTGGTAACAAGAAATATGTTCACCCATGTTAACATAAACTCACCTCACTTTAATCTTGACATATCAACATTCATTTTATCACCCTTTTCATTTTCATGCCTCTATTTTATGATAAACACGTCTTCAATTTCATAAAATAAATATAAGTAAAAACAACATACAATGTAATAATATAATTAATATCTCTCCCCGTCTTTCATCATAATCCAAATCATGGTGGGGTTAATTCATTATGAGGTTTATTAAGTCATTACAAGAGTCTAAACAACAAGTTATAGCTTCAATTCCGCACATAGTTATCTTGTCAAGGATTTTTGGAAAAGATCATCAATTTGATACTTTGTTCAGATGTATTCCATCATGACATCTCCAACATCAAAATTCTTTTTTATAAATTGAGATATTATATCAGTTTTTTTTTGAAATTTGGTGATGGATATGATTTTTAGAAAGATATATTTCACATTTATTATCAAAAATTATCTTCCATGGTTTAGAAACATTTTATTTAAAATATTCCAATTAAATATACATTCCCATAATTATAGTAGAATCTTGTTTACAGGTAAAACATGCATATATTTTTGTGCTCAATGTTATATAAAATAATTACATATTTTTCGAACTCACAAAATATTCCCCATAGAAAAATGTTCCTCTTTGAGTATATTTTATATCCCTACAAGATCATGCTCAATTCTAATCATTATAAACAAGATACATCATCGCTAAATATCTATTATATAACAAACCATGTGAGGTCTCCCATTAAACATATATCAAAATCCACTTTTCTATCAACATTTTTGATTATTTTTTATTAAATAGATTCAGGGAACATAGTTTCATGACATAAATTATATCAGTTCATGAGTCTATCTGGTAATGAATACATTCTATAAAATTTCTAATGTATTTATAATTAAAACTTATTCTATATTGATCTTTACTAAAATATGTTCTCACTAAAATTGTAGTAGAATCTTAATTTGATTCATCCATCCCAATCTTCTCTAATAATTCTCTGGAACACAATTCATGAGATAATAAAATGTACTTTTTTTGAACTTCTATTCCAAGTAAGAATGTTAATTCCCCCAACATTGAAATTTCAAAATTATTCTTTATTTCCTCAAAAAACTCCTTGATAACATTTTTCCATCCCTAGAAAAACATTTATCACCTATATAGAGGTACAGATTAAATTTATTTCACATATAAGTTTCCTCCATCTATTACATTTTAGATTTTAATCATTCTCTAAAATATTTCAAGATTATAATCCCTATTACATGGGGATTATTTAAACCCTACATGACTTTTTTCAATCTAAAAACCTTTTTTTCATCATTATCAAGTTGAAAACAACAATGTTATCATTTTTAAATTCTTCAATAATCACACCATATAAGAAATAAGAAATTATATCCATTTATAAAAATTATAATTTTGATGTATACCCACATAAAGAAACAATCTAATTGTTTATAATATTGAAATTTGGGAAAATAAATCTTCAAATTCTACAACTTCCAACTATGCATAGCCTTTATAAAAAATTATAGCTTTTTTTTTATATTTTCCATGTTCATTATGCATGTGTCTATAAACCCACTTCCTTATGATAACATTTTTATTTTCTAGCTGTGGGACATGTACTGAAGTATTATTTTCTATGATCTGATCCAACACATCATTCATATCATCCAACAATTCATTTTGTAGAATATCTTCTGAAACTAATCCCTTTTCATCTTTGCAGGTAAGTGATGTATGGACATCTAATCTCATATTTCTACTATTTTGAAATGTATGTTTCTGATTTCCAATATTGTTTTCAGAATCAATGTGTTTTCGTAAGGTAGAATATTCCATGGATTCTCTTCCACAAAAACGTTCCTCATCATATGATTATCCTGAATCATGGTTAATATTTTTTTGAATTACATTCCCAATTGTTAAAAATCTCAACTTTATTCTCCTTCACATACTCATAAGCTTTTGTAAATGAATTTTGATATTCAATTACATTCATATCATATGAGTCCACTAAATTTTGTAAACCTTTGTTCCAAAATTTTTAACTTCTTCCATTTCGTTAATAACCCATAAATACTCTATCCTCAAAATTATCATCAAACATTACGTGATCCAAATTTTTTATTGTGAGAAAACATGGACTTCCATATTCATTGAAGTATTTCAATGAAGGTTTTTTATACCAAATTTCATCGGTATTCATATTGGTTTCATATCTCAATAAAAATATATATTGAACAAGAATATAAGTTATAAAATATTATCTCTAATAGAATTCAAAATTATTATATTCTACTAACTTCTACCAATGATATATTAATTATCTCTACTATATCATTTTTTTTGTGGAGTATTGGGAGAAATGTACAAATGTTTGATACCATTTTTTCTCATATAGGTTTCAAAATAATTTCTTTTGAATTTGGCACCATTATATGTTCTCAACTTCTTTATATAATACCTCATTTAATTCCAGATATATTTTCTAAAAATCTTAAACATTTCCATAGCCTCTGAATTCTATTTAAAAAACATGATATTTTTCATTTGAGTGAAATCTTTAATGAAAGTGATAATTTATAAATATATTTTTTATTATTTGTGGTTCATTGATTCAAAATAATCACAATGATTATGTTTAAGAGGTATGGTAGAAAGAATATCAACTATTATATTACTATTGTTAGTCATCTTCCCTTTAGAAAAGTAATACAAACTTATTATTCATATATTTTCAATTTTGGTAATATTTTTATGGTGTCAACATTAAAGATTTTAATCCTAATTTTTATTAGAGAGAGACCAAGTATTTGGTTCCACATTCGTTTCTCATCATCATCACTCATGTATGAATAGTTATTAAACACTATTGTTAGAAAAATAATACCACAAGTTCATTCTCTAGTTACTATATATTTTCTTTCCTTTATACATATAATGATAAAAAATCCTTTCTGAAAATAAATTGTTTTTCATCAACACAATGTTTACTTAAACTATGTCTGTTATCTTTTCTTCCAACAAAAAAGAAAACATCCTTAGATTTAAACATTTCTTCTTCATTATCAACCACTTTAATTCCTATGATTTTTATAGAACTATCATTTTCAAAAGTAACTACTCCTCCATCATGATTTTCAACATTTTTCAGGATTTTTATGTCGCCTATGATATGTGAATAATAACCTCTATCATGTCCCATGGTCTGTTACCTCTATTTAATTTTCAATCTATCTATAACAAAATCTATTTCTTAATGATTATTCATTCTAGAATCCGTTTATTTTCTACCATAAGAAACATGTTTTGTAAGGAGTTTCATACTTTATTATGCATGATAACAATACTAATAAAATCATCTTAAAAAACCTTCCAAGCATTCGAATTTATTTTTGGTTGGACTATATCGGAAATCATAAGATTTTTAGTTTTTAACATCCTATGGTTTAGAAATGTTACACTTCCTTAATTAACCATTGCATTCACATTATTAAAAAATTATTCCCGGTATAAATAAGTAATTCTTAAAAAATTAATCCTTATTCCCATGAATTATACAAAACTAGAAATATCCATCATATCATGATATAAAATTAATGTTAGATCATTATTTATAGTAACAATTTTGAGGTTGATAATTTATTTCTTCTTTAACAATCTTTGGATGTGGACCATATTTCATCTTAAGAGGATTTCTATCCCTTCTATAAAAAATTGGTTTCCTAAAAAAGTTTCCAATCAATATTTCCAAATGCATTTTACCGAACCATAAATTTTCAGAAAATTTGATGAATCATTATTTTTGGTCGGTCAGGATTTAAACTAATTATTTATTTGAACATTCTCAAAAAAAATTAAAAGATTCATCTTTTACTTATGCGGATTATTTTTATGTTTTCAGTTATCTTCCTTAGGGTATTTTTAAAATCGATATGTTTTTATTGATCCATTTTAACGTCTTTTTCCTTAGTGATCAGCTTCTCACTAAGATCACTAATCATAATTCACGATTTAGAAATTTTATATTTGTAAAATCAGGTCTCCTAAATATGTTCTTCTTCTTGATTACTAACTTATTTTTTTCTATCATATACATCATCTAAATATTTCTTTATTACTTGTATTTATTCCTTGAGATATCTTTTTATTCCATACATGGAATTAATTTTGATCATAAGAGATATGATGTCTATCATTATCCATATCCTTATTCTTCACTATTGTTGGAGTCTTCCACATTCTATACATTTTCAATTTTATTGAAAAGGGTGAAAACTGGTCAAAAGACAAAACTTATAGATTTATTCAAAAGAAAAGAGAAGCATACAAGTTACATGAGACTGAAAGAGTGCAATTTTGTAGAGTCCTGAATAAAAAAAACATGTCAACTCCAGAGGGAGGTCATTCCTCCAACTGATCTCATGTGAGACACCCATGTTGGCAAGCCCATCAGCGATCGTATTAGCCTCATGATAGGTATTAGTGGCAATAACGTTAAGTCCATTGAGCACGATGAGGCAGTCCATCCAACGGGGGGTGAGAGACCAAGCAAGATGAGCATCACCCTTCCAGGTTTCTTTCACAATAGTAGTGGAGTCTCTCTCGATCTAGTTATTATTCTAGTTGAAAATTCTTTCATAGGAGATGGAATGAATGGTAGCAATCATTTCTGTCTCCAGCGCAGAAGCAATGTCGCAGCTTCCATAGAAACATCTGAGGATCCGATCCTGATGGTCTCAACATACAAATCTTGTTTCTAGTCAAATACAACTTATATTTGATGGATGATTTTTCTTCTTTAACATTTTTATTACACTCAGTCCATTTATTTTTTTCATCATAATCATCTCTATATTCCGCAACATTATTATTTGGGTAATTCATAGCAAAGTTTCAAAATCCACAAAACTAAAATCATTTTTTAGGAATATTACCTATGTACATTCCTCTTCCTCTATAATAGTTCATGGATATAAGATACATGATTGGGTTGTTCAACTCATCTTCCTCTTTATCTTAGATATAAAAATTATTAACATATTTTTCATTATGAATTTCCATTTATTTCATAGATTCAATATCCATTTCATATTTCATCTTATTTTGGAACATTGGAGGTTTTTTCATTTCATAATTAATAAAAAATAATACAATTCATTAAGAGATAAATTTTTCTTAACTTAATGTGAATAAATTTTAGAGTCAAATATATCCCGAATGATTCTCCTAAGTTTCTTCACAATTAAAGAATTATTATATACATCTCTAAATCATCTGATAGTGAAAAATAATTTCATTTAATCTAGTTAATTATTCATAAATATTCTCACCATCACTTATTATGATGTATTAATAATTACTATGATATATTTGTAGATTTTATTCTCTAAAATTATTATTCAGTTAGAAAAAAAATTCCAGGATGTCCCAAAAACTCTTTAATGTTTTTAGATCAATCACTTTCTGATTAACATTTTTTGATAAGGACATAAATATTGTATTTAAATCTTTTCCATAAATTTATATATTTCCCATATCATCAAAAAGAATGGTATAAAATTTCTCAATAGGTGGAAAAGTAATTATAGTAACATAAAAAACTTCCAAACCAATGGATAATAGATAAGGAATCAGACTATTTTTTCATCTATTATAATTTTTTCTATAAAATTTTCTAATTCCTCTACTAATGAATGAATTGACATTATCCATGATAAGGATTCAACAAGGGAGCCTTTTTTATACTATATTATGTTTTAAAGGATCTAATAACAACAGATAAGGTTCGGGGGGTTGAATAAGTAGTTTTCTCTTTTTGAATATATAAAAAATAAACAGTAGAACTAAAACCTATTATGATTTATTTACTTATAAAAGATTTTTAAATACTATTTCATTGAAAATTATGATAACATGTAATGTATGCATGATTTACATTATTCATCCTTACTGTGAGAACCTATATCCTTTCCAGATATACTACTATATCTCTATTTAAATTTTCTATAATGATGAAGTGAATAAAACTTGTACATAATCCCTTAAGAACCCTTCTATTTCCATATTAGAAAGACTACACTTACTCCTTTTAGTTTAAAATTTTCGATACAAAAAGAATAAATAATTTGTTAAATTTTTTCTAAAATACCTCATTCTAAATCCTTAATCCAATTTCGCTGACATTGATTTTCATAATCGTATTAACTGAATATAAATCTCCCTTAATCGATCTGTAGTTCTCAAACTCTACTCAGAAACACATTCTGATCTTCTTCAATCTAGTTTACCATATACACTTTACCCAATATGATGTTTCTCAATACATTTAGAAAAACAATTGAGGTATGATCTTTTAAAGAGATCTATTTCTGATAGGAAATTTCACATTGAATTCTTCAGTGCTCTGAATTTTTCACATATGTGAAAAGTTTCAAATTAAAAATTATTTGAAAAATTATTAATAGGATAATCGTAAAATAAATATTAGGAAACATGAAAATTTTCCTCCATTGCTAAAATTTCATTACATTTAAAAACAACCACATTTAAACATTATTATTGAATAATTTAATCCTTCTCATATTTATATGAGATTTTGGAAAAAATTGAATTTTATTTTTGACCACTTCAACTCTTAATAAATTTTTGTTATATTATTTTGAGTCTTATTCATAATAATACTTCTTGGACTTTTTATCATTTATTTATTTTTATGTAACTTTCTAACCATTATTATTCTATTATCATTATGATATTAATTTTTATCTTATCTGGTTATGATCTTCCTTTCGTTTTCATGTATTTATGATATGTCATTATTTCTCAGCATAAGTGGATCATCATTCCTTCCCAGAGTCATTATGATGGAATCATCTTAATGATTTAATTCCCATTATAATGTAATACTCAGTACGATGTAATTATCCACTCATCAACATTGAAATTCTTCATACATCATCATATCAAGATTTTTTTTACCTTTAAAAACTTCTGAGTCCAATAATTCTGGATTCGGTCAATATTTGGATTTCATGAATTGATATAATATTTAAAATTCCACCATATATTAAAGTGTTTTTATAATGATATTTTTCAATATATATTATGACACCATTATATGAAAATAATATTTTTATTTAATTCAGAACTTATGAAAACATTCTAACTAGAAATAGATTACCTTTCTAAGGTTCTGATAGATAATATCAATCATTGTGTAGCTGATTATATGGCTCAGGGTTGGATTTATATTATCTAGATTATGTTCTTATAGATTATCTTTGTCATGTTTTGACAGACTATATTTCTTAGGGTCTATCAAATTATCATGCTCAGTGTCTGACAAATAAAAATTCAAAGGTTCTAAAACATTATCATACTCATGGTTAGAAAGTTTATTTTGATCATGGTTTTATATATAATCATGATTTGTTTCTGATTGATTACCCTGCTCAGTGTCTGACACACTTTCATTCTCAGGGTGTGATAGTTTATACTCCATTACAAAGTAATTTTCCACTAACATGTATATCCCAATTAAGATAGAATTATTTCAAAAAAAATAACATTTTTAATGAAAAAAATCATTTAAAAATATTAGTTCCCCACAAATTAAAAAACTTGTTTTAATCCAAAACATCACCAAGGGTCATCAATATTCATATATGAGAATATTATTTCTCATTTGGAAGATTCAATAAGATTCATTAGAAAAACTTAATAAACAAAATTATTCAATATTACTATCCTTATAAAGACCCAAGCTGTTAATACCAAAATTTTACAATTTTATATATTAATATTAATTACATTACACAAACACATTCATATGAATCATAAATGTAATGTTTCATTGGAATATTGGAAATATAAAGAACTTATTTGAAAATGAAGAATATTATCTCCCACTTAGTTCCTCATAATTATCACCCTTCCTAAGAATATGAAAAATAATAATTATCAACAAAAAATTGGAAAATAGAAAAAATAAATTGATAAAATATTCTCAATAATTGAAAAAAATGGAAATAGTATACATATTGTTAGCCTAAGAGTATGATATTATGAGAATTTTATTGTAAAAACATTCAATATTTTTCAATGATCCTTATTTCTAGTAATTGAAAAAATATTTGAAGTTCATGAGATATATATTATACGTAAATAAGAAAATATCATTCATGAGAGCATGAAATTATCATTACACATTTAATTATGTAATACACCTAAGCAATGAAAATATTATCCATGGTATTGAAGGCTCATTTCATTTCATTAATAGTGGAATGTGTTCACTCCCCAAACTATCATTGTAATGAATTTTTACTCCAAATACAATCATTGTGTAAATATTCCATTAATAAATTATATTCACATTGTGTTTCAGTCATATTTATCTCATTATTCTTAAATCATTACCCAATTCATTAGATTGATATATGGGTCCCACTATTCACATAAATAATATCATACACATGTCTGACATAAGATAAAAAATAATTATCATATCAAAACCCTTGAAAAGAAATTCGATTCTTAAAAATTTATTCATATATTAATTCTTGGATGATAAATAGGTCTCATAATCATTTTTATCGCATCATATTTTTATGACCTGTGGAAAATGATGTGTGATTCAAAAGAATTTTATCAAAATATAACCCATGGATTAGAAATAGGTTTTATAAACACTTTTTAATTGTAAACATAAACCACTTAGATAAAGACTAAAAATTATATAATTTGATCATATCCAATTAAAATCATAATTAACACAAAATAAATTTATCATAGGTGGAAATTTTTTTTGAAAGATCACATGGAACATTTCATAGGAAAAATAACACTTCATTAAAAATAATTAAAATTAATAATTCATAAAAAGTTTTAAAAGTACTTTTATATGAAAATAACCCTTGAAACATATAACATATGATTTTTATCATTTCATGTTCATTATTTTAGGATATTTGTTTCCTCGCGTACACTTTAAAACACTTTTTCTTTCACATTTTTTCAAAACCCCAAATGGAAATTGTTTGGATAAAAATATGAATTTTACATTTCAAACATTTATAAAAATAATAACACGAGAAATTTTACATTAAAAAATCACTATGGAGTATAAAAAACATTTTTTTAAAACAAATTTATAAAAATAATGATACTGAAGAGAATGTATTTTTGATGAAAAATGAAAATAAAAAAAAAAAAAAAAAAAAAAAAAAAAAAAATAAAAAAAAAAAAAAAAAAAAAAAAAAAAATAAACTTGTATTCTCATAAATTAACCACATAATAATAAATATTAAGAGTATATTCAGTAGAGGATTAAAATATTACATCATTATTATCATAAAAATAATCAATCCTGAAAAACAGTGATATCTATTATAAAACTCTTATAACATTCTAAAATTGAATCCTATTCTCCATTATAGAATAAAATTAAATGAAACTAAAAAATATCATGAAAATAAATGAAATATTGACATTAAATATAAATGGGGTTTTACATACCCCACATAAATGTATATAGGTTTTTAACAAAATATATGTATCATAGAATTCAAATTGTGACAAAAATGTGATACATATCTCTTAATAATTTGAATTATAAGAATAAATGATGAAAAATATGAATTACATTATATATACTAATAATAATGATATTATGTCTATAAAAATTAAAGGGGGAATTATAATTACAACTAAAATATAAGAACTACTAAAAATGGCTTACGTCTCCCCGAAAAAATATAGAATAAAAATATCTTACCATAAGTATTTACATCATTCATTCATGTTCAAGCCTCCTACATAATAAATATGAAATTATTATATATATATATATATATTGTAGATATATATATATATCATACTATATATTATTTACTTATGAACTTTTATTTCCTATTTATTGACAATTCAGCATTAAAATCAAGCTTCAAGCAATAACAAGTTTATTTTTTATGAATGTTTTGATTTGTTATTAGTAGTAATTATGATATTATCATGTCCATTTCTTCCCAATAATATTATCCATGATATTAATATAATATATATTAATTATATATGTATTTATAATAATAGATAGTATTTTTATATATCTATAATGAAATAAACCTTTCTTTGAGATAATAAGTCATACGTAAGAATTATTACGGATTCCATTTTCTAGACGAATGAAATTAAATAATGGGAAATAACCTATTACCTATATAAAAATGGTATTCCATACATATCCTATATATTCATGATATTTACCCTATTTATATTTAATTAAAATCATTAGTGAAAAATGATTCTCATCGCTACATGATGAGTTTGTCTATCGTATAAACGAGGGACGTTATTGTATACCCAAAATAATGGAAAGTAAGAAGTTATATATGTTATCATAATTTTATAGTATAATTAAATTGGAAAGGTCATAAATATTAATTAATATATCCTTATTATCATCCATCAAAAAAATAAACAAAATCACATCACTACGGTTCGCGGGGCACTAGTCCTTCATACAGATGAACAACATTGTTATTATTAACAGCTTGGGAGAGAAGACAATTAATGTGGTGTTGTAATTTAGTAGAATTAATAATTTATTTAAAAAATAAATAAAAATTAAATTCACAACTATATATAGTTTTGAGAGGTTGTACAGGAAAATGAATATCATTGTTTTTCAAGGAGGTAGTCCACTGTACACGTGATAAACAATTTCATTTCCAATTTGATGGTAGGTGATAATCATAAAGGTTATTAAATTAACGTTATAAAATATCATTAAATGGGTTATACATATGAATTTATATTATAATAATTATAGAATATTTTAATTATATTGAAAATGTATAATAATAAGAAAAAAATATGTTAAAACATTATCGTTTATTCATAAATTCTCTTTAGGTTTAACCTAATTACTTACTAGACTGGATTTATTATCTCAACAAGGACAATTAAATGTGAGTAGGTATGTAAGAATTATATTTTCATTGTAAATTGTTTATTAAATGGTTTTTTAATATTTTAATTTGAGATGATAATGTAAGGACATTTAAAATTAGGGGAGAGGACACAAATTCAATTTTTGGAAAGAATATGTTATACCAAAAATTATATAGTCAAAAAAGGATCATAAAAAGATAATTTAAAATCCTAATATATTTTAAGGTAGAATAATGGATTGAATATGGTTTTTGGAATTCTATTTATTCCACTTTACATGTTATCTTCATAGTAGAACTGCATGTAATCTCATTTTAATCTTAAATATGGTAATTAATTTTAATGGGTTTCACTATTAATTATGTTCAGAAAGTAATTTTAAATAATTATATGATATTAATTTTACTAATTAAAAATATAGAATCCATTTTCTAAAATTATAATAATATATGTGAAATTATTTAATTTATTTATAAACCCTCATATGCGATGAAAATGTTTCATTCTAAAGAGAAGTGATTCAGATGTAAGAAAATATTTTAAATAAACATTAGATATGAAATTAATTCTAATGAACAATATTGATTTTATAATAAAATTATTTAAGTTCCATACTTATAAAACCATTTATAAAAAAATATTTTATCTCTTAAATTATTTTAACAAACGGTAGTTTAAAAAAACAATTATTTTCAGTATTCATCGAAAAATTATTATTTTTAGAAAAATTTATAAAATTTACCAATTTATAATTTTGACATTATGATTCAAGAAAATTAAATTAATTATGTCAAATAAATTTCCTATAATTTTTAAAAATTAATTATATATTTTTTTCACAGATCAATAGAGAATAATTTTTTGAAAATAACGAATTTTCTAAACATATAATGACTTTACAAAGAATTGTGTACTTTTTATCTATTTATTCATTATATAAAACCATTATGACTATTATTTGAAATATTTTGATTCCTATTCATAATTATAAATTAAATGGATAGGCTAGGGAAACAATTTTACACACACACATAGATATATATATATATATATATTGTGGTGGTTCAATAGAACATGGTTTTGTGTGTAGCATAAACTATCGAAGAAGTTAATTTACTATAAAAAACATATTTCATAATATATAATTTTTTACATCATAACAGATTGAAATTAATTTATCACTATATATTTTGTAAAATTGGTATAAAAAACTGTGGATAATTCTACCTCATTACATCCTAATGTTCACCTATTACTTCACAAAATAGGTGTTCTCACCACAAAACATTGAAAATGTGAGTGGTATTTTCTCATAGAAAAATATCAGTATTATTTGGATTTTCCAATGGTTTCCCCATTTAAGAATAGTCTCTTAAAAACCATTATTCCTCTCGGTTTAGTACATGTGATTATTATGGTACAAACTTCTAAATGAGAAATACATGGAATACATTGCGTACATGAGTGATGTTTGGTGCAAGAAACATAGGACATGTTGTTTTCTCGATACAATCAATAATATCAAAGTGACTTATTTGACGCAAGATTATATTTCCATTACTACCAATAATAATTTACACATTTCAAAAATAAATTGATACCATCACGTAATCACCAAATTGAAATTCTAAATAATGTTGATGACTATCATTATAGCATTCATTTTGACTTTTTTACATCCCTCATGCATTGTTTAATAGATCATAACATCTCTTCCATTTCATTAGCTATCTTAGTACCCAATAGTTTTATTCTATATCATAACTAATGAACTATAGAGATCAAAAATTATTTCAATATAGGTACTCATAGAGTTACATAAGTATAATCATGTGAAATCTATAATTATATCAAAACTAAACTAGAGAATTCTGTTGATCCCAAAAACCATAGAAATAAAAATATCCTGAGCTCAACCAGTCCCCTTAAATTTTAATTGTTCTCAAAATTTAACAATATATTTTAGGATGATATGTAGTGATAAAACATAACTTCATATCCTATATATGGGGTAAATTTTTCCATATCATCAAGCTAAACCCTATATCCCAACCAGTCATAATGGATTGCAGTACTCCATCAAACCTTACTACATAATGAATTTATATCCTAGAAATATGATATAGATTTTCATTTTATACGATAGTGACAATGTGGTCAGAAATTTTAGTACTTCAACTAAAAATGACATAACATTGTTTACATTATACATTTCGGGGAGTCTAATGAATATATATGTGCTTTTGTTTTCCCATTTCAATTATGTTATGGGTAATGGATCTAACACCCCCTTAGAATTATTCCTCTCAAGAATAAATTTCTATCATTCAATGAATCAAGATACTAATAATTTTTTATATATATTAATGTATTCCCACACAAAATCGTCATTCAAATATCTATACATCATTTTTCATCTAGCTTGAATAGGTAGCAACAAACTTTGATCCTCCTATAATAATTCCATTTTCAAATCAGTTATAGTGGAAGAGATATGTGGTTCAAGAACCTTATAATTCAATCACAATAAATATTATACTCAAGAAAATTTATAACTATATTGAGAAACTATATATTTTCCATCTTTTCATCTTCAATATTTTATATAGATAGATTGTTAATCACTCATTTGTGAATGATAGTTTTTCACCCATTCCGTTATTATTTTTAGATCCATCCATTTCAAATCATGAAATTTAGGATATTTTTTTTACTAATTGTGTATAACATAGTATAATCCTTTCAGATGAATTATTCTCCCACATTGTTCCCTTTCCTAGGGTGGTGATGTATTGAGAATTCATAATCTATAATCATCTCTAAACATATCCTCTTGGGAATGTTCAAATAATTACGTGTGAATATATATTTTAATATTTTTAATCATTATATCTATAAAACTTTTCATTATATGGAGGATACCTCCAATATATCATTAACAAATTACAAAAAACTGAATATCATGAGTTGGGTGATATTTTTGGTTCCACAAACAATCAAGATGCACAGTCTATAATCTATATTATTCTACATAATATTTATTCCTATTTCATCCTTCTATGAATCAGAAATGATTGAAAAACATTTTCCCTTATTGGGTAATTTAATCACATGTGAGTTGATAAATCGTCTATTTACCTATATTATTTTTTCCTTATATTATTTTATCGGAAGAAATTGTTCTCCATTAAGAGTTAACATGTTGAGTGTATTAAATTTCCATAGGAAACTATCCAAAAACCATTAATAATATCCTGAAAAACTATGAAAATATTAGATCCATGTTATTATGGTTAGTCTGTGCCATTATTAAATAGCCCCCACCTATCAGGGTTCCAACAATATTCCCCATCTTGACATTATATTACCCAAAATGAAACAAACATTATCCAATATTCATACATTTAAAAATTTTCATATAATTAATCCTTCCATTGGGTCATCAATAAAATTCCCATGGGATGTTTGTTCTCTTACATTATCATTGAATATATTAGAATTTCATCTATAATGAAAACCAAAAACAGTTTACGGTAGTCAATAAATACTTTACTCATTAAATCGATGAATATAGTGGGGCCAATAATTAGAAAAAAAGAATCATTATATATTCATATTTTATAAACCATGTATAAAATATAATCTTGTGTATATCCAAATTCATGACCATCAATTTATGATATCCAAAATAAATTTCATCCCTAGAGAAGTACCGACCTTCACAAAGTTGTTAAAATAAGTCATCAATAGATGTTAAAGGACACTTTTTCATTATTTTCATCATTTATAACTCAATCAGAGTCATTCTATTAAGAAATATTAAAATATTTCTTACACAATATATGAGTTCTAATGAAAAAAAAAATCATGATTCAATGGAAGATTGTGAAACAAATTTCGAATGATATTATAAAACTCATAAAAATTAGGTATATAATTGTTGATTATTTTCTCCTAAACCATATAAGATAAAAAAACCTTATTATAAGAATCAAAACCAATACAATAGATATGATTTCCATTGGGTGTTCTTATTTATTGTCGCACAGATAGATGATCATAGGTTTCTTTGGTATATCATATGTTACTTCACTTCCTTGAAATTTGTAATTGTCTTTATATAGATAAAGACACTCCATTTTTAAGATAACATCAAATTCTAGAAGTGGATGAATGAAAAAATTATATTGAAAAATATTCCAAAAGACAATAGTTGAAGATGAATGAAAAAATTGATATGTGATCATGGTACCATTGGGAATTTTCACAAGTAATTTTATATATAAAATTTTATTTAGAATCATGATAACTATATAATGTATTTCTAGTATATGATAATGGATTTCTATATAGTCAAATAAGACATTATCAGTTATATAGTGGATGGTATGTGTTCCTTCCACCACATCATTATCTCACCATTCATCCAACATTATAATCATTAGGGATACCCCCTTTTCCTTTGGCCTATGTGATTTCTAAAATTTATCCCAATTATTATCCTATAGATTTGGGATCTAGTTATAATATGGGTCATAATCCCAGAATTTAATAGATGTCTTATGGTTTGTGTATTCTATTGATCTTTATCTCCATTAAAATAATTTTTTAACTTATTCCAATCACATTGGTCTTCGATATTTGTATTATCTTCCCAGAAAAACACGACACATTTGAATGTCTCATTAATATAGTTTCCCTAGTGTTTTCTACCACACATAAAGTATGGAGGAAAGAACATTTTCATCTCTCAATGGTCAGTAGTATTTCACCAAAAATTCATGATTGATTTCATATCAATGGAATATTATTGATTGGTAACTCCAATATCCATTTCCACCATGATATAAATTCAAGTTATTTCATCATAAATTCTAAATTCCCTATTTCATAATGACTTACGAAAACTTTTTTTAATCGAACAATGAGTTAATTAACAAAACATTTTAGATTTATGATAACTATAAAATAAATCCTTGAAATTCCTTCTTCATATTTATAAAAAAATGCATGGTGTGTATATATTAGAAAATAATCTCTTAAAATAATTCCTTTTTATGGATTCAATTCCATTTCATTCTTAATATTCTTGATGACTGTCAATACTTTATTACCCTCACCTTCCAAAAACTATATAGGTAAAATTAACTTTTCATGTTTAAATGAATAGAAAACTAAAAATTTATTTTCTATTTTAGAGGTCCATTACTCATCCATTAAATGATTATTGGAACCACTAAATGATTGTGGGTATTTCTTCTATTATGACTCAATCAAATATTGTGAACTTTGTTTCTCATTTTTATGATCAGAAAGGTTCATCAATTGAGAAATATGTATGAGAATTTTAAATATATTTTTTATTCCAACTCAAAAAAAATTACCATTTTCATGAGGAAATATAATTTATTGATCATTTCGTTCATCATTTTCCTAGTTCTTTTAGATTTAATCCATTAATGAAAACAAAAAAGAATACTATGAGAAATAATAATCACAGTGTGAAAACACATGATCATGTAAAATAAATTACTATATGTCTAAATAAATAAGGATTCTTATAAATCCATTATACTTAGAGATTAAACTATGTTAATCATGGTCATAATATTTTCCAATAATTCATGATGCTTCATAATGAAATTGTAAATTAAATTTTCAATATCCCATAGGCTAGTCAAACCAGTTGCATAGTAAGGAGACTTGTCATATTACAGGCAATGCTCAATTGAGGCATAGATATCCTTTATCAGAGTAAGTACCCATGAGAACATCTATTCCTGAACCACACCCACTTATAGTATCTAGATAGTGATTTATTCCTTGGTAAACTACATAATATCTTCCCTACAGAAGCATTATGTTGTTACATTATTCATAGGGTTATAATGAGGTTTATCAATAAATCTTTCTCATCTTGTTATCTGATGGTGAACTAAACCTATCCTATGATAAAATATATTGAAGATTAGATTTTCATTAATATATATACTTATTTTTTGATGAGAATTCATTAAATTATATAAACTTTACACTAAGGATCATAATGGTAAAGTTATGTTAAAAACATCAAGAAATGATCAACTAGTTCATACAATAACTACATCTTCTCCCACATACATCCTTATAACTAGCACCGTTACTAGATATTTAAATAAGAATACATATCATCATAACATTATGAAAATATTCTTATGAAATGGTGATATCAAATTCTTATTAAGGGAGAATAAGGGAAATGCGTAAACATAACATACAATAAGGGTTTGAGAACATGATCACATCATCTGAAAACCATACACATCATACTTAAGATCAATATTTCGTCTCATTGATTTCTGATTTGAGGTTCATAACACATTAATCATAAATAAATTAAATTATATGAGCTATGAGATCAAAATGTTGACAGAAGACATGATATTTTGGCGTAGTCATAAGCATGAAAAAACACTTACATATTTGTCAGGGCTTATCACTAAGCCTATCATATTTTATTTTGATAACTCCTAAAACAATCATATTATTCAATGTTCACTTACAAGACCCTCATAGTTGAAAATCTATCATTGTGAACATTTTTCACACCCAATTACATTCTTTTTTATTTCATGATATTTCAATATTTACCTAATTTGTTGAAGGGAAATATATACCCTACATGTCACATAATGAAAATCATACATTTTTTTTTAAAAAAATGTCATAAAACATTCACTATATAAAAAATAGTTGAAATAAATAATAATAATAAAAATTCATCATATCATATCCTATTGAGAAGAAACTAGTTTCATAATCATTTCAACGCAAGACCATAACATAACCTATTGAAAAAAAAGAAGTTGGTTTTATAAACCTATTATCATTATTTATAAAATAGTATTTAAACAACTTTCATCCACATCTTTTTATCATTAATATAAACCACTTATTGAGGTAATAATAATGGAATCCTTTGATCATATCAAAAAAAAAAGATAAATTGCCTCAATGAATGTCACATTATTTGAAAATTGATATTTAAAGATCGTGTGGATCATATCATTTGGAAAAAAATGATTATTCAAAAATCATTTTATAAAAAACTATAAATTCCTAAAATATTTTGTAAATAATTTTTTTTAAAATATTTTATAAATTATAATTTAATATTTTAAAAATTATATGGAAATTGTGGTATAAATTTTTGTTAATGTCACACACATTATAAAAAATATTCCGTTATCTTTCTCTTTAGAAGACAGCTATGAATTGTTTAAAAATATGTTGACTAATTGTAATTTTTTTTAAAGTAATAGTTTTAAAAAAATATGATATAGAATCATGGGAGAGTATTAAAAAAATTCCATAATACGTTTTTTTTTAATCATAGTTATGGAAGAGAAAATATTTTTGAGCGAAGAGAGAAATAGTGTAGATTATTCTTAAAAGTATTATTTTGAACTAATGAGTACATAAATAGAGTAAAATTAAAGGAAACAAATTATGATAATTATATAAATATAAGAGAAAATAAATCCTGAGTTTATTTATATATATATATATAAATATTTTATCATCAAAATCATAAACATAGAAAATCGAAAAAATGATGATATAGAATCATAAAACCCTTACCACATTGGTAATATTGTATCATAATCCCCATGAGTGAGTAAAATGACATATAACATAAAATATCATGATAAAAAATGAAATAATAATATTAAATGTTAATGGATCTGTATATAAACCACAAAAATGAATATAGCTTCATAACATAAGTATCAATGGTGGTTGATTGAGAGCAAAATTAATATACATCTTTTATAATATGTTGAATCATAATCTCTGTTAAAGAATAAAATATAGTGAAACATTAAATATCATGAAAATAATAATATTCATGATATATCTGGTAAAAGGAATAGTAGATATACCTCATAAAAAAAACATGTGGTGAATATGGAATATGTCTCTCATGAATAAAATAGAGAATATAAATCCATTACCTCATGTTTTGTATTAATTTTTACACATTATAAACTCTTATATAATAAATATATGTTTCCTATAAAATATTAAAATTGCATAGAAATTATATCATACCACATAAAATTTATTTTTACCATTCATTATCTTTTTTTTAACAGTTCAATGTAAAAATCACATTTGTGTAAACAAGTGCATTTTTCTTCAGGCCTGTTTTATTATATTATATCATATTACCATGATTATGGTATAATCATATCAAGACTATTAAATATTATATTTCTATTATTTAAATTCAATATATATATATATATATATTATAATCTATAAAAGTAATATATTGAAAATTAAATATATCATTCAAGGTTATAGTAGGTCATACGAACTCATAATCATTGTTTCCATTTTCTCAATAGATAAAATGATAAAAAGATAACTAATAAATAATACCTTCAAATATAATTTTTATGTCATATATATGACACATATTCCATAAATATTTCCAAATTACCACCCATTTAAAGCATTAGTGGGAAATGAATCACATTACTTTGTAAGGTGGTAGTGCACCATACACATTTACAAAGTCATAATAACCCATGTGGAATGTACAGTAAGAAGGTATATGTGAAATAATAATTCAAAGAGTATAATTTTGGTTATTAATATCGTATATTTTAATTTAATTATTCTTATTATCATCCATGTAAAATATAAATGAAAATCACATCATATGGTTTTGAAGGGTGATATTCTGTCGTATAGAGGAGCCACATTTGTGTTTCCAAAAAGGATTAGAGCAGTGAAGGTATGTGTGGTATTATAATAGGATACATATAATTAGTTTATAAATAAGAAAATTAATTTTTAAATCTCTATTTACCTCAAACTATGATAGTTGGTGATGGAAAATGAATAAGATCGATTTGTGATATAGTAGTCTAATGTAAAAATGATCAATGGTTTTTAATATTATTGGATAAAATAAGATAATGTTGTTTTTAATTTCATTTAAATGAAACAATTATATTATATGGGATATACATGTGTTATTATGTCATCCTTATTGCATAATATTTTAATTATTTAACATAATATATAAAACAAAAAAAAATATTCTTTAATAATTTACCACTTATTTGGAAAACATCTCTAGGATTTACCTATATCCTTACTATATTGGATATTTTATCTCACTAATGCCTCTATGATGTGGGGTGGGATATAAGGAAGTATTTATTTAGGAATTGGATAATCAACTGTGTT
Source organism: Viscum album (assembly GCA_963277665.1). Classification (NCBI taxonomy): domain Eukaryota; kingdom Viridiplantae; phylum Streptophyta; class Magnoliopsida; order Santalales; family Viscaceae; genus Viscum; species Viscum album. The sequence goes on from OY728120.1 coordinate 1,457,770,609, forward strand.
TTTGGTATGTGACATGGGGAGGAGAGTTGGAGTTCATTTATTAGAAGGGGAGAGGACACACATTGTAATTATTAAATGGATAATATTTAACAAAGTTTTTCATAGCCCAAAAGGATAAAAAATGAGAGATTAATGAATCATAGTTGTGATAAGTTCTAAATATTTTCATACAATGGGTATCAAATAAGTATATTTCCTTTTATCCCTTATCAATATAGTTTAAAATATGGTAATCCTGTTTTTCACCTTAACTGTGGTAATTAATTTTTACGATTTTTTCAATTCATTATGGTAAAAAAAAATTAATTTACCATATTATATAATATTAATTATAATGATTGAAAATATGGAGTCCATTATTTCAAATTCTATTGAAAATTTCTTAGAATTTAATTTAAAACTATACACGTAGAAATGATGAAAAAATAATATTTCAAAAAAGAAATTATAAAATATATTGAAGGGTTTTCATATAAAGATTTGAACTTGATATAGATTAAAATGACAATTATTGGTTTATGTATAATATACATTATGTATTTATACATTATAAAAAAATATTAATTAATATTTAACCATATGAATGCTTTAAATAAAAAATTTAATAAAAATGAACAAAATTATTATCGTCTAAAAAATATTATTTGGGAAATATAAAAACTCACTATAAGATAATTTTGAAAAGTGGATTCTAATATTTAATTTCATTTTTTCTAATATGATATCTAAACACTGTACCAATTTTTTAACTTAAATGTGTATTAAATCATAAAGAGAATTTTAGATCATAAATTTGAGAATTTATTTTATTTTATATCATGGGATTAATCATAGGAGTGACATAATATTTTTCAACATCAGGTATTTTGGTAACGTTTTGTCAAGAGCAGCAATAAAAAATAATTTAATATAATTTTTTAATTTATTTTTCTCAAAAAAATGATTTAGAATCCTCCATTTTAAAATATATATTTATAATCCATAGAGATAATCACATAACCTTGAAATTGAGAGGAGTAATTAGAGTGGAGTTGTTGGACTATCATTGGAATATGACATCATATCGAGATAGGATCGGGGATCATTCTACAACAACGTTCCTAGATCCCACCAATTATGATAATGTAGAAAATTTATTCATTAGTGATCATTACATACTCCAAATTTTATTATTTATTTATATTGTTATATCCCTTTTATTTATACGTTATGAAACATAGATCAATTCCACAAACATGAATTCATTCAGGCATCGACCATTAATTTATTTAAGGTATTTATTTGAAATTATTGACTATATTCCTGAAATTCCAAAATATATTCTACAAAAAATGATTTCCAAAATAAAAAAATCATGATTCATTCATCATGTTTTTTGTGTGTACTTATTCCCCCGTTTCATCACAAATTCCTAGAAAAAAAATTCATTGTCTTATTGTTCGACAAACACCTGATATTCAATCATTGTGTGACCATTATTTGGATAAATGGATCAATATTTTGATTACGTAATTAAATCAAGGATAAAATCATTGATTATCAAAATATGTCGATGAATGGAGGTATATTGGGAGATTTTAATGTCTCTGTAATCTTTTCTTGGGGAACATTATGGTAAGGGTGAAAGAAATATTTTACCAATTAGGTTTGATGGCAGAATTTGGACTGTTGAAGGAGGTAATTCTAAAAAACATAGATGTGTGATTTCCAGGAGGAAACATCAGGGATAGATTGTGGGTAAATAACATAGAGAATATCAAGAGGGTTCAACAAATTTTCATGTTACATAGCGTAATACTAAACTACATGATGGGTGGGGCAAAGCCGTGGATCTAGGGTTTCCATAGAGAAGAAAATATAACATGTTGTGTGACATTGGACACAAGATATGTGACATATGCCACATTATTTGTCACCCATTTTGGCAGCTTATTATATATGTCTAAGGACACACAGGCATGGATAAGATGATGTATAGTTATTTGGATAAATTTTAATGATTTTTTAAACATCCATTTTCACCTTTTCATCTCTTTTTTTTATTAAAATAACAGATTTAGTGAAATTTTTAACAATTGTTCTATTTTTTAGATTAAACCGATGGAAATGTGTTTGTGTGCTAAAAGTGTGTGTGTCAATGATTAATATTGTATTTTTGAATAGTTTTTTACATTCATTTTTTTCTTTTTTTCTTCATTGTCTTTTATTTTTTCATTTCATTTGTTCTTCCAAATAATAATTATATTAAATCATTAATTTAATTAATTATTTTGTAAATAATTAAATCTAGAAATATTATTTTTCTACGGTAAATAATTTAATTATCATTAATCATTTAATTATATTTATTTAATAGTTTTATAATAAATTAATTATTTATTTTTATTTTTTTTAATTAGTTAATAATTTCATTAATTAAAAAATTCATTAAATATTTTTTTAGTTGTCTTTAATTAAATTTCTTGAAAATAATTCTTAATAGTAAATAAATTATTTCTTCAATGTAATGATTAGATATTTATGTTTTGTTTTTAAATTTGTTTAAATTTTAAATATTTTTTAATTTTATTTTTTATTTTAAATATTTAGTTTCTTTTACATTCTGTAGGTGATGTTGAGTCACTGACACCATCTATGAGTTAATCAAGTCATTGATACACACACTTTCACATCAACCTACAAACACCATTCATATAACCTACTGAAACCATCATAGTTATCCCCTACATTCTGAGTCACTAACACCTACCTATCAGTGACTTAAGACATTGATACACTCCTTACAACTATCTCACTAATTCACTTATCTCACTATTAGTCTCCCAACTCATGAACACCATCCCCCCATCTTCCCCAGTCATTGTTTCCCTTATCTCTTCCATATAACGTTGACTCATCTCATAGTCGCCCCTCAATTTTTTCCACACTTTAGTAGTAATACAAAAATTGAACTACTGAAACAAAAAAATCAATCCAGTAAATATTTACAACAATAGTTGATTAAAGTAAAAAAATATAATTTGGTGAATGAAAAATTGAAAATCCATTCCACCAAATATTTCACTTTCATTATGAACTATAACCCACCATTGATCTCCATAGCCCATCGGAACTGGATCCAACCTCACTCTATTGATGATCAGGAAGTCATACCCATTGGCCACATTGTTAAAGATTCGAGCATCACCGATGATCTCTCCATTTTTCAATGCTCACCCATCCCAACACCATTTAGTCATCCTCATATCCCCATGAACTGTTGGAGCCACCTCTTCTTTCCTTGCTTGAACTGCTCACCTTCCCATGCCTTCTACCTCCCAACTCCACCGAGCCTTATTGTAACATACCAGACCTGGCCGCAACCGCCACCTCCCTATAGCCTTTCCATGCCTGTGTTGTGACTATTTTTCCCTCACCTTCTTTATTCTATGCGCCAATCACCCCCACCCCACAAATCATATTCATCGTCTTTATTATTTATAATATTATCAGATAATATATAAAATATATTATAATATATATATAATAACATATAATAATAATTATATAACATAATATAATATATAATAATAATAATAATATATATAATAGTAAATATACTTAAATATTTATTATTAAGAAAATTTGTTTTATATTAGTAATTATTATTAAATAATTATAAGTGTTGTAATATATATGTATTTCTAAAAAATAATACCATTAAAATGTATATATAACATTAAATATAAATATATATATATAGAAATTTTTAATAAATATTTATATTTGTTAATTAATATAAGTATTATATTTTAATATATAATTACACATAAATATATTTATAATTATTGTCACATTCTTTGAACTGATGCATCATATGTTTTTCTACTCTACATAGGGGGAGGTGATGGTGGGGATGTAGATTCTTTTAGGGAAGTTCATCTTAAGTTACTGACTGGGGGGAAGTTTCATTGTGAATGTTCCCTAGGGAGGCTATGTAACTGATCCTCGAGCTATGACATAGATATGGATAATCAGAAAGATTATCAATGCAATAGATGTGGGAAAATAAATTTATTTTTAATCTCTTACACATTGTTGAAGATATGATCATTCCACATGGGGGAGTACTCATCCATTATAGATCCATTCTCTACATCAATCACATATTTCATTCCATTATCATTTACTCATCCATTCTACTCCATTCACTAATGATCATAGTAGTAAGGAAACTGAATAGAAAATAGTGTATTAAAGTATGAGATGAAGAAAGAAGTCATCTCGAAAGAGATGTTTTCTATTTTTTTCTTCATATTTTCCGTATTTGTTTGGTGGAGATAAATTTCTTACGTGGAATTGGATTTTCATGATTTGAAATTTTTTATATATTCTATATTTAATTTTTTAAATTTACCTGGTGTACGTTAAGATCATATATATCATTTCATTCATGAAGATCATCATTTTCTCCGCTATTGTACATATTGATTAGTGATTATAGAAAAACTTTTACCTTTGAATATTTACTGATGTACTAAAAATAGAAAACCTTAATATTCACTTTTTCATTGAGAATAATTTTAATTACCATGTGGTGTTTGAAATGTCATTTCTATGGAATGATAAAAGAGTTTTGCAGATCTAGTGATGTAAGAGCTCAGTATATGAATACTAATTTTCATTGCAAATCAAATTAATTTTTGTTAGAGTGTGGTTAGAAATTATTTTATTCAATTCATGGAATTTTATTTCCCTAACCTCATCCATTATTTGTCTCAATCTCTATCACCCATTTTTCTCACCTTTCCATTCCTTATGTCATTTGCAATCATTTTCTTTTAGTTTGGTAGTCAATTGTTTTCTATTTTTTTTCTTTTTCCTACACAATATAAGTCATTCCTTGTTGTTTGGAAACATTCATTCCATGATACTACTAGTTGTTAGGGTCTATATATTCTAAATATTTGTGTACACAATGATGTGTCTGGTCAAATTTTGGAACCCTTTCTAGGGAGGGCATGTGAGACCAAGTTTAAAAAAATAAATATAACAAAAACAAAAAAACAAAAAATATAAAATCAATTAAAAAACCTAACTTAAAAACTGTACAAAATATGTCATTAATGTTTTCTGAAACTGAATGCACATTAAAAATTCTAATTTAGTAGCTGAACCAAAATTTTATAATTAAACATGCATTGTTATGTTCATATAAAAAAGTGAAAATTGAAATTGAAAATCAATAAAACATAGCTAATAATCAGCATCATAATGTCCCACAACCCATAGAGCATATCCTAGAGAAACCTAGAGTTAGGGAATTCACAATCCATATAGTGTAGAGAAACCCATCTTGTAGTAGGTTGTCCCCTAGGTCTATCAACTATGAGATCAACCATTCGCATCTCTCCCAACCCCCATTATTCAATGGTCTTCCTTCACGGAAAACACATGAGTTCATTAAATATTTTTATGGGTCTTTTCAACAATTAACACAATGATATCTGAGAGAGGAGGAGTTTAGGTTGAGTTTTTTCCCATTTCCTCTTAAGGGAAGGGCTGGGACCTGGTTCTGAAACCTCTATGAGAAATATTTCAAACATTGGATGGGGTTTTTAAATATTTTATGTCTGGATTCAATCATAGGAACAACAACATTAAGGATCAGAAAAAAATAGTAGTCTTTATCAAGGATTAGGGAGAGATTCTTCACAAAGCATGATATAGTTATAGATTACTTCTTATGTAGGTTCTAAACCATCAATCCGCACCTCATATGCTCAAGGACACCTTTTACAATTCCCTCACCCGTAAAATCAGAACCTAGTTGACCAATCATGAGGGGTGACTTCTCTAAGTCCCTTAAAGATGTGATAAAACAATATTTTGATATGTTGGCTCAAACGTCTCTATAAAAAATCATTATGTTTAGAGTTATTCATAGAGATGAAACTAATACCCAAATTTTTGTTTTCAATGAACATGTTCATTGAGAGAATTGTTTTTATTGTGGGATGTTCGGTCACGCTTATAGATGTTGTCCCAATTTTTACCTCTCTATCCAATTAAATTAGATTTACCTATTTTTAGACTATAGGGATATGAAGAAAGGTGTCCATGATCCATTATCAAATCCGTACAACTCTATATATATTAATTTTCATAACTTGTGAGGGAGAGAGAGGAATGATCAAGAATCACACTGCCCCAAACTACCATCCATTCCAAAAATATAAAACTGAAACCTAAATGGTGCTGAAACATCAAATTATCATGGGTAACTTCAGGGTGTTATTCAAAAATTCTATGTGAAATTAGAACTTTGAAAAAAGACATAGATTCTATAATTCACAGTTTAGAACCTCAAATTGGTCAATTTACTAGACATCAAGGTGGTAGGGAAAAGGGAATGCTTCCAAGTACAAATGATTCAACCCTAAGAGAAAATTTCATGGTAGTAACTACTAGTTCAAGACAAAAACATTAAGAACTAATTACAGCAAAGGTGATTTAATGTTCAAGCTAAAACTAGAACTAAAATCTGGGAAAATCCCATTTCTATAAATATAGATGGATTTAATGAAACTGAGAAAATTGTTGAAAATTTTCAAGAAAACACCCAAGAACAAGGATCATTTATTTGGGTGTTACAAAAATTGGCAATGTAGAATATATGATTTGAGGAAGAGATGGCTAACCGATCGTTTTTTGAAGAATTAACCCCTCCCATTCCATTCCCACAAAGGGTGAAAATACCAATTATTGTGACTATGGAATGTTTCTTAAAATGTTTAAGAGGTTTAACATCAACATTCCCATTGTGTAAGCTTTGAAAAAAATCCCTTCATACGAGAAATTTATGAAGAGGGTTTTATCTAAAAAGAGGGATAGGGGAGAGAGATCAACACTGAGCTAGAATAAAGAGTGTAGTGCAATTGGCAAAAAATAACATTCCTCCCAAACTGAAAGATCAAAAAATATTTATCATTTCTTGTAAAAAATTTCAAAGTGAGTAGATTAATTTCATTAGTGATCTAATAGATAGCGTAAATGTAATTACATTTCCCCTTTATGAAAAGTTGGATCCAAATAAGATGAAACCAAATTCATTTACACTATAGCTAGCTGATAGCTCACTTTTTGACCCTTATGGAAGGGTATGTGGTTTTTTTGTTTATGTTGTTAAACATTCCTTTAACATAAACTTTCATATTTTTACCATGGAGTGTTATAAAATTATTCAACTTATTATTGGTAGTCCATTATTGGCCACTTATGGATCCATCATTGATATATTAAAGGGTATGTTGACTCTATGGGTTGGTGAGGATTATTGGTTTTTCCAGTCTACAATGATTCTCCACATGATTTGAATTTTATCTTGATATAAATTGATGATGATGTTTTTAGATCTTATATTAGAATGGTAAATCATCATCCCATTGATGATTTAATCACTGAATCACTTAGTGACCATTTTCAAGAACATTTTGTTGAGCCTAAATCCACAAAAGAGATGGAATGGTTGGCAGGAATTGGAACCAAATTAGGAAATAAATTCCTCAAAACCATGAATTAATCAATTCCATTTCAATATATCTCACTAATATCTTTACATAAACTATTCAGGATATTTCACCCACCCATGTTCCCAGCCATAATGTTTCTTCCTATCCAGAAACACCTGAGGGAAGTCATTTGTCTTCTTATATATTGTCTATTGGGAGAGTAGGTGTTACAACAATGGATATGTCCAGAGTAAATATTGTTCACCATAATGTTGAATTTGTAACTTTTGAATCTATTAAGGATGAGAAATAGTAATTTCTAAAAAAATTAACCAATGTGGACATTAGTTATGTGTATACTTCTCTACACCAACTAGATGATAAAATTTTGGTCCATGAGTTTGAGAGATTCATAGAAAAAACATGATTATTCCACCCCTGCTACACCAATAGATGCATAATCTAAAATTCAATCATTTTATGACATTGGAAAATATACACAAACGGTTGTTTTTTTTAAACAAGTTAATTGCATCAGTGTGGGGGATAATGTGAAGGAACCTTTTTTATGTGTTCTTGATCAATATAAATTTTATACTAATATTTTACATGCATTAAAAAAATTATTATTGAGTGTTGTTCTATGTTTTAAAGCTACTGTTGGAAGAAAGATTATTCCTTGAGTTCTGGATTTTTTTAAAATATGTATTCAACTTGTTGAGTTGCATGAGGTGCTATGAAAACATACTATATTTTCCAAAAGAAACACTAAGGGGTAAATAATTATGCAATAATACTAATTTAATGATCATGGATAGAATTTTTTTTATAGAAAGAAATCTGGGATGTGGATTTTAAATAACACTCTAAAAATGATGCAACCCATGGTTTTCATGTTTTTAATATTAATTTCTCTTTGAATAAATTCTATTTTCTCAGTGGTGTGTTTCTTTACATTGGTGGAAAATATTTACTGAATGTCATTGAAATTATTTTACATATGATTGATGGGTTTCTATTGATGCTTACCATAATCCATGAGGTGCAGGTGGATTGTGGTTGGATGATAAAATTTTACCTATGGTAGCCTCTTTTGAAGCATACTTATGAGAAGATATCTAGTAGTTCAAGAACATTGGATAACCCTCCCTAACTCATACGCAAGATTAATTTTATACATTCAATTTTGAAGACTAGTTTTAATATGTTTACATTTTTAGTTTCTTGAATGTAAGATCCATGGTTCTTATCGAATTCATTCTAAGGGATGCTTAAAAAAATGAAAAAATTCTAGGTCATAGGAGTTCTTGTTTTAATTTTGAAATTTCAATTGATTCATTTTTATTGTTGTTATGATATTAGTGTGGGGAGCCTCCATATATTCTTGTGAAAATGGTGAATATATTATTCTTTAAAGGATTTATCTTGATTTATTCAACTATTTTGAACATTTTTTTGAATTGATTTTTGAAACATGCTTCTCCCATGACATTCACATTCATTATACTATTACTGCACTACTTTTCTTGTTATGGTACATTTTGAAATTAATTGATCAATATTTTTCAAGCATTAAATAATTCAATTCATGAGCATTATTAAGCATTTAGTTTTATTTTCTGGTTTTTCCTTGTGGGGTTCTTTTCTATATTCAAAATTTTTCATTTATTTTTCTTCATTATTTGTGGAAAAGTAACTTTATGAACTAAATCCTTTTAGTGCTGAATTGACAATATATTTTGAACTAAGTGGTCTCCCACAGTTAGAGTCAACATTGGGGAAAATGTTGAGTTTTATGTCGGGGGGATATGCTTTATTATGTCACATCAATCCCCCCTTATTTTTTGTAAAAATTGTCAATTTTTTAATCAATTTTTTCAAACATCCATCAAGAAATTTCAAATTTTATTTAACAACATGAGGGTCATATAGAGTCACATTTCACATCAATACATATTTCCAAATGGATTCGAACCTACTAAAATTTAAGGGTTTCATTAACTTTGAAGCTGTGAGGGATGAGTGATTTCTAAGTGAGTAGCTCAGTGTCTTTGTGGATTTCTAATTTAGTAACTTAGGAAGATGGTGATATATGATATATTGTCATGGAATTAGGATCATGGGTTTGGGAAATAGTAAATATGAATGGGTTCTTAGGGGACATGAATTTTAATAGAAAAACAATCATCTAGTTTAACCTACTCAAATGATACATATTTAAGTCCTTCTTAACATGAGTAAATTGGGAAAAGTGGACCCCATGGTGAGTCTTTGCAACAGGTGCACTGGGTGTGTTTCTGTAAATAAATAGAATCCAATTTCTCCTTCAATATTTTCTATGAAGAGTGTCTTTCACCTAAAATAAGCCTGGGAAAAATTAAAATATAGTTCCCTGAGAAAAATAATCACATTTAAGTGAGGTGAATTTTGAGAAAAAAATAAAGAAGGTAAATTTTGACTTAATTAAAGATCATTTGAGTTGTAACAGTTAAGTGATTCAAAAAAATAAAAAAATTGGAAACTGGGAGAAAATCAAACATGAAGGTTCTTTTGGATATGGTTTAAATTCCACATTTAACATACATTTCATCACTTTTTGAATTGGAACATGAACTGGAAATGAAGTAGGATTGTTAGTTATGTTTATGAAGGAGTCATGAAATCTTTAATAGTGGGTGAATCTATGTAGCCTTTCATTTCTAGCATGAAATTTCATATTTAATGTACCATTTTTTAGCAATCCTCAATAGAATGTCATGATTCTATGTCTCTATTTGAAAACGTTTGGCCATGCACATTTTAAATTGAATTTGACACATCATTTTTTGTTTTAAAAATAAAATAATCTTGCATTTATTTTAGGACAATAAATGATTTACATATTGTGGAGTTGGATGTGGCTTAATTTCATTTATTTTTCCACATCAATTTTAAATTTTTACTCTCATTTTCTTGTTACAATAATATATTTTGTGAAATTATTAATAGTTGTTGGATTTGAATGATTAAAATGTTGAGAATTACTTTTTGGGATAAAATTGTGAATTTTAGTACTTAATTTTGTATTTTGGAATAATTTTTAACATTCAATTTTTTATTGTTCTATTTTTTCATTAATTTATTTTTTATCATTTTGTTTGTCTTTGAAAATATTTTTTCTATTATTTCTTCAATTTAAATAATTAATCTATAAATAAATAAATTTTATACATTGGTTTTTAGTTCTTTAAATAATTAAATATAACACCCCAAGCTTCCATGATATGTTTCCCTTTGAATAATGCAATAGCATAAATTGTACGCAATTTCGAGATTCTAGCACACTGTGACCAATAAAACTGGCCATTATGAATATTAATACCCACTTTTAGAAATTTGATAAACATTATCTTTCAAAATGGAATTCATTTTTGGATTTGTAAGATCGAAATTATCCTAGATGAAATTTTGGTATTTTTCTAAAAACATTCAATTTTTTATGAATAGAGAAAAACACTGAGTCATGGTTTAAAACCGAATATTTATTTAAATAATTAATTATTTTATTTAAATTTATTTTAGTTTAAAATAGATACATAATACCAATATAATTTCAATGTAATTCATTGGAGTCAGTTTATTATAATTTTAGATATATAAAATGTTTATTGAACTTTTCACCGTCTTTTACCCACCTCCAAGGAGAATTTGAAAATTCACATAAAACATAATTTTACGGCTTCTGTGAGTGGAGTTTCAAAAATCCTAGAGACAAAATTAATATTAAGGATTAAAATATTATTCAATAAGATAAAAATAATTTTTGTGAATAGTGACTTTTTACTTTTATTTACCATGGTTAAGTGTAAATAGGGTAATTAAGGGTAAAAATGATATTATTATTACCCTTACTCATGTATTAATTCTATTGGATATGTATAATTAGACTAAAAAACCCTTAGGAATAAAATATGATCCTTTTTGGTCCACATGGGTTAGATTAGGACATTTATTATAATTTAATTCAAAGAAGAGTTAAAAGAGTTAAAATCAAAGTTTAATAACTAAAACATTTTTAATATAGGGTTCTACATATGATCAATTCGATAATAAGTATTCATTAAAAATATAAAAATATTTCCTACATAATGTTATTTTATTTATAATTATTATACATTAAATAATTTAATTTAATTACGCAACAATGATGATGCATTAATTACATTATTAGTGATATATTAAAATAATTGTTATTATAAATACCCAAATAAATATAATTTGAGACTTTTAATGAATTACACGAATTTTATAGGTTACTATGACATGTTATGGTTTATTAACTGAATTATTTTCTATGTAATAATGCTTTTATGAATTTAGAAAAAACAATATATCAAATCATGTGAAAATTGACCTAAAAGAGTATTTAAAACAAATATTACATTGATATTCAACTCTTAAAAATCCAAGGTTCAGCCAATAGACTTATATAATGATATTTGTATCATTAATGGACCACTTGAAGATCACTTGGAAGTATATATTAATTTTATTAACTATATAATATAAAAATACCAAGAGACATGGTTAATGTCAAACTATTTAACTAAGAGTTAAATGAAAAAGATAATGTTAATATAGTGACCCAAACCTGTCTAAAACCTATTGGTTGAGTTTTTTTCGACCTATACCCACCTTAAACTATAAGTAATTTACATTGGAGCCATTATAAACTGAATATGAATTTTTTATAAAATAATATTTCTAACTTTTCCAATGGTGCCCCTCACCCCACTTATAAAATGGAACTCCCTCTTCTCTCAAATTCATACCTTCAAAGCCTTTTGATTCGGCCAAACCCTACCCAAATATTCTCTCAAATTCCCTCACTTCAACTTAGAGGACATATTTTTATCATAAATCCATCCTAAGGAGCCATTTATTCACATCAAAAGGAAGAACCTGAAGAAGAGGTAATGGTTTCACCACCCTCTTTCAAGTTCCTTTCTCCTTCCACTTCTTCTTTCTTTGTTATTTCAATTCTAAACTAGTATCTTATATATAAATTGATGTAATTATAAATATGGTACAACCATATTCAGTATTATATCCATCCTTTTAATGACATGTCACCATATGTGTGTACGTACGGCTTACTGTCTCCACGTCGTGGTGTAATTGTTATTCAAAACATTATTATTTGAATGGGTATGATAATGATGTGTAATTGAAGTAAATAATAAATATAACATTATAATTACTCTTTAAATATGATATACCATAAAATTATATATTATAATAATTTTAAAATAATGATATTGTCGCTCGTGCGTACGTACGGACTACTGTCTCCAAGAACGTGATGAGATTCATTCCCCATGATAACCATTGAAGAATAATTCTCATTTTATGATTAAAAGTATTTTTTAATGAATTGATATAATTCTGAATATTAATAAGATAAAACCTATCCATAAAAACATGGCTTACGTTACAAACCATATAATGGAAAACGAATCAGTTAACCCCTGAAACGACGATAATACTAAAATATTATTAACAAAGAAATATTAAAAGATCATATATGATATCATCTTTATGTATATGATTCTTTTTTAATTTAATAACAATTATTTAACTATTATACAGGAGTTTAAACTTCCCTCAACCAAGGAAAATTACAAGGTAAGGGTTTATTTCACAATCTCTTCATTATCTGAGATTGTTTATAAGTAATTATCTACTGGGACCTCTTTATCATCCACATCCATGTTTCTTAAAAACATATTTCAAATAATTATTACTATTTTATAGAATATTGGTTAAAGTCATTTATACCCTTATTTTACTTTTTATATGAAGTTTATAAAGGAATCATTCTATCATTTTCCAAACAATGTCCTTTTTAACCTTTTCGACAGAATTAACGTAAGAATGTCTTTTTTTAACTTATACGGAGTGTGCAGCTATTTTACACTATTATAAAATCGTTGAAGAATCCATTACAAGTTTATAAGAATATTTTCAAATTAAATGTTTTATTTTATAATTATGTGACTTTTAAATGATTTAAAAAAAAGAGATATTTCTCTTAAATAGTTTTGATTTCATATATGTCAACGTCTTTTGATGGATTTTAATCTTATTTGAAGTTGATTTATTATGATACAAAACTTATATATTGTGTTGAAGGATTTATGATATTTGTGACTATGTATGTGTTATTTTTATACCATTCATGGTTTATGGAGAAAGTATTTACATTTTGTGTGCTAGTTTTAATACGAATGTTTATGTTATGTTTAAACCTGTTCATATGAAGAATGTATTGGACTTAATAAGCGACGAGTGGATCCTGCTATAGCTCCTCGATGCATCGGTAGGTATAATGAGACAAACTACTTTCTTGGCACAAGGCCTTGAAAAAATAATTTTTTTAGTCTTGGTACAAGGCCTTTACTATGTGGTTATGATAATCTGGCATTATGCATTCCATCATTATGAATGTGGTTATTGTTATTTCATGTGATTATTCAACAATAGAATATCCATGTGAATAAGTAGATGGAATTATTTCATTTTATCTTTGCCATATTATGTTGAAGTTAAATTCTAAAAAGCTTTTGTTTTTGTTATACATTGCCTTAAATTTTTATTCTTATTTATGAAATTTAATTCTATATTGTTATCCTTACTGAGCATCAATGCTCACCCCTTTCTATGTTTTAATTTTTCCAGGATGTGGAGAAGTGTTTTATGAATGGAATGCATGGATAATATGAGGGTATATGAGTGTGGTCTATGGAGACAATATTTTGTTGTAGTTTTTCACTTTATGATCTAATGCAAACTTTTTGAATGTATCTAGTGATTACAAGTCTACTAAACTAATCGGTCATTAAAGACTTGATCTTTTGTGATCATGACAATGTTATGTAATAATGCAAAGACTCTGGGTAACTGGGGTTTGGTCATTATAGTTGGTATCAGAGAAAGTTTAGTACACACCTTGGGAGCTACATTTAGATAACCTCTGATTAGAGCACATGGAAATAAGATGGACTTTAAGGATTAGTGTAGAATAACTTAGTAGAATATTGGTATTGTAGAGATTTCGTGAGTTTTTTGAGTAATACATCCCTGGCTAGATATGAGAAGGTAGAGGTGGTTCTGGCATAGATGTACCTAGGGGTAAAACCTGAAAACACCACTTTGAGCTAGACTTGAATGGGAACTGGTGCACGACCATAGGCCTTGTTTCACTCTAGGTTATGACACTCCTGGGAGATATGATTTTGATAATTCTCTTTTTCATTACAAACCATTATGAAGGGTTTATGATTATATAATTCCTCAATTAAAACATTTTTATGATTATGGATTATATCTATAAACTATTCAATTTATGTGAAGTGTTTTACTTGTTTGGAATTATCTATTGCGATTGATAAACTGATCTAGTGTATTCCATTGTTTAGAAATGGTGCCTAGTGGAAGAAATGGAAACCATATAAATGAACTCACTCCATGTAGGGATTTACCTCCAACTCAGGATAATTATAGTGGAGCTGGTGATGCAACTGGTGTTGATCATCTAATCACCATCCTGGGACGACTCACTCAGGTTATGAATAATAACCTTAACCGTATAGATCACCCAGATCCACAACATGGAGGATTAATGTTAGATCGCTTCATGAGGTAACAACCACCAACATTCAATTGGAGTAAAAATACCTTTGTAGTTTAGAAATGAATAAATTCCTTAGAAAAATATTTCATCCCTTGGGGAGTAGTGAAAAGGAAAAGGTTATCATGGCAGTTTACCGCCTCACTAGAGATGCTGATCAATGGAGGGCGTTGATTCAAAACACAAAGGAAGACGATGAATTATCAAATATATAATTTAGGGAGTTCAATGAGATTTTCTTAGAAAAATACTTTC
This sequence comes from Viscum album, assembly GCA_963277665.1. NCBI lineage: Eukaryota > Viridiplantae > Streptophyta > Magnoliopsida > Santalales > Viscaceae > Viscum > Viscum album. The sequence goes on from OY728120.1 coordinate 1,457,786,023, forward strand.
CTCATGACCATTGAGAAGATATTGAAAGCAATTTTTGAGTCTGAGGCAAAAGGAGGATGAGAATGTCGCAATGTATGAGGATAACTTTACAAGTTTAGAGAGGCATGCTGCAGATTATATATGTAACCCAAGAAGTAATATTGATCGTTTCTTTTATGGGTCAAACTCGTTTCTCTGTCGAGAATTATTCTCATAATCCTTCTCGTCATATGAAGTTATTTTCTCATGTGCTATCAAGACCGAAAAAAATTATCTAAGTTTTATGACATTAAGTCAAAGAAAGAGATGAAGAGATTTACTGATCACTCTGGAAATTGAAATAAGGGGAAGAAGGAAAAATTTGAATATCCATCCTGTAGTACATGTGGGAAGAAACACCTTGGTACTTTATTGAAGGGAATGTGAGTCTATTACAAGTGTGGTGAATAAGGCCACCAAGCTCGTGATTGCAAGGGGAAGAAAGAACCTATCGATGTTCAATTATACAATTTCAAGGAGATGGGACATTTTGCAAATGAATGTTTTAAGAGTCCGGGAAACATACCTCGGAAAAGGCCCAGGGATCACAGACAAGCATATGCTATCACTACTACTGAGGTAGATGCTCCGAAAGACATGGTGGCAGGTAATTTAATGGTTTCCTCAAGTTTAGAAAATGCATTATTTGATTCTGGATCATCGCACTGTTTCATATCTTCCATGTTTTCTAAAAAAAATTAGATATTTACAATTTGATTTAACAAGGGATTTGTCAGTCAAAACTCTTAAGGGAAGTATCATCACAACAATGTTTTGTGAATCCGTTCTCATTAGATCATATAAATGTTCTTTATCTACTGATCTCATCATCGTACTTATGATTGAGTTTGATATAATCCTCGTTATGGATTGTCTTTCAAACCATGATGCCAAGATTTATTATAAGTAGAAGGAGGTTACTAGTGTTGATGATGATGATAAGGAACACCTTATCTTTAGAGAAGAATCATCACCACCTAATTCTTATCTAGATCCACCCCCAGTAGTTCAACTAAATTCAGTTTTTGGGGAGGAAGAGAATGAAATGACTGTGGGTGAGGAAAGGAATGTTCAAATAGAGTATTTACCTATTGTGAGAAAATATATTGTTGTGTTTCGAGAATATTTACCTGGACATCCACCATAAAGAGAAATTGAGTTTTTTATTGATTTAATTCATGGACCAAGGCCCATATCGAAGACCCGTTATAGAATGGACACTATGGAAATAGTTGAACTAAAGAAACAACTAGAGGAATTGAGTAATAAGGGATTTATTCTCCCTAGTGTTTCTCTATGGGAATCCCCTGTACTTTTTGTTGAGAAGAATGATGGATCTATGAGTTTGTGCATTTACTATAGGGATATCAATGAAATAATGATAAAGAACAAGTATCCCCTACCTCGCATTGATGATTTATATGACCAACTGCATGGAGATAAATTATTTTCAAAGATTTACCTTCGATCTGGATACCATAAATTGTGTGTGATGAATGAATACATTCCGAAGACAACATTTCGAACAAGGTACGGGCATTAAAAGTTTACAGTAATGCCTTTTGGGCTGACTAATGCACCCTAAGTATTCATGTATCTAATGAACAGAGTTTTCAAGGAATATCTTAATGAATTTTTAGTGGTATTTATTGATGATATCTCGGTATATTCCAAAAGATACAAAGATCATGAAAATCACATGTGTATTATCCATAAGACTCTGAGAATACATGAATTATATGGAAATTTTAGAAAGTGTGAATTTTGGCCTCTGGAGATTTCTTTTCTTGGAAATATTGTCTCTAAGGATAGAATCTCTATTGATCCTTCTGAGACAAGATAAATCCAAGAATGGCCAACACCAAGGAGTATAACCGAGGTACACAGTTGTATTGGTTTAGCAGGTTATTATCATCATTTTGTCCAGAATTTTTCCTGATTGTCTAACCCATTAACGAAGCTCTCACATAAAGGGGTTAATTTTGTTTGGAAAAAATAGTGTAAATAATGTTTTGATGAACTGAAGAAAATATTATTCAATGCTCCTATATTGACTCTGCCATCGGGGAATTAAGGGTTTGTTATTTATAGGGATGAATCAAATAAAGTACTTGGTTCTGTCATTATGAAAAATGATATAGTTATTGTCTATGCATCAAGACAGCAGAAAATTCATGAGAAAAACTATCGTACTCTTGATCATGAGTTAGAAGATCTAATCTTTGCTTTGAAGATTTGGAGACACTACATATGTGGTGAAAAATGTGGTAATTATACTGATCACAAGAGTTTGAAGTATATATTTTCACACAGAAAGAACTCAACATGAGGTAAAGTAGATGGCTAGAACTACTCAAGGATTATGAATGCACGATACACTACCACCTGGGGAAGGAAAATAAGGAGGAATATGCTTTGAGCAGAAAATATCATGGAGTTTTGAACGAGATGACAGTTGAAAAGTATCCTATATACCTGGATCTTGTAAATATGGATATGGGAATAACCATAGAAGGTGAAACATCAATACTTTTTCAAATGGTTGACAATCCATCTTTACTAGAATGGATAAAGGGTTCTCAGACCGATGATGAAGAGTTTAAAATGAAGATTAATGCTCTGAATGATGGGAGATTGAGTGACATTGCGTATGAAGATGGAATTATGAAATTTGGGAAGATACTTTGTGTTCCCGATATACCTGATCCAAAAATGGAATTGTTGAACGATTCTCATAGTTCCAATTTCTCTATACACCCTGGGAGCACCAAAATGTATAGATATTTGAAGGAACATTTTTTGTGGGACAACATGAAGAGGGAGATTACTGATTTTCTGTCAAGATATATGGTTTTTCACAAGTGAATGCTGGAAGGCAATAGCCTGGAGGAGTCATGCAACCTCTTCCCATACCTGAGTGGAAATGGGATAATATCACCATGGACATTGTCATGGGACTACCAAAGACTACTAGAAGGGATGATGCAATAAGGGTCTTTGTTGATCGTCTTACCATGTCAGCACATTCTCTTGAAATAAGGGAAGATTTACCACTTGAATGTCTAGAAATACTATATATTAATGAAGTTGTGAGACTTCATGTATTACCTCTATCGATTGATTCTAATGGTGATCCCCATTTTACATCAAGATTCATGAAGAGTCTTCAGAAAGCCCTGGATAGTGAACTTCTTTTCAGCACTTCTTACCACCCCCAAACTGATGGACAATCAGAACAGACTATTCAAACCCTAGATGAAATGTTGAGATCTTGATCACTTGACTTTTAGTGTGCATGGGATCAATATTTACCTCTGGTTTAATTTTCAAATAACAATAGCTTCCATTCAAGTATTCAGATGGCATCATATAAAGAATTATACGGAAAGAGATGTCTCACACCAACCTGTTGGGATGAAGTTGGTGAAAGAAAACTTGTAGGCCCAGAACTGGTGGAGGAAACAATGGAAAACATAAAGGTAATCCAAACCACATCAAAGCAGCTCAAAGTAGGCAGAAGATCTATGCTGATAACCGAAGAAAGGATTTGGAATTTCAGGTAGGAGATCATGTTTTCTTGAATGTATCTCTATGGAAGGGAGTTATACATTTCGGTAAGAAATGTAAATTGAGTCTCAGGTACATCAGACCTTTCGAAATTCTAGAACGAATTGGTCTTATAGCTTACTTTTTGGCAATGCCGCAAAATCTCTCCCAAGTTCACGATGTGTTTCACATGTCACTGTTCAGAAAATACATGCCTGACCCAATGCATGTACTCACCTATGAGGAAGTAGAACTGGAACCCGATCTATCTTACTGTGATGAGCCAGTCAGGATTCTTGATATCAGAGAACAAGTGTTGAGAAACCGGACGACTCATCTGGTAAAAGTTCTATGGAGAAACCATAAGATGTAAGAGGCAGCGTGGGAACCCGGGGAACTTATGATGAAGAACAACCTGGGTCTTTTTATGTAGTAATATTCTAGAAATTTTGAGGAAGAAATTATTTGAAGGAGGGGAGAATGTAACCCCCCAATCCTCCATGGTATGTTTCCGTTTGAATAATGTAATTGGTTGCATTGTACACAACAACGAGATTCTAACACAACGTGACAAATAAAAATAGCTATTATGAATAGTAATACCCACTTTTTGAAATTTTAAAAATTTTATCTTTCAAAATGGACTTCATTTTTGGATTCAAAATATCAAAATTATCCTATGGTGAAATTTTGGTATTTTTATGAAAACTTTCAATTTTTGATGAATAGTGAAAAATAGTAAGTTATGGTTTGAAAACGAATTTTTATTTAAATAATTATTTATTTTATTTAAATTTATTTCTGGTAAAAATAGATACATAATACCTATATAATTTCAATTTAATTCATTGGAGTCAGTTTAAAATAATTTTAGATATATAAAAATTTTATTGAACTTTTCACGGTCTTTTACCCACCTCCTTGGAGAATTTTCAAATTCACATAAAACATAATTTTATCGCTTCTGAGAGTGGAATTTCTAAAATCCGAGAGATACAGATAATATCAAGGAGTAAAATGTGGTTCAATAAGATAAAACTATTTTTTGGTGAATAGTAACTTTTTACATTTATTTACCAGGGTTAAATGTAAATAGGGTAATTAAGGTGAAAAAAGATATTATTAATACCGTAACACATGTCCTAATTCTATTGGATAAGTATAATTAGACCAAAATCAACCTTAGGAATAACATATTAACCTATTTGGTCCACTTGGATTAGATTAGGACATTTATTATTATTTAATTCAGAGAAGACTTAAAAGAGTTAAAATCAATGTTTAATAACTAAAACATTATTAATATAGGGATATACATAAGATAAATTAGATTATAAATATTAATTAGTAAGATAAAAGGATTTCCTAAATAATGGTATTTTATTTATAATTTATATACATTAAATAATTAAATTTAATTATGACACAATGATGATGCAGTAATTACCTTATTAGTGAAATATTTAAATAACTGATATTATAAATAACTAAATAAATATAATTTAAGGCTTTTAATAAATTCCAAGAATTCTATAGGTTACTATGAAATGTTAGATTTGATTAAATGAATTATTTTCTAAGTAATAATGTTGTTATGAATTTAGCAAAAACAAAATACCAAATAGTGTCAAAATTGACATAAAAGAAATTTTAAAACAAATATTATATTGATATTCAATTTATTAAAATATATGGTTTGGCCAAGAGACTTATATAATGATAGGTTTATCATTGATGGACCACTTTGAGGTCTCTTGTAATTATATAGTATATTTATTAACTATATAATATAAAAATATCAAGAGACGTGGTAAATGTCAAACTATTTAACTAAGAGTTAAATCAAAAAGATAAAGTTAATATAGTGACCCAATACTATCTAAAACCTACTTTTTGAGTGTTTTTTTACCTATCCCCATCTTAACCATTAAATAATCTGATTAGGAACCATATAGAAACCGAATATGAATTTATTATAAAATAATATTTCTATCTTTTCCAAAGGTTCCCATCACCCCTCTTATAAAAGGGAACTCACCCTTCTCTCAAATTCATACCTTCGAAGCCTTTTGGATTGCCAAAACCCTGCCCATATATTCTCTAAACATCAATTACATCAACATAGAGGCCTTATTTTGATAATAATTTCAACCTAAGGATCCCTTTTGATCAAATCAAAAGGAAGAACCTGAAAAAGAGGTTATGTTTTCACCACCCTCTTTCAAGTTCCTTTCTTCTTCCACTTCTTCTGTCATTTTTATTTCCATTCTAAAATAATAAATCCTGTATCTTATATATAATGTGATGTTATTATAAATATGGTACAATGATATTCAGTTTTATATCCATCCTTTGAATGACATGCCACCATACGTGCGTACGTACGGCTTACCATCTCCACGTCGTGGTGTAATTGTTATTCAAAACATTCTTATTTGGATGGGTATTATAATGATGTGTAATTGAAGTAAATAATGAATATAAAATTATAATTATTCTGTATATATGATATAACATCCAATTATATATTATTTCAAAAACAAAAGAATGATATTGTCGCTCGTACGTACGGACGGACTACCGTCTCCATGAACGCGATGAGATTCATTCCCCATAATATCTATTCAAGACTAATTCTCATTTGACGATTAAAAGTAATGTTTGAGGACTTTATATAATTATGTATATGAATAAGATACATCCTATCCATAACAAACATAGCTTACATAACAAATCATATAAAGGAAAACGAATCAGTTAACATCTGAAATGACGATAATATTAAAATATTATTAACAAAGAAATATTAAAAGATCATATATGATATCATATTTAGGTATATGATTCTTTTATAATTTAATAACAATGATTTAACTATTATACAGGTGTTTAACCTACCATCGACCAAGTAAAAGTACTAGGTAAGGGTTTATTTCACAATCTCTTCATTATTCGAGGTTGTTTCTATGTAATTATTTATGGGGACCTCTTTATCATCCACATCCATGTTTCTTAAAAATGTATTTCAAAACATTCTTACTATTTTACAGAATATGGTTTAATGTCTTTTATACCCTTTTTGGACTTTTTATAATAATTTTATAAAGGAATCATTTCGTCATTTTTCAAACAAGGTCAGTTTTAACCTTTTCGACAAAATTAAGGTAATAATGTCTTTTTTTACTTATACAGCATGTGAGGCTATTTTTGCACTGTGAATAAAATTTTCTACGCTTTCCTTACAAGATGATGAGAATGTTTTAAAATTAATTGTTTTATTTTATAATTATGTGACTTTTAAATGATTTAAAAAAATTATATTTCTCTAAAATAATTTTGATTTCATATATGTCAACATCCTTTGATGGATTTTAAGCTTATTTTAATATGACTTATTATGATACAAAACATCCATATTGTATTGAAGGTTTTGTGATATGTCTGAATGTGGATGTGTTATTTTTATACCATTCATGGTTTATTGAGAAAGTATCGACATTTCGTATTCTTTTTTTAATACGAATGTTTATGTTATGTTTAAACCTGTCCATTTTAGGAATGCATGAGACATAATAAGTGACGGGTGGAGCCCGCTATATCTCCTCGATTCATTGGTAGGTCTCATGAGACAAACTATTGTCTTGGCACAAGGCGTTGACAAAATCTTATTTGTAGACTTGGCACAAGGCCTTGACTATGTGGTTATGATAGTCTGGAATAATGCATTCCATCATTATGAAAGTGGTTATTGATATTGCATGTGATTATTCAACTAGTAGAATATTCATGTGAATAAATAAATGGCATTATTTCATTTTATATTTTCCATATTATGATGAAGTTCATGTTTAGAAGGATTTTGTTTTAGTTATATATTGCCTTAAATTTTTATGCTTATTTATGAATGTTTTTCCTATATTGTTATCCTTGCTAAGCATCTGACCTCACCCCTTTCAATGTTTTATTTTTCCTAGGTTGTGAAGAAGTATTTTATGAATGACATACAGGGAAAGTATGAGGGGATATGATTGTGATCTATAGAGACAAGATTTTGTTGAAGTTTTTCACTTTATGATGTAATGTAAACATTATGAATGTATCTAGTGATTCCAAGGCTACTAAACTAATCGGCCTTTCATGACTAGATCTATTATGATCATGCCAATGTTATGTAATAATGCATTGACTCTAGGTAACTGGGGTCTGGGAATTACATTAAATTAGTTAAAATTTTATTTATATTAATTTAATACTTTTGTTTTATTTTAATTATTTAATTTCATCAATTCTATTAATTAATTAATTATTCCATTAATTTAAGATAATTTCCTTAAATATTTTTTAGTTGACTTATTGTAAATTTTCTCTAAATAGATTTTAAATGTAAATAAATTATCTCTTCTGAATAATATGTAAGTAGTTTTATTTTGTTTTTAACATTCTAAAATTTTTATTTTGTTTTTAATTTTATTTTTTAATTTATTTTTCTAATTTATTTTTTACTGTGCAGTTATTTCAGAGTCGTCGTCACTATCTATCAGTGACTACAGTCACTGATACCCAACCCCTTATAATATTCTACTAACGCCATTCATCTAACCTACTTCCACCGTAAAATCCAAACATCCCACAACCTACTAACTCTGTCCCCTCCCACATGAGCTAATGATACCTACCTATAAGTTACTGAAGTCACTAATGCACTCCTCCCAACTATCTCATTGATTCACCTATTTCATTGTTGATCTCCCGACTCACCGACACCATTCCACACCTTAACCAGTCACACTTTCCCTCTTCTCTTCCCTGAAATAGGGACTCGTCTCACTATCACCCATCCATTTTTCAACATATCGCCAACAATAAAAAATCAAACTATAGAAGCAGCAAAATCGATCCATAAAATTTTCACCATAGCAGAAGATCAAATTTTAAATATAAAACTAAGAACAACAAAAATTTTAAACTCATTCCGGTAGATCTACCTTGGCCATTATGAATCATAAACCACCATCTCCCTCTCCAGCCCATCGATTCCAGACCCAAACTCCCTCCATTGAGTTTCTAGAACTATCACACTTGGCCACGTTTTTTAATATTTGACCTTCAGAGATAATCTCTCCGTATTTCACTTCTCGTGCAACCATACACCCCTGAGCCATCCTCTTCTCCCCACATGCCACTGAAGCCTCCACCACATTCCTTTTTTGAGCTGCTCACCTTCCATTTCATCCAAACTCCCTTCTTTTCCAAGAATCATTGTAACCCAGAAAACCTCTATATGACTATCGTCCCCCTAACGCATTCCCCTACATTCGCCACGACCCTATTTCCCTCATTGTCTTTCTTCGATGCACTGAACACCCCCCCCCCAAAACACACAAATCCTCTTTTTTTACTATTATATAATATATAATACATATTATAATAAATATAATAACGTATACTATTAATTATATATAAATATATAATATTTAATAGTAATAATATATAACAATAGATATACGTATTTATATTATTACGAACATTTATATTATATTAGTAATTATTATTAAATAAATATATCTTTTATAACATATATATATAAACATATTTTATTAATATATAATTCCATTAGTAAGTATAAAAAACATTCAATATAAATATGCATATACATACATATATATATAAATATTTATTTATATATTGATATATTAACATATATATATATATATATAATTATCAGCATTTTAAAAAAAATTCAAATTTTGTTAATTAATATTAGTAAAGTTATTTATTATATAGTCATATATATATTTATATTTATATTTTTTCACTTAACACTTCATGCATTTTTATGTTCTTCATTGGGGGAGGTAATGGCGGGGACATGGATTCTGTTATAGAACACCAACTTCAATTACTGACTGGGAGGATGTTTCATTGTGAAAGTTCAATGTTGAGGCATAGTAAGTGATTCTTGAGCTATGAAACATAGGGGTGGGAATCAGGAATACTCCCAAATCAATAGAGGTGGGAAAATAAATTGACAATTAATCTCTTTCACATTATAGAACACAAGAAAATACTACTAGTTTGAGTACTCATACATTGCATATCCATTCTCTACATCCTTCTAAACCTTCAATCCACTCAAATCCACACATCCATTCTACTCCTTTCAACGTAGAACACAGTGGGAAGATGACCTACCAGAAAACAGAGCATTGGAGTAGGAGCTGGGGAAGGAAGTCATCTCAGAAGTGATATTTTCTGTTTTTTCTTATTTTACATCATTGTTATGTGTATTTAAATTGCATAGGGGGAATAATATTTTCATGGTTTCAAATTATTTTTATATTCGAATTTTAATTTCATCAATTTACATGGTGCACGTTAAGATCAGATATATCATTTTATTCTTGATGAGAATCATTTTTTCCACTATTCTACATATTCATGAGAGACAATATCTAACATTTTTCTTTGAATCATAATCGAATTACTGAAAATGGAAAATGTTAATATTCACATTTTAATTGACAATCATTTTAATTCCAATGTGTTGATTTAATGATAGTTTTTATGGAAAGGTAGAAGGGTTTTGTTGATCTACTGAAGTCAGAGCTTAGTGGTTCAAAACCCTTATTTAGAACTAATTAAATTTACTTTTATTTGATTGTAAATAGAAAATATTTTATTCAATTCAAGGAATTTTGATCCCACTATTCTCATCCACTTTTTGTCCCTATCTTTATTTTCCATTTTTTCTCACTGCTTCCATGGCCAGTTCCACTTACACTTTTTTTATTAAGTTTCCTAGTTTATTTTGTTTTGTTTGTTGGGTTTTTAGCTTTAGTATACACAAAAATATCCCTTTATTGTTGTTAAACACCCTTCTTACCATAATACTAGTAATTTGTAGGTATTGTAAATATTAATTTTGTGCATACCCATCCATGTGTGTGGTCATATAGGTACATGGTTAGAGTATATGAATAGATCATGGTACTAATACACCTCTTAGAGTATAGAGGCATAAAAAAGTTTAAACAACAAAGTTCACTGGTTAGAAATGAGTTAATGGGTGTAGACTGATGGCATAACAAGAGTTTTGGAAAACCTCTACATACCATATATAAATTATAAAATACCATGTGTAAGTAGATTTAAATTCAATGTGAGATAAAAGAACACAATTAAACTGTCACGACCCGCCCTCGGGGTCCGTGCCGTGACTACCCCAAGCCCGCCTTCCATAGGCCAGGGGCTGGCGACTATCACCAAGGCGTAAATCCTGGTAAAAAGGGAAGGCATTGCCTTTGTAAAGTAAATAAACACCACAGAGTAAGCAAGCAGAAAGTAAACACTAAGCAAAAGTAGAGTACAACTGAAAGTACGGAAAAGTAAATGGGCCAGTATACAAACCCAAACTGAAAGTAAAGTACAACTCGAAAGGGAAAAACAGCAACTGAAAAGTAAAAGCCGCTACACCGAGCTGTCCACTGGAAATCCCACCTGAAGGGTGGGTACAGATAGCTCCACTGCTCCACGGGTCCCGCCGTCCGCTCCGAGCACGTCCCGCCCAGTGGTCCACCTCCGGGTATCGTCCCGCTCCGCAAGCCTCAGCTAAGGTCAACGCTGTATGTCGTCTGCAACCAACACAACGTAGTGCGGGCAATGCCCGTGCAGGGGTGAGTATAAGCTACTCAGTAGGGACCCCGAGACCCATGAAGGTCTCTCAAATCCACAAAGGATAAACCACGAAGAAAGGACCAATCACAAAGTAATAACCGACACTGCTTAGGTATGTGCCCATACATATACCTAAGTCATCAATTTCAAATACGCTCCAACCTCCGAGCCCAAATACAACTCAGTCCACACAGGAAAGTAAACGTATTCCACACAGGAAAACAAAACGTAATCCACACAGGATTGCAAAACACAATCCACACAGGAAAGCAACAGATTCAGCTCACACAGATAAACTTCTTCAAAAGACGATAAAGATGATCACTGATCCATCTAAGTCGTCGGACCCACAAAGGATCGATAGGTAACTAACCCCCACAAAAGACCCACAGAGGATCGAGCCCACACAGGACCTGTAGATAATCACCGCAAGACCCACACAGGATCGGGCCCACACAGGACCTGTAGGCGCTGGTTCACACAGAACCGCTGAGCGCAAAGACCCACACAGGATCAGACCCACACAGGATCGGGCCCACACAGGACCTGTAGCACTGATCCACGTAGGATCGCTGAGTGCTGTAGTCATCATCGTCGAATCCACACAGGATCTCTGTACTGTCGTCGTCGCAGTCACAGTAGCAGTAGTAGCAGTAGTAGTCACAGTAACAGTCGCAGCCAGCACTAGGGTTCCCGCACACAGAAAGCTCGTTCGGAGGGTCCGCTCCACGAGCCGAGAGGCTGATACATCAACTATCACAAAGACCAGAGTTGATGTATCCAAAAGTTCTGTATCGTCAACAGGAACTCAACGCAACAGACGGCGCGTCGATCGGACGCCCGGTCTGAGAGTTATTGGCATTTTCGTCCCCGGGGCCCGGTTGGTTTTTAAAGTAAAACCAACTCAACCGTACTCCACCTGCGTCCAGACCTCGGGCGGAGTATTCCAAAAGATTCGTCTCACTAAGAGGAACACAACACAGCTGACGGCACGTCAATCGGACGTCTGTAGCTCAAGATATGAGCGTTTCCGCTCTGAAGGCCCGGTTGGTTTCGTGAACGAACCAACCCGGCCGAACTCAAAGTAAACCGAAACCTTGTGTGCGATATACCGAAACGACCGTCTCGATCCAAGGATCGCGTTTCCGCCGACGGTTCGTCGATCGGAGGTCCGTGGCTCAAGTTATGGCCAAAAGACCGAAAATGATTCGAAACGGGGGTTCCGGGTCCGGGGCGACCCGGCCCGACCCCCCCTGGGTCGGCCCGAACCGGGTCGACCCGACCTGAGTCCGACCCGGCCCGGCCGGCCAGCCAGCCGGTGGCGCGGCGGCGCGGCGGCCCGGCGGTGGCGCGGCGGCCCGGCGGTGGCGCGGCGGCCCGGCGGTGGCGCGGCGGCCCGTCGGTGGCGCGGCGGCCTGGCGGCGCGGAGGCGGCATGCGGGGGGGGGGGGGGGCAAAGTCCCCCGCTGATTGAGATGGCGGCGCGGCCTTATGCCGCGCCCCTTGCAAGAAAACGGCCCCCACGTGGGGGCCAGCTTGAGGAAAAACTGGGGGGAGTGGCCTGCCCCCCCTCAAAGGAACCGCCCCCCTCATAAAGAGGGGGGTTTTGTGCGCTGGCCGGGGGATTAATTTCCCCCGGTTTAATTCCATCCGGCCGGCCAGCTGGCCGGCCGGTTTTCTCCAACGGGACCGGAAAAATCCGGTCCCCTCTTCGGCTTCCGACGCCGGAGGCCCGGCCGCCGGTCTTCTCAATTCGCCACGACCCAGAACCGACCGCGGTATTCGTCATCCGGCACGGTGCGACGGCACCGCGCCCCTCCGCCGCACCTCGATTTCTTTCAACGCGGCGCGACGGCGTCGCGTTCTTGATGTTTCTTCCATGGTGCGTGCGCGACGGCATCGCGTTCTTGATTGGGCGAAAACCGCGTGGTGCGACGGCACCACGCCACCTTGATTCATCCACAAATTTAAACACCAAGAACGAGGAGGGGGTTCGGCCGTGTTCATGCGGTCCGGCCCCCTCACGTTAAAACACAACATAAAGTATTCAAAAGCCACACGTTAGACATGCTATATCCACGATCAAGAATGGAATAATTAAACAATAAAACAACAACCCCTACATTGGGTATAGGTTTGAGGATTTTCCAACGTCCGCGGAAGACAGCGTCGCGGAGATCGGGCGTCGCGGTCGTCGTTCGTCAAATCCGTTGACGAAGAGATGCGTCCGATGTGATACGTCGTTGGCGAAACTTCTTATGTCGGTGAAGGGAATCCGAGGAGGAAGCGGCATTCCCTATCGTTGACACGGTAGACGAAGAAGAGCGAAGCGGCGTTCTTCGTCGGGACTTGAGCGTTCTTCGTCAAGTTGAGCGTTCTTCGTGTTCTTCGTCAGAGTTGAAGAAGAAGAAGAAAATCTCCCAAAAGCTCTCAAGATGGCCAAAGTGTTCTAACCCAACAAAATAAAATAAGAGCTTATTTTATTTACAAACCTAACAAAAGAATTTCAAAGGTTTGAATTTCTAAAAGATTAACTCCAAAAATTAAATAACTCATGTCATTAAAGAGGGGTTAAGGGAGTTGGGAGAAGATGACAGGTTGTGAGCTTCGTGTGGGCCCCACCACACTTAATCCTCCCAAGGGAGGTTAAGTGGATGTGGGTCCCACTTCCAACCCCCTTTTGTAGGATTTATCAAGTTAAAATAAAATTTGTTCTTCACAAATTTTATTTAACTTAAACTAAAAACCCAAAAACTAACTTTCAACCCGCAACAAACGCAACTTCCGAAAAGGTCTCTTTAAGCGAAAATCGGCGCTGCGAGTTAATCGGTGCCCTCAGATTTCAATTCCGAGCACCGGATCAAAAGTTAGGAATTCCCGCTTGTTCTTTCACTGAACGTACCCGAGCCAAACTTCGGAAATTGATTCCGGGCACTCCGGGCCTCGGAATCAGGTGCCGTCTGAAACCGCGCTCTTGTAAAATTCCAAAGAAAATTAAGAAAAAAATTTCCCTTGAAATTTACGGGTCTTTACATTACTCCCACCTCAGGGATTTACGTCCCCATAAAGATACATCAAAAACTAGGGAAACAAATGAGGGTACTGAGCACGCATCTGAGCCTCCCGCTCCCATGTGCTCTCCTGGAGATTCCCGTGCTGCCATATGATGCGCACAAGAGGAATCGATCGCCCACGTAGGACCCGCTCCTGTCGATCCTCTAACTCCACCGGGACCTCCGTAAAAGTCGCCCCATCATCAACGTCAAGCTCCCCATGGTCAAAGATGTGCGTCGGGTCGTGCACGTATCTCCTCAGCTGAGACACGTGGAAAACGTCGTGCACCCGGTGCAACTGAGGTGGTAGAGCCAGGCGATAAGCCACCTCGCCAATCCTGCTGAGAACTTGGAAGGGTCCGATGAAACGCAGAGATAACTTGCTGCCTCGGCCAAATCTCCGAATACCACGTCAAGGTGAGACTCGCAAGAAGACGTGGTCACCACCCTCGAACTCCAGTGGCCTCCGCCTCCTGTCAGCATAAGGCTTCTGCCGGCTCTGAGCTGTACTCATCCTCCCCTGGATGACCTGGACCATCTCAGGTCCCACAAGAGCTGCAAGATTTCTTCTTTGCCGATAAGAGAAAACTGGTCTCATCCCCTGGATGAACCACATTCTTCGCCTAATACAGTCAATCCTAACATGGATGATACTAATCCATACCAAGGATGACGTCGTAAGGCCTCGACGCTACTACTAAGAGATCCAACCATTACTCTCGCCTCCAAGGGTTGAGTCACACTGTCGGCATCAGTGTGTGGTAACTGGGTCTTCTCCAGTAAATGTCTCACAAGTGAGGGTCAAGTCAACAGCCAAAACTGGAACCTCTTAGTAACATCACGAAAAAGAACAGGAACGAAAAAATCACAAGGTATGCGTCTTTTATTATTGCTGCTCATAATACAAGATGCTACACAAAAGCAACAAGGAACCAGAAGTACAAGGATGTATCCACTAGTTCTGATCCTGTCCATCGGCTCCCAGATCTTCATGATCAAAGGCCTCGGTTGCCTGAAGTTGTGCTCTCCCTTGAGGTCGGGGTGGACCTCCTGGTGGTGGTGGTGGTAGAGCCTCAAAGCGTCGCCCACCACCTGCTGCTCGGCCAGCTCCTCTGCCTCGTCCGCCTCCTCCCTGCGGACCGCCACGGTCGAACCTCTGCCTCTGCCTGGGAGGTTCTTCAACTGTCTGTTGCTCCTCTACATGGCGGGTCGGGCAGTCACGAGCCATGTGGCCTTGCCTGCCGCATGCATAGCACTGTCTTCCACTCGAAAGACTGGCTCTGGGCTGTGTGCCCTGCACTACTGAGCCAGTGCCCTGAGGTCGTCTGCCTGAAGGTCTGGTCTACCTGGACCCCTGAGTCATCTGTCGACTGCCGGGTGCAGATGACTCTGCCACGTTCCGCCCTGCGGTGGATCACTGCGCTATTGTAGACTCAGCAAAGAATCTCTCGATCAGAAGGGCCCGCTCTAGAACTCTTGTCTGAGTCGGTATGCTGAGGGAGATCAGCGATGCCCTGATCTCATGTCTCAAACCCTGCTCGAAGGTCCGGGCCCGGAAGAATGGGTCCCGTACCATGTCGGTCGAGTAGCGCGAGAGATCAGTAAATCTCGCCGAGTACTTAGTGACCGACATGCTGCCCTACCGCAGCTGTAGAAGCTCCTGGATACGCACCGCACGAAGGGTGGCTGGGACGAACTCCGAGTGGAAGATGCTCTCAAAGTCCATCCAAAGTAGAGATGCCTCATCGTGCACCTGGAGCATCAAGCTCCACCATCGTCCTGCTGCTGCGTGTAGTAGGCTCGCAGCGAGGATCACCATGAGGTCTGCTGGTGTCCTCACTAGCCTAAACACTCGTACTACTGCCTCCAGCCAGTCCTCTGCTGCCTGAGGATCCGTCTCCCCACGAAACCTGGGCGGTCGCTGGCGCTGAAACTCATGCAGTGCGCTGAGGCGACGTGCATCGTCAGCGGCTGGCGCTGGAAGCTTCGGGGGCTCGGCGGGTAGTGCTACCGCCGGTGCCACTGCTAACAAAGGGCCCTGCACCGAGCCCTCGTCGCTCGGTGGGCTGTCGTCACACTCGACTCTCGGAACCCTAGCTGGCTGCCGTCGTAGGGCCATCCTGAATAGGAAATAGGTGTGCCACGGTCAAACAGTATACCTGGTGAGCTGACACAAAGAAATCACAATGAAAACTTTGAAACACACACGCAATCAATGTTTTCGTGCATTAAGTCGGAAATCAAAAGTCAGGGTCCTGGTGTACGGATACGTCGGCCGCCACACCAACACTGGACTCCCTGGACTGATAACCACACTCAATACGCTAAACATTATTGCTTCACATAGAAAAGATCAGAGTTCGCGGTAGAACCGAACTCCTCTGATACCAATTTGTCACGACCCGCCCTCGGGGTCCGTGCCGTGACTACCCCAAGCCCGCCTTCCATAGGCCAGGGGCTGGTGACTAGCACCAAGGCGTAAATCCCGGTAAAAAGGGAAGGCATTGCCTTTGTAAAGTAAACAAACACCACAGAGTAAGCAAGCGGAAATTAAACACTAAGAAAAAGCAGAGTACAACTGAAAGTACAGAAAAGTAAATGGGCCAGTATACAACCCCAAACTGAAAGTAAAGTACAACTCGAAAGGGAAAAACAGAAACTGAAAAGTAAAAGCCGCTACACCGACCTGTCCACTGGAAATCCCACCTGAAGGGTGGGTACAGATAGCTCCACTACTCCACGGGTCCCGCCGTCCGCTCCGAGCACATCCCGCCCAGTGGTCCACCTCCGGGTACCGTCCCGCTCCGCAAGCCTCAGCTAAGGTCAACGTTGTCCGTCGTCTGCAACCAACACAACGTAGTGCGGGCAAAGCCCGTGCAGGGGTGAGTATAAGCTACTCAGTAGGGACCCCGAGACCCCTGAAGGTCTCTCAAATCCACAAAGGATAAAGCAACAGATTCAGCTCACACAGATAAACTTCTTCAAAAGACGATAAAGATGATCACTGATCCATCTAAGTCGTCGGACCCACGAATGATCTATAGGTAACTAACCCCCGCAAAATACCCACACAGGATCGAGCCCACACAGGACCTGTAGATAATCACCGCAAGACCCACACAGGATCGGGCCCACACAAGACCTGTAGGCGCTGGTTCACACAGAACCGCTGAGCGCAAAGACCCACACAGGATCAGACCCACACAGGATCGGGCCCACACAGGACCTGTAGGACTGATCCACGTAGGATCGCTGAGTGTTGTAGTCGTCGTCATCGAATCCACACAGGATCTCTGTACTGTCGTCGTCGCAGTCACAGTAGCAGTAGCAGCAGTAGTAGTCACAGTAACAGTCGCAGCCAGCACTAGGGTTCTCGCACACAGCAAACTCGTTCGGAGGGTCCGCTCCACGAGCTAAGAGGCTGATACATCAACTGTCACAAAGACCAGAGTTGATGTATCCAAAAGTTCCGTATCGTCAACAGGAACTCAACGCAACAGACGGCGCGTCGATCGGACGCCCGGTCTGAGAGTTATTGGCATTTTCGTCCCCGGGGCCCGGTTGGTTTTTAAGATAAAACCAACCCGACCATACTCCACCTGCGTCCAGACCTCGGGCGGAGTATGCCAAAAGATTCGTCTCACTATGAGGAACACAACACAGCTGACGGCACGTCAATCGGACGTCCGTCGCTCAAGATATGAGCGTTTCCGCTCCGAAGGCCCGGTTGGTTTCGTGAACGAACCAACCCGGCCGAACTCAAAGTAAACCGAAACCTTGAGTGCGATATACCGAAACGACCGTCTCGATCCAAGGATCGCGTTGCCGTAGACGGTTCGTCGATCGGAGGTCCGTGGCTCAAGTTATGGCCAAAAGACCTAAAATGATTCGAAACGGGGGGTCCAGGTCCGGGGCGACCCGGCCCGACCCCCCTGGGTCGGCCCGAACCGGGGCGACCCGACCCGAGTCCGACCCGGCCCAGCCGGCCGGCCGGCCGGCGGCGCGGCGGTGGCGCGGCGGCGCGGCGGTGGCGCGGCGGCCCGGCGGTGGCGCGGCGGTGGCGCGGCGGCCTGGCGGCGCGGAGGCGGCATGCGGGGGGGCAAAGTCCCCCGCTGATTGAGATGGCGGCGCGGCCTTATGTCGCGCCCCTTGCAAGAAAACGGCCCCCACGTGGGGGCCGGCTTGAGGAAAAACCGGGGGGAGCCGCCTGCCCCCCCCCCCCCTCAAAGGAACCGCCCCCCTCATAAAGAGGGGGGTTTTGTGCGCTGGTCGGGGGATTAATTTCCCCCGGTTTAATTCCATCCGGCCGGCCAGCTGGCTGGCCGGTTTTCTCCAACGGGACCGGAAAAATCTGGTCCCCTCTTCGGCTTCCGACGCTGGCGGCCCGGCCGCCGGTCTTCTCAATTCGCCGTGGCCCGGAACCGGTCGCGGTATTCGTCATCCAGCATGGTGCGACGACATTGCGCCCCTCCGCCGCACCTCGATTTCTTTCAACGCGGTGTGACGGCGTCGCGTTCTTGATGTTTCTTCCATGGTACGCACGCGACGGCGTCGCGTTCTTGATTGGGCGAAAACCGCGTGGTGTGACGGCACCACGCCACCTTGATTCATCCACAAATTTAAACACCAAGAACGACGAGGGGGTTCGACCATGTTCATGCGGTCCGGCCCCCTCACGTTAAAATACAACGTAAAGTATTCAAAAGCCACACGTTAGACATGCTAGATCCACGATCAAGAATGGAATAATTAAACAATAAAACAACAACCCCTACCTTGGGTATAGGTTCGAGGATTTGCCAACGTCCGCGGAAGACAACGTCGCGGAGATCGGGCGTCGTGGTCATCGTTCGTCAAATCCGTTGACGAAGAGATGCGTCCGATGTGATACGTCATTGGCGAAACTTCTTATGTCGGCGAAGGGAATCCGAGGAGGAAGCGGCGTTCCCTCTCATTGACACGGAAGACGAAGAAGAGCGGAGCGGCGTTCTTCATCGGGACTTGAGCGTTCATCGTCAAGTTGAGCGTTCTTCGTGTTCTTCGTCAGAGTTGAAGAAGAAGAAGAAAATCTCCCAGAAGCTCTCAAGATGGCCAAAGTGTTCTAACCCAACAAAATAAAATAAGAGCTTATTTTATTTACAAACCTAACAAAAGAATTTCAAAGGTTTGAATTTCTAAAAGATTAACTCCAAAAATTAAATAACTCAAGTCATTAAAGAGGGGTCAAGGGAGTTGGGAGAAGATGAAAGGTTGGGAGCTTCGTGTGGGCCCCACCACACTTAATCCTCCCAAGGGAGGTTAAGTGGATGTGGGTCCCACTTCCAACCCCCTTTGGTAGGATTTATCAAGTTAAAATAAAATGTGTTCTTCACAAATTTTATTTAACTTAAACTAAAAACCCAAAAACTAACTTTCAACCCACAACAAACGCAACTTCCGAAAAGGTCTCTTTAAGCGAAAATCGGCGCTGCGAGTTCATCGGTTCCCTCAGATTTCAATTCCGAGCAACGGATCAAAAGTTAGGAATTCCCGCTCGTTCGTTCACTGAACGTACCCGAGCCAAACTTCGGAAATTGATTCCGGGCACTCCGGGCCTCGGAATCAGGTGCCGTCTGAAACCGCGCTCTTGTAAAATTCCAAAGAAAATTAAGAAAAAAATTTCCCTTGAAATTTACGGGTCTTTACATAAACAATGGGTTGGGTTGACTTGTGGTGCACCTCAATACATGTCATGTAACCCTTTTGAGGATTTTTAGAGCCATTCGTATATTCATTTTGTAATAGTATTATTTGAGTGTTTTACCTTGGTCCATCCAATCAATGTTTCATTATGGAATTATGTCCATATCTCTATATTTTGACCCCCTCTGTCGGATGAGTATCAGATTGTGTTTTTGGTTCCCCTTTGTGATATCAGATTATGATCTATTATCATTCTATATTAATCCCTCAGTGGGGTTAATGGAATAAGTGTTAACCCCTTTTGTGTGGAATTTATACCAAATATTTCTGTATGTTTCATTAAGGTTCCCTGTATCATTGGAATATGATCATTTTCTTAGGGGTTGATCTGGATTGGGTTTTTGGTGTACCATTTTTTTCCTAGTGGTATTTGCCTATTTGGGTATCAAGATCATCAAAAATAATATTATTTCATGGGTGGTTTAAAAAAATCCTAGCCTCTTAGTCCAGATCCTTTAGAGACATTGTTTTATGTGGAGTGGGTTCACAGAAAACATCTTTACATATAATCTTCGAGAAGAATCAGGTCACTCCTAGTATGTTCGATAATTCATCTAAGCACAGTGCCCTTACTGAGTGTAGCTAGGTTTTTATTTGATTACAATATCATTTTTATAATATATAAACTCTTCATTATTTATATCCAGTTATTTTAATGTTTTAATGTTTGGTATTTTTATACTTACCCCTATATATGATCTACATTCACATGCCAGGTCAATTGTATGATGAAAATCATTTGGTAGAGTCCAATATGTTCTAATACTAGGTGATATATTATGAGCCATAGAGAATATGATGTCTACTAGATGTTGAATTTTATATTAGTTCCCTCATACATAGCTGGTTGGAATTTTTTATGTTTCTTATGGGTGGGATTGTATAAGGCCCCATTATTCTTTCCAGTACTTTTTTTACTATCAGTATAGGATTATAGATGTATTCATTCATTGTGATTATTTGTTATCTATTTTATAATTCAATAATATTTGATATGTATTATTTGGTGAAGGTATATTAGGACAATGACTCCAATTTGTGTGATATTCTTAATTAGCTCTGGTAGCTAACACCTTACCAATTAGAGGCAGAGTAGGTTAGTCATCGAACATGTCCTATTAGGATTGGTGATAACATATTTGTTTCAGAGGTACATAGTTATATATTAGGAAAATGAGCTATGAGATTTTTTGGGGTTTATGGAAAAATTATTTCAGGGTTTTTTTGGGATTTCATGCCAGGAAAAACAGAGTTGGTGTAGTGGAAGAAGCGTCAATTCAACAGTGATATGAAAACCTTTTTATTGACTTTATACATGTATAAATTGGTTGTAAGGAAAAAATTGTTTTATTAATCATATATCAATGAGTCTTTACATTCGATTTCATCTTGAACCAGATCCCAAAATATACTCATTATCTGTGGTACATCTTGTTTATCAAAAAAGGCAAATATGAAGACAACTAATTGGGGTGCCATGCCGTGTTCATGAGGATGATCCACTACATGAAGAGACTTCGGTATATAAGCATGTATAGGAGAGAATACCTATAAATCGTATACCAGAAAAACCAAAACCCATTTAAAATAAGTTGCCTCAAAAGGTAATATAGTAGGTTGCATGTGGGATGATTGTGCTTCATGATTTCTAGAGTTAGAAACCTGTTAGGTTTCAGGGTGAGGCAAACCTCCAGGTGGTAGATGATCAACAAGAGGATTTCATTCATGTTTTATTCTTTTTGAGGATACATGCATATTGGATGGTATTCCTCAAAGGGAGCTTTCCCCAGGGCTCTTCTATGACATTATTCGGTGTGGTGAATCACTAACATGATTATGTAACTTCTATCAGGTCATAATTCAAGCATTCATCATGGACATGTTTTATCTATCCATGTTTTGATCAGTTCACATCTTGGATATTTTGTATCTATTATAGGAAATTATTACCATGAAATAGTATTCATATAGGTTTACTCATCTCCCATGTTATAACCAATATATGGTGTGAGATTAATTCTTTAGTGCATGATCCTCTACGTAAGGATAACAATTATATATCAAGTTTTTATTAATATGACTTTTCATTTCCACATATATAACAGTTCATGAGTAGGCCACAGTATACTAGATAATCATCGATGGGTGGATTTGGACATTGGATACTTATAGTGGGATCTTAAGAACTGAGACCTAAGTATATGAGAGATGATGGTAGTATTAGGGATGTGGTAATTTCATATACATCATTAGATGATCATAGGATATATTATCAAGGATGCATGGCCCTGTATATTTCTTTAGTCAGCTGAGTGATAGCAATGGTTTCTCCTAATTTGGTCTGATAAATCATTAATGGTTTTGTCTGACCAGTCATACAGCTTATCAGGAGATGTTTTATGGACCACTAATGTTGATTCCTAGGCAGGATCAAGGTTTTTTGTATATTAGTATTCATAGAATATGGGAAGGTATTGTTTTAGGAGGTATTAAGAGGATTGGCCAGTTACCACAACCCATACCACAAGGTTGTTTATACAATGATCAGGGAGGTTGTGGTCAGGGATAAGCATACATGCAGTCCAAGGATACCTCGGACAATAAAGCTCTGAGGTTGATATGAGGTATGATCAATGACTTTTCTAGATTAGCTGAAATATTGATAAAAATTGGTGTGACACTTTCATTTCTTTACATTATGATGGTTCCAAATATATAGATTTAGGACGATCCATTGGCTCGACCCTTGTGATTACAGAATCCAATATGAAGTGACTATGAGACTATACACTACTACCAATACTATAATCTAAAACATGGAGTTGAGATATTTATATGAGATATATTTGTATCCGTGATGAGGCCTCATGAAATAATATTATTTATAGAATATCTATCGACATTTTATTCCATTATTTAATATTCTATGAAGAAAATGTGGAGTATCGGTAGAGATGGGATGAGGTTGTCATTTATAGGTGATAATGAAATCCATGTGTAGTAGGATGGGATCATGTACAGGTGAAAGTACCCTATTACAAACCATTTTTCAAGAATGCTTCTTGTTGAATTGGATAGAATGAGATAAAATATTCCTATGGTGTTGGAGGAGTTCTTTAATGACCTTCATTAGTACGTTTTAGAACTATCTACCTACAGAGACAATGACATATACTTTGTCATACACACCATGATAGCCCCAATATTTATGATATCCTTTTATATGGTTCATATAGATCTTCACGAGAAGACTATGTTGTTTGAGTACTTATAGAATATTGGGTTTTTTATACCATGGGTTAACCCATGGATAGTCCCATTCTTGTCCTCCATAAAGAAGGATGGGAATTTTTTTCTATTTTATTTATTACATGAACATGAACCACATGATCATGAAGAATATGTACCCATAATCGAGGATCAACTACCTCTTCAATATTTTCATAGGGACATGATGTTTCTAAAATATTGACCCGATACCAATCTATCACTATCTATGAGTTGGGGATAATGATATACCAAAGACGACATTAAAATAATTTTGTAGTCATTATCTAAACTTAGTGATTCCATTTTCTATAAATGAGACACCATAAATGTTTATAGGATTCAGGATCCAAATCATTCAACCTTTCATAGATCATTTGGTGGTGATCTTTATCAAGGATATTCTAATGTATTTAGCATCCTTGGAGGAGCACATGAGACACTTGAGGATGGTCTTAAAAACACAATTAGATAACCAGCATAAATGGAAGATCTCGATTTAGCCTTTTATTTATTTTATATACCCACATTATAAAACACTTCATCTCAAATAATGGACTGGCTTTTGGTCCATTAATATTTGAGGTAGTCCTAGCATCAAAGTCATCGAAGAGTGTTACTGAGGTATGGGGTTTCCTTGGGTTGGAAGGGTACTATCAAACATCTGTACATAATTTATCAATTTTTTGGCCCCATTAATATCTTCTACCCAAATGGGAAGTATTTTCTATTAAATTTGATTTTATAGTAGTGTTTTCAAGAGACTATGAAGTGGTTAATGATCACTGGGATCTTGAGATTTCCAAATGAGGATGTTGACTACATAGTATTTTGTGATCCCTTAGGGTTTGGACATGGTTATGTTCTGATAAAGAGGTCGGCGGTGGTTGCATTTGGGTGTAGGCATTGGAAATCTCAAGAGTAAAATTGTGTGACCCATGGTCTTAACCAAGATGTGGTAGTCATCTTCTTGATGATGTAATGACACTATTTATAGGTGAGCCATTTATTGTCTATACTCACCAAAAGACACATAAAGTAATTTTATTTAAGAAAAATATTAACACTAGACTTTGGAAATTGATAGAGTTCATCCAAGGCTATGAAAATGTGATTACATACTCCTGGGACTGGGAATGTTCTAGAAGATATCCTTAACATGAGGTCTTTTTCATATTTATTGACTGAGGTGCTAGATAAGTAAGAATTTTTGTAGTTTTCATCAGTGGAAAAGAATAGTGCTTCATATCATTAATTGATGGTTGTCAGACCATCAATTATATAGTTAAATAGTCAATCACAACATGGAGATATCTACTGTGAGATGTTACATATTCATATATCCATTGAGTGTGATCCCAATATATTTTTTGATGGTGGAGAGCTAGTTATCCTTTTATAAAGACATCTGGGGGTACCAATGAAATTTCATGATGAGGTTATAAATGATCCCCATTAATCCCATTTATTTCAGAACGTAAATATGTGGAAGATAGGTATTGTGACCATCGAATTCAGTTTTGGTTCCGATGCATGAAGATACCTGTTTTATAGTTTTTTACAAAATCACTAATTGTTAACAACTGAAGGATGACCACCTATTTAAAAAAGGTTTAGTACCACCCCTTAAGGCATTAGAGTGAATGTGGGATATAATATATATATATATATTTAAGGATGGGGTTACCATGTATTTCTACCGTTCATGATTCCATATAGGATATCATATATAGACTCACCCAGTCATCCAACTTCCTCTCTATTCAATATTAGTGTTCAATTGAGTGCATGTGAAACATGAACATGTAGGAGATATTCCAACTCCATGGAGTTCCCAGGATAATAATTTTTAGACCATGGTTCTCAAACCACATAATCATTTTTAAGTTCATTGTTATAAGAAATTAGGACTCATTTAAATGTTACTATGAAATTTATCCCACAAACAAATAGTCTAACTGAGAGGACCATTATGGTCATGGAGGACATGTTATGGGATTTCATGATATATTTTCACAATAGTTGGGAGTATCAACTAAATTTATTTTATTTTTTATAATGAAAAAGTTACCATTACACCATCTATATGGAACCACATTAGGACCTGTGTGGGCGACCCTATTTGTTTTCACTATGTTGAAATGATTCAGGAGTGTATGCACTCATTGTCCAAGAGTTGGTCCGAACTATGATAAAGTAGGTTTAGATCATCTAGGAATATATGAGGATGGAAAATAACTATCATTAGTCATATGAAGACTCAATAATGAGGTATTAAATGTTTGATAATGGAGACTAGGTATTCCTGAAGGTCTCAAATTGACATGGATTGTCGAGATTAATACATGGTGGTATGCTATCTTAGAGATTCATCACCCTTTCAACATATGTATTATTGTTTGGGAGGGGGAATACAACTTTGTTCTACCACCATAGTAAGACAAGGTACATGATATCTTCCCCATGATGAATCTAAAGAGTTATGGGAAAGAACCATCGCATGATATCAATTTTTTAAAGATGTAAAATGATGATGGGGATACCATTATAGAGTACTCTATGGATATCAAGGATTTAAAGTAGAGTATATTTTATGGGACATATATTCACATTGTGTGTGTCGTGGTGTAGCAAAATAATATTTCGAAGAGCCCCTAGTAGTGGGGAAACCAGATACGAACTCAATGCCCTCATCTTTTTATATGACTTTTTCCATGCTAATATTAAAATCATTAATGTTGGGATAATTTAGCCACACTGATTTTGACATGTATTACAATATATTAATTTTTTTGGAGCCATGAGTTATATCGATGTGAGATTACTGGGCTTTGTGAGAATGGAATTTATATTTGAAATATATTAGAAATATTAATATCATGAGCATGATGTTTTTTATAGAATATTTATTACCAAATAAATGGTGTCACATATCAAAAAATTTAATAATTAAAATGATAATAGATTAAGGGTAATATCGTAGGAGGAACATAATATTTTTTAGCATTAGGTGTTTTAGTAATGTGATATGATGGGCACCAATAATATTATAAGTTAATTTTTTACCAAAGTAGAATCTTCAAATATTCAACTTATACATGGTAATTCATAATCCTTAGTTTTAGTCATATATCATCTATGTTTAAATCTTCAATTGGAGAGGATCCACTAAGGGATTCTTGGATGAGGATATCATATCAAGGATCATATTCCAATGGAGTTTCTGAATCTCTCTAATGATGTAAATGTATGGTAGTTCGTGAATATAAATTAATCCAAACATTTGATAGGTTTTTTTTTGAGATTCAATTTTTTCCATTATCCCTTGTAAAACATCGACGAGTTTCGAAAAGTTTAATTTATTCATGAATCGATGGTTATTTTATATACAATTTATTGATTTTATGTATTTATCATTCAATATTAATTAATAATATTCTTAAAAAATGCATCTTGGAAAAAATGATCAAATGAAAAATATAATTCAATATATTTTTTGCGGACCTCTCACCCCATTTCATTTCACATTCAACACAAGGAATTCCTTTGTCCTACAGTTGGACAAACTCCTGATTCTCAATCATTACATGGTTGTACTCCTATGAATGGATCAATTCTAAGGTTAGGTCCATAAATTGGAGTAATAATCATGGTTCCTTGAAATATGAGGATTAATATAGGTAGGTTAGACAAAATTATGGGTACCTAATTCCCCTTCTTCCCACATGTGAATAGAAGTGTGAATAATGTGTTTTCTCAATCAGGTTTGTTGATTAGATTGCAACCATTTGTACTATCTTTGTTTAGATGACATCAACCCCCACTCCCCCCATTTTAGGATTCATTTCTCATGTTGTCATCATAGTATGATGAAGTGGAGAATAAAATTAGGGTTCTAGAAATTATTATGTGTCATATTGTGTAATTATGATCTACATGATGTGTGGGGACCTTGATATGTTTCTAGGTTTTTTGCAAAGAATAAAAGATCATAAGCCATTTTCCACTTGTTACAATAAATGTGGCCCCTTATAGTAGCTTAATGTTTATCTTGTAGGATACCCAGGAATTAGTAGGATGGAGTAAATGAACATGGTCAAGATACGTGGGTATATCCAAGTACATTGGCATTGCTTGGTGCAAATGGGAATGACCAATTTTACTTAGTATGGTACACCTGTCACCAAGAAGTATATGACCTTGTCATACGACACAAGAAAAGCTCTAGTAACACACTAAATGCCTTTTATACATTATGATATGACTTTTATAAGGATATATACATTCCATAAGACACGGAATCGCCTGGTAAGATGAGGGGTTATCTAGAGACAAAATATACAAGTAGTACGTGACACGTACCTACTTTCTATATGTTAAAATACCTTCATTTAATCAGTTTGGACTAGTGTTATTTGAGTGTGTTCCCATAGTTAATATCCATGAGGGTAAAGTCTATAATTGTATCCAAACCTCTATATTTTGATCCCCTCTAGAGGATAAGTCTCAAATAGACATTTTTTCCCTTCGTCAGAACATGGTGTGATCCTCTATCATTACTTACTTTACCCATGATGGGATTCATGTAATTGGTGTAACCTCCTTTCCTTAGGCATTAATCCCGAATTTAGGAGGCTATTTCAATAGATATCATGCTATCATCATCATAAAATATCTTATAAATAGGGTTTAACATTAATAGGCTTTAGGATCCCCCTAGTTGACCTAGGTGTGATCCCATATCTTTGTATGTAGATCATCCTAGATCAGTGATTTTTATTTTGTAGTGACTAATGATCATGAACTATTTGAAAAGTGTCTCAGGTGATAGAATGTCTTGTGGAGTGGGATCTCTTAGAAATACAATTGAATATAATCATTGAGTAAAAACTATTGTCTAATAGTTTGGTTGATACTTCCTTGAGGCATTGTGTCCTTACATTGTAAATATTGGGTTTTAATTGTTTTTCATATTCTTTTTATGATATGAACACTCTTTATTTTGTATATTTATTGATTTAGATATGTCCTATTTTGTATTTTTATACTCACCCATGTATGGTTTTTCTCTAAAAACATCCAATCCTGTGCAGAAGATATACATTTTGAAAGAGTGTGAGAGGGACTGGGATTAGGTGGAGTATAGTGAGCTAGGCAGAGAAAGGTGTATTCTAGTGGTTGTATTGGATAACAGTTCTTTCCTACATAGTTAGTTAGACTTATTTTGTGTTTATTTTAGGGGGAATTATATTATCCCCCTTAATTTCTTCATGTACATTGGTTGTACTTTAATTGTGGGATTATAGTTTAATGTTTTCTAGGATATCAATAGTTTTACATTTTTAAATATTATGGGCATGGAAATGTGGGTTTTTTGTAGGTACATTTTAGAAATTCCACAAATGATATTTTTAATGCTAACTAGTAACTTCTTGAAAGCCCCTAGTGGATTAGAGGAGGGCTTGGTGTAGTTATTGATCAGGCCCCATCTGGCCAGATCATGATGTTTTTTTATTTTTATTAATCCATCATACATATGATTATATTTTTTTATTATTATTTATACTGACATGTTTAATTTATAGGTTATTAAATATATGTTAAATTGTAATTAAAATAATATATTATCATATTTTAGAACTTTTTTTTCATATTTTGAAAGCTATCTGAGAAATTAAATTTTTCAAAGAAATGTTTTATAAAATATCAGGTTGTTACATTCTTCAATGATTAAAATAATTCATTCTCTGAAAACTTTTTTATATTTTTACAAACAATTTAGGACACTTATACCATATTAAATCCTCATTTTCCTGCTTATCTTTATCAACAATGTGGCTTCACCACAAAACATTGATTAGGTGAGTGTTATTACTTTATTGAACAATCTTACTACAATATATAATCTAGATTAGTTGTTTATCATATGGATGGTTTTTCCCCAGTAGTTTGAATTCAATGATTATATCATGTGATGGTTTGGGTATGAACATCATTTGGGGATATAACTTGGACAAATAATGGACATGAGAGAGGTTTTTAGGAAGATCCAACAGATAGGATACTATTCCAATATGATCCATAATTTCAAATGGACTAATATACCTTGGGATTGGATTCCAATTATTTCAAAATACCATTATCTTCTTCCATAGGGAAAGTCATAGAAACACCTTAAAAATGTCTTTAAATTCTAGATCACATAGAATATCAGTGTCATATATGGTCTATAATAATTTCTCTTCCCTTATGTGGTGTTTACTAAATCTAACATTCCAGGTTCTTTATTCATATGTCTGAGGTTCAAATAAATATCATTATCTAATGTCATTTGAGATATTTTAAAATCTACATTATATTTGTAGAGGGTTTCATAATGGGAAATCTATAATTTCATTAGAAATCTATTTTAATATGAAAACTCAACAAGTGGATGGTGTTGATACTAGCCACATTTGAAATCTAATTATCATTATCTCAAAATATAGTTTATACTTTGAATTTTTAACTTATTTTGACCATATATATATGGATGATATGAAGTGAAGAAAAATAACTTCATATCAAGAGATTGTGGAATTTTTATCTAGATCATCGAGGAAATCCTCTGATCAAGATCAAACACAATGGAATGTGGCACCCCATGAAATAATAATATATCCATATTGTTTATTTTAGAAAGATAAACCATAGATAAATATTCTTTGATAGTGATTAGGTGTACTAACATTGAATGGTGGTCAACTACAACCCATATATCACTATTCCCTTTAGATGATTTGTGGAGTTTGATAACGAAAACCTTGGTGATTTTTCCCCATTCGATTATGGTATAGATGATGGATGAAACATCCTCTCAAACAAATTATATGAGACATAACTTTATGACATACCAATCATCAAGATATGAAGTATTTTATGTCTCCCTTAATTCCATCCCACCCAATATACTCTTTCAAATCACAATAAATTATTGTACTTCTACGATGAATAGATACTGACTAACTATGATCCTCTTATAAAAACATTGTATTAAAATTTTATATGGGTGGAATAAAAACACGGTTCATGATTATTATAATTCCATTTTGATCATGGTATAACATGGAAATATTTCCCCAATTCTTATATATATCTATATTCCCATTCTTATTGCTTATTAATCGTAATTTAGTTAGATAGGTGACAACTCTTTTTAGAACGATAATACTTCTCCCATTCCTTCTAGATTTCTGGATCCATCCTTTTGAAATAGATAAATAATATAACTTCTGTGATTCTTATAATGGATAAACAAGCGCGATCATTTGGAAAAAATACATCAATCGCCACATTCCCATTCCCAAGATCATAATATATTGAACAATCATAATCATTATTTTTCTATATTCGACTTTCATGGGGATTTTTTCAACACCTTCTATGTTAATATATACATTGAATTTTTTTGACAAGTATATATATAAATTTTTCCCCAATAAATATAGTTAGTGGTTATCTATTTGAAGTAATTATCTTAGTTAACATCACATCCTTATTTAGATTATTTTTTCATGGATTTTCGATTATCCTGGGGAATAATCTATAACAATGTATTTTGGTATAAGAACTCATTCAAATCGCATTATTAATGATTCAATAAATATTATAAACCCTTTTCCAATTTATATTAATGTATAACTAGGTGCATAGACTAATATTCTTTTAAATTCATTGATATTTTCTCACAATCATCTATCAATGGGAACTAAGATGCATTTTTATTTTTCATGGTGAGTGGATTAGAGTGTCTTGTAAAATTCTTCAAAATCATCAATAATATCCCACAATAAAAAGAATATATCAGATCTCAGTAGTTATGGTATGTCTAAAATGACGTTTTATATCATCTATATTTGATAGAACTACTGATATAACCTCAAAATTATATTATATGACACATCAATTAATTATTTTTTAGAAGCAATTCACAGATTGTGAATTTTTCACACAAACTTATACTTGATTGAGTCTTTAGTATAATCATAAAGTGATATTTATTCTATTATTTTCCCATTTAAAAATAATAATATCTTACACAAAGACTTCCATAAAATGATTGAAGTGATCTCTAATGACACTGTTCATTAAATACATGAAGATAGAGGGTGGGTTTTTAATTCTAAATGCAATCACTCTCTACTCATAGAGTCCATATCGTGTTTAGAATATTTTCATAGGTGTATTTGACTTCATGAACACAAATAAATGATATACATAATGATAGTAAATCATTAAAACTTATTGAGATCCGGGTTCTCGGTCAAACAAGTAATCAATAAGGGGTTGATGATACCTTTTATTTATTGGGATAATGTTTAACTCCCAATAATCAATTAAGTATTGGATGAATCAATCATTATTTTTTAAAAGTAAATGGGTTCACCCCAAGGAGACACAATTTTTTTGAATGAATCCATTTTCAATACTATCATGTAGTTTCTTCTAATATTTATCCCATGTAATCGGGAAATGGATATAAGTATTCATTGATATAGGAGTATAACAAGGTAGGAATTATATTGAATACATAACATCAATATTTTGTGTACGTCTTGGTAACTCTTCTATTAGGACATAAAACAACACCATGTAAATAGTAAATTCATTTATGTTGAGTTTTTCCACACCCATTTTAGATAAATGACCCTTTTTAGTAGGAATCAAAATCAATAAAATGGATGTGATTTCAATAAAAAATTAATATTCATCATTTCATTGATTGAAGATCATAGGTCTTCTTGGAATTTATTATGTAAATTTCCCTCATCAATAATTTATGTGGTAATTATTTAGATTAAGATAATATGTGCTTATGATTACATAAAATTAAACTAGAGGAATAATGATAAGATTTTTTCGAATCACATTCCAAAAGAATTAAATTAGGGAGGAATCAAAAACTTTATATGTGATCATCACACCAATATCGGTTAGGAAGACTAATTATAAAACTAAAAATATGGTTGAAATCATGATATCATTAAAAAATTTATTAGATATAAAATAATTTATAGATCCAGATTCAAATAAGACATTCGTTATTCCAGGGTTTATGTTAATGATACCTTTCAGCAAGTCACTGACACAACCTTTGTCATAAATAGTTATCACATGAGATTTCCCATTTCCTTCCTCTTATTAAGTTTATGACATTAATCATTATAACTAAATTTAACATTTGGTATCTATTAATCATTATTAATATACTCTATATATTTGAAACACTATAGTGTGGTTGGTACATTCTATTTAGATTTCACTCTATTTGAATACTTATGTTACTCTTCCCCTCACGTTTTCATTTGAATGAATTATGAAATTACCTTCCGCACATAATACATTTTTCATTCCCCATAAAAAAACATCATTCATGTTTCCTTAAACAAATCATACATGATAGAAAGATCATATTCTTCTATCCATGGTTTTTAGATCTTCCCTTGAACTCCATATTTATTTTCTTCCTAAAACCATTTGATTTATGGGTAACAGAAATCTCAATTTCAACCATGAGAGAACATATAATTATTTATTCAATAAAAATGAATTCCCTTGTGTCTAGTTCCCTTCATGGACATGTTTCTAATAAACTGGAGAATCGATCAACCATACATTTAGGTTAGATGATAACTCATAAAGAGTGTCTGTCATGTCTTGTAAAATATTCCCTATAGTTAACAAAAAAATCATCATACTTCTTTTGTCTCTCAAGGAATTATTATTAAATTTTTAGATAATGAGTTTTATGGATTTAGTTACTTTAAAATATTCTTTAAAAATAATAACAATACATATATTCAATTTTATCTTGTTTACTCTTATTCTTGATGATAGTTAATCATTGATCTACACGACCTTCCAATTGATATACATACGAAATGACTTTATCATTTTCAAAATACTTTAGAATGAAAAATATCATCCTAATGGTACTGATCTGGTGTATAATAAAAAGTGGATCAAAGGATCCAATATATAATGGTGGAAATCACCACACGATAGAGTCTGCTAAATTTTTTTCCCTCCATTTTTTGCTTTGAAGTTGATCATGATTCATATATTTAGAATGATTTGAAAGAATATAAATGTGATTTTTATTTCACCTCCCAAAAAATTTTGTTTCTTAGGAGTATAATCGTCACATTTTTTGTTTAATTAATCATTAATGTGGTTCCATTGGTTTTCAACAATCTACTGAAACCAAAGAAACATATCTTGATAAATAATATGAACAGTGGTAAAAATAGTCATAAAAAACATTTATAAGATGTATAAATCAAGAATATTTATTTTCATTCCAAAACACAAATGGTTTCTCATATGTTATCCATGGTCATCATCTATTTAAATAATTAATAATGGTTGATAATGAAAATTTATATTAACCAAACCATATTCCCTATAAGTTCCATATTATGAGTATAATAAGACTTGTTATCATGTATACGTAACTCTCGAGTCAAGAATTGATGAGAATTTTTAATTTTCATTACCCCTGGTTACAACTATACTAGAACCACTTCCAAAAATATCATCGAAATAGGTATGTTTTTTTAGGTGAATGAATAAATATCTTCCTTACCAAAATCATAGTATATTACACAATATATAGGATTGTACTAAGGGTTATCACTAATTTTTTTTATCAATCTAAATTCCATGTTTTAATTATAAATATATTAGGACTCTAAAAATAAATTCAAGATATTTTCATATGTAGATATTATATATTTTTAGATAAATAATAATTATATTTAAAAAACATAAACCTAGAAATCATAAAGGTATAGTGCATTTTGAATCGTGGAAATAGAAAAACATGTTCATAAGTAAAGTAAATTCTATCCCACATAGTTCCTCATAATGTCCACACTAATTATACAAATCACTAATAATTCATATCATCATAACCTAGAGAAACGAACCATAATTATGGGTGGTCACATATCCTCAATATTCATAGATAAGTTAAATATGTAAAAAATAATTTAAATAAGGGTATTAGAATATGAGAATAAAAAATGAATACAATAATATGGATATAAATTATTAAAATACATATTATTTTAAGAATAAAAGAGTTTAATCATAAGAAATTAAATTATAATAACCCAGAACTGGGTTCCACTTAGAAGTTCCCCAAGCCCGGTTGGTCACATGGCATCATGCATGCCTCCCCATATGTTATATGTTGATGTGTAGTAGTGAGGGACTTGGTTGGGATGGTGGGGATAAAATGCACTTATTTCATAGTAGAGAAGAATAATTATGGATTAATAGATTAATATTATAAGAATATGTAACAATATGGAATAGTGGAAACAGACAATATATTGATAGGATAAGAAACTCTCCATAAGGGAAGTAGACATAAACATCCAAGAACTAAATGATAATCATAATATATGAACAGAATAATGTAAAATGATTATTTTAATGTATTTAATGCCTCTATAAAACTAGAAAACATGTATATGTGGAATTAGGAAATACATTTTATACAAAGAATACAAAATAATACAAAGTTGTCTAGTATCTGGAGCACTATACCAGTCATACACTACGAAGCTACATCTTAATTCAATAAATCATGATTATATTTCCAAAGTAGGATGAATATGTATTTCAACATCTTCCAAAATATAATATTACAGAGTTAATTATCCTACACAGATAGTTTGTGAGATAAATCTTAGATGGATGCCAACAACGATGTATGTACCATCTAGATAGTGAATATAAACTGATATAGTGTGATGGTATGTATACAAGTAAATATTATATTGTAATATAAATACTCTGATAATTACATCATCCATATTTGGTAATTTCTAAACATTTTTCCTTTTACTTAATTCAATTGAGTTTAGTTTATATAAATAAGTCTTGTGAGATATTATAGAAATGAATAAGTACCATAATAATAATAATAAAGGATACATGATGTAACAACACAACCTTAAATGATTATGATGTTAATAACAGATGATCTATGGTAATAACCATGGAATAATAGATAGTGATTAAAATGGAAGATAATATCATGTAATAACCAACGAATCCTTCACCTCAGGGGTCGAGCTGACCAAGTAATAAGTTGCAACATCACAATAATTGGGTGTATGGTAATCCAAGGGGGTATAACCTAAGGCATTACACTATAAATATTTATAACTATTTCCATTTATCTCATAAATGGTAAAACTTTCTAAGCATGACTATCCCCAATGGGGTGAGTCTATGGCCCCACATGTCTGAAGATGTCAGGTTGAATCAAAGGTGTGTATCCAAGGAATCCTAACATCTAGAAGACACTGAATGAATCCTATGTTGTCATGTCAGGAATATGTTAATAGACATGGACCATATTCCATGGTGGGTATCTCCCTTAGAAACCGGAACCTTGATATAGAATGGATTCCTTTTAGTGGTTAGGTAATTCCCTTGGGATTCTGAGGCCTTCTCATGCATAAACACACTGATAAAGGTGCAATGGTACATAAATATTTGGATCTATATAGAAAATTCATTATCAAATTAAGACCAGATAATACTAATTCCATTTAAAATTCAATAGGTTCAATCTATTTACTTTCAGAATAGGTTACAAGGATAACTTGTATATACTACCATCATTAATTTCATTCCATTAAATTAGTAGTTTCATTCCTTTACCAACAATAATCATTATAAGATGAGCTAAAGAAATGGTTCCATTAGTGATTATATTGTAATTAACAAGGATAGATGAAATATAAAAATTCATTTTCCATAAAACATTATAAATTCTCATTAATAAATTGGAACACATACCTTCAAAGGTTAATTTGTTTACTAAAAAAGTGGAATCCATTCAACAATTTAGTATAAATTGATTAGATAATAACACTTAACATAGAAGAGTTAACCGATATGTTACAATAACACCAGCATAGAAAGTTATAATAATCCATTCAGGATATAATAAATAACTTACCTTAAATAGTGTGTATGGAATTGAGGTTATGACTTCCAACAATAGGAAGATAAATTATGAAAAAGTATCTACAATACAAGAATTATTATAATAATAATGATATCGGAATTTAATAATCCACGCATGGAGAAATTGGAATACAGACAATGAATACAGTTTATAAAATGTAGATACTTGATGGATGACTGATAGATCACCCACCATATACAGGTAGATCTTTTTTCATCCAATTCCAACCCTTAGTTTGGGCTAGATAAGATGAAAAGGGGGGAATGAATCAATTCCGTGAAAATGGGGAATAAAATGATTCACCAAAAATAAAATGTTGAGGAGAATATGAAATGATTGCAATTATATAGGTATAAAGATATTACTGGAGTGCATTCGATGTGATAGACAGATCTAGAATCGAAGACCAAATTAGAAAGATATCTGAGAATCTATATAATGGCTTCCATGGGGGGATACTACACAACATTTGAGGGATCACGTGAGGTATCATGTCAAAAATAGAGGCCTTGCCACTTATTTTGAAAATTTATGTCATTAATTTACATGGATTATAAATTGTGTACATTCCATTTAAATATCAATGTCCTTCACCATATAAAAACCCAGTTATCCAACATGAATGTTTCTAGCTTGTAGAATACACATAATGTACCTGAGACACCTCATGTATTCCAATTACACCATCTATAATTTCCCTAAAACCAACCCATATCACTCATAACATTTCCTTCCAAAAACTAACCCAGAGGTCCTTGACATGAATTTTTAGTATAAGTGAGAAAGATAGATTTTCAAGATCATGAAATGGAAATTTCAAATGATCCATACCTAAAGGAAAAACTATGTTTATAAATTCTTCCCCCTTAAAATAACTTTTCCTCATGTTCTCTCTAAAGGGAGGGGAAACATTGTTTCATAACAACTTCACCAATTGAGCAAGTGTGTTGGCCTCCTACTCCCATGTCAAATCATGTACATGGATATGCTTCCATAGAACCTGTACTAAATGGATAGAATGGCATCGTAGGTCCTTTATGATACAATAAACTATGAATTTGGATACTCTTCAAAGGAGTTATTACTATCCATCTCATCATACATGGGATCAAAACTATATGATGGGGAAGTATTTTAATAGATAGGTAGTGAGACTTGGAAAACATCATGCATGGAATGGTACCTTTGTGGTAGTATAAATTGATAGGATACAATCCCAACTATAACCCAAATCTTAAATGACCCAATATATCAAGGGGAATATTCCATTAACACATTATCTATCTTTGACTAGGTATTGGTGATAATCATAGGAAAACAATATCCCCAACATTGAACTCCAATGGTGTCGATGATGAATGAAATTATATTTAAATCCAAACTAAGAAGTAGGAATATGATTCATTATTTGTTTAACCTACTCTAATCTCTCAATAAAAAGATGTCTACCTAGTAGAACTAACTCTCATTCTCTATCCTTCAAAGGTTTGAACAACATGAACAACCATAAAATGACTCATATTTAGGAATATCAATCATATCTATAAAATTTTTATTACATGTGAACTTGATGAGATAGATATTATTATACCAAGAAAAAATAAAATCTTGGATCCATGCCCATAGAATATCCTCTGACACCTATATCAACTATTTCAATAGTTCATTGGTCTTAGAGTGAAAGGCTATTTTTAGAAGAACATGTGTCCCCATAGCCTTCTAAAATCCCTTCCATAAAAAAATTGAAACAAGAATCCCTATAGGTAATTATTTTACCGAAAACCCTTTTTAACCATATGAAATAAGATACATATATTACCCCAATCTCATAAAATGATAATATATTCCCTATAGGAATAATAAGGTAAATTTTCATCAGTCGATCCACAACTACGCAAACTGCATCGCTACCTCTAGGAGAACACATTTATCGAACTAGAAAACCGTAGGAAAATATCATAATTTCTATTATAGGGGTATAAATGATAGTAAAAATATATCAAGTCAGTGGTGATATACCATGACCTTCTAACATGTAGAACACCTAGTTATAAAAACTTTTATCTCATGTTTCATCCCAGACCACCAGTACGAGAATTGAATATATTCATACATCATGGAGATTCCTGGATGAACTTCCAAATGAGAAGTGTCAAAATCCATATTTTGTTCATATTTATTATATTTAGGAACAAAAACCCATCCATTTATACAAAGTATGTCTTCTCCATGAACAATCCAATATGGATGTGGGTCCTCACCATAAATACTCTCCCAAAGAAATAATCCTTTAGGATCTAAATACTTCATTCTATTCACCATATTAAGGAAGAAAGAGGTTACATTCAAATATGAGAGATAATAATTCATGTTAATATCATGAAACTCTAGATTTATCACTTAAATTAGGTCCATCAATTTCAATTTATCACTATATTCACAGACATCTTGTCCTTGAGATTTTTGAATTACCGCATCAGTCGCCACATTTGACTTTCCCAGTGTATAGAAATTCTCATGTGTGATGAATTTGTGATATTAAAACCATCATCATTGTAAAATATTCATGTAATGTAGTTTAAATATATATATTTTGGATCCTTTGGTCTACAAAATTCAGAAAGTCCTCACCCATCAGATTGTGTCTCTTATAGTTAAGACCTAGACAACAGATTCCAGATCAAGTTCATATGTCAGGTAGTTTCTCTTAGGAGGACTCAACTGTTGAGATCCATATGAAATAACTCAATCTTATTGTATCATCACTACTACTAGCGCAATTCTAGATGCATCATATATCACTGTATAGCCTCTTCCAGGATCTTTTAAATCATTATCGGTACTGAAAGAATCCTTTCGTTCAACTCCAAAATGGATTTCCCAAACACATCTAACCATTGGAAATTCAAATCCATATTTGTAACACTAGTATGAGTTTTTATAATATGTGAGAATTCTGGTCTAAAACATATTTCAAATTAATATTTCCATAATAAAATTCATATTTCAACCAAATTATTAGGAATCTCATAAGAAATAATAGAATACTATTTTTCTAGATCAACAAACACTTCTGATTTAGAGATAATATGTCCCAATAAGTTAAATTTGTCGATCCCAAAGTGTAAAATAGAATGATTTATATATAGATGATTCTCTCATAGTGTATTGAAAATGATCTGATGATTTTTATCACTGTCTCTACATGAAGATAATAAACAAAGATGGTGTCCGTAATTTTGATGAGAAAGAAATCATGATAGGTATGGAAAACCAAGTTCATAAAGATAATTAAATTGGAAGACATGTTCGTAAGACTAAATGGAAGCACAAGATAGTCATATAGACCATGCCTACT
The DNA here is from genome assembly GCA_963277665.1 of Viscum album. Lineage (NCBI taxonomy): Eukaryota > Viridiplantae > Streptophyta > Magnoliopsida > Santalales > Viscaceae > Viscum > Viscum album. The sequence goes on from OY728120.1 coordinate 1,457,825,707, forward strand.
ATGTAAATATACAAATGGTATTTCTGAGGGACAAACTCACACCTGAAGATATCACGATCAATGAAATATCTTTTGGAATATATTAAATCCTAAAATTATGTCAATGTGATCATCAATCTATGTTATTGGATAAGATAACATAAATATAATCAAGTTCAATCTTCAGAAAGACATTGGTAAAAGAATGGTGTCATATGCCTTCTTATAAAAAGAATAGGTTTACCCCATGTTGAATTTATGTGTTTGATAACTCTTTTAGCCTGTAGATTTTCCAACTATAACATGAGCTCCTCGAGCTTATTAAGATCCATCGTGTATGGAGTAAAGGAAACTGATAATTCTCCATTATCGAGGTCAATCATAAAATCTACCTTTCTATGTGGACATAAGATAATAATATCATTTGATAATTCATCCCTAAAATGATCAATTATGGGAGGAAAATATAATATAATATATATATAAGCCCTCCTCCCCTATGAAATGACTAGCTATATGGATAGTAACTCTACATAGACCAAGATGCTCTAATCCATCTCTATCATCCTAGAAATTCGATTCATCTTTATATTGATAATTGATGCCCTATAGTAATGTAAATGAATCCATATAGTGATATCAGTCCACATAGGAATGACTAGAAGCCAGCCAGAACATCAGTTTAATGATATCAAAGCCCATTATCTCGAGGGAAAATAGCCCCATAAGAATTGGTTACTATCAATCTCATGGGGTCAGTCCCTAAAATAGTTTCTTCTCAATGACCATACTACCAACAGTGTGTCCATGGTCATAAAACCACATTAATACAAAATTTCTATCCTAAGACACTCCAGACTCAATAGGTCTATATGGGAATGGGATGAACCTATATCTACTAAGGTGGATACAATAATGGGGGATACTATAATATAACCACATACTTTATATGTACATGCACTATAATCAAATTTACTATCAATAGCTAATTTCATAATGATGGAATGCCCAATTCCAAAAATCATAACCACATAGTCAAGGCCTTGTGCTAAGACTACAAATAAAAATTTTGTCAAAGCCTTGTGCTCAGACACTAATTTGTCTCATGGGACCAACTGATGCATCGAGGAGCTATAGCAGGCTCCACCCTTCACTTACTTAGTCCAATGCATTCCTCATATGAAAATTTGGAAGCATAACCTAAAAATTAATACTAAAAGTAGCATAAAAAATTTTAATACTTTAACAATAAACCATGAATGGTATAAAAATTTTCCATAAATAGTCAAACATATCATCACTCATTAAATACAATATATAAGATTGTGTAATAATAAATCAACCTCAATCAAGAATAATATATACTAAAGGATGTTAACATGGTTTCAAATGATCATAAAAACTATTTGAGATAAATGTCCCTCTTTGGGAAATCATCTAAATGTCTGGCATTTATAAAGGAAGTCATTTAGAAGATATTGTTTATTCGAATTTTTACATACTACTTTTATACTTTTGAAAGAAATTAACATTTTAAAACAATTATGTCCACATAAATAAATACTTGAAATCATTTTTAAAACATCGACTTTAATTAAAATGATTTAGAAAAATAAATCCTTAAAACATATAAAATGATGATCTTGATAAAGATTCCCTACCAAAAAATTAAAATATTCATTATGAAAACATTTTCATGAAACATGGATAGGGAATGTAAAAATTTCCCCATAAATACATACACTTAAACAATCTTGGATAACAATGAGATTGAAGAATTAACCCTTACATTTTACTTTCCTTTCGTCGAGGGTACATTTAACCGCCTCTATAATGACCATAGTATGTAATTAAATTAAAACAGAACCATATTCATATTTATGATATCATACATTATTCATTTAGGGCTTTATACTACCCTTTTAATAAAAATATCAACGATAGAATAACATTTCGGGTAATAATCATTTTCTTTATCATACATGTTTTAACTTTTTATTCTTGATCGTATAACTTATATCATTATTTAATTGATTCTAGAATATAAAACCTTATTTTTTTATCATATATATTCATAATATAAGTATGTATAATAGATAAAAATATGAAATGGAAAACACTGTTTATGGAGATGGTAGGCCATACGTACACATAAACGTCGTTTCCGTTTTCATATTGTATTGAATGGAAGTAAGTGAATGAGATATATGGAAATATATATATATATATACAGTATAATTATTATTTCATATATTACATACTTATTAATAATATATATAATTATAATAATCATTGAATGGTGAACGTGGAAATGAATATCATCACGTCGTGGAGACGGTAAGCTGTATGTATGCACGAGAGATGATATCATTCTATTGATGATGAATTAATATATAATTGAATGGTATATTATATATACAGAATTATTAAAATTTTATATTTATTATTTACATCAATTATAAACATTATTATACCCATCCAAATAATGATGTGTTGAATTAAAAACTACACCATGACGTGGAGACGGTAAGTCGTACGTACGCACATATGGTGACATTGTCATTCATATGATGGATATATTAATGAATTTGGTTGTACCTTATTTATTATAAAATATAATTATGCATAATTTATAGGAGATATTATTTAAGTAACGAAACAACAGTGAATGAGGAAGTGGAATAAGAAAAGAACTTTGAAAGTGGTGCTGAAGTAATTACATCTTCTTCGGTTTCTTCCTTTTGATATGTTCAAAGGTATCTATAAGATGGATTATGATAAATGTATGGACTCTAGGTTGAATAAAGGGTAGTGGGGATGATATTTGAGTAGGTTTTTTTCAAGCCAAATGGCTTCGGAGGTATTAAATTAAGAGAAGGGGTAGTACCCTTTAATAAGAGGGGTGGGGGTCACTTAAGGAAAAGCTTGAAATGTTAATTTATTATAAAATTATATTCTATTTAAAATGTCCTAAAATGGATTTATTTAGAGTATAATTTGGGAATGGGTCTAAATCCTCTCAAATAATACATTTCATACTAGTTTATCTATCCATATTAACCTTATCTTTTAGATTTAACCCTTCTTTAAATAGTTTATCTTTTATGATGGCTTCATGTATTATTATAATACATGGTTAATAAAAATACTTAAAAATTACAATAGAACCTCAAGTGGTTTATTAATGACATATATATCATTATATAAGTCCTTTTTCTGAACATTATATTTTTAAAAATATTATTTCATTTAATAATATAGTAATTGTTTTGAAACCTCATTTATGTCAATTTTGACCATATTAAGTATTTGGTTTTTTTGAAAGTTTTAACAAGTTAATTACTTCAAACCAAATACATTAAATCAACCCTATAATGTCATATTAACCTATAAAATTCGTGTATGACATCCAAAGTCTCAATATACATTTATTTTTATATTTATAATATCAATTATGTTAATCGTTCATTAATAAGGTAATTAACACATCATCATTGTTTCATAAATAAATTTAATTACTTAATGTTTAAATATTATGAATAAAATAACATGATGTATGAAATATGTTTAGATTTCTAATGAATATTTATAGTCAAATTTATCTTATGTAAAACTGAATATTAAAAATGATTTAGTTATTAATCTTTGAATTTAACACTTTTAACTCTTCTTTAAATAAAATAAAAATAAATGTCCTAATATAATCCAAGTGGACCCAAAGGATAATATTTTACTCTTTAGGTAGATTTTGTTCAAAATAAACTTATCTAACAGAATGATGAAATGTTTTAGCATAATTATAATAACATATTTACTTTTAATTTCCCTATTTAAATATAACCATGATAAATAAAATTGAAAAGTTATTATTCAACCAAAATTATTTTCATCCTATTGAACCATATTTTACATACTGATGTCAAAAATGTCTCTCAAAATTTTCAAATTCAATTTACAAACGCTGTAAAATTATGTTAAATCCAAATTTACAAATGTTCCTAGAAGGTGGGTAAAAGACGGCAAAAAAGTTCAATAAAATTTTTTATGTCAAATATTATTATAAAATGACACCAATAAATTAAATCCGACTAATATATGTATTATGTATCTATTTTTACTATAAGATAATTTTTTAATAAAATTATTTATTTAATTGAAAATGACGGTTTTTATTTATAACATAGTGTTTTTCACAATTCATCAAAAATTGAATATTTTCAGAAAAATACCAAAAATTCACCCAATGATAATTTTTATTTTGTATTTTAAATAATGATATCTATTTTAATAAATTAAAAACATATAATTTGTATTAATTAATTTAAAATTAATTCATGTTGTCAAAACCATAAAGCGGGGTTTTATGATGTAAAAACTATCCAAAGATTGACATGTTTTTATGTACAATATAAATTTAAAATTATATCAAATGACCTAAATTTTAGTAAAGGATAAAAATATAATATGATTATACATTAAAACCACTAAAATTAATAATATAACACTTTAAATTATTTCAATTAAAAATATGTTTTCTATTGAAATTTATTATTTCTTATTATTAATCAAAATAAGAAAGTTATCAAAAAGTACCAATATTTTCTCCAAACTGAATTTTTATGTCCCAATTTTAAATAAGAACTTAATTTCATTAAATTTAACATTTGAAAGATTCAAAAATTGTATTTAAAAATGGTTACCCATTTAAAGGCGGTAAAATTGCATTTTTTGAAAAATAGTTATTTTATCTAAAAATTTTAATTTTTTGTTATATTATGTCTAAGAAACACACAATATGGATTTTAAAATTATATGTAGTATATAAAATTCAAAATTCAGTTAATACTATTCATAATCGCTTTTTGAATGGCTATTTTGGTATGTCTTGGTGCACTTGAACTCATTGCTGTGTGTAGCACAAGCTATTGAATTACTTTAAAGAGATAACATATTATGAGATCCTGGGGTGTTACATTCTCCCCTCTTTCAATGAATTTTGTCCACACAATTTTAAATTGTTATTTGAAAATAATTGTTTGAAAATAGATAATACCTTTTTGGAAAACCCACATCTGAAACAGTGTTTTTAAAATTTAGTCTTAATAGGAGAGAAAGGGAAATTAAAAAGTCACCACCAAATTATAATTTTGAATAAAAGAACATTGGTGGAAATTAAGGACACATATTTGGTGAAAAAAAAGACAAATATTTTTAGGGAGTGATTGAAGTCATCAATCACAAACTAGTGAACAATTAATCGAATATTGAGGGCCTCAAAGACATAAATCTATGATAATTTAAATATCATTAGTTCAAAAAAACATAAGGTATTAGGATATCACATTTTCTGTTTTAAGATCCCATCCATAAAGTTTAAGAATTAATTTCTTCATAGAATAATATATAAAAAATACTTGACATGTAAGGTTCCACCCTTCAACTAACTTCTATAACAAACACATCTTTCTCTCCAAACCCTAATGTAATTAAAAATTATTCAATTTATACTAATTTTATAGGGTTCCAAAAATTATGAATTTATAATTCATCTGTCAGACCATTTAAAAAATAACTACATTATACAAACCAGGACATCACGTAGGTCAGTGGTAGGTGATGCACCCTTGTCTCCCTTCTATTGAGGGTTCAAGTCTCGTGGCCTTGCCGGATGCAACAGGTTGTCGCCCGACATTCAGGATGTCATTTTTTAAAAATCCAAAAATTATCTTCAGATATTTTTTAACGTTATAAAATAGTATCAAATGTACAACGTAATCTATTCAAAACTTTAGACTTATCCAAAATACTTCTGTCCAAACTCACAGTGAAAAATTTATTAGAAAGGTACACATAATGACATTCTCTTTTCAACATAATAACATGTGAATACCTTCATCATGTATTATCTTAAAACATGGTAACACCCTGAATTACCATAAAACCATACTGAATACATTCATGCCCCATTTTTCTTTATAGAATATGTGATATACTCCTTATACCCAATAATTTTGAATAATCCAATAAAGAAAGAATAAGAAACCATTAATCACTTCCAAGGATGTAAATAATACCCAATATACTTTATCCAACTCAATTATCTCTTATTACAAAATCAGTACATTAGTATCAGGACCATATTAATGTTTATCTTTCTCTCAAACATATATTTTCCAAAATGTTTAACTTGAAACTCTGTCACTTTACTCGGTACCATACAATCTCAAATCCTTAATGAAAAGGTATTGTAGTACAATCCTTATATACTGTATAATTCTTATAAATTGTATATCATTAATACAATACCCAAATGACACAATTATTTAACAAAAACTTAAGAACACTAATCATTATTCTTCATCTTTTGTTGTATAATAACTTGATTATTATCTAATAGCATCATTTGGGGTATAATCTGATGATTGATTCGCGTAGTTTCCCAACTCCTTGTAGATAAATAATTGTAAATTTGAAACGTTTTTCATTCCCTTATAATAAATAACGTGGTATCTTTTTTTTCATAATTATAAAAAACTCTATTTCCCTTCAAGCAATTACCAAGTTGATTATTTCTACTATTTTCACATTTTGTAAAATCCTTCTTTCCATTCTTCACTTTGTACATTTATTTCTATGTTGTCATCATCTTCTCTTTCTTCCCTTCAAAGACATAAGACTCTGATAATTAATTACATATCTTATTAACCCATGATATTATTTCTCCATATGATGAGAATACGTGGGAGACTATTTCCCTTATTAACGGTGGCTTAAGACCATGATTTATATGACCATTCTTACTCTTTGGATCATGTGTATTGCAAGAGATCTCATTCCTTCTACTGGGAACCATTTCTAAAAAAAATATACTAGGTTTGATAATATCATAATGTATAATCCAAAAAGAATAAAAACACTAAACATTAATTGAATATTTTCACACATATAGTATCATAATCATAAAAATGGTTTCTTTACTGACTATTTACTCATAAATCCTTCATAATGGATTGTTAAAAAAATGTGAATTAGCCTAAGAATATCCCCCGAGAGTATCTTCACTAAGAGTGCAGCAAGGCCCATTGACGTGCACCCATTCTCAATTGTGTCTAGATCAAAGCGATGTTTCCAGGTTTTACCCCTAGATACATCTGTTCCAGAGCTGCCTCTACTTGATCGTATCTAGACAAGGATGTATTTCTTGTAAAATTCACAATTTCTCTATAGTACCAAAATTCTAGGATATTCGTCTATAATAATTCTCAATGTCAATCCTAGGGTAACTTTTCAAAATCGGATTTTATCTAAATCTATATCGCTATTTGTCTCTAAACTTTCTCTGATGCCCATTATAACTCCCTAGCCCCAGTTACCCTGAGTCAGTTCATTATTTTAATACGTTTTCATGATTATAAGGAATCATGTCCTGAAGGACCGATAAATTTAGAATTCATGGAAAATAGATTACATACATGAAATTTGCATTACAATTTCTAATATAAAACACAAGATAAATAATCATTTGAGAAAAAAATTATTCCCTTAGCTTAAACCTGCATATAAATCATAATATACTTCTTGGAATCCTAGGAAAATAAAACATAATAAAGGGGTGAGCTCAGATGCTCGGTAAGGATAAAAAATATAGCAGATGCTATAATAAATAATCATAAACTTTTATGAAAAGGTATAAAATTTAAACACAAAACATTTAAATATAAACTACATCATAATATGCCAATGATAAATCAAATAATTCCATTTTATTATTCACATGGACATTATACAAATTGAATAATCACATGTAATATCAATATCTAATTTCATAGTGATGGAATGTATAATGACAGACACCATAATCACATAGTCAAGGCCTCTTTCCAAGACTCAAATAAAAATTTGGTCAACTCCTTGTGCCAAGAAACTAATTTGTCTAATGAGACCTACCAATGAATCGATGAGTTATTGCAAGCTCCACCCGTCACATACGATGTCCAATACATTTCTTATATGAAAATGTTGAAACCTAACATAAACAGTTGTTTTAAAACTAGCATAAAAAATGTCAATACTTTAACCATAAACCATGAATGGTATAAAAATTTCACATCCACAGTCAAACATTTCAGAACTCATTAAATATAATATGGATGATTTTATTATGACAAATCAATCAAAATCAAGAATAATATCCTGTAAATGATGTTGACATAGTTGAAAATGATCAGTAAAACTCTTTTAGAGAAATTTCCATTTTTGAGAAATCATTTTAATGTCATGAAATTATAAAGAAGTTCATTTAAAAGAGATTTTTGAATCAAAGTGTCTCATACCACTTTTAAAATTTTAAAGGAATTAACATTTTAAAACAATCATGTCCATATAAATAAATCCTTGAAATCATTTTTAAAACATAGAAATTAACAAAAAATGATTTAGAAAGATAAATCATTAAAACATTTAAATTTTTGATCTTGAAAAAGAGACCCTTCTAGAAAACCTTAAAATATTCATTTTTAAAACATTTTCATGAAACATGAACATGGATCATAAAAATGACCCAGTAAAAAATTACACATAAACAATCTTGGATAATAATGAGATTGAGGAATTAACCCTTACCTTTTACTTTCCATTGGTTAAGGGTACATTTAACCACCTGTATAATGACCATAGTATGTTATTATATTATAAAAGAACCATATTAATATTTATTATATCATACTTTATTCATTTATGGATTTATACTACCCATTTTATATTAATTTCTATATTAAAATAATATTTCAGGTAATAATCAATTTCTTTATCATACGTGTTTTAACTTGTTATTCTGGATCGTATAACATAAATTAAGATTTAATTAGTTCAAGAATATAAAACATTATTTACGTATCATATATATTCAGAATATAAGTATGTATAATAGATATATATATGAAATGGAATACACAGTTTATGGAGACGGTAGGCCATACGTACTCCAAAACACAATTTTCGTTTTCATATCTTATTGAACCGAAGTAAGTGAATGAGATATATGTAAATTAATACATATATATATATCTGGTAGAATTATAATTTCATATATTACATACTTATTAATAATATATATTTATAATCATTGTCGAATGGTGAACATGGAAATTAATCTCATCGCGTCATGGAGACAGTAAGGCATACTTACAGACAAGCGATGATATCATTCTATTGATGGTGAAATTTTATGTAATCGGATGGTATATTATAAATATAGAATAATTAACATGGTATATTTCTTATTTAAATAAATTATACTCATTATTATTCACATCCAAATAATGAAGTGTTGAATAACAAATTACACCAAGATGTGGAGACGGTAAGTCGTATGTACACATGTATGGTGACATTTTCATTCATAGGATGGATAGAATAATGAATATTGTTATACCGTATTTATAATAAAATCTCAGTATGTAAAATGTACTTGATTTATTATTTTAGTATTGAAACAACAAATAACGAGGACGTTGAAGAAGAAAAGAATGTTGAAAGAGGTGGTGAAGAAATTACTTCTTCTTTGGGTTCTTCATTTTGATGTGTTCAAAAGGGATCCTTATATTGGATTCTGATCAAATTAAGGCCTCTAGGTTGAATTGAGGGCTGTTTGGAGGATATTTGAGAAGCTTTTTTCCATGAAAATCGTAACTCCCCAGTTTGGGAACTCTTCCAGATGTGCCCCGTACACGGTTTGTCACATGGCCTCAAGTGCATTTCCTCGAATGTCAGAGGCTGCCGACTATCAGTGAGGGACTTGTGTGTGACACTGGGGAAACAATTCCCTCATTGTCATAGTAACACAATAGAAGAAATAAATAGAAAAAGCTGAAGTAGGAAAAATCCATACCAATGTAAAGAGCAGAATACTAGAAAATAATAAATTGGAGAAGAAAAATACATATATATGAATGATTCATGATACACATGTCCAAGAAATTAGCCAAACAAATCACAATGCTAGAATATAGCAGTTTTAATCCCAAGTAGAAAATAAATCAATATAAATTACTCCTCAAAATCACAAACCATAGCTTGGTCCCATTCTCTCCAAATCTACAACAAATCATGTACCTGAAGTAGAATGGTGCTTGCCCTTATCTATACCTGCAGCAATATAATCTGTTTGGGCCCAAAAACAAGGCCCAAATAGGGTGTGAGACTAAATCCATATAGGAATCCACCATGACATTTCTGCCTAATAGTCAGTGAATATATGGTAGACAACATGAAAATAAATGCAGTAAACAAGGAAGTACCCAAGGTAAACAATTCACTGTTTCAATACATTCAGTATCATATATCAAGAAATAGCTAAACGATGCAGGTAATCACAAACAGGTAACACTCTGGGAACTACTCACAGCCTATCCCCTCAGGTCCTACCTAAAAACACAAGAAACCCTATGAGCAGTACACTTAGTCTGACCCCTATGGTTCACCTTAATCATAGACTCTCTAAGTAATCACTCACTGTCAATTACTCATATAGTATCTTATTGGTAACTAATGGAACTCTGGGGAAGCACTCAACATCTATTCCCTATGTGTCACATGTCGAGGATCTATAGACACTCTATGAAATCACTTACATCAATTCCCTCTATGGTCTCGCATCGTAAGTAAAACAGACACTCTGGAGAAGCTCTTACGTCTATTCTCCCTATAGTATACTACATCAGGTTCTCACGGCCCTGTGTATGTCAAGTAGGTATATAAATGTGTATCGGCCAAAGTAAACCTCAAGAACTTCTTGGATAGAGTTATACAACATATCAACATATCAGAACAATCAGACCATCCTAAAACTATGCATGGGAAAGTAAATAGCAGCCTAAAAGGAAAACTAGACCCAATGGTCAAAATAGGAAATCATGCATGGGAAAAAACTTCCAAAGCATAGTAATTAACCCTATTCACATTCAATTAACCTCTACTCAAGCATACAAGCATAATAAGAAAAAATAGGGATAAAACGGAAAATTCACAATACCCCATTCATGGGTATTGGGAAAAATTGCACATATAACTCAAAGACTTTTAACGGAAAGGCACAAACCACCTACCTCAGAGTTGGAAGATCAACATACATGAGTATCAGGGCTTGAATCACTGAAAAATGATGAAAATATATAAAAATGTCTAAAAAGTTCAACAGAGTATAAGATGAGAAAGAGGAGGGAATGGGAATCGAAGCTCAAGCAGAAGAGAAAGCTTATCGAGGCGATCCCATCACAATCGACGGTGGTCGAATCAGAAATCGGGTGCTCGGTCTGGGGATAGAATGAAAATCGCGGCCATACGGGAGCTCTCGAATGAATGAAACCTAGAAGAAGGCCTTTCTGGAAATTTGAAGTGACCCTAGTATGTTTAATGAAAAAATAAAGAAAATACACAGCGTGTACTTTTGAAGTACATGGAATGTACTTGCATTTTCCGTACTTTTCTTTTGCTGGCCTCCAGGTCTCCCCCACTTGGTTGTGTGTATGGCTGCTCCATGGCCAGCACACAGATACTAGCGATAACCGATTACATGACGTGTACTCATAAATTACATGGTGTGTACTCATAAAGTACACGGCGTGTACTTCAATAATTTAAAAAAATTCCCTTTTTATCAAAAAAGACCTGAAGAAAAAACCCCGAATATCTTCGACCAGTGTAATCGTACATCGGCCTCCGTCTCCCATGTCTCATCTGGTACTCGCTCGTGCTGCCATAGCACCCATACCAATGGAACAGACTGCCCACGGAGAGCCTTTATACTTCTATCAAAAATTTGGATAGGATTCTCCTCGAACGATTCATCCACTTATAACTCAACCTCATCAGGTTGGAAAACATGAGATGCATATGAGAAGTAACATCGAAGCTAAGAATCATGGAAGACGTCGTGCATAGCCTGGTGCATCTGAGTTAACAGCTACCAATAGGCAACTAGCCCAACTCTCTTTAACACCTCAAATGGCCCATTATACCTCGTCAAAAGCTTACCCTATATCTTGATCCTATTGGGTCCCAACCTCAGAGTGACACATAAAAAAACCTAACCCCTGACCTCATACTCTAGAGGTTGTCTCCATTGATCAACATAAGACATGGGTCGAGACTATGATGAAGCCATTCTCTTCTAAATCATCTCTATCTGCTCTCAGGTCTCCTAAAAAAGATGAGGTCCTAGCATAGCTGCCTCTCCTACCTCCAGCCAACATAAGGCTGATCGGCATGGCCTAACGTAAAATGCCTCATAAGGTGCCATCTGAATAGTTTCTTGAAAATTTATATTGTAGGAAAACTCCACAAGAGTACCAGTGTACTCAAAGCCTTCTGAAGCCCCGACCGGAAAGGAGAAGTAAAAAATGCATCTCTATTTGAAAAAATTTAGTTTGGAACTTCTTGTATGTGCACAATCTCATGGATGTCCAACCGTCCCAGCTTATCGACAATGAAGGCCTCCTAGATTAGCAAGAAGTGAGAAACCATCATGAGTCTATCAATGAAAACTCAAACTGCATAATTCCCTCAAGTCAACCTCGGTAAACCTGTCATGAAATCCATCACGACATCATTTCACTTCCACTCGGGAATGTGTAACTATTGTAAAAGCCTTGCTGGTCGCGGATGCCCCGCCTTCACCTACTGACTAGTGGAACACCTCATAACGAAACTAGAAACTTCTCTCTTCACACCTGGCCACCAATACTAACAGTGTAGATCACGATACATCTTGGTGACACCTGGCTAAACTTCCCACATCGGGGAATGAAAGTCCCACATCAGCTCCTCGTGTATGTCTGATGGCACCCATATGCACCCCTAGAAACACAAGATCTCATCCTCACATATGGTCCATCTAGGTATATGGTCCTCTCAGGACATGCTTTCCCGTAGGACTAGTCCTTCAGAATCTGATAGCTTCCTCATTAGCACTAGAACAAGTACTGTAGAGGTAACAACTATAGAAGAATGAAATGTCTTCCCCTACCTATTGTGCACCTCCAAATGCATCTCTTAGAACAGAGCCATAAGTTGCCACTCACTACTGGCCTCCAAAACTGTGTATATCTGATTCCTCCCGCTCATCGCATCAGCCACTGAATTTTCATTCCAAAATATATAGGCAATCTCAAAGTCAAAAGATGGAAGGTACTCAAACCACCTTCACAGTCTCAAATTTAGATCATGGTGAGTGAATATGTACTTAAGACTGTTGTGGTTAGTGAAAACCACAAAATTCTATACCAGAAGATAATGTCTCCAATAGCATAAGGCATGAATAGTTGCAGCCAACTCGATATCGTGCGTTGGTTAATTCCTCTCATGTGGCAGCAAACTGTCGAGACCCATACACGACGAATCCTTATCCCTGCATAAGTACAACTCCTATCCCAAAACCTGATTAATAATAGAACATATTATATCTCTTTCCTGAATTTTAAATGACTATTATTGGTGCTGAAGTCAACCTCCCTTTTAGCTTTTGAAAGGCTGACTCACAACAATATGACTACAAGATCTTCACACCCTTCTTAGTCAGACCCATCAGTTGTGCTGCTAAGAATGAAATGTTCTGAATGAAGTTTCTGTTGTATCCAGCTATCCTTATAAAACTCTGTACCTCAAAGACGCTCTTCGGCTGCTACCAGGAAACTAATTCTATCACTTTTTCTGGGTCTACTAACACTCTTTTCTCAGAGATAACATGACCCAAGAGGTGAATCTGGTCCATCCAAAAGTGTAATTTTGAGAGCATAGCATATAACTGATGTTCTCTCATTGAACTCAAAACGATCCCAAGATGTGTGGCATTGTTGTGTTGAGTATGATATTACACCACGAAATCATCTATGAAAACCACAAGATGGAATCCAAGTATGGATCGAACACTACGTTCATCTGTTCCATGAAAACTAAAGGCATGTTTGTGAGACCAAATGACACAACCATACACTCGTATAGATCATAACTCCTCTTAAAGGATGTAAGAGGTATATCTGATGGTCTAACATGAAACTGATGTTAACCAAACCTCAAGTCAATCTTCAAGAACACCCGGGCTCCTCAAAGCTTATCAAAGAGATCATCAATCCTCGGTAATGGATATCAGTTCTTTACCATCAACTGGTTCAACTTCTGATGGTCAAAAAAAAGTCTATGGGTACCTTCTGCCTTCATTGCAAATAAGATTGGTGAACCCCAAGGAGAAGTACTGGGTCAGATGAAACCCTTTGCCTAGAAGTCCTCCATCTACCTCTTGAGCTCCTACAACTCTGGTGTAGCCAACCTATAAAGAGCAAAGGACACTAGTGTTTCTCCTGGAACAAGATCAGTAGAAAATTATACCTCACACTTCAGAGGAAAACCTGAAAATTCTTCTAGAAAGACATCTCTGTAACGATCCACCATAGGCGGAAAGTCTATCTTTGGAAACCCCTGGTCATCCAAATATAGACTAGAAATCTAGGATGTAACTCCTTCTAACCCATGATGCTCGGGTCCTACTTTTCTCTCCTAGACATCCCATTCTCCCTTTTGAAGAAAAGATCCACCCTCTAGTGATATGAAACTCACCCTGCGGTGATAACAGTCGATGAATGCATAGAAGTTAACTAGCCCATCCATTCCGAGAATGACATCAATGCCTATCATCTCTAGGTCATAGAGGTCCCATAAAAAGTGACACACACCAACCTCTAGAGGTAACTCCTTGAACTAATGTACACTCACCATTCTAGTCCCCAACAAAGTTTCTAGTTTCAAGATATCAGCAGATGAAAAGATACAGATCCCAAGTCTCTCCACAACCGCAACAGATATAAGGATATGAGAAGCCCCTGTATCGAAAAGAGAAAAAGCCAAAAATGAGGCACCTACGATCGTACCTTGAACTGTTGAGGGTCCAGGATCCTACTCTTGTTGGGTCTTCTCCACTACAAAAGTATGACTGGAATTGTGGCCCTATGACTTTGTCTGGCCACCCTGATCTGGTCCACCCTATTATCAATAAAAACCGAGCAACTGACTACCACAGCGAGGACCTCCACCTTGTGCTGAAGAGTTGGAAGAACTCCAGTTCCCTGACAGTTGAGAAACGGGAGGTGCTTCTCCTGATTGAGGAGTCATAGAAGAACCCCCGTCACCAGCTGCTAGTGAGAAGATCTCACAGAAGCACTGAATATGACCCATCTTGCCACAAGATCGGCACTCCATTTGGTCTCTTGAGAAATGTGGCCTCGTATGCCTGATCTTCCCCGCACTAGTAGCACACCACCTGGCTACATGAATATGTGTCTCGCCTCCTTGGATCACCACACAAAGACTCCCTTTGGCCCATCCTACTATTAATAGGAGGAATAATCACACTATATACTGAGCCGCCCAGGCTCAAAGTGCCAGACTCCATCAGATTTCACTTAGTGATCAGTGCCTTGTTGGTGATAGAAGTGATAGAAGTGATAGAAGATGTTCACCTGTGATCGGATGTCGTTACTCAAACCATCCTCAAACTTCCTTTCCAGGAATAATTGGTCACCTCCTGAAATACACATGAAATGCTGCAGTTTAGTAAAGCGAGATGAATACTCTATAACCGAAAGACTACCCAGCCCCAAACCCATAAAATCATAGGCTCGATCGGCCCTCAAAGTCTCCATGTAGAATTAGTCATAGAAGATACACTAGAACTCCTCCCAAGTCATAACCTGGTGGTGTCCCTCCTGTGATATCACATCCTTCCACCTCTTGGCGGAGTCCCGAAGATTATATGTAGTGTGCTTGACCCACCTCTGTGGGGGCATATTCAGATGCTCAAATATCATCACCATGGCTTCAATCCATGACTCTATAACTTGGCGTCCTCCATCCCCTAAGAAAGTGAGAGGATGATACTACTGAAAGACCCATATCAATTATGCCATCGACAGGGCAAGAGGCGGTGCTCCCTGCAAGTTCTGCATCATATTCATAAATCCTTCCCTAAACTTTTCATCAGCACCTACGTCCGGTATAATGGTTGGTTCCAAGACTCACATAATGGGAGGATCTACAGATAGTCCATGATCAGCAATAACAGTTGTCGAATCAAAACCCTACAACTGGAATACAACTGGTGGTCATCTCGGTGGCATCACTCTGCAAGGTCAAACACACACATTAGATCTAGATTATCAATAACCAAAAAATGAAAACATAAAAAGGGAACAAGAGAATGATAGAATTCATGTTTTAGAAAACATGACTACACTGTGTGTATAACACCTACACGGCGTGTTCCCTTTAGTCATTCACATGGGCATGTACTCCTGCCAGAACTAGTCGTGTAACACCCCATACACACGAAATGTTCACCTAACACACATCATGTACTTGAATCCTCCTCCACTTCCAGAGTCCTTCTACATGACTAATCTACGTGGTTCTCCTAAAATAAGACTACAATGGGAGTTTATTATAGACCTGGAATATACGAGATGTGATTCACTGACCTGTGTTGTTAGTGACATGGCAGGATACACGGCTTACACTACACGGCATGTTCTAGATGGACACAGCGTGTACTAGGAAGATTTCTCCAACCCGTGTTGTTGGTTACAAGGTCGGGTACTTGGGTTACAATACATGGAGTCTTCTAGATAGACATGGCGTGCATTATAAAGGACTCAACTGATCCGTGTTGTTAGTGACACAGCTGGTCACATAGTTCTATAACATGGCGTGTACTTCCGGTACACGGCATGTCCCAAAAAATATTCAAAACCCTGTGTCCCATCCTACACAGTCTGAGACACGGTAAGATACTACACGGCGTGTACATAGAGTACATGATGTATACTTAAGAAAAATAATATCAACCTGAACATAAGAATACATGGTGTGTATTCAAAACTACACGGCATGTATTCTGGGTTTTTTTCGGACAGTAAGCCTAAGAAACTACTTCGAAACCTAGAAAAATCAATGAAATGAACATTAAAAGTGCCAAATTCAGATTCGTGAGGGCCCATAAACCTCAAGAGCCAATGTTCGGAATTCATTCAAACATATAATTACACAAATAAAGACCCTATCAAACATTTGGAATTCTATCAAAGAATCTATCACAATAGTATGCATATCTCGCACAACATCTATCACATAATCCTACAATTGGTAATGCACTCTAAGTGGCATGGAAAGATTGCATGACATGTGATTCCTACCAAGTGCCTATATGATGCATGATATTTAATACCCTCATATCATTGGGTTGAAAAAGAAATAGAACCTCAATGACATCCACAGTAATAGCACAAAACATGTGAATCACCCAATGGTGAAAATCAAATCAATTGTAATAATTGAAAAACCAGAAAAATTTAAATAAACGAGGTAGATTGGCTTTTCCATGTACACGGGTTAACTACTCCAGGGCACAGCATATTAGAAAGTACCTATTCCTTCCTATCATTCACTATAGGCTCCAAATAGTAAGTCAAGAGAAAATAATTCCTCTGATTCCACTTTGTAACATCCCGGTTTCAGAAGCCACCCAGAGGTGCCCCGTACCTGGTTGGTCACATGGCCTCAAGCGCATTTCCCTGAATGCCAGAGGCTTCCAACTTGCAGTGAGGGCCTTGGGTGTGATAGTGGAGAAACTATTCCCTCATTGGCAATGTAACACAGTGGAAGAAGGTAATAGAAAAAGCAGATGCAGGAATCATATAAACAAAAGTAAACAGTAGAAGACTGAAACATAATAAACAGTAGCACACACATATATATAATTGATGCCTAATACACATGTCTAGTAAAGCATACAAACAAATCACAATGATGGAATACAATATTACTAAACCCAAGTTCAAAAGAAAGTAATGAAAACAACTCCTCAGCATTGTAGGCCATAGCTTGGTCCCATGCTCTCCATCTCCATAGCAAATCAAGTACCAGAAGTCGAAGGGTGCTTTCCTTTTTCTATACATGTAGCAATATAATCTATTCAGGCCCAAAAACATGGCCCACACAGGGTGTGATACTAAATCCTAGTAGGAAACCACCACAAGATATGTGCCTAACAGTTAGTGAATATATGGTATGTAGTAAGCAAATAAATGCAGTAAACAAGATAGTACCCAAGGTAAACAATTCACAGTTTCAATGCATTCAGTATCATATATCAAGCCACCGCTAAATAAACTAAGTAATCACAAACAGGTAACCCTCTGGGATGTAGTAATATACTATCCCCTCTGGTCCTACCTGCCAACACAAGAAACCCTCTGGGCAGTACACTCAGTTTAACCCCTAGGGTTCAGCTTAAGCATAAACTTTCTTACGATGCACTCACCGTCAATTCCTCCTATAGTCTCATATCGGTAACTAAAGGCTCTCTGGGGAATCCCTAAAAGTCTATCCCCCCTATGGCCCACGTCGAGGATCTACAGACACTTTGATGAAGAACCTACGTCAATTCATCCTATGGTCTCTAATTGAAAGTAAAACAAACACTCTAGAGAAGCGCTTACGTCCATTCTCCCTATGGTCTACTACACTAGGTTCTCCCAACCCGCTGTAAGTCTATTAGGTATAGAAATACGTATCACCAAAATTAAACCTCAAGAACTACTTGGATAGAAGTCTACATCATATCAGGATATCAAAACAATCACACCATCTTAAAACTAGGCAAGGGAAAGTAAAAAAGAAGCCTAATAGGCAAACTAGACCCAATGGTCAAAACAGGCAATCATGCATGGGAAACAACTTCCAAATCATATCAATTAACCCTATTCACATTCAATTAACCTATACTAAAGCATAAAATAATATCAGGCAATGAATAGGGATAAAATGGTAAATGCGCAATACCCCGTTCATGGGTATTGGGCAGAATTGCACATATAACTCAAAGACTTTTATCTTATTGGCACAAACTAACTACCTCAACATTGGATGATCAATATACTTGAGTCTCATGGATTGAATAACCTTAGAATTCCAAAGATCAACAAAACGTCTAAAACGTTCAATAGAGGATAACTTGAGAAAGAGGAGAAATTGGGAAATGAAGATAAACAGAAGAGAGATGTTATCGAGGCGATACCAATAGAGTCAATGATGGTCGAATCGGATATCAAATAGTCATTCAGGGGCTCGGAGGAATATTGTGGTCGCACAGGAGCTCTCGGCCGAATGAAACCTAGAAGAAGACCTTTCTGGCGATTAGACACAACCCTGTTAAATTTAATGAAAAAAAGAAAATACAAAGCATGTACTTTTGAAGTAGATGGTGTGTCCTTTCCATTCAGTACTCCGCTTTAGGTAGCCTTGAGGTCACCCCAACATGGCCGTGTGTATGGCTACTACACGGCCAGCACACGGCTAACTGTGGTAACTCGGTACATGGCTTGTACTCATAAAGTATACGACGTTTACTTCAAAAATTTCCAAAAATTCCCCTTTTTCTCAAAAATTACCAGATGAAGAAAAACATTCCTCAAAAGAATATTTAGGTTCTTACAAAAATTGTCTTTGGAGGAGTGAAATTTATAGAAGGGGAAGAACCCTTTTATAAGAGAGGTGAGGGTCACATTAGGAAAATCATGAAATATTATTTTATTATAAATTTATCTTAGGTTTCTAATAGTTCCCAATGGATTTATTTAGAGTATATTGTTTGGATGGGTAGAAATAATCTCATCAAATATATTTTAGACAAGTTTTGGTCACCATATTAACCTCATCTTTTAGATTTAACACTTTGTTAAATAGTTTAACTTTTACCTTGCCTTCGTGTATTATTATAGACAATGGTTAACAATCCTACTATAAAATTAAATTCAAACCTCAAGTGGTTCATTGATGACATATATATCATTATATAAATCCATTGGGTGAACCTTAGATTTTTAGGAATGTTATTTTTTTTAATAATAATGTATTTGTTTTAAAAACTCATTTATGTCAATTTTGACACTATTTAGTATTAATTTTTTGTGAAGGACATAACATGATGATTACTTCAAAAAAAATACCATAAATCAACCCTAACAGGTCATATTCACCTTGAAAATTCATGGATGGTTTCAAAAGTTTCAATTTACATTTATTTTGTTATTTATAATGTCAGTTTTTTTAATCATTCATTAATATGATAATTAATTCATCATTATTGTGTCATAAATAAATTTAGTTATTTAGTGTCTAAAATTTATGAATAAAATTCCATGATTTATGAAACAGTTTTATCTTTTTTATTAATATTTTTAGTCGATTTTATCTTATGTATAACCCTATATTAAAAAGGGTTAGTTGTTAAACATTGAATTTAACAATTTTAACTCTTCTTTAAATAAAATAATTAGAAATGTCAAAATCTAATTCAATAGGAAACAAGGATCATATTTTGTTCTTAAGGTTTATTTTGGTCAATATATACTTATCCAATAGAATTAGGACATGGTTTAGGGTAATTAGAGAATCATTTTTACCGTTATTATCTCTATTTACTTTTAAATGTGGTAAATAAAATTGAAAAAAGATACAATTCACCAAAAATAATTTTCATCCTATTGAAGAAAAAATTTCATACTGATGTCAATTGTGTCTCTCGGAGTTTTGAAATTCAATTTACAGAAGTAGTAAAATTACATTTTATACAAATTTTTTAATATAACTAGAAGGTGGATAAAAGACGTTAAAAATGATCAATAAAATTTTATTCTTCAAATCTTATTATAAAATGATTTCAATAAATAAGATTATAATAATAATATATATATATATACTATGTATCTATTTTTACTTTGACATAAATTTTTAATTAAAAATAATTATTTAAATTAAAATGTCTATTTTTATCTATAATGTAGTGTATATCACTATTCATCAAAAATAGAATGATTTTAGAAAAATTCCAAAAACTCACCCAAAGATAATTTTGATATTCCAAATTAAAAAATGATATTTATTTTACCAAATTAAAAATATATAAGTTTCCTTTATTAATTTAATATTAATTATAGTTGTCAAAACCAGAAAGTGGAGTTTTAAGATGTAAAAACAATCAAAAGATTGACATGTGTTTATGTACAATTTAAGTGTGAAATTACATCAAATGACCTAAATTATATTAAATTATAAAAATATATTATAATTTTCACTTAAAACCACTCAATTTAATAATTTAACACTTTAAATTATTTTTAATAAATTTTTTTCCGATTAAAATTTAGTGTTTTTTACTATTCACCAAAATATGAAAGTCATCAGAAGAGTACCAAAAATTTATCCAATCTAAATTTCTATAACCTGATTGTAAATAAGAATTAAATTTCATTAAATTAAATATATAAAATTGTCAACTATTGGATTTAAAAATGGTTCCCCATTAAAAGGTTGTAAATTTCATTTTTTTTAAATACTTCTTTTATCAGAAAAATTGAATTTTTCTTATATTATTTCTAAGAAACAGATTATATGGATGTTAAAATTATATGGAGTATATTAAATTCAAATTTTAGTTATTACTGTTCATAAAAGATTTTTGAATGGCTAGTTTGGTAAGTCGTGGCATGCTCGAACTCGGTGTTCCATGTAGCGCAAGCTATTGAATTACATTAAAGAGATAATGTATTATGAAATCCTGGGGTGTTACAATATGGCTTCAATCTTGGAACTCCACCATGTATCTATCACACTAAGGCATCAGGTTCATATTACATTTAAATTGATGTAATAAAACATATTTGTTAGTGCGGTTACACTGACTGCCATTACTCTAATGGGGAGTCTCAAAGCTACACTTTCAACTACTGGAATAACAACTTCCCTTCCTTGGAATTTAAACATTTTTAACAAATATATCTACGTACCTCATGTTATGTTTTGTATTATGGGAATGGTACATTATTTAAAAAATGGTATGTATGATAAATAAATTCACATTACTAAATATGGAATAACTAATAACATCCTATAAAAGTCTATCACGCAATAGATCATCTCTAGAAAAAATAAGTGAATTGCATTTAAGCTCTATAAAACATTATGAATAGTTCATCAATAATATATAATAATACTCCACATGAATTAACTCTCTATGTTGTTCATTACTCCACATCTGATGAAAGAATTACTCAAAGAAGATATTCTAGAAGTTAGCCTAAACAAATCCCTAAGGATTGTCATCTTGTGTAATCACATCCCACCAACACTTGGCCAAATCTTGCAGCATTTAGGTGGAATTTTAGACCCACCTATATAGATAGGTATCCATATAATCAATGAAAGATATAGTAGCCTCGAGCCATGGCTCTGTAGCCTATGAACCTCCATTAATAAATTTAGGGGGATGCAACTGTTTTAACTCATGTGTTATATCATCCTTTGTAGGTAGATGTTATGGGGCACCTTGTATTGACTGTATCAAATATAGAAAAACATCAAAATTCTCATAATGAGTTCCTAGATCTACAAAAATAATAAGTGCCTCATGTGACAATTTTGGGGGTAAGACTAGCAGCTCAAGGACCACACTATCTGGAGAATAGTTATCACCACTCTTCTCGAACATGACTCGAGGATGTTGTGGTGGGATAGCTCTACAAATATTGAACAATATTTGATAATTGGTATAATAACTAGAATTAGTAGACATATAAAATAAGGGATCATTTTCCATGTTACTACCGAAACAACCTGCTTAGAGGTCCTAGGTATTCTTAAGTGTTTATGTTAAATTCATAGGTGTTCTAGTAGGTGAGGGGTAAACTATACCTTTCCTCTTAATTTATTGTAATCCATTTAATTTTACAATTCAATTTTTACCGTTAAAATTTTAATTTTCTAATATACATATATCATGGTTAGATTAATATGGATCACCATTCCCAAAGAATAAGGTCTCAGACACCTTATTAGTAAAAGTTACACCCATTTAATATATATTTAAATCAATTTACAATTTGTCTCATAACGTAATAGGTAATATACTTGGGTTCAACTAGTTAATTTACCAATTCCAACCCATGAGGGATCATTTACCTTATTAATTGAAACTGATAATCACACTATCAAATCCAATGATAACCTCTTGTAACCATATATACATTTGATACATGGGTAGAAATAGTCCATTAAATAAGACTAAATCAAACAATACAAGGGGAAACAATTTATACTGATGCTGATACTATAAATAACTCATTACAAACCCTACCAAAATTATTTACAACGTTGGAATGTATCACAAAACAATCACATGGAACACCAGATACACTAGTAATGAATGTAATGAAATTAACTTATGGAATGGAATATGAATGGAATATATTTTATATGTTCCAATAATGATGCATTATTTTTACTTACATTCCCTCATCTCATCATTCCTAGGATAAAACACAATCCTCAATAATCGTCATCATCATAATCATCATCATCATCATCATAAATATCACAAAGCATGTGTTTCTCCCAATAGTGAATGGATATTATCTGTAATAGAAAAAAATACATGACAAAAATTCATACATTATAAAACAATATATTTTTCACAAATGTGGATTAGTTATTCCCCATAATGAATTATAACAAAGTTTCAAATAATACATAATATTATGCCTCATGTCTCAAAATAATAAGGAAACAATATAAACCATTGATACCTAATTTTTATGTCCCAAACTCGGGTTCCACTCAGAGGTTCCCTAATCCTAGTTGGGCACAGGGCCTCAACTACGCCTCCCTATATGACAGAGTCTTCTAACAAGCCGGGAGGGCCTTGGGTGTGTCACAGAGGAGATTGTTCCCTCAGATCATAGTGGAGAACATCATATATGAAAGACCACATTAATATAGAAATCATATTTAATCAAATGACATGTAGAAAATATAAAATAAATCAATTGGACCAGTAACCTACTACATCAGAAGAGAAAAACAAGAACTAAATAACAATAAAAATCTAAATATGAATCATATAAAATATTGATGATAATTTATTTTATGTCAATATAAAGATGGAAATTATGTATACATGACATTGGGAAATATATGATATATAATGAATCCAAAAGAAGAAGATATTACCCAGCATTCTGAGCATTGGACCCTTAATCTACAACCAATCAACAACATAATATATGAAAATGTGATTTGGTTTCCAAAGTGGAACACATACCCTTAACAACACCTACATGTATATAATCAACTTAGATACCATCGACATCCTATCTGGGGTTTGAGATAAACATTAGTAGGCCACCAGAAATGGCATCTATAACATATTTTCTTTGAATATAAATAGATACAATGTTCAAGTATACATAAAAGTAAATACATTTCAATAATATAAACACCCTTATACCTTATTCATGGTTATATTGAAGAGTTTGAATAGGTAACCATTTAAAAAATTCATTTGTTTTTGGTTATTATAAATATTTCATGTGAGATATTATATAGATGACAATGTATCATGATAGCAATTATAATCATAAAGGATCAACGGTTTAATAAGGAATCATATAATTTTGATAATATCAAAAACATAATATCTAAGGTAATTACCAAGGAATACTAGATGACGATACAACTGAAATAGATTCCATCGTAATAACCAAGGAATCCATTACCTCATGTGTCAGTCAAACTCTGTAATAACCTACAAAAAATCTATATGTTGTTGGGGTGTAATCCAATGGATATATCACAAGTCATTCAACAATATATATTCCAAAACAAATCCAATGATCTCATACTAGGTAAAATGGGCAAAGCATGACTGCATCTAATATAATGAATCCATGGAACCATGTGCCCAAATACATCAAAAAAGTTCCAAGGAGTGTATTTGTGGAATCCTAATATGCATAAGCAATTTTAGGGACTTAATAAGTCATATAAGGCATCCCCTGGTAGACAAGGTCCATCTTCTAAGTTGTTTATCTCCATTTGAAACTATCTCCTTGAATAAGAATGGGATCCTCTTAGTTATTTCTAAATTCCCTCTAGTATGCAAGTACAGATCATGTCAAACCAGTCCAATAAAGATGAAATAGTCAATATGAAATAGCCACCTAATCGATAATTCAATATTTTATTTAGTTCATGTAATATTCATTCAATTTAATAATTTTTAATGTTCATTCCATTTATTTTCGTACATGGCTACAATGCTAATTTGGATACATAATAAATTATTACAATGAAACTATATTATTTTAGTAGTCTCATTCCTTTTCCTTTCATAATAGTGATAATGTGGGATATGGATTTCAAACAACTTGTATTTTAATTATCATAAACTAGGCCTTGTTAAATAGGTTAATATATATTCCATTAATCATTATAAATGAACATTAATACATTTGAACAATTAACTTATAAGGATCAAGTAGAAAATATATATTTTTTACCAATTTATCATTTATGGATCCATTCAATATATAAGAACACCTACATTAGAAGGGTCTTGTGATATCACACCTTAATTGTGGAACATATAGTCCTAATAAACCATTTATGGTAGAATAAAGAGCATACCAAGAAAGGGGTGTAAATAATTGAGGTTACAAAATCTTATGTATTGAATGAAAAATATGAACATGAAACTTGAATATGACCATGATGATTATATTCATGTATAGGAATTAAATAAGAAACACTAAATGAAATCGGCATATGCACAATGATGAAAGATTATAAAATGGCGAGACATGAGGAATGAGTCATTGACCTCCTACCACATACCCATAGAACCATCTTTATCGAATATTGACCATTATTTTGGCCATGATAAGATGAAAATGAAATAATGATTCAACACACAAAAAACTGGTCGTAATATCTTACACCCAAATAACTCCATTGAGGAGAATAGAAATGAAGAATCACAAAAGGGGAATAATTATCTTACCTGTGCACATTCAACATGTCAGACAAATATTAAAACTAACGAGTGAGGCTTACAGATGGTTCAATTGTATTGTAATGTGTAAGGATTGTGAGTGTTAAAATTAATCAATATATTGACCATGGTCAGTGTGGTTCTTATTTATATAGAATTAATAAAACACATATTTTGAAGAAAAATAGTGATGGGGTGAATGTCGAAACCACGTTTAAAGAGTCTCATAGTGAGAATAGGGTTTTCTGTGGGTGGGTAGAATAAACTAATAGTAGTTTGGGTCTCTCCTTGAAACGTGGTTGTGTGTTTTCATATTATGTTTATGAATTGAAATTAAAAAATATGGGTATAAATCTAAAATAATTATGAAGTGTCAATATGTTAAGTAACTAATGGATGTAAGTAGGAAGATATCAATTTCGTGGGATGGTTGGTTGTTAGTTTTTTCAGAAAAAACTAGTTAATGGACTGGGTGTTGGATATTTTTGTGTTTCTACAAAGGTACATTTCCATATTTATTAAAATGAGTATTTTTTATAGTGATTGGTTATATAGTGTGAGTTTGTGATTAGAAACCTAGTCTATTATATTGGGAACATGTACAGTTCCACATATGAAATGGTCTGGTTTGGAACCTCAATTTCAATCTCTGTTGTATAATGATGGTGAAAAAGAAATTCAAAATTTTCATTGGTATATTGGAATCTTTATGGAGTTTATGAATTATGTTAATGATGTTATGCATGTTGCATCACATTTTTAGTTTTTGTAGATGAATTAGGGTGTTAAATAGTATTTTTCATGAATAATCATGTATGAAAATATGTCTTTTGATTAAAATTTTTCAATCAAAGAACATATATTTTTACGTTTCTTTGTAATATGAGTTTTACATATGTTGTGTTATTTTTATAGTTTTGTTGAAATGTGGGGATGGCCATGAATCATAGGAGTTAAGGAATTGGGGTAATATTTCACTAATCATTAGTGTTTATGGATTCTTAATGTGTTTACATCTCAGGTACAATTATTGGGATATATGGAATATTTTAATACAATATACCAGAATATAGTGACTAGGTTTGAGAAAACTATGCCATAATAGAGCTTATCTTGAACCATTCACAATTTTTGATATTTTTTTAGAATTGTTTTATAGTATGTGTTTGAAAATAACAAAATATTATTAATGAGGTGGAATCATGGGAGAAGAATGATATTAATACAATTTTTCACATCTATTAAGATGAATGTAGAGATCAGTGGTATCACTATGCCACTACATACTCCGTCTATGGATGATTAGTACCCAGTGGTGGTGACATAGGTTGTAGACACTTACTTGGGCCACTGGGTGGACAATGCGTTACACTGAAATCTTATTGAATAATTATGTGTTTAGATAAGGTTTACTAGATAACTATTACTTATAATAAATATCTATTACATCACTGGATATGAAAAAACACTCTTATTCATCTTAATACATATCTAACACTATAAATGCAAGGAATTAATAATCTACTTGGTTCCTAAATCCCTATAGTCAAGGTACCCCTTGAATTGTTAAAGAATGTGTTAATCCACTCAACACTCAAGAATAATGTAGGAAATAGTAAAATTTCTACCTAATTTTATATTATATAAAAATTTTAAAAAAATATATGTACTGACTAATTTAGAATGTTAATAATTATAATAAACCCTCAAATGTTTCATAACTATATCACATAGAACTCATCTCACTCAATGTTTATATCATAAAGAATATGTTCTCAATATTCAACCCATAGTTGAATATTATTATAGTAAAAAAAGGATAATGAACACATAAAAATTGTTGTAAAGCTAACCCATTTACTATTTCAATAAAATTAAGGTATCTCACACAAATCCCATGGTTATGCCAACCTACTTAAAACCCAATCTATGATCATCCATTTAGCAAAATTTGATTTTGAAAACCCATATTATAATAGTGAATTAATAAATGAAGAGGATTATACCCTATAACAATATAAACTCACAACTCATGGAAATACATTGGATATTCTTCTTGAAATAAAAAAACACCCAAAATTAAACATAACTATATACTTATAAATAAATAGTTGTAATCATAATACATCAAAAATATTCATTGTAAACTTACCTCAATGGTCATGTAACCATAATATCATAATCCGGCTATCTGATATATTTTCCATAATATAACCTCATATGTGTCTCATATATCAACCTTGAATGATCATAACAAAAACATAGAAATATCACTATCTATTACATAATTCTAGATCTATGATCATAAAAACATGTATACTTTATTGATCATATTTCTATATTTTATGAAAATGGTACATCATATTAACTTTTTCAAGATGGAAGTTTAGATTCAATTTTCTACAAAATACTATCCATGTGAAGGAATATATCCTATGACTATCCCACTATAAATGTTAAGGAATGACACCCAAGACATATCCTAGGATTCCTATGATAAAACATATAATCAATAAATAATTATTACAATATTCATTTCAATCATATACCCAACATAAATTAACATTCATGATATTCTTCCATTGACATTACCAAGCACTAAATAAATACAATACATGACACCTGACAACATGCCACCCATGTACCATTCATGTCACATGAGTTATCATCATATGCTTCTCATTTAAATGAAATACACACTCATATTCTATCTTGTTATCTCATGGAACCCCATAACAAGACTAAACATAATGGGGAAGAAGAAGAAAATGTGACACGATACCCAACAATGGTAAATGGATCACGCACACGTAATTCTATTTATTATTAGACTCACTATGATTTCAACACAGGATAATGGAATATTAACTATATAGGATTCATTTATTAATTAAAATATATTTCTTTGACTAAAATATCTCAATGAAAATTTGGTAATTTCTCCTCCATCTTAGAGAAATCGCTAATATCTATTTCCATCTAGAAAGAAAATATAACATTAGTGTCATAATCAGATCTATCAGAATATCATATACAATACCCTAAATCATGGTTTCTCATTATTTACTCAAAAACTTTATAAAAATATGAATTTTATCTCACTAATCATTATTTACCCTACATCTCAAGGGACTTATATCACTTAGTAAATATTATTTCCCCACATACCCACTATCAGGGCGAGGAATCAAATACACATTAATTGATATAACTAATAATAATATAGAGTGAAAATAATCATTGTCTGTTGTTGAATAATGTAGAGTGATCCAAAAAACTTATCTCCGAAAAAAATATAAAAATATTGATGAATCTATAAATAAATGAACCCTTAATCATAATTATGCCATTAATCAAATGAATTCATATGAATTTCATGTGAACACTATGTGAGAAATAAAATGGATGAAAAATTTCCCTTTCATCCTTTACTAATAGTAGAAATAACAAATCAATAACAATAATAATTACAAATTTTTTGATATGAAAATATCATATGTGATTGTAAAAACAAAAACAACATTAACAACACCCACGAAACTTGGGTTTTAACTATGGAAATCATTGTAAAGGAATACAAACAAATACCAACGCATATAAAGAGAAAATCCTACCTCAATATATGATATACCTAATAATAAGAAAAATAATATATTTATCTAATACGAAATTTTAATGTACATAGGATGATCACTAATCAATGGCTTGATCTTTTGCACCACATTCCCTCTTACATGACACTCCTCATAGAAAACGCTATCATCTGGTAGTTAGGTTCAGATCATAGAACAAGTGGAAACTATAAAATTATTATTGCAGTACTCAATAATATGTAAAAGGCTAAGCATTGAATAAATAGATATATTTTAGAGTATACATTTTATTTTATTTCAATATTATCTCTCATATATAATACCACCTTATTCAATAGAATTAATAAATGTAGAAAAAACCATAAATTAGAACATGATTTCCCAATAAACCTATTTTATATGGGGTTGGTGTGAAGAAAGTAACAACATTTGGAAACACATAAATTCATAGTATAATCATGTATCTATGTCCACATATTCACAAGGATCACCAAACACATCTAGCTATTATTCGTTGTAAATACCCAACCAGGGTCCATGAAATGGTGCCCTGAGTCGGTCAGTCCTATGACCTCAAGCGTGACTCCCCATACATCAGTGGCTTCCGACTAGAAGTGGGGGTCCCGTAAGTTAGTCAAGGGGAGACTACACCATATTATATCGGATTATAACACCAGTGGAATTAAATAAGAAATATTTGATTCATATATAATCAAAAACAGTCCCATTGAAAAAAGATAACCAAAACAAGAAATATATTACTCAATTGAAAGGAAAAAATTACTTGCCAAAGTAAGTGCCAAAGTCTCTAAAATTAAATTGAATGTAAAGAAACTAATGACACCCAAGTGGGTCCCAAACCATTTCTGGTTCCCTAATCCATGCTCCACCCCAATCAGTAATCTAATCTAGGTCCCTTTCCATTAACCTATCCTACTACAATAATGTCTATTCAGGTATTGATAAGGAATCACAAATATGATGTGAGTACTACTCAATATGCCACCACCAATAGTGTTTAAAAAAATCAAACCAAAATACTGTGTATGAAATAGTTGTAATAATAAGTACTATTTTCATATTAATAGATTATCAAATTATTAAATATTCAATATTTAATCAAATAAATTTTTCGGTTCCCATAGATACACATACCTCAATAACTGCTTCGGCCCTTGTAAGAATCTTATCTTCCCCCAAGATTTACTAAGTGTTTGGAATCCTAGGTTCCCTTTCATACTTCAAAAATGAATGTCCATGTTACCATTATTATTTAAAAAATGAATGACCATGTTACCATTCATCAAATCACAAAATTTGAAGGATTGTGTTATAATTCCTATATCAAAAATGAATTATCATGTTACCATGGATTTAATCATAAAATATGACTAACCATGTCATCATTCTTACTTAAAAAATGATTTTCCATGTTACAATTCAATGTAGTTGTCCGAATAAAGATGTTACAATTCACCATATTACAAATATCTCTTGGATCATTGTTATCAATGTTAATAAAAATTAACAACATTATCACATATATAAAAATGTCAAATTAAGAAGGATTAATTGATATTAAAACACTTACCCCAATATCACATTAACTAATATCTCAATTTCTTAATCAAATCATCCGGATTTCTAATTTGACAGCTTGTCTTCACATAAAAATCCCCTTAATTAATTTACTAATTAATTAATCACATCAATCTATTTAGTTGAATAAACCATTAATTTATCACTTAACTGTAAAAAATACATCGATTAATGGTCTCAATTCAAAAACTCAATAATTCATAATTAATCCATCAATTAATTATTCAAACATACTATTGCAGAGTATTATCATTAATTCCACAATTAATTAACCCTTTAATGGAATTAATATCCCATAATTAATTCTCTTATCAATTATCTCAAATGATGATATCAGTTTCCAATAATTAATTTCCAAATTTTTTATCTTTATTAACAACACCCACAACCTACAATTAATTCCACAATTAATTATTTCATTCAATGTTAACTAAACCTCCCAATTTCTCAATCATCTCAATTAATTACCATTACACAATAATTAATTCAATTAGGGATTATTATTGCTAAAAAATATAGAAATTATACAACTTGAATATAAATAAGAAAATCATGACTATAGGATTTATATTTTTGACCACCTACCTCAAATTATTGAATTACGATCACTCAATGAAAATACCCAAAATATGAGGATGATGACGACATGGATCTAGGATCCATATATAATCCCTAAAATAATATCAATGATTTCAAAATCTAATAAATATAGATTTTGATAAAAAAAAATATTATATCTAGATCTCACCAATTAGGTTCAGATCTAAATAAATATATAACGAACACTAACAAAGATCAAGAAATGAATGAAGAATATATGGAATAAGGATCAGGATGAGATCTATTTTCTGGGAGAAGAGTGGATCTTCAATTTGAGATTGTAATATTTAAGAACGGAGGTTGGATGACCTTGGATCCCCTCCATAATAAATTGTATTCGTTTGAAAACATTAATTCCCTATACATGGATGAAATAAGGGTGTTTTAGGGGTTCAAGAGATTTTAAAATAAATTTTAGTTTTAAATGAAAATGTGAGCATGGTTTCTCTAGGTAGGGGAACATTGTTTAAAAACCCTTGTAGAATTCACTATATGGGATCACATAATTTTCTTGGCTGGGTGAAGAGTTTAGTATAACCATGCAGTAATCGTGCACAGTATGTTGTTCTCAAAATTTTCATAAAAATCCACCCAAACTCTTCCAAATTCATAACTCTATCCAAATGTACTTAAATAAAAAAATTACTAAAATTTGTGCCATATATAACACTAGAAAAGATCATAAAATCTACCCCATCATATAATATCTAATCCTAGTTCTGTGGGTCATCGCATTTCTAATATTCTAATAAAAAAATATTGGACAATTGAGCCCTCATATCTACTTCAATTTCCTATGTTTTCTTTTGAAAACTTCCATGTTTTCATAACACATGAAATATAAAAAAGGCCTTTCCCCGCAACACCTTCTCACTATGATCCAAAAAACTAATTAAATACTCCTTAAAGTATACATGTATCCTAAGATCAAACTCATCCACATTGATCACATGAGAATGGTCTGGGTAATACCTCCTTTTTCATAACACATTCTAAAAATCAAGCATTGCACTATATTTCTATGGAAGTGAAAATCAGTATTCCACTGGACCAATTCTTTCCACATTCTATAAAAGGTCCAACTAACCAATGTGATAACATTTTGTGTCTTTGTATCCTTTGTTGACGTAACCTGGGTGACACCCAAAGGAAGACACGACCACCCTTTGTTATATTTAGGGGGAATCTCCACCTATCATAATACCGATTTTGTCTTCTATAAGCCATAGCCATATGTTTCTGAATTAGTGATACTTACTCTCACGTATCCAACATGAGACTCCGCCCCAATAAATCTTACTCACCAACCTCCATCGAGCATAGCAGTGATCTACGTGGCCTACCATAAAAAGACTCATATAGTTCCATCAGTGTTGGTTCCAGATAATTTTTGTTATAGGAAATCTCTACTAAAGACAAGTGCATCTCCCAAGACCCACCACGATCAAGCACAGAATCCCACAAAAATCTCATCATGGACATGTATAGAGCAATCAAATTTCACATCATTTTGTGGGTGAAAAGTCATACACAATAGTATCTATGTACTCAGTGATTTCAACAAGCCCCCAAAAAAGCATGAAGTAATGCATGATCCATAAAAAGAAACTATAGTATGTGTAACCCCATGAAAAAGGAATATTTCCCAATCATACAATTCCCCCAACTACTCAACTATAGATGTTTCCCATATTGGAATGAAATTTTGTACCTTTTTCAGTGGATCCTTAATAACCCAAATAGACTTATTCTTCTTACGTGTCTTCAAAATACCTACAACAAAGTCTATAGTCATTTCATCCCACATCCACTCAGTAATGGATATTGGTTGTAAAAAACTCTAGGTAATTAATGTTGTACCTTCACCTAGAGATAAGTGAAGCATCATGTCATGGACATGGATATCCCCCTTTTCATTCCTAGCCACCAAAACTATCTTCATAGGTCACGATACATTTTGGTCACACATAGATGTTCCACCCACTACAAGGCATGAAATTACCACACAAGCTCCTCCCACATTCTCATAGGTATGACAACAATATCCTTCATACTGATGATGTTTTAATCATATATCCACCAATTTGAAGGTGTCTCCCCCCATTAAATATTTTTCTCAATGGTAAGCACTCTAATTCATCATATTGTTGTTCCCTGATCCATCACAATATTGTAAAATCCAATACAACTAAACATTGAGTCATATTTCCCTGAAATTCCTTAACCAGCACAATAATTTCATCCAACAAAGTCATCATATTCCACAAATCACTCAACTCTGGAACCAATTGAGTCAATGATTTCCTTATTAAGGAATTATCCACACTATTTCCCTTCCTAGGATTATATTCTAGTTCCAAATTGAATGACTAAATATATTCAACCCATATCTACTGAGGAATATTCGAATATCTATGCATTTAGATACACCACATGATCCTATAGTCAGGGTAAACTAGAAAATTTTCTCCAAGAGATAATTTCCCCAACAATTCATAGAATATACTAATGCTACCAACATGAGTTCAGGTATTTGGTAAATTTGATTATGAGGCCTCAAATTTTGAGACACATACACAACAACTTGATCTTCGTACATTAGCATAACTCTGAGTCCAATTCTATAAGCATCATAATAAAAAATGTACTACTTACCTATCATATGAAGTGTGAAGACCTGTAAAAATTCAAGGGAAATTTTTTTCTTAATTTTCTTTATAATTTTTACAAGAACGCAGTTTCAGACGGCACCTGATTCTGAGGGCCGGTGTGCCTAGAATCATTTTCCGAAGTTTAGCTCGGGTACGTTCAGTGAATGAAAGAGCGTGTTTTTCTAACTATTGAACCGGTGCTCGGAATCAAATTCTGAAGGCACCGATGGATTCGTAGCACCGGTAATTGCTTAGGAACACCTTTTCCGGAGTTGAGTTTGCTCGGGTGTGGTTTTTAAATTTTTCGTTTTATGTAAATGAATAAAATAAAAGGGTGCGACCAATTTATTTTATTTTAAGTCGCTTAACCTATGTTAAGTGGATTATGTGGGACCCACAATATCCTACCCACTTTGTAGGATATTTGTGAGGTGGGGACCACATGAGCCCCACCGTTTCTTTTCTTCTTATGTAACGCACATGCACCCCCCCTTTTTAATGAAGTCAACTCTTGCGTTTAATCTGGATATTAAACGCCTCATTAATTGGGGTGTTTTAAACTCCTCAGTTAATTTATCATTTCTTTTATTTTTGAATTTCAAGCGTTGGTTTGTGTGTAAATAAAATAATACACCACTTATTTTAGTTAGTGAGTCTTGTTGTGTTGAGAGGTTACAAAGAATTCTCCCAGGTCCGTGAAGTTCTTCCTACTTGATGAAGAACACGAAGAACGCGAAGAACACGAAGAACGTGGAGAACACAAAGAACACGAAGAATACTGAACTCCGACGAAGGTCGACTAGAACGCTGGATCTTCGGAGATCGACGACGCGGCGCCGACCAATCCTTTCTCCGCAACGCGACGATCCCCCATTTACGGCGCCTTCTTCCGCGACGTGCAATTCCACGACGAACCCTCGATCGACGACGATTGAGGTAGGGTTATTGATTCAATTAATTCTTTGTGATTTATACCCTACGCATATGTTTAAAATTTGTCGGAAGCCTTTCTAAACCGCTAACGCGGTGGGTGCGGACCAACGAACAAGTCGAAACCCACCATCTCTTCGTTCTTGGTGTGCAGATCGGCGGCCGACGATGAAGTAGGCCGCACCATCGTTGTGAGGTCTTCACAGTGAAGAACCAATCCCGAGAGGGCCGTTGGCGATGAAGGCAGGCAAATCCGACCACCGGAGCCCGTCCGATATCGGCGGAATGTTCCACTAGCGCGCCTCGCCGGCACGGCGGCGCCAGCGGCCGGAGGTGGCTGCGCCCGACGCGCCGCCGGGAAGGTCTGTCGCGGCGGAAGGCCGTGGGTCCCGCGACTGCGCGGGAGCAAGGGAGGTGGGACACGGTGCTCGGCCGCGTCCGTTGACAAGGAGCGGCCCCCCATGGGGTCGCGGTTGCATGCTGGCGGGGGGAAGCATGCCATCCCGCACCGCTTGGCCGAAATGGCCGAGCCACCCGACCGAACTGTCAGGCCGGGCCGCAACCCGGCCGGTTCGGGCCGACCCTGGGGGTACCTGGGCGGGTCGGACCGGGCCCGATCCCCCTAATACCGGACTTTTTCGGTCTGTTACTCATAACATGGGCTACGGACCTCCAATCGACGCACTATCAGTTGTGTATAGATCCTTGGATCGAGACAGTCATTTCGGTATATTACACTCATGGTTTCGGAGTACTTTTGGTTCGGCCAGGTTGGTTCGTACACATAACCAACCGAGCCCTCTGAGCGGAAACGCTTATAACATGGGCTCCGGACGTCCGATTGACGTGCCGTCAACTTTGATGGGTTCGCCATGATGAGATGGAACATTTGGCATGCTTCGCCTGAGTTTTGGATGCAGGTGGATAATGGCCGGGTTAGATTGTACCCAAAATCCAACCGGGCCCCTAGAACGGAAAGGATGATAACTTTCAGACCGGACGTCTGTTTGGCGAACCGTCAGCGGCGTTGGTGATCACATCGAGAAACATTCCCTATGTGCATACCCTATGAGATTTTGGCTTACAATCGAGATACGGCCGGGTTGGTTCCCACACGAATCCAATCCGGCCCCTAGGACGAAAATGCTAATAACTCATAGAACGTGCGTCCGATTGACACGCTGTCTATTGTGTTGAGACCCCTGTGACAAGGCGGTACATTGAGATACATCTTCATGGAACCTTAGGATACTTGGAGTATCGACCAGTAGCTTGTGGAGCGTACCCT
Source organism: Viscum album (assembly GCA_963277665.1). NCBI lineage: Eukaryota > Viridiplantae > Streptophyta > Magnoliopsida > Santalales > Viscaceae > Viscum > Viscum album. The sequence goes on from OY728120.1 coordinate 1,457,862,274, forward strand.
CCTGGTGACGAGCTAGCAGAGTGCAGAGACCTAGTAGCTGGCTGAGACTTGATGACTGTTGATCTATCGATTCAGTGTGTTTCGGATAGCCCAGTGGGGAGCGCTTGGTTGTAGCGGAAGACCCACGGCGGAGGAGCGCTTGGTAGTAGCGGCAGACCTACGGTACTCAACATAAGGAGTACCTCTGGAGGCTTTGAGGGGGAGCGCTTGGTTGTAGCGGCAGACCCACGACGGAGGAGTGCTTGGTTGTAGCGGCAGACCCGTAGTACTCAACAGAAGGAGTACCTATGGAACCTATAAGGGGGAGCGCGTGGTTGTAGTGGCAAACCCATGGTGGGAAGCTCTTAGTTGTAGCAGCAGGCCCACAGTACTTGACAGGTGGAGTACTACAGCAGTCCAAGGAGTCCGGTGCGCTTGGTTGTAGCGGCAGACACATGGTAGGAAGTGCTTGGTTGTAGCACCAAGCCCATGGTACTCGACAGGTGGAGTACTACAGTAGTCCAAGGAGTCTGGCGCGCTTGGTTGTAGCTGCAGGCCCTCTGTACTCGACAGAGGAGGAGTTCGGCGCACTTGGTTGCAGCGGCAGGCCCTCTGTATTCGACGGAGGAGGAGTTCTCCAGCAGCTGTGGTTTCGACGTCATGAATAAAATCCAGTTTGAGATGAGTCTATAATACTTGTGTTTCCTCGTGATTGAGATGTGTTACTTGATAAATTGGGTATATGTATGGGCATGTACCTAAGTAGAGTTTATCTGTTGAGAACTTCTTTGTGGTTATCCTTGTTGGATTTAGTGAGACCTTGAGGGTCTCGGGGTCCCTACTGAGTATCGTTATACTCAAACCTGAACAGGTTATGCCCACACCTCATTGTGTTGGGTACAGATGAAAGACATCACAGATAGAGGACGAGTGTTCGAGGACTGGACCATACCCGGAGGTGGACCTCATGACGAGACAGTATCCGGTGGTGGACTTCACAATGAGGCGACGCTCGGAGGAGGTTGACGGGCGAGAGCGTTGTAGAGGCAATCTGTACCTACCCTTCAGGTAGGATCCGTGGTGGACGATCTAGGCACTGCGCTATCTGTACCTACCCTTAAGGTAGGATCTGAGGAGGACGACCCAGGATCTTCTTCCTTTCATCCAGCTATTGTCTTTGTTGTACTTTCTTTCAGTTGTAGTTGTACTTTTGATTGAGATTGTATAATGGCCCACTTACTTTTCAACACTTCCTTTTTGTACATGGTGTTTTACTTCCTCTTGGACTCTGTGGTGTTCTGTTACTTTTATAAAGGCTATGCCTTCCCAGTTATTGAGTTTTACGCTTTTGGTTCTAGAAGCCAGCCCCTGGCCTATGGAAGGCGGGCTTGGGGTAGTCACGACACGGGCCCCGAGGACGGGTTGAGACAAATTGGTATCAAAGGAGTTTGGTTCTACCGCAGAACTCAGGACTCTGATATTTTTCTATGTGAATCAATAGTGTTGAGATTATTGAGTGCGGTTATCAGTCCAGGGATTCCAGTGTTGGTGCGGTGGCCGATGTATCCGTACACCAGGACCCTGACTTCTGATTTCCGACTTAATGCACGAAAACATTTATTGCATGTTTGTTTCATGTTTTCTCTGTGATTACTATGTGTCCCCTCACCAGGTATTCTGTTCTGACCGTGGCGCACCTATCTCTTTCAGGATGGCTCCACGATGGCAGCCAGCTAGGGTTCCGAGCGTTTTACGTGACGACAACCCACTGAGCAACGAGGCCTCGGTACAGAGCCCTTTAATAGTAGAGGCATCGGTGGTACCTCTACCCACTAAGCCACCGATGCTACCAGCCCCAGTTGCTGATGACGCACATCGCCCTAGTTCAATAAACGAGTTTCAGCGCCAGCGACCGCCCAGTTTCTGCGGGAAGACGGACCCTCAGGCAGCCGAGGATTGGCTGGAGGCAGTTGTATGAGTTTTTCGTTTTGTAGGGACACCAGCTGACCTTATTGTGGTCCTTGCAGCGAGCCTCTTTCACACGGCAGCAGGCAGATAGTGGAGCTTGATGCTCCAGGTGCATGATGAGGCATCTCTCCTTTGGACATACTTTGAGAGCCTTTTTCTCTCAGAGTTCCTCCCAACCACCCTCCGAGCGGTGCGCATCCAGGAGCTGCTACAACTGCCACAGGGAATCATGACAGTAGCCCAGTACGCGGCGAGGTTTACCGATCTCTCGTGCTATTCCACGGACATGGTACGAGACCCATTCTTCAGGGCTCGAACCTTCGAGAAGGGGCTTAGGCGAGAGATTATAGCTTCAGTTGTTTCTCACAGCTTTCTAACACATACAGGGGTGTTGGAGAGAGCCCTCTTACTGGAGAGTTTCCTTGCTGAGGAGTCTCCAACAGCAGGACCCACCACTAGCCGGCATGCGGCAGAGTCTTCTGCAGTAGGCAGTAAACAGATGACGCATAGTTCCAATAGGAATAGAACTACAGGTGGTCGACCGCATGACACAGGATCATTTGTGTGAGGCACCCGGGGACCATGCGCGGACAGTGTTACTCCTGTGGTGGGGTTGGTCACATGGCTCGTGACTGTCCGACCCGCCATACAGATGACCTGCAAATGAATGATGGACCTCCCGGGCAAAGGCAGAGGTTCGATCGAGGCGGACCGCAAGGAGCAGGAGACCGTGGCAGGGGAGCTGGTCGTGCAGCTGGAGGTGGACGACGCTTCGAGGTGTTGCCACCACCACCACCAGGAGGTCCACCCTGACCGCTGGGAACAGGTGGACGTGGGAGTGCTCAGCTTCAGGCAGCTGAGGCCTAAGATCATGGTGCTCTGGGAGTAGATGGATATGAGCGGGACTAGCTCCAAACAAGGAGACTTTTGTTCATGTTGCTTCAAGCTCTATTGATGTTTGTTTGTAGATGATTTGTGCCTTTGTACATTGAGCTACAGTAATAAAAGACACCTTTTTTGTGGTGTTTACCTTCATATCCCCTCTTTATGTTGTTACTAAGAGGTTCCAGTTTAAAAACTGTTGACTAGACCCTCACTTTGAGATACCTACTGGAGGAGACCCAGTGACCACACACTGATACCGACAGTGTGACTCAACCCTTGGAGGCGAGAGTAACGGTTGGATCTCTTGGTAGTAGCGTCGAGGCCTTATGCCTTCATCCATGGTATGGATTAGTATCATCCATGTTGGGATTGACTGTATTAGGCGAAGAATGTGGTTCATCCAGGTTATGAGACCGGATTTCTCTTATCGTCAAAGAGGAAATCTCAGCAGATCTTGTAGGACCACAAGGGTCCAAGTCATCCAAGAGCGGATGAGGACAGCTCAGAGCCGGCAAAAGTCTTCTGCTGACAGGTGGCGGAGACCACTATAGTTTGAGGTTGATGACCACATTTCCCTACGGGTCTCACCTCGATGTGAGTTACAGAGATGTGGCCGAGGCGACAAGTTATCTCTGAGGTTCAACGGACCGTTCTAGGTCCTCAGCAGGGTAGGTGAGGTAGATTACTGCTTGACCCACCCACCTCAGTTGCACCAGGTGCACGACGACTTCCAAGTATCTCAATTCAGGATATAAGAGCTCGAACCTTCGCTTTTCATCGACCATGAGGAGCTAGACATGGGCGATGGGGTGACCCTCACGTAGGTTCCAATGGGGATCGAGGAACGACCGGATCGGGTCCTATGAGGATGGGTCAATTCCTCGAGTGCACTTTCACTGGCAGTACGGGAACCTCCAGGTGAGCACATGGGAGCGGAAGGCTCAAATGCGTGATCAGTATCGATTTTGTAACCCTAGTTTGTTTTAAAGATTAACGGGGACATAAATCCCTGAGGTGGGAGTAATGTAAAGACCCATAAAAATTCGAGGGAAATTATTTTCTTAATTTTGTTTGTAATTTTTACAGGAACGCAGTATCTGACGGAACTTGATTCTTAGGCCCGGTGTGCCCGGAATCATTTTCCGAATGTTAGCTCGGGTATGTTCAGTGAACGAACAAGCGGGTTTTTCTAACATTTCAACCGGTGCTCGAAATCAAATTCTGAGGGCACTGATGGATTCACAGTGCTGATAATTTCTTAAGAATGCCTTTTCTAGAGTTGTGTTTGCTCGGGTGTGGTTTTTAAATCTTTTGGGACAACTAAATGAATAAAATAAAATGGTGCGACCAATTTATTTTATTTCATGTCGCTTAACCTATGTTAAGTGGATGATGTGGGACCCATAATATCTTACCCACATGGTATGAAATTTGTGAGGTGGGGTCCACATGAGCCCCACCATTTATTTTCTTCTTATGTAACGCACCCGCACCCCCCATTTTAATGAAGTCAACTCTTGAGTTTAATCTGGATATAAACCGCCTCATTAATTGGGCGGTTTTAAACTCCTCAATTAATTGATCGTTTCCTTTATTTTTGAATTTCAAGCGTTGGTTTGTGTGTAAATAAAATAAGACACCACTTATTTTATTTAGTGAGTCTTGTTATGTTGAGAGGCTAGGGAATATTTTCCCATGATCTTGAAGTTCTTCCTCCTCGACGAAGAACGCGAAGAAAGCGAAGAACGTGAAGAACGCGGAGAACGCGAAGAACGCGAAGAACGCGAAGAACGCCGACCTCCGACGAAGGTCGACCAGAACGCCGGATCCTCGGAGATCGACAACGCGGCGCCGACGATTCCTTTCTCCGCGACGCGACGATCCCCCTTTCGAGACGCCTTCTTCCACGACGTGAAATTCTGCGACGAACCCTAGCTCAATGATGCTTGAGTTATGGGTTTTGATTCAATTAAATCATTGTCATTTATACCCTCGGAATATGTTTAAAATTTGTCGGAAGCCTTTCTAAAACTCTAACGCGGTGGGTGCGGACCATCGAACATGTTTGAACCTATCGTCTCTTCGTTCATGGTGTGCAGATCGACGGGCGATGATGAATTAGGCCGCACGGGCATTGTGAGGTCTTCATAGTGATGAACTGGTCCCGGGAGGGCCGTTGGCGAAGACGAAAGGCAAATCTGACCACCAGAGCCTGTCCGATGGTCCGCAGAACGTTTCGCTGGGGGCGGCAGGCCACTGGTCCCGAAACCACGCGGGACCGAGGGAGGTGGGATGTGGTGCTCGGCTGCGTCTGTTGACAAGGATTGGCCCCCCATGGGGCTGCGGTTGCATGCTGGCGGGGGGCAGCATGCCACCCCGCACCGCTCGGCCGAAACGGCTGAGCAGCCCGACCGGACCGCCAGGCCGGGTCGGGCTGCACCCAAGCGGGCCGGACCCGGACCCGGGTCGGGTCGACCCGGTTCGGGCCGACCAAGGGGGTACCGGGCCGGGTCGGACCGGGCCCGAACCCCCTGATACCGGACTTTTTTGGTCTATTACCCATAACATGGGCTACAGACCATTGATTGATGCACCGTTAGTTGTGTAGTGATCCCTGGATCGAGACGGTTGTTTTGGTATTTTACACTCAAGGTTTCAGAGTACTTTGTGTTCGGCCGGGTTGGTTCGTACACAAAACCAAACGGGCCCTCGGAGCGGAAACACTTATAACTTGTGCTCCGAATGTCGGGTTTACATTCCATCGACATTGATGGATTACCCTTGACGAGATAGAACTTTTGGCATGCTTCGACTGGGTTTTGGATGTAGTTGGTTAATGGCCGGGTTGGATTGTACCCGAAATCCAACCGGGCCCCTGGAACGGAGGGGATGATAACTTTCAGACTGGACGTCCATTTGACGAACCATCAGCGGCGTTCGTGATCACGTCGAGAAACGGTCCCCATGTGCATACGCTATGAGAGTTTGCGGTACAGTCGAGATACGGCCAGGTTGGTTCGCACACGAAACCAACCGGGCCCCTAGGATGAAAAGGCTAATAACTCATAGACCGGGAGTCCGATTGACGCGTTGTCTGTTGTGTTGAGACCCCAATGACGAGGCGGTACTTTGAGATACTTCTTCATGGAACCTTGTGATACTTGGAGTATCGACCAGTAGCCCGTGGAGCGGACCCTCCTGGTGATGAGATAGCAGAGTGCAGAGACCTAGTAGCTGTCTGAGACTTAACGACTGTGATCTATCGACTCTGTGTGTTTCGGATAGCCCAGTGGGGAGCTCTTGGTTGTAGCGGCAGACCCACAGAGGAGGAGCGCTTGGTAGTAACGGCAGACCCACGGTACTCAATAGAAGGAGTACCTCTAGAGGCTATGAGGTGGAGCACTTGGTTGTAGCGGCAGACCCACGGCGGAGGAGCGCTTGGTTGTAGCGGCAAACCCGCAGTACTCAACAGAAGGAGTACCTCTAGAACCTATGATGGGGAGCGCTTGGTTGTAGCAGCAGACCCATGGTGGGAAGTGATTGGTTATAGCAGCAGGCCCACAGTAATCGACAGGTGGAGTAATACAGCTGTCCAAGGAGTCTGGGGTGCTTGGTTGTAGCGGCAGACCCATGGTGGGAAGCGCTTGGTTGTAGCAGCTGGCCCACAGTACTCACCAAGTAGAGTACTACAGCAGTCCAAGGAGTCTGACGCGCTTGGTTGGAGTGGCAGGCCCTCTGTACTCGACAGAGGAGGAGTTCGGCGTGATTGGTTGCAGCGGCATACCCTATGTACTCGACGGAGGAGGAGTTCTCCAGCAGGCCTGGTTTCGACTTCATGAATAAAATCCTGGTTGAGCTGAGTCTATAATACTTGTGTATCCTCATGATTGAGATGGGTTACTTGATAACTTGGGTATATGTATGGGTATATACCTAGGTAGAGTTTATCTGTTGAGATCTTATTTTTGGTTATCCTTGTTGGATTTAATGAGACCTTGAGGGTATCGGGGTCCCTACTGAGTATCGTTATACTCACCCCTGCACGGGATATGCCCGAACCTCATTGTGTTGGTTGCAGACGACGGACAGCACAGACAGAGGCCGAGTCTTTGAAGACTGGATGGTACCCGGAGGTGGACCTCACGATGAGACAGTATCCGGTGGTGGACTTCACAATGAGGCGAAGCTCGGAGGAGGTTGATGGGCGAGAGCATTGTAGAGGCTATCTGTACCTACACTTCAGGTAGGATCCGTGGTGGACGATCCAGGAGTTGCGCTGTCTGTACCCACCCTTTAGGTAGGATCCAAGAAAGATGACCCAGGAGCTGCTTCCTTTCTTCAAGCTGTTGTCTTTGTTGTACATTCTTCCAGTTGTAGATGTACTTTCGATTGGGTTTGTATTCTGGCCCATTTACTTTTCGGCACTTCCTTTTTGTACTTGGTGTTTTACTTCCACTTGGACTCTGTGGTGTTCTATTACTTTTATAAAGGCAATGCCTTCCTAGTTATTGGGATTTACGCCTTTGGTGCTAGTCGCCAGCCCCTGGCCTATGGAAGGCGGGCTTGGGGTATTCACGACATGGGCCCCGAGGACAGGTCGTGACATGAAGGATCTAAATTTTTTTCAATTTCAAATGCTTCATTGGATCTTGGAATTAATTATCGCATTTTTATTTCCAATTATGAAATATTCCCTTCGTAGTGATGCTCTAAAGAGGATCTTCCAATCAGGAAAAGTCATGTATGAATCTCGTATGATATATAGCTAATGTCAAAAAGAATCAGATATCAAAACAATTTTTGGGATACTATTAAGAAATCATTTCCTAAAATGTCTATTGTTCTATTGACACACCTTCATCTAATATGATGTGACCCAAGATGTGTACCTAGACAATTCAAAACTAACACTAAGATATATTGGTTTATAACTAATTCTATCTTTGTGTACTAAAGATGATGTCAAGATACTGGTAATGATCATCATGATTCTTGGAGTACTCCAAGATTTAATCCCCAAACACCACAAAAAATGATCTAGATATGGGGGAAAATCATGCGCATCAAAGCCAAAAACATATCAGGTGCATTCTTCAACCCGAAGGACATTAAGATAAACTAAGGAATTATATACCAACTCTTGATATTTTTCCATTGTACGTAAGACTTTCAAACTCTCAACTTAAGATACACTGATCTCAATTTGATCATTGATTACACACAATCCCCCTTTAACAAGTCCAAAATATCTTCAATACATGAAAAAATATTTGTTCTTTATTATCATATTATTCATCATTTGGTAATCGATGCATAAATGTAAAATCTCATCAACCTTATTTGCAAACAATATAGGTGAACCACAAGGTGACATATAAGCAAGGGAAAAATCACATTCCTACAACACCTCCTATTGAGTCGTGAGATCATAAATCTATTTCAGTACCATTCTGTATGATGTAATATATACTAGCTCATCCCTTAGCACTATCTCAATAGTGAATTCTATATCTTTCTCAGGTGGTATCCCTGAGTAGTATTTCATAAAGACATCCTAAATCAATTCCAATACTAGTAGAAGGAAATATTTCCTAACACTCCTTCAACTAACATAAAACTAGTAACTAGTGCTATGAGATTTCCTAGTTGCTGAATAATTGTCCCTACTCGGACCGCCTAGATATCCACCTCTCCCCGTTGAATTTAATGGTGACCCTTATGATATGTAAACATAAATATCCTACGATATCAGTATAAGAGGGTTAAGTATGCGAGTATCCATTCCATACCCATAATTGGGTCAAATCCATTCGTATTCAGAATATAGAGATCCTGCAAAAAAAAATTGATCCCATATCTCAAGAGAATATACCCAGGAAACACAGTTGTCTCAAGACCATACACCCAATGCTCTATCTGTCATCATAACTAGACTCAAAAACTCAACTATCAGGGTAAAACATTAATAATTTTGGAAGATATAATTGAATGATAGGCACCAGTATCAAATTAGGGACTAGCTAATGTAGAAGCTACGCGAATAGTACCTCCCACTGTTGATTTTCAAGCCTCACTGTCCATAATATTAGGCTTCATTACATGCAATTGTATAGCCTATCTTCCCTATGATGTTTCATGACTCCCTGATTTGAACCACTCTACTTATTTGCATGTGGTTTCTCATAAAAACTATTGTGAATGATGTATCTATTTGAGAAATATATATCATTATTGAAAATAATATTTCAAACAAATAATTATAAGGATAAATGATATATGTCTAGTTAGATAATGAATCTTCATAGAAACTACTAGGTAGAATTGTAAATTTTTTGGTAAATGATATATAACTATATAATATAAAGGGTGAATAATACATTATTTGGTGTATGATATGTAATCATCCACATAATGATGAGAAATTTCTTTCACTAGTGAATGATTTATAATCATTTATGTAACACTAGTTTTACCGTATAATTCATATTAAACTACTAAATGATAGATATACCACATTATAATCCCTAAAGTGAATGGTATATTACTAAATACCAATAACTCTAATGAATTATCAATCATTAACATCTATTGAATAACAACGGATAATGAATTATAATCATAAATATAATTATAATCATAACATCAACTAAAACCCCTTGTAATCATTAGGATACAATTGAAATGTCGTTTTACATCTTCTTTAATGCATATAACATATTTACCATCATCAAGGATTATGATTCCATTCAATTTACCCAATCCTAAGGGTCTTTTAAACATGGGTATTCATTAAAATTGAATAATAACAATGGTTATAGAACCATTTATCCTATCCAATACATGAATTTATATTTTCATAGAATTGGAAAAGATTACATAAAAGTCCCATAGCTATTGTTTGGGTCCTTCATATCACCTCATAGTATAATTTCAATATACATCACCTTTACACCGTGTTACATCACAATCTATGTCCATGTACTGAAAATATATATTATTTAATCAACCCATCACTATCATGATAATACAAATCCATCACACAATAGATAATGATAATTTCTTAACCTTTTAGTTTATCCCTATATACCTACTTATTCTCTAATCCAAAACATCCAATACTAACGTATTCAATAGGGTTACCACAATCCATCACATTATATGGACATCCCATATAAAATAACTCCATCATAAGACATTACATATATTTATAAATGATATAAAACCCCTTTAGTTTTATTCAAAAATTAATTAAGACTCCAATATATATAATATATATGTCATTGCATACATAATTACTACATAATGCATGATGACTCCCTACGGGTCTGAAAAATCACAAAGATTTGATTTAAATTATAGAACTCACCCAAATATCCATGCTTTGTCACCCACAAATACATATCCACTCTTAATATTGATATCGTATATGGATAATTATTTAACTAAAATATATATTATAATAACTATTAATGGTTTATTCATTTTTGTAACACCCTAATATTAGAATCCCAGAGGTTGTGCATTACTTTAATACATTGTCATGTATACAAGACTCAAATCCCAATAGATAGGGTAATTTAGTAGTTTTGGAAACTAGATACATATATGATATTCATTTTATATTCTGAAAAGAAGATAAGACATAATACTTAACAATTGCTAAAAAATTGCATCCTGGAAAACTCATTCGAATCTATCTTAATCATAACCTGGGGAAATGGAAAAAATATGGGTGAGCTCAATTTCATAGTAATGATTATATACAATAGAAGCTATCTTGAATTAATTATAAAATATAAACAAAGAAAAGTAATAAATAAGAATAAATTCCATTGAAATAACTTGATAAGTAGTAAATAATATGTAAATTTAAATAATTGACAAAAATTACATTTTTTCAATATTTTAAAAATTAAATGTATCAATTGATTTTTTCAAATTTCAAATCTTATGGACAATAACTGAAATTAATTTTGAATGAATGTAATAGCTTAATATTAGAATTCATATATCTCAAAAATGAACCAATATACTTTCAAGTTATATTCCAAATATAGTTTAAACTAATTTTATTTGGCATACAAACTCATCACATGAGTGTACCAATGCATCGAAGGGATATCTATAATCTAACCTAACATGTCTCTACCAGACTGAGATTTCCTCTTATATTGAATATTAAATTTAATTATCATACAATGTGACTTATCATAAAATTTACATATTGAATAAATAATATATATTTATTAATAAATCCTCAATTTTGGATAAATTGAAATTTGCTTTGTTGATTTTGATGAATTGAAATAGCATTGAAATATCATTAAAATAATCTTGATGAAAATATTCATTAAATATTCCAATGAGTCCCAGTGAACATTGAAACTCTTGAATCGTAATCCCCATGATTGAAAAACATTAAATGAAACATAATATTTTATAAAATAATTTATATTCATTATATAAAAATACATCGGGTTGTATATACACTATATACATGATATTGGGTGTATAATATTAGAATATGCCTTAATGGAATAAAATTGTGTTGAAATCACTTACCTTTCCATTCCTTTTGGGTGAAAATCATATAATATCATGTATAATGTTTTTTTAAATGTTATTAAATTCTATAATAAACATAATAATAATCATATTATCATATATTAAGTAAATATAACATATCATTACCCATTTGTTAATAATCTCCCATTATTTTTGGTATTTTTAGAGTTAATTGCATCGAACATCAAGTATGTTTGGACTTGTTATATCTTGTTTCAATTAATTGTATCATTATTTAATCATGTATAAATTTTTTTCATGATTCAAATATCATATATATTTTGTAAATATGTATTTATAATAATCTAAAAAATTTGGAGATAGGAAATGAAGTATTCATTGAGACGGTTGGTTGAATGTATGCATGAATGATACATCCATTTCATTTCTAAATTAAAAGAATAAAAATTAAATGATGAATATTATTATTCCAATATCATATTTATTTCATATTTTTAGAATATTTATATTAAAATAATCCTTAATAAATTCCATGTATATTATAAATGAACCACATCTCTTTGTGGACGTAGTAGTCCACAAATCCAGAGATTATGTTATCATATTCCCAAAAAATGGAAAGTAGGAAGGTATGTGTCTTATAATAATTAAATTAAAATAAAAACTTCATATATATAAACAATAATCTATTAATATGTCATTACTTCCAACAATTAAATATGGTATGTAGAAGCATGAATAGCATCAGTTCATGAGGCACACAATCGATGATTATTTATCCCACATGATGGATGTTTGTCAAAGTGTAAGTTGAACAATTAAATTAAGAAAATGTAAGAGTATTTAAGACATTGAGGTTATTATATTACTATAAAAGAAGAATAATTTAATGTTTTTTGAAAGAAGTAAAATTAATGGGATTGTTGAAGAATGTTACCTTGTTTTTTGGTAACTCCTTTTGGTTTCTACCAAAAGAGATCTAGGGATGGATTTAAACCCAATTGAAGGATTCCAAAATAAGGGGAGGTAAGTGGGGAGATTATTCTGTTAGGTTTTGGATGAGTTATAAGCCTCAATGTGGTGTGAGGAATTTCGGGATGATCCATCGTTTTATAATTTATGTAAGGGGTAGTTTTGGAATCTTATAAACTAATAAATTAATAAAAATTAATATACATAATTTTTCAATTAAAAATTGATAAAATATTGAGTTATTTAGAATATAGTATGAGTTTGGGAATAAATTCTATTATAATGTAATTTTTAGACCAGTATAGGTAAATTTATTACCCTTATCATTTGGATTTAACCATTATTTAATCCCTTTAACGCTTACTATTAAAACATATGTTTTTATTCTTTAATGCTTAATATAGTTTCTATAAACATCTAAATAAGGCATAAACAAATAATTGGAGGATTATTTTATTTGTACTAAAATTTTCAGTTGAGTTTTTTGTTTTAATGAATCTTATATCTTTTAATAGATTATTATTTTTTTTAAAATATAAATAATGTCAATTTTGATACTATTCATTAAATGAATTTTTAAAAATATCATAAAAAATGATATATTTGATAAAAAATAATAAATCTCTAATATTTCTAAGACATCTATAAAATTATTTGACAGAATTAATTATTTAACTTTTTTTTATATTTATATTTTCAATATCATTTATTTGTTATTCCCATTAATTAAATAATTTCTCCATCGTCAATATGTAAGTTGTTAAGGTTATTATTTATTCAATAAAAGTTTTAAAAAATTACCATGATTAATATTAAATTTATATATTTCAAATTACTATTTATGGATGATCTTATCTTCTAAATACCCAAAAATAAAAATAATAAAACCTCCTAAAAACATTAGTGTGAAATATTTGACTTTCCTTAGAATAAAATTGTTAAAAAAGAAAAAAGAAATCCAAGTGGTTCCAAACTTCCATAAAATGATACCAAAGAATATTTATATTGACAATAACTCATCCAATAAAATCAGCACAATTCTTAGGCTAATTATATAATATTTATAATTTTATTTTTACAATTAATTACTTTTTACGTCTAACTGGGTTAATAAAAAAATTATTAAAGTTACTATTGATAATTTACAAAAATAAAATGAATTTATTTAAATAATTTAGTTTCCCATATTACAAATATTTAATAGAGTTATTAATATAAAGATATTAGAACGACATTAATTAATTTTAAATTAATCCAGTTGACAGAAGGAGTTAACATGTTTATTTAATGATAAAATTTTCAAATGATGGAAATGATTTTATATCCAAATTCAATTGGAAATTTTATTCTATGTAAAAAATATTAAATGATAAAAAATTGATCTGATTAATCTTTAAAGTCATTCAATGATATAATTTAACAATATAAATTATTTTGATGAAGTAACTGTTTTCAATTAAAATTCAAAAAAAATAATGTATTCATCTAAACTTATAACTTATCACAAAAATTCCAAAAATTATATCAAATTTAATTTTTACATTCCTCTTACAAATAATAAGATTATTTTTAAAATATAAATTATCCATGTGTCAAAAAATAGATTTAAAAAAACTGCGTTATCAAAAGGTCTTAAATCAGCCTTTAGAATGATATATCATTTTAATGTGTAAAATTGTATTTATTAATATATTATGAAAATATAATAATTTGTATGAATATGAAAACATTTTATTAGATATATAATATATAAATTTTATAGTTTGGTTAATACTATTAATTCCCACTAATTTAACCGCTAGGTTATAATAATGTTTTATTGTTTCCATAAGCTGGGCCTTATGTGCAACATAAGATTGTGAAAATATTAATATTAAAAAGATACATACCATAAAAATATAGGGTGTTAGATTATCCACTACTTTAAAAAAAATTCTCTTAAAAATTTCAAATTAATGATAAAAAATTAAAGGTTGGTACATGAAAATTACTTTTTGGGAAACCCACATCAGAAACAATATTATTAAAATATCCTCTAAATAATAGAGAATGAGAAATGAAAAGGTTACTAACAACTACATTTTATAATATATCAATGTTTTTTAAAACATGAAATTTTATGAGAAATAAAACTATCAGGTTTGGATGTAGAGTGATAGAGAAAATGTTCAGCTAAAAGATGATGACCACAAAGTCATAAACCAGAGTTAGGAAAAAGGTCATTGGTATCAAAAACAATGATGATAATATGACAAGAATTGTTTTTCAATATTCTTTTCCTAGAGTTGATATGTTCATAAATCTATATTAATATTAGGATATATATATATATTTATATAAACACAATATTTTTCATTGATTTCACATTAAACTATTTCTATATCACCACATAGAAAAAGATTCATTGTATAATGAGGTTGTAAAATAACCTCTAAAAGCCTTTATAATGTTAAACATAAACTATTTTATAAATTAATAAACCTTTTTAAAAAGATTATGATCCTACACATTATAATAATTTCTAAAGAAGTTAGTAGTGCACAATTTATTATATATATATTAATAATATATTTTTTAAAATTACATTACCTCATCATTATAAACATATTAAAATATATCCTTCCCTCTACCATGTGATCTCCAAAATGATCAACTTGATACTGAATCACATTTCTTTGCTATCGGTAGAAATAACTCCAACCTTATAAATCCTTTATGAAGAAAGTAATGCAATAAAATACATATACATTCCATAATACATAAAACTTGAATATCATCAATGATATACATTTAAAATATTATTTAAGGATCCAATTACCCGATAATATTAATCATTCATCTCTAGCTATATCAATATCATAATCTTAACCATGAACTTATAGATTCATCTAAGGTATTTTCTATTGATTATTGTGGAATTAAATTACATAGTTCCACATTCCCTTACTGTTGTAACATTGAATAATTTCATTATTATATTTACCTTATCATTATTTAGAATGCTGGCCATAATTTCCACATATATAAAAATCTCACATTCCCTTCAACTATTTACCAGGTTGATTCCTTCCACTATTATCAATTGTGGTAAAATCCTTCATTCCCTTCAATAATTATCAACAATTTTCCCTATCATCCCATACTAATCATGTATCTTTTATAATACATGTGAATTGAATAATTTATTATATATCTTGATATCATATAAAAACAACTTTATCATGTGAATAAAATGTTTTCGACACTAGAACCCTTAGGAGACATGGATTGAGACCATAGAAGAAGTGCTCAATCATTTGTTCCTTTTTGTTTATGAAATATATAGAATAACTTTCAAACCATGTAAATGTATCTTCATAATCCACATCACATTCTTCATCCTTTAGATTTAAACAATGGAAATTTCAATTAACCATAGTTTCTGGTCACATGGGAAATATTTTTCAAATAATATTTCCTTACAATCAATACATTCCATGAGTTCTATTTACTATTCCACTCTACTATTCTAGATGAATAGGAACCATTGGTTACCATCACCATTGAGTCAATAAAATTTAAGTGTATCATTTTTCATTCACTACATAGCAGTGCCATAAAAATAATCTCTAAATACATAATCTTTTTCTCAACTAGCATATGTTGAATAATTTAACTAAATTATTATGGAATATATTTCATCATGTGATCCAATATAGGATAATCACATTGTGGAATAAGTTCCTCCATCTATTCATGTTTAGTTTTCATAACATGATTAATATTCTCTAATATATTAATAACATCTTTAGTTAAAATAACATCTTTATTAGATCTCTTAGTAGTGAATCATCTATAATGTACACGAGTGTTAATACCATTATTCCTTCCATGATCCATTTCTAAACAATGAAATACACTAGATTACATCATAATACGATGAAATTTATTTTATAATCAAAAAAAATTAGAGACATTAAATATATTTAAAAAATTATCCATATATAATCTCAAAGTCATAAAAATTATTTCTTTGGGATGTTGTTTTTTAATTATCCTAAATGTATATCATATGGTTATGTTACCTAATATATACTCCCTAAATGTAGTTTCCATGGTTTCAACTAAAAATTCTATGATACCAACTGTATTTTCCTGACCCTAGATTCTCAGAGCTAGTGTGTTACACTGTAACGTTGGTTGAGATAGAAGCATCAAATCTCAATGGACAGCTCAACTTAGTAGTTATGGAAACTATAAACCTACATGTTAGATATTTTACATTGTGAAAAGAATATAAAAAATAATTCATAATAATTTATCATAAAATGAATCCTTCAAAAATCATTCTGCGATCACTTCATCATAACAAATGGAAAGGAAGGAAGATAAGGCGGAGCTCAATTTCTATATAAGAGCTATGTATAGAAGAATCTATCATGAATAAATTAAAATAAATAATTATGGAATTGTAAGTAAATGAGAACACATGAGATTCATAAAAACTACATAAGGCATAAAAATATGGCAAGGGAAATAACTATAACCCAAGAAATTTAATTGATAGTATGAAAATGAAATGCATCTATAGATTTTTTCATAGTTTAAATTATCTAGATAATAACATAAATGAATTATTAGAAAATGAAATTATTTAATATTGTAAGACATCTATATAGAACACAAAAAAATATTACATCAACAACTATACTAAATATAATTTAATGTACTCTAACTTGGCCAACTGATTCGTTTGATGAGACAACGGATGTATCGAGTGGGTATCTATAATCAGGCCCCACCCATGTCTTCTAGTAAAAAGTATTCCTCATTTATCATATAATAAATTTAATTAATTAACAATGTTCTTTATCATAAAATATCCATATTGAAAAATTAATAAAAATATATCAATAATTATTTAATTGAGGATAAGTAACAGTGATGGTTTTTGAAGATGATGTATGGAAATAATATTTAAAAATATTTTAAACATTCAAAAGTGTCCCTTCTCAAATTGAAAATTTTTTATCATAACCCCCAAGAAGTAATAAAATTAAATGAAACGTTTAATATCATGAGAATATAGTCATTAATTATATAACATGTTAAAGGTCATTATATACAACATTTAAAAGAAACTAGTCTCATAACATTACAATAGGCCTCTATTACATGAAAATGAGACGAAATCCACTAGGATTTATTTCCTTTTTGGGGAATATCCATTAAAATTATGTATAATGGTTTTTATGTAGTTATTAACTTATAACTGAATTATTACTATATTTATAATGACAAATATTAACCTCTTATAATATATCATTACGCATTTGTTAATAGTCTTCGATTGTTTTCTCTATTATGGGTGTAAATTGCCTAGTTTTTCTTGTATATTTTAACATTTTACATGTTATTCTTATTAATTAGATAATTATATAAAAATATACATAATTTAATCCATGATTTAATTTTCAAATATTTTTAGTACATATGTATTTAATATTATCCATAAAATATGGTGTTGGGAAATGAAATTCACCATTAATGGAGACATTAGGTTGTATGTATAGACGGATGATGCTTCAATTTATTTTCAGTAATGAAATGTAACTGATGTATATTAAAATTATATTATCATATTAATATTATATATTAAAATTATATTTATTAAAATAATACTTAATACATTCCATGTATAGTTTGAATGTATCACATCTCTTTGAGGATAAGGCAGTCCACACATCCACTAATGAAGTTATAATCTTCAAATAAAAAGGAAATCGTAAAGGTATGTGCTATATAAAATTTAAATAATCAATTTGATATCAGAAATTCTATATATATCATAAATATAATATAAATCCAATATTATTTCTAACCTTGAAAGGTAGTCAATGGAAGAACTAATGACATCAGTCTACGTGGCGATAATCTTCCATAAAGAAGAATGATGATTGTGTATCACATTTGATTTATGTGTGTGAAAATGTAGGTAAAATTGTATCATAAAAACATATCATAATATTGAAGAAAATGAAGTTGTTATATAGTATTGTAATTACAATAAATAAATGGTTTTAGAAATAAGTAAAATGGAAATTTTTTATGAATAATGTTGCATTGTTTTTGGGAAACTCCTTTTTTATTGAACCAAAATACATCCATGGTTGGATTTTATCCCAAAGATAGGATTCCAATATAGGGAAATAAAGGATGGTAGATTATTAGGGATGCTTTTTGATGTGGAAGGAAGGATATAGTGGAGTGACGAAGTTAGTGAAGAGGTTCCCTTTTATAATTGAGGTAAGGATCACTTTTGGAAACTCTCAAATGGATAAATTAAAATAAATCAATTTTCAGTTATAAATGGATCCAATGTGATTTTTTTCACATATAAGATTATGGGGCTCAAAATAAACCATTACAAGAATTTTTAGACATGTTTATGTCATAATATCCCCCTTATCATTTGGATTTTACCCTTATTTAATCTCTTTAATACTTTCTATGATGTCATGTTTTCAAACATAAGGGTTAATATATTTATATATAAATTAATAACATTCCATTAATGGGTTATAGATGACATTTTTAACCGTATACCAATAATTTATGAGAATTTAATATTTTTATTATTTTTAAATCATTTATTTAAATAAAATTTATTTTAAAATATAATTAGTTTCAATTTTGATATTATTTATTAGATAAAATTTTATGAATATCATACAAAAATTATATCTTCTAATTTAATCCATTACTATATCCCTAATATGTTTAATCTATTAGTAAAAATTTTCCATGATATAATTATATCAAATTTACATTATTTGAAGAAAAAAATAATAGCATTTTTTCTTATTTCAATTAATAAAATAAATTATTTCTTCCTGATTGTGTAATACATTATGGTAATTATTTACTTCTTAAAAAATAACAATAAATAAAAATGATGATGAAAAAAATTATTTTTCTCATGAATATTTATTATAGAATATATCTTTATAATAACCAAAATTAAAAAATGTAATAATTTTTAAAAACATGACTGCAACATAATGGACTTTCCATAAAATAGAATACCTAATAGGATTAAAGTCATAAAAGTCACTCCAAGGTGACATAAAACCATCCAAAGGAATATTTTTGTCTAAAATCACTCATTGAAAAAAATAAGAACAGGTGTTAAGGTAGTTCTATAGTATTTATAATAATTTTTTTACACTTAATGACTGAATTACAAATTAACCATGTTAGTAAAAAATATTAAATTTACTATTAATAATCTCCAAAACTAAAAGGAACCTATTTACATAATTTATACAAAATTATTCTAAATATGGGATGCATCTACTATATATACTAATCCTAGATTCTTCGTTGACATGTGTAAATCCGTCGTTCCTCCACATCATCTTATCCTCTACGTGCCATTCCACTAGTACTCTATGTCTCCCCTTATCTTGGTTATGAAAAATTCCACCGCATCCTGCCTCACTCTACTGCTCCCTCTAATTAAAATTCTCTCATATCCTACTGTTATCGCTCGACTCCTACTTGCATTTTTTCTCTCCAATTATAGGGTTCACTCTCAACTCCCTCCACTACACCAGATCCTCCGCCTCCGCCTACTCCTCATCAGCTACTCCACCTCAAGTTCCTCCTCCAACGAGTTCTTTGACTGCAGATCCTCCTCATTTGTCTACTAAGACTACACCCACTCTAGGTAAGGATGCTCGGCCTACTCTAACTACATCTATGACTACTTTGACTACACCAGCCCTGCTTCTGGCTGGTCTAGCTACGACTCTGTTACCCCATCCATCCACATCTCAGTCTCATTATCCCACCTGCCTCCACATCTCCCCCTTCTACTTATCGTCAACGTTATTCACTGATGCGCAAAACGGTTTCACTAAAATGTTATTCCGAAACATAAAAATGTGACATTGGGGTCAAATCCATGCATGGATGGACCTCCGAATAGCGGTGGCTCATCTTCATTTATTAGGTTTTTTGTTGCTTGAATTGGATATGTTTCAATGAAAATTATTTTTTTGGATCTAGTTCTTAGTTTTCAGTTTCAATTTAGGCTTCGACTTCAATTTCACGTGGTGCTTTGAACGTCCGCAGCTCGTCTTCAAACTGTATTCTCACATCCAGTTTCCATTTGTATTTGAAGTCCATTCATTTTATTCATAATGTGCAATCTTAATAATTTTTGTTCAATGTTTTGTCTATATTTTTTATTATTTACAGTTATGTCTATATTTCTTATTTGATGCAAGTTATTCTAAATGCAATTTTTTTAACGACTTCCACATTGATTATACATTTCATTATCAATATAATGGTTCCCAATGATCATACATTTCTTCTTATATTCAGGTTTTTTTCCAGCATATCCAGTTTTTGAATTCAATGGTCACAATTACTCTTGGTATATTTTTGTCGAGGCAATTATTTAATTCATTTTCCATTGTTCATAAAATGATTAGATGACTTTTATCATAAATACTATTAATATTTCAAACCATGATTTTCATAGGGATATATATTCCACAATATTTTTCATACATCCAATGATGAGAAAGTTATTTTATCATTGTCATCAAATTTTTAAAAGCATGCACAATGTTTTAATTTTTTCCTATAGCGTTGATTTTGTAACACCCCAAGATTTTATGATAAGTATTCTTTTTAATTTATTTGATGTCATGTGATTTATGCTACACCATGATTATCGTGTGATATACGCAACACTGTATTAGCTTGTAGTATAAGCAACACAATTCTTGGATCGTGTTATACATAATTTCAAGTTCGTTTGATAATAGTTATTCTACACAACATTGAGTGTATATATATATATTCAATGCATAAATGAAATATGGTTGGATTTTGTTATACGCAACAAAAAAAGAATCTATCACTACACACCACACTAGCTTTGCTTGCTTTACACGCAATCACGACCTTCCTTGATAGTCTGCGTCGTACGCAATACCGAGTTTCACTAAACAACGATATGCTATTAAAATATTATTAAAACTAGCCATTATGAATAGTAATAACCACTTTTTAAAATTTTGTAAATTTTATTTTTTAAAATGGACTTTGTTTTTGGATTCGAAATATCGAAATTATCCTAGGGTGAAATTTTGGTATATTTCTGGAAACTGTTAGTTTTTGATGAATAGTGAAAACACTGGGTTACTATATAAAAACCGACTTTTTATTTAAATAATTATTTATTTGATTTATATTTCTTTTAGGTAAAAATTGATACATAATACCTATATAATTTCAATGTAATTCATTGGATTAATTTTATAATAATTTTAGATATATACAAATTTTATTGAACTTTTCACCGTCTTTTACCCACCTCCAAGGAAAATTTGCAAATTTACATAAAACCAAATTTTACCGCTTATGTGAGTGGAATTTCAAAAATTTGAGAGACACGATTGATGTCAGTAAGTAAAATTTGGTTCAATGAGATGAAAATATTTTTGTGAATAGTAAATTTTTACTTTTATTTACCACAGTTAAAAGAAAATATGGTAATTAAGGGTAAAAATTATATTATTATTACCCTAACACATGTCCTTATTCTATTGGATAAGTGTAATTCAACCAAAAACAACCTTAGGAATAAAATATGACCATTTAGGCCCACTTGGATTAGATTAGGACATTTATTATTATTGTATTTAAAGAAGGGTTAAAATAGTTAAAATCAAAGTTTAATAAGTAAATAATTTTTAATATAGGGTTATAAATAAGATAAATTCGACTATAAATATTCATTAGAAAGATAAAACGATTTACTACATAATTGTACTTTATTTGTAGTTTTTAGACATTAAATAATTTAATTTATTTACGACACAAAGATGAGGCAGTAATTATCTTATTAATGAAATATTGACATAATTGATGTTATAAATACCCAAAAAATGTAATTTGAGACTTTTTAGGAATTCCACTAATTTTATATGTTAATATGACATGTTAGTATTAATTTAATTAACTTTTTCGGAACTAATAATTCTGATATGATTTAAAAAAACAATTTCTAAATAGTGTCAAAATTCACATAAAATAGTTTTTAAAACAAATATTATATTATTAATTGATATTTTATTCCTAAAAATCTAAGGATAGGAAAAATGACATAGATAAGGATATATATATTAATATTAAACAACTTGGGGTTTGTTTGGCTTGTTATATTTTGTTTATTAACCGTATAGTGTGAGAACACAAAAAGACACGGTAAAAGTAAAATTATCTAACTTAAAGTTAAATCTAAATGATAAGGTTAAAAT
The DNA here is from genome assembly GCA_963277665.1 of Viscum album. Classification (NCBI taxonomy): domain Eukaryota; kingdom Viridiplantae; phylum Streptophyta; class Magnoliopsida; order Santalales; family Viscaceae; genus Viscum; species Viscum album. The sequence goes on from OY728120.1 coordinate 1,457,884,920, forward strand.
AGTAAACTAAACATGTCCAAATTCTATTGGATGAGAGGATTTCGACCCATCCCCACCTTAGCTTCGAAATAAATCAATTTTGAGCTATTTAAAACCGAAAATGGCTTTATAATAAAATAATATTTTTTGTTTTTTCAAAGGTGCCCCTCTCCTCCCTTATAAAAGGGCATCTCATCCCTCTCTTCCTCACACCACATTGAGCCTTCACACTCGGCCAAACCATACCAAATTAACTTATCCACTTCCCTAGAAACATTCTAGAGGTCCTAGTATACTTCAAAGACCAATCCTTGTGCCCTAAGAGGAGTTTTCAAGGAGGCGTATCGAAGAAGAGGTAATTTCTTCTACCAATTCATTCAAACTTATTTCTTCTTCAACTTATTCTTCTTTAGTTGTTTCATTATAAAGTAATAACATCAGTATCACTAATATACTGATATGTTATTATAAATATGAAACAACCCCATTTCAACTTCTATCCAATCTACGGAAAACAAAATCATCATGCGTGCGTACGCACAGAATACCGTCTCCCCGCCGTGGTGTAATCTGTTTTTCCACCAAAACCTTACATGGATGGGTATAATGGTGTGAAGAATAAATATAAATAGTTATTATAACATCATACTGATTCTGATATATTGTACCATCCACTCCAATTCAATTCAATAATTATGGAAATGATATCATCGCTCGTGCGTACGTACGGACTACCGTCTCCACGACGCGATGAGATTCATTCTCCATGTTAACTATTTAGGAATGATTATAAAGTATATATAAGCAATAATAATGAAATACATGACATTATAAATAAACTGGATTTATTTATATATATATATGTATGTATGTCATCTACTTAATTCCATTCAACTTGATAAGGAAACGAAAACAACGTTCATGCGTACGTACGACCTACCGTCTCCATGAACGGTGTATTTATTTCCATTTGTCGATCTATTATATATATGTATATTATGAATATATATTATATATTAATCATATTTTATATTATGGAATTAAGTAATCATGATCTAAGTAATCATATGAATAAATACAAGTCAAAACACAGACGACAAATGAAACGATTTTACCCAAAACACTCTTTAACATGGAATTTACAAAAGAATGGATAATATAAAGTCATAAGTGAACCATATATGATATCATAACAATGAATATGATTCTGTAATAAGTCAATGACATTATTTAAATCATTATAAAGGATGTTCGGATACATACGAGGCACATCGAACATAAGGTAAGGGATAATGTTTCAATCTCAATTGTTTTCTATTCAAGATTGCTTATACGTAAGTATTAATGGGGTTATATTTAACATACATGTACACATTTTATAAAAATGTTTTCATGTGTGTTTAAAGTCCTTTTTACCCATTTTTTTACTTGTACTACATGGTATGTATGGAATCTTTCTTTTACGAGGTACTTTTTGACTTTTCTGGGAAAAGTACGAGAAGAATGTTTTTTAAACGTATACGACATGAAAGGGATTTTACAGTTTTATAAAGCCTTATTTTCACGAAGCTTCCTCCAAAATATTTCATGACTATTTTCAAAAAAATCTCATTCTTTTAAAATTTCATGACGTTTTGTGAAAAGAAATTGATTTGGAAGAAGAAAGGATATTTTCCTTAAGAATTCATTTCAAGTGTTTTATCAAAACCATTTTTCCATCTAAGATGACATTATTTCATATGTGTATGTTTCAAGTATAATGTCTCTATGATTTACATGGTTTCACTATTATTATTATAAAATGATATCCATTTCTTTTATATGGATTATGTGATGATGGGATTATGTTTATGAAACCCATTTTATTCGTTGGGTTATTATGAATGATGTATGTTTATTTTGTGGCAAAAGTATGAATGATTTCATTATGAGATGGGTGGGGCCTATATCTCCCTTCAATGCATTGGGTAACAATTTATATCTCATGAGATAGACATGGCTGGAATGGTAAGTTAATCCAGTTCAGTGTTACAGGACTGAAACGAGGAGTGAACTTGATTCAGAAAGGGACTTTGTCCACTAAGATGGTCTTGGCAGCAATGTCTTGGCTACTATGGCAATCATAACAAGTTCTGAATGGTTTCCACAATTACATGTTTTATTCCCATTCTATTTTATCGTGATTGATGTTCCTTTATGTTATATGCCTTAGATACTTCCAATATTCATGTCTTTGCTCAAGATTTTGATGTTTAGATTTTATGTTCAAGTTCTTGCATTCAAATGTTTATGGATTGTTTTATGTTCTCTACGTTTACCCTTACTGAGCATTTGAGCTCACCCCTTTTATGTTTTCTTTTCCCCAGGATATAAAGAATGTTTTAAGGCAAGAAAAATAAGGGAATACATTTATTGGGAGATGTTGAAGATCTTTCACCACGATTAGAAGATTTTATTCTGAGTTTCCAAAGAAACTAAACTATTACGGTCCTTGTGTGTCTGTTTTTGTTATGTATTAAGTATTCCGCAAAAGTAATGTAATGTCCATGTACGTCAAGATTCTGACCTCTACAGTTGGTATCAGAGGAATGGTTTAGTCAACCGTTGGAAACTAGAATTCAAAAACGTCAGTGAGATCCCTAGAGATATTTCTAAGGTATGTATAGGGATGTCCCTAAGGATAAGTATACGTATAGGATATAGTCCTAGAACTATGGTAAAGATCTTAAAATTTAACCTAAAATGTTAGTTATTGAGGATACTCCCCCTTTACTATGTTGTTTTCCCTCGCATGATTTTTTCCTCTTACAGAATTCTTTTTATGTTTTAGTCAATGGAGGGAACCAGAAGGAATTTGGTTAACATTGAATCGAATGGACAAATTGGTGACTATGAGCAACAAAATTGCATAATTCCTAGAGATAATGATATTGTGATTATGCCGAATCAGTCCTCGCGATATATGATTTACAATGTGAAAATTAGTGGTATTACTATGTCATCAAATAAGAGGAAGATGGAATTTTATGCATGTTCGCAGAGTGAGGAGCATAAAGAAGGGAAGATTGAGATTTCTAAAGAAGGGAAAAAGAACCCTAAGGAATAACTCAAATGGAGGGATAGATGTTATCTATGTGGAGAAAAGGGTCATAGAGTGATAGACTGTAAGGGAGTTCAATGTCTTATTTTTGGAGAACATGGGCATTACCCAACTCAATTCCTTGACCTAAAAAGTTACTTTTAAATCAATGAAGGACTTATTCCAGGACAATCATTGAAGAGGATGTATTGAAGTGTTTATGTATTGGTATTCAATAATAATGTTGTTGAGGTACTTTTATGGTGTATTAGAATATTTTTGTATTAGTCTATTGTGGTTTTCAATAATTTTATGTTACCAGTAACCATGAAAAGTGATTCAAATATTTTGGAAAGCAGATGATATGCGCATAATGAAGGGATAAGAAGATAATGAGATGTTTGATTGTATTCATGAGCTCATGATTGATATAAGGACTAAGTGATATCATGGTTTGAGTATAATATTTTTAGGATTTTGGTATGTGGAAAGTGTTAAATGTTTACTGCATTCATGTTTTCACAAATGTTCAATGGGTATTCATTCTTCAAGAGAATAATGATTAAGGTATTCACATGTTTGTAATTTGACCAACAAGATATATATTATGATATATGGGGGATAAATGATGGGATTCACGTGATTGTTATGTGAAATTTCAAATAATCATTTTCTTTATACTATGATCTTGGACCAAAGTATTTTAGATAAGCCTAAAGATTGGAATGGATTATGATGGACATAAGTTAGTATTGGTTAAGGATATAACTTTTTTCGATATTATTGATGGGATGTTATAATAATGTAATTTTAGAAAAAGAAAAATCTGCAGGACGGGAAACAACCCATCGCGTCGGACAAGGAAGTGGGCATCGAACCCACAACCGAAGAGTGACAGGCCTTTATGGCATACCAATGGCCTATATTTGATAACTTTTGTTATCCTTTTGTTTGAAACAGATGGAATGACCCATCATTCTATCAAATGATCTGTTAACACTTCACGAATAACAAATTCAACTTCATTTCTTTAAGAGATGAAGTGGAAATTGTTCAAATCATGAAAAATATTGATATTGTACCAAAATCAAGCAAGTATTTCTTCTAATTCAAAATTTTCAACTTTAGGGAAATGATATAGAAAACCAAAAATGTTGTCCTAGTTTTCTTATATCCGATGAATCAGATGGTACCATAGATTATCACAAATCTATGGCTTTGTGATTGTTGGCTATTTCATAGCCATGTTCTCTACCACTCCCCATCAGAACACTACAGTTAGATTTCTCTTCCACATCCATATTTTCACCTATGTTCTCCTACCTGGAAACCCATTGATTAGTTAATTTGCGTAACCTTTATATTTCATACTTTAGTTTTCGTATTCCTTTTTACGATGTGGGTTTCTATTAAAGAAACTTTCGAATAGTAAACCATGTATAAACCCGACGAATTTCGAGAGCGAAAATCATTTTAAGGGGGTATAATGTAACACCCTGAGATTTTATGATAAGTATTATTTTTAATTTATTTGATGTCATGTGTTTTATGCTACACCATGATTATCGTGTGCTATACGCAACATTGTATTAGCTTTCAGTATACGGAACACAATTCTTGGATCGTGTTATACACAATTTCAAGTTCGTTTGATAATAGTCATTCTACACAACATTGAGTATATATATATATATTCAATGTATAAATGAAATATGGTTGGATTTTTTTATACGCAACAACAAAGGAATCTTTCACTACACACAACACTAGCATGGCTTGTTTTACACACAATCGTGACCTTCCTCGATAGCTTGCGTCATACGCAATACCGAGTTTCACTAAACAACGATATGCTATTAAAATATTATTAAAACTAGCCATTATGAATAGTAATAACCACTTTTTGAAATTTTTTAAATTTTATTTTTAAAAATGGACTTTGTTTTTGGATTCGGAATATCGAAATTAACCTAGGGTGAAATTTTGGTATTTTTTCTGGAAACTTTCAATTTTTGATGAATAGTGAAAACACTAGGTTACTATTTAAAAACCGACATTTTATTTAAATAATTATTTATTTTATTTATATTTATTTTAGGTCAAAATTGATACATAATACCTATATAAGTTCAATATAATTCATTGGAGTAATTTTATAATAATTTTATATATATAAAAATTTAATTGAATTTTTCACCGTCTTTTACCCACCTCCAAGGAGAATTTGCAAATTTGCATAAAACTTAATTTTACCGCTTCTGTGAGTGGAATTTCAAAAATATGAGAGACACGGATGATGTCAGTAAGTAAAATTTTGTTCAATGAAATTAAAATAATTTTTGGTGAATAGTAACTTTTACTTTTATTTACCATGGTTAAAAGTAAATAGGGTAATTAAGGGTAAAAATGATATTATTATTACCATAACACATATCATAATTCTATTGGATAAGTGTAATGCGACCAAAAACAACCTTAGGAATAAAATATGACCATTTAGGCCCACTTGGATTAGATTTGGACATTTGTTATTAATTAATTTAAATACGGGTTAAAATAGTTAAAATCAAAGTTTAATAAGTAAATAATTTTTAATATAGGGTTATACAAAAGATAAATTCGACTATAAATATTAATTAGAAATATAAAACTATTTCTTACATAATGGTATTTTATTTGTAATTTTTAGACATTATATATTTTTATTTAGTTATGACACAATGATGATGCAGTAATTATCTTATTAATGAAATATAGACATAATTGATGTTATAAATACCCAAATAAATGTAATTGGAGACTTTTTATGAATTACACTAATTTTATAGGTTAATATGGAATGTTAGTATTGATGTAATTAACTTTTATCGAACTAATAATTCTGTTATGAGTTTTTTTAAAATCATTTACTAAATAGTTTTAAAATAGACATTAAATAGTTTTTAAAACAAATATTATATTATTAACTGTTATTTTATTCCTAAAAATCTAAGGTTCGGCCAAATGACTTAGATAAGGTTATATATATTAATAATAAGCAACTTGGGGTTCGTTTGGCTTGTTATAGTAAGTTTATTAACCTTATAGTGTAAGAACACAAAAAGGCATGGTAAAAGTAAAATTATCTAACTTAAAGTTAAATCTAAATGATAAGGTTAAAATAGTAAACTAAACTTTTCCAAATTCTACTAGATGAAAGGATTTCGACCCATCCCCACCTTAGCATCGAAATAAATCAATGTGGAGATATTTAAAACCGAATATGGATTTATAATAAAATAATATTTTTAGTTTTTCCAAAGGTGCCCCTCTCCTCCCTTATAAAAGGGCATCCCCTCCCTCTCTTCATCACACCACTTTGAGCCTTCAAGCATGGCCAACCCCTGTAAAATTCTCTTCTCCACTTCCCTAGAAACATCCTATAGGTCCTAGTCTACTTAAAAGACCAATCTCTGTGCCTTAAGAGGAGGTTTCAAAGAGGCGTATCGAATAAGAGGTAATTTCTTCTACCGATTATTTCAAGCTTATTTCTTCTTCAAATTCTTCTTCATTAGTTGTTTCATTATAAAATAATAACATCAGTATAAATAATATACTGATATGTTATTTTAAATATTAAACAACCCCATTTCAACTTCTATCCATCCTACGGAAAACAAAATCACCGCGCATGTGTACGTACAGTATACCGTCTTAACGGCGTGGTGTAATATGTTTTTCCACCAACACCTTACATGGATGGGTATATTGGTGTAAATAATAACTATACATAGTTATTATAACATCATACTAATTCTCATATATTTTATCATCCACTCCAATTCAATTCAATAATTATGGAAATGATATCATCGCTCGTGCGTACGTACGGACTACCGTCTCCACGACGCGATGAGATTCATTCTCCATGTTAACAATTTAAGAATGATTATAAAGTATATATAAGAAATAAAAATGAAATATATGACATTATAATGCTATTGGATTTATGTATATATATATATTTATGTCATCTACTTAATTCCATTCAACTCAATATGGAAACGAAAACAACGTTCAAGCGTACGTACGTCCTACTGTCTCCATGAACGATGTATTTCATTCCATTTATCGATCTATTATATATATGTATATTCTGAATATATATTATATATAAATTATATTTTATATTCTGTAATTAAGTAATCATGATCTATTTAATCAAATGAATAATTTCAAGTCAAACACGGATGAGAAATGAAACGATTTTACCCAAAACACTCTTTAACATGGAATTTACAAAAGAACGGGTAATATAAAGTCATGAGTGAACCATATATGATATCATAAAAATGAATATGATTCTGTAATAATTCAATGACATTTTTTAAATCATTATACAAGAGGTTCGGATACATACAAAGAACATCAGACATAAGGTAAGGGATAATGTTGCAATCTCAATTGTTTTCTATTCAAGATTGCTTATACGTAAGTATTTACTGGGGTTATATTTATCATCCATGTCCATGTTTTATAAAAATGTTTTCATGTATGTTTAAGGTCCTTTTTACACATTTTTTTACTTTTACTACATGGTATGTATTGAATCTTTCTTTTACGAGGTATTTGTTGACTTTTCTGGCAAAAGTATGAGAAGAATGTTTTTTTAACGTATACAGAATGAAATGATTTTTACGGTTTTATAAAGCCTTATTTTCATGAAGCTTCCTCCAATATATTTCATGACTATTTTCAACAAAATATCTTTCTTTTAAAATTTCATGATGTTTTGTGAAAAGAAGTTGATTTTGATGAAGAAATGATATTTTCCTCAAGAATTCATTTCAAGTTTTTTATCAAAACCATTTATCCATCTAAGATGACATTATTTCATATGTTTATGTTTCAAATATAATGTCTGTAGGATTTACATGGTTTCAATTTTCTTATTATGAAATGATATCCATTTATTTTATATGGATTATGGGATGATGGGATTATGTTTATGAAACCTATTTTATTCATTGGGTTATTATGAATGATGAATGTTTATTTTGTGGCACAGGTAAGAATGATTTCATTATGAGATGGGTGGGACCTATATACCCCTCCAATGAATTGGGTAAAGATTTATATCTCAGGAGATAGACATTGTTGGAATGGTAAGTTAATCCGGTTCAGTGTTATAGGACTGAAATGAGGAGTGAACTCAATTCAGAAAGGGACTTTGTCCACTAAGATGGTCTTGACAGCAATGCCTTGGCTACTATGAAAATCATAACAAGTTCTGAATGGTTTCCACAATTACATGATTTATTCCCATGCTATTTTATCGTTATTGGTGTTCCTTTATGTTATATGACTTACGTACTTCAAAGATTCATGTCTTTGATCAAGATTTTGATGTTTAGATTTTATGTTCATGTTTTTTCATTCAGATGTTTATGGATTGTTTTATGTTCTCTATGATTACCCTTACTGGGCATTTGAGCTCACCCCTTTTATGTTTTCTTTTCCCCAGGATATAAAGAATGGTTTTAGGTAAAAATAAAAGGGGAAGATATTTATTGGGATATGTTGAAAATATTTCACCACGATTAGAAGATTTTATTCCGATATTCCAAAGACACTAAACTATTACGGTCCTTGTGTGTCTTTTTTTGTTATCTATTAATTATTCTGAAAAAGTAATGTAATGTCCATGTACGTCATGCTTCGGGCCTCTACATATTTTTTTATCATTTTTTTGTTTTTTTACTATGTAACTTTGTGTTCATGTAAATGTTTTATGAGAATCTATGAATAACGATTTGATTGTGTTTGGTGTCATGAATGAATGACAATCTTTGAATTTGGGTTGCAGTTATGGACTTCCAGAGATCTCTGCTTTCCTATTGGTATGTTTTAAAAACTATGTAGTTGTTTTCAAACATTCACATACATGTTCTGTAGGGTTTATTCAATTTTTCTTTTGTGGATGTAGAAATCATATAATTTTCATGTTCCTGTATGACATTCAACAACTCAAAGAATCTACATAATTCTTTATCAGGTTTATATTCAGTTATCTTTATCAGTATCTCCTGTTTTTTAATGCAATGGTAACAATACTTCAAGTTAATGATTCATCGATGCAATTATTTCATTTTAAATTTGATATATCTAACTGATGATGTTTCTTTTATGAGAAACAGTATTAGTTTTTCAAACCATGCTTTTCACAGGGATTAACATACAACTATTTTGGTCATAGGTCCAAAGGTGAGAAATACATTTTATCATTGTCGTCAATTTTTTATAATCATGAACTATGCTGTATATTTTTTCTAACCTCTCCTAATATCTTTTTGTATTTATTATAATATATGTTTTTCACTTATGCTACTTACTCGGGAATTTGACATGCAATACCTTATCTATAGTGATAAATTTTTAGTGTAAGTTTGTTTTTATGTCCCAATTTCTGCACACCACTCCAAGACAGATTCACATAATGAAAACCCATATATATTAGCACATACACAACATGATAAAATATGAGATTTCGTTTTGAAAATGAAAATAATGGTAAGGTTATATAGTTCATTTTTAAATCACCTTTTTCATCTTTGAAATCCTTTAATATTGTAATATATTATCTATTATTGTATTATATATTCTAAATCTGGGTACATCATGTTAAATGTGTCACCTCTACAATGTTCCACATCACCAAAAAACACCCTTCCTTTCAACCCTTCCATTCTCGATAATTTGAGGTATGATCTGTGTATTATTTATATAATCAATTTTACATCTACTCTACTAACTATACTAATCCTGGGTACCCTTTCTTTCCACATGTCATATATGTTACTATTTCACCAGTCAACATCACCAATCAACTTCCATTGATTTTCATTTTCCTGCATTTCTTTTTTTAATGATTATTTCTCTTCCTTAGAGTCATTATTCATCTAGATCGCCAATGTAATTTGACATTGTTTTGTATGGAAGTGAGGTATGATACTATTCTTATTTTATCTTCTTAATGAAAAAATAGTGCTCCCTACTTATTGGAATGATTTATTATGGTGACTTTTTCTTTCAGGAAACAAGGGATGACTGAAGCCTACCATTTCGGTCAGATCAGTGCCCGTGATTTTGTAGGCTCTTCATACATTGTTGTATATTTTATATTATTGAAAAATATAATTCTTGATTCAGTTTATATTATTTTAATTTTTTATAAATTGATGGATTTTACATATTCTATTTAATCATATTTTTATTGTACATTACATTTTTTACTTTCCCTCGCATCACTGGAACTAATACATTCAAATTTTTTGTATGCAAATGAGGATGACAGTGTAGTAATGATATGCGTAACCTCAATCATTGATGATCAAATGCAGGATCCTATATTTCTATACCATTATTTTCACTCTTAAAAAGCTTATGAGTTTTTTATATAACCTTTGAATAATATATGGTTTTTGTTCCCAGTGAATTTTATACTGGTCAATAGAAAGGATATATGGATATTATCCAAATCAATGATAGTAGGAAACACATAACAGATCATATTTTAATGAGCTTCATGAGGGTTTCATATAGAATTTTGAGTCCCCATGCATTATTATTTACTGAATAAGCATTATCACATGTTTTTATAATATATTCACTGTCATTGAGCTTATTTCATCAAATATCTACTTCCATTAAATATTTTTATATCACAATCGTTGTTGGTACATTGTAATCACTGTACGTGTTTCCAATATCTATGATTTTGGTTCCATAATTAGTTGTTTCATTATAGTGTTTCATAGTTTTATTTTGTTATTCCATTATAATATTACTTATATGGATCAAAATCTCAATAAAAGTTTTTCATTTGGTAGATAGTAGATTTGTTAATATTTCATTAAACTACGTTGATGTTTGAAATCCCTGTTTAAGTGGCCTATGGGTTCCTTTGATTTCTATTCAACTATTCATGAAATCCATAGTTACAAAAATATATATATTTTCATAATAACTCTCATGATATCTACTAACGACACTAACCTTAAGTTTCCCACATATCCATGTGTCATCACTACAAAACTCCATGCTAACATGTGGAAATTAATCCACATTAGCCTTCCAAGTAAATAGACTGCTTCTCTATCTGTCCTCTCGGTGACATTACAATCACTTTCTCCTTCTTCTCAAGTTGTCCATCTAGAGTTCGCGTTGTACCTACTCATCGTCTACCTTCATCTCAATCGACTGAATTCCTTTTTTCTCTCATCCGTAATCGGTTTCACCCAATATAGTCCTTCTCTGACTTCTTCTCCAGTTGACCTATGGTTCCAGTACACTGGATTCCTCAACTACCTCCTATATCTTTTTCCCATCCATTCCTCTTCCACATGCAGATTCACTCCAAATATGGCTTGTGTTTTTCAACGCACTGGTGTCTACCATAATTTATCGGATTCTCCTCCCGCTTGAGTATCACCCATATCAACCTATAGTTCCCACATTCTTCGGTCGATATCTTGATCAAAATCACGGATTATTTACACTCTATGGGTTTGATCCCATTAACACTGGTATTTATTCGGTCGACATCTTTCTCCTTCTTCTACATCAGCCTACAATCTACTTTCATTTTCAAAGACACTAGTATGATTTATTAACTCATTTTATTTTACATTTTCATCTACTTCTCTTAAAATATTTAAAATTAATCATATCTTTAACAATAAATGTGTTATCATATTTCCAGAAAAGCTGCATTTTCACTTCTCATACACAACTAATGACTCATACCATATACATATGCATTGAACTGTAGGATTAGCACCATTACATAACTTCTTATACTATTTCATAGTTAACCTGACCTTAGATTATTACACAGAAGCATTTCGTGGATTCAATGTTCAAGATTTCTTTTGTATTCTGTTACTGTTAATATAAACCTGAGCATATAACCTCTGGGAGAATTTCGGTATTTTCCAAAGTAAAGTATATTACTTTATCTTCACTTTCTCATCTTACATGATACTCTATTTCATGGCTTCAATGTATTTTTTTTTTCACAATTCATGTCTTTGTCATTACTATCAATATACACCTATGTAGTTAACAATTTAGAAAATTTAGTGTTTGCCCTTGCAATTCACATTACATTAACAATACATTCCATCATGTATAATTTTCATTGATTTCACACATTGATAATTAAATATAAAGAAACAAATACAAACATTTCTTGCCCGGAAAGCTCTATAGATGCAATGACAAGGTGGCCAAAATATATGAATGAACAGAAAAAAGATTGTGACTTCTCTGTTATATTCGATTTAAAAAATCCAGCTTAATATCATTTGTTCAATAATAGTAACCATTACTATTGAAAATATAACAGTGTCTCCATCTACTGTATATTATTCAATGATGTATAATGATATGTCTAGTACTCTATTAACTAAACCAGTATTAACTACTGGCATCACAGATGGAGTCACACACATGCCATTGTCATCCCTGCCTCTTTTCATGCAGGGATTTGGAGTTTTGTGAAGAAGAATTTAGTTGCACCCTATCTTACAACTGGTAATTCTATTCAAATGAATTAACGTCTTCATACATATTCTCATGCAATTATAGGTGGACTATTTGAAACTCATCGTGCCATCTTATAGGACCATATGATGATGCATGTGAGGAAATGAAATAGTGAGGGAATGCTACAGATAGTATTTGGAATGATATGTGAATTCTGTATGTTATAAATTATTTATACGAATGTTGTTCTGACCCATATTTTTCTGATTGTACCATTCATTAGGGAGTTAGAGGTACCATGTAGGTATAGGTGACCTATTCTATACTCATGTTTCCTTGTCCTTGGACCCTATGATGATGAATACATGGAGGACATGATTATTTATTTCATTTCAATTCTTCTTAATTTCTCTGTTCCATTACAGGATACCTTGGAAAAACAAGCAGAATATTTTTATTGATAGTTGTACTACTTAATTTGGTGGTTTTCCTACTAACTGTGTTTATGTAAAATGTTTATTCACATCAGACAGGTTTAGTTTCTCCCTCCCTTCATCCTCACTATCTAAAAATTTTATAAAACCCAGTGCATGTTTCTTTTTGTTGTTTCACTTTATGACCTAGAAATCTATAATGATGTAGGTGAGTTGGGTACCTACCTGGCAATCTAATATAAATTTCAGTAGTCATATTAGATGGTATTCTTGACTGATAGTGGTTTTGTGGTTTCATATGGTTTGGGTCACATCATTATTTATGTTATAGTTTCACAGCTAAACCAGATTGAAATGAACATCCCCCCTCAACTTACAGATCAAATTCAAAGCTATCTTTGGATCATGGAAATAATTGGAGACTATCATTATGATCATTCATGTTTAGAGATACCTTTGGATCATGGAAATAATTGGTGACTATATTTATCCTCCTTAATGCATACAAGTGTAGCTTCTCTGATTTGACTCATAAGTGGATTTTTCATTTTAAGATTAATTTTATTCTACCCTCAAGGAATGTCCTCCTTTGGAAGGTTTGGCATAATCAAAATCCTTCTAATGATGGTGTATACAATTTCCTTCAATTTCAATCCTCAGTATGAAGTGACCATAATGTTTTGAGCATATTTTCCTTATGTTTTAATTTTCTAATAAGGTATGGAGTTTTATTTTTGCCCACTTCTTATAGGAACCTATGATGGGTGATGACATTAATACCTTCATATGTGTTATTTCCAATTTTTTTAGAATCAGTAGATTTATAACCTTTTCATGGTTATAGTACCTGTGATATTTTTCTATATTTAGAAGTCTTGGATTTAAATCTTCTTTGATGATTATTATATGAATATTTTGGGAATTCATGAACTTATTTGTAGATGTTCATACCAAATCATGTAGTTGTTCATACCTACTGATTTTTACTATATTGTAGTTGTTCATACCTACTCATCACTACTATATTGAGGATATATATTAATTTTTGAGTAGTGGATCAATTTTTGATTAATATTTTTTTTTATGTGGCTTGATTCAGTTACATAGAACCACCATGGTCATAAAGAACGTCTTCCTTGGTACCACCTCATGGTATGGAATTCAAATCACTCCAAAACTTTCTTTCATAATCAATATTACTAGCATGGGATCATATGATATTTTCATATCTAATGGATACTTTATAACCTATTTATATTCATTTCAAACATTCATGTTGTTGATAAGTACAGAACATATAGTCAATGGAATGTGTTTTCTTTCCTCTTCATTATTTATCATGCATTAAGCAAGGCAATGTTTCCTCTCATTGCATAACCATGCTTCACATGTAGGTGTGATGGCAATGATATTGTAATGATTTTTTTGGGAAACCAAAATGTTCACTATTATGTGTTTAAAAATTTTATATGCACATATTTTTTATACTGCTTCAACTTTTGGTACAATTGTGATACTAATTATCCTAATACACCAATATTTAATCTTTATATATTTTTTTATTCAATTTTATGTTTTCTGGCCTTATATAGTGGTTGACGACTCTCTTTTAAAGCCGCTTAGCATGGGTGAATGACTCCACCATGGAATAGAAATTTGGGTGCCCCTCCACTTACCCAAGAAAGGTTGTTATTCAATATTTCCTTTAAAAACAACATTGGATTCAATTTGACTTAATCAATTATTTTGATTCAATTTTATCTTGTTATGTATTATGAAGTGGTTATTGGATCTCTGTCCTCATCTATTTTATTGATTCAATTGCATCTTTTGTTTCATCATTGTCTCAGATCTCCATCTCCCTCTTTCCATATTCTTCCATATAAATCATGAATAATTTCTTTCCATTATCATTATTCAAAAACATCACACCCATAAAAATAATTTTTTATTCAATCATTTTCACATGTCTCATTTTTATTATTAGAATCACTATCTTATATTTGATTTATCTTTCAATTTATTTTAGTGCACACATTCCTGTAATTGTGATTGTTAAAGTTGAAAATGATTTCAAATTCTCATCAACAAAATTTAGAAAATGATATACTTTTAATCTATCTATTTTCTTTATCAACCATTTAAATGTTGTGTTTATATTCTATGAACTTCAATTACATTTTCATAAACCATTACAATCTCAACATTATTGTTTTTCCTTCAGTTTTATAAATATTAATCTATTATTAAAAGAAAAACCAGTAATCAAATATGTCGTGAAATAGCATGGGAATGTACTAGTTTTTTAAAATTCCAGATAACTATTTTTTTAATTCATTCAAAAATAATATTATTTTGGAAATGAGAAAATGAGTTTTTAAAGTGAAAACGTATTAAGGAATAAAATATTTCTATATCCATTTTTATTGTAAAACTGATTCCAATGACGTAAATTAAATTAATTGATAAAATTTGGATCTAAATTTAATTTAAAACCTGTGAAACATAATATTTATCAATTTAAATTATTTGGATGAAATTGATGTTTTCAAATAAAATGCATTATTTTTTCATTATTCATCAAATCATGCAATATATCACACTAATACCAACAATTAAATAAAAGTATTTTTAAAAATCTAATTTAAAGTAGGAATTTTATTTTTTTCAAATAAAAACTATAAAATTGTCAAAAAATAGATTCAAAACAATTGTGTCATCAAAATGAGGTAAATATGCCTTTATAAAAATATAGCCTTTATTGTGTAAAATTTTATTTGTTCTGATATTATGCCTATAAAATAATTCGGATGAATTTAAAAAAAAAATTACAAAATATTATATATATATATATATATATCATAATTATTTTAGTAATATTCACTCCCGCTAATTTATCTTTTATGTTATAATAATATATCATTATTATTTTAAGATGGGTGTTATGTAAAACATCATCTTTCAAAAATATTAATTTAAAAATATACATACAATAAAATATAGTGGTTTAATAATTTCCAACCATGAAATAAGAAACAACATCATTGTCTATATATCCCCAACTACCCCTAGAGGATCTATAGTTAATAATAAATTACTGATTATTAATTTAACAAATTAATTAAACATATTTACATTAGTTATAAATAAGGAAAAAAACTAGGTTATCCCCAATATATGATACACCATTGAAAAATATATGATCCTCTCCTATAAATAATCCTAATCCATGATGTGAAATTTTATAAAACTTCTACACCGATTAAGCCTATGATTTGATTATATGTTTAAATAATACTAAAAATAAAAATCCGAGTGCCTTAGATCTCAATAAATTACTTGTAACTACATAAATTATCCTCTCCATCATCTCTTCTGGTGAAAATTTGAAAAATAATTATTTTTATAAAATAATTTCAAAATAATCCTATGGAATCAACATCATATCCATAGTTCAAATCCAATAAAATTAGAGGAATTGGTGGAGAAGGATAATAAAATGGAAATATGGATTGAAAATATTTTAATTTTTATTAGGTAGCAACTCTTATTTTCCAATGATGAAGGTAGAAATGAATGATTGAAAAAGTAATAGGGTTGATATCCCTTATAAAAATTATTATATAAAGAAAAAAATCCCCAATAAAGTATGAAGTATTGGATGGAAAAAAAGAGAATTATTCTCTAATATTTTATGAAAATATGAAATACTTAGAAATTGGTCCACCCATATTACTAAACTAGTGCCTAAGAGGTTACATAATGTAAGAAATCACCTATCTAGTGAACCCATTCATGGGCCACAAACATTGTAATTCTACTGGGTAATTTATTTCCTCATTCTCAGTATTGGATATCTCAAAAAAACTATCGACCACCACATTTAAAATACTAAAACCATCAAATTATACACATGTCCTTTTTAACATTTTCTTGAAACTAGACAACATAAATTTTCTTTTTCAAACATTTAATTAATTATAATTATCAAACATTACAAAAAAATTATTGTTTAACATTTTTGGTATTTAGCAAGCCTAGAAAAAAATTCTGATAAATGGGATATTTATTGGTGCAAAGGAAAGCATTGATAAATTTACCCTTTTATTATAATATTATTTACTACTGATAATGGAACCCATTATTAGTGATTTATTTTTAGTGGTGATAAAGGGTATCCTTTATCAGCACATTATTTTTTCTATGACAAATGGTTTTTCTTATCAGTGCTTTTTTTACTACTTATAATGGGTACCCATTATCAGCACTTTATTTTTAGCACTAATAATTTTTTCATTCATCAGTGCTTTTTTAGCACTGAGCAGGGTCTAATTAAATAAAATTAAATAAATAAAAAACAGAAAATGTTTTTACTAGCGAATATTACAAATTTTATTAAGTTGATATTTATAGATAAATATGAATGAATTGATTATACGTAATTAATTTTTAAAAAAATTTAATTAGAAAATTATGATAATTATGGTTATTAATTTGTATATATTAAATATATAGAAATATATTATTTTATATAAATTTTATTTTAATATTAAAAAATATTTATTTTATTTACATTATATAGTCATATATTAATTGAATATTGGTTTATGATTAAAAGTAAATAAGAATTAAAAATATTGACTAAATGAATAGTGCTCGACAAATAGTTGAATGTCATTTGATTTTTCAATTTAACATATATAGATAAAATCTATGTTATATTGATTTCAAAAAAACATAGTTAAATAATATTTATATACAATGAACATATATAAAACTTATACATTTTTTCAATATTTTTAAAGTGTACTTTTTCATACTTTATTCAATTTCACTCATTTTTAACATATATGCATGAATATAAAATTAGGTATTCATTGTTAATGTTAAAAATACATATGTAGAAAAAAAATTATAAATATATATATTTATAAATGTGCACATACTATATTTATTCAATTATATATTAATAATTTTAAATAAACAGATCTTTTTTTAAACATATTTATATAACTAAAAATAAATATTTATATAGATTTATATAATAAATGAATTTGTAATAAATATTAAAAAATAATTAATATATTTACTTTATTTATATATATTTACTAAATATATATATAATTATATATATATAATAATAATATTATTAATATTTTATAAAAAAAATCTTTATTTATAAATAAATAATTAATTAATTATTTTAATTAAACTGAAATAAGATTACATTTACTATATTTATACTTATATATATTTATTATGTACATATAAATATTTGAAATTAAATTATTTATCATTATAAATATAAATCCTTTATCAGCACTTAAGTAATAAGCACTAATAATGTGTCATTTTATCATCACTTAAGTAATGGGCACAGAAACAAAAATCTATGTCATCGATTATTCTTAAGCGCTAATAAAAGTGGCCCAATATAATTAAAATATCCTAACCATCTATGAACGTATCATGATATCAGTATCTTCCCATAGAATCAACCCAATCTTAGTGATCCTCTATGGTGAATCGAACCTAGAATTGCACCACTAAATTGCCTCTCAAAAATCTCGTCGGACATCAATTATTCATTTGATGTTTGGGTTTCTGAAGAGGCTGTCATGTTTTCTTCCACCTATCGTGGTAGGACATTTAATTTTATTTCATTGTTTCTAGTTTCATTTTCTATTTCTTATTTTATTATTTCATTAATTTTGGTCCGGGGATTGTATACTAGCGAGGTAGGCCTTAAAATTTTCTCACCTTCAAATTTTGATTCAACTCGTGATTGCTCATTTTGTGTTTATTGTTTTTGAACTCTATGTTGACACATTTAGTCACATTGATTTTATTTGGTTGTTTTATTCAATATTCATTTCCCAAGTTTATCAGCTGAATATATTATGATTATTTTTCATTCATTATTTTATCAATGGTACATCAAACATCTGAAATTTTAGATTTTGAAAATTTTGATTTTGTGTGTGAGGGAGGTGAATGTATGTTAAGGGATTAATTTTTTATTATACTAATTCATATCATCTTTTTTCTACTTATCTAGGTTGGCGTGGGAATCCAATGAATGGATGTGTCGTGTCAGTTTTTATTAAAATTTTATTTATACTAGTTTTATTCATTTATTGGTCCAAATCATTCCCACAATGTTTCATGCGATGGTTCTTATTTCCAACCCAAGGGGGATCGATAATATCCCTTTCACACTTTCATGGACCAGCTAAGGTGTTTGATATACGTTTTTCTTGGATTTGTTTTAGAAACTATTTCTATTATTAATTTTTTGTACCTTTTATAAATTACCCAACATCCATTGTCTCTACACTTTTTAAAAACCCATTTTTATTTTTCCCCGTTTTAGATTAATCCAACATTATTTATAAATCCTTTTTATAAAAATATATGAAACCGTATACCTTGATGTTATGTACTATTATCAAACTAAATTATAATTTTTCATCATCATCCTACTCCCCCTCTATAAATAATTTACAAAACATATCGTTTTTAGATTTCTACATTCTATTTATATCACTTTTTTTGATACCTATATACCACTATAATATATTATATTTTATTACTCTGAAATGTAGATATTCATGAATTTTTTCACCATTTGAGTCTTTATTTAACTTATAACAAGTTTATTCCCATGGAATCGATTCGATTCCTAACTATATGATATGAAAAAACATATTATGTCATACTTTTTTACTATAAAAAATTTGACTTATAATGAATCTCCCACACTCTGTGATATTAGTTGGAATATCATACACAACATTTGAAAGTATTATTCAATTTTATATGTGTGTCAGTATTGGTTTACAATTTTCATTTTGAAATTTATAAAACAGTTCCCTTAAATACATGGATTAGAAAATAAATATCCCATGAAGTCCATCAGTCGCTTATAAATTATATAAAATGTCAACCCACTAATCATCAACATTTAATCATGGGTTATTGCTAATTTATAACATTATTATCATAATTAATCAATTGGATCTCTAAATATTTTTAAATAAACATTGTTAAACACTTTCAATCTATCCCTAAAATAATTTTTTATGTATCGACTATGATCAATTCCATTTTTTTTAAATTAAAGTTTCCATTAATAATTAATCTAACCTTTAATAACAATATCTCGGTGATTTTTGCAATTCATAATTAACCTTTTTCAATTTATAAACATTATTCTAATATTAAAGCATCAGAAAACTATCTATTTGTTACATGTACACTTCCTATGTGTGTAATCCATTAGTAAATGGTAAATTTAAATCCTATTAGAGTACCTCGAATTTCAATGGAATGGTCTGGTGTGGTGATATGAAATCCAAATATCCTTGAGATGTTTTCAAATATCTATATACCATTAATTTATAAGGTAATAATTCCTTAGTTTGGTACATCACTTATTTCAATGTAGTTTTATATATTATAGATGATTTAATGAGAGCGTATTATTCTTTTTTATCATATTTAAGTATCATAATACTCCTCAATTTCCTATATTTTATTTTCATTTGTTTATGGAATTTAAGAACGTTATAATGTGGAGTAATTCCTTTCTTAAATTCATTTACCGATTTTTATCAAAATATTAAAATTCATTGAAATAATAAAATGTTGAGTTTCACTTATTAGAATAGTCTATAACAATCACTATTGATAACGAATATGTTATGTTCATTTATTTATATATAATATAAAATTAATCATCTATAGACACAATAGGATTGATGTGAAATGAAATTGATGCATTATAATTATTTGACAAACAAATATGACGATGCACTTAAAGACTTCATCATATATGCAAGAGGGAATGAAGAAGACCATTATAAAATCCATTCTCTATCTAAATGTTGTTATTATCTAAGAAAATTTATTCAAAAATAGTTCCAAGAACATTGGACTTGTCACTGAATAGGTCAAAGCTATAAATATTTTACCAAACACAAGGAAAAATTGAATGGGGGTATTGATTGAGATAATACTATGGTAAATAAGTTGTTTCATAAGAATACATTTTTAAAAGATGATGGATATCACATTGATGAAATCAAAATGGAAATATAAGATGACTTTTGTGATTTTACATAGTTTTTTAGGAGTTAAATAGTTCTTTCAAGAAACCATTAATACATGTTGTACTAAATACCCATCATTTTCAACTATATGGAAGTTATATAATTTTAAAGCTGGTAGTGGATGGAGTGACATCGTCTTTACAAAACTACATGGAATTCTAAAATATATGCTACCATATGTATGTTAACTACCATTTCAAAAAATTAACACTAAACGAATGTTACGTTCAATGTGAATGATCTAGAAAAAAATACATTTTTGTCCAAATGATTGCATATTGTTTCTTGTGGACCATGAATCACTCCAAAAATGACCAAAGTGTCGAGTAGATCTACAAAAGAAAAATGAATTAATTCCATTGAAATTTGTATGTGGATTTCCTATAATTTTATTGTGTATAAGACTATATGAATTTTAGGAAGTCCTGAGATAGTTAACATGTCATGGAGAGATAGGAATTAAAGAAGGAAAACTAGGTTATCCAACAAATTCTACCCAATGGAAGAAAATTTATTAAGAGTTTCTGGAATTTATATATGATCTGAGATACATCCATATTACATTATATATATATGGAATAAATCCTTTTGGTTTACATTGTATTACTTATAGTACATGGCTCATCATGTTAGTAAATGATAACTTTCCACCATGCTTATGCATGAAGTGAAAATAAATTAGGTAGTATCTTCTTATATGTTAATAAAGGAAACTAATTAATGATATTGATGTCTATTTGGCATTGTTGAGGGAATATATGAAATTGATATGGGATACATGTATTATAATGTATGATGCTCATAGTAGGGAATAATTCTCATTCAGGGTTTTGTTCTTGGAATGATAAATTACATCCCCACATATGTTAATTTATCAATCTATAGCATTGAATGAATGTTGGGGTGTTGCATTAGTGAAAATCACACAAACTCAGTTTGGTTGAAAAATTCATTGAAGGACATTTTTTAAAAACATTTTAAATTTAGACCTCAAATATATTAAATATTTATCATGGAAGACATTATTCTATGGGAATATTGAAAAATTTACTACACTATCTCCAGCAACGAGTGATCAAATGTACAAAAAAAGGTAAAAAATACGGTCAATGCTTTCAGTAATCCATTTTCAAATAACCCTTCAAAAACAGGTTAGATGAACAAAAAAAAATTATTTGAGTTACGTTATTAGAATTCTTTTTCTTTCAGGAATTCTCATGATGTATTACTTTGTAAAAAAATGTATTTGATTATGTTATTCGATCATTACTAAAAGTTCTTATAAAAATTGAAAGATGAAATCAAGGCTTTGCTGGACTTGATTTAATTGAGGATAAGGGAAGTATTAGCATTGGTGAAGGCTAAAAGGCATAATTTTCTTCCTCCTTCAACTTACACTCTATCCAGAGAGGAAGAATTAAAATTTTTCCTTTTCATTACTTTTGTAAAAGTTACACAACGGTATTAAAAAAATATCAAGAATGTTGGGTCAATATGTAATTTGATGTTATAAGGAATAAAATTACATACTATCATGTTTTGATTCAATATTTAATGCCTATTGAATTTTGTTTCATTTTAAATCAATATTTATGAAATACATTAACTAGACTCTATATATTTTTCAAATCCATATGCAGTAAATTTTTAGACCCAATAATGTTTCCCATCATGAATAAGGATATTTCAGTAATATTATGTGAATTATATACTTTATTCCCACAAAATATCATTGATATAATGTTCTACTATATAGTTCACTTACATAGAGAGGTTTTACTATGTGTTCCTATCCATTACATATGGATGTACCCCATTGAACAGTATATGTAAATTTTTAATGGGTACATCAAGAATCAATGTTGTTCAGAAGATTATATTTTATAATGATATATTATTGAAGAAGATATTAAATTATATACTGAAAACCTATCAGTTATTGACTTCCTCAGTCTCCCAAAGTATCTTCATATAGAATACCTTATGGGAGAAGATATTTTTTCACAATTACCTTGATATAGTAAGAGAAAAAATATTGTAACATATTATATAATAGTGTAGATGTTGATCCATAAATTTAATCCCACAAATAAATTCATAGATATTTGAATATATCAAGGGATGAAGGATGGATATCAAATACACATAAAAAATAGCTTATAGGATTCTTCAAAGATCAAATTCATAAAGAGTTATATGAAAATCCAAATTCAATTATAGAACAATTTCAATGGATATCAAGAGGACCGAATAAAAATATCATATCATACACTTGTTTTGTAATAAATGGTTATACATTCTAAACAAAAGAACATGATGACATCAATAAAATACAAATATGTGGTGTTATGCTTGTGAATGAATCAGTTCACATATATGGTTATAAATATAGATATCCAATTTATGAAAATATTTCACATTTTGGAATTATCAAATAGATATATGAGTTGGATTATACAATATTTCAAGTTCCCATTTTCCGTCTCAAATGGTTTGACAATATCAATGGAGTGAAAGTTGATGAAATGGTCATTATGAAGGTGAATTTTAGGGCGGATGGGGAAAAAGATGAGTCATTCGTAATGGCATGAAAAGTATTGAAAGTATATTATTTCTTTGATTAAACAAAAAATAATGGGTCAATTGTCCAACTAGTGACTAAAATATTTTATGTTAGAGGAAAATTCAATCCAATATGACCCTTCCATTGGAAAATAAAAATCAATTCACGTCAGTCCCAATGTAGACAATGTGTTGTACATATGAGGGGACGAAGAAGTGGGGATTTGGATTACTGATAGAGGAAAAAATCCTTTAAACCATAAAAAAACAGAGTTCATTGTGAAAGTAAATTCATTTTTAATATATCATGTTTTCCCTCATAATATTATATGTTCCCTACAACATTAACATATTCTAAATAAAATGTTTGAATACTCATGTAGACAATGTAATATGAACATTATAGAAGAGAAAACAATAATGAAGGAAATACTTTGGAATTATTTAAGGTAATGTTACTATATATTTTATCTATTTTACAGAAAAATTATATAACAATATGTTTATTAAATTTTAAGTACTCCTTGCAGAGTTTTTTTATTTTAAAATATTTCTATCCATGTATCATTCCTTTTCAGGATGAACAATGACACTATCTCTTCTCAATCATAGAGTAAATCTTGAGGTTTTCATAGTAAATTAATTTTCCCTAGAATTAATGTATTGATTCATATTTATGTTTAATTTATTATTTTTTACTATTAATACCATAAAAAATTCTCTTATACAGAAGGATTCTTTTTTTCGTGTAAGGGTGATCTATCCAATATTAATAATTCCTCTCCCTTAAAACAATTTCATCCCATAGTGGTGCATTTATCATTTTCATTCACGTTACCTATATATCCATTGTAGGAAGAGAAAAGACACTACCTCTACTCAATAATAGAGGTAATCTTGATTTTTTCATAGTAAAATTAATGACAATTGAATTAATGTATTGTTTCATAATTTTTTTTAAATTTATTTATTATTAATATTAACCACATAATAAATATTTTCTTATAAAAGTGGTTAATTTTTTTCGAGTTGGGGTGCTATATCCAAATTTAATGATTCTTCTCCATTAAAATATTTTCATCCAGGTAGTGGTTCATTTGTCACTTTATTTCATGTTTCCTCTACTACCTTTGCCAGAAGAGAAGTGATGCTTCCTCTTCTCAATTCTAGAGGTAATCCTGATGTGTTAATAGAAAAATCATTGTCCATAGAATTAATGTATTCTTTCATATTTAAGTTTAATTTATTTCCATTTTGTATTACTCCCATAATAATTGTTTTCTTATACATGTGGAATCATCATTTCTAGTTGATTTTTTATGTCCAACATTCATTCTTCTTCTTCTTTAAAACCATTTCACCCCTCCAGTGGTTCATTTATCATTTTATTTCGTGTTACCTCCACTGCCTTTGTAGGAAAGGTAACCATGCTACCTCATCTCAATTACAAAGGTAATATTTAAGTTATCATATCAAAATAATTATACATAGAATTAATGAATTGTGTCATATTTATGTCTAATTTATTTTGTAGTGTTAATAAAAAAATTTCTTATATATGTGGATTATTTTTTTCTAGTTTATTTGGTTTGTTTGAAGATTCTAATTTTTTGTTGGTAGTTCCAAAGATATAGTCAATAAAAAACATGGTAACATTGCAATTTATAATTTTTTTGAGATTTTGGGATGTGTAGGATTCATTAGAACCTCAATCTGACGCACTATGTGATCGGTATGACTCCATGTACGTATTTATATTTTGTATTGTCATTAATTTTAGTAAAAAGGCAAAGGACTTCATTTTTATGTTATGATTTTAAAAGAGACATTAGACATTAAAATTTCTCAATCATTGAAAAATGATAAAACATTCTAGAAGATTGATAATAATTTAGGGAATTGATTCAAAAATAAATTGTGACATGTAGGAATCATACTCAAATAAAACCAATACAGAAATGTGATCTTAATTATTCAAAGTGTGTGTTTCATGTTTAAATAAAAATGAGTAAAAAAGACATGTGACATTCTCAAAACTATGAAAACACATTTAGATAGTTTTGATAAATTGAAAAATAATCAATATGTGATTTTGAAGGTGTGGGAATCTAACATACCTCAATATAATTAACGGTGTGATTTGTATGACTCAATGGGTGACTTTTTTTTAAATTGACATTATTTTTTATAAAAAAAAATAACTTACTCAAAACCAAACAAACACATTCATATTTTTTTGATACATTAGGTCAATGGTCCATATGTTATTTGAGACATGCATGAATTAGACAAACCACAATATGATGAAAAGTGTGACTAATATGACTCCAATTGAATTTTTTTATCTAAAATTAACATAAATTTTTGTTAAAAGGCCAACTAACCTACCCAAAAACAAGAAAAAGAATTACATTTTTTAAATAATTTCAGAATACAATACATAAGTTATTTGTGATGTGGTCGAATCAACTGAACCTCAATATGATATATGGTGTTACTAATATGACTTCAAGTGTGTCTTTTTATTAAAAATTGACATAAATTTTAATGATATTAACACTTTCTATTACATTATTTATTCATATTATTACTCACATAATAATTATTTTATTATACAGGTGTATTATTTTTCTTGATGAGGGGCAGTTTTTTTGGAAATAACATGATTCTAGTCAGGATTAAAAGAAACATTGATGATTTTGAATTTTTGTAATAGTTTTTATTTATGTAAATGTATGAACCAATGTTTGAAATTTATATAATATAGTGTTTTTTATTTTTTTTGATTTTTAAAATTCAATTCATTTAAATCCTATATTGGGACTTGTTTATGTTAATATCTGTTGAGTTTCGGTTTAAGTAATGTTCTATTACAAGACACTATAGTGGTGCTATAGTGTGATGTTATAGCACATCACCATATGGCCCTTTTTCAACACTTTTAAAAGAATTGATAAAGGCCACATTTATCAGTTATTTTAAAAGAATCGATTATTAGTCTACTTTATAAATGCTTATAAGGGAAACGATAAAAGTATATTTTATTAGAACTAAAAATGAACTGATAAAATTTCATATATTAGTGCTTCGATAAACAATGATAAATGAACCTTTATCAGTTATTTTTCAAGTCTGATAAATGGTTCCTTTAGCGGTGATAAATTAAAGCACTGATAACTGGTTCATTTATAAGTTCTTTTAAAATCACTGATAAATGTCCCATTTATAAGCTCTTTTTTATCACCGTCAAGGAACACAATTTTAACCCCACTCATGTATTTAGGGCTTTTCATTCACTTGAAAATTCCATTTCTAGTATTGTTAAAGGCCATATTTGTAGTAGTGAAACTAAAATGAAAAAAATAAAAAAGTGGCCCATTCCACATTAATTGAAATATGTTATTCTATATATATATATAATTAAATAAGTAATTAAATTATATCCATATATGGTTTTATTCCCACTACTAGTGAAATATAATCATTCTTTATATATTCCACTGTAAATATACTCATGAATTCCCGATCATATTTATCTAGTGAATAAAAAATATGATCTTTTATTTAATTTATATAGAATCATATTTCAATATTAATTTCATCATAATGATTCATTTGTATTATAAATTAATACTCTTAGTATACATATTTATTATTTCATGTAAAAATTTAGTTATATAAATAATTATTATTAGTGATTTTCTAAAATACATCACTTAATAGGGGTACTTTCCCAACATACCATTATAAAAATCCATTGTCACCAAACACATATTAAGAATCATATTCCAAAATAATAGGTCTTGAATCATATGAATATTATAAATTGCACTTTCTCATTTTTTTTTATGGGTATTATTTTTTCCAGGTGTTCTGTGTGTCTAGAGATTGTGTTATAATTTTTTCATGCTTTTCTAGGGCTTCATGTTTATACACATGGTTTGAGATAGTGGGTAGAAGAATACATGAACCATTAGTAGTTTGGGGTAGAGGTGATTTCATGTTATGTTTGCAGTTTTCAAAATAGAGTATGAAAACCATGAGACCACTATGATTTTAGGTAAGTACATGTTGTATGGTCTATACATTTTTTAAACCAGACAATAGATTAATGGGTCCTTCTTCTATTTGGGTATTTTTTTCATTTTGGGTTATTTAGAATTTGGTACTCCTATATCCCTTCCCGCATTTGAACATCTAATCCAAGGTGCCTCTCTGAGACCAATTTTTCATGTCCAATCTAATCCAAGGATGACTGAGATTTCCTATTAGGTGTTTATTCATTTGGATAAACATGTAAGGACTTTTACAATCTTATTCCCGTATTTTCTCCTTCTTTATCTATTTTTATATAACCCTAGTGTCCATTGTTGGATTTTTATAATGTTAAGGGTTCTTCTAAAGTAGTTCGTTTGGTTTGTCTATTTTTATCCCTCTATTATTTCCATTTTAGGTGGTATTCATCTAATTAAAAATTGATATGTATGATGGTTTATGTGATTCCTTTACATTTACATTTAACAAAAAGTTACATGACTTAATTTTTTGAAGAGTTATTGAAACAACATAATGATGTATATGATACCTAGTTTAATGTTTTCAATGGACCTCCTTATTTTTTTCATTTTCATTTGGTAAAAATGAGTTAAATAATTTGTTCAATGGGAATTTTATTTCAAGTGGTGTTTTATGTACATAAAGGGTATCATAAAATGAAGTTTATTTTTTTAAATGAAAAAAGGATTATTTCATTGTTTTTAAAAAAAATTGTGGTATAGGAATAGGTGTTCTTATTATTATTGAGTCTTTCCATTTATCAAGAAGGTCTTGTGATTCCTTTGTGTTAGTTTGTCTTGGATGAAGATTTTATTTTATTTTATACGGTTTATGCTTATTTTCCTATGTGTTCTTGCAATCTACCATTCATATAAAGAATATTTTGAAATATTATTTCTATATGTGGATTTTAGGTTATGCCTTGGTGTTGTGTATGATTTCCCATAGGTTTTATTGGGATTCCAAATGGTCTAATTAAATTATTTTGAAATACATATAATTTTTATGTATAAATAGATTGATCATTTGGAACAATTTTTTATTCCACTTCATTAAATTTGGATTACAACCCAGTTTACTGTAGTTGAATCCCAATGATGATTATTATGAGAATGTTCTTATTTGAAAAAATTGTGAATCATGTTTTCATGTTTTAGTTGGGATGTCATTGTCAAAGGGGTGTGTTGGTGGTGGTATTTCATCTTATTTTTTTTTCAAAACATTTCTCTATAGTGAAATAACATGATCACATTTCATTGAATATGAACACGTTTTTTTGTATAAAATGAAGAACTGGGGATTAAACATGGCAATTTTAGGGATATTTATTTACTAGTTTTTTCTATACCCTTCTTTTTAACCCAATTTTATATATAACACCTAACAAGGTGCTATATCACATTTGAGGATAATGTATGAGAGATATGGGAGATGTGTTTTGTGGATATTAATACGTAGGTAGTAAATTACACCCATGAATAACGATAATCATGTGACACTAGTCCAGTGATTACTATCTCATGATATATATCATATGCTATGATTATTCATTTATACTCTAAATTTAAATATTTTCATTTAACTTCTATGACTCCTTGGTACTTTTGATTAAGCATCATGGGGGTGGGGCATGACTTATTTTATTTTTTTCATTTACTCACGAAAGTATTTAATTGCATGTTATTTTTATTTCACATATTCCATTGAATATTGATTGAAAAATTTGTCTGGGTGTGATTTATAAAAATAGAATGAAGTTTTAGTTTTTAAAATTCATGATATTTTTAATATTTCTCTGAAATGGGGTTATAGTTTGTTTCTAAAATTAATTCTTTAAAATAAAATAAATCTTTCAACATTATTCATAAAATGTATGATTCATAACATCAAATATTTTGGTAATTATAATGGGTTTGTTTCTATAATTCAACTTTCTTTCGTGTTTTACAATTGGTGGTCTTTGAGAATGTTTATGTAGTATTCTTTTTTATTTATGTGTTCTATAGAGTAAGTGGTATCTTATTTTTATAAGATCTAATTTTCAAACAAGTTTTCATTGTTTCATTATAAATGTATTGTAATATACTCTGCTATTATCATGTTAGAATTACACTCATGTCATATAGACCCACATTGGACAATATTTATTGTCTGTATTATATGTTCATTCAATGTGTATAGATCATTGGTTGGTTTCTAGAACTATTTTTTCAGAAGAAGATGTAGTTGTTATCATAGTAAAGACATTAATGTCACACTAAAATATTTTTATTATTTCCTTCTTTCAATCAACTAGTTTTGGTTCCGGTTTTTTATCACTAATTTTGAATCCTTATTTTTAATATTATATTTTTACCATTTAAATTTTGTAAATTAATTGTATAAAAATGATTTCATTTATGGAAAAACATTTATAAAAAAATATTATCCTTTATTCATATACTTGGATATACTTATTTCATTTCATAAAATATAGTTTTTATGGTTTTCCAATATAAGGTATATTTATGTTAAGTTTCCTATAAAAATAATGTTGATTCTAATTTTTTTTGTGAAAATCATTCGCACATGCCCACTAGTGATACTCTAGTGATTGTCTCCACCTAGAGTAAATTCTGAATGTGAATCGATCCTTATGGAAGAATGGTATAAGTGATATGTCTGGTTAGATTGTTCGCATTTAATATATAATGGTACTAGATCCCTCATAATATAATTTGGTTGATGGTATATTTTGGTTGATGGTAAATAGGATTTTGGTTGATGGGTCAAGGATGTTCTCCCTTAACTCTCTCTTTTCTCTTATCTCGAGTTTCTATTAGTGGTCAGGTATTTTCCTTGGAATTTTTAGATATATGGTGCTTTTTAAATTAAATATTTTTTATAAAATATTTTGATTATAATAGATATAAGAAGACAGAGGAAGACTTCTTTGGAAATTAGTCATTCTATAGTGAAATGAGATGAATTATAAGGGGTTCAAAGTTATGAATTCAAGTCTATCAAACCATTAACAAGGCATGAAAACTATTTTTTACAAATCTAGTGATCTTGACATGGTTGGTCAATGTCTAACAAATTATGAAGGAGAAACATTCACAACGGAGAAATTTGGGTATATTTATAGATTTACATCATTTGATATTTTTAAACTCTTGTAGGTCTTTTGGGTAATGTATATGAGTGTTTAATTTATGTATTTTTATCATTAATGTGTTTCAGTGGTATTTTAAGGACTAAAATTTTAATGATTATTTTTTTAATATTGTCTTTATTACATTTTTGGGTGAGTGGGATTATTTGGATAAAAAATTTGTACTCTAGCATGATTTATTTAATTAGATAATATGAATCATTATATTATGATGGTTATCATGGAATGAATTGAATTGGTGTTGATTAATGTTAATTGATGTTTTTCTCCATCTATTTCTTAAAGGGAAACTAGATTTCAATAACTGAGTTCCATATGTTATGGGGTGGCACATTTTTTTACTTTTTAACCCATTTGGTTCTTTTCAATGAGAATATATATGTGATAGAAATTCCATTTTTAAATAATTTTTCAAGGAGTGGTTATAATCAATTTTCATTAAATTTTTCATTGGAAACCATGTGTTGGGATATCATTGAAATTTGATTATGTGTTGGGATTTTTTTTATTTATTTGTATTGGAACAAAAAAATGTAATCTAAAATTCTAGATCAAAGTCAAATGGAGGTTTTTCTAGTGATCTAGAGGTAGTATTTCCAATATAGGACACTACTAAAACTCACAATTGAGGGATATGTCATATTTATTCTTAAAATTTTGATCTTTTGTGATATTTCATATTTGGTATCTAATAGTTACCCTAAAATTTCATACATATTTGTAACTTCATTTTAATGAAAAAAAATAATAGTGTAACAGAACTAGGATATGATGGTTTCTGTTTTTGGAAAATTTGATCCAAACATAACATTTATGTAAGAAAACTTAAGAATTATTAAATTTTTTACTTTTTAGCTTCATTTTGGTCCCCATTTACTCCATAGTATAAGTATTCAGGTGATGAAATACATCAAAGAAAGGGGTGTGCTAAAATCCTAGTAGGAGGATAGAGAAACACATGAATCAATATAACATGGGGTTAAGATAATTATCATCATCATAACTGAATCATGGTATCATCATCATAAGCCTAAGAGGAATAACTAGATAAATAAATTGATTTTGGAAATGTATAAAAATTAAATATCATGTCTTAGTGGAAAACTACCACAAATAGTTGTGAACATAGCTACTATCATGTTCACTCTTATTGTATTTTCATAATCATAACATGATTATAATAGTGACCAATGATAATGTTGTTTCCATACATATTAGAAATTATATCATTTGATAAATCATATTAACCATATAATTGTAAGACTACATAATTCTAGGAGCACCCATCCCGTCATAACAATTACCAAATCTCGAATGCCACAATGAATGTCTAACAATCATTATCATTAAATAACACATTAAAGGGAATGGGATTCAAGATAATTCGATAAAGAATAAATTCATGATTAATATTATGCTTCCAAAAATAAAAAATGAATATAATACATGGTATAATAATCATCAATCTATTGTGGAGAATAAACGATCATAATAGAAGTAAAAGATGTTTTTTTAGAAAGAATAGATAATTTTGAAAAATATTTACATTTTTAATAAAATTAGAATTGAAATATGAATATCTTAGAAATGGAATGTTAAGAACAAATAAAATATATTTGTGGAATATTAATGAACATCAACACTGTAATTTTGAATGAATGTGGAATAACCCACAAAAAGGAAATTAGGTTTGAGAATCTAGTTACCTTAAGTCCAAAAGGTTAATTAACATTAATTTCCTAGATAATAAAATTATATTCTAAAATTAATAAATCTATAACCTATTTAACAGGTATATGATTCATTATATCCTTATTATATTTGTTTATAACCATTTTTGATGAATTTCAGAGTTCAATTTCTTCATTTTAAGAGTGGTGGTTTTCTTGGTTTCCATGATCGTTTAACTTTAATACACGACTAAAAGATCATGTAATATTTGGATAATAATCCATAATTGAAATTGTATGTTGTTAATAAAAAAAATTATTGGTCTTATATATTTTTTTATTTCTAGATTTTAGGATGATTCATTATATAAAATTTAAATTATAATAGTTTATACTTATTTTGGTGGTTTTTGATCCCAACAAACCCATTTTGTTTACTTATTTAATATTATGTATATATGTTACATCCTGAACAAAAACATGGTTACAACATACATATAAAAAATATTGAGACATAATAATGGTTTTATGACCTTCCCTAAAGATTGGAAATGAAAACGAAAACACATCATCTATGATGGAGGTAAATCAACACATTAACAAAAATGATTTAACTTTTTTACAATGAAAGGGAGAGAAGTATAGGATTAATGATGAATTGATCAGTTAAAAGAATTAAATTCTATTATATATAATATAATTTACTTATCATCACACTAGGATAATTGTATTTGAAGAGAGAATAAGAAAATAAAATAAATTGAGAATATATTAAATGAAAATGAATGAGGATTTTACCTCACCAATTATTATCCATGAGGACATCATTATGATATTTTTATTTTATGTTTTTTTCCAAGGTATCATAGATATATTGGAGGGTCTTAGAAACTATACTGGGTGGAAATTAGTCAATAATCAATTTTTCAGAGTTATGGGGAGAAGTGGTGGTGGGGGTAGTATTTTATAGGTAGAAGGGGTGTTTTTTGATTATTTTATTCATTAGATTGATATTATGAATCAAGACTATGAATATTTTTAACCATACCACTAAATATATTAAATAAATTTGTATTTGATATTATGGTACTTACATAGAAATGACTCGATAAATGGTGATTTTAACTTACAATGTTTTATACTAAAAATTAATGTATTTTAACATACAATAAAAAATAAACTATTTTCGGAAGATCCCAAAAATTTTTCCTAACCACTGGTAATCATTTATAATTTAATAATTCGCTGCATATTATGAAAATAAATTTTTAATTATGTGATATTTAATTTTTTAAATTTAAATCATTACTTACATGGAAAATACCAATTTTAATATTATAAAATATTTTACTTCATTTTTAGAAATTTATTGATGACTCTTGAAATTACCATTTAATCAAAATAAGATAAGGTATTAATTTATTAATAAATTTTATAACGTTAAATATTCTATTAAAAATTATATTAATTAAAAAATTATAAAGAAAAATGTACGATTCAAAAAATACAAACATAAAATTAATAATTTATAAAATGTATATTTACTTATAATATAAAATATATCATATAGATATTTATAAGATTCCTATTTTTTATTTAAACATTACTATATTAGCATACTATTCTATTTGACAAATTACAATTCATAATGGTCACATTACTACACCAATGTTCAGAAAAATATTTCATCGGTATAGAAACCTTAATTTATATAAATACCACTTATTTTATTAATTTTGATTTATAAAGTTGGTATTGTGTTCTCAATGTTATTTATTTGGTTTATACTATATGAAATAATTATAAGAAGAGAAATTTCATTGATAAAATTTTGGGTTGTTACATTCTTCCCTATTAGGAAATTTCACACTTTAAATTTTAATTTACATTATATGTTGAAAATATGTTTGGGTACTTATCCTTCATTTCTTCCACAGGTTCCCATTATTCATATTCATACTTATGGTTTTTCTATAGTATATTGACCTCGTGAGTAGTCTTATTTCATAGAATGTTATCTCTACGGTGAAATGTCTTCACTAGTTTCCCCCTGAGAGACCATTTTCTAACCATAATTGAATTCAGTATTTGTGAGGTATATAGTACGTAATACCTCAATAGGGATATAAGAAATACATTAGGTACACGAGACATGGTTTATCGAAGTTATAGACTATAGGTCACTGCTCTGGGATGATCACAAATCTTGAAGGGGCTGATGTACCAGAGACATTTCTTTCCCTTATTCCTGGATCCCATGAACCTTTTCCATGGAAATATATAGAGGAATACCATCTTTCCAACCTCAAACTCTAGGTATTATCAATGATTTATTTCGTATCTCTTCTATCTACTTTTGAAAATGATGATGTGATGTTGAATGTTTCATACATTTGCCACAATTTCTTCAACCATTTTTGGTCTTAGATGATTAATTTCACCTACATCATCCCAATATGATTGAGTTATTTTTATTTTCCCATAGAAGACTTCATATGTGGCCATTTTTATGCTCAAGTGGAAACTATTTTTGTAAGTGAATTCGACCAGGGGTAGATGTTTTTCCCAACTACCATTGATGTGCATATAACATACCATCATCATTTATTATACTGTATGAATTTTTCAATTATATTGGTAATCAATTTCATGGAAAAAAGTAGTAATGAAGTTTATTAATGTTTTTAAAGCATGTTGGAGACTTTTCCCAAACATATTGGGGAATCTCATATCTCAATCGAAAATAATTGATAGTGGTACTCTATAAATCTTTACCACCTATCTAATTTATATTTATTTAAGTTGATCCATTTATAATTCCTCTCTAATTTCTATAAATTCATCAATATTTCTAAGATGGTCTATAATAACACATATATCATTATTTCCTATGGATATGTTTTTATGTTCGTGGAGAATGTCCATGGTGATGTTTTCCCATTTCCATATTGTTATGGGTAATTGTTGCATCATACCTGTAACAGCCCAAGATTTTATGAAAAATATTCTTTTTTATTTCACTAATGTCTTGTGTTGTACGATACACCAAAAGGATCTTGCACAACACGCATCCTTGACTTGCCTTGAATTACACACAATCGCAACCTTCCTTGATAGCGTGTGTAGTACGCAATAACGAGTTTCACTAAACAACAATATGCTATTAAATTATTATTAAAACTAGCCGTTATGAATAGTAATAAGCACTTTTTGAAATTTTGTCAATTTTATTTTTCAAAATGGAATTCATTTTTTGATTAATAATATTGAAATTAGCTTAGGGTGAAATTTTGGTGATTTTCGGATAACTTTCATAATTTGATGAATAGTGAAAATTACTAAATTTTAATTAAAAACAACTTTTTCAATCGAAATAATTAATAGTGATAAATTATTAATTTGAGTGGTTTTAAAGAATATTTAGAATATATTTTTACAATTTAATACAATGTTGGTCATTGGATGTAATTTCACATTTAAACCAGACATAAACAAGTGTCAATCTTTTGATAGTTATTATTTCTTAAGAACACACTATTTGTTTTGACTACGGGAATTAATTTTTAAATTAATTAATGCAACTGATATGTTTTTAATTTGGTAAAATAGAAATCATTTTTGAGTTCATAATATCAAATATAGCTTAGGCCTAATTTTGGGTATTTTTCTGAAAACGTTCAATTTTTTGATGAATAGTGAAACCACTAAGTGGTAGTTAAAAAAACTGAATTGTTCATAAAAATTAATCTTACCGCTTCTGTGAGTGGAATTTCAAAAATCCGAGGGACACGGTTGATGTCAGTAAGTAAAATGTGATTCAATGAGATGAAAATAATTTTTTGGTGAATAGTAACATTTTACTTTTTTTTACCACAGTTAAAAGTAAATAGGGTAATTAAGGGTAGAAATGATATTATTATTACCCTAACACATGTCCTAAATCTATTGGACAAGTGTACTTCGACCAAAAACAAACATAGGAATAAACTATGACCATTTATTCCCACTTGGATTAGATTAGGACATTTATTAATAATTTATTTAAAGAAGGGTTAAAAGAGTTAAAATCAAAGTTTATTTACTTAAAATTTTTTAATATGGGGTTATACATAAGATAAATTCGACAATAAATATTCATTAGAAATATAAAAAGATTTACTATATAATTGTATTTTATTTTTATTTTTTAGTCATTAAAGAATTTAATTTATTTATGACACAAAGATGATGCAGTAATTATCTTATTAATGAAATATTGACATAATTGATGTTATAAATACCCAAATAAATATAATTTGAGACTTTTTATGAATTCCAATAATTTTATAGGTTAATATGACCTGTTAGTATTTATTTAAGTATCTTTTTTCAAACTTATCATTCTGTTATGATTTTCACAAAAATCAATTACAAAATAGTGTCAAAATTGACATAAAACAGTTTTTAAAACAAAAATTATATTATTAATTGTTATTTTATTCCTAAAAATCTAAGGTTCGGCCAAATGACTTATATAAGGTTATATATATTAATAATAAACAATTTGGGGTTCGTTTTTCTTCTTATAGTAAGTTTATTAACCATATAGTGTAAGAACACAAGAAGACACGGTAAAAGTAAAATTATTTATCTTAATGTTAAATCTAAATGATAAGGTTAAAATAAGAACCTAAACTTTTCTAAATTCAATTGGATGAGAGGATTTAGACCCATCCCCACCTTATCCTCTAAATAAATAAATTTGGAGCTATTTAAAACCGAACTTGACTTTATAATAAAATAATATTTTTTGTTTTTCCAAAGGAACCCCTCTCCTCCCTTATAAAAGGGAACCTCCTCCCTCTCTTCCTCACACAACATTGAGCCTTCAAGCTCGTCCAAACCCTGCCAAATTCTCTTCTACACTTCCATAGAAACATCCTAGAGGTTCTGGTCTTCCTCAAAGTCCAATTTTAGTGCCCTAAGAGGAGGTCTCAAAGAGGCGCTTCAAAGAAGAGGTAATTTCCGTTACCGATTCTTTCACCCTTATTTCTTCTTCCACTTCTTCTTCTTAGGTTGTTTCATTATGAAGTAATAACATCAGTATCACTCATAAACTTATATGTTATTATAATTATGAAACAATCCTATTTCACCATCTATCCATCCTACGGAAAACAAAATCACCGCACGTGCGTACGTACGGAATACCGTCTCCAGGCCGTGGTGAAATCTATTTTCCACCACCACCTTACTTGGATGGGTATAATGGTGAAAATAATTACTATATATTATTATTTTAAAGTGATATTGATTCTGAAAAAGTATACATACACTCCAATACAGTCCCACGATATTGAGAACGATATCGTCGCTCGTGCGTACGTACCGACTACCGTCTCCACGACGCGATGAGATTCATTCTCCACTTTAACCATTCATGAATGATTATAAAGTATATATAATAAGAAATCATGAAATATATTATATAATAATGATACTGGATTTATGTGTATATATATTAATGTCATCTACTTAATTCCGTTCAACTCAATAAGGAAACGAAAACAGCGTTCATGCGTACGTACGACCTACCGTCTTCATGAACGGTGTATTTCTTTCCATTTACTGATTTATTATATATATGTATATTCAGAATATATATATATATATAAATCATGATTTATATTATGTAATTAAGTAATCATGATCTATGTAATCATATGAATAATTACAAGTCAAAACACGGACGACAAATGAAACAATTTTACCCAAAACGCTCTTTAACATGGAATTTACAAAATAATGGGTAATATAAAGTCATAAGTGAACCATATATGATATAATAAAAATTAATATGATTCTTTAATAAGTTAATGTCATTATTTAAATCATTATACAGGAGGTTCGGACACTTACGAAGCAAATCGGACCTAAGGTAAGGGAAATATCACAATCTCATTTTTATCCGAGATTGTTTATGCTTTAGTATTTACTTGGGTGTATTTTATCATCCACATCCATGTTTCCTCAATATGTAATTTTTAAATCATTCTAAAATATTTTATATTCAATTTTACCCTTCCCTGAGTTTTTATTAAAAGATATGAAATGAATCTTTTGTCGTTTTTCGTACGAGGTACTTTTTGACTTTTCTGACAAAAGTACGAGAATAATGTTTTTTTAACTTATACGGCATGAATGGATTTTAAAACATTATTTCCAAGAATCTTTCTTTAAAAGTTTTCAAGTTTATTTTTAATCAACTTCTTTTAGTTTGGAATTGTACGACATGTTAAGAAAGGAAAAGTTTTTTTTAAGCAGAAAGGATATTTTCCTCAAGAATGGAGTTCAAGTGTTTTTCCAAAATTATTTTCCATCTAAGATAATAAAGGCTTTTGTTTCTATCCCTATTATTAAATTGATTTGATTATATTGTGATGGATTTATATTTAATAATTGCTTTATCTTATATGAATTTTTTTATGATGTCACGATGTTTAAGATTCCCATTTTTATTACATGGGTTATGCTATGATGTATGGTTTATGATTTTGTGGCACACATAAGAATGGTATCATTATGAGATGAGTGGGACCTATATCTCCCTCCAATACATTGGGTAAAGAATTTATATCTCATGAGATAGACATGGCTGGAATGGTAGGTTATACCGGTTCAGTGAAACAGGACTGAAACGAGGGTGACTCGGTTCAGAAAGGGACTTTGTCCACTAAGATAGTCTTGGCAATGAGTCTTGACCAACAATAAATAATTCTCTATGATTATGTGTGCATTCCACAATGTTAAATTTTTTAAGATATGATTATTGTGATTACATTTCACTGCCATGAGTTATCCCAGGTTATGAAATTAGGATCTCTTTTACAGGTTAAGATTTCCAAAAGTTATGTGCTTATGTATATGATGTGATTGATATTTCTTTTGTTTACCCTTACTGAGCATTTGAGCTCACCCTTTTATGTTTAATTTTCCCCAGGATATAAAGAAAGGTTTTAGGTATAAAAAAAGAAGATCTTTATGGGAGATGTTGAAGATCTTTCACCAGGATTAGAAGATTATATTCCGAGTTTCCAAAGACACTAAACTATTACGATCCTTGTGTGTGTGTTTTTGTTATGTACTAAGTATTCCGCAAATGTAATGTAATGTCAATGTACGTCAAGCTTCAGGTCTCTACAGTTGGTATCAGAGGAAAGGTTTAGTCAACCTTTGGAAACTAGGATGCGAAAACGTTAGTGAGATCCCTAGAGACATTTCTAAGGTATGTCTAGGGATGTCCCTAAGGATAAGTATACGTATAGGATATAGTCCTAGAACTATGGTAACGATATTAGATTAAACCAAAGATGTTAGATATTGATGTTACTCCCCCTTTATTATGATTTTTTCCTCTCACACTATTCTTTTTGGGTTTTAAAAAATGGCTGGAAACAAGATGATTCACGATAATGGAGGATATGACGGACAATGGAATGATATTCTTCTTGAGAAAACAAATGAAATGGGATTTGGAAGTCCAAACATCATTATTATGCCGAATTAGCAATCTCATAATATGATCAATAAAGTAAAATTTGGTAAGTTTCCTGACTCGGCTAATAAGAGAAAGATGGAGTTTCATGATGATCATAGAGGAAATAAAGTTCAATTTCCACTATGTAAATCATGTGGGAAGAGGCATCAAGGAGAATGTTTCAAAGGAACTGGAAGATGCTTTGAGAGTCGAAAAGAAGGACACAAAGCCAGTAAGTTCAAAGGAAAAGGTTCAGTTAACACCAGGGATGAGGATAATGGTATTTCTACGACATCAGCAATGGTTAAATGTTTTAAATGTGGAATGTACGGGCATTATGAAAACCAATTCCCTAAGGGAAAGTCTCATGAAGAGAATAAGTATGGTCGTATGGGTAGTATTTATGTGGATGATGATGAAGAGACTACAAATGATGTGTGGGATGAAAGAATTGTTGAAGCTCGGTCAATGGTTTAAGAATGTAGTGGAATGATTACATGTTTATCATGCGTATTGTTGTATAAGTAATCTCATGCTACTATGGAATAAAGACACATCTATGGATTGTTACACTGTTGTCTTTCCTTGAGTTTTGAAAGTGTATGATTAATGTTACCAGTATCCATGAATGTTTATTCAGATATTTTTGGAATGTAGATGATATGCACATAATGAAGGGATAAGGAGAAAATTATTTGTTTTATTGTATTCATGAGCTCATGAATGATGTAAGGAGAAGGTTATATCATGGTTTGAGTATATAGAATTTTTGGATTTTGGTATGTGGAAAGAGTTAACTTTTGATAACATTCATGTTTTCACTAAGGTTCAAGGGGTATTCATTCTTCAAGATAATACATGATTAAGGTATTCACATGTTTGTAATTTGACCAACAAGATATATATTATGATATATGGGGGATAAATGATGGTATTCACGTGATTTTTCTGTGACATTTCAAGTAATCATTTTCTTTATACTATGATCTTGTACCGAAGTATTTTAGATAAGCCTAAAGATTATAATGGATAATGTTGGACATAAGTTAGGATAAAATGTCTTTCGATATTATTGATGGGATGTTATAGTAATATAGCTTTAGAAAAAGGACAACATGCAGGACGGGCGACATCCCATCGCGTCGGACAAGGCTGTGGGAATCGAACCCACAACCGAAGTGCGACTGGCCTTTATCGCCTACCACTGGCCTACAGGAAGTCCCTGGTTAGTAGAAACTAGTTTTAATATATTAATCAGTATTATATATGAATTATAAGTCCATTTTAGGAACCATATATGATTAATCTCAATATAGAATGACTTATGTATATCTAATAACTTTTGCTGACCTTTTGTTTGAGACAGATGGAATGACCCGTCATTCTATCACATGATCCGCTAACACTTCACGAATAAAAAATTCAACCTCATTTATTTAAGAGATGAAGTGGAAATTTTTCAAGGCATGAAAAACAGTGAGATTGTACCAAAATAAAGTAAGTATTTATTCTAATTCAAATTCTTCAACTTTAGGGAAATGATCTTGAAAACCAAAAATGTTTCCCTAGTGCTCTTATATCTGATTAATCATATGGTTCCTTAGATCGTCACAAATTTATGGATTTGTGATTGTTGGATTTTCCATATCCATGTTCTCTACCACTCTCCATCAGAACATGATGGTTAGATTTTTCTTCCATATCCATATTTTCACCTATGTGGAAACCCAGTGATTAGTTTATTTGGGTAACCGTTACGTTTCATAATTTTGTTTTTAAAGATTGGTTTTGGTATTTTTTTTACGATGTGGGTTTCTATTAAAGAAACTTTCGAGTAGTAAACCATTTATAACCCCGACGAATTTCGAGGGCGAAATTCATTTTAAGGGGGGTAGAATGTAACAGTCCAAGATTTTATGAAAAATATTTTTTTTAATTTCACTAATGTCTTGTGTTGTACGCTACACCAAATGGTGCTTCCACAACACGCATCCTTGACTTTCCTTTCATTACACGCAATCGCGACCTTCCTCGATAGCATGTGTAGTACGCAATAATGAGTTTCACTAAACAACAATATGCTATTAAAATATTATTAAAACTAGCCATTATGAATAGTAATAACCACTTTTTGAACTTTTGTAAATTTTATTTTTCAAAATGGAATTCATTTTTGGATTTGTAATATCGAAATTAGCTTAGGGTGAAATTTTGGTGATTTTCGGATAACTTTCATATTTTGATGAATAGTGAAAATTACTAAATTTTAATTAAAAACAACTTTTTCAATCGAAATAATTATTAGTGATAAATTATTAATTTGAGTGGTTTTAAAGTATATTTAGAATATATTTTTACAATTTAATACAATGTTGGTCATTGGATGTAATTTCACATTTAAACCAGACATAAACAAGTGTCAATCTTTTAATAGTTATTATTTCTTAAGAACACACTATTTGTTTTGATGACGGGAATTAATTTTTAAATTATTTAATGCAACTGATATTTTTGGAATTTGGAAAAATAGAAATAATTTTTGAGTTCATAATATCAAATATAGCTTAGGCCTAATTTTTGTATTTTTCTGAAAACTTTCAATTTTTAATGAATAGTGAAACCACTAAGTGGTAGTTAAAAAAACTGAATTGTTCATAAAACTTAATTTTACCGCTTCTGTGAGTGGAATTTAAAAAATCCGAGAGACACGGTTGATGTCAGTAAGTAAAATGTGGTTCAATGATATGAAAATAATTTTTTGGTGAATAGTAACTTTTTACTTTTTTTTACCACGGTTAAAAGTAAATAGGGTAATTAAGGGTAGAAATGATATTATTATTACCCTAACACATGTCCTAATTCTATTGGACATGTGTAATGCGACCAAAAACAAACTGAGGAATAAAATATGACCATTTAGTCCCCCTTGGATTAGATTAGGACATTTATTATTAATTTATTTAAAGAAGGGTTAAAAGAGTTAAAATCAATGTTTATTTGA
The DNA here is from genome assembly GCA_963277665.1 of Viscum album. Lineage (NCBI taxonomy): Eukaryota > Viridiplantae > Streptophyta > Magnoliopsida > Santalales > Viscaceae > Viscum > Viscum album. Next base: position 1,457,928,007 of record OY728120.1, read on the forward strand.
TAAAACATTTTTAATATGGGGTTATATATAAGATAAATTCGACTATAAATATTAATTAGAAAGCTAAAAATATTTCCTACATAATGGTATTTTATTTGTAATTTTTAGACATTAAATAATTTAATTTAATTATGACACAACGATGATGAAGTAATTATATTATTAATGAAATATTGACATAATTGACGTTATAAATACCAAAATAAATATAATTTGAGACTTTTTATGAATTACACTAATTTTATAGGTTAATATGACATGTTAGTATTGATTTAATTAACCGTTTTCGAACTTATAATTCTGTTATGATTTTCAGAAAAATCAATTACTAAATAGTGTCAAAATTGACATAAAATAGTTTTTAAAACAAATATTATATTATTAATTGTTATTTTATTCCTAAAAATCTATGGATCGGCCAAATGACTTAGATAAGGTTATATTTATTAATAATAAACAATTTGGGGTTCTTTTGGCTTTTTATAGTAAGTTTATTAACCTTATAGTGTAAGAACGCAAGAAGACACGGTAAAAGTAAAATTATTTACCTTAATGTTAAATATAAATGATAAGGTTAAAATAGGAACCTAAACTTGTCTAAATTCTATTGGATGAAAGGATTTCGACCCATCCCCACCTTATCCTCTAAATAAATTAATTTGGAGCTATTTAAAACCGAACATGACTTTATAATAAAATAATATTTTTAGTTTTTCCAAAGGAGCCCCTCTCCTCCCTTATAAAAGGGCACCTCCTCCCTCTTTTCCTCACACAACTTTGAGCCTTCAAGCTCGGCCAAACCCTGAAAAATTCACTTCTCCACTTCCATAGCAACATCATAGAGGTTATTGTCTTCCTCAAAGACCAATTTTAGTTCCCTAAGAGGAGGTCTCAAAGAGGCGTTTCAAAGAAGAGGTAATTTCCGTTACCGATTCATTCACCTTTATTTCTTCTTCCACTTCTTCTTCTTAGGTTGTTTCATTATGAAGTAATAACATCAGTATCACTCATATACTGATATGTTATTATAAGTATGAAACAATCCTATTTCACCATCTATCCATCCTACGGAAAACAAAATCACCGTGCGTGCGTACGTACGGAATACCGTCTCCACGCCGTGGTGAAATCTATTTTCCACCACCACCATACTTGGATGGGTATAATGGTGTAAATAATAACTATATATTATTATTTTAACGTGATATTGATTCTGAAAAAGTATACATACACTCCAATACAGTCCCATGGTCATGAGAACGATATTATCGCTCGTGCGTACGTACGGACTACCGTCTCCACGACGCGATGAGATTCATTCACCACATTAACCATTCATGAATGATTATAATGTATATATAATAATTAATCATGAAATATATTAAATAATAATGATACTGGATTTATGTGTATATATATGAATGTTATCTACTTAATTCCATTCAACTCAATAAGGAAACGAAAACAGCGTTCATGCGTACGTACGGCCTACCGTCTCCATGAACGGTGTATTTCTTTCCATTTACCGATTTATTATATATATGTATATTCCGAATATATATATATAAATCATGTTTTATATTATGGAATTGATTAATCATGATCTAAGTAATCATATGAATAATTACAAGTCAAAACACGGATGACAAATGAAACAATTTTACCCAAAACGCTCTTTAACATGGAATTTACAAAAGAACGGGTAATATAAAGTCATAAGTGAACCGTATAAGATATAATAACAATGAATATGATTCTGTAATAAGTCAATGACATTATTTAAATCATTATACAGGAGGTTCGGACACTTACGAAGCAAATCGGACCTAAGTTAAGGGAAATATCACAATCTCATTTTTATCCGAGATTGTTTATGCTTTAGTATTTACTGTGTGTATTTTATCATCCACATCCATGTTTCCGCAATATGTAATATTTAAATCATTCTAAAATAGTTTATATCCAATTTTACCCTTCGGTGAGTTTTTATTAAAAGATATGAAAGGAATCTTTTGTCGTTTTTCGTACGAGGTACTTTTTGACTTTTCCGACAAAAGTACGAGAAGAATGTTTTTTTAACTTATACAGAATGAATGGATTTTAAAACATTATTTCCAAGAAGCTTACTTTACAAGTTTTAAAGTTTATTTTTAATCAAATTCTTTTAGTTTAGAATTGTACAACATGTTAAGAAAGGAAAAGTTTTTTTTGAAGGAGAAAAGATATTTTCCTCAAGAATGGAGTTCAAGTGTTTTATCAAAATTATTTTCCATCTAAGAAAATAAAGGGTTTTGGTTCTATCCCTATTATTACATTGATTTGATTATATTGTGATGGAATTATATTTAATAATTCCATTATCTTATATGAATTTTTTTATGATATCACGATGTTTAAGATTCCCATTTTTATTACATGGGTTATGTTATGATATATGGTTTATGATTTTGTGGCACACATAAGAATGGTATCATTATGAGATGGGTGTGACCTTTATCTCCCTCCAATGCATTGGGTAATGATTTTATATCTCATGAGATAGACATGGCTGGAATGGTAGGTTATACCGGTTCAGTGAAACAGGACTGAAACGAGGGTGACTCGGTTCAGAAAGGGACTTTGTCCACTATGATAGTCTTGGCAATGAGTCTTGACTAACAAGAAATCATTCTCTATGATTATGTGTGAATTCCACAAAGTTTAATGTTTTAATTTATGATTATTGTGATTACATTTCACTGCCATGAGTAATCCCAGGTTATAAAATTATGATCTCTTTTACAGGTTATGATTTCCAAAAGTTATGTGCTTATGTATATGATGTGATTGATATTTATTTTGTTTACCCTTACTGAGCATTTGAGCTCACCCTTTTATGTTTACTTTTCCCTAAGATATAATGAAAGGTTTTAGGTATAAAAAAAGAAGATCTTTATGGGAGATTTTGAAGATCATTCACCAGGATTAGAAGATTATATTCCGAGTTTCCAAAGACACTAAACTATTACGATCCTTATGTGTGTGTTTTTGTTATGTACTAAGTATTCCGCAAATGTAATGTAATGTCAATGTACGTCAAGATTCGGGTCTCTACAATACCCTTATACTATTTCATTCTAACCTTCACTTACTGATATAGCAGGAACATTCAGGTATATTCAGTAATCCCCTTCTTCATATTTTCACACAAATAATCCTCTTAGAGATTAAGAAACATTTTTGTGCTCCCTGGGTTAATAGAGAAGGTTAAGCTATGTGTAGAACTCATGGTCTCTTTATTTATCACTAGATTGGATGGAACACATAATCCTAACCCGCATCTTTTGAATCATTCCACATCAATTTCTAATGTTGATAACATCACTTTTCTGAGAGTGTCCACATTGTTCTTAATTTTGACATCATTTAATTATTTAACCATTGTGTTCTCCAAGTGGTATAGTCGAGAAATAACATTATAAATAATTGATAGTTTTCCTTCATTAATGATTCTAATATACATCCTTTTAATTTATGACAATATTGGATCCTTCTCAATTATCATCACTGATAATGTTATAGGATCTATTCTATATTGAGAATATTCCACTTTATTTTCCTTAACATGATGGTAGTGGATTGAGAAGTCATTATCCTCTATGATCTATGACAATATTCGCTGATTTATATTAAGATCCTTCTCTGTGAATATATATTTGAGGCTCTTATGATCATAGTATATCACAAACTTCTCCCCATACAGATAATGAAACCTTATTTTAAACATGAATTTCACTCCCAAAAACTTCTGATCATGCCAAGGATAGTTTTTCTCATGAATTATCAGCCAATATGATGATTAAGATAGCAAATTATCATTTTTCATCAGTACATATAATATTACCTTCAATAAATAATTTATTGATACCAAAAAGAGTTCACCACATGTCGTAATTGTGCATATTGATACAGTTATAAATATATTTTTAATTCTTTTAAGTATTATTCATATTCACTAGTCCAGAAAAACATTTTTCCCTTACGAGTCTCTTTTTTAGTGGTTTTGAATGTCATGAAAAGTTCTTCAAAAATCATCGATAATACTCATTTAGACAATGAGAACTACGAATATCCATTAGATATGTTGTCTTGGGCCACTCGTTAATTTACATTATCAAGGAAGGGTCAACTTATAATCCTTTTCTTGTGATAACATTCCCCAAAAATGATAATTCCTCAATCCCGAAAAAACATTTACATTACATTGCATAATATTTATCCCACCACAATGTCTATAGAATGTTAATAAAATTCAACTCATGTTCCTCCTTTCTCTTTGTGTATATTATAATATCATCTATAAATAAACCCATAATCATTTCAAGGTTATATCTAAACACTCTAATCATTAATTCTATGACTTTTGTTGGATCATTAGTGAGTTTAAAAAATTTCATTATTAACTCGTTCTGTCTAAACCTCATTTATAAATAATTCATAAGAATATATTCATTATAAACATTTAATTAGTGATTTCTTTATGAAAGGTCCACCTTATATAAATACATATCCCCATCAAGTTCATCTAACAAGTCATTTTTCTTTGGAATGGGATAACTATTCTTTATCGTGATTTTATTAAGATCATTTTAATCAACAAATACCCACACTGATACGTCATTGTCCATGACAAAGAGGACCGGTGAACCCCATCTTGAAGCACTCATTTGTATAAAACACTTGTCTGGGTCCTCTTGTAACTAATTATTTAGTTATTTTTATTCATTGGTGTAAATTATATAAGGATTCATTAGTATAGAAAAATATCATGAAATAAGTTTAATTGAGAACTCATCCTCTCGTCCAGGAGGATGTTAAATTAATACTTTAGGTAACCCATCTTTATAGTACTTCATAATTGTCATGCCTTTGACATTATTTTATCCATTACTTTAATCATTTAAGATTGTTAACCTTTTCCACTAGAAAATAATATCCAATCATGAAATGATTAATCTAATAGAGATTCAAACTCCTCCTTAAAATAATATTGAATTAGTTGATGTCTCCTGATGTGAAGGGTGTTCTCCCATTCCCGATAGTTGATGTTGGATTTGTTTAAAGATATCCAATCCTTGACTAAAATAGAATCAAACATCTTCAAAATTATGCAATACTATATTTTAATAGAGGTTTATTCCTAAAAAATAACTTGGGAGGAGTTATATACATAGGATATAATAATTTTTCAATTTTCAATTCACTCATATAACTAATCCACCAAATTTTGAGTGGGAATTTATATTGATCTACTAAACATAAAAGATATTAAAAAATGAGAAAAAACAAAATCATATAGAATGTTATATATTTTTTAATGAATAACTAATGTACCTATCACCACATCATTTTCAAGAACAAAAAAATACTCATAAATGGAATAATATTTCCCTTTCTCCTTTGGCTTTGGTGGATGTTGACGCTGACCTTGAGGACTCTTGGTTTAGTTCACTAACATGGATAGTGATCTTTATCCTTATATTTTAATCATTGGACCATGGGTGATTCTATCCTCTCCACCTCCACATTTCCTAGAATCCTCTTGTGTCATCAAAACTCATGATCCTTTTGGCCTTATCACCCGCATTTGAAGCATTTCCCCATCAATTTAGACAGTTCCCCTAAGGCTTTATTCCTCTTTTTTAACATGTGAGTCATTGAGATTTCTTTATTTCTCATTAATTAGATCCTCTCACTTGAAAATCCATCATTTGTTTCATATATACATATCCATGTGTCCATTCACCAACTTCATATCCACTTTTAGAGAACATTGAAAAACTTATTCATAACTCCCAAAGATTATAATTAATCGATCTTTTTTAAGTGGTGGTTTTAATGAAATAATGAATATATCTATTTTGATGTCATTATTGATAAAAAATACCTTGGAATACATTTCTAGAGTTTCGAAATTGTCTTTGTATGAATTGAAAGATTCACCTTCATTTTTATTTAGAGCTGTTAATTATCTCTCCACATTTTTATAATGAGTTTGAGGGACATACTTATTAGGAAATATTTTCTTAAAGTATTCAAACACCATATCTTTGATTTTTTTTCTCTTAGATTTATGTTCTTAATTAATTCCCACCATGGATCGACCACCCCATTTAAATGATAAATGTCAAGTGTCATGTTCTTCTTCTCAGAATAGTGAATAGTAGAAAATATATTATCCATTAATTTGAACCATTTTTCCATGGAAATTGAATTAAAATATCCACTATACGATGATAGTCATTGCCACATAAAAGAATAGATTAAAAGTTTCTCACTAATAGGGGAAGGCATAGATTCCATATTATTCACGATATTATTCATATCCTAGGACAGGTGGGTAATAATTTCCATTAAATTTTTACTCCCCCTCCTAGGGAATTGGGGACGTGGCTCAGGAAATCACTACATGGTCCCTGACATGGGTTATTGGATTGGTTTGTCACAGATCCCGCCATCTTCTTAAATAGAAAACGATTGAACAAAACATAATTCAAAATTTCATTAATAAATAAATTATTCCATTGTGATATTATATTTAAAGGTATATTATATGAGAACCATTTGTTTTAAATTTTTTAAAAAAAATCAAGGGTGATTTTATTTATATAGTCTCATACAATGGGTTATCACTAATATTCTCTAATCCTAATTAACATATTGACTAATCTGTGATTTTTTACAAACTATAGAGAACCTATTTATTTTACAATTTTGTTACTCAATCTTGAATATAAACAATATAAAAGTGTTACAAAATTGGGATCCAATGTTTTAGTTTCTTGGGAATATTAATACCAATCATAACATTTACATAATAAAACATAAAATTTATTTAATTACATCTTATTTAAATCCTATGTATCTGAAAGTAAATCCTCAGAATAAGTATTCATCCGAGGATATACATCAAAGAAAGGGGTGAGAAAAAATCATATTTAGAGGATAGTGAAATACAATAATCAATATATCATGGGGTGATGTTAATCATCATCATCATCACAACAAAATCATGGGATCATAATCATCATCATGAGAGGAAATATTAGAAAATGTCTTGGAAAGTGGAAATGCATAGAAATGAAACATCATGTCTTAGTGGTCAACTACCACACAACGTTTTGAAAACATATATAATCATATTCACACATGACATAAGTGCATAATCATAACATAACAATAATTTTGAAAAAATGTAGAATAATTTTCATTCATATCACATAATACCAGATGATTTAATTTGTTTTACCCAATTCATTCTATAGCTATATAATTTTTGGTGCACCTATCACAACATAACATTTACGTAATCATGCATTCAACATATACTGTATAAAAATATTTATCATAAAATGACCCATGTATAAGAAATGGGTTTTTGTAATAATTTCATAAAGACTAAATTAATTAATATATATTGGTTTTCAAAAAATAAAATTTTAATAACAAACTTGGTATAATATTCATCAATATTTATGAAATAAGAAACAACCTCCATAGAAGTAAAATGTGGGTTTTTAGAATGAAGATTTATTCTATAAGAATAAATAAATTTTTCATAAAAACAAATTTCAAACGATTATATAACAAAAAAAATATTATAACAAATAAACTATATTTTGGGAATATTAAATAACATACACACTAAAATTTGGCATGAATGGTGAATAACCTAAAGAATGGAAATTGGGATTGAGAATCTCCTAGACATAAGTCAGAATTAATTTTTCACATTAATATCCAACAAAATAAATTTATATTCACTAAATACTAAATAAAAAACCTTTTTTACATATATATTATTAATTATAATGTTAGTATGTTTTTATTAGGATTTTATGAGTTATAGAGGTCAATTGCAACATTGTATTATTGTGTGGTTTCTTCATTTTCATTATCAGTACACTTGTATACATGCATAGAAGACCATGAAAAATGGGGATAATTAAATAGATATGAAATTGTTTGTTTATAATGAATTTAATAAAGCATAATTTTCCATTATATTATTTTTTCAGATATGATAATTTTTTATTGAATAAATGTTTAATGATAATTGTTTAGATTAATTTAGGTATATTTCTATTACAATGAAACAGATTTATTTTATTATTTAATATTGTGTATATAAGATATCCCTGGAACATTAAAAAGGATATAAAATTAACTTCAAAATCTTACTAAAACATTATAATGGCTTCATGAAAAACCTTTAAGTCAAAAAAAATAAAATGAAAATGCGTAGTCCACGATGGTGGTAAATCGACACATCATGAATGATGATTTCATTTTTTTCGAATGAATGGGATAAGAGAAGAGGTTTTTTGAGTAATTATTATCATAAAATAATAAAATTATAACATGTATATATGATACTATCGTTATCATGAAACAATGATATGGGTATGTGGGGAGAGAATAATAAAAAAAATGAAATTGAAAATAAATTAAAAGAAAATGAATGATGATTTTACCTATTTATTTATTAACCTTGATTTCCTACTCAGATAAAATGGTTTTGGTATTTTGATGAGAGAAATGGATATTGGATTTGGGGGAGTGTATTTGGAAGTGAATTCTGAAGAAAAAGGACATGCTTCATTGCTTTGGAGTAGTTAGGAGAAGAGTTGTTCTTGATGGTATTAATAGGGAAGGATAGTGGTGTTTTCAATTATTTTATTCATTATTTTATTATTTTAGCTCAATACTATGAATTTTTTTATCCTTATCACTAAATATATTTAATAAAAAATTAGTATTCAATATATTTTTACTTACATCAGCAATGACTCAAGAAATAGTGGTTTTTACTTATACTAGTATATATTGTATTTCATTATTCCCCCAATTATCCACAATTTCTGAAAATTCAAAAAAATTATCCCTAACCATTTTTTAACTTTTAGAATTAAAAATTTGATTCCATTTAGCAAAAATAAATTTCAATATAAGAAATATTTTAATTTTTAATTAAAAGTATCATTTCCTTTGGAAATACCGATTTTAAAATTATAACTCATTTTATAAAATTTTGAAAATAATTAATTAAGGAATGACAAATTAATATTATAATAATAACACAAAAAAATTATTTATGAATATTTTTTAGGTAATTAAATTTCTTTTAAATAATTATTTTAATTATAAAATAATAATTTTACATTTATGTGTTATAAAAATACATACAATTAATTACTAATTTTTAAAACAATTATTTATTAATACCCTAATACAATTATATAATATTATCATTTATATGAAGCCTAAATTTTATTTATACATTTAAATATAAGATTTCTATTCTATGGATAAATTAATATTCATATTGTTCACATTACTATTCTAAATTCCAAGTTACAATTCCATCAGAATAGGTTTATAAAATTCTAGAAATACATATTATTTCATTAATTATACATTTATAATTTTCTTATTGTGTTCTAAAATTGATTTCATTTGTTTTATACTGTATGAAATAATTTTAACAAGGAAATATAAATGGATAATGTTTTTGGTTGTCACATATCTTATAGTTTTTAATGATTATCAATGATATAATGAGGTGATATAGTGGCTTTCTAAGATTGAAGTGATATATGAGGCACATGAAACTAGAGATTCTTTGACTATGTTGTTTTCCACACCATTTCATAAAGTATTAGGGTCATATTAGTGAAGTAACACTCTTTCTACCCATCCATATGAATGTTTTCTTATAAAAAATTCATGTCATTTTTAACCTATTAGTTTTACCCGCAACGAAAATTATAGTATATACGGATATAAAATTCAATAGTGTGTATCTTGGAGTCCATTCAGTGAAAAACAATGTTTAATTATTCCATTGATTTCTTCATTTTTATCTAGAATTTGTTTTTGACGATTCAATTAAGGATTAGTTATTTTCAAAATACTACTGTATGGATCAATGTTCTATATATTTTGAGTCTTTCCTAACAATCATTATGGATGTGGTGTATGTGCACATCTATACTAAGTAATTTTCATCAGGGAACCCTAAGTCATGAGTTGTTCTGACTATGACTGGTGGCATCAAAAATGTTCTGTTGAGTATGGTGCAACGAAAAAAAATTGATTCTGGTATGGGATTTCAAAGAATTATAGAATTTCATTTTTGATATATATGAGGACCTATAATAGATGTGTAAAAAATGGTAATATATAGGATTTATGTGACATTAAAGTATAATATATGTAGAGGAATCATGCTTAGCTTCAATTTAGAAAAGTGATCTATAATGTTTTTTTTTCATTTTGATAGTTAGGTGGAATTTTATGGATTTGGTTTTGTTATATTTTGTAATAATAATTTTTGTTAGTACTTTTCCCATATATTTTGTACAAAAACATTTTTTTATTTCAATGTTTTGGTTTTTCATATTTCTTAAGTTATAGTTATGTGAATTACATGGGTGTTTGAGAATTCTGATATTTTGGTTATTAATTGAAAATATTCATTCTTTTGGTGTTTTTATTTAGCTTCACATGATTGATGTGATCAATATTTTTGGTTCTCCATTTTTTAATCCACTATTTTAGATCCATTATAAATGGTTGTGAGAAATTTGGATAAACCTATTGTGTTTCATTTTTTGGCGGGAGTCCTCTTCCATATTATTTGTCTAGTGTGTTTAATTAATTTTATCTTTTATGATCTTAAATGATATAGTGTTATTGGAGAACTTATTTTTTATATTCTAGTTTAGGAAATGAAAGAAATGGTTGTTCTTTGGAATTTTAATATAGTGTTGTGATCAAAATCAGGCTATACCATGGGATTAGTTTTCCTAATGTTTTGTTTTATTGAGAAGTTGTTCATTTGTTCTATTATCATTTAGCAGTTGGAAAATCATTTTTTTTGTCTTTACCTCAGGATCAGTCAATAGAGGCACCACTTTACTATTCCATGTTTAGAAGTCAGTCTTTTAGAAAGATCTATCTCTTTGTAGGGTAACCCTAGCCTCATTCATGGAATATATTGTTGATGTCATTTACAGAGGGGAATTTCATGGTTTAAAATGGAATTATGGGGATATTTTTGGAACTCAGAAATATCACATTCATTATTTTGTTTATGTGTTTTATTCATACCTAGAATTTGGGGTTCCACAAGCATCAATTTTGAGATCATTAGGATTTTATAGTGTTTCACGATGAGGTGAATGGTTCGGGAAAAGGGGTATTAAAAACAATACACCATAAACTATTTTTTATAGAGGTGAACATGTGTTATGTACAATGTTTTGAAAATCTTGTGGGATAAATATTTCAAAGTTATTGTTTTGGCCCAGTCTCTATCAGATAGACTTTGAAAAAAATTCAAAACATGAAAGACAACCATGGGACCTTCATAATTTGTGGTACTTTTATCATTCAGGGTTCCTTTTAATTGAAGGAACTTCTATTTCTCACTTACATTGAACATCCATGATGTAGTAACCTAAATTATCTCTATACGGCTCTTACAAGGCTTCAAAAGGTGGAGTAAGAGAGGATATTTGGTTCTTCTTCATCCAGATAATTAATTTGGAGACTCCCCTATCTACATATCTCATTTTCTATCTTTTATCCAATTCAATATTACCCTCATAGACATAGTGGGAATAGTTTAAATGTTATCTTTGTTAACAACTGGTTATTTGGGTTTCTAAGGGTTTTCATCCCTCTCTCAAAGAATTTTGAAGTGGTTTTTATCGATGGCAATGTGGTTATAATGGTTGAGGAAGGTTTTTTGATTAGGTATTATTTTATTAATAATTTTATAGATTCCTATATATTCTAAAAGTGGTCCTAAAAGAATTATTTCACACCTAGTGTTTTTATCAATATTCCAATGGGTTTTTTCCATTTAAATTTATAAAATGGTGATATTCATGAATCAATTGAACCATGTATTTAACAAGGGATTATGAATTTAATGAGTTTTCTAAAATTTCTTTTCATATTTTCAATGAGAAAAATAGAATTGGTTCTTTGGGATAGGAACTAATTCAATTTTAAAATGTTATTTGTGATTTTTTTAAATACATTCTATTTTTCAAATAGGTGGTTTGAGCCATTTTTTAACCTTAGATTATTCCATTGTCTATTTGGGTATTTTGATTCAATATTGTGGGTAATTTTCTTAATTTAACATACATAAAATGGGTATTTTGAAATAGGAATTCTAAATTTTCATTTTTGTTTCTGCATTATAATTTTCCATGGGTAAAATTTTTGTTCCAAAGAGTTTTATACCTGGATTTGTAACTGCTTAAAATTTTAATGAATAAATTTATGTCTTGATTGGAGCCTTGTGTGATTATAATTTTTTTAATATTGTTTACACACTAGTCAAGCCTTATTTTTAACTATTATTTAAAGAATTATATCATATTATTACTAAATGAATTGTGATTCATGTCTCTATATAAGTGTTAGATGTTCAATATTTAACAATTTATTTTTCAAGTTAGATACATTTTTTATTTCAATATCTTATTACTATTATGCAAATTTCTTTTCATATAAGGTAATTGTATTTATATTAAACATCCCTTATATCCATGTATGTGAATTCTTGGATACTAAGTGGGATGTTTTAGGATGATAAATTATTTTTAAAATTTGATATCATGGATAATGACATATAGTTGAATATAATATCTAGCTAGGTGGTGTGTTACCAATGGGTCTTGTGTTAGAATGATTTTGGTGATGAGATGAGTCACTGTTAATCTTTAAGATGTTGGTTCAACCCTTTCACATTGATGAACGTGCATTGTTAGTCATAGAGTCTTAAATTATGATATGCATTATTTTTAATTATTATTTTTTGTTTTTAGAGTATCATTTTCCTCTTCGTGTTATGTTTATGCATCAAATCATTGAGTATTTGGGATTGAGCATCAAGGGGTAATTCCATCTATAAATATTTTTTTATTACTTTTAGACATTATGGATTTGATTTCATATTTTTTCCATTAGATCCTTGAAATTTCTATTATAATTGTGTGTGAGTTTGTTTTTTAAAAATAGAATGTTGTTTTTCATTTCAAATGTAATTTGTATAAGAAATGTATCTCTAAATGGTTAAAAGCATTTGTTAAAATGTTTTGAAAAGTGATTCTTTAAACCAAAAGGGAGGGTTAAACCTACTTATTTAAACTATGAGGAATAAATATAATTTCTTTTTTTCTAATAATGTTTTTGTTCTCATAATGCATCAATGTAACATGTTATACAAATGTTTATATTTTATAACGTATATGTTGTAGACTATGTATAATTTATATTTTATAATGGAAATCAAAACATATTTTCTAAAATATATTTTTAATCTTTTTTTAAATTCAATAATTTTAAATTGAAGGTAATGAATTTTTTAGTATATCCTAATAGCCTTGTGGTAACACCCAACTTTCTCAAATGGGTGGGAATGTTGTCTTAATATTTTTATAGTATACCATTTAATGCCTTTTATGTTTATTTCTACCACTCTACGATGTGAAGAGAGTTTTTTGACTTGATGATGTCGGATTGAAAGATAAAAGGAGATGTTGGGGTTGTTTTTCATTTTTTTTACTAGTTTTTCATCATGAGGTGTATTATCCAATTAGGCCTCCCTATTATATTTATTTTTAGTTTTTTCCATTCTATAATGTGAAATAATTGAATTAAAATGATATAAATTTTCAAAAAAAACATGTATAAGATATTTTGTTTATTAGTTAGTAATATTCCACATTTGGATAGTTTTATTTCGTTTTTATCTATTTTTTAGAATGATCATCCACTATAAGAGGAATCAAAATATTCCTTTGGTTGGATCATTATTAAGAGAGTTTAATTGAGGGTGAAATAATCCCCAATTGGATATGATTATGATGATAAGTGTAGACCAATCCATCATTATTAAGGATATGATTTTTAATTGGGAATGCACCTTGATCGTTATGGTTGAATGGATTGGATGAGTTTTTGGTATTCATGGTCTAGTTTAGTAAAAATCATATCCTAAGGAATGTTTTATATATCATACATACAAGTAAAATATCATCCTTAAAAAAGAATATAATTATGATGATAAGTGTAGACCAATCCATCAGGATCACCATTTGAATGTCAACACATGAAATCATATTAAAATATCATAAATATAATTCTATTGGAAATATAATTCAATATAATATTGGTTTTTTTTTCTTTTTTAATGGAGAGAATTTATCAAAAATGGAAACTCCGTCAAGATGATAGTATCCCCAAAATAATTGTCACAACTTTTTCCCATTTTCCATTAATTGTTTTTAGTATTATATCAATTTTATATCATTATTCGAATTAAATATGGTATCATAACAATATAACAAACAAGACAAATGATATTTCATTCAAATTTAATTCAATTATTTAAGAAATCACTTTATACTCTAATCATTTTCCAAACTATGATTGCCATCCATTGGTGTGACTTGATATATATATATATTAAATGTGTTACACTCCTTAACATTTTGTTTAGTTGAATCATTATATTTTTAACAATTAAATATTTGTACAGTTCAATATTTTTATTAATTTGAATCATTATTCCATGTCAGCATTCTTCACTAGAATCATCTAATTCATCTTTCTTATACTTGATTACATCATAAGATATAAAATTTTCATAAATTCAAGCATATTATTTCACTAAATCAATACATATATCTTTAATATAAAATTTATTATACATCATTAAAATTTTATTGTAAAATTCATACTATGTTTTACATCATCAAAAAAATAATCTTTTCTAATACATTATTATATAATATTTAACCACTTTTTTGTTTAGAAATTAAAAAATAATATTTCTTACAATACAACACTACTCAAATTTGATAATGTTGAAACATATAACATTAATGAAACAAAAACACAAAAAAACCTATAAACATTAAATTATGGGTCCTCGTATAATATAAATAATAAAATTAAATTTAGTTTCTTTTAAGGGACTTATTATGAATTTCAACCAAAATTCTAATTCAATAACACCAAAAATATTGTGACATCCCATGTTCAAAAAATATGGTGTAAAAATCATCAAATGGTGTATATTAATCCCTTATGAAACACATGTTTTTTATGGTGCTTTTTTCATTACACAATAATATTGAACTCTATAATTTTCCATGTATTCTTTGAAATCCAATCCCATTTAGGTTTCATATTTTCATATTTTAACATTATTCTCTCGATACCCATATTAAGTCTCTACATTTATTATAAATATCTGTAGGCATTTCACAATCAATATCATGAGAGATAAGAACAATAAAAGTGCTTCAAATTGGTGGGTACAGTCCATAAATCCAATGGTTATTAAAAATTAAATCATTTTGGGGGAGGGGATTATTTTTCCGACATCAGTTTTTGGAGGAGGTATGCTTTAGTAAATTCTCTAGGGGTTATGATGAGGGAGGTTTTATGAAAAATTGATAAATTTTGAAGTGTTGGAAGGTGTGTTCAGGTCAAATATAGGTGGGACTATGGTTAGTGATCAACTTGATGATACCATGTATATGTAGATAGGGGGAGGCTAGTTCTCAGATAGTTGACTTATGGCAAGGGTGGTCTGCCAATATGCAGCAAAAGTTGTGGGCCATTGGGTTTCAGAATTCATGGATACACAGTGGCATAAATTCCTAGATTCATGGTTGTAGGCAATTTTCCTACAAGAAAAATAATAAAATAATAAATGGACAAATCATTTTTTTATTATCATAAAAGGACACTTTGAGGGAAAACTGGAAATCACACATATTACGCCTTACACAATCAAAATTCAACCCAAATCCAAATTCAAAAACCAAAAGACACTAGCATTTCCATGGGAATCATCGCACAAAAAAATCCTGCAAATCACGCTACTACTAGTAAACGCGTGTCGCCATCATCATTACAGCACCATCCTCATCCCTGTAGAACTGCACCAGAGATCACACCATGCCAGTGAGAACCCCACCATCATCATTCCAGAACCTCCAGAGACATCACGCTGGCCATAACATCACTGAAGACCACAACCGAACCGCCTCCTCGAGTCTACCATCCATCCATCAAGCATTCCACTGGAGAAGAGTCCACTCCATAGAAAAAATCAACAACATCAACGATTTCAAACAAGATCAAACAAACCACCAGATCCACACCGAATCACAAATTCCAAAATTCAAACTCATCTAAATCACATCTCGAAACAAAATACCCCGAAATAAAAACAACTACATCGATTCAAAAACATCGCATAACCCCCATGAACGCAACCAAGGAAAACTTCCAAATACATCACCATAACAGCTGAAGAAGACCTCAATAGACCATCAATGAACTCAACCACGCAGGTGACGACCTTCAAAAGCTAAGAAGCCACCACAGGACAACAACAAGCTGCTGAGAACAAAACCATGAATGCTCTGAAGAGTATTCCGGCATCTGGTCTTATGCCCGCAGATCTGAATCGGCAGTTCCATAGAAGCCCATAGTGCATCTCTACAGAAAGAGAGGAAGCCACGAACCATCACAGAGAGTGAAGAAGATTCCGAAGAAAACCCACAACCAGAGGGAGGGGGCGATGGGAAAAACCCTCCCCTCCACGAACCAGACCAGCTCTGTGGTCAGCCTTCAAAGGGACACCGGCGCGTTAAGACCAGCCACACAGTGCCATCTCCCCACCACCGAGATGAGCCAGTTGAAGGAGACCCAAGACAAGGGGGCCAGAGAGGCAAGGAATACGAGATCGGGGGTAACCAATCAAGCAAGTTCCAAAAAGGTTCATTGATTCCTTAATAAAATGTGAATCTGGACCTGTGCTTATTTCTATAACATGTTATTCATGTATAATTATATATTAGTGAGATAATTTACTTATAAACGTTCCAATTATGTTTATATTTTACAATATAATTCAATTTAAATAAACTCTGACATTTAAATCAATAATTTCTTATGCATTTAATTAAATATCATCATATTCCTGAATATTGAAATTATCAAATAATTTTATCTTCATATCGTTGATAAATATTTAAAAATAATTCTATAATATATTTTCTCTTTTTCAATGTTCAATATCACCAATCCACCAACTGAATAAGTCATTCATTCTCATTAAAACTCATGTATGATATTTCAACATTTCCCACATGAAATATGTTTCCGCTAATTCATTTTATATTTTTAAAAATATAACAAACATTCGTTTATTTAGAAATTTACACTTTCTTAATATTTATATCAACTTTTCCATCATTTTAGAGTTATGATAAAAATATTAGATGTTCTTTAATACAATAATAAATATTTGATTTTGTCTTGAAATCTTTTAATTTCATAAACAGAGAAAGATTAATTTTGAGATATCCATTATTTCCTTGTATAATGGAGACATAATTTAAATAAACAAAAGTCACTAAATTGTTTATATAACCTATTTTTTATATCAAAAACACATATTTATTAACCATGTTCTCTCCAATTTTCCTTAGTGAAACGTTAATAATACATGACATTTTCATCCATTTATTATTTGATTATTTCAATTTCAAATATTATAATAAATTCAACTATTATAATATTGTATTATGATAATATATGAAATTAAAGAATTATTCTAACAGTAAATAATATTTATATAAATTCAGATTGAATTTATGTTCTGATCCTACCCAAGTTCGGGTTCGAACCACAACTACTCTAATACTACCTCCAAAGGTGAGGGGCTGACGACCAGTGTCGAAGGATAAACTAAAATGGGGAGGCCTTTTCCTATGTACCAATATGAACATCCATATCCATCTCATTGAAAATGTGAATTGGGAGTAAATGTAAATAAAATTAGAAAGATAATGGAACAACCACGCATAAAAAACCTCTACGCAGAATAAGAGTGTGGTAGTGTAAAATGAAAATTAATGGGGGGAATACACACGTAACCTAAAAATATGTCACAAAATTAAAATACTAAAAATATTAACTACTAAGAGAGTCTATCTTCTGATATCTTAGTTATAACCACCTTATGTGGTCCAAAGTACAACATATACCTCAGTCCCTATGAAGTCACTTCCATAATGTCCATTATCTTAATAATACCAAAAACATTATGGAAATGTCCATACAAGGATGATTATATAGATACCAATTATTATGCACTAAAAGCTGAATGGGGGATAGTAAGAGACATAACATGAATCTAAATACTATAGATAGAACAAGATATAGAATGATGTGTTGGAGAACTACTCAATAAAAATCAACAGTGAATGTAACTTCATCCAAACTTGAGGGGCTCAACATGGTGTCTAGATGAAAAAATAGTTATGTTTATTACACCTCTTGAAGGATATTAGACTCCTCTAACCATGAGAAGATAAACACAGAAACCATGTTTCATACACCATGCATCATTGAATCTAATGAAATGATAGTAACAAAATTAAAATGTAATGATATATATATATATATATTATTATTATTATTTAATAGAATCCCAAAAAGTAGATTAATGGGAACATAAAATCACAACTAAACCCAAGAAGAAGAGTTAACAATAGTTCAAAATGTCCATCTGTGATGCCTAGCATCTCATGTGTCTTCTTAGATGTAACCACCCAAACAGGCCACACCAATTCATTGTGTCTCACAATCATGTGTCCGAAATCTCTAGGTAGAGGACCCATGTCTCGGTACTATTGGAGGGTTCCACTCAAATAGTTGATGGAGGACCCAAGACTTTCCTAGCATAAGGGTCCACTATCTATTTCATCAAGGACCCGCTGACTAGGTCTACTAGAGGGTGAACCTTAAAATGTTGTAGATGATCCATTTCCCAGCTATACTAGAGGGTACCACTCAGAATGTCGTTGAGGACCCACTACCCAACCCTATAAAAGGGTACCACTCCAGAAATCTCCATGAACCCACTTCCCATCTCTAATGGAGGGTTCCAATATAGAAGTCATCAAGGACCCACAACATATCTCTACTAGATAGTACCACATAGAATGTCATCAAGGAAGCACTACCCACCTCTACTGGAGTGTTCCACTAGAAAAGTAATTAAAGACATACATCCAAGTTCTATTAGAGTGTACCAATTAGAATATCTCTAGTGATCCAACATGATCATATCCATCATTGATTGTTTCCTAAGAGAGATACATTTCGGGAACATTATCCATCGTATCTCAAATTCCCTAATGAAAGGAAATATAGAGTTAAAAATGGAAAAACACTTTGGATAGGCTCTAAAATCCTTGTCAAGTAAAGTAGATGGAAACCCATGAAGTTTCCTCAAAAGGTGAAAAGGGTTACATAGTATTTAGTGGACCCACGTGACATGTGCTCACACATCTCTCTCTGATTATGCCAACACCAACACATGGATTTATAAACATATAGTACTAAATAAGGGGTAAGGGTACTACACATCATTTCTCAGCCATAAACATGATGAAATCCTATGTCTCATCATCTATCTGAAGGGGAAAAATATAATTCTACCAATATTCCTCTAAAAATATACCTCTATATCCAGACTAATAAAACTATTGAAATAATCATGTTTAAATAATAAATATAGTCTATTAAACTTCCCAAATTAGTCAATGGGTGAAAAATAAACAATTCCACACATAATGTACTAAATGATTATTCATTCTCCAGAGACCCAAGTCCGAATTAAAAACCAGATTGTGGTGTTGAAATGTTTACTTAAGTATCTGGGTTGCAATTCCATTGATAATTCTTCATTCTGACATCATATGACAAGGATACATCTTCTTATATATTCGATATTATTATTATTATTATTATTATTATTATTTGACGGTCCGTGAGCCTTTTCTAGGTACCTTAATTATATATCAAACATCGGTCATAAAATGATACTATCAATTTTATGGCACACTGGTGTGGATGGTTCCCCCATTTTGATTTCAAATGTTGAAGATATGATATATTTGGGGTATTCATGATCTATATAATAATAAAAATAATTTTTTTGTTGTTATTATTAACATATTCAAAGGGAGGGAGAGATCCATGATCAACCTATCTCCACCCATTTCACCCATGGGTTTTGACGCCCAAAAACTACTCCACATTTATATCAAATTGAATATAATTATATTATTTTATTTATTTTTCACTTTTTTAAAATTAAAACCATCGAAATCAATTAACCCTTCTCACACCTAGGATGTTCCCCATGTGACTTCCTTCAATATCCTTTTTCTCTTTTTTCAAATTAACTCAGAAATAAAATTTATTAGAATTAAATATAAAAATTATTTATTATACTATCAAGGAGGAAACAAGGTGCTCCATTCTAAGTGTCATGTATGAGTTACTCTCTTTCTGTAGAAGGCCTCATGTGACACCCCAAATAATTTATTAATTTGCACGTTTATTTTATATAAAGTTAAAAACAATATTATAATTAAAAAGATTAATATTAATCCCTATAATTATTATTAACAATATTAATAATATCATTCCACATGTAGATAATGTCTGGAAACCTCAAAAGATATCAAAACATACCCACCAACATGTCCATGACGAGCAGAATATTCTATAAGACCATGTTCATGTAATCCACTCAGAACCAATCTCATCACAACAGATGTTATTTCTACATGTCAATAATGAAAATGGAGATCAACAGATCTGATTATGAACCACCTCTGATTATAATCCTACACTAGCAGTACTAATCTAATCGACTCAAAAAACAGTATCCTATTCTTTTTTCATTCCATACAAAAAACATTTATCCATATTCCATTCATGGCACCACAATGAATCTGAGTGTTTGATCATAATTTTTCTATCCCTGGATTGTCGAATCATGAACCTGTGGTACAACGATGAATAACATGATAAATGAGGGAGGTAAAAGCTCTAATAAAAAGGTTATAAGCATCATTGGACAAGTTTTCAGCGAAAATGACTTCATTGAATAGAAACCCGAGTGAGAAAAAATTTATGGACAGTAAATAAATTTAATGATTGATTGATTTGGATAAATAGGCTCATATGAAGTTTCATTTAAACAAAGTTCACGGAAAAAAAACTTGTTCATGAACAATGTTTTAATCATAAGGTCATAAAACCTATATTACAAGTCCTAACTTCTATATAGATCAATATATAGTGAATAATGCATCGTCTAGTGATGAAGATTATCTCTTTAATTCTCCTACTATAATTCACCCTAATCTAATAATCGATTGACATCCAGTCTCAATCAGACAATGAAGAAGAGGTGAAAGATCATCTCAAATCTCATAGTTATGTAGATAGAGCTATGATTTTTCCATAAAAATACAATAATATAAAAATAATTTTATATGGATCTTTAATAATCTATTAATCAAAAAATTCCCATTATTTAATTATTTCTACAATGATGGTTTTCAATCCAAACACACGATGCTGATGAATTTTATCTCACGCCAAGGGTAAAAAATTAATTCTAAACTTTATGGTGGTTATAAATTTACAATACGAGTCTTTTACTATGATTTCATTAAGAAATGGTTGTTATTTTAATTAATTCAATTAATTATTAAATTAATCCAATGAGCCCTTCAATATCTTACCCATCTGATATACCACGTCGACCAACAAGAGTATTCATTTGGGGTAAACTCAACATTCTAGATTTAGCTGTGTTCTCAAATTCTCAATCTGAGACTTCATTTATGGTTGATTTTAATTCTATAAGAAAAGAGTGATCATGCAATAAAAATATATTTAATTTCCATTATAAAATAAATTACAGGCTCACTAAGCCTCAGAATAGTGCATAGTCTCAATGGAAGGTTATAAAAATATTCCTACAAATATTCAAAACTATTATTTAGGAAAATATTGTATCAAAAATTATTCTCTTAATTAAATATTTCCATCCCCAAAAATCAAAACATAAATAATTAGGTAGGGATAAGGAGATAGAATATGGCTCTTCCACTACAATTCCAACTTAGGGATGTGTATCCAAAGGAGAAATGTGAAACTCCCTCCCCACCTCCTCTCACAATGTGACCTATCTAGAATTATATGTCATTATTTTCTTATTTAATAAATCCATCTGGTGAATCTCTCTAATATATTCTTCGTCATAATATCTCAATGTCAATATCCCTAAATTTTTCCTTCCTAACTCACTAAAGTAGAGGGTGAGTAAAATATATAGACTAAATGTGTATTGTATCATCCTCACCCACAAGGTTCAACAGTATAGAGGTAAAATTGACATTCACCTCACTCAACAACATTGACTAGAAAACCTCATTGCGAGCATCTACTACCATGGACACACCCTTGGTGGCCCTAAATATTAAGAAATCTTAACATTTATAGGGTCCACCATCACTACAATTCCTGATAATTTATATCTTCAGGAGTGAATCCAAATTTCTAGATCATAACCCATGATATATTTAATATAACCAGAACATTGAGAGCATGTCTATCACCATCCTCTTGTGTCTTGTGTGCTCCAACTCAGATGTCAATGACATGGGGGTACCATCACAAAATATTAACATGAACTGGCAATTCAATGATAAGGATTCGACTCATATGTCATATAAACTATGATGGGAAATTTAATATGCCAATGGGTATCTCCGTGAACTCATAAAAACATCAACAAAACTATTAATCCATGCATGGTACATCCAACTATCATGCCTGGAGCTGGTGATAACCCATCCTGAGGTCAAAATATGAGATCCACCTCACCTCCATCCACTGGGTGAAGATGACATCGATTCTCAAGGGTTGATACTCCTCCCAAATAGTAACCTTTATTTGGGAATTCAATCAATATATGACTTTATGATCTCATTCATCTTTAGTAGAATAGTAATGGACTACCCGTAAAACACACAACGTCTTATGAAGCCCCCACTCTATAGAGTCCTATAACTGCACAACTAGAAATTTTAGCTATATTGGGTCATCTGAAATTCTACCTCAAACATCAAAACATACCTGGTGTAATTCTCTATAGATTTATATCTCATTATGGGTAGGTATACTCGAAATATCATGATAAAATACATCATCAATCCCAACCATCATTTTATGAATTTTATAACTCACAAAATCCACAACTCTAGGGGTAATATTGCCCAACTGATAAGGAAGAAGCTATAATCTCCTACAAAGGTTTTCTTCCTTCCCTATCAGGGGTTCACTCCTTATTGAAGAAAACTCCATCTCATGACAAGGAATAACTACTAAACTCAATGGTATAAGTCTTCAGAAATCAGACGGTCAAAGACCTGTCCATACTATGGAAAATATACTTGGATCCCACTACCACTATGGGTAGATTTCATTCAAGGATCTCTCTATCCCCATGCATTGTCAAGTCACAACATCATAAGGAATAGTTTATCAATGATCCAATATATAAGAGCCTCCAAAAAACCATCAAATAAAAAGGGCATCCACTAAAATCTCTATATCTTAATCAGGTTTTGTATACAAGGAAATGTGGGTATCATATCTTTACTAACAAATGTAGCTAGTTTTTTAGTGACATAGTTCATAACATGACCCAAAATCCATCATCATATCTAGAAGTCCCATCAATCAAGAACTCATACTTTCCCTCATCGGTATACTCCCCACAACCAGGGAATGCTCTTATAATCCATCACATCTACGAATCATGATAAAGAAATTCAAATTAACTCTTTAACCACACCTCGAAACTATTGACTTTGAAAAACATTTCTTCACCTATATGGTTTTGAATCAGGTCACAAGGAATAATCTCAAGGGAAGAAGTGTCCATATTCTATGTATGTCAAATTCTATTCAAACACATCACTGTCAAAGGAATCTATAGATTCCATTCATAATCATGGAGATGTCTCTCCATGAGAATCGCCATTGAAAAGAACCCAAACTGAGATGGATATCCAAGCCATGGGATCGAACCTAACATCGACCACATGATAAGAGAGTCTATCCTGACATCAGACTAGTTCGATATCTATTTCTAGATACTAAAATGTTCACTCTGATCAGTTGTTTCATCATTGTGTAACATAAAATGTTCACTCACATCTTCTATTTCATCATTGTGTAAAACTGATACCAAATATTTCTCTATGAAGAGAAATGTTTACATGTTAAACTATTCAATGAGTTAGGTTTTTCACACCTCTTAAAACATAGATCGTCTACTTATGCCAAAACTCTTCTTCCTAGGAAACTGGCTCGTCGTGGATCATTACATCCCTCTACTATTGTAACTCATGGGGTGTGATAAGATAGAACACATTAGCATCCTATTATATTGGTATGATTTGCATCTTGATTGGATGGGGTGCAACTACCAACCCACATGAAGGAACAAATCTTATGGGATGGACCTCGAACCGAGGCCTCATTGCTCATCAGATCATTGTCTCAGTCCTACAATCAATAACCTCACTGGTTGTCTTCATGGAGGAATCTCAGAAGTTATTGAGATGTTCCATGTTCAAATGAACATATATATATATATTTAAAGAATAATTGGAAGTTTACTAAAGAGGGAAAAAAATTAAATCTTATACAATCCATGTACCATTGATCCTTATTACCATTTTCTCTATACGGGAAGTTGAAAAGCTAGTAGTTAAGGTCCTGGTGAATTGATTTGTTGACATCCCTAACCATCTCTTGATTCCCTAGACTTAGAGAAACACTTGAGACTCTTTGACACTATTACCCTTACCCTCACCATATCTGCATAATGGGACTACTCCAATCACAATCCAATGGATCAAACCACCTATGATACCGATTTTTTCCTAACATGAACAAAGCTGGGGCTTGAGCCACAGATACCCCAATCTTGTCTACCTCGTCCATTGGTTGGTGACCAGTGCTGAAGGAATATCTGATTTTATTAGTCCTTATCCAATGTAACTTTATCCACACACACATCAATCTCAATGAAACTGACCAGAGGGAGTGAAAGTAAATGACGTTGAAAGATATGGGAACAACCATGTGTGTGATATCTCTAGAAAATTCATTAGTATGGTAGTGTAAACAAAAAAAAATAAAAGGAAAACTTCAATCCCAACCATGAAATATGTCCTAATATTAAAAGACTATAAAAATATACTAAAGAGAGAGAATATCCCCTGCTCTCTATGTTACAACCATTGTATACAAACTGGAGTCCTTGGTGTCCCTAATATCCGTTATTGTCACCACGCATCAATCCATTGTCTACATATGACCCAATAGTCACATTAAAGTCCCATTTTTGAGTTAGTTTATACATTTTGAGTACGAAAAATTGAATGAAAAAATGGGATTAGTTAGAGATACAACTTGAATTGAAAACCATAGATATCGTAAGATGAAAAAAGATAGTGAAAGAGTACAACTCATCCGAAACTGATACAAAAAGTAACTTGTTCAAAAAAAAAAGTGGCTCACTAAGGTGTGTATAAGAACTAAATTTTTATTCATTTCCAACTATAATAGGAGTGTAGACTCATCCAACCATGAGAATTTAAACATGAAAATCTTATGGAATACCCTACACGCCTTCATTTCTCACAGAATGAATGTAACCAAATACAAATATATGGATACGGATATATATATATATATAGTTAAATGAATACCAAACCAGAGAGTAAGGGGATTCCATATCATATCTCACCTGAAGAAGAAGATTCACCAATAGTTACAATTTTCCATCTATGATGACCACTATCTAATGCATCTTTCTAAAAGTAATAATACATGTCAAGGAATTCCTATTCAATATCTTACATAATCGATAGGCTAAAAACTCTATATATGGGACCCATGACTTTGTATAATGGGAGGTTTCCACTCTAATAGTTTATTGATAACCCATGTTCCCTTGTAGGAGGGTTCCACTATGAAATTCCTCGAGGACCCATAGACTAATTCTAATGGAGGGTACCACTATCAAAGTCATTGAGGACCCACTATCGATATCTACAAGAGGGTACCACAAGGGAATTCATTGTGGAAAAACTATGAATCATTCTAGGATGGTACAACTTGAAAAGTCATTATGGACCAACTTCCTATCCCTACTGGAGGGTACCACTCAACACGTCATCATGGACCAAATTCAGATGAACGCATGACACACACCATTTTTCTGAAGAGTAAAAAGTAATTAAACTGATATTCCTATAGAAATTATCCAGGATTGAACAATGGATAAAACTACTATGATATTCATGGAAAAAATTTCAAAATATGATTTTCAATTTCCATAACCTGTCACCTAAGGAAACATTCACATTTCACAACATAACGCACAAATTATGCATTGTGGCCTTGATCCATGTGTTAGAATAAAATACCCATTATATTTTATAAAACATATACCTCAACATCAGAGTTATAATTCCACTAATAGTTCTTTATTATGATTCTATATGATGATGATATGACAAATACATTATTTCATATAATTACTAATACTACTATTATTATTATTATTATTATTATTATTATTATTATTATTCTGCAAATTGTATGCCTATTCCACAATCCCAAACTAAATATCCAACTTTTTTCATAAAATTAAGGCCTCAATTATAGTTTCATGTTGTCGCTGATAGTTTATCATTCTAATGTCAAACGAAAAAGATATGGAAGAAAAGGATATTTGATTGAAAAAATAATAATAATAATAATAATAATATTTTATTATTATTATTTATATAACTATTGAATTTTCATAATAGATAGAGAGATCCAAACTCAAATTATATCCCATAATTTCATGAATTAATTTTATTCCCCCATACTCTATCGTTATCTACACTTGAATCAAATAAAATTATTTAATTTATTTCACCATTTAGTAAAATTAAATCCATCCAGCCCATTTCACCATTCTCACACATACGACACGTCCCATGACACATCCTTAATTATCATTTTTTTCAAATTAACACATTAATTGTTTTTTAATTAGATTAACAATATCACATTAGTAATGATATTATCAAGGATGAAATAAGAAGATCCATACATGGTGTACTATATGAGATCCTCCCTTTACGAGGAACGCTTCACATGCCACCACCACATCATTTCATTAATATCCACATTTATATTATATTAACTATAATCCAGTTTATTACTAATAATAACATTATTATTACAATTAACCAACATTATTATTCCTAATAATAAGAATAATAACATTAAACAGGTTGATCTTGTCGGACCACCTAATCGATGATCAGTGTCCGGGTAATACAATGTTTATGCCAAGAAGCCTCTTTTATGAGACTCCACACATGGAATATGATCACGAATGACGTGTCACACCACACATCTTTTCCACATGTCAATTGGGAATTTAGTGACATCTTATCTAAAAATAAATGACCTCTGGTCATAATCCTACACCTGTAGTGATTATTGGATCCTTTCAAAAAACATTTTCCATCCTGTTTATAATTATTTCCACAAATCAACAATGAATTATCCATTTATTTTACCCCAATGAATATGAGGGTTCAATTTTTTCTGAAAATTCATGGATAAGTCAAATCATGACCTCATGGTCCAACAATGAATAACATTATGAACGGTGGGGGAGAATCAATAATAAGGGTGACAAACATCATTGTCCAAGCATTCATGGCCAATTATTTCATACTTGGGAAACCGAAGTTAATTACATGTAATGGAAAATAATAAATTTGATGAATAATTTATTTTCATTCATATGCTCATGGGATGGATACTTTTATTATTATTCAAATAAAAAAATTGATTAATTTCACTTTTTTAATCAAAAGGTATGAAACCATAAATGAAGTGTCCTACAAAGATTATGTATTGAACATTGGTTGAAAAATGAATCCTCTAGTGATGAATAATATTATTTATATTCACCTCCTATCGATTCATGTTGACCCGATCACCAGTTTTTATCTAATCACAATCCGCCTACAAAGATGAGGTGGAAGCTCCTATCAAATCTCAAAGTCACATGGACAACCCATTAATTTAGACATAACAAAATATTTTTTGAGAACTGTTTATCATAGGCTCTTTAAGACACAAATTAAAAAATAAACAAAATTATTTAGTTATTTCTCTCAGAATGGAGCACATGACAATAACTCGATTCCAGTTATGGTTATTTCATTCCTAGTATAAATAAAGCCTTCTAAACTCAACCGTGGACATAGATTTCCCATCTGAGGATCTATTAGTGAGTTATCTGGGTTAGGTTATTAAATATATTAATTTAATTAATTAATTTATCCATTTAAACCCCCAACATCTTCCATATCTGGATGACCTGTTCAGACCAACTTTTGGTCATTCTTTTTGTAAAATCCACATTCTGGATTCTTCCTTGGTTTTAAGTTTCTGATCTAAAACACCATTTATGAGATGTTCCACATTTTTTTGGAAACAATGTTCATATAATACTAATATATCTAATAGTTTTATAATATGATCTCCAGGCTCGGTGGGCCTGAGAATCACACTGTTTATCAACCCCTTTCTCCAAAAAAAAATCATAAGAATATTACAATTTCTAACCATGAAAAATAAGAGTCTCTACATTATTAATGTAATTAAAAACTTTAATACCATTTTTTATTATGTTTTATTAGAGTGGGAGGTATTAACCTCTACTCTAGACATCTGTACAATTTATAATCTATAAATTATTTCCCACATAATAATTAGTTACATTTTAATCAAAAAATACAACAACACCATCAATAAAAAAGATAAAAAAAATTTCATCCCAAACACTCTATTTATTTACTCATAAATAATTAAAAATTTTATATATGGAAATTATTTTAGGATTTATTTATAAATCCATAATTGTGAAAAATTTAAATCATAAGATACACATTTATTGATAAATTATCACAAATTTATCTCTATGTTTTATAGGATAATTAGTATTTTAATGAAAATTTCTTGCAAAATAAAATTTTAAACATTGTATTTTGATGATGCATACATATTATAAATTAAAATTTTTTGATATTAAAAATATTTTTCCCAATTATAAGGCCCTGTGAACTTATATAAACTGTTTTCTTATTATAAATATAAATTATTAAATTCAATAATGTTTCAAAAGTCCAATCACATTTTTTATCCATTTCAATTTTCTAAAGTCAATTTTTCAGATTCTAAGTTAGAATTATTCAAATGATCCTCAGAACCCAACACATATTTCTAATAAATTCTTCTTTTCTTCTGTTTTTTTAATAAATTATTAATATGATTCATAAATCCTTCTATCCATAGAATTTTATACTTTATGATATTCAATTTTCTTTACCACTAAAAACTCTATTTCATGTTGATCTATCTCAACCTAATTTTATTTATTTTATAACGACACTAAATTATTATAGTATTTTTATTATATAATGATCATTATCTAAAATTTTACTACCTTCAACTTTAGTATTAATTTAATTTATGTTTCTCCTACCAAACGATCTTTTCAAAACTCATCTTCATCATATTTAGTAGTGATCAATTTCTCACACTAATTTCTATGTGATGAAATATATTCACATAAACTGTCATCATTGCCATCATTATAATTTTTGGATAATAAATGTTGTTTTCTTATTTTATAAATATATAATTTTTTTCTTTTTAAAGAAACCATTGTAATTTTGTATTGGGAATTTTTATTCCATTTAAAAATCTTTAATAGTGAATAATTTATATAATTTACTATGTATTTTAAATAAATAATTTTTTTAATTGATAAAAAAATTCATAAATGAACCACTTTAATTAAAACCAAATATAATAATTTCGAAATAATTTTAAAATGACATATAATGTAATTGAAATTATTTTTAAAAAAAATTACCTCAATGTCTTCATTTGAAACAATAATTTCTTCCTCATTATTAAACTTCCATTGAGTGTTTTCATTTTTCATATATTGGCAATAAATTTCGACTTATTTATTATTTCCCTTTTCGAAATAATTATCTTTTTCTTTGGTAATATGTAATTGAGATATTTTTTGACTCTTTTATTGGAAATTGATTTAAATATAGATCCTCAAGTAATGAAATATATAGATCAAATCTACTGATTATGTTGCAGCATATCTTCTTGGAAAATATAATTCCAAAATTATATAATCAAATAAAATGTATGGAGCTTATTATATCATTCACTATATTAAATTAAACTGATATTATGTATTCTTGAAATTTTAATACATAATTCTTTTCTTATATGGTACAACACATAACACACAAAGGACCTATTAAGGATTAATTTCATGGAAATAATAGAACTAATACATGAAATAACATAATATATTTTCAATTCCACATGAAAATATTATTTATAGGTTTATTTAAATTTAATTTTAGATCATCTCATATCCTAGGGATCTACATAAAATTTACGGGGGGAGCATATTTCATAGTAAGGGAGAAACAAAGAAAATAGAACATGAACGGTCATCATGGTTATTAAATGATTTATAATAGAATAAAATAATCATAAATACCTGAAAGATAACATAGAAATATTTCTATATTATAAAAATAATCCATTAATTAGCATATCCCCATGGTTCATTTCTAAATTTACATAAGTCGTATTTACCAATGTTATTCACCATGGCATCGTGAAACATGTATTCTCTATAGATTAATTATTTATCTAATGAAATTGAGTGAATTTTGGGTAAATTGTTCTTATGTCTTAACTAATGTGTTCCACATTGATCATAATAAATAATTTTTTCCATAACCCAAAGAGAATAATTATTGGGGTTCATATAAATTCATTGAGTACATAAGTACATACCGAAATGAACGATATGTTATTTTCAACCAATGAAAAATGTATTTTCATGTTTGTACATGTAAATTAAAAAATCTATAAATTATATTTAGATATATGCTAGTATCCATGGATATTAAACAATATTGATATTCCCTATATTATAATCATTCATGTGAAAGATATAAATTCGCGAAATTAAATCAGCAGCATGATGGTATGAAATGTGTACAAATGAAATGGAATAATAAGATTGGATTAATGTCACTAATAGATAAAATAAAATTTTGGATGTAATTGGATAAATTAAATAATATTTAATAAAATTATTAAAACATTTGTAATTTTTACTAGAATGAGGGATATGAATGTAAAAAGAAAAAGATTAGAATTCCCTTTTAACAATTTCTTCACTATTCCAATGCTATTGAACTCATGATTAATGAATCTATGTTTTTTAAAACATGAAAGTATAAGTCAATTATGTTAATTCTTTTCTGTATTTATTAATTTTATTCATTTTATTATATTACTTAATTTCTATCATGAAATTTAAAATATTTTGATATTTTATTTTTGAAATATCTCATGTACTTCTTCAATAAAATAATTTTTCATAATTAGTATTTATAAGTATTTAACATTAACTCTATAATATTAGAAATACTTAAATTTAAATATATTATATTATAAATAATTTATTATAAACACCCATTATATATGTGAATAATTGAGAGTTGAAAATTTTATTAGGGGCAGATAATCGACAGTTCACATGACATTGTCATGAATGTGGAAAATAGAGGTATAACATTTTAAAATGAAATATGTTATAAGTTTATAGTGGTTTAACTTAATTATTTATGGATTAATATATTATTCAATTAACTTTATAATATTTTTTTTTGAAATTGATAATGAAATAGGGGAAGATATTAGTATAATGATAGAATAGTTGATCAAATGATATTTTTTTCTATATGTTGCTTCTCTTGTACATCACTAAACATAATTGAGGTATACAGATTTATTTTTTTAAAATTTCCCTATGTATTATAAGGTTTTTTATAGAAGGTATATGGGAATTAAATTGTCTTTGGTAAATGTGGGATGGCTACTTTTTCATTGTGTGGGAGAGGTGTTATTTATACCTACGGAGCGGGAAATATTTTGAATAAAAAGTTGAATAAGATATAATATCCTTGTAAAACACTGAATAGTACAATTTATTAAATAATAAATAATATATGACTTAACTAAAATTATTTTAATAATTTTAAACACCATATAAATAAAATTTATCAGTTTAACTAAAAATAAAGTTTACTTTAATTTATTTTAATTAAACAATTCTGTCTTTAGACATTTCAAAATTCTTTTTAGGTTTGGAAATTATGTCTATTATTTTAAAATATTCCATTTAAATTTTTATATTTAATTTTGGATGAAATTACCATTTTTAGTATTTATTATGTCATTTTTACACCAACATTTCATCATAAAACAAACGGTAATTTAAAAAACATTAATTTGACTATTAACATAAAAATTGATGTGTTCACAATACTACGAAGAAAATCAACATTTTAAAATTTCAACTTTTTTGTTCTATATAAAAAATACATTTTATCAACATTGATTTATAATATATGAAATTTTAATTATTGTTATAAAATTTATGATTTTTGTGACTGGAATTAGAATACAATTAATTAAATGAATGATTATATTTTTAATCATTATATATGTTATGGAATTATAAAATTTATATTTTCTTAAATTACTCATGATAAATATGATTTTTTATCAAAATGTTAAATTTTGGGGTCTAATTACTCTTCACATAGT
This sequence comes from Viscum album, assembly GCA_963277665.1. Lineage (NCBI taxonomy): Eukaryota > Viridiplantae > Streptophyta > Magnoliopsida > Santalales > Viscaceae > Viscum > Viscum album. The sequence continues at coordinate 1,457,960,770 of OY728120.1, forward strand.
CATATTAATATTATAATAGTAATTTTCCTTTAATAAATAACATTACATTATATTATTATACATTCACTAGAATTCCGCCCAATGTACACTATATTATAATTTTATATTTTGGATATTGGGTTACAAGTATTAATTTTATTTTATATAATTTTTTTAGGAGAGGGATTACTCTAGAATATTAGGGCAATACATATTTCCCCATTGTAGTATTTATATTATATATTTTTATATACCGATGTAATGTTTTCCATTTTAAGGGGTTTTATTGTGGGGGAATGTATATATTTTTATTAATTAAATAAAGTGTTAATGATTTCACTATGATCTTTATTTTTCATATACTGTATAATATATTATATATTAAAAATTTATTTTGGAAATAAATATTACATATAATGTCATTGTCGTTACATTCTTCCCCCCGTTTTAAGTTTCCCCTATGAAACATCAACATATATTCTCGCCTAGAATATGATAAGGATTGTAAATTTCATTATTTTCTACGGTTTTCAGGTCACCTATATATAAACAATATTTCCCCACAACACTTAGACATAGTGATTTAATTTTTTGCATAAAACATTGTCTCTATGGTTCAAGATTTTCATAGGATTCTTCTCATAAGAGAGATCATTTTTATTTATACCACATCCAAATTTTGTACATGTAAAAAATAACATATGTATATCCATGTTAGTGATACATTGATCAAAAAATACACGTTATCCATGATTTTTGGATGTTTTAGCTGATAGTCCACTGATTCTATATGATCGTGGATCTCAAAGGTGATAATTAACTTAGGGGTATTCTTCCCTTTCTTTCCAATTTACATAACTATCTTCCATTGTGATATTTGAAGGAATTATTTTCCTCCATTTCATACACCATGTATATTTTATGGATGCCATCATTTCTATTTTTCCAACTGTGAGTCACATTTATATTCTATTAGATTGTTGGATCCTTCATTGTCATGTCTTACAGAATTTCAGGATGATGTATAATTTTTTCACTAATTTCTTTTATACATTTATGATTTCAACATTACTTCACATACAGTGCTTCAAATATATAAATCTTAATACAAAAGTAGATTTAATTATTGAATGAAAACTGGTCTAGTTATATGTTTTAATCACATACCCAATTAAATTCCACCTAGGGAGATCTCATCATGAAATCACATGTATAAATCTTAATTTCATATTAGATATTTTTTTGGATGATAGTACATACTAAAAAAGAATTCAGTATCTACTTTATGATGAAGTTATCTATGTAATTTATATGTGAAAATGTTATGATGATCATAAATGATTGAATTTGGTACCCCATGAAACCTCACCACTTCATTTACTTATATAATGTAATGTTGGCCAATATAGAAATAATCCCAAATAGCGATGAATGGGGAAGTCAGGGTGAGTCGATCCTGCACATCCCATATCTAATTGTTTTCATTATATTTCATTGAGAGAGAAGTGACAAAGTCCATGGTTATGTGTTCTGATTTCTATTAGTGTATAGTAAATGGTTCCATCCTACCCTATGATATCAGTCTCTATCTAATAAAAAATACATAAAAACAACATGGAGATATACTCAGTGATATCCATCTTCATGTTGTTCGGCCAGTAGTTTTCTACAAGGGTGTATCACATCTCTGAAATCAATTTTAGATGGAGAAAGATGATCTATTTGAATTATCCTATATCTATTTCATTATCTCAATTGATGAATATACAAAATATCTTGTTCTAATTCGATTATCACCACCTCCTCGATGTGGAATCATGTTGATTCTCCTCCTGTACTGTTTCAAACATATTCTGAAGCACTAGATCATCCTCAGGTTCCCACATAATACACTCTATGATTTATTTTTGGGAAATAATTATGGATATTATGTATTTATTCCATGGAATATTTATTTTAAGGTTAATACTTTTCAAAAAATAAGGATAGAATCAATATAAATTTAGATCATAGAATGAGTATTAGGTTGTTTTCTGTTAAGAGAATCATTTAACTTATTCACACTTTAGGGATTGTAGTTAATATAGAAATTACAGAGATTGATTATATATAATAATCTCCATATATTCATGTTTTGTTCCTTCAATGTGATTATATATTTCTTGCATTAGTGATCTATGTATATATCACATTTTCCCCAAAAAGATTTTGTCTCAATATCTTTATAGATAAGATAATTACAACAAACACTAGGTCATTATTAATATGGTTTTTTGAATTTGGTTTTAAATATCAGGATGTATACCTAAACACCTTATTAGTTGGAATGTGTACACAACCATTTAATTTTAATGATGTATCCCTATAAATGAAAAGTTCTTACCTATTAGAAGTAAAAGACATCATATTTTCACAATCCAACATATTCTTTTTTACATGGAAACATTACAAACACTCCATTTTCTATATAGAAATAACTACCTTTCAAGTTAAAATTATTATTTGATACGAAAAAATTTAATTTTTTTAAAAAAACTATCTATAGAATCCTAATATGTTAAAGAAACTATGAATATTGATTACAATAGTATGATGGGGCCACTACTCCACATACATTTCCTTTATTTGATCAAATTAGTTTCTTTCACTGGTCATAATGTTCATAAATAATGATAATTTATGTATCCAGGACAATAAATTTATTAATTTTTGAAACATATTATCATTTTTTAGAGTATGTAATATATCCTATAATTGATCCTCATACTCCATGAGGCTTTTAGAATATATCTAAATATCCTCAATAAAGACCACAAAAAATTATCAATGTAGTCATTCAAGATTATATTTATAAAGTTCACATATATATGAAATCATTAAAATCATGTTTAATGGAATAAAATTTAACTTGTAATTCCCAGATGTTATTGACAAGGAAGTATTTAGTATATCTTATTTCTTCAAAAATAACTGAATATACCCTAATAGAAGGTATGTATTGAAAATTAACTAAGCCTCAATAATCATTTCAAATAAATCACCAATACATGGAAGCATATAAGTTTTTTATCGCATTATGATCTATATAAAACATTAATGTAAGAATTGATCAATTATTTTTCTTTTAAATGATAACATATGCTCATCAAGGATACACACATTTTCAAATATAAACATTCCCCAAAGATCCTGAAGTATCTTATTTAATTCTTTTAAATCCAGATAAGAAATTCTATAGAGACTTTCTATTGTTTTCAAGGATATAGGCTTGAGTTCAATGGATAACTCCAAATCTATTTCAATAGGTGGTTCTGGTAAATCTTTGGGAAATAAATAAATTTATTCCCAAATAATGGGGACATTTTCTATTATAAAACATTATGTTTCTTCTTTTTCATTAGAAAAATTCCAATATGTTTTCATATATTTAGTTCTACCCAAGGGTTTTTAATGATTTTTTATAATCCTAATTTACACAAATAAATAAATCATGTTCTTATAATAACTATTTCATCCATCCCTTTTAATTCATAAATATTTGATTACATAGAACAACACAAAACAACACATATGTTATTTTATGGTTTATATTCATGGAATTTTTAAACAAAATACAGTAAATAAAATAAACATTCTATTATTCTTGAAATACTTATTAATTGGTTCTTTCTTAGTTAGTTATACTACATCTCATATCATGGGGATATATATCAAAATAAATGTGTTAGTATAAATCCCAAAAAGGGATAAACAAAGGAAAAATGAACGTTAACAACCATTGTGGATAATAAATGGTGTATAAAATGAAAAAACAATCACAATTTCATGATTAATAACACATAAATGTGGTTAAAAAATAAAAAGGATCCATTCATAAATATATCACCATGGTTCACCGGAAAGGGGTCATAAATCATAATTACCATTTTTATTCCCCAAAGTATCATAGAATATGCCATATATTGAAATTAATTCTTTACCCAATGCATTAGAGAGATATCTGGTAAAAACACTATATGTCTTAATTCATATTTGGGATAGTGATAATAATAAGTCATATCTTTAAAAATCCATGGATAATTAGGAACACATTTTGTATTAAAATATTCTCTATATAGGTGTTTAATTAATTTAACTCTTAACCATTTTTAACCAACAAAAAGAGAATTTTGGATTTGTACATATACTTAACTAAAGAAATATATTATATTTTCAATATGGTGAATAACATAGTATATGTGATTGGTTTCTGTAATCGCAATATAATAATGTTTCATGTGAATGTCTGAAATTCATGAAATGAATTCAGTGGAAGGACGTTATAAACTGTGGATTAAGGAAATTGAATAATGTGAGGAGACGATATTATCCCATTGATAAAATAGTATTTTCACTATAATGCGATAAAAATTAGATTACTATTAGTTATAATTCTAAAACACAAAAGGCTTACAGTAATGAGGTATTTGAATAAGAAAAAATATGATATTATTCTTACCTTAATTCCTACATTTTTTATTAATTTTTTCGCCTCCAGAATAATAGGCAATGATCTATTGAATCATGAAACTATAATTGATCTATATTCATTAAAATCACCATTTATAAAGTATAATAATTTTATTCTATTTATTTTATTCTATTGTTAATGTTGAAACATTTTGATATGAAATTTTCCATAAAGATTCACCATTTTTCAATGATTTAAAGATTTTTATTAATTTTGTATTATTAATTTACATGATTAAGTCCATAAGCATATAAATACTTATATTAATCCATTTTATTTAACAGAAAATCTATTAATAGCATCCATTATATTTTTTACATTTATAGAGTCGAAAATGTCCTCATGAGCGCTTTTTAAGTTTATTAGGGAAGAGTTGATAAATATTTATTCCTTTAAGTTTATTATCTTGTACGAAACTTATCTCCTTTTGTTATTGGAGTAAGTTTTCTCTAAAATGACACTAATTATTCTAAAGGGCTTCATAATGGGGATTCTCGTAGATCTATGGATTTGTTATGGGTGGGTTCAGTGGTTTTCCAACAAGAGTGAGAGAAGTTATTTACAACTGAGTAGAGGTGTATTTTTAGAATCAAATGATTAATAAAATATATTATCATGGTAAAACATTTAATAATAATAATTTTGAATATTTGAAATATATATGAATTAACTAAAATTATTTTTCATATTTCAAACACATTCAAATCTAAATTATTAAAGATAATCAGAAAAAATATTGGAAAAATGAAAAATTGTTATTTAAAAAAATACATTTATCTATTGACCTCGGACGTTGATTTTTTAGTTATGAAATTTTATTTAATAATGTTAAATGATCCATTAGTCTTGATAAATTGAATTTCGAATGAAATAATCTATTTAACATTTATTAATTCGTTATTTAATAATTATTATTTCATAAAACTTGTAGTATTTTATAAACATTATTTTTTCATATTAAAATTGATGTATTTAGGAAAATTTCTAAAATAATATCCCTTGGAAAATCTCAAAATGATGATTCTGAATATGAAATTATTTTTACCAAGATAATTTTATATCATAATAATTTTTTATTTTTAATATAAAAATTATTATCTTTTTGAAATACCATGAAATATTTTTTTTGAAAAATAATTATAATATTTTTAATATTGATATTTATTTTATGTATTTATAATATATATACTTATTTAAATAGCTCATGTTAAATATTATTTATATAAATATTCATTATTTTTTGGTTAAATTACCATTTCAATGGTCACGTTACTTTTCCCAATGATCAGCTTACTATTCTAAATGGTCATTTTACTATTCCAAAAGTCATATTACCACCTATAAATATAATTTAATTCATTTATTAAACACTAACACCCTTCCTCCCCCGGTTCTCTATATTTTCATATTCTAGGTTGATGATTGTTGGTTTACTACTACTATGCTTTTGTTCTACAAAATTTTTCATCGAAGGGATGTTTTTGGAAGAATATGGAAATAAATATTTACCATTACTGTTTTAAGAATTTATATTTTCCCCATTATATTGTTTTGAAATTTCATGTATTTGGTTGTATTATAATGTAATGATTCTAATTAATGAAATAAAATTTTGTGGATTTTATTATTTTATGTATGTATATATATTATTATATAATATAATATATAAAAAATTATTTAGGAAACAAATATAAAAAAAATTAGGGTTCATTTCATATAATTTATCTCCTTTATATCTAAGAATATATTCAAATTATATATTAAATTTTAATGATTTTTTATTAATTACTATTCCATTCCTATAGATATTATTTTTTTATTGACTAAAATACTTTTCACAGACTTAATATCATTAATTTTTATGAGTTTATTTTATGAAGGTGGGATAATATAAAATTTCATGCATTCCATAACATCATAATATTCCAATTACATTTAATTTTCAACATAAAATGTTCCCTTAATAAGAGAAAACCCATTAGATACAATATCGTCTATATCGATACTAGAGGAATGTATGTTTGGAAAAAATTTCAATGTCAAATTTTTTTAATTATTTCTATGAAATAAAGGAATAAAATTGTAATTACTTATTTTGATATAATCAATAAAGGATATAAAATTAAAACTCATCCTTTCATCAACCTTATAACACACACCATAATAATAGAAAAATAATACACAAAGGTAAATTTTAATAATCTAAAACCAATTGATTATAACACAAATAAAGGGAACACTTCAACATTAAATTATTATGGTGTTGATTAGTGATTTATTTTAATCCTCCATTATTTAATAAACTGCTTTTTTATATTTTTAATAGATTAAATTATATTTACATAATGTTTAACATGTTTGTAAGTAGAAGTAAAAAAATATCGAATATAAATTTTAATATGGTTTTTCTATGAGACAGATATTAACATAAACATTTGATTAGTTGTAAATATCCATGGTTAGAGATTTATTAGGAATGTCTATTTTATAAAAATTTGTAGAGTTTTATCTTTTTAAATTTAATAATCAGTATCCTAGAATTATACCACATATTTCACACATGATTAACCAACATAATCATAATCAACCTACATGATCTTCATTGATTAGAAATACTTATAACTGAAACATGTACTTTTCAATGTGTATTCATATCTAGAAACATGATATATTATATATCATATTATAGTGTTCAAATAGAATGAACAAACTCAAAAAAATTCTATAATACCAAATAAATGACTTAGTCAATATAGAATAACCAATACTTATATAGAGTAATCACCTATCAATATTAAATGAACTAATTTATCAACTCCAATAGTCTTTTCATATCTTCCATTTACCTTATATTAGTTTGATTCACTACTATATCAATATTTTTCAATAAGTAATTAAAAAGGTTCCCTTATTCTCGTATAAATATTGTAATACTTTTTAGTAAACACTTTATACTAAAAATCATTGTTTAATACTATAAATAATATTTTAATTCTGGATTTATCAAATTAAATAATACCTACTTCTATGAAGACTAAATTCTTTTCACGATAAATATATCATTATGAAAATGATTATGGTTTTATTTTCCCTTTACCACTATTATTCCATTTAAGTTACACAATAATAAAATCTTTATATTAATTATCAAGGCTCAATTTTCCCTTATGGAATATCATTATAGACTAATATTGATTAACAATGTCCATTTTAATTTAAATTAATATTTATTTCTTCCATGAAACAATTTTCTCTCCATTTTTAAGAACGAATTAAATCTCATTTAAATCACACCATACCATTAACCATAATGTATATACCATTTTTACAAACATAGTTATTCTCATTCCAAACTAATAAATGAATGCATAAGGAATTATATTATGATTTGATATTTTTCATAAAATTTTCTTAAGAAACTCATAAAAAATATCATATAAGTATTGATTGACAACAATTTGTTTTTTTTAGAGCTCCAAAACTCAACAATACATATCCTTCATCACATAAAGTTAGTAGTATACCATTATTTGTCTTCTATATTTCATTTATAATTATATTTTTACCAATTTATAATTTATTATTATTTAAATCCTAAATTCAAAATAATTGAACATTATGTATTGACTTCAAACCCAAACATTAACACATTTATCATTTCCGAATTATTGCATCTTAAAAAATAATGCCACGGATTCTTCATCAAAAATTATTGGGACTATGTTTCAATTGGTTTAAGATATTATTCTAGATGATTACTGGAATAATTTTTTTGTTGATGTGTGTTTCTAAAGATAAAAATTAAGGGATTAAATTATTGGATTCTTTAATGTCATAGGAGTTTAAATATATTTCTATACCTTTTTTGTATATGACTTAGTTTTAATATTAGAGAAATCCTTAGGGATATAATTATTATTGGTTAAATGATATAAATATTAGTCATTGAGGTATATTATCATTTTTTAATTATTTACATGGGGTTAAAATATTTTAATGGTGGGAACTCTTGGTGATTTAATTTTTGTGTTATATTATAGGGAATGAAAAGAAGACAACATATTTATATTTCATTGTCATGATATTTCTTTTATACTATAATTTATATTTGGATTATTACCCTCTTATTATTTTTGGGATGGTGAGATAATGATCTAAGGGCAGGTAGAAAGTTAATAGTGGGTAGAAATTGTAATATCATAGATTAAATTAAGGTAGGTGACTCAATACATTCATGTTATTATTTAATATGACAAAAATAGTTTTTCTATTTATTTTAAAATTTTAAATTCATGAAAGTAGAATATTAATTGGAATAATACAAAAGAAAATGGACTTGAAATGATTGAATAATTTCATAATTATTTTCATTAATTATTTTTACTCCTTAGTTTTATTAGAATATCTTGTGGTGTATAATAATGGTACCTTTTATAATAATAATATATTGATTTAATTGATTTTTAATAGATTAAAATCAAATTAGTTTTTAATCCATACTATATAAATTTTTTGGGCCACAATTTCTAGGATGGGTTGATTAATTATAGTTTTTAAAAATTCATGGGGTTATTTCTTTCATTTTCATAACACGTGAAAATTATCCATTTATTTTTTCATAAATTTATTTTATATAGAATTAATCCTAGTCCATTTGACATTAATTAATTTAATTAATAATATAATTTTTTTATTTTAATTATGTAATATATATGGTAATGGAGACTGGGGTTTTCAAATAGAATAATGATCCGATAAATTAAAATATATAAAAAGGTTAAAAAATTAACTATTATTATTGAATATGAGAAATCTCGAGAGATACCTCAATAATCATCCTTCACTGATTATTGATATCTTGAAGGGTTTTATGGATTTTTACCTAGGATATTATAAACATGTGAAAAAAAGATTAAATTAAATTTCATGTAAAAGCGGGAAGAAATAATAAATTTATCAACACATTATACATGATATTGAAAAATAATTTATGAGAAAATAGATGGTGGAGATGATCATATGAAGGGGTTCCCAAAACAAAATCATTTAATTTTATCGTGAGATAATATTACACAACTCAATTAAAGATATTTAATTAAAAAAAATAAATTATAATAATTATTAGAATTATAATAAAAATATTAATCTTGGGATTACATCATATTCCTCTCTATCCAATTACTATGTGTTTAGAATTCAATGAAGTGGGAGTAAAAGAGAAATAAATATTCTTATAAATCTCATAACTCTCTCATAGACTCTCTCCCTTGTCTATAGTCCTATGATATTTACCGAATCAAGTCATATTATTATCCTTTTAAAAAAGTTTTATTTAAAATTAATTAATATACTATGTAAGTTATGTGAGATATAATCATTAATTTGTAGTCTATCCTATATCTGCATAAATAATCATGTTTTTATCCAATTAATGATATTATATTTCAATCATATAATTTTATTTTTGGAGTAAGAAGTTTTTTTGTAAATTAATATATTTATAAAATTGATGTTGAAATTTTTATTATAAATAATAATATTAAGATATGATGATATCAGATGTATATTAAAATTTATTATAATTTTTTTGATTAATAGAGTTTATATTCCATTCATATATAATATATAATATCATTATTTTTGGGTATGATGTGATATTATAAACTAATAATGTTTATTTAAAAATATAATTTATTATTGGTTAAAATGGATTGATCTGTGATGTTTTGTAAAAATTGGAAAACAATATGATTCATTATTAAATTATATTTTAAAATATAGATCTATTCCCACAGAAATGGTAAATGTGGCATGAAAACTGAAAATGGGGAATACTTTTTAGCTATATGGATCATACAGTGGTATATATTTTTCAATTCCTATCTTAGTAGGTTTTAATTTTTTATTAATATATATTGGATTCATGATTTATACTATTGGAATAGAGTTCCTGGATTACACAATATAACCATGAAATGGGATTTTGACTCATCTCTAGAATTCTATTTTATTGATAGATATTATTTATATAATTAAAATTTTAAAAAAAGATAGATTAAAAAAAACAGACTTTTTGAGATAAGTGAGATATACTCTTTAATTTGTAAAAAATCTATATCTGCATAAATGATCTTGTTTGTAGGTGATTCATAACATTATATTTCATTCATATCATTTTATATCTAGAGCAAGATTTTTTTATGGACATTAATAAAATAATAGTAGGATCAGTAAAATATGGATTTAGAAAAATAAAATAGGATATATTAGTATATATAGTAATATGTGTTGGAAGTATTGTTTTAAATAGAGTTGAATATCATGTATTTTAGAATATTAATTAAAATTATTAGTCATAATGATGAGATCATTTGAACCTATAGATATTATTGAGAAATTTAATTTCATTTTTTTCATAATGGATTGAAGTGTGATGTTATGGTATGAGTGATGAAAATATTATGCATTAATATGCTACATTGTATTTTATATATATATTCTTTCACATATGGTAAATGAGTCATAAAAATTTCATTTAGGAATAGATTTTAGAAATTACATTCAAATAGTTGGATATAGTGTTTGATTCATATCTTAGTAGTTTATTAATTCTTATTAATAGGTTGTGGAGGCATGAGGTATTCTATTGGAATATAGAACAGATCTAAAAAATATATCCCAAAGCAGAGTTTTAGACTATTATCATCAGGGTTTATGGGGAAAATCCTCTCTAAGTAGGCATCTACTCTTTTAATTATCTGTCTTTTTATTTTTTAAGGGGTTTGGATAAGAAAAAAATCTTGTCGACTAGAGTTGGGATGTCATTGAAATTCATATTTTAAATCCAAATAAATTGGATATTGGAGTGATTATATTTGAAATATCCTATTTTATCTACAGAGGTTTAATTTACAAAAAATTTAGCCTGAACCAATATTTATATCTAAATTTATGTTCTTATAGATTTCGTGGAATGTTCCATGGTATATAGGTATTGTTCAGAGTATTGTGATCCAAAATTGGAGGGGATGTTTGTGGCACCTTGTTAGAACATGGTTAGTACTAACCGTGCCGCTAAATTAGGAGGCCCAATGTGTATCAGGGTATGGTTTGTTCAATCCATGTTATGTGACCCAAAAAATCAATGTGACCTAGAATGGAAGAAACATTGGTTTTCGAACCATGTGATAGAGGCCTAATTTCTTAAAAAATATCTGAAATAATCTATGACTCTAAGATGCATATCTAGTGAATAGTTTGTCTAACCATCTCCCAAACTATATGAGGGGTGGATAATTGGATATTGAGTGCATATGGGATTTTGAGGGTCAGTATAATAATGAAACTACAACATATTACCCATAAAATTATGGGAAATTAATCTTTTCAACTAACATTCATTTTCCTTACTCCTTAATTCTTCTTCTATAAAAAAAACAATGATACCTCTATTCAATATTTCTCCCTTCATGGTACCCAAGTGTATGTTCCTACTCCCTCACAAGACATAATGTTGAATATGTTTTAGTCACATTATATAACCAAACTTATGTCTTTCATTCAATTTCCATATTTTATTCCCTTCCATATTAGATACTATTTAAATAGAAGATAATATTCCATATTTTAATGTATTTTTTCAATTTTATAGTTTTTTATCATTCCATCCAAAACAATTGTCGGTATAATATGAGTGACGTTTTCTTTAGTATATGGTTTGTGGTGTAAACAATTACCACAATTGTTTTAATGTCTATAGAATACATCATTTTGTCAGTCACTATGTCCTCCATATGTTTCTTGCAAATTAGTAATAACTTAAATGAATTTTTCATAAAATTATCTTGATATACCATATCCCCATTAACATGGTTGGATATTGTTATCCTCAACCTAAACTACACCTTGGTGCAGGATTAATAAACATCTTATGACTATACTACCGCTTTGGGTCTTATGAACTTTCCAATATTGAGTAGATTTCTTATATGTATTTAATTGTTTTTTGGAATGTCGTATACCACTCTAGAAGACTTTTCATTTATAAATGAAATCAACAATGAAGTGGATTAAACAATAAATTTTTAATGATGTGAATGATATGTTATCTTGGGTTTACATATTTAAATGGTTGTTAATCTAGCGTGGACATTAACAAACCCATTTTTTATATATTTTTAGTTAAATTATTAACGAATTGAATGTGATGAATTTAAATGATCATGTTAATCTAAACTAAAATTGCTCATTTTCTGAATTAAATAATTAGTATGATAATGGATATTTAAATATGGATTAAAAAAAGGTAATCATTGTATGGAACCAGCCATGGGTATGATGATATGGATCCAATAATATTATATAACACTAACATTGTGGTATGGAACTGATGATTCAATTACATTCCAAACATTTGGATTTTGGGGAATTATCTCCTTGGATCTAGCTTGACGTATGGACCATATTGGGTTATATCCTAGGGATACCCTATAGTATTATACTGATTACCTAGGATGACTTCCTTGTACTCAAAGAGGATTCCTTGGTTACTAGCCTTAGATCCTAGACCACATTGGTATAACACTCTATATGGCTGGTGAATGTCATAACAAATTTTTTTACATTCTAATATAGTTATATTGTATTTATAGATTTCATATAGGAACATTTATATTCAATGAATAGATACCATTATACCACAATTCAGAATCATTGCTCCTGTTATACATACACATTTATATAGATATCATTCATAGAATAGAAATGTAAAAAAAATTGGTTACCAATTGAGTTTTACTCACCCCGGGTATGGGTCATTGTTTGGTACCATGAAATATGTCTTTGATATATGTTTAGATAAACATTATTGTATTTATAAACATCATTAAATGTACATACTATGATATATATGAGGATTTAAGGACCCAACATGTATTCCTGATGACATTGAAGACATCATTCTGAAGTTTGTTTTGGTTGTAAATAAGATACTCATCCATGCCTTTTGCATTTTTTTCCTTACTCCTCATTTTATATAGCTTCCTAAAATCATCATTTATATGAACCAATGAATTATTTCTATGAATAAATTTTTGTTGTATGTTTAAATCTAGTATTTCCATTATTACATTACTTCATATAATTTATATATATATTTAACTAGTATGATCCACATTGATAAGGAGGGTACAGTCCCCCCACCATACCATCATAGACTCTTACTACTGGTCATATGCCTATGGAATATGAGGAGGATTATATGCATCAATGTGGTGAATTGAATTTTGTTACGTGTCATTGAAATGGTAACAATATTTTAAAAACATTTATCTAATATTTTTTCCATTATCATATTATTCGGTTTTGGTAGACTAGAGGCTAGGCCATGCTAGAATTTGATAATGATCGTATTATTGAGAAAATTTGACACAGATAATGGGAAAATCCAATGATTAATGGGACAGAACCTGCTATTTTGGTTATCACTTATTATAGATTTCCAATTTCATTATTGGTTGATACTCATTATTCCTAAAATATATTATAGTTATGTTTATTTACAACATTACTAGTATTGTAATGATGTATTTTATAATGAACCAGGATTCGGACTTGAGGATTTATATCTCATGAATTTTTTATTTCATTTTTAGTTTATTACATGCATTACCTCGAACATTTTTTATATTCCTTGATTGATATGTGTGATACTAAACTAATGATTCTACTGAATGAAATTTGAAATAATATTTGGTTATTAATGATTCTACATAAACATAAATTGTTTTATCCCGGATATAAAAATTATGGAAGCTTATTTTTATTTGTATCACATGTTTGGATAATGAATCATAAATTTCAGGGGATAAAATCTAGTTGATCCTAATTAAATGGATGCCAATTGTAATTTATATACCATGTACTTTTATAAATATGGAATGTCGATCCTTATAATAAAATCATTATATATGAACTCATTATATCATATGTCCAAGTGTTATATTATGACTTCAGTTAATAAATTTCTACTATATCGTAAAAATCCTAGAACTTTATACCATGGGAATTTTGATTCGTCAAACTGAACTATGATTTAATAAAAATGTTTTTAATGCATTTCTAATAATTAATTAATTAGATATAATAATTATAGATAAAATAATAATAGAAATTGGAAAAGGTTACCTATATAAACGGAACCATATAAATATTGTAAAATCCTATTATGTCTCATTTAATATACATTATATTCCCTGGTACCTAACCCCTAGGGGTATGTTTAAGATAAATAGGTATTTTTGGGTAATGTGTAAGTAGCCACATAAATAGAGTAAAATATGAATTTGTAGTGATATATTAGTTAACCGATTCAACTAAAATCAAGAAATAATTTCATATTCATTGACCAATATTAAAATGATGAATTAGTTAATTAAAATCCAAATAATAACCTAAATATTTTTTTCCTCTATAGCTAGAGTGTGACATTTCCATTAACCAAACATGATTGTGAGAACTTATTAGTAAATTAAATGGTTTTAATGGAAATTATGTTTTAATTTTCTTCAAATTTTATGATATTCTAGATAAATAATGTTCTCATTTCAACTTATAAAATTATATCCTTTGTAACTACATCATTTTGTCCAAAATATCTCATCCAGTTTTATGTTTAAGATTACAATGATTCAATGTAACGAATTGAATAAAATAAGTTACTCGTGTTTCAAGGTTGGACCCTCATATAAGAAATTGGTATATTTTTCCCTTTTTCATACATAGGACATTAATATGAATTATTTATATGGATATTAGTTGGGATATATATATTTATTCCATTAGACATAGTGGTCAGGTAGGTGAGCCTAGTAGACATTTATCTATGACCCTTGTTATGTAGATGATTCCTTTAGTGGCGAGTGGATAGAAATTGTGATTTTCCCATACATATTAAATAATTATCAAATTCTTTTGTTCGGCTAAAACCTAATATGTGTCGTCGGGTTACCGTCTGACAAGAATAAGTGTATAGTCAATGAAGAAAAATCCCATGAAAATGGTGGTAAAAAATTATGTTTAACATCATTAGGAATTTCAGAATTATAAATTTCAAGATATTAGTATGATGGATATGCCTCATGCATGGCCGTCCACTTTTTCAATAATGTAATCCTTCTTCTATTTAGTTAAACAAATTTAGATTGTCCTTAACCACGTTAATAGTCATATGGGAGAATAAATTTTTTTGTCAAACCTTTTTGTGGGATATCATATACTAGTATTCGTAGTTCTATTAGGCATGTGAGTTTAGATTATTTTGGGACACCTACTGTGTCGATTATATAATGTGTCATTATAAATGGATATACGTTGTGATTTTTCATTTTAATCATTAAGTAACATGACACATTCATTTTGATGATAATTGTTCTTGAATTCTATATCTATAAAAAAATATCTACAGTACAGTGAATGGAGTGTTAAGATAATACTATTATCATCATATCCTTGAATGGTTAATAAAATTTCATAGTTATCATATTTATTTGGATTCATAATATAGAGGATCAGGTGTTATACCATATCCAACCCAATTTAATTTTTTCATTAGTTCCTAGTGCATATGATGTACATGAACATGGAATGGGGGTAGAATCTTGTGTTTATATGTAATTTTTGATGACATATTCCACTGTTAAGTGACTTTTTTTTCAATCATTCCATGATGAGTCTTCATATAATCTTGTTATCTGCATCTAGGAACCACATTTGATGGAAGATAGAGTGTAATCTGTGGAATGAGTGTTTACTATCGGTATGATGACGATTCCAAAAAACCTAATTTGGAGGGTGTCACATTGTTTGTGGAAATATTTTCCATAAATGTATATGGATCTCCACTATAAAAGAACATTTTGGAATGCTCGGAATGACATCATCTATGTTCTAGATTTCCTGACTCAAATGTTTTATTGGGTTCTGAATAATGTTTGAGTGAGAATATGAAACTATATATAATTTTCATCATTGAGATGCATATGAAATTCAAGATATGTGATGTTTCATTCATAAATATATGATTTTAGGGTAAAAAATGTAAGGTGTTTTGATTGAGGATCAAAATTCTGATAAACATTAGCTGTCAATATTGTACATTAGTGGTTATGACTGAACATTCCTAGGTACCTTTGGGGTTTTAGGTTATGTAATTGAACATTAAAAGATACCATGACTATTGAGATGGATTCCGTTTTTAAATAGGTCATCTAGGGAGTGCTGATTAACAATCATTAATAGATTTTATATGTTTTTATACGACTTTCGAAGCAGCATCGCATTAGACATGATAAGTTTGTTTAATGGAGTGACCCTTAGAGATATGTTATTAGGGTATGATAATGGTTATAATATCTTGTGTAAACCCATTAATTAGTTATGGAAAATGTTAGAGAATCCAATCATGGATGGTTTTCCAAGGATAATGTGTGAGATTGAGAAAGTATTTTTGAGATATCTTAAATGATTCCTTGGGTAGTGTGGGCATCATTATTGAGTAGTGATATCCTAGTGGCTGTTTTAATTATTAATTTTCATGAAGATTCTTCTAAATATGGTTTGAAGGCCTTATTTGGGAGAAATTGGATATTTCTTGTTGGAAACCCCCTCAGGAACGTTTTTTGGATAAGATGGGCGTGTCTTGGGGTTTGGTTGTAGACCAAAATTCTTACTCCATAATTGTTGAGGAGAACATTCTATGAAATAATTTGGGTATCATCTAGTTTTCAACTGATGGTTATACCTAAACACTCATTGTCAGGATAAATTGTTTTTAGAGGGACTTTATGGCGTGAATGTCTTGTCTTGATAGATCTTGGCAAGAGGATAGAAAAATGGTCCTTAGTTAGAATAATATTGTACATGTAGTTTACCTGAGATCATAACCAATATATTGTTACCATATCAACAATTCTAAAAGAGGAAAATTTATACATCAATCAAACCATATTAATTTTTTATTATGTTTATTGGAATATCTTGGGACTCATTTCCAATGTACTACATCGGGTATTAAATATGTATGGGAGAACACAATTAGATATATGAGGATAAATACTCTTATTACATGTTTAATCCCAGTGAACTCCAAGGGAATTGTTCTCAGTATGTAGAAACATGTGATGCATGATTATAAGGTTAGTTCATGGCTACGAGCGGGTTGTTATCATTGATATTCAATAGGTAAATGGATTTTTGATGAAGGATTTTTCATAATAAGGAACTATTTTCATAGAAATGGTGATAGGTATGCTCTGAGGTTGGGTAGTGGGATTTCGTTGGCTGGTGGTGACTATAATGTGAGAACAGTTGTGTGACCGAGAGATTGGTAGTGTAACACTTTTCAAGGGTATTTTAAGTTACAAGGATGAGAGAACCATGTAAAACTACAATTATTGAGAAAATCCAGGTACAAGTTCGTGTATAGATATAACGTCCCCGGTTCCGGGAGCCACCCAGAGGCACCCCGTACCCGATTAGTCACATGGACTCAAGCGCATTTCCCCAAACGCTAGAGGCTGCCGACCTGAAGTGTGGGACTTGGGTGTGATAGTGGGGAAACTATGCCTTCATTGGCAAAGTACACAGCGGAAAAAAATAAACATGCAATAAAGGAAGCAATAATAACCAACAATATAAACAGCAGAAGACTAAATCAACAAACTGGAGCACATATGTATATATATGAAATGATGGATGATACATAACTAGGAAAGCAGCCAAACAAGTCACAATGCTGGAAAACACTACTATACCAATGCAAGTACAAAATAAAAATAAACAACTCCTTAGCATCGCAATCCGAAACATGGTTCCATGCTCCCCTTCTCCAAGAAATCAAGTTCCAGAAGTCGAAGGGCGCTTTCCATTGTCTATACCTGCAACAACGTAGTCTGCCTGGGCATAAAAGCATGGCCCAAATAGGGTGTGAGATAAAATCCCAGTAGGCATTCACCCGAAGATCTGCGCCTAACAGTCAGTGAGTATATGGAAGGTAAAAGTACAATAAGGAGTAAACAGAAACAGCAAGCAATAGGCAGTAACAGTAAGTAGTAAAACAGGATGATACATAGCAGAAAAACAATCCATAACCAATCAACAGCAGTGAAACAAATAGATAAGAATCCGGAAACACTCTGGGAAGTACTCGCAACCATCTCCTCTGGTCCTATCCAAGAAGTACCATAACCTACTGGGCAGTGCGCTCAGCCTAACCCCTCTGGCTTGGTCATACACATTTATGAGACTCTCTGAAGAAGCTCACCCAGTTAATTCCCCTTATAGTCTAGGGTAGTCAGGGACTCTCTTAAGGAATATCACACGATCTAACCCTCTCAACCCCAAGGTCTAGATACTCTCTGAGGAAGCTATCATGGTCAATTCCTCCTATAGCCTCAGGTATACCACAGACTCTCTGAGGAAGCTCACTCGGTCAATTCCTCTTCTAGCCTAGGAAGGTTCCTAAAGTGATTCAAACAAGGTAAGACTCTCTAAGTAAGCTCACTCGTTCTACCCTCCTATAGTCTATAATATCCACGACTCTCTGAGAGCTCACTTGGTCCATCCCCTGTAGTATATAATGTCTAAGAATCTCTGGAAAGCACACTCGGTCTATCCCTTCTAGTCTATAGCACCAGGTTCCCTCAGCCCCATTCCAGTCAGTGTATAATAATGATATAAGGCCAAATTACACCTTTAGAGCTACTTGGCTAACCAAATTACACCTATAGAGCTACTTGGATAAATAGTCTACAAGGCATCAAGCATGTCATGAGTTTCACTTCAACCTATAACTGCATGGCCTGAAACAACTATAACAACCAAAGGCAAACAAGACCCAAAGGTCGAAAATAGAATGAAGAAAGGAAAATACATCCAAGCATAACAATTTATCCTCTAACATGGTCAAATTACATCTACACAAGAATACATGCAAGGCAGGAAAACAACAATGGAAAAAAAGTAATCACGTAATACCCCGTTCACGGGTATCGGTGGAGATTCGCACATAAAACTTGGAGACTTTGAACGGTAAGGCACAAACCACCTACATAGATCTTAGGAGATCGATACACTTGAACCACGATGGCTAATTCCACCTAAAATGTCATAGATCTGAAAAAAAAAAATGTTCATCCTTAGGTAACTTTAGATGCCAGAATAATTGGAAAACAAGGCTCAAGAAGATTAAAGAACTCACTGCTATGCTTCCAACGCAATCGATCGTGCCTGAATTGGAGAACGAACGGAGAGGCAGGGGATCGGGGAAGATCCAGACATACGGGTCGCTCTTGGATGAATAACCTAGGGAAGGGGTGTGTTCTGTCCGTCAGGTGTGACCCCTGTGAATTTTGTAAAAAAAAAGAAAAATACACATCGTCTACTTTTAGAGTACACGGCGTGTACAATGTTTTTCTGTATTCCACCAAAATTGTCCTCCACATCACCCCTACACACCGTGTGTGTGGCCCGAGCACGTCTACCACACGTCTTTGAGCCAGAGAAGAGTACACGGTGTGTACTCAGAAATTACATAGGGTGTACTTCGTAATTTTATAGAAACTCCACTTTTCATAAAAACTCCAGAGAAAGGAAAAAGCATACCTGAAATGAAGATTCGGGTTCTTAAAAGCATCCCCCATTAATGAAATTTGTCCATGAATTTCCTTAGATGGGCATAAGAGAAGTATCCTCGAATAGTTCTGGCCACTGCGATCGAACCTCGGCCTCCCTCTCCCAAGTCCCATCCTGTACTCTCCCATGCTTCCATAGCACTCGTACAAGAGGAAAAGACTGTCCTCGGAGAACCTTCGTATTGCGATCGACAATCCGGATGGGATTATCTTCAAATGACGCATCTGCTCCGAGCTCAACCTCCTCAGGATGAAAGACATGAGACGGGTCTGAAAAGTAACGTCAGAGTTGAGAGACGTGGAAGACGTCGTGCATGGCCTGGTACCTCTGAGGTAGCTGCAACCAATAGGAAACTATCCCAACACACTCCAAAGCCTCAAACGGCCCAACGTACCATGGTGAAAGCTTACCCTATATCTGAATCCTCTTGTGTCCCACCCTCGATGCGACACGCAGGAAAACATGATCCCCGACCTCGAACTCCATAGGTTGTCTTCGCTGATCAACATAAGACTTCTGTCGAGACTGTGTTGTAGGCATTGTCACATACATGAAACATTTAGAGGTATTTTTCATTTAATTTACATCCTTGATTGGTTTTGGTGGTTTTTCATGCATCTTTGAAGGAAATAGTGGGTTTCCAAAATTTGGGCCAACCTGAGAGCCCATTTCCAGTTTTTAAAGTATATTTTGATTCTTTAATAACTCCTTCGTTTTGCAACATTTTTCAACCATTCAACTTCCAAAATGACCTTAATTTAAATATTAAAAGCACAAAATAATTTTTGGCCCCTTAAAAATTCATTAGAATGTTGGATTTGGCTGATCAAATTAGGTATTGGGCCAACCCGAAAGCCCATTTCCAGTTTTAAAATATTTTGTAATTCTTTCATAAAATATTTATTTTTTATCATTTTTCGGTGATTCCAACTCTCACACATTCCCATAGAACCCAGCCACACCCCCATCTTTTCTTTAGCCTCTTTGGAGCTCATATTGATCTCGTTTTAGGGTAGAACTTCTGAAGCTCCAAAAAAACGTCCAGATTTCTCAAGTAAGTTGTTTCTCTTCCTTATTCCACCCTTCTTCTTAGGGTTTGTTCCTTTTTTATTGAATAACAAAATTTCCAGAAGATGGGGTTTCGTACCTAGGGTTTTAGGTTTGAGTTTCGTGGTCCAATCCTCTGGTTTTAGGTTCAATCTTACTCCTTTGTGGTGCGGCGAAGGTGCGGTGGAAGTGACGCACAAGGATTTGGGGGTTTTGACTCTTCTGGTAGGTGATTTCATATGTAGGTATTGTATAATGAGTTGGATTTCTGTATTTATGTTTCAATTATGTTCATCATTCAGTATTTTTATTTCAAGAATTTATTTGGGTAGCATTTTAAAAGTGGTTGATTTTTAAGTGCCAATCTTGTGTGAAAATGGGTGTTTTACATGTGTAA
This sequence comes from Viscum album, assembly GCA_963277665.1. Classification (NCBI taxonomy): domain Eukaryota; kingdom Viridiplantae; phylum Streptophyta; class Magnoliopsida; order Santalales; family Viscaceae; genus Viscum; species Viscum album. Next base: position 1,457,982,393 of record OY728120.1, read on the forward strand.
CCCATGTTGTGCCTCTTGGTGTTGTTTAATAATTTAGAGATTGAATTTATAAAAATGTTTTGATGCTGAAATTTATGTTATTTTATAATATTGGCCTCCATTTGGTTTTAAATATGTGATTTTAGATGAATTTAATGTGCAACAGTTGATTAATTTTCTTGAAATTGTTTTATGGAAATTATAAATGGTTTATTGAGTTATAGGAATGGTGAAAAGAAGGTGTAGATACTGTTTTGAATGTGTGTGACCAGAACTGATATTTATATGTGAAAATTGATTTTGGTAGCATGTGGTGACTATTTGAGCACAATACGGGAAACCTGGGTATCTAGGTGGGCTAACGTGTACTAGTACGCTAGTGAACAGAGGGGTTTTGACCATGGATCACTTAGCAAGTATGACATGAATAACATTAACAAAACTATAATGGAGATGATTGGAGACCACTAGGTTATGGGTATGCTCCCTACTAGTGTCTCGTGCACGAGAACGAATTTTGTTATCGTCACTTTCACCGAGGTACGAGGTACTTGGGGCTCACAGCAAACTAGTACCTAGGTGTGTTCCTATGCTTGGTGCTCGTGGCCTTTTTGGCATTTAAAATTTCTTTATGGTATTTTGGGATGTGAAAACCAGAAGCTTGAATGATTTATTCAATTTCACTCATTCTTTATAGTTATCCCCATTGAAAGTTATTTTCTTTTCAAAGTTTCACTTTTAGAAATAAATGCCACTATTATCTATTTATAACTCTTGAAGCCTTTTTTTTACAATGCCTATCACTTGAAATCCTTGGGTGATATCCTATTGGGCTTAGTCTCACACCCTACTTACACCATTGGGTGTAAGTAGACTTGATCATGTTTGACACAGGCAAAGGAAAAGCCTTGGGCGATGGCGGTTCGGGTTGCTAGTTTCTCTCGATGGTGCGGTGTTGTGGAGACAGCTTGTGGGTGATGACCCCTTGTCATGTGGATTCTCATGGGCTGTTTGCTGCTACTTTTATGTACCTTGGGACCTATTGTGTCTTGTTTAAACTCATGTACTAAGTTCTGAATTTTTATTATGTCTTGTTTGGCATGATTTTTCAGATTTGGTTTGTTGTTTGTTTTTCATTATCTTATGAACCCAAACTCGGGTAAATCATTCCCAAATGAATTTTTATGATACCCGGGTTTGGTGCCAGTTTTATGGCGACCAGATTTGGTTTGTGACAAAATGGTATCAAAGGTGGTTAATGTTTTTGGGTTATATTGTTATTTTGGGATGAGTTGAGATAGACAGGAGCTAGGAATGTCGGGGATCAGGGTTTTGGTTGTGAGTAGGGTGTCTAGACCGCACCTCTCATGGCATACCCTGAGTCACCAGGAGATGTTGGAATTTAATGATTGACTTCACTTCCAGGTGAGACGTGTGGGCTGCAGACCATATGTGGACATCATGCGGATGTGTTGTAATTGTTTATTTTATTACTGAAATGTGTTTAGATTATTTATATTTGATGTATTTGATTAAAATTTTCAGAATTGTGGTATTGATTATTATTTTGTGACTATAACATTTTGTAGCAACATGCCTCCCCGGAAAGCTCTCACGCACCCACGGGAGGAAGCCGGAGAGAGTTCTCCCACACCAATTGATCAGAGACTAGTTGAGGCCGTGGTACGGGCTGTCCAAGCTCTAGGATATGGACCAGATCCAGTTCCAGCTCCTATTAGAGAGGATGAGACTGGTCCTAGAAAGGACAGGGCCCAGGAGTTCTTGAAAAATAAGCCTCCAACCTTCTGAGGCAGCTCAGAACCCCATGAAGCTGAGGAATGGCTCGAGAAGATCGAGCGTATGTTTGAGTTCCTGTAAACACCCGAGGAGCTCAGGGTGAAGTGTGCCTCCTTTCTGTTGGAGGGTCCCAGCCGTAAACGGTGGGAGTCATTGCTTCAGGCTAGGAAGAATGAGCAGATGCGCTGGGGAGATTTCAAGGCTGTCTTCAATGAACAGTACTTCCCTGTGGTGTTGGCTTATGCTAGGTCTAGAGAGTTCATGGAACTTGTTCAGGGAAATCTATCTGTGATGGAGTATGCCAAACGTTTCGCTAAGTTGGTTCGGTATGCTCCAGAAATTGTCTCTAATGAGCAAGCAAAGGCCCAGAGGTTTGATAAAGGCTTGAGACCAGAGATATACTCCCAGGTGTTCTTGTTTAAGCTGAGGACCTATGCTGAGGTCGTTGATCGGGCATGCATGGTGGAGATTAATTGAAAAGGCAGGGCTGGTTTCTATGGTTCTGTATCAGTAGTGGGAATTGGAATCTCCTCAGAGAAGAAAAGGAAGCGGGAGGATCATGTGAAGAAAGGAGGAGACAGTTCAGAGAACTCTTCCATGCAGTTTTCATCAACAGCTTCTGATGCGAGATCGGTCGTGTTCCACCAGTGTGGGATGCCCGGGCACATCCGTCCAGCATGCCCTCATCCTCCAAAGACCTGTTTCCAGTGTGGATGTATGGGACATGTGCAACGCTTTTGTGGGATAGCGCGTCCACTTCAATGTGGGGCAGGGTCCATGGCTCCCAGAGGAGTGCCAACACAGTCTGAGCCGTCGAGGACTGGGGGATCTCGATTTAACAACCATGGTGGTAGGGCTGGGTCATCTTCTGGGCCGAGCTAGTTCAGGGCACAGCCACAGACTAGCAGTCATCTTCAGGCAGAGACTAGACATCTCCATGCAGTGGATCAGGAACCAGCAGGATCAGAGGCGGGATCGTCGACTGTTTGAGGTACCATTTTGATTTCATCTTCTATAGCTGCTACTCTTTTTGATACTGGTTCCTCTGTTTCATTCATTTCTTCCTTTTTTGTGGACATTCTGAATTTTCCAACTGATTTGATGTCATTCTCAATGGAGTTGGTGACACCGCTGGGAAAGAAGAAGGAGCAGGGTCTCAGGTGCCCATCATGTGCGCTTTCTGTGTCAGGGGTTGAGATGGAGTGGGACCTCTTGGTCTTAGATATGAACCTTTTTGATGTCATACTCGGGATGGATTGGCTAGTACACTTCCAGGAAAACATCGATTGCTACAGACAACGTGTGAGTTTCACGGCACCTGATGGGAGTCGTCAGGTTTTTCATGGAGAATGGGATCCTCGGTCAGGTCGCGCAGGGCCTCCACTCCCAGAGTTGGGAAGTGTTATCTTCCAGTTATCTTCTCTTATGCTAGAGGATGGTCTTTCCACTGAAGGTGTACTACCTCGTGTAGTTAATGAGTTTTTGGAGGTATTCCCAGATGATTTTTCAGGCCTTCCCCCGGAGCGGGATGTGGAGTTTTCAATTGATCTGGCGTTGGGAACACAGCCGATATATCTTCCCTCTTATCGTATGGCCTCCACCAAGCTGAGGGAATTAAAGATATATCTGGACGACATAGAATCCAAAGGATTCATTCGCCCGAGCGTCTCTCCCTGGGCTGCTCGTGTATTGTTCATGAAAAAGGCTGATGGATCCCTCCGGTTGTGCATTGACTACCGAAAGATGAATAAGGTAACAATTAAAAACAAATAAACTTTACCCAGAATAGATTATTTGTTTGATCAGTTGAAGGGGGAAAATTCGTTCTCAATGATAGACCAGCGTTTAGGGTATCATCATCTCAGGGTGAAGGAGTCAGATATCCCAAAGACAGCCTTCCGAAGCAGGTACGACCACTTTGAGTATTTGGTCATTCCCTTTGGATTGACAAATGATCCAGCAGTCTTTATGGAACTTATGAATAGGGTGTTCCATCAATGTCTCGATTCCTTTGTTGTGGTGTTCGTGGACGACATTCTGGTATACTCTAGCTCTGAAGAGGAACACGAACATCACTTGAGGTTCATTTTGGGTACATTACGGGATCACCGCCTCTATGGAAAGTTGTCAAAGTGCAGTTTCTGGATCAGGGAGGTAAAATTTCTTGGGCATGTGATCTCAGAGAATTGAGTTTTAGTGGACCCTGATAAGATTAGTGAGGTTATGTCATGGGAGCAGCCGAAGAATGTGTTCGAGATCAGGAGTTTCCTTGGCCTGGCTGGTTATTATAGGCGATTCGTTTGGGATTTTTCTCAGCTTGCTTCACCGATGACTACCCTCACCCAGAAAGGGGTGAGGTTTGTATGGGGTCCATAATGTCAGGCATCATTCGAGGAGCTAAAGAGGAGATTGACTACTGCCCCCATGCTGATTTTACCGGAGGCTGGAAAGGGATATGTGGTTTATTGTGATGCTTCAGGTATGGGTCTTGGGTGCGTGCTTATGCAGGATGATCATGTGGTGGCGTATGGCTCTCGCCAACTTCGGCCACATGAAAAGTACTACCCAACCCATGACTTGGAGTTGGCAGCAGTGATGCATGCTTTGAATACATGGTGTCACTACCTATTTGGGGAGAAGTTTGTGGTCTATTCTGATCACAAAATCTTGGCTTATATCTTCTCACAAAAGGACCTCAACTTGAGGTAGCGTCGCTGGATCGAGAACTTGCAGGGGTTTGATTTTGACATTGTCTATACCCCAGGTAAGGGTAATGTAGTGGCCGACGCCTTGAGCAGAAGGGTTCCAGTGTAGGCTTTGAGGAAGTCCAGTGATGAGTGGACATTGATGGGGATCCTTTCTTAGATGCATGTGGAGAACAAGGAACATAGTGGAGGGGCATTCATGGTGAGAATCCAGTTGACTCCTTCTCTGTTGGAGTTGATTCAGCGGGAACAACCTAGTGATGAGATTTGTCAGCGATCGAAGCAGTTTCTTCATGGTGGGGAGACATCCTCTGATTGGTCTTCATCTCCAGAGGGCATCTTGTGCTTCAAGGGTCGTTCGGTAGTTCCGTTATCTCTACAGAAGGTGCTGATGCAGGATAGCCACCAGTCTCAGTGGGCTGTCCATCCGTGTGCCACTAAGTTGTATTATGATATCTGTCGGCAGTTTTGGTGGCCTGGTATGAGACGGGACATAGCGGACTTTGTGTCGAGATGCTACACATGCCAACAGGTGAAAGCAGAGCACCAAAGGCCCTCCGGTTTGCTCCAACCACTACCCATTCCTACCTGGAAGTGGGACGAGGTTGCCATGGACTTCATTGTTGGATTACCTCGTACACCTCGAGGTAAGAATGCCTTTTGGGTGGTGATTGATTGTCTAACCAAATCATCCCACTTTATTCCGATCAGAGATACATCTAAAGTGGATGAGTTGGGCCCTCTGTATCTTCAATAGGTGGTGAGACTCCATGGTGTGCCATCAGTAGTTGTCTCAGATAGAGACCCTCATTTCACATCTCGGTTCTGGGAAGGCCTTCAGAAGGCCATGGGGTCCCAGATTAAGATGGGCTCAGCATACCATCCACAGACAGATGGTCTGACAGAGCGGGCGAATCAGATTTTAGAGGACATGCTTCGTGCATGTGTCCTAGACTTTGGAGGTTCTTGGGATACCCATTTGGGATTGGTTGAGTTTGCTTATAATAACAATTACCAATCCTCGATTCGAATGGATCCTTTTGAGGCGCTCTATGGTCGGCCTTGTCGGTCCCCCCTCTGTTGGGCTGAGGTAGGTGAGACCTCACTACTGGGGCCGAGTATGGTGCAGGAGACATCTGAGAAGGTAAAATTAATCAAGCAATGTTTATTGACAGCTCAGAGTCGTCATAAATCATATGCTGACTGGAGGCGTCGAGACCTAGAGTTTTCTGTGGGTGATAGAGTATTCTTGAAGGTTGCCCCTCGATTAGGCCATCGTCGATTGGGGAAGCAAGGTAAGCTGACTTCGCGGTATGTCGGGCCATTTGAGATCATTGAACGTATTGAAATGGTGGCTTACAGGTTGGCCTTACCTTCTTAGTTGACGTCCATCCATGATGTCTTCCATGTTTCTCAGTTGAAGAAATACTACCCGGATCCGTCCCATGTGTTGAGTTGGGAAGAACTAGAGATGGAGCCCGACTTGTCTATTGTTGAGAGGCCAGTGAAAATAGTGGACTCCCAAGAGAAGATACTTCGAGGGAAGTCTATTCCATTAGTCCGGGTTCTATGGCAGCATGGAAATGATACACATGAGACATGGGAGCAGATGTCGTGGGTCGAGGAAGAGTACCCGTTCTTGTTTTCCAATCAATCCTCATGTTGACTTTCCGGGGCGGAAAGTCCTTCATGGGGGGTAGAATTGTCACATACATGAAACATATAGAGGTATGTTTCATTTAATTTACATCCTTTCTTGGTTTTGGTGGTTGTTCATGCATTTTTGAAGGAAATAGTGGGTTTCCAAAATTTGGGCCAACCTGAGAGCCCATTTCCAGTTTTTAAAGTATATTTTGTTTCTTTAATAACTCCTTCGTTTTTCAACATTTTTCAACCATTCAACTTCCAAAATGACCTTCATTTAAATATTAAAAGAAAAAAATAATTTTGGGCCCCTTAAAAATTCATTAGAAACTTGGATTTGGGTGATCAAATTAGGTATTGGGCCAACCCGAAAGCCCATTTCCAGTTTTAAAATATTTTTGTAATTATTTCATAATATATTTATGTTTTATCCATTTTCGGTGATTCCACCTCTCACACATTCCCATCGAACCCAGCCACACCTCCATCTTCGTTATCGCCTCTTTGGAGCTCATATTGATCGCGATTTAGGGCCGAACATATGAAGATCCAAAAAAACGTCCAGATTTCTCGAGTAAGTTGTTTCTCTTCCTTATTCCACCCTTCTTCTTAGGGTTTGTTCCTTTTTTATTGAATCCAAAAATGTCCAGAGGATGGGGTTTCGTACCTAGGGTTTTAGGTTTGAGTTTAGTGGTCCAATCCTCTGGTTTTAGGTTCAATCATACTCCTTTGTGGTGCGACGGAGGTGCGGTTGAAGTGACGCACAAGGATTTGGGGGTTTTGACTCTTTTGGTAGGTGATTTCATATGTAGGTATTGTATAATGAGTTTAATAGCTGTATTTATGTTTCAATTATTTTCATCATTCAGTATTTTTATTTCAAAAATTTATTTGGGTAGCATTTTAAAAGTGGTTGATTTTTAAGTGCCAATCTTGTGTGAAAATGTGTGTTTTACATGTGTAACCCATGTTGTGCCTCTTGGTGATGTTTTATAATTTAGAGATTGAATTTATAAAAATGTTTTGATGATGAAATTTATGTTTTTTTATAATATTGGCCTCCATTTGGTTTTAAATATGGGATTTTAGATGAATTTAATGTGCAACATTTGATTAATTTTCTTGAAATTGTTTTGTGGAAATTATAAATGATTTATTGAGTTATACGAAAGGTGAAAAGAAGGTGTAGATACTGTTTTGAATGTGTGTGACCAGAACTGATATTTATATGTGAAAATTGATTTTGGTAGCATGTGGTGACTATTTGAGCACAATACGGGAAACTCGGGTATCTAGGTGGGCTAACGTGTACTAGTACGCTAGTGAACGGAGGGGTTTTGACCATGGTTCACTTAGCAAGTATGACATGAATAACACTAAAAAAACTATAATGGAGGTGATTGGAGACCACTAGGTTATGGGTATGCTCCCTACTAGTGGCTCGTGCACGAGAACGAATTTTGTTATTGTAACAGCCCAAGATTTTATAAAAAATATTCTTTTTAATTTTATTAATGTCTTGTGTTGTACGCTACACCAAAAGGAGCTTGCACAACACGCATCCTTGACTTGCCTTGCATTACACGCAATCGCGACCTTCCTCGATAGCGTGTGTAATACGCAATACCAAGTTTCACTAAACAACGATATGCTATTAAAATATTATTAAAACTAGCCGGTATGAATAGTAATAACCACTTTTTAAATTTTAGAAATTTTAGCTCTCAAAATGGACTTCATTTTTGGATTCGGAGTATCGAATTTAGCCTAAGGTGAAATTTTGGTACATTTCGGATAACTTTCATATTCTGATGAATAGTGAAAATTACTAAATTTTAATTAAAAACAACTTTTTTAATCGAAATAATTAATAGTGATAAATTATTAATTTGAGTGGTTTTAAATTATATTTAGAATATATTTTTACAATTTAATACAATGTTGGTCATTGGTTGTAATTTCACATTTAAACCAGACATAATCAAGTGTCAATCTTTTGGTATATATTGTTTCCTAAAAACACGCTATTTATTTTAACAGCGGGATTTAATTATAAAATTAATTAATGAATCTTCTATGTTATGAATTTGGTAAAATAGACTTTATTTTTGAATTCGGAATATGAAATATAGCTTAGGATGAAATTTTGGCATTAATCTGAAAAACATCAATTTTTGATGAATAGTGAAACTACTAAGTGGTAGGTTAAAAACTAAATTTTGCATAAAACTTAATTTTACCGCTTCTGTGAATGGAATTTCAAAAATCTGACAGACACGGTTGATATCAGTAAGTAAAATGTGGTTCAATGAGAAAAAAATAATTTTTTGGTGAACAGTAACTTTTTACTATTTTTACCGCGATTAATAGTAAATAGGGTAACTAAGGGTAAATATGATATTAATATTACCCTAACACATGTCCTAATTCTATTGGACAAGTGTAATTCGACCAAAAACAAACTTAGGAATAAAATATGACCATTTAGGCCCACATGGATTAGATTAGGACATTTATTATTAATTTATTTAAAGAATGGTTAAAATAGTTAAAATCAATGTTTAATAAGTAAATCATTTTTAATATGGGGTTATACATAAGATAAATTCGACTATAAATATTCATTAGAAAGATAAAAAGATTTCCTACATAATGGTATTTTATTTGTAATTTTTATACCTCAAATAATTTAATTTATTTATGACACAATGATGATGCGGTAATTAACTTATTAATGAAATATTGACATAATTGATATTATAAATACCAAAATAAATGTAATTTTAGACTTTTTATGAATTCCACTAATTTTATAGGTTACTATGATATATTAATGTTGATTTAATCAACTTGGTTCGAACATATAATTCTGTTATGACTTTCACAAAAATCATATATCAAATAGTGTCAAAATTGACACAAAATAGTTTTTAAATCAAATATTATATTATTAATTGTTATTGTATTCCTAAAAATCTAAGGTTCGGCCAAATGACTTAAATAAGGATATATATATTAATAATAAACAATTTGGGGTTCGTTTGGCATGTTATAGTAAGTGTATTAACCATATAGTGAAAGAAAACAAAAAGACACGGTAAAAGTTAAATTAATTAACTTAGAGTTAAATCTAATTGATAAGGTTAAAATAAAACCCTAAACTTGTATAAATACTATTGGTTGATAGGATTTCGACCCCTACCCACATTATCTTCGAAATAAGATCCTTTTGAACCATTATAAACCGATTTTGACTTTAATATAAAATAATATTTTGAGATATTCCTAAGGTGCCCCTCTCCTCCCTTATAAAAGGACACCTCCTCCCCCTCCTCCTCACACCAATTTGAGCACTCAAGCTCGGCCAACCCCTGCCAAAATCCCTTATCCACTTCCATAGAAACATCCTAGAGGTTCTGGTCTTCCTCAAAGACCAATTTTAGTGCCCTAAGAGGAGGTATCAAAGAGGCGCTTCAAAGAAGAGGTAATTACCGTTACCAATTCTTTCATCTTTATTTTCAACTTCTTCTTATTAGGTTGTTTCATTATGAAGTAATAACATCAGTATCACTTATATACTGATATGTTATTATAAGTATGAAACAACCCTATTTCACCATCTATCCATCCTACGGAAAAAGAAATCACCGCGCGTGCGTACGTACGGAATACCGTCTCCACGCCGTGGTGTAATCTATTTTCCACCACCACCTTACATGGATGGGTATAATGGTGTAAAGAATAACTATACATAGTTATTAAAACATCATATTGATTCTGATATATTGTATAATCCACTCCAATTCAATTCAATATTTATTGAAATGATATCATCGCTCGTGCGTACGTACGGACTACCGTCTCCACGACGCGATGAGATTCATTCTCCATGTTAACCATTTAAGAATGATTATAATGTATATATAAGAAATAATAATGAAATATATGACATTATAAAGCTACTGGATTTATGTATATATATATACATATGTATGTCATCTACTTACTTCCATTTCAAGACAATAAGGAAAGGAAAACAGCGTTCATGCGTACGTACGGACTACCGTCTCCATGAACGGTGTTTTTCATTTTATTCATCTACCTATTATATATATATATATACTGAATATATATGATATATAAATCATATTTTATATTCTGGAAGTGAGTAAATCATGATATAAGTAATAATGATGTCAAGAACAACAAGTCAAAACACCTACGATAAATGAAACGATTTTTACCCAAAACGCTTCTTTAACATGGAATTTACAAAAGAACGGGTAATAGAATGTCATAAGTGAACCATATATGATACCATAACAATTAATATGATTCTTTAATAAGTCAATAACATGATTTAAATCATTATACAGGAGGTTCGGACACTTACAAAGCAAGTCGGACCTAAGGTAAGGGAAATATCACAATCTCATTTTTATCCGAGATTGTTTATTCGTAAGTATTTACTGGGATGTATTTTATCATCCACATCCATGTTTACTCAATATGTAATATTATTTCCATCCACCTAAAATTGTTTAAATCCATTTTTACCCTTCGGTGAGTTTTTAGTAATACGTATGAAAGGAATCTTTTGTCGTTTTTCGTACGAGGTACTTTTTGACTTTTCCGACAAAAGTACGAAGAATGTTTTTTTTTTACTTATACGGCACGAACGGATTTCTACTCTTTTATAAAGCCTTATTTTCATGAAGATTCCTCTAAAAGATTTCAAGACTATTTTCAATAAAATCTCTTTCTTTTAAAATTGCATGATGTTTTGTGAAAAGAAATTGATTTTGAAGAAGAAAGGATATTTTCCTCAAGAATTCAATTCAAGTGTTTTATCAAAATTATTTTCCATCTAAGATAATAAAGGGTTTTGTTTCTATCCATATTTTTACATTGATTTGACTATGTTGTGATGGAATTATGTTTATGAATTCCTTTATCTTATATGAATTGATTTATGATGTCATGATGTTTCAAGAATCCCATTTTTGTTACATGTGTTATGCGATGATGTATGTTTTATGATTATGTGGCACACATAAGAAAGGATTCATTATAAGATGGGTGGGACCTATATCTCCCTCCAATGCATTGGGTAATGATTTTATATCTCATGAGATAGACATGGCTGGAACAGAAGGTTATTTCGGTTCAGTGATACAGGACTGAAACGAGGAGTGAACTCGGTTCAGAAAGGGACTTTGTCCACTAAGATAGTCTTGGCAATGAGTCATGACTAACATGAAATGATTTTCCATGATTATGTGTGCATGCCAAAAAGTTTCAAGTTTTATGTTATGATTATGGGGATCTCATTTTCACTTCTATGAATTATTTCATGATAAGATATTATGATCTCTTTTGCAGGTTTTGATTTTCAAAAAGATATGATATGATTTTTATTTCCTTTATTGGCCCTTGCTGAGCATTTGAGCTCACCCTTTTATGTTTTCTTTTCCCCAGGATATAAAGAAAGGTTTTAGGTAAAAAAAAAGGGAAGATCTTTATGGGAGATATTGAAGATCTTTCACCACGATTATAAGACTACGTTCCGAGTTTCCAAAGACACTAAACTATTACGATCCTTGTGTGTGTGTTTTTGTTATGTACTAAGTATTCCGCAAAAGTAATGTAATGTCCATGTACGTCAAGATAAGGGTCTCTACAGTTGGTATCAGAGGCAAAGGAGGTAGGAATGTATCTGATCCTTGGGAACTCTCACATGTGAGCGTTGGACGAAGCATGTCTCTCCGCCCAAGGGCTTCATGAGGAAATGGCTGCCACTGGGGATGGTGGTGTGTCCCGCCCAGGGGGTGTAGCCGCCCATGGAGTGCCCTGATAGGTATCAACTATAGTCCACTGGAAGTAATTCCAGACCGCTACAGTTGGTATCAGAGGAAATGTTTAGTCAACCTTTGGAAACTAGGATGCAAGAACTTTAGTGAAATCCCTAGAGATATTTATAAGGTATGTCTAGGGATGTCCCTAAGGATAAGTATACGTATAGGATACAGTCCTAGAACTACGGTAACGATCATAGAATTTAACCTAAGATGTTAGATATCAAGGATACTCCACCTTTATTATGTTGTTTTCCCTAGCATGATTTTTGCCTCTCACACTATTCTTTTTTTTTGGGGGTTTTAGAAAATGGCTGGAAATAAGATGATTCACGATAATGGAGGATATGATGGACAATGGAATGATATTCTTCATGAGAAACCAAATGAAATGGGATTTGGAAGTCCAAAGATCATTATTATGCCGAATCAGCAATCTCATAATATTATCAATAAAGTAAAATTTGGTAAGTTTCCTGACTCGACTAATAAGAGAAAGATGGAGTTCCATGATGATCATAGAGGAAAGAAAGTTCAGTTTCCCCTATGTAAATCATGTGGGAAGAGGCATCAAGGAGAATGTTTCAAGGGAACTGGAAGATGCTTTGGGTGTGGAAAAGAAGGACACAAAGCAAGTAAGTGCAAAGTAAAAGGTTCGGTTAACACCATGGATGAGGATAATGGTATTGCTACGACATCAAAAATGGTTAAGTGTTTTAAATGTGGAATGTATGGGCATTATGCAAACAAATGCCCTAAGGGAAAGACTCATGAAGAGAATCAGTATGGTCATATGGGTAGTATTTATGTGGATGATGATGAAGAGACTACAAATGATATGTGAGATGAAAGAATTTTTGAAGCTCGGTCAATGGTTTAAGAATGTAGTGGAATTATTACATGTTTCTCATGTGTAATGTTGTATAAGTAATCTCATGGCACTATGGAATAAAGAGACATGTAAGGATTGTTACATTGTTGTCTGATTAATGTTACCAGTATCCATGAAAGGTTATTCAGATATTTTTGGAAAGTAGATGATATGCGCATAATGAAGGGATAAGGCGATAATGAGATGTTTGATTGTATACATGAGCTCGTGATTGATATAAGGACTAAGTGATATCATGGTTTGAGTATATAGAATTTTGAGGATTTTGGTATGTGGAAAGTGTTAACTTTTAACTGCATTCAAGTTTTCACTAAGGTTCAATGGGTATTCAAGAGAGTACAAGATTAAGGCCTTTGAATGTTTGGAATGTGTCCAACAAGATATATCTTATGATATATGGGGATCAACGATGGTATTAAATCTCTGGTAATCGTTTTCACTATGTTATGAGAATGGACTGCAGTATTATGGATAGGACTAAAGATTGGAATGGATTATGTTGGACATAAGTTAGTATTGTTTAAGGATAGAAGTTTTTTCGATATTATGGGATGTTATAGTATTATAGTTTTAGAAAAAGGACAACCTGCAGGACGGGCGACAGCCCATCGCTTCGGACAAGGCTGTGGGAATCGAACCCACAACCGAAGTTAGACTGGCCTTTATCACCTACCACTGGCCTACAGGAAGTCCCTGTTTAGTAGAAACTAGTTTTATTATATTAAGCAGTATGATATATGAAGTATAAGTCCATTTTAGGAACTATATATGATTAATCTCACTATAGATCGACTTATGTATATAATTTTTGCTAACCTTTTGTTTGAGACAGATGGAATGACCCATCATTCTATCACATGATCTGCTAACACTTCACAAATAACAAATTCAACTTCATTTATTTAAGAGATGAAGTGGAAATTGTTCTAGGCACGAACAATAGTGAGATTGTACCAAAATAAAGAAAGTATTTATTCCAATTCAAATTTTCAACTTTAGGGAAATGATCTTGAAAACCAAAAATGTTGTCCTAGTGATCTTATACCTGATGAATCGGATGGTACCTTAGATCGTCACAAATTTATGGATTTGTGATTATTGGCTTTTCCATAGCCATGTTCTCTACCACTCTCCATCAGAACATGATGGTTAGATTTCTCTTCCATATCCATATTTTCACCTATGTGGAAACACAATGATTAGTTTATTTGGGTAACCGTTACGTTTCATACTTTTGTTTTTAAAGATTGGTTCTGGTATTCCTTTTTACGATGTGGGTTTCTATTAAAGAAACTTTCAAATAGTAAACCATTTATAACCCCGACGAATTTTGAGGGCGAAATTCATTTTAAGGGGGGTAGAATGTAACAGCCCAAGATTTTATAAAAAATATTCTTTTTAATTTTATTAATGTCTTGTGTTGTACGCTACACCAAAAGGAGCTTGCACAACATGCATCCTTGACTTGCCTTGCATTACACGCAATCGCGACCTTCCTCGATAGCGTCTGTAATACGCAATACCAAGTTTCACTAAACAACGATATGCTATTAAAATATTATTAAAACTAGCCGGTATGAATAGTAATAACCACTTTTTAAATTTTAGAAATTTTAGCTCTCAAAATGGACTTCATTTTTGGATTCGGAGTATCGAATTTAGCCTAAGGTGAAATTTTGGTACATTTCGGATAACTTTCATATTCTGATGAATAGTGAAAATTACTAAATTTTAATTAAAAACAACTTTTTTGATCGAAATAATTAATAGTGATAAATTATTAATTTGAGTGGTTTTAAATTATATTTAGAATACATTTTTACAATTTAATACAATGTTGGTCATTGGTTGTAATTTCACATTTAAACCAGACATAATCAAGTGTCAATCTTTTGGTATATATTGTTTCCTAAAAACACGCTATTTATTTTAACAGCGGGATTTAATTATAAAATTAATTAATGAATCTTCTATGTTATGAATTTGGTAAAATAGACTTTATTTTTGAATTCGGAATATGAAATATAGCTTAGGATGAAATTTTGGCATTAATCTGAAAAACATCAATTTTTGATGAATAGTGAAACTACTAAGTGGTAGGTTAAAAACTAAATTTTGCATAAAACATAATTTTACCGCTTCTGTGAATGGAATTTCAAAAATCCGACAGACACGGTTGATATCAGTAAGTAAAATGTGGTTCAATGAGATAAAAATAATTTTTTGGTGAACAGTAACTTTTTACTATTTTTACCGCGATTAATAGTAAATAGGGTAACTAAGGGTAAATATGATATTAATATTACCCTAACACATGTCCTAATTCTATTGGACAAGTGTAATTCGACCAAAAACAAACTTAGGAATAAAATATGACCATTTAGGCCCACATGGATTAGATTAGGACATTTATTATTAATTTATTTAAAGAAGGGTTAAAATAGTTAAAATCAATGTTTAATAAGTAAATCATTTTTAATATGGGGTTATACATAAGATAAATTCGACTATAAATATTCATTAGAAAGCTAAAAAGATTTCCTACATAATGGTATTTTATTTGTAATTTTTAGACCTCAAATAATTTAATTTATTTATGACACAATGATGATGCGGTAATTAACTTATTAATGAAATATTGACATAATTGATATTATAAATACCAAAATAAATGTAATTTTAGACTTTTTATGAATTCCACTAATTTTATAGGTTACTATGATATATTAATGTTGATTTAATCAACTTGGTTCGAACATATAATTCTGTTATGACTTTCACAAAAATCATATATCAAATAGTGTCAAAATTGACACAAAATAGTTTTTAAATCAAATATTATATTATTAATTGTTATTGTATTCCTAAAAATCTAAGGTTCATCCAAATGACTTAGATAAGGATATATATATTAATACTAAACAATTTGGGGTTCGTTTGGCATGTTATAGTAAGTGTATTAACCATATAGTGAAAGAAAACAAAAAGACACGGTAAAAGTTAAATTAATTAACTTAGAGTTAAATCTAATTGATAAGGTTAAAATAAAACCCTAAACTTGTCTAAATACTATTGGTTGATAGGATTTCGACCCCTACCCACATTATCTTCGAAATAAGACCCTTTTGAACCATTATAAACCGATTTTGACTTTAATATAAAATAATATTTTGAGATATTCCTAAGGTGCCCCTCTCCTCCCTTATAAAAGGACACCTCCTCCCCCTCCTCCTCACACCAATTTGAGCACTCAAGCTCGGCCAACCCCTGCCAAAATCCCTTCTTCACTTCCCTAGAAACATCCTAGAGGTTCTGGTCTTCCTCAAAGACCAATTTTAGTGCCCTAAGAGGAGGTATCAAAGAGGCGCTTCAAAGAAGAGGTAATTACCGTTACCAATTCTTTCATCTTTATTTTCCACTTCTTCTTATTAGGTTGTTTCATTATGAAGTAATAACATCAGTATCACTCATATACTGATATGTTATTATAAGTATGAAACAACCCTATTTCACCATCTATCCATCCTACGGAAAAAGAAATCACCGCGCGTGCGTACGTACGGAATACCGTCTCCACGCCGTGGTGTAATCTATTTTCCACCACCACCTTACATGGATGGGTATAATGGTGTAAAGAATAACTATACATAGTTATTAAAACATCATATTGATTCTGATATATTGTATAACCCACTCCAATTCAATTCAATATTTATAGAAATGATATCATCGCTCGTGCGTACGTACGGACTACCGTCTCCACGACGCGATGAGATTCATTCTCCATGTTAACCATTTAAGAATGATTATAATGTATATATAAGAAATAATAATGAAATATATGACATTATAAAGCTACTGGATTTATGTATATATATACATATGTATGTCATCTACTTACTTCCATTTCAAGACAATAAGGAAAGGAAAACAGCGTTCATGCGTACGTACGGACTACCGTCTCCATGAACGGTGTTTTTCATTTTATTCATCTACCTATTATATATATATATATACTGAATATATATGATATATAAATCATATTTTATATTCTGGAAGTGAGTAAATCATGATATAAGTAATAATGATGTCAAGAACAACAAGTCAAAACACCTACGATAAATGAAACGATTTTTACCCAAAACGCTTCTTTAACATGGAATTTACAAAAGAACGGGTAATAGAATGTCATAAGTGAACCATATATGATACCATAACAATTAATATGATTCTTTAATAAGTCAATAACATGATTTAAATCATTATACAGGAGGTTCGGACACTTACAAAGCAAGTCGGACCTAAGGTAAGGGAAATATCACAATCTCATTTTTATCCGAGATTGTTTATTCATAAGTATTTACTGGGATGTATTTTATCATCCACATCCATGTTTACTCAATATGTAATATTATTTCCATCCACCTAAAATTGTTTAAATCCATTTTTACCCTTCGGTGAGTTTTTAGTAATACGTATGAAAGGAATCTTTTGTCGTTTTTCATACGAGGTACTTTTTGACTTTTCCGACAAAAGTACGAAGAATGTTTTTTTTTTACTTATACGGCACGAACGGATTTCTACTCTTTTATAAAGCCTTATTTTCATGAAGATTCCTCTAAAAGATTTCAAGACTATTTTCAATAAAATCTCTTTCTTTTAAAATTGCATGATGTTTTGTGAAAAGAAATTGATTTTGAAGAAGAAAGGATATTTTCCTCAAGAATTCAATTCAAGTGTTTTATCAAAATTATTTTCCATCTAAGATAATAAAGGGTTCTGTTTCTATCCATATTTTTACATTGATTTGACTATGTTGTGATGGAATTATGTTTATGAATTCCTTTATCTTATATGAATTGATTTATGATGTCATGATGTTTCAAGAATCCCATTTTTGTTACATGTGTTATGCGATGATGTATGTTTTATGATTATGTGGCACACATAAGAAAGGATTCATTATAAGATGGGTGGGACCTATATCTCCCTCCAATGCATTGGGTAATGATTTTATATCTCATGAGATAGACATGGCTGGAACAGAAGGTTATTTCGGTTCAGTGATACAGGACTGAAACGAGGAGTGAACTCGGTTCAGAAAGGGACTTTGTCCACTAAGATAGTCTTGGCAATGAGTCATGACTAACAGGAAATGATTTTCCATGATTATGTGTGCATGCCAAAAAGTTTCAAGTTTTATGTTATGATTATGGGGATCTCATTTTCACTTCTATGAATTATTTCATGATAAGATATTATGATCTCTTTTGCAGGTTTTGATTTTCAAAAAGATATGATATGATTTTTATTTCCTTTATTGGCCCTTGTTGAGCATTTGAGCTCACCCTTTTATGTTTTCTTTTCCCCAGGATATAAAGAAAGGTTTTAGGTAAAAAAAAGGGAAGATCTTTATGGGAGATATTGAAGATCTTTCACCACGATTATAAGACTACGTTCCGAGTTTCCAAAGACACTAAACTATTACGATCCTTGTGTGTGTGTTTTTGTTATGTACTAAGTATTCCACAAAAGTAATGTAATGTCCATGTATGTCAAGATACGGGTCTCTACAGTTGGTATCAGAGGCAAAGGAGGTAGGAATGTATCTGATCCTTGGGAACTCTCACATGTGAGCGTTGGACGAAGCATGGCTCTCCGCCCAAGGGCTTCATGAGGAAATGGCTGCCACTGGGGATGGTGGTGTGTCCCGCCCAGGGGGTGTAGCCGCCCATGGAGTGCCCTGATAGGTATCAACTATAGTCCACTGGAAGTAATTCCAGACCGCTACAGTTGGTATCAGAGGAAAGGTTTAGTCAACCTTTGGAAACTAGGATGCAAGAACTTTAGTGAAATCCCTAGAGATATTTATAAGGTATGTCTAGGGATGTCCCTAAGGATAAGTATACGTATAGGATACAGTCCTAGAACTACGGTAACGATCATAGAATTTAACCTAAGATGTTAGATATCAAGGATACTCCACCTTTATTATGTTGTTTTCCCTAGCATGATTTTTGCCTCTCACACTATTCTTTTTTTTTGGGTTTTAGAAAATGGCTGGAAATAAGATGATTCACGATAATGGAGGATATGATGGACAATGGAATGATATTCTTCATGAGAAACCAAATGAAATGGGATTTGGAAGTCCAAAGATCATTATTATGCCGAATCAGCAATCTCATAATATTATCAATAAAGTAAAATTTGGTAAGTTTCCTGACTCGACTAATAAGAGAAAGATGGAGTTCCATGATGATCATAGAGGAAAGAAAGTTCAGTTTCCCCTATGTAAATCATGTGGGAAGAGGCATCAAGGAGAATGTTTCAAGGGAACTGGAAGATGCTTTGGGTGTGGAAAATAAGGACACAAAGCAAGTAAGTGCAAAGGAAAAGGTTCGGTTAACACCATGGATGAGGATAATTGTATTGCTACGACATCAAAAATGGTTAAGTGTTTTAAATGTGGAATGTATGGGCATTATGCAAACAAATGCCCTAAGGGAAAGACTCATGAAGAGAATCAGTATGGTCATATGGGTAGTATTTATGTGGATGATGATGAAGAGACTACAAATGATATGTGAGATGAAAGAATTTTTGAAGCTCGGTCAATGGTTTAAGAATGTAGTGG
The DNA here is from genome assembly GCA_963277665.1 of Viscum album. NCBI lineage: Eukaryota > Viridiplantae > Streptophyta > Magnoliopsida > Santalales > Viscaceae > Viscum > Viscum album. Next base: position 1,458,001,902 of record OY728120.1, read on the forward strand.
AATTATTACATGTTTCTCATGTGTAATGTTGTATAAGTAATCTCATGGCACTATGGAATAAAGAGACATGTAAGGATTGTGACATTGTTGTCTGATTAATGTTACCAGTATCCATGAAAGGTTATTCAGATATTTTTGGAAAGTAGATGATATGCGCATAATGAAGGGATAAGGCGATAATGAGATGTTTGATTGTATACATGATCTCATGATTGATATAAGGACTAAGTGATATCATGGTTTGAGTATATAGAATTTTGAGGATTTGGGTATGTGGAAAGTGTTAACTTTTAACTGCATTCAAGTTTTCACTAAGGTTCAATGGGTATTCAAGAGAGTACAAGATTAAGGCCTTTGAATGTTTGGAATGTGTCCAACAAGATATATCTTATGATATATGGGGATCAACGATGGTATTAAATCTCTGGTAATCGTTTTCACTATGTTATGAGAATGGACTGCAGTATTATGGATAGGACTAAAGATTGGAATGGATTATGTTTGACATAAGTTAGTATTGTTTAAGGATAGAAGTTTTTTCGATATTATGGGATGTTATAGTATTATAGTTTTAGAAAAAGGACAACCTGCAGGACGGGCGACAGCCCATCGCTTCGGACAAGGCTGTGGGAATCGAACCCACAACCGAAGTTCGACTGGCCTTTATCGCCTACCACTGGCCTACAGGAAGTCCCTGTTTAGTAGAAACTAGTTTTATTCTATTAAGCAGTATGATATATGAAGTATAAGTCCATTTTAGGAACTATATATGATTAATCTCACTATAGATCGACTTATGTATATAATTTTTGCTAACCTTTTGTTTGAGACAGATGGAATGACCCATCATTCTATCACATGATCTGCTAACACTTCACAAATAACAAATTCAACTTCATTTATTTAAGAGATGAAGTGGAAATTGTTCTAGGCACGAACAATAGTGAGATTGTACCAAAATAAAGAAAGTATTTATTCCAATTCAAATTTTCAACTTTAGGGAAATGATCTTGAAAACCAAAAATGTTGTCCTAGTGATCTTATACCTGATGAATCGGATGGTACCTTAGATCGTCACAAATTTATGGATTTGTGATTATTGGATTTTCCATAGCCATGTTCTCTACCACTCTCCATCAGAACATGATGGTTAGATTTCTCTTCCATATCCATATTTTCACCTATGTGGAAACCCAATGATTAGTTTATTTGGGTAACCGTTACGTTTCATACTTTTGTTTTTAAAGATTGGTTCTGGTATTCCTTTTTACGATGTGGGTTTCTATTAAAGAAACTTTCAAATAGTAAACCATTTATAACCCCGACGAATTTCGAGGGAGAAATTCATTTTAAGGGGGGTAGAATGTAACAACCCAAGATTTTATAAAAAATATTCTTTTTAATTTTATTAATGTCTTGTGTTGTACGCTACACCAAAAGGAGCTTGCACAACATGCATCCTTGACTTGCCTTGCATTACACGCAATCGCGACCTTCCTCGATAGCGTGTGTAATACGCAATACCAAGTTTCACTAAACAACGATATGCTATTAAAATATTATTAAAACTAGCCGGTATGAATAGTAATAACCACTTTTTAAATTTTAGAAATTTTAGCTCTCAAAATGGACTTCATTTTTGGATTCGGAGTATCGAATTTAGCCTAAGGTGAAATTTTGGTACATTTCGGATAACTTTCATATTCTGATGAATAGTGAAAATTACATAATTTTAATTAAAAACAACTTTTTTGATCGAAATAATTAATAGTGATAAATTATTAATTTGAGTGGTTTTAAATTATATTTAGAATATATTTTTACAATTTAATACAATGTTGGTCATTGGTTGTAATTTCACATTTAAACCAGACATAATCAAGTGTCAATCTTTTGGTATATATTGTTTCCTAAAAACACGCTATTTATTTTAACAGCGGGATTTAATTATAAAATTAATTAATGAATCTTCTATGTTATGAATTTGGTAAAATAGACTTTATTTTTGAATTCGGAATATGAAATATAGCTTAGGATGAAATTTTGGCATTAATCTGAAAAACATCAATTTTTGATGAATAGTGAAACTACTAAGTGGTAGGTTAAAAACTAAATTTTGCATAAAACTTAATTTTACCGCTTCTGTGAATGGAATTTCAAAAATCTGACAGACACGGTTGATATCAGTAAGTAAAATGTGGTTCAATGAGAAAAAAATAATTTTTTGGTGAACAGTAACTTTTTACTATTTTTACCGCGATTAATAGTAAATAGGGTAACTAAGGGTAAATATGATATTAATATTACCCTAACACATGTCCTAATTCTATTGGACAAGTGTAATTCGACCAAAAACAAACTTAGGAATAAAATATGACCATTTAGGCCCACATGGATTAGATTAGGACATTTATTATTAATTTATTTAAAGAATGGTTAAAATAGTTAAAATCAATGTTTAATAAGTAAATCATTTTTAATATGGGGTTATACATAAGATAAATTCGACTATAAATATTCATTAGAAAGATAAAAAGATTTCCTACATAATGGTATTTTATTTGTAATTTTTATACCTCAAATAATTTAATTTATTTATGACACAATGATGATGCGGTAATTAACTTATTAATGAAATATTGACATAATTGATATTATAAATACCAAAATAAATGTAATTTTAGACTTTTTATGAATTCCACTAATTTTATAGGTTACTATGATATATTAATGTTGATTTAATCAACTTGGTTCGAACATATAATTCTGTTATGACTTTCACAAAAATCATATATCAAATAGTGTCAAAATTGACACAAAATAGTTTTTAAATCAAATATTATATTATTAATTGTTATTGTATTCCTAAAAATCTAAGGTTCGGCCAAATGACTTAAATAAGGATATATATATTAATAATAAACAATTTGGGGTTCGTTTGGCATGTTATAGTAAGTGTATTAACCATATAGTGAAAGAAAACAAAAAGACACGGTAAAAGTTAAATTAATTAACTTAGAGTTAAATCTAATTGATAAGGTTAAAATAAAACCCTAAACTTGTCTAAATACTATTGGTTGATAGGATTTCGACCCCTACCCACATTATCTTCGAAATAAGATCCTTTTGAACCATTATAAACCGATTTTGACTTTAATATAAAATAATATTTTGAGATATTCCTAAGGTGCCCCTCTCCTCCCTTATAAAAGGACACCTCCTCCCCCTCCTCCTCACACCAATTTGAGCACTCAAGCTCGGCCAACCCCTGCCAAAATCCCTTATCCACTTCCATAGAAACATCCTAGAGGTTCTGGTCTTCCTCAAAGACCAATTTTAGTGCCCTAAGAGGAGGTATCAAAGAGGCGCTTCAAAGAAGAGGTAATTACCGTTACCAATTCTTTCATCTTTATTTTCAACTTCTTCTTATTAGGTTGTTTCATTATGAAGTAATAACATCAGTATCACTTATATACTGATATGTTATTATAAGTATGAAACAACCCTATTTCACCATCTATCCATCCTACGGAAAAAGAAATCACCGCGCGTGCGTACGTACGGAATACCGTCTCCACGCCGTGGTGTAATCTATTTTCCACCACCACCTTACATGGATGGGTATAATGGTGTAAAGAATAACTATACATAGTTATTAAAACATCATATTGATTCTGATATATTGTATAATCCACTCCAATTCAATTCAATATTTATTGAAATGATATCATCGCTCGTGCGTACGTACGGACTACCGTCTCCACGACGCGATGAGATTCATTCTCCATGTTAACCATTTAAGAATGATTATAATGTATATATAAGAAATAATAATGAAATATATGACATTATAAAGCTACTGGATTTATGTATATATATATACATATGTATGTCATCTACTTACTTCCATTTCAAGACAATAAGGAAAGGAAAACAGCGTTCATGCGTACGTACGGACTACCGTCTCCATGAACGGTGTTTTTCATTTTATTCATCTACCTATTATATATATATATATACTGAATATATATGATATATAAATCATATTTTATATTCTGGAAGTGAGTAAATCATGATATAAGTAATAATGATGTCAAGAACAACAAGTCAAAACACCTACGATAAATGAAACGATTTTTACCCAAAACGCTTCTTTAACATGGAATTTACAAAAGAACGGGTAATAGAATGTCATAAGTGAACCATATATGATACCATAACAATTAATATGATTCTTTAATAAGTCAATAACATGATTTAAATCATTATACAGGAGGTTCGGACACTTACAAAGCAAGTCGGACCTAAGGTAAGGGAAATATCACAATCTCATTTTTATCCGAGATTGTTTATTCGTAAGTATTTACTGGGATGTATTTTATCATCCACATCCATGTTTACTCAATATGTAATATTATTTCCATCCACCTAAAATTGTTTAAATCCATTTTTACCCTTCGGTGAGTTTTTAGTAATACGTATGAAAGGAATCTTTTGTCGTTTTTCGTACGAGGTACTTTTTGACTTTTCCGACAAAAGTACGAAGAATGTTTTTTTTACTTATACGGCACGAACGGATTTCTACTCTTTTATAAAGCCTTATTTTTATGAATATTCCTCTAAAAGATTTCAAGACTATTTTCAATAAAATCTCTTTCTTTTAAAATTGCATGATGTTTTGTGAAAAGAAATTGATTTTGAAGAAGAAAGGATATTTTCCTCAAGAATTCAATTCAAGTGTTTTATCAAAATTATTTTCCATCTAAGATAATAAAGGGTTCTGTTTCTATCCATATTTTTACATTGATTTGACTATGTTGTGATGGAATTATGTTTATGAATTCCTTTATCTTATATGAATTGATTTATGATGTCATGATGTTTCAAGAATCCCATTTTTGTTACATGTGTTATGCGATGATGTATGTTTTATGATTATGTGGCACACATAAGAAAGGATTCATTATAAGATGGGTGGGACCTATATCTCCCTCCAATTCAATGGGTAATGATTTTATATCTCATGAGATAGACATGGCTGTAATAGAAGGTTATTTCGGTTCAGTGATACAGGACTGAAACGAGGAGTGAACTCGGTTCAGAAAGGGACTTTGTCCACTAAGATAGTCTTGGCAATGAGTCATGACTAACAGGAAATGATTTTCCATGATTATGTGTGCATGCCAAAAAGTTTCAAGTTTTATGTTATGATTATGGGGATCTCATTTTCACTTCTATGAATTATTTCATGATAAGATATTATGATCTCTTTTGCAGGTTTTGATTTTCAAAAAGATATGATATGATTTTTATTTCCTTTATTGGCCCTTGCTGAGCATTTGAGCTCACCCTTTTATGTTTTCTTTTCCCCAGGATATAAAGAAAGGTTTTAGGTAAAAAAAAGGGAAGATCTTTATGGGAGATATTGAAGATCTTTCACCACGATTATAAGACTACGTTCCGAGTTTCCAAAGACACTAAACTATTACGATCCTTGTGTGTGTTTTTGTTATGTACTAAGTATTCCGCAAAAGTAATGTAATGTCCATGTACGTCAAGATACGGGTCTCTACAGTTTGTATCAGAGGCAAAGGAGGTAGGAATGTATCTGATCCTTGGGAACTCTCACATGTGAGCGTTGGACGAAGCATGGCTCTCCGCCCAAGGGCTTCATGAGGAAATGGATGCCACTGGGGATGGTGGTGTGTCCCGCTCAGGGGGTGTAGCCGCCCATGGAGTGCCCTGATAGGTATCAACTATAGTCCACTGGAAGTAATTCCAGACCGCTACAGTTGGTATCAGAGGAAAGGTTTAGTCAACCTTTGGAAACTAGGATGCAAGAACTTTAGTGAAATCCCTAGAGATATTTATAAGGTATGTCTAGGGATGTCCCTAAGGATAAGTATACGTATAGGATACAGTCCTAGAACTACGGTAACGATCATAGAATTTAACCTAAGATGTTAGATATCAAGGATACTCCACCTTTATTATGTTGTTTTCCCTAGCATGATTTTTGCCTCTCACACTATTCTTTTTTTTTGGGGTTTTAGAAAATGGCTGGAAATAAGATGATTCACGATAATGGAGGATATGATGGACAATGGAATGATATTCTTCATGAGAAACCAAATGAAATGGGATTTGGAAGTCCAAAGATCATTATTATGCCGATTCAGCAATCTCATAATATTATCAATAAAGTAAAATTTGGTAAGTTTCCTGACTCGACTAATAAGAGAAAGATGGAGTTCCATGATGATCATAGAGGAAAGAAAGTTCAGTTTCCCCTATGTAAATCATGTGGGAAGAGGCATCAAGGAGAATGTTTCAAGGGAACTGGAAGATGCTTTGGGTGTGGAAAAGAAGGACACAAAGCAAGTAAGTGCAAAGGAAAAGGTTCGGTTAACACCATGGATGAGGATAATGGTATTGCTACGACATCAAAAATGGTTAAGTGTTTTAAATGTGGAATGTATGGGCATTATGCAAACAAATGCCCTAAGGGAAAGACTCATGAAGAGAATCAGTATGGTCATATGGGTAGTATTTATGTGGATGATGATGAAGAGACTACAAATGATATGTGAGATGAAAGAATTTTTGAAGCTCGGTCAATGGTTTAAGAATGTAGTGGAATTATTACATGTTTCTCATGTGTAATGTTGTATAAGTAATCTCATGGCACTATGGAATAAAGAGACATGTAAGGATTGTTACATTGTTGTCTGATTAATGTTACCAGTATCCATGAAAGGTTATTCAGATATTTTTGGAAAGTAGATGATATGCGCATAATGAAGGGATAAGGCGATAATGAGATGTTTGATTGTATACATGAGCTCCTGATTGATATAAGGACTAAGTGATATCATGGTTTGAGTATATAGAATTTTGAGGATTTTGGTATGTGGAAAGTGTTAACTTTTAACTGCATTCAAGTTTTCACTAAGGTTCAATGGGTATTCAAGAGAGTACAAGATTAAGGCCTTTGAATGTTTGGAATGTGTCCAACAAGATATATCTTATGATATATGGGGATCAACGATGGTATTAAATCTCTGGTAATCGTTTTCACTATGTTATGAGAATGGACTGCAGTATTATGGATAAGACTAAAGATTGGAATGGATTATGTTGGACATAAGTTAGTATTGTTTAAGGATAGAAGTTTTTTCGATATTATGGGATGTTATAGTATTATAGTTTTAGAAAAAGGACAACCTGCAGGACGGGCGACAGCCCATCGCTTCGGACAAGGCTGTGGGAATCGAACCCACAACCGAAGTTCGACTGGCCTTTATCGCCTACCACTGGCCTACAGGAAGTCCCTGTTTAGTAGAAACTAGTTTTATTATATTAAGCAGTATGATATATGAAGTATAAGTCCATTTTAGGAACTATATATGATTAATCTCATTATAGATCGACTTATGTATATAATTTTTCCTAACCTTTTGTTTGAGACAGATGGAATGACCCATCATTCTATCACATGATCTGCTAACACTTCACAAATAACAAATTCAACTTCATTTATTTAAGAGATGAAGTGGAAATTGTTCTAGGCACGAACAATAGTGATATTGTACCAAAATAAAGAAAGTATTTATTCCAATTCAAATTTTCAACTTTAGGGAAATGATCTTGAAAACCAAAAATGTTGTCCTAGTGATCTTATACCTGATGAATCGGATGGTACCTTAGATCGTCACAAATTTATGGATTTGTGATTATTGGCTTTTCCATAGCCATGTTCTCTACCACTCTCCATCAGAACATGATGGTTAGATTTCTCTTCCATATCCATATTTTCACCTATGTGGAAACCCAATGATTAGTTTATTTGGGTAACCGTTACGTTTCATAATTTTGTTTTTAAAGATTGGTTCTGGTATTCCTTTTTACGATGTGGGTTTCTATTAAAGAAACTTTCAAATAGTAAACCATTTATAACCCCGACGAATTTCGAGGGCGAAATTCATTTTAAGGGGGGTAGAATGTAACAGCCCAAGATTTTATAAAAAATATTCTTTTTAATTTTATTAATGTCTTGTGTTGTACGCTACACCAAAAGGAGCTTGCACAACATGCATCCTTGACTTGCCTTGCATTACACGCAATCGCGACCTTCCTCGATAGCGTGTGTAATACGCAATACCATGTTTCACTAAACAACGATATGCTATTAAAATATTATTAAAACTAGCCGGTATGAATAGTAATAACCACTTTTTAAATTTTAGAAGTTTTAGCTCTCAAAATGGACTTCATTTTTGGATTCGGAGTATCGAATTTAGCTTAAGGTGAAATTTTGGTACATTTCGGATAACTTTCATATTCTGATGAATAGTGAAAATTACTAAATTTTAATTAAAAACAACTTTTTTGATCGAAATAATTAATAGTGATAAATTATTAATTTGAGTTGTTTTAAATTATATTTAGAATAAATTTTTACAATTTAATACAATGTTGGTCATTGGTTGTAATTTCACATTTAAACCAGACATAATCAAGTGTCAATCTTTTGGTATATATTATTTCCTAAAAACACGCTATTTATTTTAACAGCGGGATTTAATTATAAAATTAATTAATGAATCTTCTATGTTATGAATTTGGTAAAATAGACTTTATTTTTGAATTCGGAATATGAAATATAGCTTAGGATGAAATTTTGGCATTAATCTGAAAAACATCAATTTTTGATGAATAGTGAAACTACTAAGTGGTAGGTTAAAAACTAAATTTTGCATAAAACTTAATTTTACCGCTTCTGTGAATGGAATTTCAAAAATCCGACAGACACGGTTGATATCAGTAAGTAAAATGTGGTTCAATGAGATAAAAATAATTTTTTGGTGAACAGTAACTTTTTACTATTTTTACCGCGATTAATAGTAAATAGGGTAACTAAGGGTAAATATGATATTAATATTACCCTAACACATGTCCTAATTCTATTGGACAAGTGTAATTCGACCAAAAACAAACTTAGGAATAAAATATGACCATTTAGGCCCACATGGATTAGATTAGGACATTTATTATTAATTTATTTAAAGAAGGGTTAAAATAGTTAAAATCAATGTTTAATAAGTAAATAATTTTTAATATGGGGTTATACATAAGATAAATTCGACTATAAATATTCATTAGAAAGCTAAAAAGATTTCCTACATAATGGTATTTTATTTGTAATTTTTAGACCTCAAATAATTTAATTTATTTATGAAACAATGATGATGCGGTAATTAACTTATTAATGAAATATTGACATAATTGATATTATAAATACCAAAATAAATGTAATTTTAGACTTTTTATGAATTCCACTAATTTTATAGGTTACTATTATATATTAATGTTGATTTAATCAACTTTGTTCGAACATATAATTCTGTTATGACTTTCACAAAAATCATATATCAAATAGTGTCAAAATTGACACAAAATAGTTTTTAAATCAAATATTATATTATTAATTGTTATTGTATTCCTAAAAATCTAAGGTTCGGCCAAATGACTTAGATAAGGATATATATATTAATAATAAACAATTTGGGGTTCGTTTGGCATGTTATAGTAAGTGTATTAACCATATAGTGAAAGAAAACAAAAAGACACGGTAAAAGTTAAATTAATTAACTTAGAGTTAAATCTAATTGATAAGGTTAAAATAAAACCCTAAACTTGTCTAAATACTATTGGTTGATAGGATTTCGACCCCTACCCACATTATATTCGAAATAAGACTCTTTTGAACCATTATAAACCGATTTTGACTTTAATATAAAATAATATTTTGAGATATTCCTAAGGTGCCCCTCTCCTCCCTTATAAAAGGACACCTCCTCCCCCTCCTCCTCACACCAATTTGAGCACTCAAGCTCGGCCAACCCCTGCCAAAATCCCTTCTCCACTTCCCTAGAAACATCCTAGAGGTTCTGGTCTTCCTCAAAGACCAATTTTAGTGCCCTAAGAGGAGGTATCAAAGAGGCGCTTCAAAGAAGAGGTAATTACCGTTACCAATTCTTTCATCTTTATTTTCCACTTCTTCTTATTAGGTTGTTTCATTATGAAGTAATAACATCAGTATCACTCATATACTGATATGTTATTATAAGTATGAAACAACCCTATTTCACCATCTATCCATCCTACGGAAAAAGAAATCACCGCGCGTGCGTACGTACGGAATACCGTCTCCACGCCGTGGTGTAATCTATTTTCCACCACCACCTTACATGGATGGGTATAATGGTGTAATGAATAACTATACATAGTTATTAAAACATCATATTGATTCTGATATATTGTATAATCCACTCCAATTCAATTCAATATTTATAGAAATGATATCATCGCTCGTGCGTACGTACGGACTACCGTCTCCACGACGCGATGAGATTCATTCTCCATGTTAACCATTTAAGAATGATTATAATGTATATATAAGAAATAATAATGAAATATATGACATTATAAAGCTACAGGATTTATGTATATATATACATATGTATGTCATCTACTTACTTCCATTTCAAGACAATAAGGAAAGGAAAACAGCGTTCATGCGTACGTACGGACTACCGTCTCCATGAACGGTGTTTTTCATTTTATTCATCTACCTATTATATATATATATATATATATACTGAATATATATGATATATAAATCATATTTTATATTCTGGAAGTGAGTAAATCATGATATAAGTAATAATGATGTCACGAACAACAAGTCAAAACACCTACGATAAATGAAACGATTTTTACCCAAAACGCTTCTTTAACATGGAATTTACAAAAGAACGGGTAATAGAATGTCATAAGTGAACCATATATGATACCATAACAATTAATATGATTCTTTAATAAGTCAATAACATGATTTAAATCATTATACAGGAGGTTCGGACACTTACAAAGCAAGTCGGACCTAAGGTAAGGGAAATATCACAATCTCATTTTTATCCGAGATTGTTTATTCGTAAGTATTTACTGGGATGTATTTTATCATCCACATCCATGTTTACTCAATATGTAATATTATTTCCATCCACCTAAAATTTTTTAAATCCATTTTTACCCTTCGGTGAGTTTTTAGTAATACGTATGAAAGGAATCTTTTGTCGTTTTTCGTACGAGGTACTTTTTGACTTTTCCGACAAAAGTACGAAGAATGTTTTTTTTACTTATACGGCACGAACGGATTTCTACTCTTTTATAAAGCCTTATTTTCATGAATATTCCTCTAAAAGATTTCAAGACTATTTTCAATAAAATCTATTTCTTTTAAAATTGCATGATGTTTTGTGAAAAGAAATTGATTTTGAAGAAGAAAGGATATTTTCCTCAAGAATTCAATTCAAGTGTTTTATCAAAATTATTTTCCATCTAAGATAATAAAGGGTTCTGTTTCTATCCATATTTTTACATTGATTTGACTATGTTGTGATGGAATTATGTTTATGAATTCCTTTATCTTATATGAATTGATTTATGATGTCATGATGTTTCAAGAATCCCATTTTTGTTACATGTGTTATGCGATGATGTATGTTTTATGATTATGTGGCACACATAAGAAAGGATTCATTATAAGATGGGTGGGACCTATATCACCCTCCAATGCATTGGGTAATGATTTTATATCTCATGAGATAGACATGGCTGGAACGGAAGGTTATTTCGGTTCAGTGATACAGGACTGAAACGAGGAGTGAACTCGGTTCAGAAAGGGACTTTGTCCACTAAGATAGTCTTGGAAATGAGTCATGACTAACAGGAAATGATTTTCCATGATTATGTGTGCATGCCACAAAGTTTCAAGTTTTATGTTATGATTATGGGGATCTCATTTTCACTTCTATGAATTATTTCATGATAAGATATTATGATCTCTTTTGCAGGTTTTGATTTTCAAAAAGATATGATATGATTTTTATTTCCTTTATTGGCCCTTGCTGAGCATTTGAGCTCACCCTTTTATGTTTTCTTTTCCCCAGGATATAAAGAAAGGTTTTAGGTAAAAAAAGGGAAGATCTTTATGGGAGATATTGAAGATCTTTCACCACGATTATAAGACTACGTTCTGAGTTTCCAAAGACACTAAACTATTACGATCCTTGTGTGTGTGTTTTTGTTATGTACTAAGTATTCCGCAAAAGTAATGTAATGTCCATTTACGTCAAGATACGGGTCTCTACAGTTATGGTCACGTTCACCGAGGTACGAGGTACTTGGGGCTCACAGCAAACTAGTACCTAGGGGTGTTCCTATGCTTGGTGCTCGTGGCCTTTATGGCATTTAAACATTATTTATGGTATTTTCGGATGTGAAAACCAGAAGCTTGAATGTTTTATTCAATTTCACTCATTCTTTATAGTTATCCCCATTGAAAGTTATTTTCTTTTCAAAGTTGCACTTTTAGAAATAAATGCCACTGTTATCTATTTATAACTCTTGCAAGACTTTTATATTACAATGCCTATCACTTGAAATCATTGGGTGATATCCTATTAGGCTTAGTCTCACACCCTACTTACACCATTGGGTGTAAATAGAATTGATCATGTTTGACACGGGCAAAGGAAAAGCCTTGGGCGATGGAGGTTCAGGTTGCTAGTTTCTCTCGATGGTGCGGTGTTGTGGAGACGGCTTGTGGGTGATGACCCCTTGTCGTGTGGAGTCTCATGGGATGTTTACTGCTACATTTATGTACCTTTGGACCTATTGTGTCTTTTTTAAACTCATGTACTATGTTCTGAATTTTTATTAAGTCTTGTTTGGCATGATTTTTCAGATTTGGTTTGTTGTTTGTTTTTGGTTATCTTATGAACCCAAACTCAGGTAAATCGTTCGCAAATGAATTATTATGATACCCGGGAACTTGTTCCATCCCGTGGGGATGGGGAATGCCCTTCAGGTCTTGCCATGAGCCGGGTTTGGTGCCGGTTTGATGGCGACCAGATTTGGTTTGTGACAGGCATCCTATTCCGAATCAACTCTATCTACTCCGAAGTCTCCTGAACTAGATGAGGTCCCAGCAAGGCTGCCTCTCCTGCCTCCAGCCAGCAGAAGGTTGATCGGTATGGCCTACCGTACAGAGCCTTGTATGGTGCCATCTGAATGGTCTCCTAGAAAGTGTTTTCATAGGAGAACCCCACTAGAGGAATATTCTTCTCCCAGGAACCGCCAAAAGTATAGGATGCAAGCTCGAAGCGTATCCTCAAGCACCTGGATCTTGTGATCGGACTGGCCTTCAGTCTAGGGATGGTATGCCGTACTCAGAAGTACCTGGGTACCCAAAGCCTTCTAAAGTCCGTGCTAGAACTGAGAGGTAAAGTGGACATCCCTGTCTGAAACAATATAGTTTGGAACTCCGTGAAGACAAAATATCTCTCTGATGTAATGTTGTCCCAGATCATCAACACTAAAGGTCTCCTTGATCGGCAAGAAGTGTGAAACCTTCATATGCCTATAGACGAAAACCCAAAAAGCATCACTACCCCAATGTGACCTCGGTAACCTGATCACTAAGTCCATTGCGATATCGTTCTACTTCCACTCCAGAATGGGTAACTACTGTAAAAGCCCTGCTGGTCACTGATGTTGTACTTTCACCTGCTAACTAGTAGAACATCTCATGACAAAATGGCAACATCTCTCTTCATACCTAGCCACCAGTGCTAGCGATGTAGGTCCTGATTCATATTGGTGACGCCAGGATGAACTGCCCAAACTGAGGAATGGAAATCCCACATCAGCTCTTCATGTACGTCTGTTGGTACCCATATGCGTCCCTATAAATGCAAGATCTCATCCTCGCCCACTGTCCATCCATGAAGAGGGTCCACTCCGGACACATTCTCCCGCATGACCAAGGCCTCTGAGTCAGATAGCTACCTCATTTGTATCTGATCATGAAATGTAGAGGTAACATATATAGATGATAGGACAGTATGTCCCTGCCTGTCGTGCACCTCTAGATGCATCTCAGAGAACAGTGCCATAAGCTGCCACTCCCTGTTGGCCTCTTGAACTGCCTGAATCTGAGTTCATTTGCTCAACGCATCTATTATTGAATTTCCCTTTCCCGATGTATAGGCGAGCTCGAAGTCAAAGGACTGAAGATACTCGACCCACCAGTGCTGTCTCAAATTCAGATCACGCTGAGTGAAGATATACTTGAGACTCTTGTGGTTGGTGAAAACCACAAAGTGCTCTCCCTGAAGATAGTTCCTCCCACAGTGCAACGCTTGAACAACATCTGCCAACTCCAGATCATGTGTAGGGTAGTTCCACTCATGTGGTCTCAACCGCTGATACCCGTACGCAATGACTCCATCTCCCTGCATGATCACAGCTCCGAGCCAGATACATGAAGCATAACTATAAATGGTGTAGCCCTTGATCAGCTCTGGAAAGACTAGTATCAGTGCTAACATCAACCGCCCTTTCATCTCCTTAAAGGATAACTCACAAGAATCTGACCATAAAAACTTCACCCCCTTCTTCGTCAGACCTGTCAACAGTGCTTCTAGGTGTGAGAAGTCCTGAATGAAGCGTCTGTAGTATCCGTCCAGCCCTAGGAAACTCCGAACCTCAATGAAATCCTTTAGCTTCTCCTAGGAAAATATAACTCCCACTTTATCTGTGTCCACTGACACTCCTGTCTCTAGGATAACATGGCCGAGGAAGTGAATCTGATCAATCCAAAAGTGGAACTTCGAGAGTTTAGAATAAATCCAATTCCCTCTCAGTGTACTGAGAACAATCTCAAGATGTGTGGCATGGTCGTGTCAAGTGTGAGAGTACACCAAGATATCATCCACAAAAACCAAGACAAAGGAGTCCATGTACGGATGGAACACTCGGTTCATCAGCACCATGAAGACTGCATACGCGTTCGTTAGACCGAATGGCATGACTGTATACTCGTAAAGACCATACCTGATCCTGAATGATGTCAGAGGAATTTCTGATGGTCTAACACGCAAATGATGATAACTGGACCTCAATTAGATCTTCTAGAACACCCATGCTCATCAAAGCTGATCAAAGAGGTCATCGATCCTCGGCAAGGGATATTGGTTCTTGACCGTCAACTGGTTCAACTTCTGATAATCCATAAAAAATCTGAAGGGTACTGTCTGCCTTCATTGCAAATAGGACAGGTGAACCCCAAGGAGATGTACTAGGTCAGATGAAACCCTTCACCTAAAACTCCTCCAACTGCTTCATGAGCTCCTACAACTCAGGTGTAGCCATCCGATAAGGAGGAATGGACACCAGTGCTGCTCCTGGAACAAGATCAGTCAAAAATTTCACCTCACACTCTGGATGTAAACCTGAATAGTCTTCTGGAAAGACATCCCTGAAATGATCCACCACTGGAGGAAAGTCTAACTGTGAAGTCCCCTATTCATCCAGATAAAGAATGGAAATTTGGGCTATAACATCCCTTATCCCATGATGCTCTGGTCCAGCTCTACCCACCTAGACATCCCACTCGCCTCTATGAAGGAAGGATCCTCCCTCTGGCGATATGAAACTCACCCTGTGGAGATAGCAATCAACAAATACCTGGAAGGGAACCAACCAGTCCATACCAATAATGACATCATAAACCATAATCTCTAGGACATAGAGGTCCCATAAGAAAGGACACCCTGCAACCACAAGAGGGCACTCTCTGCACTGACGTATGCTAGATGTCCTTGTTCCCAATGGTGTGTCAAGAGTCAACACGTCGGCAAACGAAAAGATACAAAGCCCAAGTCTCTCCACAACCGCAACAGAGATAATGCTATGGGAAGCTCCAGTATCAAAAAGAACTAAAGATAAAACTGAGGCTACTAAGATCGTACCTTGAACTGTAGAAGGGAAGGGATCCTACTTCTGATATGTCTGCTCCATGGTGAAAGATTGGCCTGCACCGCAGCCCTTCACCCCTGGATGACCGCTCTGAGCTGATCCACACTGATGTCACTGATGACCTGGTGACTTACCACCATGACCACGACCTCCACCTCGGCCTGAATGGCCAGAAGAACTCTAGTTCCATGACTGGTGGGAAACTGGTGAAGCATATCCAAAACATGGGGTCATAGAGGAACCCCTACCACCAGCTGAAGGTGAGAAGATGTGACAGAAACGCTGAAGATGGCCCATATTTCCACAAGATCGGCACTCCATCAGATCCCTCTAGCACTGAGGCCTAGTATGCCCACTCCTACCGCACTGGTAGCCTACAACCTGGCTCCCAGAAGATGCATCCCGCGAACCTTTATCTCCTCGATAAGACTCCTTGTGACGCTTCCTACTGTACATAGGAGGAACACCAGCTCCGAATATCAAACCGCCCTGGCTCACTACTCCAGAATCTCTCAGATTGCGCTCAGTGATCAGCTCCTGGTTGACGATGGAGGATATCGATGTCAACTGGAAGATATTCACATGGGAATGGATCTCCTGCTTGAGACCGTCCTAGAAATTCGTAGAAAGGAACAAATCATCACCTGCTGGGATAGGTGTGAAACGCTACAGCTCAGTAAAGAGAGACGAGTAATCCATAATAGAGAGAGTACCCTACTGCAGACTGATAACCTACCGGGCTCTATCGGCCCTCATGGTCTCCAAATAGAAGTAGTCATAGAAGGTACATCGAAACTCATCCCAAGACATATCCTAATGACGCCCTGACTGTGAGATCACCACCCACCACCTCTTGGCGGTGTCCCAGAGCATATAAGTAGCCAACTTTACCCTTTTCTCCGGTGGGATCTCTAAGTGTTCAAAGATGGTCAGTGTGGCCTCTATCCACAACTCTTCAACCTGTGGTCCTCCATCCCCTGATAAAGTAGGAGGATGCTACTGCGGGAATACCCGCTTCAACTTAGCCATCGACGAGGTAGGAGGCGATGCTCCCTGTAAGGTCTGCATCATCATTAGGAAGTCCTACCAGAACTGCGCATTGGCGCCTAAAACAAGTATCACAGCTGGTGCCAAGGCTGGCTCGACTGGAGGATTGGCAGGAAGTCCCTGATTAGCCATATCTGGCGTCTGATCACTGCCTGATGAGAGACGTACAACCGGAGGACATCTTAGAGGCATTTCTCTGAAAGATCAAAAGTATACCTTAGATCAGAAAACAAGGACAGAGAACACAAGAGTACAAAATAGGAAAAGGGGAAGAAAAACACACATGTTTACAAAACACAACTACACGGGATTTATAAGTACATGGCGTGTCCTCTTAATCCATTGACATGGGCATGTACCCCTGCCCTACAGGTCGTGTAACACGTCAAACTAAAAGGAGTTTTGACCCAACACACGGCGTGTACATGAAGACTATTCCCCGGCCCTAGTCTCTTTACACGGCTAACTCACATTGTTCAAACTAACCTCAGACTACATGGTATGTTCCCTAGGGACACTGAATATACCAGACACTGACTCATCGGCCCGTGTTGTTGGTTACACGGTCGTCTACAGATCTGGCCCTTACACGACGTGTTCCGAACAAACACGGCGTGTATAGGAGATGGTGACACCATCCCGTGTTGTTCATGACACGGCCGGGTACCTAGGAAAGACTACACGACGTGTTCTAAAAGCAACACAGAGTGTCTAAGGGATGGTCACGCCGACCCGTGTTGTTAGTGGCATGGCCGGGTACATGGATAGATCCGCACGGCATGTTCCATTACAACACGACGTGTTCTACTCAAGCTTCCCCGACCCGTGTTGTTAGTGACACGGCCGGGTACAAGGCTCTACACTACACGGTGTGTACATACCATACACGGCATGCTCCTGACGTTGTCTTCACAATACCATGATCCTACACACACAGTCAGTAACACGGCCTAAAAACTACATGGTGTGTAACTAGAAAATACACGCCGTGTATTCTGGGTTTTTCTAGGCTGTAGCTCAGAAACAGCATAGAAGCCCACAAACATGGAAAATAGGGCAATGAGGTCCCAAATTCCGATCCGTGAGGGCCCATACTCCCCACCAATCAAAGCTTGGAATCCCCTACAGTCATGTACAAGAGAAAATAGGATCATTATCCTCCAATTTCCGATTCAAGAGGGCCCATAACACCTCATAAATCAAAATTCTGCGTTCATTTAAACAGTCTACAATACAAACAATTATCTAACAAGCAGCAGAGATTCTATCAAGCATCTATCACAACAGCATGCATAATGTACACAACGTCTATCACAACAGCATGAAATCGCTAATGCACCCTAAAAGGCAAGGAATGAATGCATGGAATGTGATTTCTACAAGGTCATATATGATGCATGATATGGCATACCCTCAACTCATCGAGTTGTGACAAAAATAGAACCGTAATATCAAAACAATAACAGTACAAAGCATGTGAATCACTCTAGGTGAATTCATATCAACCGTAAAATCTCAAAACCACAAAACTAAAATAAACAAGGTAGTATGGATTTTCCCTATACATGGGTTAGCTACTCCCAGGCATAGCTTATTACCAAGTATCGAATCCATCTTATCCCTGGCTAAAGTCTCCAAATAGTAAAGCAAGAGAAAAGAATTCCTCAAATACCACTTTGTAACGTCCCGGTTCTGGGAGCCACCCAGAGGCTCCCTGTACCCAGTTGGTCACATGGCCTCAAGCGCATTTCCCCAAATGCAAGAGGCTGCCGACTAGAAGCGAGGGCCTTGGGTGTGATAGTGGGGAAACTACTCCATCATTGGCAGAGTACATAGTAGAAGCAAAATAAACATGCAATAGTGGAAGCAGTAATAACAAACAATATAAACAGCGGAAGACTAAATCAACAAACTGAATCACATATGTATATATATGAAATGATGCATGATATATGACTAGGAAAGAAGCAAAACAAGTCACAATGCTGGAAAACACTACAGTACCAAAGCAAGTACAAAATAAAAATAAACAGCTCCTCAGCATCGTAAGACGAAGCTTGGTCACATGCTCCCCTCCTCCAAGTAATCAAGTTCCAGAAGTCGAAGGGCACTTTCCCTTGTCCATACCTACAACAACATAGTCTTCTTGGGCCCAAAAGCATGGACCAAATAGGGTGTGAGATAAAATCCCAGTAGGCATTCACCCAATGATCTGTGCCAAACAGTCAATGAGTATATGGCAGGTAAATGTACAATAAACAGTAAACAGCAACAGCAAGCAATAGGCAGTAATAGTAAGCGGTAAAACAGGATGATACATAGAATAAAAACAATCCACAACCAGTCAAAAACAGTGAAACAAACAGCTAAGAAGCTGGAAACCCTCTGGGAAGTACTCACAGCCATCCCCTCTGGTCCTATAAAAGAAGTACCACAACCCTCCGGGAAATGCGCTCAGCCTAACCCCTCTAGCTTGGTCATACGCATTTATGAGACTCTCTGGGGAATCTCACTCATTCAATTCCCCTTATAGTCTAGGGTAATCATGGACTCTCTTGGGGAAGATTACGCGGTCTAGCCCTCTCATCCCCAAGGTATAGAGACTCTCTGAGGAAGCTATCTCAGACAATTCCTCCTATAGCCTCAGGTATACCATAGACTTTCTGAGGAATCTCACTCGGTCAATTCCTCCTCTAGACTGGGAATATTCTTAAAAGGATTCAAACAGGGTAAGACACTCTATGGAAGTTCACTCGGTCTACCCTCCTATAGTCTATAATATCCAAGACTCTCTCGGAGCTCACTCAGTCCATCCCCTATTGTCTATAATGTCTAATACTCTCTGGGAAGCTCACTTGGTTTATCCCTTATAGTCTATAGCACTAGGTTCCCTCAGCCCCATGCCAGTCATTGCATAATAATGCTTTAAGGACAAAGTAGACCTATAGAGCTACTTGGATAAACAAAGTACACCTATAGAGCTACTTGAATAAATAGTCTACAAGGAAGCAAGCATGTCATGAGTTTCACATCAACCTATAACCGCAAGGCATTAAACAGGTGTAACAACCAAAGGAAAACAAGACCCAAATTTCATAAACAGAACGAAGAAAGGAAAATACATCCAAGAACAAAAATTTATCCTCTAACATGGTCAAATTACCTCCACACAAGAATACATGCAAGGCAGGAAAAAAACAAGGGAAAAAAGGTAATCACGCAATACCCCGTTCACGGGTATCGGTGGAAATTCGAACATAAAACTCAGAGACTTTGAAAGATAAGGTACAAACCACATACCTCGATTAGGAGATCGATATACATGAACCACGACATCTAATTCCCCCTAGAACAATTTAGATCTGATAAAATGCACAAAACGTTCAACCTTAGATTACTTGAGGAGGAAGAATTGGAAAACATGTATAAAGCAGAAGGAAGAAATCACCACTACACTTCTAACGCAATCGACCATGCTCGAATCGGAGAACGGACGGAGAGGTGGGGGCTCGAGGAAGATCTGGCCATACGGGGCGCTCTCGGACGAAGAACTTGGAGAAAGGGTGTGTTCTGTCCGTCAGGCGTGACCCCGGTGTGTTTTTTGAAAAAAAGAAATGTACACGGCGTGTACTTTTAGAGTACACGACATGTACTAGGTTTTTCCGTATTCTGGCAAAATTGCCCTCCACGTCACCCCTACATACCGTGTGTGTGGCCCGGGCATGTCCAGCACATGGCTTCGAGATGGATAAGAGTACATGGTGCGTACTCAAAAAGTACATGGCATGTACTTCGAAATTTTCCAGAAACTCCATTTTTCTTACAAACTCCAGAAAAAAGAAAACGTACATGAAATGAAGATCTAGGTTCTTACAATAGAAATCAATCAAAAATGATTGTGGGTGATAGGGATAAGGTAGGTTGTGATAATTGAGGTGTGATGGATCAATAATACATCAGTGATTGTATTTTGGAATAATAAAGTTTTTGAATAGGTGATTGATTTCCAGGAGATTTTATTATAAATTAGTTATAATCCTTAGTGAGAATGATCTAAATGATATCAGTGTTCCTCAGTATAAGAGGATTTAAAATATATATGGATAGATTCATCACCTGTTAAATAATGTCTTTTCTTGAAAAAAATCATATGTGTTGTGACTTGAGTAATTTCTAGTTTTTTTATGTATTCGATGAGGATAATAATATATCACATCGTGGGGTGATATGGGTGTTTTTAATAATCATTCTAGGTATTTTCAATGAAATAATGCTATGAAATGTCCTGACTGGGTTGATAGGAGTTATATTGTTTACAAACAATCGAGGATCAATGATAAAGTTATCGCATATGATTAGTTAAATCAATGTGAGTAACATACCAAGATAATTATTATAATTCTATGGGAATAGACAAACAGAAAATTTCTATGGTGGTATTAAACTACTTTTGGATTACCCAATAAATAAAATATCCTTTTTTGGGATTTTAAATAAGAATTTTTAAGGATACGTAGTGACATGATCATGTATGAAGTTAGGAGGCTTTAGTATGTACCATCTGGATATTTCATTAGGGATAACAAAAACTTACTTGAGTTTTAACTAATTAAGAAAATATTTTAATGTGATACATAATGGAACATTGGTTGCTAAAAAACATAACATGGTCATTTTAGAGTGAATTCCACATACAATTAGGTTTAAGGGATTTTTTTATGCCCATAATGTATTCTCAAGGATGAGAAGTACTTATGTGGGGAAGTTGTAAGTTCCTAGTTTTTCACATAAGGTATGATGTTATTAAAATTTTAGTTGGAAATATTAATTTTTAATGTATGTCTTTATGGAAGTTTTTGATGGTTTAGATGTGTTCGAGTCAATTTAGGAGCCTAGAGCTTCATTTTCTAGTGAAGAAGATAGTGGTGCCTAGTAGGTGCACAGTTTGTACTTATAATTTGGCTCATCCAAGAAGCCTAATATATAAGGGGGTGTTTTTATCCATGTGGAATATTGTAGGAAACTATACAACCTGGAGAATATAGATCCATTTTCTTTCAAATGATCTGAGGGAGGACATTTTGTTGTATAAATCACTATAATAATATGTAGAGGTGAGATGCATAGCTTTTTAGTGGTTTGTCTTTCCATGCGAATAACAATCCAAGGGTTCTGGATCCTTGGACATCATGGGTAAAAATGAAGAACATTGTTAGTCTAACCATGTTACCAAACAATAATCCCATTAAATGGTTGGGAAATTACCCTTTTACCATTAATTTCATTAACCTTCTTCACTATTCCCTCTTACCTTAAAAACACAACAACTCATTTTTTTTATTTCTCTTATGGTTATCCCATTGTATATTTTCCTCCATCCTCTTACTGTGAAAGATTAAAGTGTCATTAGTAAAGTTGGATAGCCAGTGATTTGTATAATATTCCATTTCCATATATTATTAAATATCATTTCAATGTAAGATGATATTTCCCAAAGAAATAATATAAACTATTTTCCTAGGGTTTTCCTAATTCATCATTTTCTCATATTCCATATTGAATCAATGTAATATAATGGACATGGTGAGCTACCATGACATAAGGTAGTTAGAATATACCCTTTCCCTAATGGTATTACTATATATGGAATTCATTTTTTCCCTCACATACGACCCTACATGTATTGATATTTAATGTATAATAGCTTAATTAATTTTTAATATTGTTATAATTTTTTATCATATCCTCTTTGACATGGTTTGAGGTTTTCAACCTCACCTGAAACTGCCCGTTGAGGTGGGTTCAGTCAAACGACAATGATTAAGACACCTCATTAGGTGTGTTGATATTTCCACTCATTAGTATAATCCATATAATAATTTAAATTGTTTTTTAAAGGTTATATACCTATTTTGAATCATCCAATTTATATATTAAAGGGTCAATGAATTATAAAAAATTGAAATTATTAAATGATAAAGACAATCAATTGGTATAATTTTATTTATGTAAACGGGTGGTAATTTGGAATGGCCATTAACAAGAAGCCTTTTTATCACATGTAATTGAATTGATTAATGAATTATTCAAGGGAATTAACAATATCAGGTCCCCTTTCCCCCATTATGTAATACTTATCGTAGATTGAATTTTGGTTCGTCACCAACTATGGGTATCATAATATGGCCCCACCCATGGTATTGTGTTATGGAAACGTTTTTACATAATTACACCAATATTGTTGCATAGACCGAATAATTCACATAAATTATTGGTATTATGGTTCCTTAGAATTATCTCCGTGGATCTATCATGATGTATGGACAACATCATATTAGCTCATAGGGATCCACTCAAATAGTACTAATTTTAAAATAGACGAGTTCAATGGAATCAATGGGAACACCTTGTAAGTTGTTCTTGGTTCTTATCTCTTGTATGTATAATATATGATATAATCATCATATGTCATACGTAATGGTATTTCATTCTTATGAAGTTATAACTCATTTATAGATCTATTATTTTTAAATTTATATTTTTTTGGATTTATATATAACTTTGTTTTCATTATTAAACATGATTACCTCTATACTGATTGATCTATTATACATAGAATGGATTTTTTATAGGCAATATTTATGGTGGAGTACTGATTTTTAACAATACCCTATATTGTCCAATGATTAGTACCTTGACAGGCATCATGGATCCTGGTTGAGATAGTGGGAATCCTTATACTATAGATGGTTTACCTTTTATACAAGCACTGAGTTTGGAATTATATGACCTATAATTTACTCATGATGCTATAAGAGATATATTTTACCCTTTTAATTATTTATTATATCATGTACTCCAGTATATATATGTCATATTATCTGTATTCCATATTTATTATAGAATCATGAAATATCCATGTATATGTCACATGTAATTATTTATGATAGTTACACTTGTAAGGACATTTACTTCAATTGTTTCATTATTATGTTTATTCAAGTAATTTATGTTTATATTTCACACCTTTTATCTATTGTGATAAATAGGGAATAGTAACCCAAT
Organism: Viscum album; assembly: GCA_963277665.1. Taxonomy (NCBI): domain Eukaryota; kingdom Viridiplantae; phylum Streptophyta; class Magnoliopsida; order Santalales; family Viscaceae; genus Viscum; species Viscum album. Next base: position 1,458,025,899 of record OY728120.1, read on the forward strand.
GATAACATCATAGACACTCACTTCTATTTCGAAACATTCAGTGTCTGGGGATGCATGAATGAGGCTATACATCCAACTAGATTAGGTTTCATATAAATGAACCTGGTATGAGATTCTATAATGTTGTTAAAATATAATTTGGGATATTCAGTTATGGTTAGAAGAGACACATTGTCTAATTTCATGTGTTTTCTAGTAGGATATAATAATAATCCATTAAAACACAGATTGTAGTCCAGATGAGTTCTTATGGTATAGTTAGTGGGATTTAAAAACTAACCCTACTAACAAAATCTTGGTAAAAGGCCCCTAGGATTCAAGTTTTTTTCCATTATTCACATAAAGGCCATCAAAAATCAATTGGTCCCCAACTTCATTTTCTTACTAACCATTAGTTCTCCTCACTCCCTCATCACTCTCTAACTTGTGGTGTGGTGTAGTTATTATTTGGGTTTAGATTCAATTAAATAATGGGGGAATCATAATATAATGATATAGATTTTTCTTTTCAATATAGAATTGGATTAGAGCTGATAAATATAACTATTTATAACTATTTTATAAGATAACATTCTCTATTTCGATTGTCATATATTTTATTTGTCTTTTTTATTAAAAAATTATATATTTATAGGTAAAATTATATATTTTTTGTTATAATAGTATTCAAATCCTGTAAATAACCATTCGTGTAAAACTAGATTTTGTTTCAGTACCATCACATTATGTGTTGAGATTCCAATTTTTTTAATAGATTAATCATGATAGATGATTACTAAACATTAAATTCAATTAGATACTCACATTAATGATCTATAAGCTTGTGTTTTATTGAATCATCTAGAATAAATGGACATATTGAAAAGCATTATTATAATTTCATAAATCCTTGAAAGAGCTACATGGTCAATATACTTTATTTTATTTATATTTATTTATGAAAATTGTGATATGTGATAATCTTTTTATGTGGGTGTGAATAATTAAATAGAGTGTTAAATGTGGTTAATAGTATATAGGAAAATAAATTGACTAATTATTTTTGTAGCATGTAATCCATGAGAAAACCCTAAAATTGTAGATTCAATTCATGGAACTTTTATGTTAGGGGGCATGTCGAAAATAGACAGGGGAACTTTTAATGGGGTATAATAATTTTTTTAGGTATTATTGAATGTTTAATTTCTAGTGTTATGATATATTAAATTCTTTTGAATGTTGTGATTAATTAGTTGGTCAAGTGACAGGATCGATTGAGAATGGTCTATGTGGTGGGTTCAATGGGAAAGCTAACCTATGGGTGTGGATTGAGACCTTCATGATAGGACTATTAATGATAAATATAAATATAAAATATTTTCTATTTATATTATACTTATTTCTTAATGACATTGAGATTTTTTCTCCATGGTGGTTTGTGTAAGGGAAGAGATACCAATGATACATAAAAGATAATCCTTCATAAGAGATAACTATGTAGAAAATCAAGAATTAATGATAAAGGTTGTTGGTTCTCTCCAATGATTATTATACACATTCTATAATGTGTAGAGTATAATTATTTATTGTGGTTATAATTTATTTATTTTTCTATATACTTGGGAATTATGTCTTTTGTCCAATTGTAATGTATCACTAATGAGGTTATTGAAAAAACGAACAGGTTAAACCTAAAATAGTGAAGTTAGGATTTTGATTCCTGATATTCAATTATTTATAATTTTAAAAGTCTAATGGATATTGATGACATGATACATACACATTAGGTGTGCTAGATAATTAGCATGGAGAATTGTTTGGGTAGTTTTCACACCACTAGTTTACAATTCATTACCCATTTACTATAAATTTGGAGAATTTATAATTGTTGTGTAGTGTTTATAGTGTTTCAGGTTGGTTTATAGTGTTTTGGAAGAAGTTTAGGTTTATCATGGATAGTGTAAATAATGAACTATCTATATGAAAACAAGAAATAAGATTTCGGGACTCATTATTCAGGCTCACGATTGGAGCATGGATTGTCCAAACCTTGCGCATGAATGGATATTTTGTTTGATGGGAGAGAGGTAAAATCACAAATGGATCAACATTTGTGAGTCAATCCAATCCAATAATGTAATTTCATGAAATGGTACAGCAATACAATAATTTTTGTGCATGATTTTATAAACCATGTGGAAAAAACCATCATTCTCTCTAGATCATTCACAGAAGCAAGAAGATAGTTGGTGCATAGTTTGTAAACCCATGGGATCTAACCATATTATCTAAATATAATTATCCAATAATTATTCATTAATATTGGTTAAGAACGTTCCACACTCATTATTATATTAATCTAACTTATTTTAAAACATATTTTCCTCTCAAGGCTCCCAAGGTAGTTCATTTTGATATGGATTAAAATTTTGGATAAATAAATGTATATCGATGGTCTAAAATCATCTATAATACCTCATTCTCCATTTTTATTAACATGTCTACTTTTATCTATATCCAATATCCATGTATCACTTTCATTTTGGATATATATGTCTGTTTTTATAAATATATTGAAGCGTAATTGAAGGATTTGTTTAAGGGGAGGTGTTTTGATCCCGAGTCTATATGTTATGAATTTTGTTCCTTATTTATATAATCTATTGATATATAGATATATTCTCCCTCATATCCACCAATTATATAATTTGATGGGTTGATTTTATTTAAATATTTTTCATTGATTTTATAATTAATCATTTTTTAATTTCATGATAAAACCCATTTTAGATTAATTTTATGAAATATGAGAAATAGATGGATTTTTTGAAATGAAATTGCATATAATTTTGGAATTATTATTTTAAAATAATGTAACTTTTTTGAAGAAAGAAAAAAATTGATGAATTGTTTTCAAAAGAATGTTTTTTTATGTACAATTAATTTATGATTAATTTGGTATAATTGGGTTAGAGTATGATATATATGGGATAGATTACGGTCATGATTTATTATCATTAATATGTGATAGTGTATTATTGTGATGTACCATGGTGAATGTGTGAAACAACGATTGATTATTTCTTTTTGCTTGTATATTTGTGAAAATTGTAACACTTATTCTATTTTCAAAAAAAAAGTAATGATATTGTTTATAGAATTTATCATATTGATTTCACTTATATATTTGGATAATATTTAATACAATTTTACAACAATTTTATCTGATAAGTGATTGCCAATACGTTTCCATGTGTTGTGTGTTGTGATTTCTATTAGGATTACATAAAGAGTTTTATAATCATTCCCTTAATGGGAATATTTGTGTGTTTTTTGATATTTTATATTGAGGAACATGAATCGGAAAGGTATCATATTTCTATAGTGATGTGTTATGACATTATTGAAATGTATGGTGGTGTTGGATTTTGTAGAATGTTAATCTAGTCTATTTGGTTTTACAAATTTGATTCTTTGGGTAATGTACGATTTTTATTATTATTTCTTCTTCCTTATTGTATTTTTACTATGATATTGATACTCTGTTGGGTTAAAAAATTGGTTTTATTATATATATTTTTTAATCTCATCGATGGTTTGGATGTTCATGTTTTGTGTTTTGATGTTGTTGTTTTTGAAATGGGAAAACCATCCCCCATTGTTCACCAAATACATTATTCAGTAACATGGGGATGTCACCTATATCTAGTATCATATATACCTCTCCTTGATCCAATGATTCAGAGTTGTATGATTTATATGGTATCATTCTTGGAACATTTTCCTTTCTTGTGAGAATGTGTCAAATAGAGTGGAATGATAGAACTAGAAATGTATAGCATAAATGTAATTGTTAACAATTTATTATGGAACATCATGATAAATATGTGGTTTGAGTATAAATGTGTTATAATAAACATTTAGGTTTTATTTAATCTAATCTTGATGGGTTTAGTCTATGGTTTTTTTATTTAATGCATTCTTATGGATACTTTTTATTAAGATTTAACCGTTTATTTTGAGTTTCAACATTTATGGAAAATGGTAAAAATTATTTAATTTCAAAAACAAAGGTTATTTCTTATTTATTATGGTGATTTGGAACATTATATTCCTTATGATTCATTTTATTTTTGACTAAATGGATATTTTTTCTCATTATATAAAATAAAATAATGAAGACATCATAGAAATTTGAAATAAGAGGCTATGAAAGATGTGGTTTCACAAAATCCATAGGTGTATGATGTTGACCATTGTGGTGATGCCTTGAACTAAGTTTCAAGTATACTTCACCCTTTTTTTGGTCTTTATTTGGATTATTATTTTCATAGTCTCATTTGGGTGAATTATGGATGTTTTTTGGGGGTTTTAAGTTGTTTACGGTTGGCGCGTTGTTTTTACAAACAATGCATGATCCCCATGAAAACTATGCACCCCAACACAAAGGGGAATTTCATGGGTTTCAAATGGTTTTTGAAACCAGAATCTCACCAATGAGTAAACATTCACCTTGTATAGAAGGTATTCATGGGTAAGGTTTACGGTTTAAAAAACCTTGAACCCCTCCCTGGAAACTATTCATGAATGAATTTAGATGACTAAAAGTATTTTAAAAAATTCCCAAACACATAGTTTATATCTACAATCACCCTATATCAAACTAATATAATATTTATAGATTTTTTACTCTCCCTATGGAATTGAATATATAATTTAATGTATTCATTTCCAAACAGATGATTCGGCAGAAGGATCAACTCCTCTTTGGTATGTGATTTCATCCATGATTGGATTTTTATCTCCCACCATTCTTCCCATTTAGAGAGGGTTGATTTTTCTCTATTACCAATGGTCAAAATCTAGGATTAAAAAATCTTGTTTAGTTTGATAATGTTCATATTTTTGGATCATAGATCATCCTTTCCATATTGAATTTGATAATTATTAATCAAACTGAGGGTTATGGTTTGGCGAGAGATCGTCAACAATCTTGGGGTATGATATCTAATTGATAATTTTCATAAAAATATTTGTGATCGGGTATTTAATTGTTCTAATGTGTTACCATTTTTTCAAAGAGATTCTTAAATTAAAAGGTTAATTTAATTCAATTAATTTGGGAAACCCTACATAGATCCCATTGTACAGATTGGAGATTATGAGACTCAATTTGATGGTAACCCATGGGGTGTTCCAATACCCTTGAAACACTAGATATTGAATTGTTAAATCGGAATTAATTGGATATTTGAATTTAATTAAATACTTATATCATGTTTTTAAAAGTAATTAATGTTTATGTTAGAATAAACATGAAGGGTTAATGATTTTTTTAATATAAGGTAATATATCGATTAATGGTGAAAAAATCATATTGTTTCATGTGATTAAATTAACAAAACATGGTTGTGATTAATAAATTGAATGATTCCACATTATATGAATATTTTTAAAAAATGTTAATTATTTTGATCCATGATTTATATATTGTGATATATATAATATTTCAAATTGATTTATCATGGATATATGGGTTGGGGACTAATGAGTGAAATACCCATGGGGTGTTAGACTAATGATCTAGGCACCCAATGCATGTATATAAACAATGAGGTGTGGGATAGGGATAGATGATCCAAACACCCATGGGATTATCGATAGATCCTATAGTCCCCTAATATATACATATATATATATTATGTGTTTATTTGTGAATATTAACAATGAGGTGTCAGTTAGGGACAGATGCTCCAAATACCCATGCGGTGATAAACTTCTACCCTAGCCCCCAATATAGTATTTTTATTTGGAATCTGGATATATGCTCCATGGTACTGGAGATGAAATTTGAATTTAATAAATAATAAATTCTGTTGAAATAAATAATTTTAAAATACCAATAGTATATTTTTCAGAAAAAGACATGGGCTAAAGAAGATATGATGTTTTTGATTAAATAAAAAAATTAATCCGATTTAATTTCTACATTTATATTTATTATTTTTATGACTACATAAATTTCTATTTTATTTATATAGCTTGTTATAATGTTTTCAGTGGTTTACTGAGATGTACTCATACCCAAATCGAGGTCCTAGATCAGTATCTGAATATAAATAATGTTTATAGGATAATATAAGTGAAAAATCGTTAAATTCAATGGATGAGTCTGGATTTAGGATAGACCATTGATGAAGGAACCTGAATGATTCTGGGTCCCATTGGGTATAACAGTGTGTCTTCATTTTGGGTTTTCATTAGACCCTTGACACATATATTTCCTGACATATCTACGGTATAGGTTTATGATCATTTTCCCTATTTCAGATTTATTCACTTGATGATGGATGAATATTCATTTTGTAATTGTCTTGGTTGTTTTTTATTATCATACATATATTTATTAATGATTTTAGCTACTTTTAATCTTTGATAAAGAGGTCATAGTCTCCCCACATTATATAATAGAACATAATTTCTAGTTGGAAGCCTCTAGTGCATGAGGAGTGTTTCATGAGGTAACATAATTAAATGGATTGGGGAACCGACATGTGGCAATAAGGTCAGGATAATAATTATAATTATAATAGATGATTTCGTTTTATTTTTAGTTGTCTATTTATTTTGGAATGGTATATAAGAGGCTAGGGTGAGTCATACCACTATCATGATATCTTGAACGGGACTTGCTACCCCATTGTTCAGGGGAAACAGAAGTCCCCACATTTTTTTTTATGTTCTTTTTTCTATTATAGTTTGATGTTATTTCACCTTGGGTTATGTAATTATTTTTTGACCTGATTATTCCTTATATCTTACTCATGTCATGATATGGAATTAGATTTGATTTTGTAGGCATCATTTTAGGAACTTCAGAATTTATATGACAAGGAACATTTTAGGGGCTCTTGGAAAAGAAGATTTTGGGTGAGTTGTTGAAATGAAATTCATTTTGTTACATGTTAAATTTAAAAAAAAGGTTATATTGATGAATTTAAATGGATAAAATGATAATAAAGTTGTATAATGGAAAATTATAAAATATGTTTCAAATGAGAAACATCAAATATGAAATTGTTGTACTCTACATTATCCATAACATAGGTGGGGTTTGGTTGGGGGTAGTGATAGTGCCTTGATTTTTTACTATGGGGTGGTTTATTATGTATTAATAGTGATGAAATTATATTAATACCTCTAATATTTATGTATCAATAATGATTTATGTGTCCTAATATATATTTTTTTTGATTTTTTGAGACATTCATCCATGGTGACATTTTGTAGATATGACTATAGGAGAACATGGCAGTGAATGATCCTCCAGTAGAGGGAAAAACGGCCTCAATATTTTTGGGTGGATATTAGTGAGAAATTTTGTGTGGAAAAATATCTAGATTTATGAATTTAATGGAATGTTACTTTGGGTAGGTTGTGGACAACATGCCTGGTCTGAAATGGTAGTTCTAGTTGTAGCACCCTTCAAACATTACTAGAGAGGTTGGATCTAAGGTAGTTAAGTTATGGACTAAGTCAATCGAAAATATTACGGTCCATTTAGATACCTATATGGAAAATAGAGTGCTTTTGGAAGCTTATTTTTTTATGATCATCAAAAAACTTGTGGGATATGTAGTCTCAGAATGATTAGTTGGAGGGAATTGTAATGCCCCGACCCCAGCTACCCAGAGTCGGTGCATTACTTCGTAACATTGGCATGATCACAAAAGATCAAGTCTTGAATGACCGATTAGTTTAGTAGCCTTGGAAACACTAGATACATTCATAAATGTTACATTACATCATAAGGTGAAAAACTACAATAACAAAGTCTCCATAGTCCACACTCATATCCTCTTCTGACTATCCCTGCAGTTCATTCATGAAATACTTCTTCACATCCTGGAAAATATTAAAACATTGAAAGGGGTGAGCTCAGATTCTCAGTAAGGATAACAATATTGTGGAAGCTTTCATAAATAATCATTAACATTTAAGGCAATTTATAACTAAAACAAAAGCCTTTTTAAACTTGAACATTAGAATAATATGGAAAAAAAATTAAATAATTCCATTTACTTACTCACATGGATATTCTACTAATAGAATAATCTCATGCAATATCAATAACCACTTTCATAATTATGGAATGCATAATGCAAGACTATCATAACCACGTAGCCAAGGCCTCGTGCCAAGACCATAAATAAGATTTTGTCAAGGCCTCGTGCTAAGACACTAGTTTGTCTCATGAGACCTGCTGATGCATCGAGGAGCTATAGTGGGCTCCACCCGTCACTTATTAAGTCCAATGCATTCCTCATATGAACAGGTTTAATCATATCATAAACCATAACATAATCGTATCACATAAAACATGCATAAAGGAAACATAACATTTCCACATTTCAATCACAAGATATCAATACAACACATTTATATAATAAAAACTCTTTCAAAACCATTTTCAATACCAAAATAGAAGAAAGTTAAAACTTTGTATTTATTTGTCATTAAAAAAGTGATGGCTTGTAGAGGAAGCCGAAACTCAAATAATGGTCATGGCGGTGGAGAAGTCGTTGTCGCTGCATATGTACGGAAAGAAAAACATTACCTTTTTGTCGTTTAGTAAAATGCTTCGTATAAAAAAGATTCCTTTTGAATAAACGTAAAAGTCAAAGGGGTTTATACACCGTGTAAAAGAAAGTTGTGTATAAAACCAAATATGCCTCAATGAAAGAAGATTGAGACAAAGTCCATAAAAGATCATTTTCAAAATAAAATAGATCTATTATGTGTATTCACTATAAGTACACATAAAGAATGTACAAATACAAGATAGGACATAATAATATCATGACATAATTTGAAATTAGGAGATTAACCCAAAGAACAGAAATTGGGTTAAGAAGTTCCCTTACCTCGTGTATGAATTCACTCGACCGTTCTTTGATATCCTGAATAATAAACTAGAGATAATATCTACCTTCTTAAGAACCTTTTTCAAGTTCATTATTCCATTTATATCACTTATTACAATGTTATGAACATTATGTAATTATTTAAGTTAACAACAGTCGTTTTGTCGATCTTTGGTACTTGAGTCAACAATAAACTTCTTATAATTACAAGTTGTTTATGTGGTAGAATATCCATTATCTCCAGAATTATATTCATGATTTAAATGTCATATATATCATATATAACCAGTATATACATTAATTCATAATATTACGTAACATTTAGAGGTAAGAAATGAAATGCATCGTTCATGGAGACGGTAAGCCGTACGTATGCATGAACGCTACTTTCATTTCTATTTCGTATTTAATGGAATGAAATCATAATGATATAAATGTATAATATAATTCCAGTATAATATCATATATAATATCATTTACTCCATCCTTTATACATTCCACATATGGCATTAACGATTCACATCACTTTGAGGGGGCGGTAGTCCGCACTTCCTAAAATGAAAATATCGCGTTTACCCATAATGGAAACAATAAAGGTATGCCATAAACGAAAAATACATAACCTTAAGTAAAACATAAACATATTATATATCATTTATAAATATAGTGACATATTAATGGCCACCATTGAAGGTGTTTTATGAGTGTTGAACAATCATCGTTTCGTGAGGCAGAAATTCGCCATCCACAGAAACCGTATGTTCTTTTATCATTAGATGTAGGTGTGTGTAAGTGTAGCTCGAATACTCCTTATAACAACTTCCTAGTATATTTAGTATACTGGTGTTGTTACAAAAGAAAGGAATAAAAAGAGTTTAGGGGTTTGGATAAGAAAAATAAAACAAAATAACATAAGAGAAGACATTACCTTAAAATTGGGTAACTCTTTTGATTTGAGCCAAAGGCTTCCTTGGAAAGTCTTATGCCCAAAGTGATGCTTCTAGGAGTAAGGGAAGGAAGATTAGAGAGTATTTGGGAAGAGTTTGGCTGAGCCAAATGGCTTGAATGTGTGAATAAGGTGGGAGTGGTGGGGGCCTTTTATAAGTGGGGAGGAGGGGCACTCTTGGAAAGTAATGAAATATTACTTTATTACACAATGATTCTCATATTAAAAAGGTCCCATAATTATATAATTCTAGGGTAAGGTGATAATGGTTAGAAATATACTCATCCAATATGTTTTTGACAAGTGTATGCCTTGGATTTTACATTATCTATTTATTTTATTTAAATCGTTAAATAATGAGGTCATCGCTGCATCATCATGATGTCATATATAATTTAATATATTTAATGTCTAAAAATTATAATAAAAATACTATGATGTAGGAAATCCTTTTATATTTCCAATGAATATTTATAGTCAAAAATATGACTTTTATAACCCAATGTCAAAATTGTTTTAGTAAAACATTTCATGTTTGTGTCATTTTTTACTTTAACATTAAATAAAAGGTATTTAAGTCATTTTCCAACTAAAGTGGCTCCATGGGGTCCCCAAGTTGACCCATGGATTTTATTGGTCGGCCATGGCACATCCAATGAGGGTAGGACATGTTTCAGGCTCATCTCATATTATTAAAACCTTATTTTTACCTTAAACTACACTAATTACCTCTAATCGTGATTTTGAACATAAAAGTTACTATTCACCAAAAAATTATTTTAATCTCATTGAACCACAGTTTACTTCTTAATTACAACCATGTATGTCACATTTTTTGAAATTCAAAACACAGAAGTGGTAAAATTTCATTTAAACGAAAAATCAGTTTTTATAAATACCACTTAGTGGTTTCACTATTCATCAAAAATTGAAGTTTTTCAGAAAAATCCCAAAAATTCACCCTATGCTATATTTGATATTCCGATTTCGAAAATGATGTCTATTTTACAAAATTCCAAACCTATAAGTTGCATTAATTAATTTTATAATTAATTCCTGCTATCACAACCAATAGCGTGTTTTTAAGAAACAATTTATATCAAAAGATTGACAATTGTTCTTCCCAATTTCAATGTTAAATTAATTCTAATGACCACCATTGGATAAAATGGTAAAAATATATTCTAATTATACTTTAAAACCACTAAATATTATAATTTACCACAATAAATTATTTTTATTAAAAAAGTTGCTTTAAGTATTTTTCACTATTCATAAAAAAAATTGGAAGTTCTCAGAAAGTTACAAAAAATTCAACTTAGGATAATTTCGATATTATGAATACAAAAATGAAGTCTATTTGGAAAAATAAAATTTATAAAATTTCAAAAATTAGGTATTACTATTCATAACGGCTACTTTGATTGGTTGTGGTGTGTGTTAGAACTCGAAGTTGCCTACAACACACGCTACTGTATTATTGAAAGAGAAGTGTATCGTGGAAGCTCGGGATGACACAGGAATGGTATAGGTGGACTTCCCGAAGAAGACCTTAGAACACTTTTATCCAGATACTCTCAGTAATGAGAGGGAATCATAGTTTATTTGGTTGACCAACGGAATAATTTCATTGGAGGACTATGTATGCATCTTGATAGACATAAAATATTGGTAGCGAACAAGGAAGTTAGGGAGAGATGATTTTAGGAAGGAAATAAATGTGTTTTTAATTCCTAGGTAAATATATTGTAGCTGAAGAAGTTTTTCAATGTACTAGATAAGGCTCCCATTTCATAGGGGAAACTAAAAGATTATTCCAAATATTGATCAGTGGTTTTTTATAATGTAACATGGGGAATATGTTCATACGGTAGGTAGAGTTTCTTTAATATCATTAACCAAATATGTTGAATGAAAAGTGTCTAGTGGACGAATAAATTACTCAGGGAAATAATCAAGTGAAATTCCAGTAGTGATGTGGGTCAGGTCAATATCATAATTAGTGTCCCTAACCAATGGTTGAGTATTAAGATTTTAATAGGATGGGATAATTACAGTGATTATGTAGGAACCCATGACAGATGTGCAGTGATGGTGTATCTAGACATAATTGTATAATGGGATGTGGGACTTCTACCCAATACCAGTTGGGTAGTTAGAGTACAACATTATGTGGTTGTCATGGTGACATATGTGGTTCTTCAGGGAAATATTGCCCATATTTGTAAAGTATACAGACATAGGGGATAGAGACTAGGTTATAGGGGAGTGGTGTAGGATTGTTTCATGTAGTTCAGCTTTCACTTGTGGATATAATGGTTTAACCATTGATGGTCATATGTATAATTTTTTATGCTTAAATGCATTCTAGTTCTATATTTCATACCAAAGCCTCTCATTATTTTATATTTCTCAAAATGTGAATAGTGGTACTATGATAGTGCTTTTTTGAGTTGGGTTATGTATATTAATGCACCATTATGAGTGTGATCGAGGTACATCTATTTATATAATGGGTGTTCTCTTGATGTGGGTGAGTATTATTTCCTTTATAATCTTTACATACTTGACAATTTAGGATTTCACATGATTCTTAATATAGACTAGCTGATATTGTACATAGACACATCAAATATTACCATAGGTGCATATCCTTTACATCTTCTAAGGGTTACAATTATGTTCATCATGGATAATGGGATATGTAGTTAGTCTATGAAAGTCCATTGCAATAGTATCTGGGGGATCTCACTACCCATGATGGGGTTCTTCTACTAGATTACATTGGTGTAAAGCGTCATGACCTCCCACCTATAGGGTATAGGTATTAGGATATGATTCACAAGGAAATACCATATCCTCCACATGATATATATGTTATGTTTATAAATGATCTTCTACCTAGAGAAGAATAGTTTTCCAATCCACCATATGGAATTGCTCCTATATTGGATCAATAGCTTATGACTAACCAAGATGATTATTGAGATAAGGATTTTATCCATCTATGTACATCAACATAGGAATATTTGGTTTTGTTTTATAAAAAGTAATATGGGACACTACGCTGATGTGTTGAATAACATATTTTTAAACAAATGAATGTGATGAATCGATATCATCATCAATGTATTGATGGTGTGATTGACTAGTTGATAGGATCTTGGGTATTCTCAATAATTGAATAGGGATCGGGGTACCATTGGGTGAGGTTTATATAGTTAACTAATTTAAACAATATTTGTGTCTTATAAATGTTCATTATGATATCATTTGAGATGATGAGTTCTTCAGTTGTGTTTATGTATTTGAAAAGCAAAATCTTTCACCCATAAATGGATCATTTATTGTTATTTTTGGGGATGACAACTTTTTTTAATAAAATAATAATTATTATTATTCACAACATCTTGAAATTAACATTAATACACTAAGAGTGAATCAGCTATACTCAAAGATATTTAATTTCAATTTTTGATTAAAAAGATACCTTTAATAAGTCATATAATCTCTAAGGAAGGTATATCAGTGGTCCTAGAGAATGTCTAGGATGTTTTTTATTTGTAGAATCCTATGAATTTTGTTGATTTAAAAATTATTCTAGGTATGATGATATATTATATGAGATTCATCCAAAATATTTCATGTATAGCAACCTAAATTAAATTAATGAATAATAATGGAAAAAATATTGAAGGATCAGGATTATGTGTGAATGCTTTCCAAGGCATAATTAAGTTGTTGAATAATACCCTAATTTTGATCCTACCCGGACTAAGTGAAGATTATACCATGTGTTGTAATGTTTCTAGGATCATACATGTACAAGTATTGATATAGTGAGAATAAGTTATGGAATAAGGGTGATGAAATTTTATTCCACAATAATTGAATAATAATACTCTTGATCTTGAGTTGGTCATGGTGGTCTTTGAATTAATATGTTGGTATCATTGTATATTTGGTGAAAAGAGTACTATGTGTATTGACCATAAAAATTTAGAATACATCTTCACATAGAGGGATTAAAATTTCCATATGTTGAGATGTGATTAGTATATGTATTCATTTGATTTTGAGTTAACCTGTACATAGGAGAATGGAAATAGTGTTGATGGTTCATTGAGAAGGAAGATAATGATTCAGGTAGTATATGGTCCTAGTTCTAAGTGTAATATAATGATCTTGATGGTCGAGATGCATGTGGAGATTTCGGATGGGATGGAGCTATTAGTCCCATAATCCTTACCTTTTGATTTAACACATCTAATCTAGATTGGTGAGATAAACTATGAGATTAAATATTTTATATCCTTGAGTTAAATCCATAAAGGTGGTATGTCACATTCTGATATGACTATTGATGAGGATTAGTTCATCTATTCATGTAACCATTATGATGTTCCAACATGTTTGGGTGAGGATCTGATGTGTGATTTTCATTTCTCAAAGTGGAAGGTTCCACCAAGCTTCACTAAAAGTGATTCATAACCTATATCTATAGTATTGGTGTCTCATCATTAAAATGTATATTTTTATGTTCCTTACCATGATCTTATATTTGTCAATAGGTGAAGGTTAGTGACATTATGGTTTATTCAATAAATTAACCAATATGGAATGGAAGGGTCATGATATTACCATAAATTCTATGGGTTGTTTTTTCATGGATCCCTCAGAAGAATTACCTGATAAGGGTGACTGTGTACTGGATAAAAAAAGTGTCTTGATTCATTCCTATCCTGGGGAATTTTGCATCAGATCAATTGGGGAAAATATATGTTCAAGATATAGTATATTTTCATTGAATGACATGGATAATAATTTTAGAAAATGATTCATTCTTTACATCATGATTCTTATAAGACTTATAGAAGGATATGGGCAAATAGGTGTTTCAGAGTATGGATTTTCACTAATAAGAAGATGGTAAATGGGACTATAACATTTAAGTCCTATAATAAATTATATTGGAATGTGTTCAGGATTTTGGTGGATCATGGGATAGGAAATTAGTTCTAGTTTTTTTAACTATAACAACATTTATCATGAAACTATTTATATGGATCCATATGACGTGCTTTAGGGTAGTTCATTTAGATCGCCTCTATGTTTAATGTATGATGGTGAGTCTAACTTATTTGGGCCGAGTATCATGAATGGGAGATCAGAGGGGGTGAAAGTTGTCTAGATAAGTATGGTTATGGATTAGAGATAGTATAATTTGTATATTTATCGACATCAATATGGTCTTTATTTTATAGTTTCTTATCACGTACACCATTGGGTATCACCGATATTGGGTCATCATAGGATTCAACGGTAGGGAAATTTGGTGCTCATGATTGTTGGACCGTTTTATATTATGTTGAGGATCTGACTAGTAGTGTATTGGATGGATCATCTATAGAGGTATAGTACTATGCATGAAAACGTTCATGTGTCTATGATTCAATTTTATCACCTACCCTACTCAAGTGATTGAAAATGATGATGATATGCTTGAGGCTATTGTTTCCATTGAGGATAATATGATTCATATTCTGAATCACAGTGAAAATTGTTTGGGGAAAATAATATTTTTTCCCTGAGTAATGTGGAAGTATATCTGTCTTTAAGGGGTAACATGGGAGAGGGAAGCATGTATTTATTCCTAGTGGCCCAATATTTTTACCATGGAAGACTTTTGATTCATAAGAGTTCAAATCAAGGATGAGATACTATAAGGTGGGGAGATTATAAGACCATGACCATTGTAGATATTTATCATTCTCTTTTGTATGTATTTAACGCTATTTTTAGTAGAAAATTTTTTGTAAGATTATCATGGGTCTGTTTTGGCACTACCACAAAACTGGGCAAGGCATGCGCCTGCCTTTATCAGTGCTAACGAAAAAGCCCTGATAAAGGGCCGGCCCTTTATCAGTGCTAACAAAAGCGCTGATAAAGGTCCTCCCATTTATAAGCGCTTTTCCTTTTAGCGCAGATAAATAAATCCTTTATCAGTGCTTTTTACTAGCGCTGATAAAGTCTCACACGGATTTGTTGAAAACCCGTGGGTCCTCTTCCTCCTCCCTGCACCTGGTCAAGCTCTCACGAAATCCCTCCTCTGCACCGTTGTTTCCGCCTCCTCCTCCTCCACCACGACCGCCGCCTCCTCTTGCTCCTCCTCCTCCGGTCGTCGCCTCCTCCTCCGGTCGCCGCCTCCTCCTCCTCCTCCTCCTCCGGCCGCTGCCTCCTCCTCTGGCCACCGCCTCCTCCTCCTTCTCCTCCTCCAGCCGCCGCCTCCTCCTGCTCCTCTACTCTTCCTCCTCCTCCTCCTTCTCCTCCACCGTATCCTCGTCCTCCTCCACCTCCACCAGCACTTCCTCCTCCTCCTCCTAGTCTGCTGCCTCATCCTCCCCCTCCACCGGCGCCTCCTCCTCCTCCTCCTCCTCTGCCTACTCTAATGCATCCTCCTCCACCGCGGTTTGAGAGGTGCCTCAAGTACTCAGGTGAGTCTCACAAGCTTTATTTTAGTTTTATATGATGTTTTTTGGAGATTCTTTAAATGAAACATGGTTTTGTGTTAATATTTTTTGAGAAACAATGTAGAACCTTGAGCATGAGGATGTTTTCAGTCCTCTTTCTAAATCACATATTTGACTTTCATGGTTAGTGAAGGTTAACCATGGGATATCTTAGAGGAAACCATGTGAGGTGGATTTTAGTTAGGGATTAACATACCATTTTTTCATTATTTCATACAAAACATGTGAAATTTCGTAGACTGAGGTGGTTCCAATTTACATAATTAATGCATAGTTTGGTAAACTATGTTGACCAAATATTTGAAGGGGATTTCTTGTACAGTGCCACCACATTATTAGTATATGGTTTGGAAAATTGTGTAGAACATTAAAATTATATTTTCATCTTTTTTCCTCTGAAATTATAATAGGGGAAGCCCGCATTTCTCATCCTCCCACTTATACAATGCCCAATCGACCCACCCCCTTATTCCTCTTTGATTCCCCTTTCCATGTGGAGTTTTTTAATGGATTTATTCAACAATTCTAAGTGATTTAACCATCTTCCTTACCATTTTATTCTTTATATTTAGTTTCTATTGATTTTTGATTTATCTAGATTAGGTTTTATGGGTGATTCAACTGGAGAACGATGGTATCATATTGATTTGATGGGGGTGTTTTCCTACCTGATGTATAAGAGGCATCATGATGGTATCTACAAGTCACCAATCATTATGAAGGATTTGTGTTTCCTTTTGTAGTTTTCATGGATATTTGATCAAATTATATAATGTTGTCTATGGATTTGGTTCTGATGGTTGGGTATTTTTCCTAAGATGGCACTAAGATCCCACTTCAGATCTTATATAGATTTTTGGTCTTGGTTCTAACATGAAAAGTCCACTAGATGTGTTTCTAGTGAATATAACAAGTTTAAATTGATTTGGATAATTAATTATAAATGTTATAATTTAATAATTTTGATTTTTTGGAGAGAGGAAGGAGCTATATTGATGAGTTGATTTTGGGGTAGACAAATGGAAGAGGCTTAGCGAGCCTAGGAAAAGTTTTCAACTTGGAATTAAAATAGTAGAAACATATAAAATAGGTATGTCGTCCTGGTAGTTTCGTTATGGATTTATAAATTCCTTAATAGGTGTTATTAGAGTGAGTGTGACTTAGAGGACCTTGTTAGGGGGGACCCGGAGACCTCTTGGAATACATTCTGTGACTTTTATGTATTTGTTCCCATAGGCCACAAATTGAACTAGTGATACATCAGAGCCCTTGACCTTATTGAATTGAAACTAAAGTGTGTGAACATCCCCCTTGGGGATGTGACTACTTGGGTGGGTATAACTTTGTAAGGTTGTTGATAGGCTGGATGTGTAGACTGACCCAGAACAAACCTATATATTGAAATGGGACATGAGCCATCTCTTGAGACTATTTATAGTATGGAATATTACCATGTAAATATTATGTGGCTATACCATGTAAGACACTGATAAATAATATGATTCTCTCATGCGATGAGTGTTTCACTACATCATGTGCTTCTATTGGATGGTGACGTTGCAATGATGGTCTTCATTCTTAACAGCTTATTGATCCAAACCTTTAATTGTTTTCCATTCTAAACATTGGTTTTAATGTATTAAGTTCTTTCTCAGGTTTCATTTCAGCCCTTCATTTTAGAATAACAACTGTATAACAGCATGAATAACATAACTCAAGTTGATAGAGAAGAAAATTTATGAAGGCATTGGATTACCTTCAAGCCAGATGGATTAGTGTTGTCTCCATGGATAGTAAAACCCCTTTTAGAGATCATGTAATAGTTTATAATAGGTTGTTTGGATCATTTATTACTTCTAGATATTTTTCCAGATTTTCCTTGGTGTTTTTGGTTTATACTTCTCTCAATCCCTACTAGTGTAAGTTCTTTTCACCTTGTGTTTGTACTTATAGTGTTTTTTTTAATTGAGTCCTTTGGGGCATGAATTAGGTGACCAATTCATGTCACCACTTTTATTAAAAAAATGACCTTGAGGTGGTATTTTATTGAAATGGAAAAAATTACATAGTAGTGAGGTCTATGATACTACTAATAGGGATTCCATTGATTTTGAGTAGTGGTTATATTTGTTATGAAAAGTGGATATGTGAGAGATTTTAGTCCTTATTGTGTATTTGGACTGTTTGGTTGAGTGTCCTGCACTACTGGGGCTAAGTTGTTGGGAACAATTTTATACTAGTATGGATACTACTCAAGTTATGATAATGGGATGGAGGTTTTCCAGGTTATTATCATATTCACCAGGGTGAGTTTATATCTATGGTAATTATCAATGTATACTAGGGTGAAAGACCTCATGATTATTGTTATGGTTGGTATAGTCATCACAATGTTCTCAAATACACTTTGGCACTAGCCAAAGTTGGTATGGATGATCGAGGCTACGAACCTAAGGATCAATGATGATTTATTTATTAGATATTATTTATTTATTCAGAGCATGAAACATGCAAATATAACTAAAAATTAGAATTTATGAAACCACATTGGTGGTTCCCTACTGAGTACCCAAGAAATTCTCATGTATTGAAGGTCAGGTAGAATTGGGTCCCATTGTTGCCAGATCGAGTTGGAGTAACATTGATGGGTTTTAGAGATCTAGATGATCTGAGGCTTGGGGATTATAGTGGTTCCCAATATATTTTTTATTTTGGTATTTATTTATTTCCTTATTTCCTTGAAGTATCTTGTTTTTTATCTAAATTATACTCATATTCCTTCTCCTTTAACTTGTATACTTATCCTATGGATTTTAAGGATGAATATAAATAAATAATGGATGAATGCCAATCGGTTGACAAATGAGTATGATGAAGGCGTGAAAGAATTTATCAAGTTTGCAATAGATCTTTCATGTGACTCTTCTCAAATACTTTGTTCGTGTTTACGCTGTTGTTATTCAAAACAAATTAGTCCAGATGAGTTGGAAGAACACTTGATCTGTCACGGAATAGATCAAAGTTATACATGTTGGAATAAACACAGGGAAACAACGAATGTAGGTAGTGACTGGGGTGACACTGCGTTTTATGGATCATCTAATATGATTACAAACATGAACAATGAAGATTACCGTATGGATGATGTGATTACAGATGCGAATGATGATGAAGATCGTATTGAGAAAATGACAAGGACCTTCGAAGATGAACTTTGTGATTGCCCAAAATTGTTTGAGAAGTTAAAAAGTTGTGCAAAGACGCCATTGTATGCTGGTTGCACTAAATATACAGCATTGTTAGCCGTACTGAAGCTATATAATTTGAAAGCAGATAACGGGTGGAGTGACGACAGTTTTATGAAACTACTTTCCCTCTTGAATGACATGCTCCCAGAAGACAATGTGATCCCAAGTCGAACATACGATGCCAAACGAATGCTACGCTCTATGGGTATGATCTCTGAAAGAATACATGCCTGCCCGAATGATTGTATACTGTTTCGCAAGGACCACAAATCACTTAAAGAATGCCCAAAGTGTGGTGCTTCTCGATACAAGAAAGATGAATCCAGTCCTACTAAAGTTGTATGGTACTTTCCAATCATTCCAAGGTTTAGACGCCTATATGGAAGTGAGGAGACTGCATAACAATTAACATGGAATGTAGATAAAAGAACTACAGATGGGATACTATGTCACCTGGCAGACTCTCCTCAGTGGAAGAGAATCGATCATGAGTATCCTGAATTTGGAAACGAGTCCAGAAACCTTCGTCTTGCGTTATGTACAGATGGAGTGAATCCTTTTGGTTTTCAAAGCAGCAGTCACAGTACATGGCCGGTTATGTTGATAAATTATAACTTACCACCGTGGTTATGCATGAAACGAAAATACATCATGTTATCTTTGCTTATATCAGGACCAAAACAACTGGGTAATGATATTGATGTTTATTTAGCTCCATTGATCGAAGATTTGAAATTATTGTGGGATTCAGGTGTTACATTGTATGATGCTTACAGAAAGGAAGATTTCACTTTGAGAGTCATGTTGTATGGGACGATAAATGACTTCCCATCTTATGGAAATTTGTCAGGATATAGCATTAAAGGAACTCAAGGCTGTCCCGTTTGCGAAAAAGGTACACAATCAATTAGGTTGAAACATTCATCGAAAACCGTGTTTCTAGGACATCGCAGATTTCTACCATGACGAAATAAGTATCGTTCTTGGAAGACATCATTCAAAGGAATTTTAGAGGAACGTACAACACCGTCTCCACTAACAGGCGATCAATTGTTTGAGAAAGTTAAAAATTTGGACACTACTTTTGGTAAACCGGCTTCGAAAAACCTTACGAAAATCAGTTGGAAAAAGAGATCATTTTTTTTTGAATTACAATACTGGAATTGTCTGTATGTAAGACATTTTATTGATGTTATGAATGTAGAAAAAAATGTATTTGACAGTGTTATCTGCACATTGCTAAATACATCTGAAAAAAAAAGATGGAATTAAGGCTAGGTTGGACATGGTTGAGATGGGAATACGAGAAGAGTTGGCACCAGTAAAGGGTGAAAAATGAACATTTCTTCCTCCTGCTGCTTACACTCTTTCCAGGCAGGAGAGATATCCGTTTTTCAACTTCTTGAATGACGTAAAGGTTCCAGAGGGGTATTCGTCAAATATCAATAACCTCCTGTCAATCAGCGACTTGAAGTTAAAAGGTCTGAAATCACATGACTGTCATGTTTTGATATAAAATCTCATTCCAATTGCTTTACCTTGCATTTTTCCCAAGAATGTCCACCATAAATTAATGAAACTGTGTTTATTCTTCCAAGCTATATGCAGCAAAGTTATAGACCCGGCGAAATTGCGAGCTATGGAAAAAGAAATTTCCGTCATATTATGTGAATTAGAAATGCTCTTCCCGCCTTCATTTTTTGATATGATGGTTCATTTGATGGTCCACTTGGTGATAGAGATTTGACTATGTGGTCCTATACATTACAGATGGATGTACCCCATTGAACGGTATATGAAGATTATGAAAGGGTATGCCAAAAATCGAAGTCGGCCAGAGGGTTGTATTGGAGAGCGATATATTGTTGAGGAAGCCGTTGAATTCTGTACTGATTACTTGTCTGGTGTGGAAAGCATTGGCTTACCGAAATCTCGTCACACTGGGCGGTTAGAGGGTGAAGGAATTTCTGGAAGAAAAGTTGTCACAATCAATATTACAGATCGGGAGCAGGCCCACCTTTATGTTTTGCATAACAGTTTGGACGTTGTCCCATATGTTGAAATCCACAATGAAATTATTAGGCAATTGAATCCATCAAGGGCTGAAAAATGGATATTAGATACACATAATCGATAGTTTATAGGATGGTTTCTAGATCCCATTTTTAAGAAGTCATATGAAAATCCAAAGTCTATTTCGAAACGACTTCGATGGCTAGCTGGAGGACCAAGTGTATATGCATTATCTTACAATTCTTTTGTAGTTAATGGTTATACATTTTATACTAATGAACATGATGAAGACAGTACCATGCAGAATAGTGGGGTTACACCTGTGGCTGAAGTGATGCATGTTTCTAGTGCTAAGGACAGAAATCCAATTTATGCGAATATGTTATACTTTTTCATCATCAAACAAATATGGGATTTGGATTATATGGAATTTCAAGTTCCGATATTTCAATGCAAGTGGGTTGATAATAGGAGTGCTGTTAAAATAGATGATTCGGGATTTGTAAAAGTTGATTTCAGTAAGGAAGGGGAGAAATATGAACCATTTATAATGGCATCACAGGCAGTGGAAGTATTTTATGTTCCCGATCCCGCAAACCGAAACTGGTTAATTGTTCTGTTATCAACCAAAACAGTTGAAGGGTCAGATGAAAATTCAACGGAAGATGATCGTTTCATAGGGATTTCACAATCATTTCGTAGTGGTCCCAATGTAGATGACGTTTTTTATGTCAGAGGAGACCACAATGAAGGGATATGGATAGTTGATAGAGGGGTCAAATCCCTTCAGCCTTTTAAAAAAAGGGAGTTCAATAATCAGGTTATTGATTTTTATTGTAATATATATTGTGTTACATTATGTTATTATCTGTTCCCTACTGCTTTTATGTGATCTAACATAAATTTTAAACCAGTTCTGCAGATAATGACTTCATCACCTGCTGATGCACCCAATCCCGAGACACAACATGTCTCTCAACCTGTTGCAGCTGGTCCCATTGCTGAGAGACAACAGGTCTCTCAACCTGTTGCAGTTGGTCCCACTGCTGACGTACAACATGTCTCTCAACCTGTTGTAGCTGGTCCCACTGCTGAGAGACAACAGTTCTCTCAACCTGTTGCAGCTGGTCCCACTGCTGACGTACAATAGGTCTCTCAACCTGTTGCAGCTGGTGTCAGTGCCGAAGATAGCACTTCGGAGAAACATAATGATGATGCAGAAACTGAGGAAATGGTAGGCGATGAAACCCCATCGACACAAAAAAACAGGTGCGTCGTAGTTTGACAGTTTTAGAAAAAATCCTTAAGGAAAAAAGAAAATGGCATCAAATATGAGGTGGGATGGAATAAGCTAGGACAGCATGTAAACCCCAACAAAGCCATGTTTAGTAGCTACATTGGAATCGTCACTCGACAACGCGTGTCGATTGACGTAGAGTCGTGGAACCATGTTGTCGGCGGGTTGAAAACATTAATGTGGGAAGAGATTATGGTAACATTACGATATCATCTATTTAATTTATTAAAATAAAATAAAATATTGAAATATTGACTAACCCTTCATCTTCTCTTGCAGAGTGCATTTATAGTAGATGTTTCGCACAAAGAATATGTTTTCAGACTGGCTGGAAGGATTCAAAGAGGCTTTCGCACCATTTTAACGAAAAATCATCTGAAAGATGCCGAAGGGAAAATCAAGCCGCACCCGCCTCCTCTTTATGCACACTTGATATCCCAAGGAATGTGGGATGCGTTTTGCAACCATCATGTGGAAAAGAATTTTCAGGTACATTGTGTTTGGTTACACGTTCTGTAACGTTGCTTGTATTCATAACATTGGTTGATAGGTTTTTATTTATGAAATAGCAACTGAGTGCTGAAAATAAAGAACAGGCAGCAAAACCAGCATACCCCTACCATAAAGCAAGGTTGGGGTACACTTCAATTGAAAAACAATTTGTATTTATTTTAAAAGTACTGTAATAATTTTATGTGACATAAAACAACACTGTAACCATGTTTCTCTGTTTATAAGCAGATTGATGAAGCAAAATCTCAAGTCACTTCAATTCCACTCCATGTGCTATGGAAGGAGGCTTGTGTTAATAAAGAGGGGAAACTGATAGATGAAAACACACAAAATGTGTGGGAAACATGTGTAAGTATGACATAATATAAACATGTTTTGCTTTAAATCACTATTACATAACGATGCTTACATATTTTTTTCATATTTTATATTTAACATAGTCATAGGAAACATCAACACCCGCACCGGATGTAGACATACTTTCAACGGCCTTGAAACAGCCAGAACAGTATGGCCGCGTCAGAGGTGTGGGTTTTGGGGTCTCACCCAAGACATATTTTAAGAAAAAAACAAGAGGATGAACAAACTAAAGAATTGCATGTAATGAGAGATAGAGTAGCTACCCTTGAAGAACTAATCCAAACTCATGGAGAGATGCTAAAGAGTATGATGGAGGAGAGGCGAAGAGAACAAACAACTCAAGAACAACCCCCGTGAGAAGATCCACCCCTCAACAGCTTTGAGGTGAGCCATTCCCCTCAAAGACTTGACTTAACTGAGGTAATCAATGTTATAATATTTGTTTTCATGAGATGTGAATCACATAGACACTGATACCTTTCATTTAACGATATTCTGCAGGGTGAAAATGACTGTGATTTATATCTGTCAACTCCCACCCATCGCCTTGTAGCGAGGGCTACGGTGTTCAATATGCATAATGAAACGCTACACTCCAGACCACTTCCAACCGGTCATGTAAAAGTGTCGATTAACGTAGCTCATGAGCCGAGTGCCGAGCTACCCGTGCCAAATGACGATGATGACATTCATACGGTGGAAAAATCTATTGGAACATTCGTTGCATGGCCGTCGAATCTTGTAAAAAAACACGTCGAGCTGGAGGTATTCATTTCCAATTAATTTTTCAAGCAGAACCATTAACATTAAATTAAAAAACGGCTGAACCGATGAGTGTTATTACAGAAAGATAAAATGGAGAAGATAAAATGAAAGAGCGGCTCCAAGATTGGATCAACCAACCGATCAAAACGTTCTACTGAGAGCGCATTCACCCCACCCGTTCTATATCCACATTTAATATCATTGCAAGATCATGTGGATACGAAAATGAAATACGGAAAGAATCATACAAATTTTTTTGAAAAAGATATGTACAGAGAGGAAACAATGGATTTCGTTAGTGCAGACGCTGTTTCTGAGATCATCACATACGACTGGCTAGGCGCCTCAGTTATAAATGTATACATGAGGTATGTTTTCATGATTTGATTTTACAGAAGCTGATATACTTTGATAATTATGGATAAATACATCTCATATTTTTCACAGGCGTATATATGAAAAACAATTGAAGGGATTTTCCCATGAATACAAATTTGGACTCCTTAGTCCTCACACTATTTATACACAACGAACAGAAATAGATTCTAATTTTCAGGCTGAATTGATGTCAAATCTGCTCAGAACGTTTCAAAGAATAATTACGACTGACAGGCTCTTTTTAATACCAACAATGCAAGGGTAAAACTATACATTTTAATCATATCAATTATATTTTCATTTCTATCAATACTTATTTCTTTTTGTGTTTTTAGGGAACATTGGATGCTCATTGCAGTCAATTTGGACACTCCAAAGATTTATTTTCTGGATTCACTGCATGGATATCCACCTAACCGACCACACATGATGGAGATTGTCAACTTGTAATACACTAGATCCAACATTTTAGAACTAAATATCTAGTTATATAATTTATATTATCTTTTAATGAGGATTTTGTTATGATAGGGCAGTGTATGAATATCGTCTAAAGGCTGGAATGAATCCAGGGTGTAAGGACGACAATGCCCACAAAATCTACAAATGGAGAAGTATATGGGTATATATAATTATATTTCACTCTCCAAATACATATCAAAACAAATTACTTATTTTTCTCGATGTTTCTGCAGTGTCAGAAACAAACAAATGACAAAGACTGTGGTTATTAGGTTTGTAAATTTATGAAAGAGATCGTATTTCATGGACAAACTAGCATCCCTGAAGATGTATTTTTGAAAATAATTACTACTTTATTTAAAATAATTATTAATCCTTTGTGTATTTATATTTTTTCAGTACTACTATGACTGTCGCAAAAACTCATATTCAGAAGATGATATAAATGTCTTTAGAAATGAATGGGCAGCGTACTTGATCGAAGAATGTAAACAAATAGGACAATGAAGGTGAATTCCTAATACTTATGTTATCTTTATATGGTCATTGATATCTCCCTTTACACTTATTGAGCATCTATGATCTCCCTTTCTTATGTTTCATATCCTTAGATTAGTGAATTCCTACTACTTAGTTTGAAAATGACATAAACTTTGGAAAACAACACCAATGACACACGGAAAACCTAGAAAACACCATTGGATTGTTTTGATACTTTAGGACAATGATCCACGAGTCATTTTTGACGTGTACGAATCTACCGCACCTCAATCCGACACACGGTGTGACCTCTATGGCTAAAATTGTCTGATACCAGTTTGAAAATGACATAATCTTTGGAAAACAACAACAATGACATACGCCAAACCAAGAAAACGCCTTCGGATTGTTTTGATACATTAGGAAAACAATCCACGAGTCATTTTTGATGTGTACGAATCGACTGCACCTCAATCCGACGCATGGTGTGACCGGTATGGCTAAAATTGTCTGATATCAGTTTGAAAATGACATAAACTTTGGAAAAAAACAACAATGACATATGCCAAACTGAGAAAACACATTCGGATTGTTTTGATACTTTAGGAAAATGATCCACGAGTCATTTGTGACATGTACGAATCGACCGCACCTCAATCCGACGCATGGTGTGACCGGTATGGCTAAAATTGTCTGATATCAGTTTAAAAATGACATAAACTTTGGAAAACAACACTAATGACATATGGAAAACCAAGAAAATGCATTCGGATTGTTTTGATACATTAGGAAAACGATCCAAAAGTCATTTGTGATGTGTATGAATCGACCGCACCTTAATTTGATGCACGGTGTGACCGATATGGCTAAAATTGTCTGATATAAGTTTGAAAATGACATAAACTTTGGAAAACAACACCAATGACATACTCCAAACCAAGAAAACGAATTTTTATTGTTTTGATACTTTAGGAAAACGATCCACGAGTCATTTGTGATGTGTACGAATCAACTGCACCTCAATCTGAAGAACGGTGTGACAGGTATGGCTAAAATTGTCTGATATCAGTTTGAAAATGACATAATCTTTGGAAAACAACACCAATGACATACTCCAAACCAAGAAAATGCCTTTGGATTGCTTTGATACTTTAGGAAAATGATCCATGAGTCATTTGTGACGTGTACGAATCGACCGCATCTCAATCCGATGCACGGTGTGACCGGTATGGCTAAAATTGTCTGATATAAGTTTGAAAATGACATAAACATTGGAAAACAACACCAATGACATACACAAAACCAAGAAAACGCCTTCGGATTATTTTTATACTTTAGGACAACGATCCACGAGTCATTTGTGATGTGTACGAATTGACCGCACCTCAATCCGACACACGGTGTGACCAGTATGGCTAAAAGTGTCTGATATCAGTTTCAAATTGAGATAAACTTTGGAAAACAACACCAATGACATACGCCAAACCGAGAAAACGCATTCGGATTGTTTTGATACTTTAGTAAAACTATCCACGAGTCATTTTGGACATGTACGAATTGGCCTTACCACAATCTGACGCACGGTGTGACCGATATGGCTAAAAGTGTCTGATATCAGTTTCAAATTGAGATAAACTTTGGAAAACAACACCAATGACATACGCCAAACTGAGCAAACACGTTCGGATTGTTTTGATACATTAGGAAAACAATCCACGAGTCATTTTTGACATGTATGAATCGACCGCACCTCAATCCGACGCACGGTGTGACCGGTATGGATAAAATTGTCTGATATCAGTTTGAAAATGACATAAACTTTGGAAAACAACACCAATGACATACGCCAAACTGAGCAAACACATTCGGATTGTTTTGATACTTTAGTAAAATTATCCACGAGTCATTTTTGATGTGTATGAATTGACCGCACCTCAATCTGACGCACGGTGTGACCGGTATGCCTAAAATTGTCTGATATCAGTTTGAAAATGACATAAACTTTGGAAAACAACACCAATGACATACTCCAAACCCAGCGAACGCATTCGGATTGTTTTTATACTTTAGGACAACGATCCAAGAGTCATTTGTGACGTGTAAGAATCGACTGCACCTCAATCCGGCGCACGGTGTGACCGGTATGGCTAAAATTGTCTAATATCAGTTTGAAAATGACATAAACTTTTGAAAACAACACCAATGACACACAGAAAACTGAGCAAACGCATTCGGATTGTTTTGATACTTTAGGAAAGCGATACACATGTCATTTGTGACGTGTATGAATCGACTGCACCTCAATCTGACACACGGTGTGACCGGTATGGCTAAAATTGTCTGATAGCAGTTTGAAAATGACATAAACTTTGGAAAACAACACCAATGACATACGCCAAACCAAGCAAATGCGTTCGGATTGTTTTGATACTTTAGGACAACGATCCACAATTCATTTTTGATGTTTATGAATCAACTTCACCTCAATCCGACACACGGTGTGACCGGTATGGATAAAATTGTCTGATATTAGTTTGAAAATGACATAAACATTGGAAAACAGCACCAATGACATACTCCAAACCGAGGAAACGCCTTAGTATTGTTTTGATACTTTAAGACAACGATCCACGAGTCATTTGTGACGTGTACGAATCGACCGCATCTCAATCCGACGAACGGTGTGACCGGTATGGCTAAAATTGTCTGATATCAGTTTGAAAATGACATATACTTTGGAAAACAACACCAATGACATATGCCAAACTGAGAAAACGCGTTCGGATTGTTTTGATACTTTAGGAAAACGATCCACGAATCATTTGTGACGTGTACGAATCTACCACACCTCAATCTGATGCACGGTGTGACCGGTAAATCTTTTCATTAGATAAAGAATCAATATTTATTAAATGAGATAAATAAATCAAAAACATATTGATTTTACATTATTCCCTTTAATTGTTATGAAAATGAAAACTTTTGAGTATAAAATTTAATATTTTAGTTTCACATTTCCATATTAATGTATTATTTCATATTACTGTTTTAATTTCTTTCATTATTTCATTACAAACCTAATATTTGTTTTCTTATATAGGTGAATTTTTTTCCTTGAGTTTGGATGCTTTGTTCGGCAACAGATACCATCGAGAGCGGATCACAGATATCAAAGGATGAAACATGAATGTTTATAACTGTTGTTGAATAATTGTAAATGTAACAATGTAAAACAAAGTTTTAAATGTATATAGAAAAGCGTTTTTTTTGTATTCATGATGTTAAGTAAATGTATATACCGTTGTCAGTCAAAATATTGGGTGCGGGTGCTATGGTGTGCAGGTGTGCATGTGCTACTTTGTGCGGGTATTCTGGTGTGCAGGTGTGCGGGTACTGTTTTTTAGGTGCAAGCGATGGGGCCTTTATTAGTGCTTTTTTAGCGCTAATAAAGGACACCTTTAACAGCACTAGAGGAGCGCTGATAAAGGGACCCTGTATCAGCGCTCCGAGAAGCGCTGATATAGTTGACCTTTATCAGCGCTCCACCACGCACTGACAAAGGACCCCTTTATCAGTGCTCCGAGAAGCGCTGATAAAGGGGACCCCCCCCCTTTATCTACGCCGGAATTAACAGCGCTTTTCTAGCGCTGTTAATTCTGGTTTTTAGCGCTGATAAAGGGGTAGGTTGTAGTACTGTGGTATGATTTTGGTGATTTGAGAGGGTTTAGGTTAATGGACTATTGGCACAAGAGTTTCCCAAATCGTGCAATCGTAATTTGAAAACCAAACTTCTCAAGATAGAGGGGGTTTACATGGTTGGCATATAGTTATTCAAACCATGTACCCACACATGAGTAATTGTGCACCCCAGATAGAATTAGTTCATGGTTAATGTGCATGGTTTGGATAATCATGAACCATGCATAGGAAACTGTGCATGCAGAAACATAAACAACCAAAAATTAAATAAAAAATTCATGAATCCCCAGTTTATATAAATAATCAATCTATTTTGAAACAATATTGTATCTATAATTTTTCAAATATCCTAGCAGGATTATAAGGATATTTTTAACATATTCCTTTATGAATTGAATATTAGGTAGAAGGATAAATACCTCTTTTGAAAGATATTTCATCTCTATTTAAATTTTTACATCTCCTATCTTTCAACCTCATTAGAGAGGGGCTGCTATACCCCATTGATCATGGTTTATATATAGGTTTAATGAAGCCTATTTCAATGGATCTTGGTCTTTGGTTTGGATCCTATATATTCCATTCATTATGAATTAAACCATTCTACATAAAATTAAGGTTTACGGTCTATTGAGAAATAATCAGAAATCATTGGGTTCGTGGGATAATTACCAATGCCCGTAGTCTTGATTTTGATCATGTATATGTAACTACATTATTGGGTTTGAACTTTTTGAAACTGATTTTAAATTAAAATATCGAATTTATTCAATATAATTGTCAATCTCTTATTATATCCCACTGGACTCATTAAATATTATGAAATCGGACTTGATGGAAACACATGTAGTGTTCTGGTACCCCTGAAATGTTATTAATTAATTTATAAAAATGGAAATAATGGGTTATTGGAATTGATTGAAATAATTATTTTATATTGGTAATGAGAACTAATGGATTTATTGGAATAAACATGAATGTTTAATGAATTAAGGGATTAAATGTTGATAACCAGATTTTGGGTGAATTATTTATGTTATTCCATGTGATTATAGTACAGAACCATTTTTGTGATTAATAAATTTAATAGTTCATGGTGATGTAAATGTCTGGAATGAGTGTTAAAGATGTTGACCCAGGAATTATGTATTATGATATATGTGATATTTTCAATTTATTGATCAATTAGGTGTGTGTGTGTGTGAGGGACTCATGCTCCAATGACCCATGGGGTACCAGATGAATGCTCCAAGCCCATGTTGAATCCATTTAAACAATGGGATGTGGGACTATGAATGATTCTAGAAATACCCATGGACTTCCGAAATATTTCCCTATGACCCCGATATATATGATTCTGTGAATATAAACAATGATATGTGGGTTATGAACTCATGTGCCAAATATCCACAGGGTTCCAAATATCTTCTCTAGCCCCCATTGCATGATTATGACTTGGTATCTATATTGATGTTATATGGTACTAGTCATAAAATTGGAATTGAATGAATAATTAAATCCAATGATATAATTAACTGTTAAATCCAAATATTATATAGTTTAAAATCCAACATGAGGCGAATGAGGTATGATGTAGTTGATTAAAGATTTAAAAATCGAAAACCTATTTAATTTTGTCATTTATCATTATGCTATATAAAACTACATACACATCACAGAAGGGATACTTATTTAGATTTTTTAGGTATTGTACTATTGTGTTTTACTAACACCCTACTCAGGTTTCCTGATCCGTACCCCAATATACATCATATTTTTAGCACAAGATAAGTACAAGTTGCATATGTTTAATGTCTGAATTGGGATTTAGGATTATGAATATATGAGGGAACAAAATATAACGTTAATACCCACTTTATGTTTTAAATGTTTCCGTATTTTATATTATCATTAAACACTTGACACATATATTTCATGACAAATCCACTACTTTTATTTATGATCATTTTCCCTATATTGGATTACCTGTGTGATGTTTGTTGATTATTGATTGTTTTATTATCATGGTTGTTTTTTATTGTAATTTGGATATTTTTTATTGATTATGGATATTTTTATACTTTTATTAATGAGTATATCCTCCCCATTTAACATATTAGACCCGTTCTTCATATAGGTAGCCTTAGGAATACAGAGAGGTGACCTTGAGGTCACATAATGAACTGGCTTGAGTTCATGTGGAACGATAATTGGGATGTTAAAAATGGTGAAATAAACATTTCCGTAGATTTATACAGTCCTTACATGAAATTTATTATCATCATCAAAATGATAAAAACTAACAATTTGATTATTCAGCCTTGTTTTAGGATCAAAATCCACCCATCATTTAGAGGGATATAGATCTTGAAAAAGTGGAGGTGTTGATGAATTTAAAGAGTTAAATATTTGAATTCCTTGGTACATAGTTGAAGATAATAATCATGTTAGAAATATATATTCCCCCTAATCTTTCATAAAATTAAGAATAATTAGATATCTGATTTAATATCAAAAAATTCAGTATGTTGGATGATATTAACAAATTGTTCAAAAATCAATTAATTCATCACAAATTCTAGATGACATGAACAACCAATTAATATTTCCTAGGTAAAGAAAACATTTACATGAAATAGTATTTATATATGTTTTGAAATATATTCTCCTTTTCCCAAGATGTTTCTACAACTTCATACTTGAATGCATGCATCTTTGAGTCTAGGTTGCGGCCTAATATTCACTCAATTATAGTTATTATTTATATTAGGGAACATACATAGATGTTAAATAGTGTTATGGTGTAAGAAATATATATCTCTATAAATATAGTTGGAAATAGTATTCTTATATCCATGGGAATTTTTTGAAACTCAAATTTCATGTCTATTTGGAAGAGGAACACATACATTTCGGGGGGTTAGACAAACATATAATTAGACCATAGGCATAATTAGCATTCTTGAACAAACCATCAGAAATCATGGGTGATTTTAGTATCGTTCACTTGATTATATCTAGAGAAATTATATAGAAACTCCACTTACATTTCATAGTTTTAATTGTACTAGACATCATCTGTGTTATTTTCCTAGAACTCAAACGTCTGGTTCTGGATTTTCATGTGAAGTTTCTCAAATATGATGTGCATCGATGTAGAGATAAATAATTCAATTATATTTTTATATAGAAAAATCATATATTATACAGTATATAAAACATATCATAAATATTATAATATAAAGGTAATCCTTGATACATTCTGATAGAAAATATTTTAAATAAATTTAATCACTTTAATATTATGTGAATCAAGCAATGGTGTGTGTAAATAAACCACGATACTCTATTAAAATGAAATTATTTAAACATGACTAGTATAATTGATAGAAATAATATTTCCATATTTTTTCATATATATTAATTATTTTAACCCAACTAATGTGTCATTTTATGAGAAATTGTAGTGTTTTTGGAGTCGAGGGATGTTTGAAGTATGAAACTGAAAATTCCACAATTATGGAATTTTAACTATTATTAATAGCTTTTCTATTTTGAAATAAATCTAAAATCAACTTCACACCACATGCTTTTCTTGTGGTGTTAACAAAATTTTGGAGAAAAAATTGGGGCTTGAAAATTGGAAGTGACACAATTAGACATCAGGTAATTCCATTACATATCGTGCTTTTTTTATAAGGAATTTCCTATATAATACAAGTCATGAATTCATTGAATTCGTTAAAAGGACAATACACGTCGTTAAACCTGATTACATAACCTAAAAATATTCAATATATGTTATCTATGAATATTATGATGAGATTCATAGTGACTGAAGACTAAAGGATTACGTGACGAGATACTCCTTTACACGACATGTAAAAGTGGGCACATAGAAAAATAAATAAATGTGGTGAGACCAAGGATATTGAATTATTTCTCCATAGATACACCACTAAGAAAATTATTTTTGGGATTTACAGTCTATATGAAGGAGAAACCGTCCTCAAAATGACAGATTGATGACTTGAAGACCAGTTTTCCATGGTGTTGATTGTGTTTTAGAGGAAGATGTGGTGGATTGATGTAGGATTGCAGAAGACGGTGGATGCCCAAGTAATGAAAGGATAAGATCCGATTCTCTGTGGGTTGAGACAACTAACATACCCTCTTTTCTGATTTGCATTCTTACTGTGTAATATCATTCTGAATATATCTTAAACTAATTTTTTTGAATGAATTCAATTGTATTCTTTCTTGAAAATATATTCACAACATTTGATTTGATGGTTGTTAATCTATAATGTAAATTAATTGAATTCATTTTTTAACGTAATTTGTAGATGACGTGTCAATGAGAATAGTGGATTCATTTAGGTTTTATTTCTTGGAGGTCTTCAAATAATTGAATCACTTTTTATATGCAGAAAGACAATCTTATTGAGTTATTGATATAATGTCTATTAAAACATGACTTCTCACTTGGGGGGTCCTTAGGATGACTTTAGATATTCAATTGAGAAATATTATTAAATAAGTTAGAGGGGAGTGTCCAGAATGTTTAAGATTGTTTGTGACTACTATTGTAATTCTAATTTAAAACTCATTTTATTTTCTTATAATTCAAATTTTATGCACTTTAGTTTTTATTTATATTAAATTTTTTAACATTTATTCAAATTCCCAAAATCATTTATTCTAGATAAATCCAAGAAAAAGGTGATTTTCTTCAACACAAATTTCAACCTCCTTGTCAGAAAATCTACAGACTGTTATGTTGTATTTTTCATGGGGATAAATTATTGATTTATGATTTCACTAAAAAAACCACCACATCAATAACGTATTCTCCAGGATGTCATATTTGAAAATAAATTAAAAAAATTTCAAAATTAGATGGTTTAAAAATGTATAAAATAAATTCAATGGTAATATATTATTTATAAATAAAATAAGAATCATTTAGAAGAGAAGGAAATATTTTCTAAAAACATTATTTTAAAAAAATGTGGTTTTGATAAACTTTTTGAAGAAAAATTATAAATACTTTCTATGAATTTTAAAAAAATATACATTAAAATAACTAATTTTTTTAAATCTGCATGTCAAATTTATCATTGGATGAATATTTTATAATTATTAGAAAATATTTTCTTATGAATGTCGAAAATAACATATTATTATTGAATACTTCTTTTAAATATAATTTTTTGGAAAATTAAAATTATATTAAAAAAATAAAGAATAATAAATACAGTTTTGTTACAATTTAACTAATTTATTTAATTATAATCATTTTTTGTATTGATTTTATATACAAAAACATTGTAGACATTTGAATTTTTTTGGAAACCCCATTTTTTATGAAATATTAGGGTTTCTCCTATATTAAATTATTCTAATTAAATGAGTTGAATTTGATAAATTTATTCATTAATTGTTATAAACATGATTAATATTTCATAATAATATCATATTAATATTAGGTCATCGTAATTCATAAATGAAATAATAATCAATTAATGTTGTTATGGTTAAAATTAGGTTTTTCACGTTACATGTATTAGTGTTAAAATTTATTTTCTACATGCATATTATTTTAATTTGATAAATTTGATTTAAAATTTCGAATTATTAGGTCAAAATTAACTAACATGAGTCATTATTTTTAAAAAAAACTATAAAATTTCCTTGGTTAAAATTATTAATTTTAGTAGTTTGAACTAAAATTTTAATATTATGTAAACATAATCGCTGAGGAATAACTTGATTTTTAAGTTATTTTTGTGGTGGAGGAATAGGTCAAAGATATAATCCACCAATAAATTATTTATCAATTTTAGTGTGACTTGGGGATAGAGTGACTTCCCATTATTAAATAATTTTCAGAATTTACAAAAATTCTACTCCCCAATTATAAATGAGAACTCAGAACCCCCCACCCCACTTATTCCAATCTACAAAGTCATTTTTCTTGGAAAACTCTTTCCAAAATACCTCCCCAAATCCATATATAATTTTTATATATTATTTTATTCCTAGGATAATAAGCCAAGGATCCTTATTAATTTATCCAAGGAGGTATCTCCTAGAGAATGTAATTGTCATTACTAGGATCGTTATTTTTTTTCTTCTTTTACAACATTATATTATGTCTACAAAATTACAATGTAATTAAACCACTATATCACATATACTAATATGTTATTATATTTATGTAATTATATTTAATGATCTATAATTCAATAAAATGGGAAATGAAATAATCAATCATGTGCACAACGGACTACCACCTCACAAATTGATGCAACTTTTTTCCAAAATAATTTATCTTTGTTGGATATCATGATGGATTTAATGTCAATATAAAATAATTGTGACATAATAATAATTATGGAGTTATAATATCTCTTTTACCATATTACAGTTTTTTCAATATAAAATACAATAATATTGCTCTTGTGTATAGAGGACTACAACGTTGTGACAAAATGTAAGTTTTTTCACATACACATTACATGGAAAGTTATAAGGATAACATTAATAACTATATGTGATATATTTTTAAAGATATAAATAATAAAAAATCAATATAACATACACTTCCCTATCATTTCACCCTTTTTGTGACTGATATTGCTTTCCATGTATACATATGGCCTGTTATTTCCACAAATAGTTCTGATTCATATTCAACGTTCAGTTTTTATGAATGATTTAAGGATGAATATAATGAAAAGATATATTTAAAATGTCAGTATAATGTTAGACATTATATAAATTTATCCTATTTAAAAGAAAATAATATTTCCTAACAAACCACACTTGAAAAAATAATGCTATTAACACCCGCAGTAAAGAAAATTATGTAATATTAATGAACAATTGGTGGTAAAATGATATAATATCACCATATAAGATATGAAATATATTATTATGTTTTACTAAAAGAATAATAATAATATAATATTTATTATAAAGGGGGTTTTAAAATCAATTATGGTGGCTGAACCTGAGGTATGGGTTTCTCATATAACTTTTAGTTTTGTGATATGTATGAAATATTAACCACATATTCCATTGTGCGGTGTATATATGTCCCCTTTAATATGTTATATCATGAATACCATTTCCATAATTGAACTTATTTTTTTATTTTATTTTAGTTCATTCAAGGGGTTTAACATTAAAATGTTACTAATATTCTATGATATTTATGATTCAATATAATTTTAATTTTTAATTTTAATGATTTAATTTCCATTAAAAGAATCTATTTTTTCATTTCCTAATTAAAAAAGAAATTTATTATCCACATTTATTTATGCTTTTTTCAAATAACAGTACCATTTTTTCCTTAATTTTATACTTAAAATAATTGGTAAATTTATTTAAGTAAATATTGTTTTATATTTCTTTTCAGTCAAAAATAATTTTCCATCCAAATTATTTTTTTCTAAATTTTTTTTTTTAAAAAATAGAATTCATTGAATTACTTATTAAATACTTATTTACCCATATTATACTTTTTTAAAAAATTATTTAAAATTAATATCCATGAAATATTCCAATCAACACCCATATACCTTTTAATGAAAATGTGATAGTAATATTTTTTTTAACATATACCAAAACATTATTTTATATTATGTTGACCAATCAAAATTTTAAAAAAATCCATTATACGTTTCAAAGAATACTTTTTAAGAACGGTATTTTAAACAAATTTTGTTATATTTTATTGTTAAAATTATTTCAATGTGAAAATGGTATTTTCTTCAAAAATGTTTTAAATGAAATTTTTATAGTATTTTTATTTATCATCAACATCAACCCTTTATTGTAAATATTGCCTACTATGAATATATTGTATTTATACCCTTCTTTTTACATATCTGGATTGTTTCTGATCAATTCTATGGGGGGTGTATAATCTTATTACAATTTACCATATTACACTATATGGTTTATGATTATGTATAATGATTTTGTTAAATAGTTAAATTTTCTATGTTTGTTTTTAAATATGCATGTTTATGATTATTATGTTTCAACTCTTTAATATGAGTAATGAATTTGAGTTATTATTAGAAGGGTGGGTCCTAATATTATATAGCCCCTTGATACCTCGACCGAACAAATGAGACAAATGAGTTGTCTAATTTAATTGGGTTTTTTAATGTAGTTTTAAACTATATTAGGAATGTTCATTTTAATATGTTTTAGATGTGAATATATTTTAATTCCCTTATTATGAAATTTAATATTGGTGTTTATTTTATTTTTCATTTATTTTGAATATATGTGGTTAATATTCAATCTAATGTGATTACTTATATCAATTTATTTGAACATAATTTATTCACGTAATATTATATTTATGTTATTATTTAAATGGGATTTTTTTCAATTATTGTCCTTTTAATATTGGTTATTACTATTTATTTACTATAGATTGAACTATACACTCACCCTAACTAAATATATAAGACTACCTTTTTCTTAGGATTTATTTTCTCAAATATATCAGGAAGTGTTTTGGAATATATATATATAGGTATATGTTAAAGGGAAATATTTTGTTCTCAAATTAAATATTTTTTATAGTAAGTATTAAATTCTAATTTGAAGCTCATGTATGTATATTTTTTACCAAGGAGTTTAAAATATTTATTCCTTTGGTATTTGATTCCTTTTATCATATTTCGTTGTAATAATGATGACCCTAGTTCTAGGATCCTAGATTTGGGGACTTTATAGTTCGTATTTGAGAATGTTTTGTAGAATCCCTAAGAATAGGGGTTAGGAAATTGTATGTTAGGTATCAAAACCCTCTGATAGAAATAGATGATAAGTACAAAAGAACATCCTAATTTTTTATCAAAGAATATATTATTATGGTATTCTTATAAATACATCCATGTGTAGACACTATAAGTGGATGTAGTTTTTGGACATTTGTACCTTTAAGAAATAACTCTAAAAAGGGAACATTATGCTTTGAATATATATTCAACTTCTACCTAGAAATGATCCGTACTATGAAACTTATTTCACACTCATGGAGGATATTGTTTTTTTATATGCATTTATTTATTAATACATTATCAAATACATGAAAACTAAATGACCATATATGTTCTTGGAATAAACCTAATGTGTCTTAAATTGGAATGTATGTGTCATTATTTAGACATCATATAAATGATTATTTCATGATTTTCTACTGTCTCACTACTTTTAATTTGTATCAAAATATGATTTTCAATTGTAGTAAATGGTGGGAACTAGAAACAAATGGATTAATATTGAATGTGATAAATTATGTGTTGATGAGAAACCAAATGGTATGATGATTTTGATGAAGGATATTATGATTATTCTAGATCCTTTATCAAGATAAATAATAGAAGACATTCATTTAAACCAACTCTTGGACTCAACAGAGAAACTAAAAATAGAGTTATAAAATATATTGGTTGGTGAAGAGCATGAAAGATAGAAGATTTAATATCTAATATGGTGAGAATGTGTAATAAAACACCCAAGTGAATATATTAGATTAATTGGAAGGTTTTTCTATGTTGTAATTAAGGACACAAAACATGTTATTATTGATGTAAAGTTAAATGTTATGTTAACACAGTGGATGAGAATTATGGTCTCCCAAAGGAATAATCCATTGGTGGATGCTTAATATATGAAAATTATATGCGTTATTAAAATTGGTGTCTTATTGGTCAACATCGTGTATAGAACTGTAATATTTATATGATTAATTTTTATAATGATGAGGGTGAAAAGACAAAAAATAAAATATGAAAGGGAGGATGTATCAAGTAATTAGATGATAAATATTAATTGGTAGTTTAATAATAAAGTGGAAGGATTAATGTTCTTTTGTATTTGTATTCAATTATATTATTTTCAATGTATTTTATCAATGATATTATCATTATATGAATCAAAAAATGTATTTTTATTATTCTAATGTTTTTATTCTATAACTATTTTAAGACACATGTTGAATGGTACCAAGAGATGTTACATTGGGGAAAGTTTATTTTTATTTAAAACACATGGTTTAGGGAAGATAACCATAAATTTGTTCTTGATATTGAAATAATATTGATAATAATATATTTATGGGATATTATTGGTCACATTTAAATTGGTTATTTGATTATAATATTTATTTTATACTTTTTGTAGGTTACATCGTTTTTGGATTTATAGAATAAATTTTTTAACCTGAGATTTTTTTGAAGCATGAATGTTTCAATTTAGGTTTTATGGTGATAAAAGTATTATCTTATTTAGAATTTCACATTAAGGGACAATATATGTTTTTGGGGTAATATAATTTGATATAGTGATATTAATTTAACATTTTCTTACTATGAATTTTTTCTAACATATTTCAGATGAGTCTTAATTTAAAATATTCATTAAATGGATTAAATTAAAAATTGTTAGTTACAACAGGGGTATTATAATTTAATGTATTATTTTCTAACCCATGCTTATAATTTTGGTTTTGGAATATGTTGTATGACATGAGAAA
Organism: Viscum album; assembly: GCA_963277665.1. Classification (NCBI taxonomy): domain Eukaryota; kingdom Viridiplantae; phylum Streptophyta; class Magnoliopsida; order Santalales; family Viscaceae; genus Viscum; species Viscum album. The sequence continues at coordinate 1,458,066,060 of OY728120.1, forward strand.
TGAATTATTATAATTTTATAAATCATATGATATATTATAAGTAAATTTAGGTGTTTCATTAATAAAAATTCAATTTTTATATTCAACTCTTTATGTAATATATAAAGTCAAAATTGATTGATGTTTATCCAAATAGTGAAATTATATATTTAATGTAAATAAATCTCTTTATTTTTTCATTATAAATGCAAAAAAAATTCATGTACACCATGAAAAAGGATCATGGAAAAAACTTTATTATGTTGCACTTATATCTGATAAATCAAATTTTCTATTAAATCATAAAGAATTTATGGTTTCTTTAGTATAATTATTGGGATCAATGGTCTCTATCACTCACTTAAATTATTAAATTTTTCCATCCATGTCAATATTTTGACTTCCCAAAAAAAATTTCATACATTGAAACCTAATATGGGTTATTCTAGATGGATTGTGTGCTTCTCTATCACTATTATTAAGTGGATTATTTGTTAAGCCTTTTTAAAATGTGGTTATCTAGAAAAGTTATTTTCAAATTTCAATAACTATATTTATGAGATCATGATTAAATTGACAGGACCCAATGTATTTATGTGTGTACGGGTAGAATTTAATTCTGTGAGATATTAAATTTGGAACTCCATATTTGATCACGTAGATGAGCTGGAACACCATGACCAAAAGAGAATGTATCTACACAAAACTATATGAGATATTTATTTTTAAATAAATTAAATCTCTTATATTACTTGTTATTCATGTAAATTCAGGATTTAAATATCGATGATATGCTATTAAAATATTAATGTTTAAGCATAGCGATTGTAAAATAATGGTTAATATGGAGAGTATGGATATGAGAAAAAATTATGAAAATTATATGGTATTATTTTTTATAAATATAAATAAATTTTTATATATTTATTAGATAAAATATATAAATAATTTTAATGAAAGAAAAATTATTTTTAAAGAAACTGTTCTTTTTTGAAAATGACTTTTAGTCACGCATTGTGGACAAAATATAAAATTAATATTTTCCACTTATAAAAAACATTTTCTCAAAAATAAATTTCATTTTGGAAATATAAATGAAAAATTATCCTTGGGGGAATTTTTTATAAATTTCTAAAAAATTTAATTTTTTGGTCAATAGTGAAAAATATTAGTTTTTATTGAAAACATCTATTTAGTTTAAATTATTTAAAAAGATTAATTTTATTTTAAATTTTTCATAACATAAAATTATAACAAAAATTTTACAATATATCTTATTTTGGAAAATGGAATAAATTTCATTTTTAATTTTTATATAAAATCTTTTAAAACATTTTAAAAAATTTCCTTGGAAATTTTTTTTTTCATGAGATTTATGGGTATCATTTTAAAATAAAACCTCCCAATTTTTTGAGTTAAATTTAATAAATTGGATGTCATATTTTAAAATATAATAATTAATATTATTAGATAATTGCAATAATGTTTTTTTCAAAATTAATAAAAAAGATTAATAAATTAATTGGCACGGTTAATATTAAAAAGGTGATTTCTATGTTACATTAGCTTCTATAAAATGTTAATTTTATAAAATAATATAATTAGAATTTGAAAATTTATAATTTATATTTTCAATCCCATAGTCTGTAATTTTATATATATATCATTTTAATTTAGTAGTAATGGATAAAATACCTACATTAAAAAACTAGTTATCGTAGTGAAAACTAAAATAGTAAAATTATAAATATTTAAAATATACTGAATTCCATGCTAAAAACACGATTATTTGAGTTGGAGGTGAAAATAAACCACATAATCACTCTGACCAATTATTTATCAATATTTTAGGAACTTGGGGTGAGATTTACTTCCCATTATTGAATAGTTTTTTATATTTAAAAAATTTCCAGTCCTCCTCAATTATAACAGTGAACTCACTCCCCAACATGTTCACACATTTAAAGAAATTTTAGTATACAAATACCTACCATATTCCCAATATAAAATCCTTATCTACATTCTTTTGCTATTGTTCCTCCCAAAATACCAACCCATGGGTCATTAGGAATATATTCAAATGAGGTTTCTCTATAAAAAGTTAATTGAATTCACTAAGCTCTTTCTATTAAATTATTATTTTATAAACATCAATTATGTCATCACACATGAAATATAGTATCAATATTATCTTAAATATATAGATATGTTATTATGTTTATTAATAAATATTTATCCTTCTCCACTCACATCAAATGGTAAATGAGATCGTCCATCATGTGTTTGATAGACTACCACCTAACAAACTGATGTTACTCATTTTCCATAAAATTTCCTAATGGTTCGATATATTGATGGATTTAATGTTTATATATAATATTTATGGTATAATTAATCTTTTTTTGTTATAATATCACATCTATATTCTTACATTCCAATCATTTTTAATATATGACTATGTCTCTCGTGTCTGTAGAGGACAACACTTCATGAAGTTACGTGATTTTTCCTCAATTATACATTATAGGGGAAGTAATCGAGATAAATTTAATGAATATTTGTGATATATTTTACATGATATAAATTATTCATAATTAATATATCATACATGTATTGACCCAAATATTTTTCTATATAAATTAACTTCTTATAATTATTTAATATGGTATCAAAAAAAAAGAGAACATGATACAATCTTTATAAATGAAGAAAGAAGAAAGTAAGAAGTGTTTCTAGAAGTAATGGAACATATACTGATGAAATAGTAACTTTACTTTTGAAATATTATTTTGACCCTTATGAATAATAATATGGCCATTTGAATGAAAAACTAAACAATAAAATTATGAATAAAATTTATCCATATTATAAGTGACAATATTATATATTTATATCATAGAATAAGTAAATAAATATTTTAAAAATTATTAATTAAGCGTTGGTATTTTCCTAAGTCGTAAATATTTAATTAAAATTTTATGAATAATTTAATAATTTAAAATAAATTAAATATTCATAAAATAAATTCATAGATGAATATTTTTATGTCGTATGATTATAAGTTAATTTTATGAGACCTTATTTGCTTTTTCAATGTGATATAATTCTAGTTAACAATTAATAATCATTATTTTTCAAGAAAATTGTGTTTTTAATTAAAAAAATATCATATTTAGAAAATTATTTTCAAAAAATGTAGTTCTTTTTGTAATTCTACACATCAAAAATTTTGTAGGGTGATATTTTTGGAATTTTCAAAAATACATGAATTTTTTATGAATAGTAAAATATGCTAATTTCTAGTATATATACATTATAACTTAGATACACTATTAATTAATTCATGGATGATGTATGAACAATTAGTTCGAACTAAAATTATCTAATTATTATATTTAGTCTCAAAAATCAACATAATTTATTGTCTTGAGAAAAATAATAAAATAATGAGTAAAATAATGCGAATACACCCCCTCTCCTCCACTATAAATACTATCCCTCACCACATCTTCTACTCACACATCCCCAGACTTGAGACATATCAAAATAATACACAATAATCTCCCCAAACCTCTCCCCCCCTTCCAGGAACATGTTTTAACAAAATACCAAAATTTGTCCCCAATGGTGGTTCTCAAGAGGATAGAATCAAGAGGTAAACCCCTCTTCTGTTTTCATTGAATTTATTTTCATGATTCTTATTCATATTCTATCATCACCTTCCCTCAATCGAATATAATTCAAGAACATGTATATTACATATACTATAATTTTATCATATTTATGGAATAATTCTTCATCAATATCTTCTTCTCTTTCCATTACTTTAGGAATTAAAACATCATATGTGAGGTGATGATTTACCACCTTCATGGATATCGCTCTTTCATCATTCAATTAAATCTTCAAGGTGGGTTAGGAAAAAAATTTGGTTTTACAAAATTATAATAAAACTATTATATCTTATTGAATGTTTTGGAATGATTTTTAAACATGATATTAATTTATTATAAAAATGAGTTTATTATGATAAAATAATTCCAAATTAATCGAAAGGATAAACATTAATTATTTACCAAATTAATAATCCTAACATAAGGAAGGAAAATATATTTTAATATTATATAATGTCATTAATAACATAAATTCTTGGTATTGGAAAACTATCACTACTGGAAAGCATGTTTTTCCCAATGCTTGTATTCCATCGGTTCTTTGAACCGTTGGTATAGGTAATATTTACCAATGGTTTCCAAAAACCATTGGTAATGATCTGTAAAAATTGTCTTTTCCCAATGGTTTGATGAAACCATTGGAAAAAATGGGTAAAGAATAGCTTTCCCAACAGTTTAGTGAAAACATTGGGAAAGATGAAGACCCCTATACCAATGGTTCTATCATAACCGTTGGTATATATGACATTAAGAGGTTTTTCCCAACGGTTTTTTGAAACCGTTGGGATAACATAACTTTCCCAACGGTTTTTTAAAATAGTTGGGAAAGAAAATCCCCAAATATCATCAATCTGCAACTCCAGACATCTCAAAAATTTTGTCCTAACCGAGACCTGGATGCACCCTCTCGAAATTGCCTCCCTAAACCTCAATCATCTGGAAGGTTTGCCTCTAAATCTCGACACAAACGCTACTTCCCAACACAACAGGTCTAGGTTTCAATGATTTTTTCTTCCCGTTTAAATCGGTATGTGTGAGTTCATTGATTTTATATTTTTTCTTCCCGTTTAAATCAGTTCATGTGTGTTAATTTATTTTACATTTTTTCATTCTATTTTGGTTCAATCTAGTGTGTATTATGATCCCCTTACGAAAATTAGGCATTTATAATTTTTGTTTACGCTTGGAACCCTACTTCACAACCTGCTCTAGAGGGTGCTAACTCTAATTTCCAACTTGACATCTATCTTTGATTCAAGAAATTTTTGTTCTTCCATTATAAATCGGGAGGTGTGCCTTCATTTAGTTTAGATTTTTTCATTCCATTTTTCTATAATGTATTGTGTATTATGATTCCCTTTTGAACACAATCAATATATCATTTTAGGTTGTGGTTTTGTTGTGATTTATCTGTATTGAATAATTTTGGTTGATATTGAAGAGTTCAATATGATCCTGAGTTATTTTATCTTTGATTTATTTTAAATTTAAGGTCTATTAACTTGATTTCGTTGGTTATCCATAAATACAGTTAGGGTTGTCCAGGTGGGGTGGGGGGGGGGGGGCTGGGTTTTCCAAGTGGGGTGGGGGTAGGGCTGTCCAAGTGGGGTGGGGGTGGGTTGACTAAGTGGGGTGGGGGTAGAGCATTCCAAGTGGGGTGGGGGGGGTTGGGTTGTCCAAGTGGGGTGGGGGTAGGGATGTCCAAGTGGGGTGGGTGTGGGGTGGGGGTAGGGTTGTCCAAGTGGGGTGGGGGTAGGGCTGTCCAAGTGGGGTGGGGGATGGGATTTCTAGGTAGGGTAGGGGAGGGGGCTGGGTTGTCTAAATGGGGTGGGTGTATAACTGTTTTGGGTGGGGGAGGGTATGCAGGTGGGGGTAGGGCTGTGTGGGGTGGGGGTAGGGTTGTCCACTCGAAGTGTCTATCTATAGTTTAAAATGAATTTCATTTTAATTGAAAACAAAAACTGACATACGGAAAGTCGACCAAACGCATTCAGATTCTGTTGAAACTTTAGGAAAACGTTCCATGATTCATTTTTGACGTGTATGAGTCAACGCCGCCTCAATATGAGGCTAGGTGTGGATGGCACCACTCAAGGTGTCTCGGGTTTATTTGAAATAGACAACATTTTAAATGAAAAGAAAAACTGACATACAGAAAACTGACTAAACACATTTGGATTTAGTTGAAACATTAGGACAATGATCCATGGGTCAGATGTGACGTGTACGTTTCAACCCAGCCTCAATCCGAGGCATGGAGTGGTTCGAACCACACAAAGTGTCTCTCTATAGTTTAAAATGAACTTCATTTTAATTGAAATCAACAACTGACATACGGTAAACCGACCAAATGGATTCCGATTCTATTGAAACATTAAGACAATGATCCATAGGTCATATGTGACGTGTACGAGTAAACAACACCTCAATCCGAGTGGATGTGTGACTGGGATCACTCTAAGTGTCTCTCTTTTGTTTAAAATGGACAATATTTTAAGTACATATGGAAAACTGACCAAAAAAATTCTGATTGTGTTTACACTTTATCACAATGATCCATGGGGCATGTATGACGTGCACAAGTCAACTCTGCCTCAATCTGAGGTGCGGTGTGTCTGGCACCACCCAATGTGTATCTCTTTAGTTTAAAATGGACTTCATTTTAAGTGAAAACGACAACTGACATACGAAAAAATGACCAAACGCATTTGGATTCAGTTGAACCTTTAGTAAAATGATGCATGGGTTATTTTTTGACTTGTACGAGTAAATCTCTACTCAATCCAAGGCACGGTGTGGCCGAAACCACTCAAATTGTCTCTCTTTCGTTTAAAATAGACTTCATTTTATGTGAAAACAATAAATGACATACGGAAAACTGACCAAATGCTTTCAGATTCCGTTGAAACATTAGGACAACGATCCATGGGTCATATGTGACATGTAAGAGTGATCCCCGCCTCAATCTGAGGCCTGGTGTGACCATCACCAATTGAAGTGTCTCACATTTATTAGAAATGGACAACATTTTAATTGAAAACAAGTACTGGAATACGGAAAACTGACTAAACGCATTAAGATTCTGTTGAAACTTTAGGAAAACGTTCTATGAGTCATTTGTGATGTGTACAAGTCATCCCTGCCTCAATATGAGGCCAGGTGTGGCAAACACCACTCAAAGTGTCTCACGTTTATTTGAAATAGACAACATTTTAAATGAAAACAACAACTCACATACGGAAAATCGACTAAACGCATTCGGATTCAGTTGAAACATTAGGAAAACAATCCATGGGTCATATGTGACGTGTACGTGTCAACCCTACGTCAATCCGAGGTGAGTAGTGGCCGACACCACTCGAAGTGTCTCTCTATAGTTTAAAATGGACTTCATTTCAAATGAAAACAACAACTGACATACGGTAATCCGACCAAACACATTCATATTCTTTTGAAACTATAGGAAAATGATCCATGGGTCATATGTGATGTGTTTGAGTCAATCGTGCCTCAATCCGAGTTGCAGTGTGGCCAAGATCACTCTAAATGTCTCCCTTTTGTTTAAAATGGACCACATTTTAATGACATATGGAAAACCGACCAAATGCATTCTGAATGTGTTGATACATTATGAAAATGATACATGGGTAATATATGACATGCAGGAGTCAACTCCGCCTCAATCTGAGGCGCGGTGTGGCCGGCACCACTCAAAGTGTCTCTCTTTAGTTTAAAATGGACTTCATTTTAAGTGAAAACAACAACTGACATACGGAAAACCAACCAAATGCATTCTGATTCTATTGAACCATTATTGAAACGATCCATGGGTCATTTATAACATTTATGAGTCAACCTAACCTCAATCCGAGTCATTGTGTGGTCGTAACCACTCAAATTTTCTCTCTTTCATTTAAAATAGACTACATTTTAAGTGAAAACAAAAAATGACATATGGAAAACCGACCAAATGAATTCGGATTCCATTGAAACATTAGGACAACAATCCATGGGTCATATGTGATGTGTACGAGTAAACCCCGCCTCAATCTGAGGCCTGGTGTGGCTGCACCAATCAAGGTGTCTCTTTATTGTTTAAAATGGACTTCATTTTAATTGAAAACAACAACTGACATACGGAAAACCAACCAAACACATTCATATTCTTTTGAAACATTAGGACAATGTTCCATGAGTAATTAGTGACATGTACGAGTGAACCCCGCCTCAATCCGAGGCCCGGTGTGGCAGACACCACTCAAAGTGTCTCAGGTTTATTTGAAATAGACAACATTTTAAAAGAAAACAACAACTGACATACAGAAAAATGACTAAAGGCATTCAGATTCAGTTGAAACTTTATAAAAACGATCCATGGGTCATATGCGACATGTATGTGTCAACACAGCCTCAATCCGAGGCGAGGAGTGTCCGTAGCCACTCAGAGTTTCTCTCTGTAGTTTAAAATGGACTTCATTTTAATTGAAAACAAAAACTGACATATGGTAATCCAACCAAACGCATTCGGATTCTATTTAAACTATAGGAAAATGATCCATGGGTCATAAGTGAGGTGTTTGAGTCAACCGCACCTCAATCCGAGTCGCAGTGTGGCTGTGATCACTCTAAGTGTCTCTCTTTTGTTTAAAATGGATAACATTTTAAGTACATATGGAAAACGGAACAAATGGATTCTTATTGTGTTGATAGTTTAGAACAATGATCCATGGGTCATATATGATGTGCACGAGTCAAACCCACTTCAATATGAGGCACGGTGTGGCCGTCACCACTCAAAGTGTCTCTCTTTAGTTTAAAATGGACTTCATTTTAAGTGAAAACAACAAATGACATAAGGAAAACCGAGAAAACGCATTCGGATTATGTTGAACCTTTAGTACAATGATCCATGGGTCATTTTTCACGTGCACGAGTAAACCTTTCCCCAATCTAAGGCACGTTGTGGCCGTAACCACTCAAATTGTATCTCTATCGTTCAAAATAGACTTCATTTTAAGTGAAAACAATAAATGACATACGGAAAACCCACCAAATGCATTCGGATTCCATTAAAACATTAGGAAAACGATCCATGGGTCATATGTGATGTGTAAAAGTCAACCCCGCCTCAATCTGAGGCCTGGTGTGGCCGGCACCAATCAAAGTGTCTCTCTATAGTTTAAAATGAACTTCATTTTAATTGAAAACAACAACTGACATACAGAAAACCAATCAAACACAATCAAATTCTGTTGAAAATTTTGGACAACGTTCCATGAGTAATTTGTGACATGTTCGAGTCAACCTCGCCTCAATAAGAGGCTAGGTGTGGCCGGTACCACTCAATGTGTATCAGGTTTATTTGAAATAGAAAAAATTTTAAATGAAAACAACAATTGACATATGGAAAACCGACTAAATGCATTCAGATTCAATTGAAAGTTTAGGAAAACGATCCATGGGTCATATGTGACGTTTACATGTTAACCCAGCCTCAATCCGAGGCATGGAGTGGCCGGCACCACTAGAAGTGTCTCTCTATAGTTTAAAATAGACTTCATTTTAATTGAAAACAACAACTGACATATGGTAATCCGACCAAATGCATTCGGATTCTGTTTAAACATTAGGACAATGATCCATGAGTCATATGTGACGTGTTTAAGTCAATCGCGCCTCAATCCGAGTCGTAGTGTGGCCGAGATCACTCTAAATTTCTCTATTTTGTTTAAAATGGACAACATTTTAATGGCATATGGAAAACCGACCAAACGCATTCTGAATGTGTTTATGCTTTAGGAAAAAGATACATGGGACATATATGACGTGCATGAGTCAACCCCGCCTCAATCCGAGGCGCGGTGTGGCCGACACCACTCAAAGTGTCTCTCTTTATTTTAAAATGGACTTCATTTTAAGTGAAAACAACAACTAACATACGGAAAACCAACAAAACGCATTCGGATTTTGTTGAACCTCTAGTGAAACGATCCATTGGTCATTTGTGATGTGTATGAGTCAAACCCGCCTCAATCCAAGGCATGGTGTGGACATAACCACTCAAAGTGTCTCTATTTCTTTTAAAATAGACTTCATTTTAATTGAAAACAAAAAATTACATAAGGAAATTCGACCAAATGCATTCGGATTCCATTGAAACAATAGGAAAACAATCCTTGAGTCATATGTGACGTGTACGAGTCAACCCTGCCTCAATCTGAGGCCTGGTTTGGCCGGCACCAATAGAAGTGTCTCCCTATAGTTTAAAATGGACTTCATTTTAATTGAAAAAAAACAACTGACTTACAGAAAACTAACCAAACACATTCAGATTCTGTTGAAACTTTAGGAAAACGTTCCATGAGTAATTTGTGACATGTACGAGTCAACCCCGCCTCAATCTGAGGCTAGGTGTGGAAGACACCATGCAAAGTGTCTCATGTTTATTTGAAATAGACAACATTTTAAATGAAAACAACAACTGACATACGGAAAACCAACAAAACGCATTAAAATTTAGTTTAAAGTTTAGGAAAATGATTCATGGGTCATATGTGATGTTTACATGTCAATCCTGCCTCAATCTGAGGCACGGAGTGGCCGTCACCTCTCGAAGTGTCTCTCTATAGTTTAAAATGGACTTTTTTTTAATTGAAAACAATAATTGACATACGGTAATCCGACCAAACACATTCAGATTCTATTGAAACTTTTGGACAATGATCCATTGGTCATATGTGACGTTTTCGAGTCAATCATGCCTCAATACGAGTCACAGTGTGGCCGATATCACTCTAAGTGTCTCTCTTTTTGTTTGAAATGGACAACATTTTAAGTACATTTGGAAAACAGACCAAACGGATTCTGATTGTGTTGATAACTTATCACAATGATCCATGGGTCATATATGAAATGAACGAGTCAACCCCGCTTCAATACGAGGTGCGGTGTGGCCGGCACCCCTTAAAGTGTCTCTCTTTAGTTTAAAATGGACTTCATTTTAAGTGAAAACAACAACTGACATAAGGAAAACCGATCAAATTCATTCGGATTCTATTGATCCTTTAGTAAAATGATCCATGGGTCATTTTGGATGTGTAAAAGTAAACCTTGCCTCAATCTGAGGCAGGTTGTGGCCGTAACAACTCAAATTGACTCTCTTTCGTTTAAAATAGACATAATTTTAAGTGAAACCAATAAACGACATACGGAAAACCAACCAAATGCATTCATATTCCGTTGAAACTTTAGGACAACGATCCATGGGTCATATGTGATGTGTACGAGTCAACCACGCCTCAATCTGAGGCCTGTTGTTGCTGGAACCAATCGAAGTGTCTCTCTATTGTTAAAAATGGACTTCATTTTAATTGAAAACAACAACTGAAATACAGAAAACCAATCAAACGCATTCAAATTCTGTTAAAACTTTAGGAAAACGATCCATGGGTCATATGTGACACGTACGAGTCAACGCCGCCTCAATCCGAGACACTTTGTGTCCGATATCACTCCAAGTGTATATATAATGTTTAAATTGACATCATTTTTAGTAAAAATCACTTTTATATATTCTTAATTGTGTATAACACATATAATTACTTATTCAATTTTTTATGTATTTTATTGATAATTGATAATTAAATTATTTATGTATTCAATTATGAATTTAATTCCACCTTCCACATATAATTTTCATCCACGTTTTAAATTGAATTCTAAATCAATTATGTATGTTTATAATTATGTTATAAATTGTGATTTAATTCTGGATGTGTATAGTTTTAGGGTGAAATTTTAAATGTGTATACATTATATGTTAACTGATTGGAAAGGAGAGGGAATGGAGAATTACAGCACAATTGACAAGAATGGGATTGCACACCTATGCAAATTAAAGGCAAATTCAGGCTGCTTTGCAATTTGCACAGCATAGCCTATGCCAACAGTTTCAAACCATTGGCATACATTTGATATGATTTTTTTACCAACGGTTCAGTGAGAATAGTTGGTAAAAACCATTTCCCCATGGTTTACAAAACCGTTGGTAAAGGGTTCCTCAAAGAGGTTTTTGCCAACGGTTTGGTTGAACCGTTGGCAAAACTTATACCAACGGTTCAACCAAACCGTTGGGATAGGTTTGTTAAAGTAACCTATCCCAACAGTTCTACATAAGCCATTGGGAAAACTTTTTCCCAATGGCTTACTTCCCTACGGTTGTCAGAACCATTGTTATAAGATATACCAACAGTTCTGCAGCCTATCCCAACAGTTCTGAACCGTTGGGAAATATGCTATTTCCAGGAGTGTATCCTCAATATACATGATTTTCCAGAAACGTATACAAGTAAATTGATCATGAAAATCTCAGAAATCAATGTACCCAAATAATGAAATTGAATCTATTGACCCATAAAAAGGCTATAAATGAAATTAATAACATTATAATAAATAAAATAAATTTATAAATTTTTCCTCACTTATTAATCCATGAATATAATTTGACAATTTAGGACATTAAGATCAAGTGAACAATCGTTTCTGACATAAGGTAAGGGATTCTACCTGAACCACCATTATTCTTCCAGGTTATTATTTCTATCTTTTTTCCCAAATGAAGTTGTATTTTCTTGTTATATACATATTCTAAAAAAAATTATATTTTCCAAACTCAATTATCATGGTCCATTCATCCTTATTTTTTGGTAATATACATGTTTTTAAATGGTTCCCTAATCAATAATTCCCTATAAGCAGGCGCGATTTATGGAAACATCCCAAATTCTTACACAAAATCTAGTGCAATCTATAATATATTTTAAACAACAATTATTTTATTAAAATAACTAATTTTGTAATGAAACATTTATTGGTTCGTTTATGTTTTTATAAAAATTATTATTCCCTTTTCTTCTTTAAATGATATTTAATTTTTTCCATAAACCACATTAAAATGTTTTAATTATAAATATCCTTAAATAATATTTTTACATGTTATCACCTCAGTTTGAAATAATTATTCATGATCTATTCTTATTTTCATTTATTAATTTCAGTGCAGTATTAAATTTATTTCATTCTTTGAAACTTTCGTGGTACCCCCTATTAAGATTAATGACATAATTATGAAACACAATTCTTTCCATGGGTAACACTTATGTAGGACTTATTATTTATGATTAATTATTTGGAAAACATATTCATGGACATGTTATTATGGGTGCGCCTAGATAGATCTCTGATGCATTTTGTAATGTTTATTCTGATGAGACTTTATGTTCAATTGTCTTGCTAGTTATCATTGATTCATGCTCCTCTATGTGCAATTATCCTTGACTCATGATCCTCTATGTTAAAAAATATTTGAATCATGCTAATGTCATGTCTTATGTTGTGCCACGTTACTGGGAATCCATGATTATATAATCCCATGTTATGATTCCTTATGTTTAATCATGTTCCATTACTTTTTATATCATTATGTTTTGATTTGAATCCCACGTGATCATATTTATTTTAATTTTTATTCCCTTACAATGAATTTTATCTCAATCCATTTTTCATGTTATCCCAAGTATATCTTATGAATATGTAAGGGCTAAATTAATTTACGATCTTGTAATGGATGATAAATACAGAAATGTTTTACTTAGTTCCATGTTTTCAATTTTATTTACTTAGTATTCCAATACACTAGACATTACAGTATTTGGATTTTAATTTTATGTTTAATTATTATTAAAATCTTGTAATGATATGTGTAATATATTAGGGTTTCTATAGTTGGTATTAGAGGTAAATTTTATTATTTATTTGTAGACTATGAATATTCTACTATATTAATAACCCTATTGATAAGACTATGTATAAGATAACATCCATAAATTTTGGTAAGTATAGAGTAGGTGATTTATCAAAAAAATAAATCTATTCTTGGATATTACAAGTGGGCATGGTTCTGGAAAAAATGTACCTAGGAGTGAATACTTCAACATGGTGTTCCGAGATTGGAATTGTATAACATGTTACATAATAATGAGGATTACTGTCCACCTATTTTGACACTCCCAAGGTATATGATTTGATAAATTCAAAATCTCATTAAAATCCATTATTAAGGGAATAAATATATTTCCCATATGAATATATGTTTGGAAAGTAATCATAAATAACCTTGACTAAAACCTAAGGAATTACAAGTTATGATATATTATTCTTTTATATGTTTATTCCTTTATCATCTAATTTCTATTTTATTATGCATAGTATTCAAGACCCCTAATTAAAATTTATTTTTTATATTTAATGCAAGGAAATAGAATAGCACGTGTGTTGGAACCGAAATTCATCCTAGTGGCGGAGCGAACTCATCAATGATTTAGAGTTAGACTACCCACCAAAGGGCCCTAAATCCCACAAACCTTCCCAAAGGGATCCTTTATGAATCTCTCTACCCAGCCATCCCACCCTTAAGAGGCCTCCTCTGAGATCATATTTGAAGAATCATCTCACTATGCGAGTTTCTCTACTATTGACAGACTGCAGCCTCTCTATAGCATCATCAATCTCTGTGGCCCGCTCTACGGCAGCCACTTCGGCCATCGTCTATGTGGAATCTCGCACCCTCTGTGAGATGGACACCTTCTTATGGATTTACTCCTCTATGTGGCATCACTCCTCTATGTGGTGAGTTAGGTGACCCTCACTGACCTTCATTTCCTATAAATAGAGGGATCACCCCCCCCCCCCATTAAACCATTGTTACACTACCCTTTCAACTTTTGAGCTTCTGTTTCGCATAGACCTTCGTGAATCCCGCATATGGATCACTAAAGGTACGTGGCCTCTATGATTTTTACCACATTATGTTCTTCTTGACCTCCCCCTATGGTGGGGATTCCCTTCACAAAGTCAGATGACCTTCGTGAAGGAGGGGGGCCCTCTACGCAGTTGGAGGTTTCACAAAGCATAGAGCCTTCACAAAGCAGTCTCCAAAGAAAGAGTTGTTCGTTGAGGTGAAGCTCTAGACCATTAAAGGAACCCCTTCATGAGTAAAATTTCCTTTATGAATCACAAACTCTTCTCAAAGATCAGAGGCTTCCTAAATCCCATTCTCTTCACGAAGCAACTCCTTCCAAGATTTTATTATTTTCACCTCCTTCTTTTATGCAGTCATCTAGGCTCGTATGAAGTGATTTCACAGTCCCTCAAGTTGTGCCTCATGTTGTGTTCATTTTCTGTATGCTTCTTCACATAGTCACACTAACTGGTATTTCTTATTCACATATCCTCATTAACATGAAACCTTCAATGGATCACTTCACAACCACATCTCTACACGGAATTGTTGGTGCCTCCACTCCACCAAGGGTTGACGTGCTCCGATTATGTATGCCATAGGGGTAAGGATCGAATCCTCACCATCTAAGCGATAGGAGGTTAAACACCCAAGCACTGGTATCCTAGACACATGATGTTAAACTAAAATCCCCACATACATGATATGTCCATAGAAGACCGTGTTGGGTATGGGAACAAGTGCCTTCTCATTCTTCTCTCCCTCTGAGCTTTGTCGCCATGCACACCTTAGGAAGTATCCAAGTATGCCATGGTATCCTTTGAGGTGATGTTTTAAGTATGATGCAAATATCCTCCTCATACATTTGAACCCCTACACAAGATTACCTCCAGATTAAGTCCCAATATCCAACTCCCTAGTCTAATAACCATGAAATATCCCCACCCCATTCCTCACAAATGCACATTTCATGACATGATCGTCAGGTCTGTTGTTTCCTCTTGTTTCTCACATTGAGAAAGACTCATGTGATCTTAGAGTAAATAGTGACCAAGACACCCTCTATGGTCTTCCTTTACTATGTAACCATTATGCCTCTTTATACTGAACTATGTGGACCATGATCCTTGCCCCTTTCCTAGCAAGGTACATATGAATCCTACCTATGGTTCAAACCCATCACCCATAGGTCCGAACAACTTCACATCAGTTTACCCTCGTCCCACAAGATGTTAATATATATTCTTTTGAACTATGTGGGTTTTTATGCCTACCTCCTAGACAAGTAACATAGGAAGCCTCCTTGAGGTTCAACCCCAATCATTGGTATGCTTAGGTTTCCACTTTGTTGAGATTTACAACCTTTGCCCACCACATAGTTGTTTTAGACTCTCTCCCAGGCATCTAACAATTCGTAATCCCCAAACATGATCTGTATTCCTCCAACCAAGAGTTTCCCTCTTGCAATGGGATGTTAACCATGTGTATGCCCCAGCATGTTCCTGGTTCGCTCTCCTTTGCACGCCCTGATTGTATGTCCCATCCTGAACTATGTGTACTTTGATATAATATCACATTGATACCTAGGAATCATATATATGGTTTAATCCAGTCACCCATGTCCTATCATGGTCTCTCCCTTGAGTCTTTGTGTTTCTGGAAGGTCATGCCTTAACCTAGGGGTTTTAATTCCTTTACGTCCCATCCATGTGTCTATTCTCCGAAACTGCCTCCTTAGGTGACTCATCACCCCCATCAAACTATGTGGACTCTGATTACCATCTACTGAGATATGTGGGAATCCTCCCTGATGTTTAATCCCACCACCAATGTCATATTCACATCGGTTCCATCCCACTCATCTCATATACATTATCAAGTCATCCATCATCCCTCGTGATTCTTACCTGGGCCACCACATCCTGGTGGAATCACTTATATTCTTGGGATGTTAACCATGCATAATACCAACACGATCCAAAACCATCTAACCAAGAGTGTCCCTCTTGTGGAGGGCTGCTAACAAAGCGTATGCCCCAAAATTTCTTTTGGGTTGTTGTCCATTTTGAAAACACCAATCCCATGATTCACTCTCTCTAACAATGAGGATTTTTATCCCTATTTTCTGTACATGGTACGTAGGAGGCCTCCATCATGTTCATTCCCAGCCAACAGTAAACCAAGGTTCCCCCTTTTTCAGGACCCAATCATCCTTGGATTCGTCCTCATTGGAAAATTTGATCCACCCATCCAGTAAATCTCTCTATTTCTCCCTCCTAGGGATGTACCCATCTAGTCTACTTCAATCAGCAGTTTGATCTATTTGATCTATCTCTTCTAGATGTTACAGTCATGGAATAACCCATGTTAAACACAGGAATCTGAGGAAAAACATGGAGAAATGTATATGGCATACAATTCCTCATACTCGACGTGGGATGCCTCGGGCTTTCGTGCCCTCGACAAGTGCTGTCACAAGAGGAATAAATCTAGGTCTACTAGTGTTTCAGCATCCAGACATGCCAGTGATGTCCAACGTGACTACTCTTCGGACCGAAGGTTGTTTCTATAACTTGACCCATTGGAATGTCCTAACAGAAGTGGTGAAATTATCTGGAGTTAACAAAGATATGGCACTTAGAATAAGATTCGCAAACAACATCTTAAATCTATGAGGGAGATACAAACCAGGTGATGAATTCTGAGGAGGAATCCATATAATGAGAAACCTACATCCCATCATCCCATTTCGATCAATGATAAAACATCCTATAATATGTGATGGATTCCACCCTCCTTCGGAATGTGGGAATGTGGGGTAACAGCCATCACATCACATCACAATGATGCGCACCCCGGTGAAAGCAGTGAAAATAGAAATAGTGAACCTAATGTGAATCTCCTCATCAATGTGTAAATTAGTATCATTCAAGACATCAGTAGATAAGTGTCTCACCAAATCCATCTATCCAACACAAGTACAGGCCAGGAAAATAGTGGGCATGGTGTGAAACTCACTAATGTTGGGGGCAGTTAATCATTGGGAATCCTGATATGTGATGTTGTCAGCATGAATCTTCCTATCTCACCATGGAGGATTGAACGACGCTAGGGCATTGGACCCTACCTTTCTATTTTTAGTATTGATGAATGATTTTTATTTCATTGAATGATCGAAGCTCAAGATATAGGAAACCGATCAACTCCCTCCGATGAACATAGGGGAGGGGGTATACGAATGTGGAAATTCATCATCTCTTGATCTCCCTTGTTTGTTGATATGAATGGGATGGGGTCATCCCAATGTGGTACATGGACTTCCAAGACAAGGAGGCCTCGGTGCCATCTTAATGTTGCCACCCCCAAGGGCCACATAAGAAGCCACTCCTCCCCACTCTGATATCCAGCTGCTTGAGGAGCCTATCCCTTGAGTGATCTTATGACTCACTTCCTTATGATAATGAAGTAAGAGATGTCCAAGTCCACCTGCCCAAGACTTTTGGAGGGGATCCACTGAGGTGGGATCCCACCGGGCTGTGTTAGCATCTCCAGTTGGTCCTACAGACCGAATATCAAGTGTTTCATCCCCCAACACATCCATCTATAGTTTCGTTGACCCAATGCCAATATTTGGTGTAATCTCATGAGTATGCCAGCTAGGGGAATCATCATCCACAACTTCAGTGGACCTCACCACCACCGGCACAACATATCTTCCCCTTTTCATCATTAGGAAGAGGCACCTCCCAGTTACAGATTATGAGAACTACCATGCTCGGCTATATTGATGCCCCAGTCACCCTGTGAATAGATTGAACTAGCTCTCCCGGTTTCTAGGGCAAGCAGTAGTAGTCGCAGGACAACCCCTGACAGTGACATTCGGTACGGAGGTCCTCCCTATGCCACTATCATTATCCCAAGCGGAGGTCCTCCCCTTTTTATTGACACATGTCATGAAGTTCTTCCCCATGCCTTCGATATCATGTATGGAAATTGTCCTCACATTCCATGTTCTCAATGCGAGGGTCTTCCTCACCTAGTAACAAAAATGCCTGGAGGTCCTCCTCATCTACTCAATGATTCCGGTGGAGGTCCTCCCCATTCCATTAATAACCAAATTAGAGTTCATCCCTACTTCATGAATGGAAAACATAGAGTCCCCTCTCGAATCTATTATAATCAGCATGAAGGCCCTCTTTGTAATTCTAATACTTGGAATGACCAACGCGAAGGTCCTCCCCGCACTACGAACGACCATCATTGAGGTCATCCCCATGTGTTTACCATTTCCATCGACAGCCATCCCTACTCCAGCATTATCAAAAATAGTGGCCTTCCCTATGTTCCATTTGATATTTTTCAGAGTTCCCCTCACACCCATGATCATCAGAGTGGAGTTCCTCCTCGTTTCAACAAGAACTAATAAGAACACCCTCCACATATGCCATCCAGTGCGGGCGGAAATACTCAACACACTCGAATCAGTCTTCACAGAGGACCTCCCAAAGTAAAAAAAAACTTCCCTATCCTAAAGAACCATCCCAGTAAAGGAGAGTGGGTTATCGCCACCAAAGGAAGAATCCAGAGAAGCTTCAAACCGCAATCAAACCTGTCTGCTTTTCAGATTTTGAGGAAGAGTGTGTCTTGGTGATGTAACCCCCACACCGATCTTCAATAACGGGGGTTAGGGCAGGAACAAGGCATATAATCCACATCCTTCCGAGTATTGAGGTCCATCGGATCCCTACATCCATCCAAAGATACATACTAAAGTAGGAAGATTTGGATCCTCTCTTAGGCCTAGCCGTGAAATCCTTCTTATCATTAATGGGGTCATTTCCACCTCAATAAGAGATCACAGAGAGTTGTTATGGGGACCAATAGTGGGAGAGAAATTGTGTGACCATCTACCAACAAATGCAACCCATGCATGAGAGGTGGTGGTCATCAGTCCATCTTATAGTGATGTGGTGGCACAATCGATGGATTATTCATAAGATAGTTCAAGATGTGAAATCCTATCATCTCATGCTTCATACTCTCCACCAGCAAGTCTACTGTTACAACGGACCACGTCAATGCCATTATCGGTCCCCCAAATTCCCTCAATCGATGAATGGGGCAACCAAGTGCCAGATCTCAAGTCTGAGATGATAATCTTGTAGAACCAAGTCAATGTGGATCATCTCCCTAAGATGTCCTAGCACATTATAACAATATGTTTCGGCATTCTAGAATCACTCACCAAAGAGGAGGTCATGTGCTTCTTCCAAACACTATTTTCAATGCACTTCCATATCTGTCATCGATGGGTATCTTATCTAAAGATTCGCTAACCCTTCGATTACATCATACAGCAATGTCCCATGGTCGACTTGGCGGTGCTCCCTGTGGTAGAGCGCCTTGAGTCTCCTGGTCATCATCAGACCCTCCAACAACAATACTTCTTGAGCTCTACAATACTCTGTAGAATCATTAAAGAGGATTCCACAACATTAACATCTGTGCTTGGGGGTAGTATTCTTTCCTTCATTTGAGTCCTATCCAGCACCATCCTGAAATTCCTGGTGATATTGAGGATATTCCTCAAGGTACAGTCATTGTTAACATGGTTGACCTATCAGATAAAGAAAATGATCTAGGAATCATTGAAGAAAGTATACCCCCTTATCAGGGTGATTCCACACATGTTGGATCCTTTGGGCAGGGTTACTCGCCAGCAAAAAATTACTAGTCCTTCATGCATCTTCTGTGTCATTTTCCTTCAGACGACACCCCAATAAGGGAAAAGAGCATGATAGGACCATCAAACCCTCTACCCCGTCTTGCTCAGTGAAAAAGACGGATGATGGCCCTAAAAAGGTTGTGTTTGTTCAAAAACTCGTGGAACATAAAAATATGGTCGATGATGTTCTTGTATAACATGCTACAGAATAGAGGTAAGATTACGGTAATCCTCAACCAGACCATCAAGGGCAGGTACAACCTCCCCCCGGTGAGTTTCCTCTTAGTGACCTTGAACATCCTACCCATATAGACAGAGTTGTGGTCAGGGTTTATGGAAAGATATATCGATATTGATCACCAAATCCACCCTAGTTGTAAGATAACCCTCTTTAAAGACCTAGCTTAGGTTCCCTCGGCTATTCCCTGTGATGTTCTCCTTGTATTCCCGCATTTCATCCCATCAATAGTTCCACACAATGATGGGCCTGCCTACCAAATTAAAGAACCTTCCAACATGTTGGTGGTCAGGGATCCTCATGGAGATCGTAATCTTCATCCATATGATCCAATGGAAGCACTTGTTGATTGCCTCGAGGGCCTATAAACTCGACATATGGAAATCTTTCTTGATGGAAATCCATATCCGAAATGGATTGAAAATATGCTAGCACCCTCCAGTTTCGTCAATTCTACCTTCTCCCCTTTTAATGGGATAGGTGACCTGCTACAACATCTGGCCCTCTTTAATTCAAGGTGGACCCATGATGGGAACTCCAGTATAGCAGGATGCCTCCAAACTCTGATGATTTGTTCTGAGACTTGAAGGGCTTGCATTTTTTTGGAATATCCAGTTACATATTGGGTTAGTAGCCAGTTTGGATGACCTTCGTAGGCAGTTTCTCTACCAATTCAATTCCTCCACTTGGAAGACAAGAATTGTTGAGTCAATAAGGTTTTCCTTATGACTTTTCCATTCCTTCTTGTTTTTAAAACCACAAACACCTTATACTTAAGCAAATATTATTTTTACTCGAATAAGGAAAATTTACTTCTTTAAGGAAATTTACCTTAACCTAGATTTTCTTATACATAGCTTTTTTTTCTTAAATTCAAAAACCGGAATCATAACCAAAATTCTGGAGCCTTATAATGAAAAAGTTAGAGCATTCTGTTTTTAGGATCCAAATTCTGGATGTGATCTCTAATATAGTTTTAATCCGAATTCTGGACTCCAAACTTTTAAGCAGTTCAACTGCGAACTCTTAAGAAGTTCGACTCCGAATTTTTAAGCAGTTCGAATCCGAACTCTTAAGAAGTTCAACTCCGAACTTTTAAGTAGTTCTACTCTGAACTCTTAAGAAGTTCGCCTACAAAATTTTAAGCAGTTCGACTCTGAACTCTTAAGAAGTTCGACTCCGAACTTTTAAGCAGTTCAACTCCGAACTCTTAAGAAGTTCGACTCCGAACTTTTAAGCAGTTCGACTCTGAACTCTTAAGAAGTTGGACTCGGAACTTTTAAGTAGTTTGACTCCGAACTATTAAGAAGTTTGACTCCAAACTTTTAAGTAGTTCGACTCCGAACTCTTAAGAAGTTCGACTCCGAACTTTTAAGCAGTTTGACTCCGAACTCTTAAGAAGTTCAACTCCGAACTCTTCAGATTCAGAATCCAATATCTGGTGAAACCAGACTCTTAATTCCTATAAAACATAATCCGAACATTTCTTAACATAGACTCCGAACTTCATTTTGGTTACACTCCGAACTATTAATTAGCTTTTACTTACATATGCTTCATTCCAAAACGATGTCGTATGTTCAGTAATATATATTTTGTTATAAAACGATGTCGTCCATTCTGTTTCTTATTAACCGTTGGTTGAGTTACACGTGTACAGGTCCCTCCGAGTTTTATGGATAATATGACCGTTGGAGGAGGGAGCAGACCGTTGGAAATTTGCTTATAAATAAGACCTAATTTGAAAGAGCAAAAAAACAATGAAGTTCATCAATCTAGAGACCAAATGCTGCTAAGGTGATTTCTGGAGAGAGAAAGCTTTTCATGCCTTGTGCATTCTGAACCGCTCGTTCAGTTTTTGCTTCGTGCGACTCCGAATGTTGGTGATTACATTCGAGGACTTCCGGTGATAGGAAGACAGAGGTGTCAGCTACCTTGAAGTTGAGGGCTTCCTTGCTGAGGAAGATAGAGGTTTCCAACTACCTTGAAGTTGAGGGCTTGTAGGGATAGCAAGATAGAAACTCCGATCTTCGTATCGAGGGCTTACCCTGGTGTGGGTAATACAGACTTGCTTGAAAGTATAAATCAAGGTACCTTTATCCAAGGTTGTTGGATACCCTTCACTTTGGGTTAAAAGACTTATATCTTGTTACTTGTAGTTTTACTACTTGTTTATTTCCGTTGCATTTTGTATTATAAGGAAAGTATAACTTTCTTATACTTCCTTACACATACTCTATTTCATTTAGATTCTATACTCTTTAAGGTAGAATCTCATATTGTAATCTTTTATTAAGTTTCAATTTACAGAACCATATTTCCGGAACCTACTTTCAGAATCTCTTTTAAAGTTTTCATTTGATATTATAGGCGTTGTGAATTTTCTTAAGTTTAACTTTGTTAAACTTTGCCCTATCCTTTTCTTAAGGAAAACACAGTTATTCATAACTAACTTTAAAGGTTCCAAAGGAATTTTTAAAGTATACAATTCACCCCCCTCTTGTATATTGAGCATCTACATCATTATTTCGATCCTACAATTGGTATCAGAGGAGGTCTCTGAAATACTTATAATTATGAATAAGTTTTTCTTTCTCACTTTATCATTCCGAACATTCCAATTCCGAATTTTTTTTTTCCGAACATTGTCATTCCGAACTTTGTTATTATGAATCTTTTCTACTAACAAGTTTGTGTGCCGAAGGTTATTATTAGTATGGAAGGAATTAATGTTGGTTCTATTGATAACCTAAATCCTACAAGACCACCAATCTTTGTTGGTAATTATTATGATTACTAGAGAGATCGAATGAAGACTCTTTTTATCAATACTAGAGTGGATAACTTTGTTATGATTACTGGTGATTATAAAATTCCTAACAAGGAAGTTAGAACTTTTACTAACCAGGAAAAGCAAGAATATCAACTCAACTATAAGGTACGCAATACTCTACTTTGTCCAATATCTAGAAATATATATAGCCAAATTTCTTCTTGTGAAGCAGCTAATTGTATTTGGAAGAAGTTAGAAGTTACACACTTTGGAACTTCTAAGGTGATTGAGACTATGAGAGCTATGCTTAGAGCTGAATATCATGGCTTCAATTTTCCTTATGGAGAACCAATATGTAAAGTTCAATAGAGATTTATGACTATCGTCAACAGCCTACAGTCTATGGGAGAGAAAGGTTTAGACGATGAAGCTCTTGTGGATAAGATAATTGATATCATGCCCAATGAGTGGGAATCCAAAGGAATAGCTATAGATGAGAACAGAAAAGTGACTCAGATTTCTCTTGATGAGTTATTTGGAAAGAAAATGGTCCCCTATGTGACTACTCTAGAATTGTCCCTCAGAGCCCTTCTCACTGAGAAGAATAACGAAGGAACAAATAATAGATTATACTATCTCATCTGCATGCTTCTTGATACAGAGACTAGTTATTCCTCTATTGATAAGAGCTTCCATGCACTGGTATTTTAGTGAAGAAATTGTGTCATTTTTTATAGCACCAGGAGGTCTATCTAGTGTCCTGAGCGGTTATAATGAAGTACAGTTGGAAACGCATCATGTTGATAGGCCGTCTTTGTTGGTGGGTAGTGATCCTTCCATAGTTCAACATTATTTTTTTCCCCTAGAAAGATATCAAGGGATAGGTATTGGGAGACATTATTTACACCCATCTAGCCCCCGTAGAGGAACCTTTCGATCTTGACATTCCATATGAGGCAATCCCATTAGTGGATCAATCCATTCTATGTTGGACAATTCACTTTGATGGTTCTTCTTGAATCCCAACCGGTAGAAGAATCAATGATCCCAGACTCAATAGAGTGGGCCTGGGTATCATCTTTATCATGCCTTTACAAGATTTCCTATCATATTCATTTCTATTGTCAAAAGGCTATTCAAAAAACGCGGTATAGTACTAGGCTCTCATCACTATTCTTGGGCTGACCCTCAAGATTAATGTTCCCCACTTGCATGTGAAAGGGGACTCTGAACTGGTCATCCAGAAGGTCAATAGTGAGTACATTGTCTGGAATCCAATGCTTGTACTATTATCAGAGTGCACTCGCTAGATGATGGCCTGATTCCCTTCTTGTCCAGAAGTTACTAATGTTCTCTGATCACAGAATGATCAATCTAAAGCCATAGCTATCCTTACCACATCTCTTGTATAGCCTGACCATGATGATTTGATTATCCTTGTGGATCATCAAAGATTTATCACTCCCAAAACTCTAGATGATGATGTTACCCCATTGGTAATCCACAAAACCACTGATTGCTTCACATCAGGTCCTTGTGGTCCCCCTACTATGCTGTTAGAAGTGAATCCTGACTGGATGACCACCTTTATCCAATATCTCCATCACGGTAATCTCCCAACTAACTGGGTCGAGCAAGAGTGGAACCAATGGCATGCAATTCACTTCACCATCCAGAGCGGTCCCAATATTGAGGAGATCCTCTATATATGTGATTTTGATGATATTTTCATCCATTACATTCTAGGAGAGGATATTTCTCACGTCATGTATGAATTTCAAGTCAGTTCCTGTGGGGCTCATCAGGAAGTAACAAAACATTCTCATCAGATCTAAAGATTGGGATACTTTTTCCCAACATTATTCATGACTATATATAGTTTTTAAAAAGTTTTCATTTATGTTAAATCCATGATAATTTTGTGCATCAACCACCAAAATCTCTATATACTACCATGTACTCTTGTCCCTTTGTTGTCAAGGTACTCGATGTCATGGGACCATATCCACTGGAAATGGCTCTTCAGTGTAGGTTCACCCTGACTACTATGGATTTCATTTTGGAGTGGGAAGAGTCAGTTCCACTAAAAGTAGTCAAGGCCCCTTTATCAAGGAGACCATGATCTCTAATATCATCTACTAATTCGAAGTCCCTTGCAACATCCTCACTGATAAAGGAACCCTCTTTTAAGCATCTGAGCTAAATAAATTGTATGACAAGGACAATATTTTTTTAAATCATACTTCTCACTAAAATGCCCAAGAAAATGGACAGATTGAGGCATTCAACAAAACCCTCTCAAACATCTTGTAGAAGATGGTTGGGTGGAATAAGAATATTTGGCCAGACAATCTCCCCAATTCCCTCTGGGCTTACAGGAAGACGACTCGTAATTCCACTCAGGTGACTCGTTATTCCAAGGTGTACAAAACATAGGCAGTACTACCCATCGAGATTTAGTTACCCACATTATGCACATCCATCTACAATTAGCAGGCACCATACAAAGTTACCAAAATCTGTCCGGCTGAACTAGAAGTGCTAGATGAGAATAGTCATTATTCCTTTCCCAATCTAAAGAGGAATAAGAACAATATAGATAGGGATATTAATTAGAATGTTCTTATCTTATCCCTTTTAAAAGGTGACATGATATTGGCCCTGAGAACTCCAATGATAACTAGCAGGAATCCACTAAAGTTGGAGACCAAATATGAGGGACCTTATATCATTCATATGGTTTACCCAAATGTTTCATACTCTATGGTCACCATGGATAGTTAAAATATTACTCCTTTGACCAATGCTGAATTCCTCATATAGTATTCCGCATTAGGGAAAATGTCTATGTCTTCCCCACACAATGCTAAACTATGTGATTTGTCTGGGTAAAAGGATGTAAAATAGCCCAAAACTCATCCCGCATGACGATAAACATCAAAATGGTCTGATTTCTTTGGCCATGAAATAAGATCTCTCACATACTTGTCACATGATGTTATACTGCATTGAATTTTTAGAACTACATTTTGATTAATTCTCATCCTTATGGATGTAGGAATGCCTTATCCTTTCACCTATGGCCGAGCCATAGTCCCCTTGACCTCTCTGTCCTCTTGTCCCATGTTCTCTCTCTCAAGATTTTGTGATGTGGTGCACACTCATTGTCCTCATTCATGTCAATCTGTTTTTACCACACCACACATATCCCCTATAGACACTCCACTTTTACATACGTCCTAGTCACACGATGATAAAATACCAGGAATTTTCAAGAACTATATATGGATTAATTCCCATCCTCATGGGATATGTAGGAATTCTAAAACACTTCATCATCATGTCCACGAAAATAAAACTATCTTCTCCCCCTGGGTTTAGTTCATATTGGGGGATTTCATATGGTGTGGTATATAGACTTTTTTGGTCCCCATTAACATTAGGTCTTTAGTGGACCAATAATATTAAAATCCTTCTAGAACATTCTTCATCCCTTGTACTTACCGCATGATGTTAACTACAATGAATTTTCAGAACTTTATATGGATTGATTCCCATCCACATGTAATACGTAGGAATGCCCAAAATTTTTGTTTTTGGGTCAATATTGGGTTCATCTATTCTATCAATCATACACTTTTCCTGATTTCTATCCTAGAATTATGAATGGTGTGGCCTATGTGGGAATATGTCCACATTCACAATGGGTTATTTTTCACTCCATACACATTCCTCTTAAAAATACCTTTTTTCTACATCCTTTCGACATGATGTTAAACAGCATGGAATTTTCATAACAATGTATGTATTGATTCTAATCCTCATGGGATACATAAGAATTCCTAGACATTTATTCTTCGGGTCTGGCCCTATTTTGTTAGAATATTTCTCTTCCTTCTGTCCACTTGGCCTAAGTTCTTTAGGGGTGAGGTGTGTTGTGAACTTATTTCCTCATTCACATAATTTTATAATAACCACTCCACTTACTCTTTCTTGAGATCTCTCCATTCCCCTTTCCTCCACTCATATCCTTGAGTCGCCTACTCTCAATTGGGCCCCTTGATCCTTTTTGGCAATTCACCAATGTGCTTAGATAAACTACAGTTTAGGGCTTAGAGTGTTGGATTCTACGTGGACATGCTTTAAATCATTTCCATGCTTCACAACTCCCTTTATTTAGGTTTCCATCAACTTTAATATATGAACGGACCCCGGACGGTATAGATGCTTAGCCTTTTGGCTCGCATAACGAATTGGGACAACTTCCTAATGAATTTTGAATGACATTATGTGCTAGGTTATACAATTCAAATATGGTAAGTGGTCAACCCTCAATGGTTGTTCCCATTTCAGTCCAACGTGATGTGGGTACTATATTTCGATGATGGTCTATATTTATCCTCCATCGATGTTCCACCTCCATTGAACCCAAATTATTGGTCTCATGATTCACATCCCTTTCCACTCCATCATGTTCAAGTGGAATTTTGACACCCTTGGTGATATCCCACTGTACATGCTTTCACATTAAGAAGATGAGTAAACGTCATGGTGTCATCCTTGACTCTGCCCCATTTCCCCTTACTATGTATTCCAAATTTTATAAACATCTTGTCTACCCTTCTTTCCCACATCAAGCATATCTCAAGTGGGCTTAGGGACATAGTCATGGTTTATGCCCACATGGAGGAATCTAACTTCTTTTGATCTGATCTCTACAACCTTAAACTAAGTACCCCCATAATCATTACCTCATAATGTTAAAATTCACGAATTTTGAAAACTACATATGACTTGATTTTCATCCTAATTGGATATGTAAGAATGCCCAGACATTTCAAATTATGGTCCAGCTCAGGCTCTAATAATTATCTCTTTTATTCAGTATTTTGGCCCTCACACTTGTGGTATTGTCTGGTTTGGTATATGTCGAATTATGTCCTCATTCATGTCAGGTCTGTAATATCTTCACCACAAACATTCCCTTGTGAGCTTGTCCAACCTATCCTTATCCTTACCGCAAGATGTTAAATTGTATCCCATTTTTAGGAACAATATACTGCTTGATTCCCTTCCAAATGGGATACGTAGAAATGCTTGTACATTTCATCATCGTATACATCCTCATGTCCATTGATCTTGTTTGGCCTCCTTCCCATAGGTCCCCTCCCCCTTGGATTTCACACAGTGTGGTGTGGACTGATATCCTTATTCAGGTCGGGTGTTCATTAACATGCCATGTGCATTCGTATTAAAACCTCGTTCATCTATGAGAGTCCAAGCCATATGATGTAAAAATATACTTCCTAGTCACACATTATTTTAAACTATTTTTTATTTTTTGTATAAAAATGAAACGCAAGGGTTGGTCCTGTCATACAACCTAAAACTATGACACTGTTGTACTGGCCACACGATGAAATATGGAACTACATTGTGGTGTCTTCACTTGAGGGTACATCATGTTTGGTATCATTCACACACCATGCAATTTTCAAGGCCTACATATGGATTGAATCCTATTGCGACACTAGAATTCTATGTCCTAGGTTTGTTACACCAAAAAAACACATCCACACTAAAAAACAAAGATCCATCCAAAACTGCTTCTTTTGGTGCATGGGCAAGACCAGCACTACAGTATTTCCCCAAGAATTTTTACCCTAACATTACATTTTCAAGATATATGTGTGGATTGATATCCATCCTCATGGGATATGTAGAAATACCCAAACATGTTTTATTTGGGTCCATCCCGAGGTATCTCAAATTCTGACTTCTTTTTGAATGTCTTGGTCTGAACCCTGTTGAAAGCACATGGTGTGGTGAGGATATCTTTCCCTCAGTCATGTCATGTTTATAATAATCATGCCATTTACTTATATTCAGTTATCTTCCTTCTATTTTATAATTCTTTTTTGCATGATGTCAAACTACATGACATTTTTAAGAACTACATATGGCTTTATTCCCATCCTCATGGGATACGTAGGAACGCCCAGACATTTAGTCCTTGGGTCCCACCCTAGGTTCATAAACCCATATTTCCCCTTCTCTTCTTGATTTTTTGACCTCAATTATGCCTCACCAATGAGATTTGATGCATTGAAGTTTAGGATATAGAGTTTTGGATTCCATACAAACATGCTTTCATTCTTTTATAAGCCTCACATCTCCAATTGTTTGGGTTTTCATCATCCCTCGCATTTGAAAGGTCACTCGGATGTTATGGATACCCGGTCTTATGGATTTCCAATCTCTTTGGGAAAATATACCCCCATATTTTTAACAACATGATGTGATAGGTTTCACATTTTGAATAGACTTAGTAGTCAACCCTCAAATGTTGTTCCCATTTCAGGTCGCATGATATGGATATTGTGTTTTGTAAAAGGTTAGAAATTACCCTCCATCGTTATGCCACCTCCATTAGGCCTAATATATTGGTCACGTTATTGATGTCCCTTTCCACTCCAACGTGATCATGTGGAATTTCAACTCCCTTTGTACTGTCCTTTCATGCACCTATACAAATTGTAGAGGGTGAATCAGTATCATGAGGGTCATCATCGAATCCACACCATCTCCCCCACTATGTATCCCATGTGCTTCAAAGATCTTCTTTGCCCTTATTTCCCACATAGAGCATTGATAACATGGGATTAGGGAATGATGACTGGGAATGATGACTTCAAATTGTGTATGTAGTTATTGAAATTTGTGGTGTAGTTTGGAATATTTCATAATCATTTATGTTGGGTCACTTTATAGGACCACGTCACATGTTTCTACTTCCATAATATTCCTATTTTTTTCAAAGATCTATGACCACAAACTAAGATCTCTTATATCTTTATTGTATGGAATTAAGATATGCCTTATATTCCAAGGCTATGTAATGATAATTTACCTAGGCAGTCGATGTGTTCATTTGAGAATATGTTTCCCTATATAGTATGGGCCACCTTCCATACCACCATAAAGAACTATATATAGCTTAATCTCTATCCTCATGGGATATGCAGTGACATCTATACTTCTTTTATGTGGTACATCCGCATCACCAGGGACCCTATTGTGCCATTTTGGCCTGAGTTTCCTCAGAATTATGTTGTGTGGTGTAGACTTATGTCCTTATTCACATTAGGTTTTCATTATTCATTACACATACCTTTCTCAAGAGTTCTATATTTTTCTATTCTTACCACATGGTAGTAAACATCCCGGTAATGTCCTCGATGCATGACTTTAAATTGTGACCCTACCATAAACAAGTTTCGGATGCCCCAAGAAAATAATGGGATGTGTCGACCTCCTTGCCAGAGAGGATTACCCCAATCAGTGTGGGTCTTTAACCACACTATGTACAAGAACAATATACGCCATGATTCACTTCTTTATAGGATACATAGCGACACCCAAGAATTTCACATTGAGCCTAGACCTAGGTTCATTAACCCTTCTAACTTCTCAAACCCAGTTACGATCCAAACTCAAAGACCATAAACTTGAATCCTACAGTCCCTACAATATGACTTTAAACTTTTAGGCTTTTTTTAGCCAGTATGACCTTAAAACTATGTACAATGTCCAAGTTATATGACATTAAACTATTTTGTGCATTTTTATCACCGTACGACACTAAACTACGTATCTATCGTCCTCATTTTCATGACATAAAACTGAAAGGAATTATAGTTCCTCAACATAGATTTCACTCAAAGAAGTATCCCTGATATCACTTCAAACTGTTATGCTCACCCATTGAACTTTTTTCATGGTGGCATAATTTCAAGAGTGTTGGACATCATCCAAATGGACCATCATTCCATAAACATGCTTTGAGTTCCTTCTATTTTAGATCCTCATTCCCATTCATGTCTAAAGGAACCCCCTAATGATTATAATGATTAGACTTAAGGCTCACTTACAATCCTAAGCCATTGTTCTGGAAGACAACGATTGACTCTTCGAGTATTGATCCATGTTTCGAATGCGGTCAATGATTGGCCCTCTTCTGTTTGTCACCATTTCAGGCTAAAGTGATATGAATGATGTGTTTCAAATTTGGTCAACAGAAATCCTATTTCATCATTTCACCCTCACTACATCACAAATTTGGGGTTTCATAATTCACATTCCTCGTTCCCTTTTATACATATTGGTTCTAACACCCATGGTGTCATCCGTCACTTGCACTAAAGAATTTTGGGTGGGGCTGGTTTGACTGTTTTGATAATTCTTCTCAGAAACTCTATGTGTTCATCTATACCCCAAGTGTCTAGTGATTTTTTGGAATTCTTGTATTGAAAGGGTATAATTATGAGGTAATCCATTATTTCTCACATTGGGAACGACTCATATGATCATAGGAAGTGATCACTGGATATTTCATAGATACGATTGAGATGTAGTAATCTATGAAAATAATGGGATTCATGAACACAACCAAAAAAACATTCAAGCATGGAATTATGTTTATGAGTTCATAAAATTTAAAACACCCATTCATTTCCTACTCTAAAATAAGTATTGGACTCCCTAATAGAGTGTTTCAGATGCACCACATTGTGGTGTGTGGCCTCTATAATTTTCTCTCGTCTGCTGGGATAACTCTCCTATTCGTTGGCCATGGGGCACAATTCATCGGCCTAGATGCTTTCCCTATATTCATTATCTTGGATGTTATCCATATCTTATAATTATATCCTCATATACTCCCCGGCTTCTACTATTTGTGCCTTTAATCGAGATATGATTTATGATTTGGTGCTAATGAAGGGACAATTTTTAGCCACCCACACCCTAAAACATCAGGCTTCTTGCTCAGCCTCTTGGAGTTTCTGGATATTGATTTCCATTCTCCACTCACAACCAACAATGACGCCACACGCATCTTCCCGCACGTTCTGTGATGTCTGTCGGCTCAACTCCAGACTCTGTTCCGCCAGTAATATCACTCATAGCCAACGACCGCTTATAAAGAACCATGGCCTTGCCAGCCTGGAACTCAGTACTATAGGGAACAACACCCCTATTTGGAGCAGAGCCTCGAGTCTTCCATCTATTTTTACCAGCAAGATGTGTACCATTTTAGAAATTGTGCAGGCATGGGTCACATTAACCAATTTGACCGACGAGATTATGAGTACCAATATGAAGCATGAGACTTACCCTAGTCAAATGCATGATATCGCCTAGGGTAGATCATCTCTAATAGGTCAAGACACGTCCCTACATATACGATTATGGTCTCTGAAGATTCTATTGGGGATACCCCTGCTCCCACAACACTTTTGGAATCAAAAACCACTATCTCTATGGTTTTGGGCCCCAGTATTTAGTTCTTTGTTCTTATTGTGCCTTCATCCCCAACATTGGGTGTGGTTGATTATGGATTCTCTTGAATATATAAGTGTATAATGAGAAACCAATATAATTTAAGAGCAGAAATATTATGACAAAGGCGAGTGGGAACTCACTTATCGGCCTGTGGAAAATTTTCCGATGGAATTCCCCAACAAGGCCACTATTTCACATTCTTTTGGAGAGGCTCCCTTGGATTTCCTATCCATTTAGTGGTGGACATATCCATCATTGACTTATTCCCCCCATTATTTTTCTTCATGATAGGGAAAGGGACAATGCTCTGCCAGTTGATTCGCTGTCAATTCTGTAGGAGTAGTCATGTTCTATATCACCCTTACCTAGTGCGTCATTGGCCGCAGGTCACCACACAAATGTAATATATACTCCAGCTCTATTAAATAATCACATCCCTTGATAGGGGTAGCATTTAAGACACCCTTCTCAAATTCATGTTCTCCCAGCTCTATCCCATGCATGATCAAGTTTTCTCAATGACCGTTAATACTGATGTATTGTTTCTTCTTTTACTAATATTTCCAGGCCTCTAGATAGAAAACATTAGAAGGAATCATTAATGGATGAATTTTCCTCACAAGATCCTGAGGGGGGGCCTGTTAAAGCCCTAGGATGATTCAATTCTCTCATGGGCCCTCTCAGGTGGAGCCACCAGGCTAGACACTGGCACCTCTCTCTCTCCACATCCATCCATCACTGGTCTGGGGACTTCTGATTTTTGGCATACTTCCCCTCCTATTAAAACCTTGTTTCCTTGACGGATTTTTTTCACCACATTCATTATGTCCCCCCCCCATCATCATTTTTTGATGTCGAGGTGTACAGAACACTTTTCTTGCCCAAATAGTCAGTCGCTTCAGCATCTCACTAGGGTAGGCAGCCTCCTAGATTTCTGCATACTCATGTACCAGTCAGATTGTAGCATTAGATAGATGAAACTCATTCCAACTCATCCTAACCCCCCCTGTAAACATCAACAAGTGTTGTCACGTAACAGATTGGTGGTTCTCGTGGGGAAAATTTTTATACACATGTGGAGTCAGCCTCTACATGCACTAGAATTGTCGGGTGAACCACTGTGGGATATATGGTTCACATAAAGGTTCAGAGTCAACTAGTTCCAGAAGAACAACCCTATAGAAGGATAGAATATGTGATTGATTCTATATAGTATATATTTCATCATTAGTATATTCTCTTGTTGGCTAAGGGAATGGGTAGAAGATGAATTTATCTGGCTGCACCATCTTACCCATCACGGTCACTACATCTAGCTTTAACGGGGTGTTCCCCACAATATTAAAAAAATTTGTCTGAGAGTGTATCCTAGGAGGAGTAATGGGGTTAAGGTATTAATATCCCCTAATATATTCCATAATAAAGCTATATAGAAATTGAAATGTCCCACACACCTTCAGTGACCTCTTTCCCTTGCTAATGTGCGGGAGTAGATGGTATAACTTCAGGAGAACCAGAATTCCCATGATGATGTGGTCTCCTCCAGCTAGTTGAGTGACCATGATGAATGTACATGGTTTCACCCTCTTTCAGGAATCTCAGGCCTATAATATCCACCCACTAACTAGCACCGAGATGAATCTGGAAAGCCTCACTATCGATCGTTTCTCAATCATAACACTGTACCCCTACAGTTTTCACTAGTTTTCCTCCAAGATACACCAGTATAAACCTTCTATACCCTATTGAGATCCTCACGGACATATTGGTGGGCCTTTCCGGTTGTGTTTCCTCCTATAGTGGGAAATTTTAAAATTAACTGAACCACTGCATAAAATGGATGTCTCTAATATATTGCATATCTTTGTATGTACTTGGTACTGGCCTCAAAAATGACATCGCCAAAGGTGGAATCAGATCCATGTCCTCCTGGACATTCATGGGTGGTAGGAACTCATCATACATACCTCCCATTATTAGGATGCAATTAATTTGATGAAGGTCCTATAAGCTGATGATAACATCCCCATTATGCAGATGGAATGTTTTGGAATCTAGAGACCACAGGCTACGAAATTTCAGTAAAAAATCCCTCAGTTGTGAGACACTGAATTGGGAATCCCAGAACGCTTCATACGTGCCTACCCATCTCAGTAAATTATCGAAATCTTCACAAGATGCACATTCCCATTAGGCATAGGCCCATTTGTCGGTGAATTTTCCCCCCTTGCACAAATCTAAGCTTGTGATCTAACCCTTGTCAAGATTCTTGAGCCCTACCATGATGGTCGTCTTGTAAAGATGTGGAGTTTTCTCCTTAGACAATGCCCTTCCATTGATGTTTTTGACAATATTGTAGAGGATATGACCTATGAATGGGGTGTGATATTTTACAATGTGTCCATATGTATCCCTATAAAATTGGAATTACTTAGGGGTACTCCTAAACAAGTAGTCTAGCATATCCTTCCTAGTGTCTGGGATGAAAACTTCATCTTGAAAACCAATGTCATACAATGGAAGGTGCTTGCATAGCGGGTATTCCTTCTACACCTACATCAGTCATTCCATCAATAATTGATGATCGGATGTTCTCAGGATGTAATCTCTTATTTTGATGTTGTTTTCCATGGCCTCCCTCCAAGATGCATCAGTATGAACTTCTTGTACAACCTCCTGAGCGGAAATTATTCCAAATACTTGGAGAATGTTTTCTAGTTCGGGGAATATGATTTAATGAAAAATCCTTTTCAAAAGCCTTTTCATGAAGACTTTTTGCGATGAAGATCACAAAGAACATACCCTCGAAAAAGTATCCTTAATGTGAGCCTGCATTGCAATGGAAGCAATAGATCAAGAATCCCTGGTTTGCTGAAATTGATCATGAATCACCGGACCAAAAAACACTAGTTGCCTAAAAGTGTTCATGGAGATGATCATTACTCAATGAGAAAGCACTTTCATAATCATTCGTAATGATCCAGTTGCAGAAAAACAAATCGGGGAACCTATATATAAGTGCGGGTGGTGCATTCTTTGTAGTGACCCATGGACGGTTTTTATAGTGACCAATGGAAGAACTTCTTGGGTCCTTTCGTCCATGCTGAGCAGTGCCCCTCTACAAGGACCACTTCATTATTCAGTGTCGCGATGTCCTATGTAATGTGACTTCAGACCCCCCTCCATGGCCCATCTACCCGATCTTCCGCGTGTTTGATTTTCCAAGTATCTGTGGCATATTACCCTCATAAATCAACCCTATTTTCCTTCAAATCTGATTTTTAGGTGGGGATTTTTTTGGAATTGAAATTCGTTCAAATGTGGGAGTGAAATCGGATATGCTTTAGATTTAGTTAACCCAAAAATGGGCCCTAAATCCCTAAAAACCATCCTAAAGGGATCATTTATGAAGCTCTCTGCCCAGCTGGACTCCCTCCATGACGTCACCCCTGTGATCGTCTCTATGGTGTCATGGCCCTACATGAGTCTGATTCTTTCTAACAGACCGCTACCTCCCTGCAGCATCATCGATCTCCACAACTAGCTCTATGACGACCACTTCAGCTATCCTCTCTATAGCGTCACACACCCTTTGTGAGGCTAAAGCCTTTTGATGGAGTTCCTCCTTTCCATGGAATCACTCCTATCTGCAGTGAGTTCAGAAACCCTCTCTGATCTTTGTTGCCTATAAATAGTGGTCACACCCCTCCTTTCAAACCACTGTTAATCCACCCTTTCATCTTCTGAGCTCTAATTTCACCTAAACCTTCGTGAAACCCACATATGGATCGCTGAAGGTACATGGACTCTGTGAGCCTTACCTCCTACTATTCTTCCCAGGCCCCACCTATGGTGGGGATGCCCTTCGCGAAGAAAAATTACCATAATGAAGGAGGGGGTCCATTTGAGGTGCTTGAGGTTTTGTGAAGCATAGAGAAATCACGAATCACTCTTTAAAGAACGAGTTGTTTGCTGAGGAAAATCTCTGTTCCATTAAAGGATCCCCATCATGAAGACCATTTCCTTCGTGAATCCCAACCTCTTCGTGAAGCATACATGATTCGTGAAGCCCATCCTATTTGTGAAGCACCTCCTTCCAGGATTTCTTTCTTATCATTTCATTCTACCATGCTGCCCTCTAGGATTGTACGAAGTGATTTCAAGGTCCCTTTAGAGGTTCCTCAATTTGTGATACTTCATAACATGATTCTTCTCATAGGAACTCTAATAGATATTACTTATTCTCATAGCCATGCTAATGTGAACCCATCAATGGATCACTCCATAACCTCATCTCTACATGTAATTTCTTCTTCCTTCCATCCGTTAAGGGTTAAATTTCTCTAGTTATGTATGTCCAAGGGGTGAGGACAGAATCCTCACCATCTGAGCAGCTGTACGTTAAACTCTCAAGAATCTACTTCCTTGACACATGATGTTAAACTATGATCACCACATATCTGATAAGTCCAAAGAGGACCATGAAGGGGGCAGGCACCTTCCCCTTCTCAGTCTACTCTCCCTTTAAGCTTTTGCGCCATGTACACCTCAAGAAGTCTCCACATAAGCCCTGACAACCTCGGATGGTATGTTTCAGGTACAATGGACATATCCTCCTCATACATATGAACCCCTATATGGAATTCCCTTTGATGTAAGTCCCAATATCCATCTCCCTGGTCCACTAACAAGGCATAAGCCCCACTCCATTCCTAGCAAACACGCCTTTCGCGACATCATCACATGTTCTGTTATTGCCTCTTGTTTCTCACACGTATCATGAATCACATGAGATTAGAGTAAATTTTGACCATAAAACCCTCAATGGGCCACATTTGGTTTGTAATCCCCATGCCCCTTTATACTAAACTTTGTAAACATTGATCATTTCCTGGTTCCAAGCAAGGTAAGTATGAATCGTCCCTAAGGTTCAAGCCCATCACCCATCGGTCATGACTACTTCACGTTGGTTTACCCTTTTCTCGCAGGATTTTAAACTGTATTCTTTTGAACTGCATGGTTTTTTATCCATTTCTCATAGATAGGGTTTGTATAAAGAATCCTTGAGGTTCAACCACAAACACTGGTAAGTTTTGGTGTCCCCTTTGTTGGGATTCACACCCTTGGTCAACCACTTAGTGTTGTTATACTGGCTCCATGTAAGCTAAACATGTGTAATCCCCACACTTGATCCATATTCCTCCAACCAAAAGTCTCCCTCTTACAATGGTATGCTAACCATGAATAAGCCCCTTCATTTCTCTAGGTCATTGTCATTTGTGTACACCTGGATTTAATTCCCCATCCCTAACTACATGGACATTGATTCCCCATCACAGGGATATGTAGGAAGCCTCCCTGAGGTTCAATCCCATCACACATGTCTCATCCTAGTCTCTCCCTTGGGCATTTGTGTTTTGGGGAGGTCATGCCTTAATCGAAGGGGTTCTACATCATTCTTGTCTCGTCCATGCATCCATTCTCACAAGCCACCACTTAGGTGACTCATCACCCCATAGAACTATGTGGACATTGATTCCCACCCATTGGGGTATGTAGGAATCCAATATAAGGCTCAATCCCATCACTGCCTTCATATTCACATTCGCTCCATCCCACTCATCTCATACATGTTATCAAGTCATCCATCATCCCTTGTAATTCCTACTTGGGATACCACATCTCAGTGGCATCACTTCAATTCTTGGGAATCTATCCATGCATAATCCCCACACAATTCATAACCATACAACTAATAGTTCCCCTCTCTAGATCATCCGCTAACAATCCATAAGCCTGAACCTATCTTCATGTTGTTTTCCATTGTGTACACCATGATCCCATGATTCAACCTGTCAAACTACATGGGTTTTATCCCAGACTTATATACAGGGTACATAAAAGGCCTCCATGAGGTTCAATCCCAACCAATGGTATACCATGGTTCCCCCTTTGATGGGGCCTAATCATCCTTAGATTAGTCCTCACTTGACATTTTGATCCACCAATCCAATAAACCTATCAGGTGCTCCCTCCAAGGGATGTACCAATCTGGTCCACTCCCATCAATGTTCTAATCAGTCTGATCTATCTCTTCTAAACATTAAAATCAAGGCATGCCACATTTTAAACATAGAAAAGCTGAGAAAAACCTCAGAGATATGCCTATGGAATACAATTCCTTTCACTTTATGTGGGATTCCCCAGGATTTTATTCCCTCAAGAATCCCTATCATAAG
Source organism: Viscum album (assembly GCA_963277665.1). Lineage (NCBI taxonomy): Eukaryota > Viridiplantae > Streptophyta > Magnoliopsida > Santalales > Viscaceae > Viscum > Viscum album. The sequence goes on from OY728120.1 coordinate 1,458,104,828, forward strand.
GTGAATAAATCTAGGTGTAGTAGTCTTTTTGCATTTAGACGCACCAATGATGTCCAACTTGACTACTCCCTTAACCATAGGTTGCTTCCCTGACTTAACCCCTTGGAATGTCCGAAAAGAAGTAGTGTAATTAACCATAATCCACAATGATATGTCACTAGGAATGAGATTTAGGGAAAACAACATAAATCTTTGAGGGAGACATGAACTAGGAGATGAATTCTGAGGAGGAATCCATGGAGGAGGAACTGACATCCCATCATCTCGTTTTGGTCATGGATAATGTGTCCCTGAATAAGTGACAGATGATTCCCGCCATTGGAATGTGGGAATTCAGGGCAATAGACAGTGCATCGTAGCACAACCACATGCGCCCTGGAGACATCATCGAAAATAACATGCCACTAATAAATGTGATTGGGAATATGATGATTTCCCGAATGAAATTCCAAATATGATGGTAAAGGGTGCTAAAAACATCATGAATGTAATTTCTCACTGGTTCATGTTATGAATAATAACTTGAATTATGTGTAAAGACCTCTTCCTAAGATATATAATGTTATCATCGAATCATTCATGCAGAAAATGCCTCACTTGTTTAGTGGATCGTTTGATCCCCTACTTGGAGAATAGTGTATTAACTCCATTGAAATAAAATTCTATATCCTCTAGTTCCTGGAATAATATAATGTTATACATGTGGTCTATTATTTTGATTTGGAAGCTGATTAATTGTGGAAAATGATCATATATATGTGGTCTAATGAGGAAATTGATTCCATGGAATGTGATGTATTCAATCAAATTGTTTTCAATAAATATTTTCCTCAAACCCTCCATCTCAAAATAGAAAGAGAGTTCCCTATACATAATCATTTGGAAGATGATTCTATTGGGGAGTATGAAGAAAACATTACCAGAATTGAAAATATGCCTCCATCTTTATCATGACCTCAAAAATAAAGGTGGATCCCTTCTTTTTTGGACAAATTCTGAGTCTACAAAAAGATTTGGTGATTCGAGACTTTTACAGTTATGTGGATATTAATAGTTATGCACTCAAGGTTGAAATAGTGATCAGATACTATCAATGTCATTGTGGTCCCGGTTATAAAATGGGAAAAATAGACTCTAATATCTATGGATAAAAAATAAAATGATAGATAGAAGGATGAATATATCACACATTTAAATTATGGGATGTAGAATCCCGGGAACTATCTAAATGGAACCAAGAAATACTTCATATGTGGAAGAATGGGGTATCTGGATATGAACTATAGAATGGATATAAAGAATCCCAATGATGTAGAATAAGAAAATAAGTTTCGTGTAAATTCTCATCCAGTATGTAATTATTTCAACTAAAACAAAAATGGGAATTTTACAATCCAATTCCCAATGCCCTGGCTTTTCATAGGCAATCAACAATAACATCCCAGGAAATAATTAACTGCTTATCCCATCACTACTTCTGATGTGGATATATGAAATGATATGGTGATAGGTATGCGGGTTTTTCATTCAAGAATAGGGAACGTACTATATGATTCTAGTTCTAAATATTTATTCATATCTTTCAAGTTTAGTTGAAATATTTATACACCACCTAAAAATTTAGAGGTTTACTTATCTGTGATAGCAGAAAATGGGGGAATTATTGCAACCAATGTATATTAATTCTCTATGATTAATGTTTTCATACTAAAACTCCCATAAAATCTTTCCATACACCCTTTGGTATATTTTGATGCAATGTTGTGTATGGATTGTATATCTTTATACAAACCCAACATCAACTGCCAGGAAAGGGATATCACTCTTCACATTCCAAATCATCGTCCAATTTGTTACAATTGTACGGATTAATATTAATCTATTTAAAGATCAAAATATCATGTTTTGATATTACAACCTTATGAGAAAGCATATCTTTCTCAAATGATTGAGAAAAAAAGATTATATTGCTCAAACACATTCATATCTTGAGCGATTACCGTGAAATATTCCTTAAATAATTTCATGGCCTTCCTCCTGATTGAGATGTTGAGTTCCCAATTGATCCTTGTAACGCCCCGACCCCAGTTACCCAGAGTCGGTGCATTATTACATAACATTGGAATTATCACAAGAAAGATCAAATCTCGAAAGACCGATTGGTTTAGTATCCTTGGAAACACTAGATATGTTCATAATGTTTTACATTACATCATAAAGTGAAAAACTGCTACAACAACATAGTCTCCATATTCCACACTCATATCCCCACATACTATCCCTGTAGGTAATTCATAACTTACTTCTTCACATCCTGGGAAAAATAAAACATAGAAAAGGGGTGAGCTCAAATTCCCAGTAAGGATAACAATATAGCGGAAACATTCATAAATAAGAATAAACATTTAAGGCAATGTATAACTAAACATAAGCCTTTTAAACTTGACCTTCAACATAGTATGGCAAAAGTAAAATGAAATAATTCCATTTACTTATTAACATGGATATTCTACTAATCGAATAATCACATTCAATATCAATAACCACTTTCATAATGATGGAATGCATAATTCTAGACTATCATAACGACATAGCCAATGCCTCGTGCCAAGACTACAAATAAGATTTTGTCAAGGCCTTGTGCGAAGACACTAGTTTGTCTCATGAGACCTACAGATGCATCAAGGAGCTATAGCGGGCTCCACCTGTCACATATTAAGTCCAATGCATTCCCATATGAAAAGGTTTAAACATAACATAAACATTCATATTAAAACTAGCATACGAAATGTCAATAAATTCATCATAAACTATGAATGGTATAAAAATAGCACATCCACAGTCAAACATATCACAAAACCTTCAGTACAATATAGATGTTTTGTATCATAATAAATCAACTTCAAATAACCGTAAAATCCATCAAAGGATGTTGACATAGATGAAATCAAAACTCTTTTTAGAGAAATATCTCTTTTTATTTTTGAAATCATTTAAGAGGCATATATTTATAAAATAAAACATTTTCTTTGAAAATATTCTCATAAGATTTTAAGGGACGCTTCGACGATTTTATAACGACGAAAAATAGCCGCACCCGCCGTATAAGTTAAAAAAATCATTCTTACCTTAATTCTGTCGAAAAGGTTAAAAAGCACCTTATTTGGAAAACGACTTAACGATTCCTTTATAAAACTCTTATAAAAAGTCAAACAAGGTTATAAATTACTTTAACCCATATTCTTTTAAATAGTAAAAATGTTTTGAAATACATTTTTAAGAAACATGGATGTGGATGATAAAGAGATCCCAATATATTATTACGTATAAACAACCTCGGATAATGAAGTGATTGTGAAATAACCCTTACCTTGTACTTTTCCTTGGTTGGAGTAGGTTAACCTCCTGTATAATGGTGAAATAATTGTTATTAAATTATACAAGAATCATATACATTAATATGATATCATATATGATCTTTTAACATTGATTTGACAATAATATCTCAGTATTATCATTGTTTCAGGTGTTAACTTACTTGTTTTCTTTTATATATTTTGTTAAATAAGTCGTGTTTTTTATTGATAGGTTGTATCATATTCATATCCAGAATGATATCAAGTCCTTAAAAATCATTTTTAAATCATCAAATGATAATTATACTTGAGTGGATACGATGGAGAACGAATCTCATTGCGTTCGTGGAGACGGTAGTCCGTACGTACGCATGAGAGACAATATCATTCTTCTGATATTAAAATAATATATAAATGGATGGTATATAAAATATACAGAATAATTAAAATTTTATATTTATTATTTACATGAGTTACACATCATTATTATACCAATCCAAATAATAATATATTGAATAACAATTACACCACGACGTGGAGACGGTAAGCCGTACGTACGCACGTATGGTGACATGTTATTCAAAATGGTGGATAGAATACTGAATATGATTGTACCATATTTATAATAAAATCACAGTATGTATATGATACTGTAGTTATTATTTTAGAATGTTAAAAACAATGGAAGAAGAAGTGGAAGAAGAAAGGAACTTGGAAAAGGGTGCTGAAATCATTACATCTTCTTCAGGTTCTTCCTTTTGATTTGATCAAAAGGGATCCTTAGGATGGATTTATGATCAAACTAATGCCTCTAGGTTGTAGTGAGGGATGTTGGGAGAGTATTTGGGAAGAGTTTGGCCGACCCCAATGGCTTTTAAGGTGTGATGAAATGAGAAGGAAGAGTGCCTTTTTATAAGAGGGGTGAGGGGCACCTTTGGAAAAGCTAGAAATATTAGATTATAATAAATTCATATTCGGTTTAGAATGGCTCCAAAGTTGATTATATAAATGTTAAGGTGGTTATGGGTAGAAAAAAACTCAACCAATAGAATTTAGACAGGTTTGGGTACTTATATTAACCTTATCTTTAAGTATTAACTCTAAGTTAATTAGTTTCACTTTTACAATGTATCTTTGTATTTTTATATTATATGGTTAATAAACTTACCATATACATCCAAGAGACCCAAAAGTGGTCCATTAATGATACACCTATCATGATATAAGTATCTTGGCCGATACTTAGATTTTTAGTAATTTAATATCAATTAATAATATAATATTTGTTTTTAAAAACTCTTTTATGTCAATTTTGACAATATTCAATAGTTGATTTTTGTGAAACTCATAACAGAATTATTACTTCTAAGGAATTTAATTAAACAATCCTAACATGTCATATTAACTTAGAAAATTATTGTAATTCATAAAAAGTCTCAAATTATATTTATTTGGGTATTTATAATATCAATTATTTTAAATTGTCACTATTTTGGGAATTACTGCATCATCATTGTGTCATAGATAAATTAAATTATTTAATGTCTAAAATTTATAAATAAAATATCATTATGTAGGAAATCTTTTTATATTTCTAATGAATATTTATAGTCTAAAATCCAACATATATAACCCTATGTAAAAAATGTTTTTCTAAAAGATATATGCTTGTGTTATTTTTGTATTCATTTTAACTTAATTAAAATAAAGTGTCCCTATCACCTACAAGTGGCTCCATGGGGTCCCAAAATCGACCCAAATATGTCTATGGCCGAACATGTATCATACAATAAGTCTAGGACACGTTTTAGGGTAATTTATTATTATTATAATATTATTTTTTAACCCTTATTTACCGGATTTACCCTTAACCATGGTAAATAAAATATTTACCACAGTAATTATTCAAAATGTCTAAAAATAAAAGGTACATATTTACAAAATTTGAACATCCTGATTCCAAATATGGAATCCATTTTTCCAAATTCAAAACATAGAAGTGGCAGAAATTAATTTAAAATTATTTCCCGTTGTTAAAACAAAAAGCTTGTTTTTAAGAGATAATAACTATCAAAAGATTGACACTTGTTTATGTCTGGTTTAATTGTAAAATTATGTCCAATGACCAACATTATATTAAATGGTAAAAATATATTTTAAATATACTTTAAAACCACTCAAATTCATAATTTATCACTATTAATTATTTTGATTAAAAAAGTTGTTTTTAATTAAAATTTAGTAATTTTCACTATTCATCAAAATATTAAAGTTATCCGAAAAGAACCAAAATTTCACCTTAGGCTAAATTCGATATTACGAATCCAAAAATGGAGTCCATTTTAAAAAATAAAATAAATATAATTTCAAAAAGTAGGTATTACTATTCATAATGGCTAGTTTTATTGGTTATGGTGTGTTAGAACTCGGTGTTGCGTACAACACACACTATCACATTATTCAAAAAGAAGCGTACCTTAGATGCTTGGGGTGTTACATTCTCCCCTCCTTCAAATATTTTCGTCCTAGAAATTTCTAGAATACTTATCACATGAAAAGACTCCGGTGGTTCTTCATCATAAGTTCCTCGGTTTCCCACGTTGCATCTTCCGTCTTATGGTTTCTCCACAAAACTTTTACCAGATGCATCATCCAGTTTCTCAGTACTTGTTCTCTTGTATCAAGAATCCTGAAGGGCTCTTCGCAATAAGACATATCGGGTTCCAGTTCTAATTCCTCATAGGTGAGTATATGCGTTGGGTCAGGCATGTATTTTTTCAACAGAGATACGTGGAACACATCGTGAACTTTGGAGAGACTTGGCGGCATTGCCAATCGGTAAGCTACAGCCCCAATTCGTTCTAGAATTTCGAAAGGTCCGACGTACCTGGGACTCAATTTACCTTTTTTACCAAAACGTATGACTCCCTTCCATGGAGTTACCTTCAGGAAAACATGATAACCGACTTGAAATTGCAAATCCTTCTTTCGATTATCGGCATAGCTCTTCTGCCTACTTTGAGCTGCTTTGATGTAATTTTGGATTACCTTCACCTTTTCCATCGTTTCCTCCACCAGTTCTGGGCCTACAAGTTTTCTTTCACCAACGTCATCCCAACAGGTTGGTGTACGACATCTCTTTCCATATAATGCTTCATATGGTGCCATCTGAATACTCGAATGGAAGCTATTGTTATAGGAAAATTCTACCAAAGGTAAATAATGATCTCACATACCCTGAAAGTCAAGTGAGCAGGATCTCAACATATCTTCTAAGGTTTGAATATTCCATTCTGATTGTCCGTCTGTCTGAGGGTGGTAAGCAGTGCTCAAATGAAGTTCAGTATCCAGGGATTTCTGAAGACTCTTCTAGAATCTTGAAGTAAAACGGGGATCACGATCAGAAACAATCGATAGGGGTACTCCATGAAGTCTCACAACTTCATTAATGTATAGTCTTTCTAGACGTTCCAGTGGTAGATCTTCTCTTATAGCAAGAAAATGTGCTGACTTGGTAAGACGATCAACAATAACCCATATTGCATCAGTCCTTCTAGGAGTCTTTGCTAGTCCCATGACAAAGTCCATCGTAATACTGTCCCATTTCCACTTTGGTATGGGAAGAGGTTGCATGACTCCTCCAGGCTGTTGCCTTCCAGCTTTCACTTGTTGACAAACCATACATCTTGACAAAAAATCAGTAATCTCCCTCTTCATATTGTCCCACCAAAAATGTTCCTTCAAATCTCTATACATTTTGGTGCTCTCATGGTGTATAGAAAAATTGGAACTATGAGAATCATCCAGCAATTCCCTTTTTAGATCAGGTGGTATATTAGGAACACAAAGTCTCTTCCCGAATTTCAAAATTCCATCTTCATATACAATGTCTCTTAGTCTCCCATCATTCACAGCTTTAATCTTCTTTTGAAATTCTTCATCATCGTTCTGAGAACTCTTAATCCTTTATAGTAAATATGGTTTTGCAACCATTTGAAAAAGAATCGATGTTTCGCCTTCCCTGGTTATTCCTATGTCCATCTTCACTAGATCCATGAAAATTGGATCCCTTTCAATTCTCATATTGTTCAATACTCCATGGTCTTTTCTGCTTAAAGCATCTGCTACCCTGTTTTCCTTCCCTGGGTGGTAGTGTATCGTACAATCATAATCCTTGAGTAATTCAAGCCATCTCCTTTGCCTCCTGTTGAGTTCTTTTTGTGAGAAAATATACTTCAAACTCTTGTGATCAGTATAAATCTCACATTTTTCACCATAGAGGTAGTGCCTCCACATCTTCAAAGCAAAGATCACAGCTTCTAACTCGAGGTCATGAGTAGGATAGTTTTGTCCATGAATTTTCAACTGTCGTGATACATAGGCAATAACTCTATCATTATGCATAAGGACACAACCAAGTCCTTTCTTCGATGAATCACTATAAATAACGAACCCATCATTCCCCGATGGTAGAGTCAATATAAGAGCATTGACTAATCTTCTCTTCAGTTATTCGAAACATTCTTCACACTCTTTTGTCCAAACAAATTTAACCCCTTTACATGTGAGCTTCGTTAATGGGTTAGCGAATCGGGAAAAATTCTAGAAGAAACGTCGAAAATAACATGCCAAACAAATAAAACTACGTACCTCAGTTATACTCGTAGGTGATGGCCATTCTTGGATTGCCTTGGTCCTAGAAGGATCAACAGAGATTTCATCTTTAGAGACAATATGGCCAAGAAAAGAAATCTCACAAAGCCAGAATTCACACTTTCTAAACTTCCCATATAATTCATGCCTTCTCAGAGTCTTCAAGATAATGCGAAAGTGATTTTCATGATCTTCGTAGCTTTTGGAGTATACTAAGATATCATCAATAAATACCACAAAAAATTCATTAAGATACCCCTTGAAAACTCTATTCATTAGATCCATGAATACAGAGGGTGCATTAGTCAATCCAAAAGGCATTACAGTAAACTCATAATGCCCATACCTGGTTCGAAATGTTGTCTTTGGAATGTCTTCCTTCTTCACACACAACTGATGGTATCTAGATCGAAGGTCAATCTTTGAAATTTATTGAGCTCCATGCAGTTGGTCAAATAAATCATCAATGTGTGGTAGGGGATACTTGTTCTTTATTGTTATAGGATTGATCTCCCTGTAGTCGATACATAACCTCATAGATCTGTATTTCTTTTTAACAAAAAGAACAGGGGCTCCCCATGGAGAAACACTAGGGAGAATAAATCCCTTATTACTCAATTCCTCGAGTTGTTTCTTTAGTTCAACTAATTCTACAATGGCCATTCTATAAGGAGTCTTTGATATAGGCCTTGATCCAGGAATTAAATCAATTGAAAACTCAACTTCTCATTCTGGAGGATGTCCAGGTAAATCTTCTGGAAATACGTCTACAAATTCATTCAAAATAGGTACATCCTCTATTTGAAATTTCCTTTCCTTACCCACAGTTATTTCATTCTCTTCCTCCCTAATAATTTAATTTAGTTGATCTACTGGGTGTGGATCTAAATAAGAATTAGGTGGTGACGATTCTGCTCTAAAGATAAGGTGTTCCTTATCATTATCATCAAGAATCGTAACCTCTTTCTTCTTACAATAAATTTTCACATCATACTCCGAAATCCAGTTCATACCGAGGATTATATCAAACTCAATCATAGGTATGACGATGAGATCAGCAGATAAAGAACATTTATGTGCTCTAATGGGGACTGATTCACAAAACCTTGTTACAATGATACTTCCCTTAGGAGTTTTAACTGACAACTCCCTTGTTAAATCAAATTGGAAATATATAATTTTCTTATCAAATTAAGAAGATATGAAACAATGCGATGATCCAGAATCAAATAATGCATTTTCTAAACATGAGGAAATCATTAAATTACCTGCCACGACGTCTTTCGGAGCTTCTTCCTCAGTAGTAGTGATAGCATAAGCTTGGCCTTGATCCCTTGGCCTTTTTTGAGATAAGTTCTCCTGACGCTTAGGACATTCATTTGCATAATGCCCCATTTCCCTGCAGTTGTAGCACTGAACATTGGTAGCTTCCTTCTTCCCTTTGCAATCACGAGCTTGGTGGCCTTTTTCACCACATTTGTAACAGACGCCCATTCCCTTCAAGCAAGTACCTGGGTGTTTCTTCCCACATTTACCATAGGATGGATATTCAACTTTTCCTTTCTTCCCCTTATTTCCATTACCAGATTGATCATCAGGCCTCTTCTTCTCTTGCTTTGCTTTAAAGTCATAAGACTTAGATAATTACTTTTCGGTCTTCATAGCACATGAGACAAGGTCTTCGTATGACGAGAAGGATTGTGAGACTAATGCTCGACGGAGAAATGGTTTTAACCCATCAAATAAACGATCAATCTTACTTCTTGGGTTATGTATATAATCACCAGCATACCTTGCTAACCTTGTAAAGTCAGCCTCATACTTTGTGACATTCTCATCCTCCTTCTGTCTCAGACTTATAAATTGGCTTTGCATATTTGTTTGATGGTCGCGAGGAAAGTATTTTTCTAAAAACAGATCTTTTTACTCCCTCCATTCCATATTTGATACTTCATCATCTTCCTTTGTGTTTTGAATCAATGACCACCATTGATCAGCATCTCCAGTGAGGCGGTAAACTGCCATGATAACTTTTTCCCTTTCACTACTCCCCAAAGCCTGAAATATTTTCTCTAGGGAAAATATCCATTGCTCAGCTACTAAGGGATTTGTACTCCCATTGAACGTTGGTTGTTGTTGCCTCATGAATTTATCTAACATTGATCATCCATGTTGCGGATCAGGGTGCTCTATATGGGTAAGGTTATTATTCATAACCTGAGTGAGTTGTCCCAGTATGGTGATTAGCTGATCGGCACCAGTTGCATCACTAGCTCCACTATAATTATCTTGAGCAGGATGGAAATCCCTACATGGAGTGTGTCCATTGATACGGTTTCCATTTCTTCCACTAGGCACCATTTCTAAACAATGGCATAAACTAGATCAGTTTATGAATCAAAATACATAATCCCATACTTATAAAACACTTAACATAAATTGAACTATTTATGGATATAATCCATAATCATAAAAAAGTTTTCTTTGAGGAAGTATATACTCATAAACCCTTCATAATGATTTGTAATGAGAATGAGAGTTATCCTAAGCATATCCCCCGGGAGTGTCGTAACCAAGAGTGCAGTAAGGCCCGTTGTCGTGCACCAGTTCCCGTTCGAGTCTAGCTCAAAGCGGTGTTTTCAGGTTTTACCCCTAGGTACATCTGTGCCAGATCCGCCTCTACTTGCTCATATCTAGATAGGGATGTATTTCTCGAAAAACTCACAAAATCTCTACAATACCAAAATTCTAGGAAGTTCTTCTATACTAATCCTCAATGTTCATCTTTGGTCTACGTGCTCTAATCAGAGTTTATCTAAATCTAGCTTCCAAGGTTTGTACTAAACTTCCTCTGATACCAATTGTAACACCCCGACCCCAGTTACCCAGAGTCGGTGCATTATTACATAACATTGGCATGATCTCAAGAAATCTCAAATCTCAAAAGACCGATTGGTTTAGTAGCCTTGGAAACACTAGATATATTCATAAAGTTTTACATTACATCATAAAGTGAAAAACTACTACAACGACATAGTCTCCATATTCCACACTCATATCCCCACATATTATCCCTGCAGGTCATTCATAACTTACTTCTTCACATCCTGGGAAAAATAAAACATAGAAAAGGGGTGAGCTCAAATGCCCAGTAAGGATAACAATATAGCGAAAACTTTCATAAATAAGAATAAACATTTAAGGCAATGCATAACTAAACAAAAGCCTTTTAAACTTGAACTTAAACATAGTATGGAAAAAGTAAAATGAAATAATGCCATTTACTTATTCACATGGATATTCTACTAATCGAATAATCACAAGCAATATCAATAACCACTTTAATAATGATGGAATGCATAAAGCCAGACTATCATAACCACATAGCCAAGGCCTCGTGCCAAGACTAAAAATAAGATATTGTCAAGGCCTTGTGCCAAGACACTAGTTTGTCTCCTGATACCTACCGATGCTTCGAGGAGCTATAGCGGGCTCCACCCATCACATATTAAGTCCAATTCATTCCCATATGAAAAGGTTTAAACATAACATAAACATTCGTATTATAACTAGCATATGAAATGTCAATAAATTCATCATAAACTATGAATTGTATAAAAATAGCACATCCACAGTCAAACATATCGCAAAACCGTCAGTACAATATAGAAGTTTTGTATCATAATAAATCAACTTCAAATAAGCGTAAAATCCATCAAAGGATGTTGACATAGATGAAATCAAAACTCTTTTTAGAGAAATATATCTTTTTATTTTTGAAATCATTTAAGAGGCATATATTTATAAAATAAAACATTTTCTTTGAAAATATTCTTATAATCTTTTAAGGGAATCTTTGACGATTTTATAATGGCGGAAAATAGCTGCACCCGTTGTATAAGTTAAAAAAACATTCTTACCTCAATTCTGTCGAAAAGGTTAAAAAACACCTTGTTTGGAAAACGACTTAAAGATTCCTTTATAAAACTCTTATAAAAAGTCAAACAAGGGTATAAATGACTCTAACCCATATTCTTTTAAATAGTAAAAATGTTTTGAAATACATTTTTAAGAAACATGGATGTGGATGATAAAGAGATCCCAGTAGATTATTACGTATAAACAACCTCGGATAATGAAGAGATTGTGAAAAAACCCTTACCTTGTACTTTTCCTTGGTTGGGGTAGGTTAACCTCCTGTATAATGGTGAAATAATTGTTATTAAATTATAAAAGAATCATATACATTACTATGATATCATATATGAACTTTTAACATTTATTTGATAAAAATGTCTTAGTATTATCGTTGTTTCGGGTGATAACTTACTTGTTTTCTTTTATATGTTTTGTTACATAAGCCGTGTTTGTTATGGATAGGTTGTATCTTATTCATATCCAGAATTATATCAAGTACTTAAACATAATTTTTAAATCATAAAATGATAATTATACTTGAATGGATACGATGGAGAATGAATCTTATCGCGTTCGTAGAGACGGTAGTTCGTACGTACGCACGAGCGACAATATCATTCTTTTGATATTAAAATAATATATAAATGGATGGTATATCATATATATAGAATAATTAACATGTTATATTTATTATTTAAATGAGTTACACATCATTATTATACCCATCCAAATAATAATATGTTGAATAACAATTACACCACGATGTGGAGACGGTAAGCCGTACGTACGCACGTATGGTGACATGTTATTCAAAAGGGTTGATAGAATACTGAATATGGTTGTACCATATTTATAATAACATCACAGTATATATATGATACTGTAGTTATTATTTTATAATGGTAAAAACAACAGAAGAAGAAGTGGAAGAAGAAAGGAACTTGGAAAAGGGTGGTGAAATCATTACCTCTTCTGCGGGTTCTTCCTTTTGATTTGATCAAAAGGGCTCCTTAGGTTGGCTTTAGGATCAAAATAAGGCCTCTAGGTTGTATTTTGGGATGTTGGGAGAGTATTTGGGAAGATTTTGGCTGAACCAAAATGCTTTTTAGGTGTGATGAAATGATAAGGAAGAGTGCCCTTTTATAAGAGGGGTGAGGGGCACCTTTGGAAAAGCTAGAAATATTAGTTTATAATAAATTCATATTCAGTTTCTAATGGCTCCAAAGTTAATTATCTAACTTTTAAGGTGGGTAGGGGTATAAAACAACTCAACCCATAGAAGTTATACAGGTTTGGGTACTTATATTAACCTTATCTTTAAGTATTAACTCTTAGTTAATTAGTTTCACTTTTACAATGTCTCTTTGTATTTTTATATTATATGGTTAATAAACATACAATATACATCCAAGCGACCCACAAGTGGTCCATTAATGATACACCTATCATGATATAAGTATCTTGGCCTAACCTTATATTTTTAGGAATTTAATATCAATTAACAATATAATATTTGTTTTTAAAAACTCTTTTATGTCAATTTTGACACTATTCAATAGTTGATTTTTGTGAAACTCATAACAGAATGATTACTTCAAAGAATTTAATTAACTCAATCCTAGAATTTCATATTAACTTAGAAAATTATTTTAATTCATAAAAAGTCTCAAATTATATTTATTTGGGTATTTATAATATCAATTATTTTAAATTGTCACTATTATGGGAATTACTGCATCATCATTGTGTCATAAATAAATTAAATTATTTAATGTCTAAAAATTATAAATAAAATATAATTATGTAGGAAATCTTTTTATCTTTATAATGAGAATTTATAGTCTAAAATACAACATATATAACCCTATGTAAAAATTGTTTTTCTAAAAGATATATGCTTGTGTCATTTTTGTATTCATTTTAACTTAATTAAAATAAAGTGTCCCTATCACCTACAAGTGGCTCCATGGGGACCCAAAATCGACCCAAAGATGCCTATGGCCGAACATGTATCAACAAATAAGGCTAGGACACGTTTTAGGGTCATTTAGTATTATTATAATATTATTTTTTAACCCTTATTTACCGGATTTACCCTTAACCATGGTAAATAAAATATTTACCGCAGTAATTATTCAAAATGTCTAAAAATAAAGGTTACCTATTTACAAAATTTGAACATCCTGATTCAAAATATGTAATCCATTTTTCCAAATTCAAAACACAGAAGTGGCAGAAATTAATTTAAAATTAATTCCCGTTGTTAAAACAAAAAGCGTGTTTTTAAGAGATAATAACTATCAAAAGATTGACACGTGTTTATGTCCGGTTTAATTGTAAAATTATGTCCAATGACCAACATTATATTAAATGGTAAAAATCTATTCTAAATATACTTTAAAACAACTCAAATTCATAATTTATCACTATTAATTATTTTGATTAAAAAAGTTGTTTTTAATTAAAATTTAGTAATTTTCACTATTCATCAAAATATTAAATTTATCCGAAAAGTACCAAAATTTCACCTTAGGCTAAATTCGATATTAGGAATCCAAAAATGAAGTCCATTTTAAAAAATAAAATATATATAATTTCAAAAATTAGGTATTACTATTCATAATGGCGAGTTTGATTGGTTATGGTGTGTTAGAACTCGGTGTTGCGTAAAACACACACTATCTCATTATTCAAAGAGAAGCATACCGTATAAGCTTGGGGTGTTACAATCCTTTTCTTGGATCTCCAACAATATCAATTAAACCTTATATAATGTATACTTTTGAGCTAGAAGAACTGAATAAGTACATACAGGATAATCTTAATAAGGTTCTTTAGGCTTGATTGCTTAACCATGGGGTTCACTAATCCTCTTCATCATGAATAAGTATATATCAATGCACCTCTACATCGATAATAGGGAATAAATCATGATAAATAACATCTATCCCCTACCTTGGATATATAACTTGTTCTAATAGCTATGTGGTGCCAATTTTTTATTAAAGGTGAACCTTCAGTTAGGATATCAACAATAAAAGGTGAGGAATGAAGATATTCCAAAGAATACCTTTTGATTGAGGTATGAACACTATGTGTTCATAGTGATTCCTTTTAGACTCACTAATGCTCTTGAAAATTTCATGGTTTTAATGAATATAGTATTTAGAGATCATGTCATCAAATTTGTGGGGATCTTTATCGATGATATTTTGAAATACTCCAAGAGCAAGGTGGAACTAGAGGAGCATTTGAATGTGATTCTTAAAACATTTCTAATGGAGAAACTATATTCAATTTATAGTAAATGTGAGTTTTTGAGGGAAGAAGTATCATTCTCATGGAATTTAATCACAAGAAAAGGATTATCTAGGGACCCTTCCAAGATAATGGAAATTTAAGAGTAGCCAAAGAAAGCTTCTTTTAATAAGATCTATAGTTTCCTTTGTCTAGCCGGGTATTACCGATGATATGTGAAGAAATTATCAGGATGGCCAAACCCAATATCCAAGTTTACTGAGAAGGTACTAATGTATTTCTAGACTCAAAATGTGAGAAAATAATTAAGAAACTCAAAGATAGGTCTATCACTAGGCCCGTAATCACACTCCCAGAAAGTGGAGAACACTTTATGGTGTACTGTGATTCTTCAGTGAAAGACATAGGATGTGTACTAATTCAAAATGATATAATGATATCCTATGAATCAATGAAATTGAAACTTAATGAGAAAATTTATCATATGCATTATCGAGAGTTGGTGGTTGTGATCTTTTCATAAAAAATATTGCATTATTCCCTCTATCGGGAGAATTTTGAGATATATACTTGTAACGACCCAAAGTTTTTCAATAGAAAATCCCCTTCTTATATTTATGTCATAAAAACACAAAATAACGAACTACTAAGTGATAAGTGACCTTTAAACATAGTAGTGTCACCCCTATGGTTGGAATTTTAAAAATCTGACATACACGGTTGTGTTCAAGATGGTTTTTGGAGTCTAATGAAACAAAAATAATTTTTGGTGAATAGTAACCTACCCTTATGAATACTAACCAATCCTTATGAATAGTAATATGACCCTTATGAATAGTGAATAAGAGTAACATTACCTATTAATAACAAAATAAAATTTAGACATCATAGAAAGTGATAATTAGACCTTAGTAAATGTTTTTGGTATTTTATAAGTCACAAATAATTAATTATAATTAATTAATTAATTTAAAAGAATATTTGTTTCCCTGAATTATATTCATAAATTATTGAATCAATGTTTAATAGTTTTTAGATAATTTTATAAGATCCTACGTAATTTTTGAAAGAACTATAAAATCAGTTTTAATCTTAAAACTGTTTTTTTAAGTAAATTATGATTTTAATTAAATAATAAAATAATAATATTTAGAAAATTATATTTGAAAAATGGACCTCATTTTTGGATTCTACATGTTGAAAAAAAAATGGGTAAATTTTTGGGATTTTTCTAAGAAACTTGAATTTTTGGTGAATAGTAGAATACATTAATTTACCATATAAATTCATTTTAATTAAAACCCACTATTCCTGACATCACAAGTGATGTAAGAACCCAAATTCAGAACTCGCATGCCTTATTTAATTTCCGTAGTCATACAATACTCACTATTCCTTGTCTTAGGTGAAATTAATAAACTAATCATTTTTATATTAAGGAAACCCCTCTCCCCTACACTATAAAAGCCACCCTTCACTCCCTCTTTTCCTCACACCTCTCAAGCTCCAAGACTTCCCTAAACACTGCCCAAAAACCTTCCCAAGCCCCTCTTCCACTTCCACAAGCATCTGGTCTCGTCAAAAGACCAAGCCTATCTTCCTTAAGGAGGATCTCAAGAGGAAGATTCTAGAGGTAATTTCTCTCTCTCTTCTCCTTTAATTTCCTTTCAAGTTCAAGTTCCTTTCTTGATCTCTCCCCACCATTATTCATCCAAATTATTTTGTAACTCTATTATTATATGTATACTGTAATTATGATGGTATATTATATCACCCCACACCCTTTCCCTCTTCGTTTTATTTTATTTAAGAGAACGTTGTTCATGAGGTGTTAATTTATCACCTTCAAAAACGACATGCTCTCTTTTTCCATTTCTACCTTCAAATCTGGTCGTGAAACCATTTTTATGGTTGAAACAGAATATTTTATATGTATTCTGTTCTATTTTAAGTTTTGTAAATAACCTATGTCCATATTACTAAGTGAAAAGTTAAAACGAGTTCGTTGTGATCCAAAAACTGCTCAAATTAACCCAAATAATCATCATTTAATTCTTACCTAATGATTCGTCCACATGGATCTAAAATAACTCATTATAAAATCATTAAAGCTTCTGTAATATAATTAATAACATGTAATATCAGTTCTGTATGTTTACCCATGATCTACCCAAACATCAATTTAAGAATACAAGTGGACAGCTCAAGAAAACCATGAAAACGAACATCCCCGATCAATGTTTTTTTTAAACTCTATAAGCCATCCAAAGGTACATAATATGAAATAATGAAACCAGAATGAACCCTATTAATGTATAAAAGGTTATGTAATTTATAATCAATTAATATAATGTCATTATACAGGACATTAAAGAGAAGGAGGCATTCAAGTACAAGGTAAGGGGAAATCTCGAACCCAATTTTCTTCCTTCGGGTTCTCCCACTTTCACTCCATTTTTGATATGGTTACTCCTAAAAGATAATTTTTTCTTAATTTACTTTAGGTTTCTGGGATATACATGTTTGTCACTAGTTTTTATTTCCATCAAAATGTTTTCCAAAATAAATCTTCTTTCAAGATCTCACCTTTTATCTCTCATTCAAGGTTGATGGTTCTTATATCAAGTAAGTTGTTCCCTCATTCTTTTGGGAACCCAAAGCTTATGAATGTGTTATTATGAGATGAAACACATCCCATTACATGGGTTATTTATGTACATGTTTTATATGTTTTCTATGTGGAAATCACGATAATGATAATGTTATGATGTGACGGGTGCGCCCGGAATTATATAGCGCTCCAATGGATTGGGTAAAGTGATGAATCTCATGAGTAAATGTGAAATGATGTGTGAACAAGATTCTAGCTTTTTTCACAAGTATGTGTGGTATTTAACCACTAAGACATGATGTTTCATTTTTATGCATTTCCACATTTCAAGTTTATTGTTTATGCTCCTCTCATGTTCATGATCTTCTTCCTATGTCATGATTATGCTCACCCCATGATATATTATTCTTATCTATACTCTTACTGGGATTTTAGCTCACCCCTTTTTATGTATATCCTCAGGTGGCTACCTGTACTAAGGGGAGGACAAGTTCCACTAAGAATCTAGTGAAGAAGAAATTAAATAAATTTTTATGGTTGATGTTGTATTTGTTATGTGTGGTCCTAGTTTTCGTAAGGCACTAAACATTTGGATCCTCCATGTGTAATACTATTATTTTTTTAATCTTTCTAATGATGTAATAGTAATGTAATAAAATTCTGGGTCGCTATAGTTGGTATCAGAGGAAAGGTTTAGTTAATTTGGGGATTAGGATTAGTGAACCCTAGTGAAAACCTACAACATGAGACTAAGTACAAATATGAACACAAGGATATTTACCTAGGGATCCCATATGTTATGTTTTTGGTATAATTGTTTAAATGAATAAGTTATTCATGACTTGTTTACCTATGTTTTGTTCTAACCTTTTCTATTTTAGAAAATGGTGGGAACCAGGAGAAATCAGGCCAACAACTCTTGTGAGGGCCAATGAAACGATTGCCCAAACAACATCCCCAATTATTTTGGAGGTGGAGTTCAAAACTTCATGGTGATGCTTACACAATTATCTCGGGTTATGAATAATAACCATAATAATGGGTAACTTCCTCCTTCACCAAAGAGGGAGCAACTAGCTACCGAATGTTTTATGCGGCAACGACCACCTACGTTTTGTGGATCTTCCTATCCACTAGTTGCGGAATAGTGGGTCAACTCCATGGAGAAGATCATTTCTGTTCTTCACAGTTTCGAGACGGAGAAGGTGACTCTAGCTGTTTATCGTCTATATGAAGAATCTGATCAATGGCGGGCTTTGATTAAGAACACCAAGCCCAGGGAGTAAATTGAAGAGATGGAATGGGAAGAATTTAAGATAATGTTTCTTAATAAGTACTTCCCAAGAACTCTTCGCACGAAGATGGAGAGAGAATTCATAGAGCTCAAATAAAAATGAAGGAGAATATATCACAACCTATGAAGAAAATTTCACAAGGCTCTAAAGGTATGCTTTGGGTTTTGTTATCAACAATGATAGAAAAATTGATAGATTCTTTAGTGTATTAAAACCACATATTCGAAAGGTTCTTGCAATTGGAGACTTTGGAAGTTATGAAGAAGTTGTTCGGTGTGCTTTGAAATTGGAGATGGAGTTTGGAGAATGCTCCCAAGGCTATGGTGATAAGAAAAGAAATATGGAGTTTCAAGCTGGTGGATCTAGTGATAAATATGGGAAGAAAACACATCGACCCACATGCCAAAAATGTGGGAAGTTGCACCATGGGAACTGCCTCAAAGGGATGGGGAAATTCTTCAAGTGTGGGAAAGAAGGACACCTTGCTCACGAGTGTCGAAAAGACATGAAAAGGAAGGATAATGTAGCCGATGAATGGATAGAACCACTCGTGGTACAATGCTACAACTGTAGGGAGCTAGGGAACTATTCAAACCAGTGCACTAAACCTTGAGCTCTCAAGGGTAATCAGTGCCAGCAACCACCAAATCCAAAGGAACAAGGGAAGGCTTATGCCATCACTACTATGGAGGTGGATCATGATAATGAAGTCGTACAAGGTACACTTCCTATTCACTGAAGAATGGCAAAAGTCTTATTTGATTCTGGTTTTACGCATTCCTTTATATCTTGCATGTTTGCTAGAAATATAGAATCGAAGCCCCGAAACCTTGAAGTAGAGATATCTGTAAAAACACAAAGTGGTGCAATCATTGCAACCCAAGTGTTTGACTCTTCTCCTATTGATGTATGTGGGAAGATTCTTCCGGAAAATCTTGTAATACATCCCTTGGTTGAATTCGATTCTATAATGGGAATGGATTGGCTCTCGTTATATAGAGCACATATCAACTGTCAGGAAAAGGAAATATATTTTTATATTCTGAACCATCCCATGATCCTATATAAATTCAAGGAAGATCATGAATCTCCTTTGAGAAATCCTTCAATGGTTTGGGTGTTGATTCCCTATGAAGAAGCATACCTCGCCCAAATGGTTGAGTCGAAGGAAAGTGCCAACCTTGAGGAAATTTCCATCGTGAGGGAATATAGTGATGTATTTCCCGAAGAGTTACCCAGAATTCCCCCAGATCATGAGGTAGAGTTCTCAATTGAACTCATACCTGGAGCTACTCCTATCTCAAAGTGCCCCTATAGGATGGCTCCTATCGAACTGGAGGAGTTAAAGAATCAGCTGCAAGAGAATTTGGACAAAGGGTTCATACCCCCTAGTGCATCACCTTGGGGTGCACAAGTGCTCTTTGTGAAGAAGAAGGATGGAACCATGCGGCTGTGTATCAATTATCGGGAACTCAACAAGATCACCATAAATAACAAGTATCCTCTCCCAAGGATTGATTACTTGTTCGATTAGTTAAGAGGAGCTCAATACTTCTCAAAGGTGGATCTTCTTTCTGGATATCATCAGGTAAAGGTGAAGAGGGAAGATATCCAGAAGACTGCCTTCCGTACAAGGTATGGGCAGTATGAGTTTTTGGTGATTCCCTTTGGACTTACTAATTCCCCTACAATATTCATGGATTTGATGAATAGAGTGTTTAGGCATTACCTCGAAAAATTTTTGGTAGTTTTTATCGATGATATTCTCATCTAATCCAAGAGATAGGAGGAACATGAAGAACATCTAAGACTTGTGTTGGTGACATTGATAAAGTAGAGGTTGTACGCCAAGTTCAGAAAGTGTGACTTTTGGATGAATCAAGTCACGTTCTTGGGACATGTGATCACAAGTGAGGGAATTTCTGTGGATCCTTCAAAGACAAAGGTGATTGAGGAATGGCCCAGGCCCTCTAGTGTCATAGAAATCTGTAGTTTTCTTGGATTAGCTGGGTACTATTGAAATTTTGTGAGAAACTTCTCACGATTGTCAAGCCCACTAACAAAGTTAACAAGGAAAGGGGTAAAGTATGTTTGGAAAGATGAATGTGAGGGAAGCTTCAAGGAGCTAAAGAGAAGGCTGATCACTGCACCTGTACTCATACAACCGAAAAGTGGATAATGTTTTGTGATATATAGCGATGCTTCAAAGAAAGGCTTGGGTTTTGTACTCATGCAAAATGATAATGTGATAGCCTACGCCTCACGACAGTTGAAGATCCATGAGCAGAACTACCCGATGAATGATCTAGAGCTGGCAGCCGTGAATTTTGCCTTGAAAATCTGGCGGCACTACCTTTATGGCGAGAATTGTGACATATACATCGAACACAAGATCCTAAAGTATATATGCACAAAAAAGGAGCTCAACATGCGTCAAAGGAGATGGTTATAGCTAATCAAGGATTACGATTTCTCTATTCACTATCATCCTGGAAAGGCGCACAAGGTAGCTGATGCTCTAAGCAGGAAAGAAGCTGCTACTCTATCCATGTTGAGGATTGAGAAAGACCCTATCTTCATGGATATGCAAAGGATGGATTTGGGAATCGTAAGGGTAGGGGATACATCTTACCTTGCCTAAATTATTGCGCAAACATCCATCCAAGATAAGATTAAGGAAGCATAAAGGGATGATGTGGAGATACAAAAAAGGGTGAATGCAGTAAAGGAAGGGAAGCTTCAAGAGTTCCATATCGACGATGATGGTGTGATTCATTTTGGAACGCAGCTTTGTGTGCCTTCATCACCCGGGATAAAGAAGGAGCAATTGGATAATGAACATAGCTCAACTTTCTCTATCCATCCTGGAAGTACCAAGATGTACCATGATCTCCGAGAACACTTATGGTGGGATAACATGAAGAATGAGATTGTGGAATATATATCAAGGTGCTTGGTATGTCAGCAAGTTAAAGCTAAGTGACAAAAGTCCAAAGGTATGATTCAGCCATTGCCTATACCCATGTGGAAATGATAAAATGTTACTATGGAATTTGTCATAGGTCTCCCGAAGACGTCAAGAGGAAATAATGTGATATGGATTGTGGTTGATCCACTCACCAAGACTGCCCATTTTATCGCTATTTGGGAAGACCTCTCACTTGAACAACTTGCAAGGATATATGTGAAGGAAGTAGTGAGATTTCACGGTGTTCCACTCTCGATTGTCTCTGACCATGATCCAAGGTTCACATATAAGTTTGGGAGTAGCCTTCAACATGCTGTGAGTACTGAATTAAATTTCAGCACGGCCTATCACCCCCAAACTGAGGGCCAGTCTGAAAGGACTATTTAGACGCTCAAAGATATGCTAAGAGCAGTCTCACTAGAATTCAAAGGTGGATGGAATCAGCACCTCCCATTGGTTGAGTTCTCATACAACAATAGCTTCCACTCAAGTATTCAGATGGCTCCGTATGAAGCTCTTTATGGGAAGCGATGTAGAACTCCAACCTGTTTGGATGAAGTTGGAGAAAGAAAGCTACTTGGACCTGATCTTGTGCAGGAGATGACCGAGAAGGTTCATGTCATCCAGAAACACATCAAAGCTGCTCAAAGTCGGAAAAAGAGCTATGCTGACAACCGTCGAAGGGACATGGAGTTCGATGCTAGATATAAAGTCTTCCTTAGAATATCTCTGTGGAAAAGAGTCATGAGATTCAGGAAGAAATGGAAGCTAAGCCCAAGGTACATTGGCCCCTTTGAGATCCTTGACCGCATAGGAGCTATGGCCTATCGTCTGTCACTTACACCGAATATGGATCATGTTCATGATGTGTTTCATGTATCACTATTAAGGAAGTACATACCAGACCCCTCACATGTACTAAACTCAGAGGTGGTACAGATGGAAGATGATCTCTCCTATGAGGAGCATCCGGTAAAAATTTTGGACCGAAGTGATAAGGTTCTCCGCAACAAGGCAACCCGCCTTGTCAAAGTGTTGTGGAGGAACCATAAGTTTGAGGAAGCAACTTGGGAACTAGAAGATGCAACGAAGGAGAAGTACCTTCACCTGTTTGTGTAAAGTGAAATTTCAGGGGCGAAATTTCTTAAGGGGGGAAGAATGTAATTACCCAAAGTTTTTCAATAGAAAATTCCCTTCTTATATTTATGTCATAAAACACAAAATAATGAACTACTAAGTGATAAGTGACCTCTAAACATAATTTTATCACCCCTATGGTTGGAATTTAAAAAATCCGACATACACTGTTGTGTTCAGGATGGTTTTTGGAGTCTAATGAAACAAAAATAATTTTTGGTGAATAGTAACCTACCCTTATGAATAGTAATCTACCATTATGAATAGTAATATGACCCTTATGAATAGTAAATAAGAGTAACATTCCCTATGAATAATAAAATAAAATTTAGACATCATAGAAAGTGATAATTTGACCTTAGTAAACGTTTTTGGTATTTTATGAGTCATAAATAATTAATTATAATTAATTAATTAATTTAAAAGAATATTTTTTTCCCTGAAATATATTCATAAATTATTGAATCAATTTCTAATAGTTTTTAGATAATTTTATAAGACCCCACGTAATTTTTGAAAGAACTATAAATCAGTTTTAATCTTAAAACAGTTTTTTTAAGTACATTATGATTTTAATTAAATATTAAATTATTAATATTTAGAAAATTATTTTTGAAAAATGGACTTCATATTTGGATTCGACACATTGAAAAATGGTTGGGGTAAATTTTTTGGACTTTTCTGATAAACATGAATATTTGGTGAATAGTAGAATACAATAATTTACCATATAAATAAATTTTAATTAAAACCCACTATTCCTGACATCACAAGTGATGTAAGAACCCAAATCTGGAACTCACATGCCTTAATTAATGTTCTTAGTCATCCAAGACTCACTATTCCTTTTCGTAGGTGAAATTAATAAACTAATCAATTTTATATTAAGGAAACCCCTCTCCCCTCCACTATAAAAGCCACCCTTCACTCCCTCTTTTCCTCACACCTCTCAAGCTCCAATGCTTCTCTAACCTCTGCCCAAACACCGTCCCTAGCCCCTCCCCCACGTCCAAAAGCTACTGGTCTCATCAAAAGACCAAGCATATCTTCCTTAAGGAGGATCTCATAAGGAAGATTCTAGAGGTAATTTCTCTCCCTCTTCTCCTTTAATTTCCTTTCAAGTTCAAGTTCCTTTCTTGATATCTCCCCACATTTATTCATCCAAAATGAATTTTAACTCCAGTATTAAACATATAATATAATTATGATGGTATATTATATCACCCCACACCCTTTCCCTCTTCCATTTAGTTTATATAAGAGAACGTTGTTCACGAGGTGTTAATTTATCACCTTCAAAAACGACATGCTCTCTTTTTCCATTTCTACCTTCAAATCTGGTCATGAAACTGTTTTTATGGTTGAACCCGAATATTTTATATGTATTATGTTGTATTTTAAGTTCTGTAAATAACCTATGTCCATATTACTAAGTGAAAAGTTAAAACGAGTTCGTTGTGATCCAAAACCGCTCAAATTAACCCAAATAATCTTCATTTAATTCTTATCTAATGATTCGTCCACATGGTTCTAACTTAACTCATTATAAAATCATTCAAGTTTCGGTAATATCATTAATAACATGTAATATCAGTTCTGGATGTTTACCCACGATCTACCCAAACATCAATTTAAGAATACAAGTGGACCGCTCAAGAAAACCATGAAAACGAACATCCCTGATCAATATTTTTTTTAAACTCTATAAGCCATCCAAAGGTACATAATATGAAATAATGAAACCATAATGAACCCTATTAATGTATAAAAGGTTATGTAATTTTTAATTAATGAATATAATGTCATTATATAGGACATTAAAGAGAAGGAGGCATTCGAGTACAAGGTAAGGGGAAATCTCGAACCCAATTTTCTTCCTTCGGGTTCTCCCTCTTTCACTCCATTTTTGATATGGTTACTCCTCAAAGATCATTTGTTCTTCATTTCCATTACTTTTCTAGGATATACATGTTATTCACTGGTTTTTATGTCTATCACAATGTTTTCCAAAAGAACTCTTCTTTCAAGATCTCACCTTTTACCTCTCATTCAAGGTTGATGGTTCATATATCAAGTATGTTGTTCCCTCTTTCTTTTGGGAACCCAAAGCTTATGAATGTGTTATTATGATATGAAACTCATTCCTTTAAATTGTTTATTTATGTACATTTTTTATATGTTTTCTATGTGGCAATCATGATAATGATAATGTTATGATGTGATGGGTGTGCCCGGAATTATATAGCGCAATATGAATGTTTAAATGTGACGGGTGAGACCGGAATTATATAGCGCTCCAACGCATTGGGTAAAGTGATTAATCTCATTAGTAAATGTGAAATGATGTGTGAAAAATATTCAAGATTTTTTCACAAGTATGTGTGGTAGTTAACAACTAAGACATGATGTTTCATTTTTATGCATTGCCACATTTCAAGTTTATTGATTATGCTCCTCTCATGTTCATGATCTTCTTCCTATGTCATGATTATTCTCACCCCATGATATATTGTTCTTATCTATCCTCTTAATGTTCTTTTAGCTCACCCCTTTTGATGTATATCTTCAGGTGGCTACATGTACTAAGTAGAGGACAAGTGCCACTAAGAAGCTACTGAAGAAGAAAATAAATAAATGTTTATGGTTGATGTTCTATTTGTTATGTGTGGTCCTAGTTTTCCAAAGAAACTAAACCTTTGGATCCTCCATGTGTAATACTATTATGTTGTTTATCTTTGTAATGATGTAATAGCAATGTAAGAAAAGGTTGAGTCGCTATAATACTGATCACAAGTGTTTCAAATTTATATTCACATATAAGGAGATTAATATTCTCATGTATGGATAGTTAGATCTCATAAAATGTTATGAATGCTCAATCCACTACCATCCGGGTATGGAAAATAAGGAGGTGGATGGTCTAAGTAGAAAATATACTATATATTTATTAATGATGAGAATTGACAATGCCCCAATCTTCACTAATTTAAAAAGGATAGACATGTAAATCGTTAAGGAGGTAAAATCATCAATCCTTTCTCAAATGATTTCTCAACCATCCCTTATAGATAAAATAAAGGATAATCAGTGAAATGATATGCATATTCATAATAGGGTTGAAGATATCTAAAATGGGAAATCATTCAATTAAAACATCAATGAGGATGGAGTCATAATATTTGGTTCATGAATTTTTGTACCATCCAATCTAGATATAAAGAGAGAGATTTTGAATGATGCACATTTATCAACATTCCCTATTCACCTAGGGAGCCCAAAGAAGTATAGATATTTTTAGGAGAAATTTCATTGGGAAAATATGTAAAAAGAGATCATTGAATATTCATCATTGTGTCTTGTTTGTCAATAATTAAATATTTAAAGGAAAAAATTCTAACAAGTTGATGCAACCATCAATCAAACCAGCATAGAAATGGGAAAACATTAAACTAAACTTTTTCAATGGAATTATAAATACATATAGATGAAACGATGCTATATGGGTTATTTTGGATCATCATATAAAGATAACTCAATTTATCACAATTTGATAGGGCAT
Source organism: Viscum album (assembly GCA_963277665.1). Classification (NCBI taxonomy): domain Eukaryota; kingdom Viridiplantae; phylum Streptophyta; class Magnoliopsida; order Santalales; family Viscaceae; genus Viscum; species Viscum album. The sequence goes on from OY728120.1 coordinate 1,458,131,583, forward strand.
CTCACTAGATCAACCTACACATATAAATACCAATGAGGTTGTAAGGCTGAATGAAGTAACAATATCTATTGTATATCACTGAGATCCGAGATTCACCTCCACGTTCTATAAAACTCTCCCACTTGATCTATGAACTGAGTTGAACTTTAGTATGGCCCGTCATCCTCAAAAATGATGGCTAATCTGAGAAGAGTATTCTGATAGGTGAATACATGTTGATAGAATATTTTATAGACTTCAAAGGCGGATGGGACTAATATCTGCACTGGTCGAATTATCCTTTAATAATATTTCCACATGAGCTTCCAAAAGTCTCTATATGAATCCCTTTATGGAATAAGGTACATTAAAATAGAATTTTGGGATGAATTCGGTGAATGAAATCTGCTAAGACCTTAAATGTTAAATGAATTTATGGAGAAGCTGTAAACCATATAGAAACATATAAAGACATCCCAAATTTGAACAAGATATATGCATATAATCATCTATGAGGCCATGAGATTAATGTTGGAGACATAGTATTCCTCTTCATATCATCATGGAATAGGATCAGAAGATTTAGGAAGAATGGGAAGCTCAGTCCCAAGTACATCACCCCTCCAAAATCCTTGATCATGATGGACATGTGGCCTATCGACTAGCACTTCCACCAACCATGTATCAAGTACATGATGTATTCCACATATCCCTCTTAAGTAAGTAAAAACTGGATCCTTCCCATGCACTGATATCAGATGTGGTATAGTTGGAGAATGATCTTTTTTGCGGGGAGAAGCTAGTGAAAATAATGGATCATATAGATAAATTTCTATGCAACACGACTACACACCTAGTTCAAGTACATTGGTGGAACCATAAGTATGAAGAGGAATGATGGGAAACAGAATAATAAATTAAATAGAAGTACCCACACATGTTATGAAATTATAATTTAAAATGAAATTTCGACAGAGAAATTTCCCAAGGGGGGGTGAATATAACTTCCCAATGTTTTGTCTATAGAAATTTCCTTCTTATAATTATGTCATGTTGTATAATAACATAAGGGAACAAGATAAAATTTTTATAAATAATTAATAAATAAAATAATAAGTAATTCTATATTTTAAGGAACCTATACTGAGAGAATAATAAATTGACCTTTGGAATAGTAATGATACCCTTATGAATAGTAAGTTGGCTAATTGAATATTAACCTCACAAATGAATGTATGAATAACATTTATCCAACATATATGGGACAATATGATATAATTATATAATAGTATCAAAAAATAAATATTTTAAAAATTATTAATTATGTGATGGTATTTTTTTAAGTCATAAATATTTAATTACAATTTTATGAATAATTTAATAATTTATAATAAAATTTATTTTCATAAATTGTGATCATAAGTTAGTATTTTGGGGTCTTCTAAATATGAGACAATTTCATGTGACTTTAGTAAATTTTTCATTGTGATGTAAATTCAGTTATATTTCTAAAATCATTATTTTTTTATTAAATTATGATTTTAATAAAAATTAAAATTATCATATATAGAAAATTATTTTCATAAAATAAAAATCATTTTTGAATTTTGAACTTCAAAAATGCCAAAGATTAATTAATTATATATTTATGAAAACATTAATTTTTGTGAATAGTAAAATATGGTAATTTTTTGTGCATATACATTATATGTTAAATACACTATTCATTGAGTCATGGATGATAGAAGAACAATTGGTTTTGGAATGAGATTATTTAATTATTTTATTTGTTCTCATGAATCATCACTGTTGCTTTTCATGAGAAAAATTATAAAATATCGAGTAAAATAATGAGAGAACGCTCCTCTACCCCACTATAAATACCACCCCTCACCTCCTATTCTCCTCACACCTCTAAAACCTTGATCCTTGTCTAAATTATACCCAATAATCTTCAAAAACCTCTCCCTAAATTATAGGAGATTTTTTTCTTAACAAAAGACTAAAACTAATCCTCTATCTAGTTTCACAAGAAAAATGAATGAAGAGGTAAAACCGACATCTGTTTTCATAAAATTTATTTTCATGTTTCATTATTTAAATTTTCTATCCTCACCTCCCCTAGTCCAAATGGAATAAAAACTCTAGTATAATACATATTCTGGAATTTTATCATGCTGGTGGAATAATTATTCATCAATCTCTTCTTCTCCCTCTTTTACATTAAGAATGAAATTTTCATCAGTGAGGTGGCTATTTACCACCTTTGTGGACGATGTAATTTCATCATTAAATTTCAATTTCAAGTTTTGTGTAATGCCTTAACCCCAGTTACCCAGAAATGGTGTACTATTACATAACCTTAGCATGATACAAAGAATAATTTTCTGAAATACCGATCAATTTAGTAACCTGGGAAGTACTAGATACATACATAAGTTTTACATTACATCATGAAATAAAAAAACAGTGTGCCCCCTTTGAACAATCTTATATACCTTATCCTATTCCTGTAGGTAAATCATAATATACTTCTTTGCATCTTGGAAAAAATAAAACCTAATAAAGGGGAAAGCTAAAATGCTCAGTAAGGATAACAATATAGAAAAAACTTTTATAAATAAGAATAAACATTTGAGACAATTTATAAGATAAGAACACTTGCCTTTTAAACTTAAACATCTGAAAAATATGGAAAAGATAAATCAAAAAATGGCATTTACTTATTCACATGGATATTCTACAAGTCGAATAATCACATGTAATATCAATATCCAATTTCATAATGATGGAATGATTATTTCCAGACTTCATAACCACATTGTCAAGGCCTTGTGCCAAGACTACAAATAATATTTTCTCAAGGACTTGTGTCAAGAAAAAAAATTTCTCATGAGACCTGGCGATGCATCGAGGAGTTATAACAGGCTCTAACCGTCACATACTATGTACAATTCATTCCTCATATCAAAAGGTTTAGACATAACATGAACATTCATATTAAAACATTATACAAAATTTAAATACTTTATCAAAAAACCATGAATGTTATAAAAATAACACATCTACAGTCGAACATATCACAAAACCTTCAATACAATATGGAAGATTTGTATCAAAATAAATCAACCTTGATGAAGAATAATAACCCATAAATGATGTTGAAATGGTAGAAAATGATCTGTAAAAATATTTGAGAGAAATATCAATTTTTCCAGAAATCATTAAAAAGTCACATAATTTATAAAGGAATCCATTTAAAATATAGTTTTGAATCAAAGTGTCCCATACCACTTTGATACTTTTGAAAGGAATTACCATTTTAAGACATTCATTTCCAGGTAAATAAATCCTTAAAACAATTTTGAAAACATGAACATTAATGAGAAATGTTTAGAAGAATAATCCTTTAAAACATTTAAAATGATATTTTAGTTAGATTTCCCAAGAAATTGAGAGACGCTTGAATACAAAAAATTGAGGAATTAAAAATATTATAATATCATTAGAATAAAGGGATTCATAATATACTATGTCAATGTACATTATATACACGAAATAAAATTTAATTGGCGCATAACAATATAGAAGTCTTAATGGAATGTAAGTTGAGATGAATCCCTTTATAAATACTATATCCTAAGGTAAAGGATAAATCAATGACATAATTATGCGTAAAAAATATAAATACCCTCAATAGTATTTGATATTTATTGTAAATCAATAAGAGGAAATTCACACATATTCTTGTAAAAACAACACCAAGGACTTATATGTTTATGTCAATGAATAGAAATTGAGTTAAAATTACTCTTATCAAGTTTATATCGATGACCTGAATAGTTATAAATGGAGTGATTATATGTATAAAAAGTATATCCATACAATGGAGAGTTTAAATTACTACATATGTAAATAAATAGTGATTTCACACATAATATTGGAGTATAGTAATCAATGAAGTTTGCATAAAACCGAATGAGTGGAAATTGAAATTTGAAATTCCATTAACAATTTGGTAATATATGAAACATACACCCCATGGAAGAAGGATCATCCAATGATGATTTAAATACCCAGAAATTAAATTATATTACACAAAAAATACAATCATGGGAAGTACATACACCACAAAAAAGTTAATAGTGGAAAATATAGCATGAATCTCATGGGAATAAAAGTGAGATGAAAACCCCTTACCTTGTAATTTTCCTTTTTATATGGTACGTTAACCTCATTAATAATCGTTAAATAAATGTTATTAAACTATAAAAGAACTATAGACATTAATATGATAGCATATATGATCCTCTAATATTGCTCTGTTAATAATATTTTAGAAGTATCATCGTTTCGGGTGTTAACTTGTCCGTTTTCCTTTATATGCTCGGTTAGGTAAGACATATTTGTTATGGATAAGATATATGTTATTCATATAAATAATTATATTAAGATATCAACCATTATTTTTAATCATAAAATGAAAATTATTATTTAATGATTACGATGGGGAATGAATCTCATCACGTTCGCGGAGACGATAATCCGTATGTACGCACAAGAGACAATATCATTATATTTATGGTGAAATCGTAAGTAATTGGATGGTATACCATATATACAGAATCATTAACATGTTATAACTATTATTCAAATTAGTTATATTCATTATTATACACATCAAAACAATGACTTTTTTGAATTACAAACTACACCACGACGTGGAGACGGTAAGGTGTATATATTCATGTATGGTGACTTTTCCATTCATATGATGAATATAATAATAAATATGGTTGTACCATTTTCATAATAACATCATAGAATATATAAGATACTGGAGTTATTATTTTTTAATGGAAAAAACAAATAAAGAGGAAGTGGAAAAAGAAAAGAACTTGAAAGAGTTGACGAAATATTTACCTCTTTTTCGGGATCTTCCTTTTGATTATATCAAAAGGGATCCATATGTTGGCTTTCTTACAAAAGTAAGGGCTCTAAGATGAAGGTTTCAATTTTTGAAGGATATTTGGGCCGGTGTAGTCCTAGCCAAATGGCTTTGTAGAGGTTATTTTGAGAGAAGGGGAAGTTCGCTTTTATAAGAGGGGTGAGGGGAACTTTTGGAAAAGCTTGAAATATTATTCTATAATAAAATAATTTTCTGTTTCTAATGGATTAAAAATGATAATTTCATGTATAAGGTGGTTATGGGTCTATAGCCTCTCAACCAATATGATTTATATAGGCTTCGGTCACCATATTAACCTTATCTTTAAGATTTAACACTAAGATAAATAGTTTGACATTAACCATGTCTCTTTGTATTTTTATATTATATGGTTAATAAACAAACAATAACAAACCAATAGAACCCCATGTTGTTCTTTATTAATAAAAATAACCTTCTCTAATTCCTTGTTCCTATCCATAGTTTTTTATGAATAATATATCAATTAATAATATAGTATTTTATTTTAAAGCACAATTATGTCAATTTTGACACTATTTATTATTTGTTTTTTTTAATTAAAAACAGATTTATTACCTCGAAAAAAGTTATTTAATCAACCATAACATGTCATATTCACCAATAAAATTTGTGTAATTCATCAAAAGTTTCAAATTAAATTTATTTGGATATTTATAATATCAATTATTTTCATCTTTCATTAATAAGGTAATTACTGCATCATCATTGTGTCAAAAATAATTTTAATTATATAATGTCCAAAAATTACAAATAAAATACCATTATGTAGGAAATGTTCTTATCTTTATAATGAATATTAAAAATAAAATTTATCTTGTTTATATCCCTACATTAAAAATGGTTTAGTTATTAAACTCGTAATTTTACACTTTTAACTCTTCTTTAAATAAAATAATAATAAATTTCCTAATCTAATACAAGTGGACCAAAAGGATAATATTTTATTAATAAGGATTTTTTGGTCTAATTAAACTTATCCACTTGAATTAGGACATGTGTTAGGGTAATTATAATACCATTTTTACACTTAATTTCCCTATTTAATTTTAAACGTGGTAAATAAAAGGAAAACGTTTCGATTCACCAAAAATTATTTTTATCCTATTGAACCAAATTTTACATAACTATGTCAACCATGTCTCTTTTATTTTTAAAAATCAACTCAAAAATGTGGTAAAATTATGTTTTATGCAAATTTTCAAAACCTCCAAGAAGTTGGGTAAAAGTAGGTAAAAAGTTCAATAAACTTTTATATATCTGAACTTATTATAAAATGGATCCAATGAATTAAATTTAACATATATAGGTATTATGTATCTATTTTGTCTTAAAATAAATTAAAATAAAACAAATAATCATTTAAATAAAAAGTTAGTTTTAAATAATAACGCATTGTTTGTATCTATTCATTAAAAATTGAATGTTTTCAGAAAAATACCAAAAATTTACCCAAATCTAATTTTGATATTCCAAATTAAAAAATAAATTATATTTTACCATATTAAAAACATTTAATTTTCATTAATTTTTTTAAAATTAATTCATTTTGTCAAAACAGAAAATCGGGTTTTTTAAAAAGTAAAAACTATCAAATGATTGATATGTGTTTATGTCAAATTTAAATGTGAAATTACTTATAATGACCTAAATTGTATTAAATGATAAAAATATAACATAACTATACTTAAAACCCATTCAAATTCATAATTTAAGACATTAAATTATTTCATTTAAAAAGTAGTTTTCAATTAAAATTTATTATTTTTCTGTTTTCATCAAAATATAATGGTTATCAGAAAAGTACCCAAAATTTATCCCAAATAAATTTTTTTGTCACGATTCTAAAAAAATTAATTTCATTAAATTTAATATATAAAAGTGTCAAATATTGGTTTTAAAATGGGTTTTCCACTAAAAGGTGGTAAAATGTCATTTTTTGAAAAATACCGCTTTCATCTGAAAAAAAGAATTTGTTCATATATTATGCCTAAGAAACACATAATATGGATTCAAAAATTATATGGAGTATATAAAATTCAAAATTCAGTTAATACTATTCATAACCTATTTTGAACAGCTAGTTTGGTAAGTCGTGGTGTGCTCGAACTTGGTGTTGTGTGTAGCACAAGATATTGAATTATTTTAAAGAAAATAACAAACTAAGAAATTTTGGGGTGTTACGTTCTTCGCCCATTTTGTAAATTACGTCCTCGCAATTTTAAAATTTTTCATGGGAACTTCATTGAAATTCTCACATTGGAAAAAGAGTCAATATAACTATCACATTAAAAGAATAATAGATAACTACAAAGGTCACCCGAGATAACCCATACTACGGTTCCATGTAGGATAACATGGATATGGAGGATAAAATAAGTGTCGTGATCTCGTAGAGAGTGATAGAAAATATTATTAAGAGAAAGTTAACAACAACAAAACCACAAACTTGTGATGGGATATAGAGTAATTAGTTTCCTAGTAGTAAAATTAAATGGAATCATTTTTTATAAGTACCATTTCATAAAGTTGAGGAATTTATTTTTGAGATTGACTAAGAACATAAAGAGATATACTTACTTTTTAAGTAGAGTTTCATGCTTTAATAAATTTTTACCACTAACTCATCATTTTTTTCAAACGATAAGTATTCAAGATGACTTGTTCATACCTGAAGCACTAGAGTCAACTTCTAGAGAATCACATAATCCACAAAGGATAAACTATATATATTTACCTTGTCATTAGAGATTAAAAAAAACCAAAATTGTTATTACAAGTTCATATGATCCTCAAAAAGGATAATCCTTTAGAGAAAGAAATACTAATCTTAATTTCTAAAATCAAACCAACCATACCCAAATTTCAATAAATACTATTCAATAAACAATTTTCCTTAAAATACTTCAATATAATCCAAACTAATATTGAAACCCACAACTTAGAAGAATTTGATTATGCAGTCCTCTACATTAAATTGTATCTCCAAATGACATCGACTACTCTTAAAGTCACATACTTAAAATTAATTAACCTAATCACATATTTTCTATGATAGGTTAATAATTTCCATAAATAACCCAAATTGCTATAAATCCACAATAAAAACATATATTAGAATCCACAATTACTCCTCAAATAAAATCCCATACTATTCTATTTTCCTTAGTCATATAGTGTTCCCAATAGAGAGAACGTCTTCCAAAATAACATTTATCACTTAATCACCAAATAATTTTTCATATACTAAGGATATCCATTTGATAAGACATAAGAAACCAAATCAACTTATTATTGATCAATAAAATCATTTAACTAAAAAGAATTAGTCACACTAACCAGGGACTTCTTGTAGTCCAGTGGTAGGTGATAAATCATAATTGCACTCTGTTTGATGGTCCATTTCTTGTAGCATTGTCTGACGCGATGGGTTGTCACATAGTCTGCGTGTTGAAATTTTTCAAAAAATATATTTTATAACATTCTCAAAATGAGATAAATTCCTCAAAATATCTATAACATAATTTCATCACAAATGTTATCTCATACATCGCATTTTCATCCCAAAATTTAATAACTTTTAATTGCCTCAAATTCAATTTTCATATAAACTTAAATGGTTATTTATAACCATATCAACAATAGAAAATAAAATTCCTACGAAAATAGCATTTTCACAAAACAAAATGCATGGTTACACGTACAAGAGAAAATTCTTCCAAAGTAATCCCATCAAAAAAGATCACTAATTATTTCAAACATGTCACCATCCATTTATTTCATCATAGGTTCTTCATTGACCATGAGGTTATCCGATAGAATATGGAATTAAAATGGGTAATGCATAGGTCGCCTATATTTAGGGAAAATTATTGTAAATGGATTCTTGGTATCATTTTTTTTCATACTACTCTTCGTTTTTTCTCAGAAATTATTTACTTTATGTCCTTCTTTCCCACACATAAATAATTTCTTTGTTCAATTGAGAAACATTCCTAGGTGTCTTTTTCCACATTTCCAAAATGATGGAAATTGGGCTTTCTTTTCTCCATGGTCTCCACTGTTGGAGCTCTTATCATTCACTGCCTTTCTCTTCATTGTTGAGTACGGGAGTTGGTTAATATATATGTCGTTGATCATATTTTTGGAAAACTGATTCAGCATTAACACAATTTCTTTTACACCTATCAGCATTCCATTTTGTTTCTCATTTCCACCACCATTCCCACCTTGTACATCATGTTCAATGTTACTATGACTTCCTTAGAATCCATCCATTGACTAACACAAGAAAGAATAGTGTGAGTCATAAAATCATTTAGAGAATATCATAACACCTTATTTTCTATGTAAAACACCTTAGTATTGACCAAGGTTATTTATTATCATCTTATATTAAAAATTTCCAAATCGATTTGTAAAAAAATGTGAATTATCCTAATCATATCCCCCGTGAGTGTCATAACCAAGAGTGCGGTAAGTCTCATTGTCCTATATGAGGATACCCCATATCAAGCCCGAAACTCATTCCAGTGGTTTCACTCTTATGTACATCTATGCCAAAGCCGCCTCTAGCAGCCCATATCCAAAAAGGGATGTATTTCTTGGAAAACCGACATAATATTTACCTTACCAAAATTTTAGGATTTTCTTCTATATTAATCATCAATTTCTATCTTTTGGTAGTGTTTCCTAGTCATAATTTGTTTCTAAATATAGTTTCCTAGGTTTATACTAAACTTCCTTTGATACCAATTATAACGACTTGACCCCATTTACCCAGAATCAGTGCATTATTGAAAAAAATTGGCATGATATAAGGAATCATGTCATGAAAGATCGATCAGTTTAATATCCTTGGAAGTACAAGAAACATAAATAAGTTTTACATTACATAATAAAATAAAAAACAACATTGTGTACCCTTTGAACACTCTTTTATCCCTTATCCTTTTCCTACAGGTTAATCATAATATAATTCATTGCATCCTGGGAAAAATAAAACATAAGAAAAGGGTGGTCTCAAATGCTCAGTAAGGATAACAATATAACATAAACCATCATAAATAAGAATAAACATTTAAGGCAATGTATAAGACTAGAACACAAACATTTTAAATTTAAAATTTGGCATAATATGGAAAAGATAAATCAAATAATGTCATTTAATTATTCACAAGGATATTATACTAGTTTAATAATCACATGTAATATCAATATCCAATTTCATAATTATGGAATTCATTGAGCTATACTTCATAACCACATAGCCGAAGCCTTGTGCCAAGACTAAAAATAAGAATTTGTCAAGGCCTTGTGCCAAGACACTAGTCTGTATCATGAGACCTACCGCTGCATCGAGGAGCTGTAGTGGGCTCCACCCATCACTTACTAAGTCCAATTCATTCTTCATATGAAAGTGTTTAAACAAAACATGAACATTTATATTAAAACTAGAATACAAAATGTCAATGCTTTATCAATAAAACATGAATGGTATAAAAATAACACATCCACAATCGAACATATCAAAAAACCTTCAATTCAATATGGAAGATTTATATCATAATAAATCAACCATGATCAAGAATAATATCCCATAAAGGATGTTTACATATTTGAAAATGATTAGTAAAAATTTATGAGAGAAATATCCCTTTTTCGTGAAATCATTTAAAAGTTGCATAATTTTTAAAGGAATCCATTTAAAATACAGTTTTCAATCAAAGTTTCCCATACCAATTTGAAGATTTTAAAATAAATAAAATTTCAAAACATTCATGTTTGTATAAATAAATCCTTAAAACCATTTTGAAAACATGGACATTAATGAGAAAGGTTTAGAAGAAAAAATCTTTAAAAAGATTAAAATTATATAATAGTTTGAGTTCCTAACCAAATGAGAAACTCTAGAATAAAAATAATTGATTAAATCAAACCTTTATAATATCTTGAGAATAATGGGATTCATGATATACTATGCCGAAGTACAGTATATACACCAAATAAAAGTGAATTGGCCCATAACAACAAAGAAGTATCACTAGAATGTAAGTTGAGATGAATTTTTTTATAAAGACTGTATCCTTTGATTAAGGATAAATCAATGAAATAATTATGTGTGATAGAAATAAATACACTCAATATGATTGGATATTCAGTGTAAATCAAATAGATGAAATTCACACATATTCTTTTAAAAACAACACTAATGACTTGGATTTTTAACTCAATGAATAGAAATTGAGTTAAAATTACTCTTATCAAGTTTATATCGATGACATGAGAATTTATCAACATATTGATTATGTGTACCAAAAGTATATCCATAAAAACGGGACTTTATATTACTACATAAGTAAATAAATAGTTATTTCACACATAATCTTAGTGTATATTAATAAATGATGTCTCTGTAAAACCGAATGAGTGGAAATTGAAATTTGAAATTCCCTTACTGATTTGTTAATTTAGGAAACATACACCCCATGGAATAAGGATCATCAAATGATGATGTAAATACCCATAAATTAAATTATATTATGCAAACAATACAATCATGGGCAGTACATAAACCACACAAAATGTAATAGTGGAAAATACAGGATGAATCTCACAGGAATAAAGGTGAGATGAGAAACCCTTACATTGTACTTTTCCTTGGTTGAGGGTAAATTAACCATATGTATAATATATAAATCATTGTTATTAAATTATACAAGAACTATACACATAAATATGATATCATATATGATCCTCAAATATTTCTTTGTTAAGAATATTTTAGTAGTATCATTGTTTCGGGTTTTAACAGATATGTTTTCCTTCATATACTCGGTAATGTAAACCATATTGTTTATGGATAGGATGTATTTTATTCATATATATAATGATATTATGTTATTAAAAATTATTTTTAATCATAAAATGAAAATTATTCTTGAATTATTACGATGGGGAATAAATCTCATCGCGTTCATGGAGACCGTAATCCATACGTACGCACAAGCGACAATATCATTATATTGATGGTGAAATAATATGTAATTGGATGATATATCATATATACAGAACCATTAACATGTTATATTTATTATTTAATTCAGTTATACTCATTATTATACTCATAAAAATAATTAAGTTTTTGAAGAACAAACTACACCACGACGTAGAGACAGTAAGCCCTACATAAGCACGAATGGTGACATTGTCATTAATATGATGGATAGAATAATAAATATGGTTGTACCATTTTTATAATAACATCACAGTATATATAATATTCTAGAGTTATTATTTTATAATGGAATCTACAAAGAAAGAGGAAGTCGAAGAAGAAAAGATCTTGAAAGTGGTGATGAAATATTTACCTCTTCTTCGTGTTGTTCCTTTTGATTTGATCAAAAGGGCTCCTTTGGTTAGATATCTGACCAAAGGAAGGACTATAGGATGAAGGGAGGAATGTTGGGAGTATATTTGGGTGGGGGTTTTTAGATCCAAATGGCTTTGGAGGTGTTAGTTTGAGAGAAGGTGATGTTCCCTTTTATAAGTGGGGTGGGGGAACTTTAGGAAATGCTTGAAATATTAATTTTTAATAAACTCATTTCCGGTTTATAATGACTCCAAAATGATTTATTTTTAGGCTAAGGTGGGGATAGGTCGATAATCTCTCAAAAATTATGTTTTAGACTGGTTTAGGTCTCCATATTAAACTTATCATTAAGATTTAACACTAAGTTAAATAGTTTGACATTTACTGTGTATCTTTGTATTTTCATATAATATGGATAATAACATTACTATAACAAGCCAATAGAACCCCATGTGGTGCATTATAAATAAATATGTCCTTCTTTAGGTCGTTTTTCTGAACCTTAGATTTTTAGGAATATTATATCAATTAATAATATAGTATTATTTATAAAACTCAATTATGTCAATTTTGACATTATTTATTATTTGGTTACTATGAAAATAATAAAAACTTGATTACTTAGAAAAAAAATTATTTAATTAACCCTAAAATGTCATATTAACCTATAAAATTAGTCTTGTTCATCCAAAGTCTCAAAATACATTTATTTTTATATTTATAATATCAATTATTTTAATCTCTCATTAATAAGGTAATTATTACATCATCATTGTGTCATAAATAAATTTAATTATTTAATGTCTAAAATTTATAAATAAAATAACATTATATAGGATATATTTTTATCTTTCTAATTAATATTTATAGGGGAATTTATCATATGTATTACCCTATATTAAAAAAGTTTCAGTTATTAAACATTGAATTTAACACTTTTAACTCTTCTTTAAATAAAATAATAATATATGTCCTAATCTATTACAAGTGGGCCAAAAGGATTGTATATTATTCAAAATATTGTTTTTCATTGATTTAAATTTATCCAATAGAATTGGTACATGTGTTAAGGTAATTATAATATCACTTTTACCCTTAATTACTCTATTTACTTTTAACCGTGGTAAATAAAAAGGCAAAAGTTACTGTTCACTAAAAATTATTTTCATCTTATTGAAAAAAAATTTACTTACTGATTTCAACAGTGTCTCTCTTATTTTGAAATTCAACTCACATAATTTGTAAAAATTTTGTTTTATTCAAATTTTTAGGAGCTCTTAGAAGGTGGGTAAAAAAAAGTAAAAAGTTCAATAAAAGTTTATATATCTAACCTTATTATAAAATGAATCCAATAAATTAAATTGAACATATATAGGTATTATGTATATATATTTTCATAAAATAAAATAAAATAAAATAAATAGTTATTTAAATAAAAAGTCAGTTTTAAACAATAACGTAGTGTTTTCACTATTCATCAAAAATTGAATGTTTTAGGAAAAATACCAAAAATTTACCCTAAGATAAATTTGATATTATTAATTAAAAAATTAAATCTATTTTACCAAATTAAAAAAATATAAGTTTCATAAATCAATTTAAAATTAATTCTAGTTGTAAAAACCGAAAATCTGGTTTTTAAAAAAGTAAAAACTATCAAATGATTGACATGTGTTTATGTCAAATTTAAAAGTGAAATTACTTATAATGACCTAAGTCGTATTAAATTATAAAAATATAATATAATTATACTTCCAAAACATTCAAATTCATATATTAACACTATAAATTATTTCAATTAAAATAGATGTTTTCAATTGAAATTTATTATTTTTCTGTATTCATCAAAATATGAATGTTAGCACAAAAGTACCAAAGATTTATCCAAAATAAATTTTTATGTCCTAATTCTAAAGAATAATTTAATTTCATTAAATTGAATATAAAAAAGTATCAAATATTGGTTTTAAAAATGGTTTTCCATTAAAAGGTGGTAGAAGATTATTTTTTGAAAAATACTTCTTGCATCTGAAAAAAATGAATTTGTTGTTATATTATGTCTAAGAAACACATAATATTAAATCTACAATTATATGGAGTATATAAAATTCAAAATTCAGTTAATACTATTCATAACAACTTTTGAACGTCTATTTTAGTATGTCGTGGTGCACTCGAACTCAGTGTTGCGTGTTGCACAAGCTATTGAATTACTTTAAAGAAAATAACTTACTATGAAATATTGGGGTGTTACACTTATAATTTAACAAATTTTATGGTTGAACCAGACTATAATATATGTATTTTATCTCATATAATTTTTTGGAAACTTTTTTTACACATTAATTAAATTTTTAAAACAAAATGATTCTTTTATGATAGAAAACATCCAAATTAATCAAAAGGATTGTCATTAATTGTTTATCTAATGAATCATCATCATATAAGGAATAAAATGGTATTTTGGTATTCTATTTGTTCATTAATAACATATAAGTTCAATTTTGGACAACTATACTCATCCGAAAATATTTTCCATACACATATACATGTATACCGATCATCAAAACTAATGAAATCAATGCACCCATATAATGAAATTGAATCTATTAACCAATAAAAAGGCCATAAATAAACTTAATAAATTTTTTCATAAATAAAATACATGTACAAATGGTTATTGAGTTATTAATTAATGAATCTAATTTTACAATTTAGGAGAATAAGATCATGTGAATAATCATGTCGGACAGAAGGTAAAGCAGTCTACCTGAACAACCATTATTCTATCGGGTTATTCTTTATCTATCTTTACCCAAATGATGTTATCTTTTAAGGTTATGTACACCTTATAAAGTACGTGTATATGTTCAATTATCATTAAACAAAATCCATTAATACTTATTTTTTAAGGACACACAAGGTTTTAAAAAGTTTCCTACGAGACTCTTCCTGATAAGCAAGCTCGATTTAAGGGAACATACAAAATTGTTACTTCATTTCTAGTGCACTCTATAATCTATTTTAAGCCAACAATATTTTAGTAACATAATTTATTTTATTATGAAAAAAAATTTGATCACTTGTGGTTTTACATCAAATATTATTCACTTATCTTCTGTAACACCCCAAGCTTCCACGGTAGGTTTCCTTTTGAAGAACGCAATGGCTTGCATTGTATGCAACTTCGAGATTCAAACACACTGCGACCAATAAAAATAGTCGTTATGAATATTAATTCCCACTTTTTGAATTTTATAAATATTATTATTCAAAATAGACTTCATTTATGAATTCCAAATATCGAAATTAGTTTAGTTGAATGTTTGGTATTTTTCGGAAAACTTTCAATTTTTGATGAATAGTGAAAAACATTATGTTATTGGTTAAAATCAACATTTTAATTAAATAATAATTTATTTTATTTAAATTTATTTTAGGTAAAAATAGAAACATAATACCTATATAAGTTCAATTTAATTCATTGGAATCATTTTATAATATGTTTTAGATATATAAAAATTTTGTTGAACATTTTACCGTCATTTGACCACCTCCTAGGAGCATTTGAAAATTTTCATAAAACATAAATTTACCACTCTATGAGTTGAATGTCAAAAACACAAGAAACATGGTTAACATCAATATGTAAAATGTGGTTCATTAAGATGAAAATAATTTTTGTTGAATAGTAACATTACACTTTTATTTACCACGGTTAAAAGTAAATATGGTTACTAAGGGTAAAACTGATATCATAATTATCGTAAAACAAGTCATAATTATATTGTATAAGTATAATTCGACCGAAATAAACCTTAGGAATACAATATGATCATATTTGGTCCATGTAGTTTTGATTAAGACATTTATTATTATTTTATTT